>OZ010794.1:476216275-478972525 GCA_963932465.1 Maratus speciosus | reverse complement strand
ATGATAGTAAATTATCACTAGTCTCGTTTCATAGCAATAAATTGACTTTAGTGAAAATACTGATGACACACGTATTCGTGTGGTATGGCGCCTCGGGAAATATTTTTAAACAGACATACAGTGAGCAAAAAAAGTATTTGCACGCAGACGATTTTTTGCATAAGTAACCATAGAAAGTAAATTTGATACTATTCTCTTAATTATTCATTGATTTAAATAAGAAGAAAATAAAAATAACTACCCATTTTCCTTAAACAGTAATATTACACATTTTAAAAAATAAATTAATATTTTCTCATACCTAAAAAGTATTTGCACAAGAAGCATTGACTGTTAAAAAAGGCATTAAATGTGAACATTATGCAAATGTTTAGCATATCAGTCTCGCAGTACAGTAGCCCCGCACTTTAAAGTCACATAATATATTAACTGGAGCAGGGATTCTGGGGAGTTTTTGTTCTAATGGCGCCGAAAATGTGTGAACTGTTTGTTACTACCCGTGAGAAGATTATATTTCTTCACAATTCTGGATTAAGTTACCGAGGAATACGTAAAAAATTAAATCTAAACTTTTCTAGTGTTCGTTATGTAATTAAGAAAAAAAAGAAACTGGTTCGACAATAAATAAGCCGCAAACTGGGCGTCCAAGAAAGCTAAATACCAGGCAAAGGAGAGCCATCATAAAAGAATCTTCAAAAAACCCTTTTCTAAGTGGTCGAGAATTAGCTGTTGATGTCGCTTCAACGTCGGGAACAATAGTGACACCACAATCAATTAGAAATATTCTTCATGATGCAAATATTCGAGGAAGAGCCCCTAGAAAAAACCATTTATTATTAAAACAAATAGGGTGAAAAGACTTGAATTTGCAAAAGCTTATGTCAGCAAACCACTAGAGTTTTGGAAAACTGTTATTTTTTTCGATGAAAGCAAGTTCAATATTTTTGGCTCAGATGGTAAGAAAACTGTATGGCGAAAGCCAAATACTTCTCTTCAAATTAAAAACTTGAAATCAACTGTAAAACATGGCGGTGGTCATGTAATGATTTGGGGTGCATGTCTTTTAACGGAGTTTGCGAAATGACCTTTATTGAAGGCAATATGAATGCTAAACAATATATTAATATATTGCGAGATCATTTATCTAATAGTGCTCTGAAATTAGGAATTCCTAATTAATATTATTTCCAACATGATAACGATCCGAAACACACTGCATATATTACGAGGTTATGGTTGCTTTATAATGTAAAAAATCAATTGAAAACGCCACCACAATCACCAGACCTCAATCCGACTGAAAATTTATGGCATATTTTGGATGTGAAAATAAGGAAAAAGAAAATTTCTAACAAATCAGAACTTAAGCAAACTTTAGGGAACTTAAGAACTTTAGGGAAGAATGGCTACAAATCAGTAGTGAAACATGTCACAAATTAATAGAATCAATGCCCAGACGATTACAAGCTGTAATTGAAGCAAAGGGCATGCATACTAAATATTAGCACTGTTTTAACTTATAAATAATTCCTCTAGTTCTATTTTTATTGCTAGTGTGCAAATATTTTTTGGCAGTACAAATGCTATTTTTTTATGTTTTCTTATTTTAAATATAATTATTAAGTCAGACATTAAATATGTTTATTTGTTTTGTAAAAGTGCTGGTATTTTTAATTCTTAGTTGCTTTTTATTTATTTATACATATGCTACAACAAATTTGCCTGGTGTGCAAATATTTTTTTTGCTCACTGTATTTGTGTGCCACGCAGTCAATGCGGTAAGTCTTCAAATATTTACGATAGGAAACGCGCTTATAATGAACCTCAATAACATATATGCATTTCATGCTATTGGAAATAGAATAACATCATTGAACATCATAGAATAACATCATTTTCTCTTCAATAGAGATTATAGTCAATGCTATAGGTGCAGATTCACGGTCGACAGTCGCTACGTGGCGAGTAAAGTTTCTGATTTGGCGACTAATTTTCGGCGTCTAAGTCGCCATCCTTTGGCGAATTTCGCATTTTTTTTCTCGCGATCATTTGACGAAAATCGCGTTTTCCGCGATCCTCTAACGAAATTTGCGGGAGTTTTGCGATCTTTTGATAAAATTCGCGTTTCTTCTGCAATCTTTTGACGAAATTCGCGTTTTTTCTCCGATTCTTTGACAAAATTTGCGTTTTTTCTGCGATCCTTTGAGGGAATCCTTTATTTTTTCGCCGATCCTTTGACGAAGTTGACGATTTGTCTGCAAAGATTTGCGAAATTCGTATGATATAATTCGTATATTCTGTGATAAGTTTAAGATAATTTTTCGTGTGTGATCTTGAAAAACAAATGAATTTTATTTTGATTTTTATAGTGTAAAATAATCTCACACATTCACAATATTTTTCTTATATGTACTCTTATATGACAAAATGAAAATAAGAAATATTGTTTTCCTAATATTTCCCACTGCCATGATTGCTTATAGCTTATTCTCATAGATATATATATATTTTACCTCTATCTTGCTCTACTTTTACTTGTGACTAAACATAGCTTAAGATTTATATTGCACTTAATTTATATCCATATTTAAAAAAAAATCCGTGATTAAATGAAATATACACATTTGATGTAATTTGTCTGTGTTTCTTTTGTACATATGTAGGTAATATTTCACTTTGAATTCCTGAATTTTTTCCGTTTCTTTCACAATGTGGCGACTGTATTATTTGGGTTTAGGAGCCACTGGCTCCTTAAAATTTTTGGAAATCTGCACCTAAAGTCAATGGACTGCAGAGTTGGGCAAATTTGTAATCTCAATTATCCGCAATGTAATTACAAGTTAATTGCATGCAATTGATTACACACATTAAAATACAGAAATTTTGTCGAATAATGGAATAGGGGAGGTTCCGGCTACAGTACTGCAAGAATTTTTCACGGCATGTAATTTTAACTATAATTAATTACATACAATTAAACTGTAATTATATTGCAGAAAACTGAGATTATAAATTTGACCATCTCTGATGGACTGTAATATATCCAAATTCTTTTGCGTGTAAATGTGAACGAATGGTAATTCCTAGGGGATTCATTTTCTATAAGAGGCATGTTTCTGTGCACTTCAATAATGTATAAATTTCGTTATTTTCGAAATAGTATAAAATCGTTAAAATAAAGTTCAAAAAGTTACTGCCTATAGAGCTTAATGTATCCGAATTCTTCTACGTGATTCTGAAAATAAACAATATGTACTATGCAGACTATTTTCAACATATTACATTAAACTTCAATAACATATATCAATTTCTTAGGAACCCATATATATTTAAGGAAGTTAGAGCGAAGACAGACAGACAGAAATACCAAATTCATAAACAATTTGCATAAGCTATGTTGGAAAAAAAAATGCATCTAATATTCCCGATAAATACATTTTTAAAACAATTTCTAGCGATTCTTCTTCTCATAAGCCGCTGAACATGTGAAGAGGAAACTTTCTTACAATTTCACAAATAAACATAGACCAGGTTGCGCGCTATACTCGTCTCTCTCGCCCTAGCTGTCAGAAGATGATAGTTTAATTTAGTGTCAGCATGAAATCTAAACACTGTTGTGTCACATCCTAGTTTTTAACCTTTTCTCATTTTTTATCGCGGCCCGCACTCTCTTGCAAAAAATGTCACGTCCGATAGATTTGCTACCGAAATGACTTCAGCCTAGATTTATAGTCGAGTAAAAAAATGGTTGTAAAGGGGGGAAGACAGGGTGGCCTAAGTGCTCCCATAGGTTGTGCCTCATAAATCTGTTCCACTGCGATGCGAAGACTTCAGATTTAAGAGAGAGGAACAAGAAAAAAAAATGTTATATGTAAGTGAGGGTAAATGATAACATCGAAAGGGTATTACAAACTCTTGCCTGCAATTTCACACTCTGTATTTGCCTTGTAGTCTCCAACAATTTTTTTTTTTTTTTTTTTTTTTTTTGAGAAAAAACATAAAATGAACTCTGCTGAATCATGCACGTTGGTTTAAATATTTAAACTTTATGTTAGGTCAAATATTTCATATGTTGTGTTTGCTAAGATATTTTACATTTTTAATATTTTCAGATATTACACGAGTTCAGTTATTGTATACATTTTATTTACATACATTTATTACGATTCCATATATTAAATTCAGTCATACGGAAATAATAGGATTCCATCTTAAATAGGACGTAATCACTATCTCAACCTAGAATCATTACCCATCATGGAATATCATTGAATTAATTCCCTATGATAGGATTAATAGAAGGAAGAAAACTTTTATTAATACCTTTTTAAGTTTTGATTCGATTTTCATAAAATTTGAAATGACTTGCCAAAATTCTGCAACGATTATATATAGTAATTTTCATACCATCCGGCTTGGTAGTTTTTGCGCTGTTATATGCGGACAGAGGGACAGACAAACGGACGGACCAGACGATGACTACAGGCATTTTTATATAATTACGAACGCACTTAAAAAAGGCGAAAAAAAGGATGTTTTTTGTACAAATGACCGCCATTTTGTCAAAAATCAACTTTTTAAACTAACTGTAAAAAATCCGAAAGCAGCATTTTTTTTTTTTTCTTTTTAAGCGAAATAAATAGCAAAAATCACGCGAATTTTAGGCCGAAGAAGTTTCAGACCTCCCCTTAAATAAACCTCTATCTCATTTTAGAGAATTCTGTAAATGAAATTAGTTGTATCGGGACTAGTGTAGCCGGATGTCCCGGTTTTCAGGTGCTCGAAGACCCGTGCGTCCTGCGAGACGCCAAATGTCCTGATTTTTCATGATTCATAAATTCTTCTAAATTCCTTTTAGCATATGCTAATCATTAGTCTACATCAAGTGAAACTTAATGCAATAAAACCTGTGAAAACAAAACCTGCGTATAAAGGAACATTGTTATGATTCCGCCGAAAGGAATAGCAAACAAATCTACCTGCCAAAACGGAATATTTTTCCGGTTCCTAGCTTATTTTTATAGGTATAAAATCGATGATATTTTGATTATCAAAACTTGTGAAAACGGTACCTGTGTATAATGGAATCCTACCTGAAACGTAAAAATTTCGTAGTCCTGCGTAATCAATACTATACAATTATAACTGCCAATCGTAAACCTCCGCAAAACGGAAATTGTTTTCGGTCCTTTGCGATCCCGATTTCATATATTTTACTAAATAAGATTATTGTGTTTATTTAATACAGTGCAACGTTCTAAGGCGGAAATTCAAGCAACCAGAGTACGATTCCGTTTTAGACAGTTTTTCAGTCTTAGTAGGCGTATTCGTACAATATTCCTTTCGTAAAGAACATGAATATTTTCCGTTATAGACAGGTAGAGTTTCCATAGGATTTACTGTATTTTTATGTCCCGGTTAAAAAGCCACTGTCCCTCTTTTATTGTCTCTGTGTCCCGCTTTTTGTGACAGTGGATCTGGCAACACAAACCGGGACATAAGGGGCTGTACATAACGTTATCAACTTTTTTGGTAATTTTGGACCCCCTCCCCTGTTACGATATTATACGTTATCATCACACGACCCCCGCCTTCCCCCCTCACCCTAATGATATCGTTATCAATGTCTAAAAGTTATTATTATTTTTTTTTGTTTCCCTTTTCTTTGCCGTAATATACAAGTATGGTTATACATTTATTATTTGCATACCTTATTGATTCAAATGAAAACAAGTCAGTAAAATACCACAATTATTATATATGAAATAAATTTATATCAAATAACACTTAAAATAAATAGCTACTATTTAAAAGTATTTAATAACAGCTTTTTGTTACATAATGCATTCAACAGTAATAGTATCTTCTTGCATTTAACATCACATGGGGGAGGAGGGCAGGCAGAACTTCTTATCAACAAAACAGGTGGACAACATTCTTTCTCTTTTCTTTACATGCACACACATATGACAGAAGAATAGGAATGCTAAACGTAGGCATATTACACATTTTGGAATTAAATTATTTTATAATCATTTAATAATTTTAAGGATAACTTTGTATTTAAAAAAAAAAAAAATAACTGACTTTAAAAAAAAAAAAAAAAGATACGACCATTTTGGTGTAAAGAACAAGTTACAAATAAAAAGAGAAAATTTCGGTTGAATAAAAAATTATAACGATATCAAAAGACAAATCCCCCTTCCACCTAGGGGGATTTGTCTTATCTGTATTATATCTTACGATATAATATGCCAGAACCCCCTCCCCTCTCTCAGTGATAACGTTATATATACACAGCCTTAGGGGCTGTGCATATATTGAATGGGTCTTCGTCAGGATCGGATTTTGTATAAAGTGCATGTATGTACCGTACAGTGCATGAAGGATTTAACATGAACCGGGCGTCACATTTTTCATGAACACTTCTGCACCCATACCTAAAAATTTAGGAATTAACTCTTGAAGCACGATATCAAGAGACACCCTGTACATCCATCTGCATTTGTATTCGTGAAAAAAAGGGTCAATTACTCCTTACTCTACCTACAAGTGACCTTTGACCATGATTAAAATAAGTAAAAAACAAATCGCCTCTTCCTAAATTACAAACAGTTCCAGTCGACTGTAAAGCAGTTAAGATAACATTTCACTTTTAATGACCGAACAGTTGAGAAATCAAATCAATTTTGTCTGTTAGCAGAAATCTTCAACAGTTTCACACAATTAACTTATTGATTTCCTTTTTGACAACTCAATTTGTTGGTAAAACGATTTTATCGATTAAATTATGATTGAATGCAGATAACAGGCATGTTTATCTTAATCGATTAAGGTGTACGTGATGAAAATATCAGGTGTTAGATTACTGACAAGATATATTATGATATATATATAATAGAGATGTATTAGTATGTCCCTCGCGCCTTAGCTGCAGAAATTGTATAATTTAGAATGCTGTAAGTATACTCATCACTGTACAGGGTGAGCTATAATTAACTCAAAAGTTTTCCTCTTTATAACTTTTGAAAAACTTTATTTACATTTTCAAAATTTGCGACAAAATAAAATTTAAAATATGCAAATTATAAGCATAAAAACGAATAGGATAATTATTATTTTGAAGTTTTCATTAAAAAATTCTATCGATATGCAAAATAACTACCTTTTACTACCCATTTTTTTGTAGTAAAGGAAGGAATAGAGGTCTACGTGAGCCGCAATTTCCAGGCTCGAACGAAAACTCTCTAAAGCCGGCCCGGCCTGTTGTAAAATTTAAAAGTTCATTAATTCGTTTAAAATTTAAGCCCACGCTCAAACACGATATCTGTCCGATGGCGATCTATACCTTGGACATGTTATATTTACTTTCTTCTATCTTCAATAGAAGAAAGTATTGTAATCAAAAAAATTTTCGACTTCCGGTTTTCGACGGATTTACACTCTTAAGGGTTAAAGATCCCCCAAAACATGTTTATAGACAATGTCTGTTTGTCCGTATGTCCGTGTTCATTGTGTCATCAAAAAGTGTATGAAGTTATGCATAGAATTGAACTAAATTTTTTTTAAAGTTTTTGGCTATGGCAAGAACGTCTTCTTAATTTGGAAAAAATCCGCCTGAAGCAGGCGCTGTAATAGCGATTTTTGTGCCATTTTGAATATTGTACCATCGAAAAGCGTATGAAGTTATGTTTAGAATTGAACCAAATTTTTTGTTTATGTTTTTGGCCATGGCAACGAGGTCCTCTCTGAACTTAGAAAGATTCCGCCGAAAGGAGGCACTATAATAGCGATTTTTGTGAAATTTTCTTGATTTTTCGTAGTTCTATTGTCCATCGGCGGCTTGTGAAGCGACGGGAACTTTTCATCCTGATACCCAACTATTTACGAACAGCTCATATACAACAAAATAACGGAAAACTATTGATTTTAATAAATATCATGATCGAGGTTAACTCGTTTTTACCGATTAATTGGCTGAAGCAGAAATGCAAGATGAAAGTCAAAGTTGATATAGTATTGAACTAATAAAAATGAAATATTGACATTTGCAACAACATTTTGAAATATTAAAATATATGAGATAGAAGAAAGTTTTGGGACTGGAACATACAACTTACGAACGATACGACAAAGTACCGATGTCACATCGGAGGTGACATAGGATCGATAAGTGTTAAAAAATTGTAATTTCATGCCAAATTATAAATTGACAAAGTCTAGGTTGATAGTGGCGCAGATTGAGGTTCTAATATAACATTTTAATTTGTCATCACATAAAATTAGACCAGTGCAATTCATTCAAAATCAAAATTTATGAAACTGCGGATCTTTAGCCCCAACTATCCTAACATCTAATATGATTTATTTACCAATTAGAATAATTGTGTTAAAATTAATATAGTGTAATTTCGTATCCAGCGAATTCTGGAGTTCCATTACCTGAGATTTATTCTGTTGAGCTGAACCAGGTTTCAGACCAGATGCTATAATCATTAAGGTTAGCTGGGTGAAAAAGTTCCACCAGATTTGTCCGGGATAGCTCAGATGGCAGAGCACTGGCGGCTTCAGCCAGGAGATCCCTGGTTCGAATTAGAATAATTGTGTTAAAATTAATCTAGTGTATCCTACTATATTATATAAAAATTTATAGATCACATACAGGGCTGTATAAAAGAATTTGGACATTTTCCCGACTATAATTGGTAGTTGCTGAAATTGTGTTTTTAAATGTATTATGAGTTTTCCAAATTGTTTACCCAGACATCATCTATCAACTTATTAAGCAGCGAAGTTTTGTTAAAGTATTCTGAATGTGTTGGAATGTGTTCAGGCTCGTTCAGAGAGGGGTAGAGATGGTACAAATTACCGGGGTCTGGCTCTTCTAATGTGCCCGGTTTCAGTTCTGTTTTTTAAACAAATACCAGAAAAAGTAGACGAATTTTTTATATTAAAATTTTAAATTAAAATAAATAGCAAATAATGAATAATAAATATATTAAAACACACATACACACATAAATAGCGCCTGCTTTCAACTGTTAAAGGTACACATAAATATTATACAGACAGGTATGTCTGTATAATATTTATGTATACTTTTAACAAATAATGAAATTCAAATGTCAGATTTTGCTAGAATGTCTTTACGGGCCGGGCTGAGGTGGCGAATGACATACAAGGCTATTTCATGGCTTTTATGTCAAACGGACTGGATCATGTTTACTCAGCTTCCTCGTAGTAAAGCATTAAGAAAGTGGATAACATCTTTAAAAAAGGATATTTAAAGTATATTCCAGGTCTCTAATCGGTATATGTTGCTTTTATTTATAATCTGTAGAGTTTTATGATCATTTAAAGATATTATTTTAAGGATTTAGTGAAATTTTTTTTAAAGTTAAATTTATTATTATTTTTTGATCTGTCATCGTTGTGCTAGAACTTGATATGGGCGTTTAAGCCTAACGATAAACTGCAATATAGTGTCATGTTTTCAGAACTAAATTTGTTTCATTACTTGTCTTATGTTATAATCTATTTATTTTACAGATCGAATACGCTGTTTACAGTTTTTTTTTCTTTCGTTATAGAATTAAATGTTTTAAATTGTGTGTTCCATTAAATTTTATATTTTTTATATTTGTTTAGCATGTAGCTTATGTTTACTTTTAATTTTCTCCGTAAAATTTTTTTTACAGGGCAATCTAACGAAGTAAAATTTATTTCTAAACATATTTTTAATTTCTCCTTTTGATAAGATTTAGTGGTTTTTGTATAATTCAGAATGTTGCTGTATTTTGGCTTTCTATAATTTTTTAATTGCATTTTTAACACTTTCCAACAAAGTTCAAAAGTGTTTATGACTTCGGTTTGTCTGTCCGTCTGTCCGCGCTCTAACTCACGTACATATACTCGGATTGTCCTGAAATTTTTGGTGGTTATTGACGTTTACCATAGCACGTTCCCTATTTCAAATGAAGTTTGTAGCATGTTTAGTTGATTTACAGGGACAGTCAAAAGTTTTCCGTTACATTAGGGCCTATGGGAAGAAATCGTTTAAAAGGATTTTTAATGATGTTACACGCATCCAAACATACCAAAATTGATATGCATTTATGGAGTGCACTAAAACATGCATTCTGTATAATATGCGGTGCAAAGAATAGTTATTATTCTTTTACAGAGCCACACAAAAGAATTCCGTTACATAATGATATTGGGAGGGAGGGGGGGATTGTTTGCGGCGTATTTTAATTATGTTAAACTATTTCACATATAATGAAATTGATATACATCGCTGAGGTTTACTATACGTTATTTCATGTATATTACAAAGTGCATAGCCTTTACAGGGACACACAAAAGTTTTCAGATAGTATATTGTATCAGGATTAGCGGTGATTGCTGGAAATGCATTTTTAATTATGATATGCGCATTTATGTTCCACTATATTTATGCATACTATATGGTGTGCATAAATTCTATAATTCATATACAGGGCTATATAAAATAATTCGTAAGGGTTACTGAGTATTAGCGCAAATTGGTTAAAGGTGGTTTTTAAATGAGTTTTACGCTGAACTGCAGTTAGTTTATTAAAAAAAAGTTTGTAGAATATAGATAAAATGATATACAGGGTCACGCAAAGAATTGGATACTTATCGTCAATGGATGATAATTTTTGGAAATGTGGCTTCAGTAGTTTTAAGAGTGTTTTAGTTTGAATTAAAATTTAGCTAAATAGTGGCATGCAATAAAGAGACTAGGTAAATTACAGGGCTGTACAAAAGTATTCAAGTATTTTTTCAATTAATTGTATAAATTGCTGAAAGAGAAATTTCAACCTGTTGTACGTTTTCTTGCTAAACTAAATTTTCTCATTATATGGAATATATATCGACATACAGATCAAATACAGGGTTATTCAAAAGAATTGGAATACATATTTGGCTATGGGCGGTAACTACTGGAATCAGATTTTTAAATGTTTACTTAGTTATCTTATTTACCTTATTTCCCTAAGTAACGAAGTTTCGTTAAAGATTTCAGGGAGTGTTGGAAAGTGTTTCATAATCTATGCTGTACGCATGATTTTTCTTACTTTTTTTACATATAAATTTTAAAAATATTGGCTTGAAATACATGCATATTTTATTTATTTATCAATATGCAAATCCTATTTCATTTAAATTGCTGTAAAATATATTTTCACAATCCTTCACAAAAAATACATGTTGAAAAAGTGTTTTGGATTTTTTAAATGCTTTTTATATACATCCAATATTGAATTTTGCTAAATTATTAATATGCAAACACAATTCCTTGTTTATAAGAATTTAACTAATTTTACTCAAACACACGAAGCTAAAATGCGTGGAAACTTGTTATAGAAGACTCATTCCCAGATATCGTCAATAACGAATTTGAATGAGAATTTCGCCAGATTAGCCAGCTATTGCTAAGGCTTCATTTATGGTGATTTATTTTCAGCAAATTTGGCGGTATTTCACAAAGTGCCGCCAAGCTTGGCGAGAATTCGTTGCTATGTGGATATGAATATATAGTTTTAAGCATATGAGAGTTGGAACAATGGTTACAATAATGAAAGAAAATTTGCGAGAAACCACATTCACTAAAACTCCTAAATTAAACTGGTTTACGGGGAAATCCTGTTGTCTTGTTTTAAAATGTCAGCCACCCTGTAATTTCAAACTGCTATATCGCAGTCATTTTTTAAAATACTGGCAAAACAAAAAATGCTCCAGAATACTTGTATCGAAGCCAAACATTTAACGGAATAAACTTTTACGATTTCTATTTTTTAAACGTTTTTGAATTTAAAATCTTTAAGTGGCCGCCATGGTGAGACAGGACGACGGATGAAGCTGATCAACAAATTTGGTGGCGACCTTGGTAAGTCCTATACTTATGCTTAGTCACATCCACATCGGTTCACAAATACAAGTGCTATCGCATGACAAATATATTAAATCAATATTTGGACGGAGGGTAGTTTTGAGGTCTGGTGTAGAGGTCTGCGAGTGCAAGAGTTTGGCCCCTGGCTCGTACCCGATCGGGGTTGGCAAAATGAAGGAAAAATTTCTAACGCGCCTTGCCGGCGGATTAAAGAATATTTTTCGGCCGGCGGGCCGATGAAAAAAAATAAACGGGTCGGGTCAAGCGAATAAAAAATTCTGCCCGATATAAGAATTAAAAAGAATCAAACTAAACCAATAAAATGGGAACAGATTTCAATGGGTGTGACTGAGGCGAGGATAGGTATAAATATGTTGCACGAGCCGATGCTAGATGGACAACATCAGTATAGAAATATAACATGTCCAGCGTAGAAATCAGCATTGGCAGTTTAATCATGTCTGAACCAGGGAATAATTATTTCAGCAGACTTGGTCCCGTCCAGGTTCAGGATTACACTTTCTTTCTACATACTGGAACTACATGACGGGACGGTACTGATGCTATTCTGCATTCTATGGCTTGTGAACATGAAGTAATCTAAAACATATAGTAATCTATACATAATATGTATGCAGTATTCTAGAAAAATATCTTAATGATATGTTAAGAAAAATCGGCTTTTTCTGTGAAAATTGAGTCGGGTCTGATTTCAGGAATTTTTGCACGGGCGAGGTCGGGCCTGTTTTCACTAATTTTAGCACGGGCCGAGTCAAGATAGCTTTCGTTAGGGCTCGAGACTGGAAAATCCGGCCCGTGCAAACCTCTAGTCTGGTGGTCATGATCCGTGGAGATATACGGAAACTTTCCGGGATTGCTTTTCTCGAGATGGATGCAGTAGGTTTCGTTCTTTTTGTAATGGAAAAAGCTACCAAAAGAAGGTCGAATAAGAAGAACCATCAATGTATCTGTCGCGCTTGTCGCTGAAAATGCCAATCTCAACACATGTGTCAATCGACAACCATTTAATTTAATTTGTTCATTTAAGATAGGGATCTTCAACCTGTGGTCTACCAAGCTACCTCCGTTATATAATAGAAAATTTTGCCTTAAATAATTACAGAGACTTTGTTAAGATTACCTTTCTAAGACAAAGCTTACTTTTCAGTATTTGTGGTGCCAAACGACTTTTAGGCAAAAATTTTGAATTCTCCTAATTTAAGACAAGGTTTCAAATAATGAAAATAATTGGTAACCAACAATAACGAAAATTATTTGTAAGTAATTTGCACATTTTAAACTTCATTTTCACGTACATTTTGAAAAATTAAGGTATTTATTCAAACACTATTAAAAAAATATCTCTGAGTTAATTTTTGCCATCCATATTTGTAAAAAATATGCATAATGCAAAATCGTCATCGCCATTTTTTTTTTTTAAATTTGGAAACTTTGTACTGACTATTCCGCACTCAAGCAAAAATTAGATATCACAAATAGATATTTCTCTAATTTATAAATAGATATTCTATAAGTAGCGTTAAAAGCATGCAGAAAACAAGCTTTATAAAGTCTATGCTATTATATTATATTAAAGTCTAGGCTGTTATCTCAATCTCTTCAATCTATTTACTCTCAAGAGAGCTGGATAAGATATCTAGACAATGTTAATTGAACAGACACAAAATCAAACCTCTGAGAAAGTTAACAAAAGGACCTTGACAGTGAATTAAAGGCTTACAGTAAGTAGGAAATAGATATCAGTAAATCCACAAAAGAATGTTCAAAAACGAAAGTATAAAAAAGTGATTTTAAGCGACTTAAAAATAAAAGTTACTTAGTTTGGCAAGATATATATACATTTATTTATTTATGTATGTTTACACATTCGTTTTTGCACGTATATAACAATTTTTGATAACTCTTTTTTTCTTTTTTGCTTCTTTTCTAAAATGCGTTTTCTGGCGATCCAGTATAACTTTTATAAGGATACAAACAATGGCATGTCTGGCAAATAAAGGGGATTGATGAACTTTTATTTTATTTTTATTAAATACTAGCTGAACCATCCGGCGTTGCACGGGACCGTCAAAAAATCGCACGAAACGTGAAAAACTCTAAAAATCGCTTTAACAAAATCTTGAAAAATTTAAAAATCACTGCACGAATTCCGAATAAACTTTATTTAGAAGAGCACAAAATTTACTCTAATGGGCTAGACGATTGAATCCAGATTCCTTTTACTAACGTGGAGAAGTCGCGGCGAAAAAACGTTAAAAATCAAATAAAAAATTGCTAAAATTTCAAAAATAGCAGAGAACAAAATTTACTATATCGGACTAATCAAAAGATTAAAATTATTCCTTTTACAAATGTCGAAAAATCGCTGTAGAACGCAAAAAACTCTTAAATCGCATAAAAAGTTTCGCGAAAATTTCAAAAGTGTACGAATTTCGAAAAAAAAAACTTTGTTAAACGGGGGATACTATATTAACTGTATTGGGTTAAAAGTTTCAAACCTTATTTCTTTCAACAATGTGGAAAAATTACCGTGAAACGGGAAAAAAATCCCGCTACAAATCCCATAAAAAAGGACTAAAATTCAAAAATTGCAGAGAACAAGATTAACTATAGTGGGCTAAAACATTGTAACCGGAATTTTTTCACGAATGTCAAAAAATCTCCGCGGAACGTGAAAAGAAACTAAATTTCGCATTAAAAATCGCAGAGGAATAAAAAGGTTTATTAAGATAAAAGTTTGAAACTGAATTCCTTTTACGAATCCTTTTTTCAAAAATTCTGCCAAGTCATTACCTCTGTCTTGATAAGATCTATCCTTGTGGTAAATTATATTGTAATTGATCAAGCCATTTTTGAGAAATCGTGTGAAAATGAATCGACATCGACCATAGTTCTTTTTTCAGTAAAATGTTGAACTTTAATTATTCAGGCCACAGATCGAATTTCAAAAATCGGGCGACTTTGTTACCTCTTCCACACTACGATCTATGATTTTGATAATTTACATTGCGATTGATAGAGAAATTGGCGCGAAATCGTGTGCAGTTCATTGTCAGATTTCAGTGGATACATCGGAATTTGCACTGCGCTTCGATAATATAAATAAATTCATATACAGTATGTCCATAAAGTCATGGTGCACTTTTGAAAGGTCACAGGAAATTAACGAAACAAGATGTGAAATCCTCATCAAATAAAAGAAAAACTTTCCAAGTTTCATGCCTGTTCACGTTCAGTGCAGTTCGATGTGGCCTCCATTTGAAACAGAGAATCACAGAAGTTATTCACTCTGTTACACAGACGTCCTTAACTGTGTGTGGGAAGAACTTGAATATCGTTTAGATGTGTACAGGTCAACAAATGGATGCCACATCGAATTGCACTGAACAGGTATGAAACTTGGAGAGTTTTCTTTTATTTGGTGAAGATTTCACATTTTCATCTTGTTTCGTTGATTTCCTGTGACCGGTCAAAAGGGCACCATGACTTTACGAAAACACTGTATATGACTGCTCAAAAGGATATCGAAACAATATGTGCTTTTTTAATTGTTTATTAGGCTATTCCACTTGATTGTATGAAAAAATGAAATTGTTGTATTTATGTTTCACTAACCACTAATTAAAAATTGATTAGAATTACGTACTTCGACATTATTTTTGCTTGCTGAATTTAAATATGCAACGACATCATGGTGTTACAACTGAACTTTCAAAAGCTTCAATTTAAATGTGTTAATGATCTCTCATGATAAAATAAACCAAATGCATCTTTAAAGGATCTTCCATGGAGTAAAACAATATTTTTTGTTTGTGTCAATTAAAACTAAAGACAAGGATTTTCTTACTCAGAGTAGATTATTTTTTTTTCTATTTATTCTAAGAAAGAACAATAATCCATGTGTATCCCTCGCTTAGTGCGGTTCGGATAGTGCGAATTTCAGTTAGTGCAGTAAATTTTTTTTGAGAGACTTCCTCATTTAGTACAGGTAAACTTTTAATTAGTGCGGAAAGAAGGAAATGGGAGAACCTTTTTTTCATTTTTAAAAATGAAGTTTGCAGTAAACGACGAAAAAAGAAATAATATTAAAAGAATCCTAAGAAGCTTTTCAGAAACTGGAATTCCTCAGACAGCATTTGATAAGATATAGACCCAGACATCAGTAGAAGTATGTATGTATATCAAGGATTAGAAAATCAAATTTGTGTTATTATAAGATGTATTCTAAAAAAAAAATAAAAGCATTGCGCTAGTGGTAATTGATCCATTTTCGTTTAAATAAATTAAAATGTATGTAAGTTTGAAGTAATCAAATTGTATTATAATAAGTTTTAAATCAAATTAATGCAATTAAAAAAATAACTTAATGGTAAGAGAGCTAATATAAAAATCCTAAGGGATTGTAGCAATGCAGAATTAAAAATAAAATTAACTTTTCAATGTTTCTAGATTGTTACTTATTAAATTAGCTCACATGTTTGTGTTAATATAAGTCCATGAAAATTAAATAAATTTCTCTGAAAGTTTCAAGTCAAGCTGTAATATGTACTCTCTAATAATAATACGTAAAAAAAAAAAAAAACGTAGTACGTTATTAAATTGTCTATTTATGTATATTTTGTTATTGAGAAAGTTGGCTGAAGATCTATTGTAGTTTTCCCCATTCAATGTATGTTTCGATTAGTGCGGTTTCGAGTGCGGTAATGCTGCGGGATTAATAAACCGCTCTAATCAAGGGATGTCTACTAGAGATCTGCACGGGCCGGGCTCGGGCCTATTTTCAGTTGCGGCACTCGGGCCGGGCCTAGTGACTACTCTATACCGGCCAGGCCGGGTTCGGGCCTTACTTTTTCCCTGAAGAATCGGGCCGGGCCTAACTTATTTTTTCCGTACAGAGCCGGGATTGGTTTCTTTTCTAATCTTCACGGCCCAAAATTTTCAGTCCTAGTTTTGAGCCAGCCCGTATGAGAATCATTGTCTCGGCGTGACCTGTTTGTTCCAAGGTCAGAAAAATTAAGCCTGGCCCAAAGATTTTTGCAAAATATGCATACATTTTTGAATCGCCATTATTCTACAATTAAACATTAACATTTATTATTTTTAAAGAATAGTAATAAATTTCTACGCTAATTAAAATATAGTTAAACGTGTGAAAAGGAACCTGCCTATGACGGAATACTGTTTTAAACTGAAAATCGTGTTGATCCATGCAAAATTAATATACTAATACGTAAGAAAAGAATATATAATTCATTTACATTTGCTAAGAAGGGAACTTGTCTATAACGCTTTTTTTTGTCTTTTCTATGTAATTGAGTCTTAGAAGATTTTACTGTATAGAATTTTTCAGATTTTCAACAATTCAATACATGGAATATGGATTAACAATATTAATGATAACTGAAACTTTACATAGAAGAAATAGCGATTCATTAAAAGAAATAAATATCGCAGCCTACGGCACTTATATAAAAATGAAGTTTAGAAACATGAAAAAAAAAGTTAAGATAAATATTTTTCTTCAGAACTCCTCGTAAGAGTCAAATTTTTAACCAAATCGACGTAAAATTCAATGTTTTGTGGCAATTCACTCGGTCCGAGATTTTAACATTTTTCCGGGTCGGGCCGAACTTTTAACTTTTCTACCGGGCCAGGTCAATATTTTTTTCTACGGGCCGAATTTTTTTTTCTATGAGTCGGGCCGGGCCCGGGCCTGGAAATTTCAGCCCGTGCAGACCTATAATGTCTACACTAAAAATTGTTTTGCAACTTCTTTTGTGCACGTTTTTTGGCAGCGACATTAATTGAGATTTACAGAGTATCAGGAGTAAGAGTATCATCGAGAGTGAATCCAAAAATCTCGAAATTGAAAAAAAGGGATCGGGACTGTATTTCCTATATCTAAAAACTGTTTTCCAACTTTTTTTTATAAAAGTTTTCTGGCAGCGACATTAATTGAGATTTACAGAGCATCAGGAGTAAAAGTATCATCGGGAATCGCTCCAAAAATCTCGAAATAGAGAAAAAGAGATCGGGACTGTATTTTCTACATCTAAAAATTAATTTACAACTTCTTTTACTCAAGTTTTCTGGTAGATACATTAATTGATATTTACAGAGTAGTAGTAAAAGTATCATCAAGAGTGACTTTCAAAAATCTAGAAATTGAGAAAAAGAGGATCGGGCCTGTATTTTCTACATTTAAAAGATGTTTTGCAACTTCTTTTAGAACACATTTTCTGGCAGCGACATTAATTGAGATTTACAGAGTATCAGGAAGAAAGTATCATCGAGAGTGAATCCAAAAATTTCGAAATTGAAAAAAAGGGATCGGGACTGTATTTCCTATATCTAAAAACTGTTTTCCATCTTTTTTTATACAAGTTTTCTGGCAGCGACATTAATTGAGATTTACAGAGCATCAGGAGTAAAAGTATCATCGAGAATCACTCCAAAAATCTCGAAATAGAGAAAAAGGAGATCGGGACTGTATTTTCTACATCTAAGAATTATTTTACAACTTCTTTTATTCAAGTTTTCTGGCAGATACATTAATTGATATTTACAGAGCAGCAGTAAAAGTATCATCAAGAGTGACTCTCAAAAATCTAGAAATTGAGAAAAAGGGGATCGGGCCTGTATTTCCTACATTTAAAAGATGTTTTGTAACTTCTTTTAATACACATTTTCTGGCAGCGACATTAATTGAGATTTACAGAGCAGGAGTAAAAGTGTCATCGAGTGTGACGCCAAAATAAACTGAACATGATTTATTAGAGTTCGAATTAAAACCAGACACTGTGAAAAATAAAAGACCGCCTAATTCGACACCAAAAACAACTGCTTGACTCCAGCAGCACGTCTCTCTAGAAAAGCTTTATCGAAAACACGGAAACCGGAAACGTGTCTCGAGTTACACTAGCCAGCAACAACTATGAGTTAACTAATGCTGTGTGATTCATACCGAATGCTTTTTATTTGAGTGGCAAGTATCTTGCTGCAATTTTTTTTTCTGTCTTTGATACCACACCCTCTTTAACCTCGACATTCAAATCTTTTTGCAAGTGCCGCTTGTGTAGAAAGTAAATAAGAGAATGTAGCATGTGGATGGCTATAAAACACTTCATAATTTAAAAACTTAATTATGTCTAGTTAGCGTGACAAAATTAGTTTTTACGATACAGCTTTGGGCTCGGTTTTCGACACACTTCTTCTGTAACCTCAGTGTTATCCATAATCGAGTTCGGCTTCCACACCAAATTAATGTATTGTAAGGAAAATGTTTGGAGAAAACGTAAATTGCACTCATGAAATATTACGTGATTTTCAAGATAAACGTTGAATGCTAAAAAAAAAAGAGTGTTAATATCCAAACTATTTTTGCTTTTTATTCTTATTCACCTTTAAAAGTATACACTTTTAATATTTTTATGACAATAAATTGTGAACGTGCAATCTGATTACAAATTCGTTACAATTTACAGATAATATTGTTTGTATGGTCCTTGTTAAAATATTTGGCTGCAACATGATGACATACATTACAAATGCCTGCAAAAAGAAATTTGGCGCTAAAGCAAAAGAAGGGGCATTTATTGGATACGCCATAGAACCTGACATTTTATCATTTTATCTACAATTCCATCATTTTATCTTCAATTCCATCACAAGAGAAGTGCCTACATATCGAGAAGTGATATTCTTTTAAAGATGAACTTATGAGAAATTCAGCTAGAGATACAATTGAAACAAGGTCTGAGGCAAATGAGAGAGAACAAATGAGACAAAGGCTTCACAAATATTTAAAAAAGAAAAAAAAGACGAATCGCAAGAATAAACTACGACAAATTTGAATTTAGACCAATATTTAGCCGTTTCGAGGGGCTGATTAACACCGGGGCAACTTATAAACAATGAATTTTTTTAGAAGCTTTTGCTTTATTTTAACGCGTTATTGATACCAAATTTCTGTCACAAATAAGATAAAATGTTCGCTGCATTTTTATTGGTGGAAGTTTGCCCCGGCGTTAATCAGAGCCTGAGTGCTTCAGAAAGTGAGGATGAAGATGCAGCACAACCTATCAATGATCCATGTCCCGCAAGAACTGTAATTCCGAGCAGCAAATATTGCGATATGACTACACTGTATATAAAGTGAATACTTGTCAAACGGCTGACATAGAAACTTATGAAGAAGACATGAAAATATTTGAGTGAGAGAAATGAAACTTAGCACCATAAAAACTCACCATGAAAATATTTCCGGGAATTATTGTGATGTTCGTAAAGGAAGCAGAGATTACCGATTTATGGAAATTGGATTTACTTGGAATAAATGAGCCGACTGAAAAGCAAACTAAAATGGAGATTGATCGTCAGGTAAAACAGCATTTTTTACAGACAATAAAAATGAATGAAGATAATCGTTATGAAGTTTTTTTGTCATGGGCGGAAGATACACCACCTTTACCTGATAATAATTTGAGTTTAGCCAAGAAGAAATTAATTAATGTTATAAACATGCTGCTTGCCGATAACCTTTATCAAAAGTATAAAAAGTCCTTTTAGGGTGGCTTGATGATAAAATTATTGGGGAAGTTCTACAGTCTGAAATGAATCTTTATGGAAACTATTTACCTCATCGCCCAGTGATAAAAGAAAGCAGTACAACTCCCATTCGTCCAGTGTTTGACGCATCAGCTGGAATACAGAACCATCCATCTTTGAATCAGTGTTTGTATTGTAGACCAAATGTTATTGAATTAATTCCTGACATTCTTTTACGACTTAGAAAAAAAAAACTTGTGTTGTAGCTGACATAAAGAAAGCATTTTTACAAATAGCTATTCGTAAAGAAGATCGGGGCTATGTGCATTTCTTGTGGTGGAGTGATTCAAAAGGAAGAAATATTAGAATGTTTCGACATACTAGAATTGTGTTTGGAGTCAAAAGTTCTCCTTTTATTCTCGCTTCCGTGTTCCATCAAAGAATATCACATTAAAAACGATGAAGAATATGACCCCAATCTTAAATAGCAATTGCCGAGAAGCTTTTTTTGTTTAAAATGTCGTTGCTAGTGCAGGGTTCGTACGGGTACCGTTATTTTCAAGGCAAAATATCAGTATTTTCTTATAAAAAAATAATTCAAGTTCAAACGCGCTAAATTTCGCCTTATTTCAGGAGAGATTATCTATAACAAAATACTGGTATCAACGAATTTTCTGGTTTAGGAATTCCAGGACCCGTACGAACCCTGTAGTATCCATACATAGGAAGAATTGGAAAGGTATATTACTGATTCTAAGTGTCTTATGGCTAAAAGTGGATTTGGTTTGAGAGGATGGGAACTGACAGAAGAAAGAAACAATATCGAAAATAGCGAAGATACTGCTGTACTGGGATTACAATGGAACAGATTTCTAGACGTTTTAAAAGTTAACGTAAGCTGGACGAAAGATAAAAATATAGAAAAAATAACAAAATGAATCAAGGTATCAGTTGCACATAAAGTTTTTGATCCAATTGGGTTTACTGTTCCTGTTGTTACTATGTCCCAAGACGATGTTACAGAAAACTTGGAAAGAAGTAATCACATGGGATGAAAAATTTACTAGTAAAAGATAAATTTATTGAATAATTTCGTGAATTAAATATTTTGCAAGAAATTCAGTTTCCTAGATATATTCAGTTCACCCCAGATAATTTAAAAGGTTGTACTCTTCACACATTTTGTGTTGCAAGTCAATATGCTTATGCTGCTGTTATATTTTTAAGGATAGGAAGTAAAGATAATGTAGAGTTATTCCTTCTTGCTGCGATATCCCGCATCGGTCCTTTAAAATGGGGAACTATACCTAGAATGGAACTTTTAGCTGCTTTGATTGATGCTAGATTGGCTAAATCAGTAACTGAGGCATTGAGATGGGAAGATATGGAAAGATATTTTTGAAGTGATTTTACGACAGTGCTTGCATGGATATCTAGGAAAGAAAACTGTTTTTTTTTTCCAGTTAGAAATAGAGTTCAAGAAATAAAAAAATTGGGTGATCCTGTTTTATGGAAACATATACCTAGCGAAATTAATCCTGCAGATCTACCATCTAGAACAGCCATACTCAACCTGCGGCCCGCGGCCGCATGTGGCCCAGCGAATTTTTATCTGCGGCCCGAGACACTTGAGATGTGCATAAAAAGTATTTAAGTGCTCCACTGTTGTTCTACATATTTTCATGGGGAACAAAATTTTTTTTGTCATTTATAAGTAAGTAGCAGCCTTCACCCGCTACGCTGATCGGTTCCTCAAAGGAATCTTGAATCAAGCGGAATATATCTAGATATAATCTAGCAAATATAAAATAAAAAAAAACTTTTCTTAATATCTGTTTTCAAAATACCTAATCAAAAATGCGTAATAGTTGTTTTAATCGTATTATCTTATATTATCCAGTTCAATGCTGATGTTGGCGACAAAATAGCTAAAATAGCTCTAAAATCGTGGAAGTACCTCTGTTTAACTATTTTTTTAGTATGTTTGTTATCTTGAATTTCACGCTCTTGCCTAAAGCTCTTGCCTGCTGTTGAGATAAGGCAAAATGTCCTAAAACTTTTGACCACCCTTTTAACCTCCTTAGGGAGGGGTATTTCTAAAATCGCTGAAATACGTATCTAATTATTTTTTAAATAGATTTATTAGCCTGAATTTCTCGCTCCCACCTATAATTGCAACTGAGATATGGCGAAATGTCCTAAAATTTTCACACACCGCTTTAACCCCTTAGTGCAAAATTTCTAAAATCGCTGAAATACGTGTCTAATTAGTTTTTAATAGATTTTTTAATCTGAATTTCTCGCACTTACCTAAAGATGCTACTGAGATATGGTGAAATGTCCTAAAATTTTTGACCCATTTGACCACTCAGGATTGGGGGTGGGATTTCTAAAATAGCTGAAATACGTGTTTAATTATTTTTTTAATACATCTGTTATCCTGAATTTGTCGCTCCTATCTAAAGCTGTTGCTCAGATATGGCGAAATGAACAAAACTTTCAACCTCTCTTTAGCACCCTTAGGGGGAATTTGGTGAAATGTCCTAAGATGTTCGGCTCATTTCACCCCTTAGGGGCCATTTCTGAAATAGCTGAAATACGTGTTTAATTATTTTTTAATAGGTTTCTTATCTTGAATTTCATGTTCTGACCTAAAACTGCTGCTCAGATATGGCGAAATGTCCTAAAATTTTCGATCTCCCATTCTTTAATCCCCTTAGGGAAGACTATTCAAAAATACTTTCTTAGTCGCTGCCTATACAACGTAAGGAACATGTCTTCCAAATTTCATTGTCCTAGGTGCAATGGTTGAGGCTAGGCGTTGATTATGATCCAGTCAGGACAAACTCTTTTATGTATGTATGTTACATTATTAGACATAATTCCGCGATTTCCTTATCTTATTCTAAATTACTACTTTATATTCACTAAATCCTTATCCTTAAATAATCTCTATCGTTAACTCTGTTAAATTCCCTTTAATTTAATGTCTCACTTGTTTTAATCGCTTAAATACTACGCTTTTAGTATTCTTAAATTAAATGTTCCATTCCCGCGCTTTTTTCTTTCGAGAATATTCTTTTAGCTTCCATTTTTACTTTCCCGCACATTTTTGATGTTATCCTTTTTTCCTTCAAATTCATCCGCTAGCTCTGTTCGCACTCTTTATATGACGTGTCGTTCTTAATTATTCATTGGTTGAGAGCGCGACCTACGTCATATTTGTATCCTTACACGTGAGGAACAAAAAGTTGATACTCGCTGTGTTTCAGCAGATTTTAGCAGATTTGAGTCTTATTTCTAGTTTTCATCCATCCCCTGGTCACCGTCCTGTTATTCGATTATCTGGAACTTTGTTTAAACCTAATTACTACTACGGAGCGATGGCTAATTATCTTGGTGGAAACTGTACTTTTTGCAAGATGTTCTAATAAAGTGCTTAGCTGATATTATGAGTTGTTTCAATTTCTTCTGGGGAAACTTCACGGAACGATGTATTCCATTGTTTTCACTCGACAACTGCATCTCAACAATTTGTTCTACTAATATAACAGATTCGAATTATCTGTTCTGACCACTTCTTTTACGCCATTATCGCGGGATGTGATCCACAACTACTATCGTGACAGCCAGCACGGCATTTTCAACGATAAAGCCAATCCAATGTTGCTAGAATGCAACATGTATAGATTTAAATTTATGTTAAAACATCTTAAATTCTGTTTAATTTGTCAAAAAGTCTTTTTACAAATTTATACTATATATTACTACAATTAAAGAAGTAAGACATTTTTTCCATGAGCAAAACTGACTGATTTATTTTTTAAAAAAATCACCTTTTTTTTTCTTTAGAAATTTGGCATCTGCTAAGTTACATTATTGCGTTTTATTCCTATTACAAAGCTAATATTTTAATTTCTTTTAAGGTAGAACGTATGTCGCAGAAAATATTGGCACCAAAAAATTTTTACACCTCTATTTCCAAACAATAAAACTTCGCAGCATATTTCTACAATGTTTTTAGTAGAAATCTACCACGAAGGCTGTTTGGAAATAGTGGTGTTAATTTTTTTAACACTTCTTCCGCAGCAAATGTTCAACCCTACTAATAATATTAACTTTGTTATAAAGCTTTATTATACGATTTATGTTATCTTTCTATTTTAAATATTCTTCTTTATAACCTTTTATAAATATGTTGCGGCCCGCCTAACGTCGCAAACTTAAGTTTGCGGCCGACGAGAAAGAAAAGTTGAGTATGGCTGATCTAGAGGGTGTAAAGCAAAACAGATGGTACCTCTCAAATGGTCGGAGGGACCACCTTGGCTTAGAGATCCTGAAGAATATTATAAGTATATGAATTTAACGTTTTGAAACATAAAGGAAGAAGAAATTGAAACAGAAAAATTAAAATTTACAAAATTACTGGTAAATGTTGATGAAAGTCCAGAGAAAATCTGGTACAACCGGTATTTTTCCAGCTATGAGGAAATCGTACGTCTTGTTGGCTGGATACTTCGTTTTAGATATAATTCTTCTAATTCAAAGGAACAAATCAAAGGATAATTGCCAAGCCATGAATTTAAGAGAGCAGAAACGAAGATGATTTGGATGATACAAAAGCAATGTGTTTCCCATGAAAGTGAGGAGAGATTGAAAACTCTGGAGACGTTTAAGGATGAACAAGACATAATACGTGTAAAGACTAAAATTGTGTATAGACAAGAAAACATGGATTTCCTCACACCTATGGTTGTTGCTTGAAATCATGAAGTTGTCAAAGGATTAATTTTACACTACCACTGCAAAAATTGTCATGAAAGTCCTCAGATTCTTCAATATTCTTTGGCTAAGTGTAACTGGTTTGTTGTAACAGTGTAACGTGATCATGTTGGAGCTTGTGAAGGTCGAACCACGAACGAACGTGTTAGTATTGGGAAAACAGCTAGCGAAACACTACAAATGCTGCAAAAAGTTTACGGAAACGAAACCCTAAGTCGGTTGACTGTTTTTGAATTGTAGAAGAAGCTTAAAAACGGAAGGGCGAGTGTGGAAGATGATGAACACAGCAAAAAGACTGTTGTGTTTCGGCCAGATTGATCGATTGCATTTCAGGTATCAGCAAAAGCACAAATCATCGGATACTGACGGAAGATTTAAAGAAAAGGAAGGCCTGTGCAAAGTTTGTCCGCTCCCCTCCCCTTCTCTGAATGATGACCAAAAAAGTGCAAGAGTTTCTGCCTTCTAAAGGGATAGTCGTGCTCAGTCACAGTCATCCTCCTTACTCATCAGATTTATCCCCCTGTGACTATTTGCTGTTTCCCAAGTTAAAATTGCGCCTAAAGGGGACCATCTTTAATGACATTTCGGACATTCAAGCGACTGGGACTGGCTTTTTGACGCACATTGCAAAGGCAGACTTCCAGAAGTGTTTTGATGAATACTATTACATTCAATTAAAATAACAAAACTTTGTAAAAAATCACCATAAAATAAAACAATGCACAGGACGCGTTTCGAGATAAAAACATAACAGCTCGTCATCAGCTACAGCAAACACGTGTCAGCAAGCGAACAAGGTCAAAAATGAACTGAAGGTAAAGAATATCGCAAAGATTGCGACAGATGGCGCTAGCTGAAAGAGGAACATGCAGAAGAGAAAGGTGTTGCCAAAAGGATAGAAGAGAAATTGATAGGGAAAAAATGGAAATAAAAGAAATAAACAAAATTAAAATAAAAATAAAAGAAGTAAATTAAAAAATATAAATAATAATAATAAAGAAAGAAATATAAAAGAATAAAACAAGAAAAAAAAACCAAAAAATCCTTTTTTTTTTTCAAAATAAAAAGAAAATAAACAAGAGAAAAGGGAAAAGAATTACAAAAGTAATTTCTACGCTGGAGATAGGAAAGGAGATGATGGGAGATCATTGACAAGATTAGCAGAATTTTTAGAAATAAAATATGCTTCATGAAAATCCAAGTGAGAGGGAGAGGCAGGGGAAAAGTTTATTCTTTTATATTTCTTTCTTTATTATTATTATTTATATTTTTTAATTTACTTCATTTATTTTTATTTTAATTTTGTTTATTTCTTTTATTTCCATTTTTTCCCTATCAATTTCTCTTCTATCCTTTTGGCAACACCTTTCTCTTCTGCATGTGCCTCTTTCAGCTAGCGCCATCTGTCGCGTTCTTTGCGACATTCTTTACCTTCAGTTCATTTTTGACCTTGTTCGCTTGCGGACACGTGTTTGCTGTAGCTGATGACGAGCTGTTATGTTTTTAGCTCGAAACGCGTCCTGTGCATTGTTTTATTTTATGGTGATTTTTTACAAAGTTTTGTTATTTTAATTGCTTCAAATCGCCAGTTTTCGGTACTGTTTAGCACTATTACATTCGTTGTAAAAAGTGTGTTGAATCTAGCGGGGGTTATTTCGAATAAACATAGATCAAAATTTTCATTTCAGTTCTTAATTTTTTGTTTTATTGGATCAGTCTGGGAAATTTTGGTACACGTTGTGTAAGTTATGTTAGGACATGGTTAGGAAATATTAGAAATGTCTTTCCCCGCGCTGATACTCTTCACCATGAAAAAACCTTTAACAGCAACAAAATAATAATAAAATAAATACAATAATAATAATAATAACCATAAAAAATTTAAGTAGGACAAAAAAAAATCTTTTTTATTTATAAATATTTTTATTTTTCTTTTTGAAAAATATGTTTATTTATGTAATTTCTCTTCAAATGTAAAATCTTCAACAAAAATTTTAAAAATTCAAATTTTAGCTATGTTTTTTTAATTTAATGCATCCTCTGAAAGAATAACTCTTTTGTATACTTTTTCTCATTTTTGATCACATAAGATAATGAATATTAATATGTCTTTGGGATTTATAAAATGAGTTATATTTTTAAACATTAATTATTAAAAAATATATTTTGTTATGAGTATTTATTTTTTACTTCGATAATCATATTTTCAGAATTTTCTTCCAAAACTAAAATTTCAAAGACAAGTGGAAAACGTTGCACAAAGTTTTGTAATTTTAGTTTTCATAGAAATTTAGCCAATTTAAATGTAACAAACTTTTCAAAAGTACATTTTGATATAAACGCTTTTAAATTCTTGAAGAATTCACAGCAACCGCAAACCATACAACATAAAAATTATTATATATTTTGATCTAATTGTCGTTTACATCCATTATTCGTTAAGATCAAAGGGTCTTGTGATAGATCTTGAAATTTAAATTAATTTCTGAAATACTATTTTTTTAATCTTTCTTACGAAATTTCTCTAACAAGTTGCAAAATGGGCATTTTGAGTAAAAAGAAAGAAAAGGGGAAATAATGAGTATTATTATATCTTAATCGATGCCATAATAATACTCATTATATAATAAGAGATTTTCTCATTATATAATAAGAAAAAAAAATACATTTTTTATTTGAAAAGGTTGTGTTAGACCGTTCTGAAGGGGCTAAATGCATCACAATGCCATTATTTTAAAAAGAAAGCATGCGTTTCGATTCATAAAACAGAAATATTTTCTTATAATCGTTTTAAATCACGTCCTTTTCATAAATATTTCATCCCTTCAGATACGAAATTATAGGTCAATTCTTTAAAGGACTTAATCATCGAGATATAAATAACTTATAGCTCTTTAAATAACTTATACCTATAAATAACTTATAGCTTTACTTACAGCTGGACGAAATACATTAGCTTGTGATAGAGGTCTGCACGGGCCCGGGCTTGGCCCGAGGCCCGTACCCGGCCCGGCCCGCGGGCCGGCGGAATGAAGGCGAATTTTCCAACGGGCCGGGCCGGCAGAATTAGGACAATTTTTTCAACGGGCCGGGCCGACAGACAAAATAAACGGGCCGGGCCGATAAAAAAAAATTAATCGGGCCTATCGGCCCGATATAAGAATTCAAGCGAAGCAGATAAAATACGAGCCATTTTCAATGAATATGATTTTCTCGAGAAGTATAAATGTGCGTCACGAGCCGATGCGAGTTTAACAACATCAATACAGATATGTAACATGTCCATTGTAGAGATCGGCATCGTACAGTTACAAGATGTCTGATTACGGGTTTAATTTTTTTTCAGCAGACTCGTGCCGGGACGGAACTGGTCTTAACCGATCTCAGGATGTGTAGGACAGGCATTATGTTTTGTAAAAGTGTTAATAGTGATAATGAACGTCTGTTAACAGTATCTTTGGAAATATACCTTAAGGGGTTCTCATATTCACTGCCCAACAATGGGAAACTTTCAAACACATTTTCTGACTCATTTTTAATTATAAAGGCATAAAATTCACAGGCCTGACTATTGAAGGCATTTGGAAACGAATAGCTTTCTATATATTTGATAAATTACTTACAGAGATAACAGAGCTTCTTGTCATGTGACTGTACGTTTTTCTCCTTTCCTGTGCTATCGCTTCTGGAAATTCGATTCATAACGCTAACTTTGGCAGTATTTTCAGAGAAAAATATATTGCTTTTATCTATGAAAAAGACGGCATTTACATAGTTTCTGAATAAGAATACCTGCCAATCTTACGCGTTTCCGAAAGGAAATGAATTTTCAAATGTGTCGAAATGTAACTTCTTTTGATTTGAGAAAAGCCTTAAAAATGAGAGAAATATTTTCGCAAATCTACTTTTTATCATACAGCTTCAAAAGGTATCATACTTTTAATCCTTTATTCTGAACTACATTAACTTTTTAATGAATCCTTATTGGAATTTTGAAATGTCTGTAGAGACGATGACTAAAACACTGTATAATCGTTAATGTTTACTATTGTGTGTTTTCTGCTTTGCCAACACATAGTAATCTAAAATATACTGTAAAATTTTCCCATAAATATATACGTAGTATTCATTAAAAGAATCTTAATTGGGTGTCGAGAAAAAACGGATTTTTTTTGTAGAAATTGAATCGGGCCGGCCTGTTTTCACTAATTTTTGTACGGGCCGGGCCGGGCTCGGGCCGGGCTCGGGCCGGGCTCGGGCCGAACTTTCAATTTTTACACCGGGCCGGGCCAAGATAGCTTTCGTTTGGGCCGGGCCGGGCCCGGGCCTGGAAATTCCGGCCCGTGCAGACCTCTAGCTTGTGAGAATGACGTCATTGAAAACGTACATTTTTATTAAGAAAACTACAGCGCTTTATTATAATTGCCTGAAAATCACGTTATTTTGAAAGCTCTTCCTTAATTTTTACTTAACCTAATACATTGTAATCTTGTGTAGTTTATCAATATAATTTCTTACAAATTATGAGAAATTAAATAAAATTGACATTGCAAATCATTACTGAATGCAGAATCATGTTATTTTAAAGCTCTTCCTTAATTCTCATTTAACCTAGTAGATTGCAATCCTGTGTGCACTGTAAATATAATTTCTTACAAACTGTAAGAAATTATAAAATAAAATTGACATTGTAAATCTTTACTGAAAGCAGAATAAAATTATCACGTTATTTTGAAAACTCTTCCTTAATTCTCATTTAACCTAGTGCATTGCAATAATGTGTGAACTGTAAATACGATTTCGTACAAATTGTAAGAAATTAAATAAAATTGACATTATAAATCTTTACTGAATGTAGAATAAAATTATGTATGCATATGTTTTTTTCTTTAAACTGAAAGATCCCATGCAATGCAAATACATCACATTGGGTTATCTTTCGGCTGGTATTCCTTATTAAAACCCTTTAACCGGCTGGCCCAGACTTTTCCGTTTCCAGAAATCATGTTAAAATGGCTGTAGACTAAAATGTTTTAAACAGAATTCTATTTTGAACCCTATAGAAAGAAGTGATGTTAAAGATATTATAGCATCAAACTGCGATTAAAAAATATATGTATATACTGGGATTTACAAGCATTCTTATAAAAATACTGGAAAACCCTCGGGTGATGAAAGGGTTAAAGTAAAATAAATAAGCTCTTACTTGCTTGAAATCGTAAAGGGTAACAGATTTTGCTGGTGTTCTCGGATTCATATTGATCACGTATTCTGTCTGCCAGAAAGAGAGAAAAATACACACATAAATTAAAACGGATATTCCACAAGGAATATATTGGTGATTGAAAAAGTTCGTGCCCGATTTCCGATGCATCGAGTTTCGAAGTGTACCCAAGTTCATAATCTTCATTTGTTCTACCAGTTTATTTACAGACATTAAAACACACTAAGATATCGCAGTTTAACATACACAAAAAGATAGTGTACATGTCAAAAGTTTATACGCTAAAACATATATTTAAGATAGTTTTAAAATATTTTCACCTCTTTCTTACCAAGGCATCTTCAATTACTGATGTTTTCGTCTCTCTCTCCCGCTAGTCATTGCTTTCTAAATTTTCCCTGTCATTTATCTCTATTTTGAAAATGTGTCGCCATCTATTGTCGATAGTTGCGTGCAGTGCATCATTACGGGTTTCTGATTTCAATGAGATTATTTCAATGGTTTCTCTTATTAATGCGTAATCTAAACTATTGTATTTTGCTAATTTTTCGATATTTATAAAATCTATTGTGATGGGGGATTTATTATTTAGTCTTGCTATTGCAAATCCCTAATTATAAAATACCCCCCCCCCCCCCCATCACAACAGATTTAAAAGATGTCGAAAAATTAGCAAAATACAATAGTTTAAATTACGCGTTAATGAGAGAAACCATTGAAATAATCTCATCGAAATCAGAAACCCGTAATGATGTACTGCACGCAACTATCGACAATAGATGGCGACATATTTTCAAAATAGGGATAAATGACAGAGAAAATTAAGAAAGCAATGACTAGCGGGAGAGAGAGACGAAAACATCAGGAACTGAAGATGCCTCGGTAAGAAAGAGGTGAAAATATTTTTAAACTATCTTAAATATATGTTTTAGCGTATAAACTTTTGACATGTACGCTATTTTTTTTTGTGTATGTTAAACTGCGATATCTTAGTGTGTTTTAATGTCTGTAAATAAATTGGTAGTACAAATGAAGATTATGATTAATATATGATATGATAAAAGAATGCGATTATAAAACTGTACCCAAGTTGTTTTAAATGTCGAAATGCAGTTGAATTGTCAACATTTAGTCTCTCAGCAATCTCTTCAGTAGTAATCCGTGGATTATTATTCACTAAATCACGGATTAAATCAATATCAATACCAGAAGGTCATCCAAACGACTTTTATCGTTTAGATTGAAATCCCCATTTCGAAATCGACAAAACTGTCCTAAGAGCGGGAGGCTTTTTCAAGAAGGCTCACGTTTTCAGCACCAGCCTTGGCGAGTTGGCGAAAGCGAGAGCGTTCAGCTAGCTCTAACGCCAATCGTCGTCTTGTGTTTCGTTTTGAACCGAAATGGCGAAAGACGAACTAGCATATTTTAGTCCTACCTAAATTAAAGAAATATTTTCAGTTATGTGTTCTAGATGAAAAGAAATCTTCTTCGAAAGAAATTGTATTACGAATTCTTATACTCTGTTTTATCGAAGGCCTTTATCACTTTTGATGATATAGACTAAAATTTTGATTATTTGATCCCCTCAAAAATCTAAATTTTCATTCAATTGAGCATTATTAATTTCATACCTCTTAAACAAAAACTACCTTCATATATTTAGATATTTGATTACATATAAAGATGGATTTATGGGGATCATGAATTAATGCAGTTTCAGTGCATTTTGATGTATTATAAACACAGATTTTAAAAAATACCTGTGGCAGAAAATTACTATATTTTCTGCGATGAACTTATATAATTAATTTAATACCAAATCATTCTGCAGAAACAGCCCCAAAAGTCGAGTGAAAATAGGCCAAACCAAGAAAGAAAAAAAAAAAACCTTTCACACCCCCAAACAGGATGTTTAGAAATTGCCTTTTCAATGTGAGATGAAATTCTTAAGGGGAGGTGGGGTAGAAGGAAGATTGAATGACTATCTTTTGTTACTTCAAAGTAACAAATAAAATCATTAGAGAACTTTTTAAACTGTATATGATAGTGAGGGGCTATAGATTTAAATAGTTAAATTTATCAATTAACAAATAGAAAAAACAAACCAAAAAATTAAAAACTTGGAATATTTAACTTTTTTTTGGGGGGGGGGGGGAGGGCGCAGAATTTGAATAATTGGTATTTTACTTATAGTTACTTCAAAGTAATAAATAGGACAGAAAATTTAAAAAACTGTAAAGAATTAAAAAAAAAAAATGAAAGCGTGTGCACAAAAGGTTAATCCTTATTATTATTTTTAAAATCTTTCATTCTATTTGTTTCCTTATCTTTTTTTTATGGTAAATTATTTATTTGTTATTTAAAAATCAACAGATAGAGCAAAACAGTAAACTTTATGCACTGTTATGGATAAGCGAAGGAATAGTTAACATTTCAGACGCAATTTTAACTAATCTTTTCTGTAAGGTAACAATGAATTTTAAATGGGCAAAAAATAGTGTGATGGAGGAGACGGGGGGTGGGGGGTGGGAAGAGAAAATTCGAAATGGGGGGTTGCCTCAGACGATTGAGCATTATTTTATTGCCATTTCAACTTAATAAATAGAGCAATATGTGTGCAGAATGACGAAATATAAACTGTGTGTGTGTGTGGGGGGGGGGGAGGGGGATTTGATTCGAGAGAAGAATTTACATGATTTATTCAAATATGACGAATTATTTTTTTTAAATAATAAATAAAACAACTAAGGCGAAATAATATTTAAAAATATGGCAAAAATTTTAAAATAAAAAACTGAAGAATTTTAAATATTTTTAATTTTGTACACTAGGGACAGACCAATGTCTTTTTCATAAAAACTCAAATAATGATAAAATTTTAACAATATTAAAATGTAATAGTAATTGATTTAATTCCATGCATCAACTTGCAGTTATTTTAGCTGATAGATTTAATTGCAGGATACGGCTAAATAATTTATGCTTTATCGGTCAATCTAATTATAATCGAATTGATTTTAGTTTCAACTTCCCATTAACTTCTAATCGCAATTAAATAAAAAAACAATTAAATTTTAATGAATTATTTCAGTGAAAATGTGTTTTATTAATGCAATCAACACGTCACATAATTATGCCGCTTAATAATAAAAAAACTAAATTAATTCAGTAATAATACTAATAAAACTATGTTCAATTGTGTCATAAAAACATGATCAATGCAATTATATTTATTAAAGAAAATTTTTACGTCTGTTTTTAAAATACGTTCTCAATTTCTTCGAACATATAGCAAATTAATGAAATAAATGAATATTATAGAACTGAAAAAAATAACTTATGTTTGAATTATATATATTTGTGCAATTAAAAGTTATTTTAATCCGAAAAAGATCTTTGTTTTAAGCAAGGTTCTAATTGCAAACCACGGTGAAATAACATTTCGTCTAGCTTTTTACATTTGCGGAAAAAAACAAATGAAAAAAGCACATCTCTTCCTCTCAGCAAAGGAATGTGGTTGCTGTTCGCTACGCGTACGACGTCACGAACAAAAAAGGGTGCGTAGCGTTGAATTCATCCCCGCGCCAACCCTTACTCTGGCGATAAGGTGCTCAAAACGTGAGCCTTCTTGAAAAAGCGAGCGGGAGCACGATCCAAATAAACGTCTTGAATATATTTTGTAGCACGTACAACACTCACTCCTTTTTTAAACTCATATAACATAACATGACGAAAATGTAACTTTTCATTTCCATTTTGAATATTAACCTTCAGTTAAAAATATGGATTTCAAAGAAACATCAGCACAGCCAAAATTGCAAGTTTCTGCCATCTATGAAATAGAGCACGAACTTTCTCAATCGCCCAATAATTGACAGTAAGTAAATTACAATAGATTACAATAATTTACAATATTCGTCCTGCATGTGGCTAGATCTAAAAAATTTGACGTTTTCATACCTGTTTCTTGTAATCCAAGACGACTGTGACTGGAATGGTTTGATCTTCGTCTTTGTATCGTATGACGAATGTCTGAAAAACAAAAATACTTGCTGAGCAAATATTAAATTAAAAACACATACACTCAGACACAAAAGGTATAGAAAAATGTATTTTTCAGATGCGAAAACCTCTTACTTTATTTATTTTAATGTGCATTGATTTAAGGGTGACCCGTTAGAGGTCTGGACGGATATATCTAGGCCCCAGACTCTGCCCAACCAATAGACAAAAATTTAGGCCCGGCCCGGCCCCCGCCCGGCTCGTACAAAAAAATAATTGCCGAACCGGTCTGGAAAAAAGTTAAAACCTCGGCGCGGCCCAACTAAATTTCTACAAAACATGGATTTTTACGCCGATATGGTTAAAATTTTTATTTCGTACGAGGAGTTCTGACTAACAAGTAAAAATTAAATTTAAAAATAAAAAATATCGACTGCGTAAAAAGTGAACTAATTAATTATTTCTCATCAATGTTAAACTATTTTTTTATGTTTTTCGTCTCTACCGCCATTTTCTATTTTACGGCCGCCATTTTGAATTTGTAAAAACAAAACCTAGCCTATAACCATCGGACGGTTAAGACAAATCGATAAAGACCTCATTCATTAAAATCCACCCAGCCGTTGGGATGTTTAGAGGGTACGAAAAATCTACATACCCAGATACACGTGAAACACATAACCGTTCTTGGCAGTCGGGTAAAAATACTTATTTTACCTTTTTTTTTTTCAAGTTTATAATCTTCATTTTTTAAAGAAGCGCCCTAGGCCGCGATATTTATTTTTTTAATGAATCTCTACTTGTATGTAAATCGTTCATTTATTATTAATATCGTTAATCCATATTCCATGCATTGGGCCTTAAAAACCTTAAAAAATGTTATACAGTAAAATCATCTAAGACGGAATCGTATAGGAAAGAAAAGAAATGCGTTATAGACAAAATCCCTTCATAGCAGGTGTAAATGTATTATATTCTTTTCTCATGCTCCTTTTGCACTGATCAACAAATTTTTCCGTTTAAGACAGGATTCCGTCATATGCAGGTTTTTTGTCACAGGTTTTACTGTATTTTAATTTTATTGCCTTAGAAATATGCTATTCTTTAAAAAGAATAAATGTTAAAGTTTAACTGTAGAATAATGACAATTTAAAAATATAAACATTTTTTGCAAAAATTTTGTGGCCGGGCCAAATTTTACTGATTTTTTTTGCACGGACCCCATGCCGAGACAACGTTTTTCATACGAGCTGGGTCGAGACCAGTACTGAAAATTTCGCCTCGTGCAGACTTAGGAAGAATGAAGCCATTCCCGGCTCGGTACGGAAAATATAACTTAGTCCCGGCCCGGAAATAGTAATGACTAGGCCCAGCCCGGACCGAATGTCATGAATGAAAATAGACCCGAGCCCAGCCCATGCAGACCTCTAAGACCCTTACCCCCTTTTCCACAAAAATCACCAAAAAGTTTTTTTTTTTCTTTGTAAATAATATTATTCTAATTTAAAAAATGTAGCTGTTCTTATAGTAATATCGAAACGGAAGGAATCATTTATAAACTAGATATGATAAATGCAATCGCTCTGCGCGTGCAGTACGTGATTTATCGCAAAACACCATCGATGATTTCATAACAAGGCGTAGATGTTCCACATTGTCACGATTTTGATAGAATTAACAGTATCTAAAGACATTTTCAAATCTGATCGAGAGCGTCTTTGCGGAAAAACAATTTTTCTTCCTCTATCGTTATTCTTTCCCCTTTCTTTTTTTACTAGCTGACCCGCCCGCCGTTAACCGAGCCCGTGATGAATTACCTTTAAATGAACCTCAAACTTGTATGATTTTATAACTTTAACTCCACTTTGTCTGAATTTATATTTTTAAATGAAATATTCGCCAAAAAAATATTGAATTGAAAGTACAGTAGAACCTCGATTATCCGAAGTAATTGGAACCGGCCCTCTTTCGGAAAATCGAAATTTTCGGATAATCGAGAATGCTTCAATTTTAAGATTAAGGAGAAATAAATGCAATATTTCTTATTATGGTAACATATGCTTAATAAAAATAAAGCAATAGCAAAATAGAAACAAAAATAAATTACATGATTTTTAATTTTGAAATTAAGTACCTATATATTACAAGGGTTTGAAAAAATGTTCTGTTTGTCGCAGTTTCGATTGCCTTTGCTTTGAAGCTCTATCACGGAGTTTTTTATTTAATATTAATTGTTTACCAATATCACAGTCTTTCTGCTGCTACAGCCATGCCAAACCTTTTGTAAAACATTCAAAAGCTTCAGAATTGCTAATTTGTTCGTTTTCTTCGTTCCACCCCGCAGCTTATGGGATCTCAAGTTAAATTCAAAGGAACTCTAAAAAGGGGGATCGAAAATATTTATATGTACTCGTAGTTCGGAAAGGACCGCTTGCACACAAGAAATATGAGAGTAAAAAAAAAAAAAAAAAATCTTTTAAAATGGATTTTGCATACAAGGAATGTGATAGGAAAAAAAAAAAGGCTTTAAGAGTAGATTTCGGTTAAAAGAGTTTCGGATAAAAAAGGTTCTACTGTATATGCTATTTGGTACTTTGATTTTTGGAGTCTATGCGTACCGAAAGCGAGCGAAACTGCGACGAAACAGGTTTCTGCTGATTTCGACGACATTTTCATACATTTTATTTTGTAAAAAAAAAAAAAAAAAATTCTACCCGCCCGAATGTTTGAAAATTTTTATAGGTAATGTAAATTTAGTCTACTGAGAGGTTCTAAAAAGATTGTGGTTGAAATAAGGACGCTTAGTTACTTTTAGCGCAGAAAAAATATCGTCTCCGTGAGGCGAGATGTTAACCCCTTTCGTTAGTGTATTCGAAAGAGTTTAAATTGATATTTTTTAAACCGATTGCACCATCGATTTGAAGAAGGTTTCAGATTTAATAAAATATTTTTGTTTTGTCGATATCTTTAAAATTGCGCCCTGGAAGAGCGTTGCAATAAGGGGAAAAATTTTTCTGGAAAAACAACTCTTTTTACCCGACTGCCAAGAAGGGTTATGTGTTTCCTGCGTATCTGGGTATGTGGATTTCTTTATGCCCTCGAAACATCCCAACGGCTGGATGGATTTTAATGAATGTGGTCTGTATCGATTCGTCTTAACCGTCCGATGGTTATAGGCTAAGTTTTGTTTTTATAAATTCAAAATGATGGTAGGGACGAAAAAAATTTTTTACGTACAATATCGAGTGGCATATCACTGGATAGGTCTTTCAAAATGAAGACGATGTTTCATTGACTATTTTACAGTCAGAAGCTCCGTTTAAATATTACACAACCTGGAAGTTGTGTAGGTAGGATCTCTAGCTTTACTGAAACTCTAACCTTCATAGACATCTATACGCCTCATAAAAACCGTGTTTATAAATAGGAACTAACAATTAAACACAACTTAAAAGTCACCAAAGCAAATAAGTTGGAACTGGTGTGAATCAATAAGTATAAAAAGAACTTCTTAAAACACCATCAAAAACTTTTAAGTGCGTTAGGCCTTTCGAAAGATCTTAGTCTTTCTTCGTCAGGCGCAAAGAAGACGTGCTTCTACTATGTCTTACTTATGTTCTACTATGTCTATGACAGTCTTGCTGCTCCTTTCATAGTATGGGTTTCGTATGAGTTTCATAGTTGAGTTTCGATGGCTAGTAGTGGAGAACTTCCCCCGGTGAGTTAACACCTATGCCAAATTTTGGTGGGTACCCCGGTGGGTGATCTTGTCCTCTTGTCTTCTTTGCGCCTGACGAAGACAGACTAAGATCTTTCGAAAGACCTAGCGCACTTAAAAGTTTTTGATTGTGTTTTAAGAAATTATTTTTATTCTTAAAAGTTACCAATACAAATAAATAAAAAAATAGTAAAGTAATATAAAAAATAGTTTCATATTGATGAGAAACAATTTATTAGCCCGCTTTTCACGCAGTCGAGTTTTTTGATTTTTTAAAATTTAATTAGTTTTTTGAATTTTTTCTTCAAAGGTTTAACTACGACACTTTTTCAAATTTATTGCTGCATTTGAGAATGAAGAGTACGATCTTTCGGAACATGTCTTTCGATTTTCACTGTACCGAGTGGTCTCGTCGATTTAGCTTTAAAAAAAAAATACTATATAAAATCGAAAGTCTGTTCTTCGCTAGTCTCCGATGCGTGAATGGTTTTGTGCGCGTGCGCACAACCTTCCTTGACTAGCAAACAAATAGGCGACTTTTTGATGAGAGCAAGTTGCGATGTTTAATTAATAACTCAACTAATTGTTAAAAATTTAAAATTCTGAGTCTCAGGTGAATCAGGAGACACTTTGGGCTATTCTCACAAAAAATTTTAGCCTCGTACGTGCCGTTGAGATCTACCTTGGCATGTTTGGTACTGAAAATAAAATGTGCAACATTTAGAATTCGTTTAAAGAGGCACTCAAAAGATTTCCGTTACATTATGGCCCAAGGGAAAAAATCGTTTGCAGTGTACATTTTAATGATTTTACACTATTTCAAAGTCAAACACATTGAAATCGATATACATGACTGAGGTGCACTACAAGATGCTTACTGCAAAATATGGCCATTTATCATTCATTTTCAAGGACAAGTCAAAGGATTCAGTTAAAGTACTGTGTATGAGCAATATTTGCTGCAAGTGCGTTTTCAATTGTGGTATGCATTTTCAAATTTAACTAATGTTTGCATATTATTTGTTGTGTATAAATTCCATAAATTACTATATACGCGGCTGCACAGAAGAAATTGCTGAATGGAAATTTTCAACTGTGCGGTTCAATCATTCGTTTCCTAACTGAACTAAATTTTTACATACTATGTAGCAAATTTATTGTTTTAAATTGCTCCGAAATTGGGTTTTTCAAACGTGTTACGTGTCTTCCAAATTTGACAAGACAACAGACAACTAAATTAATTAGACAACTAAATTAATAAGATTAATTATTTAATTAGACAACATCTTTCACTTCATTAAATGGTAAAGTTTTGTTACAATATTATGAATATGTTGGAAAGTGTTTTAGAATCTATGCTTGACGGATGATTTTTCTTTCTTGTTTAATCATTTATTGGTGAATTTTTCGCACAATGGCAAATTATTCCCATTTGCAAAAAACTCGAATCTTTTGCTTTTTCTTAACCCTTAAATGCGCGATTTTTTATTTTGTTTCGAAAAAATTATATATGATTCTCTGAAAGGTTTATTACACAGGAAAAATAATGAAAAAAAATCACATACATTTTTCATATAATACGTCGATCTTTTCTTCTGTTGCACATCTATGATACAAGTAAAAACTACTGTCGTGTGGCTGTTTTACGCTAAAATATAGTAATTTAGTAAATATTTTAATAAGTATGTCTCCAAATACCTTATATTATATAATTATTTATTTTATAAAGCTTAACCTTTAACTTTTTAATTCCCATGATAGAATACGTTCTAGAAATTACGTAGTCCAGAGAACTTGACTTTACACCAGAAAGTGTCAATGGTTAATTTCGCTTTATTTAAATACGGAAAGTCTGTTATTATTTAAAGCAAATATTGCTATTTTAATTTTCTGGTGTGAATTAGGTATATACGAATACAAAATCTATTAAATTCAAAACACTGTTGTTTGCATATATGCAAAGCTGCGCACTAAAGGGTTAATCTTTTCCGAAGACATGCTAATAGCCCTAACAAAGAATTTTGCGTTACAAAATAATTGAGAGTATGCATTTTATGAAAGTAGAGTTCAGGTGTACTACTGCATAGAGTAATTTCCTACTTTTAATCTCGGCGAAAAATTTATACCATTTCGCATATTTATTCAATGAAATAACTAGCCTGGGGTAATTTTCAGACGGAAACAAAACTTTTAAAATTACTCAGGAATCGATGGCTATTTTTTTTTTTTTTTTTTTTTTTTTACTATTTCTTGGTAAAATCATCATATGCCTGATGATGACTCTTCTCCAGAAATTTAAAATAATTATCATTAATAATAACAAAAAAATTTAATAAAATCATGTCTGAAAATTACCTGCGTGCTTTGGGTTAATTTTCAGACACCCGAGGGGTAATTTCCAGACAGTTATTTTGGGGAGTATTTAAGGAGCTGATCTGAACACCAACTACGGTAATTAAAAACCATTCTGAATACAGAAAAAGACATGAAAACTCAATTGTAACTGTACGCCGGAAATCCATCTATAATTTCACAAATAAAAGTATGTTTTATGGTACGTTTTCACACAAATAGTTTAGCTACAGTAGCTACATCCATTTTACATAAATGTATGTAAACCAGTAAAGAATTTCCGGCTTTTTAAACAATTCTGAAGGCTGAAAAAAAATCCAACATTATGAACCCGACTCTAATTTCATAAAAAAAAGTTACCTAACCTGCTGTTTATCAATATACTAAAATTTTTACACAGCACTACTTTCGATAGGCCTAACCATTTTGGTTTTCTTTGATAGTAAAGATATCTTTGTAATTTTTTTTTTACTTTAACCCCTTAATTCTCGCTTCCGTGATATTCATGGTCTGTGTCTTTTATTCAGATTGTTTGATTCCCTCCAGATTTATAAAAATGTGTATTTGGCTTTATTATGGTATCGTTTTCCCTGTCCTTAAATAAGGTGAATATTTCTTTTTCAAAAAAGTGGTGCCAATAAGCAATTTGAATTTTTAAACCGTAATTTAATGCGACGTTAAGGGGTTAATCTATTGGGTCGTTCGGAAAGTCGCGTTTGGGAAAATCAATTCGTACCAGAAAATTCCGCCCGTTAATTATCATACATTAGATATAGGAATTAATGTCTAATCAAATGAAAGAATTTTCCGAAACGAATTAATTTTCCCAAACTGAAACGACTTTCCGAACGACCCAATACAATTCTTTCACATCTTCAATATCTTTAACACGGAAAAGATAAACAGACCGAGTCTCAATATGTACAAAAAACTAAAAGGACTTGACAACAAATTAACTTGATCTTTGTATGGAACCAATATCCTTTGAAATAAATCTTTGAACCAATATCCATCATCTCCAAGTCCGTTTAAAAATTCCATTTTAACTTCCAATAGATTTTTCTCATGATTATATTTGTGAAATAACTTTCTGACCTGTCCCATATAGAATGTTTGGCTATAATATGTGGCTTATATATTTGATTATGAAATGAATTTCAGATAAAATCTTATTCGTGCCCAACTTCAAAAATAAGATTTTGAAAACAGATATCAATAATATTTTAGTCTAAACTCCACACAGAATTTTCATTTTAACTTGCATTTGACGTTTGGAAATTATATTTTAATATGGAATCCTCCATAAGTCACTGGCAAACAATCAATTTACCAGTAGGACCACTCAAAAGACATTTTGTAACACATACTAGCGGCTGGAAATAACCCCACATGTTGTCTGATAATTACCCCGGTGTTTCTTAAAAGCTACACCTTTTTTTAAATTCAATTTTTTCCCAGATGGACATCCAAATAACGTTATTTCGTTGTTGCCAAAAAGATAACATACCTTATAGTATCCAAAAACGAAGTAGCATCTGTGCTAGAGTTGCCACACCCGAGAAATTGAGATTTGAAATCAGTGAAGCAAAAAGTTAAACAGTATGTTTTTTATAGCATTTAGGAAATCAATTTTCTACAAGACAGGGCAAGCTGCTAATTATTAAGAAAATACTAGAAATAGAAAAATAGTTGATTTAACTAAAATGAAAACTGTTTTGGCCACATTCCTATTAGTGTGCGAGTATTACTGCTGTCTGTGAATCACCCGTATTCCTCTGTCTGAAAATTACCCCAGGCTACCTTATGTAATAAAAGGCAATTTTTCTAAGAAAAAAGCACATCAAAACAATTGAAATTATTTATGCTTCTGAGGTAAAGTTGGAATTTGTTTCACGCATTCGCCATTACTCTGAGGTACGAAGGGATATCAAGCTTATTTTAGGCAGAAATGTGTGTAAAAATGACATATTTATTACGAGTGAGCTTCTCTACCATATACTTACAATAAAAACTGACTGATATAATCTCTCTGAAACGCAATTCAACACGAAACCCCCAAAATATCACTAAAAAGAATGAATTTATAGCAGAATAACGTTAATTTACTAAATATTAAGTATATCAACACGAAAGTATGAACTAAACAGTGATTTTTAAATTGTGCTGCACGGAAACAAACAGGTCCGCAACGCATCCGCAGAAAGTTTCACGTTCAGTGTAAAAATTTTCACCTATCTCCAATTGAAGAGATCTTACGAATAAAGTGAAAGGAAAAGCAAGCTAAGATTGCTTTTTAAAAGGGCTGTATAGAAATATTTTGTAGTTTGCACTTTTTGTGTTTTTTTTTTTTTTTTAGCTTAATATTATTTATTCTGTATGCGGTATTCTAAAGAATATCGGTAATTTCAGTCTTAAACTCGATACGTGAATACAACGAAAATACGTAAAAGGGTAATCGAAAGATTAAGAAATGCTGAGCTATCATTTTGTATTTACCCTAATGCAATAAGAATGAGCTACTCATACTCTAAGAACTACAACTATATGCAGCTCTGTGTGGGGAGGGGAGGCGGGAGAGCTCTAATTCTACGAAAGATTTCTATAATACTTTTGCATGTGTAAAAAACAGAAGAAAGCGATATAATAGATGAAATACTTTGGAACAGAAATATCCCATTTTCTGTCACAATCATAACAATTTCATAACAGTTTTAATAAATCATTATATACAGCGTGTCCCCGAATTCATGGGCCAAACTGTAAGGGAAGGCAAAGTAGACATAAAAAAGCAATTTTGGCATAGCAGTGTGGGGTCGGAAATGAAAAGTTTTAGCGCAAAAGCAAGAAATACGGAGGAAATGAAAGCAAGCAGTTTATTGACATAACAATTTACAGTAAGTGCTCAAATGTGCCACTACCAACATCGATACATACCTGGCAGTGTAGTAATTGGCGTACCTTTTCAAAGGTTTCAGATGTCTCATATATGAGCCACCAGTAATCATCCAACCGGAGCTTCAACCATTCGGTTTATGGATTAATGCTCCGGTGGTAAGATCCCCAACAACATCTAGCAAACCACACCCGCACAAATGACCCGAAAAATGGAATTAATTTTAAAAGAATTACAAATTACAAAAGCAACGCAACATGCCGTACATGCTTCGCAGAGCATAGTAAAATAAACAAAATTTTTTTCGCCACTGGCTACAGATATTAGAAAAATATATATATATATATATAAAAAAAAAAAAAAAAAAAAAAAAAAAAAACATAAGAAAAGCTGCATTAAATACAATTAAAGCATAAGAACAATACAACAATTTACAAATTAACATAATATAGAGCAAATTCTTAAATTACAAAACAACTTTGTGTTTTACGTCGCAGTTCAAAATCAAGGAATTATTATTATCATTATTAGGACAATTAGGAGAATTTGGATAATATATGAGCCACCAGTTGATTCTGATGAGGGCCTCATTGCAAGACTTTCAGTCGTTGCTGCAGATGTTCGTGAAACATTTGGAATCTGCGAAAAGGAACGCCAATCACTTGCTAGACGCTGCCAGTGGCATATGTGAGCACTTACTGTAATTGTTATGCCAATAAAACGGTTGTTTTCATTTCCTCCGCTTTCATTTCCTCCGCATTTCTTGTTTGACAAAAAAACTTTTCAATTCAGACCTCACATTGCTGTATCAAAATTGCTTCTTCATGTGTACTTGACCTTCCCTTACAGTTTGTGATATGAATTCGGGGACACCCTGTATCCTTTTTCTGATGTCGCCGTCTCTTTTTACACACATACAAAATGCACAATGATGCTTGAGGTGTCGTAAGAAAGTTCTTTGAACAACTTTTTAACACAGTACACTCAAATTTTGTTAATAACACGTTCTTTGATAAAAAAAAAAAAAAAAAAAAATTGTAGTTAATTAAAAATTAATTTAAAAACTAGAAAAGAGGAATTCTGCTTTTTCAGAATTTAGTGTCGCCCCCGATGAAATATATATATATATACATAAATATAGATACCGTATATACTCGCGTATAAGTCGACTCCTAAATTCGTGGAAAAAATATGTTGCATACCAGTATTTTCTCGTAGCCATCTTCGTCTTATTTAATATCAGCAAATTCTGTATTTAGATAACACGAAGATAACTTTTATTAAACACTGGTATTCAGTTTGTTATTTCCCTCGAATTTAGGGTCGACTTATACGCGAGTATATACGGTAGTTCAGTTTTAAGACTCCAAACACGCGCTTTTATTTTATACTAGCAGGCTATGCCCGCTACGCTGGTCTGCTTATCCAAATGAGCCTTGAATTAAACAAAATGTATCATTGAATTTGACATTGTGATTTAAAGCAATTTGGAACCTTACTTGGAATGTTCTTTCGCACTGCTGAAAACGATAAGAACGCCAATGTGCTATTATATTTTCTAATGTGTAGACAAATTTTCAGCTATTAAGGTCTTAACCCTTTTAGTTGATCAACAACAGTAGGATTGGTAAAGAAAGATAGTACAATACGAAATACAATAAAACAAACCCTGAAAAATTATATAACTACTTGTAATAATGCAAACAAACAAACGGACAAAATCCATCCAGTAAAACTTTTTTTAAAGGTTGATCTTTCATAAAGGGTCCATCTGCTTATAGAACTTTCCCCCATAATTCTGTAACTAAGCAACGTAGAATGATACGCAATAAACTAAAACCTCCGCAAACATTGTCTTATCAACAAAGAAAGTATTATCAATATCCGCCATCTAGAACTTTTTGAAAACTCTAATCTTTCATAATCGGTTTCATATGATTATGGAACTTTCCGCCATTACTTTATGACTAAGCAACGTAGAACAATACGCAAAATACTAAAACCATGTCTGAATAGATATCTAACTAAAATGAAATTCCTATCAAAATCCGTTCTGTAGAACTTTAAAAAATGTTAAACTTTCATAATCGGGTTCAACTGATTATAGAACTTTCCACCACACCTCTATTATTAAGCAATGCAGAAGGGTATAGTATATACTAAAACTCTGCCTGAAAAATTATTTAACTAACAGTGAAAATTCAATCGTAATCAATTCGGCTGAATCTTTTAAAAAGGTTAATCTTTCATGATCGGGTTCGTCTGATTATATAACTTTAAAACATAATTTTATGTATAAGCAACGTAGAACGATATTTTATATACTAAAATCTTCCCTGGAAAATTATCTAACTATCATTATGATCAAAATCCATTCAGGTGAGCTCAAGTTCAATGCAACCGGGACGAATTTCCCATTTCCATTTTACTCTAGTATATATAGTAGAAGCAGAAGTAGATAGATAGATAGATAAGAATATTGATTATTAAAATTTATGAAACTGCAAGTTATTTCTCGTTGTCTCTGCTGAATAATTTTAAAGACTTTTCAATCGGCGAGTATTGAGATTTACTATTATGTCTACAACAAATGTATTTCATTATGTACCAAAACATTGTCGTTAAAATGAGCCAATTTGCTGTGAGTTCCGATATTATAAAATATTTTTTTTTCAAAATCGCCAACTACGCGCATGACATTTTAAGTATCTCTTGGCACTGCAGTAAACATGTCCATGTTTTATTCAGCGAAAAATGAAGTTATAACTTAATTTTACTTGATAATAAAAAATACTTCCACCTTCAAAAAATGGTAAATTAAAATTTTTTGCAGTGTTACGAATAAATAATAATTAAAGCCAAAAGAAATTCGCGTTCAATAAATATCAAGCCCCAAAGTTTGGCATCGTTTGCAATAAAATTTGGTACTTTTCCACTGCAGGCGCCTTGGCTTTTTTTTTTAAGCTTGGCGCTATTCGGGCATCAGAAAGTGAGATTTATTGCCAATTGATATAAACAGTTAAGAAAACAAACTTGATGAAATTTTTTGTTTGTTTATATATGTATATTATAAATGTTTTTTATATACAAATTACTTGTGTTTCTAATTAAAATTAGATAAATTGCATCTTTATGTTAAATAAATTGTATAAACAGAAAAAAATGCTTGTTTATATGAAATGAAACAGTGAATAGGTTGCCAGAAAATATGTTTCCAAATTTCCTCTCCGCCAAGGCTATTTTCTCTGTTTCGCCAAGATCCCTATACTGTAAATTACAAAAAAATTTGGCACATTTAGGATTGAAATAAATGGCGCAATAGCATACAATTTGGTATGGTGTTGGTATAACGTAAAAATAGGAAAAGGTCGCCAAAAAGTTTTATTTCAAATCACGCCAATTCTGTGTTAATTCGGTTATAGAATAGCTCCGCTTTAAAAACACAGAATCAGTTTAAACCTTTTCCTAAGTTAATTATGCGCCAAACCACGCCAGGTAACATACGCCAATTGTCAGTAGACTCAATTATGTAACTTATCGGTACCAAATATGCCAATTGTCTATGGATTCGATAACGTAATTTATCTCCTTAATTTATGCATACTTTACAAACTACATCTACTTTCCAATTTTCCTGATTTTAAGATCAATGAGTACTGTTAGATGTTAAAAAGCTTGGCGCAATTCGGGCTTAAGAAAGTGAGATTTGTGGCCAAATGATATGAACAGCTATAAAAACAAATAAAATGAACTTTAGGCTTTTTAAAATATGTATTCATATATATATTCCTATATAAATTTTTATTTATGAATATTAATATTTTTGTTATTTATATACAATTTACTTCTGTTTTTAAATAAAAAAGAGATAAATGTATTCTTTATAGTAAATAAATTATCTAATTACTGAACAGAAAATATGGATGAAAACTTTCCTTGTCTCGCCAAGCCCATTTTTTGCAACTCGCAGCTATATTGGAAAATTACAGAATTTAACCCATTGCTCTATGACTAAACAGTGTCGAACAATATATTATATACTAAAACTATCTCTGAAAAATTGTCAAACTAATAATGCAAATTCTATCAAAAACCGTTTATTTTAATTTTTAAAAAGGCTATTGTGATAATTGCGTACACCAGACTACAGAATTTTCCCAAAAACGGTATGGCTGAACAATATAGAAGGGCATGTTGTATACTGAAAACGCCCCTGGAAAATTATCTAATTAACAGTCCAAGTTCCATCGAAATACATTGGGCAGAATCATTTAAAGAGGCTAATTTTCCATTATAGGTTAATCTCATTAAAGATCTTTAAACCATAATTCAATAGCAAGAAACGTAGAACGACGTGTTATGTACTAAAAAATTCCCCGAAAAATTACCTATCTAACAGTGTACGTTCAGAAGAACTCGAGTTCTAAGCAGCGGGAATGAAATTTCCATTTGAATTATATATATATATATAAGTAGAATTGGGTATTTCCAGAAAATGCTGTCGTTTATTGAGAAATAACCAATATTGTGAACGTCGCTCAAACCGATGGTACGCTCATGCATTTTTGGCTTAAAATTAAGTCGTTTGGCGATAAAATGAAATCGCAAAAAACATACAATATGTGACTCAGAAGTATCGTCATTTTTATAATTACATATGCTAGTTTCTTCTGTATGTCACATGATGGTCGAGTTAAATAAAAATAAAAAGTAAATTTAAAAGAAATCAAAAACAAAAACAAAATTGTCACTCAGATATTATCTCTCTATTCTAAAAAAAAGTAACTACCGCTGTCACCGCCGCCGCCGCCGCCGCCGCCGCCGGTTTTGAATTTTTTGTGACCGGAGGTCTTTCTTCGTTAATATTAAGAAAAATAATGCATACAAAAATATGAAAATCGATAGTATTATACAGAAATGTTTGATAAACACGCTGATGCAGACAGTTTTCAAATCGAAGAATTATTTTAAGAGATATTTAATGCTAAAGTTGGACAAAATCGTTCCACTAAAAAAGTTTTATAGTAGCAAAAACTATACATCGGAATTTAATAATTTTTAGTTCATTTTATTCGTTATAATTTCCCGGTGTGCAGAATTGATTTATTTTTTTAATTTGACTCATTTTTCGAGGTTTTATATCTATTTTAAATTCAAATTTTCAGCATTTTGAGAGATATTTTTTACTTATTTTAGAAAATTGTGCTAATTTAACCTGTTGCCAACGGTATAAACAACGGAAACAATAATGTTTGCTTCAAATTAAAAATTTATTTACACGTGACTATTATAAATAGTAAAGATACTTTCAAATTAAAATTAAATAATTGCGTATAAAAAGCAGGAACTTATTGAAAATTACGTCATAAAAAGTATACACGTGAATTTTAAAATGTCTCATTAATTTAAAATGTCTCATTTAAAAGAACTTTCTTTTCGTTTTGTTAAAAAATACCAGGAGACAAAGACTCTGTTTACTTAATTTCTTTTATATTAGCTTATTTTGAAATGTTGTTACACGTGTCTACGTCATCAAGTTATTTTTATGTCGACGTTTTATTTGTATTTTTATTAATGTTGTACTAATTTATTTGTTCTTTCGTTATATAAAATAAAAATTATGTCAATTTCTATAATTTGGCGAGTGGTTTGGCGGTTTATATAATTTGGCGAAATTGGTCGACGGGATAATCAAGTAGTACCGCAGCGCATTTGGCGTTAAAATTCCCCAATCAAAGAGAAATGAATAGAAATTCGTTTATAGGGAGATCGCCACTGTTTTTTAAATTACTAGGGGGCTCGGCCCCCTACGAGCTACGCTCGCCAACCCCCGTCCAGACACCGCAGACTCTAAATGCACGCTAATTTGATCGGCTTTAAAAATATTTCGAAAGATTGAATTATAATTTAAAAAACAGTGGCGATCTCCCTATAAACGAATTTCTATTCATTTCAGGAATTAAGTAAACAGAGTCTTTGTATCCTGGTATTTTTTAACAAAGCGAATAGAAAGTTCTTTTAAATGAGACATTTTAAATTAATCGTTTTTAATCTGACGTAATTTTTACCAAGCTATTCTTTCTCTGCTAAATATTCACGTGAAAATACCAGTTGAAAAGTATCCTCTCAAAATATCAAATAAATGTCTAGCGAATTTTTTTAATTTAAACCGTTTTGCAATATTATTTTGCGTTCATTTTATGTAATAACTGTAATGTGACGTAAATATGACGTAATTTCTCCTATTTAATACTTCTAACGCATGTTAATAAATTTAATATTTTACAAATTCCTTTCTTTCTTAAAATTCACGTGTAATTATAGTTTTTATGACGTAATTTTTAATAAGTTCCTGCTTTTTGCACATAATTATTTAATTCTAATTCCAAATGTTTTTTTTCTGTTTATAATAGTCACGTGTAAATAAATTTTTAATTTATTTACACGTATAAATATTTTTTTTTTTTTAAGCAAACATTATTGCTTCCTCTGTTTATACAGTTGGCAACAGTTTAAATTAATATCACTTTCTAAAATCTGTAAAAAATATGTCTAGAAATGCTGAAAATTTGAATTTCAAATAGAAATAAAACCTCAAAAAATGAGTCAAAATAAAAAAAATTAATGCAATCTGCACTCCGGCAAATTCTAACGCATAAAATGATCTAAAAATCATTACACTGCCATGTATAGTTTTTGCTGCTATAAAACTTTTTTAGTGGAACGATTTTGCCCAACTTTAGCATTAAATACCTCTTAAAATAATTCTTCGATTTGAAAACTGTCTGCTTCAGCGTGTTTATCAAACATTTCTGTATAAAACCACCGATTTTTATATTTTTGTATGCATTATTTTTCTTAATATTAACGAAGAAAGACCTCCAGTCACAGAAAATTCAAAACCGGCGGCGGCGGCGGTGACAGCGGTAGTTACTTTTTTTTAGAATAGAGAGATAATTCAATCTTTCGAAATCTTTTTAAAGCCGATCAAATTACCATACATTTAGAGTCTGCGGTGTCTGGACGGGGGTTGGCGAGCGTAGCTCGTAGGGGGCCGAGCCCCCTAGTTTTATAAAATTTTCTGATGCATTTTATTTAACCGGACGCAAGAGATAAATTGCCAAATATAGTTTAAAACTGCAATCTTTCATATTGAATAAATTTTTAAGCATTACGAACATTCTCTTTCATGTTTAAATTCGATATTTTCGTTTTCCAATATTACCACTCGTCAATTTTTTTTTTCATTTTCTCTCTTCTTTTCTTTTTTTTTCCTTTTAAATAAAATTAGTAACAGTTTTTTTCCGCGATGTTACGCCATTTCAATTCATTTATCAAAAAATTCATCGCCAATAAAATAATGGTAACCCTTTCGCCCAAAATAACAGAACTTTCCATCATAATTCTATAACTGACCTACGTAGAACGATGTGTTATAGCTTAAAACCTTCCCTGTAACAATACCTATCTAACAGTATAAGTTCCGTCAAAATCCATGCAGTAGAATTAGAAATCTAGGCGTTCGGAACGAAATTTTCGTTTGGATTTTATATATATAATAGATAGAATAGATAGAATAGATAATAGATTATGTGTTATGAACTATCTCAAAGTTTGAAACAGATCGTATTGTTAGATTTCCTAATTTTAACAATATCGCGTTATGTTAGTTCCACATTCCACCACCAGGGAGCGCACTCTATTTTTAACGAAAGCGTATCTGAACGAAACTCCTTCATGCAACCTTTCCGTAGATACATGAATCGGGAGGGTGGCGGTCTTAACCAATAATTTAAGATAATTGCTGAAATTACTACGAAAAATATTTTAAAGGGGCCCTACGCGGGCCCCTAATAGAGTTAGAGGAAATCGGAAGACGGCAAAATAATCGCGGGGAAAAGTTTGCTTGGGTGCTTCGGAGCTACTTTTGGCGCGAGATCTAAGCTCTACGACCAATAGGAGCACAGATATTTACGGAAATATAAAGTAACAAAGTCTAAAATAACAGAATTTTCCGTAATAATTCTATAACTAATCTAGGTAGAATGATGTGTTATAGCTTAAAACCTTACCTGAAACGATACCTATCTAACGGTATAAGTTTCGTAAAAATCCATGCGGTAGAACTCGAAATCTAGGCGTTCGGAACGAAATTTCCGTTTGGATTATATATATATATAATAGATAAAATGACGTCATCCATATCCGCTAAAGAATTCCTCATTTACGATCCAGTCTTAAACAACATCTCTAGTAAAATATGCATAGGACGTGACTATCACCGAATTATACACAAATCAAAAAAGAGATTTCATCATTCAAGAAACTCGACAAAAAAAAAATCGACTATCTCATGATTCTTAGGCCTTCATTTGTTTGTAATATTAATATAGATACTTAAAATTAAATTTACTTTATAATAGCTCCATGTTTTATCAGAAATCATTCATTTACATTTTTTCAAAATAGCACGTATTTTAATTACTTTTTTTTTCAGTTTTTATGGGAAAATGGCAACAAAAAGCTATAATTGCTATTTTTCAAATATTTTCCCTTTACACTCTGCAGAAAGGGAGTACTTGAGTTGCCAAAATTAAACAAATGGTGCTAAAAACTACAAAAAAATTAATAACTCAAAAATAAATGGAGATGCAGTTTGCAAACAAATTGCATTTAAATGTACTTTTTTTCTTCCAATACAACTGTATAAAAATTGAAAATGTGCGATGCTTAGAAGTTAAAAAAATTATTCCGTACAATGACACATTTGCTTTGTTTTACGGCTGGCTTATACAACGTAACGTTATTTTTTAGAGACGACACATTAATATGTGGGAGAAAGAAATAGCATACCGGGGCTAAAAAAGTATCAGCAAATAATTTCAAAAACTGCAGTGAGAAAACCTCGCACGTGTTCACGTCCACCGGTAAATAAATAAATATCCACATCACAAACGGAAAAAAAGGACATTTATAAGTTGGGTATGATAAATGTGATCGCACTGCACGCGCAGAACTGCAAGATACATGATTTATTGCAAAACAACGTCGATGATTTCATAACAAGGCTGAGAAATTCCACATTGTCACGATTTTGAGAGAATTAACAGTACCTAAAGACATTTTCGGCCCTGATCGGAGACCTCTGGGGTCATGTCATCAGTAAAAACTGTTGACAAGGGTTTTTGTTTCTCGAGCTGGCTTACCAGAGGGGTCCTAGGTCAGAATACATTTGTGGCATGATGTATTGGATCGTCTGGGTGCAACATGATCGCACAATTAAAGCGTTACGGTTGAAATTTCACCTGTAATTTGGTTAATAGAGTGGAGCATTCGACGCTTTGATCAATCAAAGATGCTTTAAGGAATCACTTCTTTAAGGATTTTTCAGACATCTGCATTTGAATTCGCATCATTTTAAATGCAGATACAACAGTTTAATACGTTAGCATATCAGTTTAAGTGATGTAGAAGATTACCGTTCTTTTTATCCGATTATGGTGGATGCTCTTTTAAACTAATCATCGTATATACTGAGTAGTTCCGAAAGTCAGTTCGGTTTTTTATTAGCGAATAAAAAATATTTTATATAGAAATAAAAGAACTTATTTATAGTATATCGATTGATAATTTTGTTCGATGATGAGTTCCCCTCCTTAAGGCAATTTCATCGCCCAGCTTCCTGTAAAACTCGTGGGTTTTTTTTTTCTTCAGCAAAACTTTCTTTCGGGTTTGTTATACTATGAGATAAAGATTTTCCCAGCAAAAGAATTATGAAGAAGTTTAAACAGATAATTTAATTTGATGGTGCAATAAAAACTGTATAAAAATTGAAAATGTGCGATGCTTAGAAGTTAAAAAAATGGCTGCAAATCCTAACCAAATTCCAGTAATTTTTTTGCCGAACAATCAAAGAATTAGGTGACATTAGATTTTCATGATTGGATAAAATACATCTACGATTTACCCATTTAGGACGTTGTCTACAATAAATAGTTTAATTTGGTTAGCTGCTGACAATATACAATAGAGTTGAATGTTGTGGTCTGTCATTAAAAACTGGTGACCGGTGTTTCTCTTTCTCAAGCGGGTTTTAACATTTTTTTTTTTTTTTTTAATTATCTGATAAAGTATTGGATTATCTGGGTGCAAGATAATCTCACAAGTATTTTCAATTATATTTTGTTAATATAGTACAGCTAGAGATCTTGATGTTTTGATAAATCAAAGATGTTTTAAGGTTTTCTTGTAAAGGGTTTAACGGCAAAAAGTCCTTTTAGGGATATGCTGCGCCAATAAAAGCTTCAAGAAAGCTCTACTTTAAGGATTTTGCGGGAATTTACTAATGCATTCGTATCATTTAAAATGTAGATACAACAGTTTAGTACCCAGCGCATCAATTTAACAGCCTATACTACTCACTCGCAAGCTAGTGTGAAACCTGTGTAAACCTGTGGAAGCGTTTTTTCTTTGTTCTTTCTTCATTTCTGGGTTATTCCATACAAAATGAGCAAAAATTAAGAAAATAAAAGTCGTGGCCACATAGTAACCAATTTTAATAAAATTTGGTACACTGATTCAATTTATATTTAAATAGAGCTATGCAAAATACCTTGACAAAAAAAAATTATTTTGGCGGCTCTGAACGTTTTATAAACTTGTGACACATAATGGCATGCGTGAAATCGTTCAAAGTTACAAGTTTGAAGTTCCGTGTCTTAAAAACGACTTAACATAGATTAAAAATTCATATAACATTGTAACTTCTGGAAAATTATCGTCATATTTATTTAATAATTATAATTTGGTAAGACCAAGGTTAATCTTAAACTGGTTGTAAAAATTGAAAAATTGTCAATTTTGAGAAAATTAAAACCGTTATAAAAATCAAAGGAATTTAAAAATATCTGTAATTGATCCCTGATGTATTGTTACACATGAAAATCAAGTTGCGCAAGTTTGGAAGTTGCCATTTATTTCCTTCATCTTCAAATTAGCTTAGAAACTTAAAAAAAAAATTATAAAATCACCAATTTTTCCCCTTATGTAGGCACAGAAAATCAAATTAAGGAAATGTCAGACATAAACAATATTGCATAGGCATAAAGATCAATGAAAGCCCATGAAAGATCATTAAGCCATATGCTTTAAAAAATTCAAGATTGCATTTTGATTCCTAGCATAACAGAATTAGGTTCAAAAAGGTAAACATTTGTTACATTCTATGTTTCGTTCCATGATGACATACAAAGTCAGTTTACAGTATATTTTTTTATTTCTATCTCATAACATTATAGTTTTAATGTTTTCACGGTACACCTTTACGCGAAAAAATTACGACATACCTTTAAAAGATCTATCGGACTACAGTGAAACCTCCCTGTGCGACCACCTCCGTTAAGCGACCAAATCCCTAAACGACCATTTTTTTCACGGAACGAAATTTATTGCCATAGGCTCAATACTAATTTTACCTCTATTCAGAGATCGCCCCAGTTGAACTGCCTCCATGAGCGACCAATTTCTTTAAAGAAAATGAAACAAATTCCGTTTTTTCCTGTTTGATTGAAGAAGATTTTTTTAGAATAATAATTCCGGAGAGTACATTATTCATCAAACTTCTAAACTAAGTTTAGAATTTTTATTTATTCCGGTAACTTTTAAATGTTTAAACCCCTTTGTGCCTTTTAAGGCAATGGATTTAAATCTTATGACAAATTAAGGATGACGGTCAATAAACCTCCCTGCCCTATTCTGTCAGGCAACTCTCAAAGAAATAGATAAATTAATGAAATCGTCATAATTTGTTAAAGTAAAAAAAAAAAAAAAAAAAAAAAAAAAAAAAAAAAAAAAAAAGGTTGCTTTTATTTACTGAACTTTGAAAGGACTTGAAAATAAAAGTTATACAAGATAAAACGGTAAAATCAAATCAAACGTCAATATATTCATTTTTTAAACACTGATGTTATTAACTTGTAATTAACTTTTGTTTTGATACGTAAATTTTCATATTTTTTTTCTAATCTGAAATATAAATTTTAGTAACATTGTTACCTTTTTTCAACAATTAAAATCTAGATTTAAATATGACCTAAATTCAGAGACCACACCTCGGAGCGCCCAATTTTTATTGGAACGAAACATGGTCGCTTTAGGGAGGTTTTACTGTATATGTTTTTACTTTCAAGTAGACATTTTATGGTTATTTTGGGGAGACGGAGAGTAAGTGCAGTTTAAATTTGTGCGCCTTTTGTGAAAAAAAATTTAGTGCTGTCATCTATATTGATTTAGTAATATTACATGATTATTTGTTCAATTGAATCACTTGATCTACTGCACTTTAAAATATTCTTAAGGCAAAAGTAAACTGAAGGCAAGAATTAAAGTTTCTATATTTAAAATATACACTTTTATCTATAATGTCAACTAATTTTAAAATTTTAAGAACTTTCCTTCGTGTTCAAACATGTAATAGAAATATTGCATTTTCCCTTCAAAATTTTTCATTATTTATTTATTTTTCCTCATTAAGGAATAAAAAGACAATTACTAAATTACACCAATCTGTTGCTTATTATTCATTTTTAATTATAAATAATTTTTGATGTAGTCTTTCTATCCCTAAGGCTAATAATCTAAATTGGAATTTCAAGCATTCAAAATTCGCGTCAAAATGTAATTATTAAATTTAAATAATTACGAATAAAATTAAGAGTTTGCGTTGTGAATTATTTAGACGAACTCTTCCACCTATGAATTAAACTAAAATTTTAAGCTGTAAAAATAAATTGACACACCTTAAACAATATCAATTAAATAATTACAGAAACTTTTAAAAACTTGATTAAATATTTTATTTACATTGAACACAACTATATACAGAAAAACATAATATTAATTCAAAAAATAGAAAGCAATACTTTTGTTTGCTTCTCATTCTTTTAAGTATATTTAATCTTTAAAAAAAAGACAATATTTTCATTTTACTCTAATTATTATATTTTTTTCTTTTTGCTAAAAGAATAATTCTCTTTCATTTTTAAATTACCATAATTTTATTTAATTATTGGTTTTGTCGGATCTCAGATTACTCTCTACCATAAAATATCAGAAAAGTATTTTTATGATTTTTCATATGATCTTAAGTGGTAAAGGAAAATGTTTAAAGTCGTACCTTTTTTTTAATATACGGGATGGTGGCCTTTATTCATCAAATTCAGAGTTGTCGCGTTGCTTAGGATCATATTCATTTGTCATCCGGAATTTCGCTTCGTATCAGAGCGGCAACATCGGGATGGCAGGATGCATAGCTACGGACCTCTGTAGAATAATCCTCTTTATTTTAACATCAGGAAGACATCCTCAATTTGGCTTGCTTAGGCTCACTCCGATATGTACATCAGGAAGACATCCTCTATTAGGCTAGCTTAGGCTCACTCCGATATGTACATCAGGAAGACATCCTCAATTAGGCTTGATTAGGCTCACTCCGATATGTACATCTCGCCTGGGCATTACTAGGGCTTTCAGGATTCATTGCACGGGCTTTCAGGAGAGCTCCTGCGTCCTCTACATCTTTTTTCAGACTCTCTTTTTCAAACCTTATTCTTCTTGCACACCAACTCCTGCAGTGGGTGGAACTATTTTTGTCTAGTCCACTGTTATTGGATGTGAGAAGATTTTTCATTATTCTTCGATAGGCCTATTAGCTAACAGTCTGCAAATGGCCCCTTACATATACTTAAATATTATTATCTGCCTTAAAGTTTGGGTGGTCTGAACAGCCATAAATTTATCCCAACACTTTTATTAAGGCCATAAATTTATTCCAACGTTTTTATTATTTTACGATATCTAATTATAGACCACTTTCCATTGGCTTGTCATAAAACGACACCATGGCGTCTGGCTATTGTTGTTGTCTGAGATCCGAACTCTATTCAACATTATACATTCATTTTACAATACAACAATTTTTTAAAAATATAAATTTAATATTTAAAATCAACTTAATAATTTTTGTATGAACTTACACTCCTATTTTACTTAAATATATAAACATTATAATTTTACACTCATAATTATATTTTATAAAAAAATATTTATACAAACAGAAATAACAAATTACGCAATTTTACTTTGATTTAACCAACATGGTGCGGGAACATATCATAGTTATATGTTGCCCAGCAATACCTTTAACAAAAAGACTTGTTTCTTGAAAGCAAATCTGCAATTATACCTAATTAATTAAAGTAATAACTGAATCTCGGTTTCATATTAAAACAATCGCACAACTAAAAACGTTGATTAACACTACAAGAAGGCATTTTAAGACTGCTATAGAAACCTTATGATTTAGCCAAATAAGAATTATCGCACTTAGTGAGAATTTTTGTTTGGCTAACTTTCTCCACAGGTTTCAAATTTATGCTTGAAAACTTCTATTTCAATAGAAATATCCTAGATTTTTGTATTATACTCTGGATTAAATTATCTTTCCCTTAATTTATATATATATACTTTTAAGGCAAACTTTGTTACCAGCTGTCAAAATTTAGAAATCAAGTTTTCGAAAAGGTTTCCATAATTTTGACTACTACTGCATATATATGCCTCATATGCAGATTTTATATACTCTCTAGAATGCAAAAAAGTTTTTAAAATCAAAAATAAAGACCGATTTATTAATCTCAGCTACTCTGGCAGGTAAATATAATTTGCCAGTAAGACAGATTCCTTCTGATGATTTTTTTCTTTTTCCTTTATTCTTTTAAACGCTTTTCAACAAAGTTGAAAAGCGTTGATTGTTTAAAGCAATTGTTGTTTATGAATTCGGTTTGTCTGTCCGTCTGTTCTCTACCTCACCTAAATATAATCTGATTGCTGTGAAATTTATAGATGTTATTGGGTATCACTATGGCATATTTGGTATTGAAGATTAAAGTGTATAGCATTTACGGTTCATTTACAAAGGCACTCAAAAAATTCCGTTACATTACGGTCTATGGTGAAAAATCGCTTGCGGTATATTTTAATGATATTACACTATTTTAAAACTAAAATTTATATATATCACTGAGGTGTACTACGTTGCTTGTTGTAAAATAGGGTGTGTATAGAATATATCGTTCACTTACAGGGCACACAAAAGAATTTGGCTAGAGAAGAAATTTAACTACTGAAGTCTACGAAAAAAAATTTCTGGAAGTGCATTTTCGGTTGTGGTATGCGCTTTTAAATTGAAATATGTATTTTTTAATATTATTTCTTGTGTTGTAAAGAACTCCAAAATATTTTCAATTATTAATTAAAGGCAAACAAATTAACATCTCCGTAGACAGATTAAAACCTGCATATATGTTGCAGCCTTCCAACAATGAAATACTGCCTCTTACTTCAAAGACTGATCACACATCAGTTCCCATAAACAGCCAGACTCCAGGACTGCACAAAAGTTCTGAAGTACATCTCCGTTTATTCACGGAGATTGCTGAATGGAAATTTTGAACTCTGCTATTCGTTTCACTGAACTAACTTTTAGCATACTATGTAGTATGCATACAAATGCATAAATCATATACAGGACTGCACACACAAGAAACCCTGATATTTTCCCAACTTGACTGTAATAGCAGAAATTGGGTTATCAAATGCGGTATGATGCGATAAATTCTATATGTACAGGACTGCACAAAAGTTCTCAAGTACATTTCCGTTTATTCACGGAGATTGTTGAATGGAAATTTTGAACTCTGCTATTCGTTTCACTGAACTAACTTTTAGCACACTATGTAGTATACATACAAATGCATAAATCATATACAGGGCTGCACACAAAAAAACCCTGATATTTTCCCAACTTGATTGTAATAGCAGAAATTGGGTCTTCAAATGCGGTATGATGCGATAAATTCTATATATACAGGGCTGCACAAAAGTTCTCAAGTACATTTCCGTTTATTCACGGAGATTGCTGAATGGAAATTTTGAACTCTGCTATTCGTTTCACTGAACAAACTTTTAGCATACTATACTATGCGTAGTATACATACAAATGCATAAATCATATACAGGACTGCACACAAAAAACTCTGATATTTTCCCAACTTGACTGTAATAGCAGAAATTGGGTTATCAAATGCCGTATGGTGTGATAAATTCTATATATACAGGACTGTACAAAAGTTCTCAAGTACATTTCCGTTTATTCACGGAGATTGCTGAATGGAAATTTTGAACTCTGCTATTCGTTTCACCGAACTAACTTTTAGCATACTATATAGTATACATACAAATGCATAAATCATATACAGGACTGCACACACAAGAAACCCTGATATTTTCCCAACTTGATTGTAATAGCAGAAATTTGGTTTTCAAATGCGGTATGAGTTTTTCAAGTTGTTTATTTAGAAATCATATTTCACCTTAATAAACTGTGAAGTTTTGCTACAGTGTGCTGAATGTGCTGGAAAGTGTTAATAATATATGCTGGACGCATGATTTTTCGTTCTTGTTTTATTTCGGTAAGAATATCTGAAATTTTGATGCATTAAGGGGACTCATGCCTTTATCGATGCCGAAAAACATGTAAACAGAACTCTCGCTTCGAGTCCATATATAAAAATAGAAGTATTCAGCGTAACTAATTTGAACTTTCTGATATTTTTAAGGTATGTTTGTAGCCTTATAAAATTATAAAATGAAATACTTCAATGAAACAAAATAAAAAATATAGCAAAATTTATATAACATAATTAGGTGTCACATCACCATCCGTAAGATATCTTAACGTTGAATTGACATACAGGGTGACAATTATTTAACTATATGAAATAAAACGTATTCAAAAACTACTGAGTGAAGAAACTTTATTCAACATGTAAACGTCACTACAGATATTCGGATTTAGGTTATGACATGTTCGATATGGCTGCCATCATTAGCTATGATGTGGCGCAGACGAATAGCAAAATTCTGCATGACCCGCTGAAGTGTTGGAGCATCGATGCTGTCGATGACCTCCCGAATGGCAGTTTTCAGCTCAGCAATGTCTTTGGGGTTATTTCTGTACACATTGTCTTTAATGTAGCCCCACAAAAATGAGTCACATGCGTTAAGATCCGGAGAATATGGCGGCCAAGCGAGTCCCATTCCAGTGGCCTCTGGGTAGCCCAAAGCCAGAATGCGGTCCCCAAAGTGCTCCTCCAGGACATCAAAACTTTCTTTGTCCGATGGGGTCGAGCTCCGTCTTGCATGAGTCACATCTTGTCGAAATCAGGGTCACTTTGAAGAAGGGGGATGAAACCATTTTCCAAAACATTCACGTATCGTTCAGTAGTCACCGTGCCGTCAACGAATATCGGATCAATTATTCCGTGATTGGACACACTGTAAAAAAAATTCCGCAACATTCCTGGGAAAAAATGGGCAGCTGAGTTGCCCATTATTTCCAAGAAACATTTCTTGAAAATGACTGGAACTTTACTGTATATGTTAAAAACTTTCTACAGAAATGCCAGTAAGTTTCCTGCGAAATACCAGGAATATTTCTGTTGACAGCAAAACATTACTGACATTTCACAGCATGCGGGATCCGCAGACGATTTTTACATTTCCAGTTGACAATTTTCGCTTTATTATCATTATTTGTTAGAATGAAAAAAATATTTTGAAATTGACATCAAAATTATTATTTATAATTTACACGAAAAAATAAATTTTCAGTTAAAATTCAATAAAGTAAATATATATATGATATATTGTTCCTGAACTTTGCTTAAAATATAAAAACATATAAATGTAAATAATAATTAGAAAAAAAATCTAGACATAAAATATTTTGGATTTTCGTCAGTAATTATGTTAGTTTACAAGTTAGATAAAATACATATAAATTTTCATGAAAAAAAAAAACCTAAACGTAATTGTATATTTTTTCCGAAAAAAAAAAAAAAAATCAAATTTGCAGCAATTCAAAGTGTCAAATATATATCAAATTTAAATCAAATTGTAATAAAGTGTTAAAATATAAAATTAATTAAAAAAGAAAAAAAAAGTCAAGAGGTAGCATCGAACTCGGGCCGTACGGGTGGCGTGCGAGCTTTCTGCTTCCACACCACGAAAGACAGGCTGAGAGTTGCAAACTAATGGGTATTTGAAAAGTATGCTAAACCTCGGCATCTAATTTCTGAAAATCTAAGGCCCATTTGAAGAAATCCTTTCACAAGAATAATTAGAGATAAGAACTCTAAAACATACTTTAAATTAATCAAAATCGGTGAGAATCATGATTGGTGGTCCCCTGGTTAATGGAGATCCAAATAATAGGTGTGTTTTTTTTACACGGTCTGCTCGTTAAACATTCCACAGACAAGTACGAGAGATAATCTCTTAGCGATGTCACAGAGGTATTGTATTTTCATCTGGATTGTCTTGACAATAGAGACGTAAAGGATTATGTCGTCTATTGATTTATTTGCATTCCATATTGATTTTTTTACATTCATTTAAGGAATTTGTTTTCGACACTCGCGCGCGAGCAACGGATTATAGCAAAAAAATAATAAATGGCGGCCGCAGCATTTTGCTGTTTCCAACTTTTGTTCAGGAACGTTTCAGATAAGAAAACCAGAATTTCACAGGAAAGAGCTAAATTATTCTGAAAACCTGAGAAAAGGCGGAACGTTCCTGGATTTTACATGGAACGTTACCATTTTTTTTTTTACAGTGCATTGCTCACCACACTGTCACCCGATGAGGGTGGAGAGACTTCTCGATTGCGAAATACGGATTCTCGGTGCCCCAAATGCGCCAAAATGGCCGACAACAATAAGTTGCGTGCGCATGCGCATGCTAATTCCCATCATGCCCTGCGGCCAACCACGAAGTTTGAACTTCATCGTGCAAACCGTTGAGAAGTTATGACGGTTTAATTTCATATAGTTAAATAATTGTCACCCTGTAAGAACCTAATTTTTCTTTAAAATGATCAGGAAACATTACTCTATAGAATGAATTAAGGATATAACTATCACTCAAAGGAAACCTTATTAAAAAAACTGTCAAATTTGAAAATTTTAAAAACCCTAAAAAATACTTTTTTTTTCATTAAAAATACTCAAAATATTAAACTATCTAAAATACATTGATTCATTCTATAGATAATGATGTTATATGCATGCAAAAAAAAAAATAAACAAATAAATAAATAAAAAAAAATAGCAATTTAACAAATTACAACGACCATTTGGAAAATGATTTTTTCGAAGACTGAAATTTAAGACATAAAAAATCGCACGGAGTTATCATACATTACGTACGCCATGAATTAAACATTAATAGTGTTATTACACGTAAAAATTGCAAGCCAAAAATATCGCCTGCGACCCGTCAGATTTCATGAAACTTAAGTATTATCCACCTGAAACTTACGTAAATATCCAAGCATTTCATTGGCTGTTCGGGAAAAGGCTTTTCCATCGTCAGATTGCCAAGAAATCTGACGGCCAATTTTAAATGAAATTTCATTCTTAAACTTCTAAACATCAGACAATATTACTTTTTACACCGTCGGATAGAGAAAAAAATGTACTTTTAAATGCAATTCGTTTGAAAGCTGTATCTCAATTTGTTTCTGAGTTATTATATTTTTTTGTAGTTTTTATTACTTTTTTGTCATAGTGGCAACAGAAGGTATCCATCGTTGTTGAAATTAAAGGGAAATACAGATTACTGTATAGACCAATCATAATAGGAATAAAATGCGGATTAAACCAATGAAAACCTTCAGATATCCTTTTAATTTCCCATCCTGACGAGAACAATAACCATTTTTCCAAATGGTTAATAAATAAATAAATAAAAGCCATTCTATAAAATATTTTTTTTTTTTTTAAATCTTAGGGATAGTCGTCAAAAATTAAGTTTTGAGAAAACGCGACTTAAATTTGCAATTAAATGAGCGCGGCTTTAAAAAGGATTGTTACATAAATGCTTATAACTCCGTTAAAAATGCAAATATTTTTATGCGATTTTTTGCACTGTGTTCAGAATTAATTGAATGATCAAAATAGATACTAAAAAAATAGATTTTCTGAAAGTTTTTAAGCCCTGAGCCCCCTGAGCCAGAAGTAATTCAAAATCGTATTTTCGCACGAAATAGGACGAAAGATTTAAAAATAAAACATTTAAGAAAACCTCGACATCACTTTCGGAACGTTTTCTGTTCGTATTTGAAGATGACACTGCTCTTCCTCATCTTGGATCTTTCAAGGCCTTCGGTGTCCAGTCACCCGGGGCCTGAGTCAATCTTTGTTCTAGCTGAAAAGCGGGGGTGGCTTGTTTAAAGAGACCGACTGAGATAATTGGTTCTGATTACCGGGAATGTGTGTTCTTGGGGTAGAACGCTCTCGCCAAACAATGGAACTGCCCACCGAATGCACAATTAGAATGTTTCATCAATCGCCGGCCGCGACTCTTAGATATATATATTTTTTCATATTGAGGTAGTGAAGAAATGTTATTACTTCCTGGACTGTTTCAATTCAGCTCGAAGTACAATTCTAAAAGCAATAAAGCTCGGTTTGATTGTACCCTCCCCACCTCCTAGGACGAAAGTAGGATTTTTTTTTTCCCAAGATTTTTTTTTTTCCCATATGCTATTTCTTTCAGGCAACAGTTAAAGTGCCGTCAATAAAAAATAACGTTGCGCTACATAAGCCAGCCGTAAAATGAAGCACACGTATCATTGTGCGGTTAAATACTGATAATCTCTACTGCAATTTTTTTAACTTCTAAGCATCGCACATTTTCAATTTTTACACCTTCGCATAGGAAAAAAAGTACTTTTAACTGCAATTTATTTGGAAACTGCTTCTCAATTTATTTTTGAGATATTATTATTATTTTTTTTTTCAGCTTTTAATGCCATTTCTGTAATGGTGACAACTGAAGTACACCGTTTCTGTAGAAAGTAAAAGGAAAATAGTTAGAAAGTAGTAGATTACTATATCTTTTTGTTGCCATTTTCTCATAACAACTGAAAAAAAAAAATTAAAATACGTGGTATTTTGAAAAAATATAAAAGTATGATTTCTGATAAAACATGATGTTATTATAAACTATATTTAATTTTAAGTATTGTCCGGCTACTGATTTGATATCTTTAATTATTTGTTGCATATCTGATATTTCCTATTATTATTACCTGTGCTACTCGCTGGTAAGATTATTATAACTATTAATTGCTACGGATTCAAACATCTTATGGCCGGTCCCGCAAAACCCAGAATTCTTGCTAGCCGGAATATTGTTAAGTATTAGTTATATGGAAACAATGTTTTAAAGAAAGAGAGATAGGGTTGAAGTTATCAATATAGTTTATTTAAACACAGTATTTCCGCTAATACATTAGATTAAAGCCATGCTTTATCATTTTTTAAAATGAGCCAACACATGACTCTTTGCCATATACATGATGACTCGTCATAATAACTAAACACCTTAAATATAATAACACAAATTATAAAATAGGATGCGAAACGCAAAGGGATGTGTGGCGGGAGTTAACGGAAGATTAATAAATGAAATCGCTCAAAATACTCAAAGGATTTATCCACTTACCCCAATACTGCTTGGCTGATGTCATCTCTAGAATACCCAAACACTGATTTAGCTAACTTAAGTTTAAAACTTAGCTCTACAATGAGCTCTCTATGTTATACTTTTCAGAAACGCTCAAATCTCCGAATAGCCTTATTTTTTTGTGTTCGCTCTTTTTCTTCCGCGTCCCTGCTTTCCCAAAATTTTACGCCCCCCTCAGAATTTCCAATCAGAACTCTTTCGGTCCCTACTGGATACTCATTTACAAAAAGCCTCTAGCCATTGGACACTTTCACCCTTCATGTCTCATAGTGCATATCATTATCCCCCTTTTACTATAATTTTGATATAAACTTTCAATTTTCCCTTTTTTTTCTTTTGCCAGACCCCTGCATCCTGTCGGTAAATATCAAAGGGTTTCGCGGCTTATTCGCGATGCCACATGCACATGTTTTCTTGACCATAAATATCTGGGGAACGTTCGTGCATCACTGATTTTTATAAAAACCCCTTTTACACAACTACGACTAGCCCCGTTTCTACATAACACCTTTTTATACCCTTTTATTCGTAATTCTTACGATATATCCGAAACTTCTTTCGTAACGCGTTAACTTGCACCTGGGAATTTCTCTGTTGTATTTTCTACATGCGAGATCTACACACAGATTCTTGTTACACAAATAATTTCTATACATATAGCTTACACTTTTATATTAATATAAAGTCATATTTATATCCTTTCATTTCATTTATTCATTGCCACATATTTGCAGCTTTGTATGGGGAATTTCTTCCTTTCTTAACCTGTAGCCTTATTTTTGTTGACCGCTTCTTGCAGCTGTTCTTTTTGACTTAGACCGAGTCGCCAAGTTTTATTTTCGAGGCTAAAATGAACGTAGTTTACATCTGTTCCTTTCCTTCTTTGATTATTTTTGCTGTGGTTATTTCCACAGTATCCATATTAATGTTACAAACAAATGAAGGCATATGAATCATTCGATAGGCGAATTTTCTTGTCGAATTTACGACATGGCTTTTTGCTGTGTTTGTGTATTATACCGCGATTGTGAAGTCCTATGCATACTTTTCGAAAGATGTTGTTTAAGACTGGATCATAAAGGCGGAATTCTTCAGCAAATGCAAATGACGTCGTTTTATATAAAATAAAAGCGTGTATTTTAAGTCTTAAAACTGAAATAAGTTTTGTAGAAGTGTATCATTTTCACTCCAGCGACCTTGAAATCCTTCACAGGTGGAAGTGCTTTACTTTTGAAAAAAAAAAAAAACGCAAAGTTTTACAAAAATTTAAAGTGTCTTTATAGAAGAGCAGTGACCTTTCGGTTAAAATAATATTAGTTTGAGAGTTAGACTAACCAATATACAATGCATTTTTAATTGTAACTAATTTTGTACGTTTACTATTGAAAAAATTCCTTCTTAAACATTTTCTTTCGTCGAAATTCGACGGGTTCCACCTAGCAATAATAATAATAATAATAATAATATATATATATATATATATATATATATATATATATATATATTTACATCGGGGGCGACTTCAAATTCTGAAAAAACAGAATTCCTGCTTCTTGCTTGTTTTTTTTTTTTTTTTTTTTTTTTTTTTTTATCCTCACGGGTATTATGAGTAATGGTAAATATGAGATTTTTACAATATCCATGCTTCTGGTATTAACCGAGTTCGACCGACTCTTGTAAGATGACAGTAACCCAAGATGATAATAAATACAAAACTTGTGTGGAAATATAAATCACCTAAAACCAACGTTTAAACACACAATAAAATACATAAGGTTTTAACAGACGTATACGTTTCGTGAGTTCTAGGACTCACGTCATCAGTGTATAAAATCTCTAAAAACAGTATCCCCCCAACTACATGTACGGTCAAACCACAATACCAAAAGACCATCAAGTTCCAGCAGGCCAATGAAATTAAAGCAGAAGTGAAGTGCCGTGACACAACAAACCCACCCAGAAAGTTGAGATGTATGGTACACTGGACAAATCATTAACCAAGAAGTTTTTAAATCTATAGATATGAACAGCTTCAAAAAAGTCTAAATCTAAAGGAGTAATGCATTTCTTGATAAAGGTAGCTGAGTCAAAATTGAAATTTTATACACTGATGATGTGAATCCTGGAACTCACGAAACGTATGTCCAAACCTTATGTATTTTATTGTGTGTTTAAACGTTGTTTTTAGGTGATTTAAGATGATAGTGTTGATTTTTCGGGTAGAAATAAGAATATGGTTCCAAGCTTTATGGGAACCGCTATCATTGCAAAGAATAAGTAGTAATTTGCTGGCATCCATTCTCCATAATTATAATTCCTAACCTAAAAATAGTTACGTGAATGGTTTATTTCCATGATCGAAAAGCTTTCATCGAAAATAACACAACGTTTCCCCAAGTAATAAGCAACTATCTCGCTAAAAAAGAAAAAAAAAAGAAAAGAAAAGGAAAAGAAAAGATTTTTTTTAAAAAAATGAGCTTCATGAATAGAAATCACTTAAAGTTACAATGCTAATAAAATAAAAGTTTCATTCCTATATGGCTAAATCACCCAACCCTTTCAGATCCTTGACGTGGGCCGCAAAGAAAACGCTTATCGTTTTAGTAAATCTTTTTGCAACTTCACGCCGAATTTGAAGTGTCTCTCCGTGGAGCGTCGATAAGGAGTAAGATGGATCGGTAACACTTTGGACCGAAAACATTCTCGTTTGTTGGATACTGCACGCGAAAAACGAATAATAATAAAAAATCATCCATGAGCAGAATAGGAAAATAGTTTTATATCCCATAAAAAAAGTTATTTACCACAGTCGTAAAGAACTATAGGCGCCGGCAAGGGGAACCAGGAACACTGAATTTGGAATTGCATGAATATTGAACATTCTGAATTGCACCTCACTGGTTTTTGAAATTTAGTTATCAAAATTTTACTTTCCTCTTATGATAAGAAAACGGTAAAATTTATTGTTATTATAATAATTAAACATTAAGAAAATTTCGTCACGGGGATCGTCAACACGTTTGGGTTCTTTATAGAGGGTCAGTGCCTCCCAGAATTCTCCGTTTCAGATAAATTTTAAACTTATGAATATAAAAAAGAAGAGTTAAAACTAACTTTGGGGATCTTATTTGCCAAATTTGGTCAAGGGGTGGAAAGGTTGGCGAAATTTGACAATTGCCTTCATGACAATTTTTAGTTCTTTTTTTTTATGTTCATATGGTTAAAATATGTCTGAAACAGGCGATTCAGAGGGCGGCAGGGATTATAAAAAGAACGCAGACGTGTTAGAGACAAAAGCGGAAGGTTGGTTGATTGGTTGGTGTTTGTTATGGGCAATTATCTTTGAAAAGGAGATAGGCTGAAAGGAGGAGTATGGTTCCCTCTGTAGGGTTCATTTTAAGGGAACGTCATGCGCATTTACTCAGCGTTTATGCAGGTTCGAAGAAAAATAAAGAAAACAGTTAGGCCGACGAGCGCGACATGGATTTGAAACCACTTCCTGTCTAACAGCTTTTACAGCAGAACATCTCAGCAGCTGGTACAGGAAAGCAAAAGGATCACCAAATCCTGCACCACACTGGAAGGTGAGAAATTTCGACATTCCTATTTTGGAAAATACAATTCTTTCTCAACCGGAACTTGGTTTTAAAATTTTTCTTTTAGGAGATTTAATTGAGCACACTTTTTAGCTCATCAGGGTATTTAGCCTGAGAGCTAATGTGCCCGCAGGTTTTGTATGTATGTATGTATGTACGTCACGCGATAACTGTTGATAGAAATATCCGATTTGCTCCAAATTTTTTTTCTAGGTTAGATTTTTCTCGTTAATTAGAGACTCCCACGAGTTATGTACTTAGCCATAAATGGTTTTCACTGTGTGTTATATTGGCAGATACTTCACTCAGAAACACGAGATTTTTCGTATTTTTACTTTCTTCTATCTTTACAAGAAGAAAGTATCGGATTCGTGAAAAAAAGTTGACTTCCGGTTTTCGACAGATTTACCCGTTTTAGAACACGACTTAACTACTTTTAGAAAATGTGTCTGTGAGTCCGTCTGTATGTTACACAAATATTGTGGGTGCTGTATCTCAAGAACTAATGCACGGAATTTAATAGAACTTTAGATTCAGTTAGTCCCTAATATAAATTGGTGCCGATTACTTTTTGGTGTAAATTGCATAAAACGGTAGCGCTGCTATGCTGCATTATTCATAGTTTTCCTCAATAGCTATATCTCAAGAACTAATGCTCAGATTTTCATGAAACCTCAGATTCAATTAGACATTGTCCCAAGTTGTTGCTGATTAGGTTTTTGTGTAAATCACCCAATAGGTGGCGCTGCTGTGCTGCATTTTTCAGTATTTTCACGATTCTAGTGATAATCATATCTCAAGAACTCATGCTCGGAATTTCATACTTTTAGAATCCTCATGATGGGCATAGATTGTCATTTAATTTTGGTAGTGTGATATCGAACTTTGAAGTACTTACATGTACGAGATAGAAGCAAGTTTTGGGATTGGCACATCCTACTAGTTTCTTTTAATGTAAGGGAATTTTTTTTTCTAAACATACCTTTGTAAGAAAGGGTGATCGTAATAATAATAATAATAATAATTTTTTCTTTTGATGCCAGATAAAAGTCTTCGCTTAAGGGGTCACAGGAGTCTTAAAGCTTTAAAATTTTCAAAATTTTAAATTTTTTATATGTTAAAATTCTATATTTTCTGAATATTTTTATGTACTTGTTTCGTTGAAATTCTCATAAGAACAGAAGTCATGGCTTTTATAATTATACCCGCTCAGTAGCTGAAGCGACGTTTCCGAAACTTTGAAGTTATTTTTCTCCAAATGACGTTTTTGGGCATAACGCGTACGTTATCTCAAACCCTTCTGAATATTTTGTATTAAAATTTTCTAAACTTACGTTTCATGTTAATCTGTATAAACTGAACGTAAATTTTCCTTTTTATTGTTCCAAAAAATATATTTTTTAAGCGATTATGTTGTTGGAATTTTCAAAATTTTGTATTAGCTAAATACAACTTTGTATTAAAAATTTAAAAATGCTTTAAAAACAAATTTATTTAGGTTCAGGGTAATTATTAGAATAAATCTGAACTATAAGTAGACACCAAAATTTTCATTCTAAACTTGGGGAAGACCTTAGTTGTCAATGGAGATTATACTAGAGAGGAGTGTAAGTGCGCGACAATAAATAGTTCTGTACTGAATCTGAAAGAAATGGCATATTAAATCTCTTTTTTTTTCCACATTTTCATATGAAAAATGATTGACTCATTAATCAAAATCGATTGAGCTTAACATATATTCATTTTATGATAAATATCTAATAATAATCAAGGAAATGTATTTATTCGCAAGGAAGGATTCTGGCTAGAATTTGGCGCGGTGCAAGCAAATGACTAGTAACCTTAGACCCCCAACAGAGATCTGCAAGGTGATGGTCAATAGATATAGCCTCCTCTTATTATCAAAGATAGTAGATTTTTGATGTCCAATCAAAAGTTTCTTTTTTTAAAACTATTAAATATAGAGAAAAATTTTCGGTGAATTCGAATTTTTCGGAAAATTTCACCACAAGTACATCCCCAACATATGGCTGAGACATTTAAAATAACAAAGAAAAATTTCTTTTGCAAATTAAAACGAATAAAAGAAGCTCTTTATTTTAAGACTGTTCTCATAAAACTATTTTTCCCCGCCCAAGAACCGGAAACTTTCTATTTTAGGGCTTGTTTTTAAACGTAAAAAAAGGATACTTGTAGGCATGATATTTGAAGGTATTTGGAATCGAACAGTTTTTCTTAGTTTCCGGTAAATAAAATACAAGCAATTGTTATCTAAGAATGTATTTTTATTTCTTTAATTTACTGGACAATCGCGTTGGATAGAAAATTTTGGTGGATTAGATAATTTCATCTCAAGTAAATATGAAGCACGTGGAAAGAATATGTAAAATAACAGGAATTTTCTTTTTTTGTGTAAATTAAAACTAATCTTTTTTCTTTTTCTTTTTTTTTTTTTTTTTTAAATGCGGCTTTTCTTAAGTACATTCACGATATAATTTCTATCCTTGCGCAAACAGAAGTTTAAACTATTCCTATTTTACTTAGAAAGAATTGATCAGCAGTTAAATTAATTTGTCTTTTAAACAATAGTATAAATTCAGTATTTTAGACACAAAAAAACAAGAAAAAATTCACCAGTTATTCATAATGCATTCTACAGTTTTATGCAGTAAGTTAATTTGATTTGATAAATAAAATTATAATTTAACTTGACATAAATCAATCAGGGCCGTGCGAAATGGGGGGGGGGCGAAGGGGGCAGTGGTCCCAGGCGCGGAGATTGAGGGGCGCGACTACCAACACAAGCATCTTATTTTGATTGTTACAAAACATATATATACATATCGAGAATGTTTTTTCAAAATGAAAGTAGAGTTTCACCGTCCCTTAACCCATACCCGAATAGAAATTTCTGATTAAGGACTTCTTCCTTTTAAAAACTTGTTTCGAAATTTTTATTTTATTTTATTTTATTTTGTTTTGTTTTATTTTATTTTATTTTATTTTTATTTATTTATTTTGCATTGGATAGCTGAGGCTTATCTCTACATCTCTCCTTTTTTTACTTTTTCGATTTTGGTTGCACATATTTTTTTTAGAATGACACTTTCATTTTCGGAACCGGTTTCGAAAGTGAAAGTAACTTAATAAAAAATATCTGCAACCAAAATCGAAAAAGTTAAAAAAAAAAAAAAAAAAAAAAAGAGCGATGTAGAGATTGACTTCAGCTATTCAATGCAAAAAAATATTTAAAAATTCCGAGGTTCGAACGAGATATTAGAAAATAACCTCCCCATAGGGTTAGCATTAGGTCGCGAGTGTCTTCGCCTGTAAAGACAGGAGCCTTACACGTGAGTTAATGTTAAACCAATGGGAAGGTTCTTTTCTAATATTTTGTTTGCATTTACACATTTTAAAATTTTTGTTGTTGTTGTTGTTGGATGGCTGAGGTCCATGGTCTACATTCGACCGCTGCGGAATGTAAGTATGAAATAAGCTAAATTCTAAAAAAAATGACGGAATTCTCCATTTAAGGCAATTTTCAAACATACTCAGAAGCAGTAAAATAATACAACAATTAAGAATTATTAAATATTCAAAAATAGATTTCTACCAACATTTAACAAAATTGACAATTCAAAAAAAAAAAAAAAAAAAAAAAAAAAAATATCCCGCCACAGGGTCTCTGATCCCTTTTGGATAAATTAAAAACAGTGAATGTAAAAAGAAAATTAAAGAAAATTTTTTTTTTTTTTTTTGCCACGGTAGGGGTTGAGGAAGGCAAGGCAGTTTTTTATCTTTCATTTTTAACAATCAGAAATGAAGAAAGTTTCGTTTAAAATTAATTTTGAAAATCCAGAGAGAGGCGGTGGCCCTTCCTGGCCCCTCCCCAGCCGGCGTTCCTAAAGAGGATCTTTCGTTTTTTTTTTTTTTTTTTTTTTTTTTTAATAATTTTATTCTAAATGTATTTTGGCTCTCTATCATCAACTGGAATTCTTTCAGGAATATAAAAAAAATCTGCGTGGAACGGGAAAAAAAACAAATTGGTAAATTCAACTCGCGCAAATTTATTCCTCCAAACAACGATAAACAGCCTGGCGATCCAAGAATATACTTCAGCAGTAAACAAATAATATAAATTAAATCCGAAAAAGGATTTTCTGCGCGCCAAACTCATCGCTATATCGCCCAGTATGGCAATCCTACAACGCCAGAGTCGGTAAAAAGGCTCGCTCAGTATAATCACCATTGACAAGTAAGGTCTTCCCGAAGATTAGTTGCAAAATTTATTTTTCAATTCTGCGCGTAATCTCTCTTATGCCGATTTTCTGCTAGTCAAATGTCTGACAGTTTGGAGTCCTCTGTAAATGCTAATTCCGCATCTTGCAATTTTTTAAATATTTGAAATGAAAAAACGTACTTATATATTTCATTCCCAATACATTTTAAGATATTAAATGTTGAAAATGGTCACTTTTTTTCATTTTTTCCAATTTTAAGAGTCCTGAGACCCTTTAAGGTTAAGGGATCTTGTACCTTTTAAATGCGACGAAATTCAACAAACACATTCAAAGTTTGAATTAGCGTATCATCAAAACCCTTTTATGTATAAGCATGGAATTTTGACTACTGATTAATCAAGTTACAGTTTTTAATTTACTACCATTAGAAACTAACTAGTTTTTTACTTAATTTGTGTGTTTTTAAAATTAAAATGACTCCTTTTTTCACCCCGTGCGAGTCATTACGCGCTTGGTATCTTGAGAACACATGTATGGATTGTTATGAAATGTGATATAGATAATATAGCCCAGTGGTTAGGGGGTTGAATTTGGAGTTAATTAGGGGAAAGCTGGAAATTGTTTTAATCCTGTTTAGGTCTAGAAGGAATATGCTATGTTTTCCCCCTCGTACTAGGTGAGCGTTAGGAAATATGTATAGAATTATAGTCAAGAAACACGTTTTTTTGCATACCATAACAATATCTCAAAAAGCTAACTCTGTCCAAAACATTGTCAATACAAATGTTGTAGAGCTTAAAATTCTGAGTAAAATGAGTACCTACACTCATTACTTATGTTGAATATTAATGTCACAATTCTACTTCAAAGTTTTAGACCCATCATCAGGGGGATGACCTCAGAATTAATTAGAAGAAAACTGGAAATTGTTTTAATCCCTTCAGTTTAGGTCTAAAATGAACGTACTATGTTTTCTTCGTCGTACTTGGATGAATGTTAGAAAATATGTACATATTTATTTTCGAAAAACACGTTTTTTTTTAGTTTCCTTAACAATATCTCAAAACAGCTAACTCTGTAAAAAAATTGTCAATACAAATGTTGTAGAGCTTAAAATTCTGAATAAAATGAGTACCATCATTAATATTTTTGTTCAACATTAAGGTCGCAATTCTGTTTCAAAATTTTTCAAATCAAGAGCTTGAAGCCAGGAGAGACCAAGTTAACTTAACAATATCTCAAACTGCGGCCTTAATATTCAACAAAAATATTAAGTGTAGGTACGCATTTTACTCAGAATTTTAGGTTCTATAACTTTTGTACTAACACTGTTTTTGATTGAGTTAGCTATTTTGAGATATTGTTAAGTTAACTTGGTCTCTCCAGACTTCAAGCTATTGATTAGCGATTAAGGCAAAATTTTGAAATAGAATTGCGACCTTAATGTTGAACAAAAATATTAATGATGGTACTCATTTTATTCAGAATTTTAAGCTCTACAACATTTGTATTGACAATGTTTTTTATAGAGTTAGTTGTTTTGAGATATTGTTAAGGAAACTAAAAAAAAAACGTGTTTTTCGAAAATAAATATGTACATACTTTCTAAAATTCACCCAAGGAAGGAAGAAAACATATTGCGTTCATTTTAGACCTAAACTGAAGGGATTAAAACAATTTCCAGTTTTGTCCTAATTAATTTTGAGGTCATTCCCCTGATGATGAGTGTAAAACTTTGAAGTAGAATTGTGACCTTAATATTCAACATAAGTATTGAGCGTAGGTACTCATTTTACTCAGAATTTTAAGCTCTACAACATTTGTATTGACAATGTTTTGGACAGAGTTAGCTATTTTGAGATATTGTTATGGTATGCAAAAAAAACGTGTTTTTTGACTATAATTCTATACATATTTCCCAACGCTCACCTAGTACGAGGGGGGGGAAACATAGCATATTCCTTATAGACTTAAACAGAAGGGATTAAAACAATTTCCAGCTTTTCCCTAATTAATTCCGAATTCGGCCTTTTTTTGCTCCCCTACCACTGGGCTGCATTATATGCATCTTAAAAATGATCTACTCCTAGGTAGAAATTCTTTCATTAACCATGTAAAAAATATTTTTGTATTTAATGAATAAAAATAGTCATAACTAAAAATCTTATCGCTGTAAATACTTAAGAGTAGATCACTTTAAAACTAGTCGGATGTGGCAACTATCTTCTATCTCATTCATGTTAATACTTGAAAATTCGCTATCACAGTGCCAAAATTAAACGACAATCTTCTAAAGGTATGAAATGCCGTGCATTAGTTCTTGAAATAGGACTATTGCGGATATCAAGAAAAATACAGCATAAAAGCGCCATATGTTGAGCGATTTACACCAAAATATAATCAGCAATAATATTTATCAAGGTGTACCTGAATCTGAAGTTTGAAGAAAATTCGTGCATTAGCCCTTGAGATAGGGGAAGACGGGGTACAATGAAACACGGGGTACAATGAAACATTACTTGTAAAATCAGTAAAATTTGTCACAGAAAGTTGCAATTTATATTATATGTTACACAACTATATGCTCTAGTTACTGATGTGATTTGGATATATTCTCACTTCTACAACATTAGCAATAGAAGATTATTGGTTTTTCACCATTGAAAGTAAGTTTCTTTATTAAAAGTAAATTTGTTTATTTTTCCTTGTTGTTATATTTAATAATTATTTTTTCTATACATTGTTATCTTTGGGTTGTTGTCTTCATACCTCCAAAACAAAAATAATAAAAATAAATATTAGAATTTTGTAAATAATTTTTTACTTTGTAACCTCACTGCGGGGTACAATGAAACACTTGCAGGCGGGGTACAATGAAACATGTTTCATTGTACCCCGGATGAATGCATATACTTGAAGTAATATATCACTGGTATAAAATAACACATTATTGGTTGTCACTAATAAAAATGAAACACTTTTACTAAGGAAATGGCAACACCTAACATTAATAGGTAGTGGCAACACCAAATCAAAACAGTAACTATTTTGAAAGCATGCAAAATTAAGACTGTTTATTTTTCTAAAAAAATAAACACTCCAGATTTGAATAGTAAATTAGTTTTTTTTTATATTAAAAAACAGTTAAGAATAGTTTAGTTATTTCTTAGGCCTATAATTATGTAAAATTGGATAATTGAAATAAACCAAAATAAATAATTTTCTTCAATGGTTGATTTTTAAAATTTATCCAATTTTGTACAAAAAAGCAAGGAAGGAGATTCTATTTTAATTATTAAAAGGAAAAGGTATTACATTGTGTGTTACAATTTATGTTTTAGTATCATATCAAAATGCCAAGAAATCAACCAAGAAAAAGCACTAAAGGCAGTTTTAAAGAAGTTGACATGAAGAAAGCTGTTCAGAGAGTTGCTGATGGAGAAAGTATAAGAGATGTTGCGAAATGTATGAATCTAAATTATGTTACTTTAAGTAGGTATGTGAAGAAGTTTAAAAACCATGAAAGTGCTTCAATAAATGAAGAAATTGCAACACCAATGAAGTTTGCGCCAAACTACAGTCTAAATCTTGTGTTTCCACCAGAATTAGAAGACCAGTTATGTGATTATGTGATAACTGCATCTAAATTACATCATGGCCTAACTAGGTCAAAGGTACAAAAGTTAGCATTTGAATTGGCAATGATAAACAGTTTACATACACCAGAGAGCTGGAAAAAAAAGAATGAAGCTGGTGAAGATTGGTTATATGGATTTCGGAAACGACATCCAAATATTGTAATTCGGAAACCAGAACCAACAAGTCTTGGGCGCTCAACAGCTTTCAACAAAGTTAATGTTACTGAGTTTTTTAGCAATTTGGAAAAGGCATACAAACGAATTCCAGAGGATAAATTAAATCCAAGCTGCATCTATAATTTAGATGAAACTGCACTTACTACAGTTCACAATCCCCCTAAAGTTCTCAGTCAAAAGGGCCAAAAACAAATAGGTCAAGTAACTTCTGGTGAAAGGGGTGTTCTTCCCAGCTAGAAAATGTTTGCACTTTTTTTGCAAAATAGTATAGATTGTACACAATTTGTGCATAAAAAGTGACTATTTTTGAACACTTCGAAAAGTATGCACCTTTTGTGCAAACTGTCTGTATTTTTTATACATACAAAAAAGTGTATATCCTATGTTGTCAAAAACTGTGCACATTTTTTGCATAAAATAAATTAATATTCCGTGTTCGCGAAAAGTGTGCATTTTTTATGCAAAAAAAAAAAAAAAAAAAAAACTGTAGATTCCAATTTTCCAAAAATTATATATTTTTTATGGATGTAAAAATTAGTACTTTTATTTTAAATAGTATATTTACGCCCCCCCCCCCCCCCCGAAAAAAAAAACGAAAATTCTCAATTCTATTTTAATTTTAAGGTAAACGAAATAAATACATTTTACTATGTTTTTCAAAATAAGAAAAAAACAAATTTTAATTATTTAAATTTCAAAATCCAGGAAGAGACAATGGGGCTCCTCCCCCCCCTCTTTCTTTAACGGAAATTTCCTGAGTTCCCCTTTATTTTAAGTCGCTTGAAAAAATTAATTTTACTATGTTTTTCAAAATAAGCAAAAAAGAATTTTAATTAATTAAATTTTATAATCTGCGGTACGGGTAATGGTTCACCTAAACCCTCTAACTTTACAGAAAAATATTTAATTCCTCTTTTATGCTAAGTTATTCGAAAAGAGAAAATTTTACTGTGTTTTTCAAAATCATTGCAAATAAAATTTAGAAATAATTTAGATTAAATCAAATTCGAGGGAGGGGCAATAGCTCTCATATGACCCCTTCTACCCAAGTAAAAGTTCTTAGTTCCTCTTTAATGTACTCGAAATAAATAATTTTGCTGTGCATTTCAAAATTGGTGAAAAAGACATTTTAATTAAATAAGTTTCAAAATCCAGGGAGGGGCAAAATGGACCTCTCCTCCCCCCCCCCCCTCCTTAACAGAAAATCCACAGTTCCACTTTTATTTTAAGTTACTTGAAAGAATAAATTTTACTTTTTTTTTTTTCAAAATCGGAGAAAAATAAAATTTAGTTAGTTAAATTTTTAAATCGAGGGAGGGGAAATGGCCCTTCTAAGCCCCCTTCCCCCAAAGGAAATTTCTTAGTTTATGTTTATTTTAAGTTACACGTAAATAATAAATTTGACTCTGTATTTCAAAATAGGAAAAAAATAAATTTTAATTAATCAAATTTTAAAATGCAGGGAGGGGCAATGGCCCTCCCATGCCCTATCAGAAAATTCCCTACTTCCTCTTTTATTTTAAATTCTTCGAAAAGAATAAATTTTATGAAGTTTTCAAAATTATCAAAAAGAAAATTAGCTAGTTAAATTTTAAAATCGGGGGAAGGGCAGTGGACTCCCCCCCCCCCCCCCCACACACACACACTCACGCAAACTCTCTCTTTTTGATGATTACTAAATGCATCCCTTATCATCGATCAAGCATAAATTCCAGTTATTATGAAAATTACTTCTGCTTTCAAAAATCAAATGAAAAACGTTTATTTCTTATTAATTTCTTTCAAATTTCTATTTAAACATTTGGGCAGAGATCCAGATACATTTTTCGATATCAGCCAAACGAGATTGACCAATCAGAAGCCTGCATATTTGCAAACAATGAAAAGGTCGCAAAAATACGGGCTTCTGATTAGTGGATTTCGTTTCGCTAACAGCGAAAATCTATCTCGATCACGGCCTTGATTTTTATTTTCGCATGTGTAGCTGAAATTCAACTCAACACTCCTTTCCTTGTGTTTACATGCATCGAGCCACAGCCACACATCGAGCTGCGTGGCGGGCGTTATTAGTAGCGAAATTTGTAAGAAATAAGAGAAACTTTTACTAGAATATGAGCTCAACTGGATCGAAACTTCGGACTTCAAAAAGGATACAGCCTAATACTAGGAAAAAGGGATTGATATCTTCTAAAAATGAAAGTGAAGAAAGTGCAATGGATTCAAATGCCCTCACAGAATAATGGAGATATGAACGACAGCAAGATGGAGGATGACACCGTAGCAAACGGCGTATCTTCAGTTCAGGAAAACAACGTTTATTATTTGGATATCTCACCAAAGGAAATAATACAAGCAGGGCCCGTTTAACACTTGGAAGTAGGGGAAGCCCGACGTCACACAGGGCCCCCTATTACTCTACAATTTGCTTTTTTATTTACTAAATCCCTTTTTCGTATGCTTAAATAATTTGAAATTTTACCCTCAAAGTTTAGAGTAAATAACACTTAATATTAAACTAAAACTAACTACCTATATATACATACTATGAAAAAGTATTTTATTATATTTTTAATTGTAAATAACCAATTTATTTTGTAAATGACAAATATGGAACTACAGTTGAGGATATTTCAAAATATCATTTGTGATTTACAAATTGCCACATAGTAAGAACAAAAAAATTTCAAAAGAAAAAAAATGCATTTTTACCCTGATTGAGTTTCTTTTTTCTAATAATTAGTTTTGAAAAGTAAAATTGGGGGCCCTTTCGTATCTCAGTGGGTAAGCACGGGCTTCATGGGCCTATTCCGTAAAGAGGGCCTGAATACAAGTGCTGCAGAGTGATATGTACGAGGAAATTAAAATCGGTACTTTTCGGTTAGCCGGGTGCTAGTATTATGTATACATGTATATATACATATGTATAGATATACATATATGTGGATATATGTGTATATATACAATATATGTATATACATACATGTGTATATATATAATATGTGTATACATACATGTGTATATACATATATTTATGTGTACATAACACTGGCACCCGGCTAACTGAAAAGTACCCTATAATCTTTTTGGAAGCAAATGGGGCTCTCCCAAGCATACACCCGCGTCATCTAAAGAACGGAATTCAAGGAAATATTCAGTCATGACCAAATTAATGAATTGAAACTAACCTGGCGAGGGAAACTTAGCAACGACAAGCTCTCTAGAAACAGCGCAACAAATCTTAGACATCCAAGAATTGGAAGAAATACCGGTATCACTTGTTCTCCAACAAGAAAGCATTACCACGTGGTTCCTGCTGCATGGCATCCCCACAGATATATCGTGTGAAGAAATAACGAAAGACCTGCAAGATGCTACTACACTGCTAGTAGTATAATTATGTCATTAAATCCGCAACAGATGGTGAATAATTATTTTTTTTTCACGCCAAAGTTTCATTTATCGTTCAGGGATCTGTTTAGGAAAAAATTGGGTCCTTTAAAGGACCCTTCACAAATTTTTTCATCTCAAAACAGGACCCTTCACAAAACTTTTTGCCTTAAAAAAGGACCCTTCACAAAATTCCTTGTCTTAAAAATAGGCCTTTTACAAAAATTTTCCAGCTCTTAATTAAACCTTTCACAAATTTAATCATTTAAAAGTAAAATCTGACCTATCACTTTTACATATATAAAGAAAATATATGTATTTTACATACATATATCTTCTTAAAAATATATAAAAAGAACCTGAGTATAACGTTCATTTCAAATTCACAAAATTAGGACTAGATTTTTCACAAATGTAAAAAAACTCTTCACAATTTCACAAAAACAGGACCCTGACAGGAAAGTCTGGACAGACCCCTGTCGTTTGATCAGCTAAATGTGATTTTTGCTGAATTAAGCTTTGAAATAGTGGGGTTAAAAAAGTCTGCAGACAAGTATATTGTTTACAAAGGTAAGTTTAAATTCTTTATTTAAAGACCATTATCGAGCTAAGAAATTTATATGTATAAAATAAGCGTAAACTTTTGTTTGTTGCAGATCTGCAACAACGTGCCATGTCTTCTCTTGTAATGGTTGTTGATAATGTGCGGAAAAATCTCAACTTTCTTTGATTCATGGAAAAATAGTGAACTTTGTCGATCAGGAACGGGAAAAAAAGGGGAATTTTGTTGAACTGATGTGGGAAAAAAGTGAATTTTGTTGAACGGGTGTAGAAAATCGTGAATTTTGTCGATTAGGAGTGGTAAAATCTCAAATTTCGTTGATTCATGGAAAAATAGCAAACTTCGTCGATCAGGTGCAGAAAAAAAGGAAATTTTGTTGATCAGGTGTCGAAAAATAGCGAATTCTGTCAATTGGGTGTGAAAAAATAGCGAATTTCGCTGGTCGGGTATGAAAAGATTGTGAAACTTGTCAATCCGGCGTAGAAAAATTGCGAATTTGTTTGATCGGGCATAGAAAAAGTGTGAATTTTGTCGATAATGTGCGGAGAAATCTCAAATTTCGTTGATTCACAGAAAAATAGCGAACTTCGTCCAACAGGCGCGGCAGAAAAGGGGAATATTGTTGAATGGGTGTGGAAAAAAAGGGAATTTTGTTGAAAGGGTGTAGAAAATCGTGAATTTTGTCGATTAGGAATGGAAAAAATGTCAATTTCATTGAATCACGAAAAAATAGCAAACTTCGTCCAACAGGTGCGGGGAAAATGGAGAGTTTTGTTTATCAGGTGTGAAAAAAAGGGAATTTTGTTGATTGGGTGCGGAAAAATTGGAATTTTATCGATTGGCTTTGAAAAAATTGTGAATTTGGTCGATCAGGTGTCTAAATATCGCAAAGTTTTTTTATAGGGCATGGAAATTTACAAAAATTGTCTTCAAAAGGTATACAGTAAATTAAACTTTGAATTGAAGTTAATTAAAAAAAAATATTATATGTTCATGACATTGGAAGTCGAAAAATAGCGAATTCTGTCAATTGGGTGTGAAAAAATAGCGAATCTCGCTGGTCGGGTATGAAAAGATTGCTGAACTTGCCAATCCGGCATAGAAAAATCGGGAATTTGTTTGATCGGGCATAGAAAAAGTGTGAATTTTGTCGATAATGTACAGAAAAATCTCAAATTTCGTTGATTCACGAAAAAATAGCAAACTTCTTCAATCAGGTGCGGGAAAAAAGGGGAATTTTGTTGATCATGTGTGTAAAAAAGGGAATTTTGTGGATTGGGTGTTGAAAAATAGTGAATTTTGTCAATTGGGTGTGAAAAAATAGCGAATTTTGCTAGTCGGGTATGAAAAGATTGCGAAACTTGTCAATCCGGCGTAGAAAAATTGCGAATTTGTTTGATCGGGCATAGAAAAAGTGTGAATTTTGTTGATAATGTGCGGAAAAATCTCAAATTTCGTTGATACACGGAAAAATAGCGAACTTCGCCGATCAGGCGTGGCAGAAAAGGGGAATATTGTTGAACGGGTGTGGGAAAAAAAGGGAATTTTGTTGAAAGGGTGTAGAAAATCGTGAATTTTGTCGATTAGGAATGGAAAAAATGTCAAAATTTCATTGAATCATGAAAAAATAGCAAACTTCGTCAAACAGGTGCAGGGAAAATGGAGAGTTTTGTTGATCAGGTGTGAAAAGAAGGGAATTTTGTTGATTGGGTGTCGAAAAATAGTTTATTTTGTCAATAAGGTGTGAAAAGATAGCGAATTTCACTGGTCGGGTATGAAAAGATAGCGAAATTTGTCAATTTGGCGTAGAAAAATCGCGAATTTGTTTGATCGGGCATAGAAAAAGTGTGAATTTTGTTGATAATGTGCGGAAAAATCTCAAATTTCGTTGACTCACGGAAAAATAGCGAACTTCGTCGATCAGGCGCGGCAGAAAAGGGGAATTTTGTTGAACTGGTGTGGGAAAAAAGGGAATTTTGTTGAAAGGGTGTAGAAAATCGTGAATTTTGTCGATTAGGAGTGGAAAAATCTCAAATTTCGTTGATTCACGGAAAAATAGCAAACTTCGTCGATCAGGCATGGAAAAAAGGGAATTTTGTGTTTTATCAGGTGTAGAAAAATAGTAAATTTTGTCAGTCGGGTGTGAAAAAATGGCGAATTTTGTCAATTGGGTGCGGAAAAATTGGAATTTTATCGATTGGCTTTGAAAAAATTGTGAATTTGGTCGATCAGGTGTCTAAATATCGCAAAGTTTTTTTATAGGGCATGGAAATTTACAAAAATTTATACAGTAAATTAAACTTTGAAATGAAGTTAATTAAAAAAAAATATTATATGTTCATGACATTGGGTGTCGAAAAATAGCGAATTCTGTCAATTGGGTGTGAAAAAATAGCGAATCTTGCTGGTCGGATATGAAAAGATTGCTAAACTTGCCAATCCGGCATAGAAAAATCGCGAATTTGTTTGATCGGGCATAGAAAAAGTGTGAATTTTGTCGATAATGTACGGAAAAATCACAAATTTCGTTGATTCATGAAAAAAAATAGCAAACTTCTTCAATCAGGTGCGGGAAAAAAGGGGAATTTTGTTGATCATGTGTGTAAAAAAGGGAATTTTGTGGATTGGGTGTCGAAAAATAGTGAATTTTGTCAATTGGGTGTGAAAAAATAGCGAATTTTGCTAGTCGGGTATGAAAAGATTGCGAAACTTGTCAATCCGGCATAGAAAAATTGCGAATTTGTTTGATCGGGCATAGAAAAAGTGTGAATTTTGTTGATAATGTGCGGAGAAATCTCAAATTTCGTTGACTCACGGAAAAATAGCGAACTTCGTCGATCAGGCGCGGCAGAAAAGGGGAATTTTGTTGAACTGGTGTGGGAAAAAAGGGAATTTTGTTGAAAGGGTGTAGAAAATCGTGAATTTTGTCGATTCGGAATGGAAAAAATCTCAAAATTTCATTGAATCACGAAAAAATAGCAATCTTCGTCGATCAGGTGTGGGGAAAAAGGAGAGTTTTGTTGATCAGGTGTGAAAAAAAGGGAATTTAGTTGATTGGGTGTCAAAAAATAGTGAATTTTGTCAATAAGGTGTGAAAAAATTGCGAATTTCACTGGTCGGGTATGAAAAGATAGCGAAATTTGTCAATCTGGCGTAGAAAAATCGCGAATTTGTTTGATCGGGCATAGAAAAAGTGTGAATTTTGTCGATAATGTACAGAAAAATCTAAAATTTCGTTGATTCACGAAAAAATTGCAAACTTCTTCAATCATGCGCGGGAAAAAAGGGAATTTTGTTGATCATGTGTGTAAAAAAGGAAATTTTGTGGATTGGGTGTCGAAAAATAGTGAATTTTGTCAATTGGGTGTGAAAAAATAGCGAATTTCGCTGGTCGGGTATCAAAAGATTGCGAAACTTGTCAATCCGGCATAGAAAAATTTCGAATTTGTTTAATCGGGCATAAAAAAAGTGTGAATTTTGTCGATAATGTGCGGAAAAATCTCAAATTTCCTTGATTCACGGAAAAATAGCAAACTTCGTCGATCAGGCGCGGCAGAAAAGGAGAATTTTGTTGAACGGGTGTGGAAAAAAAGGGAATTTTGTTGAAAGGGTGTAGAAAATCATGAATTTTGTCGATTAGGAATGGAAAAAATCTCAATTTCATTGAATCACGAAAAAATAGCAAACTTCATCGATCAGGTGCGGGGAAAATGGAGAGTTTTGTTGATCAGGTGTGAAAAAAAGGGAATTTTGTTGATTTTGTGTCGAAAAATAGTGAATTTTGTCAATTGGGTGTGAAAAAATAGCGAATTTCGTTGGTCGGGTATGAAAAGATTGCGAAACTTGTCAATCCGGCGTAGAAAAATTGCGAATTTGTTTGATCGGGCATAGAAAAAGTGTGAATTTTGTTGATAATGTGCGGAAAAATCTCAAATTTCGTTGATACACGGAAAAATAGCGAACTTCGTTGATCAGGCGTGGCAGAAAAGGGGAATTTTGTTGAACGGGTGTGGAAAAAAAGGGAATTTTGTTGAAAGGGTGTAGAAAATCGTGAATTTTGTCGATTAGGAATGGAAAAAATGTCAAAATTTCATTGAATCATGAAAAAATAGCAAACTTCGTCAAACAGGTGCAGGGAAAATGGAGAGTTTTGTTGATCAGGTGTGAAAAAAAGGGAATTTTGTTGATTGGGTGTCGAAAAATAGTTTATTTTGTCAATAAGGTGTGAAAAGATAGCGAATTTCACTGGTCGGGTATGAAAAGATAGCGAAATTTGTCAATTTGGCGTAGAAAAATCGCGAATTTGTTTGATCGGGCATAGAAAAAGTGCGAATTTTGTCGATAATGTGCGGAAAAATCTCAAATTTCGTTGTTTCATTGAAAAATAGTGAACTACGTTGATCAGACGCAGGAAAAAGGGGAATTTTCTTGAATGGATATGGAAAAAAAGAAAATTTTGTTGAACAGGTGTAGAAAATTATAAATTTTGTCGATTAGGATTGGAAAAATCTCAAATTTCGTTGATTCACGGAAAAATAGCGAACTTCATCGATCAGGCATGGAAAAAAGGGAATTTTGTGTTTTATCAGGTGTAGAAAAATAGTAAATTTTGTCAGTCGGGTGTGAAAAAAGGGCGAATTTTGTCAATTGGGTGCGAAAAATTGGAATTTTATCGATTGGCTTTGAAAAAATTGTGAATTTGGTCGATCAGGTGTCTAAATATCGCAAAGTTTTTTTATAGGGCATGGAAATTTACAAAAATTTATACAGTAAATTAAACTTTGAAATGAAGTTAATTAAAAAAAAATATTATATGTTCATGACATTGGGTGTCGAAAAATAGCGAATTCTGTCAATTGGGTGTGAAAAAATAGCGAATCTTGCTGGTCGGGTATGAAAAGATTGCTAAACTTGCCAATCCGGCATAGAAAAATCGCGAATTTGTTTGATCGGGCATAGAAAAAGTGTGAATTTTGTCGATAATGTACGGAAAAATCTCAAATTTCGTTGATTCACGAAAAAAAATAGCAAACTTCTTCAATCAGGTGCTGGAAAAAAGGGGAATTTTGTTGATCATGTGTGTAAAAAAGGGAATTTTGTGGATTGGGTGTCGAAAAATAGTGAATTTTGTCAATTGGGTGTGAAAAAATAGCGAATTTTGCTAGTCGGGTATGAAAAGATTGCGAAACTTGTCAATCCGGCGTAGAAAAATTGCGAATTTGTTTGATCGGGCATAGAAAAAGTGTGAATTTTGTTGATAATGTGCGGAAAAATCTCAAATTTCGTGGACTCACGGGAAAAATAGCGAACTTCGTCGATCAGGCGCGGCAGAAAAGGGGAATTTTGTTGAACTGGTGTGGGAAAAAAGGGAATTTTGTTGAAAGGGTGTAGAAAATCGTGAATTTTGTCGATTCGGAATGGAAAAAATCTCAAAATTTCATTGAATCACGAAAAAATAGCAAACTTCGTCGATCAGGTGTGGGGAAAAAGGAGAGTTTTGTTGATCAGGTGTGAAAAAAAGGGAATTTTGTTGATTGGGTGTCAAAAAATAGTGAATTTTGTCAATAAGGTGTGAAAAAATTGCGAATTTCACTGGTCGGGTATGAAAAGATAGCGAAATTTGTCAATCTGGCGTAGAAAAATCACGAATTTGTTTGATCGGGCATAGAAAAAGTGTGAATTTTGTCGATAATGTACAGAAAAATCTAAAATTTCGTTGATTCACGAAAAAATTGCAAACTTCTTCAATCATGCGCGGGAAAAAAGGGAATTTTGTTGATCATGTGTGTAAAAAAGGAAATTTTGTGGATTGGGTGTCGAAAAATAGTGAATTTTGTCAATTGGGTGTGAAAAAATAGCGAATTTCGCTGGTCGGGTATGAAAAGATTGCGAAACTTGTCAATCCGGCATAGAAAAATTGCGAATTTGTTTGATCAGGCATAGAAAAAGTGTGAATTTTGTCGATAATGTGCGGAAAAATCTCAAATTTCCTTGATTCACGGAAAAATAGCAAACTTCGTCGATCAGGCGCGGCAGAAAAGGAGAATTTTGTTGAACGGGTGTGGAAAAAAAGGGAATTTTGTTGAAAGGGTGTAGAAAATCATGAATTTTGTCGATTAGGAATGGAAAAAATCTCAATTTCATTGAATCACGAAAAAATAGCAAACTTCATCGATCAGGTGCGGGGAAAATGGAGAGTTTTGTTGATCAGGTGTGAAAAAAAGGGAATTTTGTTGATTTTGTGTCGAAAAATAGTGAATTTTGTCAATTGGGTGTGAAAAAATAGCGAATTTCGCTGGTCGGGTATGAAAAGATTGCGAAACTTGTCAATCCGGCGTAGAAAAATTGCGAATTTGTTTGATCGGGCATAGAAAAAGCGTGAATTTTGTCGATAATGTGCGGAAAAATCTCAAATTTCCTTGACTTACGGAAAAATAGCGAACTTCGTTGATCAGGCGCGGCAGTAAAAGGGAATTTTGTTGAACGGGTGTGGAAAAAAAGGGAATTTTGTTGAAAGGGTGTAGAAAATCGTGAATTTTGTCGATTCAGAATGGAAAAAATCTCAAAATTTCATTTTATCACGAAAAAATAGCAAACTTCGTCAATCAGGTGTGGGGAAAAAGAAGAGTTTTGTTGATCAGGTGTGAAAAAAAGGGAATTTTGTTGATTGGGTGTCAAAAAATAGTGAATTTTGTCAATAAGGTGTGCAAAAATAGCGAATTTCACTGGTCGGGTATGAAAAGATAGCGAAATTTGTCAATCTGTTGTAGAAAAATCGCAAATTTGTTTGATCGGGCATGGAAAAAGTGTGAATTTTGTCGATAATGTGCGGAAAAATCTCAAATTTCGTTGATTCATGGAAAAATAGTGAACTACGGTGATCAGGCGCTGGAAAAAAAGGAAATTTTGTTGAACAGGTGTAGAAAATCATGAATTTTGTCGATTAGGAGTGGAATAATCACAAATTTCGTTGATTCACGGAAAAATAGCGAAATTCGTCGATCAGGCACGAACAAAGGGAATTTTGTGTTTTATCGGGTGTAGAAAAATAGTAAATTCTGTCAGTCAGGTGTGAAAAAATAGCGAATTCTGTCAGTCGGGTGTGAAAAAATAGCGAATTCTGTCAGTCGGGTGTGAAAAAATAGCGAATTCTGTCAGTCGGGTGTGAAAAAATAGCGAACTTTGTCAATTGGGTGTGGGAAAAATTGGAATTTTAACGATTGGCTTTGGAAAAATTGTGAATTTTGTCGATCAGGTGTCTAAATATACCAAAGTTTTTTTTTATAGGGCATGGAAATTTACAAAAATTATCTTCAAAAGTTATACAGTAAATTAAACTTTGAATTGAAGTTAATTAAAAAAAATATGTTCATGACAGGGTTGCCCTCTTTTAGCCAGGCCAAAAAAAGCCGGCTGGCTTTTTTTGGTTTTAACCACTTAAAAAAAGCCGGTTTTTATTTTTAAAAGTTTGTTTACAGCTAATTTGTTTTAAATTTGGATCAATTAATTTATAGTACACTTATAAATATTTTCTACTAAGAAAATTATAAATTTCTATTAAATTTTGTCAAATAACTGTCTTTAACTGCTAGAAGGCAACTGTGAAGGCATTATGTCTGAAAATTAAAAAAAAATATATATATATAAATATTGAAAAGAATATTAAGTTAGACTCCAAACTGGTGTTTTGAAATTTTATATTACATTATATAGCTCCACATATACTACACATTTTAAAGATCATATTTAATTAAACAATGACAAAATGTAGCACATCAAAATGGAAACATTCTTATGTGTCCATATGGAGAGTTAACTTATAAATGTTAAAAGAAAAATTAGAAAGGATATAATATTTGAGGAGAGTTAGGTACATAAGTGTATAAAAAATAGAGCATTTAAACAAGAAAATAAATAAATAAATAAAATTTCTCTAAATAAATTTTCGAAAAGCTTGTTGTTAAGCATATTCATGCATATGCTATTCATAATGTTTTTTTAATAGTGAGAAATGATGTTTTTATTATATGACTATGTATATTTTAAATGTTTATTAGAAATAAAATAAGACTTGTATATTAATAGCTCTTAAAATTAATTAAGTAATAAAACATGTAACTAAGTAACTATTGTCCTCTTAATTAAAAACACTTTAAAATATGTAGTTTATAATTACAATGCTTCATTGTAAAGCCGATTATGGCCAATTTTGGCCAAAAAAAAAGCCGTTTAAAACCAATAAAAGCTGCCGGCGTGGCTTTTTTAAATTTTAGCCGACTTTTTTGCAACCCTGGTTCATGATGAATGTTTATGTGTATTTATAAACGCATGCACACATAGGAGTATTACCCCTAAGCTCACATCATGTGCACATGAGTGCTTTTTTCTTGCACACAGTTACTTGGTACTCACAGGAGTACTTGATGCACCACTCGTAAAAATATTAGGTAGTTTTAGTTTAGCCGGGCGCCAGTGTTATATATACATACATATATATGTATACACACACACATATGTATATACATATATTGTCTATATCACCTATATACATATATATGTAGTATATATATTTATATAAACATGTATATAGACTTATATATGTATCTATAACATTGGCGCCCGGCTAACCGAAATAAAGTACCAAATATTACAAGCATTTAACCTTCCTTCAGCTGTAATTACAAATTAAAAAATTGTGAAGAATTCATCATAATGTTTTAAAATTTAAAATATAGCTTCACCGTATGTTGTAAGGTTCAATTTTAGGTTATATTTATAGAAACATCTTTTTTTTTTTAAATTTCATACTATTATAAGAATATTGCTCAGCTTTCTGTTGTGCCACTGTTCCATTACAGGTACACCAATAAATTTATGCTTGTTTTTTGGTCTTATTATTGATTTTGCAGTATTGATATTGCAGTGTGAATTATGTATGTGATAGCAATATGTTTAACCCTTAACCGGAAATGTGAAAATCCCGTGCACAAACAGACCACTTAATAATTTATCAAATAGTGAACTTAAACATTTAATCTTTAATAGTAATGCATTAATAGGAGCAATTTTTTAATATAGCAGCCTAAAAATAAGTTTTGAATGCCGGAGTGCGAAAATATTAAGGGCAGATATATCGACAAAACCATCTCACAGATGGTACGTTTCTGGTTAAGGGAACTGGGCTTAGATGCCTTATGTTCCCTCAGCCGTTGTTTTGAATTGTTTGGCGATTTTTTGTTGGTGTGTTGGCGGTGTTTAAAATATGGCAACCTCGATATGTGGAACCCTGTGTGACATATGTATTCTGACGTGTTGTGTTCTGGCAACCACTGAGAAGTGGTGGATTTTGTGGATGGATTTTGATATTGTGTTGTATCGCTCTGTCTTTTTATTTTTATGTTAAATTTATTGGATGTATTTGACTGACTATATGGTTTCTGTAATCTGTTTAAAAGCTTTTGCTGAAGTAATTAAGAAATATGAGGAAATTTTGAGAAGAAAAGTAGGTTTGTTTATTGTGTCTCAATGCATATTCATAAGCCTATTTTGGAAAATGATGGTGGTGTTATGAGAAAGATTTCGTACTGGAGCTTTCAAGAAAGCAGATATCTGTTAAGGTATGTTGATAATCTTATGTATATTTTGCTGCTTTAAGAGTTTTTTACATTTTGAGATTCCTAGAAAGCGAGAACTTCGGAATCTTAAGAATGCTACACCGGGAGAACTGCTGAATGCAGTGATTTTTTTTTTTTTCGGTTACTGTGCGCGAAGCGCTCATACAAGATTACTGATTGCCTAGCGAGTTTAATTTTTTATGTATATTTTGCTGCCTTAAGAGTTTTTATATTTTCAGATTGCTAGAAAGCGAGAACTGCTGAATTTTGAGAATGCTACACCGGAAGAACTGCTGAATGCAGTGATGGTTTTTTTCGGTTAATGTGCACGAAGCGCTCATACAAGATTACTGATTGCCACTTTAGCGAATTTTGTTTATTATTTACATTTTATTTTCGTTAAGCGAAACATGCGTATGAACCGGTGCTTGGTGACATTTACTACTTGGCGGAAAAGGGGTTTTCACGCCAAGAAAATTCCAAGATGGCAGCCGTGTGAACTTATGACATCTGTTCCGGGAACTACAATAATTAAGCCTTTTTGTGGTAAAATTTAGATAGGCAAAAAAAGTGTAAAAAAAAAAGTGCACAAAATCTGAGCGTATTTGGCACCACTGATTGTGTATAAAAGGTGCACAACTCAGGTATGCAAAAAATGTGTAAACAAAAAAGTGCACAAAATCAGAGCGTATTTGGCACCACTGATTGTGTATAAAAAGTGCACAATTTAGGTATGCAAAAAAAGTGTAAACAAAAAAGTGCACACAATCCGAGCATATTTGGCACCTCTGATTGTGTATAAAAAGTGAACAATTTAGGTATACACTTTTTGTGCACAATTCAGTGTGCACTCATTATGCATAAGCAGAGGTGCCAAATACGCTCGCTTTTTGTGCACTTTTTTTTTACACTTTTTTTGCAAACTTTTTCTAGCTGGGTTGTTACTATGTGTGGATTTATTAATGCTTCTGGAAATTCCATACCTCCTTATTTAGTATTTCCTAGAGTAAATTTCAAGTTTTGCATGTTGAATGGAGCTCCACCTGGGACTGCTGGTGATGCAACAAAATCTGGATGGATGAATGGAGATATTTTTGTCAATGTTCTAAAACATTTCCAGGCACATACACGCTGTTCGAAAGAAAATCCAGTTGTACTAATAATGGACAATCATGAATCACATATAACGATTTCCAGTCTAAATTTTATGAAAAATAATGGAATTGTTGTTGTAACCCTGCCTCCACATACCAGTCACAAATTGCAGCCTTTAGACAAATCTGTTTTCAAGTCACTTAAAAATTTCTTCAACCTAGCTGCAAATGATTGGACGATGTGTAATCCAGGTCGTACAATCTCTATCTATGAGATATCTTCTTTGCTTGGCGCTGCATATTCTAAGTCTTTCACTCCAAAAAATATTACAAAAGGTTTTTCAGCAACTGGAATATGGCCTTTCAACAGACAAATTTTTTGTGAAGAAGATTATTTGTGTTCATACGTGTCAGATAGGCTTTGCCCTGCAGAAAATTATTTCCATGGGGAGATTAATGAAACTGAAGAGCAGACTAATGAAGCTAAGAAGTAGACTAATGAAGCTGAAGACCAGACAGACAAAACCCAAGAATCTGGAGCAGTGTATCTTGCCATAAGTAGATCAGAATCACCGATTGCAGGTTGTTCAACAACTGTTGATACACCATGCACAAGCTCTAAACATATGAGGAAATATATTTCTCCTCAAGTGATAAGACCTTACCCCAAGGCTAGTCCAAGAAGGGAATTTAGGGTAGGAAAACAGAAAAAAAGGAGTTTTGTTCTAACCACTCCCGTAAAAAATGATCTTATTGAGCAATTAAACAGTAAACAGAGGAAAAAAGCTAAGAAGGGGTTATTTTCAAAACAAACTTTGCCTGTTACAGACTCTGAGGATGAGGATGATCCAAATTATTTTCTAGCTCCAGTTGATCAAAGTATTAAGAATAAGGCATCCGCAAATAACACATGTGGCACCAGCAGTATTTGTATAAATGATTATGTTTTAATCAAGGAATGTGAATTGAAGCACAAGGAAATGTATTGTGTTGGAGAAGTAATAAATTTAAATGAAGGTGAATGCGAAGTGCTGTATATAAAAAGACTTCAACCTACTTTTAAATTTGTGCGTTCTACAGAAACGTACATTTTTGAAAAAACTCAAATTGTGTTCAAACTGCCACCCCCTATCCCTTCAGGAGCAACTGAAAGAAAAGCAGAAATGCTAATTTTTGAAATAGACTTGAGCCAATTTAACATAAAATGAACAATATTTCAACATATTTTTACTTTTCATCTAGGACTATAATATTTTGGTACTTCTTAGTTATCCCGTCGACTAATTTCGCCAAATTATATACATTGACCTAATTTTTATTTTAAATGAAAGAACAAATAAATTAGTAAAACATTAACAAAAATACAAATAAAACGTCAAATTAATGGTTTCATTGGCCATTATTAGCATTTAATCTTACAATTAATTAATTAATGGCAACCAATATTGGCATTTAATCTTGCAATTTGGCGACAGTAATTTGGTCGACGGGATAACTAAGAAGTACCAATATTTTTATCAAGTTCCTTTTTTGTCTTTTAAAGAGTTCCCATTTTATATTTTCATAAAGTTCCCTTTTTGTATTTTATTAATCTCTGTAAATTGTAGTTTGTTTTATTAATCCTTTTTTCTATTTAATTAAGTTTTGTTTTTGTATTTAGCTCATTGTTCATAAAATAAACTATATATTGGATGAAAATTGATTGCATCATTTGGAGTGTTTCATTGTACCCCAGTATGTGTTTCATTGTACCCCGACATACGGGGTACAATGAAACACTGTAAGACATTTACTTTTTGTTTTTTTTCATGCAGAAAGATATTGTTTAGAGTCCAATAAAAATTTATGTAAATGGGGAAAGTACAAGATTAAAAGTATGCATTAGTTATATTACTGTGCATGCAAAATTGTGGATAGGAAAAAAAAAATAGTAAATTTTGTTTCATTGTACCCCGTCTTCCCCTACAGCTATTGCGGGAATCAGGGAAAATTCAGCATAGCAGCGCCACCTGTCAGCTATTGACACCAAACCGAAAACAGAACCAATTCATATCAAGGATTAACTGAATCTGAAATTTGATGAAAATCCGTACATTAATTCTTTTAAATAGAGCTATAGCGGAAATCGTGAAAAATGCAGCATGGCAGCGCACCCTGTTGCGCGAGTTACACCAAAATGTAAACAGCACCATTTCATATCAAGGACTAACCGAATCTGAAGTTTGATGGAAATACGTGCATTAGTTCTTGAGATAGAGCTGTCGTGAAAAATGCAGCATAGCAGCGCCACCTGTTGAGCGATTTACACTAAAAACTAATCAGCAACAATTTATATCAGGAACTACCTGAACATAAATTTTTAATTAATTCCGTGTATTAGTTCTTGCGATACAGCTCCCACAAAATATATGTCACATGCAGAGAGACAGACATTTTGTAAAAACATGTTTTTTGGAATCTCTGATCTCTAAAACGTGTAAATCCGTCAAAAGCCGGAATTTGAAAAATTACACGAATCGAATACTTTCTTCTTGTTGAGATAGAAGAAAGTAAAAACTTAGGTGCTTATTATCTATATCGAATTTCATAAAAATCCATACATATATTCTCAAGATATCGTGCGCGAGATAACCTACTCGAAAAAAAAATGTGCTATTTTAATTTCAACAATGCGCAAATTCTGTAAAAGGTTAGTCAGTTTTTAAAGGTAGCGTATTAAACAGTACAATCTGTTTAAACAGTGGTCAAATTTTCACGTTTACACATAAAAAGGTTTTGAAGATAGACAAATTCAAACTTTAAATTTTTTTTGTTGATTTTCAGCACGTTTAAAAGGTACAAGAAGACCCCTTAAAGAGCCGATAAGAAATAAGAGAATCCAGTAACACATTGAATTGAAAATATTCTCATTTGCTTAATAGTGCACGCGAAAAAATTCAGAAAAAAATCCGCCCGTGAGCTGAATAGGAAAAGAGTTTTCTATCCCATAAAAACTTATTTAACTGAGTCATAAAGAGCCACAGAGACGTTAAAGACAAAAGGAAGTGGATTCCTTAAAATCTCGTTCAATATCTGTGCACGATATCTCTGCATTACTTACTAATGAAATTGCCATAGTTTATGATTCTTATGCCATAGTTTATGACAACTATCTCCGTCGTCGGCTAAGCCATAAAAATAGGGATGGCTGCTTAAGATATTATTTTTAAAGACTTACTTTAAAAACGGCGGACGTTAAATTTTTTTACGCTTATTATCTTGTAATTTGCATGCGTCCATTAAAGTAAGAAAGTGTTTGATAATATCAGTTCCCACATAAGTATAACAAGTAGTGTATTAAAAAGAGAGCATGCATGATTAAATACTTTCTAAAGGAAAATTTTAAAGATTAAGTTTCTCGGTAGTGAGTAATGTTACCATGTGTACGGATTTACCCACCGGGACGTACAGATTTTTAGGAGTTTCATACCCGTCCTGCGCAGTGCCGTGCAAAAACGACTGTGGGTCAGGTAATAATTCCAATGTGGGCTCCCCAGCATAAGTATGGCACAATAAAACCTACTTAGACGGAAACGCAAATGTCCAGTGGAAAATTCCGTTTTATACAGGGCGTTTTCATTAGGTATGATTGCATATTATTTTTGTGGGAGCTGGACCATAATTATTTTACTGTTTATAGCAAGTTTCCGTTATAACCTCTTCTGTTCTAAAGTATCACATGTGATATTTCCAAACCGAGTAGGATATAAACTAAACTATTTGATTTTTTTTTACATTTTTACTTTACTTCTATACAGCTGAATGTTTTTGGATTTGGATCAAAACCAATAAATGGCAGTAGTGATGCTTATTTCTTCAGAAAATAAGTATTATTTTCACCAGAGTTTTCAAAACACATTCCAGACAGTATGTCCAAGAAAATAAAAAAAAAATCATAAATAACTTAAACGCTTTCCAATAAAAACTAGTATGTTGTGGCCATCACAAAACTTTCTTCTATGTAAATCACGTCAATTAAATCCTTTAAATAGTACAAGAAATAACAACGATTTAGCACAATTCATATAAAGTATATCTGAATTTGAAGTTGGATGAAAATTCGTGCATTAGTTGTTGAGATAGAGCTATAGCGGAAATTCTGAAAAAATGTAGCATACCAGCGCCATCTGTTGGGCGATTTACACCAAAAGTAAACAGCACTAAACGATATCAAGGTATACCTGAATCTGAAGTTTGTTGAAAATCCAAGCATTAGTTCTTGGGATAAAGCTATTGCGGAAATCGCAAAAATACAGCATAGCAGCGCCACCTGTTGAGCGATTTACACCCAAAATCAAACAGCACTAATTTATACGTCAATTCATGTCAAGGACTAAGTAAATCTGAAGTTTGATGAAAATCCGTGCAATAGTTCTTGAGATACAGCTCTTGTGGAAATCGTGAAAAATGCAGCCCAGCTGCGCCACCTGTTGGGCGATTTACACCAAAACTTAAACAGCACTAATTTATATCAGGGACTAACTGAATCTGAAGTTTAATGAAAATTCGTGCATTTTTTCTTGAGTTAGAGCTATTGCGATAATCATGAACAATGCAGCATACCAGCGCCATCTGTTGGGCGATTTTCACAAAAAAGTAATCAGCACCAAACTATATCTTGGACTAACAGAATCTGAAGTTTTATGAAAATCCGTGCAGTAGTTCTTGAGATATAGCTATTGCACAAATCGTGAAAAATGCCGCATAGCAGCGCCACCTGTTGGGCGATTTTCACCAAAAACTAATCAGGTCCAGTTTATATCAAGGTCTAACTAAATATGAAGTTTTGTGAAATTCCGTGCATTAGTTCTTGAGATAGAGCGCCCACAAAATTTGTGTCACATACAGACTCACAGACAGAGTGACAGAGTGACGGAGTGACAGAGTGACAGACAGACTCACAGACAGACATTTTCTAAAAACCATCAAATCGTGTTCTGGACATTCTAAAACGTATAAATCCGTCGAAAACCGGAAGTCGAAAATTTTCACGAATCCAATACTTTCTTCTTGTAAAGATAGAAGAAAGTAAAAATTGCGGATTTGTAGGTCATCCAATTAATGAAAAGCCTTCAATTTGTTACTGCATAATTTAGGTTATTGATAATTAAATTGATATTTTAAGGGTTTTAGTCATTTTAGATCCGTATTTGTGGACCTAAATTACCAGCACTGTAAAGTATCAATTTCAGAAAAAGGATTTCTTCTGTCATCTATGGTGTCTTTTTGTTCGAGCAAAATCAATGAACGTGTATTTGCAGTGTTATTTTACCTTCGGGTTTCTAAAAGGTTATACAGGCTTTACTCTATTAGAAAATAAATTCAATGGATACGTCCACAGCTTTTCCACCAACTTTTAATAAGTTACAAAAATGCATTATAGAATGTATGAATTTATCAATTTTAAAGTTAAATGTACGTCTCTCTTTAAGATACTTTGTGAAGATAAAAATGCAGACAGTATAACATTTTTCTTGTAAATTGAGATAAGTTGGTAAACTACAACAAAACACTTTTTGGCACAAAGGCGAAGATGTATAACCTCATTGCATTTATAAAATTATGTTAAAACACATTTGTAACAGAAGATTCACCTCTCTGATCAGTTAAAAAATGTGTAATGAATAGTTATTATTAAGGTTCTATTACGCTTCCACCGTGAGAATAGAGTTATTTTTTTAAATAATAAAAGATATAATTTACACTTTGAGGGGGCGGGGGGGGGGGAGGTATAGTGACTTTACAGATGATTTGGTGGGGCGTGGCCAATAAAATGTTAGAAACCACTATTTTACAGTATCACAGTTACAGTTATGACGCATTTTTAACGCTTTTTCATCTAAAGATTTTAAATAAAAAATTAAAATATTGAATTCATCAATCCCATTTTAATTAAGTTCATCAATTAATTTTGAGTGAAAAAGTTTAAAATATGAAAGAAATAAAATGCGAAACTTAACATGTGACTTTACCCAACTTTCCACCTGATTCCTTTTCGCGCGTCTGAAATTAGTCATGTTATTAAAACAGGGGCGCCATTTCAAAAGTTTCTTGATGTTAAATGAACTATCAAATATTTGAACCATACACAGAAGTGCGGACCCAGAGCCCGGTCTGTAAATACGTTCTAGCAAATTCTGATTTTTGAATTTTATTATTTATTATTCTAATTTAAAATTTTGACGTAAAAATATACGACTCTACTTTTCTGGTATTTTTCTTTAAAGCCAGGTCTGAAGCCGGCGACTAGTAATTTGTACCGGCCGGTAATTTTTATATACATTAACAAAAAAATGAAATACAGAAATGCATCCTTAAAATTTCAAGAGTAAGCTTCAAGTGTTTTTTCTCAAAGTGAAGAATTGAAACGGTTTAATTATCTTTTTCGTACCCGCCTCCCTTCACTGAACTCTCCGTTTAACATAGTTTTTAAATGCATGAATGTAAAATCAGATTTTTCTTCCACGGGTGGTTCATGGGGCAGCGTTCCCTGACAAAGAATCCTTAGTTATTTTTGCTTTAAGATTCAATTATTTTGAGAAAAATAAATTTTATTACTTTTATGCAAAATTATCAGAGAAAAAGAAAAATTTAGCTAATTAAATTTGAAAATGCAGGCAGTTGGGGGAGGGGAGGGGGCGATTGCCCTCCATTGCTCTCTTTGCGAAAGCCCATGATATGCTATCTTAGCAAACATTTCACCTTGGAACGTGGGATGTTTTGTATTTTTTATCTGGAACAGTATTCCTGTGACGTAGGACATATGGTAAAATGGAGATTTTTATAGCTTCGAACCGAAAGGAATAATAACCTCCATTTCTTTATGGATTATTAGCTGGAAACAAAGGCTGAGCTATTTATATTCTTTTAACCGTAAATGAAATTTTTTGTAATCATCTGTATTCAATAAGTACGACAGAAAATATTCCTGTGACGTCACATAAGGTAAAATGACGATTTTTATAGTCTCGAACCGAAAGGAAGAATAAGGTCCAAATTTCGTATTTTAATGAAAAATGGCAAAAAATAGCTGTCAAGTGCAAGTAGAATGCACACGTAATTTTTCTGAGTTGCAATCTGATTATTATTATTATTTTTTTTAATATTGGAAACAACCAGCCATAACTTAGCATAAAATGCTGATATTTGCACTGCATGATATCACAGCGAATATCCATTCTGGTTCACTGGATTTTTTTTTAATTCTTTTTTTACTTACATGTAGGATCATATTTTTTTTAATTGTACTTTCTAGGAAAAGGAAACCGTGAAATAATAATAATAATTTCACATTTTAATGACTGGCAATGTCTTTCTTGAAAGGTAGCGATAAAAAGCAAGATCGATCGGTCAGAGCCTGATTTAGAGATCTGCACGGACCGGGAGCCCGAGCCCGGTCCGATCCGCGGGCCGATTTTCTTTCACGGCACTCGGGCCGGGCCTGGTCTTCACTCTTTTCGGCCCGGGCCGTACTTTATTTCTGAAGGCTCGGGCCGGGACGGGCCTGACTTATTTTTTCTGTACAGAGCCGGGACTGGTTTCATTCCTAGTCTTCACGGCCCAAAATTTTCCTAGTTTTGACCCAACCCGTATGAAAATCATTGTCTCAGCTTGGCCGGATCAATTCAAAGGTCAGTTAAATGAGGCCTGGCCCAAAAAGTTCTGTGAAAAATGCTTACATTTTTAAATTGCCATTATTCTATACTTAAACATTAAAATTTATTCTTTTTAGAGAATAGTAGATTTCTATGCTTATTAAAATATCGCTAAATTAAAATATAGTAAAACGTGTGAAAAGGAACCTGCCTATGATGGAACCCTGTTTTAAACTGAAAAACGTGTTGATCCATGCAAAATTAATATACTAATATGTAAGAAAAAAAAAATATATGATACATTTACACTTGCTAAGAAGGGAACTTGTCTATAACGCATTTTTCTTTCTTTTCTATGCAATTCCGTCTTAGAAGATTTTACTGTATAGTATTTTTCAGATTTTTAGCATACATGGAACACATGTATGTTAATACATGGAATATGGATTAACAATATTAATGAGAACGGAGACATTTACATATAAGAAATAGAGATTCGTTAAAAAAATAAGACCAATGTCAGACGGGCGTCTTTTTTGCTGCTTTTTTACTTAAGTATTATAAATCCACAATGCTTTAGCATTGTGAGTGGATCGCAGCCTGCGGCACTTCTATAAAAATGAAGATTATAAACATGAGAAAAAAAAGTTAAGATAAATATTTTTGGTCAGAGCTTCCTCATACGTCACAAATTTTTAACCAAATTGATGTAAAAATCAATGCTTTGTAAAACTTCACTGGGGCCGGGCCGAGATTTTAACTTTTTCCCGGCCCGTGCAGACCTCTAGCCTGATTACCTCCGGGGCGAACTCGTTGTATTTAAATGCTATTTTCATTCAGAATTTCTTTCTTTTTTCTTTTTTGTTTAACATACATTTATTTTAAACTTCTTCGATATGTATATAATATATAGAGAGAGAGCGTAAAGTTGTCAACTAGGAAGTCCATGAAATGCCTAAACTGCTCAATTACAAAATTTCTGTCATAAATAAGGCATAACTTTCTATTCTTTTTTACTGGTGGAAGTTTATTCCGGTGGCAATCAGTCCCTGAGATCGGTACGAATTTCGGACCGAAAATATCTCATTAGTTTGATTGTGAACGCGGGAAAAAGAAAAAAAAAAGTTTGTTGAGCTGAATTAGTTAAAATTTTTCCCTCCATAAAAAAGTTACTGTCGTAAAGAACGTAGATGTGTTAAAACCAAAAGAGAAGTTATCACTAAAAATCCTGTTCAGTATCTGCAGACGATAACTCTGCATTAATTTGCTGATAAAATTGATGATCCTTTCGGTCAAATAAGGATCTCCTTCGTCGGCTAAGCCAGAAAAGTTATTTGAGCCATTATTTTTAAAAGATTCTTAATGGTGGATGTTACTTTTTATGTTTATTTTCAGTAATTTCCATAGTTGTATAGAAATAAGAAAGTCTTTGATAATGTCAGTTCCCATATAAATTTTACAGGTTAAACAAAAAAAAAAAAAAAAAAAAAATAGCCCGATTAAATAGCTCCTAATTTTTATTATTATTATTATTATTTTTTAAGTTCCGGTTGTCAGCAAAATGCATTTTCTTGCTAAGGAGTTGCAACCCATCTGGAAAAATTGTTTGCCTTGATGCTTATTATGGCCAATGAAAGTTTGTTTTCATTAGTTTACAAACAGCATAATTTAGACATAAATAGTAATTTTACTGTGTAATATCTCACTAGGGGAGGTTCCAAAGTCGGGACACAGAATGTAGTGAACATTAGCGTATCGATAGAAGTCTAGTTAGTATATAAATATATGAAAGTCATAAAGTGAGATATCCAGGGGTTCTTGAGAAAATAAGTCTCAAAGTTTACGTTACAGTTTATAATCGGATTTTCTTCCTTAACAAGCGGCTCAGCAGTATGATTGGCAGCATCCTTGTTTCGAGATTTTTCTTTGTGAGTTCAAACCCCAGTGAGACTTATTTTTCGCAACAAAATTTTTTATCGATTATTTTTTAACCTTAATTGGAAAAATATGTATAACAGTTTAAATTTACGAAAAATATAAATTAAACATATATTTTGTTGCATATAAGTACATTTTAACTATGAAATTTTGCATGTTTTAATATTCAACGAAAAGTAAAAGAGGAAAAGTAGCCCATTTAAGTATTGCGCAATACTTATTTATTTCCAGTGCCACTTCTCAATGTTAATTTAACATGGAAAAGCCTATGGAGATCATAACTTTTTCATTTTTACTTCCCACCTTTTTGTCCCTGATGCCACTCATTTTTTATTCTTTACTAATTCTAACGATATTATAAATTTAAAGTGTAAAAACGTTTGCCTGACGTCAGGGTCAAAACGAATGGTAAAATGCCTTTGCATATGGATGAATTATAACCCAGAGAGAAACATGGGCCAATTTTTTTTTTTACGTTATTCAAATATATTTCTTAATAATTCCAATTTTCGCTTTTTTCATTGAAAATCAACGGACATTTTTAATAGAAAATGTAACATTTTTACTTCATTGTTGCAAAAATTTCAAAGGCCGTAATAATAATTTATTTATTTTTAGTTGAAAGATTTCCACGTGAAATATTAGATTGAGCTAGGTTTTTTTTTTTTCAAAAATTAAAAAAGTGAATATGGCGTCATAGTGGAAATGAAAAAGATGTTTTCAGAATAAGTTTTTGCTTTGGTCAAATTTATATTTTAGTAAAAAGTTTCTAATGGATTTCTATTTTTACGCGGGTAGCGAACTTAGTGGGGAATAACATAACTTAAATTTTAAAATGCATTTTTTTCCGAGATGAGAACTATTCATACCCCAAGTTAAACTTAGGTAATAATTTTCTGATGTGTTTTCATCACCCCTTGGGGGAGAAAAAGGTTTAAAAATTTAAGTAAAACTTTTATTTTTTATTTTTTACTGTACCACAGCTATAATATTGTTAAATATTAGCAGTAAGGATTCAACACAATTTACATTTACATTCATAGCGTTCCTGAGTGAGAAATAAGGTCTCTAAATTTAAGTGAAGTTAATTTTTTATGTTTTCATTATAGATTTTTAACGTTCAGATTGGAAGATTTTATCCAAACTACCACAACCTGCATTACTACAGTGGTGAAACATTTTGAATTATACATCGGTAAACTGCATCCCACATTGTGATGCAATACCGCATACATCAAAGCCTGATTATGATACTCTCTATTAATTTTGAAATACGTTCGTCTGAGTGCAGTAGTTATTAAAAAACTTGACATATTAAACAAAAACTTAATTTGAAGAACAAATTAAAAAAACAAAATTTATTTCCTACATTGTTTAAGCCCGAGAAGGGATAGATATTAAGTTATTTCATTCAATTAGTTCTACATTTAATGTTAAATTTTTGTAACAAATTAGTTAAGCCAATTGAAGATTAAAAAATAAAAGTAAAATTCATACAATATGATACTTAAAACACCCTAAAAATTAGATTCCGTTCAAATGAAATCGAAATAAATCGTAGACTTTTTTTCAAGTTTTGTATTTTGCATGCATCTTATCATTTTATGCACAATTGTCATAAACATAATACAAAATCTGCAATACAAATATTTTCAATTAAAAATGGAGGAAGCCTAAGATTTATTTCGATTTCATTTGAACGGAATCTAATTTTTGGGCGTGTTTTAAGTATCATATTGTATGAATTTTATTTTTATTTTTTAATCTTCAATTGGCTTAACTAATTTGTTACAAAAATTTAACATTAAATGTAGAACTAATTGAATGAAATAACTTAATATCTATGTGAGTTGTGGTTTTAGATTCCCATAAAACCCTACTCATAGCAACAGGATATGGTCAGCACTTTTCCATGAGAACTTGTAACCGCAGAATAGCAGATGTACTGAATTTGCTGATATGCAGTTTGCATTCTCTTCGCCTGGAAACAAGTAACAACCGAGAGCAGATTTCATTCTGACGCGGTTGATGTTAGATGTATCTTTCTTGCTCTAGACGAGAGCAGAGGCCGATATGGAATCTCGATGATTCTGTGAATGCGTATGCCGCAGACCCCCTACCCCCCTACCCAGACCCCTACCCCTACCCTCCCGTACTTGTAAATATAATTTCTATTTAATATGTAAAACTATAACCTAGAATCATTAAACTCCTTTCTTCATTAACTACGATCTTATCTTTATATCATCCTTATATTACATGGGGGCTCTAGGCCGATTTGAATCCCAAACGAATTAAGAGAATAAAATCCCCTAGGCTTTCTTACCGATCTACGTTTAAAATCAGAGAACTTTTTCGTTCCGGTATCAAGCTTTGCATTTCGGCTGAAGTGATTCATCTACTCAGCCATCTGTTTGAAGCTCAATCTTCCGTTTATTTTTATTTTTACAAGATAGACGTGGTTTTGCAAGAAATGAATCTCCGGCTGCAAGTATATTTTTTTTTCTACGGATCATTAATTGGATTACTTCAATATATCGTGGCGAAGAATTTTTTTTTCAATTGGATAACTCTTTTGAAGTAAGTTTTTTTTTCTCTCTTTCGTTTCTTACCTTTTGATATGGAATTACAGGAAATTAAATTTATTAAAAGCCAGTTGAAATCGGCTAAGACCGATAAAATCAAGCTATTGCACGAATTTATATTTGGTTGCGATAAAAATCGCCAGAATAGAGCGAATTTAAGGAAATTTAAAGGTTTTTCTTTTACCGACAAAAGCGATGAGTATGACAATAAACTCAAAGAAATTTTGGATGATTACGATCAGATACAATTGATTACTATCGCTAATATCTTATCCATTGACATCCATGGATCAAAAGAAGATATAGGACAACGTATTTTAAGCGCACTAGTTGATATTTCGGCTTTTAAAGACACGTTTACGGCAGTTTCTGAATCGGATACAGAATTTGATGATAGCCACAATAGTAGTGGAAGCACTGGTTTATCTTCCCCTTTGGAAGTACAGCCAGACCAAGCGCGTGTACACTGTACACACTCCGCGCCCAAACAGACAATTTCTTTCCATGACATTGATCATTTAATTACACCGTTTAGTGGTGATAAAACGGAAAACGTTCAAACATGGTTTCAGAGATTTGAATCTCTGGCCCATTCATTTCAACTGTCCGACATACAGAAATTTGTGTTTGCTGAGCGGGCATTAAAAAGTTTAGCATTATTGTATGTACATAGTAAAAATAACATTTCTTCATATACATCACTCAAAGAAGCATTGTTTCGCGAATTTGGACAATCAGCTTCGTCCGCCCAGATACATCAATTACTAGCCGCTAGAAGCTGCCGCCCAAACGAAAAACTATTGGAATATTTTCTGAAAATGAAAGAAATAGCACAAAGAGGAAACATCGATGATATATCTTTAATTCACTATATAATTAATGGGATTAACGATACACCACATAATAAAGCTATATTATTCGGGTGCGCCACGCTTGCCGAATTTAAAAACAAGCTCCAAATTTTCGAACGAATTTGTGAACAGAGTTCTAAATTTTATCAATCAAAGTCACCGACTACACCCAACACTCCTAAGATTAACCAGAAGGAGAAAACTGCAAAATTAACTTGCTGGAATTGTTTAGCCCCAGGGCATCTATCTACCCATTGTGTGCATTTAAATAAAGGAAAAAAGTGTATGAAATGTGCACGTTTTGGTCATGTTTCCAGCCATGTTCCAGCCGTTCCGGCGTTTCCAGAGCAAACGCCGGAACGCAAGCGTTCGACTCAAGGCACCTCCCCTTCACTCAAGACGTCGCTAAGCCGAGACGAACAAATCCACGTGGTAGAAATGTGTCATTCTCCTCCGCGCATGCAGAAACCTGTGAAAATTTTTAATTTACAAATCAATTCAATCCTCGACACTGGAAGCCCACTGACGATAACTGAGAGAAGACATTTATGAACAAATTGGGTCTCCCCCCCCCCCTCACCGGAGCTCCTGTACAATTGTCGGGCATCGGTAACCGTGTTATTCAACCTATAGGATCGTTTTTTACCAATATACAAATAGACGATAATACATTTTCTACTTCTGTTTACGTAGTTAAGTCTTCTCAGATGCCCATGCCACTTATCATAGGGACAGATGTCATATTTCAGGGTACTCTCACATGCGACAAAAATGGCGCTACTTTAACTAAATCTCCACCCACAAGCGTTTTTATAAGCTGCATTACTGTGTCTGATAATGTATCTGCAACGAAATCTCAAGTTAAATCCTATGTACCTTCATTTCCCGACGCAAGATGCACTACGGAAACATTTGTTTCAAATTCTTTCCCCCAAGATCTAAAACCGCTGAGAGTAAATAAAGATTTTTCGAATGAAAATATTCCTACTGACGTAGAAATTGACCCAGTGATTGACTCAACATATCTGAAACATCTCGCAACATTATCGCCAGACTGATTTTCCTTCTATTTAAATTTCTTATCCTACAAGCTGTTCATGACTCTGCTCGTCTTATTGACCATCTGTTTATTACTGTTTACGTCTGCCAACGGACTCATTTATCAGCATTCGGCGTTCCATACGTCCCAATCATCTCCAGATTCGAGTGACGTTACTAATTGGACCGAAATTCTGCGTGTCCTTATCATTTCTTGTTTATTTCTTATACGCCGAAACTGTGGGACATCAATAAAGAAAAAGAGAAAACATAGATTTAAATTTCCAAAAAGAAATATGCTTCACGTATATAGGTCATTAGTGCAACCAACGAATTTATCATAAATGTGTTTTTTATTATTACTACTATTTTTTTTAAACTGTGTTTATATATTCTGTGTTTTACACCTATATCTGCTTATTCCTGAGAACATTTATATCGTACAGACTATAGACTGCTACTATCTGTGACTTTCTTAGTAACTTTATTTCAATGTCTTCGTTTTTTTACGATTACAGCAAGCATCCACGATTATTTTTTTTTCTGGACGAAACATTAGAATGAGGTGTTTACCAGTGTAACTCACCATTTCAAGAGTCCAATCACTGATGGAAATCTTCAACACAGAACGTTTTTTTCTTCTTCGTATTTTTGTGTGTCATGCTATTCTTCAGTGCGATAAACTTCAAGTGCTTTTTTTTTTAAAGAAGTTATCGCGTACCAAGCACTTTTATCAACAGTGTTTTTTTAATTATTCTTAGTTTGTGGAATATGCAACAGATTCTTTATTTTTTCAGCTTATATTAACAGAATTTATGTGCCTTTTTTTTTCGAAGTTCTGTTCAACATTTTTTTTAAACCTCTGAGCAATATATATCTGCTCAAAACTTTTTTATTGAGCCCATGCGGTGATTTTTTTTTTTTTTTCGCATGGCAAGTTATCTTTCTCCCGGACTGCAAATAGTGTCTTATTTTTTTCATTTGCCTGTTGCGCAACACGTGCTTTTTTTTATGTTGCGTAAACAACAACTTTATTTAAAATGACTATCTACACAGGACTTTATTTATTTATTTTTTTTTTTTTGAACACCCACTTTTGACAAGAAGAAAAAAAATATTGTTGTATTTATATTTTTAAAAACTGTATTTTATGTGTAAACTTTTTATTGAATTGCTATATATATGTATGTGTTTTACCCCCCCCCCCCCCTCGCATATTTTTTTTTACAGAAGTAAGAGCTGGCTGTCGAAAAAAAAATACCTTTTGGTGGGAAATCCTTTTTTTTTTTTTTTTTTTTTTTTTGCTTAGAGAGGCAAATTTCTTTTTTTTAATTTTTTATTCCCGAATGACGTTAGGATAAAGATGATTTTTTTTACGAAATTCTACCTAAGATGAGGCAGATTTTAGTATGTTTTCGTGATGATAATATAATGGGCAGACGGCCTTTCAGATTATATTTTTCATCCCTGATGATGGCTCATGAGAAAAACGGTCTCATGACGCAAATTGATGTTATCCTGAGATTTTTTTTTATTCTTTTGTTTGTTTTCTTTTAGATATCCCACGGCAGCTCAACATAAATTTACATAAAATTTAGAATTAATTTTTTTTTTTATTTTAGCTCACTTTTCTTAATTATTTAATGACAGTGTTTCTTCCTTTGGATTTTACTTATTTTTAGATAGTTTTTTTTTTGTTTTTTGACATATCTTGTTGCTTATTTAACGCGCTGTCGAGGTCAACAAGCGGACAAGATGGCCGAGTGTGAGTTGTGGTTTTAGATTCCCATAAAACCCTACTCATAGCAACAGGATATGGTCAGCACTTTTCCATGAGAACTTGTAACCGCAGAATAGCAGATGTATTGAATTTGCTGATATGCAGTTTGCATTCTCTTCGCCTGGAAACAAGTAACAACCGAGAGCAGATTTCATTCTGACGCGGCCGATGGTAGACGTATCTCGCTATAGACGAGAGCAGAGGCCGATCTCCGACGATTCTGTGAGTGCGTATGCCGCAGAAAAACCCCCTACCCTCCCGTACTTGTAAATATAATTTCTATTTAATATGTAAACTATAACCTAGAATCATTAAACTCCTTTTTTCATTAACTACGATCTTATCTTTATATCATCCTTATATTACATCTATCCCTTCTCGGGCTTAAACAATGTAGGAAATAAATTTTGTTTTTTTAATTTGTTCTTCAAATTATGTTTTTGTTTAATTTATATTTCTATGGGCCAGAACATTTTACTGTTATTTAAAATTATTTGCATATATTTAAATAAATAATCTACTGTTTGTAATGAGAAATGAATTAAAATATGTGATATAAATACGTGAATAAATATATTATTTTAGTTTTTCTTATTATACAAATATTTCGAATATTTGCATTTTCAAAAATATTATTTTATATAATTCTTTAAAATTTAATTTTTTTTTTAAATTTTAGGTTAGATTTAATTTTTTGTCATTATTGCCTGCTTAATGAGCAATTTGATAGGTAATTGGTACTTTTATAGACCACAAAATTTTGCTGATTTTAAAATTTATTTATCATTATTTACATAAATAAGCTCCATTTTTTCACAATGAAATAATTTAAAATACGTGAAACAAAATTTTGACATACTTTTTAAACTATCTTTTAAATTATATTTTTTCTATATTATGATAATATTTCAAAATGTACCCCTTTTTTAACAGCTCTTGCTTTTTAACTTTAGAATTTCTTAAATCTTGGATTTTTATGTTTATATTTAGAAAAAATGTCAAAGATATTGAATTGCTAAAAATAGTCATTACGTCGGCAATGACTACAAAACCAAAAATTCGGAGAAACAAAATTGTATTAACCCTCTCGCTGCGTATTGTTTTATCAAAATAGCTTCGCGACGAGCGTCTTTTAAGATTTTTTATTCTTTTGTCACCGGTTTTTCAAAACAAAAATTTTTGTATAATTTAAATGGGAATGCTCCGATTAAATAAGACAAAATTTACAATAAAAAAATAACTGGTGGGAATAGTCAAGGAGGGTTAATTAGACGAAAAAATGCATCCCCGAGCAAATCTCGGGTTGCGCAGCGAGAGGGTTAAGAACTTAAAAGAATATTTTTTAAAAATCATCAAATATTCGACATATTTTCAGAATGAAACAAAATTAAATTTATTTATTAAATTATAATAATTTTATATTTTGCTTAGGGAAAAAAAAACATAATTTAACTTCGAATTATCATCTTTATTCATTCGCTCCTCTTCCATTTCCGTTTCCACACACACACGCACTAAGAGAAAAAAAATGTATGTGTCCTTTTTCTCAAACATTTTTGCGCCTACCCAATATTTTCAAAAGTTGACGCTACTGGAAATGAATATCACCAAACCATATGAGATTACATTTATATGGCATTCCACTTCAGTAAATTAAAATTTCTCACATTGTTCAGGCGAAAATTATGCTTAGCTTCGTTTTTACAGAAAATTTCTTTGGAAAAGTAGAAGTTGTGGAAAATATGCGAGTAAATGCAGTATCTCAAAAAAAAATTTATGTGGATATTTTCTAAAGGGGTGGGGTTATTAGCCTTTTCGTAACTTCTTGATTTCAATATGAGGTTGCAAATTTCGTCACCCAACACACAGGAAGTTTGCGGCTTCATATTTTTTAACAGTTCGCTTGAAAAATAAAATAACTGTCATAGTATTAATTTACACTTCTCTATAACCGTGAGAGGGAACATAAAAATCGCAACGGCATATTTTTTTTTTATCTCTCTCTCTCAGAAACGTTTGTGGTCTATTCTTCTTTTTCAAACCACAGACATGACGCGTGAATTTATATACAGAATTCACTGTTAGTGGTCTTATTATAGATATACTAGCTGACCAGCCCGGCGTTTCCTGAGCTCGGGACAATAACCTTAAATATGCTTAAAATCAATGTTCAAACACTTTTCTCCGGAGTCAATTTAGTGTAGCAGCCTCACTGCTTCGGCGGCGTAAGCCGCATACCTCTAAAATTCTATTTTTTTATACTTTTGAATGATGTAGTCATTTAGATTAGATGCTAGGCCACAGTTTTGGCCAGATGGCTACTTTGCCCGGAAACTAATTTTCATTCATTGTTCATACTTCTCAAAAGTATTTTCTTTGAAAGAAAGAAGACAGGTCAGGGTAACCACTTCTGCAGAGAAAGGCTTGCAAGTCTGCTGCTCCCTCGTACTCCTCCATTCCGGATTCATCATATTGATACTCATTACTGTTTAACTTATTTTGTAATAATTTAATACTTAAAGTATTACATAACACAATGCTTATTCTTAATGTGCATTAATTTTAGCTTGTAATGATTAAATATACATCCTGAATCAATGTGATCTGTTCATTTACCTATGCTGGCCACTTTGCGCAGCCTAGCCGGACAAAGTGGTCATTTTGTAATTTATCTTTTAACGTGTGAATCTTAAAATTAAAAAAAAAAGTAAAATAAAAGTAAAATAGCAATTGAAACTACAGTTATTATAGTTACTATTGATATTTGTTTCTAGAACTTAACTGAATGAAAAGGTATCATAAAAATTCATCAAACTTTAGAGGTTACTTATCTTTCCTTCCACAGAGCAAAGAGAAAGAATAGATATGCAGTAATCGTAAAAAAGGTTTGCAATATGAAGCCGGTTATCGCTCAAATTTAAATGCCCTCATTCGGCCCAAACAAAACGAGCACGTGGAACAAGGACTGAATTCTTTAACGTCACCCGTGCATTTCTCTAAATCTAAATGAAAGTGATCCGTTTAGTGCTTCATAAGGGAAGGATTTTGTATTTAAGACGAATTCAAACACACGAGTTACTACGTGGTTGTGTTTGTGCTGAACGTAACTGATTTTAGGGTTGCATTTTCGGCGTCACGCCCAGCCACCACGCTTCATCTTTATTCTTTCTCTTTAGTCTTTACTCTGTGCTTCCTTCCCCTATATGTGTTCATTTATATACAGAAAAGATACATTCAATATTAGAGATATAATTTAACACTGTTCTTCCATAATTGTATTAAAATATGGATTAATTTTCTTATACTTCGGATTCGGTTCGGGCTCGGGTTTGAATATTTCGTGTTCGGATCGGGTACAACCAGACCCGTGGAACTCTCTAGTCCCGTGCGGATAAGTTATTGTCTTTATGAATCTTTAATGCTATCTGTTATATGGCGCTTGTCTCCCGGTGTCGAGAATATAGCGAAGCATTATTAGGTGCGTCCGTAATTATATAAATACCTAGCACCTACAGTCGTCGTCTGGTCTGTCTGTCTGTCTGTCTGTCTGCCCACTTATAACAACACAAAAATTCCCAGACCAATGGTTTGAAATTTAATATATATAATCGTTGCAGAATTTTGTCGAGTCATTTCAAATTTTATGAAAATCGAATCAAAACCTAAAAGGATATTAATAAAAGTTCTCTTCATTCTATTAAATCCTATCACACGTAATTAATTCAATGATAACCCATAGTAGGAAATGATTCTACGTTGCCATGGTGATGACGTCCTATTTAAGATGGGCTCCTATTATTTCCGTATTACTGAAATTAATATATATAATCGTAACAAATTTTGTAATATCCATTTTTGCATAAGGGTGCAACAGCTATTGTACCAAGATCTGAACATTTATAAAACTAGCTATAGCACGAACGCACCTCATTTGCCACGTTTGACGTACAATTTCCGACTTGTTATGTTAGTAGAGGCAAAAAAGAGGGAAAGTTCATGAAGCTCTTGTCTGTATGTGTAATTTCTTTGACATTACAGAATATGCATTGAGAATCATTGTTGGAGCCTAAATGAGAAGAGTTCAAATAAATCCGGGCCTCGAATGAGTTCTCGTTTACATAAATGGAGTGTTTCCGTTTACCATGATGGATTGTCCTGCCCACGCGTACGCGTTCGCACATCATATGTCCTTCCTGACGTCACCCTCTCAATCCGTTCAAATCATTTCATGAACGTACATTCGCGAAACAATGCTTGAAATGCGCGGAAAATTCATTTCATTAAAAGGCCATGCTTTCAATGGCATGGCTTTTTATGGGAGTAAAAACTATGCTAGCCGTAGAAGTATTTCTATAAATATGAAAGTTTAGTTTAGTTGGTACACAAAATTTCACTTTTTATTTATAAACTAGGGGGCCCTGCCCCCTGCAAGCTCTGCACGCCAACCCCCGTTCATACACCGCAGAATCTAAAAACATGCTAACCTGATGGGTTTTAAAAATATTAGAGAAGATTGAATTATACTGAAAAAAGCTGTGCAGATCTCCCTGTAAACGGGTTTCCATTCAATTACCTTTGATTGAAAAAATTTAAGACCGAATCAGTTGCTGTTAAGACATCTAACGGTTGTTTTCGTTTTTGATTATAGAGGATCAGTTAAACATTTGAAAAGAAGCTAAAATAAAATGAATTAAGTACACAGAGTCTTTGTCTCCCGGTATTTTAAAACAATCTCTATAACAATAGCCTAAGTCATGTGACTATCATCAACAGTTCCGGGCGGACCACTTCGCTTTTTATACTCTACGTGCCATTTTGGTACTTTAATGTTAGCCAGGCACAGGTGATAAGTCACCAAATATTATTCTACCGCCATCATTTCATCTGTATTATAATAGTTCAAGTCATCAACTGCCATGAACAAATACGACCTGATCCCTTCGCCTTTCATGTGAAAGTTTGGCACAGATGTCATATACGCCAATCTGGGGAAAGCATCAACAGCATAAACAACAACATCCGGCTCACCATATCGAGCAAAATAATGATACTCTAGCGCCAGTTAAGTACCCGTTACGTATATGACATTGGCGTCAGAATAAAAATCGCGTCAATATGGGGCCGTATATGACATCTGTGCTTAAAGTTTTCCATTTTGATTAAAAAACCACATTTTTTTCGAATAAAACTACATAAAAGTTGCCATGGTCGCAAAGAATTCTCGGTATTATTACGCTAGCCAGGTGCAAATCTCGCCAATAGCTTTTTTTCTACTCGCCAGTTAGCATTTTTTTAAATTTCTCGAGTGGTAAATTAAAACATTGATTTGAAGTTGAAATGAAATGTTATGGTTTGTTGCATTATTTAATATTTAGCCAGATGTTATATATGCACCGCAGGTTTGGCGTGATTTTTTTTTTTTTTTTTTTTTTTTTTTTGAGCGAAAAATTTTCGAAAACCTCGTTTTTGAATACCAGTTACATATGTATTTTTGGTACTACTTAGTTATCCCGTCAACCAAAAATCTATCGCCGAAACATAAGATTAAATGACAATAATGGTTGATCGTAAATGTCACATTCACTTGATTTTAAGCAAGTTACACGTGTTTACGTTCAAGTGATTTTTATTTCTACGTTTTATTTGTGTATTTGCTACTTCTTAGTTATCCCGCGGACCAAATTACTGTCGCCAAATTGTAAGATTAAATGACAATAATGGTTGCTATTTAATTGTAAGGTTAAATGCCAATAATGACCAATAAAACCATTAGTTCGACGTTTTATTCGTATTTTTATTAATGTTTTACTAATTTAGTTATTTAAAATAAAAATTGTGTCAATGTGTATAATTTGGCGAGTGGTTTTGGCGATTTATATAATTTGGCGAATTTGGTCGACGGAATAACTAAGTAGTACCGTATTTTTTAATTATTTTCTATTATTTTCAAAAGGAAATAACAACAACAAAAAATTGATAACTATAGAACAAAATAATTTATATAATTTTAAAAAGGAAATAAAAGTAAATAAACATTTATTATTAAATAAACAACAATAGCCGGGTTACCATGTCAATGAAAATAATGCCATTTTGGCGCCAATTAGGTACCCCGGTGCGTTTTGTATTTTAAATAAAATGAATGAAAGGATTATATTTTAAATGAAATTAATGAAATATAAAAGAATGCGACAGGAAAAAAGTTTGGCGATTTATCACCTGCGTCTCGCTAACATAAAAATACCGAATTCTTGATTTCTCTAACAGAATCTTTCGATTTGGCGAAAGATTAGTAGTAAAAGTAGATTAGTAATAAAAGTAACATGATACATTTCTTAGCATACATTTGGGGGAGGCCAAACTGGTCGCCAAATTTGTTTAAAATAATAACCTTTTCTGAATTTAAAAAAAAATATCTATTATGATTAAAATTTGAGTTGCCATCATTAGAAAATTGTATATAAAATTAGAAAAAAATTAATATTTCGAAAACTAATTCGAATTTAAAAATTCTAATACCAGTTTTGAGATCTGCGTATCAATATAGATTTTTGGTGTTAATTTCATCGCAAAGTATTCCATATTTTAGGAGAAATCGCAGTGAAACATAATCAGTTGTTTAATCAGTCGTTTCAAAGAATTGTTTCATTACTTCGTTACATTTCAACCGTTTCATAATATCCGTTTCATAAATTCGTTTCATTAGAATTTTATATATATAGGGTAGATATTTTTTACTGCATTTAAAAAATGTAAATTACTTTTAAATGCAATTTGTTTGAAAACTGCATCTCCATTTATTTTTGATATATAATAATTTTTTGTACTTTTTAGACCCTTTTGTTTTAATTGGCAAGTCAAGTACTCCATTTCTGTAGAAAGTAAAGGAAAAATAGTTGGAAAATAGTAATTATATCTTTTTGTTGCCATTTTCCCATTACAACTGAAAAAAAATTGCAATTAAAATAGGTGCAGTTTTGAAAAAAAAAATATAAATGAATGATTTCTGATAAAACATGGAGGTATTATAAACTATATTTAATTTTAAGTATCTATATTAATATCACAAACAAATGAAGGCATATGAATAATTAAATAGTCGATTTTTTGTCGAGTTTTTTGAATGACGACATCTCTTTCTTCGATTTGCGTATTATTTAGCGATAGCGGCGTCCTATGCATACTTTACTGTAGATGTTGTTCAAGACTAGATCGTAAATGACGCCATTTTATGTAAAATAAAAGCGTGTGTTTAAAGTGTTAAAACTGAAATGTGTTTTGTACTATCTGTATTTATATACATATATTTTTTTTTTTCAAAGGGGCGAAACTAAATTCTGGAAAAGCAGAATTCCTGTTTTCTAGGTTTTTTTCTTTTTTCATCATAGAGATATGGAATTTTGTGCAAATATACATTATACCATAAGTATATAGAACACCTTAAAAGAAATTTCCAATCTTACTATAATTTTAAGATAAAAAAAAAAATAGAATTTTAAAACGAAATTTTATAATGATCCATGCTTTTTAATTTTTGAGATATTTCCTCGATTTTGAATTTTAATCACTTAAAACTCTATTACAAACAAATTTGTGTATCGAGTTTTTAATCCTATGAATAGTTAATTTTTTAGAGATTTTTTTTTCTGAATTCCATATCGATTTTTATCAAAATTTTGCCTTTCAATAAGTTAAAATCAAACATAATTATCTTAATGAAGTCGAATTTTAAAATGCATACTCAGTTTCGTTGTAAGCTTTATCAGGATTCTTCCTTATCAATTACATGAATTTTGATAAAAAATTAAGACGCATGGAGCATTTCGAAAATCTGAAAACGTTGAAAAATCATTTTTTGAGAAAAACAGATTTAAAGTATAGTAAAGAACCGAAAAAATGTTTGTGTACAAAATTCAAACGCTTGTAACTTTGCGAAAAATAATCGCATCTGCATGCGGTTTTCGCAAATGACTCGGAAAAAACTGAAGAATAACAATATGCACAAAAGTAATTTTCGATTTTTGGGTCGATTTTTGCTGAACTAAAGGTCCACGGCCCCCTTAAAAATTTGGAGTCTGTCGACCTCTAGTTGCTAACAAAATTTTCCATGTTTACCTGCACGCGCGGCGGTCGCCACCTTGAATCTTGACATTCAAGTTGGTAATGAAAATAAGCAGGTTTCTAGCCATAAGTGCTTTGTTTTGGCGCCGCCGTTAAGAATGTAATGAAGATAGACAGTTCTTCTAAATGGCCACAAGCTTGCACCCTCCTTAAAATTAAATAAATAGGTTAGATTAAGTATACATTTTTAAAAGGGTAGCTCTTTTCGATTATAAATAACCTTGGACAGTGTTATGTAAAACGAAAAGTGGTGTACCTGTACCTATATTTTCATGGAACGAGAGGACAATTTGGTTCTTACAAAGCTAATGATGTTACAGGGCCGAAACAAGCATTTTTTGCACCCGGGGCAAACATGGATTTTGGCGCCCCTACCCCTCTTCCGCTAAGTATATTTACAAAGAGAATTTTAATAATTTTCCAATAGCCGACTTATTTTAAAATTTAAAATATGTAATCATAAAATATGTAATACTGACCTACGTAATCTAGAATGGCAGATCCAAGGGGGTGGTCACGGGGGTCATGACCCCCTTCTGGACACCAACAAAAATATTCTAACGATCATTTAAAAAATGAAATATATAGTAGAGTCCCGATAATACGAGTCCCGTTTAACCGAGTTTCCGCTTTAACCGAGTTATTTTCTTCTGATGGACTGATGGCTTCCATTATTATGAAACAGCCATTATAAATGAAGTGTTAGGTGAAGATGAAAGAGAAGTCGTAAAAAGTTAGAACTCTAATATTCTGGTTAGAATGGGGGGGGGGGCATATTTTTTGTGTGTGAACATTTTAAAGACATATTTCGATTTGCGACTGTTTAGATTTAAATTCAAAACAAATTTCATATTGTGATTTTTCGCATACCAATATTTTTACTTTCTTCTCCCTTTACAAGAAGAAAGTATTGGAATCGTGAAAATTTTCGACTTCCGGTTTTCGATGCATTTACACGTTTTAGGAGTCAGAGATTGCGAAAAAAAAAATGTTTTTACAAAATGTCTGTCTGTGAGTCCAGTGTTGAATCCAGACCTTTACCTCCGGGGGGGAAATTTTGATCCCTGGGGGGGACACTAGTATTCCAACATGAAATTTTCTCTGATTTCATTAATATACTAAAACCTGCTAAAGCGGAATCTCCGAGGATCAGAAAAAGTTTCCGTCTTAACAAGTATCCCTCCAGTCGGGATTTTGAAAATCTTCTGTTTCCATAGATTATGCTACATATAAGTTTCTATTTTTTAATTTCAAATTGAAAATTTAAAAAACTTTTAAAAATTCTATTTAATTTAAGATACTCTTGTACTTTATTGTGCCCAAACCATTATTGAAAAGATAAAAAATAAGTGTGGCATTCTTAGGTTACTGTCACTAGCCCCGTAGCAGCAATTTCTCCAAGTGTCTGTGACAGATAATTCAAGGGCAAAAAATAATCTGCAGGTAAAATATTTTTATAAATGAAGTGTTAATTAATCAAACAATCACTTACCTGTAGTGTTTTTAGGCATTTTATAAATTTTTATTAATAATAGTCTTAACTTTTTGTATTAAGTAATAAAGAGCTAAATATAATACGAAGCAAAATAAAAGTTCGATGCAAAAGAATCTGCAAAAGAGAAAAGAAAATCTGCGACGCCCGTCTCCCGTCTCGAACTTTCTGCTACCGGGGTCACTCCTAAATATAACTTATATAAGTTATGGTCATTTGTTTTTCATTTAATCTCATTATATCCTACAGTTTAACTTGCCATACAAGATTTGAATATTCCATTTCATAAAAGTTTTGAATCAACATTGCTACAATTTACCTCTGAAATATTTCTATTAATATACAGTTATTCATGAAACAGCACCGAAAAATGGCAATAAATCACAATTAAATAATAAACTTCGTTACAAGAATAACAAACAGAGTTTAGATACTTAATAATACAATAACAAATTTTTATTATTTGATATTTACTTATTATTTAATAATAATGCTTTCAGACACAGACGCGGACAGTATTAAATGGAATAGGGAGATTTTTCTCCCTTTTTTCATGGGGGGAGAATATAGTTGGGCAACGCCCTACTACGTTAAAACCTTTAACTGTAGATGAAATTTATATTTTTTTTCCTCTTAATTTTTTAATTATTTTGTAACGTCCACAATATTTTCAAACTTATGAAAGATAAAAGTTATGTAACATTTCAAAATTTAAAATTGAAACCCCATTTGTATACTTCTATCTGCGTCTATGTTTAAGTATAACTTCTTAATATTAATGAAACCGTAACATTCATGTCCACTAAAGAAATAGAGATTTCATTCTTTTTTTAAATACTTTAATTTTATAAAATATTAATAGCAATTTAAATAAATAATACCATATAATGTGTTTGTACTAAATAGTAATTATAATATTCTATATGTAAAACCATCAAATCTACCTTGTGTATAAAACTAATCCTTACTTCTTATAAAGCACTGTTTTTGATAAATCGCATAAGTTCAGTATTAAATTTATAATTGCTCACCTTTAAACTAAGCGAATGCGTCTTGGTTTCGAAGATGCATAATGTGTGATCATTGCATCGATGAATTCATCTATTGGCTCCTCATCACCTTCGATAGATACTTTAATACACGATTGTAAAGTATCCTGCCCCATGCGATTTCTAAGTTTTGTCATTATTCTAATCATTGTGCTAAATGACCTTTCTACACTCACTGTTGAAATTGGTACACACAATACACACTCGGCAAGTTTTTTCAAAACTTCGTATAAAATATCAGCTTTTAAAATGAAAGAAGCGACATCTGTACTGGTATCATCTAAATTACTGTGTGCAACGTACTTAAAAGAACGGAGATCTGCCACTGCTGCATCCTCTTCCTGAATTCGAAAAAGATGGCACAGCTCCTTACACTGCTTTTCATTTATTTTTACAAATTCTCCAAAGCTTCGAAAAAATGTACATAGTTCTATTAAGCGCAGTGCTTTATCATTAAATCTTTCTTTAACTTGATGAATCATTTTTTTCTATAAAAGTTTTTTGCACTTTTTAAGCAATTTTTTTTCGTGTCATTAAAATTTATGCTCTTAATTTCTGATACATCACTCTCGAGACCTTTAATTTTAATGCGCAATTCGTTATTATCATTGTCACTATCACAAAAGTTGGCAATTTCTTGCAAGTGATCAACTGTCCCAGAAACAAGTTGAGGAAGAAATGAAATGCTAAGAGTTTTCTTTTGAAGAATTTTGCTTAAATTCGATACAGCGTTAAGTGTTTCATCTATAACGACTAAACTGATTATAAAACTAATATTAATCATTTCCAAGAGAATACCACCAGCTAAACTTGCTGAATCAGCACCATCCTTGTGTATGTGTTCGCATGCAATCATAATCGATTTAAAGGATAAAAATACAGCATGAACAGTACGGTAATTGCTAAGCCAGCATATATCCGTTGCCTCAGGTATGATTTAAACGGGTTCTTCTAAAGCTTTCTGTATTTCGTGCAAAATTTTTCCTCTCTTAGGAGAACTATGAAAAAGTTTATAAATATCTTTAACTCTGTGAAAAAATCGTTTAATCATTATAGTCTTGTTTCTTGAATTAGTGACAGCTAATGATAGAATATGGGATCTGCAATGAATGTAAGGCACTTCGCATTGTTTAGCTTCTGAAATACGAGAACGAACACCAGTTATACTACCACTAAAGTTCGCTGCACCATCAAAAGAACATGAAACCAATTTATCATATGACATATTTCTTTTTTTTAAAGCATCTATAGCTAAAAATATTGATTCAGCATCAGTTCTTTCTAAGTATATTATGCACAAAAATCTTTCTCTTACTTCGCAAACTGGATCATGGACGACGTGCCACACCATTAGTGATAATTCACTTTGATTGTTTATGTTCGTCGACTCATCTCCCATTATAGAATAATACTTACCATTAAGTATTTTGTCATCTGCTTTGTCTAAGATTGTGCCTATTGAGCTTAATATTTCAGAAGCAGTTGATTTACTTATGTAAGTCGATCTTTCACTTTGAGACTTAACCCAGTCGCGAAGAGTTTCATTTTCTCTCATTAAAATTCTTTGAACTAAGGGTTCATATTTTGTAGTGTGGGGTATCTCCTCTTTAGCTAAAAAATACACACTCCTTCCTAATTAATGAAGATAAAGCTTGTCTATTTTTATCCCTTTCGTCTTCGCTGTATTGGATTATTTGTGTGTGTATAGGAGCATTTAAATTCTGTAATCTTTCATTTTCCATAAAAAAAGATTTGCAATGTTTGTCTGATTTTGAGTATTTTTCAAGTTTTCCTGTACTGCCAGTTGCTTTCCTAAAATTTGTGAAGGGCACTGATATGAATACTCCACTTGTTTTATGGAATACCTCTACATCATTTTTTAAATGCTTTTCACACAGCTTGCAAAATGCACCACCACGAGTTCGATCAAAATACAGCCATTCATATTTATCTTCCCACTGTTTTTGATATTTGAACTTGCGTCCAACATTTTTATCTTCCGGTTGAGGTTGTCCACTAACAGTACTACACGAAGGTATCGAGGGTGGAACTATCGCATTGCAGGTTTCACTTTCATTCAAAATTAGTTGAGAATTATTATTTTGATTTTCCACAGATGACTGTACTAAAGGTTCTTCACTACGTCTTCTTTTTTTAATTTGGATATAAGAGAATAATTTCGACTATTTTGACATAATTCAATATCAAAAATAATTCCTATCTAATATTCAATTTAAGCTGTAATTTTTATCTGTAACAATCAAGACAGAAAAGCGCAATAGATTAACCAGACACAGTGTCGTCTAGAACTAGCGTCACCTAATTGCTTATTGGTAGTCTTTGAAAATGAAATTTCCCTAGCATTCTACAATAAAATAAGAAAAATAAAATATTTTATGTTAGCGAACAAGTAAATACCGGATGTAATTTATAAAGTTTGCATAGAAATATTTAGACTTTCAGTAACTAAATCTTTTTAAAACTATTAAGTATATGAAAACATTTCTGTGCCTTTAATTCAGTTGTCCATATCCGCTCAAAATCTATTATAATAATGTTTTTGACAGCATAATCAATTTATCATTCGATAAATGAATTTGGTTTTTCCAAGTGAAAGTTACATTTAGATAAAGCAGTTATTTGTGTAATATGGGATAAACAAATGGATTATTACTGAAAGGATTAGCTTTCAAGATATTTTATGAGTGAACGGAATAATAAGAATATATCATATTTTCATTAAGAAACGCACAAATTTAGAATTTCACAATAAGGAAGTAATAATATTTATTTTATGGGCTAGTACTTTGTAACAGAAAAAGTTTTATTTATGATACATGAAATTAATATTATAATCTCAAAAATATAATGAATAATATTTCACTGGATAGGAAAAGTTTATTTAGATAAATTATTAGCGTGATATGATACATTCAATGAATTATTATGTTTATTGTTAAGATTCAATAATGGATAGTAAGCGAAAAAATACATTTTATGGTATAATTTAAATACATTTTAGAGAAATTGAGAGTCTAATTAAAAATATCTAAATAATTTAATAATTGATGCAATTAGAGTAAGTAAGCCAAAAATATGTGATTTGACATCACACCTGTCAATAATGGAATCTTCTCCTAATCAGAAAACTTTTACGGTCCTAATGAAAGCAATTGTAGTATATTAAAAGCCGAAAATATAAAATTGAAAGAGGTGGAAGAAAAATTCCGTTACAGACACATTTCCGTCTTAGAAAGTATCACGCAGTGCACTATTTTTGCTGGAACCGTATTTTTTTTGTTGTTGTTTAAGAGAGGATTCCGCTATAGACAGATTCTGTTTCCCAGACTTTACCGCATTTAATTTTTTCGAAAATGTTAATGAAATAAATTTATACCAGTTATTTTATAATTTTACAAAAAAAAAAAAAAAAAAAATGGAATTAGTATTTAACAACAATTTCTTACAGTTTAATCTCATATATGGCACCAAAATTAAAATTTAAGTTTTACTACTGGTATGCTTTAAATAAATATTATGCAAGTATTAGCGGTATGCTAATTAATAATTATGTAATTTGTTTCTTCTTCTTCTTCTTCTTTAAAATCTTATAACTTCTATTGTACACAAAAATATGACACGCACCTATTGTGCAAAAAGTTAGCTGAAAGGTTTATTAATAAACAGAATAAACATTAATTTCGTAATTTTTTTTTTAACTTGTTCGATTTTTCGAATAGCTTGTAAGACTTACTTATACAAAGCTGTTATATGTCGTAAAAACTGAACCTATCTGTAACGGAATAATACCTTAGAAGGAACATTTCCTTGTAATTGATGACAAAAATGCTATGCAAGTATATCTGTTAAGACAGAATTTTTTAGCGGTACCTTACGATTCCATCTTAACAGGTTTTTCGGGAGGATTCGAAGGAAAATATCACTACTAGGAAAAATAAGGAGAAAGTCAAAAATTTCCTCCGGGGGGGACATTTTTGAATCCCGGGGGGACATTCCCCCCCCGGGCCACCCCCTGAAATCAACACTGTGTGAGTCTGTGACTCTCTCTGTAATGCCACACAAATTTTGTGGGCGCTCTATCTCAAGAACTAATGCACGGAATTTAATAAAAATTTATATTTAGTTAGTCCCTGATACAAATTGGGGCTGATTAGTTTTTGGTGCAAATAGCTCAATAGGTGGCGCTGCTATGCTGCATTTTTCACGATTTTCGCAATAGCTCTATCGCAAGAACTAATGCGTGGATTTTAATCAAACTTTAGATTCAGATAGTCCTTGATATGGGTTGGTGCTGGCTACGTTTTGGTGTAAATCGACCAAAAGGTGACGCTGCTATACAGCATTTTTCACGATTTCCGCAATGGCTGAAATTGCCAAATGGCAAAGAATCTTAAGAACTAATGCGTGGATTTTCATCAAATTTCAGATTCAGTTAGTCGTTGATATGAGTTGGTGCTGACTACGTTTTGGTGTAAATCGCCATACAGGTGGCGCTGCTATGCTCCATTCTTCACGATTTCTGTAATACAGTAACCGCCGCTTAATAAAATCATATTCGTTCTGAGCCAAATTGATTTTAATAAACGGCTGATTTTTATATTCGGCGAACAGTTTCGAACCGAAAAACGAAGGTGATACCCCGCAAACTAGGAAAGAAATTGCAACATGTGACATCTAGTGACATTAACAAACAGGATTAATTATTTTTTGTTTAAAATCAGTTACTATTCATTCAAAATTAATAACTACCATACATGTAAAATTGATAAATACTTACTACATATAAAAACTAGTATGTTGTGGCCATCACAAAACTTTCTTCTATATAAATCACGTCAATTAAATGATTTAAATAGTACAAGAAATAACAAAGATTTAGCACCAATTCATATCAAAGTATATCTGAATTGGAAGTTGGATGAAAATTCGTGCATTAGTTGTTGAGATAGAGCTATAGCGGAAATTCTGAAAAAATGTAGCATACCAGCGCCACCTGTTGAGCGATTTACACCAAAAGTAAACAGCACTAAATGATATCAAGGTATACCTGAATCTGAAGTTTGTTGAAAATACAAGCATTATTTCTTGGGATAAAGCTATTGCGGAAGTCGCAAAAATACAGCATAGCAGCGCCACCTGTTGAGCGATTTACACCAAAAATCAAACAGCACTAATTTATACGCCAATTCATGTCAAGGACTAAGTAAATCTGAAGTTTGATGAAAATCCGTGCAATAGTTCTTGAGATACAGATCTTGTAGAAATCGTGAAAAATGCAGCACAGCTGCGCCACCTGTTGGGCGATTTACACCAAAATTTAAACAGCACTAATTTATATCAGGGACTAACTGAATCTGAAGTTTGATGGAAATTCGTGCATTTTTTCTTGAGTTAGAGTTATTGCGATAATCATGAATAATCCAGCATATCAGCGCCACCTGTTGGGCGATTTTCACAAAAAAGTAATCAGCACCAAACTATATCTTGGACTAACAGAATCAGAAGTTTTATAAAAATCCGTGCAGTAGTTCTTGAGATATAGCTATTGCAGAAATCGTGAAAAATACCGCATTACAGCGCCACCTGTTGGGCGATTTTCACCAAAAACTAATCAGGTCCAGTTTATATCAAGGTCTAACTAAATATGAAGTTTTGTAAAATTCCGTGCATTAGTTCTTGAGATAGAGCGCCCACAAAATTTGTGTGACATACAGACTCACAGACAGAGTGACAGAGTGACGGAGTGACAGACAGACTCACAGACAGACATTTTCTAAAAACCATCAAATCGTGTTCTGGACATTCTAAAACGTATAAATCCGTCGAAAACCGGAAGTCGAAAATTTTCACGAATCCAATACTTTCTTCTTGTAAAGATAGAAGAAAGTAATAATTTAATTACGCATTTTTACTTACATTATTTGGCTTTATGAAAAACTGATCAATGGTGCTTTGTTTGGTCGGAACACTCAAACGTTCAATGTTTTTAGCAAAACAGTAATAGTGGCTGTACAGTTCCTGTTCTGCACCCCGATTCTCCAGTATCCTTCTGAGTGTATGAAGAGCTTTCCATGCATCAGCAGCAGTGATGTGGCGGTTCTGGCTCTTCGTCTACATCACAATCTTCATCTTCACTAGCTGGTCTACTTGAAACTTGCGAAGACAAGAACTGGTCCACTATTTCTGTGTCAGATATTTCACTGGAGGTTGGGAGATTTTCGTCAATTTCAACATATTGAAGGAAATGCTTGTCAAAATCTTCCTTACCTTCAGAGGTGGCCGCAATTACTTGTGACTCTTCGGATTTAAATCCGCGAGCCACGAAGCAATTTTTTATCGTGTCCTTTGTGACACTGTCCCCAAGACATTTTAATATTATGAATTGCATCCAACAGTCTGACAAATTTTACTATGGAGCTTACAGAAAAAGACGCAGATGAATCACATACTTCGATTTCTGTAATTGCTTTTTTTGACCAATTCATCCGATAATAACATTTAAAAGCTTTGATAATTCCCTGATTATATGGCTTTATGACACTGGTTGTGTTAGACGGAAGAAAGGCTATTTTTATGTGCTTCAATGTAAAATCTGGAAGATGTGCATCACAATTGTCCATAACCAGGGCAATATTTCTCGTAAGTGTTTTGTCCCTTGCACAAAATTCATTGAAAATTGGAGATGTCATCCATGATTTCTTATTGTTGCAGTAATCCACAGGAAATCTCTTAACTTCTTTAAAACAGCGCGGTTTCTTACTTCCTCCAATCACTAAGCTGTTTGTTTGATGATTCCCGCATTTTGCACGTCAGAAGAAAAGTTACCTGTTGTTTAATTATCTTGCCTCCTTCACTGACTCTGTTTTGAACATATGAGTGCGCGCTGGTAAAGCTCGATAAAACAGTCCCGTTTCATCTATGTTAAGGATTTGAGAAGGATCATAGTATTTCATCAAATCGGGCAAAATGTTTGTTTTCCAGTAATCTGAAGCGTTCAAATCTGCCTCCTGCTTTCCGCCTTACAGTTGCAATAAACGATATTGTTTGTTCTTTCTATCGTGACAACAACCCATTAGTGGGTCTGAAGTTTTCAACACTCATAATTTGCGTTACTTTTCAGCTTTCTCGCATAAAATTCGGAGAGAAATGGAAACTTTTTTTAACCTGGCATTTTTAAACCATTTTAAAAGTGCTGCTGCCTTGACGTCTTCTGCTTTTCTTTCTCGCTTCCGTTTGCGGCTCAAATGCTAGCTACATTTTCGCATACATCATTTGCTACAATTTCGGACTTAATGTTGCCTGTGCTCTTAAGCAAACTGCATAAAACAGATTGGGAAATCCCTAGCTTTGACGCCGCTTCTCTTTGGCTACATTTCGTAAATTATCATAATTATCTAAAATTATCTCTTTCCTTTGAAGCTTAAATCCTTTTGCTTAGACATCTTACACGTTAGGGGTTTCAAATGAAACAAAATTGAATGAAACTGAACTAAATTCTCTTTTAAAAGTTTCAGAAACGGAAAAAAAATAAGCCACGTGGTCATTGTAACAAAAATTTTTTAATCTTACCAGTTAATCTTTGAAAGAATGCATTCGTTTATCCTCTCCCCCATATATCTATACCTTACCCCATTCCACTTTAATCCCCTTTTCTTTCTACACTAATCTTCTGCGAAATACGAGGGGATAAATTATTAGGACACGTGCTGGGCGTGTTTGTTGTTAAGCAGGCGCGACTCTCCACTCTCCGTGGAGCAGCGCTCCGCACGCTTTAATTACTTTTTCCTGCGTTTTCCTCCCCAAAGGTCAAGATGGGTGGTTTAGGAGGAGATTAAAGGAAGATAGTCTGAATAGGTTTGACTGCGGAGTTAGTAAAGCATCCATTTTGATGCAAAACTACATCATTTTTGTCTCGAATTATACTCTTTATCTAAAATGTTAGAAACTTTTGAAATTTCTCTTAAATTTAAAAATCTATTTTTATCCACTAAAGATTTCACAATCTTCAAACTGTTTACTTGAAGACTTTGCCAAGAACTCTGATAAAAAATTTGCATATTTAAAAATAAAACATAAAATTCAAGTGTGCGGCCTTTGTTTTTCTCTCTTGAGTTTAATAACATTAAATGCTGCATTTAACTGATGAATATTTTTTTAGATAATTTTTATCGACAGAAATAACTGCCTTTTGTAATGCCTGTATTTTATACTTATATTTTGTCCTTTATAGTTCAAAGGACAAAACAACTTTCAAGTTATTAAAAACATGACATATTATTTTTTTCATTCAAAAAATTTCTTATAATAGAAAAAAAAAATTATACAAATATAAGGAATTTCTTGAATGAAAAAATAATGAGTCATTTTTTAATAACTTGAATAACATATGGAAAACATAGGAAAAATTGATTATTGAAAATGTTATTCTTGAATTGAAACTATTAAAGGTATAATTAAAAGATGAATAAAATATTCAAGCTACTTTTTTTTTTCCCTTGAGTCCAAAGTATGGAGTAACTAGCTCAGTGTTGCCTGGATGTAAGCCAAAGAAATTTTTAGTACTTCTCGAGTTATTATAGTTCATATATAATAAAGTAGGTTTGTTTAAATTATCTTTACAAGAGCTACATTATTATTAACAACGTCACGACAGTTGTTGCGTATAGTACGGGACATTTAGAATGCATACAGTCTTTAAATTTTCTTTCAATAATTTTGAATATTGAAATCCGCAGAATTTATGCATTTAAGATAAGCGAAGATTTATTTCCATTTCAAGTTATTGATAATAAAAGATTAAAAATTGTTCTTCTATAAGGCTTTAAAATGTGGAATAAAAATAAGACTTCGGCTTAGTGACATACTCTATATTTTTGATTAAATAAGAAGTGAATTGCAATCTTAATTAAATCTCTAAAACTTAATATGAAAAGGTATTTTTACATAACAAAAAACATATACAAACGAGTTACTAATTTGAAAGAAAAAACAGATAAAATTTTGGGTTGGGTTGGGTTGATTTTTGACGGCCAATTATCTACACGAGGGATATAGGCCCGGGGGGAGTGCCCTCCGTGGGGGTCTTTCCTAGGGAACCTAATCCGTATTAACGCATGGAAGATCCACGGCTCGAAGAAAACCACGAAAACTCCGAACGATTAGGCCGACGGGCGCGATTAGGATCGAACCCAGCACTTCCCGTCTACCAGCTTCGAGAGCAGAACCTCTCGGCCACTGGTGGGGCGATAAAATTTTGGAATCGAATTAATTGGATATAAAATTTGGGTCCCCCCTGTTTTCTCAATTTTGGACCCTTCAAAACTTTGTAAGGGAAGCACATGCTTCTCGTGCCTATTTAATAATCAACTTTCAACTAAGTTGGAAAACGTTAAAAACCCGCATGCAGTGTTGAATTGGTTGAATTCAGGGGGTGGTCCGGGAGCAATTTTTCCCCCGGAACTCTATAACCCCCCTCCCCGGAGCCACAGAAATCCCTCCCCGAGAAAAGTGTCTGAATTCAACACTGCCCGCATGTGAGTTTTATTGAAAGCATCCAAGGGTTTAAAAAATATCTAGTGTGTGTGTGTGTGGGGGGGGGGGTAATCTGGGAGGATTCTGGCATAAAATAATAATAAGAAAAAACTTTAAATTATTCAAAACATGATAAGAAAACATGTAAAATATTATAGATAAAAAAAAAGGAAAACAATCCCTAGAACAAGAATAACAATTTCTTTAAGAACACTGTCTTGATTTTTTAACCAAATTCTCTCTCTCTCTCTCTTTTTTTTTTCGGGGGAGGGATGGGGGGGGGGGGGTACTGATGGGTGAAAAGAAAAAAGCCAAGCTATTGTTGCATTAACACTTCGCACACCTAGTAGCAGAGATTACAAAAAAAATGGCAAGTTACACTCCACAAAGAAGAGCAAAAGGTTAAATAAAACTAAAATTTTGTCCTTTTTGTATTGCACTAGACTGTTTATTGAAAATATTAGTATAATGAATATTTCATAAAAAGGGGTTTTAAGATTTGTTTGTTTAAACGATTAAAGAAAAAATGTGAAACTTATATATTTTTTAAAGCAGTAAAAGTATTTTAAATTATCATTTGGCAATAATTAGTCGTTAGTCGTTAGCCCAGTTTAATAAAGAAATATTTATTAAAAATATTGACTTTGATAAAGTAATTAATGTTTTATCTAAATTTGCTGAGTAATGACGGAAAAAATAATATCTAAAGAATAAGCATTACGAATGCGGAGTATTTTTTTTTTTTTTTTTTTTTTTTTTTTTTTTTTTTTTTATAAAGGAAAATAATCTTGCTATTTAAATTTCACACATTTATAAAGGAAAATTGGTAACATATTTTTGCAGATTTAGATAGCTTATTTTAAACAAAGGTGTGAAACTTACAATGAAATAAGAAAATGTGTTCCCTTTCTTTTGCAGGGTTTAAGACTACAAAAGCTGAAAAAAGGAATTTTTTGTATTAATACCATCTATTAATTATTCTCTATTTGCTGGGGGGATGGGAGAGAATTAACATCAACGATTCTAATGAATAACAAATGCAGTATAATAATCTAAAAATTTTGGGACTTATAAAATTTTAAAATTATTTCTATACTTTATTTATTACTTTATTTTTTTATTTGGGAGAAGGGTAAGTCATTTATTTATTTTTGCACAACTTAACATTTGAAAGAAACAAGAAAAGAGAAAAATATTTTAAATGTTTTAAGTTTTGTTAATAAGGAAAATTTTACGCGGATACTTATTGTCATTACAAAGAAGCCAATGGTCAAAAAAGAAAGAAAAATTCATGATTTTAAACTCTGTGCAGCGGAGTGGAGGATTAGATGACATTAAAATTTTTAAAGATACCTCCCCCCCCCCCCCTTAAAAAATGAAAAGTATTCATTTATATGTATATATATATATATAATAAATAAATTAAAAAAACATAGCTTTTATTTTAAATAGAAAACAAATACTGCTGATGGGAATTAAAATCTCAGTTAAATACTGCGTTGATTAACTTTGATGTTGAAAAATATTTATGTATAACTGAAAAACAATGATAGATGTTAAAACTTAATAATCTTATTCATAAATATGTATCGTAAGAAATTCTTAAATTTAAAAATCGCTATTTTAGGGGTTAAAAATCATTGATATTATACATTTTGAAACATTCACGAAGGCTTAAAATTGAAAAAAGAAAAATGTAACTGCATTTAAGAACGCACAAGCTACGTAAATATTCCACTTAAGTGTTTTATTCGCGCCTTTCCTCTCGCGTGCATAAATCATAAATCTCTTTTTTTATAGTCATTCTGTAGCTATGCTTCCACTTAGGCAACAAAATGGATTCCTGTATGCATCAATAGCAGGCCAGTGCAAAGAAGAAAATATTTCCTTCTCATCTGAGCTCCGACAGACCGTTTGGAGGTGTGGAAAATTCTATTGTGTAGTTGACCCGTGCCAGATAATGCGAAGCCCGACTCTCAGGAATATTGGCTGTAATGTTTGTTTGTTTTTTTTTCTTTATCCTTAACCTGAAAAAGAAAGCAAAAAAATTTTTTTTTCCGATGAAGGTAAGATTAAACTGATTGTTTTGCTTACACATATCTACTATGTTTTGCTGCTGAAGAATTTTTTTTGAGTTTATTAACCGGCGATGCTGATTTTATTAAGCGACAGTTTTAACAGAAGTATCTATTGATTTGATTCCCGACCTCACAATTTGATCAGATTAAGCGGCTGATTTTATTAGCCAGTGATTTCATTAAGCGGCGGGTACTGTAGTTCTATCTCAAAAACTAATGCCCGGATTTTCATCAAACTTCCGATTCAGTTAGACGTAGACATAAGTTGTCGCTGAATAGGTTTTAGTCTAAATCACCCAACAGGTGTTTCTGCTATGCTGCATTTGGTAGGATTTACACGGTTTTAGTGATAGTCATATCTCAAGATCTAATGCACGGACTTTCATATCTGTACAAATCTCATGATCGGCATCGATTGTCATTTACTTTTGGCACTGTGATAGCGAATTTTGAAGTATCAACATGTCTGAGATGGAAGAAAGTTTCGGGATTGGCACATCCGACTAGTTTATGAAATATCCGCAGAAGCATATTATGCAGGGTGTCTCAAGTAGACTGAAACCCGCTTTAGTTTTTTACTTGTTGTAGATACGTGGAGAATGTAAATTTCAAAAGTGTTCAAAATAAGGTATGATTTAAGTTTATGTTCAGGGCCTGATTATCCAGAATGAAGATGATGATGAAGCATAGTATGCTTCTCTTTTAAAATTTAAGAGGCGCTCCAAAATGACAATAAAACGGGGTTTCTAATTCCCGTTATTATTTTTTTAATTTTGAAATTTTTGGAGGGGAAACTTAGCCCAATACCAGAATACATCCATATGTAATAATAATAATAATAATAATAATTTTAACTTTAATAATGGAGGTGATAGTTAATTTTGAATAGCGAAGAAAAAATATTTAAATTTTGAGTCCAAAATTAGGAAATAAATAATTTTATCAAAAGGCCAGTGAATCATAACATTAAAATAAATGTGGTTAATACATTATAAAAATAAATAAATGTTATACATAAAATAATTCATGGTGAAAGGAATATAGGGGAGACTAGGGAGGGTTGAGCATAGGGTAGGCTTGACCCACCATCAGTTTCCATATTTAAAAGAATTTCAGAGCATTATTAGAAGGTGTCAACCAAAGCTACTGGAATGCTCAAACAACAGTCTATATTTCGTACAGATAATCGAAGCAGGTGTGGAAAAAATCCATTGTGAGGCGTTTTCAACCTAAAAGTTGTGTTTTTTAAAAATATTTTGTAAGCTTTTTTCAGATAAAATATATCATAGAAAATTAAGCAAGTAGGTTTTAAGCAATGCAGAAATATCGAGCTTTCATTACAAGCATAAAGATTATACAGTAAGTAAGGTTTAACATAACAATATGCTTTTCTTTAGAAAAGGGCTATGCGGGGAGGCTTGACCCAGTGAATGGGAGGGAGGGTTGACCAGATGCTCAAGGCTCCCTTAATTAAATGGTTTTGGCAATATTTTTTATTGTACTCTGTGCCTAATGAAAGGTTAATGGTTATATATAAAAAATAATGTAAATTTATTCTGTAAAGCTACAGTAAAATGAGGTGATGGAAAAGAAAATGTTTAAAACTGATTAAAGAAAGATGTGAAAAATTTATATAGTATCTATTGTAAGAAAAAAATTAATGAAATATAAATGTCAAAGTTGATAGGATTTTTTTTTCATTTAAGTATTATTTAAAATAGGTAAATAGAAACAGTGGAAAAGTCTAGAAAGTATGAAAGCAGCAGTCTTAACCCTTTCAGGGGCAGTGGTATGTTTATGAAATTACTTAATTTTAATTCTCAAACGCAACAATGTCACCAGAATTTTTCTAAAATCTTTTCCATTTAATATGTATGTGAAATATAGCCTTTTTTTCTTATTTCTAAATAAATATGTTTCTAAATTCCGGTACGAATTCATTTATTTCAACATTTTAGTACTGAAAGTACTAATTAAGGGTTAAAAGATGCTAATGATAAGTTAAGTGCTCATGCGGGTGCAAAAGGACATAGTATTGATCGGAAACTTTAGGAAGGTATGTAGACAAATTTTACCAGGATGAATACAGTGCGATGAAGCCAAACTATGTGACAACTAGAGTTGTCAGGTCGAGTGTCATAAAAAATAGGTCAAGGAGACAAAAAAAGCGGGACAGTGGCTCCTAAATCCTGACATAATAATACATGCAACCTTATGAAAACGGAGCCTGTCTCTAACGGAATACAGTCTTAAATGTTAAAATTCCATTTACCCTGCTGTACAATTACACCTGCTCAGAGAAAATCCTGTTTAAAACAAATTTTTTCTCCTCTGACTTGCAATGCGTCTAAACAGGTTTGTTTAAGCATCATATTTTCAAAACTATTTTTTATAATAATTAAAGCATGTAGCATAAAGTTATTTTGCTTTTTTTTAACTGATTTTATTTTGTCTTCACAAATATTTAAATATAAAACAAAGTGGGTCAAGCCTCCCATATAGTGGATCAACCCTCCCATGTGTGGGGAGTCTTCACTCATTATTTTCTCATGATTAAAATCAATCACTTTTCAAATTCCTTATATATTACACTTATGTAGCAATTTTATTTTGATAAATAATTCTATAACGAATAAAATGATATATAAAACTTTATTCTACGTTCAATATTTGAAAAATAATAAATAATTTTGTAAAAAGTGGGTCAACCCTCTCTACTCTCCCCTATATATGAAGTTTGGTACAATTCTATCCATAACTTCTTGCCGATGATATAAAAGAAAAATCGCGACTAAATTCGTTATTACAGCGTCATCTTCAGGGCGATTTTCTCCGAAATTTTATACAAACTTCGGCCTATATGATATTAGATCTCAATATAAAATTTGCCGAAAAATATTCATAAATTCTTCGCTTACGGTAGACCGGGGTGATTCTTGGTCACTCGGAACGTGGGGTGATTGTTGGTCAATTACATTTTCATTAATACTAATGATTGATTCAAAAAAAAAAAAAAATACTGCATGATAGACACTTTCGTGATTATTCAGTAACGCAAACAACATTTTGCGTTCTATTTCCTAAATAACAGATTTTTAATTTTATCTTTTTAAACTGGCATTCAGCTTTGATAATGGAAGTAGTACTGATTGCAATTTGTCATGTATCATTTAGTAAAGATTCGATAAGTGGGAGGCCAAAAGCTGTAGGATATATTTCTCTAATAAATAATTACATCTGAAAGAATGAGTTTGATTTTCTTCATTGGATTAGATGAATTTTAGAGCTGGCTATATGTATGAGGACATTAATTTCAAAATTCGCCTTATCCAGAAAATCAAACTTTGGGAAATCGCGAAAAACCTCTGCTGCACCCATTGACTTTCATTGTAAACTAAGATTTTACAATGTTAGAAATACACGGTAAAACTAGTTTTTTTGCAGATTGTAGTATTTTTTCGATGCAGGTACACCAATAGCCTAAATTGATAGGAAAAAAATCCGATTTTTTAAATTTTAGATAAGGTGATTTTGAAACTTACGCCCTCAATATAGTTATATAAAAAATAAAAAGAAAGCTATATATATATACATATATATTATTAACCCTTTCGTCAGTGCACAATTTTTTATCGTTTTGCACCAGTTCCAAATAGAATAAGAGTACTCTACCCATCCCATATGGCACGCATTCGCGACGCTCGTCACAAAATGATTATAGACAATATACGAGTATGATTTGTATCAAACAGATAGGAGGAGATGCTGATTCGAAAAAATACGAGGGTAAGCTGATAAGTAATGCACACATACTTGTAGAGCGCGAACGAAATGACCTTCAAAAGAAAGTCCGGTGACATAAGAAAGTAACATTCCTCCTCTATATACACATGTGCAGATTTTTGAAGTCGTTGAATTCATCCAGTGTGTTTTGAGAAGCGGAAGTATGAAGACGTGTTCTAGTGCTATGTCAACGCGAGTGAAACAGCGTGCTGTTATAGAATTTTTAACTGCTGAAAAAGGGACTGATGCTGAGATTTATCGTTATTTAAAGATGACGATGCTGTTGATAAGTCTAATGTAGATCAATCGGCAGTAAAATTCAGTGATTGCGAGACTAGAAAAGCCATAATTATTGACGAAAAATGCAGCGGACGCCCGATCACTGCCCAAACGATAAACATCGCAAAATCGTCGCAATTTGATTCAAAATGACCGGAGAATCACTCAAAAGTGTGTTGTAAACCATGTTGGGATATCCAAGGAACATGTCGTTTTCATTATTGAACAATTGGGATACCGAAAAACCCGTAACTGCAGAGGCTGTGAGAAACCTGAAGTTTGAACCTATTCCATACCTCCCTTACTTCCCCGATCTTGCGCCTTGCGATTTTTATTTTTTCCTCTGCTCGAAGAGAGACCTCAAGGGTAACCATTACACCACGGATGATGAGGTGAAGGCAGCTGTGAAGTCCTGGATTCGAGAAAAGTCGGAAGAAAATTTCAGTGACAAAATGAAAAAACTTGTTACACGCTGGGAGAAATTTGTTAGCCTTAACGGTGACTATGTTGAAAAGTAAATGTATGATTTTCAAGCTTAAGAATTGTACTTTAATGTACTTTTTGCCAGATCTTGCTATTTTCTTTTATTCGTGTTCTACAAGCATGTGAGCATTACTTTTTAGCCTACCTTCGTACATTGCGTATGATACACTTTAAGGTATCTTTACATTTTGATATAGTTGATGGTGAACTATGGAATTTTTAACAAAGGGCTGGCATTTTGTCTTATAAAGACAAAATATCAAATTCAAACAACAAATTTTTACTTTTTTATAATAAGAGAAAATAGAAATAATAATGCATAACCATAAACATAATGCATAACCAGTGCATAAACAAGAAAAGATAAAAAAAATCCAAGCAATTATATAAAATAAAAGGTAAAACCTATGTTACACAATTTATACCAGAAGCTGTCTTATATTATTTCCTTCTTCTTTAGTGTTAATTGATGTTTTAAGTGGTTCCGAGACCAAGCTACGATTTCTCGAAAGAAAAAACAAAAACTAGTCGGATCTCGGATATGCCAATCCCAAAACTTTCTTCCATCTCACCCATGTTAATAATTCCAAATTTGCTATCAAAGTGCCAAAATTAAATGGCAATCTACGCCCATCATGAGGATTGCAAATGTATAAAGATTCGTTGAATTGGATGCATTTTACAAGGAGATATAGTATCGCATTGTTTCAAACAATTAAACATGTTTGATCGTTTCAAGCCCGGATCTGACGTTTTAACATTTAGTTTAAACATTGTAAAATACTTCAAACTTAAAGCTGATATCAAATGTAAATTTACTGTAATTTTTAATTTATCCTACTCCCAATAAATGCAAACACGTGTGTTATTTTTGTCGTTATCTGATTTTTTTTCCCTTGTAATATAACTTGTATTTATTTTATATAATCGATAGTACTTTTTTTCGTTTCTTATCATTTATATTATTACATCTTAGTAAAGAAAATTATATTTATTAAGTTTTCTTTTTTCCCGTGATGTTCCAATTTAGCTTTTATAGCTTTAAAATGACATCCACTACAAATAGCTGTTACAATTTGATATTATTTTTCAGTTTTCTATCTCTTTTGCTACGAACATGTAACCCTGAAACGTAAGAGAAAATTACCTAACAAATTACAGATTTTCACGCACTGTTTACGCTGAAATTGCTTCGCTATCTCGGTAATGGAGTTTGCCTAATAATTGTTTAAATATGTAAATAATATTGAGTTAGAAGAGTAAAACATATAAATGAATATTTTAATCTCTAATAATTACAACATACTACCCAAACAATAATTATTTTAACAACTGGTTTATGTTGAAATAGTTTTGTCATTTATTTTATTTGATATACATCAAAGATCATGTCACTAACGAGTAAATTCTTCTAAATGGCAATCATAGTTTTTAATGAAAATATTTCTCGCATGGTCCTTCCATGCCACGTGTGGGACAGCTTTTCTACAGTTGTATTTCTGCTGTTTTGACAATGTTATTACATCCTCAAATTAAAAAAACTATGCTAATGCGAAAATCTAGAGTTTTTTGTTATTTTTAATGTATAACTTATGTTTTAACAACTTATAAGTCAATACATTATAGCGCACAGGGCATTTAGTCAGTTTTTCATGGAATGGCCCTGAAACGGGCAGATTACTTAGGTCTAGGATTTAAAATGTGGAGATTTTTATTATCTAGTTAATCATTAAAAATGGGCAGCTTACTAAGGTCTAGGGTTTAAAATGTGGAGATTTTTAAACCTACTACAAGTTTCGTATGCTTCAAGGACTTTCAAGCACCTTTTACCAGAATTCTTGTAACGTAGTATTTGTTTTATTTAAGGGGTCTCAGAACTCTTAAAATTGGAAAAAAAAAATGAAAAAAAAAGACAATTTTCAACATTTAATATCTTAAAATGCATTTGATTTTAAGATACAGTTTTAATTGATATGAAAGATATAAGTATGTTCTTTCCTTTCATGTATTTAAAAAATTGCAAGATGCAGAATTAGCATTTATAAGGGTCTGTAATCAAACTGTCAGACATTTGTCGAGCAGAAAATCGGCATAATAGATTACGCGCAGGATTAAGAAATAAATTTTGCAACGAGAATGAAAATTTTGAAGCCTACTTGTACTTAAGACTGTAATAATTACTCTGAACCTAAATAAATTTGTATTTAAAGCATTTTTATATTTTTAATAAAAAGTTGTATTCAGCTAATGCAAAATTTAGAAAATTTCAACAGTATAATCACCTAAAAAAATATTTTTTTTGTACAATAAGAAGGAAAAATTTTAGGTTCGGTTTATACAGACTAACATGAAATATATGTTTTGAAAATTTCATGAAAAAATATTTAGAAGTTTTTGAGATACCGAGCGAGTTATGCCCAAAAACGTCATTTGGAGAACAATTACTTCTAAATTTCGGAAACGCCGCTTCAGCTATTGGGCAGATATAATTCTAAAATCCATAACTTCTGTTCTAATGGGAATTTCAAGGAAAAAATTATATCAAAATGTTCAGAAAAGATAGGAGTTTAACAATTAAAAAAATTAAAATTTGGAAAATATTAAAGCTTTAAGAGTCCTGAGACCCCTTAATAATAATTAAAAAAGAAAAAAAATCTATCTTTAGATATAAGCGATCTGTACTTTACGTAATTTCTGGAACTGAAACACTTAAAATACCCTGAATTACTTGCTGCGTACGAACCCTGTATTAAAGGGCCATACCATGTCACGTGTGGAACAGCTTTTCTAGATATCAGTACTGTTTTAACAATGCTATTGATTCTTCAAATTAAAACAGCTATGCTAATATGAAAATATAAGTTTTTTTGTTAATTTTAATGTATAGTTTATATTTTAACAACTTATAAGTTAATATATATAGGTATATATATCTAAGCGCCACGTGCGTGACATTTTGTCTGTTTCTCATGGAATGACCCAGCATAAGCTTTATTCACAAATATTGTATGCAGTATTTTACTTGGGTTATAATAGAAAAGCTACAAGAAATACATTTCATTCAGTTTTGCATTTGAACGAAATGATCACTACGATTGGTGACTTTAACCCATTAACGACATAAAATACATGATAGGGATCTTCAATTTTTTTCCTGAAAACTTTTGCCATTACAAATTTAGAAAGATCATCTTCGCTTCATTTAATGTCAAAGTTTCTGTTATTAAATAAGGCATTTTTTTTTTAAATTCCAAAATAGTGCTAGTTTGATAGTTAATTTAAGGAAACTTATTTATTTTTAACGTTGCGTCAAAGCAACACCAGCGGCTAATGGGTTAAGAATGCAGGGCTGCCGCTGGCGACTACTTTTTAATTCTATCTCGTAGCACCTTTTCAAAACAAAAATCTTTCATACACGTGTTGACGGCCTTTGTGTAAGAGAATATACTACAAAATTTATTTTTTTTTAATAATGGTGCGAGAATAATAATAATAATAAAAAATAAGCCGTCAGTGGCAGTCATGTGAATAGTTCTCCTCGACCCTCAATTAAAATGAATTCTATGCATATAAATAAGCAAATTTTTAGTTTTTCTTTAATGTTTCATATAAATTTCATATAATATGAAAGAAAAAATATAATAGAATGTTCGAAAATATGTTATTTTGAAATTTAATTACTTTTCCAACTTCTTATATAACAAACAGTACGATTATTTTCAATTTTCCGATTACAAAATCATGGGTGCATAACGAGATATCTTGCTCAAGGCCTCAAATACCAAATTTAATGCCACTTTCTGAGAACTTCACAAAGTGCAGTAGAAACATTAAACTGCTACTAGAAAATGAATATATTGAACATTTGAGTATTTTTATAAAATAATTTGCAACTGCGTATGAACGAATGATAGCACCTTTTCCCCCTCATAAGTTAGTAGTCAACTATGTAAAACAACTTATCCCTTTCACTACCGTCATATAAAAAGCTGAAATAAAAATTATGAAGATTTCACACATTGTTAATAATGCCCCTAATAAGCTAAAAACCATCTAATAAAAAATTCCTGGCGATTTTTCTCTTTCTTCTACCTTTACAAGAAGAAAGTATTGAATTCGTGAAAGTTTTCGAATTCCGGTTTTTGACGGATTTACACGTTTAAGGGGTCAGGGATCCCGAAAAACATGTTTTACAAAACGTCTGTCTGTGAGTCTGTCTGTCTGTATGTGACACAAATTTTGTGGGCGCTCTATCTCAAGAACTAATGAACGGAATTTAATAAAACTTTACATTTGATTAGCTTCTTATATAAATTGGTGCTGATTACTTTTTGGTGTAAATCGCCCAACAGATGCTGCTGCTATTGTGCATATCTCACGATTTCCGCAATAGCTCTATTTCAAAACCTAATGCATGGATATTCATCAAACTTCAGATTCAGTTGAAAGTTGACTGCAGTTGTTGCTGATTAGAATTTGCTGTAAATCACTTAACCGGTAACTCTGCCATGCTGCATTTTTCAAGAAATATTTTACATGTATGAGATAGAAGAAAGTTTTGGGATTGCCACATCCGACTAGTTTGTTGTTGTTATAGAATAGAGAAACGTCATAAACACGCGTTTTAAGAAAACGATAATTACTTAGACCTTAGACCTATCACAATAAGTTTATATCAAGGTTTCTAGTTTATTTAACAAAAATTTAAATGTATTTAGCTACTTCAGATGCTAAATTATATTAAAATTTGAGGATTTAAAAAAATATTACCTCGACTAGATCATATCTTAATTCAAAAATTTCTCGGTGAAATTTCGCTTAAAAAAATTTATGTCATCTGTTGTTGTTTGATTTCTAAATATGTGTGCTTTTGGTACGAAAAAAATTAAAAATGCGCACGAAATTTGTCAAATTCATTTAAATTAAATTAAACGTCTCAAAATAATTCTTAAAAAGTATGTCCTTGATCAAGGACGCCAGTAGCGAAAGGGTTAAATAAAAAGACAATCAAGTATCGTGAAAATTTAGGAAGGCATCTGCGGTGTAGTGAGATACATTTCTGTTGCTTTTTAAAAAAACCGGGCGTAAGGTATTTTCTACAAATTTATCATAAATCACAGTATAAATACATTGAATTACACAAAAGTTATTAACAATCGATGGCGATCCTCAAAATCTTACGTTATTGCTGCCATTGCATCTGAGAGATCATATGACATGATTTCCATATTTGTACACTTTGTACAGGGATATTTAGAGGAAAGGTAATTAACTAGAAATGTATGTTCTTTTGTCTTTAATCACTAAAGCTAAAAATAACCCCCACCAAATTAGCGTCTTCAAAGACGCTTTTGCAGTTAGCCAAAAAAGCCACTGTATCTGACACATATAAAGATAGACATTACGTCGTAATATCCATATTTGCACACTGTGTACAACGATATTTCGGTTAAAGGTAAATAATTAACTATAAATGTATTAGATGTAAATTTCTAACTGGGCGAAAAAGGTTCCAACCAGGTTTCGAACCAGGGATCTCCTGGCTGAAGCCGTCAGTGCTCTGCCATCTGAGCTATCCCGGACGAATCTGGTGGAGCTTTTTCACCCAGCTAACCTCAATGATTATAGCATCTGGTCTGAAACCTGGTTCAGTTCAACAGAATAAATCTCAGGTAATGGAACTCCAGAAATCGCTGGATGCGAAATTACACTAGATTGATTTTAACACAATTATTCTAATTGCGGTAAATAAATCATATTAGATGTAAATTTCCAGCTGGGCGAAAATCTGTTGAGCTGAACCAGTTTCAGACCAGATGCTATGATCATTAAAGTTAGCTGGGTGAAAAAGTTCCACCAGATTCTTCCGGGATAGCTCAGATGGCAGAGCACTGGCGGCTTCAGCCAGGAGATCCCTGGTTCGAGTCCTGGTCCGGACATTTTTCGCCCAGTTGGAAATTTACATCTAATATGATTTATTTACCAATTAGAATAATTGTGTTAAAATTAAACTAGTATGAATGTATGTTCTTTTGCCGTTAATCACGAAATCCCCCCCAACCCCCCCCCCCCTCTTTAAATCAGCGTTTTCGTAGAAAAAATATATTTTTGTAATTATGCTTTGTTTTTTCCCAAAAAGTAGCTACATATTTTCATATTCACATAAAATTCAACACTAAAATACTCCTGAAATGCCACTTTTTCTGCTAACGTTTATTACTTACCCATCATGCGTACTATAGGATAAGTCTTGTAATCGTTTTAAAAAAGCTCGCTTTAAAAATCGCTTTAAAAAACGTCGAAAAAAAAGATTGACGGATTTACACGTTTCAGACACTGGAGATTCCGAAAAACGTATTTTTAGAAAAAAACAAATTGCCGTCTGTCTGTGTGAGTGTCTGTAAACGCTCTATCTCCGAACAAATTGAGATAGAGACTTGAAATTCGGTATGTACTTATTATGTAATAATTGGAGAAGAAGTCTATAGAATTTCAGTAACCTCGATTATCCGGAACTATTTTTCGGACTCTGGAAATATTCGTTCTGATAAAAGGTACATATTTTTTTTTTAATTGTTTATTTTAAGGAGTGAATATAAAAGACAATAAAAAACATATATTTTGCATAAAGAATGAAGTCGATCGGATAATTACTTGCCGAGATATTAATAATCCTATTTTTCACACTCTTCGATTTTTCATGACACTGTATTTCATTCAAATTTCAATTCAAAGATATATTTTAATTAGTAATGATGAGACGCTTAATCCGACGCAGTAAACTGTTCGTTAATAGGATTATAATTTTTGGAGTTATAAGGATGTTTCTTTTACGCAATTCAGTAATAGAGTGTTTAAAGTTTATGGCATCATCAAGCCACGATTTTAAACACTCTATCTACCGAACACATTGAGATAGAGGCTTGAAATTTGGTATGTTATTAGAATGTAATGGTACGACGAAGCCTATAAAATTTCAGTAACTTTAGTTATCCGGAACTGTTTTTTCGGACTTTCAAAATATTCGTTCTGATAAAGCGTATATAAAAATTTTCGGAATTATTTCTTTTAAAGAATGGATGTAACATGAATTTTACATAAAGAATGTAAGTCGATCGAACAATCAGTTGCCTTGATATTTGCGATCATAATTTCCACATTATTTCATATTATGCAAATCCATGGTGGGTTACGGTGGCTTCCAAAGACTAGTTTAGTATTGTATAGAGGATATACAGTATAAATTTCAAAAGAATTTTATAACTAGGAATGCGCATAAAACTATTTAAATGTTAGAAATGTGCGAAATTTTCAATTTTGAGAAAACAGCATTCTGAATAAAACAAACTGCATTAGTATATACAGTTTTTACAAATATAAAAAAAAATTATAACTCTGCAAAGCAGCAGCAAAAAAAAAAAAAAAAAGAAAGAAAGAAAGAAAAGAAAAAGAAAAAAAAATCGATTCCTTTGTGGAATTTCGAGATTTTGGAAGTGTAATGTCCCCTTAAGGGACTTGCTAATTTTAATTTGGAGATATTTGACAAAAACATCCATTTTCCGTTTTTAACGTTTCCAAACACAGTTGAAAAGTGTTTATGAAATCGGTTATCTGTCCATCTGTCTCTTCGTCTGTCCGTTTTCTAACTAACAAAAATATACCCGGATTGCTATGTGAGGCTTACCATGGCATGTTCGGTATCGAAAATCAAGTGTGTAGCATTTATAGTTCGTTTACAGGAGTACTTAAATGAAACAGCAATAACGGCAAATATTGGGTTTTGATTAAGGATCGATCGAAACCGAAATCGAATTTCGGTAATATTCCTATTTTCGACCGAAAACGAAATTGTCCATTTTTTTTAAGTATTACCTATTTAAATGTACATAATTATTAATTAATTACACGTGTTTATTAAATATACATAATTATTAATTAATCATATGAGGGACCCATGTTTGCTCTCTGTGCCTCTGACCAAAACTTTTTATTTTCATGTAAAATGAAATGTAATTAATTCATCAACGACAAAGAATAATTTTCTAATTATACGAATTTCAGCTAATTAAAAAATGTTTTATGTGTACATACCTCGATTTATCTATTATAATGATTTTTGTAAATGATCATCTGTTATACTAGAACTTTCTCAAAGAGTATTCGAAATATTTCTAGGGTTTCAAACTAAAAATTTTCTATTACTGTTAAGTCTGTAGCTTTTATTTGAGCACGTGAAAAGCATTTTCAAAATTTAGTCATATATTAATTGCTTGCTTTATAATTTTCACCCACGTCTGGAGACAGTAATGTCTGATAGTTATAAACAGTGAAGTTCGTAACAATAAATAAAGAGTGTCTCATTTAAGCCGATACAGCTCAAATCAATGAGTCATGTTGAAAATTTCCGAAGGAAGAAACGCAATTTTCGGAATACATATAGTTTCGGTTCGGCCGAATTTTCGGTCGATTTCTAGTTTTGATCCTTTTAGAGTAAGCGTTTGCGAAATAAATGGTTTTATCGATTGACTACATTTTTTAAAAACATTTGCTGCTATCTAGACACACGGCAGTGTGTCAGCCAAGTTCGCCTGACATAGCCGTGTGTTATTTACACGAACCATTTCGAGCTGTTTTCGTCAAATTTCAATGCTCTACTACTGAAAATCTATGAGACCTACGTACTTGTTATACGAAATGTGTAGTAAGGCCACCCTAATTACCTAAAATCCAAAATTTTATAAATAACGCGTAATTAGTTTCCGAGATAATGACATTTGAAAATGTCTGATAATCGATAATTTTACCACTGACTGACTGACTGACTGACTCACTCATCAAAAAGATCTCGTATATCTACTGCAGCTAGAGACTTCAAATTTGGTGCGAAGTTTGTTTACACTATAAAACTAAGGAAAAAAATAAAAAAAATGTGAAAATCGATGAATTACCCACCTGGGGGTACCCATTTTTACTTTAACATTACGTCTATTAGGCGAAATTTTAATTTGTCGTAGGAGGGGACCCTGTTCTGTCGCCAAATACCGCCAAGTTTCTCGCCAACATGGCGATATATCGCCAAATTTGGCGACCAATATTAGTCGCCAAAAGTGACGCCACCTTGGCGATATCGCTAATATTTCGCCAAATTCCCATAGACTTCTATTGTAAACCTATCTACTTACTGGGAGTTTATCTGGTTTTACTTGCTTACAGAAAATCAACAAATTGAGATATTCTGTCCGTCACAGAGCCCGTTCTCAGAAACTATACATGTTGCATACTTGAAATTTTGCATACTTATAGCTGAACACCACACATCATACGACAAATCATAAAATTTTGATAAAGTCGTACATTTAACCCTTTGGCTCCCACATGTGTATTTTAAACAATTCTTTTTAAGTGAGCCCCTAATTAGGTTGGAGGCGTGAAATTTTACAGATTTATAGCTGAACACTTCACATCAAACGACAAATCATAAAATTTTGAAAAAGTCGTACATTTAACCCTTTGAACTCCCACATGTGTATTTAAAAAAAATACTTTATAAGTGAGCCCTAATTAGGTTGGAGGCATGAAATTTTGAATACTTATAGCTCAACACCTCACATCAAATGACAAACTATAACAGTTTGAAAAAGTTGTACATTTAACCCTTTGGGCTCTCACATGTGTATTTTAAATAATATTTTCTAAGTGAGCCCTAATTATGTTGGAGGCGTGAAAATTTGCATACTTATAGCTGAACACACATCAAATGACAAATAATAAAATTTTGAAAAAGTCGTACATTTAACCCTTTGGGCTTCCACATGCGTATTTTAAGCAATTCTTTCTAACTGAGCCCGTTATTAAATTGCAGATTTGAAATTTTGCATACTTATAGCAGAACACCTGAGGCCAGGTTACAAATCATAAAATCTTGAAAAAGTCTTACGCTTAACCCTCTGGGCTTCCACATATGTATTTTAAACAATTCTTTCTAAGGAAGCCCCTAATTAAGTTGGAGACATGACTTTTTGCATACGTATAGCTGAGTACCTCAGACCACACGACAAATCATAAAATTTTCAAAAAGTCATATATTATTTACTCCTCCGGGCTCAAACTTGTGTATTTTAAGTAATTTTTCTAACCTCCGCCCTTTTCACCCGGGGAGCACTTTTCCAACTTTTGCCGACACCCCTTTGACCATTCTTTCATATTATGCACCATAGCCTTACATGTTTTAATTTCACCTTTTACCGCCAGGGGCGCCTACTTATCTCGGGTGCTATAGGCTCAATCCCCTCGTCTAATATATCTACGGATAGTTTGAAAAACGGAGTTTCGTTCGGATAGAGGTTTGTTTAGAATAGAGTGCGCCCCTGGTTGCGAAATGTGGAACTAACAGATTTTTCAAAAGGATAAAGTGTTTTGAAAGGAAAATTAAACGAAACCCTCTGTGCGATATGTGATCACACTTACCCACTTGTTATTTTCAAAATCATCAGAGAAAAGGATATTTAATTAATTAAATTTGAAAATCCAGGGAGAGGCAACGTCCTTCCTCTGCACTGCCGGCACCCATAGATGAATGATACATAGTGTGGCATAAGCACATAACTTTATTTTTCACTTTCAGTACAAAACAGCAGGCCCAGCTATAGGATATTTAATTGGAAAATTTAATATAGGAACTTAATAGGAATTGTTGTTTCAGAAACAATAAAAATTTCGAATCAATACATTTCGTTTCAAAACATGCATTCAATGTAGCAGTATTAAAATATAGATTTCAGCCGCGAATTGACAGTCAAATAGTTCGTTGTAGGAAATTTAAATTAAAATTGAATGTTGCTTGGTGGATAAAATAGTCACATGTAAATACATTTAAAGCATTAAGTAAAGTGTCTAAATATATTGTAACTTTACAAAAAGTAATGATATCTAACAAAAACATAGCTGTGAAAAAAGGCAGCCAAGTTCTGTAAAGACAATGGCAAGAAAAGAAGTGATATCTAAGTGGGTGCCAAGTTCAAATAAAATTCACTCAAACTTACCTACAGAAGTATTAGAGCATTTTTTAAATTGTTTAGAAATAAAAATTATTGATAGCATATTAATAATAAATCTAGAACTTGGCAAGTTTTTGATAAATGTTATGCCTATCAATTTCATGTCTTAATAAAATGATGATGCTAATATTAACAACAATGTCATTATAAAAAAATTAATATATAGTTACTATTATAAACAAATGACTCATGTTAAAGATTTGATAAACCAATAAATACACAGATACACTGCCGCTCGTCTTTGGTTATCACTCTAGCACCCACCCTCCAGAAACCTCAATGCAAACAGACTAAAAGGCCTGAGAAAGAGACAGACACCCTTACGCTTGTTCTTGGTCATCCCTCTAGAGATTGCACCCCTTTAACCCTTCAGGGGCAAAGAGCTTTTATTCGTGACATGCTGAAATGATTGAATCACACCAGAATTTAAAAACAAATTTATTTCAAAATGGGTAAAAGCTTCTTTTCACGTATTTAATAAAATTAAACTTTTTAGTCCTGAATTCTAGTGTCAATGTGGCATTTTGCAGTTAAAATTAGGTGGGATATATTTTATTCCACCACCCTTCAAGGGAAAGGAGCTCACTCAAATGAAGGCTTCCAAACATGAAATAACAAGTTTTGATATAATAATGTCATTAATAAAAATAAAGGACCCGTAGGTAAAAACTTGCCAAGTTCTAGATTTATTATTAATATGCTATCAATAATTTTTATTTCTAAACAATTTAAAAAATGCTCTAATACTTCTGTAGGTAAGTTTGAGTGAATTTTATTTGAACTTGGCACCCACTTAGATATCACTTCTTTTCTTGCCATTGTCTTTACAGAACTTGGCTGCCTTTTTTCACAGCTATGTTTTTGTTAGATATTACTTAACGATAATCTACTCAAATAAATGCTTTCCTTATTCGCTAATGAATAAAAAGTCTAATATCATTTTATACACGGATTTCCTCAAAAATCTGTATGTGGGTGTATGAAGTGTTTTCATTTCGCTTCTTTCTTTCTCGAGTAATTCTTTTTCATTTTGTGAGTTTTTTGAAACGGAAAAGAATCCGACATTCGAAGATAAAGCGTGCGAGAGGACCTCTTAAAACGAATTGCAGTTCCGCAGCACCCATGGATAGAGTGGCTCTAGTTTCGAAAAAGAAATTAGGAGAAAAGAGATAATGGAAATGAAGAGGGTTTAAGAAGAAGAAAAGCAAAAAAAAGAAATAAAGTGAAACGGAGAGAGGCAACAAAAAAAAAAAAAAAAGAAAAAAGAAAAAGAAAAAGAAAAAGAAAAGAAAGAAAGAAAGGAATGCAACCACATGGCCAGTACTGATGCCACGCGACTTCGAAATACATTTTATTTTATTTTATTTTATTTTATTTTGATTGCTAAAGCACTCGATTTGAGCTATTCTTCTCTACACAGAAAACATGTTGAAAATTGCACTTCAAAAATGGCAAATGAGGTTCGTACTATAAATAGTTTTGTAAATATTTTTTGCGCCGCATATTGTACTGAATGCATATTTTAGTGCACTTCAGTATGTGCATGTCAATTCCATTCTGTTCGAAAGGCTGTACTGTCACTGTAAGTAAACTATACATCCGATTTTCATAAAATTTGAAATGACTCGACAAAATTATGCAACAATTATATATTTTAAATTTCAAACGATTCGGTTGGGTAGTTTTTGCGCTGTTATATGCGGACAGACAGACGGACTGAACGACGACTATAAGTGCTACGTATTTATATAATTACGAACGCACCTAAAAAGTAAGACCTAAAACTGGTAGGAAAAATATTCGAATTGGGTAGAAAGATACTTAGGTATGAGGTTACTCAATTTGGGTCCATATACCTGTTTTGGTTACCACTGTGTATCCATTTTGGGCACTGTTCAATACCCATTTTGGAAAAAATACCTGTTTTGGTTACCACTGTTTATCCATTTTGAGCACTGTTGAATACCCATTTTGGAAAAAAAAAATTTCAAAATGGATATTTAACAGTGCCCAAAATGGATACACAGTGGTAACCAAAACAGGTATATGGACTCAAATTGGTCAACCTCATCCCTAATAATCTTTTTACCCAATTCGGTTATTTTTCTACCCGTTTTAGGTCTTATTTTTTTCTGTGTATGTTCCTCTTTAAGGGGTCTCAGGACTCTTAAAATTGGAAAAAAAGAAAAAAAAAAAGACCATTTTCACCATTTAATATCTTAAAATGTATTTTATTTTAAGACACAATTGTAATTGGAATGAAATATATAAGTATGTTCTTTCATTTCATGTATTTAAAAAATTATAAGATGCAGAATTAGCATTTACCGGGGGCTCCAAACTGTTAGACATTTGAAGAGCAAAAAAACGGCATAACAGCTTACGCGCACGATTACAAAATAAGTATTGCATTTGGAATGAAAATTTTGGTGCCTACTTATGCTTCAGATTGTAATAATTACCCTGAACCTAAATAAATTTGTATATTTAAAGCTTTTTTATATTTTTAATACAAAGTTGTATTTAGCTAATGCAAAATTAAGAAAATTTCAACAGTATAATCGCCTAAAAAAATATTGTTTTGAACAATAAAAAGGAAATTTTAGGTTCAGTTTATACAGACTAACATAAAACATATGTTTTCAAAATTTCATGAAAAAGTATTCATACGTTTTTGAGATATCGTGCGCGTTATGCCCATAAACGTCATTTGGAGAAAAATGGCTTCAAAGTTTCCGAAACGACGCTTCAGCTATTGAACGTGTATAAATGTAAAAGCCATAACTTCAGTTCTAATTGGAATTTCAATGAAACAATTATGTCAAAATGCTCAGAAAAGATAAGAGTTTAACATCTAAAAAAATTAAAATTTCGAAAATTTTAAAGCTTTAAGAATCCTGAGACCCCTTAAAACTAGTTGGATGTGCCAATCCCAAAACTTTCCTTCTATCTCATGCATCTTAATATCTGGGAGCACGGCAGTGCGTCCGCCAAGTTCGCACAAGCCGTAAGCTACCTTTTCCTGAACCATTTCGGCATACTTTCCACCCCCTCAAAACGTCGTTTTAGGGAGAGATATAGAATTTTTTTCTTTTATACACATGTTCATATGGTCAAACTGATCTAAGGTTCCACAATTTCATGTTTCTGTATTTAGTAGTTTTCGAAATATTAAATTCCGAAAAAGCGCTTTTTTGTCACTGACTCACTTCGCATCATCAAATAACTAAGGTACTTCTAAAAGTCGTAGAATCATGAAATTTCACAAGTAAGTTGGGTCTGTAGCACAATTAACCAGAAAAATCTGAAAACACAGAATTTCCGCTTCTAAACCCTCCAAACAGGGGGTGTTGATTTGGCCGTATACATTCAATTGGGCCAATGTTGGTCGCCAAAACTCGATTACAGAATTTTGAAGGTGACACGTAATTTCAAGCTGAATAAAATTGTATATGCTTTCCCGAAAATGCTGATTAAATAGAAAAAATGAATATACCTAAAAATTTTAATCAGTATAGGTTATGATATATTTACGATATTAAAACAATAAAACATTTACCAAAATATAACCGCAATTCGGTACGTTTCCGATATAGTAGCCTTGGCGAAATAGAGAAAATAGCCTCGACAAGAAAAGAAATGTGATAATAACGTATTTTCTGGCAACCCATTTACTGTGTCATATACACAAGCAATTTTTTCCATTTGTATACAATTTATTTAATTTAAGGAACCCGTTTATTTATTTTTATATACCAACATAAATAATTTGTATATAAAAAACAAAATTTTATACATGTATAAATAAAATGTTTATATGTATATAAGGTACTTGTTAGTTATCCCGTCGACCAATTTCGTCAAATTACATAAATCGCCAAACCACTCGCCTAATTATACAAATTGGCATAATTTTTATTTAAAATAGCGAAAAAGCAAATTACTTATTATTACATTAATAAAAATACAAATAAAACGTCAAAATAAAAATCATTTGATGACGTAAACACGTTTTGTCAAGTGAATGCGACATTTACGATCAACCATTATTGGCATTTAATCTTAAATTTTGGCGACAGTAATTTGGTCGACGGGATAACTAACAAGTACCGTGTATAAATATATATATATATATAAACAAGCCACCCTTGGCGACCAGTTTGGTCTCCTTAAATATATGCTAAGCATTGTATCATGTTACTTTTACTCATAATTTAATTTACTTGCTCAATCCGTCGCCAAATCGGAACATTCTGATACACAAATCATGAACTCGGTATTTTTATGTAAGCCAAGTTCAGGTGATAAATGGTCAAACAATGCACCCGTCGTATTTTTTGTTATTTTATTAATTTCATTTAAAATATAATATTTTCACTCATATTTAAGATACATAACTTTAATTTAAAACTGAAATACTTAAAATTTATGACTCTCAATTTTCTCTTATTTCTTAAAAAAGGAAAAGAAAAGAAAATAATGAAAAGAAAAAAAAAAGTAATAAATAACAGTTAATTCATATTTAATTGCAACATCAAAGCTTTGTTTTAATTTACCTCGCGAAAAATTGTTTATGACAGTCGCATGAGATGGACTGTTATAATACTGATATGATCGCAATGGAACAATATTTGGTGATTTATCACCTGCGCCCGGCTAACGTTAAATTAACAAATTGGCTGTTTGGCATATAAAAAGTGAAGCGGTCCACCCGGAACTATTGATGACAGTCACATGACTTAGGCTATTATTATAGAGATAACATAAAAGTTCATCAGGTTTGTTTTCATAGTTGTTTATATCATTTGGCAACATATCTCAATTTCTGAAGTACGAATTGCGCCAAGATTTTTAAAAAATGCCAAGGTCCCTATAGTGGAAAAATATCCTAATTCTCATATGAAAATTTAAATATCTTCTTTAAATTAAATGAAATGTGTAACTAATAAAGATGTCTTTAACGATGTGCGACAGATACGGAGTCCGAAAACCGCTGCTAATGTTATTATATTGTATTATTTGGCTACTTACTGTTAATTTATTGTTAATTTTAAATCTGTAAAAGAAAGATTATAGTTATAGATTAGATATGTTGGTCGCCAAAACCCGATCACAGAAAACTAGCCTGAGTTATAAAGGTGTTACATGATTTCAAGCTGAATAAATTTTTATATGCTTTTACAAAAATTTTAATATGGCAAATCTTTCAGTTTATCTGTCCATATTTCTATCTTTTACTTCCTTAAAACAAATTTTATTAAAGACCGGGGGGCGTCTGCACAGATCATCACCTCATCGAGTTGACGTCTGAAATTTTAGGATTAGTTAAAAATCGATTAGCGCATTAAAATGATTATGGTCTGCCAAGTCATATATGTTTGTGGAAAGCACCTACAGACCTGATTTTACAGGGTTGATTGATGGATTTTCCATTGTGTTTTCCTGCACCCATTCCTCCATTTTCCATACTTTTGTATGCAGGAAAATACAATAGTAAACCTATCAGTCAACCACTAAAATTATGCCTTCAGGTGGTTTCTACCAAGACATGAATTAACAGACCAGTTGGATTTTAATATGCTAAACTAGTTTTGACTAATCTTAAAATTTCAGCTGTAATCTCGATGAGGTGATGGTGTGTGCAGACGCCTCCCGTTCTATTATAAATGTCGGAATTCTAATCTTAATAGCACTCTGGTCAATCTGGCAATTATCCTTACTATTTATGGAACACTATATATACCTTTAAGTGCGTTTTAGTGATGTTAATGAACTTTATGCATATGCATCATACATATAATACATATGCATACAATACGCAATACATTTGCATCATACATATTATAGGTATGTGTATAATACATAATACATATGCATCATTATGACGTCAGAATAAACAAAACATTTTTTGTCGCTAAATTTGAGAATTGACAGGATATATTACCAAATTTGGCGACACTTCGCTAAATGTTGACAAGCTTGTCGAGTATTTGACGCTAGTGGCTATTTTTCAATGAGTTAATTATTAATGCGAGCCATCTATTTATATTTTCCTGCATATCAACTGAATAGTTAAATGGTATAACGTACGAATATTTCCAAAGGGCCAATAGTTTCATCACTGCACAAAACCTCTGCCATTGTTATTATATTGAACTGTTATTATACTTACTGTGACTATGTTGTTAATCTTTACTCTGCTAAAATTTCTGTATTATGTAAAAAGAATTTACGGAAACTATTAAAGCACCGAAACTGCCAGTTCTCCTTATGATTATTATAATTCTATAATATGTAAACTGTTAATAGATATGTACGTTAGAATGAATCTTCTATAATCCGGTTCTTCGCATTTTAGTTTTCAGGTTTCGAATAAAATTAGCTAAAATCTTAAAACCATGGCACATTGGCTAATTCCCCAACAAGATTAGATGAAAAGAAAGATAGATTTTCAAATGGATCATTGGCAGTGAGCCCGTAGACCTTCTATTCTTCCGTAATCGAGTCTATTGAAAAGGTTAACGTGAAACAAAAAGATGTTAGCATCAATATGGTTTAATGTAAATGCCTATATTGTCAAAGGATTTCGTTTGAACCATTTCACTTCTACCCAATCGTAACAGTTAAAATACAACAACTGGCAGTGAGCCCAATTAGAAACGATCACTTAATAGAATTAAAAATTTCCGCATTAGAGAACGAATCGTAACTGATAAGGAAACATGCATAAGTGAGTTAAGAGATATTTGTCATGAAAGATGAAATACATAACAACACAAAATATATGATGTGCTTCCATCATCGTAAAGAGTTCTTGATTTCTCTATCAAAAGCTTCCGACTTGGCGAAATAATGGGCAAATAAATTATGAATAACAGTAATATGATGCAACGTTTAACATGCAATTAATAGAGCAAATACTGCTTGCTAGAGGCGGCTAGTACTTTAATACCAAAAGAAATAAAGTATAAATTTGTAAAGCTCAATAAAATAAATCTAGGTATTTTTATGTTAGCCGGGCGCGAGTGGCAAATCGCCAAACACTGTTCCTAACTCCATTGTTCATATTGCATTCATTTCATTTAAAAATATAAACTTTTCAGTCATCTCATTTAAAATAAATGCATTTCCCTCATTTTATTTAATAGAATATGTAACATAGAAATAAATAAATAAATAAATAAGAAATAATAACGTAAACCAAAATATTTTATAGCAAATAAAGCCTTTGTGCAACAATATTAAAAAGCAGAAAAACCAACGTTTAAAATGCACAAATAGTATATGAAAAGCAGCAAACAGCTGTTTCGAATCTACTAGCGAGATTCTTCTTCAGTGCAAAAGGAACAGCGTGCTAGAAAAAGCAAGGCTGAGCAAAATCATAGACAGAGACGCGCTGGCTTTTATACCCTATGCGGGTGGCGAAGGCGCCGAAACAACCAATGGGAGAGAAGCAGTGGAAACGACTGGGCCCAGTCGTTTCCACTGCTTCTCTCCCATTGGTTGTTTCGGCGCCTTCGCCACCCGCATAGGGTATAAAAGCCAGCGCGTCTCTGTCTATGATTTTGCTCAGCCTTGCTTTTTCTAGCACGCTGTTCCTTTTGCTCTGAAGAAGAATCTCGCTAGTAGATTCGAAACAGCTGTTTGCTGCTTTTCATATACTATTTGTGCATTTTAAACGTTGGTTTTTCTGCTTTTTTCAAAATATTTTATTTGAAAAATCAAACCATTGTTACTAATTTACACATGTGAAAAATGAAAACTGCTATTGGCGAAAAAACAAAATGCTAATGAGGAGATTTGCTCCCGGCTAACATAAAAGTACCAAAATTTAAGTTTTTTTTTTTTTATTACTATAGTTTAGAAAAAAAATTGAAAAAACATACAAAAAGTAGTGATATCCCAACAAAAAGTTTTCGGTAAAAAAAAGAAAAAGCGCCAAGTTCTCCTTAATGTTTCGGCCAGAAAAAGTAGTGATATCTGAAGTTCGCACAAGTTAAAAGCCAAACATCCCAAATCTTTCATTGAAAATGGCTTCCTGCGACTTGGCCGTTAATGCCTTCGAGAGGGTTTTTCAAATTTTAAAGTATGTACAAATGAGCTACATGCCAACTACATTTTTTCATTATTTTAGGCATTTTGTTGCACAAAGTACAGAAATAAATTACACATTTAAAAAAAGCATTTAAACCACTTCAGTCTATTTAAATACTTAGAAGTTAAAAATAACAAAATACTTGTTTCGGAAGATAATATCTCTAATTGCTAAAACATAATTAGTATCAGCTTTTAACAGTTTATAAATCGAATACCTCTTAATGTATGCAAACAAACTATAATAAATGTTCAAACAAAAAAAAATCTCTTTCGTCAATGCACAAGATTTCAATATTATACAATAAAATATTATGTAACATATAGAGAGATTTGAAGTAAGTAAATTTTGTTTTATTTCTTGGGTTTTACGTTAATGACTTTAGCTTTAGACCGTACAAAATGGCACTTAAACCACCAGTGGACTAAAAACTAATATTTGTTGAAACTGGATGGTATTTATCAGAAATCTTTTACTTATAATGTCTTTATGTGAATTTGCCTCTTTGCATTCTAATATTACTTTTAAAATTTAAATAATTCATAAATGCGAAATTTCCAATCATTAATTTTGAAATGCTGTGGAAGGCATTAACGGCCAAGTCGCAGGAAGCCATTTTCAATGAAAGATTTGGGATGTTTCGCTTTTAACTTGTGCGAACTTCAGATATCACTACTTTTTCTGGCCGAAACATTAAGGAGAACTTGGCGCTTTTTCTTTTTTTTACCGAAAACTTTTTGTTGGGTTTCAAAAAGTAGTTACAGATGTTAATACTTCAATATTATTTGCTCAGTACTATATACCAACTTTGAGTTATTTCAGCTTCAGTCAATTAATCGCTGTAAAAACGAGTTAATCTCTACCATTATATTTAATAAAATCATGACTTTTCGTTATTCTGTTGTACGTCAGTTGTTTACAAATAGCTGGCTTAGCATGATGCAAAATTCCCGTCGCTGCACGAGCCGCCGATGTACAGCAGAACTACAAAAATCACTATTAAAGCGCCCCCTGCCTGCGGAATATTTTCAAATTCAAGGAGGATCTGCTTGTCATAGTAAAAAACATATGTATGAAATTTGGTTAAACAATCTTCATGCACTTTTCCATGATACAGTAATAAAAATGACAAAAAACTCTCTATTATAGCGCCCACTTCAGGCGGAATATTTCCAAATTCAAGGAGGGCGTTCTTGCCATAGCCAAAAACATATACATGCAATTTGGTTAAATTCTATACATAACTTCATACAATATTCGATGGTATAATGGCGACACACGGACTGACAGACAGACATTTTGCATAAACATGTCTTTCGGGGTCTTTTACCCCCAAAACTTATAAATCCACCGAAACCGGAAGTCGAAATAAATTTTGATTACAATACTTTCTTTTATTATAGATAGAAAAAAGAAGAAAAACGAACCCACATAGCAATTTTAGTTTGCAGAAAATTTGCAGCAATCTTGCTTTACAAACCTGCAAAGTTGCAGCAAGTTCAGCATGACAAGACTGAAAGTTCATAACAAGAATGCAGCAAGATAACGCGAACATCAAAGTCACCACACTTTGAACTTGCAGATAACTTGTCGTGCAAATTAAATCCTTGCTGTATCAAATTTTTTGCAAATTAACGGCAAACAAGTAGAAAATTTAGTTCTGTCATGACTAAAGTGTGGCAAATTCTTTGCAAGCTAGTAGAAAATTTAGCTTTGTCTTGTTAAAAATACTGCAAACTTATTGCAAAGTAATAATCTTGTCATGCCACACTGACACTATATCTGTTTCCAACTGTTACACTATAAGTTTAACACCTTCAGGTCTATATAGACCTGAAGACATATGCATCAATATTGATGCATACGTGCCATCAGAAGGTGCATGTATAGTTTTTATCACCATTAACAAATAAAGGTAATATGTACTTCTAAATTCGAGTCTTTTTTGGTACTTGATAAGTATAGCATTTAAAAAGGAGCTACCAACCGAATAAAATTTATCTAAGGGATGCCGTCCCGAAAAGCTTAAAAATCATAGACTCGAATGGGGTTAAAGGCAAAAATAAATAAATAAATAAATATCAATTACAACGGTATTATAGAAAAATTCAATAATATTAAGAAAAATTCATTTGAAAATTAAAATTTTCAATATAAATTTAAAATGGCCGAAGACGTAAACATAACTTAGTAAATTAATATAACTTTTTAATTTGTAAGAATTTTATATGAAATAAGTTGTAGATTATAGATAAAATGTTACTTTAGACTAAAATAACTACATTTGAAGAGTTAAAATAATAAATACCCTTTTCTGAGTTCCTTAACTTAACCCATCAATGAAAATGAGATTCCATAACAGTAACAATGATGTGTGTGTCTTGCCTTTGAGTAGCACCTAATTTCTGCAATTTCTGCACATGTGCTGATTGTCTATTCTCTCAACAGAGGGACGTTTTGCTTTCGTCACTTTCGTGAATTAAAGATAGTCTTGCATCAGTTTCACAACAAACTACTCATGCAAGTGGGTGATGGTATACCTTGCAGGAGATTGGCTGCGAATTAATCAAGGCAGCTTTGTCACGGTAAGATAATATCAGAAAAAAAAAATCAAACCCTGCTAATGGGCATGCCCAGATAGCATTTTTAATTTGGTGAAAATTTGCAGCAGTCTTGCTTTGAAAACCTGTAAAGTTGCAGCAAGCTTAGCATGACAAGAGTGAAGGTTCATAACAAGACTGCAGCAAGATAACGCAAACGCCGAAGTCGCTACACTTTGAACTTGCAGCTAACTTGCCGTGCAAGTTAAATTCATGCTGTATCAAATTTATTGCAAATTAACGGCAAACAAGTAATCAAAAATACTGCAAAGTTGTTGCAATGTAGTAATCTTTCCACGCCCCACTATCTATTTACAACTGTTACACTATAAATTTAATCCCTTCGAAGGGGTCCATAGTGCGAATACACCGTCAGAAGGCGCATGCATAGTTTTTATCACCATAAACAGGTTAAGGTGACATTTGCGCATTTCAATAAGAGCCTTTTTTGGTATTTAATAAGTATAGCGTTTAGAAAAAGCGGTGCCAGCCGCATAAAATTTCTGCAATTTCTGCGTATGTGCTGATTGTCTATTCCCTCAAAAGAGGGATTTTTTTGCTTTCGTCCCTTTCGTGAATTTAAAGACTGTCTTGCCATCAGTTTCACAACAAACTACTCATGCAAGTGGGGGATGGTATACCTTGCGAGAAATTTGCGGCGAATTTCTCAATTCAAATTTGTCACGACAAGATAATGTCTGAAAAAAATCAAACTTGCTGCTAATGTTCATGCTATCTGGCAATGTTTCTTAATCTACAAAAATATGATCTAACCACGGACGAGCATATTCAATAACCTCTTCCGACTTTCCCATGATCTCGAAAAGCGTTCTTTATCTTTAAAAACCTCAGAAATATAATTTCAAAATTTAGAACAGCCTTTATAAAAACAAAATTTCTTTAGCTCCCACTCATTTTCGAAAACGTTTCCGAGACGTTTTTATGGTGTATTAATGAGTTTTCTGAACTACAACTATCGGTTTTTAGAATGCTATTAATTATTTAAACATTTTCAGCTGCATTAAATTTATATTTGCAAGAACAACAAAATGATATTAATTTAATGCTAATGGTAATGCTGTCAACGTATTGTGTTTGTCTGTAAAAAATGTTTGTTGAACATGAAAATGTTTATTTCTGACGGGTCGAGTGCAGGTAAAAGCGAGTAATCCAACCCGATGCAGGAATCTACAATCCACCATGTTTAACCTTTTAGCGGGCGGTGTCCACAAAAAAAGATACACTATTTTAATTCCAAAACTGACAAACGGCACCAAGAATATTTAATTAAAATTTTCCTTTTATAAAATACGGGAAAATAAGCAAGTTTTTCTTTTCCAATAAATTTGTTTGCAAATTCTGGTGTCAATTCATCATTTCATCATTTTACAAAGTGACTTACTCCGCGCCGGAAAGGGTTAATCCATTTACTAATAAAGGACTTAAAACAGAAGTGTCCAGATAATGATGCAAAAAGCCTTCGGAGAAATCAGAATAACCCTGCCAAAATTTTTGCCAGGTACCAGAAACAAGAAAATCTAATCATCGGACCATCACCTCATCGAGTTGACGGCTGAAATTCCAGGATTAGTCAAAACTCGATTCGCATATTAAAAAGCAACTGGTCTGCCAAGTCCTATTTTGATGTAAAACTCCTGCGAACCCGATTTTACTGGTTGACTGGTAGGTTTATCATTGTGTTTTTCTGCTCCCACTCCTCCATGTTTTTATACCTTTGGGTGCAGAAAAACACAATGATAAACCTACCCATCAAACATATAAAATCGTTAAGAAAGAGAAACAACGTTATAAAACACAAATATAAGAATTATAAAACGCATACAGTTGTTTCGAAGCCTCTAAGGCATCCAGTTATAGATGAGTACAGTGTTACCATAATTATTTAACAGAATTTTTCGCTTGAAAATTATCGTAGAAAACTGTTGCAAAATGTATGACTAAATGAGGTGGTTACGAATTCTGCGATTGAAATAGTAAATAAAAATTTTCTAATCTGAAATACTGGTCCAGACTTCTTCGAAACTCCTAAGAGTTTCTTAAAGTTTTCCTATTCTTTTTTAAACTCCCTGTATAGAACAAAAAATGTGTGTCATAATGTATACAAATGTCCTATATTAATTAATTCTGATCTAACAACGTCTGCCTTATTCTTAAGACTTAAAACAGCATTTTACGTCAAAAACGATGCCAATATCTTTCTAGACGCTTTCGTAATTATATAAATACGTAGCACCTATAGTCGACGTCTGCTCCGTCCGTCTGTCCGCATATAAGAGCGCAAAAACTACCCAACCGAATGGTTTGAAATTTAATAAATTATAATCGTTGCAGAATTTTGTCGAGTCATTTCAAATTTTATGACAATCGAATCAAAATTAAAAAAGACTTTAATAAAAGTTTTCTTCATTCTATTAAATCCTATCATACGTAATTAATTCAATGATATCCCATGATAGGTCATGATTCTAGTTTGCCATGGTGATGATGTCCTATTTAAGATAGAGTCTTATTATTTCCTTATTACTGAATTTAATATACATAATTGTAATAAATTTTGCATTTTTGCATAAGAGTGCAACAGCTATTGCACCAAGATCAGAATATTTATAAAACCTAGTTATAGCACGAGCGTACCTTATTTGCCACGTTTGACGTACAATTTCCGACTTGTTTAAATTCTGAAGTAGTATTTTTCCTTATACAATACATTATATAGATTTTTTTTTACGCCATCTGTGAATGCGGAAATTATTAACATTTTATTTTTGCTGGAGGAAATACTTCATTTAAAATGAAATATAAGAAAAATACTTCTCAGATTTTATTATTTCCTTGGGAAACACATTTCGGAACGACTAAACTTTTCATAAGTGCACTCAAAAAACTGTAAAGCATCCAGTTTAAGTAAAACCTCATCTTTCTTAAGTGTCTATTTGAGTCAGACTTAATAGCTGATGTCGCGTAGGACAAGTTAAAATAGAAAAGGATTCTTTTTTTTACGGAACTGGAGATTATCTTTTTCACAAGTCTTGTGAGATTTTTTACAAGTCTTCAAAGGACCTTTTTTTCTGCCTTATCCTATTACATCATCTCATCATTTAGCGGATTATACCGATTGCTTGTAATACTTTTCACCCCTAATCCCTAACAACTTTTTGCCAAGTGCTCCTAAAGTATGCGCAATTCTGGTAAAAAAAAGTGTCTTTTATTTTATTTTATCATTATTTTTTTATTAGAAAATCTGAAGAAGAAAGAAAATAATAAGTATGAATGACAAACATCTTCGTTCATGGAGTGGCGTTAAAAGCTGTTCTTTTACGCCTTTAAATATCTCAACTCAACTGCATATTCCATAAACTAATTTTGAATGTAGTGGAATTCTATATCAGTCGACCGGATAATTGGAATATCTTTTACTCAGATAAATTACATAATGTATGTACAGTCGTGGGAAAAAAAAAAGGTAAACACCCCCTACTAACTCCTCAACTATCTTAGACGAAAGTTACTGGTACCGAACAATTGGAAATAAAGTCTACTTTTAAATGACGTATATTATAAATATACGTGGAAATCTGATTTTTTGTATATTATAAATTTGCTTAGGGGGCCATCTACATATTAAAACGAATCCAAACTTCATTTTTTTTTTTTAATGGCAATACCCAATTTTAACGAGATATTTCAAATCTTTGGTTCAAACTATGCCTAGACACCAAATTTCAAGTAATTTGAATGATAAGTTTTTGAATTATAAACACTCAAAATTTAGTGCTTCTAATGTTAAATTTCATTTTCATATTTTCATTTATAACCTCTGAAATTATGATCCTAATGTTTTAATTTTTTGTGCAGCAATAATACTAATATACGCAAACATAAATACGTTATATTTGCAATTTTTATAATTTTCTGATATGAGTTATGAATTATGAAATTAATATTAAAAAAATTATGAATTGCAACCTACAATTTTTTTGATGGATTCAGATTTATTAAGTCCAGCTTTATGGAAAACCAAAATTTCACATTTTTCTTCCAAGTAGTTTTCAAATTATGCTTAAAAAACGGCAAAATGATGGTTTAAGATGAATATGATAGAAGTGACTAAATATTTTGAAATTTCTTATGCTATGATGTAATCTAACAGGCTTAATTGACTGCTTAATGTGCCTTGATCAAGAAGGGAGCTGTCTCCGTTAACAATGGAGTACCGAACTTCAATTTGGACACAGCCCTTAAAATACGCTCGTTTTAAAATAATTAATTTCTCGGAAACTTTTGGTACGAATTGCATAAAAATTGGTTTTTAGACTAATTAGGGTGTAGAGTTCATTTATGCTGTCAGAATTGTGTACTGCTATTGAAAAAAAAACAAAGTTATGGTTCGTTTTAATATGTAGATGGCCCCCTAATCAAATTTTATATACATTTAAAAGTAGACTTTATTTCCAATCGTTCGGTACCAATAACTTTTTCCTACGATAATTTGTTGAGGAATTAGTAGGGGGTGTTTACTTTTTTTTTTTCCACGACTGTGCATATAAAATATGTGCTGTGTGTGTATGGGTATATGATATACAGTACAACCTCGAAAATCCGGTATCGTCGGGACAAAGACTAAGCCGGATATTTGAAAATTCCGGATTTCTAAAAGAATATTCAAAAGTACTTTTGATATTCTTAAGGTTGCTTTCATTCATAACTTAATTCATATCCAAGGGAGATTTATGTGAGAAAAGATGCAATTAAATAAAAAAAAAAAACTTACTTCAGTTGATATTTTCTGTCACAAAAAAATTCTAATAAACAGTAAAGTCATTTCGTATCGCGTAATTTCCGAAAGATTTATTTGAATTTCATTTCTTCAATTTTTTTCTGGTGGTTTTTAACAAGCTTTTCTCGGATTTAATACAAATTAAGAATATCGATTTCGAAAATACATTCTTGTTTCTGCAGATATAAAAATTTCCAGTCTAATTTATGGATTTTTCCAGTGGCACCTCTTTTTATGCCAGCACTTCGTCCTTGTTCCTCTGAGCTGCTACTAGCGTTATCGGTTATTCTTATGTATCTTAGCGTCAGCGATCTCGCTATCCGTTAACCCTGTCCGGTAACACATTGCTTTTTACCTCAAAGTTTTTAATTCGTAAACAATAGTTATTTTTTATTCTCCCGTAAGTTGGAAAAGTAAAAAAAAAAAAAAAAAAAAAGAAAAAAAGGGGGGGGGGGAGGCAGGGGATATTGATACTAGATTTTTGAAGTTGCCGGATTTCTGAATGACGGATTTTTGAGGTCACACTGTATATAGATATATCTAAAAAAGGGATCTATAAACTATTGTTTGAACCTATTCCTGTCCCTCATGATAGAGTTGGGATCTTGATTGGATTAGTCTTTATTTATCCGAAAAATAGCTCGATAATTAATTTATGCTTTAGTAGTCAAAACTTTTGCAATAAATGTTAACACAGTCGAACATTTTTTCAAAGAATTTATTATCACATATTGTACATATGACTTTTAATTTTTTTAAAAAAATTAATTGGTTCTAGTTCTAAAACTTTAGAAATACAAATGAAATAGTACAAAATGTTTTGAAAATTTTAATTTACAAATTTTGGATTATGTTTATAGATGCTCTATAAAGAAAGAATGAAATAAAATTCAGCAATCCAAGATACAGATGTTGTAGCAGTCAAACTATGTATAACCATGTGTAGTCAATATAATGTACCGCTACATAGTAAATGATTCAAACATTTTCATATGGCAAAAATGTAGTTGAATTGTACTGACGTTGTGTTTTGCAACATATCATATCTCATATAAACTTAAAAATAAAATTGTAACATTTTTTCTCTTAATTAGTCATTAATATGAACTATGTTTAATACAGTGTTTTGACTCTATTGAATGTTATTATGTACCAAATAATAAAATTGCATTCATTCAAGTTTGTGTCGTTTGTAAAGTAAGTTTGCAATAAACTACAATTTATTAAATTGAAAAATAAAAACGAAATAAAACCAAAATTCACCTGATTAATTAATAGACGAAATTCTTGACATAGCACGTATTTTAATTCAATATTTTTTTTTCAGTTTTTATGAGAAAAATGGCAACAAAAAGATGCAGTAATCTACTATTTTCCCTTTACTTTCAATATAAATGGAGTACTTCAGTTGCCACAATTACAAAATTTGTATTAAAAACTACAAAAAAATTAATATTTCAAAAATAAATTGAGATACAGCTTTCAAACAAATTGCATTTAAAAGCACACTTTTTTCCCTGTACGGCGGTGTAAAAATTGAAATTGAGCGATGTTTAGAAGTTTAAAAATTTGCAGTAGCGAAAATAGCAAAACCGAAATTTCATTTCAAATTTCGAATTGTTGCCATTCGCAAAATGACGTATGCGTTACGCACAGATATGTTTGTCCTTTATAATACAGATAGATAAAATAAAATTTTATTTCATTTGAGTCAAGTATAAGAAGGTGCGGAACTTAATGGGTTAAAGTAAAAACTAAAGGAATAGATTGAAAAGTTCTCTTTATAAATTCATTTTGAAAAGGACGGGGAGGGAAAAAATTCATGCTTTCCCCATGAGGGGGTGGGGGTGGGGGAAAGGTTTCGTCACTGACTTTAACTAATAACAAATTCAACAAGAAAGAAAAATCATGCGTACCGCATAGCTTATGAAACATTTTCCAATACATTCTCAATATTGTAACAAAACTTCACAGTTTACTAAGGTGAATAAACAATTTAAAAAAACAAAAAACCCGACTGCGTAAAAAGCGAACTAATTAATTATTTCTCATCAATTTGAAACCATTTTTTTTCAATTCCTACTATTAGCTCACACTCTCGCTATATATATCTTGTTCAAATTGTCAATCGTTAATAAAATACTTATTATTCATCCAATCAAGCTCAAATAAATTTTTTTAAACTTGCAGTGGATGACACTTGATGTTAATCCAGTTTTTTTTCAAATATTAATTCATTAATTAAATTAAATTAATTAATTTTCAATAATCAAGAGATCCCTCTTCTTGATCAAGGTATTTTAAGACCGAGAGAGCCCTCTTCTTTATCAAGGCGTTTTAAGCGCTACTCAAGAAGAAAGAAGAATGGGCGAAAAAAAATTCTCTTATTAACCTAAGTAGGAATTGACTTAAAATATTTTTTTATATATTACTTGTTTATATTACTTACCTATTTTTTTTATTTACTTGTATTGATGACTTTTAAGTTGTGTTTAATTGCTAGTTCCTATCTATAAACATTGTTTTGATGAGGTCTATGATGGTTAGAGTTGCAGTAAAGCTAGAGATCCAGTATACATACGCAACTTCCAGGTTGTATAATATTTTAACGGAGCTTCTGACTGTAAAATAGTCAATGAAACATCGTCTTTATTTTGAAAGACCTATCCAATGATATGCCACTCAATAGGGTGCATAAATGTTTTTTCGTCTCTACCGCCATTTTGTATTTTTCGGCCGCAATTTTGAATTTATAAAAACAAAACCTAGCCTATAACCATCGGGTCGTTAAGACGAATTGATAGAGACCTCATTCATTAAAATCCACCCAGCCGTTGGGATGTTTCGAGGGTATAAAGAAATCCACATACACAGATACGCGTGAAACACATAACCCTTCTTTTCAGTCAAGTAAAAAATGTGCGAAACTTACTTTTAAAGTTCTTGTAGGCTCCCTCCATAGGAATTTTATCGCCCTTTTAACCCTTCTTTTCAGTCGGGTAAAAACTAAGGAATAGACTGAAAGTTCTCTTTATAAATTCATTTTGAAAAGGACAGGGAGGGAAAAAACTCATGCTTTCTCCATGAGGGGGGGGGGGAGGTTTCGTCACTGACTTTAACTAATAACAAATTCAACAAGAAAGAAAAATCATGCGTACAGCATAGCTTATGAAACACTTTCCAATACATTCTCAATACTATAACAAAACTTCACATTTTACTAAGGTGAAAAATAACGTCTAAATGAACAATTTGGAAAACGCATAACCATAACGTATTTAAAAATCAAATATCTGATATTACCATGAATAGTCGAGAAAATATACGATTTTTTTCTGCAACTCTGTTTATGATCTATTGATATGTATGTATGCTACATTGTATGCCATAAGTTAATTCAATATTAAACGCATAGCACAGTTGAAAATTTCCATTCATGAATTTCCGCCAATAAACGAATCTTGTTGAGAAAGTTTGTGCAGCCCTGTATATGATCTACTGAATTCATAAACACGAAGTAATATTTAAATAACAGTTAATATAAAAAACGCATATCACAACTGAAAACTCACGTTCAACAATTATTGTTCATAGGTTTCAATAGTTCAATTATTGTTCATTTTCTTCTCTAGCCAATTACTTTTGTGTGTCCCTGTAAATCAACGATAATTTCTATGCATACCATATTTTATAATAAGAACCTTGTAGTATACGTGATATATATCCTCAGTGATATATATCAATTTCAATATGTTTAAACTAGTGTAATATCATTAAAATATACCGTAAACGGTTTTTTTCACAATAGACCACAATGTAACGGAATTCTTTTGACTTCCATGTAGATGAACCATAAATGCTACACACTTCATTTTCAATACCAAACATGCCATCGTAAACTCCAATAACATATATAAATTTCATGGTAATCGGACTATATTTACGCGAATTAGAGCACGGGCAGCCAGACAGACAAACAGACAAACTAAATTTATAAACACTTTTCAACTATGTTGGAAAGTGTTAAAAATAATTTTTATTTAATAACTATCAGGAATTATATTTATAAAAAATATATTAAGCTATATCTAAGTTAAATAAGAATCTACAGGACTGCCACAGGCTACTATTTTTTATTTCTATCTGGCACCACTTCCTCAAAACAGAAATCCTTAAACACTCACTTTGACAACATTTCCAAGAATTTATACTTCAAACTTTATATTAGAGAAATACTGGTGAGAACAGAATATAAAAATAGTCGTCTGTGGCAGCCCTGAATCTAGTACTATTTGCAGATTTGTTACCTTTCGACACTAATGAGCGAGATGTTATACTGGAAATTAAGTCAGTAAAATTTCGGCACCCAGCCCACGGTTACCCTGCAAGAAAGTTTGTGCATTTTGTTATGAGTCACCCTGAAAACCACACAATAAATATAATTTCACACTAAATCAAGCATTATAATTCTCCATCCAAACGTTTTAATTTGGACATTCTTTTAGTTCAGCCAACCCCACCCACAGAGATCCACAGGAAATCGTTTGTTTTTCGCTCGAAAACCTCCCCATTTGTACTATCAGATTTCTATCTTTTCCTGCGGAATTTCCATGTAAGTATTCTTGATCTATTTTCGACTATTTCATCATAACTTGACTCTTCTATAAATTTATCTCTGTAGGATTTTACGTGAAACTGCATTTAATACGTTATATGTTGTTAATTAATATAAAATGTGGCATCAGATTTTGATTATCTTTTACAGGGCTGAAACTAGCATTTTATGCACCCGGGGCAAATATAGATTTTGGCGCCCCCTCCCCACTGCTCTGCAAAGTATTTTTACAAAGAAAATTTTACTAATTTTCTAATAGCCGACTTATTTTAAAATTTAAAATATGTAATACTGTGACCTACGTAATCTACAATGGCGGATCCAAGGGAGAGGTCACGGGGGTTATGACGCCCCTCTGAACACCAACAAAAATATTCTAAAGATCATTTTGAAAATGAAATATACAGTAAAGTCCCGATTATCCGGTAGAGGTCTGCACGAGCCGAAATTTCCAGGCCCGGGCCCGGCCCGACTCATCGAAAAAAAATTCGGCCCGAGCCCGGCCCGTAGAAAAAATAATATTGGCCCGGCCCGGCCCGGTAAAAAAGTTAAAAGTTCGGTCCGAGCTCGGCCCGGCCCGGAAAAAAGTTAAAATCTCGGCCCGAGCCCGGCCCGGCCCGAATGAATTTTGCAAAAAATTGCTTTTTACGTCAATTTGGTTAAAAGTTTGTCTCGTACGAGGAAGCTCTGACCAAAAATATTTATCTTAACTCTTTTTTTCTCATGTTTATAATCTTCATTTTTATAGAAGTACCGCAGGCTGCGATATTTATCTTTTTAACGAATCTCTATTTCTTGTATGTAAATGTTTCAGTTATCATTAATATTGTTAATCCATATTCCATGTATTAACATACATGTATTCCATGTATGCTAAAAATATGAAAAATGCTATACAGTAAAATCTTCTAAGACGGAATTGCATAGAAAAGAAAAAAAAATGCGTTATAGACAAGTTTCCTTCTTAGCAAGTGTAAATGTATCATATACTTTTCTTACGTATTAGTATTTTAATTTTGCATGGATCAACACGTTTTTCAGTTTAAATATGGGATTCCGTCATAGGCAGGTTCCTTTTCACACGTTTTACTATATTTTAATTTAGCTATATTTTAATAAGCGTAGAAATCTACTATTCTTTTAAAAAAAATAAATTTTAATATGTAAGTGTAGAATAATGGCAATTTAAAAATTTATGCATTTTTTGAAAAATTTGTTGGACCAGGTCTAATTTAACTGATCTTTCAAAGGATCTGGCCAAGCTGAGACAATGATTTTCATACGGGCTGGGTCAAAACTAGGACTGAAAATTTTGGGCCGCGAAGACTAGGAATGAAACCAGTACAGAAAAAATAAGACAGAAAAGACAGACCTCTGTACAGAAAAAATAAGTTAGGCCCGTCCAGGCCCGAGCCTTCAGAAAAAAGTATGGCCCGGTCCCGTCCCGGACCGAGCCTTCAGAAATAAAGTACGGCCCGGGCCCGGCCCGAAAAGTGTGAAGACCAGGCCCGGCCCGGTCCGAGTGCCGTGAATGAAAATCGGCCCGAGCCCGACCCGCGGGCAGGCCCGTGCAGATCTCTATATCCGAGTCCCGCTTAACCGAGTTATTTTCTTCTGATAGGACTGATGGCTTCCATTATTATGAAACAGCCATTATAAATGAAGTGTTAGGTGAAGATGAAAGAGCAGTCCCATTCTGACCAGAAAATCAGAGTTCTAACTTTTTACCGCTGCTCTTTCATCTTCACCTAACACTTCATTTATAATGGCTGTTTCATAATAATGGAAGCCATCAGTCCATCACAAGAAAATGATCCATTCCAAAGGTATAATCCTTCATTTGGCGACTCTTCATTCTGGCACCCGGGGTACATGCCCCCTCTGCCCCCTCCCCCCGCCTTAGTTTTGTCCCTGATCTTTTATATTCAAATCTGTTTGCATTTCACAATTATCCCTCCTTGAATATCGAACGTAACGCGATGTAATTAACATTAGCGCTCGGATCCGTTTGGATCCGACGATTTCATATAAGCTCTCAGAATTTAAACAAGTCACAAATTGTACTTCAAATGTGGCAAATGAGGTGCGTTCGTACTATAACTAGTTTTATAAATATTCAAATCTTGGTGAAATAACTGTTGCCCTCTTATGCAAAAATGCATGATTACAAAATTTATTACGATTATATATATTTAATTCAGTAATATGGATATAATATGACTCCATCTTAAGTAAAACGTAATCACCATGGCAATCTGGAATCACTACCTATCATGGGATATCATTGAATTAATTATGTATGACAGGATTTAATAGGATAATGGCCATGGAAACCTATTAATCATTATCTATCATGGGATATCACTGAATCAATTACGTATGATAAGATTTAACAGAAGGAATAAAACTTTTATATAAGTAATATTTTAAATATTAATATCTTTTTAAGTTTTGATTCGATTTTCATTAAATTTGAAATGACTTTACAAAATCGATTACATATATGAAATTTCAAACCATTCGGATGGGTAGTTTTTGCGCTGTTACATGCGGACGGGCGGACCAGACGACGACCATAGGTGCTACGTATTTATATAATTGCGAATGCACTTAAAAATTGAATTAGTTTCCGAGATATTAAATTTTTGTAACTTTTAACGAAGTTCCTCTGAAGATAATAACTAATTACTCCATTTTTGTGGTTAAAAAGGTGAAATAAAGCAAATTATTATATTTTTATTGGCGATATTTTTTCAGTAAAATTGTAAAAAGAAGTTATTTCCAACGAATATATGGTGGAATAAAAGATTAAATTACATTTTCTAAAAAAATTAGAAGAACACATTTTTTTTTTTTTTTTCACATATTCAAACTTCGTGTATCACTTTATTAGACAGAACCAAAAATCGTCTGTCGACATATTGACATTTAGAAATGATTACTTTCTGGATTTTGTAGTCAACCAAGGAGGGAGATTTAAGCTCTTTGCATTTATATGGGCAATTTTTGCGGCCCTATTCACATGAATTGAATTTAAAGAAAAGGCATATGGTATTTTCAATTAAACGTTTTCCAAACATGGTTGTTAAAACGTTTCACTCGAAAGCTAAAAGTAAAATAGTTCATCCCGTAAAAATGACATTTCCTTAACCCCTTAAGTATCGCTCCCATCAATATGAAGGGCCGAGGTATCGTTCTCTATTTCTCGTGTCCGTGAATGAAGATTTAAAACCGTTTACACTACCGGAAAAAACATCTGAAACCAGAAAAATTTAACTGCTATTTCCTTATGAAGTTTGGCTTGTAATTTGAGCGAATTATGGTTTGTAATGAATCGAAGGTTTCTGATAGTAATTGAAATATTAGTAAATCCGAGAGTGATTCAGAAGAAAGTAAATCTTACGATGATTCAAAAAGACTTCAAATCGAAATATATTCTACACAAAAAAAAATATTGATATTGATAATCATCATTTACGTACATATATTATTTCAAATATTATTTCTAAAAATTTATAAAGTAGTAAAAATACAAAAAATAAGAATCTTATTCATATTAATTTGTATGGTGTAAAACAAGTATTAAGGTGCTAAATTCCCGCATGAAATTCCCCTCATTTTTTTCTGCAAATGTCAATATGTTCTATAACAACTTTTTTTTCGCCCCAAACATACAAACTAATTGCATATTTTATTTAGAAACCTTATAATTATTCAATTTCTGCCATAAAAAATAGGTACTTTATCATGGTTTTCATATAACTATTAAGTGATCGTTAAGGGGTTAAAAAATAATAACCTATATTTAAAAACTATTTTTGTTTTCTTATATAAATTCGTCAAAGTTACGTTTTTTTACTTCACTATCTCCGAATTCGAAAACCAAATATTAAAAGAACGATAATACTTTTGACAAATAACGCTTTGCATCAAAAACAACGTAATCTGAAAAACGTAATTTTTGCAATTTCTGTTTAATCGGCATTGAAATTTGGTACTTCATAAAATTAATGTTGTATTTTCTTTCGTTTGTAGGCGCAATTTCAACAGAAGATTTAAAATATAGTGTCAAAATTGGGGGTTGCCATTGAAAAAATAAGGTTTGGCCTGGTTTTGATTTGTAGATGGCCCCTAAGCAAATTTTATATACACCATTTAAAAGTAGACTTTATTTCCAATCGTTTGGTACCAGTAACTTTCTTCTACAATAATTAGTTGCAGAGTTAGTAGGAGGTGTTCACTTTTTTCCCACGGCTGTACATATGTATATGTTGTGTAGCGTAATAACGTAATCCTCTTGGTCATTAATTTCAATTCCACAATTTTCATACGTCTTGTAGGTGCCATTTCACGCCATTAGTCCCGCTGTGAAAACCAAGGTTATCAATTTGCATACTGTTATAAATTGAAGTTGTTTGGTGCTACTTGTGTTACTTCTCGCTTCTCATTACAGCATCGTTATTCTCAAGCCAACTGCGATTTCGAGATGAGTTGTGTTGCCGAAGCAACTTTCTTTTTTTATTGAATGTCATTGTATAGCCTTAGTTTGCTTGTCGTATTCATGTTTACATCTTTTTTTTTTTTTTTTTTTACGCGACTTTCGTCCATTTTGTTTGCGATATTTAAATATGTATAATTTTCGTCCATGCGTATTTTTTTAAGAAATATTTTGTAGACATCCAAATTCAGTGTTGTTTAGGAGTGGGTTGCCACATGTCCCGATTTTGAGTGTCTTCAAAACCTGTCCCGCGCAGTGGTTAGGCGGAACAACAAAAGTCCCGGTTTAACACGATGCACAAATTTATTTTAGGACCCTTCAATTGTTTTTTAATTGGAACCCAACAAAAATCTCTGAAGACAGAACCTATGAAAAACGGAAACTTTTATAGTCCCTTCCAAAGGAATATCTCTAAAATATACCTGTTTACAGGGAAACGTGCCTAAATGGGAATTTGATGCGGCTCCTAGCGATTCTGTTTTCAAGTTTTACAGCACTTTGCTATGTAAAACCTGTGTAAACAGAACCTGTTTACAACGAAATTCTGTTCCCTACGATAGGAATACTTTAAAATTATACCTGCTAAATTCAATTTTGTTTATCCCAAGTGATTTCGCTTTTAGAGGTTTTACTGTATAAGATTGTTGTCTTTTTTAGTATAATAAAATTTGCTAAGACGGAGTCGCAAGTGCAGGAGAAAAATTTCATTTTATACAGGCTTCCGTCTTAGCAGGTAAAATTTTAGGGTAATCCTACTGTAGGAACAATGAAATTTATACGTTTAAGACAACAAGTTTTCCATTATATACATGCTCCGTTTTCATAGAGCTTACTGTTATTTATGTCCCGATTTAGAAGCCGCTGTCCCACTTTTGTTGTCCTTGTCCCGCTTTTTGTGACATTGGACCTGGCAACGCTATTTAGGAGTGAACTCATTGAGTTGAAACTCATGAATTTGAACCACTTTCTGTGAGGACTGAGTTGAGTTTGATTCACTTTTTGAAAAGCGAGTGTGAGTTGAATTAGTCTAAAAGAATCCTCGTGTTTCAGTGAAAATTATAACTGTAATTCATTCGTTCTTTTTTTATCTGAAAAATTTTGTCGCCTTTGAAAACGCGTTATTTCTTTGTTTGTTCTTTTCATTGAAGTGTGTTTGGCAGGGCCGAAACTAAGGGGGGGGGGGGGCAGAGAGGGCATGTGGCCCGGGCGCCAGAACAAAGAGGCGCCAAATAAAGGATTATACCTTTGGAATGGATCATTTTCTTCTGATGGACTGATGTCTTCCATTATTATGAAACAGCCATTATAAAGGAAGTGTTAGGTGAAGATGAAAGAGCAGTAGTAAAAAGTTAGAACTATGATTTTCTGGTCAGAATGGGATTAAAAAATTTTCCATAATTTAAAAAAAAAAAAATTATAGCCATTATTTTTCCAGAAAATCAGAGTTCTAACTCTTTACGATTGCTCTTTCATCTTTACCCAACACTTCATTTATAATGACTGTTTCATTAAATATATATATATATATATATGGTCATTTCCCCCCCGCCCCATTCTGACCAGAAAATCAGAGTTCTAACATTCACCTAACACTTCATTTATAATGACTGTTTCATAGTAATGGAAGACATCAGTCCATCAGAAGAAAATAACTCGATTAAAGCGGAAACTCGATTTAAGCGGGACTCGGATAATCGGGACTCTACTGTATATTTCATTTTAAAAATTATCTTTAGAATATTTTTGTTGGTGTTCAGACGAGGGTCATGACACCCGTGACCCCGCCCCCCGCCCCCCTGGAACCGCCATTGTAGATTATGTAGTTCAGTATTACATATTTTATGATTACATATTTTAAATTTTATAATAAGTCGGCTATTAGAAAATTAGTAAAATTCTCTTTGTAAATATACTTTGCGGAAAAGGGGTTGGGGGGGGGGGGGGTGCGCCAAAATCCATGTTTGCCCCGGGTGCAAAAAAGGCTGGTTTCGGCCCTGGTGTTTGGTCGGTGAGATCTCAAATCCTCTGCGAGAACGTTAAACTTATGAGCGTAGAATGCATTCTTGTATTTAAAATATCTCCTCATAAATATAATATTTCTAATTTCTTTTTTCTATGTATTGTTCTTAAAAGACCTCTCTTGTTTTTAAACACTTTCCAAGATAATTGAAAAGTTTTATAACTTCGGCTTGTCTGTCGTCTTTCTGTGCTCTAACTCGCATAAATGTAGTCCGATTGGCATGCAATTCATAGATGTTATTGGGTATTATGGCAGGTTTGGTATGGAAAATGAAGTGTGTAGCATTTACAATTTCATTTACAGGGACACTCAAAAGAATTCCGTTACAGCACGGTTTATAGGAAAAAATCGTTTGCAGTGTATGTTAATGATATTTATTACACTATTTTAAACTCACTGAAACTTATATACAGGGTGTATCTGAAATACTTCAACAAACTCAGGGGGATGATAGTACTCATGACGACGAGCAAAAAATGCAATAGAACATGAGGTCGCAAATGACTTTTAAAGGATGAAAATCGAGAAAATGCGTCTGGAAATGGGCAAACTGAGACAAGAAAGAAACACTCCAGAAAATTATTTATTGCACGGACTACGTACAACACAGCTCGTGATGTCCAGAGAAAACAAATATTTTACAACAATTGTTCAAAGTGTAGACCGCGGACATTATTACACAGAGTACATCTACGGAGGAACGACTGGCAGACACGCTCAAATTTACAGGCGTGGATTCCTGCTCACAGATTTGTTTGGCTTTTTTCCAAGTTTTTGTTATCTGTTTCTGACCGGTTTTGCACAAAGTGAAAGGAAAACCAGTTTCGTGCTACTAGCCAGTTCTGCAGAAAAGCAGAATGCGAGATTTCGATATTTTTATTAGTTTTGCGATTTTCACCCTTTAAACGTCATTTGCGACCCCATGTTCTATTGCATTTTCTGTTCATCTTGATGAGTACTATCATCCCCCTAAGTTTGTTGAAGCATTTCAGATACACCCTGTATCGTGAAACATCACTGGGCTCGGTATAATTACCTTTTCCTGCGTTTTCCTCCCCAAAGGTCAAGTTAGAAGATAGTGAAGCGGGAGGGGACAATTGACGGGACACTCGCGTGTGTTACTTGGCGTTGAGAGGAAGATATTTCGCCAAGCATTGAATTAAAGAATCAAGACAGTCTTTTAAACATCGGGCCTATATAAAAATTTAAATGAAGCCGATAACATATGAATCATTTTCAATGGATATGAGTTTCACGAGTATATGGCTGTTCACAAATCCAAAGGCGACTTTATACACAAGTTTTAATTCATTTTTTTCGAAAATGCATGAAACGGCAGGTGCTGTTTTTCAGAAATTATGTTATCGAAAGACGTTTTCCGGTTTTTGGTAAACGTAAGAGATCTTCCAGAAAATACCATCAAAAAGGGCGTTTTGAACCAAATTTCCAGATAAAAAAAAAACAGCCAGAGAGAGAATAGAAAAACCGGTTATCATTTGACCACAATTGCTTAGAATTCGATAATTTATTTATCAAAGAATGGAAAACTCATTTTAATTCCTAATCGCTTCCATAGTCAAACCTGCCAATTTTGTACTTCTACTTTAAAAAAAGAGTTAGTACATGTGTCAAGCTTACATGGACATATCATGAACATGGATCATACCAGAATCAAATTTGTTTTTCTACATAGTAGAACTGGAATGAATTATTTCCAGGATGTGTCAGGAAAGCAGTATGTTTTGCAAAAATAGTAATAGTCATAATGAACTTCCGTTAATGGAATCATTGAAAATATACATTAAGGGTGTTCTCAAATGCAAAAGGGCAGCTTTATGACATAACTTTTCATTTATTTTTGTTCGGAAATGCATAAAATTAAGAGGTGCTGTCGTTCAGAAACTATCTAATCCAACTGGTTCTTTTTTTTTTTTTTTTTGCAAACACAATATATCTTTCAGAAAGGGGGGCGTTTTGAACCGAATTTCCGCGCGAAAAGAGAATAACCACTCAAGAAAGAGTGAAAAACGCGTTTGTCACGCGACCAAAATCGCTTATAACTCAATAAGTAATTTATTTATAAAAAAAAATTAAAAAATACAGTTCGATTCCATATCGCTTTCATAGTCAGACCTTCCAATTTTATATCTTTTCGTTAAGAAATGAATTTGTAAATGTGTCAAAACGTTTTGCGCTTGTTGAGCACACGAGACTTTCTGAAAGATTTTCCGACTCATTTTTAACTGCAAAGGCATAAAGGTGCCAAGTCGGACTGTTGAAACGGTTGAAAATGAATAATAAGTTTCATATTTTGATAAATAAGTTACTTATTGAGTTATAAGCGATTTTCATAACGTGCCGGCAGGTTTCTCTCCACAGGTTTCTCTCCACAGGTTTCGCGTGCGAAAATTCAAAGCGTTCAAGTTCAAGTTCAAAAGGTTCACCTTGACAGTATTTTTGATAGATCTTTTGCTTTATCAAAAAATGGGCAACACCATTCCAGTACAAAGTTTCTGAATACGAAAATCTGCCCATTTTATACATTTCTGGACAAGAATTAATTCAGAAATGTCTCAAAAAGTAGTTCCTTTGGATTTGAGAACAGCCATAATAAATTACAAAGAAATATTTTCAAAAATATACTTTTATTATACAACTTCAAAAGTTATTATATTTTAACCTTCTTTTGTTCTAAGTTACATCAACTTTTTTAATGAATCTTTATTTGAATGTTGAAAAGTCTTTAGTTTCTAAGCAATAATTAAGGTTGCTATTGCGTAATTCGTCTTGAAGAGACATAATCTATAATACACTGAAAAATTTTCCTATAAATATGTACGCTGTAGTCGTGACCCGACCGAGCATATTTAATTGTTTATTTCATGGGCCGGAGCAGATCTGTTTTTACTTATTTTTGTACGGGCTGGCCCTGAACTGTGAAAATATAAAAGAATCGGATCCGGTCCGAACTTTTAATTTTACACTGACCGGGTCGGGAGAGTTTCCGTGCGGGCCTGGCTGGGCTGAACCCGGTCCTGGAAATTCGGCCGGTGCAGACTTCCAGCTCTGACCCGAATTTTCTCTCTGCTGATTGTTAGCGTGACAACGTCAAAATATGTTGCGACAAAAATGTTAATAAATTAAAGCAATAAAATATATGTATACAATATAATTAATATAGCTTTTATTGTAAAGTTTTTATTTCATTAAAACTGCACAAATAATAATAAATAAATACAATATGTAATTATTTGTCACTGGATGTGACTGAAATTTTAAGAGAAAACTTTCAATTACCTTTTATATAATATTTTATAAATATATATTTATGAAATAAATAATATTATAAAAAAAACAAAAGTTCATTTTTCTGCAATATAGTATAGTGTTTAGCATACATTGTATATATCAGTGAAGTTAGGTTTCATTATTTAAATGTAAATAATGTAACTAAATTTAAATATTGGTACTTAAAGTAGTAATCTATTATTTTATTTTATTAAATTACTATTCTCATTAGATTATTAATGTTCATTGCTTATATAACTTAATATTTTCAAATTAAATTAATTTTAAATTATATAAAAATTACTCTTGTATTCTGTGATATTAGAACTTTTTTCTACCTCTTCTCCCTTTCCTTTTTGGTTGTTTGCTTCTTTAATTTATTTATGTTTATTATTTTGGACTTAATAATCTGAAATTAAATTAATTTTAGAGCAATTAAAAGTTACTCTTTTTGAAAAACAAAATAAAAAAATTAAATGAAGGTGAATGTCTTATATGATAAAGTATGAATCAAAGCAATTTTGTTCAAACAAGAATTATTTTAATTTCTGAATATTTTTTATGAACAAAAGTTTTCATGATTTAGCCAAGAATTATTTTTATCATTTCATTTAGGAAAAATAAGCATTATTACATATACCTAGAAAAAGACCTTATCAAATAGTGAAAGGCTCATTACATACAGTAAACCTGCCTTTTCATGGCAAGCATATCTTAAAAATTAGTATTAATCATACATTTTGTCAGATTTTTTATTTAATTCCTTGACACTACAATAAAATTATTTTGATAAATAATTTACAAGTTTTTTAAAACTGGAGTATTTTATTTCAGTAATAGTTGTTACTTTTTAACCTGATGAAATAAATAAAAATTATGTTCTGTTTTTCTAAACTCTAAAAAAGAGGGGGTCCTTATAAAATATATTCCTATACGTCTGATAAAAAGAATATATTTATGTAAATTGATATATTGAACAATCAATAATACGGAACAGACATAATACAGTACACACAGTACACGTAAATTTACTGCAGCCTCCCCCCTCCCCAGACACACATATTTTTTTTTTATTAATCAATATTTTTGTAATGGCATAAGACATACCAAGGTTTAAAAAAAAATGTGCATTTTCTTTAATTCCAAATTTCTACTAAATAACCATCCCTAATATGTCAAATATAAATAAAAAATATAAACAGTCATCTCCACAAGCCGCACTCCTAGAGTAAAACCTGCATTGCTGCAATGTAACTTTTCAACTGCTTTATTATAGATCACAGTACTTTATTTGTTTCCTTGATGTAAAGCATATTTTAAAAATATTTCAAAACAAAAATTCTCAATGATAAATTCAGGAGATGGCTTTAGTGTGTGCAAGTGCGTGTTTTTTTTTTTTTTTTTTTTTTTTGGGGGGGGGGGGGGATATTTCTGGAAGTTTTGCTTGAGTTTAATGTTTATTAGTGTAGTTTAAGTGCAAATCCTCCCTGCAACCACAGGAGCTTTAAAAATTCCTCCTGGAGAAAAATGCCTGATTTTAACCCTAGAAATATTAAAGATTCTAAATTACTTAACGCACTTAGTTTTTACTTATTCTCGTACTAAATGTGGCAAAGAGGGTATACATATAACATATTAAATGAGTTAAAGGAAATATTTAAAAAAAAATGCTAAAAAATTATTAAAATTTACAAATTACTTAACGCATTTAGTTTTTACTTATTCTCTTACTAAATGTGGAATAAGGGGAAAATAAAGGGGATTCATATATAAATCATATTTCATTCATATCAGATTTATATTATAAATCATATTCATTATAAAACATATTAAATGAGTTAAAAGAAAATTTTAAAAACGAAATTGCTAAAAAAGTTATTAAAATGTACAAATTATTTGACATATTCAAATTTTATGTATTATTCTCTTAGAATTATTTACAAAAAATCTATATAACTATATGTTACAAAAACCAGACGTTGAAATTTTTTTTTCAAAAACAAAACTAATAAAAAGTTATGTTTTCTACATAATTTAAGCATATTTTTTTATTCTCTTGACAATTGTAAACACACACACACACATATATATACATATACACACATATTATAAATTTGAGACGTATCAAATTTTCAAAATAGAAAACTGTAATATTCATTTTAATAAAATCATAATCAAAATACTTGCATTTTACTTATTGCATACAATTCTATATCATGTAACCCAAGCACATCTAAACAATAATATTTTTTTAATTGCAGATTATCTTAAATAAATCTTTTTTGGAATTTGTTCTTGCCCTGTATATTAATAAACATGGAATATTTATTAATAGAGAGAAGGTACAATTTTTTAAAAAATATATTTATTTTGTACGCGATTTTCTTTTCTAATTCGTTTTCTGGCGGGACCAATCCTATATGTTGATTATTTTCTATATAATAAATAATATTCAGTTAGCCAAACGAGGGATAAACTGCTCAATACAGTAACCCTACTCGTGCGCCGTAGCTTAGGGGGCATTTAAAGCTGGGGAGAATTTTATTGTCCGTGTGACCCGTGCCCAGCGTAGTCTCACCCCCTGTATATCACTGAGGTGTACTATGTGGCACTTTTTTTTTTTCCGGGGAGTCTGTACCGATTTATGCTGTTATTTGAAAAAAAAAAGGAGTTTGAACTAATCTTATTCGTTTTATAAATTTTGAATTTGAGCGCGAACTTAACTCGATAAAGCATGTAACCGAACTATGCTCTTAAACCACTAAATTTAACAGAATAAAAAAAACTGCCGTAAGTAGCTTTGCTATTAACTTCTGAAATGCGACTAATACGAAAGTTCCGTTTTTAATCGATTTTAAAACTTTATTTGAATACATTATTGATATATTTTTATATAAAATCGCTTTTTGGTGTGTTGTTAATGGGGAATATAACAAATATATAAAATTTTAAAAATCTACTATAGTCTCTCTATTCTAAAAGAAGTAACATACGCTGTCACCGCCGCCGTCGCCGGTTTTGAATTTTTTGTGAACGGAGGTCTTTCTCCGTTAATATTAAGAATACAAAATACATACAAGAATTCAAATAATAATAAGAATACAAAATGCATACAAAAATATGAAAATCGGCGGTATTATAGAGAAATGTTTGATAAACACGATGATGCAGACAATTTTTAAATCGAAGAATTATTTTAAGAAATATTTAATGCTAAATTTGGAAAAAATCATTCCATTAAAAAAGTTTTATAGGAGCAAAAACTATACATGGGAATTAATTCATTTTTAGATCATTTTATACGTTAGAATTTCCCGGTGTGCAGATTGCATTTATTTTTTTAATTTGACTCATTTTTTGAGGCTTTATTTCTATTTTAAATTCAAATTTTCAGCATTTCGAGAGACATTTTTTATTTATTTTAGAAAATGGTGATGAAAAAAGAACAGATTTAAACTGTTGCCAACTGTATAAACAGCTCAAACAATAATGTTTGCTTCAAATAAAAAATTTATTTACACGTGACTATTATAAACAGAAAAAAAAAACCCTTTCAAATTAGAATTGAATAATTACGTATAAAAAGTAGGAACTTATTGAAAATTACTTCATAAAAACTATATTTACTTTAACTGAATTTTAAAAGAGAAAGAATATTGTAAAATAATACATTCATTAACATGCGTAGAAGTCTTAAATAGCAGAAATTACGTCACATTTACGTCAGATTACACTTATTACGTAAAATGAACAAAAAATAATATTGCAAAACAGTTTAAATTTAAAAACTGCGCGAGACATTTATCTGATATTTTGAGATGAACTTTTCAACTATTTTTGTTAGGACAGCGCAAATAATATTTCATTTCTAACAAAAGTATTTTCACGTAAATATTAAAAAGAGAACGAAAAGTTTGGTGAAAATTACGTCAGATTAAAAACGATACATTTAATATGTCTTATTTAAAAGAACTTTCTTTTCGCTTTGTTAAAAAATACCGGGAGACAAAGACTCTGTTTACTTAATTTATTTTATATTAGCATATTTTGAAATAATTATCTGATTTTATTTAATCAAAGGCGAAAACAGTCATTGTATTTTTTAACAGCAGCTGATTTTTCCTTAAAATTACCCAATCAAAGAGAAATTAATAGAAACCCGTTTATAGGGATATCGCCATTGTTTTTTAAATTATAATTCAATCTTTCAAAATCTTTTTAAAGCTGATTAAATTAACGTGCTTTTAGAGACTGCAGTGCCTGAACGGGGGTTGGCGAGCGTAACTTGTAGGGGACCGAGCCTCCTAGTTTTAATAAAAAAATGGTTTTCAACCATGTTCTGTCACCCGTGCGGGAAGCCCTGCTTGGATCGCCTAGTCAATATTATAAAGGAAAACGTGTCTGTTCTTAAGGCTGTTAAACTAAGTTTAGAATTTTTATTTATTCCGGTAACTTTTAAGTGTTTAAACCCCTTTTTGCCTTTTTAGGCAACAAATTTAACTCTGAGGACAAAGTAAGGGTCAATAAACACCCCTGCCCTATTCTGTCGGGAAATTCTCAAAGAAATAGATAAATTAATAAAATCGTCATAATTTGTTCCCATCCAAAAAAAATTGCATTTATTTGCTGAACTTCGAAAGGACTTGGAAATAAAAGTTATAGAAGATAAAACCTCAAAATCAAAGCAAAGTCAATGTATTCATTTTTTAAACTCTGCACTAATTAACTTATGTAATTAACTTTTGTTTTGATACTTAAATTTTCATACTTTTTCCTAATGGGAAAAATAAATTTTAATAATATTAATTGTTACCTTTTTTCCACAATTAAAATCTAGATTTAAACATTACCTCCATTAAAAGACCACCTCTCTGAGCGACCAATTTTTATTGGAACAAAACGTGGTCGCTTTAAGGAAGTTTTAACTGTACTTATGAATGCAATTTGTTTCAAAACTGTATTGCAATTTGTTTGAAAACTGTATCGCAATTTACGCATATTTTATGGTTCTTGAAATAATTTTCAATCAGATATATTTTTTAATCTATCTGTATCGCGTGCAGACGATTAGAAAAGATAAGTCCTTTTGCATTTAAGTAAATATAAATAGTTTAGTATTTGTTTTTGGCTGATATTCCATAACAAAATTAAAACTTCACCAATAAAATAAAATAAAACAGAAATTTAAGAGATATGCCATCGAATTAATTACACGCTTAAACAACTGAAATGATCGGAATAAAAAAGAACTGCTTTAAGTAACGAAGTTTTCGGTTGTTTCTTCGGCTATTAACAAATATGATAGTATCGCTTTCAATAAATTTCAAAACTTTATTTGAATGCAAAATTGATACTTTTCAAATAAAAATGCTTTTTGGTGCATGGTCTTAATGGGCAATCAAAAGAAATATATTAACCTGAAAAAAGTTTTTAACCATTTGGAAAAATGGTTACTGTCCTCTGTCAAGGTAGGAAATCAAAAACATATCTGAAGCGTTTTATTGGCAGAATCCGAATTTTATTCGTTTTCTGATTGCTCTATACAGTAATCTGTATTTTCCCTTTACTTTCAGCAGAGATAAATACTTCTTTTGCCACTATGACAAAAAAGTAATAAAAACTAAAAAAAAAAATTAATAACTCAGAAACAAATTGAGATACAGCTTTCAAACAAATTGCATTTAAAAGTACATTTTTTTCTCTATACGACGGTGTAAAAATTAATATAGTGGGATAAATTATTTGAAAACAACGTTTAAACACACAATAAAACAAGCAGATTTGATCATACGTATACGTTTCGTGAGTACTAGGACTCACATCCTCAGTGTAAAAACTTTAAAAACAATATCCCCCCAACTGTTTTTAAAGTTTTTGCCTGTTTTTAAAGTTTTTACACTGAGGATGCGAGTCCTAGTACTCACGAAACGTATACGTATGATCAAATCTGCTTGTTTTATTGTGTGTTTAAACGTTGTTTTCAAATAATTTATATTTTCACACAAGTTCTGACTTATAATATAGTGGGATGTTTAGAAGTTTAGGAATGAAATTTCATTAAAAATTGGTCCAAGAATATTAATGTTTAATCCATGGCGTACGTAATGAATGACCAGCTCCGTAGAAGTTTAAAAATTTACAATACCGAACCGAAAAATGTAATCCATGGCGTACGTAATGTATGATCAACTCCGTGCGATTTTTTATGTCTTAAATTTTAGTCTTTGAAAAAATCATTTTCCAAATGGTCGTTGTAATTTCTTAAATTGCTTTTTTTTATTATTAATTTGTAAAGTTTTTTTGAATTAAATTATTTTTTCCTTATGCGTAACCCGGGACCGGGAGGCTCGGGATAGAATTAATGGAATTTAAATTCCAGAATACAGTTACGTAAACCCATTTCATTTGTATTCTAAAATTTATTTAATACTTGGGTTATATTTAACGGATGGAATGCAATAAGTTTACGAAATTTCTGTTTCCACACTTTTATCTTTTTCAAATTAAAAAAAAATTAACCTTAAAAATTATCCTGAAAGCACTCTTGACACTTTATTTTTAAATTCACCCTCACATTATATTCTTACATAAAACAGATGCATATATATATTTCAAAGCGGTACATACTATAATGCAAAAATTTCATCAAGTTTTACAAGACACGTGTCTGTTTTTCTTTCCCGACCACCCATAAAAAATTCCCTTATCTTTTACGTTTCTAGATCTTCGACGAAGTTTCTGGCAGCACCCTCTTCTGCTGTCGCCGTTTATTAGATGTACGCTGTCGGCACATTGTTTCATGAGGTACCCTAGGGTGCCTGCTTTAGTTATTACATGGTTTTGTTGATAAAAATATTGAGTCTTGCAGGTTATAAAGCTCCAGTCCAACATGGCATTAGAGAAGAACAGCCGGGGTGAAAAATGAAAGTTAAAACGGGTACATATAAGGAAAATATCGCAAAGAAACAATTATTGTTAAACATACCCTTTATATAAAATTCGTTTCAAATTAGGTAGATTTCGTAAAAAATATTATATTGCAGTCGTTACCATGGTGCGACTTTTGAAAAATTCCTTCATAACTTTTCATTATAGGGCCCCAGGAACTCAAAACCACCCCCCACCTAAAAGGTTTATGTATATATATATATATATATATACATTCTATATAATATATATATATATATAACCATTAAATAAACATTACCGACCACCATCAAAAATTGTGATTATGAATGAAATGACAATAACAGTTTCCACCAACACAATTAACATGGATACTAACAACATAGAATATAACAAGTTGCTATATATATATATATGTGTGTGTGTGTGTGTATGTATGTATGTACTAAATTTTGTCCGCACGATAAAAGTCATAATTATGCACGGATCGTCTTCAAACTCGCCAAACACATTGAGATGGCTAATATCTCGACGGGGATTGTAAATGAGAAAAATCGGCCTAAGACAGTAGAAATGGGGTGCGGTTAAAATTTTTGAATACCGCCCTAACACGATTCTGATAAAGCCAGCTCTTACAGAAAAATGACAGGAAAATTAAAAATCCCTGCCGGCTCGGGCCTACAGGCGGAGGTAGATTTCGATGTTAAGTACTAAATTCTCCAACAAAACTTAAATCAAGATTAGAGATAAAACCCAGTTTCTTCACAAAGAGTGAGCTGTAGGGAGCTAAACGTTTTGTGAAAATTATAATATACACGAATACACACACACATGTATATGGAATAGGTTTAAAAAATGGCTACAAAAAATTCAGAGAACCTTAAAGTGTTAAAATATGTTAATATTTCCATAGTCGGGTTTTTATCATGTTTTAATACGTTTCTTCAAACTTACATGGCGCTACATATTCACCTGCTGAGGTCCATTATATTTCCAATATGACGAAATATACATATTTTTTTAATTCGTCAAACTATTTATTTTATTTTGAGTTTTCATGCTGAAATCTTGCTCTAGAAAACTTATGACATAATATTCAATTTGTCAAACTATTTAATTTTACACGTGAAAATTTTGCAAAAGAAAAGTAATTGTTGTGGTGAGAATTTTCTTGTTTTTTTTTTTTTTTTTAATTGTTGGCAACTGCTATAACGAAAAACTTTTATTTTTTTCCTGCCATTGTTGTGTAAGAGCTGGTTTTATCAGATTCATGTTAAGACAGTATTCAAAATTTTGAACCCTCCCCATTTCCATCCTTTTGGGCCGATTTCGCCCATTTTCAATCTCCGCCGAGATATTAGCCATCTCAAAGTTGTTGGCGAGTTTGAGGACAATCCGTGCATAATTGCGACTTTTATCGTGCGGACAAAATTTAGTACATACATACATACATATATATATATATATATATATATATATATATATAAACTTTTTAGGTGGGGGTGGTTTTGGGTGCCTGGGGTCCTCTAATGAAAAGTTATGAAGGAATTTTTCAAAAGTCGCACCATGGTAACGACTGCAATAGGTAGTATTTCTTACGAAATCTACCTAAAAAAAAACTTTTTTTGGTTCAAAGTTGTCCTAACTATAATACTTTTTTATAATGCCTTATTTCACATGATATTTATATTATGATTAAAGTTACCCTACATGGCTGGATAACTTTGAACTAGGTTAAAAATACATTTTTTATTGTTTATATCATTATTATTCCTTAATTTCTGGTAGTCATACAATAATTTAGGATCGTTTTTTCTCTTTTATGCTACTAGTTGCAACAATATTCTTAAAATAAGAATGGGGCATCTGAAAATGGAGAAAATGTGGATCAAAGTTACCCTGAATGACTAAAATACATAAAATTTAATACATAAAATTTGACAGTTAAAAAAGCAAAATTTCAGAAAATCGTCACTTGAGAACGGCACAATACACATACATTTTAACCACTTAATTCTGGCGCCCGTGACTTTCGCGGGCAGTTTAGACTACTTTTTTAAAAATTTAGATTGTTTGATTCCACCAGGTTTTATTTATTTATTTTTATTTTTATTTATTTATTTTTTTTTTTGTAAATAATGTAATTGGCTATATTCTCGCATCCTTTTATCTGCCATTAAATAAGGTGAATGTTTCTACTTCAAAAAAAAATCTCTGCCGGCTCGGGCCTACAGGCGGAGGTAGATTTCGAAGTTAAGTACTAAATTCACCAACAAAACTTAAATCAAGATTAAAGATAAACCCAGTTCCTTCGCTAAGAATGAGCTCTAGGGAGCTAAACATTTTGTGAAAATTCTAATATACACGCACGCATGTATATGGAATAGGTTTAAAAATGGCTAAATCAAATTCACCTCAAAGTGTTAAAATATGTTAATATTTCCATACTCGGGTTTTTATCATGTTTTAATACGTTTCTTCAAACTCAATGACGTTACATATTCACCTGCTGTGGTCCATTACATTTTCAATATGACGCAATATTTTGTTGTTTTTTTTAATTCGTCAAACTATTTATTTAATTTTGAATTTTCATGCAGAAATCTTGCTCTAGAAAACTTATGACTTAATATTCACTTTGTTTTCAATTCGTCAAACTAGTTATTTCATTTTGAATTTTCATGCAGAAATCTTGCTCTAGAAAACTTATGACGTAATATTCAATTTGTTTTCAATTCGTCAAACTATTTATTTCATTTTGAATTTTCATGCAGAAATTTTGCTCTAGAAAACTTATGACGTAATATTCAATTTGTTTTCAATTCGCCAAACTGTTTATCTAATTTAATTTTTCACGTGAAAACATTGCATTAGAAAAACAATTGTTGTGGTGAGAATTTTATTGCTTTTTTTTAATTGTTGGCAACAGCTATAACGAAAAATATTTATTTTTTCCTGCCATTGTTGTGTAAAAGCTGGTTTTATCAGAATCATGTTAAGACTGTGTTCAAAATTTTAAACCTTCCCCATTCCCATTCCCTTGGACCGATTTTGCTCATTTTCAATCCCCGCCGAGAAATTAGCCATCTTAAAGTTGTTGGCGAGTTTGAAGACGTTCCGTGCATAATTGCGACTTTTATCGTGCGGACAAAATTTAGTACATACATACATACATACATATATATATATATATATATATATATATATATATATATAACTTTTTAGGTGGGGGTGGTTTTGGGTTCCTGGGGTCATGTAATGAAAAGTTATGAAGGAATTTTTCAAAAGTCGCACCATGGTAACGACTGCAATAGGTAGTATTTCTTACGAAATCTACCTAAAATAATTTTCGTTATAACAGTTGCCAACAATTAAAAAAAAAACTACAATAAAATTCTTACCGCAACAATTACTTTTCTATTGCAAGATTTCGACGTGAAAAATAAAAATCTGTATATATATACTGCGATATCATATCTCCATACATATAAGGGGGGTTACCGTAGGGGAGACCCTGTTATGCCGCCAAGTTTGTCGCCAACTTGGCGACCAAAATTAGTTGCCAAAAGTGGCACCAACTTGTCGATAGCTCTAATATTTCGCCAAATACCCATAGATTTCCATTGTAAACCAATAGGGTTTACTTGCTTACAGAAAATCAACAAATTGAAATATTTTAATGCAACAAAAACCAGCTTTTACAGAAAAATGAAATGAAAATCTCGTCAAAGGAGTCCAGATAAAATTGTTAAACTGAGTTTATCTCTAGCCTCTTCATTTAGTTTTTGTTGGTAAAATTAGTACTTAACTTCGAAATCTACCTGTGCCTGTAGGCCGAACCGGCAGGGTTTTTTTTTTTTTTTTTTTTTTTTTTTTTTATTGTACAAACATCAATAGAAACCTGTCATATGGATACACGATTGATTTTTGATTGCATTTTATCGCTATGCGGCGGATGCTTATGTACAGGCATAATAAATTCATGAAAATCCCAACCACATCGAAACGAAAATGCAGGCATGAAGTCGCTCATATGCTATATGCTGTCTTTCATAAACGGGAAAGTAATTGAGGATGCATTAAAAAAAAAAAAAAGACTCGGCATTTTATATAAAATGACGTCCTTTGCATCCGCTGAAGAATTCCACATTAACAAAACAGTCTTAAAGACATCTATAGAAAAGTATGCATACGAATATATCGCGGAATAATGCACAAATCCAGCAAAAAGCGATGTCGTAATCTGAACAAAAAAAAAAAAAAAAAAAAAAAAAAAAAAAAAAAAAAATCGGCTATCTCATGATTCACATGCCTTCATTTGTTTGTAACATTAATATGGATACTTAAAATTAAATATCGTTTATAATAGCTCTATGTTTTATCAGAAATCATTCATTTAATATATTTTTTCAAAATAGCAAGTATTTTAATTACATTTTTTTTTTCAGTGTTTATAATAAAATAGCAACTAAAAGATATAGTAATCTACTATTTTCCAACTATTTCTCCCTTATTTTCTGCAAAAATTTAGTACTTCAGTTGCCACCATTACAGAAATGGCATTAAAAACTACAAAAAACAAATAATAATAATATCTGAAAAATAAATTGAGATGCAGTTTTCAAACAAATTGCAGTTAAAAGTACTTTGTTTCCCTATACGACGGTCTAAAAATCGAAAATATGCGATGCTTAGAAGTTTTAAATAATCGCAGTAGAGATTATCAGTATTTAACCGTACAGTGATACATGTACTTCGTTTTACGGCTGTCTTATGTATCGAAACATTATTTTTTAGTGACGACATTTTAATTAGATGTAAATTTCCAACCACATGTTTTGTCTGCCACTGGCACAGCACTGGCGGCTTCAGCTAGGAGGTCCCGGGTTCGAATCCTGGTCCGGACATTTTTCGCCCAGTTGGAAATTTACATCTAATATGATTTGTTTACCAATTAGAATAATTGTGTGAAAATTAATCTAGTGACATTTCAATTGTTGCCTAAAAGAAATAGCATATCGGGGGCTAATAAAATATCCTCAAAAATCACGTGAATTTTAAGCCAAAGAAATATAACCTCGCCTAAAATCATCTCTATATAATAAAAGGCAGTGTAACACAGGGCGGGGCGAATCCATCAATCTTACCAGTCTCCGAGGAAGAGACTCAAGGGTGAAAGGTTCCATTCTCCCATTGGTTGACAAGAAACAAGAATCCCGCGATTACTTCGCAAGGTTACAAATCCTGATAATTGAGCAGTGGTAGACACTTCTTACTAACTGAGATTATTTCAAGTATTAAGTTGCAATCATATTCAATTTTCTTTGCGACATGTAAGGAATTTTAATCACGGAAAGCAATGATATGAAAATTTTTAAAAATATCGTTTTTTTCCCTGCAAAAAATTGATAAAACTGGCTTTCTTTTAAAAAAGCAATCAATTTAAATATTTTAGACTTATTATTTTTTAACTTATTTTTAAATTACACATTACTTATATTTTCTTTTTCTATATACAGGTGTATGTAAATTTAAACTTAAAAGAAAAAAAAAATCAAACACATCCCATATTTTAAAAGTAAAAAATTAATATTTATACGAAAAGTAAAATTAATAATTTTTGATTTATAGCTTTGCATCAGGAGGACAGAAGCTTAGGGGATTAGACGGATGGGATTCAACCCGCGATACTTATTTATTAATCAATATACATATTTTTAAAAAAATTGGAGGGGGGGAGGAACCGGGGGGTTAACGATAAAAATACAATTTCAAAGTGTTATTAAAAAAAATAGTATTATTTCAATAGTTGCAGCAGACTGTTTTAATTACGCACTTTTATTGCATATTTATTAAATTTTTGTTTTATTAAGAAATCTTAATTTTGTTATAGTATATTAGCCGGAAAACCTGGTTTACCCAGAAATATTGTAAATGCTAATTGTGTGTTTATTAGAACATAAACTAGCCGAACTTTGCTCATCTAAACGCTTCCATATTGTCAATTATTTTTTTTTATCAGTTTTTCAAATTTTAAGTTAAAAACACAATTTTTATGCACCGTCCTGGGACGGGTATTTACACTAGTTGTATTAATAGTTTGCTACAACACGTCAGTACGTCTTGCGTGACAGCGACATGCAACATGTAAGTAGATCAAACTCATGCCGTAATTTAAGTAGAATTCTAATGCGGCGGGTCTGATAATTTTTATCTAAATTGTCACCATATTTTTCTCCATAAAAACAGGCTTTTTACTTCTTACGCGACTTATATCTAACCATAAAAGAACTAAGGTAATTTGTCTTTTTTTATGTCTATTCTATGGATGAGATTTCGATGGAATATCACTGTAAAAAAAATACTGCCAGTTTTCCGGTAGGAATCGGAAAAATAGTTGCCCTTATCGTACCGGAATAAATTCCGACCCAGCTCGTAATAAAATCCGTAAAAATAAGGAAATAGTCAGTAAAACGGTATTTTAGGGATTTTATTCCGATTTTACGGATTTTATTCCGAGCTGGGTTGGAAATTATTCCGGTACGATAAGGGCAACTATTTTTCCGATTCCTACCGGAAAACTGGCTTTATTTTTTTTTACAGTGATGGGAATCAAACGTAAAATGTTGTCCAGATAAAACAAGGAGTCAGTGTTGCCAGTGGGCTACTTTTTTAAAATTCAGATTTCTTAATTGACACCACTTTTTTGAAACGGTAAAATTGCCTTTGCAGGGGTCGATCCAGGCAAAACTTGGGACCTATTTAGGGCCCTTTCACAAAAATCTATTTAACCCCTTAACCTACGATTTAATCTCAACAGCTTCACAGTTTGGCAAATCTATAGCTACCACTAAAATTTAATAGAGATTTTCGCCTTGTTTAATCATGGAATTTTGATGATTAAATTAAACTATATTTACTGTGAAATTTTAGTGGTAAGAAATTACATTTGGCTCAATCATCGTACGCGGGCTGTGCTCGTCATTGTAGGTTAAGGGGTTAATAAAATAGGCCCCTTCACAAAAATTTATTTAATAAAATAGGCCCCTTCACAAAAATAACTTTATAAAACGGGCCCCTTCACAAAAATAACTTTAATGAAATAGGCTCCTTCACAAAAATAAATTTAATAAAATGGGCCCCTTCACAAAAATCCTTTTAATAAAATAGGCCTCTTTCCAGAATTCTTTTGCACTAAAACTGTTTTCAAATGTGCGATTTGTAAAGAAAACCAGTTCACGAAAAACAAAAACTTTAGCAAGGGGATTTGAAAAGTTTTTGTTAATAAATTCTTGGTTCGAATTTGAGTAACTGGATTTCACCTTTCATTATAAAATGTTATTTTTCACCAAAATATAATAAAATTCACAAAAATAACTTTTACTTTTCACAAAATGGGCCCTAAGAATGAAAACCTGCATCGACCCCTGCTTTGTTTTTGCCTTAATTAATATGTCATTAAACAAGACGCATTTTACTATTTCAAAAGAGAGGTGCCAATCAAGAAATCTTAATTAAAAAAAGTAGCCCATCTGGCAACACTGCAAGGAGCCCACTCCAGTCGCGGGAAGAAAAGGAAAAGATAATGTTAAGTCTATGGGGGCGTTATTTTTAAATTTCTTGCATTGATTTTAATATTTTCGAATGATCTTTTTTGCATAGGATAGTTGAGGACGATCTACAACTGGGCTAGTTTTTACTTTTTAGATTTTGGTTATAGTTTTTTTATTATTATTATTAGGATAGTTTCGATTTAAGAACCGGTTCCGAAAGTGAAAGTAATTTTTTTTTAAATCTGAAACTAAAATCGAAAAAGTAAAAACTAGCCCGGTTGTAGATCGACCTCAACTATCCTATGCAAAAAAAAATCATTTAAAATATTAAAATTAAAGTGAAAAATTTGAAAATAACGCCCCCCGTAGACTTAATATTAGTGCTTTCCTCTTTTCCCGTGACCGCGGATAAACTCGAGCGCTAATGTTAAGTCTATGGGGCGTTATTTTTAAATTTATCGCTTTGATTTTAATTTTTTTTTTTGCATAGGATATCTGAGGACGATCTACAACCTGGCTAGTTTTTACTTTTACTATTTTGGTTATAGTTTTTTTTAATATGAGGATAGTTTCAATTTCAGAACCGGTTCCGAAAGTGAAAGTAATTTAAAAAAATAATCTAAAACCAAAATAGAAAAAAGTAAAAATTAGCCCGATTGTAGATCGTCCTCAACTATCCTATGCAAAAAAAATCATTCAACAATATTAAAATCAAAGCGAGAAATTTGAAAATAACACCCCCATAGACTTAATATTCGAGCTTTCCTCTTTTTCCGTGACCGCTGATAAACTCGAACGCTAATGTAAAGTCTATGGGGGCGTTATTTTCAAATTTCTCGCTTTCATTTTAATATTTTTGAATGAAATTTTTGAATGCATAAGATAGATAAGGACGATTTGAAACCGGGCTAGTTTGTACTTTTTCTATTTTAGTTACAGATTTTTTTTTTAATTACTTTAAATTTCGAAACTGGTTCTAAAATTGAAACTACCTCATATTAAAAAAAAAACTATAACCAAAATCGAATAAGTAAAAACTAGCTCGGTTGTAGATGGCCCTCAGCTATCCTATGCAAAAAAAAAAAAAAAAAAAAAAAAAAAAAAAAAAAAAAAAATCATCCGAAAATATTAAAACTAAAGCGAGGAATTGGAAAATAACGCCTCCATAGGCTTAACATTAGCGTTTTCCTTTCGAACCCGAAACAAACTAACTAATTTTCAAACGTAAAAGCACAAAATTGGCAGGGCTGACAATTGAAGCGATTTAAAATGAGTTTTCGTTTGTTTTTTTTTAATGAATAAATTATTTATCGAGTTATAAGCGATTTTGTGTCACATGACAACCGGTTTTCTCCTCTTCTTCGACTAATTTCTCTCCTTTTGTCCGGAAATTCGGTTAAAAACGCCAACTTTGGCGGTATTTTCTGAAAGGTCTCTTACGTTCACCATAAAATGGAAAACATATTTCGATTACATAGTTTCTGTATATGAAGACTTCCCAGTTTCATGCGTTTCCGAACAAAAATGAATTAAATCTTGTATATAAAGTTGCCCCTTTGGATTTGAGAACGGCCTTAAAGAATCTTTTTTTATTGAAAACTGATAGATTAAATATAATACTCCACCATTTTGTTAAAAATACAAAACATTCAGCAAATTCAAAAAATTATTGCTCAGGGGTAGGAAAATTATGCATATATTTTAATGTGCTTATTGTTTTAATGGTTTCATTTGAAACCAGACAGGCAATTCTCTGGTTCTGCGGAATGCTACACGCTTTTTACATTGATGAAAAGCGAGTCAAAAAGTTGCATTTTGCAATAAAATTAATAAAAATTTAGAGAAAATTTCGGAAAATTATTAGAAAAATTGTTTTTTAATACGTAAAATCAAGCACCTGTATCATTGTAGGGTGAACCCTTTTTGTACTGAATTACGAATTCATGAAAATTTTATCTTCGAAAGCATTTTTCGTGAATTGTTTAAACTACATTAGAAGATTTACATAATCATTTAATAAATTTTAGAAGGATTTTAGAAGGATTTAGAAGGATTAATTAAATTTGAATTTATACGGATTTTGTGCAATATTTATAACCCCACTTAAATGTTTTCTTTTTAATATTTTTCTTAGTATTTTGTAGAATTAGGAAATGTACAAATATAATGTTCTTACAACAGAAATATAGAAAAAATTCCGAATTGAAAAATTATCCCTCACCCCCCAACAGCAAGAAAGCTGAAAAGATGCAAAGGCAAAAATAAATCACCCTTTTAAAATATTTTTGTTCTGTGTAACCAATAATGCTTTTGGAACAAGATAAATTAATGTATCTATAATTCATTCTAAACTGTATTACTACTAATCGATGTATTAAATTAATTTTATAACAAGTTATTTTAATGGTACTTATAAGTACCGTCAGCAGATAAAGCGTTAAATACTGATAATCTACTACAATTTTTTAAACTTCCAAACATAGCACATAGCACATTTTCAAATAAGAATATGGAGATATGATAATATGAAGTGAAACAAGTTCTTTACATCCTAGAAGTTCAGTGGATATTTGACAAAATGTGTAAAATCGAAAGTGCCCGGTCACTGTCCCTAAATTTTTTGACATCAGTATGTTTGTTTCAGTGTATGAGCTTTTTGTTTCAAGATTTTAAGATGAAATCAGACAGGCAATTCTCTGGTTGTGTGGAATGCTACAAGCCTTGCAACACCGATGAAAAGTGAGTGCAAAAGAACAATTTTTCAATAGAATTAATGCAAATTCAGATTATTATTATTTTTTAATTAATAGAAAAGTGTGTTTTTAACGCAAAAACATATACAGTATTACCTCAAAAATCCGGCAAAATCGGGACCGATACTAAGCCGGATTTTTGAAAATTCCGGATTTCTGAAGGAATATCAAAAATATTTCTGATATTCCTAATGACGCCTTTATTCATAATTCAATTAATAAAAAAGTGATAATTATGTGACAAAAAAAAAAAAAAAAAAGGGAAAAATAAATATTTGAAAAAATCTTTTTTTAATTGATATTTTCTATGCTACATATAATAATTTTAAAAAAATCTAATAAACAATAAAGTCATTTCTTTCTAGTGCAACGTTTAATGTTATTTGCTTTAATTTTTTTGGCCGTTCTTTAACAAGTTATTGTTGTAATTTATATAAGTAATGAATACCTATTTTGGGAATATAATCTTGTTTCTCTAAAGGGAATATTAATTCTCCTGTAAAAATTATGCATTTTTCCAGTGATTCCTTTTTGCTGTCGGTTCCTCGACCTCGTCCCTTGAGCTGCTACTAGCGTTATTGGCTGTTCTATTGCGGCCTTATATTTACAGCTCCGATTTTTCTTGCACTTCCTGTTGTTCAAAGTTCGAAGTGTAAAAAAAGGGAGGGAAAAAATGATTTTGATGCCGGATTTTTAAAGTTGCCGGATTTTTTAATGCCGGATTTTTGAGGTCATACTGTATTTCATTCCTAAACGTCAAAACATTTTTAAAAAAATCATTCTTTTTCAACCTGAAATACTGCTATGTCACCTTAAAATATCAGCAATAAATTGTCATTTTAACCCCTTAAGGATCGCTTAATACTTATAAAAACCATAAAAAAAAGTTCCCACTTTTTTTTAATTTCAGAAATTGAGCAATTATGAGATTTCTAAATAAAATGTGCATTTAGTTGTACGTTTGAGGCAAAAAAAAAAAAAAAAAAAAAAAAAGAAGAAGAAGAAGAAGTTATAGAACAAATTCACATTTGCCGAAAAGCCATCATGCGGAAATTTTACACCTTAATGTTTGTTTTACATCATACAAATTAATACGAATAAGATCCTTATTTTTAAAATTTTTACAGCTTTACAAATGTTTAGAAATAATATTTAAAATAACATATATATATTAAAATGTTGACTATCAATTAAAATCAAATTATCAATCAGAAATGCTTGATTCATCAGAATCCATAATTAACTTGAGCATAAATCGTACAAACCAAACTCAAACACGAATTTTTAAACTTCATATGGGTTGGGTTGGGTTGGGTTGATTGTTGACGGCCAATTATCTACACGAGGGATATAGGCCATAGGGGGAGTACCTTCCGTGGAGGTCTTTCTAAGGGAACCTAATCCGTATTAACGCATGGAAATCCACGGTTCGAAGAAAACCACGAAAACTCCGAACGATTAGGCCGACGGGCGCGATTGGGTTCGAATCCAGCACCTCCCGTCTACCAGTTTCGAGAGCAGAACCTCTCAGCCACTGGTGGGGCTAAACTTCATATGGAAAATCCAGTTAATTTTTTATGGTTTCAAAAATTTTTTCCGGTTTTAAATCTGTGGCTCGGTAATATCACGGGAGAAAGAAATAGACAGCGACACCCCAGCCCGTCATATTGACGGGAGCGAGAATTAAGGGGTTAAGAGTTCAGTATTTTTTAAAACGGGTTCCCTCACCTTCTATCTTAATTTTTAACACTAAAAAGACCGTGAGGTGTCAATTTGATCCCTACCATATGAATCTATTTCGGTTCGAACCAGAAATTTCTTTGTAGAATAAGTTTACAAGACACAAAGAAAAATGTTAAATATGTTAAACAGATATAAATAAAATTTCCGGTGTAAAATATTTTTATAAAACTTGAGTAAAATTTCCAGTCGTTTTAGTGTTAATTGTAATAAAAAAAGTGAAGTTTTATGTTATTTTTTGCGAGTCATGTACAGAAAAGTATGCAGCGATAGGGTGCATTCTGTTGTCAAGTATTTCACAGAAGTTTCACGACTTACTATTTCAAGAGTTTTAGAAACTTGCCTAAGCTGAAATTCTTTATTTTATATGTGAAACTTTCAAAAGTACTTACCTTTCCGGTGTCTCTCAATTTTAACACAACTCTACAACGTAACAACAAACCTCTAATGCGTTATATGTGTGCTTCATAACGGGAAAGTAATTACCGCTACGTAAAAAGAAAAATATCCATTCCAACAATATAGGTGTGGATCCGTAGTATTGGCTCATACATCTTTTAAATCATTTTCTTAGTAGTTGTTTCAAAGGCTGGTACTTTTCTCATGACACCGAAAAGAAGATGTAGGTAGATCAAACACATGCCGTAACTTAAGTAAAATTCTTATACGGGCAGGTTTGATAGTGTTTATCTAAATTGTCACAATATTTTTCTCCATAAAAATAGACAGTTCACTTCTTACGCGACTAATATCTAACCATAAAAAATTAATGTAATTTATCTTTTTTATTCACTCTATACGTGAGATTTCGGTGAAATATGTGAATTAAACGTATTATGTTGTCCAGATAAAGCAAGCAAAGGAGGTTAGTTATATGAATTTAAGAATAAATTTTTTGTTGAAAACTGATACACTCATTCAGGGTAACTTTGATCCATGGGGTGTAACTTTGTACCACTTCCTAATTTTCAATATGTTTGACTTCAAATGGCTGGATAAACTCCAGTGCTATACTCTGTTAGCAAGCTTATAAACTAAGCTTTCTACTCTTTATTTTAGAACATAAATTGTCAACATTATACTCAATTAATTGCATCATCCAACTATTATTGTGAAGTACTGTTTTCAAGTTAATTTTGAATACTGTTTTGAAGTTGTTATAATCCAATTAAATTTGTATGGTAAATAACAATATATACTCGTTTATCAGACATATTATTATCTAAATGTTATAAATGTGTTAATATTTTGCGATTATGTATTTACTAATAGTCTGTAAAATGTAAAATTAGAAGGCACTACCATTTTACCTTATTTTCAGTATAACTTTGAGCCGGCTCAAAGTTAGACATGGATTTATTGTTTACTGATTATAGGTACTACTAACAAATTATATGCAGACTAAAAATGTAAGTAAATGTATGTATTTAACTAAAACATATGCAGATGATAAAGGGCATATCCGGGTAAGCATTGGAAACATGCCTTTCAATCACATTTCCTGATTTTTCTCCTAGATTTGACTACCTATCTGATAATATATTTCCCCTATTATCATCTTATAAATATGGATATTTTATGAGATAAAAATGTTTTTTCTATTTTTATAAAATCCAATTTGCTCAAAAACTACTGCACCGAATTTCATGCCATTAACTGAGGTTATATACATACCAAAGATGCATAGCTGGAAATTTTTGTATAATTTTCCTTTCATAAAAACTAATGTGAAATAATGATTAAAAGAAATTACAAAAATAAAAAAATCATATCTTATGGTTATACGAAAATACCATTTTCTTGTCAAAAATTCCCCATATGTGCATTATATTATATACAAATGCCGAAAGTGTGCATTGGATATAACATGTAAATATTTTCAAAAATATGTGTAAAATATATAAAAGTCATTTAAAGACAGTGATGGAACAATGGCGCAGCAATTGAGCGATTGTCACCACTAAATTTTAATAGTATTATTTGCCTTGAAAAAAATCTCATAAATTCTGTCCTGAAATAAGATGAAGAAGGCTATAAAAATTTAACGGTATCAATTGATTCTCTGGTGCTACACTGTTCCATCACTGTAAAGATGTTATTTTGGGCGGAGCTACTCAAATTTGACATCCCATACATCCGACCAGGGATGCCAGTTTGGCCTCAAATTTTAAATTCATACCGAAAATTTCCAAAGAAGAATTTTTACTTTCTGTGATCGTTAAATCTCTCTTATTAAACAAAGTATAAAACACTTATTCTTTATTTCTGGTATAGACACTAAATTTCTGAATATAAATGGAGTTCAAACTGGCAACCCTGCATTCGAGATTTTTTATTCTTGTTTCATTAACACTAGTACTAGTATGTACTACTGTAACATTGGAATTATTATTCAGTTAAAACATTGAAAATTGTTTTTCATTTTATTTTTATGCTTTATATGAACAATAAACAGTTTTTTTTTTTTTTTTTGCTAAATATTCATGGTTTTCTTCTTTCACTACTCCTCTTATGCGTAATATACGTTGTAATATCATAAATTATACAAATCTTGTGATGTTGGGGAATGTAAATTAGGAGTCTTTAAATATCTGAAAAAAAAAAAAAAAAAAAAACTTTTTTCGGTTCAAAGTTGTCCTAACTATAATACTTTTTTATAATGCCTTATTTCACATGATATTTATATTATGATTATAGCTACCCTACATGGCTGGATAACTTTGAACTAGGTAAAAATACATTTTTTATTGTCTATATCATTATTATTCTTTAATTTCTGGTAGTCATACAATAATTAAGGATCGTTTCTTCTCTTTTATGCTACTAGTTAGTTGCAACAATATTCTTAAAATAAGAATGGGGCATCTGAAAATAGAGAAAATGTGGATCAAAGTTACCCTGAATGACTAAAATACATAAAATTGAATACATAAAATTTGACAGTTAAAAAAGCAAAATTTCAGAAAATCGTCACTTGAGAACGGCACAATACACATATATTTTAACCACTTAATTCTCGCGCCCGTGACTTTCACGGGCAGTTTAGACTACTTTTTTAAAAATTCAGATTGTTTGATTCCACCAGGTTTTATTTATTTATTTTTATTTTTTTGTAAATAATGTAATTGGCTATATTCTAGCATCCTTTTATCTGCCATTAAATAAGGTGAATGTTTCTACTTCAAAAAAGTGGTGGCAATTAACACTAGAACGCCCGAAAATTTTACTCAAGTTTCATGAAAATATTTGACATCGGAATTTTTATTTAAATTATTTTACTGATTTATTTAACATAAATCTGCGTGGTTTAAATTTAACTTATTTTATGAAAGAATTTCTGTTTCCAGTTGACATTTAATCCTATGGTCGGAGTCGGATCGACTCCTTCCAAGCGTTTTAGTGTTAAACAATCTGATTTTTTTTTTTTTTTTTTTTTTTTTTTTTTTTTTTTTTAAAGTAGGGTACATATATCGGGCGCGACGCTTAAGGGGATAACTTTGGAATAAAGAGCTGCGGTCGAAGATGGGTTGATAACAGTGTTGCCAGATATTCAAAAGTCAATTTCCCCGAAATTTCTACAATTTTCCCCAAATCAGTGGTTTTTTCCGAAAAAATCCCCAACTCAGTTTTTACTCAAAAAGGGAATTTTTAAAATTTCAATTTACCACTATAAAAAACATTTAAGTAATTTAAGCTCAAAATTTTTCCCCAAAACAAGCCTTTTTTTGAAAAAATTCCTCATTTACAAAAAAACAAACTTTTTAACTGGGTTGAATGCATTCTGTAGCTACATTAAAAGAATGAGAGAAACATTTTGCAGTGATAAGTTATTTTACGTTTGTTTTTAAAAGTATTGTCTAACAGTGTTGGGCTATTGTTACATTAGCTTTAGACAATCTCTTATCAGTTGGGATTTGAATGAATCCGTGATGGTATGCTATTTTAATTTTTTTGTGATCCCTATACATAATCGTAATGCAAAGTATTTTCGCTGTATCAAGCGATGTGGTGTAGTATGTCGTAAGAGAAAATTATCTGTTTTCCACATATTTAAATTAATTATTTTTTAAAGTGCGGCGAAAGAATTTTTCGTGCAAGTCCTGCAGATTTAGTCACGTGCAAGTTTAAGCTGCTTGAGACTTTAGAGTCTGATGCATCTGTAATACGCATAAACTGTAATGTAGTAAACAACGAACACATCCAAGAGAATAATGATGGATATTTCCGATTTCTGGATTGTATTTTCGTTTTTCAAATTAAAATTGAGTTCGAGTCAGATCCAGTTTTTCTACAGGACTAAAAGAAATCATTACGGAAATTAGTAAAAAAAAAAAAAAAAAAAAAAATCCCCGAGTTTTTCCTCAAAATTTTTTGTAGTCCCCAAAACTTTCCCCACGAACCACTTGTCCCCAAAATATTCCCGTGGAGGTTCAAAATTCCCCAAAATGGGGACAAAATTTCCAATCTGGCAACACTGGTTGATAATCAGTGTCTTTAATTTGTGCAATTTTACTTTTAAATTTGTCCGGTTACAATTTTTTAATTTTTTTTTCAATTCTTGCTTTCGCTAGAGTGTCTTTCACTCGGGACGTGGCTGGGGATTTCCTAGGGTAGTCCAAAATTTATTTCCTACATTGTTTAAGCCCGAGAAGGGACAGATATTAAGTTATTTCATTCAATTAGTTCTACATTTAACCTTAAATTTTTGTAACAAATTAGTTAAGCCAATTGAAGACTATTATACTGAGAGCAATACGGAAGCAATATACGGAAGCAATTTTTTTTTTTCAACGTTGCTTTCGCTAGAGTGTCTTTCACTCGGGACGTGGCTGGCGACCTACGAAGCTTGCTTCCGCAAAAGAGTCGGACTAGAGTAGAAGAATAAAGGGCTGCGGACGAAGATGAGCCACTCGCCGCCGCGGTTGAGTAATTAGTCATTAATTAGTAATTAATAATTGAGTATTTAGTTGAGTCGCTTTTACATTACTTTATACATTTTAATATTTTATTACGCTTTTTGTTTTAATGGTTTCAGATGAAAGCAGACAGACAGTTCTCTGATTTCCATGAAACATGAAATGCTACGTGCCTTGCAACACCGATGAAAACAGAGTTCAAAAGGTTCATTTTTCAATAAACTCAGTACAAATTTTGGGAAATTTTTGGAAAATTAATGAAAGTATTTGTTATTTAATGCAAAATATGATAAACCTTTCATTAAAAAAATATTTTTTTAAGCTGAAAATCTGCCATGCCCATGCCCCTTTCGATTATCAGCTATGGCTTGTCATTTTAAGAGTTCAGCATTTTTTTAAACCGGTTGCCTCATATTCTAAACTTATTTTAAATTTTAATAAAAATCGTTATAAAAATCGTTATTAGTTTTTGCGAGTCACGTGAAAAACATGTAACGTTAAATGAGAACGTAACAAGTCTCTAATATATTGTATGTTTCGTTTCATGATAGGAAAGCAATTGCCGCTGCGTATAAAAATTCGCCATTCCAACAATGTATAGGTGTCTATCCGTATAGCATTGACTCATATACTATCTTTTAAATCATTTTTTTAATAGTTGTTTCAAAACGCTAGTACTTTTTCCCATGACATCGAACAGAAGAAGTAAGTAACTGTTAAAAACTTTTCTGTAAAATTACAGAGAATCAACTGGTAATCCATTATCTTAAGTCTTATGTAAAATTACAGAGATTAGAAAAACAGAGATTCTGTTAAATAGCAGAGAAGTTATTCGGTAAATTTACAGTAGTCACTGTAAATTAACATCGTTAAAAATACCCAAGACTGATTAATTTATTTTTAATTATAACAAATTTAGTTCTTCCAAGAATTAGAATTCTTCGAGTAAATTTGATTTGCTGCATCATTTAACTTTTTACAGAATTTGTTTCTAGCTGGCCTGGGGTTTGAACCCGAGACCTCTGGATAAGGGAAGAACACCTTACTGAGCAAGCTATAGGAGTTGGTGTTATTGTATACAAAGGATGTCTTTTATGATTCAGCGGTGAAAAATCTATTGTACTTGTGCTTTTCAAATAAAATTGCAAAATAATTTTAAAAGTGTGTATTTTGAATTACAAGTTTAGCAAAGGTAAAAAATATCTTTAAATAAAGACATGGAAATCCCAACGGGGAATTAGACGCAAGATAAGGGTAAAACGATGAAATAATAATAAGTCTGTAAAACGATGACCAAGAAACTCAATCGAATGCATTTAACCGAGAAATAGTGTAAATTTACAGAGAGTCTAGGGATTTTTTCTGTGTTTTAACAAAAATTTTTAACAGTGATGATCAAATATATGCCGTAACTTAAATAAAATTCTTATACGGCAGGTTCCATATAGGGCAAGCAAGCAAAGAAGGTTAGTTATATGAATTAAAGAATAATTGTTTTGTTGAAAAGTGATATATAAAATTTGACAGGCAACTATTTTGTTAAAAAGGTAAATTTTCAAAAAATCGTCACTTAAGAATGGTACAATATGTTTCCAATTTAAAATATTAGTTATGGCTTGTCATTTTAAGAGTTCAGTATTTTTTTTAAACCGGTTGCCTTACCTTCTGACCTTATTTTAAATTTAAATAAAAACTGTTAAGTTTTACATTCAGTTTTTGTGAATCATGCACGTGAAAAGCATATAAAATTATGACAAGAACGTAACAAATCTCTAATATGTTGTATGCTCTTCATAATAGGAAAGCAATTGCCGCTGCGTAAAAAAACTCGCCATTCCAAGAATGTAGGTGTCTATCAGTAGTATTGCCTCATATATCTTTTAAATCATTTTTTTAATAGTTGTTTCAAAACGCTAGTACTTTTCTCGTGACATCGAACACAAGATGTAGGTAGATCAAACACATGCCGTAATTTAAAAGTAAAATTCTTATACGGCAGCTCTGATAGCTTTTATCTAAATTGTTACCATATTTTTCTCCTTAAAAATACACATTTCACTTCTTACGCGACTAATATCTAGCTTTAAAAAGTAATGTAACTTGTCTTTTTTTTAATTCACTGTATGCATGAGATTTCGATGGAATATATATGGGTTAAATGTAAAATGTTACTCAGATAAAGCAAGCATACAAGTTGAGTTATATGCATTTAAATGGCCATTTCGCGAAATATCGACCTACTCAGCATTCATCTTATACAAGGTAATGTGATAACTCTATGCTGAAACAGAGTTTGTACACATTTGTTTAAATAAAAATCAAGGATTTTTAAGGACTTTCAAGGACCAAAGCCAAAAAAAATTAAGAACCTAGGAATTGAATAAACTATTGAATTATAATATGCATTTTTTAATAATGGGTTTCATTTTTGTAAATACAATTTTTAAACATTCACCTGGCGAGTCAATGAGGATTTCGGCATGAGGCATGTAGAAATTTGGAAGGCTATATTTATTACTTATAGTTATTTTCAAAATAACAAATACAAAACTAATCAGATGTGGCAATCCCTAAACATTCTTATATCTCATATATGTTAATTACGTCCTGAAAAATGCAGCATATCAGCACCACCTGTTAGATGATTTACACTAAAATCTAATTATCAACAACTTTGACAACTTCTAACTGAATCTGAAGTTTGATGAAAATCCGTGCATTAGTTTTTTAGATAGAGCTATTGCGGAAATTGTAAAAAATTCTGCATAGCAGAGCCACCTGTTGGGCGATTTACACCAAAAACTAATTAGGACCAATTTATACCAGGAAGTAACTGAATCTGAAGCTTGATGAAAATTCATGCATTAGCTCTTGAGATATAGGGCAATTCCACGGAAAATTATCATTTTTTTTGTGGGGGGGGGGGGGGGGGGGCAATCAAATTTATAATATGTTTAATTTAAGGGTATGATTGGAAAACTTGATGTTTTTATATTCTATAGAAAAATCCTAATAAAAAGGCATTATAAATTGCTGTTTACAAACTAAATTAAGTATCATTATTGTCCTTGTAAAGTCATAATGTTGCGTCAGTTACACAATAAAAGTTACGTCAGTTACACGTGTAAATGCCATTTTTCTCTTTTTTATTATGCAAAAATTAATTAAACAAGTTACTATTATAATTTGGCATTACTTAGTGTTGTTGAGAACATTAAATTACTCTTTTTAACTGGATAGTTTTGATAATTTTTAAACTTCAATGAAGGTAGAAAAAATGTTTGTATATTTTATGTTACGTCAGTTACAGAATTTTGAATTGCAATTTTTGGGACTCAAAGAGAGATTGAAATAATCTGCAGGTATTTGGGTATTAAGACCCTAGTAAGAAATATTTTAAATTGCAAAAATTTGTTCTAGCTTTATTAGTAAGTTTTCTACATAGATTTGAAAACAAAATTCAATGATAAAATGTTACGTCAGCTACGATGAAATTGCCCTATACCTATTGCGGAAATCGTGAAAAATGCAGCACACCAGCGGCACCTGTTGGGCGATTTACATCAAAAATTAAACAGCACTAATTTATATATGGGACTAACTGAATCTGAAGTTTGATGACAATTCATGCATTTTTTCTTGAGTTAGAGTTATTGCGATAATCATGAATAACGCAGCATAGCAAGTGCCATCTGTTGGGCGACTTTCACCAAATTGTAATCAGCACCTAACTATATCCTGGACTAACTTAATCTGACGTTTTATGAAAATCCGTGCAGTAATTCCTGAGATATAGCTATTGCAGAAATCGTAAAAAATACCGCATAGCAGCGCCACCTGTTAGGCGATTTTCACCAAAAACTAATCAGGACCAGTTTATACCAAGGTCTAACTGAATCTAAAGTTTTGTGAAATTCTGTGCATTAGTTCTTGAGATAGAGCGCCCACGAAATTTTTGTCACATACAGACTCACAGAGTGACAGACAGACATTTTCTAAAAACCATCAAATCGTGTTCAGGACATTCTAAAACGTATAAATCCATCGAAAACCGGAAGTCGAAAATTTTCACGAATCCAATACTTTCTTCTTGTAAAAATAGAAGAAAGTAAAAAGGGTGGGGGGAATTAAAGATTGTAACCTTAGTGTGCAGGAGGAGAAGGAAAGGAGAGAAGAAATCCAAAAATCTGGTAAAGGGAATTAACATGATTGTTTAACTATATTGTCACTGTAAACTGTCAGGAAGAGGATAAAGCGACAGAAACAAAGCTTTTTTTTTTTTTTTTTTTTTTTTTTTCTTGTATGCGGATTATAGGGGTGGGGGAGAATTCGATTACGTGATTATTTATCATTACTATAAAGTTGGAAAGAAGGCAAGAAAACAATTAAATAGCTTCAACGTTTTTTAACTCTGTGTACTTTCTACGGCGAAGGAAAAAGGAGAAAGTGGAAAATTTCGGAGGGGGGAGGTTGTAAGAGAAGGAATTTAGATGATCAGTTGTTGTTACAATTAAGTAACAAACCGAACAAAAAAGTTTTAAAAAAATTAAAAAGTTTTAAATACTTTAAATTTTGTAAGCTAGGAAGGGAAGGGGTTTCAAAATGAGATAAGCAGGAATTTTTTAGAGCAGAAAGAGGTTGATTAAATGATTGGTTAATTATTTATCATCACTAAAGATTTGCAAATGGAGCAATAAAAGTAGTAGAGTTTTGAAGACTGAATTTTGTGTGGTAGAAAAAAGGAAGAGGGAGAGAGATAAACAATTTCGGATAGGGGGGGGGGGGATTTAAATGGTTATTTATTGTTATTGTTATAATAAAGTAACAAATAGAGCAAACACAATTTTACAAAATTAAAGAGGGTTGGAGATTTTCAATTGTGTGAACTGGGAGGGTATAAATCGGGTGAAGCAAAAATTTTATGGAGGGAGTAGGAAGTTTATTAGAGGATTAATTATTTATCGTTAATAAAAAATTATAAATAAGACAGAAAAAATATTAAAAAGTTTTAAAAGCTTTAAATTTTTTGTGCTAGGGAAAAAGGGGTGCTAAGTCGGAAGAGACAATTTCAAATGTGTGTGTGGGTGGGGAGGGCATTTTAGATGGTTATTTATTGTTACAATAAAGAAGCAAATAGAGTAGAAACAAGTAATATAGAAATTTTGTTTTTAAAGTCAATTCCTACTTAGGTCATCAAAGAAAATTTAATATAATCCCTTAAGCTAATATTAGTTTTTGTTGCATTAAAATATCTCAATTTGCTGATTTTCTATAAGAAAGTAAGTTTACAATGGAAGTCTATGGGAATTTGGCGGAATATTAGAGATATCGCCAAGTTGGCATCACTTTTGGCGACTCATTTTGGTCGCCAAATTTGGCGATATATCACCACGTTGGCGACAAATTTGGCTGTATTTGACGACAGAACAGGGTCCTCCCTATGGTAACCACCTTTATAGATATGAAGATGCATTAAATGCTGTTCAATAACCAATGGCCGCCATTTTGTCTCCCATATAAAGCTAAAATTAATTAATTAAAATTTAATTAATGAATTAATATTTGAAAAATCTGTATTAACATCAATTGTCATCCAGTACAAGTTTTAAAAAAAATATTTCAACTTGATAGGATGAATAATAAGTATTTTATTAACGATTGAAAATTTGAACACGATATATAAATAAATAAATATAGGGAGAGTGTGAATTAATAGTAGGAATTGAAAAGAAACAAGTAATATAAAAATTTTGTTTTTAAAGTCAATTCCTACTTAGGTCATCAAAGAAAAATTTAATATAATCCCTTAAACTAATATTAGTTTTTGTTGCACTAAAATATCTCAATTTGTTGATTTTCTATAAGCAAGTAGGTTTACAATGGACTTTTATGGAAATTTGGCGAAATATTAGAAATATCGCCAAGTTGGCGTCACTTTTGGCGACTCATTCTGGCCGCCCAAATTTGATGATATATCGCCAAGTTGGCGACAAACTTGCGGTATTTGGCGACAGAACAGGGTCCCCACTATGGTAACCCCTTATTGAAAATACTTTCATTGAGCTTCAATAACCAATGGCCGCCATTTTGTTTCCCATGCAAAACTAAAATTAATTAATTAAAATTTAATTAATTAATTAATATTTGAAAAAACTGTATTAACATAAAACTGTATTAACATCAATTGTCATCCAGTACAAGTTCAAAAAAATTTATTTCAACTTGATAGGATGAATAATGAGTATTTTATTAACGATTGAAAAATTGAACAAGACATAATATATAAATCTACCCTATCTATATTATAAAGGACAAACATATCTGTGCGAAACGCATACGTCATTTTGCGAATGGCAACACTTTGAAATTGGAAATGAAATTTCGGTTTTGCAATTTTTGCCGCTGCAAATTTTTAAACTTCTAAACATCGCACGTTTTCAATTTTTACACCTTCGTACAGGGAAAAAAATGTGCTTTTAAATGCAATTTGTTTGAAAGCTGTATCTCAATTTATTTTTGAGATATTAATTTTTTTGTAGTTTTTAATATAAATTTTGTAACTGTGGCAACTGAAGTACTCCATTCATATTGAAAGTAAAGGGAAAATAGTCATGGTTTATTATTTTTATTGATTATTTCCTTATTGATGCCATTTTCACATTACAAATAAAAATAACTTTTTTATAATTTTTTAACAGAAAATGACGTCAGACATAAAAAAAAAAAACATGCATTCTTCTTCATAAATCAGTTACATTTCAGTATTATTCCATTACGTTGATACCGAGTTTGAGACGCTAGACAAAGTGATTCAGTGAGTAAAAATGATGTCATATTTAAAACAATACGATCTTTTTTTTTTTTTTTTTTTTTTTTTTTTTTTTTGATAAAACTAAATATTTGACCAATCGTAAATGGATACTATGACAACTAAAGGCAAATTTCTGAATTTTTTTTTCGAGGGTAGTGAGATTAGAACTTAAAGTTTGTGCGAATATTCACATGAAAAGTTGTATCGGACAAACGTGACTTTAAGTTTGGATATACATTCATTAATAATCTATTGCGCGTTAAAATACATTCAAATTGTGAATTTGAGTGTAAATTATGAGAATGTGTAAATAACGTACAGTTTAGACTATCGGGGAAAATTTTATGATGTGGATAAGCGAAATCCTTTTTACTGATTTTTCATACCATAAAAACAAACATAAGAGCCTCAGTCGATAACTTCATCATAATTACTCATCTCGATTACGTATTCTAATACAGTTTAATTTTTCAATAATATAAGTGTTGAAGTTTGTGGAAATAATATTTTGGTAATTTTAGGTTAAAAATATTATATGTTTTAAGAGTTAGACAACCAATGTAAGATGAATTTTTTATTGTAATTATTTTTGTAGGTTTATTATAAATTCGATCTGACAGTTCTTTTCTAACATTTAGTTCGTCGAATTTCGACGGGTTCCAGCTCGTATATATAAAATCCTAATGAATCGAATTGAAACGAATTTATGTAACGATTCTATGAAACGACTGATTAAACAACTGATTACGTTTCAAGGCGATTTCTCCTAAAATATGGAATACTTTGCGATGAAATTAACACCAAAAATCCGTATTGATCCACAGATCTCAAAACTGGTATTAGAATTTTAAAATTAGAATTAGTTTTCGAAATATTAATTTTTTTCTAATTTTAAATACTTTTTTTCTAATGATGGCAACTCAAATTTTAATCATAACAGATATTTTTTTCATATTTTAGAAATGGTTATTTAAAATTAATTTGGCGACGAGTTTGGCCTCCCTTAAATGTATGCTAAGAAATGCATCATGTTACTTTTATTCAGAATTCAATTTGTATTTCATTATCATTTTATTTAATACAAAACTTTCATTTAAAATTGAAACCTTTAAAATAAATGGCTTTTACTTCATTCTTTTTTTTAAACGAAACGAAAAGAAAAATATTAGACACAGATGTCATATACGCAACGGGGTACCTAACTGCCGCCAAAATGGCGTTATTTTGCCTGACATGATAACCCGGCTATTGTTGCTTATTTATTAATAAATGTTTATTTGAATTTATTTTCTTTTTATTTACAAAAAATGTTATAAATTGTTTTCTTCTACAGTTATTAATTAATTTTTTTTTATTTATTGTTATTTCATTTTAAAAATAACAGAAAATAATTTAAAAATACATATGTAACAGGTATTTGAAAACGAGGTTTTCGCCAAATTGTCGTAAAAAAAAAAAATCACGCCAATGCAATGTGTGACAATGTGTTAATAGTCCTACTATTATAGTAGGACAGGTATAGTATAATAGTCCTACTATTAAACACATGTGACAATGCAATAAATCATGAGATTTAATTTCCACTTCAAAGCAACGTTTTAATGTTATTACTTCTCCCGTCGACCAATTTCGCCAAATTATACAAATTAACATATTTTTTTTTTTTTTTTTTAAATAACAAAAGAACAAATAAATTAGTATAACATTAATAAAAATACAAATAAAACGTCGAAATAAAAATCACTTGATGGCGTGAACATGTGTAACTTCCTTAAAGTCAAGTGAATGTGACATTTACGATCAACCATTACTGGCATTTAATCTTATAGTTTGGCGACAGATTTTTGGTCGATGGGATAATCAAGTAGCACCGTTTTAATTTACCACTCGAAAAATAAAAAAAATGCTAATTGGCGAGTTAAAAAAAGCTATTGACGAGATTTTTACCCGGCTAACATAAAAGTACTAGGAATTCTTTGTGATAATGGCAACTTTTATGTAGTTTTATTCGAAAAAATAATTTTGATTCTTTAGTCAAAATGGAAACCTTTCTTATGAAAAGCGAAGGAATCAGCCCGTTGTTTATGGCAGTTACATGGCTTGGACTATTATAATATAAACGAAATAATGGGGATAGAATAATATTCGGCGACTTATCACACCTGTGGCTGGCTAACATTAAAGTACCAAAATGGCCGCCTGGAATATAAAAAGCAGGGATCCGCCTGGAGCTGTTGATGATAGTCACATGACTTAAGCTATTATTATAGAGATTGTTTTCAATTTTAAAAACAGCGCAAAGAATAATATTTCCTAACGATTAAAAATTTATTTCCACGTGACTATTAAAAACAGGAAAAAAAACTTTAAAATTACTATTAAATGAGTACGTGTTAAAGGCAGGAAAATATTGAAAAATATGTCCTGAAAATTGTATTTACACGTGAACATTAAAAGGGAAAGGAAACTTTAAAATAATAAATACATTAATATGCGTTTAACCCTTTCACGGACAAGGCACCTCTATTCGTAAAATCTTGAAATCAGTGAATGGTACCAGAATTTACAAACAAATTTCGAAATACAAAAATGCTTTTGTTCACTTACTTAATAAAAGGGAAATTTTCATCCCAATATTCTGATGCTAATGTGGCATTTAAGAATTAAAATTAAGTGGTCCAAAAATGAACCACCGCCCTTGAAAGGGTTAAATCAGCAAATTTTAGTAATTGTATTATGTAAATCGTTTTATAACGCTGTTAAAAAATACCGAGAGACAAAGACTCTGTTTACTTAATTCATTTTATTTTACCTTCTTTTCAAATGTTTAACTAATCTTCTTTAACCAAACACGTAAACAACCATTGTATGTCTTAACAGCAACTGATTCTACCTTAATTTTTTGCAATCAAAGGGAATTGAATGGAAACCCGTTTACAGGGAGATCGCTACAGGTTTGTTCAGTATAATTCAATCGTCTTTAATCTTTTAAAACCCGATCAGATTAGCGTGCTTTTAGATTCTACAGTGTCTGAACGGGGGTTAGCGAGCGTAGCTTGCAGGGGGCAGAGCCCCCTAGTAAATATATAAATAAATAAATATAGGGAGAGTGTGAACTAATAGTAGGAATTGAAAAAAAAAAAAAAAAAAAAAAAAAAAGAAGTATTTTAAAGATTGTAAACTTTGTGAGTTGTTGGGGGAAGGGGGGCAAAGGGGAAAAGCAGTTTTTTTATGGAGAAAATTATTTATGGAATTTTAAATATGATCAATTATTTATTGTTACAGTAACCTAAAGTAAAATTACCTAAAGTAACAGATAGAGCAAAAAAAAGTAAACAAAAAACAAAGACTTTTCCCGGGCAGATTTGATCCAAGGAACTCAAAGTAACAAAGGGGGTTGTTATTTGAAAAATCGAAATTTGTGCAATTTTTAATATGTAGACAATTCTTATTTGAGAAATTACATTCATATTCTGAAAAAAGATAATATTCTGAGTTTAATTACACCTATGTTGTGATTTTATTGTAGATGGTCTGCAAATAAAGGCAGGGGTATCTTTTTTCTCACTGACTGTACAACTGAATGTAATTGAATTGTAATATGTACCCAACCTCCCTCTCCGGATCTTCACTAAAGCTCTGTAAAGTTTAACTCCCCGGGATGATTATCCATTTACCCACCTGTACAAGAAACTATTTAAAATGTAAACTATGACTTATTCACACATTCGTGATGGCTAATTTTCGTTTTCCAAACAAGAAGCGCCGCCTATGGGTGTTTCATGTTACAAACAAAAAAATTTCCCTGTTCTTATTTATATTACAAGTGAATGCACATGAACATAGTAATGGTTCTGTTTCTAATAGAAGTGGTATTCATATGCATAATGCATTCATTCTATAAATGCAAATATTATGCATATTTTTTGAGAAATAATGTTACATATATAACATATATAATGTCTAATGAAAAAATATCGCCGCGCCGGTGGGTGGAATTTGACAGGGTTCAAAAGCCAGGAATTTGCCTCAATCGTCACATATGTTTTAAGAAAATTTGAAAAAAAAAATAAATTTGACAGTTTACTTAAAGTTTGTCTCAGCAACCGGAAAATGCCTCTTAAATCTGTTAACTAATGCCAGATGATAGATGAATAATTTTTAAGTGCCGTGAAAAATTTCTCTTGAGAAAAAATATCCATCATTCGAATTATTTGATAATGGGGGAAATACAAGAAGCTGTTTAAAAGTCTAGACAATTTACGCGACTATCTTTCTGCTGTGTTTGCTATTTAAAGAAGCCACTTAAAGGTACCAGTTTCCAAACTAAAGCTTTCAAAAGAGGGTATTTGATATTCATTTTTAAAACATAATTTTGTCCTCTTTTCATTAAAAAATATTCGGAATTAGTACATTGATTTTTGAATTTTTCGAGAAATCTTTTATGCGATTTTTAGAGTTTCTTCGCGTTTCGTAACACTGTTTCTACTTTAATAAAATGAATTCGGTTTCAGATATTTAGCCAAATGCAAGGGTCACACGGAAATTTTTGAGATGCGTCTAAATGGTAGTTAAACTTTCCAAGTCTTAGGAGTGCTCAAAGTAGTTCCCGGAAGATCAATTTTTTGTAGGCGAATTTTCCACAGATTAAATGTCTCAAGCCATCTGTCTCTTGAAATAGATGAAAAATATTCCTTTATAACCTCACCAGTCTCGTCTTCGGAATGAAAACGACGTCCACATAAATGTTTTTCATATTAAAAACAATAGCCAAAAGTCACACATTGCAAGATCAGGAGAACAGGATGGATGTTCTATCTCTTTAATGTATTTTTAATCAAGAAATTCGACAGTAATCCCTGCTGAATAAGACGATACATTGTCATAGTGAAGTATGAGTTATGATTTTAGAAATAATGCGGTGGCCACCATCGTTAAGTAATTTTAGAGTTTCTTTGCTGATTCTGGCGCTTCGCTTTTTGGTGTTCTGTTAAATTATGGGGGCCCAACGACAAACCAGTTTTTTTATATTATGAATAATTTTATGCATGGCCGCGGATCCAATCTTCAGTTCCTTCTTTATCGTTTGGTAGATACAGCGATTATCATCAGTTATCCTTTTCACATTGTTTGGGATTACTGCTGGCAACGATCTTCCAGTGTGTTCTTCATCCAAAAGAGAATTTCGACCTCCTCTAAATTCTGCAAACCATCCGAATACAGTGGCACGAAATGGAGCTTCATTTCAATAGTCTAATTATAATCCATATTATAATTTTCTCTTCTTTCAGAATTTATTCTATCATACCTAAATTGTAATTATTGCCACAAATTATCGTCTGCGGGCATAAAAGAGTTAACATTTATGTACAGTAAAATCTCGCTACAACGAATCTCTAAGGAGCACTTGTGTCAGTATCCATTTAAAGTGGTCCAGAACTGGTTGCTCGACCATTTAAAAAAAAATCTCAAATTTTTTGTATAACAAGCCTAACATGATGGAAGTTCAAAATGACTATTATTTTAATTGTATTAATTTTTGTTTGTGCATGGCGGCCATCTTTGTTTCATCGTCTGCAGCAATTTTCTCACGTGAAGGGTTTCCCGGAATTGTAAATAATTCATCGTTTATTTCTCCAATTCAAGTGCGGATTAAAGCAATTTGTACCGAATACATTGGGCTAAAAATCTGGTAATAGAGTAGTTTCCGAAGCTAACTGCTTATTGGTGAAATTTAAGCATAAAGTTTCAGTTTTTTTTTTTCCAAAATTTGCCCGTTTACAAGAGGAAATTATTCTAGTAAGGAAAACTGTCAACATGAGACATTTTTTAAAAAAAAAATAGGCTGAAAGTACTTGTACTCATACGCCAAGTTCCAGATCTGGGACTTGCTTTCTCTTCGCTAAAAAAAATCCAAATTTTTCAAACATGTCAAAAATCGCACTTTTGAGGCTTTGATATCTCTGGTGGGGCACGAGATAAAAATCTGAAGTTCTGGTTTCTGAGAGTATTCTATGGTAGTGTTATGCACAAGAAATTTCAGGATGGAGATTTGGCTACAAGTTGAGATATGGCAAGGGCAACAATGCTGCGAAACAATGCTGCCAAACTATTGTTTTGTTGTAGTCACAGGTAAATATTTATCTCAGAGTGTCATTTAAATTTATTTTTTTCGTTATCTTTAAATAATAGTAACAGAAAGTAAAGCCTTTGCACAGCTTAGTAATTAATTAAAAAAATAATTATGCCTAAGGCCTACATTTTGTATGGTTTCAGAAATTTTTGTTGTAATTTTAGTAACTAAAAGAAACCTCAGCACTTTTGCATAAAGTAAAAAAATAGTTTTATACAAGACCTGAGACAAAAACAGAACAGGGAAAGAGAAATCCTGTTAATGTTGGCATACTTGTTGAGACATGATCAAACGCGTCAAAACACATTCTAGCTTGTTGGTTTAAAAACCACAATTTTAATGCTGCTTGCCAGTCCCTGAAACTTGTTCCTATCATAAGGATGTTCTTGTAAATGAAACATTATATGATGTTACCGTGCATCAGCCACTAATATTCAGAAAGTAAAGATATCCAAAGCCCTTTCAAAATTTATACTGCAGAAAAATGACATTTTTGTATAAGAAGTAAGCTAGGAATTATAATGAAGTGAGACTTGCACATAGTGATTTCAGAGATTATTTCTATGAGCCAGCAGGGCCAAGATCTTCAATCAAGTTATCAAGAGATGACAAGAATTGGTTCCTACAAATAAAATTTTGAGAAAGATCAAAATTGTGGTTTTTAAACCAACAAGCAAGAATGTGTTTTGACACGTTTGATCATGTCTCAACAAGTATGACAACACTAACAGCTTTTCTCTTTCCCTATTCTGTTTTTATCTCAGGTCTTGTATAAAAATATTTTTTTTCTTTATGTAAAAGTGCTGAGGTTTCTTTTAGTTATTAAAATTACTTACAACAAAAATTACTGAAACCATACAATACGTATGGCCTTAGGCATAATTATTTTATTAATTAATTGCTAAGCTTTGCAGAGGGCTTTATTTTTTGTTATTATTATTTAAAGATAATCAAAAACATAAATTTAAGCGACACTCTGAGATAAATGCTTAGCTGTGACTACAACGAAACAATAGTTTGGCAGTATTGTTTTGACATGTTGCCCTTGCGATATCTCAGCTTGTAGTCAAATCTCCATCCTGAAATTTCTTGTGCATAATACTACCATACAATACTCTCAGAAACCAGAACTTCAAATTTTTATCTCGTGTCCCACCAGAGATATCGAAGCCTCAAAAGTGCGATTTTTGACATTTTTGAAAAATTTGGGATTTTTTTTTAGCGAAGAGAAAGCAAGTCTCAGATCTAGAACTTGTCGTGTGAGTAACAAGTACTTTCAGCCTATTTGTAAAAAATATCATGTCATGTTCACAGTTTTCCTTGCTAGAAAAATTTCCTTTTGTAAACGGACAAATTTTGGAAAAAAAACTGAAACTTTATACTTAAATTTCAAAAATAGGGATTTATTTTCGGAAAGTACTCTATTACCAAATTTTTAGCCCAATGTATTCTGTACAAATTGCTTTAATCCGCACTTGAATTGGAGAAATAAACGATGAATTATTTACAATTCCGTAAATCCTTCTTGTGAGAAAATTGCTGCAGACGATGAAACAAAGATGGCCGCCATGCACAAACAAAAAATAATAACATTAAAATAATAGTCATTTTGAACTTATATCAAGTTAGGGTTGTTGTACAAAAAAATTCAGAATTTTTAAAAATGGTGAAGCAACGAATAGATAGATGATTTTCTGAACCACTTGAAATGGATTGACCCACTTATTAAATTCGCTATACTGAAAAATTCGTTAAAGTGAATATTTTTATAATGAAATAGTATAATAGGATTTTATTTAAAAATCCAAATAATGCTCGGTAAACTGAAAAATTCGTTATAATGACATTCGTTTTAACGATAATCTTCTCAATATGACTTTCTTTCTTTCTTTTCGTGTATAATACATTTTCTCTCGATTTTTAAATTTTTGGCGACTTTATTGGGATTTTTATCGATTTTTCACATTCTGCAGCGATTTTATGATATTTCTATACGAATTCCAGTTACAATGGTTTAGCTTGCAATAGTGACTTTTGTCGCTGCGATTTCTGACTTTTTAACGTTTAGTGTTTTTTCGCGTTTCGCGTCGATTTTTTGATATTTGTGAAAGAATTCTTCTTACAATGTTTTAGTTCATTATATTAAATTCTGTCCTCTTTTCAGTAAAGTTTATTTGGAATTCGTACTACGATTTTTGATTTTTTCTCGTTTTTTTCAATGCGATTTTTAGAGTTTTTTCGCGTTTTGAGGCGATTTTTCCACATTAGTAAAAGGAATTCAGTTTCAAATTTTTAGCCTAATGCAGCGCATTTTGTCTTCCGCGAATTGCAATGCGCTTTTTAGGATTTTGTCGCGTTCTTCGGCGATTTTTTCATTCGTGAAAGAATTACGGTTACAATGCTTAGAATGATTTTATCCACCGTCGAATATTTTTTCCTCTGTAATTTTTGAATTTTTAGAATTTTTGACATCCATAAAAGGAATACGGTTTCAAACAATTAATCTTTTTTGTCTTCCACGATTTTCAATACTATCTTTAGCGTTTTTTCGGGTTTTGGGTCAATTTTTGCATTCGTGGATTAATACCGGTTACAATGTTTTAAGTCACTGTTGTAAATTTTGTCCTTCGCGATTTTTGAATTTTTAGCAATTTTTTGTGAGACTATTAAGCGATTTTTTTTCTTAGTTTCGCGGCGATGATTCAACATTACTAAAAAGAATAATTTTTTCATCTTTTAGCACAATTATTGTAAAATTCGTCCTCCTTTCAGTAAAGTTTATTCGGAATTCATATAGCGATTTTTTAATTTTTCTTGCGATTTTAAGGGGTTTTTCATGTTTCACGGTGATTTTTTGATATTCATAAAAGAAATCCTGATTTAAACTTTAAGCCCAGTGTAATCAATTTTGTTCTCTACGACTGTTGAAATAAATTTTCACGACTTTTAGCGTTTTTTCGCGATTCGCTGCGATTTTTCCACATTATTAAAATGAATCCGGTTTCAATCTTCTAGACCAATATAGTAAATTTTGTTTTCTTTTCAATGAAATTTATTTGGAATTCGTGCAGCGATTTTTAAAGCGCCTTTCGTGCTATTTTTTGACGGGACCGGGCAACGCCGGGCGGTTCAGGCTAGTCTATCTATAATAATGAGAGAAGTTTGTATGTGTATCAGTGTATCTGATAAGTCTGTCCGCTGTGTTCTGTACGCAGAGCTACAAGATTTGGGAGAAAGGTATCTCTATATCTATAGTTAGGCACCTCGAAGCTCGACTTTGGATTTTTTGATTAAATCTTTTTATTTACTTTTTATGCGATTTTTAGCTTTTTTTGTTTTGGGGCATTTTTTTTTCACATTATTAAATCGGATTTCAGTCTTTTAATCCAGTATAGCAAATTTTATCCTCTTTTCAATAATGTTTTTTTCAAAATTTGTATAGTGATTTTTTTCGCAAATTTTTTATGCGTATTACACACGATTATTAAAATTTTTCTTGTGTTTCGGATTTTTTCAATTTTTTGACATTGGTAAAAGGAATTCGGTTTCAAAAAATTTTCACTCTGTTGGTTTACGCTTAGCTAACAATGTGATAATTCACTTCTTAAATATTCAATAGTAAAATCATTCATTTTTCTCCATCTATTGTCTTCTCATTCTTGCAATGTGATCAACCCATTTCTATTTTAACCGTTTAATTCTGTCGATGATGCTATATATTAAACTACAACTAAACTTTGTGGCACTACAAAGTCTAGGGATCTTGGTCGACAATGCCCAACTCTGTTTTCTTGACTATGGTTCCTGAGATGCTATACAGCATATATCCCGATCAGATGGTCAACCTACCATGTAAACCCCAGTGTTTAACTCCCACGCAAGCTTGGTACTCATTTTAATGACCCCAAAAAGATGAAAGGTTGAGCAAACCGTGCCCAGTCCAGAGTTGAACTCTGGACCTGTAGCATGATAGCGTTGACCGCTAAGCTACTAGGCTTCCGATGATGCTATATAGGATATGCAAAATCCTTGAACTTGTACAGTAGTACTTTCCAACAAAAATATTCGTCAAGTTAATCCCAGAGTCTATTCAATCAAATAATATAAAAAATTCTATTTCAAACGAGTAGTACCCTAAAATTAAAAGACGTATACTAGATAATTAACACAGTTTACATAACTACAGACATACACATATAAAATTTTATTAAAAACAATTAAAATATAATTAAATATTTAAATAATATATAATTAAAATATAATGATAAAATATGTAATTAAAATAATAATGATACTAGATGTTTTTCGCGAAGCTGTTAGGAACCGTCTTCAACACCCACTACCTGGTCTCCTCCCTATAAATCGAGGGTTTATGCCGAGACTTTCTGCTAGTTAAAACCATATTTTAATAATTGCCGAAACGTCAGTGAAGGCTTACTGTGGAGACACGAAAAGTTTTGGTTTCTGTTAGTCTGTCTGTCTGTTCCGCGATAACTGCCGCAAAAAGCATCCGATCGGCTTGAAATTCACTGGGCATGTTGATGAGGTACCCGGACTTAACTGTATAGTTTTTGGTTAAATTTGGTTCATTCATTCGGGAAATATGGAACATTTTATTTTGCTCTATAATGCTTTTCAATGGCAAGTCAGACGATTTTCAGATTTTCATTTGTTGAAAGAAATGGCTCATATGGAAAATGGATTTAAATGGTAAATTTTTGATGCTGAAATTTTTAAACTAGTAAATCTGCAGATCAAGAGCCTCAACGTCATCTCTGCAACTCATTGTTTTTATCAAACTTTGCGTAATATTAATCTTTCTACAAAAACAAAATTTAAACTATTTAAATTACACAAACATTTATAAAAGGAAAAAAATATTTCGATGGTTTCAGACATTAAAAGCGTTAAATTAAACACGTTGTTATGTAAGGATATTCTGAAATTCTCACGAGCTACTTATTCTAGTAATTTTTATATAATAAAGCAAATTTCTTCAGGAGGGCTCTGCCCCCCTGAATCCCCTGATCCATCGTTAAATAGATAAACATGATTTGGCGCCTTTAAGTATTTTTTGTGATTTTCTTTTAATAGTATCTACATTTAATTTAAAATCGTGATGTTACAAATACCGTTGAAATTTGACGCAAACCTATGTTCAGGTCAAATTACGAAAGGTTAACTAACATTTCATTTCCCTTAGCCGGACTTTCTGTTTCATTTTTCGTAATAAGGATTATTTTAATAATTTAATTTATTTTACACTCTACAAGCTGTTACACGGACGTTGTTCACGTAGCATTAAAATAGAGATAAATGCATTAAGTAAAACATTTCACTCCCCACCAGACATGCCAAGTCTCAAGCTTTTTGCACATCACTATTATCTTAGAGAAAATGTTCTTTTAAATCGCGCAAATGTTTCAATTAAATAAAGTAACATTTTCAGTATTAAAATACTGGTATCCAGAACGCCGGAGGCTTGGCAGCTCTGCTCCTCTTAATAAAAACATATATGATTAACCAACATTTTATCACATTTTATAGGAGACAATACGGAATTTCTTATTTGTATGGCCTTACATATATCTCAGTCATAAAAATGTAAAATTTAGTGCCAATTAATGCACGCAATTGAGAAAATGAAATCGCAAAGAATGAGAAAAGGAAGGCCAAGTAAAATCGTGTAAATCGAGGAATCTTTCTTCGTAGTGCTGGGAAAATACTGCTACAAAAACTATTTTAGGTGGTATTTGGTGTGAAATGTTTATATGTATTCATTCCTGTCCTATATGTCCTTTTTTTTTATTTTTTATTTGCTTATTCCATTTTTCTTTTGCACGTGAAAATCTTACAAATTAAAATTAACTCTTTGGGAGAAATTGTTATTCATTTTTTTTTTTTTTTGGCAACAATAAAGTTTATAAAATTTAACAGAATAATGTCAGTTTATTCTGTATGAAAATAACGAACTTTTTCATTTATAATCAAATAGTTGAATAAATAAATGAAAATATTATTCTATATAGTATATAAATACTATTTTCATTTCTGCGTTTAAATAAATCTATATGCAAATATGTATACAAAGGCATTCATTAATTCATTCCTTTTGCTTTGATTTGACTTCAAAAAACCATACATACTTTCACATTTATGATATTTTTAGATGAGATGCTGTTGCTACGCAACGGTTAAAAGAAAAAATGAAATATAAGTAAATTCATAAAATAAAATGTTTTATATTATTCGAACACATGTATAAAATTCTATCATAAGTTATACACCTAATTTAAAAGCTCTGACAAATGTTTTGACAAAATTGCAAACTAATAAGAATAATTTAATACTCTTATTTAAAAATTTCAGCATCCAAAATTTACTATTTAAATCTATTATTCATATGAGCGATTTCTTTCAACAAATGAAAATTTGAAAATCGTCTGACTTCCCATAGAAAAGCATTATATCACAAAATAAAATGTTCTGTATATTCCGAACGACTGAACCAAATTTAACCCAAAACCATACAGCTAAATCCGGGGAGCTCATCAACATGCCCAGGGAATTTGAAGCCGATCGGATGCTTTTTGCGGCAGTTATCGCGGAACAGACAGACAGACTAACAGACAGACAGACTAACGGAAACGAAAACTTTTCGTGTCTCCACAGTAAGCCTTCACTGACGTTTCGGCAATAACATTATTAAATTATTCCAATAAATTATGTCAATATATTTGCGAGATTTTTTAAATTAGGTTTATAATATTGGGGGGAATTTTATGCATGTTTTGCAATAATATAAAGGATTTTGTTTTATCAATTTGACATAATGCATATTTCATTTTTTTCCTTTTCTTTCTCTGTTGCCTAGCAACATATTTGGTCCTAATAATATTAGTATAATTGCGTGTACAATGCTTGAGTAAAGCCAACGTCAAAACAGATGAATTAATGCATTTGTATCTTTGCATATAGAAGGATTTTAGCCCAGAAATAAAAATAGGCAATATTTCTTTTATTTTATTTATTTTATTGAAATATTTTGCTTAAAAATACAAAAATTCATTATTTTCATGGAGAATAACGTAACATTTTCCCATAACATTTACCAATATTTCTTTAATTGTTGCCAAGAAAATCGAAACCCGGAATAATATTTTCTTTTAAACAACTAGGGGGCTCGGCCCCCTACGAGCTACGCTCGCCAACCCCCGCCCAGGCACCGCAGACTGTAAATGCACGTTAATTTGATCGGCTTTAAAAAGATTTCGAAAGATTGAATTATAATGTAAAAAGCAGTGGCGATCTCCCTATAAACGAATTTCTATTCATTTGTCTTTGATCGGGGAATTTTAATGCCAAATCCGCTGCGGTACTGCTTGATTATCTCGTCGACCAATTTCGCCAAATTATATAAATCGCCAAACCACTCGCCAAATTATACAAATTGACATAATTTTTTATTTTAAATAACAATCGAACAAATAAATTCGTACAACATTAGCAAAAATACAAATAAAACGTCGAATAAAAATAACTTGATGACGTAGATACGTGTAACAACATTTCAAAATAAGCTAATGTAAAAGGAATTAAGTATACAGAGTCTTTGTCTCCTGGTATTTTTTAACAAAGCGAAAAGAAAGTTCTTTTAAATGAGACATTTTAAATTAATCGTTTTTAATCTGACGTAATTTTTACCAAGCTATTTTTTTCTCTTTTAAATATTCACGTGAAGATACTTTTGTTAGAAATGAAATATTATTTGCGCTTTCCTAACAAAAATAGTTGAAAAGATCCTCTCAAAATATTAAATAAATGTCTAGCGCAATTTCTAAATTTAAACTTTTTTGCAATATTATTTTGTGTTCATTTTATGTAATAACTGTAATGTGACGTAAATATGACGTAATTTCTCTTACGACTTCTAACGCATGTTAATGAACTTATTATTTTACAATATCCTTGCTCTTTTAAAATTCACGTGTGTACTTTTTATGACATAATTTTTAATAAATTCCTGATTTTTATACGTAATTATTTAATTTTAATTTGAAAGTTTTTTTCCTGTTTATAATAGTCACGTGTAAATAAATTTTTAATTTGAAGCAAATATTATTGCTTGCGCTTTTTATACAGTTGGCAACAGTTTAAATTAGTACAATTTTCTGAAATCTGTAAAAAATATCTCTAGAAATGCTGAAAATTTGAATTTAAAATAGAAATAAAACCTGAAAAAATGAGTCAAAATAAAAGAATTAATGCAATCTGCACTCCGGCAAATTCTAACGCATAAAATGATCTAAAAATGATTACACTGTCATGTATAGTTTTTGCTGCTATAAAACTTTTTTAGTGGAACGATTTTGTCCAACTTTAGCATTAAATATCTCTTAAAATAATTCTTCGATTTGAAAACTGTCTGCATCAGCATGTTTATCAAACATTTCTGTATAAAACCACCGATTTTCATATTTTTGTATGCATTATTTTTCTTAATATTAACGAAGAAAGACCTCCGGTCACAAAAAATTCAAAACCGGCGGCGGCGGTGACAGCGGTAGTTACTTTTTTTTAGAATAGAGAGATTTTCAATTGAAATGTTTTGTCGTGAAACAGGAAAATGAAAAATAAAATTAAGAATAGAAAAAGTAATATGGCGGCATATTGGAAATAAAAAGAAATCTCTCGAATATTTCTTAATATAATAAGATGAAAAGTTTTGAGTAAGTACGCATAGCAGGTGAATTAAACGTCATTTATCGAAAACAAAGATGCTGGAATAAAAAGATCTTGGGTAAAATAAAATTAACTATTATTCACGGAGGAAAGAGATAGATGGAGATGCAGTATGCCGTAAAAACAGTTTGCAATACGATGTGCGTTATCGCTCAGATTTAAATGCCCTCATTCGGCCCAAACAAAACAAGCACGTGGAACAGGGACCAAATTCTTTGACTTCATCCGTTTTTTTTTTTTTTTTTTTTTTTTTTTTTTTAAGCACGTCGTTGTGTTGTGCCGAATGTAGCTGATTTTAGGGTTACATTTTTGGCGTCACTTCAAGATTTATTGTCTCTGTACGGTTAACATGAATATTTTATTTAAAATTTAAATTTTATTAATTTATAAAAAAAACTTATGCTTATCCTTATAAATCACTGCGTAAAAAAAAAAAAAAAATCTAAGATATACTATAACCATCCGCACAATCAATAAAAAATTACGAATGTAAATTTAAATAGACTACGGGGGGTTCAGGGGGCAGAGCCCCCCTGAAGAAATGCTATTTTTGATTTAAAAAGTTACCAGAATAAGTAGCTCATCAGAATTTCAGAACATCAATGTATAACCACTTGTTTAACACTTTTAATTTCTGAAACTTTACGAAGTATCTTGTATGCTCATAAATATTTATGTAATTTGAAAACTTTAAAAAACGATTTGTAGGAAGTTGAATATTACGCAATGAGTGTTAAAAAACAATGACTTGCAAAGATGACGTTGAGGCTCCTGATCTGCAGATTTACTAGTTATATTAGGTAATGAGTTATAGCGCTTTTAGGTTTCCCCATCCATACGTTAAGATAATGATTTCGCGGTCGGGGAATTTCAGTGAAGCGGCCCCTTAAGACATCTATTATTATTTTCAACACATGACAGATTTTAACAACTTTTTTTTTTTTAATTTTTCATGCTAGCTGGGCCTGCATAATCTCATTAATCCAGCAGGGATAATTCTCTTCAATTATGAATGGCAGGAGTATTTTAAAGTCGCCACGATTTCTCCAGTCCAGGATCATGAATACTAAAAGGGAGAATGAATCACAAAAACTACGAGAGTGCCTATTATGCAATGAATGAATGACATCCTTACCCAAGTTTAGTAACATTAAAAAAGATAACTCCGCTTTTACTGAAGAGACTCACTCGTGAGTCACTGGATAAATGGAGTACTTCCGAGTGTCTTGAGGTTCTACTCGTCGACTTGCTCCAAAATGCGACTGACCACACACGATGGCGGGGCCAATTATGGAGACACAAGGTGTCACGGGCTGTATATTTGTTATTTCTGCAAGGGCGTTGCCCACAGTTTAATGCTTATTTATTGCTCGCCATAAATATACGTCCCGCTATACGCTCCATTACACTCGTGTGTGTGTTTTAGGAAGAGGAAGTAATTTTTTTTTTTTTTTTTTAGTTAAGTTCTCTTCTGTTATTAGCGATGATGATGATGATGAGGGCTATCTGGTTGGATTTAAATGCCGCGGAATGTATTTCATTAGAACATCATAGTTTTGGTATATGTTATATGAATATAGAGAGGTGCAACCATCCAGTGTTTTGCAAACTCACAAATAAAAAAGAAACTCATTCACACTGTAATTCAGCTGCTGAAAAAGGAGTTAAGTTTGCGCCCAAATTCAAAATTTATAAAACGAGTCCGCTCAATTCAAGCTCATTTTAAAATAAATCTATTAAATTTAAAAAATAAAAAAACCCGACTGCGTAAAAAGCGAACTAATTAATTATTTATCATCAATATGAAACTATTTTTTATATTACTTACCTTCTTTTTTTATTTACTTGTATTGATTACTTTTAAGTTGTGTTTAATTATTAGTTCCTATCTACAAACACTGTTTGATGAGGCCTATAGATGTCCATTATGAAGTTTAGAGTTACTGTAAAGGTAGAGATCCAAAGTGCACAACTTCCAGGTTGTGTAATATTTAAACGGAGCTTCTGACTGCAAAATGGTCAATGAAACACCCTCTTCATTTTGAAAGACCTATCCAATGATATGCCACTCAATAGGGTACCTAAAAAATTTTTTCGTCTCTACCGCCATTTTGTAGTTTACGGTCGCCATTTTGAATTTATAAAAACAAAACCTATTCTATAACCATCGGACGGTTACGACGAATCGATAGAGACCTCATTCATTAAAATCCATCCAGCCGTTGGGATGTTTCGAGGGTATAAAGAAATCCACATACGCAGGTACGCGTGAAACACATAACCCTTCTTTTCAGTCGGGTAAGAAAAAGTGTGGATCACGCAGAAAACATAATACCGATATCGAATTTTTTTTTTTTTTTTTTTTTTTTGTGGAAAATATATTGGAGTAAAGAAAAGAAAATGATAATTTCAGACAATTCCCCCCTTCAATGAATATTTTTATTCTTTTAACAGGATAGACCGGGAGGTGGTAGCGCAGACTATCAAGACCTCATCGAGTTCACGGCTGAAATTCCAGAGTTAGTTAAAACTCGATTCGCATATTAACCCGCAATCGGTCTGCAAAGTCATCTCTTGGTGTGGAAAACATCTAAAAACCCGATTTTAGCGATTGACTCGTACGTTCACCATTGTGTTTTCCTGAAACCAAAGGTATCAAAACATGCAGGACTGGGAGCAGGCCTTACGAGTTTTGTAAACCTTACGAGTTAACCGCTAAAATCGGGTTTTCAGATGTTTTCCACACCAAGATATGACTTTGCAGACCGATTGCGGCTTAATATCTGCCGCCTCCCGGTCTAGGACATACAGGTCTCCCACATGGTCTGTTTTTTTTTTTTTTTTTTTTTTTTTTGATACACTCGAACTTGCTTATAACGAGCCCGGATTTAACGAGAAAATCAGAAATACTTGGTTGGTACAATGTTAAGTCTATGGGATCATAACTCGCATTTAACGAGCAAACCCCTGTTATAGCGAGTGATATTTTTGTGATTCTTAAAATTTCTATTGACTTCCACCTCTCCAGCTCAGCTAATCGTTTCTTAGAATAATTCCTTTAACATTCCAAAGTCAACCGAAAGTTAGTGATGAGTCATAAATCTTGAGAGCGACGATGATAACGACGAATACGAAGAATTTCAAGCTGAACCGACCCCAGCATACTCAACGGCTTTTGAATGCGCGGAAAAAAAACATTAAAATTTTTTTGAAGCAAATGACGATGTTTTCCGGGCCATGATTCTTCTCCGAAGAACAATAACACAAGAAAGAGGCAATAAGACAGTTCAAGGCAAATTAACCAACTTCTTTTGTACTGTACAGAAATATAAAATAAATAAATATGTATAATAAAGTAAGTATGCATGAATATTTATATTTTTTAAGAACCCGTTTCTTACGAGCACTCGGTTATAACGAGCAAATATCACGGTCCCTTCACGTTCGCTATAAGCAATTTCGACTGCATATACATTTTTTTTTTTTTAAATATCTTATATATGTTTTATATTTTTCTTAAAATTTTTGTGGAATCCTAATGTTGCCAAATGCCCCGATTTACGCGGTATAACACGATTTTCAGGAGTTTCAAGACCTGTTCCGCATAACTACTGCGTGGGACCTCAAAAATCTGGATTTCTTCATGATGCCCAAATTATTTTAAATTTATCTTCGTACCACGCTATTCCTTAGTCTGCATTGAAAGGCACTTAAAACGTTAAAACCTGTGAAAGCAAAACCTGTCTATAACGGAATATTATAGTGCATTCGAAAGGAATATCTTGTAAATCTAACTGCCTAAACGGAAACTTGTCTGAAACGGAATTTTTTGCGTTTCCTAGGAATTTTGTTTTTACAAGTTTTATTGTACATTGTTCAGTAAACCCTGTGAAAACGGAATCTGTTTATAACGAATATCTGTTTAAAAAGTAAAAATTTCATTGTTCTTACGATAGGAATACTACATAATTATACCTGCTAAATTGGAATTTTGTTTCCGCTTTTACATTTTTTACTGCGTAAAATTGTTATGTTTATTTAGTATAATAAAATCTGCAGAGAATCGCGAATTAAGGAAAAAAATATTCCATTTAAAACAGGCTTTCTTCTTAGCAGGTATAATTGTATAGTGTCTCTACCGTAGAGGCATTGAATTTTTCACATTACGCGAAGGCACTCGCGAGCTAATGCTAAACCTATGAGAGACCATTTCGCTGATTTCGTATTCACATTTGCATATTTTTGAATTTTTCTTTTTGCACATGATATTTGAGATCATAATAAAGAGTAGCGGTTAATTTAATTATCGTTTTTTATTGCTGTTTGATTACGATATTACTTACAGTTTTGGAACGTGAAAAACGGAGGTGTTTTTTCATTCAAAGCTTTGTAAAATTTTATCAATGAAAATTCTCAATTCTGAAAATTTAAAAAATACCTACCTTAGCTGAAACCTTGAAATTTTCAGATAATTTTATTTCATAATTTTATCCCAATTAGGGAATGTAAAATGAGAAAAACAGGTTGGGACTTTTAATGAAAGCCTAAGCAAAATCGCTAAAATATCCGCCCTCGGTAAATCCCGCCTATATGATATTGATTGATGAGAAAAACTAAAGTTGAGGCGCATCTTCCTTGTCAATGGGTGTTAGGCATATCCCACACTGAGACGACAAAGCGACATGAAGTGCAAAAACCGGTCGAAACAAAGAACGAAATTGTTTCAAACCTGTTTTAAACCAGTTTTTCCAGCGAATTCAAGCGACATGTCTTATGTGTCGCCTTAGTGTGAGACTTGCCTTATACTACTCCAACCTGTTTACTCACTTTGGCGTTGTAGGATCACCAGGTATGGCTGTTTACTTTGGGAATACAATTGCGCGAGTTGATGTTACCAATTATTTTGTCATTTCACGTTCCCACGCAGATTGTCTTATATTCCTGGAATAATTTCGGTTGCATTGTTTTAGAGAAATGTACTAAATTTTGTCATCTGCGATTTCTGAATTTTTAGCGATTCTTATGCAATTTAATGGTTTTTTTAACCATTTGGAAAAATAGTTATAGTCCTCGTCAGGGTAGGAAATCAAAAGCATATCTGATGCTTTTTATTGATTGAATCCGCATTTTATTCGTTTTCTGATTAGTCTGGTCTATACAGTAATCTGTATTTCCCTTTACTTTCAACAGCGATGGATACTTCTGTTGGCACTATGACAAAAAAGTAATAAAAACTACAAAAAAAATTAATAACTCAGAAACAAATTGAGATACAGCTTTCAAACAAATTGCATTTAAAAGTACATTTTTTTCTCTACGACGGTGTAAAAAGTAATATTGTGGGATGTTTAGAAGTTTAAAAATGAAATTTCATTTTAAATGGGTCGTCAGATTTCCAAGAAATCTGACGATGGAAAAGCCTTTTCCCGAACACCAATGAAATGCTTGGATAATGCGTAAGTTTCAGGAAATCTGACGTTTTGCCGCTTACAATTTGTATGTGTAATAACACTATTAATGTTTAATTCATGGCGTGCGTAATGTAGGATAGACTCCGTACAATTTTTTATGTCTTAAATTTTAGTCTTTGAAAAAAATCATTTTCCAAATGGTCGTTGTAATTTGTTAAATTGCTTTTTTTTTAATCATTTGGAAAAATGGTTATTGTAATCGTCAGGGTAGGAAATCAAAAGCATATCTCAAGCTTTTTGTTGGTTTAATCCGCATTTTATTCGGTTTCTGATTGGTCTATGCAGTAATCTGTATTTTCCCTTTACTTTCAACAGAGATGGATACTTCTGTTGCCACTATGACAAAAAAGTAATAAAAACTACAAAAAAAATTAATAACTCAGAAACAAATTAAGATACAGCTTTCAAACAAATTGCATTTAAAAGTACATTTTTCTTTCTCTATACGACGGTGTAAAAAGTAATATTGTGAAATGTTTAGAAGTTTAAGAATGAAATTTCATTTAAAATGGGTCGTCAGATTTCTTGGAAATCTGACGATAGAAAAGCCTTTTCCCGAACAGCCAATGAAATGCTTGTCGTTGTAATTTGTTAAATTGCTTTTTTTTACTTTCGCGACGAATTCTTTACAGTATTAAAAAAAATCCGGTTGTAAACTTTTAGTCCAATACTTATCTTATAGCTTATCCTTTTTTCAGTAAAGTTTATTCTGAATTCGTACAGTAATTTTTGTGGCTTTTTTGGATTTGAGCGACGATTTTTCAATATTCGCACAATGAATCCTATTTTAGTCCCTTAGTTCAATATAGAATTTTTTTTATTTTGCAATTTTTGAGGTTTTAGTCATTTTTAATGTTATTTTCAGCGTTTTTTCGCGAACTTATAAAATTAACGATGATTAATGCACAAAATTATTCAGAAAGAACTAACTTATAAGACAAAAATTGTGTTTTAGTTCAGGCACCCCCCCCCCCCCCCCCCAAAAAAAAAAGAGAAAAGGAAAGTTATTTAAAAAGTGCGCGAATAAAAATCATATCAAATGAAATTATTTAGCAAAAGCTATATCATATTAAATTTAAAAAAGAGATTTTTTTAAATTACATTAAATATTGAATTTATTGTAAATCCCATAGAACATGCATAAAATAAGAATTCTTTTCCTTCTTCTTCAAGAACAATTGCTTGTAATTAATTTGCCGGAAAAATCAAAAAACTGTCCGATTACAAATGCTTTAAAGACGCCACATGTTGCATTATTACTTTTTTGGAGAAAACAACTTAAATTTTCAAAATTTTCTGGTATGAGTTCGAAATTTCTCATTAAAAAATCCACCAAGTTTGGCAACACTGTATACTTATGTACTCGATGTATGTATATTATATCCGTTAACCATGCTTTAACCGATTTAAACCACTCAAAAGTCTCCTTTTTATGATGAAATAGGCGATTTTAGTTAATAAAAAAATCTTTAAATAGTTATTTTATGATTATTTCTGAACTTCGAAGTGTATTTGGTATAACATTGTTTTGTATAACTTAGGAGACATGATTGTTTTCCTAAAAACTCGCGCATGTGTATAAGAAAAGCCTCGAAGTCGATTTTGAAAAAAAATACTTGGTCACAGGCGGCTTGAAGACGGAGAGTGTTAAGTGTGTGTTAAACCGTAAATCACAGTAACCCGTTTTAGTGTAAAAAAAAGCGATTCTTTATAATTTGTATGAGATATACTATATTTAACAAACTACGCTTTCATTAGGACCAGAACATGCCAAGGCTTAAAGTTGCATATTTTTCCAGGATCTTAGACACATTCTCGTAGTTTATTAATTATTGCTCCATAATTAAGAATGGAGATATCAAATTATGCGCTGTGACATATTACGCCAAAGTATTTCGTTTCCTTTTTGAAAAAGTTTCTTCTGATCTCTTTAGTATCTTGAAAGGCTGCAGGAAGACAATCGCCTTGCCCGTCTCAAGAACACTTCAAAAGACATTTTCGTAGTCATAATAGTTCTGGCAGGATTTTGAAGAGTAATTCATTCATGTCATAATCGTCTGCATTCTACTTATACATTTTTTCCCCGGGATTTGTTTTTGTTTGTCACTCGGCAGTCTAGTTGAATGGGTCAGCAAACTTTTGTGACCATATGCAATATGTAACTGCGAGTATTTATAAGACAGAGCCTTGCCACTGGGATAAAAATGTTCGTTGTGATTCAGAACTTTTTTTAATGCAATGCAATTATGAATATTTTAATTGCTTTGTAAAATGTTTCTACTACTCTCATAAACACATGAACGTATTGTACCGGGTGTCCTAAAAAGGACTGACTGATTTTAACGGTGACAAATATTTAAAAAATTCTTGCAGGAGCGTTATGCATAAGGTCAAAAGTTTTTTTACAGTGATTTTCGATTTTAGTTCGAATTACAAACCATAGATGGCGCTGTAAGCAATAGGCGCTAAAAACGGGCTCGATTTTTTGATCGATCTCTTCTTCCATGCGGAAAAAGGAGATGGAAATGTATTATGTGGGTCCCGATGGACCAAAAATCGAGCCTGAATTTAGCGTCTATTGACCGAAGCGCTATCTATTGTTTGTAATTCGAACTAAATTCGAAAATCACTGTAAAAAAACTTTTGACCTCATGCATAACCCTCCTGCAAGAATTTTTTAAATATCTGTCACCGTTTGCAAGTTGTTGAATTTTAAAATCAGTCAGTCCTTTTTAGGACACCCGGTATATCATGTATATTGTACTGTGCCTCCTTTGCAAACATTATCAGGGTCAGATTAATACATGCACACACAGGGATACACATGGGCCCATACCCAAAGTATTGAATACCAATATTTTCGACTAGCCTTATAACATTGTCTTACTTAAACGAAGATTTTTTATCATAAAATTAATAGTATTATTATTATTATTTCGAAGTAGTGGAGAATGTGTGCCACGGTTCACAATAGTCAGTGTTTAGTCGGACCCTAGACGTTACACGTTTATATATCTTACTAAACGTGTAAACCGCTTTACCAGCGATAATATAGAATTTATATAGCATATAGATTTTGAACACAATACGCTTTCACTTAGGTTCGAATTTGTTGAAATAACATGCCTTAAAGTAATTACAATAAATTGGATTGCAATAAAGGTTATTGTAAACAAATCAGGTGATTGGAGAAAGACGAACACTGCGTCTGCCCAAAACATGTTTCTCTTTTCACTGACTGATTTCAATTAAATTTAACTTTGAGTTTGTTGAAATAACGCGCCTTAAAATCATTTCAATAAATTGGATTGCAATAAAGTTTATTGTAAACAAGTCAGGTGATTAGAGAAAGACGAACACTAAACATATTTCTCTTTTCGCTGACTTCAATTAAACTTCGAATTTGTTGAAATAACACGCCTTAAAGTAATTACAATAAATTGGGTTGCAATAAAGTTTATTGTAAACAAATCAGGTGATTGGAGAAAGACGAACACTGCGTCTGCCCAAAACATGTTTCTCTTTTCACTGACTGATTTCAATTAAATTTAACTTTGAGTTTGTTGAAATAACGCGCCTTAAAATCATTTCAATAAATTGGATTGCAATAAAGTTTATTGTAAACAAGTCAGGTGATTAGAGAAAGACGAACGCTAAACATATTTCTCTTTTCGCTGACTTCAATTAAACTTCGAATTTGTTGAAATAACATGCCTTAAAGTAATTACAATAAATTGGGTTGCAATAAAGGTTATTGTAAACAAATCAGGTGATTGGAGAAAGACGAACACTGCGTCCGCCCAAAACATGTTTCTCTTTTCAATGACTTTAATTCAATTTAACTTTGACTTTATTGAAACAACGTACCTTAAATTAATTACAATAAATTGGGTTGCAATAAAGTTTATTGTAAACAAATCAGGTGACGGGAGAAAGAGGAGCACTGCGTCCTCCCAAAACATATTTCTCTTTTCACTGACTTCAGTTCAACTTCGAGTTTGTTGAAATAACACACCTTAAAGCAATAACAATAAATTGGGTTGCAATAAAGTGTATTGTAAACAAATCAGGTGATTGGAGAAAGACGAACACTGCGTCCGCCCAAAACATGTTTCTCTTTTCAATGACTTTAATTCAATTTAACTTTGACTTTATTGAAACAACGTACCTTAAATTAATTACAATAAATTGGATTGCAATAAAGTTTATTGTAAACAAATCAGGTAATTGGAGAAAGACGACCACTGCCTCCACACAAAACATATTTCTCTTTTCACCGACTTCAGTTCAACTTCGAGTTTGTTGAAATAACACACCTTAAAGTAATAACAATAAATGTAGTGGCGAACAATAGCCCAGACCAGATGTCGGAAGAAGGCGAAGTCCATTTCTCACGAGAAGTTGATGAGCTAACGAAAACGGAAGGCCGAACGCTGGAGTTTGAGGGAGATGGTTTTCTGCGTCGGAGGAGAGCGGTGCTCTCTCCTAGCTGATTTTAAATTGGGCGCTGCCCGCTTTTACTTTTTTTAGACGGGATCGCTGTAGACCCGTGCTAGAGATATTATTCAATTAAACGTTAAATGTCGTGCTGTGTTGTATGTCAGATAAATGTTAGTAGTTTAGTATCATGTAATCTAGAAGTTTAAAAGTTTCAATTAAACATTTTAACGAGTTAAACAGTAGTAGTTCCTGTTGAAGCCTGTGTGAATTTTCCTCCCACAAATTTTTGTGGGCCCGGCCTGGATATGAACTGAATTACCGGATTCAACAAGTTCTTTTTTACGATTTGAAATTTGAAATCAATCCCCTGGACATTTGGACATCCTACAACCTGGACGGAATCTGAATCTACAACTACTCGGATCCAAAGGATTTGGTGTAAGCTGCGGAGTTGCTTCGAAAGAATCAGGAAAAGAACAACCTGGGTGCAACGAATGCTCCAAATATTTTCTTAATTTCACGGGCCGAAGGATCCCCGAGTGTGAACGACTCACAGTGTTTTTTTTTGTGCGAGTCTGTGTTCTTTTTCTCGCGAGTGATGTGATAGTTACTGGCTCACGGTGTGTTTTTTTTTAGTGAGCTTTTCTGTGACTAAATCATTTTTAAGCAGCCTAGTGATTTATTTTTTGTGGGCTGTTGTTTTTTGTGTGTTTTAGTGAGATCGAATCCATTTATGCAGCCTAGTGATTTATTTTTTGTAGGCTGTTTTGGCTAATTTTTGGCTCACTGTGCTTTTTTTGTCGTGAGCTTTGATTCGTCTTTTTTTCTCTTACGTATGTGAAAAAAATATATTCATTTTACACACAGCGAATGTACCGGTGGTGGTACAAGCTCGCACAAACCATTTTTTATTTTATTATTGTGTTTTATATTTTCAAGAAAGGATTTTCCCTTTAAAAGTAAGTGAGTTCCTTTTTATATGTTTGTGTTGCTATAAAAAAATTGATATTAAGCTGGAAATAAAAATAATGGCGCATTTAGTACGTGCCAAGAAGGTAGACCTTTTAGGGGTAGTGCGGGAATTGGGGCTAGAAGCTCCAGAAAGCTCTACTAAGCCACAACTCTCGGACATGATCATTAAATCGAGCAATTATAATGAAGATGTTATAAAAAATCTTCTAGCCGGAATTGTTGCTGAAAGGGAAGAAGCCGAAAACAAAATACTATTAGAAGAAGAGAGCAAACGCGAATTCGAACTCAAAAGACTTGAACTCGAAATAGCCGCGAAAAATAAAATCGAAATACCAACATTGAGTAGCGGGATTAAAAGCCCCGATGTTTTGAAATTAATTACAAAGTACAACCACCAAGAAGAAATTAGTATTTACCTTACATTGTTTGAGCGCCAAATCAAGCGTTTGGGCGTAGAAAAGGAAAATTGGGTAACTTATTTGTTAGGTCTGTTACCGTTGGAAATAGTAAACATAATAGGTCGCGAAAAGGAGGAACTCTCCAATGATTACGATTACGTGAAACAGTTATTACTGAAAAGATTCAAACTGAGTCCAGAACAATTTAGACAAAAATTCTTTTCGCATAGAAAGGAAAATTCGGCCTCGTGGCGAGATTTTTCATTTGAAATTACTAATTTTTTGGAACAGTGGCTTACGGGTCTTAACATTTCGTCTTTTGATGATTTAAAAAACATTTTGGTTATTGACCAAATAAGGAAGAGATTACCGCTTGAGATAAGGGAACATTTTATTGATGACTTGCCTAAGTTTACGAAGGTCTCAGATTTTATAAGTAAGCTTGATGATTATGAGGCAGCTCGCAATATTATCAGGAAAAACTCCGAACCGAGAAGTCCCAATAACGATGTTAAAAAGCGTTTTACTCAAAATGTTGAAAACAAAAGTTTTAACAGAAATAACATTCCGCAGAGTAGCAAATATGAAAAAAATTATCTTAACACGAGGAATAACGCTAACCCTTTCAAACTTAGATGCTTTTATTGTAATGAATACGCCTCCCATAAATCAAATCAATGTCCCAGAAGAAAAGAAGGGCCAACTCATTTTAGAGGCAAAGAAACCGAACATAGGGCTGAGCAAAGTAACTTCCATAATAATAAATCAGTAAATACTGCGAATAAAAATTCCTGCCCATCGGATAAAATCCTCAAAATTATTGAAATTATGGGGAAAAAGGTCAGCTGTGTGGTAGATTCCGGATCTGACGTAACAATGGTTAATGATGACATCTATAAGAGTTTAGGATGCCCCAAATTAAATGAAAACGATGTGAAACTGACAGGAATTAGCGGAAAAGGAGTGAGTCCGAAGGGTTTTTTCAATACCGACATTTCAATTGATAATATTAGTATCTATTGTGATATTTACGTTTTAAATGATTTACAATATGATATGATCCTCGGAAATAATTGTTTAAGTAAATTAAATTTTGAAATATCTGGTAATGGCCTTAAAGTTATGAGTAAGCGAAATAAGGAGAAAAATTATACTGTTAATATGATAACTGCGGTTTCCTTAAAAATTCCGAAGTTAGACACTCCTTCAGATGTTGTAAACATTCCCATGGCCAAGTCAGTCTCGCAGTCGGATGTTGTAAACATTCCCATGACCATCCCAGGCTTGCGGTCAAATTCCATAGACACTCCCATGATTGAAGAATGCTTAACTGACACTCCTAAGTATGAATCTGTTTACTTAGCAGAAATGGTAAATTCGGTTAATATAAACGAAATTGATCTTACTCACATAATTGACTGCGGTTTAAAAAAGGAATTAATTAACTTAGTTGAGAATTACAAGCCTGAGAAAATAAAAAGTGCTAACTTGAAAGTTAAAATAATATTGAGCGATGAAATACCGATTACGCACCGACCTAGGCGATTAGCATTTGCAGAACAAGCGTTTGTTGATAAACAAGTCCAGGAATGGCTTGATAAAGGCATTATACGAGAAAGTTATTCGAGTTACGCCGCGCCTATTGTTTTAGCCAAAAAGAAAAATGGCGATTACAGATTATGCGTTGATTACAGAAAGCTTAACCGAAAGATAATTAGGGATAATTACCCCCTTCCAGTAATAGATGATATTTTAGACGAGATCGGGCAAAATAAAGTTTTTAGCACATTGGACTTAAAGAATGGTTTTTTCCACGTAGAAGTCGATGAGGACAGTAAACAATTTACTTCGTTTGTTACAAATAATTCCCAGTTCGAGTATAATGTAATGCCTTTTGGTTTAAGCTCCGCCCCGCAGTTTTTCCAACGCTACATATATGCATGCCTCAGAGAGTTAATAAGAGATAAAACGATTTCCGTGTACTTAGACGATATAATCGTCCCTGCGAAGACTGAAGAAGAGGCGCTTTCTAAACTGAAACGCGTGTTTCAGGTAGCATCAGAGTATGGTCTCGAATTCAATTTTTCTAAATGCCAGTTTTTGAAAAGAAGGATCGAATTTTTAGGATACATAGTGGAAAACGGAACAATTCGCCCTTCAGAAACACAAACATTAGCCGTTGAGAAATTCCCTGAGCCACAAAATAAGAAACAACTCCAGAGTTTCCTAGGGTTAACTGGATATTTTAGAAAATATATAGCGAATTATGCTAGAATCGCTAAACCCTTAAGTTATCTCCTGAAAACGGAGAACGAATTTAATTTTGGAGCGAGTCAAAAGGAAGCTTTCCAAACATTGAAAAATAAATTATCGGATAAACCGGTGTTGCACATATTTAGACAAGGGGCCGAGACAGAGTTACACACGGATGCTAGCAGCTTAGGTTTTGGAGCAGTCTTGTTACAAAAAGACGATTATGGAAACTTACACCCCGTTCATTTCATGAGTAAGAAAACAACACCCGCCCAAGCCAAATATAGTAGTTACGAGCTTGAAGCGCTGGCTGTTATTGAAGCATTAAAGAAATTCCGGACATACCTGTTAGGGAATAAATTTAAAATAGTAACTGACTGTTCCGCTTTTCAAAAAACATTAGAGAAGAAAGATCTTACGCCAAAAGTAGCAAGGTGGGCATTATTCCTACAAGAATTCGATTATCAAATTGTCCACAGGCCCGGAAGTCAAATGAAACACGTTGATGCGTTGAGTCGTAACACCGTATTAGTCACAACACGTTCGCATGATGAAATTACAACAGAATTAACCAAAGCACAAAACGAAGACGATTACATTAAAACTATCAAAACACTAGTTGAGAAAAATGAAAGTAAAGATTATTTTGTTAGGAAAAATATGGTGTACAAATATGAAGATGGTAGAGAACTAATTATGGTACCGGAAATTATGCAGAAAGAAATTATTCGCGAAATTCATAATAAAGGACATTACGCTGTAGCGAAGACCGAAGCGATAATAAAGCAGGATTATTATATCCCTAATCTTCGAAAACAAATCGAAAGTGTTATAGGAAATTGTGTAGAATGCATCCTGTACAACCGAAAGCGAGGGAAAGGTGAAGGATTGCTAAATCCCATTCCTAAACATGATTCCCCTCTCCAAACTTATCATGTCGACCACTTAGGCCCAATGCCCTCGACCAACAAAAACTACAATTTTATATTCTCTGTAGTGGACGCTTTTACTAAATTCGTGTGGTTCTATCCAGTCAAGACTACATCTGCAAAGGAGGCAATTTCTAAATTAAAAATTCAACAAGCTACATTCGGGAACCCAGAGCGAATAATCAGCGACCGAGGTGCCGCCTTCACTTCCAGTGAGTTTAAAAAGTATCTCGAAGACGAAAATATTGAGCATGTTCTAATTACAACGGGAATACCCAGAGGAAACGGACAGGTAGAACGACAACAGGAAACACTCGTATCAATCCTTTCTAAATTAAGTATCGACGATCCGTCAAAGTGGTACAAATACGTACCGGCTGTTCAAAGAATAATGAATAGTACGATTTCCCGAAGCACTCAATACACACCCTTTGAGCTTTTAACGGGAGTAAAAATCAGAAATAGGGAAGATTTAAGAATAAAACAAATTCTTGATGAGGAACATGAAAACGCATTTGTCGAGGAAAGACTGAATAGCAGAAATATCGCGAAACAACATATATTAAAAATTCAGGAGGAAAATCGCAAAACTTTCAACCGTAAACGCAAAAAAGCGAAATGTTATAAAATCGGTGATTTAGTTGCAATCCAACGAACCCAATTTGGGGTTGGTATGAAGCTACGACCGAAATTCCTTGGTCCATACAAAGTGATCAAAGTGAAGCGCAATGATCGATACGATGTCGAAAAAGTGGGCTTTCAAGAGGGTCCAAGAGTGACCTCTACTGCAGCCGATCACATGAAGCCGTGGGCTTCTTCAACCTAAAAAATATAGTGCTAATCCAAGCTGATATTTTTATGTGTTTTTTTTTGCATCGTCTCATCTTTTTTTTTACTGTGTTTATCAAAAGTGACTGTGCTGTCATCTGAACATATTTTTTTTTGACTGTTTTACACAAGAAAAAAAAAAACTCTCTGTTTAAAAACTGTTCATAGGACTGTATCCACGTGATGAACTCACCTGCGCATTGTGTTTTTTCTGGACTATATTTAGCAAAAAAGAACTGAAACAGTGTTTTTTCTTTTTTTTGATGGAAAGACTGTGTTCGTCTGTATACGTAGTTTGATATTGCATATTTGTCATGTTGTTTGTTTTTGTGTGTGTTTTTCTAGTATTTTTCAGGTTCTAGGAAAGTCGGACGGTACCAGTCCAGTCTATATGGTGGATGATCTGTGAGGACACAGAATGGTCAGGATGGACGAATGTAGTGGCGAACAATAGCCCAGACCAGATGTCGGAAGAAGGCGAAGTCCATTTCTCACGAGAAGTTGATGAGCTAACGAAAACGGAAGGCCGAACGCTGGAGTTTGAGGGAGATGGTTTTCTGCGTCGGAGGAGAGCGGTGCTCTCTCCTAGCTGATTTTAAATTGGGCGCTGCCCGCTTTTACTTTTTTTAGACGGGATCGCTGTAGACCCGTGCTAGAGATATTATTCAATTAAACGTTAAATGTCGTGATGTGTTGTATGTCAGATAAATGTTAGTAGTTTAGTATCATGTAATCTAGAAGTTTAAAAGTTTCAATTAAACATTTTAACGAGTTAAACAGTAGTAGTTCCTGTTGAAGCCTGTGTGAATTTTCCTCCCACAAATTTAACACACCTTAAAGTAATAACAATAAATTGGGTTGCAATAAAGTGTATTGTAAACAAATCAGGTGACGGGAGAAAGAGGAGCACTGCGTCCTCCCAAAACATATTTCTCTTTTCACTGACTTCAATTCAACTTCGAGTTTGTTGAAATAACACACCTTAAAGTAATAACTATAAATTGGGTTGCAATAAAGTGTATTGTAAACAAATCAGGTGACTGGAGAAAGAGGAACACTGCGTCCTCCCAAAACATATTCCTCTTTTCACTGACTTCAATTCAATTTCACTTCTATCGGCTGGGAAATCAAAGGGAATTCATACGAAAAGGAGGGAAAGGAAATCATAAGGGAAGGAGCAATTCATACGAAATATTTAAAATTGCAAAGAGAGCCTTGGGCTTAAAATTGCAAGCTTCTCTATGGTCTTGTACACATTATTACATTGGGTTGACCAGAAAGTTCGCGCCAATTTTGAAGGAAATTTGAAACTCAGAAGATATAAATTTTAGTATGCGTTTATTAAATTATATAGGTGTTATTCTGTTCTACAACCTTCCTCCATCTGTCTGGAAGTCTTAAAATGCCTTCTTTGCAAAACGCTTGTGATCTGTTGGCAAAATACTGAGGGGGGTCATAAAAAAATTTCCCCGATATATGAACGCCTAGCGGCCTAACCGCTCAACCAATCGAAAAGAAATTTTAGATACACCTATTTGAATGTATGCACTCGAGATCGTGATGATTTATCTCACGGTTACGGTTACAGTAAAAAATTTCGAAAATTTCGAATGGCAACACCCATTTTTTTTTTCATGTGCAAATTCATCAGCGCATTAAAAAACCATAAATGGCATTGGAATGATACATCTACGATGAAAGTTGTCGGCGTAAAACACTTGCAAAAAAGGCCATTGCGAAGAACGAAAAAGTGGCTACAAGACATGTTTTTCAGTAGCCGATTTTTTTTTTTTCACTTGTGAACTGAGTAATGTTCTAAGATTTGTTTTAAAATGTGTTTTTGAGTTGTATTTGTGTACACATTGTGAAAATAAAAATGTAATAATTTGTTTTAGAGTGCTGAATATTACGTTACATAGGAACTGATTAGGATTGAGTTCAGGGCCGAAACTAGCCTTTTTTGCACCCGGGTTAAAGATGAGTTTTGGTGCCCCCCTTCCTCCGCAAAGTACATTCACAAAGAGAATTTTACTAATTTTCTTATAGCCGACTTGTTTTAAAATTTAAAATACATAATCATAAAATATGTAATACTGAACTACGTAATCTGCTTTGTGAAATATTGACTCATTAAAATCTTGAAAACAAAATCGAAAACAAATCCGCTTTATACAGGATCCTTATGCCATATCATCTTTAGATTATTCTATGCTTTGGCATATCCCAGACAGGATGATTTTAACAATACCATGCTAAACATAGATGTGAGAAAAATCGACAAACAAAATCTTCATTTGGCGCCCCTTTGTTCTGGCGCCTAGGGCACATGCCCCCTCTGCCCCCCCCCCCTTAGTTTCAGCTCTGATTGAGTCCCACAATATTACACCGGCAATTTTAGTCATACGTGTATCGTTCCAACACCATTTATGGGTTTTCAATGCGCTGATGAATTTGCGCAGGAAAAAAAAAAGGGTGCTGCCATTCGAAATTTTCGAAACTTTTTTACTGTAACCGTAACCGTTAGAGATCTATTGTTTTAAATCATCACGATCTCGAGAGCATACCTTCCAATATCTAAGTCTGAAATTTCCTTTCGATTGGTTGAGTGGTTAGGTCGCTAGGGATACATATATCGGGAAGTTTTTTTTTATGACCAACCTGTACTTATCGAGATTTTTTTTTATGTTATTCAAAAAGTCATTTTCTTTTTTTTTTTTTTTACGGCGGGAATTTTTGCTAAAAAGAAAGAAAGAGTAGTCGGATAGAGCAATGTCCAGAGAGCAGGGAGGGAGGCTCGAATGTCTCAAACAAATGCAAGTAGCTTGTTTCAGACGGTCAAAGTTTGTTTCTCAACTCTTGTCATATTTTTAAATTCCTTCGCCTCACTTTTTGATAATAAAAATCTTTTACTTATACTTTGGCAACATCTGCAAAAGAAACTTACTATAAAACGTATATATTTTTTAAATAGTGGTGCGAAAATAATATAAAAATACATATTACAAAAGTTACATGCGGGCACGAATCGACGAGAGCTTCCCGGGCAATCCAATTGTTACTAGTTACTTCTATAATTAAAGATAGTGGTATTAAATTATGCCCTGTGACATATTATATCAAAATATTTTTATCTTTATCAAAAAGCTATTCACATCTCTTTAGCAGCTTGAAAGACTGCAGGAAGACAATCGTCTCGCGCGCCCAAGAACACTTCAAAAGACATTTTCGGAGTCATAATAGTTCTGGAAGGATTTTGAAGAGTAATTCATTCATGCCAACATCGTCGGCCTTCTTTTCACTGTTTTTTCAAAGTTTGTTTTGCTTGTCACTCGGCAATCTAGTTGAATGGGTCAGCAAACGTATACATATGCAGTGCGAGTACATTATGAAACAGAGACTTGTCACTAGATGAAAAATGTGCGTTGTGATCAGCAGAATTATAGTCGAGTCCGCTTATAACGAAACTGGCCGGACCTAAAAGAATGATCCGGTATATCCGAGATTCTTTATAAACGATTTACGACTTCTTATGAAAGGTAAAGCTCTAAATGCTTTTAATTGTATATAAGAATCTTAAATTTTTAAAGGCATTAAAATAGTTTTACGCATTTTAATTTGATTTTTTTTTTAATTATAAGCCTCGAGATTTTTTTTAAGTGGTTACACCATAATTTTTTCCAAAAGTTTTCATTATTGTGCTAAAAGAATTTTATAGATTATATTATATTTATAGATTATTTTATAGATTAGATTATAAACACATACCTTTACGCCGAAAAAAATTCTGTCCCTTTTTTTTTTTACCCATCCGAGGTCTTTGATGTGTAAATCGCTTCAACAAAGCGGAATTAACATCATTATGAGTTGGTAAGAGCATTTTGTCAATGTGGAAATTTTAAAAATGGTGATTTATTTTTTCTAGTAATAATAGTAAAAAAAAAAAAAAAAAAAAAAAAAAAAAAGATTTGTTATTTTTGGATAAGTAGATAAAGATTGAGAACATTATAAGCAAGGGTTTGTTATATTCACATACATGAGTTCGTTATATCCATTAAAAATGGTATTTTAATTTTAAAGTATATTAAACAAAATGGGACTTTTTATCTGGTTCACTATAAACTAAGGTTCGCTATATACCAGATTCGTTACAACCTGACTCCACTAATGTATGTATTCTATTTTTTAATGCAATAGGAATATTTTAGTTGTTTTGTCAAAACTTCTTGGTCTCTGTTGTCATCAATTTTCACAATTTCACTTTTTGTTCATATTTTACATAAGAAAATGGTGAATCTTGCAATATGTATGGAAAATTCATATCATCAACGTCCTGGCTTCACTTTTCTTTTCTTTTTTTTTTTTTCGTTCGTCACCCGGTAATCTACTTGAATGGGTCAATTAAACATCATTTGTATACATATGCAGTTGTAAAATCATGCATTTAACCCTTTAGCGGGCGGTGTCCACAGAAAAGAACACTTAATTTTAAGCTTACTGGCACCAAGCATATTTAATTTAAAAAAATTACTTTATTTTTAAGGCTCCCTAATGCCCTTGCAACACGATCACTTTTCCACTGGATGTAAAGTTGCTACGCAACTAGGTAGTTCATAAAGCAGATTACATTGTTCTATAGCAACTTTTTTTTTCTAATAAATTCGTTTTAAAATTCTGGTGTCAGTCCATCATTTTACAAACAGAATTACTCTGCGCCGGACAGGGTTAAACGACAGAACATTGTCGCTGGATGAAAAATGTGCATTGTGATTCAGGAAAGTGTTCTATTTTTTAAAGCAGATAAGAAAATTTTAATTCCTTGTCAAAAGATTGTTATCAAACATGAACAATTTCGCATTTTTATTTCGTAGGGTGACCTATCCAATAGTTGATAAAATAAGGTTGGTGCTACGGTGTTTTTATTATTATACACTGGTGTCCACAATTAAGGACCAATCACAAAATGCTAATTTTCAAGTACGCGAATACTCAAAAGGAAATAATATAATTCGAATAATTACTATCTCTACAGCACAGCTAGTCCGTATAACATCTCATTCATGTCACACATGGTCACATGTGTCACAATCACTACAGTGAAAGAGAAAATAGGAAATTCCTAACATCTCGTTATGAGTCTCAAATGATCACTATATGTGACTCCACTGAGTCGTCACTGTGACTGCTACTTTGTAACGGGTCACCATGTGACTTTACAATGTATTTACATTGTGACTCTCATGTGACTGTCATCTGTAGACTCAATTTCAAAGTCATCGTGAACGCTGCATTGCGATGAGTTATCAAATAATGTCACATTAAAGTCACATGATGACTTTCAGGTGACAGAGAGACTACTGTGAAGTCGCCATTGTGCCCTTTTGTGAAAAGTCACCATGTGACTGTACTGTGACATTATTTGGTGACTTATCCTAATGCAACGTTCATGATGACTTTGAAATTGAGTCTAAAAATGATAGTCACATGAGAGTCACAATGTAACTACATTGTAAAGTCACCTAGTGACTCGTGATAAAGCAGCAGTCACATTGACATCTCGGTGGAGTCACATATCGTGATCATTCGAAAGTCATAATGAGACGTGTGGAATTTTCTATTTTTTGTTTCACCGTAGTGACTGCGACACTTGTGACCATGTGTGACATGAATGAGATGCCATATGGACTAGCTGTGCTGTAGAGATAGTAATTATTTGAATTATATTACTTCCTTTCGAGTATTCGCTTACTTAAAAATTAGCATTTTGTGACTGGTCCTTAATTTTGGACATCAGTGTATTTCCGTCCTTTTAAGCTTTAGAAGTAAACTAACATGATTTCTACAACCCTTAATGAATGTTCTATTATGGACAATAATTAAATTCTGCTGAAAGAATTAGAACAGAATTATAAATAACAGAATTATAAATAAATAGTTTTTTTAATTGCCATTTCCCCAGTAGTTGATTAGGCGAATCCTGTTTTTGATCGATTTCATTCCAGTAGTTGATCACTGGTCATTTTGATCTTTTTTTCAATGTAAGTAGAAAAAATTAAACAATTTGAGAATAGTAAACATTTTAATGAGACGATTAAAAGTAAAAAATACAATAACTTATAAGCAATATTTAAACTAATTCAGTGACAGAGAAAAGATTTCTTGTTCTACTGATTTTTTTGGGGTTCTATGTGGAAATAACTGGATCCCACCTATAAAAAAGGACAACTTTGATAGGCGCCTACATGCCGCCGTGGAAGCCACCGTCGCTCCTTCTTTTTCCATTTACAATATTTTCCAAAATGACAACGCCGTCATCAATATACTTTTGCACCATTTTTGCCAAGTATGGGCAGTATTCTCATCTGAGGATTCCACTCACACTCTCACCGGACGAAACTTTGGCACTGGACTCAAAGCTGTGTAAGTTGTTCAGTCGTTTTTTCCGTCTAGACGGAATTTTGGATAGTCCTATATTATTTTTTTTTTTTTTCTTTTGACAAGTATGCATCAAAAATTAGGCTTCAAAAATTCCAAGCTATCCCATTTAGAACGGGCAGTGGTGGCCAAGCTGGTAGAGCATTATACTCGTAGCCGTTGGTCGCAGGACCCAGGCTAACTGCGGCTAAAATTCCGTCATGTACGCTAATGGCGCCTGGTGCATGTAAAATCCGTCGTGGGTGCAAAGTCCTCCAAGTTACCTGTGAATTATACCTCTGGAGGTGCCTTGCCAGGTGAAGATCTCGTCATCTGATCAAGGTTCTAAATTACGAGTCCAACTTGAGTAGCAATGTGCAGGTGGCAAACAACAGAATATAACGTTAAGTAACCAGCGAAACAAAGTATATAAAACGAGCAGTAGGCACTGCAGATAGGAGGACGATCGAGGCAACGATGTCAGGTTTATTGTCCCTTCGCGGCGATTAGGCGGTCATCCGCCCCGATGCCAGGTACTATAAACCGGTTAAGCTGGGGCAACCCAGCAGGAAGGGGCCTGGTCATCGGTTAGAAAGAAAGAAAGTCCTTCCGGCCAGTGCCGGGAGGAAGAGGTAGCTTTCACATTCCTTATTTTAAAAAAGCCAACTTATATTATTCAAACACACGAAGGTCAATTTAGTGGAAACCGAATATAGGAGATTCAATACTAATTTTTACCAATACTAAATCATTATGAATGAGAATTTCGCGAAATTAGTTAGCTTTATCCAAGATGCTTTTATTTAAAGTAACTTATATTTGGCTGCCAAATTCGGCGATTTCTTAAAGTGCCTGCCATTTTAAGACAACATGGTGGATGAGTCTAAGCAGTGATCTTGGTCAAGACCTTAGTAATTGCTGTGCACATGCTCACTCACATCGGAATCGGTTGATATATACGAGTGCTGTCGCATGCAAAAAATCAGATTTTTCAAAATGTCACCCACAATAGAAAGTGAAACTGCTATATCTGAGCCATTTTTTAAGGTAAGACAAACAAAAAATGCTCCTGAATACTTATATCAAGGTCAAATACTTAAGAAAGAAACCTTTTTCAATTTCTAATTTTTTTGCACCTCACTTTAAATATATATATTTTTCTTAATTTAATGGCCGCCATTTTGAAACAAGATGGCTGATGAATCTGGCCAGCGAACTTGGTCGAGGTATTGATGTATACTATCCACATGCCTTCTTACATCGAAATGGGCGAATACGTGTGTTATCGCGTGACAAATACAAGATCGTTTCAAAATGTTAGCCATGCTAGAAATTCAAAGTGCTGTAATTCAACCATTTTTTAAGATGTAAACAAAAGAACAAATTTTCAGAAACAAAAACTGCTCCGGAATCTTTGTATCAAGGCCAAACGCATAAAAAAAAATCTTTTTCATTTTCCAATTTTTTAATACCTCATTTTAAATTTTAAATTTAATTTTTTTTAAAATGGCAACCCTTTTGAAACGAGATGGCGAATGAAGCTGGCCAACGAACTCGGTCGAGACATTGGTATGCACTATGTACAGACCAAGTTACATCCAAATCGGTTCATAAATACGCCTGTTATCGCATGACAAAAATCAGTTCGTTTTAAAATGTCAGCCAAAATAGAAATTCAAAATGCTATTACTCAGCCATTTTTTTAGATATAGACGAAACAAAAACTGTTCCGGAATCTTTGTATTAAGGTCAAACACATACGAAAAAAATCTTTTTCATTTTCCAATTTTTTGGTATCTCATTTTTATTTTTTTATTTTTTTTAAATGGCCGCCATTTTGAAACAAGATGGCGGATGAAGCTGGCCAACGAACTCGGTCGAGACATTAGTATGTACTATGTATAAACTAAGTTACATCCAAATCGGTTCATAAATACGCCTTTTATCGCGTGACAAAATTCAGGACGTTTCAAAATGTCAGCCACGCTAGAAATTCAAAATTCTGCAACTCAGCCATTTTTTAAGATATAGACGAAACAAAAACTGCTCCGAAATCTTTGTATAAAGGTCAAATACATAAGAAAAAAATATTTTTCCATTTTCAATTTTTTGGTACCACACTTCAAATTTTAAATTTTTTTAAAAATTTTAAATGGCCGCCATTTTGAAACAAAATGGCGGATGAAGCTGGCCAACGAACTCGGTCGAGACATTGGTATGCACTATGTACACACCGAATTACATCGAAATCGGTTCTTAAATATGCCTTGTATCACGTGACAAATTTCAGGAAGTTTCAAAATGTCAGCCACGCTAGAAATTCAAAATGCTATAATTCAGCCATTTTTTAAGATTTAGACGAAACAAAAACTGCTCCGGAATCTTTGTATAAAGGTCAAATACATAAGAAAATGATATTTTTCCATTTTTAATTTTTTGGTACCACATTTCAAATTTTAAATTTTTTTAAAAATTTTAAATGGCCGCCATTTTGAAACAAAACGGCGGATGAAGTTGGCCAACGAACTCGGTCGAGACATTTGTATGTACTATGTACATACCGAATTACATCGAAATCGGTTCATAATTACGAGAGTTACAGTGTGACATAAGTCAGATATATATATATATATATATATATATATATATATATATATAAATTTTGAACGGAGGGTGGTTTCGAGGTCTGGGGGTCATGATCGATGAAAATATACCAAAATTTTTTGAAATCGCTTTCCTCCGAACGGCTGCAATAGGTAGCTTTTTGTAATGAAAGCTACCTAAAAGATAGTCCTATATCTTATCTTTGATGTAGAAGTTGTTGCTTCCTCTCTTTCCTTTTCTGAATAATTTCTTTCTTTCGGGTTTCTTTCTCTTCTTTTTCCTTTTCCTTTTCTTCGAAAGACTTTTCCACTGTTTGACGTTGTCGCATAAGGCAACCGTCTCTTTTCTTGTTTTTTTCTTCTCTGGCGAGCCATGAGGCCATAGAATGTTGTCTGGACTGACATTTTTTACTTTAGCTAGACCTAAGTTTTTTGGCCGCTCAGGAGTCGCATAATTTGGAAGTGGTCCGTCTGCCTTGAAGGACCTGGTGTTGCATGATCATAATCAAATGTTGGGGAATCATCAGATTGTAGAGCAATATAAGCAGTTGGTGTTACGAGATCATCAACTGGCGATTCAGGTTCGCACTCTGGTGTCGCAATGTTCGTTTGAGTTTGTTCAAAACATTTCCTCCGCATTTGCCTCTGGAAAGGGAACAATTCAAGAGCCTCAACATCACCCTCCCGTTCCTCCCGTTCGTTCCCTTCCATGCTTCTGAACTTGTGTGCTCTGTTTTTTTTTAATAGAAATTCAATGTATAAAAGCGCCTGGACAAAGTTTTCCGCTACTCCTACACTAGACCAATTTTCACGTGGGTTTGTAGGCGAAAAATGTTGTTGCTTACTGCTGATGCACCTTTCGTATTCTTCTGCATATGGGTTAAACGGAAACAAACCGCATTTCTTTTTGCCGTTTTTAATAACTTTCGGAATTGCTGCTTCTCGAAATTTTTGGAACTTTGTTTGGCAATCAAAGTTCCAAATACTGCTTTTGTGACCACTTTGTTTCCAGATTTAGTTTTCCAATCGTAAACGGTTTCCTGCCAGCACACTTTGAGGGGCCTGAAAATAGCTACCTTAGCTGGTTAGAGTATGTGTGTTGCATTCGGGTAAAGAACGAAATGAAGGATTTTATTCTCTGAGCATAACGTTGCCACTTCAAGAGTTAAGTGGCTCTTGTGGCCATCCACCAAAAGTAATATGAGTAGTTTGATATTTTGCTTTCTCAACCAAGGCAAAAATACATTTGCGAGATAGTCAAAGTAGGTGCTCCCACACATACAACCTTTCGTTGAACATTCATAGTCGCCTGGCACATTCTGTGCAATTTCACGTGATATTTTTTTTCCAATGGGTAAACAATCATTCCAGGAATAACCTCTCCTGCTGCATTGAAAGCAGTCATCACGGTTATAGCCTCTTTTTCATTACCTGTTTTTATTTCATATAAAATGTTGAATGAAATGGGTCCTAAAACTTTTCCCGTTTTGGGGCAAGTTTGAAAACCGCTTTCGTCAGCATTAAAAATTCTACTGGAATCAAGAAAAATGTCAAGGCAGTCTTCAGGTTCAAGATATTTGTGAAGTTCTTGGAACCACTCGCGGATGTTGGGCTCTGACACTTCTGCTCTTGCAGTGTTGATAGCATCTGGATACCTCTCAGCTATCGAACTGTTTCTTCGCAAGAATCTTTTAAACCATATTTTCCCCGGAGTTTAGTTTGCAAAAGGGTTTGGCCTTTTATCGGCTTCATTGATGTTTTTACGGTTTCAAATAAAGTCCTCCCTTAATCGGGAACTCTTTTTTGGTATAAGCGTTTATCCAGTCAACAAGATCCTCTTCTTTGCTTAAAACTGATGAATGTCACACCCGTCTCGCCACTGGCGTTTACCCTTTAACCTAACGAAAAAGCCTTTTTAAGGAAACATAGGTGGAGCATTTAGAAAAGGGCTATTGATTCGAAATTATGGAAACACCCCTTTCTCTTACGTCTTCAACGGCTGCTCGCAGATCATCCTCTGAGCACTGGAGGAATTTCTTTTTCAGTGGCATAATGAATTCTGAAAATAAGCAATAATGGCTTGGTAAGCAAATAAAGAATGATCAACTAATGGCTACGCATGTTGTTAGCCAGTAATTGATATACTGATCAATAACTTGAGTCCTCGAAACCAATAATTGATCACAGCTGATAAATTTCTGGAATTTACTTATTTAATAAGACCAGAAGTTGATCAGTCAAATTTCAACCCCTAAAAAGAAGTCAATCGAAAATCTAAAAATTAATATTTAAAATATCATCCTTGGGCTGTGATTAACAACAATTTTTATAAAAATATTAGTTAAAGTAAGCAAGATGGAAGGGGATTATTTTAGCTTACCGTTATTGTCTCCAACTAATCAAAAAACTAAATTTTTACACTTTCTAATAAAAAAATTCATAATGTGGCTTCTCTTACACAAGACAGATGAAAACTATCTGACAACAAGTGCACTAACATTCAAACAAAAGTATTATCTCTAGTGCCACTTGTTAAAACTCATTTCCGCCGGAAATGGCGCAATATTTCAAAAATTTGACCAACTACTGGAGAGGTATCAACTACTGGCGCAGTCACTCTATTTTTCGCAAGAAAACAGTGAATCTTTTAATATGTATGGGAAATTCATATCATCATTAAAGTAATCATCGTCTACCTACTTTTTACTTTTTCTTTACTCTCAAGCTTTGTAGTTGTTTATCATACGGCAATCTAGTTATACTGATTATCAATCATGTGTGTACAGTCCTGGAAAAAAAAAGATAACTCCTAATATCATATATTTTTTAACCGCTTAACAGTTTTGCCCGAACGCCAAGAAGATTTGTTTGCTTCGTTACTAAAAGCTTTAGGATACCAATAATTTTTAACTCTTATATCTTCGCTTTACCAATTGACAGACATTTGTTTGGTTTTATAAGTTAAATAGTTTAGTATAGAAATAATGGTGTTTCCTCCCTATTTTTAGTTCATAAAAAAATAATAATAATAACTGTGAAGTGGTTAAAAATTACAATAAAAACGTACAGCAGGCTATAAAATTTAAGAAAAAGATGCAAAGTAACGAATATCCATAAAAAAAAAAATCCCAAAAATTATCACTGTTTTCAGATAAATCAACAAGTCGGAAATTGTACGTGAAACGTTGCAAATGAAGTGCGTTGTTCATATTATAATTATAAACTACCGTCACTACTATCATCATTTAGTTAGCATCATTATTTCATTAACTAATACTATCATCATTTTAAAAAATTGGAATATTATTACTTTAGCTCCTTGCGCTCTATGACGTACGTCTATGCCTAATGCTATATGACAGTATGAATTTTAATTTGGTAATTTGTTTTTTTATTTTTCCTCTATCCTTTTTAATCTTGTTTTATTTTGAACTTAATTGGTGTTCAATGGTTTATTTCTCGGTTATATTAATTTATGTGTAGTAATCCCAAATTCATATTCTTTAGCTAATTTATGGCTAATATGAAGATGAAACCACACATTTTATTTGTGGAACTTAAGGCATTTGGGACCCGACGATTCTGTCTAAGTTCTACAAATTTCTATTATTCCATTTCTGTTATTCAATTTCTGCTGTTGTTTGCTATGTTTTTGGAATCTATGCTAAGTGTGTTGGGTGGAACTGTATTTGTTAATGTCATTTTATTCATAATTTCACAGTTTTTGTTGGGGGTCGGTAATGTTTATTTAATGTATATATATACTAAAAACATTAAAAATACAGTTAGTATATGTTTCGCCAAGCTACAGCAAGGCCTCATCAGTACAATTTAACCATTATAAAACAAATAACAAGACAAATCAAGTACAGTTAAAGTTAAAGTTATTTTTTCGGAAACAGAATCTGTTAAAGTCTATTTCTGGAAAAATAACTTTAACTGTACTGTAAACAAGACTGTTTTTAAAAACAGACTATATTCACCAGGAAGTCTATTATAATTTGTTTCTGAGAAAATAACCTTAACTGTGCTTGATTTGTCTTGTTGTTTGTTTTACAATCATTAAATTGTACTGACGGAGCCTTACAGTAGCTTGGCGAAACGTATACTAAATGTATTTTTAATGATTTTAGTATTTTTTTTTAACTTTTTAAAAAAATTTATTTTAAAATGTATTCAAGTCTATCTTACTTTATTTATTTTATTTAATCTTTTTAAAAGTTCAAATTCAGACTTTAAATGTATGTATATTGCAAATTATTACTTCAGTTCTTCACAATGCTTATAATGGTTAAATAACACAAATATATATTTGGCTATTTCAGGTACTCTACTATTTTATTATGTAACTAAAATCGGGGGAAATTATAATATGTCTGTTCATTTTTCTCCCCAGTTGTATTAATTTCATTATTATCTAATCTTACATAACTGGTCGTTATTTTTTATTGATTAATAAATCAAATACGAATATCTCTTTTTCACACCACATACATAATTTTACGCATATTAATATTGCGTTTAAAAATATAACACTTTTTTACTGCCTCCTCAGTGTAATAAACAAGACTTAGTGTGGATGACAATCGATTAACGTCTTTATTAATGATGGAGAAAGCAATTCTAATCTTGAAGTTGCCACTCCTCTTTTTAAAATAACGTGATGCACATGTTATAAGTTGGGCTTTGATTAATCCCCTATCATCACAAAGGGGTCAGATGTCAGGTGACAAAATCTGCAAAGTATGTCCTTGTTATAATGCTTCTAATCGAAAAAGAAGCTGCTTCTTCACTTTTTTTATGGTTCATTTAATATATTTTATGAAGCGACTCAAATCGTGTATGACGTATGGCAAAACAAAAATAAAATAAAATAAAATAACATTTCATCACACCCTAGTTGAATATCATCAGAATTTTCTTGTTTCTTAAACTCATTAAAATAATAAAGCTATTATATAAAACATTTTTAAGTGAAGTGATTTCATTGGTTTTTAATCTTCCAATGAAAAGGATTTACAGTGGATTTATAGCATTTACCGCCAAACTCTTTTGGGAGGATTATTTAAAAGACCTTGAAGAAATGCATCTTAACCCTTTCAGGGGCAAGTAATTGTGTTTCTGCAATGTCAAATTCACACCGGAATCTTGAAAAAATTTTATTGCAAAATAAAGAAAAGCAATTTTACGACTTTTTTTTCCACCAGAGGCAGAAAAGTAAAATTTAATAAAAATTTTCTTGTGCAAAATTTCATTGATCGTAGGTGGGATATAATATATCCCACCGCCCCTCAAGGGGTTAATTGCACAGGTTATTTTCTTAAAAGAAAACTCAAGGACCTTTTGAATAACAAAGTTCAATTACGTTATACAAGATGTAAAAAGAAACATTGTTGCAACTACACTATATGGCCAAAGGTAACAGATCACTTGCGATTTTAGACGTTTTGTTAAATATCTAGAAATATACATAAGGAATTAACCTGAAACTACAGGTGTGTAAACAATATAGTATAGATCATATATTTCCGCGAAGATTTTTTTCCCGAAACCCTATAGGGGACAGCCAACAAATTGAAAAAGAACGAATATCTTTTGGATAACCCTGTCAAAACTAATGTAGCAAAAGCGGTCAAACTGTAGATTATGATTAAGTGGCTTATTGTAATAATTTGAGTTCCTTTTTATGAGGATAGCATGTATACTCGAAGAGAAATTCAGGTTTTCATAAAAACAGTCTCAAATTTTGCCAAGTTTTTTTGCTTATAATTTGCAGAGTTCTTAATATAAAAAAAAGTTCTCTTCAAAAAATATGACAAACAACACTGTACACAATACCCTGCAATCAGAATTAAAATATAGCAAAAATTGTATGAAAAATGAGCAGGTTTACTAACTAATGTTTCACTGCGCATGCCCGAACGCAATCAAAATATAATGTGTTAGCTAAATGTATAGAGCACCTTTTGTAAAAGTCTCAAACATAGCTTAAAAATTCTGAAAATTATCGTTGATAGAATAAGCTCAAAATCCTTTGTTCCCAAAATGAAGCAAAAAGATGAGGGGTTGTATCCATATATCCACTGATTAATGCCAATATAGCATACACAATACTGCATGCAGTACTGCATTTGGATACAACCCCTGATCTTTTTGCTTCCTTTTGGGAATAACGGATTTTGAGCTTATTCTATCAACGATAATTTTCAGGTTTTTCAAACTATGTTTTTGAGACTTTCACGAAAGTTGCTCTATACATTTAGCTAACACATTATGCAAATTATATTTTGATTACATTCGGGCATGCGCAGTGAATCATTATTTCGTAAACGTGCTCATTTTTCATACAATTTTTATTATTTTTTAATTCTGATTGCAGGGTATTGTGTACTGTGTGTCATATTTTCTGAAAATAACTTTTTTTTATATTAAGAACTCTGCAAATTATAAGCAAAAACTTGGCAAAATTTGGGACTCTTTTTATAAAAACTTTAATTTCTCTACGAGTATACATGCTATCCTCATAAAAATGAGCACAGTTTATTACAATAAGGCACTTTATCATAATCTACAGTTTGAACGCCTTACTTTTTACAGGGTTATCCAAAAGATATTCGTTCTTTTTCAACTTGTTGACGGCCCCCTATTGGGTTTCGGGAAAAAATCCTAACGGAAATGTATGATCTGTACTATTCTGTTTACACACCTGGAGTTTCAGGATAATTCCTCATGTAGTTTACTGGATATTTAACAAAACCTCTAAAATCGCAAGTGCTCGGTCACCTTTGGTCATATAGTGTAAAAAGTATAATAATAACATGTCCAGATAAATAATTTTTACTTTCTTCTATCTTTACAAGAAGAAAGTATTGGATTAGTGAAATTTTTTGACTTTCGGTTTTCGACGGATTTACATGTTTTAGGGGTCAGAGATCTCGAAAAACATATTTTTACAAAATGTCTGTCTGTATGTGACACAAATTTTGTGAGTGTTCTATCTCAAGAACTAATGCACGGAATTTAATAAAAATTCATATTCAGTTAGTCCCTTACATAAGTGCTGAATATTTTTTAGTGCAAATTGCTCCACAGGTGGCGCTGATATGCTGTATTTTTTACGATTTCCAGAATAGCTCTATCTCAAGAACTAATGCACGGATTTTTTATGAAACTTCAGATTCAGTTAGCCCTTGATAGGACTTGGTATTTATTAAAATTTGGTGTAAATCACCCGACAGTTGGCGCTGCCATACAGCATTTTTCACGATTTCCGCAATAGCTCTGTCTAAAGAACTTATGCACCGATTTTCATAAAACTTCAGATTCAGTTAGTCCTTGATAAATATTGGTGCTGATTATATTTTGATGTAAATCCCACAACAAGTGGCGCTGGTGTGGTGCATTTTCAAGATTTCCGGAATAGCTCTATATCAAGAACTAATTCACGAATTTTCATCTGACTTAAGATTCAGTTAGATGTTGACACAAGTTGTTGTTAATTAGATTTTGATGTTAATCGCCCAATAAATGGCACAGCTAGGCTGGATTTTTTATGATTTCCGCAATAGCTCTATCTCAAGAACTAATGCACAGATTTTCATTAAACTTCAGATTCAATTAGTCGTTAACATAAGTTGTTACTGATTAAGTTTTGGTGCAAATCACCCAACAGGCGGCGACTCTGCTATGCTGTATTTTGCAGAATTTATGCGATTTTAGTGACAGTCATATCTCAAGAACTAATGCACGAAATTTCATATCTTTAGAATCTCCATGATGGGCATAGATTGCCATTTAATTTTGGAACTGTGATAGAGAATTTTGAAGTATTAACATGTATGAGACAGAAAAATGTTTTGGGATTGGAACATCCGACTAATTATGCATAAAATCAGTGCCGCAACCAGCATTTTATAAATTTAACCCAGTGGCTTCCAATGTGTGGCTCCCAGGAAGAAAGTTTAATTTTTTAGGGGCGATTCCAAATTTGTTCTACGTCCATTCTCTCTCTCTCTCTCTCTCTCTCTTTTTTCTTTTTTGCCTTATTTTAGAAAAATAATGTTATAGACTAAAAATAAAAGTAATAAGTACAAAATTGAAAAAAAGAACTTTATTGAATTTTCAAAAACTTAGCAGTCATTAGTTGAAAACAGAATCTGTTTCAGAATAATTATATGAAAAATTGTTTAAGTATTTTAGACATCAAATATTTTTTATTTAAAAAGCTTTATAATCCTTCTGGCCATTGTCGCATTCTATATTTTTTCAAATTGTTTATTTTTGGCTTGAATAAGAGTTGTGTTTTCATTCTGCTGTATGTCACAAGAAGAAACTATTATACGTGAAACTACTTAAGGTTGTATCTTAAACTATCTTGAACACATTCAATCTAAAAAATATATGAAATTGCCGAACGATGTACTACAAACTTTATAAAATGCATAGATGCCAAATGTGCATCAGAAAAGGAAATGGGTAATAGGCCGTTTATTTTGAAAGCGGTGTAAGTCCATTTTATATAAAAAAAAAAACACCATTATTAGTTAAAACTAAATCTTATTACAAATTAGAAAAATTATTATACTTTTAATCAATTCACAATAAATATCTTTTAATATCAGCAGAAATTTCTTCGTAGTCCTTTAATTTGGTCTCGTAGACGGGAGGTGCTGGGTTCGATCCCAATCGCGCCCATCGGCCTAATCGTTCGAAGTTTTCGTGGTTTTCTTCGAACCTTGGTTCTCCAAGCGTTAATACGGGTTAGGTTCCCTTAGAAAGACCTCCACGGAAGGCACTCCCCCTTAGGGCCTATATCCCACGTGCTGATAAATGGCCGACATAAATACAACCAACCAACCAACCAACCTTTAATTTGGTCAACGTTATTTCAAATGTGTTGATTCAGGGCTCTCAGCGTTCCTAAAATTTTCGCACTTGACTACCAGTATTTTAAATAAAAATTCTTTGTACTAGATTCCTTTAACACCTATAATAGAACTATACAGTAAAGTTTATCGTTTTAAAATAGTAGTAGCAAAGTGTGAAAATTTTAGGAACGCTGCGAGCCCTGGTTGATCTTCAAAGTGATAGCAATAACAGAAAATCTACATGATCCACTTTCAAAATCAAAGGCCCAAATAGTAAATTTCTTATGGCTCTAGTGCAGTTCTCATGCAGATTAAATAAATATACAGGGTGATGCCGAATTCGACCGACAAATTCAGAGGGTTCATAGACGCATCAAGAGGATGAAAACTTGACGTAGAAAATGGGTCTCAAACCACTTATTTTGTCACAAATACAGGGTGTTTCAGTCTAACGGAACTTGGGTTGACGATAATAATTTTGAGAAAAATAAAAACATTGCAATGAAAATGCAACGTATGTTTGGTATGTACCAAGTTTGGTATGTGCAACCTTGTTTTGTGTGAAATGTTATTTACATCACGAAAAGTTCTGGAAAAACTGGGTGCTCAAGCAATCGATGATACCGTATGAACTGGTAACCGCAGTTCAAAATGTGGAGCATTAAGTGCATACTGCTGGCGCGTATAAGGGAAACTCTACTACTTTTATTTCATATTATTACATTTACAACAAATGTGAAAATGTCTATTAAAAGTTTTATTATAATACTAGCGAACTTGCCCGGCGTTGCCCGGGTACGTCAAAAAACAGCAGGAATTACGAAAAAGCTCTGAAAATCACAATAAGATATCGCGAAAAAATTTTAAATCGCTTCTCAAATTCTGAAAAGAGAATATATATATATATTATGTTCGAAGATTGCAAGTTGATTCCTTTCACTAATGTGGAAAAATAGTAGCAAATCGCTAAAATACACTAAAAATCACATACAAAATTTCCGAAAAATTCGAAAATTGCTATACGAAATCTGAATAAACTTTATTGAAATGAGGGCAGAATGTACTTTAGGTCAAAAATAGAATGTCGAAAAATTGCAGCAGATCGCGAAGAAACGTAAAAACCGCATTAAAAATCACAATAAGTTCAAAAGTTAAAATTTACTATAATTGGATAAAAGTTTCAAATCTAATTCCTTTGACCTGTGGGTTCTCTTAAAATTTATGTTTCGGAAATCATGGCAAGCATTAGATCATGTTACTTTTATTCGTAATTGATTTACTTGAACTCCCTTAAATATAATTAATATAATCCCTTAAGTTAATATTAGTTTTTGTTGCATTAAAATATCTCAATTTGTTGATTTTCTGTAAGAAAGTAATCCATATTGGTTTACAATGAAAGTCTATGGGAATTTGGCGAAATATTAGAGATATCGCCAAGTTGGCGTCACTTTTGGCGACAGAACTATGTCCCTCTACGGTAACCTCCTTATAGGTATGGAAATGCATTAAATGCTGTTCAATAATTGCATAAAAAATTCGCTAAAAATTCAAAAATCGCTGCACGAATTCCGAATAAACTTTTTTGAAAAGAGAACAAAATTTACTATATTGGGTTAAAAGAAAGAAACCATATTCTTCTCACTTATATGGAAAAATCGCCTCGAAACATAAGAAAGTGCTAAAAATCGCATAAAAAATTAAATAAAAAAAATCTAATCAAAAAATCGAAAATCGGACTTCGAGGTGCAAAACTTCATATATAGACGTACCTTTCCCCCAAATTTTATAGCTCTACGTGCAGTGGTCTCTTCAGAACAACGTCGACACATTCACTCACACACAAAATTCTTTCTTTATTATTACGAGGGGGAACCCGTCGAACTTGGACGGAGGAAAATCTTTCAGAAGGAACTGCTTCATTGATTTATAATACACCTACAAAATTAGTTACAATAGAAAATGCATCTTAAATTGGTTAGTCTAACTCTCAAACAAATATTATTTTAACCTAAAGTTAACAAAATACTATTTCTATAAAACTCATTTCTCCAGGGGTCGCATTCTACTGGGAAAATTTTATTGTTCCTACCACTATTTTGAAAATATTAATCTTCATAGTACCTTTGTATAGCATCCTTCTATATATAAATAAAAGTTTTGATTTGGAAATGGACCAATGAAAATCTGCGTAGACATTCCGGGTAGATCGCATCCAATTTGAATGCTTAAGCATGGCCTTTGATCGTTAATATTAAAAAAACTGTTGCATACAAAAATATGAAAATCGGTGGTATTATAGAGAAATGTTTGATAAACACGCTGATGCAGACAGTTTTCAAATCGAAGAATTATTTTAAGAGATATTTAATGCTAAAGTTGGACAAAATCGTTCCATTAAAAAAGTTTTATTGGAGCAAAAACTATACATGAGAATTTAATCATTTTTAGATCCTTTTATACGTTATAAGTTCCTGGTGTGCAGATTTCATTTATTTTTCTTATTTGACTCATTTTTTGAGGTTTTATTTCAATTTTAAATTCAAATTTTCAGCATTTCGAGAGATATTTTTTACAAATTTTAGAAAATGTTATTAATTTAAACTGTTGCCAGTTGTATGAACAGTGCAAACAATAATGTTTACTTCAAATTAAAAATTTATTTACACGTGACTATTACAAACAGAAAAAAAACCTTTAAAATTAGAATTAAATAATTACATGTTAAAAGCAGGAAAATTACGTCATAAGAACCATAAGCACAGATGTCATATACGCGCATATTGGCGCAATTTTTTTCTGACGCCAATTTGGCGAAACATTAATAGCATAAACAGCAACATCCGGGTTACCATATTAAGCAAAATAACGATACTTTAGCACCAGCTAAGTACCCGTTGCGTATATGAAATTGGCGTCAGAAAAAAATTGCGCCAATATGACATCTGTGCCGAACCATATTTGCACTTGAATTTTAAAAGAGAGACAAAATCCTAAAATAAAAAAAATCATTATTATGCGTTAAAACTTGTAATTTGAGGAAATTACGTCATATTTAAAATGGCAAAAAATATAGCAAAACAATTTAAATTGAAAAATATATTTGCGCGAGATATTTTGAGATAATCTTTTCAACTATTATCGTGAATTCGAAGACAGTGCAAATAATATTTCCTTCTAACAACAAAAGTATTTTCACGTGAATATTAATAAGAGAAATAAAACTTTGGTGTAAATTACGTCAGATTTGAAACGATACATTTAAAATGAATTATTTAAAAGAACTATCTTATAGCGCTGTTAAAAAATACCGGGAGACAATGACACTGTTTACTTAATTCATTTTACGTTAGCTTATTTTCAAATGTTTAACTAATTTTTTTAATTAAATACGAAAACAGCCATTGTATCTCTTAATAGCAGCAGATTTGACCTTAAAAATCCCCAATCGAAGGAAAACGAATGGAAACCCGTTTACAGAGAGATCGCGACTGTTTTTTTAAATTTTAATTCAATATTTTTAAAGCCAATCAAATTAGCGTGCTTTTTGGATTTTGGTGTGCCTGAACGAGGGTTGGCGAGCGTAGCTCGTAGGGGGCAGAGCCCCCTAGTATTTTAAATAAAAAAAGTATGACGATTATTGATTAATAGTTCTGGTAGGAACAATGAAATTTCCCTGGTTGTCTGAATTATTAAAATTAAACTTTAATCTCATATGTAATCAGTAAAATATGATAAAAAAGCAGTTATTATGATGAAGTTGTCAATGAAGTCTCTTATGGTTCGTTTTCTTGAATCAAAACTATAAAATTTATTCTAGTTTTGATACAGTCAGATTTTTTTTTTTTTTTTTTTTTTTTGTATAATCTAAACCCGACATCATTTTCACCTTCTCATAATTTACATGTACTCATATCCGTATCCACCATGTTTAAAAAAAAATGCATTTGAAATTCGTTTTAACTCAAAATTTGAAGTCACGATTGTCAACAACATATTTGCATGTGAACAGTTACACTCTTAACTTCAGATACTAATCTCAATACCGAAGAGTTAAAATTGCCGTATTTTATTTTTTTAGACGCATTTGTGTTAAAATGTGTAGTATTATCTAATATATTGTTCGTTTTCTTTTAAATATCACGTCATTTTGGCGTACTTAAGCCTTTTCCTAGTATCTCAAAATTAGTATCAGCACTCATGCAGAAGAAAAAAATATGGAAACTTTATAAGGAAAAATGCGTGTTTTCAAAAGCAGTACGCCACTTTCCATTCAAAATATTTTGGTGCAATTTGTCCGTAATTTATTTTGCGCCACTTAACCCTATACAACAAAATTTAAATCATAGAAAAAAAGAAATATATATATTTTTTAATTTTTTATCAAAAAAAAAAAAAAGCATGAATAAAGATAAATAAACCTCATTATTCTCTCAATTCTGCAATAATGAAAGCTATCTAATTACGATCATTTTGAAGAAATTTCATAAAATATTTTTTAAATTAAAATATTAAATTGGGGATATAAAAAAATCCCTGCCGGCTCGGGCCTACAGGCGGAGGTAGATTTCGAAGTTTAGTACTAAATTCACCAACAAAACTTAAACCAAGATTAGAGATAAACCCAGTTCCTTCACCAAGAATGAGCTCTAGGGAGCTAAACATTTTGTGAAAATTCTAATATACAGGAATACACACAAGCATGTATATGAAATAGGTTTAAAAATGGCTAAAGCAAATTCAGAGAACCTCAAAGTGTTAAAATATGTTAAAATTTCCATAGTCTGGTTTTTATCATGTTTTAATACGTTTCTTCAAACTCACGTGACGTTACATATTCACCTGCTGGTGTCCATTATATTTCTAATATGACGCAATATTTTGATTTTTTTTTTAATTCGTCAAACTATTTATTTCATTTTGAGTTTTCGGGCGGAAATCTTGCTCTAGAAAACTTATGACGTAATATTCAATTTGTTTAAAATTCGTCAAACTTTTTATTTAATTAATTTTCGCGTGAAAATTTTGCAATAGGAAATCAATTGTTGTGGTGAGAATTTTATTGCTTTTTTTAATTGTTGGCAACTGCTATAACGAAAAATATTTATTTTTTTTCTGTCATTGTTGTGAAAGAGCTGGTTTTATCAGAATCATGTTAAGACGGTATTCAAAATTTTGAACCCTCCCCATTTCTATTCCCTTGGGCCGATATTGCCCATTTTCAATCCCCGCCGAGATATTAACCATCTCAAAGTTGTGGTGAGTTTGAAGACGATTCGTGCATAATTGCGACTTTTATCGTGCGGACAAAATTTAGTACATACATACATACACACACACATATATATATATATATATATATATATACTTTTTAGGTGGGGGTGGTTTTGGGTTCCTGGGGTCGTATAATGAAAAGTTATGAAGGAATTTTTCAAAAGTCGCACCATGGTAACGACTGCAATAGGTAGTATTTCTTACGAAATCTACCTAAAAAACGGCTAGTGCGGGCACATATACAAATGAACAGCTTCCAATTAAAAAAATTACTAAAATTAGTTCAATTGAAAGCTCGGGGCAGATGATTAAAAAACAGCCTTGTGTTTTAAATATATAGACTATATAATGCATTTTAATTTAAATTTTTATGAGGAAGTGGCAACAAAAAATACAATAATCTACTATTTTCCCTTTACTTTTAATCACTTTTAATAGAAATGGAATACTTCTGTTGCCACAATTACAAAATTGGTACTAAAAACTATAAAAAAATTAATATCTCAAAAATAAATTGAGATACAGCTTTCAAACAAATTGCATTAGAAAGCACATTTTTTTCCTTATGCGACGGTATGAAAACTGAACATGTGCGATGTGTAGAAGTTTTAAAATTTTTCAGTAGCAAAAATTGCAAAACGAAAATTCATTTCAAATTTGAAAGTGTTGCCATTCGCAGAATGACGTATGCGTTACGCACAGATATGTTTGTCCTTTATAATATAGATAGATAGATAGAAGAAGATAGATAGAAGATACTTCAGTTTTCTGAAATTTATTACCATCAACCCAAGATGTATGAGGAAAAAACACCTTGTAATTTTGATTAAATACGTGGTTTGTAACCCCACATTCTACGGTGTCTTCATTCTTTTGACGCCTACTATTACCTCTCTGAATTTGTTGGTCGCGCTCTGTATATGGGGCATTTTCACAATCTTTTGACTTTCGGGAATAAAAATCTGGTGAAATTAAACTTGCTAAAATAACATTTTAATCTGGTAGACGAATGCCTTAATGATTCAAAATAAAGAAAAAATGGTCAACAGCGAAAATTTTTTTATTTAACTGAGGTTTAAGTTAAACTTGCGAGTTTAATTTTCCTTACCGTTTTACCACTATAACTTTTTATTTTCTTCTAAATTTTTACTTATAATGAATTTGCATAGTACCCACAGGACATTCAAATAAGAAATAATAACAATGTAGTATTTTTAGTACAAAATTTTGGTATAACATTGTCTTAAAGGGGTGTAAAAGAAGGGACGGTAAGGCAAAAAAGGGGGACGGTACAGGAAAAAAGGGACGAAATTGCAGAAAAAGGGACGGTAAGGATGGAACGGTAAGGAAACTTACCACCTATTTTTAGGCAAATCATGTTAAGACTAAGTGATAGCCACAATGTTCATTGTTTTTTAGAAACAGTTGTTAACACTGGATTAATTTTTTTTTTTTTTTTTTTTTTTTTTTTTTTTTTTTTTTTTTTTTTATTTATTTACCTCGAAAAGTGGAGGAGTAAACCTTGGGGACGGTAAGACTACCAATAAAGCCACTATCTTGAAATTGATATTCAAATGCTGATTTAAATTCTGCAGTAAATTTCCTGTCAAAGAATTTTAGACATTCTTTCTCTAGCATACTTCTGCCTAAGAAAAAACTTGAAAAAAATTCTGTAGCTGCATCTGTAGTGATTTTTTATATAAGTTTAGCAAGAGGGACGGTAAGGATGAAAAACCGAGGGACATACATCAAAAAATAATATCAATCATAAAAATGTGTGCAGGTTCATTTTTTGCTACATATTTATATAAAACAATTGTCCCAGTTTCGGAAAAAAATTACATCGAATTACTTTTATTGAAACAATTTGATACCGACAGCTCCAAATTTAAAAATCAGCATCAGGGACACGGGACGGTATAGGAGCTTTCCTGGTATTTGGACCTCCAACATCGTCCAAAACTTATTTATCTCTTTAATATTGTTTACACAATCATGCAATGGGATGTTCCCCAGTATATGAAATAAAAAAAACGCAAAAAAGTATTAATATAAAAAATATTATTCAGGGACATAAAAGTCAAAAGATTGTGAGAATGCCCCATATCACGACATACACATTAAATTTGAAAATTGGACTATACTGTGAGTTATGGTGGGGAGAAATGCTTTTTGTTCTTGTGTAAAATCATATTTGTGTTATTTATAATGAAATCTTGGTGTGTCCAAAATATTGCTCTGCTTCTTAATGAGTTATTAAACACTATTATAAAATGTATAAACACTATTAAATTTTATGCCAAATGTGAGAGTCTCTTCAAGAAATGTTGTGAAGATAAAAATACAGACTATGCAACACTTTTGTTTTACGCTGAAGTATGATGGCAAGAAACAGCAAAACTCCGTATGGCATAATGGCGAATTCGTGTGGTCTCATTGCTTTTACAGAGTTAATATGTTAAAAACATATTTGTAACAGAAAAAGTACTTGTTTGATAAGCTAAATAAACAATTAAATTTAAAAAATAAAAAAAACCGACACCGTAAAAAGCGAACTAATTAATTATTTCTCATCAATGTGAAACTATTTTTTTTTTTAATTCCAAATGTTAGCTCACACTCTCGCTATATATATCTTGTTCAAATTTTCAATCGTTAATAAAATACTTATTATCCATCCTATCAAGCTCAAATAAATTTTGTTAAACTTGTAGCGGATGACACTTTATGTTAATCCAGTTTTTTTCAAATATTAATTCATTAATTAAATTAAATTAAATTAATTTTCAATAATCGAGAGAACCCTCTTCTTGATCAAGGTATTTTAAGACCTAGAGAGCCCTCTTCTTGATCAAGGCATTTTAAGCGCCACTCCGGAGGAAAGAAGAATAGGAGAAAAAAAATTCTCTTATTGACCTAAGTAGGAATTGACTTAAAATATATTTTTTACATTACTTGTTTATATTACTTACCTATTTTTTTTTATTTACTTGTATTGATGACTTTTAAGTTGGGTTTAATTGTTAGTTCCTATCTATAAACACTGTTTTGATGAGGTCTATAGATGTCTATGATGGTTAGAGTCGCAGTAAAGCTAGAGATCCTACATACACAACTTCCAGGTTCTATAATATTCTAACGGAGCTTCTGACTGTAAAATAGTCAATGAAACATCGTCTTTATTTTGAAAGACCTATCCAATGATATGCCACTCAATATGGTGCATAATTTTTTTTTCGTCTCTACCGCCATTTTGTATTTTTCGGCCGCCATTTTGAATTTATAAAAACAAAACCTAGCCTATAACCATCGGGTCGTTAAGACGAATTGATAGAGACCTCATTCATTAAAATCCACCCAGCCGTTGGGATGTTTCGAGGGTATAAAGAAATCCACATACACAGATACGCGTGAAACACATAACCCTTCTTTTCAGTCAAGTAAAAAATGTGCGAAACTTACTTTTAAAGTTCTTGTAGTCTCCCTCCATAGGAATTTTATCGCCCTTTTAAATACCAAGAAATGTATGTTATGGAGTGTGTGAGAGGTTGGGGTGGAGCATCGTCATTTTAGATATGTTTCGGTGGCGCATGGCCAATAAAAGATTGGGAACCACTGACTCTTTCGGAACTATACTTCTTCAAAGATGCATACAGCAATTGTATCTGGTACCGGTAATAAAGAACAGTAATATTGGAACTATTTAATTAGTGCATTACTGGGATTGGATAAGTAAAAATAACCGTCAAAAAAATAAAGCTGTAGCAATAATTTCAGAAAACTTAACTTTTACTGTGAAATGTGATGGCATCATATCGCTCACCCGCAAGAAAAGTGACATATCTCGACAAAAGTAAATTTCACAGGAGAGGGAAAAGGAAAATTTGCATGATTTTGCTTTATCATGAAATTACGGCACTTAGCTCTGCGTGCAGGAGTAGAAACGTGCAGAAAAACGTAAAACCATTAAGAATGATGACGTAGGATGAGGAGGGTTGGGTAATTTTACCTCCTCACACAATCCACCCCTCTTCTGTGGTCAAAAGTGACATATCTCGACAAAAGTAAATTTCACTGGAGAGGGAAAAGGAAAATTTGCATGATTTTGCTTTATCATGAAATTACGGCACTTAGCTCTGCGTGCAGGAGTAGAAACGTGCAGAAAAACGTAAAAACATTAAGAATGAAGACGTAGGATGAGGAGGGTTGGGTAATTTTACCTCCTCACACAATCCACCCCTCTTCTGTGGTCAAAAGTGACATATCTCGACAAAAGTAAATTTCACAGGAGAGGGAAAAGGAAAATTTGCATGATTTTGCTTTATCATGAAATTACGGCACTTAACTCTACGTGCAGGAGTAGAAACGTGCAGAAAAACGTAAAACCATTTAGAATGAAGACGTAGGATGAGGAGGGTTGGGTATTTTTACCTCCTCACACAATCCACCCCTCTTCTGTGGTCACAAATAAGCATATAGCTTAATAAAGTGATTTTCCGCATAACTACGCTTATGAAAGCTATATTTTTGTGTAGCAAGACGTACCTATGACAGACGTATTAGTAGAATAAAACGCAAAAGCAATTTTGCGAGATGTGTCACTTTTCTTGCGGGTGAGCGATATAATGTGATACACAAATATAGTTGAGCTTCAATTAATCCCTGTTACTACAAAAGGGGAAGATGTCAGTTGACAAAATCTTAAAGTATGTTTTTGTTATAGTAATGCTTTTAATCGAAAAACAGTAGAAGCTACTGCTTTACTTTTTATGATTCATTTAAATAGACTTTATGAACCGACTCAAATGATGTATGACATTAATCAAATAAACAATTAAATTTAAAAAATAAAAAAAACCCGACTGCGTAAAAAGCGAACTAATTAATTATTTCTCATCAATGTGAAACTATTTTTTTTTTCAATTCCTACTATTAACTCACACTCTCCCTATATATATCTTGCTCAAATTTTCAATCGTTAATAAAATAGTACTTATTATTCATCCAATCAAGCTCAAATAATTTTTTTAAAACTTGTAGTGGATGACACTTGATGTTAATCCAGTTTTTTTTCAAATATTAATTCATTAATTAAATTAAATTAATTAATTTTGTTAATCGAGAGAGCCCTCTTCATGATCAAGGTATTTTAAGACCGAGCGAGCCCTCTTCTTGATCAAGGCATTTTAAGCGCCACTCGTGGAAAGAAGAATGGGAGAAAAAAAAAATTTCTAATTGACCTAAGTAGGAATTGACTTAAAATATTTTTTTTTTTTTATATTACTTGTTTATATTACTTACCTATTTTTTTTTTTATTTACTTGTATTGATGACTTTTAAGTTGTGTTTAATTATTAGTTCCTATCTACAAACACTGTTTTGATGAGGCCTATATAGATGTCTATTATGAAGGTTGAGTTACACTAAAGGTAGAGATCCAAAGTTCACAACTTCCAGGTTGTGTAATATTTAAACGGAGCTCCTGACTGCAAAATGGTCAATGAAACATCGTCTTCATTTTGAAAGACCTATCCAATGATGTGCCACTCAATAGGGTACGTAAAAAAAATTTTCGTCTCTACCGCCATTTTGTATTTTACGGCCGCCCTTTTAAATTTATAAAAACAAAACCTATCCTATAACCATCGGAAGGTTGAGACGAATCGATAGAGACCTCATTCCTTAAAATCCATCCAGCCGTTGGGATGTTTCGAGGGTATAAAGAAATCCACATACACAGATACGCGTGAAACACATAACCCTTCTTTTCAGTCGGGTAAAAAGGAGAAATATATAGTGTTAAGAGGTAATTCTTGGCACACTAGTGGGATATCATCACAATTTTCATGTCTCTTAAACTCATTAAAATAAAACCTACTGAAAAAAAAAAAAACATTTTAAAGTGATTTTATTGCTTTTTAATTTCTCTCTGAAAAGGATTTACAGCGGATTTATAGCATTTACAACAGACTCTTTTTGAAGAATTATTTAGTAGACCTTAAAGAAATGCATCTCAATTACGGGGATTATTTTCTTTAGAGAAAACTAAGGATCCTTCTGAATAACAAAGTTCAATTATGTTATACAGGAGGAAAGAAAAAATTGCTGCAACTATATAAAATGTGATAATACATCTCTATACAAACATATTTTGTATATAAAACCCAGGGACGGAGCCAGCTTGTTTAGTCATACTCTAAACCGAAAAAATATTTTCATTTTATAACCTTACGAAAAAAGAAATTGTTGCAATGATTTCAGAAAACTTACTATGAAATGTGATGGCATGAAAAGCGTTGAAATGCGCCATCAAATAACGTGATTTAGTTCAGTTTTGATTAATCCCCTATCATCACAAAAGGGACAGATGTCAAGTGACAAAGTCTTATAGTGTGTCCTCGTTAATTGCATCTCATAGAGAAACAGAAAAAGCTGCTGCTTCACTTTTTATGGTTCATTTAACAGATTTTACGAAGCGACTCAACTCGTGTGGCATAGGTCATAAAATAAAAAATATAGTGAAAAGATGAAATAGTTCCTCACACCCTGGTGGAATATCATTATCATCATCATCATCATATATATATATATATATATAAAAGATTGCTTTCATCTTGAAACTATTATTTTGATTATATTGGTTGTTTAAGTACAGGGGAAACATTTCTTTCAGCTTATAGCTTTTTTCCCACAGAAAACAACCGATTTGCTTATATCATTGAATTCTGTACTCTTGAAAACGTAATTCAATATATAAGTTTTTCAATTTTTTCGAAATCCATGTTCTTCTTTTTTTTTTTCTTCCATGTTAATTCTTGTAATTAGGTATACGGTACTTTATTTTACACTTACAGTTCTATATTGTTGGTTTATGGCGTGCAGTCAATCATTCACAATATTGCAGTTTTTGATGATGATCGGTAATGTTTAATTAATGGTTATATATATGTAGGATTTAAATTTAAACATACTTTATTTTCTTTATGACGTACATGATAAACAAATTAACTGATGCTCTGGTATTTTTATTATCCATAATTTGAAAGCACGAGTAATGAAAATTCACAATCACGAGATCAAGGTTTGGACATATTCAAAAATTAGAAAAGAGTCAGTCTAAAAAATAATGTTGTGCATGAAGCAGCGGCTCATTAGATGCCAAGAAAGGTATCGTTAAGCCTAATCAAATTATTCGTAAGAAATATGTTGTAAGTTTTAAGTAAGAAAGGTGCTGTATTTAGAAAAGTATCAACGAAGTGATGTAAAGTTACCCTTATAGAATTGTATTAAAGTGTACGTATTGTGATTCAAACGTCTACTTATTTAAATTATCTATATATTAACATTTTACAAACAATAACTTCTACAAATTTGGGGGCTCGATGCCGGGATTTTAAGCGACTATTAGTGGAATAAATTGTAAAATATTAATCGAAGAGAAATTGTTGTCAATCGCCAGTGTCAAAAAATGGATTGTGAATGAACAAGGCAAGTGTGTAAAAACCGTAGTCATATTTATCCAAGTACAACTTTGAAAAACATGGTATCCTTAAATAAAGCTAAAAGAATTGATCTAATAGATCTCTGTGAGGAATGCGGAGTTCAACCACCAGAAAAACCGACAATCCATGTCCTAATAAAGCTAATTAAAAACTGGGAAGATTACGATGAAGATTTTATAAAGGACCGCCTAGAAGTAATTGAGGCAGCTAGAAAAGCGGAATCAGAACTTGAAGAAAAGAAATTAAGAGCAGAGACTGAAGAAAAGAAACTAAAAGCGCAATCGGAACTTGAAGAAAAGAAACTGAAAATGGAAATGGAAGAGAGAAAATGGAGAATAGAATTGGAAGAAAAAGATCGCGAAAGAGAATTTGAGATTAAGAAAATACAACTACAAGAAAATTCAAGACAGCACATCGATGTGGACACAAGGACAAATTCAGGTAAGCAATATGAATTGCTTAGATTATTAACAAAATACGATAGTACAAATGATATTAGTTTATACTTGGCTATGTATGAAAGGCAAATGGCGCAAACGGGCATTGATAAAAAAGAATGGGTAAACTATTTAATTAACCTAATGCCATTAGATGTGATTAATATAATAACCAGGGAGAGTGAACCCGAAATGCAGGATTATGACTATATAAAAAGTATTCTTTTAAAACGGTACAAACTATCGCCAGAAGAGTTTAGGCTGAAATTTTTCTCACTCAAAAAAGAGCCATCGGCTAATTGGCGCGATTTCGCTTATGAGATCAAGGTATATTTTAAACAATGGATCGACGGCCTTGAAATAGATAGTTTTGAGGATAAACGATCGAGAGTGGCTGACTACGCCAATTCGAAAAGGCGCCAAGTTGACAATAGGCACAATGTGAATCATGGAAGAAACGAGGCGCATATAATATGTTATAATTGTGGCAGACCTGATCACGTGAGTAAGAATTGTACCATGGGAAGTAAAACACAACTAAATTATTCAAATTATAACCCGCAACGTAATCATAATTGGCGAGAAACGAAATACCAAGATTGGAGCCAAAACACGCAAAGAAAAGTAGTTAAAACGGGCACGTTAAATGGTAAGAAAGGAAGAATCCTGGATATTCAAGGAATAAAAACAAACATAATAATCGATACAGGGAGTGATATTTCAATCGCCAATTCAAGATATCATACTGCAATAAACGCGCCAAAGTTAACCAGCGACAATATATCTATATCGGGCTTAGGTGGAGAAGAGATTAAGACAACGGGTTTTTTCTTGCATAAAGTTTATGTTGATGGTATAGAAATACAAGATAAATTTTATGTGATACAAGAAACTAACTTTGATTTAATAATAGGCAGAAAAGCAATCGAAGGCCTGACGTTAAAAGTAGAGGAAGATGTCGTTAGAATAATAAACGAAAATAAAGTACGAGTAGGTTACATTAAAATTAATAAAGTCCCTTCCAAAACAGATGAAGTAGCCACACCAAATATAAGCAACGGTAATCGAGGTTGGGAAGATATGGTTAATATCGAATGCGAAAATGGCGGAATGGATTTGACTCATATTACAAATTTAGCTAACAGAGAAGAAATACGAGGATTAATAAAATCCTGCAAAACGAACAAAACAAAAGATAATGAATTAAACATAAAAATACTACCGGAAGATAGAAAACCTATCTGCGAACGTCCAAAAAGATTATCTTCAGTTGAGAAGGAAATCATCAATAAACGAGTACGACAGTATTTAAATAATGACATTATCAAATGGAGCACCTCAGATTTTACGGCTCCTGTGATCCCGAGTAAGGAAAAAGAAACCGATAAGAAATTCATCATCACTAGACAGGAGAGATCCGAAAGTAAAGACACTGAGAAGGAAACCGAAAATAAACACAAAAAGAGTAGAAAAAGACCTAGAAGAAAAACGGTTAGAAAGAAAAAGTCCAAAAACAATTCTGATCAGAAAATAAAAGATAATCCTATTGGAAATAATACAAAAAATGTTAAAGAAAAGAAAAATTATAACGCAAGAAGATCTACAGGCAAAACTTTAGTTCAACCTGAAACATATAATGATGAATCCAAGTGGTATAAGTATGTACCAAAATTACAAAGAATTATCAATAGCACAGTAACACGAAGCACCAAGTATAGTCCTTTTGAATTAATGACAGGAGTTAAAATGAAGGACAGTAACATGCAGAACATCAAGAAAATTTTGGAAGAAGAATTTACCGAATGTATGATGGAAGAACGCGAAGACATGAGAGAAGAAGCAAAGAAAAATATACTCAAAATACAAGAAGAAAACAAGGTGCAGTTTGATAAGAAAAGAAAACAGCCACGAAAATACAAAATAGGAGATATCGTCGCCATAAAGAGGACGCAATTTGTCAATACTATCAAACTTAAAGAAAAATATTTGGGGCCATATGAGATAACTGCAGCCAAGAATCATGATCGGTATGAAGTAAAGAAAGTAGGAGATCATGAAGGTCCAGGGAAGACGTCAACCGGGGCCGAATACATGAAGCCGTGGTCTATGGGTTAAACTCCTGGACGAGTCGGATAGATTAAATATACGTGTATGTGTATTGAACCTATAATCAAAATTTTATGTGAAAGAAAAATGTATAAAAGTCTCAAGAGTGTAGCTGTTTAAACATAAAAAAGAAATAATAAGCCAAGATGATGATGTCGGGACGCCATCATGTCAGGATGACCGATTTGTAGGATTTAAATTTAAACATACTTTATTTTCTTTATGACGTACATGATAAACAAATTAACTGATGCTCTGGTATTTTTATTATCCATAATTTGAAAGCACGAGTAATGAAAATTCACAATCACGAGATCAAGGTTTGGACATATTCAAAAATTAGAAAAGAGTCAGTCTAAAAAATAATGTTGTGCATGAAGCAGCGGCTCATTAGATGCCAAGGAAGGTATCGTTAAGCCTAATCAAATTATTCGTAAGAAATATGTTGTAAGTTTTAAGTAAGAAAGGTGCTGTATTTAGAAAAGTATCAACGAAGTGATGTAAAGTTACCCTTATAGAATTGTATTAAAGTGTACGTATTGTGATTCAAACGTCTATTTATTTAAATTATCTATATATTAACATTTTACAAACAATAACTTCTACAAATTTATATATATATATATATATATATTAAATCACAAATATAAAAAAAAATTGGAAAGACAATAGAAAAACAGAAATGCAAATATATATATACAGGGTGTTCACATTAGAGGTCTGCACGGGCCGAAATTTCCGGGCCCGGCCCGACTCATCGAAAAAAAAATTCGGCCCGGCCCGGCCCGGCCCGATAAAAAATTAAAAGTTCGGCCCGAGCCCGGCCCGGCCCGTAGAAAAAGTAATATTGGCCCGGCCCGGAAAAAAGTTAAAATATCGGCCCGAGCCCGGCCCGGCCCGGAAAAAAAGCTAAAATCTCGGGCCGAGAAAAAAAAAAAACCCAGCCCGAGTGAATTTGTTACAAAACATTGATTTTTACGTCGATTTGGTTAAAAATTTGTCTCGTACGAGATAGCTCTGACCAAAAATATTTATCTTAACTTTTTTTTCTCATGTTTATAATCTTCATTTTTAAAGAAGTGACACAGACTGCGATATTTATTTTTTTAACGAATCTCTATTTCTTGTATGTAAATGTTTAGGTTATCATTAATAATGTTAATCCGTATTCCATGCATTAACATACATGTATTCCATGTATGCCAAAAATCTGAAACATTCTATACAGTAAAATCTTCTAAGACGGAATTGCGTAGAAAAGAAAAAAAATTGTGTTATAGACAAGTTCCATTCTTAGCAAGTGTAAATGTATCATATATTATTTTCTTACGTATTAGTATATTAATTTTGCATGGATCAACACGTTTTTCAGTTTAAAACAGGGTTCCGTCATAGGCAAGTCCCTTTTCACACGTTTTACTATATTTTAATTTAGCTACATTTTAATAAGCGTAGAAATATACTATTCTTTAAAAAGAAAAAATTTAATGTATAAGTGCAGAATAATGGCAATTTAAAAATGTATGCATTTTTTGCAAAAAATTTTGGGCCAGGCCTAATTTGACTGATCTTTGAATGGATCTGGCCAAGCTGATACAATGATTTTCATACGGGCTGAATCAAAACTAGGACTGAAAAGCTTGGGCCGTGAAGACTAGGAATGAAACCAATCCCGACTCTGTACAGAAAAAATAAGTTTGGTCCGTCCCGGCCCGAGCCTTAGAAATAAAGTATGGCCCGGGCCCGGCCCGGGCCAAGCCTTCAGAAATAATGTACGGCCCGGCCCGAGAAGAGTGGAGCCCGAGCCCGGGCCGGCCCGAGTGCCGTGAATGAAAATCGGCCCGAGCCCGGCCCGTGCAGATCTCTAAGTTCACATAATAAAGCTACTGAAAAAAACATTTTTAAGTTAAGTAATTTCATTACATTTAACCATTCGAATCAAAAGGATTTTTAACATTTACAGCAGATTTTTTTAGATAGAGAATATGTGCTAGACATTTAACAAATATGTCTAATTACAATGGTAATTTCCTTTTTGGAAAAATAAGATCCACCTAAATGACAAAGTTAAATTAATTTAATTTATTTAACATAAATTAAATTAAATTCGCCAATAACTCCTTAAGGCTTCACTAAAAAGTCTGGAATATTTTCAAATTATTTGAGTATTTTTAGAAGGAATATAATTATTAATGCAGCCTTACAAATTACTTTAGAAATTTTTACATTGTATATTCGTGAAAAAAAAAAAAATAAAATAAGCGTAGATGGGTCAAAAGTAGTTGGAAGGAACTTTCTGCTCACACTGCAATTTCAATACAATTTGGTGGTAACATTAATAAAATTTTTGTGTTTATAGTTCCTTAAATTTAACCGCGATGCTGCATTTATTAGTACGTTTTAACATAATAATGAAAAAACATTAGTTGAATGTTGTTTCCAGATTAGAATTCCGTGCTGCAAATTGGTTCTGTCAGCAGAAAAGTCTGAAACTTCAATGAAGTCTAATGCAGTTTCATCAAGTGTATTACTAAAATGTCAGTTGATGGAGCTGCACTACGCATTGTTTCGTATTGGAAGTACTACCATTGCAAATGATGACCGGAAAAGACGGCCATTAACTTCATCAACAGCTACATATGTTATAAATGTGTGAAATTTTAGCTAGCACTATTTCCAAGTAATAATCTTCGTGATAGCTTTCTCTTGTATATGTTTCGGAAATCTTCAACGAAGATTATTATTTGGAAATAGTTGAAGACAAACAAAAAAACGCGCACTCTCCTGTAAGGTCAAATCTTCAAATTCAAATAGGGCAGCCACAGGCGACTATTTTTTAATTCTATCTCGCACCATTTTACCATTTTTTAAAACAAAAATTTTTCACGTATAGTTTGACAAAATTTGCAAGAGAAAATGCTGCAAAATTTATTTTCTTAAAATAGTGGTGCAAATCGATTATAAAAATAGTCGTTTGCGGCAGTCTTGTTCTAAGGATTTACAACAGATTTTATCGACAACAGACTTTTCCGGGCAGAAATAGTTTACTAAATCAAACAAATATATTTCAATTATAGAGGTAATTTTTTTCAGGAAAACGGAAGGTGACATGTATGACAAGGTTAAATTATGTTACACTACATTATAGATGAAAAAAAAATTCAGTCTTCTAATCAGATTTTTTTCTTAAATCATTTATACAGAATTATCATATGAAATATATTAGCAATGCATTTTCCAACTCGTAAATGCTACAGTTAAACTTTGTAGCAGTTAGATAATAAATTGAAAGCAACAAATCTAATTTCCTTAAGCAAATTGCACAAGAAGTTGATACTTAACATGCAAATTAATCCTGTCAGGGATGAAATCATTTACATATCCCTTTCATCGTCGATATCCATTTCAGTAACATAAGATCTAGACCAAGATGAGCATTAACCATAAATAAAACAAGCCCTTTGTCAGGTTAGTCATAGTTTAGTAGCTGGGAAATATCCCCAGTTTGGAATTTCCCAATAATCAACAAAACATAAAATGCAGAATAAAACTTATAAAAAAGTAAATAAATAAGTATTACACAGACGCCAGCGACGATACATTGTCGGCTAGTATTTCTCCAGTTGTCTTATATATAATGTCACTAGTGCTATTACTCACAAAGAAAGCGAACCTTTTCAACATTTTGTTTCTTTTCTCTTATTTTTTTTTTTCGCATTAAAATGTCACAATACATTACAATTGGTTAAAGCAGAACTCGCTTGATAAGCTCTTTATGCACAAATTATTATTATTATTATTATTATTATTATTATTATTATTACGAGAAATCGCGACCAATGTTTTAATAGTGCATTCAGTCTGACTGACAATACCTAATCTAATTTGTTATCTGAACTGTTCTATTTAAACAAATTTGATATCCACATACATTTTTGTTTTGCTTGTAGGGGAACAATCTATCTATGACCTATATTTGAATTGTACTTTAATCATTCAATATGTATTGCGAGAAGGAGAAAGAATGTTTCACATTCTTTTTTTAATCGCCAAATTGTCACGGATAGATGCTAAAGGTACCATCGTATTGTAATGTCACTTTTTTTTATAGTTTTTAATTTAGAGATAATTTTGATTAAAAAAAAAAAAAACATGCTAATAAGTCGATCTCGGTTACGGGGATCGGGGACATTAAAAACAAAATCTTTTAATTTTCAACAGATTAGTTTTAAAATTGGTAGACTTATTAATGGCAAGTTTAAACAGTTAAATTCAAAATTTAGTGTTAAAATAACAAAAAGTTTTTAAATTATTAAAATTTTAAAATCCCGAATAATTATTATATTTTAAAATGCCCCATGCGCATTTCTTTTGAATATAACATGACTTTTTTTTTTTAGCCGACGGTACGGTATGCTATTTCTTTCTCCCAGCTTATTTTGTGTATTCCAAAAAATAACGTTACCTTACAGAAGCCAGCCGTAAAACAAAGCAGTACGATTAAATACACTGTAGCAATTTTTTGAACTTCTAAGCATCGCACATTTTCGATTTTTATACCATTGTATTGGGGGGGGGGAAGTTCTTTTAAATGCATTTTGCTTGAAAACTGTATCTCCATTTATTTTTGAAATATTAATTTTTTTGTAGTTTTTAGAGCCATTTGCTTAATACTGGCAACGGAAGTACTCCATTTCTGTAGAAAGTAAAGGAAAAATAGTTCTAAAATAGTATTTTTTTTTTTTTTTTTTTTTTTTTTTTTGCCATTTTCTCATAACAACCGAAAGAAAATGTAATTAAAATACGTGCTATTTTGAAAAAATATAAACGAATGATTTCTGTCAAAACAATGGAGCTATTATAAACTATATTTAATTTTAAGTATCTATGAATCATTAGATAGCCGTTCTTTTTGTCGATTTTCTTGAATGACGGCATCTTTTTGCTGCATTTGTGTATTATTTCGTGATAGTGATGTGCTATGCATGTTTTACTGTAGATGTTTAAGAGTAAATCGTAAATGTGGAATTCTTAAGCGGATGCGAATGACGTCATTTTACATAAAATAAAACGTGTGCTTTAAGTCATAAAATTGAAATATGTTTTGTACTGCAGTAGAGTCCCGCTTAACCGAGTTATTTTCCTCTGATGGACTGGTGGCTTCTATTATTATGAAACAGCCATTATAAATGTAGTGTTAGGTGGAGATGAAAGAGCAGCCGTAAAAAGTTAGAACTCTGATTTTCAGGTCAGAATGGTGGTGGTGGGGGGGGGGGGGGTGGCTATATTATTATTAAAAAAAAAATATGGTCATTTTTTACGGCTGCTCTTTCATCTTAACCTAACGCTTCATTTATAATGGCTGTTTCATAATAATAGAAGCCATCAGTCCACCAGAAGAAAATGAAGGGAAATGCCGGGGGCGACACTAAATTCTGAAAAAGCAAAATTCCTGTTCTCTAGTTTTTTTTTTTTTTTTTTTGGATTAGGTACTTTTTGGTTATTAGATAGCACCCGCGGACATATGGTAAAAAAAAATTTAAGCTCTTTGACATTTTGTCTGTCCTCTGTAGCCAAAACAATGTTTATAGATCTCAAAAGTAAAATATTTGTTCCAAGTTGCTAAGCGAATTAACTTTATTTATTTATTCATTTATTTGAATTTGAGTGTTTAAACATATACTATGAATACTAATAAATATTTTTGATGAAAATATTTTTTTCTAAAATTGAGAAACGTTAATGGCATATCAATTTAACTTTATAGCAGCCGTGTGGGGCACTTGTGAACAGACTAATTGGGCAGATATGAACAGTTCTTAAGTGCTTCAATAATCATTCTGTGGTTCTGTTCCTTTCAATTAACTTCATTAGAAATAATGTCAGTTCCATTATCTATAATTTTCCTGAAATAGAAGATATTTTCCTCACATCACAAAGTTGATATTGTGTTGGAACTTCCACATACACATCTTTCAGCAAGGACATAAAGAGCAACAAGCTCGTTTACATTCAATTGTACTTTAAATAAATTTAATGCCTTCTAGAATTCAATACGTGTTATGTATTATTTTACTAAACGGTTTACAACAATATTTTTTATGCATTGTTAATACAAAAGTATTACCTTGAACAACTTCGCAAATTTTTCTATTACATTTGTTTTAAACTTGCAATGATGGCTTACTTCCATCTCTAAAACAGTTATGCATATGATTCTTTGAATGGAGATAGATATCAGTAGTATTTTAAGAACGCAAAATTTTTAAACTGGTAAGTACAGTAAAATCCCGATTGTTTCCCCCCCCCCCCACCTCTTTCAAAAGCAAGAGAAGTTAAGGGCGGGTTATAATCGAGATTTTTTTAAATCATTAAAAAACAATTCTTTATCTACAATTTACAAGTAAATAAGGCAAAAACAGGATTAAGAATCTTTCGTATTTTGGCAGATTTCCGATAAATAGTATCTAAATGCCTTTCCCTAAAATTTCCCCCAAACAAAAACCCCTAAGCAAAATTTAAAGTTTTAATTTCTTTTTTAAAATTGCTTCTTTTTTCTTCATTTTTTTTGCAACAATACTTAATGAATAATTTACGCCGCACCCCCCCCCCCCCCCCAAATCTTCTTACTAGGTTGAGCAAAAAGTCCTGAGAAATTTGTGAAAGTTGCGTTGTTATGCACAAATTAACAACAAAAGCAACAAGGACTATTCTTCAAAGTAGAGGCCATCATGGTCCACGATTTTCTGCCATCGTTCTTCCAGATTCCGGAATTGCTGAAAGTACCATGGCGGCTCCCTGGAATCGAAAAACTCTTGACATGCTTCTTCAACTTCATTAAAGGATTCTCATCGAAAGCTTTCACAATCGTTAGACCTTTTTTCCAATAATGCCGGATCAACACACGCAAATCATACTGTTCAGTAGGCGAAATTCCTGGACTCCTATAGATATACCACTAGTACTCCTATATGCGATAAAAATTCTGGTAACTATTAGGTAAAAAAATTTCCAGAACTTTTTGCTCAACCTGATATTTTTATTTTATAACCTTTTGCTTAAACATATCACCCAGAAACTAGAGAAATACATACATTTTTTTCTGTATGGTGAATTTAACAGGTAATATAACTCATGATTATGATGACAAATAAATAACAGAATAACAAGCATGTCAAAGGATATTTTTTCCTTGTGTTCACATGTGCCCCGCGAGTGTTCACAAACTACCTCGCTGATGGGACACATGTGAACAATTTTTTTAATTTATAAAATTATTAAAAAATGTAAGAAGAACTATACAGGTGATTAAAAAAAAATTACCATGTGTAAAAGAATATTATGTTTACTATATTGAGTAGTTTTTGTTTATAGAAATTAATCCAGTTATGAGAAAAAGCTATATTTATGAGAACTGTTCACATGTGCCCCCATCTCCCCTACATAATTAAAACGAATTGCTACTATTAATTGCTATAATTATCTCAATGCTAAAATTAATTTAATATCATGAGAGTGTTAAATAAAATGTGACCCTAGGTACAAAATTCTCCCCTATAACTTTTGTACAATACTACCCAGAAAAAGGGCGCTACTTATGTCCAATCCTATAAATAAGCTCTCGCACTTTTGTAAAATAACCCTGCCTTGTTAAATGGGCCATAGATATGATATATAATGATGACAGGAAAAATCAGGGCCCGACTTAAACTATCTAGGGCCCCGAGGCAAGCATCATCCTCCCCCCCCCCCCCCCTAGTTATCCACTGAATCTGTGAATTACGCTGAAGTAACTAGTACTAAACTTTACACCTCTAATATGTATACATACATTTCATACCCGGTATTATTCACATTTGTATACAGAGTATCACAAAAAAGATAGTCACAACTTTTAAGAAAAAATAATAGTAGGAAAATTGTAGAATATAGTTCCGATTATACGAGTCCCGAATAACCGAGTTTCCGCTTTACCCGAGTTATTTTCTTCTGATGGGCTGATGGCTTCATTATTCTGAAACAGCCATTTTTTCAAGCAGATTTTTTTTCTTCAAAAAACATTATGCCCATTTTTTTCCCCATTCTTACCAGAAAATCAGAGTTCGAACTTTTTACGGCTGCTCTTTCATCTTCACCTAACACTTAATTTATAATGGCTGTTTCATAATAATGGAAGCCACCAGCCCATCAGAAGAAAATAATCCATTCCAAAGTTCGATTGAAAAAACTATTTTATACTTTGCGCAGTAAGAAGAGGCTACACCTGCAATTTTCATGACACTAATAGAATCACATACCTGTCAATTTGTACGGTTTTGTTACCTCTAAAATTTAATACAGATTTTTGCCCTTTTTAATCGGTGACAATTGTTAGATTTCGGCGATCGAAATAGGCAAAATTTACTGGTAAGTTTTAGTAGTACGGAAAAATCTTAGAAATTAATAGCTACGCAGTAGCCTTAATACTGCAGCTAAACTGACATTCAACAAATAAAAAACTATCAAGGGCTTTTTCAAATAAACAATTTCATTCCCCGTTTTTCTTATAAAAGTAACGGAAATGTACATCAATGAAATGTTGTATTAGTACCATAAAAATTAATGAATTAAGTGAAAATTTAATTTCATTTCCATAGCCGGTGACGATTTGTGTAAATCCGGTTTATCCGAGTGTTTTGCTTATCCGAGGTGAGCTTGGTCCATATTAACTCGGATAATCGAGACTCGACTGTAATGAATTTCTCTTGAAAATAATGGAAACCTAAGTTGTTATAATAAAATTTTAGTCATTAGTTTTCTATTGTAATGATATAGTTTGTTCCTTTTTGCCGGTGGAGGATGAAAATACTCTCTTCCTAAATCTATAAAAATGTAAGAAATTTATTGGCGTTTAGCCAATTTTAACAATTTAGCATCCTTTTAACGAAAATCTTGATTGCTCTCATGGGAGCCCTATCAAATGGGGGGGGGGGGAGGGCTGCATTAGTCAGGCCCTGAGAAAAAGTTACGATGAAACCAATTATTATTCTATGATAGTTAAGGAAAACCAGTCGTCGATACAACCTCTAATTATTATTCTCACAAGAAGAAAAACAAATACTTTTGCTTAGCGCGTTCACAGTTTTCTATGAAATATCACGTATTTTTTTAATCCAGTTTTATTTTAACTCAAAGTCCTTTGGTTTGAAACTTTACTAACGAAATGAACTCGACAAACACTTGACACTCGTATATCAAAGCTATCCTTGATACATCCAAGTTATTCTAACGGAGGCAGGAAGATAATTGTGTTGCTAAAATGTTGAAATGATTTAATGTCACCCGAATTTACGAACAAATTGATTGGAAAATAAATTAATGGTTTTCTTCACGCACATTATAAACTAAAATTTTATTCAAAAATTCTGGTGCAATTGTAGCAGTTTAAGATTAAAATTATGTGGTATAAATAATATTCTACTGCCTTTCAAAGGATTAAAAGGTACAATCACGAGTGGGGAAAAAAAGATACCCCTATACTATTTTATCCCAAACTTTTATCACAGAGAGATACGAGAGGTGCCATTCGAGAGGGAATTGTGTCTGTTTTCACTACAGATTAAAAATTGCACAAACTTTAATTTTTTAAGTATTAACAACCACTTTTGGCACTTTTTTTATTGTTTCGTTGGATCAAACAGCATATTCTTTCCTATATCTTCATAGAGTTGCAAGATGTCAAAGTTTAAGCATGCTAAAGTTAAATGCACGTGACATATTAATATATTCCCAATAAATCCCCCTCTTATTTTATTTTATTTTATTTATTTATTTATTTATTTATTTATTTATTTTTTTTTTTTTTTTTTTTTTTTTTGAGATATAATGAATAGATTCAGATACTATATTCCAATTATTTTTTCGATTCCAAAAATATTTTTAATAATGGAAATTATCATGAAATTCATATTAAAAAATTTTTGGATTACAATCTACATTTATTTTCACACAAAATGAACCATCTTGATCAAACAAGGGTGTTTAAGTTTACATCTCATTCGAAAAATTAGTTTTCGAGATATAGACAAATTTCATTTTCGACCTTCTAAGGCAGTGTTTCTCAACCTGTTTTACTTCACGGCGCACTTAAACCTGGTATTAAATTTTTGCGGCACACTAAAATTACGATAACTTTAAAAAAGGAAGGATTATCTATCATTACATTAGAAATGATTAGACATAATTTTTAATTTATTTACTATCACAAACAAAATAGTCCGAATAAAGGAAAAGAGAATTATTTTAAATAAAATTCTTATAATATTTTTTATATACTTCTCTTTAATATGCTTTAACATTTATAAGCAGATGAAACACCCTTTAAACACTAGTTTCGGTATCATTCAGCATATCGTCATCAGTGCAAAGAAACGTGGAATTTTCCCATATTGGAGGAGAAGCGGTTTCGAGGTATAGATTTACTGATCAATAGCAGCGCAGGAAGTTACAGGAAATAGACAAGAGCCAATTAGAAATTGTACAGGGAAAGAAACTGATAATGTGGAAAAGTATATCTTAATTCATCAGTAATTTGTCAGATTTGCATTTAAGAGATATGGGACATTCTCACAATCTTTTGACTTTTGGGGGAAAAAATCTGACAAAATTAAACTTGCTAAAATAACATTTTAATCTGACAGACGAATATGTTTGATACTTAATGATTCAAAATAAAGAAAAAATGGTCAGCAGCGAAAGAATTTTTTTTAAACTGAGATTTAAGTTAAACTTGCGAGTTTAATTTTCCTTACCATTTTACCCCTATAACTTTTTATTTTCTTCTAAATTTTTACTTATAATGAATTTGCATAGTACCCACAGGACATTCAAATAAGAAATAATAACAATGTAGTACTTTTAATACAGAATTTTTATATAACATTGTCTTAAAGAGGTGTTAAAAAAGGGACGGTAAGGTAAAACTAGCATGTTGTGGCCATCACAAAACTTTCTTCTATCTCATACTTGTCAATACTTCAAAATTCATTATCACAGTGCATTTATGCTCATCATGAGGATTCTAAAAAGATGAAATTCCGTGCATTAGTTCTTGAGATATTACTGTCCATGAAATCGTGTAAATCCATCAAAATGCAGCATAGCAGCGCCACCTATTGGGTGATTTACACCAGACCCTAATTATCATCCACATGTGTCAATGTCTAACTGAATATGAAGTTTGGGGAAAATCCGTGCATTAGTTCCTAAGATAGAGCTATTGCGCAAATCATGACAAATGCAGCATAACAGCGCCACCTGTTGAGCGATTTACACAACCACATAATCAGTATCAACATTTATCAAGGTGTACTTGAATCTGAAGTTTGATGAAAATTCGTGCATTAGTTCTTGAGATAGAGCTATTGAGGAAATAGTGCAAAATGCAGCATAGCAGTGCCACCTATTGGGCGATATTCACCAACACGTAGTCAGCATCATTTCATATCAAAGAGTAACTGAATCTGAAGTTTGATGAAAATATGTCCATTAGTTCTTGAGATACAGCGATTGAAGAAATCGTGAAAAATGCTGTATAGCAGCGCCACCTGTTGAGCGATTTACACCAAAATGTACAAAATGTCAATTCATATCAAGGATTAACTGATTCTGAAGTTTAGTGAAAATTGTTGCATTAGTTCTTCGGATACCGCTATAATGGAAATTCTGAAAAGTGCAGCATAGCAGCGCCACCTGTTGAGCGATTTACACCAAAACACAAACATCACTAATTCATATCAAAGTATACATGAATCTGAAGTTTGTTGAAAATCCAAGCATTAGTTGTTGAGATAGAGCTATTGCGGAAATTGTAAAAAATGCAGTATAGCAGCGCCACCTGTTGAGCGATTTACACCAAACTGTACAAAACTTCAATTCATGTCAAGGATTAACTGAATCTGAAGTTTGATGAAAATCTGTGCATTAATTCTTGAGATAGAGCCACTGCGGGAATTGTAAAAAATGCAGCATAGCAGCGCCACCTGTTGAGCGATTTGCACCAACATGTAATCAGCATCAAGTCTTATCAAGGACTAACTGAATCTGAAGTTTCATGAAGATCCGTGCTTTAGTTCTTGAGATAGAGCCATTGCGGAAATCATAAAAATGCAGCATAGCAGCGCCACCTGTTGAGCGATTTGCACCAACACGTAATCAGCATCAAGTCATATCAAGGACTAACAGAATCTGAAGTTTCATGAAAATCTGTGCATTAGTTCTTGAGATAGAGCCATTTCGGAAATCATACAAAATGCAGCATAGAAGCGCCACCTGTTGAGCGATTTGCACCAAAAACTAATCAGCATCAATTTGTATTAGGGACTAACTGAATATCAATTTTTATTAAATTCCGTGCATTAGTTCTTGAGATAGAGCGCCCACAAAATTTGTGTCGCATACACACAGACAGACAGACAGACAGACTCACAGAGTCACAGACAGACATTTTGTAAAAACATGTTTTTCGGGTTCTCTGACCTCTAAAACGTGTAAATCCGTCGAAAACCGGAATTCGAAAATTTTCATGAATCCAATACTTTCTTCTTGTAAAGATAGAAGAAAGTAAAAAGGGGATGGTATTGGAAAAAAGGCACGAAATGGTGAAAAAAGGGACGGTAAGGATGGAACTGTAAGGAAAATTACCACCAATTTTTAGGAAAATCATGTTAAGTCTAAGTGATAGCCACAATGTTCATTAATTTTTAGAAACAGTTGTTAACATTGGATTAAATTAATTTTTTTTTTTAAATTTACCTCGAAAAGTGCAGGAATAAACTTTGGGGACGGTGAGACTACCAATAAAGCCACGATGCTTGAAATTGATATTTAAATGCTGATTTAAATTCTACAGCATAGTACCCACAGGACATGCAAATAAGAAATAATAACAATGTAGTACTTTTAATACAGGATTTTTGTATAACATTATCTTAAAGGTGTGTTAAAAAAAAGGGCGGTAAGGTAAAAAAATGGTATGGTATTGGTAAAAAGGGACGAAATGGTAAAAAAAGGGACGGTAAGGATGGAACGGTAAGGAAAATTACCACCTATTTTTAGGGAAATCATGTTAAGACTAAGTGATAGCCACAATGTTCATTGATTTTTAGAAACAGTTGTTAACATTGGATTAAATTACATTTTTTTTTAAATTTACCTCGAAAAGTGCAGGAATAAACCTTGGGGACGTTGAGACTACCAATAAAGCCACGATGCTTGAAATTGATATTTAAATGCTGATTTAAATTCTACAGTAAATTTCCTGCCAAAGAATTTTAGAGATTATTTCTCCAGCATACTTCTGCATGAGAAAAAACTTGAAAAAAATTCTGTGGCTGCATCTGAAATGATTTTCTATATAAATTTAGAAGAGGGATGGTAAGGAATCTAAAACCCAGGGACAGAGTTAAAAAAATAATAACAACCCTAAAAATATGTGCAGGTTAATTTTTAGCTACATATTTATATAAAACAATAGTTCCAGTTTTAGAAAAAACATTACATCGAATTATTTTTATTGAAACAATTGTATCCAGATAGCTCCAAACTTAAAAATCAACATCAGGGACACGGGACGGTATAGGAGTTTTCCAGGTGTTTGGACCCCCAACATCGGCCAAAACTTATTTATCTTCTTAATATTGTTGTGCAATCATGCAATGGGATGTTCCCCAGTATATGAAATAAAAAAAAACACACAAAAAAGTGTATCAAAATAAAAATTATTATTCAGGGATATGAAAGTCAAAAGATTGTGAAAATGCCCCATATCCGAGTTTGACTTTTTAAAGCTAGAATACTTTCTGCGTAAGATAAAATCTCCGGCTAGGCATACTCTTAAATCATTTTTCAACGATATTTTCTACTGCATTTCAAATTATAATCTTTTTCCTTCAGTTGACACGATTTTTTTTTTTTTTTTTTTTTTTTTTTAAGAATTTATCTTAAGAGACGTAAGACCATTTTTTGGGTTTCCTCGTATACTCTTAAAATGAGTAAGAGAAGAAAAATACCTCCCAAATAAAACAAATTTGTGACACTAAACCTTATTTCTAATTAAATCGTGTGATATGAAATATCGGATATTAGAGATTCAAATTTTAAAAAATTTGATGGAACTTGACTTAAACGTTCGGCGGCACACCTGAGATTTTTTCGCGGCACACAGGTTGAGAATCACTGTTCTAAGGGGACAGTTTTCTGTTAGCAAAGGATCGGCAGAACAAAACAATCTAAAAATTTATCGGAAATATTTTTAATATTTTCCTTTCATGTAAAGTAAATTTATTTTTGATTAAAATTACTGTATAATTTTACTGGTGCCTAACTGAGTATATTTGGTATTCTTCGTTTTAATATCTGAATTTTATTTTCCGAAAATTAGGATTAAACTCATAACACTTTTTTTTTTTTTAATAATTCTATGGAGATTTAAGAAAAAGTTTATAAACTATATACCTTTTACAGGACTGCTTTGATCCAAGGAACTAAAAATAGTGTTAAAAGTGGGTATTATCTGTTGAAAAATCAAAGTTGGTGCAATTTTTAATATATAGATGACGTTGTTTCAAAAATTGCATTCATATTCGGAAAGTAGGCACAATTTCCAGTCGAATAGTACCTCTCACTACTTCTGCATTAATTTGGTGATAAAATTAAATAGGGTGTTCTGTTTGTTTGCTCCCCCCACCCCTAGAACATTCGAAAATCACCTAGGTACTAAAATAAACTTACGTTGATCAAATCCTCTCTTAAACATCATTTGGTTGATTGTAGCCAACATTACATTTGCATATTTGAACTTTTAATAAATGTTTTCCTTTTCGAACTCATTCGCTGTAATAAAGTTAAAGAACTACAGTAAATTCGCCTCGCATCTGCAACAACTCACGTGAAAACACATGCTCTCTAATGTTAATCCTATAGAAAGAATTTTTAAAGATATTTCGTTAGCATTTAAATATTTTTAATTTTAATTTTTTTTTTCATTAAAAAGCTGAAGTCGATCTCTACAAACGCCATTTTTTTTACTTTTCGACTTTGTTTACAGTTTTTTATTTTTTTAAATGAGGATAGTTTCACTTTCGAAACCGGTTCCAAAAGTAAAAGTTGGTAATAATAATTTTTAAAAAACCTGCAAACAAAATCGAGAAAGTAAAAAATGGCCTTTGTAGAGATCTGTCTCAGCTATACAATAAAAAAATATCTAAAATTATTTAAATGCAAACGAAATATCTTTAAAATTTTCTTCAATAGGATTAACATTAGCGAGCGGGTGTTTTCGCGTGAGTGAAGTAGCCTCTTAAGGTTATATTAGATTAAATTTTAACACAATTATTCAAATGGTAATGTCTTGCCTGAAGCCGCCAATGCTCTAGCATTGCCACAACTCTTAAGATTAGTTTGGGAATAAACTCTGCACATAAATGTTAAATGTTTGCAGACCCATCTTACGGGTTTTCAAATGAAAATAACCAATGTAGACTTTTTGAAAGAATCATTAACACTCTAATATGTTTTTATCTTGGATTGCTCTTTCTGAGATCTTATCCAAATAAATTCTTTTCATGTGTTTTTCCATAGACATTGGAATTTCAAAAGAACTGAAATACAGAATTTTTTATATTTTTTTTTATTATTAGCCGATGCTAATTAAATAATCTGTATGTTGAACGAAATACTTTGAAAAATATTACGATGGAATTACATAATATCCAAGCAATGTCACCTAAATTTCATTAAATCTTGATTGACGAAAATCAAAATCCTAACTCCTGAATTTCTGAAAAAATATATACACATATATCTGTCACATTCATTAAATTCGTGTAATTACATTGTATCTTCTCTCTAATTACATAGATTGTGCATGTAAATTATTAGATAATTTAGATGAAACGTTGAAACAGATCTCTGAAACACATGCAGGCACTTTTTATTTATTTATTTATTTTTTCATCTTCTGCGTAGACGCCAGATGTCCTTTTCTCGTTTTTATATGCACAAAAAATATGCCCACTGACTTCATTCCTTTTCTTTCGTTACCATTAAAGAAATTCGCCGCCACCATTTTTAATAAGAAGTTTATTTACGTTTTGTGTGTACAATATATCCTTGAGATGGTTGTTGTCCCACAAGTCGGGTTATGAAGTACAAAGTATTTTTATTTGCCGTTTAACAGGGAGTGAAATTATTTAAGACTGCTATTATTTCTTAATGGGTACTAAAAACTAGGTTAAAATTATATGCCGCAATCGGGTGTTACATGACAGGCTTGTAAGATCCTTCATGATGTTCCGTTTCGAGAAATAAATATGATAAACTGTATGATGTATAGCTGAAGTTTGAGTATTGAATAACTTTGGTTTTATTGCACGTAGGGTTGCTATAATTTTCCTTCGCGGAAATGCAGTTCACTTTTTAATATGGGTTGGGTTAGTCTGTAGTCGATTTGCATTATCACCATAATCGATTATTAACACTAGAACCGCGATAAATTTTTAAAAATATATATTTGACACCAGAATTTTTATTAAAAACTATTTAACAGATTTATTTCTACTGTATTTGTTTAGCCTTAGTCTGTCTTTGTGTGCAGCATTCACGTTCACAGTACCTATTCATTTCAGATTCGACACTGGTACTTCTCAGTATATTTTTCTGGCTAGAATATTTTGAAACACTTAGTTTTGTTATTATCACTTTGTAATAATGATAGTATCCCAATTCTAATAATATTATAACTGTGAAAATGTTTGGCTGAAGTCAGCGTCAAAACAGATACTTAAATGCCTTTGTATTCATTATGCATTACATTAATTATTTTTCCGATGTCTAAAATTTTCACTTAATTAAATTTACACATTTTATTTGTTTGGAATACATAAAATAAAAGTTACAAGCAAATTTCAAAAATATTTACTTTATAATGGAAATATTAATAGTGAAACTGTAAAATATTTTTTTCAATATTACGCAATTATGTGCAAAATATAAATTTGCAAAAGCTATTTTGTAATTTCACTGTTAATATTTCCAACATACAGTAAATACTTTCGCAATATTGACATTTTGTTGGTGATAGTTACAATTTAAATTTTTGACATTTCATTACAAATATTTCCAATGTAAATCCGATATTTTACCAATAGTGGTGTTATAGTTCAAGTATAACGATCACTGCTTAAAATTAAACGTAATTTTGTATTCAAAATGTATATAAAAAATTTTTAATACTAATTTTCGCTTATTTAATAGCAGACTTTCGTCGGTTAAATAAAGTGAAAATACTGGTAGAAATTTTGAATTCAGAATTCCGTTAAATTGCCAACACTGTTAGCGATGAATGCAGATATTAGTACAATATAACCAACATAACTAACACTGGTTTTCAAGGTAATAGTGTTTTTGGATTTTTTTTAATCGCTATTTCCAAATAGTAATCGTTGCATTTTTTAATTTCGTAATTTATAAGGCGAATATTATAAAGAAATAGCGGTTATAAAAAATCCAGAAACGCAATCACTAGTGGATTTTTGCATCAAGTGCAAAAATGCGATGATTACTATTTGGATATAGCGTTTAAAAAAATCCAAAAACACAATTACCCTGAAAACCAGTATCAATTATGTTGGTTATATTGTGCTAATATCTGCATTCATCGCTAACAGTGTTGACAATTTAACGGAACTCTGAATTTATATTTTCTACCTGTCTTTTTAAACGGTATTTTCGCTTTATTTAATCGACGAAAGTCTGCTATTAAATAAGCAAAAACTAGTATTAAAAATTTTTGATATATATTTTTAATACAGAATTACGTTTAATTTTAAGCACTGAGTGCTATCACTGATACTTGAACTATAATACCATTATTGGTAAAATATTGGATTTACATTAAAAATATTTGAAATGAAAAGTCAAGACTTAAAATTTTAACTATCTCCAACGAAATGTCAATATTGTGAAATATTTATGTTGGAAATATTATTAGTGAAATTACAAAATATTTTTCGCCAATTTGTATTCTGCACATGTTTGTGCAATATTGAAAAAAAAAAATATTTTGCACTTTCACTATTAATATTTCCATTATAAAGTAAATATTTTTAAAATTTGCTTGTAACTTTTATTTTATGTATTACAAACAAATAAAATAAGCATATTTTATTAACTTAAGTGAAAGTTTTAAACATTGGAAAAAAATTAATATAATGCATAATGAATACAAAGGCATTTAAATATCTGTTTTGACGCTGACTTCAGCCAAACACTTTCACACTTTCACTTTCACAGGGGTCGGAGCATATAGGACAAATTTTATTTTTCTTACCATTATTTTTTATCAACAATCTTCATGATATATTCCTATTTCATATCTTATCAAAATTTCTCTTGAAGATTAATGATAAAAGATACGGACCCGATTTAAAAAAAATCATATTTTCGAAATTACTGCATATATTACAATAAGTGATACATGAATTTAAAGAGAAATATACCAAGTTTTTTCAGTTACAAATCTTCGATGGGTTACCCTCTTGTTACACGGCACACGTCCAATCTGTAATCCAGTTCATTCCAAACATTTTGTAGCATCACTCTGTCAATGGTTCTGAATGCTGCACAAATGCGTTCTTTAAGTTCTGACGGTGTCAAAGACATTGTTTATGTACCACCAATGCCGAAAACAAAGTGTTCATAAATTAAAGAACGCATTTGTGAATCTTTCAGAACCATTGACAGAGAGATGCTACAAAACGTTTGGAACGAACTCGATTACAGATTGGACGTATGGGTGTAACAAAAGGGTCACATATCGAACATTTGTAACTGAAAAAAAACTTAGTACATTTCTCTTTAAATTCATGTATCACTTATTGTAATATGTGCAGTAGTTTCAAACTTTTATTTTTTTAAATCGGGTCCATCATTTGTAATAGTCCTGTATTATTAGATTTAGGATACTATCATTAGTATATTAGATAAAATAAGAAAACAAAGTGTTTCAAAATATTCAAAATTTCATACCAGAAAAATATACTGAGAAATACCAGTGTCAAATCTGAACCGAATCGGTATCGTGAATATGCGTGACATCTTCATGACATATATATATATAGTCAAATATACCGGGTGTCCCAAAAAGGACTGACTGATTTTAAAATTCAATAACTTGCAAACGGTGACAGATATTAAAAAAATTCTTGCAGGAGGGTTATGCATAAGGTCAAAAGTTTTATTACAGTGATTTTCAATTTTAGTTCGATTTACAAACAATAGATGGCGCTGTGAGCAATAGTCGCTAAATACAGGCTCGATTTTTGGTCCTTTATCTTGTTCCATGCAGAAAAAGGAGATGGAAATGTATTATCCGGGCCACGAAGTACCAAAAATCGAGCCTGAATTTAGCGACTACTGCTTACAGCGCCATCTATTGTTTGTAAATCGAACTAAAATTGAAAATCACTGTAATAAAACTTTTGACCTTATGCATAATCCTCCTGCAAGAATTTTTTTAATATCTGTCACCGTTTGCAAGTTATTGAATTTTAAAATCAGTCAGTCCTTTTTGGGACACCCGGTATATACATCTTATACTATAATGCGAGCAAAAATTGTGTGTGTAAGTGTGTGTGTGTGTATGTAAATTTTATCTTAAAAACGGCTCTAACGATTTTGACGAAATTTTGTATTTTACCATTTTCGAGCATGATAAGACCATTGGGCTAGGTCACGTGTTCGAGAAAATTCGATTAGTGGGTCATTTTAGGTCGTAATGGGTCAAGGTCAAGCTAATTATATCTAAAAAACGGTTCAATCGATTTTGACCAAATTTCCTATCCAACCGTTTTTCGACACAAAGAAACTTTTGGGCTAGGTTACATGTTCGAGAAATTTCGATTAGTGGGTCATTTTTGGTTCACTATGGGTCAAGACAGTTTTATCTAAAAAACGGCTCTAACGATTTTCACTAAACTCTATATTCTACAGTTTTGGATTACGAGAAAACTATTAGGCTAAGTCACATGTTCGAGAAAATTCGATTAGTGGGTCATTTTTGGGTCACCGTGGGTCAAGCTAAGTTTATCTATATAACTTTTTTAACGATTTTGACGAAATTTTGCACCCTACTGATTTCGGGCACGAAAAGACCATTGGGATGGGCCTCGTGTTCGAGAAAATTCCAATAGTGGGTCATTTTCGGTCATAATGGGTTAGGGTCAAGCTAATTATATCTAGAGAACGGCTCAATCGATTTTGACTAAATTTTGTATCTAACCATTTTCGGGCACGAAAAGATCATTGGGATGGGTCTCGTGTTCGAGAAAATTTGATTAGGGGATCATTTTGGGTCATAATGGGTCAGGGTCAAACTAATTATATCTAGAGAACGGCTCAATCGATTTTGGCGAAATTTTGTATTTTATCATTTTCGGGCATGATAAGACCATTGGGCTAGGTCACGTGTTCGAGAAAATTCGATTAGTGGGTCATTTTGGGTCGTAATGGGTCAAGGTCAAGCTAATTATATCTAAAAAACGGCTCAAGCGATTTTGACCAAATTTCACATCGAACCGTTTTTCGACACGAAGAAACTATTGGGCTAGGTCTCATGTGCGAGAAACTTCGATTAGTGGGTCATTTTTGGGTCACTATGGGTCAAGCCAATTTTATCTAAAAAACGGCTCTAACGATTTTCACTGAACTCTATATTCTACAGTTTTGGATTACGAGAAAACTATTGAGCTAAGTCACATGTTCGGGAAAATTCGATTAGTGGGCCATTTTTGGGTCACGCTGGTTCAAGCTAAGTTTATCTAGATAACTTCTTTAACGATTTTGACGAAATTTTGCACCCTACTGTTTTCGGGCACGAAAAAACCATTGGTATGGGTCTCGTGTTCGAGAAAATTCTATTAGTGGGTCATTTTGGGCCATAATGGGTCAGGGTCAAGTTAATTATATCTAGAGAACAGCTCAATCGATTTTGACTAAATTTTGTATCTAACCATTTTCGGGCACGAAAAGATCATTGGGATGGGTCACGTGTTCGAGAAAATTCGATTAGAGGGTCATTTTGGGGTCACTGTGAGTCAAGCTATTTTTATCTAAAGAACGGCTTTAACGATTTTCACTAAACTCTATATTCTACAGTTTTGGATTACGAGAAGACCATTGAGCTAAGTCACGTGTTCGAGGAAATTCGATTCATGGGTCATTTTTGGGTCACAGTAGGTCAAGCTTAGTTTATCTAAATAACGGCTCGAACGATTTTGACGAAATTTTGCACCCTACTGTTTTCGGGCACGAAAAGACCATTGGGATGGGTCTTGTGTTCGATAAAATTCGATCAGTGGGTCATTTTGGGTCATAATGGGTCTGGGTCAGGCTAATTATATCTAGAGAACGGCTCAATCAATTTTGACTAAATTTTGTATCTAACCATTTTCGGCAACAAAAAAACCATTGGGATGGGTACCATTTTTGGGATGGGTACCAAAAACCATTTTTGGGTCACCGTGGGTCCAGCTAAGTTTATCTAGATAACGGCACTACGATTTGACGAAATTCTGTAATCTATCGTTTTCGGACACGAAAAGACCATTGGGATGGGTCACGTGTCCGAGAAAATTCGATTAGTGGGTCATAATGGGTCATAATGGGTCAGGGTCAAGCTAATTATATCCAAAAAAACGGCTCCAGACATTTTCACAAAAATTTTTAATATATGGCCGTTTCTGGTCATGAGAGGACCTTGGGATAAGTCACATGTTCGAGAAAATTCAATTAGTGGGTCACTTTGGGTCACAATAGACCAGGGTCAAGCTAATTGAATCTAAAAACATGCTCAAAACATTTTGACCAAATTTTATATTACGTATACCGCTTCTGCACATGAGAAGAGGATTGGGCTAAGCCACATGTTCGAGAAAATTCGATTAGTGGGTCATTTTGGGTCACAATGGGTCAGGGTCCAGCTAATTGTATCTAAAAAACGGCTTAAAAGATTTTGACTAAATTTTGTATTCTATCGTTTTCGGGCTTGAGAAGACCATTGGGCTAGGTCGCATGCTCAAGAAAATTCGATTAGTGGGTCATTTTGGATCACAATGGATCAGGGTCAAGCTAATTGTATTTAAAAAGCGCTTCAGAACATTTTGACATAATTTTGTATAATATTGTTTCCGGGCATGATAAGAGCATTGGGCAGGGTCGCACGTTCAAGAAAATTCCATCAATGTGTCATTTTGGGTCCTAATGGAGAAGCTAACTGTGTCTAAAAAACTGCTCAAAAGATTTTGACAAAACTTTGTACCATACCGTTTCTGGACAAGATAAAACCATTGCGCTAGGTCGCATGCTCAAGAAAATTCTATTAGTGGGTCATTTTGGTGATAATGGGTCGGGGTCAAGCTAACGGCATCTCAAAAAGGTTCAAACAATTTTGGCAATTTTTTTTTTTTTTGTTATAACGTTTTACAGTCAAAAAGACAATTGAAACAGCTCACATGCGTCGATGAATTTCGGTTAGTGGTTTTTTGAATCAACGTGGATCAAGCTTATTTTATCTAGAAAACGACTAACGATTTTCACTAAATTTTGTATTCCATCGTTTTCAGGCTCGAGAAAAGCATTGTGATAGGTCGCATGTTCGAAAAAATTCGATTAGTGGGTCATTTTGGGTCACTATGTTTCACGGTCAAGCTAATTGCATCTAAAACAGCAAGAATGATTCAGTGGGGAAAATATATCGAGATAAACAGAAAGCTAATTTTGACCGAGCCTAGCTCGGTCATTCCTGCTAGTAAGTCATATATTTGACTTATTTTATGAAAAAATGTCTAGTTTGTATTCAGCTGTTAAGGGTCAAAACGACACGTCACCGTTGTTCTAATCTTAAGCATAATCTGTAAGCTGCTATCAGATTCACCAACTTTTCGAGCAACCAACTTTTCAGCCGATTTTAAACCCAACTTTTTCCCGTTCAAAAGGAGAAAAAGGTTACAATTGTCGTTGCTAAAGTTGGTGGAAAACCAATACTACTAGTACCAGCCGTTAATATTTATCGCCTATTCGTATCAATCGCTTATCTCCGATTGGCTGAAATGTTGAAAGTTGGGGTGAAATGTCGCGGCTAGGGCAGACTTTTTAGAGCTGTGGATAAAAAGTTGGGGATATTGCTGTTTCCTATCACACTGGGTTTTGAGACAATATTTCGCGAAAAGTTGGAGGAAATCAAGAGTTGGCTCAAAAATTGCTCGAAGAGTTGGTGAATCTGATAGCAGCTTTAGAGTACCAACTTCAGATTAAAGAGAAAACGTTGGTTTTGTTTAGTGATGGCGTAGATAGATGTCATTCGAATGAATTATTCTACCAGGCGCAAAGGGGCGGTCCATAAATGATATCACACTTTTCTTCAATATGTTTGACCCCCTCCCCCTCTTCGTCACAAAGTGTCACACTTCACATTACCTCCCCCCCTCCCTCTTGCCACATGTCACGCTATATTACATAAACTTATACTTGCGGTTCAGAAACAAAACACTACGTTATAGATCATATTTCAAATTTCATTTTTAAACTTTAACTATATGTTTTAATGGCATTTGTGAGCATAACCATAAAAATAATTCGTGTACTTATTTTGTATGAAATAAGATTAAGGTTCACAACAAAAAACATAATTAATATACAATACTAATAAAATATTAATATGAAAGAGCAATTGAAAACTGTAGTATTTTGGAATTTGAAATGGAATTTAATATATTAGGCTTTTTTAACCCTTTCCGTAATTCTATTTATAAACTGATGAAATATTGGACTCACAGCAGAATTTATAAACGAATTTATTAGAAAATATGAACTTCCTTATTTTCACGTACAGTATAATAGGAAAATTTTAATTAAATATTCTTGGTGCCGTTTGTCAGTTTTGGAAATAAAATTAAGTGTCCTTTTTTAAGGACACGGCCCTCGAAAGGGTTAAATCTTATCTTTAGTTTATGAATACAAAATACTTTAATTTTAAAATAACTTCAAAATTTAATCTGCTGATTTTAATGCTTTTATTTTAACCGAAATGTGTGATGTCACATTTCTCCTTACCCCCTCCCACCGCCTTGTCACAAACTGTCACAATTTCACGACCCCCCCCCCCCCTACAAGCGTGACATTATTTGCGAACGGTCCCAAAAGCATAATTGCGAAAAGAAAAAAAAAAAAAAGCGTTTTACACTTTTATATGGCTTTTAACACAGCCAAACTCGATTCTTCCTCTTCATCGAGTTTAGCCGCGCTTTTAATTTAATTCTACTTAAAATAAAAATCTTTTTATTTTACAAAATGTCTGCTAGTAATCGATTAAAATATATATATATATATTAAGGTTGGATCCTATGCTTTTGCGCATGCCCGAATGATGCATTCAGTAGCGCCAACTTTTGAAAAATATTGAGCGGGTTGAAAAAATTTTAAGTAAAATAACACATACAATTTTCTTTTCCTAGTGCGTGTCTGTAGAGAGAGGGACTTGAGAGGAACGAACGACTAAAAAGGATATTCGAAGTCAGATTATGGTTTTTCTAAGTAAAATATGAAATTATTATAATTTAGTAAATAATTTTATTAAATTATATTCTCATAAGTTTCTTCCTCACAAATACATTAATATTATAGCATAAAAATTGCCATTGAAAGTGCAAAAAACTATATGTCAAGAAAAACATATACAATTTAGTCACCTAAGTGTTTTTATCGATTTAAGACAAAAAGCCGATGGCAAAATATTCATGAAATTTGTTTTTGAGAGAAATCTTATTATACATGTGCTGAAGAAGCTTTCAGTGTTCTTATTAGCCTAACTGATGTCCTTACGATTTTCCACAAAAAAATATTTTGAGAGCGTCAGTAAAACAAAATTTTATTTCAGCAGTTAAATAAATTAGTTAATTAATAACAAAATAAATCAATGGTAATTCGGTGGGAAAAATTATTGGGTGGGTTCGCACCACACAGGTAAATATAAATTGATCCCACTGGATGCATCCGAATATCAAAATCATTCATTCTGTCCATCTCTAATTTTATTTAAACGACACGACACATTTTTACATAAAATTTGCCATAATATATGAGTCTCTGTATATCTGTGCAAAAGTTGACTAAAATTATTAACACCTAAATTGATGTGCGAGTCGGCATATCTTCATTTTATAATGAAATCTGCGATACACTTCATTTGTTTAAATTAACCCTTTAGTGCGCAGCTTTGCACATATGCAAACAACAGTGTTTTGAATTTAATAGATATTTTTTATTCGTATATGCCTAATTTACACCAGAAAATTAAAATAGCAATATTTGGTTCAATTAAAAAATAGACATTCCGTATTTAAATAAAGCGAAATTAACCACTAAAACTTTCTGGTGTAAAATCAGATTCTCTGAACTACGTAATTTCTAGAGTGTATTCTATCATGGGAATTAAAGGGTTAACCCTTAAATGCGCGATTTTTTATTTTGTTTCGAAAATATTATATATGATTCTCTGAAAGGTTTATTACACAGGAAAAATAATGAAAAAAATCAGAGATACATTTTTCATATAATACGTCAATCTTTTTTTCTGTTGCCCATCTGCAATGTAAGTAAAAAATACTGTCGGGTGGCTGTTTTACGTTAAAATATTGCAAATTAGTGAGTATTTTAATAAGTATGTCTCCAAATACCTTATTTTATATAATTATTTATTTCATAAAACTTAACATTTAACCCTTTAATTCTCATGATATAATACGTTCTAGAAATTATGTAAGGTAAAGTACCCAGTAGTTGACACTGGACCAATAGTTGACACTTTTGTAGAAACAGTAGTGTAACAAGAAAACGTCACAGGTAGGAACATGAGAGACACAGAATTTTTAGAATCTATCACCTTGCGACAAAACTGAGAACTAAAACTATAAACAGTCGAGCCCAATTCCAATATGGCGGAAGACAACAAAGAAGCATGTGTGCAAAGTTGAATTTTTCGAATTTATCTTAAGAAAAGTGATAAGGATCGCACGTTACAGTAAGTATTAAAACCCGTAATTTATCTTAATTTCTGGTTATGTTTCGATGTCTAAGAATTGTATTGGAATAAAATTGATGCATTTTGTGCAAAATACCGGGAGTGAGTGTGAGTGTCAACTATTGAATATGAAAAGAAACAGATTTTCAAAAGTTGACACCAAGTGCCAACTACTCGCTTATGTTGGGGTTTTGTTAATCTAATTCAGTGCAATGAAAATAAGCTGTAATCTACCAGATAAATTCATGACTGACCTTTGAAAAACTAAAAATGCATTTAAACCAATAGACGACACAGGGTGTCAATTATTGAAATTAGGGAGTGTCAAATACTAAAATTAATTATTTATTTTTTTAGATGCCACTTACGAAGGGAAATTTTAGGAATTACACGGAAGAGAGCATGAGAGCTGCCGTAGAATACGTTAAAGTCAACAAAGCTGGGTACAAAACAACGGCTAAAAAATTTAACGTGCCTAGAATAACTCTGAAATACAAAGTTGAGGGGAAAACCCCAATGAAAAGGTAAAATATCGGCCGTTAGTGCTTGATTTTGCACTCGATCTTTCATTTTTGTTATTTGAGATTAATTAAGTAAGTGGTTTTATGTTATAATTTCAGATCTATGGGACTTTTTTTATTTTCATTAAAACTTCTGATTAAACTTCTGATCTTTTGTTAAAACTTCTGATTTCTTTAAAAAATTTTGCTAATTAACGGTTCTTATCATTATGTCTTCATATGGGGCAATTAATATAGTAATATATTAATAAAGAGTATTTATTATTATTAATTTAGGCCCCGCCGCAGTCAGTGTCAATTACTAGTTCACGAAGGTGCCAACTACTAAACTCTCACGTTCAGGATGGTGTCAACTTCTGGACAAAAATCATGTTTTCATATCCCCTAGTAATTTTTACAAAATGTATTCATTTCGGGACATTAAACGTTATGATTTTGTGGGAAAATGTTCAAACCCCCTAGTAATGACCAAACTGTTTCCCTTAATTGAAAACTGGACGAGCCAATGGCGACGAACGCCGAAAAATTCCTTAAGGTGTCAACACTGGGTACTTTACCTTAATTGACTTTGCACCAAAAAGTTACAATGGTTAATTTCGCTTTTTTTAAATACGGAATATATGTGTTACTAATTAAAGCAAATATTGCTATTTTAATTTTCTGGTGTGAAGTAGGTATATACGAATAAAAAAATCTATTAAAACACTGGTGCTTGCATATATGCAAAGCTACGCACTAAAGGGTTAAAGATTAAGCTTTATAAAATAAATAATTATACAAAATAAGATATTTGGATACATATTAAAACATTTACTAATTTACAAAATTTCCGCGTAAAACAGTCACACGACAGTAGTTTTTACTTGTATTGCAGATGTGAAACAGAAGAAAAGATTGACGTATTATATGAAAAATGTGTCTCCGATTTTTTTCATTATTTTTCCTGTCTAACAAACCTTTCAGAGAATCATACATAATATTTTCGAAACAAAATAAAAAATCACGCATTTAAGGGTTAAAGAATGCGAAAATATCTGAGTGTCTCCGTGAATGTGCAAAAATTACCTGAAAATTATCAACTCAAAAATTTATAAATGAGCTGGCATACCTTTATTTTATACATAAAAAAAAAAAAAATCTGTGATATCACAATTTTTTCAAACCACATTTTTAAAATTTTTAAATTGCCAGAATGCCCTGAATCTCTGAAATTTATTCACGATTTCAAAATGCTTTATTGACTTTAAAACAAACAATACAAGCTTGCTACAAAATGCAAAATAATTGAAATTATATCAAGTTTCATAGAAATGTTCACAAGTATTCAATGTCGTCTTCTCTGTCTGTACGTTACACATTAACTCATTCGGGACCATGGATTCCTATGTGCACCTTCAAAAGGTGCACACTTTATTTGTTTTTTGTAATAATAATAAAAAAGAGTAATATTTTGCTTTTCTAATTAAAGCATTTTCGTGATTACATAAGTAAATGTAACTGTTTAAAAATAAGTGGTGCCAAATGAATAACATATGTGTAAAATATGTTGGTCTCGAATAGTGTTGCCAGGTGTCCCGCGTAAATCGGGGCTCCAAATTCTCTGGACACCAGTATTTTAAAGTAATTTTCCTCGCCTTATCAAATGGCAGAATTGTCTGTGATTAAAAATGGCGAAATAAACTGTAAAAATTTAGTGGTGTGCAGAGCATTTAGAGCCCTAATTTACGTGGGACACCTGGCAACCCTAATCCCGAAGGGGTTAAGTCGATAGTCGAATTTTTCTCATATCTTACGTATGATGTCTTGCAGTCATAAAATTAGATGCTGTGAATGTGTACTGAACATAGCCTCACGGAATTAAAGCTATTCCAGTTAAATGCATCTCACTGAAGTCCCTCGACGTGTCGTTAATGAATTATTGTTCATTTTGACTTTTAAAATAAGCTCTGTAGAAGCGGAATACCAAAACTTTGGAAAATTGTGGTCGCGGAGTGCAACAAAATTAACCTTGATATTTTAAGAAAAGCACTTTCATCTTTTAAATCAAGATGTGCCGTATTTTTCTGTGTATAACCCACGATTATACGTTAAGAGAGGGGCGAATTTCGTTATGCGTATTATACGCCACTGCGGATTATACGAAGATTTTTTTTCTACTACATAGTCGAATCGTGAAATTTACCATAAGATCGGTGATTTTGTTTTTAAGTTGTTGAATAACAGATGTCGCTAATCGCTTTAACGATCCGAAATTCGACTACGTCCATGTGCAATATTTTATTCTAAAGCTTTATTCGTGATTTTATTCCGCAATCACTTGACGAAATTCGCGATTAATTCCTGCAATTGTTTGTCGAATTTTTTTTCGCGACAAATTAACGAAAATTACAATTTTTTTCACGACGATTGACGATATTCAAGATTTTTTTAGAGCTATTGGCAAAATTCGCGATTCCGTGACTTCTTGAAGAATTTCGCGATTGTTTTCCACAATCGTTCGACGAAATTCGCGATTTTATTCCTCAATTGAAGAAATACAAGATGTTCATAATCCGCAGATTATACCAAGTTTTTTTTCCTGTGACTTGGAATAAAGCCCTTGCGGATTATACATCGCCGCGGATTATAAGCAGGAAAATACTTTAATCAAGATTCAACAAAAGGATTATCAGATTGAGCATATTAGAAAATAAAGTTCATATCATTTTATATACATTTCTCTTTCGAAAATTTTTACAAAAATGTGTAAACACCTTCTGTATAATATAAATAAATAAAAAACAAAGTTTAAAACACCAAAACATTTTATTTCTTGTTGCAAACTAGTTTCGGTAGCCATAGAGTACCATCATCAGTGCAAAATATGATTGCTCAGGAAGGAAAATTGCTGAAATATATGTAGGAGAAGCGGATTCAAGGATAAAGTTTATTAAAATAACAGGAAATTTTAGGGATTCCTAAAATTCCCTGTAATTTTATTGGCTAATAAACTTTATCATTGAAACCGCTTCTCGTACATATATTTCAGCAATTTTCTTTTCAGAACAATCATATTTTGCACTGATGACGGTACTCTATGGCTACCGAAACTATTGTTTGCAACAAGAAATAAAGTGTTTTGGCGCTTTAAAAGTTATCATTTATTTATTTATATTGTATTGCGCCAAGTAATTTCTTATTGTAACTCTCTGTATAGGTGCTAAACAATTCTTTTATATTTTAATCGATACGAAAAAAACTACAGTAAAACCTGTGTATAGTAAAAACCTGCTTAAACAATGCATTTCTTGCTTCTGAAGAAAACACAGTAAAACCTGTACAAATGGAAGCGTTAGAAATTGAAAAAAAAAATCCGTTTTAGACAGGTTTTTGTTTTAACAAATATAATTATCTGCTTCGTGTATCGTTTTAAACGCAAGAAGTACGTTGAACTTTTAATAAATTAATGATTTATTTTTCATTTACAACTAATTTATTATCATTTAATAAGAGCTGTTCTAAATTAAAATCGCTAAGAAGTTAAAAGTGTTTGTAGAATACTTTGGCTTAAAAAATTCGAGACTTTAATGCAAAACCTCGGGCAATGCATTATGTTATAGCCACCTGCTCATCAAAAAAAGATTAATGATTCGGTATCGGAATTATCGCGTGGGTGACTTATAAGGTGAAGAAGTAAAAATGAAAAAGATTTAATAACTAAGAGATCAGATTACGTTCTAAACAAACCCGAGGCAATCTAATAAAGTTTATATTTACAGCAATCTCTTTCGAGTGATGCAGTTGCGTGCAAATTGGAAATAGTTTCCAAATTACGAGACTGATATAATATATTCTAGAAAGAAGTATCAAATGTAGATTTAAGTAAAATATATATATATATTTGATCGTAAGTGATGTGATTATATTTAAATAATTATCTTTTAACACTTGTTTGTACTTGTTTTTGAATAATAAATTTACAAAAAAAATCAAGGTTATTGTTGTAAACATTTTACTGTATACAGTGCGTGCGGTAACCCATGCAATATCTTAAATTCTGATCACCTGTTCCTCCAGCATCATATATTTGATATCATCACACTATGAGCGTAAAAACTGTATAAACTAGCCTTGTGATGAATTAATAATAGGAATAAATAACTGCAACGCTGTTTTTTGAAATCTGTTTTAACATTGTTCAACATATTTTAAATATATGGATAAAGTAATTACTAATTTACTAAAAAAGGCGCTTAAAATTTATTAAAATCATTCCATTTCATATGGTCTTAAAAACTTAAAACCATTCATGTTAAAAACATATGTAAAAAGATGTTACATTAACTCCCGAGATCTTTGAATTACGAACGTGATCATTTTCAAGGGAATATCTTTACTAGAACGTCGCTTTCATTGTGCTATTTTTATACCAGTTTGGAAGAAGGGTACGTCTATTAATTGTTGGCGGTGTATATTAAGTTCGTTCGGATGCTGGAGTTCTTGATATTTTCAAAATATTGAACCATATCCAAGGCAGGTCATAAGATAAAACATCATTACATACGCTATTCTCTTTATTCTTAATTCCATTTATTCTCCTTCAAAATGATCACGTTTGTGATTGAAAGATCTCGGCGTTAATGTAACATCTTTTTACATATGTTTCTAACATCAATGATTTTAAGTTTTTAAGACCAGTTTATATTTAATGGAATAATTTCAATAAATTTTAAGCAACTTTTTTAGTAAATTAGTAATTAATTTATCTATATTAACTCAAGGTGAATAAGGCATGCCTCTTTAAACTCTTTATTGAGTTTTTCTAATAGTTGAAAAGTGTTTATGAATTCGGTTTGTCTGTCTGTCAGCCGACTTTCTGTGCATTTTCTAACTCTCGTAAATATGCTCTTATTGCCCCAAAATTATTATATATTATTGTGGTTTATTACAGAACGTTCAGTATTGAAACTGAAGTGTGCAGCAGCTATAGTTCTCTTACAGGGATATACAAAAGAACTCGAATAATAGCTTGCGGTGCATTTTATTGATCATACGATATTTCAAGCATAAGGAAATTGGTATGCATCACTGAGATGGGTTATAACATACTTTCCAAGGAGTATAGAATACGTAGCAATTATAGTTCGGTTGCAGGAACGCACAAAATAATTCCATTATACAGTGTAGAATTCCGATTATCCGAGTCTCGCTAAGCCGAGTTTCCGCATTAACCGAGTTTTTTTCTTCTGATGGACTGATGACGTCCATTATTATGAAACATCCACTATAAAAGAAGTGTTAGGTGAAGATGAAAGAGCAGTCGTGAAAAGTTAGAACTTGGATTCTCAGGTCAGAATGGGGGAGGGGGAGGGGCAATGGCCATATTTAAAAAAAAAAATGACCATTTTTTTTTACGGCTGCTCTTTCATCTTAACCTAACGCTGATTTTCTGGTCAGAATGCGGAAGGGGGATAGCCTTCTTTTTGTTTTCTTGAAAAAAAAATTTCTCGGCTGGAGCTAATTTTTTCTGGTATTTACTTTGCATTTTTCGCTCCCGAAATTATTTTAATCCCTTCGGGACGAGCGTCTTTTACAGAATTTTAATCTTTTATCACCGGTTTTTCAAAATAGAAATTTTTCTCTAATTGAATCAGGAAAATGCTCGGATTAAATAAGGCAAAATTTACAATAAAAATTTACTGGTGCGAATAGTCATGGATTCTGAACACCTTACGCGGCCGGTCACTTATACCGGTCGCTCGTCTCCAAGGGGTTAAACCTTAAATTCATGATTCTATTTTTATATTCCATTCGCACCACTATATTTTTAAAGTAAAGTTTTGAGTAAATTTCTCTTGCACAGGTTTTCAGTTACAAAGTAAAAGTGTTCCTTAAAGAAATAGTGGTGCTCAGTGAATAAATTGCCTTATAGCAATATGGCGGCATAGGCCCTATAAAAGATGCTTAAGCGCTTAAAAGATGGAGACACTGAAGTGAAAAATTTGCTTTTAAGATCAGAATGCTTAATTTTAAGAAATTGTAGGATGTGAAATACGTGATTTACTTGTTTAAAATCTGAATACATGTGGGTTACCGTTTTATAAATTTCAATGTTTAGTAGCTCAAGTGAAGAGAAAGATTTTAGTGTTGAGATATCTGAAAAGGAATCAGAAGATTCCCTTTTTTCATATAGTTTTGTCTCCGAAAAATCGGATACTTGAAGACAGTGATGATGACGCCAATCTTTCTTTACCAGCACATCAGTGACCCAAAATTTCTTCGTTCCCGATTACACACCTCCATGCTTGCAATTCAAATCGGAGCCTATGAGTAACGTTTCGTTTGATGCCATTTCGAGTATTCTGCAGTACTATGAACATTCTATAAATGATGAATTAGTGGATAATATTGTAATCGAAACTAATCGCCATGCTGAGAAATGAGGAAATGTGGTTTGAGAAAAAAGAGAAAAAGGTAGGCTGGAATGGCAGCCTGTCTTTCAAAGTGAAATGCTATTGTTTCTTGCTCTTACTGCTGTCGAAGTAAAAAAAAAAAAGGAAGAAAGTCCAGTCGTGTAAACACCCCCTATTAACTCCTCAACAAATTATCGTAGACAAAAGTGACTGGTACCGAACGATTGGAAATAAAGTCTACTTTTAAATGATGTATATAAAATTTGCTTAGGGGAGCTTCTACATATTAAAACGAATACAAACTTCATTTTTTTCAATGGCAATATCCAATTTTAACAAGATATTTCAAATCTTCGGTTCAAACTATGCCTAGACACCAAATTTCAAGTCATTTGAATAATAAGTTTTTGAATTATAAACATTCAAAATTGAGTGTTTCTAATGTTAAATTACATTTTCATATTTTTATTTATATCTCCTGAAATTATGCTCCTAATGTGCTAATTTTTTGTGTAGCAGTAATACTAATATACCCAAACATAAATACGCTGAATTTGCAATTTTTATATTTTTGTAATATGAATTATGAAATTAATATTCGAAAAAATTATGAATTGCAACCTACAATTTTTCAACCTACAAGTCCTGCTTTATGGAAATCCAAAATTTCACGTTTTTCTTCCAAGTAGTTTTCAAATTATGCTTAAAAAACGGAAAAATGATGGTTTAAGGAGCCGTCTATGACAGAGGAGTGTAGATGTTTTGAAATTTCTTGGGCTGTCCTGTAATCTAACAGGTTTCATTGATTGCTTGAGTACGCTGAAGATGCCTTGATCAAGAAGGTGGCTCTCTCGGTTAACAATCCAGTACCGAACTTCAATTTGGATACAGCCCTTAAAATACACTTGTTTTAAAATAATTAATTTCTCTGGAACTTATGGTATGAATTGCATAAAAATTTATTTTTAGGCTAATTGAAGGGTGTAGAGTTTATTTATGCTGTCAGAATTGTGTACTGCTATTGAAAAAAACAAAGCTATGGTTCGTTTTAATATGTAGATGGACCCCTAAACAAATTTTATATACATCATTTAAAAGTAGACTTTATTTCCAATCATTCGGTACCAGTAACTTTCTTTTACGATAATTTGTTGAGGAGTTAGTAGGGGGTGTTTACTTTTTTTTTTTTCCACGATATATATTGGACTAAAAATTATCTGTTAAGACACCATTTTTTCGCGATATTATGACGTACAATAGGTACAACGAATGAACAAAAATATTTTTATTTTTGGAATAATGAAGCTCACGACCCTCAAAATCATCCTAATCCAAAACTGTACAAAATTTGGACTGTTTGTCCGCATCTGAATAATTTGTATAGAAGTACAATTATCAACATCAAGTCGTTTGTATGAACGCCATTTTCTGGATGTTATGACCCTACGGACAAAAAAGAACAACCTTACAGAGAATGAAAAATTTGTTCTTCCCATGTGAATAAAAATGGAAACAAAATTATAAAAGAATTTAGTTATGATTACAAAAACTGTAATGTAGGACTATGCATATCATGTTTCAAAGTTTTCCATACATTCAAAAATTTAATACATTTTGAAAAATATATCGAATGCCGATTTTGAAATTAAATTCGAATAAAATTATCGTCTTTGTAGTAATTAAAAAAATTATTTGATTTAAGTGAAACCACAAGTTACAGCATTGCATCGAAGCTTCCCTGCACGTCATGTTTCTAACAAAAAAAGCAAATATATAGGATAAATAAAACTGTGAGCTTTAAAATTTTTATCCATCCTGAACACTTTTACACTTTCAGGGACAAGCAAAGTCTTTTCATTGCTAAAATCTTGAAATAAATGATTGACACCGGAATTTATGAACAGATTTATCTGTAAATAATAAAAAGCCAATTTTCACCATAATTAGTAAAGGAAAACTTTTGTGTTAAAATTCTGGTGCAATTGAACTTTTGGGTATTAAAATTAAGGGATTTCATAAACTTATCGCCACCCTCGAAAAGGTTAAATTTAAAAAAATACTCTGTTTCCTTTACTAATGACCTCAGAATCTTATGAATAATAAAATCGAGCAATAAAAAAATCGACGACTTTTCAAGGCACTTTTTCGAAAATTACGCGACGGTTAAGGTGTTAAATATGCACTGATCCACGCTCGTTAAAATATGCCAATCGAGTTACGAAATCGCAACAATGAGCTATTTTAAACATTAAAAGTGAACAATAAAATGCAACTGAAAAATGAAAAAAACTAAATTTTTTTTTCAAAAAAAAAAAAAGGTTTTATTCTAAGTGCGATCTGTAATTTCATTCTTAAATGGGGGTGTCCGCGTAAAAAAAAAAAAAAAAAAAAAAGAAAAGAAAAGAAAAAAAGAAAAGAAAAGAAAAGTAAGAAAATACAGAAAAGGATACATGGAAACTAAAAGATTACGAACCGCTGCTCTAATATAAGGTAGGAAAGATGGATTTAAATAAGAGGAAACCGAATATACTTGCAATTTGTCAGAAAATTTGACTAAATGCATTCGGTATGAAAACGCGCCGTCTATCGCACAGTCCGATCACACTAACAATTAGATTAACGCTTTCTAAGGCAGCGGGAAGTATATTTCTCACTTAATTTTAATCTCCATATACCAAATTCGCACCAATAAATTTAGATAAAATTTTACTTTTATAACAAACGTGACTAAATCATTTAATTACTTTCAAAACAATTTGTTAATAAATTCGGGACGCATTAAACAATTTCAACATTCTTCAAACAAAATTAATCTGCCTTAGATAGGGTTAATGAACAAAAATAATGAATTCGTAAAATTTGCACCTTTTACATAAACTCTATTTTAATTGGTAATGCGGGTGCCAACTTCACATAGGTCTAAAACGAGGATGGAATTAAAATAGTGGTGAAAGCCGACCGTTTAATAATTCGCGAAACTCAGTTATAATGTAAATATGAAGATTCTCTCTCTCTCTCAATCTTTTTTTACATTTTTCCATCTTTACAAGAAAAAAGTATTGGATTCCTGAAAATTTTTGACTTCCGGTTTTCGACGGATTTACACATTTTAGGGGTCAGAGATCCCCAAAAACATGTTTTTACAAAATGTCTTGTCTGTGACTCTGTGTGTCTGTATGTATGTGACACAAATTTTTTGGGCGCTCTATCTCAAGAACTAATGTACGGAATTTAATAAAAATTTATATTCAGTTAGATCCTGATATAAATTGGTGCTGATTAGTCTTTGGTGTAAATCGCTCAACAGGTGGCGCTTCTATGCAGCAGTTTTCACGATTTCCACAATAGCTCAATCTCCAGAACTAATGCACGGATTTTCATTAAACTTCAGATTCAGTTAGTCCTTGACATGAGTTGACGCTTTATACATTTTAGTGTAAATCACTCGGTGGCGCTGCTATGCTGCATTTTTCGGGATTGGCACGATTTACTCAAGAACTAATGAACGGATTTTCATCAAACTTCAGATTCAGTTAGTACTTGATATGAATTAGTGCTGCTTACGTGTTGGTGTAAATCGCCTAATAGGTGGCGCTGCTATTCTGGAATTTTCACGATTTTTGCAATAGCTCTATCCCAAAAACTAATGCACGGATTTTCCAAAAACTTCAGATTTAGTTAGACGTTGACATAAGTTGTTGATTGGTGGTTTTGTTGTAAAATAGGTTTTGATGTAAAGCACACAATAGGTGGCCTTGCTAGGCTGCATTTTGCTGGATGTACACGATTTCAGCTGTAGTCATAGCTCAAGAACTAATGCACGGAATTTCATACCTTCAGAATCCTCATGATGGGCATAGATTGCCATTTAATTTTGGTAGTGTGATAGCGAATTTTGAAGTATTAACATGTATGAGATAGAAAGCTTTGAGATTGATATATCCGACTAGTTTTCTTTTTAATGCAAGAGACATAAAATTTTATTTTATTTATTTTTTAATTTATAAATATTTATACTTTTTTCTTGAAACGTATATGTGTGTGTGTGTGTGTGTGTGTGTGTGTGTGCTCCTTTAAAAACGTAAAATATTTTAAAATTTATTTGACTATTAAAAATTAGCTCTATTTAAAATTTCAGATACATTCTTCAAATGTTAAATTTTTTTTAGATACTTTTTTTTTCCTTTTGAATGCAGAAAAGAATAAATATTAATTTCTGTTCAGGATTTATAAAAATATTAATTCAAAAATATGTAATAAAGAAAAAAAATGAAAGTACTTTTTACTACGAGAATCATATTTCCAAACATTTTTCTCAAAATAAAAAAAAAATGTTTCAGTCGCAAACATATGGTGAGATAGTTAGATATGTTATGTTAGGTCTGGTAGAAAAACTAAGCTTTACAAACTTTCAACTAAACCAAATTCAGTAAACCTTATCAGTTTGTGAGCGCACATTAAGCCAAGCTTATCATTTTTAAAAGTGTTAAATGCAATACAAACAGCGCACAGTGTTAAGCATTTCTCCCATGAAAACAGCTGATTAACTGCCAGCATGTGCGGTTCAAAGCTGTTTCCCGCCATCCGATTATCTGCAAACTGAACTTCCCGATATCATTTCTAAAATATATACTATCACTTAAAACACGTTCACGGTTATATACTTTGTGGAAGTTTTTCTCCTGTAACATCCCGGAGTGATAGGTCACCAACTGTGTTAAAACTGTCTGGTGGTATACACTTATTTTCGTCTCTCTCTCTCTTTTTTTCCCTTGAAGCAGTCAACAGTAAATGGCGAAACTTTTTGTACATGTTTTTTATTTATTTACTTATTTTTTTTAATGTTCAATTCGCATCAATATCTATTTTTTAAAGGTATATAACTGTATTAACTTATTTTTTTATTCTCTTACCTTTTCTTTTTCTTTTTTGTTTTTCCTAAAAACGCAACATCGACACATTGTAATCACTATAATTAATTAATTTTTATTTGACACGTCACTTTTCCATGACACATCTATTCTCTTATACAGAGTGTCCCGAATTCAGGGGCCAAACTGTAAGGGGAGGTACACATAAACAAGCAATTTTGGTATAGCAATCTGTGGTCAGATCTGAAACGTTTTGGTGAAAACCAAGAAATGCGGAGGAAATGAAAATGAGGGTTTTAATGGCATAACAATTACTGTAAGTGCTCAACTGTGCCGCTGGCAGCTTCTAGCAAGTGATTGGCGTACCTTTTCGCAGATTCCAAGTGTTTCACGAACATTTGCAGCAACGGCTGAAGTTCTTGCAATGAGGTCCTCATCAGAGCCAACTGGTGTCTCATAGATGAGGCATCTGGAACCTTCGAAAGAGTACACCAATCACTTACTACACGCTGCCAGCTATGTATCGGTGTTGGTGGTGGCCCATTTGAGCACTTACTGTAATTGTTATGTCAATAAAACGCTTGCTTTCATTTCCTCCGCATTTCTTGTTTTTCGCCAAAACTTTTCGTTTCCGATCCTACATTTCTATACCAAAATTTCTTCTTTATGTGTACTTTACCTTCCCTTACAGTTTGGTCCATGAATTCAGGGACACCCTGTATAAGTCAGGCGCTATAAATATGTGGCATGCGTTCTTTATTAGTTTACTAGCTGTTTAACCCGTTCTACGCACGGGAGTTTATGAATTTAATTCTAAAACCAAAATTGAAAATAGCTATTCGATTTAGTAAAATATTTTTCTTCTACTGGCATTTTTTTTAATGAAATTAAATTTATCCTGTTACTATGGCAGCAGACGATAAAACGATACCTTTGGAATAAGGGAATAAATAGAAAAAAAAATTTGTTGATGTTTGTGATAAAATGTTTGTCTTTATTTTTTAAAAAAATGTAATAATTAAGCGAAAATTAAATAATCTCTAATTATTTCCATGTGAGGTAAAAGAATTATCATAATACCCGCTGGAGCTGCTTAGTATTGCAGCGTGGCGTACGTAATATGTATATCTCTAATTATTTGCATGTGAGGTAAAAGAATTATCATAATACCCGCTGGAGCTTTTTAGTATTGCAACGTGGCGTACGTAATATGTATATCTCTAATTATTTGCATGTGAGGTAAAAGAATTATCGTAATACCCGCTATAGCTTTTTAGTATTGCAGTAGGGCGTACGTAATATGTATATCTCACATTGGTTAAAGAACTCTCACGATTACGGGTTGAACATAAAAAAAGGGGATTTTATTGTGAATTTTTAATTGATGGAAACTGCTATAACGAAAAATGTTTAAATTTGATAGGAAATTGCGATTAAATTGTTGGTTTTTTTATTACTTAAAAGTTAATGATAAATTATTTCGATTCCGGATTGCTTTAGTTGCCTCGGCCGTGTTTTAATACACATGTACATAACATTCACAATTCTGGCTTCCAAACTGTGGATTTGTATAGCATTACAGAAAGACAGACAAATTTTCATTTTTATATGTTAGATAATAATTGTTTATATCATTGATAACTAATCTTTCTTCATATCTACGCCACAAATCGCAGAATATTCTTATTTAGCAACATTCTAATGTGTCCGGAACATTCCAGTTTAGAAAATGCCTTAAGAGACCACTTCAGTCAGGAGAAGAAAGGAAAACACTAATGCTAAGTCTATGGGGGCATTATTTTCAAATATCTCGCTCAAATAATTTTAAAATTTTTATTTTTTTCTTTCTTTTTATTTATTTTTTTTTTTTTTTTTTGCATAGTATAGCTGAGGACGATCTACACCCGGGCTAGTTTTTACTTTTTCGATTTCGGTTTCAGATTCGTTTTAAAAAATTACTATTACTTTCGGAATCGGTTGGGACCGGTTCCGAAATTGAAACTATCCTATTATTAAAAAAAAAAAAAAAAAACTATAACCAAAATCGAAAAAGTAAAATACTAGCCCGGTTGTAGATCATCCTCAGATATCCTATGCAAAAAAAAATCTTTAAAAATATTAAAATTTGAGCGAGAAATTTGAAAATAACCCTCCCATAGATAGACTTACTATTAGCATTCGACTTTTTCCGAGTGACTAGTGTAGTCTTTTAATGGATAATTCATTTTTTATAGAAATTTTACTAAAATATTTCTTCCTCTATCCTAAATTCGACCCCTAAATCTTATACTATAATGCGAGCAAAAGTTGTGTGTGTGTGTGTATATGTAAATCTTATCTTAAAAACGGCTCTAACGATTTTGACGAAATTTTGTATTTTACAATTTTCGGGCACGAGAATACCATTGGGCTAGGTCACGTGTTCGAGAAAATTCGATTAGTGGGTCATTTTGGGTCATAATGGGTCAAGGTCAAGCTAATTATATCTAAAAACAGCTCAAACGATTTTGACTAAATTTTATATCCAACCGTTTTTCGGCTCGAGAAAACTATTGGGCTAGGTCACATGTTCGAGAAATTTCGATTAGTGGGTAATTTTTGGGTCACTATGGGTCAAGCCAATTTTATCTAAAAAACGGCTCTAACGATTTTGACTAAATTTTGTATTTTGTCGTTTTCGATTACGAGAAGACGAGTGGGATAAGTCACATATTAGAGAAAATTCGATTTCTGGTCATTTTTGGGTCACTGTGGGCCAAGCAAAGTTTATCTAGAAAACGGCTCTAACGATTTTGACGAAATTTTGTATTTTACAATTTTCGGGCACGAGAATACCATTGGGCTAGGTCACGTGTTCGAGAAAATTCGATTAGTGGGTCATTTTGGGTCATAATGGGTCAAGGTCAAGCTAATTATATCTAAAAACAGCTCAATCGATTTTGACTAAATTTTATATCCAACCGTTTTTCGGCTCGAGAAAACTATTGGGCTAGGTCATATGTTCGAGAAATTTCGATTAATGGGTCATTTTTGGGTCACTACATGTCAAGCCAATTTTATCTAAAAAACGTCTGTAACGATTTTGACTAAATTTTGTATTTTGTCGTTTTCGATTACGAGAAGACCAATGTAATAAGTCACATATTAGAGAAAGTTCGATTAGTGGGTCATTTTTGGGTCACTGTGGGTCAAGCAAAGTTTATCTAGAAAACGTCTCTAACGATTTTAACGAAATTTTGTATTCTATCGTTTTCGGGCGCGAGAATACCATTGGGCTTGGTCGCATGTTCAAGAAAATTCGATTAGTGGGTCATTTTGGATCACAATGGGTCAGGGTCAAGTTAATTTTGTCAAAACATTTTGACAAAATTTTGTAATATATCGTTTCCAGGCATTAGATGACCATTGGGCTAAGTCACAATTTCGAGAAAAATCGATTAGTGGGTCATTTTTGGGTCACTGTGGCCCAAGCTATTTGTATCTAAAATACGACTCAAACGATTTTGTCAAAATTTTGTATTATATCGTTTCTGAGCATGAGACCATTGAGATTTGAGATAGTCCCATTTTCGAGAAAATTCGATTAGTGGGTCATTTTTGGGTCACTGTGGGTCAAGCTAATTGTATCTTAAAAAATGGCTCAAACGATTTTGTCAAAATTTTGTATTATATCGTTTCTGAGCATGAGAATACCATTGAGATAGTCCCATTTTTAAAAAATTCGATTAGTGAGTCATTTTTGGGTCACTGTGGGTCAAGCTAATTGTATCTTAAAAAATGTCTCAAACGATTTTGACAAAATTTTGTATTATACTGTTTCCGATTAGTATTAGTAGTATTATTAGATTAGTATTAGTATTAGTAGTCTGATTAGTATTAGTAGTAGTACATTAGTATCTAAACTATCCATTGAGTATTATTAACCATTTGGAAAAATGGTTATTGCTCTCGTCAGGGTAGGAAATCAAAAGCATATCTGAACGTTTTCATTGGTTTAATCCGCAATTTATTCGTTATCTGATTGGTATATACAGTAATCTGTATTTCCCTTTGGTTTCAACAACGATGGACAACAGAGTGTTGCCACTATGACAAAAAAGTAATAAAAACTACAAAAGAAAAATTAATAAATCAGAAACAAATTGAGATACAGCTTTCAAACAAATTGCACTTAAAAGTACATTTTTTTCTCTATCCGACGGTATAAAAAGTAATATTGTCGGATGTTTAGAAGTTTAAGAATGAAATTTTATTTAACATTGGTCGTGAGATTTTTTGGAAATCTGATGATAGAAAAGCCTTTTCCGGAACAGCCAATAAAATGCTTGGCTATTACGTAAGTTTCATAGGAAACCTGACTAGTCGCAGGCGATTTTTCTTGCTTGCAATTTTTACGTGTAATAACACTATTAATCTTTAATTCATGGCGTACGTAATGTATGACCAGCTCCGTAGAAGTTTAAAAATTTACAGTACCGAAAATTGTAAAACTGAAATTCCTTTTAAAATTTGTTCATGATGGGTCCAGGAATGTTATCGTTTAATCCATGGCGTACGTAATGTAGGATGAACTCCATGCGATTTTTTATGCCTTAAATTTTAGTCTTTGAAAAAATCATTTTCCAAATGGTCGTTGTAATTTGTTAAATTGCTTTTTTTTTATATTATTATTTAAATTATTTTTAAAAATTCAGTTAAAAAAATAATACCTCTAAAACGTATTGGAGAAACAAACTGATTTGGCAAAATGATTCCGCCGAAAATACATGCTGAATGGTTTGGTAGAAAAATGGTACTATAACGTGTTTGCACTGAGATTTGGGGCATTCTCAAAACCTTTTGAGTTTCGGGAAGAAAAATCTGGTGAAATTAAACTTGCTAAAATAACATTTTAATCTGATAGACGAATGCCTTAATGATTCAAAATAAAGAAAAAATGTTCAGCAGCGAAATTTTTTTATTTAACTGAGGTTTAAGTTAAACTTACGAGTTTAATTTTCCTTACCATTTTAACTCTATAACTTTCTATTTCCTTCTAAATTTTTACTTATAATGAATTTGCATAGTACCCACAGGACATTCAAATAAGAAATAATAACAACGTAGTATTTTTAGTACAAAATTTTGGTATAACAATGTCTTGAAGGAGTGTTAAAGAAGGGACGGAAGTGGAGAAAAAAAGCGGTATGGTGTAGGAAGAAAGAGACGGTAATGGAAAAAAAAGGGGGGGCGGTAAGGATGGGATGGTAAGGAAAATTACCACTATTTTTAGGCAAATCATGTTAAGACTAAATGATAGCCACAATGTTAATTGATTTTTAAAAGCAGTTATTTACATTGGAATAAATTTTAAAAAAATTTAATTTACCTCGAAAAGGGCAGGAATAAATCTTGGGGACGGTAAGGCTACCAATAAAGTCACGATCTTGAAATTGATATTTAAATGCTGATTTAAATTCTGCAGTAAATTTCCTGTCAAAGAATTTTAGACATCCTTTCTCTAGCATACTTCTGCATGAGAAAAAACTTGAAAAAAATCTGTGGCTGCAACTGCATTTATTTTCTGTTTAAGTTTAGCAAAAGGGATGGTAAGGAATCTAAAAGGGACAGAGTTAAAAAAATAATATCAACCGTAAAAATGTTTGCAGATTAATTTTTTGCTACATATTTATATAAAATAATTGTCCCAGTTTCGGAAAAAAATTACATCGATTTTTTTTTTTTCATTGAAAACAATTTTATGCAGACAGCTTCAAACTTAAAAATCAGCATTAGGTACACGGGACGGTATATGAGTTCTTTGGTATTTGAACCCCCAACATCGTCCAAAACTTATTTATCTCGTTAATATTGTTATGCAATCATGCAATGGGATGTTCCCCAGTATATGAAATAAATAAGTGGGTAAGTGTATTCATAGATTGCACAGAAGGTTTCATTTATTATTCCTTTCAAAACACTTTATCCTTTTGCAAAATCTGTTAGTTCATCATTTCGCAACCAGGGGGTGCACTCTATTTCACACAAACCTCTATCCGAACAGATATATTAGTTGAGGAGATCGGGCTCATAGCACCCGAGATAGGTAGGCGTCCCCTGGCGGTAAAAAGTGGAGCTGAAATATGTAAAGCTATGTGCATAATAGGAAAAAGTGGTCAAAGAGGTGTCGGCAAAAGTTAGAAAAGTACCCACCGGGTGCAATGGGGGAAGGTTAGAAAAATTGCTTAAAATACGCAAGTTAGAGCCCGGAGGGGTAAATAATGTAAGACTTCTTGAAAATTTTATGATTTTTCGTGTGATCGCAAGTGTTCTGCTATAAGTATGCAAAATTTCAATTCTGCAACTTAAATAAGGGCTCAGTTAGAAAAAAAAGCTTAAACCCAGTTAAAGTAAGTAAAAGTTAGAGCCCAGAGGGTTAAATATAAGACTTTTTCAAAATTTTATGATTTGTCTTTTGATGTGAGGTGTTCAGCTATAAGTATGCAAAATTTCAAGTCTCCAACATATATAGTTTCTGAGAACGGGCTCTGTGACGGACAGACAGACAGAGGAGCGAGACGAATAAGGTTTCGTCAGATGAACGAAATCCTAAAAAGCACATGAATATGTGCTAAAATAAAAATTATTATTTAGAAACATAAAAGTCAAAAGTTTGTGAGAATGCCCCATTTATAATAGTCTCGTTCATTTAAAAGTAAAAGACAAGGAGGCGGCACCACAAACCATCATCCTCATCGAGTTGACAGCTGAAATTCCAGGATTAGATAGAACTCGATTACCAGATTAACCCTTTATGTACTGAATTATGAATCCATGAAAATTTTATCTTCTAAAGCATTTTTCGTGAATTGTTTAACCCTTTCCGACGCTGTGTGTCCAGATCGGGATAACTAACTTTAATTCTAAACTTACGAACGGCACCAAGAATATTTTAGTAAAATTTTGCTTTTACAATGAACATTTAAAGTAATATGTTTTTAACTTCTAAAAAAGTCGTTTGTAAATTCCGGTGTCAGTCAATCATTTCATCATTTTACAACAAAAATTGCCTGTGGGTTAAACTGCATTAAAAGATTTACATAATCATTTAATAAATGTTACAAATATTTTAGAAGGATTAAATAAATTTGAATTTATAGGGATCTTTTGCAATATTTATAACCCCACTCAAATCTTTCATTTTAAATATTTTTCTTAGTATTTTGGAGAATTATTAAATGTAAAAATATAATGTTCTTACAATAGAAATATTTCCGAATTGAAAAATCGCCCCCCCCCCCCGTTCCCAACGACAAGAAAACTGAAAAGATGCAAAGGCAAAAGAAATCATCCTTTTAAAAATATTTTTGTTTTGTGTAACCCATAATGCTTTTGAAAAAAGATAAAGTAATGTATCTATAACTCATTCTAAACTATATAACAGCTAATCGATGTATTAAATGAATTTTATAACAAGTTATTTTAATGGTACTTATAAGTACCGTCAGTAGATAAAGGGTTAAAATACCTCCAAGTTCTCCATGTTACCTGTGAATTATATCTCTGGAGGCGCCTTGCCAGGTGAAGGTCTCGTCATCTGATCAAGGTTCTAAATTACGAGACCAACTTGAGTAGCAATGTGCAGGTGCCAAACAACAGAATATAACGTTAAGTAACCGGCAAAACAAAGTAGACACAAACCAGCAGTAGACACTGCAGATAGGATGACGATCAAGGCACTGATGTCAGGTTTATTGCCGTTTCGCGGCGATTAGGCGGTCTTACGCCTCGATGCCAAGTACTAAACCCGTTAAGCTGGGGCAACCCGGCAGGTAGGGGCCTGGTCATCGGTTAGAAAGAAAGAAAGGGTTAAAATACAACTGGTCTGCCAAGTCCTATCTTAGTGCAAATCACCTGCAGACCCGATTTTAGTGGTTGATCGGAAGGTTTACCATTCAATTTTCCTGCTCCCTGTCCTCCATGTTTTCATACCTGATAAACGTTCTGATCAATCACTGAAATCGGGTTTGTAGATATCTTCCACCAAGATATGACTTGGCAAATCAGTTGCATTTTAATATGGTAATCGAGTTTCAGCTAATCCTGGAATTCCAGCCATCAACTCGATGAGGTGATGTTTTGTGAAGCCACCTCCTGGTCTATGACTGATTGTTTTTCAGTAGTCTATATTAACCCTTTCGGTGTCCTTAAAAAAGGACACCTAATTTTAATTCCAAAACTGACAAACGGCCCCGAGAATATTTAATTAAAATTTTCCCTTTATAATGTACGCGAAAATAAGGAAGTTCATATCGCTCACCCGCAAAAAAAGTGACACATCTCAGAAAAATTCATTTTGCGTTTTATTCTCCTTATAGGTTTATCATAGGTGTGTCTTGCTACACAAAACGTTTTATAAGTGCAGTTATACGGGAAATCACTTTATTACCCTATTTATCCATTCGTGACCACAGAAGAGGGATGGATTGTGTTGGGAGGTAAATTTATCCAACCCTCCAAACCTCATCCTATATCTTCAATCTTAAGGGTTTTATGCTTCTTTGCACGTTTTTACTCCTGCATGGTAAACTAAGCGCTATAACTTCAATTTAAAGTAAAATCATGCAAATTCCCCCCCCCCCCCCCTTTTGTCTCTCCTGTGAAATTTACTTTTGTCGAGATGTGTCACTTTTCTTGCGGATGAGCGATATTTTCTAATAAATTTGCTTATAAATTCTGGTGTCAGACCATTATTTCATCAGTTCATAAACAGAATTACTCCGCGCTGGGAAGGGCTAAACAAAATTGCACTTGTAACAAACAAACATAAAATTGACTTTGCATCTAAAACTGTGTACTAACTATAATTTTTTAACTATATATTTTTTTTCTTCGCGCTGGAGAAACAGCCGTATAAGATTCTTTATTTTCTGTGAAAACATTTCATTATATGAAGAGGGTTTGCCCTTTCAACTCACCGTTGTATGAAAATCTGACAAATGTATCTCTAATTTTAAAAAGAATGACCGTATACAATTAGAATATCTTGATTGAGTATTGTTATCTATTTCGAATTATATGTTTTAACATATGCTTGGGAAAACGAGTAGTTTTGATAATCGAATGATCTGGAAAAAAAAAAATCAAAATATAGCCATTTTAAATAAAATTTCATTCTTAAACTTCTAAACATTCCACAATATTACTTTTTACACCGTCGTAGAGAAAAAAAAAAGTACTTTTAAATGCAATTTGTTTGAAAGCTGTATCTCAATTTGTTTCCGAGTTATTATTTTTTCTTATAGTTTTTATTACTTTTTTGTCATAGTGGCAACATCCATGTCTGTTGAAAGTAAAGGTTAGTGTATAGTATAGACCAATCAGAAAACGAATAAAATGATGATTAAACCAATAAAAACCTTCAGATATGCTTTTGATTTCCTACCCTGACGAGAACAATAACCATTTTTCCAAATGGTTAAAAAAAAAAAAAAAACTGCAGCAAAATTGACATTCAACAAACGAAAAACTACCAAGGGCCTTTTTCGAATAAACAATTCCACTCCCCGTTTTTCTTAAAAGTAACGGAAAGGTACATCAAAGAAATGTTACTAGTACCATAAAAATTAATGAATTAAGTGAAAATTTATATTTCATCCCCTTATTTGGAGACGATTCATATCAATCCGGCTTATCAGAGTTTTTTTTCTTATCCGAGGTGAGCTTGGTCCGTATTAACTCGGATAATCGGGACTCTACTGTATCAGTATAAATCTTGAGAATGTCGATCTGAATAAATAAAGGTATTTATTTGCCTTGAAAAGGTATTTTTATCACTTTCATCAAATATCAAGTTAATTTCAATGTCCCAAGCGACTTTTATATATATAGTACGACTTCAAAAATCCGTCATACAGAAATCTGGCATCAAAGTCATTTTTTCCTTCCCTTTTCTTTGACACTTCGAACTTATGGGAAAAAGAAAAATAGCAATTGTTTACAAATTAAAAACTTCGAGTTCAAAAGTATAAGTGCAAAAAATAAATAATTGACTGAGGAGAATGCGAGTTTTTTTCATATGTCAGACCCGGCAGTTCCTTGAACAACAGAAAGTCCAAGAAAACTCGGATTTAGAAATGTATGACCGTAATAGAGCCGCCAATATCGCTAGAAGCAGCTCAGGGGACGAGATCGAGGAACCGACAGAAGAAAATGTATCACTGGAAAATGCTTAAGTTTGACAGGAGAATTAATCTCCCCTTTAGAGAAACAAGACTGTAACAAAATGTTTCCGAAATAGGTAGTCTGTACTTTTATAAAATCTAGAAAAACTTGTTAAAGAACGGCTAAAAATTAGAGCAAGTAACATTAACGATTATATTTGAATGAAAGGATTTCACTGTTTATTAGATTTTTCTTTTAATTTGTTATTTCTAACATAGAAAAATAATGATCAGTTAATGTAAGGTTTTATTAAATATTTTTTCCCTTTTCTTTGTCACATAATTTTCAGTTGGTTATGAATTAAATTACGAATAGAGGCGTAATTAGTAATATTGGAAGTATTTTTGATATTCCTTCAGAAATCCGGGATTTTCAAAAATCCGGTACCGTCGATGCCGGATTTTTGAAGTTATACTGTAGTTTTATATCAATATTTTTACCAACCTCTCTATTTCAACATCCGCATTAGTGCAAACGAAGACACACTTGAGGTTGGACATTCACCAAGAAAAGTCAGGATATATTTTATTAGACTCAAGCTGTCAACATTTCCATCAAATAACTAACTAAGTAAACTCATCTGCGGGTGTATTGCACCCAATAAACGTTTGCTTAGCTACTCTTTATGGAAGGTTTTTCGGCGAACTCATCCTGATTTAGTAGATGGCGAGCTTATCCTTTACATCGGCGGCTAATCAATTTCTGGGGGTGACAGAAAATTCATGAAAAGTATCTTTTTCCTCTTTTATTTTTCGTAATGGACAAACATGCCAACTTGAGTAGCAAGATTTGAGTGACAATTGCAAATAAATAATGATCTTAACTGATTTCAGTGGTCTCAAAGACCGTTGCTTTTCTCAGTTTTCACAGCTTATATTGTAATTAGTGTAAATACCCGTCCTAGGACAGTTGGTAAAAATTGTGTTTTTCACTTAAAATTTGAAAAACTGATAAAAAAATAATTGACAATATGGAAGCGTTTAGATGAGCAAAGTTCGGCTAGTTTATGTTCTAATAAACACACAATTAGCTTTTACAATATTTCTGGGTAAACCAGGTTTTCCGGCTAATATACTATAACAAAATTAAAATTTCTTAATAAAAGAAAAATTTAAGAAATATGCAGTAAAAGTGCGTAATTAAAACAGTCTGCTGCAACTATTGAAATAATACTATTTTTTTTAATAACACTTTGAAATTGTATTTTTATCGTTTACCCCCCCCCCCCCTCCTCCCCCCGTCCAATTTTTTTTTTATATGTATATTGATTAATAAATAAGTATCGCGGGTTGAATCCCATCCGTCTAATCTCCTAAGCTTCTGTCCTCCTGATGCAAAGCTATAAATCAAAAACTATTAATTTTACTTTTCGTATAAATATTAATTTTTTACTTTTAAAATATGGGATGATTTTTTTTTTTTTTTGTTTAAATTTACATACACCTGTATATAGAAAAGGGAAATATAAGCAATGTGTAATTTAAAAATAAGTTACAAAATGCCCGGATATTATTTCGGGGATGGGGGGGGGGGGGCGACTAATCCCCTAAGCTTCTGTCCTCCTGATGCAAAGCTATAAATCAAAAATTATTAATTTTACTTTTCGTATAAATATTAATTTTTTACTTTTAAAATATGGAATATGTTTGATTTTTTTTTTTTTTTTTTTTAAGTTTAAAATTACGTACACCTGTATATAGAAAAGGAAAATATAAGTAATGTGTAATTTAAAAATAAGTTGCAAAATAATAAGTCTAAAATATTTAAATTGATTACTTTTTTAAAAGAAAGTCAGTTTTAATAATGATAGTTTTTACTTTTCAATGAAGGCAGAAAAAATGTTTGTCTATTTTATGTTATGTCAGTTACAGAATTTTGAAATGCAATTTTTGGTACTAAAAAAGAGATTGAAATAATCTGCAAGTATTTAGGAATTAAGTCTTTAGTAAGAAATATTTTAAATCGTAAAAATTTGTTCTAGCGTTATTAGTAAATTTTCTACAGAGTTTTGAAAACAAAATTCGATGATAAATGTTACGTCAGTTACGATGGAATTGCCCTATACGGTTTTCTATATTTCGCCAAGACCCCCTATACTGGAGAAGTACCGAGAATTTAATTTCTGTATTCGGCTATGTAAAATACATTAAAATCGGGCAGTTAAGAACTTAGGTAGTTCAGCGCTGTCTAGTGGCGGTTATTTTATTAGTAGCATTCGATTGAATATGTAAAGACGTACATTACACTTTAAATTCTGTCGCATAGATTTTGAGATAAACCTTAAATGCACGGAATTTAAATTAAATTTCGGTGAGCTCGATTATGGAAAGTTAGTGGGTTCCAATTGGAATTTCGCCAAATTAACCAGCTATCGCCAAGTAGGCATCATATAAGGCAACTTGTTTTTGTCGCCAAATTAGCCTGCTATCGCCAAGTTGGTCAAAATTTGACTCTATTGGTGTAACCTATTGTGGCTGCTATTAGTACTTTTCAACAGTTATTCATTGTTAAAGCTTATACCGATTCCTCCACAGGAATCCTAACATGGCCGCGATGAATGAGGTGGTCCAACCGGAATTTTGAGGACACACAGAGACTTGGATTTTATATAAATAGATGATATATGAAAAGAAAGAACATTCCATGTTTGTTTTTTTCAGTTATAAATGTTCGATGTGCAAACCTTTCGTAACAGGACAAACGCCTAATCTGTAATCAAATTCGTTTTGCACAGTCAACGATTCTTAATGCAGCACACGATGCATCACTGCATTATTTAGTGTTTTAATGCATCAGTGCTGCATTAAGAATCGCTGACTATGCAAAACTGCCAAATGTGTGGAACGAAATTAATAACAGATTATACACTGTAAAAAAAAATCCGTCAATATACACGAATTTTTCCGTAAATTTTACGGAATAGTTTAATTTTTCTAAGAAAACAGAACAATTTTCGTAATTGATATTTTGATGTTATAAATCCGTATAAATCCAGTGAGTTTTCCGTAAATTTTCTAAATGAATCCACGGAATATTTCTGTATTGCTAACAAAACAGTACAAGTTCCGTAAATGATGTTTTGGAATAAGTGCTGTGTTTGGAAAGCAAAGTAATTAATTGTTGAAAAATACTTGTCTTACAGTGATACATTTTTCAATGAAACTTTATTATTGGCTAAATATGGCTCATTATCGAAAATATATAAAATGGTTACTGAATATTGAGTAAATAGTATTGGTTTTCATGGGTTTTCAAAGTAAAACCCATAAAAGTAATGGCGCCATCTGTAAAATATATTTTTAAACAACTTGCTATAAATATTTTTCTTTCTTTTCTTTTCTCTCTCTCTCTTTTTTTTTTTTTTTTTTTTTTTTTTTTTTTTTTTTTTTTTACTAACGTATTTTTACGATATTTAAAAAAATAAAATCTTATTAATTCTTTTTAAGTCTGAGACTGTTGAAAAGGAAATGTTAGTTTATTTTTCCTTATGATTTAAAAAAAAAAAAAAAATCTTTCATTTGTTTACAGCAAGCTATTATTATTTTTTTTAAGACTGTAGGATGTTTTTTAAAAAAAAATCTAGTTTTAATTTTAATATTTTTTAATTTTTTCACTTTAACGGATTAGCACATAAAACTTAAAACACATCTAAAATGTAATAATGAAATTACAGTAGAACCTCGATTATCCGAAGTAATTGGGGCCGACCCTGTTTCGGAAAATCGAAATTTTCGGATAATCGAGGATACTTCAATTTTAAGATTAAGGGAAATATATGCCATATTTCTTATTATGATAGCAATAGTAAAATAAAAACAAGAATAAGTTACTTGGATTTTAATATTTGACATTAAGTACCTTTTACATATATCACAATGGTTTGAAAATATGTGTCGCAGTTTCGACAGCCTTTGCTTTGAAGCTCTATCACGGAGTTTTTTAATATTATTAGTTCACCAGTATCACAGACTTTCTGCTGCTCCAGCCATGCCAAACCATTTGCAAACCATTCAAAAGCTTTAGAACTGCAAATTTGTTCGTTTTTTTCGTTCCACTTCGCAGCTTACGGGAGCGAATGTTTAATTCAAAGGAACGCTAAGAAAGGGGATCGAAAATATTTATATGTACTCGTAGTTCGAAAAGGGTCGTTTGCACACAATAGTTTAACAAAAATGAGAAAAAAAAATCTTTTAAAATGGATTTTGACACAAGGGATGTGATAATAAAAGAAACAAAAAAAAAAGCTTTAAAAATTAATTTCGGTTAACCAAGAGTTTCGGTTAAAAGAGTTTCGGATAAAAAAGGTTCTACTGTATTTTAAAATTGACGTTTATCTAAGTTATAATAAACAATAGAGGAAATTAATTTTAATATCGTGTTATAATTATCTTTTTTTGAGTTTACAGTAGGTCATCACAGAAATAATTTGAAAAAGTGCATGTTTGAAAAAAAAAAAAAAATGTTGGTATTCTTGCAAAAGTAAATGAATAAATAAATAAAAATAATGTTAAAATAAAATTTTTAAAATCTTCTAAAAAAAGAAGCAATCATTACTGCTCATACATTCTTTCATACCTGTAATATTGTAAAGAGTAAAATTTTTCTTTTATAAAGCACGAAACTAAAAAGCTAAATATTCAAAATTATAGGGGGGGGGGGGGGGGGATGTGTAAAATATTCAGAGTTGTATACTCAATTGAAAAATATCATCTATGCGAAAGTACCTTCCTTGTTTAACATGTTAGCCTTTGCTTTATCAAAGACATCTGAAATAAGCAACGATATTTGAACACTTAGTTTGTGAAGCCGTGGCGTGATCGTTAACCGCACTAATCTGGAAAAGGACAGTTTCCTGGTTCGAATCCGGTCAGTGTATGTGTTGTTGGTTTAGTGCTATTTGAATTAAATGGTGATTTTCTGACCTTGATGTAAACGTGTCATTGAAAAGTGAAGTGTCAAATTGATAGATATGTAAGTTTCTCCTTGAAAAATTATTATATTTTGTCTTTGAGACGGAAATTTTTAAATACGGAAATATGGAAAAAAGGGAAAAATTTTGTGGAAAAAAAAAGGATTTTTTTCTGGAATTTACGGAAAAAAATTTTCCGTTAAAATACGGAAATAGTACTGGCGTTTCGATTGCTATTGCTAGTACAATTTCCGTATTTTAACGGAAATGTTTTTTTACAGTGTAGGTTTGAGACAGGCAGGTGAGATTACAGATTATAGGCTGAACTAAACTTTGGCATATTATGTAGTATATATACAAATCTATACATTATATACTGGGCTGACAAAAAGGATTCGGATATTTTTCCAACTATAGAAGTTAATTGCTGAAAACAGCTTTACAAATGTGTTATGCGTTTTCCAAGTTAACTTATTAGACATCGTCTTCCACTTTATTACTCGTAAACTGTGAAGTTTTGTTACAATATTCTGAACGTGTTCGAAAGTGTTTCACAATCTAGGCTTGACGGATGATTTTTCTTTCTTGTTATAAATTAACGCGCTAACCATTCGCCTATTCGCCAAATGCGAATACATCGTGAAATTGGCGAGAAAAAAATTATTGTGGCGAAAGAGCTGGCGAATGATTTTTTTTTTAGACTCTTTTGTTGTTGTAATCATGTTTTGCAACGTAAATGAATTTCCGTTTTTAGCGCGAGTTCGCGTACGGTCGCATTTCCAGTCTATATTCCTCCTCTTCTTCTCGGTCGGCCCATTAGGGGTGATTCTATTCCGAATTTTTAGAAAATTCAAGGCATTCATTTCCGAAAATTTAAAAAAATCGATCATCAATCCGAAAATTCGGACGTAAAAAATATCGCGGATTTCGACAAATGGTCACCGATAAAAAATAATTTTGTCAATCGTTTACAGAAAAATCGCGAATTTCGACAAAGGATCGCGAGAAAAACGCAAATTTCGTGAAAAGATCACGAAAAACCTCAAATTTCGTCAAAAGATCGCGAAAAAAAAGAAAACTACAAAAGCTACTTATACATAATATATTTAACAAACCTACTACAGGCTTGAAAGGGCTAATGATAATAATTATATATATGATATATATCTATATGTAATATAGATATATATCATATATATATGTATACATAATGTAATATATGCGTAATATACTTTTGGCTAATAATAGATAAATTTGGCTAATGCGTTGGCTAATAGTCTTAATTTCTTGGCGCGGTCCTTGATTATAGGAAGAGCATTTCCGTTTAAAATACAAGGCGGAGATGCACATTTATATAACTAGGATTTAGGGTGAAAAACCTTTAGTTTATTCGTAAAAGGAAAAATAAATAAATATTTAATTTTTTTTTAATAATTCATAGAATGGGGTAAAAAAGGCGGGACACTATTGAATTGCGTAGGAAGTGTGCAAATTGTTGTTTCTGTTGCTCAGTCGTAAGCAAGCCTAACCAGACTGAATGTGGATGAATAAGACTCTCTTTGGGAAGGCGTTGGAGCTAATTAGAGTTGACAAGTTTAAACACTATAGTCTTACTCACAGTTTTTAATTTTGTTTCTCTGTTTCCGTTTGTAACAGTATACCGCATATATATTCATATCGAGTGCTTCACAGAAGTGGTCTCAAAATTCCTTTCTTTTAAACAGCAGAAGCACTTGAAACAAATATGAAAAATGTTGAAAATAAGATGAAATATCATACATGAATAACTTTTTGCCGTTAGAAGTAACGGTTAGTTGCTTTTAAAAAATAAAAAGGTAAAATTTTTAAATGATTTAATAGAAATAAGGCTATTTTTAGCTTGACCGGTATGCGGGGTGTTCTAAAAAAATCCCCGTTGGCTCGGCCTACAGGCACAGATAGATTTCGAAGTTAAGTACAAATTTCACCAACAAAAATTAAATTAAGATGAGAGATAAACTCAGTTTAACACTTTTATCTAGCCGCTTTTGACGAGTTTTTAATTTATTTTTTCTGTAAGAGCTGGTTTTATCAGAATCATGTTAATACGATAATTTTTTCTTCAACCCCTATTTTTTTTTTTTTTTTTTTTTTCTGTAAGACTTGGTCCTATAAAAAACTTGTCAATATAGAAGTTGTAGATAATATTAAGAAGATTTATAATAAATTTAAGCGGATTTGATATATTGTGAGTTGACGAAGTTATGAATTTTTTTCTTCTTAAAACCCTATTTTTTTCGCCCTTTGAGCGCATTTTTAAAGATATCAAAAATCTGTTATATATAAATTTCTGGACCTTTTCCTAGATGTAATAATGACTTTAAAATGATCCGATATGTATTATAATTAAGAAGTTATGGAGGGTATTTTTATTTTCACAAAAACTCTCCCTATTTCCAACCCCTTGGTCCGATTTTGCCCATTAAGGGGACTCTTCACTCATTTGAAAACACCCGAAAGTGAAAGTACCTTTATTTTAAAAAAATCTGCAACCCAAATCTATAAAGCACAAAATTGCCCTATTAGAGATTAACTCAGGTATCCTATGAAAAAAAAAAAAGTCGTTTAAAAATATTTAAATTTAAACGAGAAATTCGAAAACAACCTGGCCATAGGTTTAACATTACGGAGCGGGTGTTTTTAAGTGAGTGAAGAGTCCCCTTACCGAACTTGACCGAGATTTTCTGCCTCTTGATTTTATGTATCAGTTTGGAAGAGATTTGTGGAGAATTATGGAAGTTATCGTGTCCATAAAAATGTGATATATATATAGATAGATAGATAGATAATATATATTTTAACCTATAAAAAAAAGATCAGAAAAAAAATGAATCATTGACATACCAATAAACCGAGACTTGACCGAGAACCAACTTGACCGAGATTTCCTACCCCTTGATTTTATGTATCAGTTTGGAAGAGATTTGCGCAGAATTATGGAAGTTATCGTGCCCATAAAAAAGCGATATATATAATGCTGGTAACTTTCTATTAACTATTCTCACTAAATTGCTTGATCTTATAAAACGAACCTCTTTTATCTTTTTAGAACCTCTTTTATCCGAAACTCTTTTAACCGAAACTCTCGGTTAACCGAAATCAATTTTTTAAGCTTTTTTTTTTTTAACTACCACATTCCTTGTGTGATAAATCGATTTTTAAAGCTATATATTTAAATAAAGAAGATAAATACTACATAGCTTTGTTAATTATGGAAAAAAATACACATTTGAAGTCCCCTTGCCCTTGTTCGTCATTTTTCTTTTTGCTATATGAATGCTATGTTTATAACTTCGTGCTATGTTAACTTCGTGATAGAACTGAAAAGCAAAGGTAATCGAAACTGCGGCAAACAAAACTTTGTTTCAAACCCTTGTGAAATGTGTAAAAGGTAACTTAATTTCTAAATTAAGATTCAGGTAGTTTATTATTGTTTCTATTTTGCTATTGCTCTATTTTTATTAAGCAGTTGTTTCCATAATAAGAAATAGTGCATATGTTTGTCCTTATTCTTAAAATTGAAGCATTCTCGATTATCCGAAAATTTCGATTTTCCGAAAGAGGGTCGGTCCCAATTACTTCGGATAATCGAGGTTCTACTGCATATGTCAATATTTTACTAAACTTCGCACACAGAATTAATAATCTTTGTTCGAATAATTTTAACACTCTAAATTTAAAACTTGTTCATCAACATGCAATAAAATACAGGTATATATATTTTCTGGTTACATCAATTTTACACATATAAAGTAACTTTCTTTATGGATATTTGTTTCTATGGTTTTATGGTACAAGTACATTCTCAATCTGAGTTTAATACTATTGATGATTTTGATTTTTTTCCCCTAGTACATTTATTAGGCTAGGGCTGCAGGTTATATTGTGTGCATTAGCCGAAATGAAATAACTCTGCTAGTTAAGTTTCATAAATTGAAAATCTATATGAATGTGAATCTTAAAATTTATTGTTTTTGTTTATATGGAGTTAAATTACTAGAGATGATATACAATGGTTATTCAATGCACTTGCTTATATTCATATATTAAATAGATAGTTAATATAGATAATAAAATAGATAGTAAATATCACTAATTATTATTTTAAATAAAATTATTATAAATAATAAATTCAAATGAGGCATGACACAAAAAAAATTGTTTTTTCTTTTTCCCTTTATTTTTTTATATTTGGACTAGACTTATAATAGACTGTTCATGGAATGGATCTAAAATAGCTTGATTTTTCACTCAATAGGTGGCAGCATTACAGAATTTTGATATACATTTACGACTAAGAAATTTATAACATATTTTTAAATATATATCACTAGATGGCAGAACTAGCAACTACGGGCATATATTTAGTTTTAATTTTTCTACTTAACCCCTTGAGGGGCGGTGGGATATATTATATTCCACCTAAGTTTAATAAAGATTTGCACCAGAAACTTTTATTAAATTTTACTTTTATAACTCTGGAGAAAAATCGTTTAAAAATCGCTTTTCCTTATCTATTATATACCAGGTATCCTAAAAAGGACTGACTGATTTTAAAATTCAATAACTTGTAAACGGTGACAGATATTTAAAAAAAACTTGCAGGAGGGTTATGCATAAGGTCAAAAGTTTTTTTACAGTGATTTTCAATTTTAGTTCGGATTACAAACAATAGATGGCGCTGCGATCAATAGACGCTAAATTCAGGCTCGATTTTTGTTACTTCGTGGCCCGGATTTAATATCTGTCACCGTTTGCCAGTTATTGAATTTTAAAATCAGTCAGTCCTTTTTGGGACACCCGGTATATAAAATCCAAACGGAAATTTCGTTCCGAACATCTATATTTCGAGTTCTACTGCATGGATTTTGACGGAACTTACATTGTTAGATTGAAATCGTTTCAGGGAAGGTTTTAAGCTATAACACATCGTTCTACGTAGATTAGTTATAGAATTATGACAAAAAGTTCTGTTATTTTGGACGATAAGGTTGCCATTTTATTTTTTGGCGAACTTTATTGCAGATGAAAAAATTGAAACAGCTCGAAAAATAAAAGAAAAAATTGTTATTAATTTTATTTAAAATTTAAAATAAATGGTCAAGCACGAGTATTACTCGCGTACAGAGGGTTCCGTACAATAAATATATGAATTAGTAATTGTATTATTAAAAAAATCCGTTGCTAAAAGAATACTAACACTTTGTAAAGAATTATGCAAAGTAGGGTTGGGTATAACAGTATATACTAGAAAAATGCGAATGGATATACCATGAAAGTTCAAAGAGATATGGGACCTAAAAAATATCAAATACAGCTATTCTGTATAACTCATTTTTACTTTCTTCTATCTTTACAAGAAGAAAGAATTAGATTCGTGAAAATTTTCGAATTCCGGTTTTCGACGGATGTATACTTTTTAGGGTAGAGAGGTAATGAAAAACATATTTTTACAAAATGTCTGTCTGTGAGTCTGTCTATCTGTGTGTGACACAAATATTGTGGTGCTCTGTCTTAAGAACTATTGAACGGAATTTAATAAAACTTTAGATTGATTTAGCCCCTGATATAAATTGATGCTGATTACTTTTTGGTGTAAATCGCCCAACAGGTAGCGCTACTATGCTGCAATTTTCCCGATTTCTGCAATAGCTGTATCTCAAGAACTAATGCATGAATTTTCATCAAACTTTAGATTCTGTTAGTCCCTGATATGAACTGATCCTGGTAAGTTTTTGGTGTAAATTGCCCAAGAGGTGCCACTGTAACTCAGAACTTTTCACGATTTCCGCAATAGCTCTATCTCAAAAACTAATGCACGAATTTTCAGCAAACTTCAAATTCAATTAGAAGTTCACGAAAGTTGTCCCTGATTAGATTTTGGTATAAATCGCCTAACCGGTGACGCTACTGTGCTGCATTTATCAGGAAGTATTGACATGTATGAGATAGAAGAAAGTTTTAGGATTGACACATCCGACTAGTTTAATATTATTTTAATCTCTTTATAATGAACTTAATTCGGTACTGACAATACAAGAAATGAATATTTAAACTTCATCTGTCATTTCATAAAACTTAATTCATCATAGTAATAACCTTTCTTTCTAAAGTGCAGCTAAAACAAACATTCGTTCAAAGTTCACATTTGGCATTGTGCTAAGCGCGCTTCGAAAGGAGGTCACAAATATGCAACGCCGCCTTGGTCCTTGCCGCGTTTTCCAGATAGGTTTTTAATTAACTTTTAAAGCCACTCGAGGCGTATTGAAAGAGCCATTCAGTGCAAATTGTCGAGAATCCTATAGTATTTATGTAATTCATTCTAATTAAGGGGTCTCAGGGATCTCAAAAACTGGTAAAAATGAAAAAAAGAGACCATATTCAACATTTAATATCTTAAAATGTATATGATTTTAAAACACAAATTTTATTGAGATGAAAGATATAAGTACGTTCTTTCATTTTATGTATTTAAAAATTTGCAAGATGAAGAATTATCATTTACAGGGTGCTCCAAACAGTCAGACATTTGATAAGCAGAATATTGGTATAACGGCTTATGCGCACGATTAGAAAATAAATATTGTAACTAGAATAAAAATTTTGGCGCCTACTTATATTTCAGATTATAATAATTACCCTGAACCTAAATAAATTTGTATTTAAAGCATTTTTATATTTTTAATACAAAGTTGTATTTAGCTAATAGAAAATTTTGAAAATTTAAACAATATAATTACTTAAAAAAAATTTCTTTTGAACAATAAAAAGAACAATACAAATTTTTGAACAATACAAATTTTAGGTTCAGTTTATACATATTAATATAAAACGTATGATTTGAAAATTTCATGAAAAAATATTCAAAAGATTTTGAGATATCGTGCGCGTTATGCCAAAAAAAGTCAATTGTAGAAAAATGAGTTAAAAATTTCGAAAAGACCGCTTAAGCTATTGAGCGGGTATAATTCTAAAAGCCATAAATTCTGTTCTAATGAGAAATTGAAGGAAACAATTATATTAAAATGTTCAGAAAATATGGAAGATTAACATCTTAAAAAAATAAAAATAATAAAAATTTGGAAGCTTTAAGAGTCCTGAGACCCCTTGAATTAATCTGTTTTTAACAATTTGACGTTTATTGCTTTTATACTGTTACTGGCCATTGTATTACACACATATATCATTAAAAGTTGTTATCTAGGCTTTAAAAGCCAATGGTACATAGAGCACGTCGCCCCTGTCATTATGTGTGACCAAACAGTCCATATCTTTAAGGGTTTATATCTTGGCTAATTACTGACGATTTTTTTCGAAAATCATGATCAACAATGCTTTTATACTTCTGCTACGACAGGTACCTCCAGCGCTGCTCAACAGTTTTGCTGAATGCCCGTAAATCGAAATTTGTGTGTAACGAAAAAATGCGATTTTCTCAAAAACTATGTGGCCTAGGGTAATCGCTATAATTTTCCTGCAACGTCTACTCCCTCTAATTTTTTCATAATTTTAGATTCAGTAGATTCGGAATTAGATGTGTGGAGGGGGGACATATTTTTGCGCTACATTTTTGACTATATCTTTGAAAATGTAATACCTAAAGTTAAAAGAAATGTATTTTTGAATTCAGCGTTACGAAAGCTTTCACACGATACCCCACACGATATACAAAGAAAATATTTTTTTTTCAAGCAACTGAATTCGCCCTTATACATTTTTACTAAATATATTTATAAATGTTTAATAATCTGAAAATATGTGGGTCAACAGTCTTTATTACTCCCCCGAATTTGAACTTTCCACGTTCCATAGTTTACGAGTAAAATGGCTGTGACAGACAGACAGACAGACAGACGGACAGACACAAGAGTGATCTTATAATGGTTCCGTTTTTCCTTTTTAAGTACGGAACCCTAAAAAAGGAGAAAAAGAAAAAAGAAATCAGTTTTAATGAGTGATGATATTAAAAAAAACGAAAATATTAAATTTAAACATGAAAGGAAATGCTTAAAAAATTACTCAGTTGAAATATTGCAATTGAAATAAGATTTGGCGATTTATCTTTTGCGTCAGGTTAAGAAAAATGCAACTGAAAAATTGATAAGATGACATCAAGGAAGTTCTACATAAGCGCAAGCTGAGAAATATTTGAAAAAATAATATAGAATAATCTTCTCATGAGGATATATATGTTTATAAAAAAAATCGGCAGAACCTCGATTTAGTGTTCGTAAAATAATAATGAAAATTTCCTTTTTTTGTGATTTAACGCTGGTTGGCGACAGAATAAAATTTTGAATAATACTATGATAAATTTTCTTTAAGAAAAACTTTTTAAACTCTCCATACACAGTTAGTTTAATTAAGTTTAACTTAAATAAATACATTTTTATAACTGCAGTTTTGTCATATACATTTATATATGTATATTAAATAAAAACCTAATTTGCAGAACAAATTAAAAAAAAACAAAATTTATTTCCTAAATTGTTTAAGCCCGAGAAGAGGCAGATATTAAGATATTTCATTCAATTCGTTCTACATTTAATGTTAAATTTTTGTAACAAATAAGCTAAACCAATGGAACATTAAAAAATAAAAATGGAATTCATAAAATGCAATGCTTTAAACACCTATATACTTAGATTCCGTTCAAATGAAATTGAAATAAATCTTAGACCTTTTTTTAAAGTTTTGTATTTTGCATGTACCTTATCATATTATGTACAATCGTCATAAACATAATGCAAAATCTGCAGTACAAATATTTACAACTTAAAAATGGAAAAAGTCTAAGATTTGTTTCAATTTCATTTGAACGGAATCTAAGTATATAGGTGTTTAAAGCATTATATTGTATGAATTTCATTTTTATTTTTTAATGTTCAATTGGTTTAGCTTATTTGTTACAAAAATTTAACATTAAATGTAGAACGAATTGAATGAAATATCTTAATATCTGTCCCTTCTCGGCCTTAAACAATTTAGGAAATAAATTTTGTTTTTTTAATTTGTTCTGCAAATTAGGTTTTTATTTAATATGTCAAGATTTTTAATAACTACTGCATTCAGACAAACACATTTCAAAATTAATGGAGGGTATCATGATCAGGCTTTGATTTGTGCGATATCGCATCACAATTTGTGATGCAATTTACCTATGTATAATTCAAAATGTTTCACCAGTGCAGTAATGCAGGTTGTTGTAGTTTGGTCAAAAAATTACAATCTGAACTTAAAAAATCTGCTTGAAAATGTCATTTTTTTCCCCATTATGACGTCATATTCATCTTCTTTTTAATTCTTTAAAAAAAACTATTTCAGTTTTTTTCAGTTTCACGTGAAATCATTCAACTAAAAATAGGCAAATTATTATTACGGCTTTAGAATTATTTACAGCAATGAAGGAAAACGTTAAATTTTATTAGAAAATGTCCGTTGATTCTCAATGAAAAAAGCGAAATTAGGAATTATAAAGAAAAATATTTGAATAATGTAAATAAAAATTAGCCCATGTTACTCTCTAGATTATAATCCACCTATATGCAAAGGCATTTTATGATCCGTTTTGATCCTGACGTCTGGCAAATGTTTTTATACTTTGAATTTATAATATTATTAGAATTAGCAAAGAATTAAAAATGAGTGGCATCAGGGACAAAAATGTGGGAAGAAAAAATGAAAAAGTTATGATCTCCATAGGCTTTTCTATGTTAAATTAACATTGAGAAGTGACACTGGAAATAAATAAGTATTGCGCTGCCGCGCAATACTTAAATAATGAAATTTAACGATAGTAATTATGCTGTTTAGAACAAAATTTAAATGGATTAAAATTGTTTCAAACTCAAAATTATGGTCCGATTCTGAGCAATGATGATTTGACTTCGATATTATTAGTGTCAGAGACAACAAAAGAAAAGTATTGTTGCCATGGAAACAACGACTTAATATCAAAATGTTTAATGATAGAATTCTTAATCAAAATACACTTAAAACTTATCCCGCCCCCATTTAAGTTTAAATTGATAGAGTATTAGGCATTTAAATACTTATTTAACTAGAAATTCATAAATGCATTTCAATGTCTTGCATTTGGCAAGGAAATGTATTAGTTCGCCAAATAGCGTGGAGCGTTCGTCTTTTTGCGCCAAATACTCGAAAATATATATTTTTTACAGATTTTTTACTGGGATTCTGCCGCTGCATTTGACTGATCTTTTTTACATCCATGAGTAAATTTATTAGCATTTCCTTTTTCAAAATACTTTGAGTATGCGCTTTAAGGAGACCTTCCTTGTGAGTAAAAATTTTGTTTATTATAACTTTTTTTATTAAAATTTTTTTATTATCTAACCCTTACAGAAAAAAACTAGCAGATGTAATTATAAAAATGCCGATACTTATGAGTTCCATGTTTGTTTATTTTGATTTTACATTTGTCGCCAAATAATTTGATTTTAATCCAAAAAGGCGTAAACGTGACATCAGCCCCATCGATGTTCACATTATATAAGTGATTTTTCAAATGTAAGACAGCATTTTTGGAGGAAATTTTTATATTAAAATTTAAATTATATAAATAGCAGTTAATATTATAAAAGTGGATTTAAATTTTAGTGAAAATGTCTGCCCCCCCATACACACATATTTTAAGTAATTTTATTTCAGAAATTTAAAATATTTTTCTCATACTTTACTACGAAAACATGCTGGTTTGTTTTTCCCAAACTTGTGACTTTTATAACCTCGAAACAGATCAGCGAATATTGTACACTATTTTTTTTTTTTTTTTTTTAAACACATATTGCCAGTTTTCCTCTTAGAAATGTCTACTGTTTCAAATTTTAAGTACTAAAGATTATTCTTAAGAAAATTCATGCATTTATGCGTTATTAATACCACACAAGAAAGCATTTTTCAATAAAAATTGCTTACTGAAATAAATTTTCGATGATCTTTTTAATTCGACATCCCTTTTCCAGTTTTTTTTTTTTTTTTTTTTTTTTTTGAAGGTTTTTGAATGATATTGGATTGATCTTCCGCAACGAGGTTACCCGCTAATTAGCGTATTTACTGAACTGTTGGATGTTTCTTTTGTATTTGAAAGAGACTCTGTGGACAGTGATCCCGATTGCAGAAGATTACATGAAATTTGTACTTAGCGATTAATAAATTTATGGTTTTCCATTATGAAGCAAACGGACAAAAGAAGATTTAGTATTATATATTTTTCATCTGCAGTTATTTTATTATCACTAAATAAGCAATACTTGGAATGACAATACTCGGGGAAAAAATCTGACGCACTAAACTTAGTGAAAAATTAACGATTTTAGGTTTACTTAGGCAACAGACTGAAGAATGATGTAATTTTGAAATTAAAAAGCCTATTTATTTCTCCGTGCTACTATGCTCATTAGAGAAATGAAAAAAAAAAAAAAATCTTCGGTGCATCAAAAAGATTAATGCGTACTAGGTTATTAAGTTTTGTATACCTGACTTTATTTATCATCCTCAAAGAGTATTTTTGGTGAAAGATCAAATATAATTCAGTCAACAGCAAATCGACTTTATTTAATGGAATGTAGTTTGGTTCATAATTACCTTTGTTTTATATCTAACTGTGGCACATTTGTAACCATGTAGTTGCAAACACTTCTAATGTTTGACGTCAAACATACTTGCGCACCCGATTATGGAAGATTGGGAAGATTTTGATTGGATGAAAACAAGAGGTTTACCTTTCAATCATAATCAGTTATCGAGATTTTTTTTTCCAGGTTAACAGTTACATGATTGCAATTGGTTTTAAAAAAAGAAATGGCAGTGAAAAGGATATTATTTTAATTTTATTCAAACACTTCAGTTTAAAAAATCCACTTTTATATGATTCACATTTCTTTTAAATATGAAAGTTAATCAGTTCTTTGTGTGCAAATAATTTATTACATTTTTTACTGTATTTACTCTGCTGTAATCCGAAGATAGAAAACTGCAGTAGACCTGCCAGAAGAAGACGTATATTACGAAATATAATGCAGCGTAGAGAGAGATTGTATTTAAGCTACCAGAAGCATACATAGCACCAAGCTGAGAAGCCCGGAGTTTAGAAACTAACAAACGATAGTGAATAATCCGAACATGATTAATGTTCAGTGGTCACTCTCTGCAATCATTGTAATTATCTCACATTTTAGTAGTGTGGTGACTAGAGAACATTTTAATTTCTGATGATTAGAACGGCCATATTTCCTTCCCAACCTCTACTTTAAAGATCTGCTATAAAAGAGTTTCTTCTGAATAGCCCGAATTTTGACTAAAGCATAAGATAATATAATAGCTAAATGGCGTTTGCATCGTATTCAGCAAATGCGGAAAGACTTTCTAGGTGAAGGTCCATATTAATTTAAAATACAAGGTTGAATTCATAATTTTGTTTGATCAAGGTTCATTTGGAAAATGGACCAGCGAAGCGGGTGTAGCCTGCTAGTTTTGAAATAAAAATTTTCCAATTTTCCGATGGGAATTCAGCATTACACAAACGTAATCTCTTGCCCCTCAAAGGGTTAAGTGATTTTGAATATTATTTAATTTAGTTATATTATCATTATAACTGTTATATAGTATTTTAATTTATAGTTTTTATTTTCTCTTTTATAATGTATGAATGTAATAATCTATGTGTTTATAGCTATTTTAACTGCGACCGATGGCTATAATATATGTTTTAATATAAATTCTCTTAAAGGTTAAATTAACCTCATTCGATAGCTACAACATTTGAACATGTGCAACTCGGAGTAGTGTTAAAACTTTTGTAATTATATACGATAAGATTAAATTAATTACTATTTATCATATATAATAAAGATAGAAAGAAGGAAAAAGGATAAAAATAATTCCATTTCAAAGATTTTCTTGTTATTCAACGTTCAATTTTTTCTTTTATTATTCTTGTTCCACAGTCGATCGGCCAGAGAGAGATACAATTTTTAGTTCAAAGCTTGTTGTCTCTGTAGAAATCGACTGTTCTTTGCTTATATTTGTAAATTCTCTGCCCTTGAAGACGTTATTTACAATATGAGCTATCAAATGTTTCTATAATCTTATATTTTTAATTGAATTTTTCATAATTCATTTCATTGGACTTACATAATTTATGTAACATTTTGCCTCTGCTTTTTAGTATAGTGATTTCATAATATTTACTCAATATCATTTGTTTCAATGGTTTAATCGTACAGAAAGTTTTTATATATATAATAGATAGATAGATAAAGTTTAAAACTGAGGGTGGTTTTGAGTTCTAGGGGTCATGATTGGCGAAGATGTGCAAAAAGTTTTCTGAAATTCCAACATAGGGGAGAATGTAATAGGCAGTATTTCTTACGAAATCTACCTAAAAATACCTATAGTAAACAATTCCCACTTGACCTATTTAAATAAAGATGAATTCTTCCCAACTGAGTTAAAATGCCCCAATTTTGTTTACCCAAAACACTGTGACTCATCGGATCTTCATTTCTAGAGCCAAAACAAAGTTCCTCCCAAATTTTCGTGAAAGGCCATCAGTTGTTGCAGTAAAAACCTATATTTCACCTGTTCTAAAGTATAATTTTCGACTTTTTCACAAAACCTGTCGTAACTTTGTAATAACAATGATGATTGTGTCGACTTGTGGATGGTGTCATTCTATTCAGAATTTTAAAAAATACACAATAAAGATACCCCACTTGACCTAGTTAAAAATTTTTTAGTTCTGCCCCTCCCTGAGTTAAAACGTGCCCTTTTGACCGCCCTCCACCCCCCCCCCAAAAAAAAAAGACACTGTAAAACAACTTTATTTTTTGGGGACTCATCGGATCTTCATTTCCAGCACCAAAACAAAGTTCCTCTCAAATTTTTGTGAATGGCCATCAGTTTTTGCTGTAAAAACCTATTTTGCCTGCTCTAAAGTATAATTTTCGACTTTTTCACAAAACCTGCCGTAACTTTGCAACAACGATCGTGTCGACTTGTGGACGGTGTCATTTGATTCAGAATTTTAAAAATACATAACAAACGATACCCCCACTTGACCTACTTAATTTTTTTTTTTAATTCCACCCCTCCCTGAGTTAAAACGCATCCCTTTTGAACCCCCAAAATATGGTAAAACAACTTTATTTTTTGGGGACTCATCGGATTTTCATTTCTAGTGCCAAAACGAAGTTCTTTCCAAGTTTTCTGCGAATGGTCACCAGTTGGCGTATATTAGTCAATTTTTGGTCTATTTTGCCTGTACTAGTAAGGAGTTGCGAAATCGTTTTTGGGAAACAATCTACACATTTAAAAAATGCGAAAACTGAGGGGGAAAAATAGAAAAATTTTACCCAAAAAATGCAGAATCTGATCTTAAATAAGGTAAAAAAAATCTATTAAATTTTAGTGGTAACACAAAAGCGTGAAAGTTGACTGCTATGTTAATGTATCAAACGATAAGGGATATTTTTAAAAATATTTTGCACCAAATAACGAGCATGCCAACAGCATAAGAAAAAGGCATCTTTCTAGGCATGTGCGTTTTTAATGGATAGTTAGGAAGTTGTCATGATAAATAGATTGCGGCATTGTGTTGCACTTAGAAACAAAGTAGAAAGGGGTGTGCGCACGAGAAGGAAAAGGAACACTTAATTCTGCAATAAATAAGATAAATACTTGCCAAGAGAATTATTTTTATTTATTTTTTTTTTTTTTTTTTTTTTTTTTTTTGTATAGTGCCTCTGCGATCGTCTTGCAGAAAATGAAAATATTATGAGCCCACGGAGTTTCAAATTTTAAAACTGCTTCTAAGAGAAAGAAAAAGGAAAAGGGATTTTTGTAATTATTATTTTTAATTAACATTTAAAAAAATATTTAACGAAAGTTTTCTAGAATAAGCTAACAAAGAAAAAAAAAGGGGGGGGAATAAAGAGCAGTATTTTATCTCCAAATTATCGCTATGAGAAGAAAAAGACATCATCTGACTGGAAATTATATCTTCCATAATTCTTGGGAATAAATTAAGGGGACACTTTACCTTTACAACAATTTTGTTTATTTTTTTAAATATGGTTCAAATGGTGAACTCACTGCAGTTCAATTTCAACTAAAAGTACATTTTGAAAAAAAAAATTCACTGCACATTTAATTAAAATTTTAAAAAAAGTTTTTAAAAAATCTAATTTTTTAAAATTTCTATTACTTTTTTAAATATTGATATTTTTACCCAATTGTTTTCAAATTTTCAAATGTGTATTACACAAGACTATGCATGGATTTTTAGATGCATCTAATATTACATTGAATATAATTTTTTTACTAACGTATAACGTCTAAAATGGTGAAATCTAACACATCTTCATAATTTTTTTTTTTTAATAGCAAAAAACCTGAAGGGTAATTCCATGCTCAGATTTATCACATATATAATAAATAGCATGTACAAAAAAATTTAAATCTCTATCTCAAATTGATAAAAAGCCTGAGCATTTTTAAAACATGAAAGTGAAGAAAATATGAAACATTAATTTACATTAATTTCAATTGCTAAAAGGTGTAAATTAACACTTTAAAACGAGTAAAAATATGTTTATTTCGACTGTTTACATGTTTCAACTCTACCCAAGCCTTTTTCAAAACAAATAAAATTAAAAATATTCTAAAATTTTACGGTTTATGAAACGCCATCATTAAATTTTTTATGTATTCTTTCATATTATGCACGTTATTTTTATTTTACTTGGATGCTTATTTTATTTTCGTAAACCTTGGTAGCTTGGGCCATAACTTTGGTGCGCTGAATGATGCTGTATCGTTACATTGAATTTTTGCGTATTACAATTTCTATTGTTTCTCTTATAATCGATGGATAGTATTGGCTAGAGAGGAAAATAATTTTACTGTCGCTGAAATTTATTTGGAAGTTTTTTTCCTTGATATACTCTTGATAGAGCTGCGGTTTTTCTATTATATTTAATATCAGCTATGTAATCTGAATAAATGTAAAATATGAAAATGGAGATGCGCTGGGTATATTAACAAAATTTGCAATGTCTCGCGATATATTCTCTATATTCCGCTTAAAACATGTTTTTTTTCTTTTTAATTGACAAAATATTTCCAAAATATGTACTTGGTTTTAATTTAAATGTATGCTGTGGCTTATTCACAGCATGTCAGCTTCACTAATATCTTAACAGTTAAAAATAAAATTAATCATATATTTTTGAAATATTTTGTCAATTAAAAGAAAATAAATATGTTTTAAGAATAATGTACTGAAAGAAAACGTTATTATTATTTTTTTAATTTTATGATACGAAATTTAAAAAATAATCAAAATTCTCCTCAAAAATTTAAATTTTCACCTCTTTTTCTTATATTCTTCTTTAAAAAAATGCTTATTTTCTTTTTAATCGGCAAAGTATTTCAAAAAAAATTAATTTAAGTGTTATAGTCTTATTCACAACCTGTCAGCTTCCCTAAAATCTTAACAATTCAAAATAAAATGGATCATATATTTTTGAAATATTTTGTCAATTAAAAAAAAAAAAAAACATGTTTTAAGAATAATGTACTGAAAGAAACGGTTATTATTATTTTTTTTTTAATTTTATGATGTGAAATTTGAAATTTAATCAAAATTCTCCTCAAAAATTAAATTTTTCTCTTCTTTTACTCTATATTCTTCATAAAAAAATGATTATTTTCTTTTTAATTGATAAAATATTTCCGCAATATATATACTTAATTTTATTTTGAGTGTTAAAGTCATTCACCGCACGTCACCTTCGCTAAAGTTATAGCACTTAAAAATGAGATGAATTGTGTATTTTTGAAATATTTTGTCAATTAAAAAAATAAACATATTTTAAGAAAAATATACAGGAAGAAAAGGTTCATTTATTTATTTTTCTTTATGATAAGAAATTTGAAAAATAATCAAAATTCTCCTCAAAAATTTAAATTTTCACTTCTTTTTCTTATATTCTTCTTAAAATATGCTTATTTTCTTTTTAATCGACAAAATATTTCAATTTTTTTTTTCATTTAAGCGTTAAAGTCTTATTTACCGCACGTCACCTTCGCTAAAGTTATAGCACTTAAAAATCAGATGAATTGTGTATTTTTGAAATATTTTGTCAATTAAAAATATAAACATATTTTAAGAAGAATATACAGGAAGAAAAGGTTCATTTATTTATTTTTCTTTATGTTAAGAAATTTGAAAAATAATCAAAATTCTCATGAAAAATTAAATTTACTTCTTTTTTCTGTATATTCCTCTTAAAGCATGTTTCTTTTTTTTTATCGACAAAACATTTCTAAAAAAATATACTTAATTTTATTTAAAGAGATAAAGTCTTATTTTCAGCTCGTTAGATTCACTAAAATTTTAGCACTTCAAAATAAAATAAATTGTATATTTTTGAAATATTTTATCAAAATAATCACATTTGGCATTTAATTTCTCAACAAAAGTTAAATTTTTCTACATATTCCTCTTAAAGCATGTTTCTTTTCTTTTAACTGACAGAAGGTTTTTAAAATATGTACTTAAATTTATTTTAAGTGTTAAAGTTTCATTTACAGCTTGTCAGCTTCGTAAAAATTTTAGCGCTTAAAAATAAAATAAATTATATATTTAAAAAAATATTTCAGCAAATAAAATAAAATTAACATGTTTTAAGAAGAATATACAGGAATAAAAAGTTATTTTGTTTTTAATTTTATGATAAGAAATTTGAAAAATAATCGAAATTCTCATAAATTTTCTCATCGAAAATTAAATTTGTCACTTCTTTTTCTGCATCTTCCTCTTAAAGCATTTGTTTTTCTAATCGATAAAATATTTCTTTCAATATGTAATTTTAAATGTTAAAATCTTATTCAAAGCTCGTGAGCTTTGAAAAAATTTTAACACTTAAAAATTAAATGAATTATATATTTTAGAAATATTTTATCAAATAAAAAAAAATAACGTTTTAAGAAGAATATATAGAAATAAAAAAAGTTATTTTGTTTTTAATTTTATGATAAGAAATTTGAAAAATAATCCAAATTCTCATAAAATTTCTCATCAAAAATTAAATTTGTCGCTTCTTTTTCTGCATCTTCCTCTTAAAGTTTTTTTTTTTTTTTTTTTTTTTTTCTAATCGATAAAATATTTCTTTCAATATGTAATTTTAAATGTTAAAATCTTATTCAAAGCTCGTCAGCTTTGAAAAAAATTTAACACTTAAAAATGAAATGAATTATATATTTTTGAAATATTTTTTTCATTTAAAAAAAAGTAAACATGTTTTAAGAAGAATATACAGAAATAAAAAGTTATTGTTATATTTTTAATTTTATGATAAGGAATTTGGGAAATAATCCCATTTGTCATTTAATTTCTCAACAAAAATTAAATTTTTAACTTTGTTTTTACGCACTTTGCTCTTAAAGCATGTTTATTTTATTTTAATTAACATAAGATTTCTAAAATATGTACTTAATTTTATTTTAAATGTTAAAAGTTTCACTTACAGCTTGTCAGCTTCGTAAAAAATTTTAGCGCTTAAAAATAAAATGAATTATATATTTTTTAAATATTTTGCCATAAATAAACATGTTTCAAGAAGAATATAAAGAGAAAAGGTTTTTATTTATTTCTTCTTTTTCAATTTTATGATAAGAAATTTGAGAAATAATCAAAATTTCTCACTAAAAACTAAATCTATAACTAGGGCTTTTCTGCATTTTCATATAAAAGCTCATAAAACTGCGGTTAGCTTAAACTTTCTTTCGCTGTTTAGTACTAAAGTATCTGTCATATCCTTTCATCTTAGATATTTTCAGGAATACAATCCAGTTGAATTATTTTTATTTACAGACATTTTAAGGGTTCTTTTTTTTTTAAGTAGATGGAAAGGTATGGGGATGCCATTTAGAGATTCACTGAGTTAAATATGCATAAGTTAATTAGCTTTTTTTTATTATTGTACTTAAAATTATCATTAGCAACATAAGAAATATTAACGAAAACTCAATAATAAAATATTTATAAAAGGTTCACAAAATGTCTATATATATTTTTTAATATTCATAATAATTCTGCATCTTAGAAATAACTCTACAAACTTATACAATTTTTAAGCTCTTATATTCTTTTTCATACCGAAATTTCTATGCTATTTATTATATTATAAAGTATTATGTTATAAATTACGTCGTATTATATTCTACTTTTTAAAAATATCTTTTAAAAAAGTCTCTTTTTTATAAATTGTTTTTTTGTCATATATATTTTTTAAGAAAACTGAAAAGTTACTTTTTTTCAGTGTTTCTTAAAAAAGTTAATTTTCCGTTTGTTTATAGATTTATATATTTCCCATCTGCTTCTCGGTTTTAAGGTAACATGTTGGCTTTATGCCTCTCTGTTCATCATATGGGAATGTATGGAATGTATGTATGGAATTGTTTAGTAAATAATTTTTATGTAAATTTTCTATTCATAAATATTTTTATTCATTATATTTAATGGAATTTAAAAGCTTTGTTTGTTTTTGTATTTTTTCTCTGTTTTAGTATCGCAGTTGATTAAGCAATTTGAGGAATAACTCTTAAATGCAATGCATGCTTTTCTGAATTAGAAATCAATTGTGTTTTACTTATATTTGTGGTATATTGCCATGATGAAAAATTCCAGAATATAAGTGCTATTCATATTCTTGCTATTCATGATATTTTTTTTACCTTTGCATTCCTTTCGTAAAATTTTCCTCTTACAAATATTGCTCCTCCACTTTTTGAAACTATAATTTTCCATTTATGTTTTCTTCTACTATTATATAGGATTTATGATATTATAGTATTAAACTGTTTAGGTTTTCCAATATTTTGAGATTTCTTAGTGGGTTATCTATGCCAATTATCTTTACTTTAATACTGTTTTAGTATAATAATTAATATATAGTATTGTACGTGCCATCTCCATTTAGAATTTTGGTTAACATCGTTATATGAACTTGTAAGATCAATTTTGATTCAAAGGTATTATATATATATATACGAGGGTTATCGTAAAGTTTCAATTACAGGCGAATATTATTTAATGCTACATCGCACCACTTTTTCAAAACAAAGATCTTTTACATACGCTTTGAGAAGATTTGCAAGAAAAATATACTACGAAATGTATTTTTTTTTTAAATAGTGGTGCGAAAAGAATATAAAAATAGTCGCCTGTAATTGAAACTTTATGATATTCCTAGTATATATATACTAGGAATATCATAAAGTTTCAATTACAGGCGACTATTTTTATATTCTTTTCGCACCACTATTTAAAAAAAAAAAAAAAAAAAAAAAAAAAAACATTTCGTAGTATATTTCTCTTGCAAATGTTCTCAAAGCGTATGTAAAAGATTTTTGTTTTGAAAAAGTGGTGCGATGTAGCATTAAATAATATTATATATATATATATATACAGTATAACTTCAAAAATCCGACATCGTCGGGACCGAGGCTATGCCGGATTTTTGAAAATTCCGGATTTCTGAAGGAATGTCAAAAATACTTCCGATATTCTTAATGATCTCTTTAGTATTAATTTAATATATAACTAAATGATTATTATATGAGTAAAAGAGAAAAACTTGTTTTTATTTTCCATTTTCTATGTTAAAAAAAATCTTATAAATAATGAAGTTAGTTATTCTCCTGTAATTTCTAAAACATCAATGTCAACTTTGTTTCAATTTCTTTAGCCGTTCTTTTACATTTTTTTTTTTTAAGTGCATTTAATACAATCGAAGAATATCTCTTTCGAAAGTTTAATTGTCCAATCAAATTTATATTTTTTTCCAGTGACATTTTTTCTTATATCTGTTTGTTCCCTGTCCTCATCTTCTGAGCTGCTAGCTTCTGCTAGCATTATTAGCTGTTCTGTTGCGGCTAGATATTCGCAGTTCCGAATTTTCTCGAGCGTTCTGTTGTGTAAGTAACTAATCGGATGTAACAAATGAAGAAAACCCGCATTCGGATTTCGTGAATTGTTTTTCAAACTTTCACTTTAGGATTTTTAATTCGTAAACAAATAATATTTTTATTTTTCCTGTAAATTGGAAGTTTAAAAAAATGGGGAAAGGAATAATGATTTTGATGCCGGATTTTTGAAGTTGCCGGATTTCTGAAAGCCGGATTTTTGAAGTTATACTGTATATATATATATACTAAAGAAAGCTAAAATATTTCTGTTTATTTACAAATGATTCTTTTTATTTCAATATTTATAAAGTTCAAACATTTTTCTTCCCAAATAACTTTATATACACACACATATATATATATATATATATGTAAATTCTGTAAGCGGTATTTTATTACTTTTATCATATATATAATATTAGTAATAGAATTAAGTAATAGAATTTAAAAAAATTAATTTATTTAGTTATTATCTTCCATTTCAAGACTTTTCTTGATATTCAATGTTCATTTTTCTTTTATCATTCTGGTTCTGTGGTCGTTCGGGCGTAGAGAGAAATCAATATTTAACTTATAGCTTGTTTCTCTACAGAAAACGTCTGTTTTGCTTATATGTGTAAATTCTATGATGATTTAAACGTAATTTACTATGTAAGCATTCTTTTGTATCCATTTTCGTGGGCATTTTTCCCTCACTTTTAATTTTCCTAAGATATTTTATTGGACTATACAATTTAACTAGTATATGGTTTCTGATATGTTTAATATTCATTTCATAATTATTGTCAATTTCATTTGTTTCAATGGTATGATTGTACATAAAGTTTATATATATAAAGAAAGCTAGAAAGTTTCTGCATCTATAGAGATAACTTTCTAACTTTTTATTTCAATATTTCTTAAAAAGGTTACAATTTTCCATTTCTTTACAGATTATTTTTTTCACAATGAAGGATTATGATAATGATTTAAAAAACGATGATAATGTCAATCTTAGAAGTAAAGGAAATTGTAAAATAATTTACCATTAATTTTTTGTTGAAAATAAATGATGAATAAAAAAATAAACATAAATCTTGATAAAATATTAATAGAATATTTACGCCTTGTTAAAAATACATAATAAAAATACATAATAAAAATACATAATAAAAAATGGATAATTTTTTCCCAAAACGCTGAAAACAAATTATCGGTTAAAAGATTAATTATGCATACATATAACACTTACCTGTCTAGTTTTCCCATTTTCTTCAGCTTTACTCCAGAAAAGACAGTAAGAAATGTAAACCGCCAGGCACAAAATGAATCCTAAACTTTTCTCTCTCATAATTTCTCCTTTGTTAATTTTATTTGCCGCGAAATCATAAAGTTTTCCAGCATCAATAAGTGTAAACAAAGTCACAGAGAGAGATTCTCCTCTCGCACCAGAAAAAGAGAAAAAATCGTCTGCTTCTACGAGAAGTCAGAGTGGAAGTGAGTTCTCTGCTCAACCGAAACGGAAGAAAAATATTGGCGATGATGATAAAATAAAAATAAAAAGGACGGTTTTTCTTTTATTTGTTTTTTTAGTGAGTTACGAGAGAGGAGAGTAAAAATTCCCTATTACTATCTAGTGGAAATCCCTATAATTAGTTTGCACTGAAAATGTTAAAAGCTCTTTTGATTTTATTCTTTTTTAATCTCTTCATAACTTTAGTTTTGAAGGGTTAAAGTAGTTTATTTTACTGAAGAGGTGGCATATCGCTTATTCTGAGAGGTTGAATAATATGGAAAGGGACTTAATTCGGCTCCTTTTCAGAATATGAGATACTTGTTAAATTTTTCTTTGAAGGTCAAATTTGGTTACATTAATAAGGGATGAAACTATTTTTAACTGTTTAAGATAATAAAATAATAATAAATTCTTCTCTAAATTGTAAAAGACTGCGTTAAACAATAATACTTGTAATGACAAAAGAGAAACTCACTGTGAGTATATGAATAGTTAGTGAAGACAGTCGAAAAATTCTAAACTTATCAATTTTGCACAATGTTTATTAACCCTACGCTGAGCATGATTGCATGCATGAATCAACAAAATTTAACTTTCAATAAATAAATTTTGTTCTGTGCAACCACTATATTTAAATAAAAATATTCATGTTATATAACAGCAAAAGCCTGCTAGTAAATAAAGTCAATTTTTTCTCTTTAAAAATTCTTGGATATAATCCTAAATATGAGTTTAAAAAACGTACTTCCACACGAAATAAAAATCACACAAGGTTAAATAAGGTTCGATAAGTATATTTTGAAGAAATCACCAGAAAATTAAATTTGGCTTTCTATTATGACGAATGAGATTCGAATTTCCAGAATAAAAATCGAATGATTGGAACTATAAAATTGTATTAAAATAATAAAATTGTTCATTTTTCTGGAGAGGTGACATATCGGTTTTTCTCTGCACTGGAATAATATGGGAAGTGAATTTATTCCAATCCTTTTAAGGATATGGAAGAGGTACAGTCGTGGGGGAAAAAAGTAAACAGCGCTACTAACTCCTCAACAAATTATTATAGAAGAATGTTACTGGTACCAAAAGATTGAAAATAAAGCCTACTTTTAAATGATGTATATAAATTTTCTTAGGGGGCCTTCTACAAATCAAAACGAACCCAAACTTTGTTTTTTGCATTAGCAATACCCAAGTTTGGTACCATAAATAAATTCCCCACCTTTCAAGTAGCCTAAATACAAATTTTCATGAAATTCGTACAAGTAGTTTCAGAGAATTTAATTATTTTAAAATGTTCCTATTTTAGGGTCTGTATCCAAATTGAAGTTCGGTACACAATTATTGAAATGCTATACAGAATGACTTTGTCACTTCTATTAATGTGTTATTTCTTACCCATAGGACCATTTCGCTCGCTTAATATGTTCCGACTATTGCCAGCCAAAATATTTCAGTAAAATGAGTAATATATATATATATATTTTTTTTTTCTAATTATGCTTTTTTGCACATCGTAGACCGGCTCTTAAACCACCATTTTGACGATTTTTAGTCATAATTCGAAAACTACTTGGAAAAAATTGAAATTGAGAATTCGTATAGAGCAGGACACAATAAATATAAATCTATCAAAAAAATTGTAGCTTGCAATTCATATTTTTTTTCGAATTTTAATTTCATAATTCATGATTCATATTATAAAATTTTAAAAATTACAAATTCAATGTATTTATGTTTGGGTATTATAATTGGGTATTGGTTTTTCGGTATTATAACCGCACAAAATATATAACATCAAGATTGTAATTTCAGGAGGTATTAATGAAAATATAAAAATGTAATTTAACATTTAAAGCTCTAAAGTTTGATTATTCAAAAACTTGTCATCCAAATGACTTGAAATTTCGTTTCTAGGTATATTTTGAACAGAAGATTAAAAATATATTGTCAAAATTGGGTGTTGCCATTGAAAAAAACAAAGTTTGGTCTGGTTTTTATTTTTAGATGGCCTCACTAAGCAAATTTTATGTAGGGGAGATTGAGGAGGGTTGATCCATTTTTTATAAAATAATGTTTTATTTTATACATATTGAACCTAGAATAAGGTTTCACATATCATTTTATTCGCTATACAATCAGTCAAAATAAAATTGAGACATAAGTGAAATATGTAAGAAACTTGAAAAATCATTGATTTTAATTATGACAAAATAATGGGTCAAGGCTCCCCACATATGTGAGGCTTAAACTATGACCAACTTTATTTTATATTGAAATATTTGTTAAGGGAAATAAAATCAGTTTTAAAAAAGACAAAATAACTTTATGCTACATGGTTTAATTATTATTAAAAAATATTTGGGAAGATTTGATAAGTAAACAAACCTGTTTAGGCTGAATTCAAGACACAAGAAAAAAATTCCGTTTTAAGCGCCCACTTTTTGTGACACTCGACATAGCAGCAGTAGTTGCTACGTAGTTTGGCTTAATCTCACTCTGTTCATCTTGGTGAAATTTGCCTACACACCTTAAAGTGTTTTGATCAATGTTATGTTCTTTTGCAGAGGCATGAACACTTAACATTTCTTAAGGCTGCTGTTTTCAACCTATTTAGTCTTTTCCATTCTTTCTATTTACCTATACTAGAGACACTATTTAAATGAAATAAGAGAGTTCCTATCAATTTTTCAATTTATGTTTCATTAAATTTTTTCTTGCTTCTGTAACAATTTTTCTCATCTTTCTTTACTCAATTTTAAACATTTTCCTTTCTATCACTCCCTTTTACGGTATCTTTACAGAATAAATTTACATTATTTTAGAAATATAACCATTAAACCTTCATTATGTACAGTGTATAATAAAAATATTTCCAAAAACACACAATTAAGGGAGCTTTGAACATCTGGTCAACCCTCTCTCACATTGATTGGGTTAAGCCTCTCCACTTAGCCGCTTTTTAAAGCATGTATAGCACATGAGTATGTTTAGCTTAATTTACTGTACAATCTTTATACCTATGGAGTGGAAGCTCAATATTTCTGCGTTACTTAAAATCTACTTATTTAAATTTCTATGATATATATTATGTGAGAAAATCTTACAAAATATTTCTAAAAAATACACTTTTTAAGCTGAAAACACTTCACAATTGAATTTTCCACACCTGTTTCAATTATCTGCATGAAACAAAGACTATTGTTTGATTATTTCAATAGTTTTGCTTGCCACCGATTGGCAAAACTCTGAAATTCTTTTTAAATAAGAAAATTAAAAGGTGGGTCAAGCCTCCCCTATGGTCAACCATTCCTTGTCTCCCCTACATAATTTTAAAAAAGACTTTATTTCAATTTGTTTTGTACCAGTAACTTTCTTTTATTATAATCAGTTTCAGAATTAGTAGAAAGTGTTTACTCCCCCCCCCCCCCACACACACACACACACACGACTATACTACTTAGAAACTTTGTTTGGTCGAATTTGGTTATAATGAAGTAGAAGGCAACTATTTTTAACAGTATGACATCATAAAATCAGGTGTCTCAAATGGTTTTTTGAATGCCACTTTTTTTTCTACAAAAAAGGACTTTAAAAAATTTTTCTTACAAACTTTTTCGAAACCCACAGCGATTTCCGCTACAAATGTTGTAGAAATGTACCACGAAACTTTTTCTTAGAAAATACTAGTATTTAAAAAAAAACGGACCATTTGGTAACCCTGTAAAATAATAGTAAATTATTTTTCCAAAGTCTAAAAAAATAGATATATATTTTTTTAATCTTCTGTTCCTTCGAAAAGTCATAGCGGAAGTACGTCCCCTGCTCAATCGAACGAAAGAAACATTTTGGCAACGATGATGATAACAGGAAAATGTAAAAAAGAAGGATTTTTAATTTACTGGAATCGGGGTTTCGAGATTTTCATAAAAAAGTACACCTTTTTCTACTTTTTCTGCTTTTATTTTGTGCAGATTTATATAATATTGCTTAAATTAAAATAAGAAACATTACAATGTGTTTCATTATCTAATACGTGGTTCCATTATTAGGTGCGTTCGTAATTATATAAATATGTGGCACCCATAGGCATCGTCTGGTCCATCCGTGTGTCTGTCCGTATATAACAGCACAAAAACTACACAACCGAATGGTTTGAAATTTAATATATAGGATCGCTGCAGAATTTTATCGAGTCATTTCAAATTTTATGAAAATCGAATCAAAACTTAATATTAGTAAAAGTTTCCTTCATTCTATTAAATTCTATTAAATTCTATCATACGTAATTAATACAATGATATTTCATCATAGTTAATAGCTCTATGTGGTTATGGTGATTATTCTGTTAAATCATATCATTCGTTATTAATTCAATGATATCCCATCATAGGTAATGCTTCTAGATTGCCATGGTGATTACGTCCACGGTATTACTGAATTTTAATATATATAATTGTAATAAATTTTGTATTCATGCATTTTTGTATAAGAGTGCAACAGTTGTTGCACCAAGATCTGAGTATTTCTAAAACTAGTTGTAGTACCTCATTTGCCACGTTTGACGTACAATTTCCGACTTGTTTGAGCTGTAGCGAATTTTAATATTAATTTTATATGCTACTCTCTGAATTGCAATTTTATTACTTTGAAAAGTTGAAAACAATTGTTTGTACAAATATCCGCTACTGAATGAATATACATAATATACATTAGCACTCAAAAAATAAGGGTCAGTAATAAAATGTAAATTTATTTGCTAAAAATTCTTTTACTGTTTATAGAAATTCACTGAAGAATAATCATTATGAGCAAGGGAAATAAAACCATTCTATTCAGCTTATACAAGGGTAATTCTGAAATTTTTTAGACAGGGGCAGACGATATGTGCTAAAGCATAACACTAACCTGAGAAATTTGTGTTATGTCATGTTTTTTAGTTTTTGACAATTGATTCTTATGTATTTTTTAGCTCTGTCTCGCGCTTTTCCTTTTATATTCTCTATGGGCTTAATCTCAGTATCCTCTTTTATTTTGGCGGCCGATAAGACTAGAAATTTGTCGCAGATGTATTTAAAACATTTTCATTCTTATGGTAAGGCTTCGACAAATTGCTTTGGAAGATTTTCGGTATTTTTTTACTATTTAACTTTGAAATTTACGATTTTAAAAAAACTCCTGACGTGATGGTTAAAATTGAAGGTCATTTTCATATTTAGAGCTAAAAAATACATAAAAATAAATTATCAAAAGTTAAAAAACACAAATATCACATATGCAGCTCATATTCAAAATATTAGAATAATTACATTTTTTTTTTTTACAAATTGAAAATATCGTTTGGTAATTTAATGTCTTTTAATGCAAATATGCAAACGATATTTTTATTAAGAACTTATTGTTTATTAAACTTATTTATTATCTTAAAATTAATATCGTTTTTGAAAAGATTAATTGAAAAAAAATTATTTTGAAAAATCAAAATATTAGAATTATATTCAAGTAGTTCAAAATATTAGAACATTTCACATTAATTCTCCTTTAATTATCACCTATTCATAAGTGGTGGCATGATTGATTAAATTCAGACGATTTTATTTAAAATCAGCATTCTTTTTGCAGTTTGTTTGCTTTTTCCTCTTAAAATGGGTCGTGTGAATGATATTCCTGAATCTATTAAACTTCGTAAGATTGATTTGTATCAGCACGGTAAAAATCAATGTTATATAGCAAATTATTTGCATTGTTCGCAATTAAGCGTTAGTAAAATACTAAAACAATATTCAAACAAATTGGAAATTGCTCGTCAAACGTGGCAAATGAGGTGCGTTCGTACTATAACTAGTTTTATAATTATTTTTTGCACCCCATGCTGTACTGAATGTATATTTTTTTGCACTTCATAAGTGCATAGTCTGTAACATCATTAAAATGTACTTGCAATATTTTTTTCTCCATTCCCCGTAATGTAACGGAACAATTTTAACTGTCCCTGTAATTAAACTATACATCCGATTTTCATAAAATTTGAAATGGCTCGACAAAATTTTGCAACAATTATATATTTAAAATTTCAGACCATTCGGAAGGCTAAAACATCATTAAAATGCACTTGCAATAATTTTTTCATATTGGCCGTAATGTAACTGAAAACTTTTGACTGTCCCTGTAATTAAACTATACATCCGATTTTCATAAAATTTGAAATGGCTCGACACAATTGTGCAACAATTATATATTTAAAATTTCAGACCATTCGGAGGGCTGTAACATCATTAAAATGCACTTGCAATAATTTTCCCCATTGGCCGTAATGTAAAGAAAAACTTTTGACTGTCCCTGTAATTAAACTATACATCCGATTTTCATAAAATTCGAAGTGGCTCAATAAAATTTTGCAACAATCATATATTTAAAATTTCAGACCATTCAGTTGGGTAGTTTTTGCTCTGTTATATGCGGACGGACGGACTGAACGACGACTATAGGTGCTACGTATTTATATAATTACGAACGCACCTAAAAATGGAAAATTTCAAAATAATCGCCAAAATGGCGGCCGAAAACCAAAAACAACTGCTAGAGGTGACAGGAAACTGAAGAGTATAGTTAAGAAAAACCGTTTTAAAAGTGCGTACTTCTTGCACCGGAAATGGAAAGAAGAAGGAACTAAAGTTTCTACATCGACAACATTAAGACCTCTCCATAAATTTAAGTTTGAATCTCTTGTACCAAAAACAAAACCTCTCTGGACTGAAAAAAAAAAAAAAAAAAAAAAAAGGCGTGTAAGATTGAATTGGTGTAAATCAAGACGTTTATGAAACGAAGAAGATTGGAAAAATAAATTATTTAGCGATGAAAGTATGTTTTGTGTTTCATAGGTAATCAAGGTATTCGAGTTTGGAGAATGAAGAAAGAAGCATTTGATAAAGATTGCCTTAAACGTTCCGTAAAATTTGCTGCTAGTGTCATGTTTTGGGGTTGCATGAGTGCAGAAGGACTTGGAAAGTTATGCATCGTCTACGAAAAGGTTAACTCTCAGATATATCAAAAAATTTTGAAATACTACATGATACCATCATCAGAATATTTATTTGAAGATGATTTCATCTTTCAACAAGATTTAGCGTCACCGCATACCTCGGTGTGAACTAAGAATTGGTTCCGCCAACGCAACATTAAGGTACTTCCTTGGCCACCAAACTCACCAGACCTTAATCCCATCGAAAACTTATGGTACATAATGAAGAAAAAACTCCAAGAAAATCCTCCTTCAAGTAAAACTGAGTTAGTGGCACGTATAAAGTCTATTTGGGCTAATATTAATAGAAATGTTTGTAAACACCTTGTATATAGTATGCAAGATCGATTGTACGCTGTTATGAAAGCTAAAGCGGATGCTACAAAATATTAACTACCATTTACTTCATATTCATAAGGTAATATTATTGTGTAAAATAAAATATTATAATATTTTGAACCAATCTAAATTTTATTCTAATATTTTGATGTGTTTCAGAAAGCTGTATACCTATTTTATTGTACTATATTTTATGTTTTGTAAATGTTAAAATCTTATCTAAATATTCCAGATTTAATTTATAAGAAATTTAATTGCATTTACTTAGGATCAAAAATAAATAAATGAAAAACATTTTTTCCTTATTACTTTTTCTCAATTATTCTAATATTTTGAATATGAGCTGTATCAGGTGATCCATCTATTGGTTCTATTTTTATTATGAAAGAAAACGCATTTTTTATGAGTGAAAATCGAAACTCTTTATTGAACATAGAAGTTGGGTCTATGCCATTTATGTATGGAATACAATATCACACATGTGGCCACCTCCACTTACATGCCATCATCCGAATATAAAAATTTTCGATGACTTTTCCCAGAATGAGCGGTTTAATGACCAAATTTTCAGCCTGGATGTTACGTTTGAGGTCTTGAATTGTGCGGGGGGCATTGGCATACACTTTACTTTTCAGAAACCCACAAAGAAAATAATCCATTGGGGTTGAATCACACGATTTTGGTGGCCAATCCACATCAGAATTTCTTGAAATTACGCGATCTGGAAATTTCTCGTTCAATAAGTTGATAGTTTGGCGAGCAGTGCGTGCCGTTGCACCGTCTTGTCATACAAATGGCATACATAATTACAAATGGCATACATTTGACAGTTCATACATGCATGACACATGACAGCTGACACAAATAACCAGTGAAATATTCATAGTTCAGAAAAGAACCAACAGATGGACCACCCTATGTTTTATAGTATCAGATTTTCACTATTTTTTTTTACTTTTATCTTTTAAATGTACGATTTACAAAATATCCTGGCGTAGTGGTTAAAAATTAAGGTCATTTTCGGATTCGGTGCTAAAAAATACATAAAAATCAATTATCAAAAGTTAAAAAACACAACCATTGCATGCTTGTGATAATTACTGGTTAGATATATAAATTTGAACTCTTTCATGTTACCAGATGATAATTTGTGGCAAAGATACCGTTGAATAAATTTTGGAATAAAAAAAAAAAAAAAAAAAAAGAAAATCGAGTAAACGCAAGAGCCTAAACGCGGTATGATTTATTTTAAAGTGGAACTAAATAAAGAAGAATGTCTATAATGAGCACTCGGAAATGAAGCCTCATCTCGTTCCAATAAACTCAGAATTTTACAGAATTTCATAGAAGTCGAAATTTTCTTTGAGATGAAGAATACACAGAAAGACCTTTGCGAACTGTAGTCCAGAAAAATGTCTCGGCCACATGAAAGATTTTATGATAATTGCTGTACGTACCGGGGCTAGTTGGCCATAGGGGCATGTTGGCCCAGTCGCGATATTTTTTAAACTTGCGTTAGATGACATTTTCAGTCCAGTCAAGTATGCGTTGCTTCGTTTTTCTCCTCCAACATCAGCACCATTGAAATCGGAGCATCCGTTAAAGAATTATTGAGAATTTTCAAAATTTTGCAAAGGTGAGTAAATTTCCTCTCTTATCAATAATCGTTTCTTATTTGTTTATAGATTACATTTTAGATTTTGATATATAATAATTCAGAAAAATAATTGTTCGTAGTTATTGTAGGGCATGTTTTTTTATTTAAATTCTTTCAGAATAATTCCTTACAGTCATGAAAAACAAAAATGGCGATAAGGGGTTAGTTGGCCCATTTGGCAGCCAACATGCCCCGTAGGAATTTGGCTCTGGGGTATTGGAATTTTGATAGTTTTAATGAATTAGTTTAATAAACATTTATTATTATTTTAATTAATTTATTACTAATTAATAGTAAGGAATTATTTTATTAATTGAATTCCTACTTATTCCAGTCAATCTTTTTAAAAAATGAAGCTATAATGTTATAGAAAATGAAATGTTATAGAAAAGTTTTAATTATAGAAAAATCCCTTTTGGCTTGGCCTACAGGCGCAGGTAGATTTCGAAGTTAAGTACTAATTTCACCAAGAATTTAACGGATTAAGGGAAATGGGATTTTTTTTCTTATACAATCTCCCCACTCACGACACACACACGCTTTTTTGTTTTTAATTTATTTTTGCTGTAAGATTTGCTCCTACCAAAAGCTTGCCAATACAAAAGTTGTAGATAATATTAAGAGGATTTATGATAAATTTAAGTGAATTTGATATCTTGTGAATTGACGAAGTTATGAATTTTCTCTCTTCTGAAAACCCAATTTGTTGCACTCCTCGAAGCCATTTTAAATTATATCAAAAATCTGTCATGCATAATTTTTTGCCCTTTTCCTAGAAGTTTTGAAAAATTTAAACTGATTGGATATGTTATCGGGTCCATAGAAAATTAATATATATATATAGATAGATAGATAGATAGATAGATAAAGTTTTGAACTGGGGGTGGTTTTAGGCTCTAGGGATAGATCGGTGTAGATCTGCAAAAGTTTTTCAAAAATTCTAACAAATGGGAGATTGCAATAGGTAGTATTTCTTACGAAAGCTACCTAAAAGTTCGGCCTCCTAGTGTTACATACTACCGCTAAAAGTAACAAATCTAACAATCAAAATCTACCCGACTTTGATATTTCTCAATTATTAATGAAATCCCCTTGTCCCCCTCCTCCTTCCAGAGAACAGTTTGCCATAAATAATGCTTTAATAACATCACATTTTATGATGTGAAAACCTTTTACCGGGGTAGTTATTAGTTGAAACTAAATAATCCTTTCTGTCTTCATAATCCATAAAAAGGGCAGTTTCAGGAAACGATTTTTTAATTATAAAAAAATATCTCTTCCTTTAACCTCTAAGTGTTTGGGGCGTAATATTCCGTTCACTAAGCTCCAGGTTTCACGGCAATACAAGCAAATATTTAAGATAATATAATTCTATATATTTAATGAATTTTAAATACATTGAAGAATGATTAATACTCTGAAGGACTACATTCATATTTGTAATTGGGTTTTTTTTTTTTTTTAATAATGTTGAAAGAATCTTATTTTCTTAGCATTTAAAACAAAATGCAAAGAAAACAACATTACAATTTTACCCTTTTGCAAGACGCTCGGAATTATAAGAGACATGTTGTCCCTTCCACAGACAGAATAGAATTACACATCCTGAACCCTTAATAAAGATCAGCAGTTCAAACAAAAAATATAAAAAAATGATATCATCCAACATAATTATATCAAGCACATTGCTATATCCTAAGTTATTAGATTATCTGAATCTCATTATACCAATAATAAATCATGAATGTAATCAATAATATATATATTTCATGATAAACAAACTGGGTTTTTTATACTTGATTAGGAATTAAAGTTTTATATACATGAAAATTTATCATTATTTCAAAGAAGCTGGCATTACCCAAAGCATCATGAAGCAATATTACATTTTACTGACAGAAATTTGAAGGGAATGATGCGTTAGAAAAACATAATAAACGAAAGAAAAGAATTATTGCACTTAAGTGATGTACAGAGGCCTTGATACAATTTATTTATCATCTGGTGTTTATAATAAGTCACCTAATTAAGGATGAATGATTTCTTAAATTACTGTACTCAAAATTTACGGTGTTTTAATACCTAGCATGCCTTTATTAAAATTTACTACTGTTCCGTAATGTATTAAAGACATTTTTTATGAGAAAATAAAATCAATTTTTAAAGCAATTTTTGAATAGTTTGAATAACTCATAGTTTTAATATTTAAAATTTTTATTTTAATTTAGGAGGCTATATTGTGTTTTCGTTCGCAAGAAATAAAAATTAAGATTTGGTAAAATTTTGATCATTTCTTACACTTCTACACTATCAGAACATTAAAAAGTGACGTGGGCCAACTTACACCGCAATCGGGGCAGGTTGGCCCAAGCGACTTGGTGTCAATTTGAGATTCTAAACTAATACGTATAGTTAATATTTTCAAGTTTTACTATTGTGACTTCTTCCTGAAAGTACACTGATAGTGGTAACATAAAAAGACATTTAAAAGGTTGAATTGTAATTTTTTAAAAATTATTAGAAGAAAAAGCGGCCCAACTAGCCCCGGTCTACCCTACCACATGATACAGAAGAAACTTAATATTGGATCTGCAGCTATACATAAAATTATTCATGAAGCATGTGAAATTAGTTTATGGTTGGGACCAGGGATGTTGTGGAGTATATGCGAAGGTATACGCCATACATCTTCTGGATTTTCTTAAGAAGCTCCGTATACCCTCTGTTTCTAAATTAAAACTATAGAGTATTCTCTAGGCATGACCTTTATGAATTTAGCGTATACCATCTGGTTTATTTACCTCTACAACACTGGTTGGGACCCTCTTTAACAGAACGCTGGAAACCGGAATGTGTCAGAATCAGTAAAGTAACCCTAAAATTAATTAATGACGGTGGACACCGTATTATTTCTAAAATCATAACTGGTGGTGAAAATACATAAAATTTTTTTACGTTTTAATTCCACATGTCAAGAGCATAAAATACACTGCACAACAATGGTTTTGTCCCATAACTGAAATTAGCTGACTCTAGATCAGTTTTTTGCGCTGATTCTGGATATGCTTTCCGTTTTCCTCTAGGCAGTCCAGTTTTTGAGAAATTTGCATACTTAAGTTTGTGCAAATTTAAGCTTTTTTATGCAATTTTATGGAAATTTTAGATACAATAAATGTCAGATTGAATTACCTTTTCTAGATAATGACTACTAGACTATTTGTTTCAGATAAATGTAGTGATTTGCGAATTCTTAACATTTATCTGTCAGTTATTAAGCCTAATTTGCATATTTTTCAATGGTATATTTTTTACATTACTAACAACTTTAAAGTAGTTGCCACAGAATTGGCGTAATGTTTTTCTAGACTAGATTTTTATGGTGGTTTCAAAAATACAATCTTTTTTTCTTATATCACGTCTAGTTTTTCAGTAAAATGAATTTCTACTTTTGCACGGCATTAACACAAGTTTGATATAAGATGCTTTTTAGGAGTGTGTACCCTGTTGTCAAGAGGGTGAACAATGTCAGATTCCTATCAGGAACATAAACAACAATTTATATCCTTCTATATGTAAAAAAAAGTAACGATTTGGAAATGGACCAATGAAAATCTGTGTAGATACCTCGAAACGCATCTGATTGTTCAGAGCTTTCTGACGCTATAAGGGGGTTAGCAAGGGGGGCTGCCGGCTCTGTCGCCAAACGTCGTCAAGTTTCTCGCCAACTTGGCGATGTATCACCAAATTTGGCGACCAAAATTAGTTGCCAAAAGTGACGCCAACTTGGCGTTATTTCCAGTATTTCGCCTAATTTCCATAGACTCCCATTGAAATCCAATAGGGTTTACTTGCTTGCAAAAAATCAAAAAATTGAGATATTTTAGGAAATAGGAAATAAAATTGTCAAGAGTTGGGGAAGAGCGCGTTTTTGCCAAGTGCAATCTAAAAATAGAATGCATAGAAAGTAAGGGAACGCGAAGCGATCCACGATGGAAACGCGAAATAATTACATCTGGGGATGGCTAGAGAATAGGGATTGTTTCGCGATACCGAATGGAATCGCGAAGAATCGCGAAGTGATTACGTGAGTGGTTGGTGAGCGTAGCGAGCAGGTGGCGGAGCCTCCCTAGTAATTGAAAAAAAAATTTAAAATGTTGTAGAATCTATCCTAACTAGTTGATGCACATCATAAAAAGCGATTTCTGGCTTTTTTGACCAAAAAATAAAAGTTCACTTTTTTCAAACACTAGACGTGATAGAATAAAACAGATACCAGATTTGAAATCAGAGTTTTTACGCTGGTTTACAGTACTAGCGTACCCGTGTGGCAGAAATATTTGAGCGTCAAGAAACATTATTAGAAAAACATGAAAAATATGCAAATTAGGCACAATATTTCGTGGTCACATGTCAGTATAATCTCAGCAACAACGTTTTTGTGAAGTAAACTAGGCAGTAATCATAACGTAAAACAAAAAAGAACAACCAGTCTGATATTGCTTTATACCTTAAATTTGCATGTAATTGTATAACATTTACTAAATTTGCATAAATCGAAATATGCAAATATCTCAAAAACAAGACCTGCTGGAGTGAATTTAAAACTAGATTCGGAATCAGCACAAAAAGCCACATAAAAAAACTAATTTCTGTTTTGGGACAAAGCAAAAGTTCGAATTTGTTGACCAATATTAGTGCCTTATGCAAAGTTCAAAACAATCTGTATTTTAAACCAATAAATTTTCTGTGAAGAAGCAGAAAAAAGAAAAGACGAGTTGTGTATATAAACTCATAATGTTTTAAATAGTTAAACTATTTCTGTTTCAGAATTTTGTAAGGGACACATTTTGATAAAATTTTGGTCTCGTATTTATTGCTTGCCCATACAACCAAAGACTGCCTCCGGACGTCCTGTATGGTCCTACATAGAGCCGGGCGGTCCGATACCCGTCAGATCCTGTACAGAGCATAATTTGGACGTTCGCAGGACGCCAGAATCCGGACGAACCATCCACGACCATCCGGTGTTGTCCTGAGAACATCCGTGTCACCTGTACGCATGCGCAAGAAATTCTGATTTCAACTGCTCTGTCCGGTTGTTGTTGAAACGAAAGATTTTTTTTAAACAACTCTGTTCTATTACTTATTTCTTTTAATGAGGATTGAATTTATCCTAAAGGTAAGTAAACTTTCGAATCTTAACTTTTTAGTGTACTTTTGAGTTTTGCACTAAAATATAAGGCTTTTGTCGTAATCTATACCATGAGACAGGCAAACTTTCATAGAAAACATATAAACAGTTATAAAAATTTTTCATATAAATACGCGAAATAATAATGTTGTATGATCGTAAAACAAACCTTTGTTCATTATATTTTTGCTGAAATAGTATTATTTTTAAAGATAGATCATTTCGTGAGTCATCAAAACATTGTTTGTGACCCATTGTTTGGGTATTGTGTTAGATATAAAAATACATTAAACATTCATTTTGTTGATGATGAACAAGTAAAAATATTCATAAAGCTTTAAATTCAACTTTTAAATCTATTTAACCATTAAATTTATTTATCTTTAAAAAATCTAATAAAAATACTCGTAAAATATATTTTCATTCCAAGAATAACCTGCTTATAAAATTAATTTTGTATAAGATAAGGATTTTTAAATTTTCTAACTAAGCGTACATGAAGCCCAATAGCAAAAATCCAGTTGGGGCCCCTGTGTGACACTTTAACAGCTTCAATTTGCCTTCATTTATACATATATACTGTATTAAAAAAGTATATATAATACTAGCTGGTTTTTAGCTTGCTTTTTTGGATGGGGGGAGGGAAGGGGTTTCAGTGAGACACACAGCACCCCTGAAAAAAAGATAAGGTACACTGTTTTAATTCTTCATTTTAAAAAATGCGTCACAGTTGCTTTGTATTGGGTTTTTATGTTACATTTCTGTGTTGTTTGTTGTTTTCATGTGTTTAAATCTGTCGTATTTTCAATGAAAAGATTTTTAGAATAGCTTATTTCATCTGTCTGTTTTTCATTATAAATAACATTTTAGCCTTGTCTGTGTTCCCTCTGAGTCATTATTTAAAGACGCAGACCTGTCTTTTTAAAATCGGCAAAATACACCCTGCTTTCTTTTTTTAATATAGTGAAATGTACCCCTATTTTTGCAAAAATATCTCATAAAACTCTTCGACGAATGGCAGTATTGCAGTATTTCAAAATCCTTGTGCCCTAGAGCTTGCAAAATTATAGAACTTCCTTATTTCTGTAGGAAAACAGGTTATTCAATCATTGTAATCCAATTGTGTTTTTTTTAATTTTTAATCCATAAAATCATTTAAAGTTAATGTTTCTTTGTTTACCATACATAAAAATCACATTTTTTTTTTTTTAAATCACTACTAAACATGTTAATGCAATTTCTCTTGAAAAAATAGTTAAAAATATAAGAAACACTCTATATCTCAAGTTGAAACATCATGTGCAAATATTTGCACCTGTTTAGTAATAAATGTTTTTGAATCATGTAATAAATACATTGTTTTATTTATTTTATTTAAAGTATTCTTCCCTGTATTTATTTTCTGTCTACAGTAAACACTAGGCCTGGTAGCAAATTTTTATCAAATTCTTGCTCCATCCCATATATTTTGTTGGTTCTGCAAGACCAGTAGCAGAAACAGTGCAGCACGGCAGCGGGCATTGTAGATTACATTAAACTTTGCAGATTAATCCACCAAGTTAAAAAGAAATGCTGGGGTTAAAAAATAGCTGAAATTTGCTCAAGTTGCTAGATTTATAGTATTTATTGTATCCTTATATTATATTTTCTTTATAAAGGGAAATTTTGCTTACTTTAAGTGTTTTTGTCATTTCTTATGATAGTAGGCTTATTGACTTGCAGATAAATTTTAGTTTGCTGGTGACTGACGCAGAAAATTCTGCTTCTGGGTCTGCAAGTGTACATGATCTTAAAACTAAAAGTAAATAATACCATTTTTCAGACATAGCATTTTTATTTTGTAATTTTTATTGGTACTTTTGTAATAATTTTAACTAGATGTCTAAACTCATTATTAATTTCAGTACTTCTCCGTTATCCCATCAATCACTTTTCTTAAAAAAAAATTATTGCCAAAAAATTTCAACAACTAATAAATAAAAAGTAAGAATGTTACCATTGAAAAAAAAAAAAAATCAGAAAAGCTCTGCTTACTAATTTGCTAACTGTCAATTTTAAACGATATATTTTATAATATACTATTATTGAAAACTGAAATAAAAATCTTGGATATTTAATGCATTATTTTTCTTAACTATCCCTCTCGTCTGGTGAATGTTTAAGTGATATCAATTGAAACAGATCGATTATATGAAACTATGCATCAATAGTTTTTCCTCTTTTAATATCATTTTGTTGCTGTTTAAGAACATAATTGTTATTTTAATCAACAAAATATCTAATAAATCAGTAAAACATCATTAAAAACAGATATAAATACATTTGACATCAAGTAAATGTGACGCTACAATCATGTAATTTTGGCATTCAATTTTATAGTTTGGTGGTAGCATTTTCGGTACTTCTCCATTATCTTGTCAACTGCTTTCAATAAAAATAACTTTGGCCAAAATAGGATTAAATGCCAAAGATGTATGATTGTAGCGTTACATTCACTTGATGTCAGATGTTATTTTAATCCATAATATTATATGTGATGTGTTTATGTCATCTTATATGTGTTTGTCATCAGGGGATTTATAATTTGACCTTTTTCTGTATTTTTAATGGTGTTTTATTGGTTTACTAATTATTTCATTAATTAACATAAGAGTAAAGCTTTTAAATGATGGCACTATGATATTAAAAGAGAAAAAGCTTGAAAAATTTTGTGATTCATAGTTACCTACAACCTACAATAGATCAGGTTCAACTGAGGACTGGCCATTACAAACATTCACCAGCCGATAGAGTTAATTAAGAAAAATAATGTAAACAAATAAATATCCAAGATTTCTTTTTCTGTTTTCATTAAGATATTGTTAATTTATTGTTTTTTAAAGTTATTGATAGCTGAAACTTTAGTGAGTGAGTCTTTTCCAAATTTCTTGTTTTGTTTTTGTTTTTTGTGCGACGGGGGGGAGGGGTGTCCAATGGCTTCATTGTTCCATTTGTTTACTGTGTATTACAAATTTTAAAATTGGAGTTTGTTACAATACAATAGTTTTTTAATGAAAAGTGTCAAATATCCAAGATTTCTTTTTGTTATTTCATTAATTATATTGTTGATTTTATTGTTTAAAATTATTGATAGCTGACACTTTAGTAAGTGGGGCTTTTCCAAATTTCTTGTTTCTTTTTTGCAAAGGGGGGGGGGGGATTCCAATGGCTTTATTCTTCCATTTGTTTACTAGGCATTACATACAGTTTGTTAAGATACAATAGTTTTTATTTTATTTATATTTTTTTAACGAAAAATTGTCGATGGGTAGAGTTTTCGATTTTTTTTTTAAACCTCGCACAATATTATTATTTTACGACTTCTAATTTATAAAATTGTATACACAGACATGAAAATGCACTGAATGATTCAAATTTTATTATAATAGGCATCACCAAAGTCGAGAATTTCTCTTTAGCAAACAAGAATGTTAATTATTTTCTCACAGCTTGTTAGTTTCTCTCCTACATAATGCAAAAGATGGGATAATTAATCTGTTAGCCTCAATGCTTGTTTGTAACGAGCAAAGTCATATCATTTTATTTTACTTAAACTTACAGAAGTTTTTCTATATTCCATATTAAGTAATAGACAAGTAAATATTCCTATATTTAATATATTCCTGCTTAGATTTCCTTACTGTTACTAGTTTATTTTACAATTTGATTCAAATTAAATTTGAAACCATTTTTTCTATTACATTGTACTTTACTTGACAAAAGTTTTTCTTATAAAGCTTAAAAGCTTTATCTTTCTAAAAACTGATTCATTATCTGTATTATATAAAACTAAATATATTTAAAAATATTAATATGTTTGTTTACATCTTGAATTTATCTAAACATAATTTAAAAAAAAATTGATTTAAATCATGATTTTAATCACGATTAAAATTAAGTTGATTTAAATCAATGAACCCTGCGATGGGATAATGGAGAAGTACCTTAATTTCTTTGAATTTGTTTAGGTTGAATGTAAAGATAATAGAAGCTGCCTAATGCCACATGTGATCATTTATATTAAATTTTATTTTGAATTGATTTGAATTTTGTATCTTAGTTTGTTTTTTTTTTTTTTTTTTTTTTTTCAGGCACAAATTGTAGGATCCAAAAAGTCCCAGCATGGATAAATGGAGGTTAAAAAGATACTGCAAACATCAAGCAGTAAAAGCTCAGTTCTACATACAATTTTCAAGAAATTAAATTTCAAAATTGGTAAGTTTTTTAAGTAGTATTTCTGAATAAGGGATCATAACAATAAAAATTCATATCAAGTCTATGGATGTTTATATCTCCCTGTTATGTATTCTTTAATTATACTTTTCTGCAGCAAAATTGTAATTGATATTCATTAATGGTACTCTTTAAAGTATCTAAGCAAAAATAATTAAATGCAAGTTCAAAGATCATTAAATGGAACTTTTCTGCTATAAAGATAAATGCAACTTCCCTTCTTAAAAATGGAAATACATGCGCAAAATTAATACAATAAGGCCAATGCCAATTAATAGAAATGGTAAGGTTGAAAATTTAATATAAAATTTAAACCCTTTATTATTATTATTATTATTAACATAACTGCAATTTTAATGTAATCAAATGATAATCATAAAAAATATTTAACTATTTTTAGTTCAACTGTATATATATGTATATTAATTAAATTAAACTCTACAAAGAAAATATAAACAGTTTTTTGCAACAAATTTAGTCAAACAACTTTTATAAGTAAGCGAAAATCCATCTTTTTTATAATTTTCATTGATAAATATATTGAGAAAATTAATTATTTATTAACATGTATATTGAGAATCTAAAACTTAAAGTAAAATGTAGTTTTGGTTTGGGTTTAGACTTGGCAGTTATATCAAAACTAAATATATGGGAAATGAAAATTATATATTATATGCGTTCAATTGTGGTGTCATTTTGGTTAGAAACCAGGGTTGCCGGCTTTTTTTTGGTTTTAACCACTTTTAAAAAGCTGGCTTTTATTGAAAAAAAAGCCGATTTTTAGTTTTAAAAGTTGGTTTACAGCTAATTCGTTTTAGATTTTTATCAATTAATTTATAATACTCTTATAAATATTTTCTACTGAGAAAATTATAAATTTCTATTAAATTTTCTCAAATATATAAGTCTTTATAACTGCTAGAAGGCAACTGTGATGGCATTATGTCTGAAAATATATATATATATATAAATATTGAAAAGAATATAAGTTAGACTCCAAAAAAATAAATAAAATTTTAAAAAGCTTGTTGCTAAGCATATTCATGCATATGCTATTCATAATATTTTTAATAGTGAGAAATGATGTTTTTATTAAGACTATGCATAATTTTAAATGTTTACTAGAAATAAAATAAGACTTGTATATTAATAGCTCTTAAAATTAATTAAGCAATAAAGCATGTAACTAAGTAACCATTGTCCTCTTTAATTTTATAAAGCTGTAAAAATGAAAAAATTCGGGAGGGGGGGGGGGGTTAAGGGTCAGTAAGTGTAAACCAGATAAAGCAGTTGGTATGGCGCTTTTCAAATTTAGCTGACATATTTGCTATTCTAACTACAAATCACTCGCAAAACCATTTAAGTTTTATTCCAGTATTAATGTTTTCATTATCTAGAAATTGGGTTACTTATTAAATTCTAAATCAATTAAATGTCATTAAAACTAATTAAAAACAGTTTAAAATGTGTAGTGTATAATTACAATGCTTCATTGTATAAAAGCCAATTATGGCCAAAAAAAGCCGGTTAAAACCAGTAAAAGCCACCGGCGTGGCTTTTTTTAATTTTTAGCTGGCTTTTTTGCAACCCTGTTAGAAACCTACTTCAAACAAACAATTGCTATGTTGTATTTTCTATTTTGATATCTCACAACTAAGTGTTTTAATATTATATGTGGGGGTAACATTTTCTATGATTTATATTTAAGAAAAAATGAAACACAGCAAATGTTGTTTGAAGTCAGTTTCCAACCAAAATGTTAGATACTGACATCATACTAAAGCGTCTTTTGTAAGCCGGGAGGAGGGGGGGGGGGGGGAATTTGCTAATTTTTATAGAATGAAAGATTTAAAAATAACATTTATAATAATGCCAGGACCACAATAATTTGTTCCTTTAAAATTGCATCATTTATATACTTGAAAAACAATATTATGTAGATGGGGGATCTATATTACAATCCAAATTTGTTTTTGAACTGCAAGGATATTGATTGATGAAACTCTTTGTATTATTTTTTTTTTTTTAACTAGTTCTCCTGAAAATTAGTCAAATGCAACTGAAAAATAATTTCAACAGAGACATGATATATTACAAAATTTGGTATTAAATTAAGTTCGAAAAGCTACTCTCAAAATTCTGAGACTGAAACGCTAAACTTTTAAAAGCTGGCTTTTTCTTCTTTTTTTTTAATACATTCATATAAAGTGAAAATCATTTTGTTTTTTGAGAAATTTAAAAAGTTTTTATTTTATATTTTTTTAATTAATTTTAATTATGATCATGACGACGCAACGTACAAATAAACTGTTTAAGATAAAAGTTCCAACCAGGGGGGGGGGGGGGGGGTAATAGAAAATGTACGTCAACTGGGAGCCTTAAGGCTCCTGCTCCTGCCAGCGAAGGCACTCAAGAGCTAATGTTAATCATTTGGGGAGGGATTTTTCTAATATCTCGTTTGCATTTCGACATTTTAACATAATTTTTTTTTGTATTGGATAGCCGAGTTTCCATCTCTACATCACACTTTTTTTACTTTTTCAATTTTAGTTGCAGATAATTTTTAGAATGACACTTTCATTTTTAGAACCAGTTTTGAAAGTGAAAGTAACTTTATAAAATATTTCTGCGAGCAAAATCTATGATTTATATTTAAGAAAAAATGAAACAGAGCAAATGTTCTTTGAAGTCAGTTTCTAACCGAAATGTTAATACTGACATCATACTAAAGTGTCTTTTGTAAGCCGGGGGGAGGGGGTAATTTGCTAATGTTTTATAAAAATTATCAATTTTTGTAGAATGAAAGATTTAAAAATAACATTTATAATAATGCCAGAACCACAATAATTTGTTCCTTTAAAATTGCATCCTTTATATACTTCACAAACAATACTATGTAGATGGAATCTGTAACACAATCCAAATTTGTTTTTAAACTGCAGGGATATTGATTAAAACACTTTGTATTTTTTTTTCTTTAACTAGTTTTATAAATTAGTCAAATGCAACTGAAAAATAATTTCAACAGAGACATTATATATTACAAACATTGGTGTTAAATTAAGTTGGAAAAGCTACTCTCAAAATTCTGAGACTGAAAGGCTAAACTTTTAAAAGCTGGATTTTTCTTCTTTTTTACATTCATGTAAAGTGAAATAACTTTGTTGAGATTAAAAAAGTCCTTCCGGACAGTGCCGGGAGGAAGAGGTAGCTTTCATAATCCTTATTTAAAAAAAGCCAAATTATATCATTCAAACACACGAAGCTCAATTAAGTGGAAACCGAATATAGGAGATTCAATACTAATTTTTATCAATATAATGAATGAGAATTTCGCGAAATTAGTCAGCTTTATCCAAGCTGCTTTTCTTTAAAGTAACATATATTTGGCTGCCAAATTCGGCAATTTCTTAAAGTGCCTGTCATTTTAAGACAACATGGTGGATGAGGCTAAGCAGTGAACTTGGTCGAGACCTTAGTAATTGCTGTGCACATGCTCACTCACATCGGAATCGGTTAATATATAGGAGTGCTGTCGCATGCAAAAAATCAGATTTTTCAAAATGTCACCCACAATAGAAATTGAAACTGCTATATCTGAGCCATTTTTTAAGGTAAAGACAAACAAAAAATGCTTCTGAATCCTAATATCAAGGTCAAATGCTTAAGAAAGAAACCTTTTTCAATTTCTAATTTTTTTGCACCTCACTTTAAATATATATATTTTTTTTAATTTAATGGTCGCCATTTTGAAACAAGATGGCTGATGAATCTGGCCAGCGAACTTGGTCGAGGTATTGATGTATACTATCCACATGCCTTCTTACATCGAAATAGGCGAATACGTGTGTTATCGCGTGACAAATACAAGATCGTTTCAAAATGTTAGCCATGCTAGAAATTCAAAGTGCTATAAATCAACCATTTTTTAAGATATAAACAAAAGAACAAATTTTCAGAAACAAAAACTGTTCCGGAATCTTTGTATCAAGGCCAAACACATAAAAAAATCTTTTTCATTTTCCAATTGTTTAATACCTCATTTTGAATTTTAAATTTAATTTTTTTTTAAATGGCAACCCTTTTGAAACAAGATGGCGAATGAAGCTGTACATAGTACATAACGAACTCGGTCGAGACATTGGTATGTACTATGTACAGACCAAGTTACATCCAAATAGGTTCATAATTACGCCTGTTATCGCGTGACAAAAATCAGGTCGTATTAAAATGTCAGCCACAAGAGAAATTCAAAATGCTATTACTCAGCCATTTTTTTTAGATATAGACGACAGAAAAACTGTTCCGGAATCTTTGTATTAAGGTCAAACACATACAAAAAGAAAAATCTTTTTCACTTTCCAATTTTTTGGTATCTCATTTAAATTTTTTTATTTTTTTAAATGGCCGCCATTTTGAAACAAGATGGCGGATGAAGCCGGCCAACGAACTCGGTCGAGATATTTGTATGTACTATGTACACACCAAGGTACATCAAAGTCGGTTCATAAATACGCCTGCTATTACGTGAGAAAAATCAGGACGTTTCAAAATGTCAGCCACGCTAGAAATTCAAAATGCTATAACTCAGCCATTTCTTAAGATACAGACGAAACAAAAACTGCTCCCGAATCTTTTTATCAAGGTCAAACACATAAGAAGAAAATATTTTTTCAATTTTTAATTTTTTGGTACCACATTTCAAATTTAAATTTTTCTTAAAAATTTAAATGGCCACCATTTTTAAACAAGATAGCGGATGAAGCTGACCAACGAACCCCGTCGAGACATTGGTATGTACTATGCATAAACGAAGTTACATCCAAATCGGTTCATAAATACGCCTTTTATCGCGTGACAAAATTCAGGACGTTTCAAAATGTCAGCCACGCTAGAAATTCAAAATGCTATAACTCAGCCATTTTTTAAGATATAGACAAAACAAAACTGCTCCGAAATCTTTGTATAAAGGTCAAATACATAAAAAAAATATTTTTCCATTTTAAATTTTTTTGTACCACATTTCAAATTTTAAATTTTTAAAAAATTTTTAAATAGCCGCCATTTTGAAACAAAATGGCGGATGTAGCTGGACAACGAACTCGGTCGAGAGATTGGTATGTACTATGTACACACTGAATTACATCCAAATCGGTTCATAAATACGCCTTTTATCGCGTGACAAAATTCAGGACGTTTCAAAATGTCAGCCACGCTAGAAATTCAAAATGCTATAACTCAGCCATTTTTTAAGATATAGACGAAACAAAAACTGCTCCGGAATCTTTGTATAAAGTTCAAATACATAAGAAAAAATATTTTTCCATTTTTAATTTTTTGGTACCACATTTCAAGTTTTAAAATTTTTTTAAATTTTTAAATGGCCGCCATTTTGAAACAAAACGGCGGATGAAGCTAGCCAACGAACTCGGTCGAGAGATTGGTATGTACTATGTACACACTGAATTACATCCAAATCGGTTCATAAATACGCTTTTTATTGCGTGACAAAATTCAGGACGTTTCAAAATGTCAGCCACGCTAGAAATTCAAAATGCTATAACTCAGCCATTTTTTAAGATATAGACGAAACAAAAACTGCTCTGGAATCTTTGTATAAAGGTCAAATACATAAGAAAAAAATATTTTTCTATTTTTAATTTTTTGGTACCACATTTCAAGTTTTAAAATTTTTTAAAATTTTTAAATGGCCGCCATTTTGAAACAAAACGGCGGATGAAGCTGGCCAACAAACTCGGTCGAGACATTGGTATGTACTATGTACACACCGAATTACATCGAAATCGGTTCATAATTACGGGAGTTACAGTGTGACATAGGTCATATATATATATATATATATATATATATATATTACCATTAATTAAACATAACCTGCCACCGTCAATTAGTATGAATTAAAGCTGTAAGTATTAAAAAAAATATTATAAGAATTATTATGGAAGAAAAAAGAAAAAAGTGGACACCGACAAAAATTGAAAAGCTTATACATTGAATTACGTTATCGAGGGCACAGAATTCAATGATATAAGCAAAATGGTTGTTTTCTATGGGAAAAATAAGCTAAAGCTAAAATTAATTTTCCCCTGTGCCCGAACAACCACTAAAATCAAGTGAATTGATTAAAAATGAAAGCAGAATAGAAACAAATAATATGAAATGGAAGAATCAATAAAACGTATTTAAATATTTATAGGATATAAAATAGAAATAATAAACACCATACCGATTAATATTTCAGTATTTTACAAAAATCCATGTGCACATGTCTGCCAGTATATCAAAAAGATTAAGGTGAATAAAACAGTTAAGAAATCACAGTAAATGATACCAAAGGATGCAGTTAATACATTTTAAAATAAAATTTGAAATACCTTGTAAAACAAATTAAATCTAATATAAAATAAATAGATATTAATTACATTATTTAAAATGCACTATTAAATTAATAGATAACAGTTTAACAATATCGTCAAAATTTAGCTAAAAATACACCCTGGTGTATAATTTGTAACTGAAATGGAGCTAGAAAAATTAAAAAATATAGCAAACTGAAAGATACAATTTTAGTGCTGCCATCTATGAATAATTATATTAAACATCTATCGCAAGATAAAAATTTGCAAGCTGTTGAATGTAAATAACTGTTTAAACAGCAAAACCAAACAAATCCTTATACATAGAGAATTATAGAACAACCACTAAAATCAAGTGAATTGATTAAAAATGAAAGCAGAATAGAAACAAATAATATGAAATGGAAGAATAAATAAAACGTATTTAAATATTTATAGGATATAAAATAGAAATAATAAATACCATACCGATTAATATTTCAGTATTTTACAAAAATCCATGTGCACATGTCTTCCAGTATATCAAAAAGATTAAGGTGAATAAAACAGTTAAGAAATCACAGTAAATGATACCAAAGGATGCAGTTAATACATTTTGAAATAAAATTTGAAAGACCTTGTAAAACAAATTTAATCTAATATAAGATAAATAGATATTAATTACATTATTTAAAATGCACTATTAAATTAATAGATAACAGTTTAACAATAACGTCAAAATTTAGCTAAAAATACACCCTGGTGTATAAATTATAACTGAAATGGAGCTAGAAAAATAAAAATTAAGGCAATCTGAAAATACAATTTTAGTACTGCCATCTATTAATAATTATATTAAACATCTATCGCAAGATAAAAATTTGCAAGCTTGTGAATGTAAATAACTGTTTAAACAGCAAAACCAAACAAATCCTTATATATAGAGAATTATAAACCTAATATAAATCACACAAAGTATTTAAAACTATTGTTAATAATATTTAAAAGCATACAATATGTTCTATTAGCTAAATTACTTAAACTAAACTAAGAGTTTAAATAATGTTAGAACATTGATAATATATAGCATATATCTATATGCTATAAAACAAAATATATTCAGTAGTAATTAATATAAATAATTATTAAAAATTATCTAAAAATTATTTTTTAATGAATTATATATAAGATATTTATAAAATGAACAGGAAATAACAAACATGTGGAAGTATATAGAAGGTTAAATAATACTTAAAATCCCATTACTTAAAACGCACAAATATAGAATGTGGATTATTTTCAGACATCCATAAAAATCCATAAAGAATGAATATGGGACATTCAAAAACATTAAACTAAGAGTGGCATACTATTAGTAATTAATATGATATTGTCCTAAGTAAATTAAAATTTAATAAAAAATAATTGTAAATTAGATTAATGAATAATTAAGCTAATTATAATATTAATGAAAATCTCCAACTTACATATAAAATATCAAATCAACATACACATAAAATACATAACAAAAAAATAGTAATAATACAAGAGCCCCGCTTTTTTTTTTTTTTTTTTTTAATAAATAATTAACCATTGCGTATTATCCAGACAACACCACCCTCCTCCGTACTCTAACATCTACCCACCCAACCATCCTATAATATTTTTTTATATTCTTTTACAATTTTTAATTTTTTATAGATATTTTTTTTTTTTATATAATTTTTTTGTAATTTTGTTTACGCATGTGTTAATTTGTGTTTATAGATCATGTAAGAAAAGTACTAATTGTATATTAATGAATATATGAATTTTTTTGGAAAACCATGATTTAATGCATCATAAATTAGTTTTTTAATATTATTGTTAATTAGAGGAGAAGAACATAAACATTTTATTCTATATAAATGATTAAGTATTATATTACGAAATACAGAATGATGTAGACAAGATTTAAAATTTGTAAATGTATTAACTGCGAATTTAAATTCTTTACGTTTGTCAAACAAATCTGTGATTGTTTTATTGTCTTTTATTGTAATTTTAAGATCTAAGAAGTTAATTGTATTGTTAGATAAAAGGTTTTCCGTTAATTCCAAATTAGTGGGATAATCAACTGGAAATCGAGTAATTGCAGATTGATCAGTTTCAATTAAAATGATGTCATCAATATAACGATATAAATGTAGATTATTATTAGTAAAATTGCGTTCATAATGAGATAAGTATAAGTCTGAGAGTAAACTGGAAGTACAACCGCCTTGTGGTATACCGACATGCTGTAAATATAAAGTATTATCTTGCAATATATAATTATTATAGATAATGAAGTTAGTTAAAGATTTAAAATATGCAATATCTATATAAGATGGTAATTCCAGTTTTTTATAATACTTTTTAAATAATGCATTTATAATTTTATGTAAATCTAATAGGTCTATATTATTAAAAAGATCTTTGAAGTCATATGTCGTTATATTACAAACAGAATGAAGATTTTTTAAAATCTTAACAAGTTGATAGCTATTTTTTATACAATGTGTATTATCATTGTTTGTAGTAAGTTCATATATTTGATTAAGAATTTTTAAGAGAAGTGTATTGGCTTTATTATTATATGTATTACAACCAATAGTAACAGTCCTAAATTTAATAGGAGTTTTATGAAATTTGGGAATAAGAACTAAATATGGATAATTAAAATTAGTAGATAAAATATTTAAAAGTTTATAATAACTTCGAATTTTACGATTATTTACAATAACATTTTCATTAGTTTTTTGAAAAGACTTATTAGAAGAAATAGAATTTGTAAGAAGTTGGTGATAATATGATTTACATATAATAGCATAATTGTTAGGAGATTTGTCTACATATGTAATAACGAAGTTTTTTTGTAATTTAGTAATTTGTTGGAAATAATGCTGTGTATTAATAGAAACCAAATCAGCAATATTATTTTTTAAAGCCATAGTTAATTTTTCAATTACTAATATCTTCCATTGATTAAAATATTCAATAGGCTTATTATAAGAGATAGAAATTTTATAAATAAAAATATCAATATCATATGTAAACTGTTTGATAATAGATTTAACATTAAATTTAGATGGAAGTCTATATTTAGTACCATAACCCATTAGTTGTTTCAATTTAAAATCATGAACAATATCAAGATTTCCAGTGATTATATGTCCATGATCATTGTTTATGTATTTTTTTAGAGTGGGGTCTTTGCAGTTACACGGAAAAGTACTTGCAGCAGATGTATTTTTTGAAAATGTATTATAGTTAAAAATTTTTCTCCCAATTGTATTCGGATATTTAAAATATATATATATATATATAACCAATAATTAAACATAACCTACCACCATCAAAAACCGTAATATTATGAATTAAAGCTGTAAGTATATAAAAAAAAAAGATTAAATTATTTATAAGAATTATTATGGAATAAAAATAAGAAAGTGGACACCGACAAATAATGGAAATGCTTATATATTGAATTACGTTTTCAAGGGCACAGAATTCAATGATGTAAGCAAAATGGTTGTTTTCTGTGGGAAAAATAAGCTAAAGCTAAAAGTTATTTTCCCCTGTGCCCTAACAACCATTAAAATCAAGTTAATTGATTAAAAATGAAAACAGAATAGAAACAAATAATATGAAATGGAAAAAACAATAAAACCTATTTAAATATTTATAGGATATAAAATGAAATAATAAACACCATACCGATTAATATTTTAGAATAAATCCACGCGCACATGGCACCCATATCGTAAAGATTAAGGTTAATAAAACAGTTAAGAAATCACAGTAATTGATACCATAGGATGCAGTTAATACATATTGAAATAAATGTTAAATAACTTTTAATATAATATAAAATAATATAAATAGAAAGTAATTACATAATTAAAATGCACTATTAAATTAATTAAAAACCGTTAAACAATATCGTCAAAATTTAGCTAAAAATTCCCCCTGGTGTAGCAAATTATAACTGAAATGTAGCTGGAAGAAGTAAATCTAGAACTTATCGAAAAAAAAAAACACAAATTGTGGTGCTGCCATCTAATATTACTTTTATGATTTAATTGTCAAAAGACTTGCTTCAGTTGTAAGCAATTGAATGTAACAATTGTTTTATTAACAGCAAAACCAAAAATATCCTTATATATAGATAATTATAAACTGAATATAAACCACACAATGTATTTAAAAAAAAAAAAAAAAAACTATTGTTAATAAAATTTAAAAAGCATACAAAATATTCTATTAGCAAATTTATTTAAACTACACTAAGAATTTAAATAATTCTAGAACATCGATAAAATATAGCATATAGCTATATGCTATAAAACAGAATATATTCATTAATAATTAATATAAATAATTATTAAAAATATAAAAATCTTTAATAAAAACTATTATATATAAGATAATTATAAAATGAACAGGAAATAAAAAACATATGGTAGTATAAAGAAGGTGAACTGATACTTAAATTCCAATTACCTAAAAAGCACAAATATAGTGTGTGGATTATTTTATACATCCATAAAAATCCTAAAAGTATGAATGTGGGACATTCAAAAACAATAAACCGATAATAAAATATATATATATATATATATATCAGTTTTGAGCGGAGGGTGGTTTCGGGGTCTGGGGGTCATGATCGATGAAAATATACCAAAATTTTTTGAAATCGCTTTCCTCCGAACGGCTGCAATAGGTAGCTTTTTTGTAAAGAAAGCTACCTAAAAGTTTTTAATGTTTTATATTTTTTAAATTAATTTTAATTATGATCATGATGACGTAACTTACAAATAAACTGTTTAAGATAAAAGTTCCAATCAAGGGGGGGGGGGGGATAGAAAATGCACGTTAACTGGGAGCCTTAATGAAGCATAATAAATTTGATTATGTGAATAACCTTAAATATGTCGAAGCAATTCAAATTTTCCTACATATGTTAATTCTCAAGTAATTTTTTATGCATACATTTTTTTTTATTTAAGTAAAAAGATTGGGAACTTTTATGTTTGCCAGGTGCAAATCCTGCCAACCGCATTTTTTTCCTTGTCAGTGACAGCTTTTATTTTTTGCGTATGGAAATTAGAAATAATACTTTGATCATGAAATTAAATATTTTGCTTTGTGGTCTTCTTTACAAATTTTTGTTTTTATAAAACTTCTTTAAAAAGACAGTATGAGAATTTTTTTTTAATTTTTCTGTATTTTAAATGATATTAGTAAAAGGCATGTATCTAATTTAATGAAAATTATGTATTTTAAATCAAATAAGAGAAGGGTTTATATTTAAAATTAAATGAATTCAACACAAAATAGGGCTATAAGAGGAATTTTTGTCAATTTATCACCTGATATACTAACATAAAAGTAGTACCAATACCAAGTTAGAAATTAAAAATTCTCTTATTTTGTTTTACACAAAATTTTGTTTGACTCCTCTAGCCATAATGATATTTTACTCTGAATTTTAATGTTTTGAAAATTATTTGTTTCAGATGCTGTTGAGAAAGAAACTTATATCAAGGGCACGCATTGAAAGAGTATTAAAGGCATGTATAAGAATGTAAATGTTATGTAAAAAAAAAAGTCTATAAATGTAAATTAAAGTACTTTAAATGTATTTGCTGGTGTTGTTATTTTACAGTATTTTTTCCTTTCTTAACAGTGATTTAAAATGTATGTACTTCAGCAATTGAATTGTTTAAAACTTAAAATTCATGCATTCTAAAGCAGCGAGTAAAATAATTGTATAATTATTTTTAAATATTACATCCTTACTGGAATAGAAGATGTAAATAGATTTAGTTACAGGAGTTTATTAAGTATTTTGTGAATATCATGATGTGAAGTGATTTTAATATATTTTTTATGTGTTTAATGGCAAGCTTTTCATTTATTTACTATAAAAAATAATTAAGGAATTCAATGGATCTCAGACGTAGAACAACTAGATTGAATGTATTATTTATTATTTCATTAAAACCAAAACTTGACAGAACAAGTTATCAGGTAAGCTTTAGATATAATGGAATCTAATGGTATAAATATTATGAAACTTTTATGATCTTGTGTGTTTTTACAATTCCAGCTAAAGGGAAGAGAAAATATACCTAATTCTACCCTACCTAAAAATAGAAGTTTTTATTGCCCTTGAATATGATACCTATTTAATTGATTTCAAATTTAAGATCTGACATCATAAAATTTTATCACTATTTTCCTTTGATTTATGTTAAAAATTAAATACTAAAAATTTTGGTTTGTTTAAAGTAAATGTAATATATATAATTGATTATTAACAGAACTTAATAATATATTATAAATAGTAAATATTGAGCTAAATGCTTACATACTTTTAAAAAATGTTTTCTCTTGAATTTTAATTTAAAGAAATGTAATTAGTTCAGAAAAAAAATATAACAAATACAAAACTTATTTGTTACTTGAGAATGAAGTATTTTCATTATTTCTTCGCCATGGAGTAGATAATGTTCTTTATCTGTTTTTATAAATCATGAAAAAAAAAAGAGTATGAGAAAATTGATACTGCAGAAGAATCGATAAAAATTCTGAGACTTTTTTTGTTAGAATTTCATTTAGCGCATACTCAAATTTTTCATTTTAAATGAAAACTTCTTGCACATTCACAATTTCAATTTTGAAACTAAATACATGAAATTTTTAAACAAGCTTACTACATTTTTCAGTTCTCTCAAATGAGACATGTCTTAAGTTATGGTTGTCTAAATATACTTACACGCATGAAATTTGCAGACATTATTTTAACCCTTTCATTCCCATGGTAGAATACGTTCTAGAAATTACGTAGTTCAGAGAATCCGAATTTACACCAAAAAATTTCTATGTTAAATTTCGCTTTATTTAAATACGGAATGGTCTGTTATTAAATAGACCAAATATTGCTATTTTAATTTTCTGTTATGAACTTGGAACATCCGAATTAAAAAATCCACTAACATCATGATACCGTTCGGACTCACTGGGAGTGAAAGGGTTAATATGAATTTTTTTTTTTCTTTTAAGTACTACCAGTATTAAGTTGTAACCAATGTTTTCGATGATGGCCTTTCCCAAAGGCTGTTGTATCCCAAAACTCTGATTAAAATGAAAAATTGGACAGTGTTAAAAAACAAAGATTTTAGCCTTTTATTTATTTATTTATTTTAAATATAGAAAGTGCTATTTAACTTTATTTTTATCTATATTAAATAAAAAACTACAAATTTGATGTACTTATGAATTAAAACGACTTTGGAAAAGTATGAGGAATATCAAAAGAATGAAATTAAATTTATTTAATACATGTATAACAATTGGTGTTGAATTCAGAGGGTGGTCCAGGAGGGAATCCTGCTCTTTCCCCTATAGAAGGTTTGAGATTTATCCCTTTTAATTAACAAAAGTGCAATTTGCCCACCAGATCTCTGAAATACACCCCCTCCCCCCCCCCCCTGCCTGGAGCCACAGAAATCCCTCCCAGAGAGGTCTGAATTCAACGCCGATAACAATATTTAACTATTTTTTAAACTGTTCTAAGAAAATAATGAATTTTTTATGCATTCAGCTATTACTGTTAAAATTTGTTATTTTTCAAAAATTTCAATTCGATTTCTTTTTGATCGCGAATTTTAATACAGATTTTGCTTAGGAGTAAAATTCATTTGTTAGAAAAGTATATTAAGTCTAGACCAATAGACCCTTGCAAGGCTTTTGCACTGTAATCTTTACTGTAAATTAAATACATTTTTCCTAAATTTATGTTTGCAATTTTTGTTTTTAAACCAAACAAATTGTACTAATAGGAGTGTACTATGTCAAAAGCTTTTCGTATAAAATCCAACTCAACTTTATGTATTTACCTAAAAAAAGGGGTGTTGAAATCAGAAAAAAATGTGTATGATGATATTAATCTAATAGTATAAAGAAAATTCAGTTTGTTATATTAGATATGGGCAAAGAATCCTATCCAATGATACCCCATTCTTATTAGTTGAAAAAAAGAGATGTTTATAACAGAAATAATATATAATTTTTCTCTTGAAATGAACTAGTATTTTCATCGTATTCCTTTTTCATGCTTATTATTAAATATTTTTAGTATAATTTATTTATATTGAAGGATTCCTATATTTGCGAAAAACAACAGGAAAAATAATTATACAAAAAGAAATCTAATAAAATATTTTTTTAATAATATAAATGTAAGATTTTAAAAATAAAAAAAAATGAGGGGGGTTGCAATTGCACCACCTGTCCTTTCTAAATGATGCTTCTGATTTTTATTAATTTTATTGTACACTGTAACATTTCTATTAAAAAAATAGTGGTAACCTGGACAACAATTGTCCAGGCTACCACTATTTTTTAATAGAAATCTTTCAGTGTGCGCCGTTGCTCTGTTTAAGATAAAATTAATAGATATCTGAGGTCTCATTTAGGAAAAACAGGGTGGGGCAATTGCCCTCCCTTCCTATTTATTTTATTTTTTTATATAAAGCGCCCGATACTGATCCGAAGAGCATCCCAATGGCGCATGCCGGACGAGCAGAGGATGCAAATTCTATTCGTTTTAACTGGTCCTATGAGCGTCCTACTGTCATCTTATGAATGGCTGAAAACGACGTCCGGAGGACGTGATTAGGTGTTTCTTTCTGCTCCCCCCCGGACGTCCGCCGGATAACGGTGGGATATTGTAGGATGTCCGACGGACGAGGCAATATACTGCATAGGACGTCTTTCGTATGTCCTCAGGACGTGTTTGTGCTGTATGAGTGGGCTTGGCTATTTCCATGAGTACTTGCAGTGTAAGTCACGAGCTACGATTTCTGGCTACTAGTATTTTAGAACGGAAAAGTGTGACTTATTTTGTCGGAGATACCTCATTAAGTGAATAAGGCCAAGCAAACTTTTCGAAAATAACAGTGGCAAACAAGCATGTGACAAAAACCCATGGAATTAGCCGCTTATAATAATAATATTAAATACTCAGTGTGTTTATCATTAAACATACTTATTACATATACTCCAGACACATTCTAGGATAATTAAGATTTAACCATTATTTTTTAAACTAAAGTTATACGAGCTAAAAATAAAAACAGTACTTTTAGAGGCTTATAATTATGTTTTTGGCCATTCCATTAAAAACTGAAAAAAGTCCTGCACGTGACACTTACATAAATACCTATATCTATTAACTTATAAATTGTTAAAATATAAACTATACATTAAAAGTAACAAAAAACCCTTGATTTTTATATTAGCATAGTTGTTTTAATTTGAGGATATAAGAGCATTGTTAAAATAGTAGTAATATGTAGAAAAGCTGTTCCAAACATGACATGGAATGGCCCTTTTGATAATAAAATGTCCAACTTTATTTTAATTATAATAAGGGATTTTCTTATATAATTTTACAACATTATGTTTTAACTTATAATGAATCCTTTGAAATTTTACTGTAGTAAATACCAGATAATAATACTTACAATATATTACCTAGAACAGGTGAACAGTGGTTGTCAGCCTGAGTGCCACGACAAACCCCAGGTATCACAAAATGGTTGGGCCAATTTTGGCTTGTTGTTGGCTAATTGTCGCTCCACGTTAGTCCACAGTAAAAAATGTCCACCTTTCTGTACCATTTGCCAACAAAGGCCCAAACATTCGCTGCTCTGAATGCTGCTCAGATACGCTCCAAATTTGAGGAATCTCTACACCTAACATTTCCCGATCATTTGTCAACCCTTAGTACACCTAATCCTAACATTTCCCAGCAGTTTCCACAAGCTGCTAACGATGGGCCAACAAATTGTGCTACTTACAAGGAAGGTCTCCTTAAAGCGCATACTCTGATTTTTTTTTTTTTTTTTTTTTTTTTTTTTTAATGCTAATGTAACGTAACTACTTATGTATGCAATAAAGGAACAGTTAAATTTAGCGGCGAATTCCAGTAGAAAGTCAATAAAAAAATAAAATACATTCGATTATTTGGCGCGAAAATACGAAAGCGACAAGCGAGCAGCACTTTTCCTCGTCAAAAGCAAGCAATTTTAATGCATCTGAAAGTTGCTTGTTATGATTTTTAAAATGCGCCGTATTTAATTAATTTAAACTTAAACAATGAAAGAGGTTTTTTTCTGTATTACATATACATATTACTTATTGCTGTAGTTTTTTAATTATACCACTGGAGAAGAAAAAAAATTCTATGTTTTGCAAGTTGCAAATATCTATTTTAAGTTATAGACAAGCTGACATTCGATTTTTAATTATTCAGTTTGTTTCTTTTATAGTTTTCAAGTTGCAAATATTTACTTGTGAGTATTGTTGCATGTGCAGTAATATAGATTTAAAACGTTCTATAAAGTAATAAATAATTCCCCCTTTTTTTCTTTTAATTACCGATTTGAATGAAAAATTTCCATTGCTTTATCCTCCAATCCACGATTTTTTAAATTTAAACGGCTATTCAAAAATAAAGTCCACATGAAGAATGTTGCCGTTATACATTTCCATAGCAACAAAATCAAATCGACAGGCTCAATCGGACTTATTTTTGAGCTTGAAACAATTTAAATCGATTTAAATCTTGTTTTAAATTTTAAAATATGATTGTTAAATTTCATCATAAATACATATAAATATATATGACAAAACTATTATATATAGTTAAAACAAACTAAAACTGACGAAACTAATGTTATTTAAATTAAACTTACTAAAACAAGTTCAACATGAAACATTTTATCCTTAAAGAGTATTTGACATAAAAGCGTATTTTTTTAAATTTTATTCCATCGCCGGTTAAAAAATTATTTTAGCATTATCTGGCAACCTTGGCTCCGAGATTTAAAAAAAGGAGAGAGAGAGAGAGAGAGAAAGAGAAGCACTGATTTGAAACGCCATTAACATGTTGAGTGCAACGATGACTGACACTGAAGCTGAAAAATTTATAATGTTTTAAGTAATTTTTAAGAAAGTATAATCCTGTAATAAATAAAAGGTAAGTAAATTTTAAATTCATTTTCAGTTACTCAAAACAATATATACATTTTTAGTTTTATATCATATTTTAGACCGTCAGTCATCGGTGAATGATGCGTTCTAAACGGAAAGTTTAGTGTCAGTCACCGGTTACTGACGTGGCTCTTAACGTGTTAACAGTGTTATCACTTTGAGGGGCTACCGAGTTGGCTTCAACTTTACGCCCAGTCTCTTGATGAATGTCTAAAATGAATGAGCCATTGGGATAGAAAGTCTAACTGTAGTATAAATATTACGTAATAATTTTATAAAAAATAAAAATGTAAAATTACTTTTAAAGAAAAGTGGTATTAATTAAAAATAAAAATATAAAAAATGTAAAATTACTTTTAAAGAAAACTGAAACATCATTTTGTATGTAAACAAATTCCATATATAAATTATGCTTAAATTTTACTGGTAGTAATTTGAATACTTTTGAAACAGTATAATGTTCGAGTACATTGAGAAATTTAACAAAATGGTCACAAAAGAGAAGGTTTTTACGTCTCTAAAATATTACTTTATATGAATATTGTAACTTTTTATCCATATAAAATATGGATATATAATTGCACTTACTAATTGCAGTTTCTAAACAATGTAATTTCTAACCTTAGTGACTACAATGACCTCTCCACTTATGCGACTCCAGTGTTAAATTCAGGAATTTTTCTCCGGGAGGGATTTCTGCAACTTCGGGGGGATATTTTAGAGGGCTTTTTTTTGGGGGGGGGGGGGAGAATTGTACACTTGTCCATTAAAAAGCATAAAATCTCAAACATTCCTCTGGGGGGGGGGGAGATATGTCAAAGTTCTGGGGGAATGTACCCCCCAGACCACCCCCTGAATTCAACACTGTGCGACTCTCGTTAAATTATTCTCATATGCCAATTTTTTCAGATTATTTCTGTGCCTTGTGAGAAATGATGTAAAACATCTCTCATATACTATATACAATGTTTTTTCTCACCTATATGACTTAAAATTATCATATTTACGTTTACAATTTTCAGTTACCCACCTTTATGTTTATTTTACATACTTTGATAAACTTAAATTGATTGATGTATGTAAAAATGGAATTTGTAATCAATTTTTCACACACTTACTGGTGTGCTACAGTTCTACAAATTATGCCCAATTGTGTCTTCTGGTTGAAAGTACAATATTTTTCTATTTTCGTAATTAAATTATCAGTAAATAGATCATTTTTACTTTCTTCTGTCTTTACAAGAATTCGTAAAAATTTTCGAAATCCTGTTTTCGACGGATTTACACGTTTTAGGGGTCAGAGGTCCCAAAAAACATGTTTTTACAAAATGTCTGTCTGTGAGTCTGTGAGTCTATCTGTCTGTGTGTGACATAAATTTTGTGGGCATTCTATCTCAAGAACTAATGAACGGACTTTGATAAAACTTTAGATTCAGCAGTTAGTCCCTGATATAAATTGATGCTGATTGCTTTTTGGTGTAAATCGCTCTTGCATGAATTTTCATCAAACTTTAGATTCAGTTAGTCCCTGATATAAATTGACCCTGTTAAGTTTTTGGTGTAAAATGCCCAGCAGGTGCTACTGCAATGCAGAACTTTTCACGATTTCCACAATAGCTCTATATCAAAAACTAAAGCATGAATTTTCACCAAATTTCAAATTCAATTAGAAGTTGACATAAGTTGTTGCTGATTAGATTTTGGTGTAAATCACCCAACCGGTGCCGCTGTTATAATGCATTTTTCAGGAAGTATTAACATGTATGAGATAGAAGAAAGTTTTGGGATTGCCACATCCGACTAGTTAATATATGGCAACCGGAAAGAATAGTAAATGTTTTAATATTACTGTAAATACTATTTTATAATTGTATTAACAATCTTACTGATCTCCCTAATGCTATCCTGAAATTTTACCATTTTCCTAAACCCTGGAAAATATCTGTTATATCACCCATTCCTAAACCTCGTTGTAATCTGCAAGACCCTACTAACTTTTGCCCCATCGCACTTCTACCCTCTATAAGTAAAGTCGTTGAGCGTGTCATAAAGGTCCAGCTCCATGATATTCTAGATGACAAACAACTTCTGATACCTGAGCAATTTGGATTCAGAGCCAAACATTCAACACAACATCAACTACTTCGAGTTGTGGAATTCCTCAGTGAAAACCTCAACTTGAATATTCCAGCTGCTGCTGTTTTCCTGGATATCGCTAAGGCTTTTGTCAAAGTCTGGCATGAGGGCTTTATATACAAGTTAACCCCTTAAAGGCCACCGGTATATTATATATACCACTTAATTTTAATTCCTAAATTGGCACCAGTATTTTAAAACTAAATTTTGCATTATTTAATGTACGTGAAGTTAAGATTTTACTTATTTTCATTATATTTTTTCATGTAAATCCTGTTGTCAATCAATCATTATGCCACATAGTAAACTTCTCTTTGACGGCTATAGACGCAAGTGTCCGTCAACGTGTTAATCAAGCTCGTAATCTATGCTTAGACTTATTCACCTATCCCTACCTTAGCGACCACACTTTCTGCGTCCGTATTAACAATATGGGTCAACATCACAAAATACGGAAATTGCAGTCCGCACAATAAAATTTCTATTTAATGTTATATAATGCAATTTTCTTTTTTACATTCTAATAAAAAATATTCTTATAAGTATTTTCAAGACACATTATATTCATAATAACACAAAAATAAAACAATTAAAATACTTAAAATTTCAGATTGTCATTTTCCTGGCATGTCACACTGTGATGTGTGCAAAGTAAAAGGCTTTCTGCTATCATGTACAAATATCTTTTTCTAGTTTTTTAATTCATAATTAATAAGTATGCCTTATATAACACATATATATGGAAGGTAACAAGTTCTGTATTTTATAAATAGTTTTCCATAATTGAAATATGATTGTCACTGAAAATGAATGTCATTGTCCTGGCATGCTCATTTTAGTTCTTTATGAGGTATAAAGATGGCGCTGTAGAGTAATTCTTCTTGTTCTTGCCATAATTCAAGTCAGAAGTGGTAAAATCATTGCTACCAGCAAGATCTTTTAGATAGTTTGAAAATAATGTGTTTAAAGGCTTTGTAAAAATTAAGTAGACTTTTATTATATAATTTTCCTGGCTTCTATAAATTACAAATAAAACTGAATATTACACTGAATTTGAGGTAAGGAAACATACTCCTTTAAACAAAATTAAAATGTTAGATCTAAAAATAAAAAAAACTAGAATGTGGAAAATGTTTTAGAATGAAATCGTCATTATCCTGGCATACATATGCCAAGAAAATGACACATAATTATAATTACATAATAATGAACTTAAGCTCTTCAAACTTTAACAATTTTACATATAAATTCCTTTATTCAACTGTTCAACCAACATTTTAAAAAACATCAGAAGCTTTGAAACGATTTAAATTTTCAAAATTTTTGTTTTCAAAATCTCACATTTTGTGATATTCACCCATATACTCTCTACATTATACCGTATACTCGCTGGCTTTCTTTAAGGCTCTGTCCTCAGCCTTACATTATTCAATATTTTCTTTAACGATATTCCGCGCACTCTGAGGACTTTTCTTGCCCTGTATGCGGACTACACGGCAATGTACGCCTCAGCTCGATATGTCTACACCTTATACAAAATTCTGCAAAAATATTTAGACGACTTTATTAGCTAGTGTACCTTATGGCGCATAAGGCTCAACGAATAAAAAACTGTTGCTGTATATTTTTCTAGAAAACTAACAAATCCCATTCATCTTATTATTAACAACACTACCCATACCCTGGACTAACCCTACCAAATGTCTGGGGGTTACCCTGGATAAATGTTTAACTTGGTAAAAACACTCCACCAATATTAGAGTCCAAGCTGCCGGTATCTCTAAGTCTCTCTCCTCTCCTCAAAGGCAAAACTTTTTCCATTAGAAATAAAGTTCTAATATATAATGCTTGCATTACACCCATTCTAACATACGCCTGCCCCATCTGGTGATTTGCCTGTAAAACAAGCATGAACAATCTTGGTAAAGCACATAACAGAAATCTTCGCACCATCAGGAATGGTCAACGCTACTTAAACCCTTGGGGACGAGCGACACGTATACGTGCCGCATGAAGCGCTCAGAATCATTGTTTTTCCTCACCAGTAAAATTTTACTGTAAAATTTGCCTCATTTAATCAGCGCATTTTCTCGATTCAAGAAGACACAAATTTCTGTTTTTAAAAAACGGTGACAAAAGATTAAAAATTTCGTGAAAGGCTCCAGTCCCGAAGGGGTTAAGAAATACAACTATCCGCAGGGATTTAAACACCACTTCTCTTTAAAAAACGCATCAATCAACTAGCTAAAATTTTTTACAAACCTGTTTATAAAATTCCGAACGAAATTATTGCTGAGCTTCCAGACTACGGGGTATCCGACCCTCTCAACTGTAAACGACCTAAATATACGCTTTTGTTAAATGATGAAGACTGAGATTCCCTCACACTTCGCTAAATTTAAACTTTCTTTTCTCTGTCTTGTCTTGTATATTTACTTTTAAAAAAAACTTCTTTTGTTATTCTGCTATTTATTAGGAATTAATTTTTAAACTTATAATGTATGGTCTCTGTAAAAAGTCTTTTTTTATATGGGGCTTGTCCCGGTAGCTCATTCGTCTTTTTTTTTATCTAATGGAATATTTTCACTTCTTTTTCCTTAACTTCTCTTCCTCAGCTTTATATTGTTATACTTTTGAGTTTTTTAACTTACAATTAACTTACTTAGCCTTTTTTTTTTACTTTATTTTTCGTGGCTTAACCACATTTAAGCAATTTTCTCTCATGGCTCCCTACCCGTCATTTAGTCGAATCACCTTTACATTTGATGTACAGTTAGTTGTTTGACAACTAGATAGGCGATTCAGAACACACCTACATTGTTCCACTGTTCCATATTGTGTTAACTAACAGATGTTTATCGTCGAATCACCTAGTAATAGATATACTGTAATAGTAATAGATATGCTGAATAGTAATAGATATAATGAATAGTAGTAATAGATGTAATGCGTGTATCTACAAATTATGCCCAATTGTGTCTTATGGATGAAAATGAAAGTACAATATTTTCATATTTTCATAATTAAATTATCAATTAATAGATCATTTTAATTAAATTTTTATTATACCTTTAGAAAACAATTTAGAAACATTAAATATTTTAAATAATTTTCAGTCATAATTCTATTACTACGTGATTTGGAGATAAATATTTGTTTGTTAACATAATGTAAAATAGCATTTAGACTAATATTAAAATACTTGTTATTCTTTCCTCTTGCATATATTAAAAAGAAACAACAAAAGAGTAAATTTTCTTTTATAAAAATCCATTAATTTTTAATTTTTAATATTGACCACTTGCCACTTGCGACTATTTATATATTCTAGTCGCTCCCACTATTTTTTATACATAAATTTCTTTGTAAATTTCATTTGCAGGTATTGTCAGTATTTATATATACATTTTCTGCGTTAAGAAAGTGGTGCAAAAGATAATTAAAAAATAGTCGCCAGTGGCAGCTCTGTATATAATTTTTATATGGGAATACGACGTCATATAAAGAATATGAATTTTTATTTATAAATAATGACTTTTAATTCGCCATATTTCCGCTTTTAAATACACTAATAGAAGTGGGGTTTTTTTTTTAAACTATTTTTACTTTTATTGTTATTTTTTTTTGGGATGTCAGTTACAATGAAGTTTTATTATACGATATGAAAATATCCAATTAAAAATTTAGCCTTCAGCCAAAATGCAACATAAAGCTAATTTATTTTTTGGCAGGTAGATTTAGACATCGTCGTCGTTTAACTATCAATAACTACGATTTTGCAATCTGGATTTGATTAAAAGCGAACAAAATAACTTCCCCGACAATTTTTTAACCCCTTGAAGGGCACCGGTATGTTATATATTAGGGTGGAGCGAAAAATTTTTTTTTTTACAATCAAAAACGGGTAGGGGCCAAAAGTTGCCTTTATACTAGAACATCATCTGCGTGCAATATTACCGCTGAACAAAATGGCTTAAGTCTGCGCTTTTGGCCCAAAAGTCGAAATTTTGGGTAAAATTTGACATTTTTTCAAAAAATTAAAAAAAAATCTACAGAGATTATTATTATTTAAAAGTGTTATTTAAACCTTTATTATTAATGACTTAACAAATAAATGATAAAATGATATCTTTGTTCTGTATAACTGGAACAAAACTGACAACTTTTGGTGGAAAAAAAGCGTTGCCACTCTGTTGTGTCACACATATAATTGTTGTTTAGAATACAGCTCTTATTTAGTTGCTTTCAAAACTACCCAGGAAGTATCACGTGAAGGTGACTGCATTTCATGTCACAACAGTGCATAGCTCGACCACCCTACCATCTGAACTCAATGTTTTATTTATACATTGAATTGTGATTTTTTTTCAAAAACGGGTAGGTGCCAAAAGTTGCCTTTATACTAGAACATCATCTGCGTGCAATATTACCGCTGAACAAAATGGCTTAAGTCTGCGCTTTTGGCCCAAAAGTCGAAATTTTGGGTAAAATTTGACATTTTTTCAAAAAATTAAAAAAAAATCTACAGAGATTATTATTATTTAAAAGTGTTATTTAAACCTTTATTATTAATGACTTAACAAATAAATGATAAAATGATATCTTTGTTCTGTATAACTGGAACAAAACTGACAACTTTTGGTGGAAAAAAAGCGTTGCCACTCTGTTGTGTCACACATATAATTGTTGTTTAGAATACAGCTCTTATTTAGTTGCTTTCAAAACTACCCAGGAAGTATCACGTGAAGGTGACTGCATTTCATGTCACAACAGTGCATAGCTCGACCACCCTACCATCTGAACTCAATGTTTTATTTATACATTGAATTGTGATTTTTTTTCAAAAACGGGTATGTGCCAAAAGTTGCCTTTATACTAGAACATCATCTGCGTGCAATATTACCGCTGAAAAAAAATGGCTTAAGTCTGCGCTTTTGGTCCAAAAGTCGAAATTTTGGGTAAAATTTGACATTTTTTCAAAAAATTAAAATAAATCTACAGAGTTGATTATTATTTAAAAGTGTTATCTAAACCTTTATTATTAATGACTTAACAAATTTAAATTATAAAACGATATCTTTGTACTGTATAACTGGAACAAAACTGACAACTTTTGGTGGAAAAAAAGCGTTGCCACTCTGTTGTGTCACACATATAATTGTTGTTTAGAATGCATCTCTTACTTAGTTGCTTTCAAAACTACCCCGGAAGTATCACGTGAAGGTGACTGCATTTCATGTCACAACAGTGCATAGCTCGACCACCCTACAATCTGAACTCAATGTTTTATTTATACATTGAATTGTGATTTTTTTTTTATCAAAGACTGGCCTAAGTTTTCTATGTATCAACCTAGTACATCTCTTCTTTGGATCTACAGACTTTGGATGCTGCTGCTGTGATCTCCTTTACGTATTTTTCTGCTGTTTGCGTAAGAGAAGACAAACAGTGTAATGCATAGTGCGGATGATATTAATGTAATCTATCCAGCCGTCTATTATCTTCACCAACATTGCACCCGATAAATGCATATTGATTACAGGTTCTGTTACCACAACACTTTTCCAATGAATTAGATTTATATAATTAGCCGCTTCAAAGTTGATTGTCGATATTTAAGATTTTTGTATGCCATCAATTACTCACATCTTTCAACTATTTTGTGCTGAGCAGCTGGCTGTTTAATGTGATGGAAATCGTCAGAGAGCACTGAATTAAGAATTTCCTCTGCGTTTGCAAAGCAACCATTGTCCTAAATAACATTTTTTTAGTAATTGTTTTATTCCGTTTTGTGTGTTGTTTAGTAGCCGAGTAATTTCCCATGAGTTTTTAGATCTCTTCTTTAGCTGTGGATTACATTTGATTGTAAACTATCCTGGGGCCAAACTTGAATAACATAGTACTTTTTGAGTGAACGTAGAGACTCTGATGGGCAGTGAGTGCTCATTTGAAGACGGATAATTCTGATAGTCGTTGTCATCCATTCTGCAAGGGACATGTTTAGAATGAACCATTACAATTGATCATATGCCACCTCCAAGTAGAGTGAATTTTTTCTGCATCATTTATTAGACAAGATCGTTGGCAAAAATTAGATTCTAACCCACAGGGATTCACCGAACCAATAGGAAAACCTTTGTCCATGTGCTTTTTCCCTTCTAATTTCAATTTTTGAAGCCATAGAGAGTAATTTTCAAACATTATTTCCTGAAATCGGGAAAGGGGTACTCAGCACATACCAGAAATACCTGCTAGACATTTGCAAAGATATTTCATCAAGATATGGCTCAGAAGAACTAACGAATAGGAACCCAAGAAACTTCTCCTACGCAAGATGGCTCACAAAGTGCGTATAAAATTATTCTCCTTTATATAAGCTCTGATTGACCATCAGAATCTGGTTCACTCACAAAGTATGTAATCCAAGTTTATGCCACAGTATGGTTTACACCAAATATAATCCACATCTAAAAAATTGATCTAAAAACTTATGGGAAAATACTCGGCTACTAAACATCATAGAAAACGGCAAAAAAAAAAAAAACAAATACTAAAAAAAATTATTTAGGACATCGAGAGCAAATTTTTAACATCGAGAACAAATTCTTATTGCAATTTTGATGACGATCGCCATCACATTAAACAACAAGCTTATCAACATATAAAAAATGCAAGAAGTAGAGTAAAGGATGGCATACTCAAAGATGAAATACCTAAATGCTGTAAAATGTTGTAGGAACAGAACTCCCAATCACTATGCAGTAACTGGATGCAATTTTGGTGAAGATACTAGAGGGCTGAATAGATTCCATTAATTCCACTGCATTACTCTTCTTATCTTATCATACACACGCAGTACGTGAAGGAGTGTCACAGCAGCATCACCCAACGTCTGTGGATATAAAGAAGAGATGGACTAGGTTGATACATAGAAAACTTATGCCAGTCTTTGATAAAAAATTACAATTCAATATATAAATAAAACATTGCGCTTAGATGGTGGTCGGGCTATGCACTGCTGTGTCATGAAATGCAGCCACCTCCACGTGATACCTCCTGGGTAGATTTGAAAGCAACTACGTAAGAGCTGTAATCTAAACAACAGTTAGTTGCTTGACACAACAGAGTGGCAACGCCATTTTTTCACAAAAAGTTGTCAGTTTTGTTCCAGTTATACAGAACAAAGATATCTTTTTATGGTTTAAACATGTTAAGTCATTAATAATAAAGGTTTAAATAACACTTTTAAATAATAACCTTCTCTATAGAATTTTTTTTAATTTTTTGAAAAAATATCAAATTTTACTTAAAATTTCGACTTTTGGACCAAAAGCGCAGACTCAAGCCATTTTTTTTCAGCAGTAATATTGCACGCAGATGATGTACTAGTATAAAGGCAACTTTTGGCACCTACCCGTTTTTGATTTAAAAAAATTATTTTTTTTCGCTCCACCCTATTATATAATCACTTACGTTTAATTCACAAATGCCACATTGGCACCAAAATTTAAGAATTAAATTTTGCTTTGCATAATGTACGCGAAGATAAGCTTTTATTTACTTTCATATAAATTTGTACATAAATTCCGGTGTCATTCAATCATTTTAACATTTTAGCACCAGAAGTACTTTTCCCCTGAAAGGGTTAAAAGCACTGCTCGATATATAGGAGAAATTTGCGAATCTGCTTTTTTTTTTTTTTTTTTTTTAAGAAAAAATGTAATTAGACGTAAATTTTAGGAATAAAAATAGTTATAAAAATCAGCATTTTTTAGAACTTTTTATTTAATGATGTTGTAATTTACACTTAATATTTAATGCTTAATCAGAGCTCAAGTATCCGGCTTTTTGGATACCAGTATTTTAATACGGAAAATGTTCTTTTACTTAATTGGAACAATTGGGCGATTCAAAAGAACAACATTTTCTGTAAGATAATAGTGGTATGCAAAAAGCCGGAGACGTGGCACCTCTGCTTAATATATATTTTTAAATGGTTGTTCTTAGTAAATACTTTACATGACAATGCGTACATACAGTTAAATTGGGATAATACGGTTCTCTCATACGACACCCTCAGCCGTACGGTTTTTTCTTTCGTAATTTAAGTGTCGTATAAGCGATGGATCACTGTACTATTTAAATGAGTCGCAGGGAAAAAAAAACTGTGAAATCATTAGTATACAAATAGCGGATTAGCCAGTATAATAAAATAAAAAATGGCGCATCAAATCAATAGGTGGCGTATATTTCTTGCTATCTAATTTAATGTCGGGTAACAATGCTTAGTACTTTATATTGTTATATAAATAGCTGCAAGTTAACCATCGATGGTTTTCAAACGATAAAAGTGAAAGTTAACATTTTACATATTGCAACTGCGTTTAAAAGCAGTGTTTTTTTTATTTTTCTGCACATTTGGCACTACGCAAATTTGAAAACGAAATTATAAAATAAACATTTCTCTAAAATAATACCGGTGTTAAATGTGAAGTGAAATCTTTTTATTAAATGATTTAATTTACATAACATATGCACTATATGGCCATAAATGATCGGACGTTTTAAATTTTAGACATTTTGTCGAATATTTGACGATATATTTGTCGGATTTTTCTGGAACTTCAGGATTATGAAGAATATGTTCGACTTCATATTTATCTACGGCGGTTTGATCAGAAGGACAATTAGGGGGCCAACAAAAAATCAAAGAGAAAGAATAATGTTTGGAATCACCCTGTAAAATAAAATGCACGAAATGATCTATCGCTATAGCTTACGAATATATGGATATTATACAATACATGTATTAATTTGTGGAATAATAGAACGTATATTCATGGAGATATATCGATTTATTTTTAAGTTCAAAAATGTTTTGCATGTTTTTGTTTATATCATGCAGGGTTTTTACCAAATTTAACGCCAGTTTCAGAAAATTTACAAAATGTAGTAGAAATAGTATGGTGTAATTGGAATGCAAATATATTAAATATTTGATGAAATATGAACAGTTGAATGAAATGTTTTTTTATCTGCGCATGTGCGCACGATAAAAAATATATATATAAGCTCAAAAAGGTCAAAAGTAAAACTAAAAGTAAAATATAAAAATAAAAATAAAAGACATATGATTTTGAGAATCTTTTCACAAATATTCCTATTGCAGGGTTAAATGATGTCCTTTTAAAAGTTGTCGATTTAATTATAGCTGACACCGATTTAGATTTTAATTTATTTAAATTATTATGTAATTTTTGTTTATATAACAACTATGTTTATACAGGTTCAAATATTTATTTACAGAATAATGGAATAGGAATGGGAACAAGTTATTCTTCAACGGCAGCTAACTTATTTTTATTTTATTATGAATTTCAATTTTGTAGTGTCAATAACGATGTTAATTTTCTGGCTTTCAGATATATCGATGATTTGATAATTTTGAACTGTGGTCGCGATTTTTTGGGGATATCAGGTAACATTTATCCTGATATGCTGGTTTTGAAAAAAACAAATGAAAATAATAGTGCTGCTGATTATCTTGGTTTGAAAATAAACATTTCAAACGGTATACACATATCAATCTATAATAAACGGGATAACTTTAATTCTGAAGTTAACCATTTAGTTAATTGGAGTTCAAATATCCATAAACGCGTTTACGTCAATATCATAATAGGTCAGATTTTTCGCTACTATAAACTCTGTTCGAATAAAAATTTATTTTTTAAAGAACTTTTTAATTTAACCAGCATTTTGTATTATAAAAACAATATACCTTTGAATTTCATTAATAAATATACTAGTTTTACAGACAGTCTTCATTTTTGAGGAGTTGCTATGCGATTGACAGTTAATGATTTGTATAACTTAAAGCCTTTTTTGACGGTTTTACAAGGATGTCTGCAATTGTGTGGCAACAGACATGGAACGTTTATGGACAGATTATGGATCACTGGAATTTGGTTATTGTTTTTTGTGGCTGTGTTGCTCGGATTTGGGTAAAATAATTTTATTGTTTCAGTATACATTACACATACGTTCTGAATCAGTTGTATCTTCGAGATGCACTGTTTATTGTGGCGTCGGGTCCGGTGGGGGAGTGTTCGCTATATGCTTTCAATTGTTTTTATGCATTTGATTTATGCTTTGCGACACTCTGGCCGAAACCCACTGCCACTACTGAATAATAGTTTGTTGTAAATTGTAATTAATCTGAAACATTGCTGTGCTTTCTAAAATGTCCACCGCTGAAGAGGCCACAGCCTTTTGTTGTTTTTTCTTGTTCAGGTTATATCTGTTTAAATTTCTTGGATGTTTTATGGTTATACTTAGTTTATTTATGGTGCAGGATTCTGGGTCTGACAAACGCATTTAAAACATAATGTGCTATATATATATATATATATATATATATATATATTTTTTTTTTTTTTTTTTTTTTTTTTTTTTTTTTGAAGATTTGATAGTCAACTGTATGGAGCAACTCATACAAAAAAGCAGTGAAATATCGTGAAAATTCAGAAAGATATCGGCAATATAGTGAGCGAATTTTTAGTTGTTCTCTATGGCTGCTGAATGATAAAGGATTTTCAACAAAATGTCTTTTTTTATTATCTGGCTTTCAGCAAAAGAGTTAGTACTTAACCCTTAAAAGCGCGATTTTTTATTTTGTTTCGAAAAAATTATATATGATTCTCTGAAAGGTTTATTACACAGGAAAAATGATGAAAAAATCAGAGATACATTTTTCATATACTACGTCAATCTTTTCTTTTGCACATCTGCAATATAAGTAAAAACTGCTGCCGTGTGGCTGTTTTACGCTAAAATATTGCATATTAGTAAATATTTTAATAAGTATGTCTCCAAATACCTTATTTTATAAAATTATTTATTTTATAAAACTTAACCTTTAACACTTTAATTCCCATGATAGAATACGTTCTAGAAATTACGTAGTTTAGATAATCTGACTTTACACCAGAAAGTTTCAATGTGTAATTTCGCTTTATTTAAATACGGAATGTCTGTTATTAATTAAATCAAATATTGCTATTTTAATTTTCTGGCGTGAATAATTTACATACGAATAAGAAAAAATCTATTAAATTCAAAACACTGTTGTGTGTTGCTGCCCACTAAAGGGTTAAACCTTACCGGCGCGGAATAATTCTATTTATAAATTGATGAAATGATGGCCTGACACTGGAATTTATAAACGAATTTATTAGAAAATATGAATTTGCTTATTTTCAAGTACGTGATAAAAGAAAAATTTTAATTAAATATTCTGGATGCCACAGTAAAATAAAAATTAGGTGTCCTTTTTTAAGGACACCGCCCTTGAAAGGATTAAAGAATATCAATGCGTAGATTTAGAAGAAATGCTTAGATTTTGCTACTGCTTTTTTTCTTGGAATAGGCTCGTTCTGGGGATTTTACAAGAAGAACTAAAGCATCAATAAAAAATGAAAAGTAAAAAATGTAAAAATACGAAAATTTAAGGAAAAGTTTTCATTTCAACATATCATTCAAGATATCATTTAGCTGTTTCTAGAGAACTAAAAATCAGCTCAGTCTATTGCCGATATCTTTCTGAATTTTCACGATATTTGACTGGCTTTTTTTTTATGAGTTGCTTCATAGAGTTGACTATCAAATCATGAAAAAAAAAAAATATTTTTTATAGTGCGCACATGCGCAGATAAAAAATATTTCATTCAACTGCTCATATTTCATCAAATATTTAATATATTTACATTCCAATTGCACCATATTATTTCTACTACATTTTGTCAAATTTTTTGAAACTGGCGTTAAATTTGGTAAAAAAGCCTGCATGATATAAACAAAAACCATGCAAAAAATTTTTGAACTTTAAAAAAAAACAATACAGGGTGCGCCATAAATTCGTGCAAACTTTAAAAATCCATAATTAAAGAAATAATGGTCGGAAAAATTTTTGGTTTGCGCGAGTATGATCAGACGGATTTTGGATTTTTTTCCCATGAATAATAAAAAATGATTCCAAGAATAACCAATAGAGGGCGCTCACATGCCATATTGAGACGTTTTATGCAAATCAGACAAACACAAACAGACATTGAAAGAAATCACAATAACATGACACTGTGCATTAACTTTTATAGTACTAAAAGATGCTCAACATGACCACCACCACAAGGTATTAGGCAAGTGAGGCGTGTCAATACGCCTGTAACAGCTGAGTGTAGCATGTCGGCATCGATGCCACCGACGGTCAGTCGAATGGCATCTTTCAGTTCCGCCAAAGTGGCTGGGGAGCACCGATAAACACGAGACTTTAAGTATCCCCACAACCAAAAATCTGCTGGGGTCAAGTCTGGAGATCGTGGGGGCCATTCAAACTTACAACCTCGACTTATCACTCGGTCTTCAGTGAAAGTGTCTAACAGGAACGCCTTGACTTCACGTGCAAAGTGGGGCGGGGCACCATCCTGCATGAAGGTGACGGAAGGTAACGCATGTCTTTCCTGCAATGCAGGCACAACTTGGTTACGCAAAAGCGTAAGATACCGTTCTGCAGTGACTGTACACGTTTTCCAGCCAGATTCAGGACAAGACTCTTCAAAAAAGAAAGGACCCAGAATGAAAGCCGCGGTGAAACCACACCAAACAGTCACACGAGGAGAATGCATTGGCTTGGTCTGATACTCCCGAGGGTTTGACGTCGCCCAGATACGACTGTTTTGCGTATTGACGTCGCCATGGAGTGAAAAATGTGCTTCATCCGTCCACATGACATTCAGCAACCATTGTGGGTCACGATCCATTTGTGCCAGTGCCCATGTAGCAAACTTTAGTCTTTTATCTGTATCTGCCGGTAATAACTGGTGAAGTGTCTGTATCTTGTACGGATACAGATCCAAGATTCCGTGCAGAATACGTCGAATCGACGATTCCGGAATTCCCGTTATTCTACCAGCTTCACGAGCACTGCTACTTCCCGTTGATGTCTCGGCTGCCATTTCTTCCATGGCACTTTTTACAGCATGGACGCGATCCGCGTTCAAGGATGGTCTGCCACTACGTGGACGATCCTCCAAACTCCCGTTTCCTCAAAACGTCGTACTAAATTGAGTATTCCATTCAACGAAATAGGGCTTTTTTGCGCCTTTAGTCCTTTCTCCGTGCGAAACTTCCTCAATGCAATAGTAGTGGATTCTCCATTCTTGTAGAACAGTTTGACCAGCAGCGCTCGATCTGGTAACGATAGCATGCTGCCGAGATCGAATGACGAATCCATTTCCATCCAGGTGTTTTATTGCTAGCCTGATTTGCATAAAACGTCTCAATATGGCATGTGAGCGCCCTCTATTGGTTATTCTTGGAATCATTTTTTATTATTCATGGAAAAAATATCCAAAATCCGTCTGATCATACTCGCGCAAACCAAAAATTTTTCCGACCATTATTTCTTTAATTATGGATTTTTAAAGTTTGCACGAATTTATGGCGCACCCTGTATATCTCCATGAATATACGTTCTATTCTTCCACAAATGAATACATATATTGTACAATATCCATATATTCGTAAGCTATAGCAATATATCATTTCGTGCATTTTATTTTACAGGGTGATCTCAATCATTATTCTTTTTCTTTGATTTTTTGTTAGCCCCTAATTGTTTTTCTGATCAAGCCGCCGTTGGTAAATATGAAGTCAAACATATTCTTCATAATTCTGAAGTTCCAGAAAAATCTGACAAATATTCGACAAAATGGCTAAAATTAGAAAAGTGTCCGATCATTAATGGCCATATAGTGCATTTTCAATAAAAATATTAGTATTGTGGATCATTACCAATTTATACACTTTCATTAAATACTCGCTTTTGTTTTCTGCGGTCTAATTAAATGTCGAGTAACAATGCTTAGTACTTTATATTGTTATAAATAGCTGCAAGTTAACCATCAATGATTTTCAATCGATAAAAGTAAAAAAATAACATTTTACATATTGCAACAGCGTTTAAATCAGCAGTTTCTTGATATGTTTGCTTATTTGAACCTTCAAGTTACTGTACACAAATGGAACAATGGAACAATGTGATCTTGTTGATGGATTATCTAGTTGCGTTGCAACTTAACGTCCAGTTGGTAGGTGATCGTGTAGCAAAGGGCATTAGGGAGCCTTAAGAAAAAAATTATGTTAAAGCGTGGCTGGTGGCCACAATGAGAAAATAACTAAAAAGAGTGAAGACAAAGTATAGCAATTATATGAGAACATAAAGTACTTAAAGTATAGCAAATTAAGGAAAAACAAAGAAAAAAATTAGAAAGAAAAAAAGTAGAAAATTGCATTAAGTTCCTAGTGGACAGGCAAAAAAGCTACCGGGGGAATGCCCCCCGCAAAACAGACTATTTTCAGAGACCATACATTATTAGTTTAAACTTATAAAAGTGCTACAAATATAACAGAATAGCAATTAGATTATTTTTTTTTATAAGTAACATAACAGGACAGAATAAACAGGAAGTTAAGTTTAAGTGAAGGGAGAGGAAATCTCAGCCTTCGACATTAAGAAAAAGCATATATAAGGGTAAGAAAAGATAATGGGATCGGATACCACGTAGTCGGGTAATTCCGCAGTGGAACAGTAAGTGAAATAAAGAAGACTAGACATGATTGGGGGGTGGAAATATCATTAGCCAAATTGTAGAACTCTTGAATAATAATTAACATCTTTTTCAGCGATTAGAGTAATTTTTAGTTAAGGTAGCTATATTTTTTATATATTTAAAAAATTTAGTGATCTGAAGGATTTCCTTAATATCCTGGAAAGTATTGAAGATATCTTGGATATCATTAGTATAATTAGGTGGTACATTGGTTGTGATGTATGTAGTATCATTAGTTTTATCATTTTTAGTAGGGTTAGTTTTGTCAATATTTTCATTATTTTTAGAAGAGGAAGATGTGGATTCAGTATCATCAGGTGTAGTTAAATTAGTTTTATGGTTAGATTTATTTTGGGGTTTTGTTTTGGTGTAATTGAAGTCCTTTAAAATTTCGGCTAAGAGTTGTTTTTTTTTTTTATTATTATTTTTTTTTTGTAACTCTTTTATCGCTAGTTTTAGCTGGATTGGTATTATTTTTGTTAGTTTTAATGTAATTTTCGCGTCGATATGGGATTTTTAATGCCCCCTCGGTAGGAGGCTGAATGTGCCTGCCCGCAGTTCGTACACTTGGGAGTAATGTGACCCTTATGCTCGCAAGCAGGAGTTAGATGTAGATCACCACATTTACAGCATTTAGGAGTAAAATTACACACCTCCGAGACGTTCCCATACCCCTGACATCAGTAGCACTGCTTAACTTGGTTGTAGATTCTGACAGCCTCAATCGTAACTGACATGTAAAAAATTTCTTTGATTTTGTAATATTTCCGCAAAGTTTTTTGTGGGGAGGACGTTTACCATGTATAAAGGCCCGTCATTCTGTTTTTGAGCATGGCAGCCCTAGTAACAGTGTATCCGTGTTGTTTAAGACTATCCACGATTATGTTGGTTTCAGTGAAACAAGGTAAACCTCTGATGCATATTTTTTTCGGACGTTGGCCCTTGGGGTGGAGTGTGGTGCACTTCTTACAATTAGAGTCTAACCATCTTTGAGTTTCGTGAAAGTCATTATGGGTTCTGCATAGCACCATCAGGCGTTAACCTTTAAGTGCTATTGTAGGTTTCTCTTTGTTAAAGTCATAAATTTGTTTTGCTAAATGGGTCCATTTTTCTTCAATCTCTATATAGAAAGGGCTAATTTTGGTTTTGGAAATACCCGACGCTTCATCGGCGCCGACAGTGGACGAGTTTTCATCCATTTATTTATCTAAGTTGGCATCCTGGGCTAGATTGGAATATTTATTGTTCAAAGGTATTGGAGAGATTTCCTCGTCGTAGGTACGCTCAGTAGCTTTTTTAACTAGTATATAGCCGTTTTGACCAAATTCCTTTAATACTTTGAAATTAGAGCTTCTATGTTTTGAGAAGCAAAAAATACTAATATATAATGAGTCTAACAGGATATTTTAAGTAATAGGCTCCCTAAGTAGATTAATAGCCTCTTGGCAAATAGCACTCACCTCTTGCTGATCTTTTGCAGAAATGGAGTAATCCATCTTACTTCTCGTCGAGTTTATATAGCATTATATACGCGAAATATTCGCTCAAGCATTGTCAAACTTGTTCTTCATAGTTTACACTTTGTACTTGGAACTCTTGGTAAAAGTTCGGTTTAGCTGTACCATCCGTTATAGTTCAAGAACCGACAGCACAAAAGCCTATGTTATCAAGCACAAGAAAAAAACATTTATTTTATGGAAGAGTAGAAGTGGGGGAATCTAATGATTCATGTCTGCCGGAAGTGAAGTGGTGCATAAGCCAAACATTAATACTACCAGTGGTTGACTTGTAAGTTCATCATTCTGTTTGCCGTACAACTATCCTCCATATTTTCATACCTTTGTTTGTAGGACAAACACAATGATAAATCTACGAGTCAATCACTGGTGCTATTAATTTTTGATTTATGTACCACTTCACTTCCGGCAGACATGGTTCATTAGGCTCCTCTACTTCTACTCTTCCATAAAATAACGTTTTTTTTCTTTTGCTTGATAACATAGGTTTTTGTGCTGTCGGCTCTTGGACTATTATACTGCGTATAATATCACCAACGGTCTGACTATTTGCATCAGAAACCATTCTAATATAATATCTATCCTCCACTCAGTAATTGAAGAATATGCTGCAACTACGAAAAAGTTCTATTCTGATACGAACCGCTCTTTCCTCCTGCACAACATTTCGAAATTAGCTTCAAATGCCGAGCTTCATTCGACATGTCTTCGCACCTCCGATGAGTGACGATGATATTTTCTGTGAATACCTACCGTGCGCAAATTTGAAAACGAAACTATAAAATAAACATTTCTCTAAAATAATACCGGTGTTTAATGTTAAGTGAAATCTTCTCATTAAATGGTTTAATTTACATAACATATATGTTCAATAAAAATATCGGTATCACGGCTTATTACCAATTTATTCACTTTCATCAAATATTTTCAAATAATCCATTTTAAAATACATTAGAACTTCGTTATATCGCGTATATCAACAGACTTGAAAAAGTGCTTTATGTCCGAATGCTCGTTATACTGGGGTGCTTTAAAAATTAAGAAAGGTGGTCAAAAACAAACAAAGATATTTCGACTAGTAACAGTAATTTAGTTAACTGTTGTAGACGCACTGCTTTAATAAATTCGTGAATAAAATAATCTTCAGTGAACGATTCTTTCGAAATTAAATTTAAATGACTAATTTTTTTACATCAGCTGTATAGCTTCATTGAGTTAAGTAAAAATAATTTACGTTTTTGAAGTGTCAACTTTATTTCTGACTGAAAGGAAACATGTTTGTCAGAATTTACACTATGCTTTGTGTTTAGAATGTTTTAATATTATATTCTTTACGAATTTTAATAAGTTTTTTCTACATATCCCACATAAAAAAAATGTGTTCTTGCTTTGAATAAAAATGTCATTTTTCTTGAAATATGCAATATTTTTTCTTGAATAGTTTTCACTCATGCTGGCAGGGGGCTTTGAAATTAGTTTAATTATCCTAACTCATACATCTGAGTTAGAATTATTAGTACCAGTGAAACAAATAATCATCCAACTTTCATTGATAACGATAAAAATATTTCATCTTAAATAATGGCCTGAATTATGGAACTCGAGGTAAGATGTCAGCGTTCGAAGTTAATACCATAGTTAACATGCTGGGTAACATTTTTGGGGAATTTGTGCCACTGTCAAAACTATACACTTTAAAAGTTAAATTTTAATTTTTGGTCCTTACAAAGAAGCTACCTACAGCTCATATTTAAAATATTAGAATAATTGAGAAAAAGTAATCAGAAAAAATTATTTTTCATTTATTTATTTTTGATACTAAGTAAATGCAATTAAATTTCTTATAAATTAAATCTGGAATGTTTAGATAAGATTTTAACATTTACAAAATATAAAATACAGTACAATAAATTAGGTATGCGGCTTTCTGAAACACACCAAAATATTAGAATAAAATTTAGATTGGTTCAAAATATTAGATTTTTTTTTTAACGCAACAATATTACCTTATGAATATGAAGTAAATGGTAGTTAATATTTTGTAGCATCCCCTTTAGCTTTCATAACAGCGTACAATCGATCTTGCATACTATATGCAAGGTGTTTACAAACATTTTTATTAATATTAGCCCAAATAGACTTTATACGTGCCACTAACTCAGCTTTACTTGAAGGAAAAATTTCTTGGAGTTTTTTCTTCATTATACACCATACGTTTTCGATGGGATTAAGGTCTGGTGAGTTTGGTGGCCAAGGAAGTACCTTAATGTTGCGTTTTCGGAACCAATTCTTAGTTGACACCGAGGTATGCGGTGACGCTAAATCTTGTTGAAAGATGAAAGCATCTTCAAATAAATCTTCTGATGATGGAATCATGTAATACTCCAACATTTCTTGATATATCTGAGAGTTAACCTTTTCGTAGACCATGCATAATTTCCCAAGTCCTTCTGCACTCATGCAACCCCAAACCATGACACTAGCAGCAAATTTTACGGAACGTTTAAGGCATTCTTTATCAAATGCTTCTTGCTTCATTCTCCAAACTCGAATACCTTGATTACCATATGAAACACAAAACATACTTTCATCACTAAATAATATATTATTCCAATCTTCTTCGCTCCATAAACGCCTTGATTTACACCAATTCAATCTTATACGCTTGTGTTTTGCAGCCCATGAGAGGTTTTGTTTTCGGTACACAAGATTCAAACTTAAATTTATAGAGACGTCTTAATGTTGTCGATGTAGAAACTTCAACTCCTTCTTCTTTCCATTTTCGGTGCAAGAATCACACACTTTTAAAACGGTTTTTCTTAACTATGCGCTTCAGTTTCCTGTCATCTCTAGCAGATGTTTTTGGTTTTCGGCAACCATTTCGGCGATTATTTTGAAATTTTCCATTTTTTTAATATTGTGTGAGTATTTTACTAACGCTTGATGGCGAACAATGTAAATAATTCGCTATATAACATTGATTTTTACCGTTCCTATACAAATCAACCATACGAAGTTTAATAGATTCAGGAATATCACTCACACGACCCATTTTAAGACGAAAAAGTAAACAAACTGCAAAAAAGAATACTGATTTTAAATAAAATCATCTGAATTTAATCAATGATGCCTCCAGTTATGAATTGGTGTTAATTAAAGGGGAATTAATGTTAAATATTCTAATATTTGGATGGAACCACTTGAATAAATATTCTAATACTTTGACTTTTCAAAAAAAATTTTCAATTAATCTTTCAAAAATTACATTAATTTTAAGATAATAATTAAGTTTAACGAACAATAAGTTCATAATAAAAATATCGTTTGCATATTTGCATTAAAAGACTTTAAATTACCAAACGATATTTTCAATTTGTAAAAAAAAAAGTAATTATTCTAATATTTTGAATATGAGCTGTATTGCGGACATCCTGAAGAAAGCAGTTCCGGAAAATTTCGAAGCAATTTTGCAAAGTAGGAACCCCTGATCCTCAAACTACTCTTCGCTCCAATGTTGATTTTTACATATTAAGGAGACCTGCACTGTCAGAAAAACTCGTCTATATACGCTAAATTATTCCTCCTTTTTTAAACAAATAATCTCCGTAATACTAAAGTAGTAAACTCCATCCACTATCTCATTAAAGACGAAATCTTTCCGAAATTAACTTTAAAAGTCTAAGCTTTTTTTTTAAAGAAATTAATCAAGCCATACCCATCTCAGGCAAACATATTTACTTGAAACTGTTTCACTACTGTATTTGTTGAACCGTGGTTAAAGTACTGGTCTCGTAATACTAAGGTTCGGCTTCAAGTTCAGCAACTTTTATTTTATCCCCATTTTTTTCAATTGACGTACATTTTACCTCGTTTAACGGAGAAAAAAGAAACGGATATTCGTCTATTAAACGAAAAAAATCCCGGTAGCACTGCTGCCAGAAAAATTTACGTGAATGGAAGAAAGTATTTCTGAGAGTGTGTGCATCTGGGGCCACTGTCCTTCATTTAAATAACATTGGGATCAAAGTTTTATTATTCCGCAGGATGGGTGACAGACATCACCAGTTATGGTTATTGTAGCCATTTTAAATTCCAAAAGTAGGGCTATTTTGTAGCTAAAATCATTCAATATTTTATAAAAGAAAATAAAATGTTTTTCTCTTAGTTACAACAGCTAGTTTTAATATTTTCTTGAGGTATTAAATGCGATATCAAATAAAATGTATCATCTACCCACGTGCAATTTTTAATGGAGCTCTTTTTATATTAAAACATTCAGTGTTGTACTGAGGGCTACATAATTGCCTTGTAGATAGGTACATGGTTCTAGATGAAATGCAATCATTTCGTTCCTCTTTTTATTTTTTATTTTTTCAAAATTCTCAATGATAATAAGTGAGAACAAAACCTTTGCTGATGTAACAGCCGCTAAAATTGGGGAGGTGGGGGGGGGGGGGGGTGTCTGAAATTTTATAAGCACATACCAACACTACTCTCAAACCGATCCTTTAAATCCCTCTCCTAGTATAGAAAAGATATACTATAAAAGAGACTTTTTTTTATTTATTTAACTTTGTATCCATATTTTTTTATTAATATTTATTTCTTTTAGTACTTAAGAAGATAATCCGAATATTTATTTATTGATATAATAATTTTATTTTAGTAATTTCATTTTACCGTTATTAACGATGGCATGTCGAAATTATGAATTTTATTTTAGTGATACGCCTATCCTATTGTTTAATTTGCGGAAGAGCTCAGTTCCGGTACTTCTTTGTTGTTAGTGAATATTTAAATATTGGTCACGATTCACTGGAGTTCATAAATACTGCGCTCCGGAGCTTAGCGGAACGACAGCCGCCCTATTTGTGGCAGCGCTCAGGCCTAAGTATTAAGGGGTCGATGGATATAGTTTCCACAAACATTAACAAGATCCAATCAAATATGAATAATTCCCACAAGCATCGTAAGCTCCGCCCAGTGCGTGTGATCCATTCAGAATTCTTCGAGTGTGAATAGTTATTTTTGCTTTATGTAATGATAGGTATTGCGTGAATGTAATATTTAAAAAAAAATTGCAATTCAAAATTTTCTTTTGTGAATTTGGAATTTCTGGATTAAAAAAAAAAAAAAAAAAAAAAAAAAAATCCGCCAAATTTGGCACCACTGCTTATCAGTAATTATTTCAATTTCAACACCATTGAAATCGCGCAAATTCATTTTCAAAATGGGTAATATTATAAAGAAAATAAAACAAGTAAAGTCACAGAATGTAGTTATTTCACTGCAGTTCGTGTTCACCACCAATTGAGATTACAGTCTCCCGCTTTGTTGTATTCAGGACTGTGATCGCAGTATCCCCGCTTTCAACGTTTGTTCCATGAACATAGAATAGGGAAGGACTTCACACGAAATAGCCTTTGGAAGAAGAAAACCGTTCCGCGGAAAATGTTTCAAATAGGTGGCGCCTATGTAGAACGGTTGTACAGTTCGTCTGCTCCTTCTAAATCGTCTACTTGATAGTTGCACTGACAATCTCGAAGATAATCATACGAATTTTATTGTTATTTTAATTTAATATTAATATATGTATATATATTTTTTTTTTACTAGAAATGGGTGGAAACACATATTGTAGATTCCAGGATGTAGGGGCAACAACAAAAAAAAAAAAGCTAAAACTGAAGGAAGAAATATTTCATTGTTTACACCGCCAAGCGTAAGTGTATAAAATCTTTCTCAATCTTCTATTTTTTAACAATTAATACCAGAATATATATTTTCCTTGATTTAAAATTTTATTATATTCATATAATTAAAATGGGGAAATTAAAATTACGAACTGTGCTGATAAGAACATTGTGAAAATGCATTATGTGATTTTTTTTGTGTAATGTAATCTTTTTATATATTTCCATCATTTGCATTATCAGATTTCATGATTCATTTTTCTTATCTTTAATTTTAATAAGTGAGAAACATAAAATCTCAAGAATATCCGAAATAATTTGAGAGATTATTTAATGGTCCACAAAATGAAAATTCACACTTGTTTTGTTTTGCTTACGCGATAGCTGTTAATCTCAAAAGTTAATACTAGTGTGTTTCCTAGTAATATTTTTTTGAAAAATTTCTTTTTGTGAAACATTAAAATTCCAACTAAGCGATCATCTTTAATGTTATTATTAACAAAAATGTTACTTTTTGAAATAGATATTTATGTAATACTATATTATTGTTTCAGCAATATTATATTCTAGTACAAGTATTTTATTATTATTATTATTTTGAAATTTCTATGCTAGTTTATTTTTTAATATATAAATGAAGTAATTTTATGTATGCATTTTGAATAATCCTATTAAATATATCTTTGTATTAGTAGAAAAAATTTGCTTCCTATTATTTTTGCTTTTCCATATTTACAAACAAAGTATTTATCTTATGTAAATCTATCTTCTCTTGTAATAAATTTATCTCTTCTGAAATATTATAAATTGTGTTGAATAAACACTTTACTCAGATTGAATTAAAGTTATTTCAATATGTAGCTCAGATTTAAATCAATAGCACTGATATAATATTGAAAATGTATTTCTAGGCAAGTAGCTCTCAATGTATATATGAAACTAAAAGAGTTTTTACAGCAAAAATAAATATTATTCATAATGCTATTCATAACTTTTTTTAATAAGTGAAATATTATGCTACTCATTACGATAACTAATACATTTTAAATTAGTAGTTATCAATGACTCTCTTTTATTTTGGAATACTTAACGAGTTTCTAATAGATGAAACTTTTCAGACACTGGCATAAAATGAAATTATTTACTGAAAAATAAAAAATGTTTTAATATGGTTGTTATCTAAAAATGTACAGTAAATATAACTTTCCTAATCTCAAATGAACTTCAATATCAAAATATTAATTTAAAATGTATAACATACTACAGTTATCACTGAAGATATGAGTTGACTTTTGGAAGACAATGGACTGATTATGAAGGAGGGAAGATATAGTGCAGAATTTTTATGACAGCTGGCTACACTTGGAGGCAGGAGTTTATTTCGATATTCTGTCTTTGAGTGTAGCTTGCTAGTTTTGTAGATAATATGATCTTCCCAACCAACAATATAGTATTTTGAGCTTGCTGTTGGCCTAGATGTCATCTACACCACTCTTGCTGTTTCCCTGGTTTCATTTATCCTACACATTTTATGTGCCACCAATGGATCTACATTCACAATAAATTAATATTATTAAGTTCATTTGGGATTTGCAAAATTATTTTTCTTGTACATTTTTTGAATAACAACTCTATTAAAAAGTTTAAAATTTTCATCTAGTGTATTTTTAGTTTATACCTTTATCCGAAAAGTGTTGTTCGTTAGGAATTCTAAAATTAGTAAGAGTTATTTGTAGCAATTAAATTCAAGTTATTCATATGAGTTTAATATTTTCATTGTTTAATAAATAAAGTACAATGTGTGCATATTACAAGAAAGTATTTTTGTAGTTTTATCTTTTCTAACTCACTGTATCACTAAATAGCAAATTTTATGCATCAAACTAGTCTCCTTATATTAAAATCTTTGAGATTTTTTTCCTTTTTAAGTCTTCTGAGACTGATTTTATATTAAAGAAGTAAATACTTCAATTTTTACTATTCATATACTTTTTTAAAGTAAAGTTTGTTTTAAGTAAGTAATCTTAGCTCAAATTTTATGTTGTCTACATAAGTGCATATTGATTAGTTATGTTTACATATATATTCAAAGTATAGTTGTATTTATTCAATCATTCATTACTTTAAGATAAGGGAACATCCATTTGTTACTCTTGTGATAATTAGAGCAAATTTTCATATATAATTCCAATTATTTTATTACAAAATATAAGTAAGATAAAAATTTATATAACCAGCTAAATACCACTCTGTTCCACACACAAACATATATCTAATTTATAAAAAAAAAAAAAAAAATTATGTATATATTAAATGGCTCTTGTGACACTCTGGTCACAAGAGTAACAAAATTTTGATTGATTATATAGACAAGGGAAATGCTTTTTGTTACAAATTAGATATATATTAAATGAGTGGAGCACAATAGTATTTTACTGGTTATATCACTTTTTATCTTAATTATATTTTATAGTAAAAGAATTGCAAGTATTTGTAAAAAACCGCACGAATGGTCACAAGAGTAACAGTGGACGTTCCCATAAATTCAATGCATTTAAAATATAAATATATACTTTTTCAAAAAAAAAAAAACAGAAGAAGAAGAAAGTTGTTCACATGTGATGGTGTTCTCATGAGTTATAGAATTTCTAGTAAAGATATCATCTTGTGTTTACATTTATTATTTTTGTTAATCCCATAATTAAAAGAATTTTTGGTACTTTTTTGTTAGCCGGATGCCAATACATGTATGTGTTGTGAAGATACTGGCTGTGCCCCTCTTATTACTCATTAAAGAACAATGTCATTGCTTTACATGATTAAAAATCATATTTCCGTAAATACATGACTTGTGAAAACCAACATAATGAAAAGACCAAGCAGCTCAAATAAATTTAGTGTGTCCAGCTGTTTCAAAGTTTTATAAAAAGGAGACCAATCTTTTATCATCAGGCAAAATAAAAGAGTGAGAAACAGCATTTATATTTCTAGTATATAATAACAACTGCAGCAACACTATTTATTGTCTTTTGCAATTTTTTTTCATTTTTATCGATCTTCAGAGCTTTGGTAATGATATCTGATATCACAGATTCAGGGTGGTGTGGGCACTGCTCACACCTCGCTTTCATTGGCTTTGTATAAAAATCTGGTACTTTTATGTTAGCCGGGTACAAATCTTGCCATTAGCATGTTCTTTTCTCTCGCCAATAGTAGTAGCTTTTAGTTTTCATATGTGAAGGTGTTATATTCTCATTTGTGGTGCTATTTCTTTCTTGTATTTTAAATAAAGTTAGTGAAAGCATATATTTTAAAGAAAAGTTGTGTGTTTTACATAAAATGAGAGAAAGGTTTATATTTTAATTAAAATGAATGCAGTACGAATAATGATGGTGGTAATAATACTTGACTATTTAAAACTGCGTCAATTCCTTTTTCTCGAAAATAATATTATTTAAATAAGATAGTAGTTTTCCTTTTTTTTTTTTTTTTTTTTTTAAATTATAAGTGTTCATAGACAATTTGCATGTAAAGTAGGTATCTTATTTAACATATTAGAGATACCCATTATTAATGTTTCATTAAAATACATTTGTTAGAGATTTTGGTATTTTGTTAAAGCAGCCCCCACTATTATAATTATGCCACAGTCACAGTTAAAGTTTCGACAATCTCCTAAATACGGCGTTATATGCCACATCAGTGTTGAATTCAGACACTTTCTCTGAGAGGAATGTCTATGGGTCCGGGTGAAAGGGGGGGGGGATCTCATTGCTCTTGTGGGAGTGCCCCTGAGGCCACCTTCTGAATTCAACAATGTGCCATTATACTTGACGATTCACCCTTAGCAATTGCTATATGAAGAAAGTACCTATATTTCTGTGGTAACAAAAGTTGGTTGGAATTATTAATTCTGGGTAACTCTGATATTAAAATAAGTAAGTGAAGTCCTGAAATTTCTAGAAAATATGCCTCAGATCAAATTAACCACTTCACTGGCGACAGGTATGAGGAAACAGTGCCTTTACCCACGACTTATCTCGGGGCAGCCGTATAGCATAGATTGAAGACCGGGTTCTAAATGCTAAAAAAAACTCCAACTATAAATTTACTGGAACTACTCTTTATTTAAAAGCATCTTTTAAAAGGTGGTTCAGTTAGAGAAAAATGGGAGAGAGAGACCCCCATAATACATGGGACGCCAAAGCGCCTTTACTTTTAAGACAACTTTACATCTCGAAAGCTGAAACAGGAGTGTAAGTTTTTGCTAGGAGTTTAGAAATCTTGGCGTTGCACAGAATCGCCAATTTACAAACATTTGGTGACTGCGTGAAAGTGAACAAAGGCTTTTGACGATAAACACTACCGCAAAAATGTGGTGTCACTACCGGACGGGTGAGGCCGAGATTGCAAGTAAGCGCTTCTAATTAGGATGAGAAAAGTAACAGACAAACCGAAATTGTTTATATTACAGATAGGCCTTTGCCCAACTAACTGTTACATGAAATTGCAGACCAGGGCTTAATTTCTAACAAAAAAAGTACTGGAGCCCTAATATTTTGCCCTAATACTAATAACCACAGCGTCCCCCACCCCTCTCCACAGTCCCTCTAAGACCAATGTAAGACGGGCGTCTTTTTTGCTAGCATTGTGAATGGATAATACTTAAGCAAAAAAGCAGCAAAACAGACGCCCGTCTGACATTGGTCTAATTCGCATATTTATATTTAATACGTTATTTGCAAAATTTAAAGCATTTTTTTTTTCTTTAGCAAAATAAAATTTTTAAATATTTCTGCATATACTTAGCTGTCAGTTATTCCACTTTTTAGTTATCACTCCTTCCGAACAGAAATCTTTGCCTAATTATTATGTTAATTAATCGCAGGATTCTGCGAGTAAATAAAATAAGGATTATGATTCGAAAATAGTGTTAAATCAAACTAGTAGGATGTATCAATCCCAAAACTTTCTTCTATCTCATACATGTCAATATCTCAAAATTCGTTATCACTGTGTCAAAATTAAATGGCAATCTGTAATCATCATAAGGATTCTAAAAAGATGAAATTACGTGCATTAGTTCTTGAGATATGACAATCGCTAAAATCGTGTAAATCCAGCAAAATGCAGTATAGCAGCGCCACCTATAGGATGATTTACACCAGAATCTAATAATAATCAACTTGTCTGAACAGTAATCTTAGTTATATGCAAATAAAATTGCATAACATAACAACACATTTGCAAATATTCATGCTTTTGTAATACTTGGAAGACAGCATGTTGATTGTAATTATTTTGTTGATTGATAAACCAAGAAACCTTATATTAAGTTCTAAAGGCATTTAAACTAACGCTAACATTGTTTTTATTTATTTACAATCTTGCGTTTAGCTCAGCACTTTGAAATTCTTGCTTGCTTAGTTATGTTTTTAGCTACAATTTCATGGAGAAAATTATTTTTACTATCACACTGTTTAGATATTTTTATTAAACCATTGTTACAACATAGCTCTTTTTTTTTTTCATATACACTTACAAATACAGTAGACACTCGATTTACGAACTCGATGGGACTCATATAATGTGTTCGTAAAATCGAAAGTTCGTAAATGGGAGTAACATTAGTTCGATGGGATGCTGGTCGGGACCAGTACATCAGTTCGTAAAAACGAATAATTCATAAAAAAGAGGTTTGTAAAATCGAGCGTCTATTGTATACATTTTTTGTACATACACATTCATTTTACTTTTGATTCTCATTTAACTACTACCATGACTATTTCTATATTATCTTTTTTTTTTTGTATTTAGAAAAGTTTTATTCTAATACGAAATTTGATGCAAAATAAATAAATATATTTTTTAATTATAGCTAGTAAAGCTTTCTAAAAAAAAAAAAAAAAAAAAAAAAAAAAAAAAAAAAAAAAAAAAAAACCAGAAAAAGTAGATGTACTTTTTTATGCCAAAATTTTAAATTAAAATAATTAACAAATAATAAAAGTCAAAATTTGCTAGAAAGTCTTTACGGGCAGGTTTAGGGCTCACACTCGTATGTATGTATCAAATATTTGAAAATTCATTTGATATTAAGAAAGTTTTGAAATGGCAATGACGACTCTGTTTTAATGATGAGCAAATTAGAGGTCTGCACGGGCCCATAACCGGTCCGGTAAAATAAAGGCAAATTTTCAAACAGGTCATGCCAGCAGAATTAGGAAATCTTTTCAACGGGCCAGGCCGATAAAAAATTTAAATGGGCCTATCAGCCCGATATAAAAATTTAAACAAAGTCGATAAAATATGGGTCATTTTTAATGAACATGACTTTCACGAGAATAAATATAAATTTGCATCATGAGCCGATTCTAGTTTGACAACATCAATACAGAAATGTAACATGTCCAGCGTAGAGATTGCCATCAGACAATTACAAGGTGTCTGAAGCCGAGCTTAATTTTTTCAGCAGACTCGTGCCAAGCAAATATCAGATTTTCATTTTTTTTTCTATATAGTCGAGCTGGGCCGAAACTGGACTTCATTTTCAAAGGATGTGCAGAGCGGGCACCATGTATTGTAAAAAAAAAAAAAAAAAAAAAAGAATTGCGATAATGAACTTCTCTTAACAGAATCTTTGAAAATACACCTTAAGGTTTCTCCCAAATTCGCTGCTCAACAACACAAAGCTTTCTGACACATTTCTAACTGTAAAGGCATAAAATTGACAGGCCTGATTATTGAAGGGATTTGGAACCGAATAGCATTTTCCATTTTTGATAAATAAAATACTTATCAAGATACAGTAGACTCCCTAAAATCCGCGTATTTTTTTATATGTAAACAATGAAATTTACAGTTAAGTTGCAGGAACAAAATTCAAAATGGTGCCGAAATCAGCGACTACTGCAATGTTTTTTTACTAAATTTTTTGTTAATCATTCTCTTTTAGCTATTACAGCTGATTTATTACTAAATAATAATAAATTTACATTACATTTGATTTTGATATAAATTAGCATCTATATAAAAAAATTCCAGGGTTCGAAATGGAAAAATCCATGAACCGGAACGCTATTTTAAAATTACTGTTTGCGGAATTTTTTTTTTAAATTATAGCCAAATTTATTTCTAAACATACAAAGCATTCAAGACTCTAAATAACAATGAAAAAAGTTACAGTGAGCGCAATAAGCTATATATACTGATAAGGGGCTGTGCATATATAACGTTATCATTTTAGGGGGGAGGGGGAGTCTGGCAAATGATATCGTTAGATATCTCTAGGGGGAGGGGGGGGGGGTTCGTCTTTTTGATATCGTTATCATTTTTGATCCAACCAAAATTTTCTCTTTTTATTTATAACTTAGCCTTTACATCAAAATAGAATGTTATCTTTTTTTAGTCTGCTATCTATTTTTATGAAAGTACAAAGTTATTATTAAAATTAGTAAAAGAGAAAGAATGTTGTCCACCTGTTTTGGTGATAAGAAGCTCTGTCTCCCCCCCCCCCCCCGTGCAAGGTCAAGTGCAAGAAAACATTATTACTGTTGAATGTATTATGTAACAAAAAGCTATTATAAAATACTTTTAAATAGCAAATATTTCTTTTAAGTGTTATTTGATAAAAAAAATTTTCATATATAAAGTGATATTTTATTGAATTCTCTTCATATGAATCAATGAAGTATGCGAAAAATAAATGTAACTATATTTGTGTATCACTCCAAGCAAAAGAAAAAAATTAAAAAATTAAAAGAATTTTTAGACATTGATAACGATATCATTACGGGGGGGGGTGTTCGAGGGATGATAACGTATGATATCTTAAGGGGGGGAGGGGGTTCAAAATTGCCAAACAAGTGATAACGTTATATATGCACAGCCCCTAGTATTAACACTGTTATCCTTGCTATCACTAGATGGCAGCATAGGACTTTTGGAATCGAATTGAATCGATTTCATTTGTAATAATTTAATATTTTCTAAATTTTTATTTTACATAATTATTTTAATAATTACTTACTTTTAAACTAATAAATTATTTTAATATTTTACTTATTTTAATGTTTCACTTTATTGTAAGCACTCATTATAATTTCCCTTGCTTAACGACCAATCAAATTAATGTTTCAAAAATGTAAACAAATCAATCACCAGAAATCCTCAAAATTCTAAAATGTGCACAACCTCTGGTCCCAAGCTGTGTGGATTTGAGGGCATTCATTCATAGCATTCATATGTGTACTTTTGATTATAGTTTGTTTAAAAATTATAAAATCAACCAATTAGCAGAATTTTGAGAATTTATTTGGTATGTCACAGTTTTCTAATTTGTGTGATTTACGTCCGACACCGGTTATTTAAATATTTTTTTCCAGGATTTGAAATATTCAGAAATGTTTTTTTACATGCTTTTAGACAAAGTGTGATGTGGTAAGTACCTTGTATAGAAATTTAGAAATTAAATCATTTAGTTGAAATTTATGCACCAAAAAATAAGATTGTTGTAAGAAATTTGTGTCTGATTTTTACGTCCGACACCATGGAATTGCCCATGATGCATTTACTAAAAGTTGTTGAATTTCAGTTGAAAAAAGAAATCCTTATTTCAAATGTCACGTTATGGCTAAGAAAGCATCCCAGATGTAGATTTAGTTTCAAATTAAAAGAAAACATCTATTAAATCATACTGCAGGGGACAAGTTTATCTGTGGTATAAGAAAAATCCTGACTGTACTAGATGAAAATCACAAGTGCAATACCAACAATATTTTCATTTTTGAAATTCGATAATAACAGCATGCTCAAATGTGCAAAGTAAAAACAATGAATCACAAAACTCCTCAACGGAACTTCATAGATGATAATTTCCTGCAATTTGCAATCCTATCTTGATAAATTTGGCAATCCACTTTCCTTTAATTATTTCATTTTAAAAAACACTATACTAACTCCATCGTGATAATCTTAATCATGAATTTAGCCACATAGCATTAAATCCGGTGTGTAAATTGTAAATAAAACACTATGTTTATTTCAGAAAATCAATGAACGTCTCAGCCCTATTTGTTTACTGTTTTGCTGTCTTGTCAAGTAACACCACCCACAGCCAATCTTCATAATGATCATCTTATGAAGATCTGCTGTGCACCACCCCATGCCATTCAGCAATGAAATCACCCTGGTTTCCACTCGGGAAAAAGGGCTGTAGCACCTTATGTGACAGGGCGGCACTGAATGTGCCATACATAAAGTATGTATTAATGCCACCTCAGAAATTCATGTGTTTTGTTTTGTTTGTATTGAAGTAACACATTTAAAATACGCCACAAAAAATTTTCTCCACATATCATAATATAACTGAATCCTTTTGAGTTCCCGTGTATATGTACTGAAAGTGCTACACATAACATATTCTGTAGTAACCATCTTCTACTGCACTTCAATGTTGTGTATAAATTTCATCGAAGTAAATATTTTATTTTTTCGTCTAATGTAATGTGAGAAGATAATTTTGAAAAAGTCAATATTTAAAATTATGAAAAACTAAAAAGTAAGGATCATGGTTGGAAAATGCAATAATACATAATAATTTCAATTTATCAAATGCAAGGCATGATATTTTTCTGTGTTCCATTAAAGGAAATCAATTTTAAACATCAAAAACGTACAAGAATATTAAAATAGAGGAAAAAAAAAACGTAAACTCTACCAAAGATACAGAAAATCATAAAAGTTTTCAAAATTAGTTGCTGTTAGAAAAAGAATTTGTAGGCGAAAGTCTAATAATAATCATTAAATAAAAATGAAGAACGTTTAAAACAAAGGAAATATGCACCACTTAATAATAAACGTGAAGAATACTTATGATTTAAAGATATATATACCGGGTGTCCCAAAAAGGACTGACTGATTTTAAAATTCAATAACTTGCAAACGGTGACAGATATTTAAAAAATTCTTGCAGGAGGGTTATGCATAAGGTCAAAAGTTTTATTACAGTGATTTTCGATTTTAGTTCGAATTACAAACAATAGATGGCGCTGTAAGCAATAGTCGCTAAATACAGGCTCAATTTCTGGTCCTTTTTCTTGTTCCATGCTGAAAAAGGAGATGGAAATGTATTATCCGGGCCACGAAGTACAAAAAATCGAGCATGAATTGAGCGTCTGTTGATCGCAGCGCCATCTATTGTTTGTAATTCGAACTAAAATTGAAAATCACTGTAATAAAACTTTTGACCTTATGCATAACCCTCCTGCAAGAATTTTTTAAATATCTGTCACCGTTTGCAAGTTATTGAATTTTAAAATCAGTCAGTCCTTTTTGGGACACCCGGTATATATATATATGTATAATCTAAAGTAGATTCAACATATTGAAAATAACGAATTTCAATATCAGTTTAAAAAAATTAAGTCATTTTAATTTTCGAACCCGCAACGAACCAATTACTTTAATTTTCCGAATTATTATTTTCTAAACGTTTAGAATTTCTTGATGGTATTACGAAAAGTATTTTTAAAAATTTAATTTATGAAATATTCGCTACACAACGAGACGCCTTTGGTAAAAGTTTCGGATTGTTTGTTTATAGGTGGCGTTAGTTTAGCACGGTTGTTCCACGGCTGTTGCCATCAAGTGATTTAATTCCAAAATCGCGCTTCAATATTAACACGCTCGTGTGAAGTCCTTCCCTATTCTATGTTCATGGTTTGTTCTATTCAGAACTGTGAGACAGTCTCTCGCTTTCAATGTTTGTTCTATTCAGGACTGTGATCATATAGTCTCCCGCTTCCCGCATGCAGTGTTAATTTTTCCATGCTAAGTCTTGGAATTTATCGAGAAATCTACTTTAAACCTCTCAGGGGCAAGTAATTGTTTTTCTGTAATGTTCAATCAACACCGGAATTCCAAAAACTTTATTTCTAAATAAGGAAATGCGATTTTATAACTTCTTCTAGCAAAATTATAAAAGTAAAATTTAATTAAAAGTTTCTGGTTCAAATCTTGATAAAAATTAAGTGGGATATGATACACAAGAGTCATTGACTTATCCAAGGCTTATCCACATAGATGGCTAATTTCCAACAATGGAAAATATTCACAGTATTAATTTTAATTCAGTAGCAGCCAGAAAAAATTTAAATTATTTTTTAAATAAGTTTAGATTATTTAGATTTAGAATTATTCTATATAACCTTTCCGAAAGTTATTTCGAAATTTTCATATAATGAAGTATGAAGATGACATCTAATATTCAAATATCCATCATAACCAACAGTGGTTAGTCAAATTATTTCAATAAACCTAGTTTGATACACAGTTAAAACAATATGACTTTCTTTCTGTATTAATGATTCACGAATATTGTTGACTTTCCGACAACCATATCAACACTCAAACATTATGTTTTCAGCATTTATACTTTGAACGAATACAACAAATATACCGTTGTCTCATAAATGCATCTACATTTCAAAAATGCACAAAAATAGAAGGAATTGGTATAATGGAATGTTGTCTGTGGGGAAAATATACTAACAAAGATGAATTTTAGTTTTTAGTAAGATAAATATTTTTTGCGAAAATATTTGCCAGTAGAAGGTGCTGCACGATATAAAATCAGATAATTATGTGGTAAACAGCGATTTATTTACATTCAGGTAATATATTACAAATATTTTATGCAACTTAAAATGCTTAATGATGTAAAATGCCCCACTGTGCCTCACAAGAACATGCTATTTTTTCATTTCACCTACTTCAATAATTTTCAATTTCGGCTTTTCGTAAAATGATACTACTATCGGTCCTACAGAAATTTGCTTGGGTCAACTAAATTTTCTGCTTAAAAATGGTCCAATAGAAATTTTGTTTGGTGCAACAAAATTTTACAGGGTGGCGACAAATCAGGGAAATCACAGCAAAGAAATTGTACAAGTATCAGTATTTATCGTCTTACAGAGAAATTCCCCTTATTTAATAGCGCGATTAAATAAGGCGAATTTTTCAATAAGAAAATACTGGTACTCCCCCCTTTTTTTATTGTGTTTTTGTCTGATCTGTCGCCACCCTGTTTTACTTTTGTATTAGGTCTACCGGAAAGTTCTGCCCGATAACGTTATTTCACGCCTACTATTTTAAAACTCCGATTTCTTCATTGGCACCACTTTTTTGAAATAATAAAATTCCCATTTTTTTCATATTTCACATTAAGGTGAAAACAATCGGAATTTTACCATCTCAAAAAAGTGGTGCCAATGAAGAAATCTGGATTTTTAAAAAGTAGGCGTGAAATTACATTATCGGACAGAACTTTCCGGTAGACCTAATATATTCTGAAGCAAAATGGTTTAAAGAAAATAAAATGGCTGCTCTATATTAAGACGTTATTTTTTTGTCGCGCGCTGTAATTTTGTCGCATAATGTGATTTTGTCGCACTCATTAAAATGAACCCTTGAAAAAGTAAAAAAAAATATGAGTGATAAGTCTGTGAGAAGAGGAAGTACTTTGAAACTAGTTATATTTCATTCATAATTGCACAATCAAAAGCGCCAGAAAATATGACGTCTATAAAAACCGCATATTGGTCTGTCTACAAGGAAGATTTATCAATAAAATATGATGGTCTTTTTCACGGGCCATTAAAAACATTAATCATTCTTAAAATGCCTTCAACTTGCAGCCCTGAGTTGAGTTGAATACACAGTTGAACACTCGGAAATACGAACTTGAAAAATGTTATTCGATGATGCTCGGCAAAAAGAATGACAGACGATTTCGCCTCGCGATTTTTCTTTCTGAAACCAGATTGTCAAAAACCGTAATCGTCTATCAATCAATGGATGAAAAAAGCACTGATGAAGTTCTCAAGTGATGAGGTCTACAACTAGTTTTAAGAAATATTCGCAGCTTCATACTCGTTGTTCAGGTGGTCTGCCTTTATCAAGCCCAAGCCCGACATCGATTTACTTAAGGCGAAATCTTTTATCTTGTTTAGCTGTCAAAATTTAGTTTTACCGCGTGTTCAAATGTCAAATTCCAAGTTAAAAAAAAAAAACTCAAGAGATTCCCCCCCCCCCCCCCCTTACATTGAACATATTACGACCGGTGAAGATTTCCTTCTCAATAAAGGTACTTTGTGCGCAGAGCCTGATTACCACAGGGAAACACGGGGAACTGTTTCCCGGTCCTACAGTATTAGCGGGCCCCAAAATGCGCTTTGTGCACTCTCTGAAAATAAAAAATTTTCAATTGCAGCTCATAAAAAAATGTATTTTTCCCATTTATGTAAACTAAACTGTCTCCATTTTTCACCAGCAATAACGAATTGTAATGTAAACTTTGAAATTCCGGAAAGAACGGGTGTTACATATAACACGTTTCATTCAATTTTATAGGTTCAGAGTTTTACTCCCTCTAAAGATCATATAGTGCAGAAGACTTTACCTTCCTATCTATCTATATTATAAAGAACAAACATATCTGTGCGTAACGCATACGTCATTCTGCGAATGGCAATACTCTGAAATTTGAAATGAAATTTCGGTTTTGCAATTTTCGCTACTGCAAATTTTTAAACTTCTAAACATCGCACAGTTTAAATTTTTACACCGCAATATAGGGGAAAAATGCACTTTTAAATGCAATTTGTTTGAAAGCTCTATCTCAATTTATTTGTGAGATATTAATTTTTTTATAGTTTTTAGTACCAATTTTGTAATTGTGGCAACTGAAGTACACCATTTCTGTTAAAAGTAAAGGGAAAATAGTCATGGTTTATTTTTATTGATTATATCCTTATTGATGCCTACAAAGGCTATTGATGCCACTACAAATAAAAGTAACTTTTTTTTTTAAATAATTTCTGAACAGAAAATGACGTCAGCCATTAAAAAAAACACGCATTCTTCTTCATAAATCAGTTACATTTCAATATTTTTACATTACGCTGATACTGAGTTTGAGACGCTAGGCAAAATAATTCAGTGAGTAAAAATGATGTCATATTTAAAACAAAACGATCATTTTCTTTTATAAAACTAAATATTTGACCAATACTAAATGGCCAATTCTATGACAACTAAAGGCAAATTTCTGAGTTTTTTATTCCTGGGTACTGAGATTAGAACTTAAAGTTTGTGAGAATGTTCACATGCAAAGTTGTATCGGACAAACGCGACTTTAAGTTTGGAAATACATTTATTAATAATCTATTGAAGGTTAAAATACTTTTAAATTGTGAACTTGAGTGGTGCGTATGTAAATTTTGAGAATGTGAAAATAACTTACAGCTTAGATTTTATGGGGGGAAATTTCATGATGTGACAAAGCAAAATCCTTTTTACCTGTTTTTTCATCCCGTAAAAACAAACGTAAGAGCTTCAATCGATAACTGCATCATAATTATTCATCCTGATTACGTATTCTAATACGGTTTAATTTTTCAATAATTTAAGCAGTTGAAATTTGTGGAAATAACATTTTGGTAATTTTAGGTTTAAAATATTATTTGTTTTAAGAGTTAGACAACCAATGTAAGATGAATTTTTTATTGTAAATATTTTTGTAGGTTTATCATAAATTTGATCTAACAGTTTCTTTCTAAACATTTTAGTTCGTCAAATTTCGACGGGTTTCAACTCGTATTTTTTAATGCATTTTTACCAGGGCTGCGGAGTCGGAGTCGGATCCATTTTTCAACAAAAGAGTCGGACTCCAGATTTTTTTGTTAGACATTTTAAAGTGAAATTAAACTAATCATATGTAACTTTAAATGTATAAAATGAATTATTATTGTTATTTATGGATTCTATCAGACTACTCAAGTTAAAGATGACCGTATTACTGCGGTGTACAAAGTAGATACAGGGGTAGGTACAGAGTACTTACCCATGTACAGAGTAGATCAAAACTGCTTTCATTCAGAACTGTAGTAGATATTTTACATTTAGTATATACGTACTTCCCCTCATATTTTTGGAGTTTGCGGATAGAACTTGGGGTACAAAGGTCTGGAAGAACCCAAGGCCCGGAAAATCAAGGCAATTTTTCAAACAGGCCGTGTAAGTAGAATTAAGACAATTTATGTTAATGGGTCGGATCAGTCTGATAAAAATATTGAGCAAGCTGACAAGCTCAATATAACAAATTTGAAAGAATCAAACTACGCCGATAAAATAGGAGCAATTTACAATAGGCAATAGGCATGATTGGAATGAGAATAAATATAAAAGCACAGCGGAACGTTTTAGAGGACGGGCCTTAAAATTTCGGTTCATGGTTCATGCAGAACTCTTACCGTAGGTAATGCGAAATTGATAAATCTCTGCTATTTTTTGAGGCAAAAGAACTAAGAACCAGGTATATAGCATTGTAGTAGAAGCCTTTTTCCGTCCCCCCCCCCCCTCAATTTTTTCCAGTCTGTATGACCGAAAGTCAAAATTCTAAAATAGCCTTCCTTTATTTATTTATTTTTGTGCACAAGAATCAAAATAAGATGAAATTGTAATTTTGTTTTTCTGCATCGGCGGTACCCAAAGTAACAATAAATTAGTACAAGGGTGGTTCAATAATTATTGTCCCTAATGTATATAAAATATTTGTACTGTGATGGTTGTTGTGGAATGTCAAAATGCCTATATTCTCAATTTCAGAACCGTAGCTGCTATCTTCACATAGTTTTGGTGGGAGGAGTGAAAGGGGAGAAATGGGGGTGAAAGGCTATTTTTAGCTTATGGGGCTAAATTTGTGACAGTGGGTGAGGCGTAACTACTGTTGTTTGGACTCGGGATCATAGTGGTATAGCCACATCTCATCCACTGTCACAAATGTAGCCTAGCTCCAAACCAGCATTTCACCCTCAACCCCCGCCTTAAAAACTCCCCCAAAATAGGTCTAAAACTTCACCCCTCCAACCAAAAATATGATAATATAGAAGCTACGGTTCTGAAATTGAGCATATAGGCATTTAAGAGATTAGGCTTCGATATTCCACATCAACCATCGCAGTACAAATATTTTATATACATTAGGGACAATAATTATTGAACCACCCACGTAAAATTTTATTATCTTTCACCTTTTGAATTTCGGATTTTTCAAGTCTGCAGAACCCGAAATAAAGCCAAATTGTAAACTTAATTTAAAAAATGCATTTTTTTTATTATTATTTCATTAGAATGCACAGGATCCGAATTATTTCAAAATAATAAAATTTCCATCTTTATTTTTCCTCCTTTAAATATAAGTTTTTCGAGTCTGGAGGAGCAAAATAATAACTAAATTGTAACGATTTCCCTTTTTCTTCCCAGTCCGTACATTCAAAATAGTAAAATTTCCATTTTGTGTTCTTTAGACTTCGCTAGTTGGATTTTTCAGGTTTGCGGGAGGCGAAAATGTAAAATTAATAAAGTGGGAAATATAGTTTCTTTCTGTTTTATTTTTTGAAGCCCTAAAAAGATAACCATTGCTGAAACAGTGAGATTTTAGCTTTATTTTTCTTATATTCCATGTTTATTTTAACCAACAGGCAACACCCCAGCCCGAGTACCAGGGCCGAAACTAGTGGGGGGGGGGGGAGAGGAGGCATGTCCCCAGGGCGCCAAATGAAGGATTATACCTTTGGAATGGATCATTTTCTTCTGATGGGCTGGTGGCTTCCATTATTATGAAACAGCCATTATAAATGAAGTGCTAGGTGAAGATGCAAGAGCAGTCGTAAAAAGTTAGAACTCTGATTTTCTGTGACCAGAAAATCAGAGTTCTAACTTTTTACATTTTAGAATTTTGACTTTCGGTCATACTGACTAGAAAAATTTTAGAGAGAAAAAACGGAAAAGGGCTTCTGTTACAATGCTGTACCTGGTTCTTAGTTCTTTTGCCACGAAAAATCGCACGTATTTATAATTTTCACATTACCTCCGGTAAGAGTTCTGCATGAACCGAAAATTTAAGGGGGCTGGTTGCTCAGCTTCGGATTTCTCCACCATAATGTTAAGTCTATGGGCTTTTGATGCATTCGTATATTTAAAATATCTTCTCGGGAAATTCATATTTTTAACATCCTCTTTATGTGTACTCTTCTTAAAGGATGTCTCCTTTTTTCTTAGTTTTCAAAATATTTCTAAAATCTGTGCTGAATTTAATATTTTAAGTGTTAAAAGCGGGCGAACTGTGAGTAAGATTTTAACACTGCATATGAAATTAAGGCTATACTTTAGAAATATTTCGAGAACTAAGAAAAAAAGAGACATCTTTTAGGAAATGTACACAAAAAATAGAGGTTGAAAATATTAATTTCCCGATGAGATATTTTAAATATACGAATGCATCCAATGCCCATAGACTTTACATTAGTGAGGGGAAATCGGAAGCTGAGCGACCAGCCCCCTTAAGGCCCGTCCTCTGAAACGTTCTGCCGTGCTTTTATATTTATTCTCACTTCAATCATGCCTTTGCCTATTGTAAATTGCTCCTATTTTATGGACGTAGTTTGATTCTTTCAAATTTGTTATATTGAGCTTGTCAACCTGCTCACTATTCTTATCAGTCTGATCCGGCCCATTAACATAAATAGTCTTAATTCTACTTACACGGCCTGTTTGAAAAATTGCCTTCATTTTCCGGGCCTTGGGTTCTTCCAAACCTTTGTACCTCGGGTTCTATCCGCAAATCCCAAAAATACGAGAGGAAGTACTTATATACTAAATGCAAAATATCTACTACAGTTATGGATTAAAACAGTTTTAATCTACTCTGTACATGGGTAGTAAGTAGTACCCCTATATCTACTGTGTACACCGCAGTAAATCGGTCATCTTTAACTTGTGTTGTCTGATATAGTCCATAAATAACAATAATAATTCATTTTAAAGATTTAAAATTACATATGATCAGTTTAATTTCACTTTAAAATGTATAACAAAAATATCTGCAGTTGGAGGCAGAGTCGGCCTATTTTTTAGCAACTCCAACACTTTTGCTGACAAATGGGTCCAACTCCCATTCCGCAGCCCTGGTTACTACGTGTAAAAAGTAAAACAAAAACACCAAATAGACCCCTATTTGTACTTACCCTTTGAATTGTGCGGTGTGATATTATATATCCCACTTAATTTTAATTCCCAAATGTCACATGGGCACCAGAATTTTGGAATATAATATTATTTTTATAAAATGCATGAAGGAAAGCTTTTGCATATTTTCAAATATTTTGTTTCGTAAATTCTGGTATTGTTCAATCATTTCAACATGTTATAGGAACAGAATCACTTTGCCCTTGAAAGGGTTGAGGGAGCAACAGCAATTGAAAAATCCTATGGAAAAAAATAATATTGATGTACTTTTTTCGGGAAGTACTGCGAAAATTTCATTTTTAATATTATCATTAGCTATATTTAGATTGTTTTGTTTTCTTAGAAAATCAATTACTTTTAAAGAATTCCAGTTTTTACTTTATTTTACTGAGCATTTTGCATATTCGTTAAGTCAAAACATTTCATATAGTTCTCAGTAACAAATCAGTTTGCAACAAAGAGATATAATTCCATTCCAATTATAATATTTTTAATTGAATGTTACCATCAAGTATAGCTGCATCCCTTGATAAGATTTGTTATAAGTAGGGCTGGACGATATGAGAAATTTAATATCGCAATATAATCCAGGCAATAGAGACCGTATAGGGACTCTACGTAGCAAAATTCATGGTAGTTCTGGAAAAAGGCTTACTATATGTTTTTTGGGTCGCTGAATCCGAATTTTTAACTTCCCACCAAAAGTTCACCCGGCAACCCACCCAAATTTTGGTAAAATGCCCCCCAAAAAAGGTTTTTATTAAAAAAATCTTTTTTTTTTTATTATTTTAGAAAAAAATATATATAGAGAAATTCAGAAAGTAGACGAAATTTGCAACAAATTAGATATATGACATTATGACGTTGGATGAAAGGGGAGAGGGGATCTGCCTCGGAACATGCCCTGCGGTGCTGCGTGGACTAATGCATAATTTCACTTAACCAATCACTGATTCGTTTACATTCGCCCTCCCGTCTCCCCTACGAACTTTCCCTATAAGGTTTACTTTAAGTTTTTGGGTTTCTGAATCCGAATTTTTAACTTCTATCCAAAATTTCCCCCCGCAACCCCCCGAAAATAATTGTTTTTAAATAAAATTTTTTATTGTTTTAGGGGAAAAGTATATATAGAAATTCAGAAAGTAGACAAAATTTGCAACAAATAGAATACATGGCATTATGACGTAGGATGAACGGGGAGGAGGAGTGCTGCCTCTGAACATGCACTGCGGCGCTACGTGCACTAAGTTGCGCAAGTCCAGGCAATAGGGGATTTTACCTGGCAAAATTAACACTAGTTCTGGATTTCGACTCACTTTATATTTTTTGGGTCACTGAATCCGGATTTGTAACTTCCCACCAAAATTTCACTCGGCAACCCCCTAAAAAATTATTTTTTGAAAAAAATTTGATTTTTGAGACCAGCGCGCGGGGAATGTTCCGAGGCAGCCCCCTCTCTCCCCGTTTATACTACGTGATAATGTCATATATCCTATTTGTTGCAAATTTTGTCTACTTTCTGAATTTCTACATACTTTTCCCCTAAAACAATTAAAAATTTTATTTAAAAACAGCTATTTTGGGGGGGATGAGGGAGGGGGGATTTTGGGGGAAAGTTAAAAATTCGGATTCAGCGACCCAAAAAACTTAAAGTACACCTTATAGGGAAAGTTTGGAGGGGAAACGGGAGGGCGAATGTAAACGATGTGAGTGGTTAAGTGAAATTGCGCAATAATCCACGCAGCACCGCGGCGCATGTTCCGAGGCAGATCTCGCCATCCCCATTCATCCTACGTCATAATGTCATGTATCTTATTTAATGTCAAAAACTGTTGTAAGTTTTCGTAAAAACTCAAACAAATTTTACTTCACCCTTTCTTATCATATAAATAAAAACATACATTTATTGTACTTAAATAGGTGTCACAAATAAAAATCAAAATATGTTGACATGTTTCGGTTCAATAGTAAAAACCGTATTCATAACACACACATAATCAATAGAAATGAATGACACTGGGTACCAAAAAATAATCTAAAAACCAAAAAACATAAAAAATGCAAACACTGCGCCCTCTATGATCTCAAATAGCCTACGCTACCGCGGCTCCCTCTACCAGACTCAATCTTTAAGTATTTATTAAGGAATTCCAACCATAAAATTGGAATATCAAAGGAAAAATAATCATTACACAGAGTATCCCTCCTAGAATATATCTCAAGTAGATTCACGGATGATTGACTTGCGGTATAAACTCGAAACGAACACTAATCTACCATCCCTGAAACAAATATTAACCCCCCTCTTTAAAAACAGCCTTGATAACGCAGTCTTATCCCTACCAAATTTTATATCAATTTCATGCTCTCTCCTCCTTATCCCAAACTTCCTACCTGTCATACCAATATAATAATTAATATCCCCCCTTCATTCTCGTATGGAATTTCATACACCCCTGCGAGATCATCCTGTGCAACCGGATCAAAAGTCTGTACAGAAGATGTTTCAATTTAGGAGGTGTCTCAGCAACTAATTCTAACTTAAACTTCATTAATTTACTTTCAAGTCTCTCAAAATTACCCTTTATATATGGAAGCGATAATCTTTTAAATCTACTAACCCCCCCCCCCCTTTCAATCTACCAATCATACGTGGAATCACACCCTGTTTATTAATAAACAATCTAACTTTAACATTATCTGGCCAACTGCCTTTTTCGGTAACCTCTTTCACACTTTTGTGGATTTTATTCAAAGGAGATTTTTCAATTAATGAACAATCCATTTCACTAATAGCTTTTTGCATTTTATCTTTATATTCATTTCGATCCAAAACAGCAATCCTGTTGGACTTATCAGTTTGTATGAACAATACCTCTCTATCCTTCCTCAGACTCTTAATGATGTCAAGCTCAGATGTATTAAGATTTAAAAGCCTTTTCATGTATTTATCTGATTCAGTAAACATTATATTTCTAACCTCTTCCCTGTTTTCACTATCCACTTTATCAATTATACACTCTGCCTCCATAATTAAGTTCTTAACGTATTGCTTCTGTTCAAACATAAATTTCGGGCTTTTATTCAAAACATCTAATTCCCTCTCATTAAACTCCTTCTTAGATAAATTAACAATCTCTATCTTTTCCAAACTCTCCATACTTCTAAGACCACGAACAGGTATTTTCGACTTCAAAATCAACCTCTCCACTTTCTTCTTGAGTTTGGCCACTTTAAATTGGTTATGAATCTCCCTCCATCTCTCCAACAAATCAAACTTCTCAATCCAAACACCATTACTTTCAATTTCAACGTTTTTAAGATCACAATAACTAACTAGCTCAGTGTTGCCAGCGGGCTACTTTTTTTTAATTCCAATTTCTTGATCACCACCACTTTTTTCAAACGGTAAAATTACCTTTGCTATTACATTAATTAATATGTCTTTAAATAAGGCGCATTTTACCATTTCAAAAAAGTGGTGCCAATCAAGAATCTGAATTTATAAAAAGTAGCCCATCTTGCAACACTGAACTAGCTTCATATAAGCTTCATATGTTCTTATGTTCAAATCATTAATAATAACATATTTCTTCCTGATATATAGCGCCAAACATCTTGCTTCAAAAGCCTCTTCCATATTATTAAATAATTGTTTAATAGTTTTATTTTTAACTGATAAAAAGTTCGGAACAACATTAACTTTCTTACAAACCTTTAAAAATCTCAAATTTAAAATTTCACGATCCAGCGTCATTCTCAAATTCTTAAACCGATTAAAACTTGTGTAAAAACTCATCTTATTATCCAGTATCGATAAAAATCAATGTCAAAAACTGTTGTAAGTTTTCGTAAAAACTCAAACAAATTTTACTTCACCCTTTCTTATCATATAAATAAAAACATACATTTATTTTACTTAAATAGGTGTCACAAATAAAAATCAAAATATGTTGACATGTTTCGGTTCAATAGTAAAAACCGTATTCATAACACACACATAATCAATAGAAATGAATGACACTGGGTACCAAAAAATAATCTAAAAACCAAAAAACATAAAAAATGCAAACACTGCGCCCTCTATGATCTCAAATAGCCTACGCTACCGCGGCTTCCTCTACCAGACTCACTCTTTAAGTATTTATTAAGGAATTCCAACCATAAAATTGGAATATCAAAGGAAAAAGAATCATTACACACAGTATCCCTCCTAAAATATATCTCAATAGATTCACGGATGATTGACTTACGGTATAAACTGGAAACGAACACTAATCTACTATCCCTGAAACAAATATTAACCCCCCTCTTTAAAAACAGCCTTGATAACGCAGTCTTATCCCTACCAAATTTTATATCAGATCATTATCATCAGATCATTTTCCATATTGATGTGATCATCATCACATCAATTTTATATCAGAAATTTTAGATGAAAATTTTGAAAAAGCCGTACCTTTAACCCTTTGAGCTCCCACATGTGTATTTAAAAAAATACTTTCTAAGTGAGCCCTAATTAGGTTGGAGGTATGAAATTTTGCATACTTATAGCTGAGCACCTCACATCAAACGGCAAATCATAAAATTTTGAAAAAGTCGTACATTTAACATTTCGGGCTCCTACATGTGTATTTTAAACAATTCTTTCTAAGTGACACTCTATTTAGGTTGGAGGCGTGAAATTTCGGATACTTATAGCTGAACACCATCATGTGACAAATCATAAAAAATTGAAAAAGTCGTACATTTAACCCATTGGGCTCCCACATGCGTATTTTAAGCAATTCTTTCTAAATGAGCCCCTTATTAAATTGGAGATTTGAAATTTTGCATACTTATAGCAGAACACTTGAGGCCGGGTGACAAATCATAAAATCTTGAAAAAGGTCTTACGTTTAACCCTTTGAGCTACCACATATGTATTTTAAGCAATTCTTTCTAAGAGAGCCCCTAATTAAGTTGGAGACATGAATTTTTGCATACGTATAGCTGAATACCTCAGACCACACGTCAAATCATAAAAATTTCAAAAAGTCTTATATTATTTACTCCTCTGTGCTCTAACTTGTATATTTTAAGCAATTTTTCTAACCTCCGCCCTTTTCAACCGGGGAGCACTTTTCCAACTTTTGCCGACACCCCTTTGACCATTCTTTCATTTTATGCACCATAGCCTTACATATTTTAGTTCCACTTTTTACCGCCAGGGGCGCCTACTTATCTCGGGTGCTATGGGTCCAATCCCTTCGACTAATATATATATACGGATAGTATGTAAAACGAAGTTTCGTTCGGATAGAGGTTTGTTTAGAATAGAGTGCACCCCTGGTTGCGAAATGTGGAACTAACAGATTTTTCAAAAGGATAAAGTGTTTTGAAAGGAATATTAAACGAAACCCTCTGTGCGATCTGTGATCACACTTACCCACTTGTTTTTAATTTGTTCTTCAAATTATGTTTTTGTTTAATCTTATTTATACAGTGCATAAAAAGAGATGTTCAGACATACAATGGATAAAATATTCGCGCACGTTTAGATATACAGTAAAACCTCCCTAAAGCAACCACGTTCTGTTCCAATAAAAATTGGTCGTTCAGAGAGGTGGTCTCTTAATGGAGGTCATGTTTAAATCTAGATTTTAATTGTTGAAAAACGGTAACAATTAATGTTACTAAAATTTATTTTTGACATCAGGAAAAAATATACAAAATTTAAGTATCAAAACAAAATTTAATTATACGAGTTAATTACTGCAAAGTTTAAAAAATGAATACATTGACGTTTGCTTTGATTTTACTGTTTTATCTTTTATAACTTTTATTTCCAAGTCCTTTCGAAGTTCAGTAAATAAATACAATTTTTTTTGGACGGGAACAAATAATGACAATTTCATTAATTTATCTATTTCTTTGAGAGTTTCCTGACAGAATAGGGAAGGGGAGTTTATTGACAGTCATTCTTAATTTGTCATCAGAGTTCAATTCATTGCCTAAAAAGACAGAAAGGGGTTTAAATATTTAAAACTAAACTCTGTGGTTATACAATCCATGAAGGATCTGGCCCGACAATGCCCATCTCTGTTTTCTTGACCCTGGGCCCCGAGGTGCTATACAGCATGCGTCCCGGCCAGGTGGTCAGCCTAACGCGAGACCCTCAGTGTTTAGTTCCCAAGCAAGCTTGGTACTCATTTTATCGACCCCAAAGGGATGAAGGGCTGTTAAATATTTAAAATTTACCTGAATAAAAAAAAATAAAAAATAAATCTAAACTTAGTTTAGAAGTTTGATGAATAATGCGCTCTCCGGCATTACTTTTCTAATAAAACCTTCTTCAAGCGACCAGGAAAAAACGAAATTTGTTTCATTTTCTTTAAAGAAACGGGTCACTCATGGAGGGAATTCAACTGGGCTGGTCTCTGAATGAAGGTAAAATTAGTATTGAGGCTAAGGGAGTAAATTCCGTTCCATGAAAAAATGGTCGTTCAGGGAGGTGGTCAGACAGTGAGGTTTCACTGTATTTCTGAAAAGCGTAATAAAAAATATCAATAGACCCGTGTGAGGCTTTCACACTGCAAGCTTTGAGTTTATTTTCTGATACATTTTTCATTCATTTATAATTAACTAGCAAACCCCGCGGCTTTGCTCTCGTAATAGTTGCCAAGTGATATTTGCATGACTATTTTTTATTAGAAGAACACTTTTTGTAATAATTCAAAAATTACAAACTAAGCCACAGTTTGAGTTAACTTCATTATAAAAGTGCAATAGACAGAAATGAGATGTTAATTAATAAGAAGAACTAAAACTAATTCCAAATAAATGATAATTTAGAAACTATTTTGAGACTTTTATGCTCATTTCATACGCTCATTTCAGTTAGGTTAGTTGGGGTAACTGGACCCACGAGGTAATTGGGCCATAGGCTATTTTATAAAAAACTGTTGGTGTTTTTTAAGTTTTAGCTTTCGTGAACAATGCCCTTTAATCTCTACTTCCTAAAACAACGTGTATCAATTCAATCATAACTCTCACTTTGCTGTGATAGGTTGTCAAAAATTTACGTTTCTTTTTTTTTTTTAAACAACGTCAATATAGTCGAAGTTCCTCGGCTTTTTATTAAAATACTATAAGTACTTTTGTTAAACAATATTTTTTTAAAGATTAGACATATAACTACATTAATATTATTAGGTATCTATACATATTTACTTCATGTTTCAAATGTAAGCCCTATGTCCCAGTTACCCCATAAATTTTCCAAGAATGGGGTAACAGGGACATGTATCCGGGATAACTGGACCATGCTGGATCCAGTTACCCCAATAGTTATAAATAATTTTTTTGTGTTTCTCTTACTACGGGAAGTAAATTTCTCCATTGTTTTTTGCTCACAATAAAGAATATGATAGAATACCTTATTAAAATTACGTAATGAAATTTAAAAAATATATATTGAGTGGTATCAAACCAAATTTCTTGACCCCTTGAGAGGCGGTGATGCCGTTATGGCATCACTTAATTTTAATTCCTAATTGCCACATTGGCACCTGAATTTTATAATGAAAATTTCACCTTTATTAAGTACGCGAAAGTATACTTTTACTTGTTTTCAGATAGATTCTCTTGTAAATATTGGTGTCATTAAATTATTTCAACATTTTACGAATGCAAGTATCTTGCCCCTGAAAGTGAGATAGACAGACCTTGAAATTGCACTATAACCAGGGGTCGCATTCTATAGGAAAACTTTTATAGTTTCTACCACTATTTTGAAAATAATATCTTCATCGCATCTTTCTGTAAGGGTTCTGGTAGGAACAATGAAATTTTCCCTATATAATGGTAAGTTTTTAAATGGTAAGCATTTTAAGTTTTTATACCGTCGTATTGGGGGAAAAAACGTACTTTTAAATGCAATTTGTTTGAAAATTGTATTTCCATTTATTTTTTAAATATTAACTTTTTTGTAGTTTTTAGAGCTATTTGCTTAATATTGGCAACGGAAGTACTCCATTTCTGTAGAAAGTAAAGGAAAATTAGTTCTAAAATAGTAATTATATTTTTTTGTTGCCACTTTCTCGTAACAACCAAAAAAAGAAAAAAAATTTAATTTAAATACGTGCTATTTTGAAAAAATATAAACAAATGATTTCTGCTAAAACATGGAGCTATTAAAAACTTTATTTAATTTTAAGTATCTATATTAATGTTACAAACAAATGAAAGCCTACGAATCATTAGATAGCCGTATTTTTTGTCTAGTTTCTTTAATGACGGCATCTTTTTGCTGCATTTGTGTATTATGTTGCGATACTGACGTCCTATACATGCTTTATTGTAAATGTTAAGAGTGGATCGTAAATGTGGATGTAAATAAGCGGATGTGAATGACGTCATTTTACATAAAATAAAAGCGTGTGTTTTAAGTCTTAAAATTGAAATGTTTTTTGTACTATTTATATATACATATATATTTTTTCATCGGGGGCGATACTAAATTCTGAAAAAGCAGAATTCCTGTTTTCTAATGTTTATCTATTTTTAACCATTTGGAAAAATGGTTATTGTCCTCGGTCAGGGTAGGAAATCAAAAACATATCTGAAGAGTTTTATTGGTTGAATCCCGCATTTTATTCGTTTTCTGATTGGTCTATACAGTAATCTGTATTTTCCCTTTACTTTCTACAGAGATGGATACTTCTGTTGCCGCTGTGACAAAAAAGTAACAAAAACTACAAAAAAAAATTAATAACTCAGAAACAAATTGAGATACAGCTTTCAAACAAATTGCAATTAAAAATGCATTTTTTTCTCTATACGACGATATAAAAAGTAATATTGTGGGATGTTTAGAAGTTTAAAAATGAAATTTTTATTTAAAATTGGTCCAGGAATATTAATGTTTAATCCATGGCGTACGTAATGTATGACGAGCTCCGTAGAAGTTTAAAAATTTACAGTGTTGAAAATTGTAAAACTGAAATTTCTTTTAAAATTTGTTCATGATGGCTCCAGGAATGTTAATGTTTAATCCATGGCGTACGTAATGTATGATCAACTCCGTGCGATTTTTTATGTCTTAAATTTTAGTCTTTGAAAAAATCATTTTCCAAATGGTCGTTGTAATTTGTTAAATTGCTTTTTTTTCTTTTCTGAAAACCAAATTGCAACACCTTCTAGATTTGTTTCAATACATTAAAAAATAATGTGTGCAAAATTTGAACATATTTGGGCATCAAGACCATGAGCTCCATCGACGTTAAATAATAAAAGTTTGTTAAATTTCTCCAATTTTTTTAATGTCCAATGTCAATGGGATGCATGTTCATAACCCCCTTCATAAACAAGCGTATTTTACACTTCTTTTAATTCTTCAGTACCAGTTTTTCCATATTGTAATTTTGGCCTTATTGAATTACTGGAAATTTGAATTTAGTGAGGGCAAAAACGTCTGCATTAATGTACTAGTGTTCAAATTCAAACATTTTGTGCACTTTAAACAACATGTATACATGCCACTTGTCACAAAAGGGTTAGTCCAAAAGAGATTAAATTTTGCACATTTATATTTAATATATTGAAACAAATATAAGAGGTGCTGTCATTTGTTTAAAAAAGTGTTCCTATGTAAATAAAGGCCACTCTAGCCCCCTACTTTAGAAGGCCTGTTGGCAGTTTACTTAAAATGGGTGTATGATTGAAGAATTTTTGACTATGGATGGGATTTTTTTAAAAAAATGTTGATATATTGTAGGGATGCACCGAATATTCGGTATCTATTCGGTATTCGGCCATGTTACCGAATATCCTGTTTGGCCGAATATCAAACTATTCGGTATGCCGAATATTCGGCTTGGCCGAATAGCAAATTATTCTGCCTGCCGAATATTCGGTTTGGCCGAATATCGAAATATTCGGCCGAACCGAATACTTAAAAGAACTTTTAAAACATATTTTTAAAAACCTTACTTTTTTCTTTTTTAGCATCTCCATCAATGCATATTATTACCTTTGTTGCATGTAAATTTATTGTTTTGATATGGCAACAAAAATGCTTTAGAAAGAAAATAAATGTATGCTTATCGTTTGCAAATAAAAATATCTCTTCTTTTTAATGCCTAAAAAGTGACTTACGTTAGTACTATTTTAAATTAAATATTTTTATTTTATTTAAGCGTTGAAATGGCGACCCACGCTTTAATTTAGTTTTTATAGTTACGGGAAAATTGCATCCGTGTTACACTTAAGAATTTCGTGCGTGAGAAAAGAAAACGCATCTCAATCAGTGTTAATAATCGATTATTAATAACATCATTTTTTCTTTCGATGATAATATAATGGCATCACGAAAAGTTTGTTGCTAGGAGACCAACTTTGTTTCCATAGCTTGATGGATAGCGTAACATTAAGCATAAGTATAAATATCAAAAGAGGCTGCAGATTGTTACAGTTCTTTCTTAATTCGAATAATAATTTTCTTTTAAGATCTAAATTCTAAAACAGTGAGTTTTTCTACCTGCAGCTAAAACAGTCGGTTACAGTATGACTTTAGTGGAGAAAGATTACTCCAAGTGTTGTTTGGATTTAAATGGTTTGCATGATCCTGAAAATCGAAATTTTGGCGGAGAAGATATTAAAACATCGGATGTTTACAAGACAGAAAAATTGCCTTATCGCTTCGAATATCCTTCAAGATGGAATTATGGCAATTGTGTTTTCACTCCAAGTGAAGGAGTAATTCAAAAATATACAATTCGAGCAAACCACAGCTGTAATTCATATTCTGAGAAAGTTGGTCATCCATTTTTCAGAACTACCAGTTCAGACTATGGTTCCAAACCCCCCTGCATTCATACTATGCCACATACTTATCATCCAAGAAATCACAAATACTGGGAGCATTTGGCAAGTGTTGGCATGTACCGCACTCGTGGATTCAACACTAGCATTGACAAAAGCCCTATTTGACTTGAGAAATGTGCTAGATTGACAGAAGGTTGGGACAGTGTGTGATAATCAAACTTTTAATTAAAAGTTATTTATCCTTTTATTAGTAATTACAAGCAAGAAATCTACGTTAACTTTAAATTGCAGAGCTAATTTTAAGATTTTAAGTTTAAATTGCTAAATTTGAAATTTGATGTAATTTGGCACTTGTTTACTATAAAGAATTTTGGGATAATTTTGCTTTGTTTTTATTCTAAATGTTAATTTTTAATCCGTTTCCTCAAATATTGTGATGTGCAATTTATGTATGTATAGTTTTCCTCGAATTCATTTATAAATTATGGATGCAATATTATTTCAAAAAGAGTCTTAACCAATCGCATAGCTGCCAACTTTTACGCTTTTTTGCTACCACTAAAATTAAATAGAGATTTTCGGCTTGGTTAATCATGAGATTTTGACGATTAAATAAGACAATATTTTTTATAAATTTTTAGTGGTAAGTAGAAAGCGTAAAAGTTGGCAGCTATGCAATCGCATTTTTATGGGTATTTCAATTTCGCGGTTTTATTTCGATGCAGATTTCTCACTGTCAAATCACTGGTTAAGCTTAGAAATCTTCCGTAATCCGATCGACAGCCAATTGATGTACTTTAGAGAGAGTGGTTTCGCACAAAATTAATTTTATTGTTATAACAAAGTTTGTTTATGTGTGTGTCTGGAAGAAAACATTTAATGGTTCCTAGGGGGTCATTTCATTGCACATGTTTGAAGCCAACATTGGCTATGGACCCGATTATGAAGATCAGCCATTAAGCCATTTGTTAAATTCTCCTCTTCCACAGTTATTTTTGGAACAGGTGTGTTAGGCTAATGTCAGACGAGCGTCTTTTTGCACGCTTTTTTCTCACTTCCAGCATCCTTGCACATGCTAGCGAAGGCGTAGGGATGCTGGAAGTGAGAAAAATGCGTTCAAAAAGACGTTCGTCTGACCTTAGTCTCTTCTGTCCGGCCTTAGAGGTCCGCAGATTGAACAAGGCGAAAAAACGACAAAATGGCGATGAACCGTTATTTGTGGCAACTCAGATTTATGGAAATCATAACAATTTTTTCAAATATCAAAAGTAAAGAAAAACGCTTCCATACTTAGATGCTCAATTTTCTAATGCCGATAAAATGACTTTAGTTTTGAAATTAACCGCAATGTTTATTTGTTTATCTCGAAGTTTCAGATTGGCGATCATTTATAAAAACGGCATTTTTGCACGTTTTGAAAAAAATCGCCAAGTTCGATCTGCGGACCTATAACACATCTGTTCCCTATCTGTTTATGTTATGTATGATGTTTTTTCCATATGCATGTCTGGATATTATATTCAAGAATTTCACCGGAGTAATCGATTAATGCCATATAAACAAGACCATTTTATTTTTGTCATGCATGGTACCTCATATAATGTTGCATTCAACAACCACCCTCAGAGAACTGTCAATATTTTATTTTTACAATTTTATCTCATGAATTTTACCTCATTATGAAGTTCAATAATGTTTATGAAATACAACAATAGATGGTATAACCAATTTTCTTTTCGAATATTCAGTCGGAAAAACCCTTTGGATACTTGCTTGTTATAGAGTTAAAAGGTAAGCTTAAAAGGTTTGTTATAGGTCAAAAGTTCTTTGGTCCTTAATGGGATATAACAAATGACCTTGTCAAGAGAAGGAAAATTTTCATACATTTTTTCTGGCAACCTATTCACTGTTTCATAAACACAATTAATCTTATTCAATATTTATACAATTTATTTAATATATAAAAAAATCATTTATCTATTTTTATATACAAACAGGAGTAACTTATGTAATACATGTAAATAGAGGGATTTTTTTAAATGCATGTATAAACAAGCATAAAAGTTCACAAGGTTTGTTTTCAAAGCTGCTTATATCGTTTGGCAACAAATTTCTCTTTCAAAGCCTAGATTGCGCAAGCTTTATGGAGGGAAAAAAACCCAGGCCCCTCTAACAAACAATTACCCAATTTTGTTTCCGTTTGCATGAGAGAATATTTTCTCAAAAAATTTCTGTTGTTTTATCTTTACAAGAACATGACCAACGATGCTTTGCTTTTGATAGACATATATATAACACTAGCGCCCGGCTAACCGAAAAGTATCGTTTTATGTTACTTTTAACTTTATGTTAATAAATCTAACGTTTAAATTATCACAGAAAAAACTATTTAATAAATAAGGTTTTAGTGCTTAAGCTTACAGGATCTTTCCTTTGCGGTTTAGCATTCAAATGTAAGATTTTTTTTAAAAAATCGAAAATAATTGTTCTTAATAATTTATTTTAAAGCTATTTTAAGTGCAAAATATGTTTTTATCCATTTAAAAATGGTTGATGGTGAAAGAGTAATTTCTTCGAGCCCCACGAATCTGATTCGGGGACCTTTACAAATTAGTTGATAAGATAAAAAGAATTTCTTACACGGAGAGAACGATTTTGTTAAAACAACAAAAAAATAGTTGTGCTAACCAAATTTTACCCCATCTAAATACTTTTTGTTAGAATGACAATATCATTTTGTTAGTTCAAAAAAATTTTATTGAACGAACAAAATCATTTGATCAGTCGAACCAACATTTTGTTAGTCCAACCAAACATTTTAGCTGGGGCTATATTAACTAAATCTTTTTTCCGTGTAAAAACACCATAAAATTTTTAATAAATGCGCAAAGCCTTTCGAAAGAACTAGTCTTTCTTCATCAAGCACAGAGAACACGTTCTGTTACTTTGAAAACAGCAGCAAGACCTAACATTAAAAGTAGTAGGACGTGTTCTCTGCACCTGATGAAGAAAAACTAGTTCTTTCGAAAGGGGCCTTGCGCATTTATTGAAATTTTTATGGCGTTTTTTAAGAAATTCTTTTTATCTTATCATTTCACACCAGCTTATTTAATTATTTAATCAGATTAGTCGGTACTTAAGTGTTATCCAGGCCAGGTAGATAGGTCGCCAAAAATGGTTGTCAATTGCCAATTTTGTTTATCGTTGTCAATTGTCAATCGTGTTCAAAATGGTAATTTAATGTACGTTTGATAAATACAAAGCATCATTATAAACAATAAATAACATAAAAGCAAACTAAATTATTATAAAACAGCAATTTAGTATACAGTTGCTGAATGTATAACATCAAATTGACTGCTTTTAGCAATAAACGATTTAACGATGGTAGTTTCGTTTCCAGCGATTTATTATGATCACCAGAATGAATATAATATAAATATTATGTAACATAAATATACTGAATAAATTAATGTAATATATATCTATATCTATATCATATATTATTTAGTTATACGTATATAAATACTTCAGCCATTGCCTTTAATATGGCTGCTATATAATATTAATTATACGATTAAAATGAAAAAAGCAATAGAGTCAAAACACTATATTAAAAACTAATGTCATGAAGGAATTTTCACCTTGTTATTAATGTAAACTTTAAAACATACTTATAATTACTTATAAAAGTGACACAGAGATAAACCTATAAAGATTAACCCTGAGATCTTTCAAACGCACAAGCGTTCATTTTCAAAGGAAAAATGAATGCAAAGGGAAAAAAATATTCCCTTTGAAAAGGAACGCTTGTGTGCGTTTGAAAGATCTCAGGGTTATATTAAATAATATCTTTATATGTTTGTTTCACCTTTTAAGTAATTATAAGTATGTTTTAAAGTTTATATGAAAAAAGCAAGTAAATAAACAAGCAGGAAGCACGAATTCTGCTTTTTCAGAATTTAGTTTCGTCCCCGGTGAAAAAAAAAATTAAATATAGATAGTAGGAAACATATTTTCGTTTTAAGACTTAAAATACACGTTTTTATTTTGTACTAGCTGACCGCCCGGCGTTGTCATTGTATTTTGGTAGAGTTAATGCGGAAGATATCTTTGACCAGAGTAGTTAGCTGGCTGGGTGTACATGTACATCAATTGCACTTACGACAGGAGAAGATCATAAATTTCACTTACAGCTTCACCCCACCTGTAGGTATGAACTGCACTCGAGGGGTTGAGATAAGCAAGAAGTTTGTTTTCCAAAAAGTCTTCCGGAAGCAAATCGAGCCATCGTAAATCTTGGCGACAATAATCATAATACATAGTACTTATAAGAACGGGGTCTGCATTCATCTAGCATTGCATTAGATATTTACTTTTATTTAAAAGTCAAAGTATTTTAGCGATTCAATGGATTTTCATCTATTCATGTATTTGATATTCTCTTTCAGGTATCAAATGACTGTTTCATTAGTTCTACTTAAAAATTTGGCTTTTAAAATTCAACAAAAATGTGATTTAAAAATAGTTTGAGGATCAAAATCATTAAGTAAACTATTAGTCCAGGCAATAGCGAATTTTACCTAGCAAAATTAATGGTAGTTCTGGAAATTGGCTTACTTTATGTTTTTTGGGTCGCTCAATCCGAATTTTTAACTTCCCACCAAAATTTCCCCACGGCAACATCCCCAAATTTTGGTAAAATGTCCCCCAAAAAAGGTTTTTATTAAAAAAATCATTTTTTTATTGTTTTAGGGGAAAAGTATCCCGAAATTCAAAAAGTAGACAAAATTTGCAACAAATTAGTTATATGACATTATGACTTAGGATGAAGGGGAAGGGGGATCTGCCTCGGGACATGCGCGGTGCTGCGTGGACTACATTGTGCAATTCCTCTTAACCACTCACACGTTAACATTCGCCCTCCCATCTCCCCTCCGAACTTTCCTTATAAGGTTTACTTTAATTTTTTTGGGGCGCTGAATCCGAATTCTTAACTTACCCCCAAAATTCCTCCCCTCGAAAACCCCCCAAAATTGTTATTAACTTAAATTTCTTATTGTTTTAGGGGAAAAGCATTACGAAATTCAGAAACTAGACAAAATTTTCAACAAATATGATATATTACATTATTACGTAGGATAAACACGGAGAGAGGGGGCTGACACGGATCATTCCCTAGGGGCTGTTCAAATATTACGTAAGCATGTTTTTGACTATTTTTGACCCCCCCTCCCCCTTGTCAGCAAAAATAAGCAAATCGCGAACCCCCCCTTAATAATTACGTAAGAAAATTGGAACCCCCCCCCCCTACTTAAAAAAAAATAGGACACAATACAAATTATAAAACTCTACTCGACTAATATAACTACTAAATAATAATAAACGCTTGTTTTATTTCTTTACAATTCTATTTAAGAAAATTTCTTAGATCACAATTTTAGAAGAACTTAGCCATTTGAAAAATTTAAATTTGAACAGGACAATATCTATTCCGATGCTGACCACGGCTGCTCAAGCCATTTTTCCATATCTGTTATGATATTGGTTTCCAGTTTTACTTGATTATCTTCATCGCTTACTATTCGGATGCAATCCTGATCAACTTCATCTTCATTGATCCACTCAACATCTTCCATATCTTCCACGAATTTTACGAAGCGCATAAGCTCATTTGCTCGACGAGCAGCAATTCTCAATAGTCGTATAAGGCAGTCCTTCTCGCTTTTTTCACTCTGTTGAATTTTTTTGTGTCTGTTTGCTGACTTCTGAGATGCATGATATTGGCCACAACTTCCATAAGTTCTTGCGGATAATGCGTGAACTTTATGGAAGAGCAAAAATAATCATACAGCATCTTTAAAAATCCCTTTTCTGTACTATTCAGATTTAAGGCCAGACGGAGACTTAAATCTATAAATTCCCCCTCTTCACTTGCAATGATGTCATTTGACGATTGTATCATTTTAATTGGAGGAGGAATGAATCGTCCTTTTAATATACGAAATAATCCACTACGTGCAGGAAAGCAACAATTCTTTTTTTCGCATTTTACAATTTGCAGCAAGTATTGACTTTCTTGTACGAGCTTCGAATACCAATCCAAGTCATAACCAAGAGACTCTGGTTCGCCTGAATCAACATATGTGGCAGTAACGGGATAACTGTCAATGTTTAATGAGTTCCAGATATCTGCGAGAGTTTTACCAGCATATGCTAAGTTATTTTGCTCCATTTCTTCATCAGTAGTGCGACCGTTTTCATCGAGATGGGAACCATAATGGTTATGAGGGTGTATAAGACAAGACAGTTCTCGACTGAGTGGTGTCATTCGCCTTTCTACTCAATTATATGCACTTCTTCCAGGAGCATTGCACGCTATGAAAATTCCATCCAAATCATGCTTTTTGAAATGGTTAGTAGCAAACGATATAACTTTCTGGTAGCGGAGATTCTTGTCTGGATCTCCATCAACCATTACTATGATTACAGGTTTGATGAAACCCTCTTCTGTTTTCACTAATTTTTCAAAATCTTTGAGTATTAATAGAGTTTCAAAATCCTGAGCATGAGTATTTGCTGTGGAAGAACTGTGTTTCCCACTTCTTATAGCTATTAACGTTGGACCAGAATAACCTATGTATGGCTTTACTTTGACCTGCCATGCCAGGAGCAATCACAATACCAGCGTAAACACATGGGATAAGTTTGCGGCGTTCAGCGATAACCCAGTCGTGATCGCTTAAGGATACGTGATACTCCATATGCATCAGTATCATAGCCTGTTTATTGGCTGCTGTAATTCCCAAAGGTACACGTGCTTTGTCATAATGTGAAAGAAGAAACACTTGCATGGGTCCAAAAATTGAAGCTAAAGTTTCTAAATAATGGATGGATATTACTGCAAATTGGGTATCAATGTGAGATCGGTGATAATCAGCCAGAATCCAAGAAAGTTTTATCGGCACTGTGGTGACATGTCTTCGACACTAGATAGTTGAGGAATTTTTTGGAAGCAAACGAAGATATGTTCTACTCCTGCTTATTGCAAAACCAACCATTTTCAGTTTTGCAGTCAAGTCATCGAGAGTTTTGACACTTCGGACTTGTTTCTTCTTTTTGCATCTGCAGCGCTTCCAATAATAGCTATGTCTGCTATTGCTTTAAGTAATAATGGTTGTTTAAACTTGGTCTTCTTACTGATTCCCTCAAAGCTATTTTTTTTAATGTCTGGATTATCATGGCAGATTTCTCCAAGCTTTGTTCGTTTGGTGGTTCGATGTTTTCTTTGGTATTCAGCATTTTGTCGTTTCCTTTTTAAGGATTGTTTTTCCTTTTTTGAGATCACTGGAAACCTTATTTATCTGTTTTTGAATCTGACAAGGAGAGGGCCAACCTTGTTAATCACAGATTTTGATTATTTTAATATATGCTGTAGGGTATAGACCCCTTAGTCTCAGGTTCAACGGATTTTATACAACGCTCGTTAGTTCTTGAGAAACCGGGGGGTCTCATATTAGTAGATGATTTAAATACTTACTTTGTAACAATAAGGACAGGTTGGGCGTAGCTCAGTTGGTACGGCGTTTGCTGGCTGATCGGCGGACTCGGGTTCGATTCCCGAAAGCACTAAATTTGTTTTTCTTATATTTTGTTTTATAAATATACTTGTAATTATAACTTAATAATCGCATTGTCAATTAAAATTTATACTACTGTATTTCAATTATAATTTTAACCTATTTAATTTTTTTACTTTTAACTAAATAGTTGTATAAAACATCAATACAAAAACCCTTAACGGGTTAAAAGTTTGTGACGCAGCACTTTATCTTATGCTCTAAGAATTTTAAATATGGAACTTAAAAATAATGATATCAAATTTTGAGTGACGCTATGCTATTAATTATAATCTCTCTATATATTATTTATTTCATCTTTTTATTTTTTTATAATCGCATGTTCAAAAATTATGTTCAATTTAAAAAAATGTATAAAAGTTTATTCATTGATGCTTTAACATTTACACCTTTCATAAATTCCAAGTATGAGTTTTAAAAGATATGATATCAAAATATTAGTGACGCTTTGATGTGACGTTAAACGATTTGTTTTAAAATTAAATTTAAATTATTTTTGTTTTGGCTAAGATATATTCACACATCTAAATAATAGTTTTAATTTTCCAATATACTTTAAATATGTCACTTTCACTGAATTTATATAATGCATTTAAATGTATTTATTTGAATAAATTGATTTATCCTTTGTCCAATGCTATTAAAAATTTAAAATAAGATTTACGTAAATAATTTTTTTTGCCTCATAGTATCCATTTGAATACATTTCACTTAGTTTGGATACAATGACGCAAAAAAATTATTTACGTAAATCTTATTTTAAATTTTTAATAGCATTGGACAAAGGATAAATCAATTTATTCAAATAAATACATTTAAATGCATTATATAAATTCAGTGAAAGTGACATATTTAAAGTATATTGGAAAATTAAAACTATTATTTAGATGTGTGAATATATCTTAGCCAAATCAAAAATAATTTAAATTTAATTTTAAAACAAATCGTTTAAAGTCACATCAAAGCGTCACTAATATTTTGATATCATATCTTTTAAAACTCATACTTGGAATTTATGAAAGGTGTAAATGTTAAAGCATCAATGAATAAACTTTTATACGTTTTCTTAAATTGAACATAATGTTTGAACATGCGATTATAAAAAAATAAAAAGATGAAATAAATAATATATAGAGAGATTATAATTAATAGCATAGCGTCACTCAAAATTTGATATCATTATATTTAAGTTCCATATTTAAAATTCTTAGAGCATAAGATAAAGTGCTGCGTCACAAACTTTTAACCCGTTAAGGGTTTTTGTATTGATATCATTACTTTTTTGAGGTTATTGAAAAAATAAATAAAACAATAAACACACAAAAAAAATTAAAGACCAATACAAAGAATTCGTCAGGATTTCCATTCACCTTCAATCTCTCCCCCCTCCCTCCCCGCAAAAAAGGATGACCATACTTCAATTTTAAAGAGCACCGTACAATGAGATTTTTATAAGAACTCTTTGGTAAGATATGGAAGTAATGTACAACATGCAAGTTTAGAGGGTATTTCTGTTGGTTTGTTTCAGAGATATAAAAAGCTATGTTAAATTTTACTATATAAAAAATTTACTTTGTTAAGAAAAATAGCAAGAAATATTACTCTTTAAACCTTTATATATATATAATATATATAACAATCATCGCTCACTTATAAAAGTAATTACATACATTTATATTAAATCCAAAACTACAAATTTCTGCTTCTCCCATTCCTAGTGCAAAAAAATTAAACATTCTTTAATTTTATATAAAATAATCTTTAACCATCCCTATTTAAAATTCTTTATTAACAATAATAATAAATCATATAAAATAATCCCCTGAGCTCCGAAGATTCCACTTCTGCTTTTGCACCCACCTCCCAGCTTACCTAAATAGTAAAATCTTTCAAAAATTAGTTTGAAAAAAAAAATGTGCAACATTTGTTGCTCACTAACATAAATAAATAAATAAGCACTAACTTCCCTAATGTACAGTCATGGAAAAAAAAAGTAAACACTCCCTACTAACTCCTCAACAAATTACCGTAGAAGAAAGTTACTGGTACCGAACGATTGGAAATAAAGTGTACTTTTAAATGTATATAAAATTTGCTTAAGGGGTCATCTACATATTAAAACGAACCATAACTTTGTTTTTTTTTTAATAGCAGTACACAATTCTTACAGCATAAATGAATTCTACACCATTTAATTAGCCTCAAAACAATTTTTTATGCAATTCGTACTATAAGTTTCCGAGAAATTAATTATTTTAAAACAAGCTTATTTTAAGGGCTGTATCCAAATTGAAGTTCGGTACTCGATTGTTAACCGAGAGAGCCCCCTTCTTGATCAAGGCACCTTAAGCGTCACTCAAGCAGTCAATGAAGTCTGCTAGATTACAGGACAGCGTAAGATATTTCAAAATATCTAGTCACTTCTATCATAGACGGCCCCTTAAACCATCATTTTGCCGTCTTTTAAGCATAATTTGAAAATTATTTGGAAGAAAAATGTGAAATTTTGCACTTCCATAAAGCAGGACTAAATAAATCTAAATCCATCAAAAGAAATTGTAGGTTACAATTCATAATTTTTTCGAATATTAATTTCCTAATTCATATCATAAAATTATAAAAATTGCAAATTCAATGTATTTATGTTTGGGTATATTAGTATTACTGCTACACAAGAAATTAGCACAGTAGGAGCATAATTTCAGGAGACATAAATAAAAATAAGAAAATGTAATTTAACATTAGAAGCACTAAATTTTGAATGTTTATAATAAAAAAAAACTTATCATTCAAATGACTTGAGATTTGGTGCCTAGGCATAGTTTGAACCGAAGATTTGAAATATCTCGTTAAAATTGAGTATTGCCATTGAAAAAAATGAAGTTTGGATTTGTTTTAATATGTAGATGGTCCCTAAGCAAATTTTATATACATCATTTAAAAATAGACTTTATTTCCAATCGTTCGGTACCAATAACTTTCGTCTACGATAATAATTTGTTAAGGAATTAGTAGAGGGTGTTTACTTTTTTTTTCCACGACTGTACATTTCACCTCCTCTCCCTCCCCCTACTCCCCAGCATTAAAAAAATTTAAATCTTTATTTTTATACAGAAAATTCTTCTATATAAATTATCCTCCTATTCCTCAAAATTACCACTTTCCCACTCCAGCCTAGAGATTTCAATCTTTAAAGCTTTTTAGAAAAACGGATCTGCAAAGTCTGTTGCTTAATAATAAAATATATAACCATATACACTTTTAATTATTTTTCACACAATCAGTTGATGTCATGATAACAGTTGTTCTGAGCTAATATTGTGTTGGCTGGAATGTCGTACAGATAGCTCAAATGGAAGAGTACTGGCAATTAAAGCCAAGGGTTATTAAAGTTCACTGTAATTCAAGATGTTTAACCCCTTCGCGACAAGAGCCCTTTGGTTAATTTTTAACCTATTACTACAGGTTTTTAAAAAAAGAAAATTTTCTGTAATTGAATCACAGAAATGCTCCGATTAAAGAAGGTAAACTTTACAATTAAAAATAAGTGGTGAGAATAATGAAGGATTCTGAACAACTTAAGTGGCCAAGTATACCGGTCGCTCATCCCCAAGGGCTTAAAGATGCTTTTTTGCTATTATAACCTTTAGGATTTACAATATAAAAAAATCTTAACCACTTCTGAGGTAAATAAAGACAGTAGAAAAAAATAAAGATGGCAATGTTTAAAAAAAAAAAAAACAACTTTGGAAAGCATGCATTTTAGTGCTGCAAGAAAAACCTGTCATGAGCTGCTACTGATTATAACACCCATTTACAAAAAATTTTAATATAATAACAATGTTTTCATTACTCCAAAATAATGTGTTAAAGGCGATAATTTATCATATTTAGTGTTCCAAGAAATAGCAATATTTGTAAAATACATGTGCTTCTTAACTGCAAAATTCATTGTTTATATCTGAGAAATACATTACATCTTCTGCATTAAAATTTTTTAGTGGCAAGCTTTTGTGATTGAACAAGAACTGCTTGCAGAGTGCTTTTAATGATTTTAGAATATAAAATTATGGCTCTTAAACTACTATTAATCCAATACAGTAATAGGGATAAAAAAATCATTAAATATTTCATTTTAAAAAATTATTTGTATTTTCATCAGATATACCGATTATTACTACCATATGTTATATGTAACATATTTATAAGAAAAGTTACAACTATTTTGTTGAAGTTTTGGATCCCCCACCCCCTCCCTGACACGCTGTCAAATTTCGCGAGGGTTTTTTTTTCTTGTGATGTTCCTACCCCTGCTATTGCACAACGAGGCGATAAACGCGCTACTCTGTAAGTGGCACGGCAACCCTCCAGTGTACAGGTGGAATTGATAAAAAGAGTTTTTGTAGTCGGAATATGCGAAATGTTAAAGAATAGTGAATGGTTTAATGAAAACAGAATAAAAACTTAATATTTAATTTAAGATGCGAGTCAGATTAATATATTAATTGAAATGGTTACTGAGTAATCACTTTATTAGTTTATACAAAGTCTAATTATCATGACAGCTACAATGCAGCTGCTAATGAAATTTTGTGAAAACAATCTTTTCTAAATAGTAACATGTTCTGAATTGTTCTTATTTACAATAATACTTCATTACCACAAACACCATATAAGGGAGCTGGCTACTTTTATATTTTTTAAAAGTAAATTATTTAAAGCTTTCTTTTAAGCATATTAACTTTAAAATTAAATAAAAACAAGTATCTAACTTTTGCAAAAAAGCTGTTTTATCTTATTTATCTATAAACTTTAATTACTAAATAAGGAAAAATATCATGATGAAAAATTTTACTTTTAGGAGCTCAAAACAACCAGTCAGGATAAAATGGTTCATTTTGAGCTAATCGTGATAATTTAAGTAGGGTAGATGTACCAGTTTTGGCCACATTTAGAGAAAATTTGAAATAGAAATTTTACATTTCTTGATCGATTGATGCATATTAAATCATAATAACATCATTCTTTAGTAAATTTAATTGTCTTTCTGTTAACTATAATGACTTTCTGCAGAATATTTTAGGTTGTGAGTAATAACTCATCAAGTAATTTATTCCAATTTGTACCAGTTTTGGCCACCCCTACACCAGTTTTGGCCATCTCTATGCACCAGTTTTGGCCACTCCAATATCATGTAGTTTAACAAACATTTTAATTGATAATAAGTAAAAATAAAGCTATTTTATGCAACGTCTATTTTACCACACATATATTTGTTTGCTGTATTAAGAGAATTTTGCAAATTTCTTTATGAATTGATAAAAACATCAAATAAAATATACTTATGTTGATTTTAACTGAAAATTTCAATTAAAAAACAAAAAATATATTTAAATTTGAGTAATAAAATGGACAACAGTGCCTATAGGACATAAAGATTAACTATTTAATCAGTTTTATAATTATTCATGGATTGTGGCTTGTTTAGAACACTTGAATCTTCATCAAAGAGTTATATTTCTTGAAAGCATTTTCTGATTTTTGTTTGATTTTCATCAAAAAGTTATGAAATCATCTTTTGATTTATATTAGCTTGTGCCTTATTTAAATACCTTGCTTCTTTGCAAGTTATTTTAGGGTGTGATTTCAGAAGCAAATCATACCTGGTCTTCCATCTTGAAATGGAGTTTCTATCTTGCCGGCTACAATTTTCTGGGCAGAATCTTAAAAGTTATTCCATTTTTATAGGAAATAGTATTCTGACAATATCTAAAATTCACTTTTCTAATTGATTTTTAACTTCAATTCCTAGTACCTAGATCTATTACTTGAGATTCAACATTATTAGAGAAAAGTGGTGTCCATCCTGCAAACTTGTGATGTAAGGCAAGAACGGGTTACTCCAAAACTTTGCTAGCTTGTAGTGCTGGCATTAATTTTGAATGGCCTTAATTTTACTTCCTATCTTAGAGCAGTGTTCCCTCTAGGCCATTTGTTAATAGCACAGAATCTCTTTTAAACTTGGTAAAAGGAATCCTGTTCTTTTTAAATAATGTGAAATACATTCTTATTTGTATTTAGATATCTCTAGTAAAGATTTTCACAATATTTAGTATTTCTAAATCCGTGTGCCTGAAATATTGCAAAAATTATGGAACTTCTCCATTTCTTTAGGAAAAATACAAGCAATTAAATCATGCTATAATTTTATTAAACTTTTTACTTTATAAGTTGTAAAATCTTTCAAATTTTATGTTTTAGTTTATTTATCATATCTAAACATTACATATCGCCTCCCGTTTTGTTTTATCAATACTAAACACAATACTATATTTTCTTTAGCAATATCATTCTTTAGTGACTAGCACAATATCCTTCTTTCTAAAGTGAATTATCTATTGGACAGAGAATAACAAAATCTCTTTTATAAGAACTGCCATTAGCCTTGCTTTTATTATTATTATTATTGAAGCCATTACTATATAAAACAAAATTAAATTGATTTTTCCAGATGTTCTTAAATTTATTAAATGGCTAAAATTCCCTCTATAATGAATCATGTGGCCAAAAGTGGAACATAATGCTGTACCCTTTTTGGCCACCCCCATGGCCATAACTGGTACATATAGCAAATTTAATGCACCAGTTTTGGCCACCCCCTATTAAACTGTTAAAATAATTAAATTAAATGTAAAATTGCAGTAGAGAGAAAGCTTACCTCATAAAACCTAATAGCAATTTGTTTCAGAACAAATAGAACCCAATAAGTGCCTAATGTTGAAAGATTCTGAAAACTTGTCAGCTAAGCAAAAATCTTAATACATGTAAGCACACACTACAGTTTCACACATTTATTTTTTTTTTTGCAAGTCATATTTTATCAAAAAATAAACAAATGATATTGTAAATGATAAAAGAGTGTTTGCTTAAAATGTAAGAATGCCTATTATTTGTTAGCATTAATTCACAGGCTAAATATTGGACAAATTGATCCAATGTGGCCAAAACTGGTACAGTGGCCAAAACTGGTGCATCTACCCTATATAAAGTAGAATTTACTATAAGTAAAAAATATGTCCAAGACTGAAATCAGTTCTGAGACTGAAGGTTTTGCACCCATGCCTGTAATCAATTAGCCTAAAAGAAATGCTTCAGATTTTTTTTTCCTTCTGTTTTTCTTTTATTACAGAGATAAACGGCAATAAGAATTTTTTTTCCCTTTAGGTTTAATTTTATAAAAATAAAATACTACGATGCTTTAATTTTTGAAGCTGAAAAGAGTTATATAAGAAAAAAATAAACGAAAGATACCCATATTTCGAAAAAGATGTCATTTTAAGTCAATTTTCGTTTATAATGTTATTAGAAACGATTCGCAAATGAATCATTTTATAAACGGGATTGGAAATCTTAATTTTGATTTCGTCATACCTTTTATTTAAACTGTGCGTTCTTTAAAAATGAAAGATTTTGTTTAATTTCTTTAAAAGAAAACTCAAAACACAAAATTAAATTAGTAATCTATACTCACATATCACAAGAAATACCTATGCCACACATGAACGTTATTTGTAAGGAAAACAGTTATAAGTATTGTTGAAAATAAAAACAATTCAGAACATTATACTAATTAGAAAGGATCGGTTGCAAAGAATGCTGTCTGGATAATTAGAAATTGTACTCACTTTCTTCCCTTGGAATACCATTTCAAGATCTTTGATATTTCTTATTTCTTCAGCCAACTTCGCGTATCGCGTAGTGATACATGGCGAAGTCTTGTGGCGAACGCGATGAATTTTCACTTCGAAACGAGAATTTTCGATAAATATCGAATTTCGATACGAGAATTTTTTTTAAAATGTGAAATATTTTCTCCTTAAAAAATGTTTACTTACTATGAATAACAATGAAATAAAATACATATAATTACAAAATACTGCTCCATTTTAAAAAATCAGTCTAAGTATTTTAAAGCACATAATAAACTGTTTTTGTAGTTTAAAAAAAGATTTATTGCTAATATTCAGATTTTTAACTGTGACCTAAACCGCGCAAAACCGATGTGCAACGTTCTGTCTGCTAGCCCATAGAATAACATGTAATCTGCGATCCTAAGAAGTCCAATTTTTCATGCGGATTATATAAAAATTAAGAGTTTTCCTAGATACTAGGTTAGTATTATCCACTTCATTAAAAACAGATTCATTTTATATATGAATGTTTTAAAAAAAATCTAGACCGTTTCGGAGAAAAAAAAAAGACAAACTTACACCATCGAAATTGCTTTCAAAATGGGTTTACAGATCTGAAAATATACTGCACGTAGAATTGTAAAAAATTCAGAATAGGATTAGACTGCAGATATAAGACTGTTTAAAAAAAAATCAGAACAATAGGACCTATATTTGCTGAGTTATTAACAGGCGGCTTTTCGCATTTTCTTTGATGTCGAGTTAGCTGTATATATGAGTTCCGCCATCTATGAATTCTACGATACGATACGATACGATACGATTTTAGGCTTAAGGCTGCGTCACTCGGAATACTACCGTCTTCCATGATCATAAAACTGATAATTTTTTAAAAATCACTTTTAAAATGTATTTCATATATTCAGTATGTATGCAATGATATTGAACAATTGTGTCAATTCGTGATTTTAAAGAAATATCATTTATTCATTGCTTTAACAAGTGAAATCAATACGATGATACTATTACTCTGTTTTTAAAGTAACAAACATAATTATGTTAAAAATTAGCATCGGAATTAAATTACAACGGATTTTTTGCATATTAAAGATTTTTAAATTTGTAATATGTATGCTTGCGCTTTCAAATATTTCGTTTTTCCCTCTATCTTTTTTCTGCTTTTTTTTTTATTTGAATATGTTTTATTTTATCACAACTAGATGAAACCACAACAGGTTTCTAACGATTTTTGAATTTTTATTATTCAATAATAAATCCAATTTCTTTTTAAATGTCTTTAAAGGATGAGAAATAATAGTTCAAAATAAAAAATTATAAATTTAAATTTAAATTTGTTAACATTATAATTAATATACGATATTAAAATTTTTACTTGAAATTATTAAATTATAATTACAAGTATATTTATAAAACAAAAAAATGAGAAAGACAAAAAATGTAGCGCGTTCGGATATCGTACCCAGGCCCGCGGGTCAACCAGCAAACGCCGTACCAACTGAGCTACGCCCAACCTGCCGTTTTTGTTTCAAAGTAAGTATTTGAGTTGTGTACTAATGTTAGACCCCCCCCCGGTTTCTCAAGAACTAACGAGTGTTGTATAAAATCCGTTGAACCTGAGATTAAGGGGTCTATACCCTACAACATATATTAAAATAATCAAAATCTGTGATTAACAAGGTTGGCCCTCTCCTTGTGAGATACATTGGTTTCAATTCAATTGGGTTACATTTCATTTTTAATAAGGTTCAAAATTTGAAAACAGTTAGAAGATTATCTGCTACAAAACTAACATATTTTTAAATTTTTTTCCCTCATGGATGCATTAATTTTTGAGTTATTTGAAAAGAAAAAATAAGGCTTAGCTTGGCTACGCCATATTTAAAAAGTAATAACTCGTTTTTTGACGTTTTTTTGTCTTTATTTATTCCCATACTGACCATGTTTTATCATGACCATACTGACCATGTGTTGTCATGTCATTTTATCTTATCTATCTTTTTTCCAATTTTTACAAGTAATTGTGTAAACTTAAAGTTATGATAAAATATATTTAAAATTTTAAGAATAAATTGATTATAATTACCTTTATAAAATAATCAAGAAAGACTGATTTCTTTTTGGTTGCATTACGCAGTTCGTCCTCAATTCTTTTTAGCACCAATACCTCTAACTCTTTGTCAGTTTTAGAAGACTTTTTGTACTGCCGCCACACATCATTACTTTTACATTGGATATCCTTCAAAGGTTTATCTGATGCAGACTTTTTGAAACTTTCAAAAAGTTTTTTATACAAGATTTCTCGAAATGAAGACATATTTCTGATTTTATTTATTTTATACACCACTACACTGCAGTACTGAGAGGTAGAGGTCTGCACAGGCCGAAATTTCCAGTCCCGGGCCCGGCCCGACTCATAGACAAAAAAATTCGTCCCGGCCCGTACAACAAAATTATTGGCCCGGCCCGATAAAAAAGTTAAAAGTTCGGCCCGAGCCCGGCCCGACCCGGAAAAAAAGTTAAAATCTCGGGCCGGGCCGATTGAATTTCTACAAAACATTGATTTTTATGTCGATTTGGTGAAAGATTTGTCTCGTACGAGGAGTTCTGGCCAAAAATATGTCTTAAAAATTTTTTTATGTTTATAATCTTCATTTTTATATAAGTGGCGCAGGCTGCGACATTTATTTTTTTTAATCAATCTCTATTTCTTGTATGTAAATGAATCCGTTATCATTAATATCGTTAATCCATATTCCATGTATTGAAGTGCTAAAAATCTGAAAAATGCTATACAATAAAATCTTCTAAAACGGAATTGCATAAAAAAGAAAAAAATCCGTTATAGACAAGTGCCTTCTTAGCAAGTTTTAAATGTATTATATATCCTATTCTTACGTATTAGTATATTAATTTTGTATGGATCAGCACGTTTTTCAGTTTATAACAGGATTTCGTCATAGACAGGTTCCTTCTCACATGTTTTCTTATATTTTCATTTAGCTATATTTTAATAAGCGTAGAAATCTACTATTCTTTAAAAAGAATAAATTTGAATGTTTAATAGTAGAATAATAGCGATTTAAAAATGTGTACATTTTTTTCAAAATTTTTTGAGCCTGACCTAATTTTACTGACCTTTGAACGGATCAGGCTACGCCGAGACAATGATTTTCATACGGGCTGCGTCAAAACTAGGACTTAAAATTTTGGGCCTTGAAGACTTGGAATGAAACCAGTCCCGGCTCTGTACAGAAAAAAATGGGCCCGGCCCGATCCCCCAGGAAAAAAGTAAGGCCCGAACCCGGCCCGTCCTGTAAAGAGTAGTAACTACGCCCGGCCCGTCCCGAGCCTTCAGAAAAATGTATGGCCCGGACCCGCCCCGAGTGCCGTGAATGAAAATAGGCCCGAGCCCGGCCCGTGCAGATCTGTACTGAGAGGTTTTCAAAACTCACGAGACACCAGACTGTAGAGCAGTCGGTCACTATGGTTATGGGGTTCAACCACTTGACAGAGGAGGGGTGGAAACAAAAAAGATAGAATTTTACTTACGTTTTGGAAGCTTTCCCGGAAAACTCATATTGTCACAATACATCATATCGCATCGGTTCATTCAATTCTATACTATTCTATTCTCACAATTGGAAATAGTAGTAAGTTCTCAGAGATAATAAGCCCTCATGCATCAAACATGAACAGTCACCTCTAGATAAAAGAGATCGTTTATGTTTTCCTTGTGCGGTCAAAATAGCTGACATCAAAACTTCAAGTTTAATATTCTTTTGCTATTTCTTTCTTTCAATTTGAAATTTTATAATTTTTTTTTTTACAAGTTAGAGATTCTGAAAATGTCTTACGTAAGCATCATTCAAACCCCCCCTCCCCCCTTGTCAGCAAAAATAAGCAAATCGCTAACCCCCTCCCTCCCTCCTTAGGTGCTTACGTAATATTTGAACGGCCCCCTACGCGCTTTTCTCAAAAACTAAATTTTTCAAAAAATCAATTTTTGGGGGGTTGCCGGGTGAAATTTTGGTGGAAAATTACAAATTTGGATTCAGCGATTCAAAAAACATAAAGTGAGCCGAAATCCAGAACTAGTATTAATTTTGCCAGGTAAAATCCCCTATTGGCTGGACTTCATAACTTAGTGCACGTAGCGCCTCAATGCATGTTCAGAGGCAGCCCTTCCCCACCCCGTTCATCCTACGTCATAATGTCATGTATCCTATTTGTTGCAAATTTTGTCTAGTTTCTGAATTTCGTAATGCTTTTCCCCTAAAACAATAAGAAATTTAAGTTAAAAACAACTATTTGGGAGGTTTCAGGGGGGGGGGGGATTTTGGGGAGAAGTTAAAAATTCGGATTCAGCGACCCAAAAAACTTAAAGTAAACCTTATAGAGAAAATTCGGAGAGGAGATGGGAGAGCGAATGTAAACGTTTGAGTGGTTAAGTGGAATTGCCCAACTTAGTTCACGCAGCACCGCGCGCATGTTCCGAGGCAGATCCCCATATTCCCCTTCATCCTAAGTCATAATGTCATACATCTAATTTGTTGCAAATTTTGTCTACTTTCTGAATTTCTAGATACTTTTTCCCTAAAACAATAAAAAAATTGATTTTTTTTAATAAAAACCGTTTTGGGTGGCATTTTATCAAAATTTGGGAGGGGGGGGGTTGCCGGGGGAAATTTTGGTGGGAAGTTAAAAATTCGGATTCAGCGACCCAAAAAACATATAGTAAGCCTTTTTCCAGAACTACCATGAATTTTGCTAGGTAGAGCCCCTAAACGGTCTCTATTGTTTGGACTATACAGGGTGCAATATGTTATCTATCGCCGACCTTTAGTTTCTCAACCGTTGGTCGTAGACATATAGTTCCATTTACAAAAACGTTTCAAATGAGGTAAATATTTATGTTGTGGCATTATTTAAAATAAAAAATCAATTTTACTAAAATTACAAAATCTAACTTTTTATACGGCCCCCCAGTCCCTATAGTTATATTTAGTAAAAGTTTAAACATATCATAACAGATATAACACAAAAAGATTGACATCTGTACTACAAAAATTGACAGAGTTATTAAATTTCAAAGTTTGAGATTTTTTTCGCATGATTTTGTCTTTCAATGAGGGATTAGTTAAAAGATTAATTAAAGTAATTCGAGATCCAAATCAGGGTGCAATGTCCTTTTTCCGGCGAAACCACCTTTAGCTGGTATCGCCAAATTAGGGTATCACCAAAGAAGGTTATTTCATTTAAAACTTTTACCTGACTTTTAGGGGTCGTATACAAAGCGAAGAATGAAATATTGAGATTAAACTGAAAAATAAATATCAATTTATTATAATATCAGAAAACGGTCTACTATAAAAAATGAATATGTCAAATGACGGAATCTACTAGAGATGCTGCTCATAGTGTTCTCCATTATTGGCAATGCACAATTGAATGCGTGACAGTACTGTGTCCTGGACACGTTACAGCTCAGCAGGTGTGTAAACTGTGCGACAATCAAGGATGATGCGCTGCTTCAGATAAACCAGAGAAGGGGTCTCAGTCACATAGACCTATGCCTTGATGTAACCCTAGAGGTAGAAGTCCATCGGTGTCAAGTCCGGCGAACGTGGTGGCCACTCTACCGGACCACCGTATCCAAGGATCTGTTGACCGAATTCGGCGGCCAGATACGCCCGGACGTTTGATGTTTTCTGTGAAGAAGGCTCCATCATGTTGAAACCACACTCGGCATGCATGTCGGAGAGGCAGCTCTTCATACCAATCACGTACCGTGTTTGTAGCAGATGCAGGTGACGATCGCCCGTTAAGGTCCCATCGTAGAAGATGGGTCCAACAATCTGGGTTTCTCATATACCGCACCACACGTGTCGTACTGCGCGGGCGATGTGGAGGTTTTCCAGATACCAGTAATCCACATTGTGCACGTTCACAATGCCACTCCGTAAACGTTGACCAATCTGTCACACAGAATGTCACAAAGGAATGACGGATTTTCCTCTAAGTTGTTGAGCATGAAATTGCAATAAACAAATCGTCGTGCGTGGTCATCCAGCATCAATGCTTGCACCAGTGTCGTATATGGTATGGATGCTTATCAATTGCATGTAACAAATACCAGACATGCTGACCACATGCCTCGCTTATTTCCGTCGTGCTCAGTTGTGGAATTAAAAGGGCGAATCTCAGCACCTCCTCCGGTGTCACTCGAACATTACACCTTGCCCGTCTGCTTGTTCTGGGTCGTGGTGAAACAGAGCCGGTCTCTCTAATATGGTGCAATGCATTAGATACAGTTTCATGCGTTGGATGTAGATCCTTAGAGAAACGTTCTGAATAAACACTAGCAGCCTCTCTGGCATTCCTTTGAAATTCACCATAAATAAGTATTATTTCGGGATATTTCATGCATGCGTAGCTTGCCATCAAGATCTCAGCGCTTACTAGCATGTCCAGTGCTAGATGGCTCGTGTTTTGTCCCGAACGTGAGGTGCTATTGTAATCTGCATAATCCCAATTTTCATGCTTTCTGTAACTCGGCTGGTCGTTTACATTCCGTTGCCATTTATCTAGTCCTTAGGGAGTGTGTTTTATTTTCTGGTTGTCTATTCTACCTACTTTAACGTTTGAAGGTTGTTCGACTCATAAATGTGTTAAACAATACTTTGAGCAGTATCTCTAGTAGATTCTGTCATTTGACATATTCATTTCTTATAGTAGTCCGTTTTCTAATATTATAATAAATTTATATTTATCTTTCAGTTCAATTTCAATATTTCATTCTTCGCTTTGTATACGACCCCTAAAAGTTAGCTAAAATTTTTAAATGAAATAACCCTCTTTGGTGATACCCCCAATTTGGCAATACCGGCTAAAGGTGCTTTCGGCGTAAAAAGGACATTTCACCCTGATTTTGATCTCAAATTACTGTAATTAATCTTTTAACTGATCCCTCATTGAAAAACAAAATCTTCAAAATCATGGGTGGGGCTTGTGAGTGCTTAAGCCATTTGGTAGGCCTCCCCACCTAGCTGACCCTTATCTTGAAAAAACAAAATCATGCGAAAAAATCTCAAACTTTGAAATTTAATAATTCTGTCAATTTTTGTAGTACAGATGTCAAACTTTTTGTGTTTTATGTGTTATGATATGTGTAAACTTTCAATAAATAAAACTTTAGGGACTGAGGGACCGTATAAAAAGTTAGATTTCGTAATTTTTGTAAAATTGATTTTTTACTTTAAATAGTGCCACAACATGAATATTTACCTCATTTGAAACATTTTTGTAAATAATTGGAACTATATGTCTACGACCAACGGTTGAGAAATTAAAGGTTGGCGATAGATAACATATTGCACCCTGTATAATCTATTATTTAAAGTGAATTTTTTTTATAGGAAGTAATTTATTATTAAAAAGGATATTTTATCTTTATAGATAAATAAAACCTTAAAACTATATTTGTAGCAGATGCGTTTATTTAATATGAAATTAGAAAATCATAATCTTATATGGCTGAATTACGTGTTGAATTATAAGCGACTGTTCTTTGACGAAGATTTTATCGGTCTGTCACGTCTGAAAATTCAGTTTGGACCACTTTGTTGAAATTCAGTACAAATGCTAAATGGTTTTACAGCATTTTTTGAAAATTGCCTTTAACGAAAATTAGAAAAACCTTTCAATTTCATAGTTCCTAAATAAGAGCATTTGTCAGTCTCATGCAAGTACAAACAAATATGAATTCAAGAGGGTGTTAGAAAGTAACCAGTTTGGATTTGGAAACAGTCTAAAGGCTTCTCTCAAATTCAAAGAAGCTATTTTCTGACACATTTCTGAACTCATTTTCGTTCGAAAACACATTAAATTAGAAGGCGTTCTTATTCAGGCACTATATGTAATCGAATGGCTTTTCCATTTTTTAGTAAAGTTATTGTTAGTCTGTCATTTCGTGCCCATAAATCTAAGAGACGGCAGGGGCGCCATTTCAGAACTTTCCTGTGTGTGTGGGGGGGGGGGGATAAAATTTTCTTCAAGGGCAGTGGCATAGCCAGGGTGAGGTTTGTGTGTGTGTGTGGAGAAGGGTGTATGCCCTCTCTACTCCACATAAACACCAATGAAAAATTCCGTTTTAAGTAGGTTTTCCTCTTAGCAGGTGTTATCTCTAGATACTGACTAAGAAATTTTTCCGTTTAACACAGGATTCCGTTATAGACAATTTCCATTTTTACAAGTATCCTCTAAAGTTGTTAAAAATATCCTTTCTATAGTACATCTCTGCAGAGCATAGGTATACTAGGACTTCCCTCAGAGGGATTAGTCTGAGCGATATTGCTGAGAACATAGATTTAATAATAACATGTGGAAGCAAAGAAAATGAGATGTTATCTTTAATTGCCCATATACTGCGATAAATTGAAATGATGAAAATAAACGAATCGTAGAATTACAAAATCTTATATATAAATTCGTATACACTGTTTAAAAAATGGGAAATCAAACCATTCAAGACAGCCATGCATGGATATAAAATTGAAAGTAAGCAATATATTAAAAGTAAAATAGAAAATGAAACACTAAATTACTTATATCGGAATTTTAGCTGTATAAAATGATGTCAAGAGCATAATCAGACGCTCCGCACCAGTTTGAGTAACTTTAAATGACAAATATATGATGTTTAAAAAGAATGGACTATACTTTATATGGTGTCTGCTCCCCCGGAATAGTTAATATCGTACAATATCTGTTTTCCACGGATGCAATGAGGTTGTCGATAACATTTAAGGAATTCTCTCCTCAAAATCTGATATAGTATCAAAGTACCGAATACATTAACAGTGGCATGCAATGCTTCGTTAGAGTGTGTTTTAGATATGCTCGATCGGATTTAAATGGTGAGTGTATGCTGGCCACTACATACGCTGTATTGTTTTGTTTTCAAACATATTCTGCACAAGTTGAGCTGTATTTAGCATGTATTAAATAAAAGAAATCGACAAATATTACAACATAAAGTATGACACAAAATCTGAATATATCGTCTGCATAACCTTTGAGCTGTCAAAGTGTCATTTGAAGTAATTTACAAATCCATACATATTTATTCAGCAAATCATGCAAGCTAACATACGCCAATATGAACCCGATTATAAAATTTCACCAGAATAAGTTAATATATAAAAAATCTACTAATGATAATTGAGAATATGACCTTATGATAAAATGTCTAGAAAAATGAATCGGATAAAAAATTCATATCACATTTAAAACGGCACTTCCCTCTGTTAGTGGCCTTGGCGAGAGAGAGAAAAGCCTAGAGAAGGAACACTTTAACAAGTACTTTCGGGCAACCTACTCACAGATTCATACAGGTCTTTATTCAATATTTACACAATTTATTTAATGCTAGGTGGGTATCTATCAGTTTTGTTGCATTTAAATTGCACGTTTTGCGGAGAAAATGCAGCATTATGAAATATTTAAAGTTGCAGTACCTAATAATTCCAGATTAATGGTAATTGAGATCGCTTTCCGTTAATTTAATCTTTTTAAATTTTAAATTTTTTAGAAACCATTCATAGAGACAATTGTGTATTTTAAAACTAACCCGAAGCAAAATTTCAAGATTTTGGGCTCAGCAGTAACACAGAAATAGAAAATTTTCGAAAGTTTTTGTTTCTGCACTGTTTTATATAGCGACATTTTTAGAAATTGTTCTATTGCGAGAATTTACGTCAGGATAAATACAGCCATGTCAGTTTTCATGTTTATATTCCTAAAAATTCTATGTATTTCGTTACTTAGATCATCTTTAGATCTTTTTCCGCTTTGTTTAGTCTTTCTATTTTTTAAGAATTCGTTCTACAACGAGCATTTACATCTTATTAATGAATTATTAACCATGCCAAAGTTCTAGTTTCTAACCCCAACAGTATCCAGAAAATTTCAGTATTCCAAATAAATCATAGTTTAGAACCTTTCTAGAAATTTTTACTTTTATCCGTCAAATTGAACCTTTTATAGAGCGTTCATTACGTGTATTTACATCTTAAAAGTAACTACCGCACCAAATTTAAAGTTTCTAACCCAATCAATATCGCAAAAATCACAATTTTAGAACTTTTTTGCTCCTGCAGCGATGTAGGTTCTTGCACTGACATAAAATAGTCTTTTTTCTGATCAGAGATGGCCACCAACATTTTTTTTAAGTTGGCTATGTAGTTTCAGGGATAACACCTCACAAACGTACAAGCATTAATAATATTATACACTTTATAATATTATAACGCTTTATAATATTAGCATTAGATGTACAGATACAAAAGCCATTTATCTGTTACAAACTAAAGTGCCGGCGTTGCCCAGAATTTGAAGGATGTTTGTTCTGAAAAATCAATTTCAAAATTTAACATACAACACAAAACAAACATTTAAAAAAGCAGTCGAAATATTGTATGAATGAATCATATGAAAACGCTATATAAAAATATATAATGTATATAACAGACGCAAAAGAATACAGCTATAAATGAACTTATTTCAATTTATAATTGGAGCAATAATGTTAAAATACGCCAATATTTCACTAATCGGGTTTTTATCATGCTTCAATACATTTTTCACACTCATATGACGTTATACTATATCCACCACGTCCTTTATATTTCCAATATGACGTAATATTTTCCTCTTTCACGTGGAAACTTTGAAATAGAAAAGTTATGAAGTTATATTCACTTTCATTTAAATTCGTCAAACTGTTTATTTCATTTGCATTTTTCACGTGAATATCTTGCAATAGAAAAGTTATGACGTAATATTCACCTTTTTTAAATTCGGCAAACTATTTATTTCATTTTCATTTTCCACGTTGAAATCTTGCAGTAGAAAATTAATTGTTGTAGTAACAATTTTATTGTGTTTTTTAACTGTTGGCAACTGCTAAAACGAAAAATGTTTAAATTTGATAAGAAATTGCTGTTAAATTGGTGGTTTTTTATTAATTAAAAATTAACTATAAATTATTTCGATTCCGGATTACTTCAGTTGCCTCGGCCATGTTTTAATACACATGTACTGTACGTATCTTTTCACAATTTTGGCTTCCAAATTGTGGATTTTTATAGAATTACAAATCGACAGATAGACAAGTTTTCATTTTTATATATCTCTCTATTCTAAAAATAAGTAACTAACGCTGTCACCGCCGCCGCCGCCGCCGCCGGTTTTGAATTTTTTGTGACCGGAGGTCTTTCTTCGTTAATATTAAGAAAACTATTGCATACAAAAATATGAAAATCGGTGGTATTATAGCGAAATGTTTGATCAACACGCTAATGCATATAGTTTTCAAATCGAAGAATTACTTTAAGAGATATTTAATGCTAAAGTTGGACAAAATCGTTCCATTAAAAAAGTCTTATAGGAGCAAAAGTTATACATAGGAATTTAATCATTTTTAGATCATTTTATTCAATAGAAGATCCCGGTGTGCAGATTCCATTAAATGTTTTAATTTCACTCATTTTTTGAGGTTTTATTTCTATTTTAAATTCAAATATTCAGCATTTCGACAGATATTTTTTACATATTTTAGAAAATGGTATTAATTTGAACTGTTGCCAACAGTATAAATAGCGCAAACAATAATGTTTGCTTCAAATAAAAAAAAAATATTTACACTTTACTATTATAAACAGAAAAAAAACCTTCAAATTAGAATTAAATAATTAGGTATAAAAAGCAGGCACTTATTGAAAATTACGCCATAAAAACTATATTTACATGTGAATTTTAAAAGAGAAAGGATATTGTAAAATAAATTCATTAACATGCGTTAGAAGTCTGAAATAGAAGAAATTACGTCATATTACACTTATTATGCAAAATGAACAAAAAATAGTATTGCAAAACACTTTAAATTTAAAAATTGCGCGAGACAAAATATTAGATGTTAAATATTAGATTTTTTCAAAATTTTATTATTTATCGTTTGATGTGAGGTGTTCAGCTGTAAGTATGCAAAATTTCATGTCTCCAACTTAAATAGGGGCTGAGTTAGAAAAATTGCTTAAAATACACAAGTTAGACCCCAGAGGTTTAAATATTAGACTATTTCAAAATTTTATTCTTTGTCGTTTGATGTGAGGTGTTCAGCTATAACTATGCAAAATTTCATGTCTCCAACTTAATTAGGGGCTGAGACAGAAAAATTGCTTAAAATATAGAAGTTAGAAACTGGAGGGTTAAATATGACTTTTTCAAAATTTTATGATTTATCGTGTTATCGCAAGTGTTCAGCTATAAGTATGCAAACTTTCAAGTATCCAATTTAGTTAGAGGATGAGTTAGTAAAATTGCTTAAAATACATAAGTTAGAGCCCAGAGGGTTAAATATTAGACCTTTTCAAAATTTTATTATTTGTCGTTTGATGTGAGGTGTTCAGCTATAAGTATGCAAAATTTCATGTCTCCAACTTGATTAGGGGTTGAGTTAGAAAAATTGTTTAAAATACATAAGTTAGAGCCCAGAGGGTTAAATATTAGACCTTTTTCAAAATTTTATTATTTGTCGTTTGATGTGAGGTGTTCAGCTATAAGTATGCAAAATCTCATGTCTCCAACTTAATTGGGGGCTGAGTTAGAAAAATTGTTAAAATACAAAAGTTAGAGCGCAGAGGGTTAAATATTAGACCTTTTTCAAAATTTTATTATTTGTCGTTTGATGTGAGGTGTTCAGCTATAAGTATGCAAAATTTCATGTCTCCAACTTAATTAGGGGCTGAGTTAGAAAAATTGCTTAAAATACACAAGTTGGACTCCAGAGGATGAAATATTAGACTTTTTCATAATTTTATTCTTTGTTGTTTGATGTGAGGTGTTCAGCTATAAGTATGCAAAATTTCATGTCTTCAACTTAATTAGGGGCTGAGTTAGAAAAATTGCTTAAAATATAGAAGTTAGAAACTGGAGGGTTAAATATGACTTTGTCAAAATTTTATGATTTATCGTGTTATCGCAATTGTTGAGCTATAAGTATGCAAACTTTCAAGTCTCCAACTTAGTTAGGGGATGAGTTCGAAAAATTGCTTAAAATACACAAATTAGAGCCCAGAGGGTTAAATATTAGACATTTTCAAAATTTTATTATTTGTCGTTTGATGTGTGGTGTTCAGCTATAAGTATGCAAAATCTCATGTCTCGAACTTAATTAGGGGCTCAGTTAGAAAAATTGCTTAAAATACACAAATTAGAGACCAGGGGGTTAAATAATAAACTTTTTCAAAATTTTATTATTTGTTGTTTGATGGGAGGTGTTCAGCTATAAGTATGCAAAATCTCATGTCTCCAACTTAATTAGGGGCTCAGTTAGAAAAATTGCTTAAAATACACAAGTTAGAGCCCAGAGGGTTAAATAATAAACTTTTTCAAAATTTTATTATTTGTCGTTTGATGTGAGGTGTTCAGCTATAAGTATGCAAAATTTCATGTCTCCAACTTAATTAGGGGCTGAGTTAGAAAAATTGTTTAAAATACATAAGTTAGAGCCCAGAGGGTTAAATATTAGACTTTTTGAAAATTTTATTATTTGTCGTTTGATGTGAGGTGTTCAGCTATAAGTATGCAAAATTTCACGTCTCCAACTTAATTACGGGCTGAGTTGGAAAAATTGCTTAAAATACACAAGTTAGAGCCCAGAGGGTTAAATATTAGACTTTTTCAAAATTTTATTATTTGCCGTTTGATGTGTGGTGTTCAGCTATAAGTATGCAAATTTTCAAGTCTCCGACATATATAGTTTCTGGGAACGGGCTCTGTGATAGACGGACAGACAGACAAAGGAGTGAGACAGGTAGGGTTTCGTTAGATGAACGAAACTCCAAAAACATGCTGCGGATGACTGTAACAACATCCTAAAATTACATTACCATCAGCGATCTACCAATCCTGAATCTAGTTTATATTCGTTTCATACATTCTTATTCTTTTGTGCTGCCTTGTAAAATAACTATCAATATTATATACAGTAAAACCTTTGAATAGCGGACACCTCGAGAATGCAGAATTTGTCCTCTATTTAGAGGTGTCCGCTACTGAGATTAAAACATGTACAGTTATTTAAGTGTTGGTAATCGAAAAAATGTCCGCTAAATAGAGGTATCCGCTAATCGGGTGTGTCCGCTATGGCGGTTTTACCAGTAAAACCTCTGAATAGCGAACACCACGGGAGGGCCGAATTTATCTTCTATTTGGATGTATCCGCTACTGAGAGTAAAAAATGTACATTTATTTAAGGGTTGGTAATCGAAAAAATGCCCGCTAAATAGAGGTGTCCACTAATCGGGTGTGTCCGTTATGGAGGTTTTACTGCATAATAATATCATCCTTTACAAGAAAAGTGCATGCTGTATGATAGACAGACAGACATCCAGAGAAAGATAACCTCCCGGAGCAATAAACACTCATGTCTTTTGTTTTAATCCTCCACAATTGTATGTCATACAACAGGCCAGATTTTATACAATAGGCTGAAAACGGTCACCGTGGTACGGAGTACTGTATTATTATTTGTTTGCCCACCAAAACTGGTTTCCACGGGTTGTTGCAAGGTTTGTGATCACGTGGTTGAAACTGATCTATTCAATATTACTGCGTGTGTATTTTTTTTTTATATTTGCTCCATGTGTTCAAACCAGTTGTCTACGAAAACATCCACCGGTGAAAGTGACGCACACCAAATTTCTGTAACGTATGCAGATAAATTGAGCTTTTTTATCAGTTTTTTTTTAATATAATTTTTAAACGGTTTGGAACTTATTTTTCATAGTAGGTGCATTCAGTAGGTGGCCCTCATAGGTACCTTCTGGTGCAATCAGAAACGAAATCCGACAAATATTTTTTGAGTTATGCTTGACGAAAGGTTTTTATTAGGCTTTTTTTTTAGTAGGACATGGCGTTAATATCCATCGTAGCTGTAATGTGTCCGGACAGTAATATTTCGCTGAGTATTAGCCTTCGCTTTGCTCAGACAATTAAATTTACTGTAAAACTTGTGAAAACGAAACCTGCCAAAAAAAAAATCTTTCGCAAACGGAAAAAAACGTTTCTATGAAAAAAATACCATATAATTATACTTGTTAAGCCAAGGCCTGTCTAAAATGGAGCTTTTTTCTTGACCTTTCGACTTATTCTTTGCAGGTTTTACTACAGGGGTTTTTGGAGTGGGGGGGGGCAAAATTTTCTTTGAGGGAAGGAGTTTGAAATAACATGCGCGATTTTGCCCTCTTTAACGCCTTTCACAAACATGGAATTCTTCCAGGAATATTTTTAAGTGGAAAGAAACAGCGATTATTGTCAATCGGTTGCAGGAAGAAAATCACAGCATTCAATATTTGGTTGCAGAAGAAGATTAAATTTGTCAATAAGTTGCGCAAAAAAAGTTTCGAATTTCGAATAGCTATCTCGTAAAAGAAACGAGAATTAAGTCAAAATGTTTCAGAAAAATCACGAATTTAGTCAAAGAATCGCGCAAAAAATTCGAGAATTTAGTGAAACGATCGTAGAAAAGAATCTCGAATTTCGTCAAAATACCTTGGAAACGAATAGCGAATTTCGTCAAAATATCTTGGAAACGAATAGCGAATTTCGTTAACTGGTCTCAAAAATATATCGTGAATTTCATCAAATGGTCGCGAAAAAGAATCATGAAATTCAATCGCACGATAATCAGCACACAAACATGATCAACAAGTCACGAAATTTGCAACTTTTGTGATCCATAAAGATAAGAAATGTTTGCCAATGATTTTCTGTAGTAAAAAATTTCCTTAATCATTTTCTGCCTTCCTCTTCAGACTATGATCTAAATTCCACACAATTCAGAAATCTGCAAAACTCCTTGTCTCAGGCAGAGTCTGCATTGGATCGGGTAACTCGATTTTTACCAAAACCGACACGACCCGATCCGCGGTACATATCGAGGAGAGTTGATGGCCCTTTTTTTCTTTTCGGGTCAGGTTGACTTTAACTATTTTAGTACGGTCGGGACATATCCCTGTGGGGTCTTTTTTATTCTACCACTTGTTGAAAACTAATCTCTGCCATACATTTATATTAAGATACTTTCAAGAGAAATTTACCACAAAGAATTCTTTTGGAAATTGCGGCACTATTGAATATAAAAGTAGTCGCCAATCCTGTCCTGTAATCAAAAAGTTATTTGTTTCGGGCTCGTTTTGGGTTTTCACTACATTGTGTTAGGTTCGAGTTGATCCGATTTTTCAAAGAAATTCTGACTATTTTCAGATAAAAACCTATATACTCGAACATTAATAAGTATAGATATACACTGCTGGCCATTTAAAAACAACACCGTGAAGGGATCAACCAAACAATGTGAAATTTACACCATGCATTCACCTCGGTACACTGTAAAAAAAAAACTGTAATTCTACAGATGTAAAGTTATAAAAATCTGTATGCATGCTAGAATTTTATCTGTACTCTGTACAGAAAAAGAGTTGAATCTACAAAACTAGTTTTTGTTAAACTACAAAATATTGGTAGCTTTACAAAAGAATCTGCTATAATTACAGTAATCTTACTAAAATTTTACCTGTAACCGGGTTGCAGTTACATAAAAGCTCTAGGCATCCCAGTTTCCTAAAAAATTCTTAGTAACCTTACAGATTTTTTGATTTACGGTGCAAAGGTGTCTCTGTTACATGAATTTTTGTTGTTGCCGTTACATAAAAAGCTCTAGGAATCCCAGTTTCCCAGAGAAATTTTAGTAACTTTACAGATTTTTTTTTACAGTGTAGGATATGCAAATGATTACGATTTCAGCGTTCGCGCACATCGTGGGCGACTGCAGCGCCCCTTACAATCTGTATATAAAGGTAAGAAAGATTGTCGTTTTTAAGAACATGAATCGTTTTCTCGTGCGATTTATTGTGTGTACACATTCAGTATGCCTTGTAGAAAAACATGAGCATTATTCGAGCACGTTTCTGATTTCGACTGCGTCAGAATCGTTGCATACAGAGATTGCGGATTATCCTTCCGAGAAATTGGTCATCGTATCGGACGTAGCCAAGCAACAGTCATGAGAATATGAAATCGGTGGATGCAGGGGGGGGGAAGACGGACCGACAAGAGCGATTGCAACCGCCTCGTCACATCACTCCACGGGAAGACAGGCATATCGTGCGCATGGCTCTGATGGAACGCACTGTCACATCTGCAACCATAACACAACGAATCCAGTCTCTTCTCTAACACAACAATCTGTATCCACACGAACAGTTCGACGTCATTTGTAATGCAGTGGAATGACCGCTTGGCGTCCATTGCTTCGCATACCTTTGATATTAAACCACAGGCTTTTGCGTTTACAATAATGCATTGAACAGCAGAGATGGAGATCCGAATGAAATAACATTGTGTTTTCGAATGAATCACGCTTCTGCCTGCAGTATCACGATGGTCGAATTAGAGTTTGGAGACACCGTGGGGAGAAGTTGCTCAACTGCTGTATTATGCATCGTCACACTGGTCCTGCACCCGGTATTATGGTGTGGGGCGGTATTGGATTCGACTCCCGCACCCCTCTAGTACATACTAACGGTACACTTACCAGCCATCGTTATATATCTGAGGTTTTTCAGCCTTCTCCCCTTTCTTACCTTCAGAACTTGCCTGTGGCCACGTTCCAACAGGACAATGCGCAACCACATGTTGCACGCAATGTTCAAGCTTTCTTCTTAGCTCCCCATATTCCATTGTTATCCTGGCCTGCCTGTTCTCCAGATCTATCTCCCATCGAGCATGTCTGGTCAGTGATTGGAGAACGCCTAGCCCGGAATGCCGCACCCGTGAGTACAACAGATGAACTTTGTCTATGTGTGGAGGCAGCGTGGGATGCCGTTATCCCAACAACACATCCAAAGCCTCTTTCACTCTATGCCGCGTCGTGTAACAGCGGTTATTGACAGACGTGAAGGAAACAGTTCTTACTGATTTTCCCGCCTACCTCATTTCATAGAAGGCTGTCTTTGGAATCAATTAACACTGATACTATGTGTAATCTCTAAAATAAATTTGGCTTTAATATCTCTTGTCTTTCTTGGTGTTGCATTTTGGGTGGTAAGCAGTGTATATTTGACCATATCTTTGCATAAAAATAAAATTAATAGGTATTAGAGATATAATTGCAGACTTCTTTTCCACAATTGTATTAAAATACTAGCATGCTTCACCTGCTAAGCTGGTCAGTTTCGAATTTAAACAAATTTTGAATCAAATGTCGGGGATATCGAAATGTATCGGTGAATTTGACTTAGTGTTTTAAAGCAATATGGATCTTTACTTGTAATGACCTTTCACATTCCTGAAAACGATACGAATGCCATGCCACTGTGCTATTGTCTTTCCTTATGCGTCAAACAAATTTTGGGCTGTTAAGGATCAAGTCTTTTAGTTGATCATTTATAGTTAGATTTGGCAAAGAAGATAGAACAATATGAAAATACTAAAACCATCCCTAAAAAAGTATCTAACAATGCAAGACTCATCAAAATTCGTTAATCAGATTTTTTTTTTAAGTTTATCCTTTTATAATGGGATTCACCTGATTATTGAACTTTCATCAATAATTATATGACTGAGTAATGGAGAACAGTATGTTATATACTAAAACGTTTACTGAAAAAGTATCTAACTAACAATGCAAGTCTCATTCACATTTTTCTAGTAGAACTTTTGAAAAAGGCTCAGTTTTCACAACAGATTTTCACTTCATTATAGAACTTTCCCTCTTAATTGTATAAATAAGCAACATAGAACGTTATGCTGCATATCAAAACCTTCTCTGAAAAATTGTAGCTAACAGTGCAAGTTCCACTGAAATCTATTCAGCAGAATCTTTCTTAAAATGCTAATCATTCATAATTCGGTTTATCTGATCATAGAACTTTCCACCTTAATTCTATAACTAAGCAACGTAGGACGATATATTATATACTAAAACCTTCCCTGAAAAGTATCTAACTAACAATCCAAGTTCCATCAAAATCCATTTAGCAGAACTCAAATTATAAGCTGCCAGCACGAAATTCTCATTTGCATTTTGTATATGTAGTAGATGGATTAATTTTCTTTCATTTTGGGTTAGGTTGTGAGTCAATGAAATTTTTTTGGCGGTTTTGGGGATGATTGGAAATTACAATTTATCAGGTTTATGCTTTTTTTGCTGGGCGTAATGTTATCTTTAGGCATTTCGGGTTATGATTTGCTTCTTTTTGGTCGGATTCGGAATGAACCGATTTTTCAAAAGGAAGTCCTGAATATTTTTCAAATGAAAAATATCTGAATATTAATTAATTGGTGCATATGTGTTACTTTTTTTTACATAATCGATAAACTTGTAGACTACATTTCCATAAATGTAATGAAATATGGATTCATTTTCTTTCATTTTGGGTTCGGGTCTAAATATTTCGGTTTGGAATGCAGTTTGTCGGTTGGGTTTCGCGTTAACGATTTTTTTGCGGTAGAACCCGATCCGCGTAGAACTCTAGTATCAGGCTGAAGAGAATATTAAGAACGTATGTTATACGAGTATAATATAATTTAATAAATGAAATGATTTAATAGCATTGTAATGATTGCAGTAAATATATTGTAACACTAATAATACAAAATAAAAAATTCAAATAATTAAGAATTTGAATTAACCCCTTTCTTCAAAAAAAGGAAATTTCCTCTAAATTTTGGGCGAAAGGGGAAAATTCACCCTGAGGAGGACGAGTTTTCATTTGATCATTTTGTACACAGCTGAAAAGCAATTAATAGAACTTTTTCTCACACATCTTTTTTTAATTAGCCGAAATACTCATTAATGCATTTATTAATAAGTGTTTATTTATTGCATGCGTCTTTATTGTAATAAAATCTGACAATCTGACAAGTTAGCTGCTGAGCAATTTTTGAAAAAAAATTTTCAGTCTGACCTGTGATGACAGATAAATTTTCTGAAACACCAAATTCCTCAGGGGGAGGGGGCTGTTGCCCCCTGCCCCCCCTCAAATGACGCCCCTAAGAGACGGAAGTGACAATGATATCCTGTCCTCGTGACGCCAAGTGCAATTCATACAGGGGGAGGCAAAGAGAGGTTAGCGCAAGTGCAGTTAGCCGGACTCCAGCTGGCTTGGCAAGTGGCAATTTCTTTGAATTTGAATCTTTAACCCTCTTGGGACCGTGGGTCCATATATGCACCCTCAACAAGAGCAGGCAGACCTTGTTTTTTGCACCTGTAAAAAAGAAAAGTAATATTTGCTTTCTTTAATAAGAGCATTTTCGTGATTATTTGAGTAAAGGTAACTTTTTTTAAAGTGGTGCCAACCGAATAAAATATGTGTAAAATGCGCCGGTCCCGAAGGGGTTAAAAAGGATAGTGCTATGTATTCATGGAGATTTTTTTTTTGTGGGGGAGAGGGATGTTCTGACGCTAGAATTTTTTTCGGTCATGTGTTTTTATTTTAATATTGCCGAAACGGCTTACTATTGAGACCCGAAAAGTTTTTGGTATCTATCTGTTTGTATCTTTCGCGATAACTACCACAAAAAGCACCTGATTAATTTGTAATTAAGTAGTAATGTTAGTGAGATACACGGAATCAACTGTATAGTTTTTGGTTAAATTTGCTTCATTCGTTTCAAAAATATAGAACATTTTATTTTACTTCATTAATGCCTTTCAATGGGAATTCAGACGGTTTTCAGAGGGAATTCATTGACATTAAAATAGCGCATTCGAATAATGGATTTAAATCTCAAATTATGGATGTTAAAATTTACCAGTGTGGGGGAAGGATTTTAAATAGGTAGAAAATTTACCGAAAATATAAAGCATTTTAACTTTTCCAAAATTCAGATTTTGGTCATTAATTTAATTCGTTTTTTCTCGTTTTTTTTTTTTTTTTTTTTTTTTTTTTTTTTTTTTACAAAACAACTGTAATTCATAATGTATGGAACAGAGAAAATTTATTACAATTCGTTCATTGTTACATTCTTGCTTATGAAAGATTTAAAAAATAATAATAAAAAAAATCCCTGCCGGCTCGGGCCTACAGGCGGAGCTAGATTTCGAACTCAAGTACTAAATTCACCAACAAAACTTAAATCAAGATTAGAGATAAAACCCAGATTCTTCACAAAGAGTGAGCTGTATAGGGAGCTAAACTTTTTGTGAAAATTATAATATACACGAATACACACACACATGTACAGGGTTGTTATAATTAAAGTTCGCCTATTCAGATAGCTCTAGAGCCGGTTCTATGGCTCCAAACAAAACAAAATTGCACTAGTACGTAGTTGACGAGATGCGCTCTGCGAAAATCGAAAAGAAACCCATTAATTAAAATTTTTGTCAATAGGTGGCGCTGCGCCAATATTTATAATCTGCATCAACAAAAATAAAACATGTCGCTCGGCAACGAGGAAATAACGAGGAATAACATTACGCATGCTCAATGAATCCTCCACCATTTTCAATAACGCATCCCATTCTCAGAATTGTGCTTTCTACAGCATTGCGTAAACTGTCCTGTGAGATTGAGCGAATATGAAGTCTAATACTGCCTTTCAGATCAGAGATTATCTGGCATCTGCTTTAGATACAGAATCTTTCAAAGATCCCCACAACCAAAAATAGCATGGTGTTAGATCAGGCGATCGTGGTGACCAGACTGTTTGAAAATAACGACTTATGATGCGGTCTTCTGTAAAATGGCTTGTTAAGAAAGTCCGAACTACTCTAGTAATGTGCGGTGGTGCACCGTCTTGCATAAACACGATATTTTGAAGGCAGCCTCGTTGTTGCAGTTCGGGAATCAGAGAATTTGACAACATATTAAGATACCTTCTCCCATTTACGGAACATGTAATGGGTCCTGTGGATGTTAGTTCCTCAAAAAAATATTCTCTTTCGCCCAAATTCGACAGTTGTGTGTGTTCACTTGTCCGTTTAAATAAAAATGCGCTTCATCAGTCCATAGAATATTCCAGGACCAAGAATTGTCCACATTCATTCGTGCAAAAAACTGTAGTGAAAATGGTAGTCGACTTTCGGTATTAGTTGTTGCACACTCTGAATCTTGTATGGATAGTAGGGCAAAATTTGACGCATCACTTTTCTCAAAGTGGAAATCGGGATATCGAGTTCATTCGCAATAGCTGGCACACTTGCATTACCAAATGATGACTGGCTTGCTAAATCCACGGCAGCAGTAGCTTTATCTTCAATGCTAGACATGTCTACCTCTTTTTCCTCTGCCAGGAAGAATGTCGAGTTTTCCTGTTTCCTGGAACTTTTTAATCATTTTGTGAACTCCACGATCCGACATTGGTCCACGTCTAACATCTTTTAGTTTCAGAAATTCTCGAAGAGCTGCAGCTTTGATAAAATAACTTTACAAGAACTGCCTTTTCTTTCAAAGTTACCATTCTCCACAAAGCGTAGATTCAAATGCTTTTCGCCCCACCAGTGGCCGAGAGGTTCTGCTCTTGAAGCTGGTAGACGGGAGGTGCTGGGTTCGAACCCAATCGCGCCCGTCGGCCTAATCGTTCGGAGTTTTCGTGGTTTTCTTCGAGCCGTGGATTTTCCATGCGTAAATACGTATTAGGTTCCCTTTGAAAGACCCCCACGGAGGGCACTTCCCTATAGGGCACTCCCTAGCACACGAGGGCCTATATCCCTCGTGTAGATAATTGGCCGTCAAAAATCAACCCAACTCAAATGCTTTTCAGAAACAATCAACTGTTCCAGTGTCAAAGAAATCACAGACACACTTTATCAGCAAGTTTTAAATCGTCAGGTGGTTAGAAGGGTATTTCAAGTTTTCAAAGTTGCGACGTCACTTTGACGTCGTTCGTCGGAAATTTGAATAAAATGTGATCTTTTTCAAGCGTTGGGCGAAATTTTGTGATTTTGTGTTTCATCTGGATTGACCGAAATTGATATAATGATTCTGAAAAAGTTTACTTTTACCAACTGTGAAATAAAATTTCCTGTATTTTGCTTTTTATAAAATAAAGGAATCTGCAAATATCGGCTTAAATATTGGCGCAGCGCCACCTACTGACAAAAATTTTAACTAATTTTTTTTTTTCGATTTTCGCAGAGCGCATCTCTTCAACTACTTACTAGTGAAATTTTGTTTCGTTTGGAGCCATAGAACCGGCTCTAGACCCTTCTGAATAGGCGAACTTTAATTATAACAATCCTGTATATGGAATAGGTTTAAAAATAGCTAAAACAAACTCAGCGAACCTCAAAGTGTTAAAATATGTTAATATTTCCATATTCGGGTTCTTATCGTGTTTTAATACGTTTCTTCAAACTCACATGACGTTACATATTCACCTGCTGAAGTTCAGTATATTTCCAGGAACTTCTTAGTTATCCCGTCGGCCAATTTCGCCAAAATATATAAATCGCCAAACCATTCGCCAAATTATACACATTGACATAATTTTTATTTTAAATAACGAAAGAATTAGTAAAACATTAATATAAATACAAATAAAGCGTCGAATTAATGGTTTTATTGGCCATTATTGGCATTTAATCTTACAATTAATTAATTATTGGCATATAATCCTACAATTTGGCGACAGTAATTTGGTCGACGGGATAACTAAGAAGTACCTATTTCCAGTATGACGCAATATATATAGAGAGAGTTGTTATAATTAAAGTTCGCCTATTCAGAAGGCTCTAGAGCGGGTTCTATGGCTCCAAACGAAACAAAATTTCACTAGTACATAATTGAAGATATGCGCTCTGCGAAAATCGAAAAAAAAATTAGTTAAAATTTTTGTCAATAGGTGGCGCTGCGCCAATATTTAAGCCGATATTTGCAGATTCCTTTATTTTGTAAAAAACAAAATACAGGAAATTTTATTTCACAGTTGGTAAAAGTAAACTTTTCAGATTCGTTATATCAATTTCGGTCAATCCACATGAAACACACAAAATCGCAAAATTTCACCCAACGCTTGAAAATTCCATTTTTATTCAAATTTTCGACGAACGACGTCAAAGTGACGTTGCAACTTCGAAAACTTGAAATACTCTTCTAACCACCTGACGATTTAAAACTTGCTGATAAAGTGTGTCTGTGATTTCTTTGACACTAGAACAGCTGATTGTTTCTGAAAAGCATCTGAATCTACACTTTGTGGAGAATGGTAACTTTGAAAGAAAAGGCTCTTTTTGTAAAGTTATTTTATCAAAATAACAGCAACACAGCTGCAGCTCTTCGAGAATTCCGGAAACTAAAAGATGTTAGACGTAGACCAATAATGTCGGATCGTGGAGTTCATAAAATGATTAAAAAGTTCGGGGAAACAGGAAAACTCGACAATCTTCCTGGCAGAGGACGAAAAAAAGGTAGACATTTCTAGCATTGAAGGTATTGCTGCCGTGGATTTACCAAGCCAGTCATCATTTGGTAATGCAAGTGTGCATCTATTGTGAATGAAGTCAATATGCCGATTTCCACTGTGAAAAAAGTGATGCGTCAAATTTTGCGCTACTATCCATACAAGATTCAGAGGGTGCAACAACTAATATAGGGTGATACCGAAAGTCGGCTATCATTTTCACTACAGTTTCTTGCACGAATGAATGTGGACAATTCTTGGCCCTGGAATATTCTATGGACTGATGAAGCGCATTTTTATTTAAACGGACAAGAGAACACACACAACTGTCGAATTTAAGCGAAAGAGAATCCTAATGTTGTCCAAGAAGTTCCATTGCATGCAGATAAAGTGACGATGTGGTGTGGTTTCATAGCTACGTTTATGATATATTACGTTTATGTTATGATATATTATTTTTTGAGGAACTAACATCCACAGGACCCATTACATGTTCCGTAAATGGGAGAAGGTATGTCAATACGTTGTCAAATTTTCTGATTCCCGAGCTGCAACAGCGAGGATAGCTTCAAAATATCGTGTTTAAGCAAGACGGTGCAGTCACCGCACATTACTAGAACAGTTCGGACTTTCTTAACAAACCATTTTACAGAAGACCGCATCATAAGTCGTTATTTTCAAACAGTCTGGCCACCACGATCGCCTGATCTAACACCATGCGATTTTTGGTTGTGGAGATTTTTGAAAGATTCTGTATCTAAAGACAGATGTCAGACAATCTCTGATCTGAAAGAGAGTATTAGACTTCATATTCGCCCAATCTCACAGAACAGTTTACGCAATGCTGTATAAAGCACAATTCTGAGAATGGAATGCGTTATTGAAAATGGTGGAGGATTCATTGAGCATGCATAATGTTATTCTTCGTTATTGTCTCGTTGCCGAGCGACATGTTTTATTTTTGTTGATGCAGCTTACATCACATGAAATTATATTCATTTTTCTGTATTGTTTGGAGTCATAAGTCAGGCTCTAGAGATGTGTGATTAGGTGTACTTTAATTATAACAATTCGCAGTCCCCGAAGTTTGTTGAAACTTTTAAATTTGTGTGCTTCGTCTCGATTGACTGAAATTGATATAATGAATCTGCAAACATTGCCTTAAATATTGCCCCAGCGCCACCTATTGACAAAAAATTTAACTAATTTTTTTTTTCGATTTTCGCAGAGCGCATCTCTTGAACTACGTACTAGTGAAATTTTGTTTCGTTTGGACCCATAGAACCGGCGCTAGAGCCTTCTGAATAGGCGAACTTTAATTATAACAACCCTGTATATATATATATATATATATATATATATATATATATATATTTAATTCGTCAAACTATTTATTTCATTTTGAGTTTTCATGCTGAAATCTTGCTCTATTAAAACTTATGACGTAATATTCAATTTGTTTTCAATTCGTCAAACTATTTATTTAATTTATTTTTTCACGTGAAAATCTTGCAATAGAAAAGCAATTGTTGTGGTGAGAATTTTATTGTTTTTTTTAATTGTTGGCAACTGCTATAACGAAAAATATTTATTTTTTCCTGTCATTGTTGTGTAAGGGCAGGTTTTATCAGAATCTTGTTAAGACGGTATTCAAAATTTTTAATCCACCCCATTTCCATTCCCTTGGGCCGATTTTGCCCATTATCTATCCCCGCCGAGATATTAGCCATCTCAAAGTTGTTGGCGAGTTTGAAGGCGATCCGTGCATATATATATATATATATATATATGTAATGATTTCACGTTACTCCCGTTGTTTTCCCTCTGTTTCGGTGTAGATCGTGCCGATGGGTGCCGGGGCGCGGACAACAGGCGCGTCCGGGCCAACGTAGGATCGCTCCCTCGGAGTTACTAGCATAATTCTGTAGTCGCAGGCCGTGAGTGGTATCTCCGGGGATTAATGAAAGATTAAGTGAGAAGTTGTTTCAATAACGGCACAGCTTTTTCGGGGACCTGATTTATTAATCTTTCTACATCCTTTTGAGAGAAATCAGGCCCCTTTGACATGAGAGCTGTTGGTTTAACCCTTTACGAACAGGGGAACTTAGGTGTATCACAAAGAGATCCCTGGAGAGCCGAGTGACGTGGAGTTAGTGCATTCTTTTGATGGTAAAAAGCCTCTCTTGCTGCCTGTTCAGCCGTATAAGTACGTGGTATTTTGCATTTTTCCTGCTAGGGGACGTTGAAGTCAAAGGAGGCGTATTTAAAATATAATTGGTCGTTAGCTGAATGATTGATTGCCCAGGACTTGGGCGCTGGCTCATGATCGGCCAACGGGTCGCCGCAAGACTTACAAATTGCACTTACTCAGCAAAAGTATTCTTATGAAATGGGCTAAAACGATCTTTGAAAGTTATAAGATGCGATGCGGGAAAACTGACTTAACAGGGGCAACTTCATTCAATCAATTGAGACACAATTACTAAAGCATTTTAAAAGTTTTAATTTGAATTTCTAAATTTAAAATTCTGTTTTTTAAAACGGGGATTTCAAATTTTAAAAGGGGCAAAAGGGGAATTTTAAAAAGGGGCTTAGCTTTTATCGTTTTATATTCCCCCCCCCCCCCACTAAAACAAGAGCCACAGGGCTCGCCTGCAAGACCTGTGGGTCTTATCTCGTGAACTTAGCCCAGGGTGTTTTTTTTACTTTTTCATCAACTTGTTTCACAACACATCCCACTCCATGACTTCATGCATCTACAAACAAATGACAAAGTGTTTTGGGATCAAACAACTTTAATATAGGTTTTTCAATTAAAGCATTTTTTAACTTTTCGAAAGAATTTTGACAATTTTGGTGCCATACATAGGGGACATTTTTCTTCAACAAATTGTTGAGAGGGTATCGAATGTTAGCATACTTTGGAATAAATTTGTGATAAACATTTATAGATCCCCAAAAACATTGTAATTCCTTTACATTCGTAGGTGGTGTTAATTTCTTAATTGTCTCTCTATTAGGGTTGTCAGGTGTGATACAACCATTCAAGACTTCATATCCTAGAAAATTAATTTTGGATTTAACAAAATTACACTTTGACAATTTGAGTTTAAGGTTTTCGTGGACACAGATATTAAATAATGTCTCTAAATGACTCAAATGTTCCTCTTCATTTTGGGAGAATACAATAACATCATCAAAGTAACTGCAGGCAATTCAATTTTGTATTTATTAAGGATTCTTCTGAGGGTACGGTTAAACCAAGCAGGTGCGTTTTTCCCTCCGAATGGTAAACGATTCCACTCATATAATCCAAAGGTGGTGGCAAATGCCAGTTTCTCAGTGTCTCGGGGGTGGATAGGGATGTGCCAATATCCACTGGCCAAATCAAGAGTGGAAAAAACTTTAGCATGCGCCAATTTATCTAACAGGGTGTCTATTCTAGGTAAGGGTTCTGCATCTGTTTTTGTAATGGCATTTAATTTCCGAAGGTCAATACATAACCGGGTTTTCTTCCCTTCTTCACGTTTATACACCAAAGTTACGGGTGATGAATAAGGGGAATAGCTTTCTTTAATGATACCGGCTCGCAATAAATTCTGAATTTGGTCTTTAATTTCTTCTTCTTCCTTAGGGGAAGTGCGATATGCTCTTAAAGAAACGGGGAGGTCTGATGTTAACTGTATTCTCTGGGGTTCAATGTTTACACAGCCTGCATCTTATTTATCTTTAGCGAAAATACAGACATATTTGGCTAAAAAAGCAGGTAATTGTTCCTTGACAGTCTGAACATTTGGCACATGTTCAGTGGTCTCGAACAACTCCGGCTCAAAATTTTCTCCAAATATCTCTGCATTTTCAATTTCTGGCTGGCTAGTATAGGTCTCTGATAAATGTAAAGTACGATGAGATGAATCTGTTGAAATATTGTCCATGAGAGGTACTCTCTTATTCTCTTGAGTGATTTGCACTTTAACACAGTCAATATTTAATTTAAACAGTTTACAGTGGGGTAGCCCAATCAAAGCATAAGGTAACTGATTATTCATTATAAAAAGTTCAACATTCTTAGAGATACGTCCTAATTTCAAACTAACAAGGCATTTTTCTTTCAAAGCAAGAACACCTTGTGTTTGTGTGACCAATGTACTCTGCTGAACTTTACATATTTTTAGGTTAAGTTTGTGGGCTAAATGACAAGGAATAACGCTGACTGAACTCCCTGTATCGATCAAACAAGGCAGTGAGCCTTCACTTTTTACATCAGTAACTTTTTGACAATTTCTATTTGATTTTTTATAGCTAGCTTTTTCTTTTTGTATATGTCCGGACATAAGAAACCGTCATTGATTACTAGATATATTGTCGGATGACTCATTAGCTCTATCATCTGGGTTGGGGCTCGCGAAAGTCATATTGGGACTAGGGGTTGGAACTGCTAAGACTTGTTGTCGAAAAGGGCAGTCTCCTACCCAATGATACGCATTTGGTATTCCTATATTAAGGCAAACTTTGCATGGGTAGGGTGGCAAAGTGGTCTGGTGATGTACATTTGGTCTCGGTTGAACATTTGACGTCGGTCTAAATGTATTTTGGGGATTTCGTGTTTGATTAGATGCAAAAGGTCGAATCGGGGGATTTTGATAGGGAAATCTGTAGTTCCACTGCCGGTTATAATTCTGTCCTGTCTCATATGGGGGGCGAAAGGGTCGCTATTGTCGGTATTGATTGGGGTTTTGCGGGCTTGCGTCAACTTTGCTCTCATTCCCTTTCTGTCCAGTTGCAGCTTGCAAATTCTGAATACTAATTCACGCCAGGAATGTGTAGTTGAGAGGTTGCTTGCAATAACTAACTTTTGCAATTCTAACGGCAAGCCCTCCGTTAGCCCTTCCAGGATAAGTTTCTGTTCTAAACCTAAGGTTCTCCCTATTTTAGTCTTTTTGATAATATTACAAAACACGACCTCCACGGACATTTTCCCTTCGAATGAGGACTATTTATTTTTGTCGTTTGGCAACAGAAACTTTTTGTTTTGTAGATCGAACGAAAGAACGATTTGGAGATGTGGGTTTTTTTCCCCATCAAACATGTTTTTAACGAATTCGAGATTAATTCATCGTATGTATATAATGTAAATATTTTTTTGTATAAGTGAGCCATATAAATAATCTAAAAAGAAAGAGATGTTTCTTCATTTCCGACTACTTGATGTGAATTATTTTTAATTGCCGAATCTATCCTGGAATGAATAAGTTCTGATTCTAAAGAAGGCGGCCTACCTTGGATCGGTAAGTATTTTTTACTTACCTTTATAGATTTATATCATATGTTTTATTGTGTATCTGATATTTACTGGCGCCCGTAACAGCGACTGCCTAAAATATTTGAGTCAGAATAAGAATTTCGTTGAATTAGAATCTTTATTGAAGTGCTTTGTTTATATACGATAATTGCAACCATTTTTGTTTTTGATAAATTTTATTAGTTATAATATTGATTTAAGAGAATGGATGCAGTTAATAAAACAAAACGCACTACTGTTAGGTCTCAAACTACGAAATTAATTAATAGAATAGAAGCGGCAATTTCAGAAAATAGTGCCGATGAAGATACATTAGAACAGTTTCTCGCTGAGTTAGATTTGAAAGAAAAAGAGCTTAATTATCTAGATACTGAAATTCAAAAATCTAGTAAATTAGATGAATTAGAAGCTGAAGTTTTGAAATGTGATGAGTATAATTCGAATTTGGTAATTTGGAAAACGAAAGTAAAAAGGGCTAAATTGAAATTAGAAACTAAATCTAATTCGAATGTTTCTACTACAACAATAAACAAATCCGACGAAACAGTTGTAATTCGGGGGTTAGAATCCATTCGCATAAATTTACCCAAGCTAATAATTGAAAAATTTGACGGCGATCCTTCGGATTGGCAAAGATTTTGGGACCAATTCGAATCTACAATTCATAAAAATGCAGAATTGTCTGAAGTAGAAAAATTCAATTATTTAAAGTCATATCTGACTTCAAATGCTGCTAACTGTATAAAAGGTTATAGTTTAACTAATAGTAACTATTTATCTGCAATAGAAACTCTAAAAGAACGTTTCGGTAAGAAACAATTGGTAATTAGCTCACACCTTCATAAACTTTTATCACTTAATTCAGTAAAGAAATCCAGTGACGTTTATGCACTCCGCAAATTGCTGGACACTTGCCAGACCGAAATCAGAAATCTGAAATCTCTCGGATTGGAGATTGAAAATTATTCAGCGTTACTCTCTCCCATTCTAATTAAATTATTACCTTCTGACATAGTGTTACAAATAACAAAAAAATGTGGTAACGATGAAGAATTAAAAGTTACGGAAATAATTGATTATTTGAAAATGGAAGTTATTTCCCGAGAAAGAACTGCTTTTTTAATTTCTAATCAAGAGTCTTCGAACGCAGACATTACGTCTGGGAGGCCAGTGCGCGACAAGCAGTCGCCGAAAATAATTCCTTCAGCATCTGGCTTAATAAATGAAACGGTATCATTTTCTAAACAAAGTAAATGCCCGGAATGTAAAGAAAAACATTTTTTGATCGAATGTGAGTTATTTAAAAATAAATCATTACAGGATAAAAAGGAAACTTTAAAGCAGTACGGTTACTGTTTTGTTTGTCTCAAAAATGCAGGGCACATAGCAAAATATTGTAAAAAATTTGTTAAATGCAGCAATTGTTTTAAACGGCATTATAAAATTTTATGTCCCGAAAAAGAAAATGCCAGATCACAAGAAAATGATGAAAGCACGACATTATCAAATAAAACTTGTAATCGCGCAGTATTAATGCAGACTTTAACTGTCCGTTTAGAATCAAAGGATCAAGATAAACACTTGTTAGTACGCTGTTTGATAGACACAGGTAGTCAACGTTCTTATCTGAGTAAAGATATTATTAATCGAATGGGATACGAAGCAATAGGAGAAGAAAAAATGATTCACGGTCTTTTTGGTGGTATTCAAGAAACACACTTTCATAAGCGATATAAAATATATTTAAGTAATTTAGAAGATACTTTTAAATGTAATTTTGATATCTATGATCAAGACAAAATATGTACTGAGGTTCCAAAAATAAAAAATGGGCCTTGGATAAAGGAAGCTAAAAAATATGGGATAAAATTTACAGATTACGATGCATATACAGGGAAGCAAAAAGTCACAAATGCACAAGAAATAAGTTTACTTATCGGAGCAGATATTTATGGAAAGTTATTAACGGGGAAAATTAAATCCTTGGATAGTAATTTAACTGCTATACAGACCAAATTGGGGTGGACATTGATGGGTAAAACTAATGAAAAAGATACAAACGATTCCACAAAAGTTGTTTTATCCTTACATGTAAATGAAGCAAAACTCACAGATTTATGGCGATTAGACACTTTAGGAATTCTTGATCCAGGTGACAAAGGGTCTAGTTTAGAACTCGAACAAGCCGTAAAAGAACATTTCAATAAAAATATTCATATCAACAATGAAGGACGTTATCAGGTTAGTCTTCCATGGATTGTTGGTCACCCCCCTCTCCCCAGTGCTCGGAAAATTGCAGAACGTAGATTAAAAAACTGCGTAGATTCATTAAAGAAATCCGGCAATTTAGCTGCCTATGAAGCAGTATTTAATGAGTGGCTTCAAGAGGGCATTATTGAGGAAGTCGAATCAACTCCAGGAACGGAAGCTGAATTTTTTCTGCCACACAGAGCAGTAATAAAAGAAAATTCCACTACCCGAATACGCCCTGTTTTTGATGGGTCCGCTAGGGAAAAAGGCTCACCCTCTATTAACGATTGTTTGTTGAAAGGCCCCAATTTAGTAGAACTTATCCCTTCATTGATAAATCGGTTCCGAATTAAGAAAATTGGTGTAATATCAGACATAAGAAAAGCATTTTTACAGATTTGCTTAAATGAAAATGACAGAGCATTTTTAAAATTTTTATGGTGGAAGGAGGGAAATTCTGAAGAAACGAAAATTTTCCAACATCGAAGAGTTGTTTTCGGGCTTACATGCAGTCCCTATTTATTGGGAGCAACTTTGCAACACCACTTAAAAAAGTCACCTCCCTCTATGCAGGAAACAGCTTCTAAACTTTCAGAATCCTTTTATATTGACAGTTGTGTCACTAGTGTTGACAATGAAAAGCAACTCAATAATTTTATAACAGAGTCAAAATACATTCTCAGCCAAGCTAAATTTGACCTCAGAGGTTGGGAACACAGTTACTCTAACTCCTCAATGAAACCAGATTTTTCCTTAGAAAACAAAATTGTCCCAGTTTTAGGCCTACGATGGCTGTTGCCCTCAGATGTTCTTTCCATAGATGTAAAGGAAATTAATAAAGATGATGAACTTATCACTAAAAGGAAAATATTGTCGGAAGTTCATAAAATTTTTGACCCCATCGGTTATACCTGTCCAGTAACTCTTTTCCCCAAAATACTTCTACAAGATTTGTGGAAAAAGAAAATAACTTGGGATTCTGAATTACCAACTCCGATTGCCCAAAAATTTCAGAAATGGAAAAATCAATTGAGCTCACTTAAAGATATTGCTATACCTAGATGTTTAATAAGCGACCCAGATAACATCGGTGATTTAAGTTTGCATGTATTCTGTGACGCGAGCAAGGTAGCTTATGCTACATGCATATATTTACGAAATGAGAACGAAAAATCAACATCATGTCAACTGATCCAAGCACGATGCAGAGTAGCACCGCTAAAATGTGTTACCATCCCCAGACTTGAACTCCTCGCATGTACGATTGGTGCACGATTATCTAAAGGGGTTAAGTCCGACTTAAAATTAGAAAATCTTCCAACTTTTTTCTGGACAGATTCTAGTAATGCGCTGTACTGGATAAAAAGAAGTGAAAACTGGGCTCCATTCGTATACAATCGTGTTAAAGAAATTCGATCTCTTAGTAATCCAGAAAATTGGCACTATGTGCCTGGAACTCTTAATCCAGCCGATCTACCTTCCCGAGGATGTTCCGCGGAATCCCTTAAACAATCCCTCTGGTGGGAGGGACCTGATTGGTTGAAAAAACCTCAAGAATTTTGGCCAAAAAGTAGTTTGAATCCCGATTTTGAAATAATTAACTCTGAAAAAAGAAAGACAGTTGTCAGTGCAGTAAATATCCCTCAAACTCCAATTGAGTTATATGAAAATACATCTTCATATTTGAAAATGATAAAAGTTACTGCCTGGATGTATAGATTTTTTGGAAATATCAGAAAGACACCGAATGAGCGAAATTTAGAGAAAATTTTAACATCTGAGGAAATAAATCACGCAGAACACGTCGTATTGAAATATGCTCAGAGATATTTATTAAGTGAATCTAAACCATGTTATACCTCTTTACAGACTTTTACTGATGAGGAAGGTCTAATTCGAGTAAAAACACGAATCTCTATGCGAAAAGATTTCCATTCTTTCCGGTATCCGATAGTTCTGCCTTTCGATCATAATATTACCTATTCGCTCATAAGAAGAAAACATATTGAACTTTTTCATGCAGGGATACAAATTGTAATGTCAGTTTTGCGCGAACAATTTTGGGTATTAAGATGCAGGCGTACAGTTCGAAAAATTATAAAAAGTTGCATGACATGTAGACGATTCACTGCCTCACCTGCTGAGACACCTACTGCCCCTCTCCCTGAAGAACGAGTCAAAGATGCTTCAATTTTTGAAAGTGTTGGTCTCGATTTATGCGGACCGTTATTTTTAAGAAATGGCTCGAAAGTTTGGATAGTTCTTTTTACGTGCGCCATATTTCGCGCAATTCATCTTGAATTGGTATCTTCACTTTCAACGGAAAATCTTCTATTAGCTATGAGAAGATTTATCTCAAGAAGAGGGAGACCCTCTATTATTATTTCTGATAACGGAAGAAATCTAGTGAAAGCATCATCAGAATTGAAGTCTATAAATTTTGAACGCTTGCAAAATTTTGCTATTGAACGAAAAATACAGTGGAAATTTAATCCACCTTCAGCTCCCTGGTGGGGAGGTTTTTTTGAACGCATGATAGGAATGTTAAAAGGTATTTTACGAAGAGTGCTTGGAAAGGCCAGCCTAAATTATGAAGAATTATACACCGTGTTATGTGACGCGGAAAGTGTAATCAATTCTAGACCGCTGACATATATCGCAGATGATGATGATCTTGGTCCTCTTACCCCCGCGATGTTCTTGCAAGATATCAAAGATTCGAGAGTTCCTGAATTTGACATAATTGATTCAACAAAAATGAAAAGAAGATTTGCTTATCAGCAAAGAATCCGAGAAGATCTTAGAAAACGCTTTAGAATAGAATACCTGGGGCAACTTCGAGAAAATGCGGGAAGAAATAGGGAAACTGAGTTAAAAAAAAAGACGATATTGTCTTAATTGGGGACGATAATTCAAAACGTATTAATTGGCCTTTGGGAAAAATTGAAGAACTATATCCCGGCAAAGACGGAAAATTCCGGGTAGCCAAAGTTAAAACCAAAACGGGTTCTTTTTTGAGACCCCTTAAAAGACTATATCCTCTTGAAATCAATAATGAACTAATGCCTCCTTTTTTAGTAGACAGAAGTCCTGCTCCTATAGACGGCGATTCTGTTCCTGCTCCTGTGCCAGTCTTCAGATCCTGCCTCTGTAGTTGAACCTTTGGATAGCGTCTCTGTTCCTGCTCCTGAGCCCGAGTCATCAGATCCTGTCTCTGTAGCTGAACCTTTGGATAGCGTTCCTGCTCCACTGCCAGTGTCTTCAGATTCCCCTTCTGTAGCTGATCCTCTGGATATCACTCCTGCTCCTGTGCACCAGTCTTCCATACCTGAGGATGGCAATCGACGATCTCGAGCTGGTAGAAAACTGAAACAGCCGCAACGACTAAATTTATGAAGTTTTGAGTTTCACTATACTGAACCTCAAAGGTGGGAGGATATTACAAAACACGACCTCCACGGACATTTTCTCCCGACCTCCCTGGACATTTTCCCTTCGAATGAGGACTATTTATTTTTGTCGTTTGGCAACAGAAACTTTTTGTTTTGTAGATCGAACGAAAGAACGATTTGGAGATGTGGGTTTTTTTCCCCATCAAACATGTTTTTAACGAATTCGAGATTGATTCATCGTATGTATATAATGTAAATATTTTTTTGTATAAGTGAGCCATATAAATAATCTAAAAAGAAAGAGATGTTTCTTCATTTCCGACTACTTGATGTGAATTATTTTTAATTGCCGAATCTATCCTGGAATGAATAAGTTCTGATTCTAAAGAAGGCGGCCTACCTTGGATCGGTAAGTATTTTTTACTTACCTTTATAGATTTATATCATATGTTTTATTGTGTATCTGATAGATAATATTCGTTCAGGTCCTCTCCAATTTTGTATCTGATACGGGAAAAATCGGTTAGAGAAAGAGTGTCAGGAATTTCGTAATGTTCATTGAACAAAGTGACAAATTCGGACCAATGCAGCACATTTAGACAATTATTAATGTACAACGCAAGTGCACTGTCCTTTAAGTATTTCTGTATGTGCCTAATTTTCCAGCAGTGGTCTTTTTCCTGTTCTATACAAATACTCTCGAAATAGGCTAGCCTCGGTGCCCAATCCATATCGCTGTGGGTGAAAATCAATAATATCAGGTTCTATTGACATTTTCGGGCCAGCAGTTATTGAGTTGTGACCAGACCCAGCTTGAACTGACAGGATCTGTTCACCTAATGTTGTTACATTATGTGTCTGTGTGGCAACCCCGGAATTCTGACTATCTTTCTCTTCAGGACTCTGAACTAGCGTTCCATCATTACTCAGAAACTGATTTTTCTCTTTCTTAGAGTCCTCTGACTTATTTTCTAAGTCATTCTTTTCAGGAGGGGGTGTGACACTCATGTTAGAATACAAAATATCACAAGATTACACAAAAATATAACGCACAATTAAAACATATAAAAATAAAAATGTAATATTTTTCAAAAAAATGCAACACAATATTTGTAATAAAAATGGGCTTAAATCTAAATTAAATTCAAATTTAATACATTTTTTTTCAAATTGAGACAAAAAAAACGAACTTTGAAATAAAATTTTAAAATTCCAAAGATTGAACTACGGTATAATTTCAGAAAATTATCCTCTTTCTAACAAAAATAGCAAAAATAAACAGCTATTCTTACTATTAACATAACAAACTACTAAAAAGAGTCAATTTTTAACTCAAGAAAAACCCTTCTTTTCTTTTTTTTTCTTTTTTAATTCAAAAATAGATTAAATGTCTTACCTTCACAACTAACCCATTAGCACGCACGCACGTACTTCCGTACACACACACAAAAAAAACGGTCTTCATAAAAATCACTAATAATAATAATAAAAAGAAATCCTTTTACACATGGAACGTAAATCAGTCTCACTCTGTTCGTTTTTCTTTTTTATCTTTCTATTCCTCTAGAAACCCAAACTAACTTTTCCAACACAGCTGTTCACTTTAACCTAGATAAGACGGTCACTTTTGGATGAATGAATCACTGGTGACCTACTTTTTGGCTGATAACGTTTCTTCTTTTCTTTCTTTCTTGAAAAGATAGTCAAAGTTTTAATAGGCGTTTGTGGTTGGAAAAAGGACTTGTTTTCAGGAAGATTTTTTTCTTCTTATTAATACTAGGGCAAATGAACGTTTTTCTTTTTCTTTTTTTCGTTCTTTTTCTATTTTCTTTTACGCTCAGGGGCCGGAGAAAGAGAAAAACCTGTCTTTCTTAGAAATTCCTTCTCGTCATTTTTCTGTAAAACAGTAGATTCGTCATTTTTTAGGACTTCGTTACACACCTCCTGATATTTGTGCTGGAACTTTGGGATTTGACCCGCGTAAATGCACCGTACTGCCGACTTTTCAATGTAATGATTTCACGTTACTCCCGTTGTTTGTCCTCTGCTTCGGTGTAGATCGTGCCGATGGGTGACGGGGCGCGGACAACAGGCGCGTCCGGGCCAACGTAGGATTGCTCCCCCGGAGTTACTAGCATAGTTCTGTAGTCGCAGGCCGTGAGTGGTATCTCCGGGGATTAATGAAAGATTAAGTGAGAAGTTGTTTCAATAACGACACAGCTTTTTCGGGGACCTGATTTATTAATCTTTCTACATCCTTTTGAGAGAAATCGGGCCCCTTTGACACGAGAGCTGTTGGTTTAACCCTTTACGGACAGGGGAACTTAGGTGTATCGCAAAGCGATCCCTAGAGAGCCGGGTGACGTGGAGTTAGTGCATTCTTTTGATGGTAAAAAGCCTCTCTTGCTGCCTGTGCAGCCGTATAAGTACGTGGTATTTTGCATTATTCCTGATAGGGGACGTTGAAGTCAAATAAGACGTATTTAAAATATAATTGGTCGTTAGCTGAATGATTGATTGCCCAGGACTTGGGCGCTGGCTCATGATCGGCCAACGGGTCGCCGCAAGACTTACAAATTGCACTTACTCAGCAAAAGTATTCTTATGAAATGGGCCAAAGCGATCTTTGAAAGTTATAAGATGCGATGCGGGAAAACTGACTTAACAGGGGAAACTACATTCAATCAATTGAGACACAATTACTAAAGCATTTTAAAAGTTTTAATTTGAATTTCTAAATTTAAATTTCTGTTTTTTAAAACGGGGTTTTTGAAGGCGATCCGTGCATATATATATATATATATGTGTGTGTGTGTGTGTGTGTGTGTGTGTATAACCTTTTTAGGTGGGTAGTTTTAGGTTCCTAGGGTCCTGGGGTCCTATAATGAAAAGTTATGAAGGAATTTTTCAAAAGTCGCACCATGGTAACGACTGCAATAGGTGGTATTTCTTACGGAATCTACCTAAAAGCAATTTAACAAATTACAACGACCATTTGGAAAATGATTTTTTCAAAGACTAAAATTTAAGACAAAAAATCGCACGGAGTTGATCATACATTACGTACGCCATGAATTAAACATTAATAGTGTTATTACATGTAAAAATTGCAAGCGACAAAAATCGCCTGCGTCCCGTCAGATTTCCTAAAACTTACGTATTATCCACCTGAAACTTACGTAATATCCAAGCATTTCATTGGCTTTCGGGAAAAGGCTTTTCCATCGTCAGATTTCCAAGAAATCTGACGACCCATTTTAAATGAAATTTCATTCTTAAACTTCTAAACATCACACAATATTAATTTTTACACCGTCGTATACAGAAAAAAATGTACTTTTAAATGCAATTTGTTTGAAAGCTGTATCTCAATTTTTTTCTGAGTTATTAATTTTTTTGTAGTTTTTATTACTTTTTTGTCATAGTGGCACCAGAAATATCCATCTCTGTTGAAAGTAAAGGGAAATAGAGATTACTGTATAGAACAATCAGAAAACGAATAAAATGCGGATTCAACCAATAAAAAGCTGCAGATATGCTTTTGATTTCCTACCCTGACGAGGACAATAATCAATTTTCCAAATGGTTAATAATTTTAAAAACATATTAACTAATTTTTTGTGATCGGAACTTCGACAAGGATGAAGATTAGCATCAAGCATGGACGATGCTAGAAGCAATATGACTTAACCCCTTGAGGAGCGGAGGGATATATGTTATGTCCCATCTAATCTCAATGAAGATTTGTACCAGAAATTCTTAATTAAATTTTACTTTTATAACTTTGGTGGGAAAATGTTTTCTCCGTATTTTGAAATAATTCTTTTTCGAAAATTCCAGCGTGAATTCAACATTACAGAAACACAATTACTTGTCCCTGAAAGGGTCAAAGTGAATGTGGATTTTGTTAAAGCCTGCCACAAAAGTCACTCTATTGCGCCAGATCACCCTTTCTAAAATACGACAATTAGTAATTGACCCGATTACGGAAGATTTCACAATAGATTTAAGCGTGTGCACGTAAGTGGACACGTTCTAATGTGAGTTGACAATTTGATACGTCACAGCACAGCCTAAGTGAATATGCTAAGAAGTTTTTATCAAGTTCTGTACTGGAAAGTTGAAGCACATATCAACAAAATATATGCGAAATGTATTGGTATGTACATATTGGATTGGCATAGGGCAAGAAGCTCTCCCTGGACGAAGATGCACCGGCCGTCGGACTGGTGGATCGGCGGGCCAGTCCGAGCCTGTTAGCATTTGTTCGATTTTTTTGCTTGAAAGTTAAATTATAGTATACTGGCGACAGGAAAGTTGTAAAAATATTGCGATTCAACATTTCTTAGTGTTGGGTTTCGAGAAAAGAGATATCTTTTTGGATATATGTTTTTGAAAATGCGGTACTAATTGTTATGGACATTAAAACGACCATTTTCGTTAAAAGGTATGTTAAGAATTTTATGTATATTTTGTTGTAATGTTTTATGTTTTTTTTTATTAGTCTTTTATTGTATGTCTCTCATGCATGCGTTATTGACTGTGGATCCAACGAGTTTCGTGCATTTTGGAGATTGCAGAGCGCAACGAGGTTGTTGTATCCAGTGATTATTTTTGTTATTTCCATGAACGCGAAGCGTTCATACATGTATTAGTGAACACGGCTTTAATGAGTTCCGTGCATTGTAGAGATGTCTGCATATGCACAACGAGGTTGCTCAGTCCAGTGATGTTTTGTTTGGCTTTTATGAACGCGAAGCATTCATACATGCATTGATGACCGCGGCTTTATGAAATTTTGTGCATTTTTGCGATAGCTACAAAATGTGGGCCGAGTAATTTTGTAAAAGTTCTTGACAAATTAGAATTTAAATTGCTCAGTGTTTACTCTTATGTAGCTGGACACTTTAAAAGACTGACATGAAGCAATGATTTTTTTCTGAAAGTTGTTGAGAAATCAGAATTTCAGTCATTAAATGATTAGTCTGGTATTTAGCAAAGTCTTTTAAAAAATTTCACATTTTTCAATTAATATATGTTTTTTTTGGCTTTATTTTGATTATTGTATTTCCCAAGATGCTAACGTAGTAGAAAAACAGCAGTCTGGCGCCAGTCAAGAAAATGGACCAATCAAAAAGTCGGCAAATGTCTCTCTATTTATGTAAAAGCTGATTTTCATGATAGCATGTTCTTTGTTGAAAATTTTTCTTTTTTCCCTTGTCTTTTCCTTTTTTGAGTGTGCGTGTCACTTATATTGGTTACACAACCTATTTTACATCTAAACAAAGCATTTAAAACATTATCTAAACACTATTGTATAATCTATACTTAAAAACATGCGAATATAATAAAATAGTTTCCGATTCTAACATACAATCCAATGGAGGATATTCCAAATCTGGGTTCGAGGCTGAAAAAAGTCACGTGATACCGGTAATATACCCAAGAAACTTCTAACTGATAAGAAGGGAAGATACTACTGCTTTGCCTCATGAACTATTTCATTGGCTAGCGGGGATTTATATTACACGTCTACGGAGTCTTCCCTTCTTTACGCTAGAAGTTTTTACCTTGACCACATGATCAAAATCTGGTGGAGAAAAGATGTAACTTCTGGCTTCAGGATAGTACCGTTAAGGTGCGTTTTCACTGATCTACCCAAGGTCTAACTTACCTAACTTTTTACCTAAGCACAAGATTTTAGGTCGTTAGAACGCGATTTTGTAGGTTTGATTCGTGATCAATCCTAAGCACGGCTTACCCAAGCGCAGACAATTAAAATAGAGTATTTTGATAATAATGGCGGTGTTGTCAATTTTCTAAGTGATATATTTTTTTTTAATTATTCTGTTTTTACGTCAAAGAATAATCTATATTTTGTGATTGAAGCAAAATGGTAAATTTTATTAACATGTTGGATAAATATCCTCTTTTATTATTGTCTTTTAATTTAATAAATTGTGGGTAATCCATATGGATTGTATATGATCGCTATTTTTGGTAATCATTTCAGATGCTTTTTATTAATATTAGAATACTAATTATATAGTTCGTTTAAGGATTTCGTTTCAGATATAAGGATGAAGATATGTCCAGTTCTCAAAATCATTTTATTTTTATTGAGCGTTAATAGTATACAAAGAATAAAAGTATTTTTAAAGAATACTTGTTTCTTAAACTGAATTGCTTCATTGATTATATTAGGTTACTTGATAGGGTATTTCTGATCAATTTAGATTTAAATTTTCCTTTACTCACTTAAAATAATTGTAAGTGTTAAGAAGGATATTGTTTACTGTAGCCCATTGTTATTTAAATGGAAAATTAGTTACAGGCAAACTTCAATACAGTTTTGCTAATAGCTAATAATAGCTAATAGCTAATATTTTGCTAATAAACAAGCCATTGTATTTTCCTGTTCCCCTTTAAGCAAGAAAGATCCGATTGCAAAACAGTTTGCTCTTTACTCCTTTTCAGATACTTACTTGTGAACTTTGTCATGTAAAGAAAACACTGCTGATCTACTTATTTATTTTATTTTTAATACATTTCATCTGCAGATGTGTTATCTTTCTTTTTGTTGTTAAAATTAATGCTGAAACTTTTATGAAGATTTATAACTTTGTATGAAGTTTATGTCAATTGAGATATATTCAAACCATGTGTAGCTTTTCTATGTACCCATTTCGAAGAATTTGTACACATTACCATTCCAATTCGATAGGCAGTTATAAACGCCTATTCAATGCATTTTAAATTCAATCATACCAAAATAATAGGAGATTCTCTAGTTGAAATATATATTTATAAAATTTTGTTTAAATTGTTATTTAAGTGCATTTCTTTTACAAGATAGCTACAGATTTATCTTACAGCATAAATCATCAGTTTAAATGTACCTATTTATCTATTAAAGTAAAAAATTATTCATTCATTTTTTTTTTTTTTCAAAAAGCATTTACTTATTATTCTTACTATTTTTGAAAATGGAATTCATTATCAAAAAATAAAATGCTCTCTGTGGGAGATTCTTTGATTTGAGTCTATATGTTTAAGTGTATATTAAAGTTTTAGACAAATCATGAATTCATGATATATATAAATTCAGTGGTCAAAATAGTATGTTAGAAGTAATGAAACTGTAGTAGGCTCTAGTTTTGTCATTGTTTGTTGTGTAATATGTTATTTTTTGGAAAATATAATTTTACGAGTAATGTAATAAAAAAACTAGTTTGTAAGGAACATCAATATTATTTTTGACGTTACATCCAGAAATTGTATATATCAATCAATACGATGTATAACAGTGGAGGTAACCGTCTGGCGGATCAGCTGGTGCCGGGATAGAGATAGATCTTCAAATTTGAATGCTTTCAGAAAATCACAGGTGTGTAGTTTTATTGTATAATAAGTGACTTCCATTAGTGATCGTCTGCAAGAATTTGTCTCGTGCCCTTGGAGCTTGGACGGTATGCTACTTTTATAAGGTTTGTGGATTCATCTTTGAATCGGAAGATTTCAAAACAGGAGATTTAAAAAAATCTGTGAGTATGGCAGGGCTCCCACTTCTATGTCAAAAGAGGAGACAATAAAGTAAGCTTATTAAAGTAACATAAAAAATATTTGTGCTCCCTACAAACTAGTTTTTTTTTATTACATTACTCATTAAATTACATTTTCCAAAAATAACATGCTACACTACAAACTATGAGAACACAATAAGAAAAGTAAGTACAAAAATTATTTAGCTGGAAATATTTTTAAATACCCATAAGTAAAATTGTAAATATAATGTGAAATAAACATTTATATGTTTCAGTCTGGGGCATAAATAAAATCTGCCGCTAAGTAAAAAATAAGTGTGTGCCAGGCCTACGTATATCCCCGTCTTGTTTGTTACCAGGGCAATTTTTTCTATTTCTTTTCTATTTGATTTTATTTTATAAGATGAAAAAAAGTGGGGTGGGGATATGTTTTTAGATAATAAAAATTTTTAGAGTTTTCTTTTTTAAAGTAAAAAAGTGTACTTAAAAGATGCAAAAAAGGTTTGTTGTTTATATTCATATGAGACTGAGTGTTTTTGAAAGTAAAATGAAAAAAAAAATTAAAAGATAAAGAGTTTGTTGTTTTAAGTAGACAAAGTGGGTTTTTTTCCCTTATGTTAATTAGTATATTTATTGTCATCAGAGCAGTTACATGATACAATTGGTATGATTTAAAATTTAGTATCGACCGAAACTGAAACTTGTTAAATTTGACTCTTCAATTGCTTTTTATCTTATTGTTTTGTTAATAATTATGAATGCAGAAAAAAAAGAAAAATTTAAATGAGAAGTCTTTGTGTATCTTTAGGAAATTTTTAAAAATTAGATTGAAAACATTGATTTATAAAGCATGTAACGTGCAAAAGAAAAAAAACCTAAATAAACTGTCAACAACAACATTGCATACTTAAATAAACTGTCACATTGTATTAACCTAAATAAGCAAACTGCCCGTTGCAAATAATGTTTAAAAAATTAATGATAAGATAATCTTTCAAAAATTAAAATTATGACAGAAACATTTTTACAATAAGAGATGGGTCTTTTATGTGTATAATAAACTTAATCTTTTGTAGAAAGATTTTAATGTCCATGAGAACAATTTTAAGTATGTACAGAAAGGACAAATTTCTGCAACTTTTAAAGGATTAATATAACTGTTTTTGTATTTAAATGTAGTTTTATTAAAGTCTTCTGACAGTTGATGGAATTTAGACCTAATTTAAGTAGAAGCATGTATAATTTTATGAATCATTCCTTAGGGGTAAAATTCTTGGAACAAATGTGTTATTATCTCGGGGTCCGCCATCTTGGATTATTTTCTTGGATTGAATTAAAAATTATTTTTTTATTAATAGTTATAATCATTATATTCCCTTTTTTTTCAATATTATATTAACCTATCAACAATATTTAACCATTGGCGACATTACTACTTGGCGAAAAAGAAGTTTTCAAGCAAGAAAAAATCCAAGATGACGGACCCCGGGATAGTAACACATCTAAGCCAAATTCTTTTATGAGATTTTTCTTAATATTACAATGGCACAGATGTCATATATCCCCCATATTGCTGCGATTTTTTTCTAACGCCAATATCATATACGCAACGGGTGCGGTGCATATTGGCACCAAGGTGTCATTATTTTGCTTGATATGGTAACCCAGATGTTATTGTTTATAATGCTGTTGATGTTTTCGCCAAATTGGCGTCGGAAAACAATCATGCCAATATGGGGTGTATATGACATCTGTGCCATTACAAATTATATACTATTTTAATAAATATCTAATGTAACAAATCCACAAAACGTACCACGCAAAGCAGATTTATATTTACTTTTAAATTCTACGAATGAAAGACTTTTACTGAACTTTAAACTTTAAACTTAAACCATACTCACATTAGCACCTTTGTGCTTGTATAGTTGTACTATTTATGGAACAACTCCTACGGAGAGATAACTTCAAAACTTAGTAATAATAACTCATAAAAAACAAGCTACCAGCATTTATTTTCTTTCTCACTTGAATCTACAAAAATATAGGAAGTTGCCACAGAATACATCAAAACTTGTCCCTTTTTCTTTTTTAACCAGCGACAATAACATGTGAACGCGCAAAAACAAAATAATAAATGTCATTTCAAGTCAATTGTTTTTCTTTACATTTTTCATCTCTGATCGCGTGATTTTGAACAAAAATAAATAATGCCGATCCCGTAACATCCTCCCACCTTCTGATTACCTTGTATAATCAGAACTAATTTTAAACGTAGAGAAATTGACAAAGTCACTTGCTATAAATTCAGTCTTTCAGGAATTTTCAGTATCCTTCCAGCCCTTCTGTGTCTAGGAGATTCCTTGCTTGAAGATACATCCAAAATTGTAGCTTTGTTAAGTATTTTCACTGGATTGTGAGAAATCTTTGGTTTCAGACAGTCAGTAGACGAAGCTATCTCTAGTGGATATATTCTTTGTATAGGTCGTAAAAGCTCATGTTGTGATGTTTGAACTCTTACGAGTCGAACTTTCTTGTCTCTAACAGGTATAAGTTCTGTAATTCGACCTAAAGGTCAATCAGTTCTATTTTTATTATCAGATCCGATCAATACAACATCACCTACAGCTATAATTTGCTCTTGGTGTTTGTTCCTTGCTCTTTCAATTAATGCACCTAAATATTCGGACCTGAAGCGATCCTTCAATTCTTTTTGTAATGACTGCCGATACTTCAATCTCTTGCTTAATGATTTTTGTTCCACAACATCCAGGTCTGAAAGATTGCATTCTTCTATACTCTGCAGAAACATAGATGGGGAGATAGGTTTCACAGTTGCGTCTTCCGAAAGGTATGTTAGCGGTCTTGCATTTATTACACTTTCCACATCTGTCAAAATTGTGTTCATTTCTTCATAAGTGAGGTAAGCATGACCTAATACTCTTTTGAGAAGATCTTTCATTATTCTGATAAGCCTTTCCCAAAAGCCACCCCACCACGCTCCGGTTGGTGGATTAAATTTCCAATCAATAGCATTAACAGAACTGTATTTTTGTATTCGTGACCAATCTAGGCTTTTCAATAAATTAGCTGATCCAGTGAAGTTTGTGCAGTTGTCAGAATAAATGACAGCGCACCTTCCTCTCCTTGCTACGAATCGTCTGAGTCCCATCAAAAATGCCTCAGTCGAAGCAGTGGTCACTAGCTCTAAATGCACTGCTCTGTATATTGCGCAGAAAAATATCAATATCCAAGATTTCTCAATTTTCTTCAAGTATAACGGACCCGCCATGTCTACACCTGTGATCTGAAACACGTTAGCATCCTTTATTCTATTTTCCGGTAGAGGCGCACTATCTCTCCATAAACTCTTCCCACTGAAGCGTTTGCAGACAACACACTGTGCTAACAGTTGTTTTACATTTCTATCCAGTATTTTCCTCTTAATAAATTAAGTAGAATCTGTAATCCAGCGTGACAATGTTTTACATGTACATGATATATGAGTCGTTTTACAACTTCATGTTTTGCTGGCAGGACTATAGGTTTCAGAAAATCTTCATTGTCTTTCCTGTACGTTATTTTAGTCTCCAGTCGAATTATATCTTGTTCATCTTTCCATGTTTGTAAAGTTCTCAATCTGTTATCATTCTCGGGAAAAAACGCTTGTTTCTGAATCATACGTAGAGTCTTTAATTCAGCTTCTTTAAATTCAGATGACGTCAGGTCTCCTCCTCTTTTCACTTCGGTACTTCTGCAGTTATGCCTAAAACGTAATATCCATGCGACCATCCGTATGATTTTTACATAACTCGAGAAATATCTGTAATACCAACCATCTTGTTTAACATCAGAATTCGTTATCATGGAAACTGACTTTATTCGTTCCTTCCGAATTTCATCTTCGTCATAGTCTTGATCACTAGAGTTCGTATATTTTTCAAACTCTGCTGAATCTCTCAACCAAGCTGGACCACCCCACCATCTCCTGGCAGCCAGCTGTCTCGCTTTACATCCACGAGTTGGCAAATCTGCAGGATTTTTATCACTTGGCACATAGATCCATGATGAAGGACTGCTTAATCTTCTGATCTCTAGAACTCGATTTCGCACAAATACTGACCAATTGACATCTCTGGATATCCAAGCGAGTACTGTAGATGAATCGCTCCAATAATATCTCTTCATCTTTTCCCAACCGAGGGCATCTACGATAGTTTGCGCCAAACGAGTTCCCATAGTTGTCGCCAATAATTCCATTCTTGGTATTGTGACGTTCTTCAAAGGTGCAACTCTTGATTTGGCTGCTATAAAAACTAACTCGACTTGGCTTCCAATTTCTATTCTAAGGAATATAACTGTTTCGTAAGCATCTTTACTTCCATCTACAAATGTGTGAAGTGCACACGCTTCTATGTTTCCTGGAGTCATTTTCATGTATCTTGGGATCTCTATATCCTTCAAAACTGTTAGTTCTTGAAACCATAGTAAAAATTCTTTACGTAACTCACCAGTTATCTCTTCATCCCATTTAAAACCTAATTTCCAGGCTTTTTGCAACATTATTTTCGGACAAATCATGACTGGCGACGTAAAACCAAAGGGATCAAATATTTTATGCACAGCTGACAACATACTGCGTTTGATGATCTTTTCTGTGTCAAAATCTTGTAGCCAACTTAGGTTGATTTTCAACATGTCGGATTCCTTATTCCAAACAAGTCCTAAGACGTTAGTTTCATTCGTGTTTGGCGTTTCTTGGCGATCACCTGTGTACTCCCACTGTCTTAGATCAAAACTGCCTTTCGCCATGAGCATCCTCGCATCTTCGATGAAATGTTTCAATTCTTCTTCGCTATTTACACTGGTTACGACATTATCCACATAAAAACTGTGCAACAATCTATCTTTAAAACTTTCAGAGAAATCTGGAGCCCTTCGGATGTGATATTCAATGACAGATGAAAGAAGAAATGGACTGCATTTCACACCGAATACTACTCGGGTATGCCTGAATGTCATTAATTTCTTTTCCTTTAAGTCCTTCCACCACAAAAAACGTAGGAAATTTCTATCTTTCTCACAAATGCTGATCTGTAAAAAAGCTTTCCTAATATCTGCAATTACACCAAGTTTTCTTTCTCGAAAGCGTAGAAGAACATCTGGAATGAGCTCGATCAAGTTGGGTCCACATTGTAGGCATTGATTCAGAGATGGATAATTTGCTAATCTTGCTGACGCATCAAATACAGGACGGATCGGGGTTGTAGTACTACTCTCTTTTATGACTGGATGATGCGGCAAGTAATTGCCATAAGATTTCGTTTCGTAAGAAGGAACTTCCTCTATAATACCTTCGTTAATCCAATCATTAAAAACATTCTCGTATTGTTGAAACATGTTCTTGGCGATTAACTTTGAAGTGATGCCTTCCAAACGTTTCATCGCCAACTTAAAGTTATTTGGCAGTGTTGTTATGTCATCAGCCCAAGGAAGACAAATCTCATACCGATTTTCATCGTTTATTTTTACTGTTTCGAAGAAATGCTCCTTAGTTTGGCGATCTATCTCTTCTCTAGACTTCTTCTCTATGGGATCTGTAATTCCGATTAAGTCAAGTCTCCATAGGTTTGAGATATCCGCTTCTTTTACAAACATTGATGTTACTGTCATCGCCAAGTTTTCGGATGAATATGGCTTTTCACATGGTGCTTTTCCCATTAATGTCCATCCAAGATATGTTTCCACTGCAACTAAACCAGAAGACAATATTTTTCTTTTACCAGTTAACATTTTCCCCATAACATCAGCTCCAATTAAAACTTCTATACTACCACAACATTGACTCACATCACTTAACATGATGCCACTTTCCTTTAATTCTTGCAACCATGGCCCCTGTGTAACGGGTTTAATATCTCCGCATATGCTAACTTGATCTCGTACTTCGAAATTACACTTGAATTCTTCGCTCAAATCTCTAACTCTTATTTTGTAACAGTTGTGTTGGCATTCTTGAGTAGTAATGTCGCCAAACAGAGAATGTATTATCTTTTCTTGCCGAATAGGCTTGTAATTCATTTCTTCCGCCACACTTTTTAATGATTTCTGTGATGTATCTAACAATAAACGAACAATCTTCTGTTTACTTTCAGAAACTAGCTTCACCTTCAAGGTCTGCAAGAACACTTTGGCGCTCTTCTTACTAATATTTGTCATATTCACTTCATCTCTTTTAGACTTCTCCTCAGCTCCCTCTTGAGTATCTTTACCGGATGACTTACGTTGATCGCATAGTAATGGCACATGCCGCTTATTACAAATAATACATTTCACCATCGCTCGGCATCTTTTAGCGGTATGTTCTGGTACTAAACATATGAAGCAGCATCTCCTCTCCTTGGCGATTTTTTGTATTTCCGCTAAGTTTAATTTTCTCGCAGAAAAGCATTCCGAACTTGCATGTCTTCCCTGGCAAAAAATGCAGACTCCTTTTTTCTCTGTTACGGAAGAGGTAGCCAACAGACCTGCCGCTGTCAAAGTTTTACCGGTTTTATGTTCAAAATTATGGTGATTCCTTTTTGCGACATATTTACGGTCTTCACTTTTAGCTAATCCAAAACCAGCTACGGCGAGTGACACCCTTTCTTCACCTTCTACTTCAGTTCGCAAAAACTGCATCAGACTATTTAATCTGTCCTGTGCCTCAGTTTTCTCAGACGATATGTTCGTGCGATTCCACGCTTTTAGAAATTCTGCTGGAAAACAGGACTCTGGTGCTATTTCTGTATCTTCATCAATTTGACTAAATTGACACCAAAACGGTAACCAGTCTATTATTTCACCGCCAAACTTTCTGAATTCTAATTTGGGCAGCGTAAACTTTCTTCTCATTGCATAACTGTCGATAATTGGATTAAGAGCTCCACCTTGGCTGTTTACTGCTGACTGAAGTTTCGCCAATTTTAACTTTTCGCCTTCAATCTTTGCTTGTAATTCCATATTCAATGCTTCAGTTTTTTCCTTTGCTTGTAATTCCATATTCAATGCTTTAGTTTTTTCCTTTGCTTGGATATAAAATTGATGCACATTTGTCATTTGTGACACCTAATGTATCTAAGGCTCGTAAATATAATTCCAATTTATCATATAACGATGTCAACGAGAATTTTCCCTTCGTTTGTACTGATATTATTAATTTGAGTAGTTCTCTCACGTAGACTTCTACCAATATATCTTCTCTACCAAAACGGGTTTTTAAACTCTCAATTGCCTTGGCGTAATTAGTGCCACTTGGCGGAAAACTCTCTACCACTTCTCTTGCTCGGGAGCCGGTAACTGTTGCTTGCACCAAGTACTGAAATTTATCTTCTGGTGCTATTTCTGTATCTTCATCAATTTGTCTAAATTGACACCAAAACGGTAACCAGTCTATTATTTCACCGCCAAACTTTCTGAATTCTAATTTGGGCAGCGTAAACTTTCTTCTCATTGCATAACTATCGATAATTGGATTAAGCGCTCCACCTTGGCTGTTTACTGCTGACTGAAGTTTCGCCAATTCTAACTCGTGCGCCAATTTTAACTTTTCGCCTTCAATCTTTGCTTGGAATTTCATATTCAATGCTTCAGTTTTTCCTTTGCTTATAATTCCATATTCAATGCTTCAGCTTTTTCCTTCGCTTGTATTTCTAATTTTTCTTTTTCCATATTCAATGCTTCAGCATTTTCCTTTGATTGTCTCTCTAATTTTTCCTTTTCCTTTCTTTCTGAAACGGCATTTTCTAAAACGCTCTGTACAAATTCAGGATCATCTTTATATGCCTTACAATTCAAAATTAAATCTTTAAGTGCCACAAGTGAAGCCGTTGGTGCTGCTATTTCACCTAATTGCTCGGCTACGAAGATCAAATCTTCCTTTTTAAAACCTTTAACCAACTTAAACATCATGGAAAATCTTTATTTCATTTAATTTTTTATTAACACCTTTTAAAGTACGTGTGATAGATAACCTTGTTTAAACTCAGGTCCTGTACCGGCGGACGCCACTAATGCAACAAATCCACAAAACGTACCACGCAAAGCAGATTTATATTTACTTTTAAATTCTACGAATGAAAGACTTTTACTGAACTTTAAATTTTAAACTTAAACCATACTCACATTAGCACCTTTGTGCTCGTATAGTTGTACTATTTATAAAACAACTCCTACGGTGAGATAACTTCAAAACTTAGTAATTATAACTCATAAAAAACAAGCTACCAGCATTTATTTTCTTTCTCGCTTGAATCTACAAAAATATAGGAAGTTGCCACAGAATACATCAAAACTTGTCCCTTTTTCTTTTTTAACCAGCGACAATAACATGTGAACGCGCAAAAACAAAATAATAAATGTCATTTCAAGTCGATTGTTTTTCTTTACATTTTTCATCTCTGATCGCGTGATTTTGAACAAAAAATAAATAATGTTGATCCCGTAACATATATAATCAGCTATTTTCAATTCCCATATTTGATTTTGAGTAGTACTTTAGTAAAAAATCAGCATTTACCGTTTGAATCAAATATTTATTTATTTTTGTATTATATTTTGCCTTTCATTTTTTTAAATATTAATATGTTTAGAGTGCTTTTATTTTTTTTTAAATATAATTATGCTTAAGATATTTTGATTTAAAATGTTGAGGCTTGCCTTTTGTGAATCTATATTACTACTTTATCCTAAAACTTGATAAAAATTTATTGTAAACAAAAGAACTGTTTTGCAGTATTGTTATTAAAATACCATACAATAAACTTATTCCAATAAGCATTTTTTCATAATTAGCATTCTGTAATAAATATGTAGATGGTACAGTAGCATAACTATTTCGGTTTTTGTCTAATGGTTTCAAACAAGTATACTTAAATTTCTTAGCTAGTTGGTTATTCATTTGTAAATAATATTTGATTTTCAAAAATTAATTTCTGTATATGTATGCATGTATTAGATTCTTTTCTCTCTTCTAATTTGCTAGTTGCTTTAGCTGCTACAGTTGATGATATTTTTGCATAAGAAATTTGTTTAAATGAATTGTATTTGATTAAAAGTGTATAGATAATATTTATGTGTTCTTGTGGTATTCACTTTAAATATGCGTTGATAGATATGACTGCAATGAAGTCGGGGTATAAAATTTTTCTTTTTTAACAAACGTTTAAAACTGTGTGTTTATTTTTATACAGGATATCTGTTATTATTGTTTACAAACAGTTAATAACTGATAGTTTTAGAAGTGTGGTTCCAATTACAAAAATCTTTTAAATTTTGTTCTGCATCATATAAAAATCGATTAATGTTAAGATAATTAATTTTTAAATAGCTAAGAAATTACAAATTTTATACAATATCTGGGTCCCATAAGTTTTATTTTGGAAAAGTTTCTCCATGTTCTTAGTAAAACAGCAAAAAATTCTTTTATGTTCAAAACTTACTGAGTTATGATACTTTGAATTTTATGAATTTTCAACGTTTCAGTCACACTAAATGGGAAAAATGTGTTTTTAGTGCCAGAAAAAATCTGACAATGGATGAAACCCAAAGCATCATAACTAGGTAAACTTTTGTCTCACAAAAATTAAGTTTATAACCACAAACGGATTTAATGGTGTGGATTCAAAAGTATTTCAGGAACATTTCAGGCTCATAAATATTTTGGAGTTTCATTTGCAAATTTTAATGTGTGATGACTTAATAATTTTTTTTTATAATTTTTCTTAATGGTATATAATTTTTCTTATAATTTTTTTAAATAATTTTTCTTAATTATGTTACTTTGGAAGTAAAGGGAAAATAAAGAGGGATTAGATTAATAAAAAATAAATTTATTTTGTATTTCAAATTATACTTAATAGTGGGCCACTGTGTTCCAGTGGGTGGACCAGTGTATCCCGCTTCCGGGGCACACTGGTCCACTTTATGAACATATACAAATAATTGTTTTTGAAAAATGTATTTGAAACTATGTTCTGAAAAAAGTCTGAGGCATGTTAAAAAAAAATGTAAATTGCAAAATTGGTCTACTGTGCCCCAGTCTCTCCTATATGATGCACCTTGGGATACAAAATATGCCTAGTGTTCGGTCGGTTTTATGCTTTGAATTTTTGGCAATATCTTTTGTCGTCTGCGTTTGTTTATACGAGTTCATAGAATGTTTTGTTGTGAGAGAGGTAGCCATGAGCGGCTCTTGTGATATTATTTAAATAAAAAACAGTGCACTGCAGTTTTGTTATTTTGTGTATTTGTGAGTATTTAATATGAGTTAACATAATGGTCCGTCGAGCAACGAAGAAGCAGCCTGGGATTAAATCCAACGAGCTTCTAAAATCAAATTTTAAGTTGAGTGAAACGCCGAGATGAATGATAAGTTCTAAGAGTTCCGTGCTACGAAATTCCTCAAAAGATTATTCGAAAAGTAAGTGAACGTGATTTTTCTTATCTTTACTGTTATACATATATTAAACAATGTTTAAAGGTGCAAAAAAAGAAGATTTAAGGCTTATAGCCACTGAAATAAATCTAAATGTTAATGAAAATATGACCATTGCTGATTTAAACGTTATTATTGAAGACAGTGAAATGTATAAAAATAAACCAGATTTTGTGAAAGATATAGCAAACGATATAATTGAAAATCGTAAACAGCAAATCCGAATTGAGGAGGAGCAAAAGCAATATGATCTGGAAAAAATTAAACTTGAAATAGAATTGGCTAAAATTAAATCTGAAGCTAAATCTAATATTAGTGAGAGTGAAATAAAATTAGAATCGTTAGATCAATTGATAAAAAGTGTTCGAACTTTGACTGTAAGAATTCCAATACGTCCTGAAGGATGGGGATTTTACTTTTCTTCTTTAGAACGAGCTTTTAAGACAAAAAATGTTCCAGAACAATATAAAGCAGAAATTCTGTTAAATTTATTAGGGGATAAAGCATCTAACATATTAACTTACTTACATGATAGTGATATCGATAATTATGCAAAAATAAAAGAATTAGTGTTAAAAGAATTTCAACCTACACCTTATTTTTTGCTTAGAGCAATTTAGAAAAGCTGTTAAACAACCAAATGAGACGCATGTACAGTTTTCTTCACGTCTAATGACAAACTGGGAATATTATTTAAATTTAAGAAATGTCTCTAATTTCGAGAGTCTAAAACAACTTATAGTATCGGATAAATTATATCAAACATTAGATAGAGAAACAGCTTCCCACATTAGTGTGAGACAAGGAGATAAATGGTTTTTACCAGAAGAGTTGGGACGAGAGATTGATTTATATTTCACATCACGCGGAAAATCTCTTACTGAGAATTTTAGTGTTAATCGTAAATATACTAGCTCCAAAAGTGTATCTAAAGTATTCTTATCAGATGTTAAAACTTTAAGTTGTATTTTTTGCCACGAAAATCACACTCTTTCAAAATGCCCGCATTATTTAAAATTATCTGTCAATGAAAGGGTGAACGTTATAAAATGTAACAAGTTATGCTTTAATTGTTTAAATTCACATTCAGTTGCAAATTGTCCATCAAAGTACACGTGCTTTTGTAAAAAACGGCATCATAAAACTATATATTTTACAAAAACAAATAACAACACATACGTGAAAGAATATGTTTCATCGGAACAAAATAAACAAGGAAAGGTAAATGTGGAAGAATGTTCAGATTCTAGGCCAACAAATCATGGCACATCAGTCTTGAACGCTAATGCAGAAGAGTTCGTTCAGAAAACCTTTATTAGTAACTATTCGAATAAAAAGAGCAAAGTTTTACTTTCAACTGTTATATGTTTTCTAATTGATGAATCGGGATGTAAACATGGAGTAAAGTGTTTATTAGATGTAGGCAGTGAGTCTAATTTTTTATCCCGCCATTTAATAGAGCTAATGCATTTAAAAAAAGAGAGAACAAACATCTTAGTGTCGGGTCTAAATGATGCTACCTTAGTAATAAATCATAAAGTTAATGCATCAATATGCAATAGAGATGAAAGTTTTGTGAAAAATTTAGATTTCTTGGTAGTTCCGAAAATAACTGCAGATTTAACGCCTTCACGTCCAATTGAAATCTCAATACAAGATTTACCTAATGTAAAATTAGCAGATGCTAGTTTCAATATCCCAGAACATGTAGACATGCTCTTAGGAGCAGGAATTTTTTATGAGCTTTTGAGACCGGGACAAATTCGTGTTAATAATTCTGATCTTATTTTGCAAGACACAGTTTTCGGTTTTGTTGTATCGGGAAGTTTTTCGACAGAGAATGAAAACAAAGTTCATTGTGGGTTTATTAAGAAAGAAACCAACCTAGACAAGACACTTAGGAAATTCTGGGAGATAGAAAATATCGAGGTTGAAAAACAAAAAAGTAAAGAGACTTTAATTTGTGAGAAACATTTCGTAGAAAATTATACACGAGACAAAAACGGTAAATATGTTGTTAAAATGCCCTTAAAAGAGGATCCAGCTGTTTTAGGAAACTCAAAACAAATCGCTACGAAAAAATTAAATTCTTTATGGAATCGTCTAGCAAAAGATCCTGAGTACTTAAGATTATATTCAGATTTCTTAAAAGAATATCAACAGTTAGGCTACATGGTTGAAGTTAACCAAAGCGAGGAAGAAAGTGGATCCTATTACACTCCTCATCTTGGAGTGTATAGAGGAATAGAAAAAAGTATATCAACGCCTTTGAGAGTTGTATTTAACGCGTCTTCCTTAACAACTAAGGGAAACTCACTTAATTCTATTCAATATAACGGAGGTGTAATACAAGATGATTTATTCTCAATTATGTTGAGATTTAGAAAATATATCGTCGCTTTCACTGCAGACATTCAAAAAATGTATAGAGCAATCTCTATTCATCCAGATCAGAGGAAGCTGCAAAAAGTCTTATGGAAGGAAGGTCTTAACGAGCCAATTAAAAATTTTGAATTAACGACAGTTACTTATGGTACTGTTAGCGCACCTTTTTTGGCCATGAGAACACTACTTCGATTGTCTAAGGATGAAGGAAGCAAGTTTCCTTTAGCAGCACCCGTACTGAGAGAAGACATGTATATGGATGATATTCTATCTGGAGCTGATTCTTTAAGTTCTGCATTGGAACTCCAAAATCAATTAATAGAAATTTTAAACAGTGCAGGAATGTTATTACATAAATGGTGCAGTAATGCTCCACAACTTTGTAAAACAAATGTCGAAATATACCCCTTTGGTGATTCAGAAGAATCTAAAGCGTTAGGTGTTTTGTGGAAATCGAAGAAAGATTGTTTAAGTTTCAATGTTAAAATTCTTAATGATGTAAATGTCACTAAGAGACAAGTGTTATCAACTATATCAAGTATATTCGATCCCTTAGGTTTAGTATCTCCTGTTATAATTAAAGCAAAAATATTTATGCAGAAGTTATGGTTATTACAATTAAATTGGGATGAATTGCTAACCGAGAAAGAGGCTAAGGAATGGAGAGAGTTTTCTGATACCCTACAATTAATTAATAAATTTGAGATTAGTAGGTGTATTTTATTGAAAGATGCAATTATGATCGAGTTACATGGTTTCAGCGACGCTTCTGAAGCAGCCTATGGTGCGGTAATTTACTGCAAATCAGTGACAGAATCAGGTCAAGTGTCTGTAAAATTAGTGACAAGTAAATCTAGAGTTTCTCCCTTAAAGCAATTAACTGTTCCAAAACTTGAGCTTTGTGCAGCAGTTTTATTGACAAAGCTTATAAAACGAGTGATTTCTTCGCTCAAAATTAGTATAAACAAAATCTTCTTGTGATCCGATTCCATGATAGTATTATCCTGGATTAAAAAAGAACCATACGTTCTAAAAACTTTTGTTGCGAATAGGATTTCTACAATACAAGAACTAACTCAAGGGATGCAGTGGCGACATGTTCCATCTCAGCTTAACCCTGCTGACCTTCTAACAAGAGGAGCTAATCCTGATAAACTATTATCAAATGAGTTATGGTGGAGTGGTCCATTGTTCCTAAAGGAAAAAGACTATCCCAATACAAATATTCCTTCAGCAGTTAATTCCAGTGACTTTTCAAATGAACTGAAAAATATTAATATAAGTGACTTTAAAAGCATATCTGTTTTTACAGTTTCTATTAATTCTTTTGTGCATGATATAATTGATTTAAGTAATAACTATTGTAAAATAATTCGTATTTTAGGATTTATTTTCAGATTCCTTAGTAATTGTAAAAAAGAAAAAAAGGAGGGTCCTCTGGACCTCGAAGAGCTCAACAAAGCAGAAAGTTTTTTGTTAAAAAGTGTTTGTTACTGATCGTAATTAAAATCTCCCGTACGAGGGCGCTGTGTCAGCGCCGTAATTTTATTTATTATTCCAATCGTCTGCGTGTTGACGATAGATTGTAATTTAGTTACTAGTGAGTGGAAGCACTGAATTTTTGTTGTTGTTGTTATTTGAAATGATGGAATGTTTGACTTGGAAACGGCCAGGGAGACTGTTTCACTCTTAACAATTATTGTTTTAAAATAAAGAAATATACAGTTCACTGCGAAGAGTTCCTTAAAAATGTTGTCATTAAGTAACTTTTTATTTTATTCCTAACAAAAATTGGTCCGTCGAGGCCAAAGTAAACGGATTTATCGTTTGCTTTTAGAGTCAAGAATCAGCGACGAGACTTGGTTTCTTCGAATAAGGTAGGACTTTTTCTTTAACATGTCTACTGAATTAAAAAATATTTTGACAAAAAAAAAGAGTTTTAAAATGTAAAATTACTAAATTTGTGAGTGAAATTAAATTAAGTGACTCTGATGACTCTTTAGAACTTGTAAATACGAAATGTGATCAATTCAATACAGAATTGAAAGAAATGTTTGATAAAATTTATTCATTGTGCGATGAAGAGTAAATTGATAAATATATCGATGAACAATCATCGATTGAAAAAGAGTTAGATGAAACTTGGTTAAAAATTAAAAGAGCGAAACAAAAACAAATAAATGTTCTTAATGAATCAAAGCCGAAACAAGAGAATAGTGTAACGGAAGTTCGACTTCCCACGATTAATCTACCTTCTTTTAGTGGAAACGTACAGGATTGGATATATTTTAGTGATCTTTTTAAATCTAGCGTTCACAATAATAGCGCACTTTCAGGTGCTCAAAAGTTATCATATTTGAAATCTTCGCTTCATTCTGAAGCTGCAAAAGTTATACAAAGTATAACGATTTCAGATGATAATTATCAAACAGCGTGGTCCTTATTAGAGGAAAGATATTCCAATAAAAGACAACAAGTGTTTGCTCACATTAAAAAATTAATGTCCATTAATTCAATACAAAGTGAAACACCTAGTGCTATTCTTAATTTGGCAGATAACGCCAGTGAATGTATCAGATCTCTAGAAATTCTCGATCAAAAAATTGAAGGGTTTGCGGATACAATAATAACTTATATATTGTGGCAGAAATTAGATGGGTCCACAAAATTATGGTTTGAACGTGAACAAAAAAAAAGACGAGCTACCAAAATTAAAAGAATTAATCGAATTTTTAAAAAGACAAGCGAGAACACTGCAAGTTTCCAAACCTCTTATAAATAATGTAACTCCTAAACGCAATGCTCAACAACGAATCACTAGTATGGTATCTACATCTAATGGTAAAAACTCAAAAACATTTAAATGTGTTAAATGTTAAGTAATGAATTCCACGGTTTGCACAAATGTCCAGAATTCTTAAATCTTTCAGTGGCTTTTAGATATGAATTCGTAAAGAAAAATAATATTTGTTTTAACTGTTTAAAATTCCACTCGGTTAGAAATTGTAAATCTACTTATTCTTGTTAGAAATGTATGAAAAAACATTCGAGTTTACTGCATTTCGAGAATGAAAATGAAAAGCAAATTCAAAACAGCGATAGAAAAAATGAATTTATTTCAAAACCCGAGGTTAGTGATTGCAATACCCAAAACCAGAATCAAATCGTAGCGCATTCAAATCTAGACCCGAATGCTGCAACATTTCACATTTCTAACAAAAGAGTATTTTCAGGTACATCTGTTTGTGAGATGAATTATTTAAATTCTGGCATCTTATCAACTGTCATTGTTTATATTAAAAATAAATTTGGTGAATTTAAGCCGTTAAGAGGTTTGATTGATGCTGGATCAATGAGTAATTTCATTACGATTCAGTGTGCTGATTATTTAGGAATTAAGAAAGAAAAAATAAAAGTTGCGGTTTCAGGATTAAATGGCATCTCCGTGAATATTAACTCCAAGGTAAAAGCATTAATTTCGAACAATTCAAATTTTAAGGCGGAAATAGAACTTCTTTGTGTACCAAAAATATCGGATACTATTCCAGTAAATCGGATTAACGTTCCAACAGAACATTACCTTAATAACATTAAATTAGCGGATCCAGAATTTTACAAACCTGGAAAAATTCATGTTCTTTTGGGAGCTCAAATATTTTATGATCTTTTAGAAGTCGGTCGAATTGAAGTCCCCAATTCTAATTTAAAATTCTAAAACTCGGTATTTGGATTCATTGCCTGTGGAAGCGTATTAAATCCTGACAATCAAATCACGCAAAATACTCATTGTGGGCTTGTTTGTAACTATGAAGATTTGACAAAAGAAGTTCAAAAATTATTTCAGTTAGAAACACTAGGGATAAAAGACGATCCCACATGTACTGACGAAGATAGAGCGTTAGAAATATTCGAAAAATCTGTATCTTATAAAAATAAACGTTACGAAGTTACCTTACCATGGAAAAAGGATTGGCGAGAAATTAATGACAATTTCAAAATAGCCGATAATAGACTAAACTGTCTTAAAGTGAAAATGAAGCGAAAATTAGAGCTTCGTGCTCAATATTGTGAGACTTTGAAAGATTATGAAAATAAAGGAATCATAGAAAAAATAACGGAAACGCACAAGCCAGTGGAGAAACCACTTTTTTATCTTCCACATCAACCTGTCTTTAGACAAAGCCTGACAACAAAAATGAGAGTAGTCTTCGATGCCAGTTCACACGATGTTGGCGAATTATCGTTAAATGATTGTCTTTGGCCAGGTCCAAATCTTAATCCAAACATATTTGATCTACTTATTAATTTTAGATTAAACAAAATAACATTGATAGGTGATATAGAAAAGGCCTTTCTGCAGATATCCCTAGCGGAGAAAGACAGAGATGCAGTGAGGTTTTTATGGATTGGAGATAGAGGTATAGAAATATATCGCTTCAACCGAGTTCTTTTTGGTATGAATGCTTCCCCGTTTCTTCTTGCTGCTACTCTAAGAAAACATATCAAGAAATTTCAAGTTAGATATCCTACAACAACAAAGTTATTAGATAGGTGCCTCTACGTAGATGATTTCATCGCTGGTGCTCACAACTTGCAAGATGCGTTAGAAATCTCTCTAAATGCTGTTTATATTATGAGCGAGGCAAGTATGAAACTCAGAAAATGGTCAACTAAGGATAACGATTTGATGGAGCAATGGAAACAAGAAGGGTTTGATACTCAGCCTCTACATAACCCAACTGAATTAGGATTTGACTCAACAAAGGTTCTAGGAATGTCTTGGCAAACGAGTGAAGATTGCTTTATCGTAGATGTAAAAGGCTTATTAGAAATTTTATAAAAAAATGAAAACACCAAGCGCTTCATCCTGCGTGCTATTGGAAAAATATTCGACCCTCTTGGCTTGCTCACTCCTTATACTATTCGCATGAAATGCCTATTTCAAGATCTGTGGTTGAGGAAAATTGCTTGGGATGAAGATCTACCAATAGATGTTAAAGAAAAGTGGCTTCAATGGTGTTCTGAGATCCCACGCCTCTCCGACCTAAAAATTCCAAGAATTGTGCTAAATTCAACGAAAGAAGAAAATTCAGATGTGGTAGAGATTCACTGTTTCTGCGATGCTAGTAAGAAAGCCTTCGGCACTGTCATATACCTCAGAATTGTAAAAGAAAATGCTATTGAAGTTAACCTTGTGACTTCAAAAAGTAGAGTTACACCTCTTAAAAAAATCACTTTACCAAGATTAGAGCTATTGGGAGCTTTACTTGCTGCCCGACTATATAATGCAGTCAAGAAAATAGTAGATCATAAGAAGCCATCAGATGTGTTCTTCTGGACAGACTCGAAAATCACTTTGTACTGGATTAGAGGTTCTAGTAAAAGATGGAAATCATTCATAGCGAATCGTGTCAACGAGATTCAATCCTTGACTGACTCCAATTCGTGGTTTCATTGTCCGGGAAAGTCTAATCCAGCCGACCTCCTTACCAGAGGCGTCAGTGTTGATATGCTCTTAGAAAAGGATTTGTGGTTTAAAGGTCCCCCCTTTTTGAGAGAAACTGTTCTCCCAACTAATGACTGCAACATCCAAAATTCGCCAGATGACTATTCTGATGAACTAAAGAAAACAGTTAAATGTGAAAATGATAACTCTTTAGTTACTCTAGCTATTTATGATCAAAATTATTTATTAGATTATATTATTAGTGTTAGTAATAATTATATAACTATCATTCGTATTTTATGTTATGTGCTTAGATTTATTCATAACCTTCGAAATGTTAATAGAGTGAAAGATCATCTTACTTCTAAAGAATTGAATGCTGCAGAATTATCACTGATAAAGATGGTTCAACAAAGTGAGTATCAGGAAGAAATAAAATGTCTTCAGAAAGGTAATTCAGTACCAAATAAAAGTAAACTAAATTCTTTAAATTGTTTCTTAGATGAAAGTAATATTTTAAGAGTTGGGGGTAGATTGGGTAACTCATATTTGACAACAAATGAAAAACATCCTATGGTTCTGCCAAGTAAGCATCCCCTTACTTTAATTATTGTAAGATATTTTCATTTAAAGTATTTACATGTAGGATCACAAACATTGTTGTACCATATTCGTCGTAAATTGTGGATAACTAATGGTAGAAACATCTGTCGCAAAATAACATATGAATGTGTCACTTGTTTTAAAAACAAGCCTGTATTAGCGAGTCAAGTTATGGGTGACTTGCCCAAAGAGCGTGTTACACCTTCATTTCCATTTTCCATTATTGTAACTGATTATTGCGGTCCTTTTTACATTAAATTCAAAAATCAAAGGAAAGGTACATATAATAAAGTGTATGTATGTATATTCGTTTGTCTCTGCACCAAAGCTATTCATCTAGATTTCGTTTCAGATCTCACTTCTACAGCCTTCATTGCTTGTTTTAAGCGCTTTGTTAGCAGAAGGGGAAAGTGTTCAAAAATATTTTCTGACAATGCAAAAAACTTTGTAGGGCAAACTTAGAATTGAAAAGGCTTCACAATTTGGTTAGACACCCAGATGAAGCATTAGCTGATTATTTTGCAAGGGAAAATATCGAATGGAATTTTATTCCTCCGAAAGCGCCGAACTTCGGTGGTCTTTGGGAGGCAGGGGTTAAATCATTCAAATTCCATCTAAAACGTGTAATTGGTAACGCGCACCTCACTTTAGAGGAATTTCTGACAGTAATTCTAGAAATTGAAAGTGTTTTGAACTCAAGACCTCTGTCCCCATTATCATCAGATTTCGACGATTTCGAGACTCTGTCACCGGGTCATTTTCTTATAGGTAGGCCCTTAACGTCTATTATTGAACCCCAGCTCACTGAAATTTCGGAAAACAAACTTAGCAACTGGCAAAAAATAACAAAATATAGCCAGCAAATATGGAAATTATGGAAGCGGGACTATCTGAACACCTTACAGCAACGTAATAAATGGCAAATAAATAAAAACAATATAAATGTTGGTTCTCTCGTATTGATCAAAGATGAAAATATGCTCAGCACAAAATGGGCAACAGGTAGGATTTCCGAGATATTTCTCGGTAAGGACAAAAAAGTTCGAGTAGTGAGCATTCGTCTACCTAACGGTACAATAATAAAGAGAGATGTGAAGAAGTATTTGTCCCCTTCCAGTTAATGGAAACTAATTTATTTAATGTATATATTTGGTATATTTTGAATATATTTTGTTGTTTAATTTCTATAGTATGTTTTATTGTATTCAAATGTAAAGTAATTCTGCCATTTTTCCTTTGTTATTAATTATATCTTTGCATTGTTATATGTAGTATTATGTAATTTTATATTATATATTAGAGTAGTTTTGGAACCTGCAGGTTTCAACGGTCGGGAGTATGTTACTGATCGTAATTAAAATCTCCCGTACGAGGGCGCTGTGTCAGCGCCATAATTTTATTAGGTAACTTTCTTTACAAAAAAGCTACCTATTGCAACCGTTCGGAGGAAAGCGATTTCAAAAAATTTTGGTATATTTTCATCGATCATGACCCCCAGACCCCGAAACCACCCTCCGTTCAAAATTGATATATATATATATATATATATATATATATATATATATATATCTGACCTATGTCACACTGTAACTCCCGTAATTATGAACCGATTTCGATGTAATTCGGTGTGTACATAGTACATACCAATGTCTCGACCGAGTTCGTTGGCCAGCTTCATCCGCAGTTTTGTTTTAAAATGGCGGCCATTTAAAATTTTTAAAACATTTTAAAACTTGAAATAAGGTACCAAAAAATTAAAAATGCAAAAGTATTTTTTTCTTATGTATTTGACCTTTATACAAAGATTCCGGAGCAGTTTTTGTTTCGTCTATATCTTAAAAAATGGCTGACTTATAGCATTTTGAATTTCTAGCGTGGCTGACATTTTGAAACGTCCTGAATTTTGTCACGCGATAAAAGGCGTATTTATGAACCGATTTGGATGTAATTCAGTGTGTACATAGTACATACCAATCTCTCGACCGAGTTCGTTGGCCAGCTTCATCCGCCGTTTTGTTTCAAAATGGCGGCCATTTAAAATTTTTAAAACATTTTAAAACGTGAAATGTGGTACCAAAAATTAAAAATGGAAAAATATTTTTTTCTTATGTATTTGACCTTTATAGAAAGATTCCGGAGCAGTTTTTGTTTCGTCTATATCTTAAAAAATGGCTGAGTTATAGCATTTTGAATTTCTAGCGTAGCTGACATTTTGAAACGTCCTGAATTTTGTCACGCGATAAAAGGCGTATTTATGAACCGATTTGGATGTAACTTCGTTTATACATAGTACATACCAATGTCTCAACCGGGTTCGTTGGTCAGCTTCATCCGCCATCTTGTTTAAAAATGGTGGCCATTTAAATTTTTAAGAAAAATTTAAATTTGAAATGTGGTACCAAAATATTAAAAATTGAAAAAATATTTTCTTCTTATGTGTTTGACCTTGATAAAAAGATTCGGGAGCAGTTTTTGTTTCGTCTATATCTTAAGAAATGGCTGAGTTACAGCATTATGAATTTCTAGCGTGGCTGACATTTTGAAACGTCCTGATTTTTCTCACGTAATAACAGGCGTATTTATGAACCGACTTGGATGTACCTTGGTGTGTACATAGTACATACAAATATCTCGACCGAGTTCTTTGGCCGGCTTCATCCGCCATCTTGTTTCAAAATGGCGGTCATTTAAAAAAATTAAAAAATAAAAAAATTTAAATGAGATACCAAAAAATTGGAAAGTGAAAAAGATTTTTTTTGTATGTGTTTGACCTTAATACAAAGATTCCGGAACAGTTTTTCTTTCGTCTATATCTAAAAAAATGGCTGAGTAATAGCATTTTGAATTTCTCTTGTGGCTGACATTTTAAAACGACCTGATTTTTGTCACGCGATAACAGGCGTGATTATGAACCTATTTGGATGTAACTTGGTCTGTACATAGTACATACCAATGTCTCGACCGAGTTCGTTGGCCAGCTTCATTCGCCATCTTGTTTCAAAAGGGTTGCCATTAAAAAAAAATTAAATTTAAAATTCAAAATGAGGTATTAAACAATTGGAAAATGAAAAAGATTTTTTTATGTGTTTGGCCTTGATACAAAGATTCCGGAGCAGTTTTTGTTTCTGAAAATTTGTTCTTGTGTTTATATCTTAAAAAATGGTTGATTTATAGCACTTTGAATTTCTAGCATGGCTAACATTTTGAAACGATCTTGTAGTTGTCACGCGATAACACACGTATTCGCCTATTTCGATGTAAGAAGGCATGTGGATAGTATACATCAACACCTCGACCAAGGTCGCTGGCCAGATTCATCAGCCATCTTGTTTCAAAATGGCGACCATTAAATTAAAAAAACATATATATATTTAAAGTGAGGTGCAAAAAAATTAGAAATTGAAAAAGGTTTCTTACTTAAGTATTTGACCTTGATATAAGGATTCAGGAGCATTTTTTGTTTGTCTTTACCTTAAAAAATGGCTCAGATATAGCAGTTTCAATTTCTATTGTGGGTGACATTTTGAAAAATCTGATTTTTTGCATGCGACAGCACTCCTATATATTAACCGATTCCGATGTGAGTGAGCATGTGCACAGCAATTACTAAGAACTCGACCAAGTTCACTGCTTAGCCTCATCCACCATGTTGTCTTAAAATGACAGGCACTTTAAGAAATTGCCGAATTTGGCAGCCAAATATATGTTACTTTAAAGAAAAGCAGCTTGGATAAAGCTGACTAATTTCGCAAAATTCTCATTCATTATATTGATAAAAATTAGTATTGAATCTCCTATATTCGGTTTCCACTAAATTGAGCTTCGTGTGTTTGAATGATATAATTTGGCTTTTTTTAAATAAAGATTATGAAAGCTACCTCTTCCTCCCGGCACTGGCCGGAAGGACTTTTTATTATTCCAATCGTCTGCGTGTTGACGATAGATTGTAATTTAGTTACTAGTGAGTGGAAACACTGAATTTTTGTTGTTGTTGTTATTTGAAATGATGGAATGTTTGACTTGGAAACGGCCAGAGAGACTGTTTCACTCTTAACAATTATTGTTTTAAAATAAAGAAATATACAGTTCACTGCGAAGAATTCCTTAAAAATGTTGTCATTAAGTAACTTATTGTTTTATTCCTAACAGTGTTCAACGTGAGTTTTTTGACAAGGAAATAAAATCCTTGCAAAAATCAGGTAATATTAATCATGATAGTCAGTTAAAAAACTTACATCCATTTCTTGATAAAGAAGGTCTTCTAAGAGTAGGAGGTAGATTAGCGAACAGTAACTTAAATGCCAACCAAAAATTTCCAATTTTACTACATAATAAAAGTAAACTTACTCAAATGATAGTAGAATACTTTCATAAACGGTATTTACATTTAGGTCCACAAGCTTTACTTTTTCAGTTAAGGCAGAAGTTTTGGCCTTTAAATGGTCGTGCAATAAGTAGAAAAACAATTCATAATTGTTGCATGTTTCATGTTATAAATATTGTAAAAGGGTTTATATTTCCTTAATGCAATAGGTTTTATAAGAAATTTTGAGTGTACCATATGAAATTAAGCTAATTTCTGCTTGATTGAATGTATTATGTGTTATCAAAGAAAATATTCATACAAAATGTGTATTGAGAGTGTATATATTATTTGAGTTATATATTATTTATATAGAGAAATTTATATAGAGAGATTATTTATATGAGATATATATTATTTGAGTTGTTTAAATGACATTTATTTTATCCTGAAGGTTTGATTTTTATTTTGATAAAATCGAGTGTGTTAACCTTTAAATACTTTTCAAATAAAGTATTTCTGAGCTATTTTTTGAGATAAAATATGAGAAAAGAAATAAATTCTTGCAGCATTTAAAACAAATTTAATTTGAGTGTTAGATGTCATGAGTGAACATCATTACATAATGTGTGCAGAATTTTAGAGTAGTAAACATAAAAACAACGAGGTGTTTTCAAGAGACCAATTTCAAAAATTTGTCTGTTACCCAAAGAAAATTGATTATTATCTTTTGTAATTTGTTAATTTATTGTTTACTAGTACATGCTGTATTATTTGTTTAAAATTTAAAGTGTAATAATGTATTATAATTGTGGTTGAATGAAAATCATTCAACGGGGGCCGGTATGTTCGGTCGGTTTTATGCTTTGCATTTTTGGCAATATATTTTGTCGTCTGCGTTTGTTTATACGAGTTCATAGAATGTTTTGTTGTGAGAGAGGTAGCCATGAGCGGCTCTTGTGATATTATTTAAATAAAAAACAGTGCACTGCAGTTTTGTTATTTTTTGTATTTGTGAGTATTTAATATGAGTTAACACCTAGTGAACTTTTATTCGAAATATTTTACCAAAAAGATATTGTGTTTAAAACATTTTTAATTTCATCTACATAACATGTATTTATTAATAGTTATTATTTCTTCTTTTAGGAACTCATTGCGCTTAACAATGGCAAGGATAAAAATTTAGAATTTAAAAAATAACATAAAATAAGAAAAGCAGCAAATCATGCTGACAATATTCAGAAAGCTGCTGCAAAAATTTTATCAAGTGAAATGTCTTTTAGGAAAGCTGCTACAATTTACAATGTTACTAAGACCACTCTGAATTATCATGTTAGTACTTTTTTTAAATGTGAACAGCCAAATTTTAACTTCTAGTATATATCAAAGATACAAAGTTGAAAAATATTCACCGATGATGAGGAAAGAAAGTTGGTATAGACTACATTTTACAAGCTTCGAAATATCACTATGGACAACAATTAATGATTCGCGTACCCTTGCTTATGAATATGCTTCAGCAAATAAAAAGAACATTCCTTCAAATTGGGAGCATAAAAAAAAACTGGAAAGGAATACAAAGGCCGCATATTCCTTGCATCCCTAAAATTTAGAAAATTTACATTAGTTATCTTTGTCAGTTTCAATAAATTTCTTTTCCTGAATAAACAATTCCATGTATATTGTAATTCAATTATTGAACTTTTCACATCTATTTTTAACTGTCCCAATTTGTCCCACCAGATGGGACACCTTCGGACAAAGCACAAGTTCAATAAATACATTTTTTAAATTTTCCTATAATGGATATAATATCAAAAGCTATTTAATACTGTAGGCAAAGGTTAAAAGGTTTCTTTAGATTGAATATCCTCTTCATCGAAGAGGAAATATATTATTTTTAGATAATGAGTAACTATTCTGTGCATAAAAAGTACGAGATGTGACTACTTTTATTAAAAATTAGTGTGCCAACTGAAAGATTAACTTGTACATAAAAGCAGGGCCTTTATTTCTGTAAAAGGTTTAGCGAATATTCAGTTTATCACAATAACATCCTTTTAGAAGTCTGTCTTTGGGTAGCTTTGGTCCTGAGTACTATTTTAAAGATTTAAAAAAAAAGATCAAAATTTTTAATATTTTACTCTATAGCGGCAACCAAGATAATTGCTAAGTATCTCATATATACAACAGTGATGTAGTCGTAAACAAACCAGGGGGGTATACGTTCAAGGCAGAGAGTATACGCTATAGTATTTTTGAGAAACAAAGGGTATACGGTATTCCTTAAAAAATCCAGAAGGTATGCAGTGTATACCCTCCACTACAACCCTGTTTACAATTGTAAAATCTTATTTATGTTTTATGATATTTAAATTTTATATGAGCTTGGCAAACTCGTAACTACAACCTTGGTGTAATTGCGAGGGCCGCTATAATGAGGAAATACCTTTTATTTTTATTTTCCTTCATATTCACAAAATGTTTAGTAGACTCCCTCCCCCCTCACTTTGTATTTTTAAAAATAAGTGTACTTTTCGGTTACCTGGGCGCCAGTGTTATATATACATGTATGTATATACAGTCGAATCTCTATTTAACGAAATCCATTGTTCCAGTAAAAAATTCGTTACATAGAGAAATTCGTTATATGGAGAATGAGTAAAAATTCCTATTTAATGTTTAAATTTTGAACAAATATTACTTTAGAGGTGTTTAATTAAGAATTTGAAATGTTTAACTATAAATATTAACCTAATATTGTATTTCTGAATTATTTAAACAGTTTCAAAAAAGAGAACAGATATTTATTTGAAAGCATAATAAAAATCACATAAGGAAAACTTACATTAATTTTAGACGAAGAAATCTAGCAAGGAATGAATAATTGTATCGGGAACATTTTCCTCCATTTGAATTCTCATTCACCTTAAACTTCAATTACCTCTCTGATCCCACTCTTATATGTATAACAATCCAATTGACACTGTTTTAAGAAGTATGTTGGAAGGTGTGTGGGAAGGGGGATAGGGGAGATCGTTGGACATAAAAAAACAAGGAGATTCAAGGCAGAAAAGTAAGATAAAAAACTCAGCACTGAACGATAAATCACTAATCAGTGATGGAAAATTGATTCCATGTGATTTGGAAGATTTTTTAAAACAATAAATAAAGAACATTTTATGAAAAAATTCGTTATATGGAGATAGATATTTCGCTATATGGAGACTGTTTTTGATGAGATCATGGGAAAAACGGACCGTTCCTACTAAAAATTCGTTATATAGAGAAATTCGATGTATGGAGTTTCGTTATAGAGAGACTCGACTGTATATATATATGTGTGTATGCGTACAATATATGTATATATATAGTTGTGTATATATACATATAGTATGTATGTATATTTATATGTATATATAATACTGGCGCCCGGCTAACCGAAAAGTACCAAAATAAGTATAGGCTGTATTTTCATTAAACCTATGAATTTGTTTTTTTCTTTTTACTCTCTTTTATTGAATTTGCTTTAAGTATGTCAAGATGGGATTTTATAATTGTTTTTTTTTCAAAAGTGATGTACACTTGTGTGCTTCTGTTGACAATAAATATTAGTATTTTTAGGAATTTAATTATAAAGTAATAAATGAATTTTAAAGCATTTTTTTTTTTTTTTTTTTTTTTTTTTTTTTAGCCACATGTGATAAGCCTTTAGTAGGGAAAAACAATCAAAACTTTCGATTATTTTTTATACAAAATATTTACTATTAAACATGACAAGTGCAGCAAACAATTATTTGTTTACGATTGACAGCTGATCGATTGATTGATTATCGGAGCTTAGGCGGAGCTTAGCCGTAAAGTAGATGCTGGCGCAGTAAAAACTTGCCTTTGATTGGTTGGCGTAAGGGTTTAGCTGTAACCAGTGAAAACGCTCTTAGGTTAAGGTTTTGACTCGCTAGGGTTTTTTAGGTCGTTAGGACGACCAGTGAAAACGCACCTTTAGTAATAGTTGAATTATTGTCCGACAGCGAAACAATCCATAGCCATTTCTTAGATCTTTTAAAGCGTCCTCTATTGGTGATTTATTAAAAAAAAGTGCATGGTGGGTTTCTACATTTTTTTACTCTTTGGAAAATGCAAAATAATTATAACTACCATATGGCAACATTCTTTTATTAATATAAAAATAGTTATGCTCGCTTGAAGATTAATGAAATGTTATTATAAAAAATAAATAACGTGAATTTTTAGTTAAAACATACTTGAATATCGTACGTCGACTGTATTTAAATACTTTAGTTGGTATGGGATGTTTTTTACACATTCGTTTTTATTATTAGTTCTTACAGCTTATACTATCTCATCTATTTATAATTTGTCATAATTTACGATCTTTTATAGAATTTTTTTTAGTAAAAAAAAATAAGTTTTATAATTATTTCTGTAATTTAAACAGATTTTAGAGTAGTCAGAGGGAGAAGAATTGTTTTCCCGGCAATTTGAGTGTCATTTGCATATCTTGTGCTTTTTTGTTTGTTTATTTTCGAAATTCTTGATTTGTTTAACTTGGCTTGTTTCAACATTAAGATAAAAGTTGTCGATATTATTGTTCAGTTCTGATTATAAAATTAATGTCATGTTTAAATTATATGATTATCTCACGGCTCAGATCTGTTACCGGCATGTTTTTTTTAAATCCAAAGTCATTAAATATTACTAGGTTCCCATCCACCTGAAAAGTCCTGGATCAGGCCTAAATTGTAGATTGCCCCCTTACAGAATGTTGTACATTAGACTGAAATTCTGTAAAGATCCGGGTTCTAACTGTATAAGGAATGTTCGGTTTATTCCCCTTTGCTAAAGTGATTCGCATATTTGTTTTAAATCGTTGCAAGCGATCGTTACACTACTTTCTAATTTATGTATGCATTTATTTATTTCATGTTTATATTTTGATATTTATTAAATTTCATCATATTTATTTTTCTAATGTATTATTTTTTTTTCACGCTCATGTATTGATGTTTCGTAATTTTAAATGCATTTTTTTTTTTTTTTTTTTTTTTTTTTTTTTTTTTTTATTTAGTCTTGCAAATAATTATTTTATCATTATTTCTTATTTCATTAAACACAAATGTTTTATGTAAATTAATTTACATAGATTATTTGTTACAATCTAGATCTGCCATGCGTTGAGTAATTTAAGTGCATTCGTTGAATGTCTTCAAGACTTAAATTCAAATACTTTTAAATAAATGTTTCTTAAAATATTTGTAATTTATCTGAAATATTTTTTTGTTTCTTTTGCATCATATATTAGGGGAAGGGGAAGCATTGCTATGGAGGAAAAGTTTGTGGGATTTAAATTTTAATACCTTTAATTTAAACTAGGGATGCCCTGACAGGGTTCCTACGGGTCAGGGAATTTGAAAATTTAGGTGAAAAGTCAGGGAAATGTCAGGGAATTTTTTTAATATTTGAAAAGGTCAGGGAATTTTTTATATACTACTTCCATTAGAATTTCTATAATCGTCATAAATGGAGAAATTTTGAATTAATTATTCATTCAATCTAAAATATTTATATAAAATTTATGCAAACTAGGGTAGATGTGCCAGTAATGGACACCCTTCCAGTAATGGACACCCCTTGATGTTTTTGGTTCATAAAAAAATAACTAATAAATATTTAGCTTTAATTATTTTTTTTATAATTCCCCCTTGTATGTTTTATAAAACTGGGTTATTGTTGATACTTTTAATCAAACCAATCAGGAAGCAGAAAATAATGTTTCAAAGTTTTGCTGTTTTTCTGTGAAAATCTTAATGAAGAGGCCAAGAGTTGGCTTCGTTTAATCAATTTATATATTATTTATTTTCTTGCAAAATTTGAATGTTTTTGTTTGAGTAGCAATCGAAAACTTTGAATTTTATATACCAATGGCCATTTACAAAATTTCATTTATTTTTAAGATTTTAAGAGGGGTGTCCATTACTGGGATGGTTAATTAGTCATTTTCCAGTAATGGACACCCCATGTAGACATTGCTAAAAATGCAATTTTAGTAATGTTTATAGTGCATAAAATACTTTGGCTTAACTGCAAACCTAAATAATCAAATTTAATTTTTAAATTATACTTACCAAAATGTAATAACACCAAAACTTTTATAAATAGCTGCTTTTAAGTTATTTTATGAAATTTCAATATTTTATTTTATTTATTATTTTTTTTTTATGTAGTACATATACCTTGCATATTTTATAATCTGGCAATCAAACCAGCCAGGAAGCAAAAAATATTGTTTAAGAGCACAGTCAAACAGGGGTTCATAGGGCTTAATCCCTCTCCGTTTAAATAAAAACAATTAAGTTACAGAAGCTATTAAAAATCTATTTTCTGTCTTAAATGTTTCCTTATTTTTTAAAAAAATGTAATACTATTAATGAAAGTTACAGGTAATATTCATGAAACTATAGTAAATCTGCAGATTGGCCTCAAACATCAGTACTACAGTTTTATTTTGAAATTAATTTAAATACTAAATAAATTTTTATTTAGTATTTAAAATATTCAACTCACAATATCATTTCTTTCATATTTGTAATATTAATTATTATAAATGATATATCAAGTAGAGTCTGGAAGATTGTTAAAAATAGGGACACAAAACTAAACATTTAAAAATAATGGCACAAAACTAAACATTAATATTCTAAAACTTTTTTTTAATTACCCTTTAAATCCACCACTGTTACAATAATTTGATAACTGTAATTGCCTTATATTTAGTATTTTAATCTATCCATCTAAAATAATTAAAACTATCGATCTTCTGATAATTTCAATAATTGATACAAACAATAAATGATTATCACAAATACTTTATTAATTACTGGTATCCTAAATGTTAAATTTATTTGAAAATAACTATTTTGTTTCATTAGTATGTATTCATTAAATTCTGGTTCTAAATAGTCATAAAAACAATTATATTTATTACTTTTTAGGGGGTGTCCATTACTGGAACAGAGGGTGTCCACTACTGGGCCAGAGGGTGTCCATTACTGGGCTTTTGGGTGTTTTGATATATTTCTGTTATTTAAAATTAAATTTCTATTCATATTGGGAAATGAGGCTATAAGAATGGTTAAATATTGTCGATAGATTAATATAATATTGAAAAAACTGGAATATAATAATTTTAACTATTAATAAAAAAATAATTTTTAAAGAAATTCCTTAAGGGTGTCCATTACTGGCACATCTACCCTATATAACAATATAAAAAATAATTAAAACATCGGAAATTCATACAGCACATACATTTTTCTAGCATTTATCTAAATTAAAATCCAGGAACAGATGTCATATTCGCCCCATATTGGCGCGATTTTTTTCTGTCGCCAATATCATATAGGCAACAGGTACTTAACTTGCGCCAAAGTGCTTGATGTGGTAACCCGGATTATGTTGTTTATGCTGTTGATGTTTTCGCCAAATTGGCACCCGAAAAAAATCGCGCCAATATGGGGCGAATATGACATCTGTACCAAAATCCATTGTGGAGGGTTTTACAACAATATATAAGCCGAATTTTTACTGAGAAAGGTCAGGGAAATTTTTGAATAAAGTCAGGGAATTTTTTTACCAGAATTGTGTAGGAACCCTGACTGAATATTCGGTTAGCCTGAATATTAATTTGGTTAAGCCGAATATGAAACTATTCAGCCTGCCAAATATTAAAATTTGGACGAACCAAATACTTAAAAAAACCTTTTGAAACACATTTTTAAAAACTTTTCACAATTTTTACTCTCAACTGTCAACTTATAAATATATGTTAAATAATTAGAAACAAAATCATATTTAAATAAATTAAAAATGTTTTTAGATTATTTATTTATTTGTTTTGTAAAATATAACTTAAGAAAATTAATAATGAAGAGGATTAAAATTATGGTTAATTAGGATTTTTATAGGAATTAATAATGTACAAATGCAAGTTCTGAAATTTTGTTTAGTAAATTTTCTGTTTCTTGCTTTTTCACAACAACTTTTAAACAAAGTGGAAAAACTTTTGGGATTAGAGTGATTCCACAGTATTATGGACGTTGCAGACATGACATTTACAAAGTTCATTGAATTATTTGTTTATAAAATATTGAGCTGAATGAATAATTTGAATTGTTATTATTATAATAGATAATAGTGCTTCACATTGCATTTAAATTTTAATGAAAAAAAAATTTAAACTCAGAAGAAATCAATAATTATAGATGTTGCAGGCTTATACTTTTTAGAAAATCTGTGAATTTTATTTTTAAAATGAAAAAATTATTTTTGATAACATTTGAATGCATATCCATTAATTCAAATTAGTAATATTTTATTTTTTATAAATTTTTTAAATGTGGAATTAGTCCCTCAAATTTCAATCTATGTGTTGCAGACATGACATAAATGCCTTGCAGATCAAACATAAGAAAATTCAAATAAAAACATCTTAATAATAACGATGTAGTTTTAATGTAATTGTAAATATACATATCTGCATTAGTGATGCAACGAATAGTGGTTTGGCCGAATACCAAATATTCGGCCACTGAATAATGAACTTATTTTTGCCTAAAAACAAAATATAGTATGCACTATATGCACAATTCTTGTATATTTTACAATTAAAATGTATTGTTTTCTTTAAAAAAAAATTATTTATATACAAATTTTTAATTTTTTAAAGCATTATTTTACTTCGAAAAAATATTCGGCTATGTTCGGCCTAAAAATTGCCTCAATAATATAATTCAGACCCCCCCCCCCCCCCCCCCCAAAAAAAAAAAAAAAAAAAAAATTCTTAGCAAAAGTTCCTCATCAGGTACTGTCTAATTACATTTTAATAGATATTATGTGTGTTGTTGTTACATTTTAAAATAATGACAAAATTTTAAAAGTACTAGGAAACGTAAGTTTCAGCTTTCAGATGAAATAAAATAAAAAATAAGAAATCTTAATAAGAAAAACCACTGATAGAAAGGGTGAAAGGAATATCCTCTAAAATGGTGGAAAGAAATCATTGTCTTTATAAAGCTCACAATTAACAAAATTTTTATTTATCTTTTATTATTTTTTTTTTTCTTTGTTGTCAGCAGTGAAGCCTCTATAGAAAGTACCCCTCAACGTGAAGAAGTAAAAGAAATAAGTAATTTTCTTTCCCAGCCACTACTAGAAAGACAACAGTGTCCTTTAGAGGGGTGGGCGAAAAATTCAGAAGACTTTCCAAACCTTTCACAATGGGGAAATTGCACGTTTTTCAATTTAACTTGCATTTTATAGAGTACAAAAGTACGAGCATTTTGATACCATTTTTACGTTTTTTTGAAACTCGGAAAATCCATTAAATTAACTTTAAAAATGCAGTTATTGACTTGGCGGGAAAAAGCCGTATCACGTGACGAAAGCGGTTTTGACGTCACTGCACATGTACACAAATCTTCGCTGTATTTTCCCCTGTACTTTTCTATGGGGATAGCTTGGTTGCGCTGAATGATTTCTTTCTTTTCTTAAAAATGATTAGTATAACAAAGTAAAAGCATTGTAAATTGTTGCAATGAATAAATAAATAATACAGTAGACTCCCTCAAATCCGCACTGCTTGGGACCAGAGGTTTTGCGAATTTTAGAATTTTGCGGATTTCTGGTCATTTATTTGTTTACATTTTTGAACATTAATTTGATTGGTAGTTGAGCAATGGAAATTATAATGAATGGTTACAATAAAGTGAAACATTAAAATAATTAAGTAAAATATTAAAATAATTTATTAGTTTAAAAGTAAGTAATTATTAAATAAAATAATTATGCAAAATAAAAAATTTAGAAAAATATTAAAAATTAAGTCATGTAAATAATAATTAAGATACAATACTAAATGCACATATAAATATATAATATAAATATAAAATAATATATAAATATACATATAAATAACACTAAATACAAACATACAATAATAAATATACATAATAATGAGGAAAAATAATTTTTTTTTTTTTTTTTTTAAACTTTACTTATTTTTTTATTTTATATTTTTGAAACATGGATAAAATGGTTGTTTGCTTTAATTTTTTGTTTCGTTCTTTTGTTATTGCATCCTGAAGCTGCTGATGATTCATTATCTGTTGCTCAGATATAAAGCTCTGCTGCTTCAGGAAGCTCAAATATTTTTCTCCTATGGCTAGACCTTCTTCAAGATTAATTTTTTCAAGTTCTTCATTAGATTCAGTTTCTGATGAAGAATCCGCATCAATAACGAAATTTTATGCCATGTTTATCCAGATTTAATTAACGAAAAAGCTTGATTAATTAAAAAATATTTTGGAAAACGATCGCGATCGCCGATGATATTAGCGCCATCTTTATTTATTTCAGAAATAAATGTGTATTTTCTTTATGAAAAAACTTGAGTTTCATTGCTCCGGGGAGGGACATTCCTCCCCGGAGCAATGAGATGCTCCCCCTCGGAAGATTTGAGATTGTGTTTTCAATGGTCAAAAATCCCATATTAATCAGAATTACATATTAAAATACGTACGTAAAATTAAAAATAAATAAATAAAAATCATTAGATTAAAACCAGTGTTGAATTCAGGAGGTGGCCTGGGGGCACATTCCTCCTCGGAGCAATGAGATTCTCCCCCTCGGAAGATTTGAGATTGTGTTTTCAATGGTCAAAAAGTGCAATTCCCCCCCATCCCCGGAGCCACAGAAATCCCTCCCGGAAAAAAGTGTCTGAATTCAACATTGATGAAAACTGACGTCGATACCTCCTTTCACGCTGCGATCTCAAAACGAAACTTATATCTTATTTGCCATGTTCCGTTGCTTCGCGCATTCGCTCCGCGCATTTCCTCTTTCTCAAGATTTTTCTCAGTTGCCTATATGCACAGATAAGAGATAAGCGCTTTACTGTATATACAAAACAGGGCCATTAGATTTTTTTCGGAAGTAAATTCATATTTTTCTTCATAAAAAAGCTTGCATTTAGTCGTATTAATCAGAATTACATATTAAAATGCGTACGTAATATTGAAAAAATAATAAATATTGAAACACGAGGAAACGAACGGAAGAAAAGTAAACAATTCCACTACAGTTTACACTTGCTAATATTCTACAGAAAATACAATAAAGGGGAATTTTTCAAGGGTCGAAATGTACTGGAACAAATCGGAGCGATATTCCGGTTCTTCAAATTATGATAAATAAAGTTCTGATTCATAAAATTATGGTAAATATCGTTCCGTTTCATACTTTTATTGAAACATTGTTACTGTTTAATATAGCTTATTGCGCTCTCTGTTACTGTTTTCATTGTTATTTAGAGCCTTGAATGTTTGTTTGTTTGTTTGTTTTTTTTTATATATATATTGCTTTGTATGTTTAGAAATAAATTTGTCTATACTTTAAAAAAAAAAAAAAAAAAAAAAAAAAAAATCGGCAAAAATAATTTTTAAATAGCGTTCTGTTTCGTAGATTTTTCCATTTCGAGCCCTGGAATTTTTGATATACATATGCTAATTTATATAAAAATCAAAAGTAATATAAACTTATTTAGTAATAAATCAGCTGTAATAGCCAAAAGAGAATAATTAACAAAAAATTGAGTAAAAAAAACATGGTGGTAGTCGTTGATTTCGGCGCCATCTTGAATTTTGTGCCTGCACCTTAACTGTAAATTTCACTGTTTACATCTGAAAAAATACGCGGATTTTAGAGTCGCGGACTGGAGGGAGTCTACTGTATTGTGAATTCGAGCGAGATTTTTTCCTCTAATTTTTCTAAGGATTTTCATTTTGAGATCTTGATGGAGAAATAAAATATCGGTACAAGTTTAAGTTTGTAGAACAATTGTATTTTATAGAATAATGTACTTTTCTTTTTCATATTAATATTCCACAATAATTGATTTCACAAACTAGTTCAAATAGTAGTATTTCTTTCATTACCGACCGGGGGGGGGGGGGCCGGGGAGCAACAGTTTTCGTATTTGTATTTTATATTTGAAATAAAAATTTGCCCTGCTTTCGTTAAATGTTTTATTTCTTCAGTTGTTAAATAAGCTATTTTTGAATCAAAAAACAGATAAACTCAGAAAGAGAGCAATTTGCTGAGGTAGCTTTAAGATAGCTTTACAGAATTTTTATATAAATATACCCCAGAAATTTTAACAATTCTTCAAAAATGTTTCACATGGGCAAAGAATAACAAGTAGTTATTTTAAATACCATCAGTTTTGTGAACTTTATCAGTCCTTGGGATCGAAAATTTTACGCTTTATAAAACTGCAGATTACAACTCACTGTTTATTTTATGAATTCTACTTTTTATTTTTGTTATAAATTAACAGTATTTCAACGGAAGTTAAAAGGGCCAGAAGAGAAATTCAGGCATCCCCGGATTTACGTAAGCAATGCGTTATGTAAACTTTTACGTAATTTGAATTTTACATAAGTCTAATTTGCAAATTGCTTAAGCATAATTTTATAAGTGTAATATTTATTATATATATAATATTTACATAGTAATATTTTGTAAATGAAGAATAATACAGCAGTGCTTACTCGAATATAAAATAGTATGAAAAAAATATATATAAAAGCAAACTGAAAGGACACTTCAAATATTTTATGGATTACGGAATTAATATATGTATAAGTAATAAAACAATAAATATTATAAAATAAGTATAAACATTTATTAAACATGCTAGTATGTTCACAATTCTAATGTTTGAGATTTATTACATACTTGCAAATCTACATATGTCGCATAATACGTAAGTCGGGGGATGCCTCAGATTGAAAGAATGATAATATGTTTGAATTTTTATTCATGATCAATAAACGCTTTCTTTATTCTTTGGCTTTATGTCAATTTTTTATTCCTAAATTAATACTCAATCCATACCTTCCAAATAATTAAAAAAATAATAATCATGCAAATTCCTGTCTTATTTGTTAATTGAATTTAGAAATCATTGTGATATTATAGCAAAGTATTACCATCTCTTAACGTTGCCCTTATGGTACTAACGCATTATACAAAGAATTAATCTTGAATGATAATTTATGCTAAATTATTTATATGTCACTATAAAAAGTTTATGTATAATGAGATGTCTGCTTTCAAAAGTGAAAAGAGTGTCCTCCACCTGAACAACATATTCAAATTTTGCAGTTTTCTATAATGTAATGCTTATTTGCAAAATGAAAATACTGCTTTCTTTAACAAGATATTCAAATCATTTTCATTATTATTTTATTTTATTTTTACGAAAGTTAGAGCATTGAGGAAAAGACTGATATAACATGTTTAGAACCTGATAAATATTAAGTAGGACATTCTGAGAAACTACATTTCAAACAAACAAAAAGAACTACATGCATTCAAAAGTTATTCGTAAGCAAATAATACTAAAACGGTAATGAAATTATTTTTACACTTTTTTATTTAACTTGGTTTCTGCATGTAAGGTTAGGATTTTGAATTTGATCTTTCTCTCGCTTCCAGATAAATTAAGAAATATAATAATTATGCATATAGGTATGCTTCCAGTGACAATACAGCATTTTAATATTTTTAGAAGTTACCGTATTTTCGGGTCTATAGCCCGCAACCAGTGTATAACCCGCACCCCCTAAATCGAGCAGTACCATAAAAAAGTTCGTGTATAAGCCGCGGAGCTGCATCGTTGTATAGCCCGCGGGCTATACACCATCTACGAATGTATATTTCGACCAGGGTTTACGCCGCATGTGAAATTTCCGAGGTAATCGCGAATGGCGTGCTAAACAGAAACACATTAATAAGAATTAAGAAATCATAAAAATGAAATTATTAATTAGAAATAAATAATTTAAATGCACAATTCGAAATTATTAATATAATTTAAATAATATAAATACGAAAAACTACACTAAAATTGCGTGAAATTTGCAGCTTAAATTCCGGCATATGGCGCGGATGATGAATTGCATTATTACCTTGGTATATCGCGAATGATTTTGCAACAAAAAAATTAATTAAACTGAAATTTTAAAAACCACAAGCACCGAAATTACAGGGCTCCCACTAGATCCGTTTTTTTGCTTCAAGTCCGTATTGGTCCGTTTTTTCATTGTTAGGTCCGTAAAGTCTGTTTTTGACACTTTTAACCGACTTTTATTTAAAATTTTACCGATGTTTGGCATTTAGCCGAGCATCGCGGAAAAAGCGCGCTTTTCGCAAATATGTTCCAACAAATACCATTAAATTTCGTTAATCGATCACGAAAAGAATCGCCAACTTTGTCAAAGGATTGCGAAAATACGTAAATTTCTTCAAAAGATCGTGAATTTCGTTAAAAGATAGAAAAAAACGCGGTCAAGAGATAGAAAGAAAAAAAGCGGTCAAAAGATCGCAAAAAAGACTAATTTCCTCAAAAGATTGCGAAAAAAACCGCAAGTTTTGTCAAAGAATAGCCAAAAACGCGTTTTTCGTCAAAAGGTCGCAAATTACAGCAAAGGATCACGAAAAACACGCAAATTTCGGCAAAGGATCGCGAAAAAAACGAGAATTTTGTAAAAAGATCGCGAAAAAACACGAATTTCATCAAAAAATCTCTCAATAAAACGCAAGTTTTGTCAAAGAATCGCGGAAAACGCGATTTTCGTCAAAAGGTGGCAAAAAAAAAAAAAAAAAAAACATGCGAATTTCGGCAAAAGGTTTCTCAATAAAACGCAAATTTCGCCAAAAAATCGAAAAAACATGCGAATTTCGTCAAAGGATCGCGAAAAAACGTGAATTTCGTCAAAAGATTGCGAAAAAAACGCGAATTGCATCAAAATATCGCGAAAAAAACGGTCAAAAATTGCGGAAAAAAGCACAAATTTCGTCAAAAAATCGAAAAAAAAAACTAATTTCGTCAAAAGATTTTAAAAACTTTAATTTCGTCAAGATATAGTAAAAAACATATAATTTTCATCAAAGGATCCCGAAAAACACGCAAATTTCTTTAAATAGTCGTGGAAAAATTCGTGAAATTCAACCTGTCTTAGAAGGTTTGTAACCTCTACCAATAACAATGGCTTTAAGATAATGAATTTCAGAATTTGAATCGGAGCAAGCGTTTTCTTTATAACAAATTATACTTTGAACATTTATTAATTAGTGACAATTGAAGGAAAGGAGGGTTTCCTTGTTTATTTTATTTTATGATTTGCGAAAATAGTTTCCTTTTGATCTCTTTTTTTTTACAAAATATGTGCTCCCTTTTGGTCCCCTTTTTTACTACACCAGTTGAGTGGGAGCTCTGGAAATATGAAATTATTAATTTGTTATAAATAATATAAGTACGATATTCAAAATTAATAATTCATTATGAATAATATATAAAAAAAAATCCCGTTAAAATTGAGTAAACTTTTCTATACACTAAAGAGCATCATGAGAACGATTGGGGGTTAGCAATCTCAACTTTAACTCAAGTATCTTAAATAGCGTGCTTGAATGACATTAAAATGACGACGTGCTAAAATGACATTTATTTTCACAGTGCCATATATTACAATTATTTACAAATAGATAATAAACGTATTAATTTTAATATTTAGCGCTATGTACAAATAAAATAACGTTATCACATCCGATTTCGTCAATTGAATAAGATATAAAAATTCTCATTTTAATTATTTCTAAAAGAATCTGTAGAATCGGGAATGCAGATTTGATTTTTGATTTTTTTTAAGAGGGGGGGGGGGGGGGGCGGGAGGATTAAAAGAAACCTCCCACAATAATTCATCGAGAATTTTAAACGGAAAAGCATGGAATCTGCTGGCATATCTATCAAAGGGATTTGAAATCGAATGCGTTTTTCTATTTTCGATAAATGTATTATATCTTAAGTTATAAGCTATTGCTATTTGATGATTACCTTTCCCGAGCTGTCTCATCTGGAAATTCAGTTAAAAAATCAACTTTCAGCATTTTCTAAATGTTTTTTCCCTTATCAAAAACTGGAAAACGCTGTTCGATTTCGTTAAGTATTAATAAATGCGTCAATAGTTTTATACATTTAAAATTAAAAATGACTTATAGTGAATGCAGCCGTTATTTATGTGTGTATGCGTGTTTTATAATAAAGTTATCAGAAACAAAACAAAACTTTTTATTTAATTCGAATCGGTTTTATTTAATTCCAATCAATCTGCAAGAAATTTCATGACCTACTTTTATTATTTCTTTGCACGTGGAGCGATAAGGATTATAAACATTATATGATTCATGCTAACCACTACGAAAAGATATCACGTGCCATCCTAAAGCTATTTTCTTTTCCCCCCCCCCCCCCTTCTATCGCTCTGTTTGGAACTTTTTAGCTGTCAGAATCTCAAAGAAATAAATATAGATTTCAATTAGAAGATTTTGCTTTAAAAGCATTTATACACGAAATGATTACCAAGGAAAAAAAAAAAAAAATACTTACCATCACTGTGCTGTTTCTTAAATACAAGATGATTTAACAATGCAATTTAATCTGATTTATTTTATGGTCGTTTTTGAGAATATTTGGCGTTATTGTAGATGTTTTAAAAATACTTCTTGCATGAACATTTAAAAGTTATATTTTATATTTATTTCAATCACTTGGTACAGAATTGAATCCTGCATTGGGTCGGGTAATCGGATAGTACCCGAACCCGACTAAAGTTTGGGTCGGGTTGGCGGGATTTTTTTTTTCTTTTTTTGACGTGGGTCGGGTTGGAATTTGATTCGTTCGAGTTAACTTTTTTTTTTTTTTTTTTCTCCAAAAGATGCTGCTGAATATTTGTTAAAATGGTAAAAGCCGAAATAATTTGATACAAGAAAAACATAATTATAGACTACTTTTCCGTAAATGCATTAAAATATGGATTAATTTTCCTTCATTTTAGTTTCTAGTTTTAATATTTCGGTTGACAAAATTTGTTCTTGTCGGGTCTCGAGTTGACTTTAAGTAGAATTTTCGGATTCGGATAGGATACAATCCGGACCTTGCAGTTCAGGTTCAGAGTAGAGTCCAACATTTGATCATGTAGTCTGATTTTACCTGCTATTGTTTTGTTATGGATAGAGGGGGGGGGGGGGATGTATTTTTTCTAGAAAAATACATTTTTTACAAATAGATTATTTTCTGGTAGTTATATTTTCTTAGAAAATATGAAATATTAAGCATTTAAAAAATTATATCCACTAATTTGTTTTATGTATCCTATGAATATTGTTTTAAATAATTTTTATAGGATTTTCACTTAAAACGTACACATTAGAGATCTGCATGGACCTGGTTAATCTCTTTTTATTAGACTCGGGCCGGACCGCGATCGAGCTTAATTTTTATCTGCGGTTGCTCCGGGCCGGGACTGGAGAACTACTTTTTTTTTTCTTCGGGGCCATGTTAAACCGCAGGTTTTTGCGAAAATAACAGTGAAATTTTTCCTTTGTTCGACGAAATCTTTAGAAATTTATTTCATTTTATTAAATTATAGAGAAATATATATTTAAAAAAATCTTTATAGAGCTTCAAAATTATTTTTTCTAAAATATTTTTCTTCCATTTTAAACTACATTATTTTTTCTAATGAGTTATCATTTAAATGAATTTCTCTAAGTAATCAATAATGTTGCCATTCCATATTACATAGATTGTGGACATACTAGTTTAAGCTGCAAAATGTTTGCATGAGTATGTAAAAAATATATCTTAAATATTTTATTGATAGGATCCCGGACTTGATTTAATCGATTTTTCTTGGCTGGGTGGGCCAAATTTTTAACATAAATGGTTCAAGTTTAGCCCAGGCAGGGCCAATATATTTCGATCGCCTGGGTCTGAAATTTTCGGCTCGCCCACATTATTTTAAAATCTAATTAATATGAAATTTCTTATCTTTGGTATCTGAATTTTTGAAAGTGGAAAAAAAAAAAAATTAATTGCGCGTAAACGCCGCATCGCTTGAAATTTCAATTTAAAACACGTAAACGCCGCGGCGTTTCTTCCGTAAATTACGGTACTAAAATCTTTTTTTTTTTAATAATTCCATAATAATAAAACCAGATTTTAACTTATTTATTATTATCATTATTTTTAATCTTGAAAAAAGTCACTTTTTTTTCCTTTAAAAATAACAAAATTATTGTCAGAGGTAATTTAAGAAATATTTTCGTTTTTCTACGCCCCACCAGTGGCCGAGAGGTTCTGCTCTCAAAAGCTGGTAGACGGGAGGTCCTGGGTTCGAACCCAATCGCGCCCGTCGGCCTAATCGTTCGGAGTTTTCTTCTAAACTTGGATTTTTGTGCGTAAATACGGGTTAGGTTCCGTTAGAAAGACCCCCCACGGAGGGCATCCCCGCCTCTCCGGGTCCATTTCGTAGATAATTAGCTATCATAAGCAACACAATACACAAATTTTTCCACAATATTTTTTTTTCATGTCAAAAAAGTAAATGTAATTATTGTGATAATTGCATACATTTCTGCAAACATTAAATACCATTTATCTCAGTTAAATTTTTTGAATTGCAGCAGCAGATAATAGGTAAATTATCACAACAGTAACTTTGAGAGAACTGGATGTAATATACAACTGGAGCCATTAATGGCGTTTTACCTCCTAGAAAATATGTTATTATTATTTTAAACAATAATTACTATAAGTAATATAAAACTACTGTATAAAAAGGCACACAGTAATTTGCTCAAAAATATTTATTTTAATCACTGGAATCGGAAAATCATTCAAAATCGGAAGTTTCAGAGTCCGTCATAAACAAACCAATAATATCTCTATTTTCAAAGACAGAAATAAATAATAATAGCATTTAAACAGTAAAAAAACATTACAAACACGTGAAAATTCTTTAAATTTCGCGTCATAGCGAAAAAAATTTACAAATTTCGACGATTTTTGAAATTTTTTCGGGCTTAAAAATTATAGAAAAATCACGATTTTCCGTTTCTTTTTTAAAAAAAATCTTTGTATAGTCCGCACCGTGTATAAGCCGCAGCGGCTGTTCCAAATGTTTTTTTCTTGTATAACCCGCGGGCTATACACCCGAAAATACGGTAATTATAAATTAATACATTAATTTTAACGGGTTTTTCCATCAGCCCATCACAGTTGATAAAACGTTGAATATTCTTTTTCGTTACAAGTTGTAACAATAGTGGATTTATTATGCTCTAAACTACGGTCGCCCAAAAAAAGTCAGATGGCTGTGAAGCTGCAGTTAGTTTTAGTCTTTGAAAAAATCATTTTCCAAATGGTCGTTGTAATTTGTTAAATTGCTTCTTTTTTTATTATTATGTTTGGCTCTTTAATACTTAATACAAAAACTTTTAATAAAAATGAATAAAATGCATAAAAACATTGCAAGTACGGGATTGTTTTATTAATTAATGCTTTAATTGTAAAATATTTTACTTGCAGATTATTTTCTGCCTCTGAAGTATCTGTTGCAGACACTTGGAGAGTTTTCTGTTACTGAGCTGTTTTTCCTTATCAATCTGTTTAGTAGGTTAGCAAATATGTTATTTTTAAAAAATTCTATTTTTCTTTTAGAATTCAAGAAAATAAAAATGTGGGGAGCCCAGGGCTGGAACCAGTGGGCTTTACAACCTGCTATGTTTAATGATGTTCCTCATGAACAGAGTATGTAACATATTTATTCATTATGGATGTAAACCTTCATGAAATATCTATTTATTGACTTTGATTAATTTTAAATTTAATTGTGTTCAGTTACAGTTGCATTTTTTTCTAATGATTCCATTTTATATTTCTAATATGATTTAACAGTACTTAAAAGCTTAAAATGTTCATGTTCAGTGCTTTATTAGTATTATTCTGTGTTTTAATGTTAGTATTTTTAAGTTATGTAATATTGTTGTGTTGCTTTCTATGTTACAAAATATGTGAAAGCTGTTAAAGAAAATAGCAACCTATTTTAAATAAGTTTTTGAACTTTTATGTAAAATAGGTATAATCAGTTCTGCAATCATAAAAAATCAGAGGGTATATGAAGTTTCTTTTAAAAAAATTCAGAAGGGAGCGAGGAAGAATGGGACACTTTTTGCGCAAATAAAAAAATAACTTTGTTTGAAACAAAAATTTCATTCTATAGAATACAAAATGAAACACTTTCTAATGTCCTTGAACAATATAGAAACATAATATGCAGAAACAATTTTATAATTAAAGAAATTGTAAGTTTTAAAATGTGTCCCATATATCCACACTAACAGGGAGGTATGGGAAATGCGACGGCTATAAAACAAAACTATAAGGCACAAATAGTCTAGTGTATAGTCTAAATATATAGCGATTAAAAATAAAACGGCTAGATATATAGTCTAAAAAAGATTTCAGGTTGATTATGTCTGTGCCACAATATCAAATTCCAGTATCGTCATCGCTGGAAGGAAAATTCAGAATTGTCAGTCACTACAAATGATATTAAAAAAATCACCAGTTCAATTTATTTACATTTTGAAGTAAATGAATATATTATCAAATGTTATAATTAATATATTACCCTCTAAAAATATTTGCATATTAGCATTTTGTATTCATCTTATTTTACTGGCACGCCCCATTCCTCCCCACTGTCTTACCATTGCTTCATCTAGTATGTGATCGATGAAATGTTTAGAATGATACATAAAGAGAAAAACCTACTGTCCCATTCCACCCCACCCTCCCCTACCCCTTAAACCACCATATAACCTCCATTACAGCCCTCGCTATAGTTCTTTTTTAGTATATTTTTGCAGATTTAAATTTTTAAGTTACAAATGATAGTATATTATGAATAAGTATTTTATTTTTAAATATTATTGTCACAGTAGATAAAATTAAGGACTATATCAAATATTATTCCCAACTCCTGGAGTAATTCCTGATTGGTGTTATTTAAAAGTGATAAATTGGTAATAAGCAAACTGCTTATGATATATGTTGGCCGTGATAGTTTTGATTTATAATTACAGGCACTTTATGATATTTCAGTGCCGATTTTTCCCAATTTAACTGAAATACCAAGTTCATCAGTCATCACTAGTAATTTCTCTTTAAGTTCATCCTAATCAGCCATTGTTAGCACCAACGCAATCTTTTTTATACATAATGAGTAGTTTCTTAAGAGAAAAACCAGGGCTGTGGAGTCAGTGGGGAAAATGAGACTCAGACTACTAATTTTTTTTTTTTTTTTAAATAGACTCCAACTCAGCTAATGTAAGTGTTGCCTGTTTTGTGGATTCCTTTTATTCAGATTGCTTGATTGATACCATTTGTTCTGAAATAGTAATAGTTTCCCTATTAAATTTGTCAGTATATTAAGGAAACAGTACTATTTTAAAAAAGTGGTTCAAAATAGTATTGCTACTTTCTGTCCTTACCAATTATCTGTGATCCTCACCATTTAAAAACATTGGATGGGACACTTCCCTCCACTTAAGAAGAATTTGAATTTTATTCCCTGATTCTAATTTCAAAAAGTAACCTTAAATAATATTATGTAACTCTTTCTGAGAATTACCCAAATTTTCTGTTATTCCTGATTAGGGGAGATCGGGGATGAAAGGGACATTTTGTCTTTATAATCTTATAAAATAATGACATTAAAAGATATCATTCTCATGTTTGCGCCTACTTCTCGTCTAAAATCTTTGCTTTAATACTAGTAAAACCTCTTATCCTCAAGTAGAGTAACTTAAAATCTGTATGCATTTTTATAAATTGGGAGAAATGTCCACTTTTTAATGTCCCCATTGTAGCTTATGAAAGGGACACACATAAATAAAACAATTTTATGAACATTTTTTTTCTTTTTATTTGTGATTACATTATTCAAAAATAAAAGATAATAATACACAAATAAAAATAAAATATGTTTTACTATATGATAAAACAAAAACAAGAAAAATTACTTGTTTAAGCCTACTTGACATAAAATAACTTTAAATCAAAAATTTTAAGAAAGATTTAGCTCTATCTGTCTCGCCACTAGTTACGAATTTAAGTAACTTCATCACAGTATCATTAATATTCATGTCAATAGTATCAGTAAATACAAAGTTACAAAGTGGGTTTATTCTTTCTTTTTTTTTTCTGAAAAAATGTACTTCAAATTCATTCTGAGTGCTTTTGTGGAGTTTGTGGATAAAGTGCGATTGGAATGTCACCAAATATATTCCATTATCTTTCACAAATTTTATTGTCTTAATATTTATATTGCTTTCATGATTATCAAATAAGAGAAGCGTAGGATCAGTTTTGGAAAAACTAAAATATTAAGCTAATGTTCCATTTCTTTTTTAAAAATTCTGCGGTCATCCACCAACTTTGATGACCAAGTCGAAGCCTTTGTGATGGGGCAGCTCCAAGTATGAACTCTTTGTAATTCTTCCTTGGGAAAACTAATACTGTTGAACAGAGTTACCTGATGCAGAAACAAAAGTGTGACAAGTTTACCACGTTCAGATGATGTTACGTGAGAATATTGCTTTTATCACGTTTTGTTACTATATTAGGTGGCTTGTGCTCTGTCATTAAACCTGTTTCATCACAGTTATATATTATATTCTGTGTGAATTTATAATGATTCATAACTGACTAAAGGTTTTTAAAAAATAACATTAGCTTTGTTGAAACTTATACTTCTTCTTAAACTAATATCTATAGGTTTTCTTAACAGAAAGTAGTGGATTTCATTGATTAAAATCTTGGAACCAGTCAATTCCAGCTTGCTTGTTTGTTTGCCAAGACAGGGACATATTTGGAGAATTCAAAGAAATTGAATACTCATGCACAATTGTCAAACCGTAGTTCATATTAGATGCTTTGAGCAAATATGAAGCTAACTCTTTTTATTAAGCTTTACTAAAAACTTTTCTATTACCAAATGGGTGTATTGAAATTCATCTGCTTGGGCATTCTTAAATTTTAAAACAATTCTTTCTAAGTAGGACTTTTCAATACCGTAGGCGTAGGCTTTAGCTGTTGATGTTACGGACACTCCTTTTTCCTTTACTTTAGATGCAGCATCTGTCATTTCTTCTTCAGTAATCTGATTTTTCTCAGTTTTCTTTTTATATTTTCGAAGCATGTTGACTTTGTGAAAAAAGAAAAAATACATAAATTGTAGGTATATGTTAATGTAATATTTGCATATTTTTGCTCTACATAATAATGCATTATGTAGTTATGCAGTTATGTATTTCTATATAAAAAACTAAAAACCATAACTTAAATTTTACGAAACGTAAATAATATTTTGTTGAAATAATTATAAACAACGAAAGGGACATGTCCTTTTCAACCCCTCAGTTACTGTCCCTTTCAACCCCATACCCACCTAGCGAAATTAAAAATGTATTCAATCATGACAGAATTTTAGCTAACAAAATATACTGGTATTCACATAAAGTGCATACTTTACAGTGGTAAATAACATTTATATTATAATGCTAAGCACAATATTAATTTTTTAGAGAAAGAAAGAATCAAAATTTACTTTTTTATAATCAAACACGGTTTTGCTTTCACCACCTACAACGCTACAATTGCTGACATTAGTTATAAAGATTATTAAAACAGAACAAGTATCACCATCGATTGAGCCAAAGTTGAAAATTTCTACATTTAATTTTTTTTTCCTGAAATTTTAAATGTCCCTTTCATCCCTTGTCCTTTCCATCCCCAGTCTCCCGTACTTTAAAATTTAAATTCTTCAAATTCTATGTAATTTCTGTATGAAATGATCTGCATCAAAATTCATGTAAAAGATATATTATTCATATACCTAAAAATTAAAACTTTACCTGTAGTATTTAGTAGCTTTTTTAATATTAAGGAATTGCCATGGTTCTGCTCGGACCTTCCTCACAGAGTCTTACTTTTCTGAAATTTTGAACTTTTTTTTTTGTACTTGTATCAAATTTAGGAATGTAGTGGAGGGTATATGGTGGTATTATACACTGTATACCTTCTGTATAAACTCAATTAGTGTTGACTCTAGAAAAAAAGGGCCGCCGGGCGGGAATTTTTCAAAAAGGGAACACTATTCTAAAAAAAGGGGTACATTTTTTCAAAAAAGGAACATTATTCTAAAAAAAGGGTACATTTTTTTTCAAAAAGGGAACACTTCTAAAAAAAGGCACATTTTTTTCAAAAAGGGGACACTTGTACCTTGTTCCCAAAAAATATTTTGAACTGGTTTGTTTAGAGTCCCTAGGATTTGCGATATTTTCCCGGGATAAATTGAATTGCCACGGGGCACATAGGAAGTGTTAAAAAGGGCAGCCGGGCGCATAGGAAGAGTTAAAAAGGGCAGCTGGGCACATAGGAAGAGTTAAAAAGGACAGCCAGGTGCATAGGAAGGGTTTAAAAGATCCTCCGGGCACAAAAAAGAAATAAAAAGGGCCGGTGGGCACTGCGCCCTGCTAAAGTGGCTTAGAGTCAACACTATCAATATAGCCTCCATAGCTATAATGTAAGTATACTGTCTGCCAATAGCGTATACCCTCTGTTTTGTTTATGACTACACTACTGAACAAAGCTAATCATAATTTTGGGAATCAGAAATTAGCATTATGTTCAGCTTCCTGTTTAAAATTTAAACATTTTCAACAAGATATCTACTGCTCATTTATTTTTGTGTTTAAATTTATCGTACTTTTCCATTTAAGTCATAGCATTCTGGGCTTTTTTTGTGTGTGTGTATGTGTGTTAAATTGTCATCACTTTAGTTTGACTTTCTTCCCTAGAAGTAATTATCTTTTAAGCCATCCCTTGCACAACTGTGTTTTTCATCAACCATTACTTCTTTTTTTTACTGAAATAGATTTCACCCTTTGGGATTTACCAACAGATGAATTAGCAAGTATCCTGTTTCTTCAAGAAGGAGGTATTCTTTGCAAAGAAAGATTGTGTTCAATTAATCACCTCATGAAATTGGAAAATTATTTTTAGATTCTAATTCACTTTGTGTGCATGCATTCCACATTTAATTTTTACATATTTTATTTAGTTTTTAACCCCTTCACGACAAACATTACATATATATGTCGTCACATAAAGTGCTCAGAATTCTTGATTCTACCAGTAAATTGAAAATTTTGTCCTATTTAATCAAAACATTTCTTAAATTGGGCAAAAATTTGTATTTTTAAAAACTGGTGATAAAAGATAAATTCTGTAAAGGACGCTCATCGCAAAGGGGTTAAGTGCATTCTTCACTGATACAGGTGTCCCTCTTGTTGATTGTGAAATATGTTAATGTATGGGAAATTTAATTAAATGATTACTCATTAACTAATATAAATATTGAAATATGATTTTCTCTATCAGAAAGTAGACATTTGATGCAGATGTAGTGCATTTCAAATATTGTTTTCCTACAATTTAAGTATTATTAAAGATGGGATAAACTTTGAAATTTTCACTAAAAATACTTAAAATGCAGAAAATCATTTTTGAAAATGTACTGCATCCGATGTCCATATTTCAATATTTATATTATGTAGTGAGTAATCATCTAATTAAATTTCCTGATTAAGTAGACTTTAGTAAACCTATGGAATGTATGCCAGAAGTGGCATGCAGGAAGAATCTTTTTGGCACAGCGTTAAGATTTGACAATACTTTGTACAAGATGATACAAGATACTTTGACAATACATAAAATATAACAATGTATATATATGTATATATATATTGATTTTTCTTAAATTTGATTGATTTTAAATTGAAAATGCAGCTTATTAAATTCCAGTCTAATTCAATGTGTGCTTAAAAAGTTATCAAAGATAAAGAAGTTATCAAAAAGGAAAGATTATTAAAAATAATAAGTAAAAATGTTTATAGAACTATAGCAGCTTTGAATTTAATTCCAGAGCTATTTAAAGAAATCGATGTTTGCCATTTTAACAATTTTCCCATTTATATGCTTGGAAATCATTATTTTCATAAGTGAATAATAAAAAATACTGAAATAGAAACCACTTGACAGATAACTCCTCTTCAGTTTTCTTTCTCTTAAAAATAACTAAAATATGAACTGGATATTATTTTTCATTGGAGATAACAACAGAAAACACATTAATTTTTATTCTCTAAGATATGTTTGTTTCTGTATTTATTACAATGTATTTATTACAACTACATTTAATGTATATTACCCATATATATATATTTTTTTAGTCTTAATAGTTTCCAAGTAATTTTTATTCCCGATTTTTTTTCTTTATCCACTGACTTTGTTTTTTAGTTGGCACATCAAAAATCATAGCTATGCAAAGAAAAATTTGAGAAAAAAAAAAGACACAGATGTAAAAAGGCTCCCTCTGCCATAGGTTAACATGGGATTTCACAATCAGAAAGGAAAGCTGACGCATTCCTTTAAGATGGAATAAATATACTTACTTTTTATCTGTTTTTCTTTGTTATATTTTATGTTCATTTGTAAACCAAAACGTCTCAATATGGCATCATATAAATGTGTGGATTGAGAAGCAAGGCATGTTTTAACAGAAAAATATCAAATTTCATTCTGGTTTGAAAATAGATTTATTGTGAAAATGATTATGTTACTTCTATACTATGATCATTTCTAACTGGATGTGCCCTGTTTGTTCATGCTATATTATAACATAAGTTTTTTGGATATATGTTTTTTATAGTAACCTTGAGTCAATTAAAAAAGTGCCAAATGTTTTAAATACAGTACAAAATCTGTCTAAGGCGGAATCGATCGGGACCAAAAAAGTTTTCTGTCGTAGACAATATTCTGCCTTATGCAAATCCGTAAAAAAAAAAAAAAAAAAAAATATGTGTATCATGTATTTTAAAAAAATTAAAAAAGGAGGGTTATCAGTTCGATGCGTTTTGTTTGTTTTTGTTTTAACAGAGAGAGAGTTTTAAGTATGAAATTTTGCATTTTATGAATTTAATGAATATAAAAGACAAAAATGTGCACATTTTTATTTGTTCAATCGACATTTTCCTTTTATTTACGATTGTTTACAGTTATTTACATAAACTCCCATTTTTCTCAGCGAAATGGATGCATACCAAATACCTACATAAAATTAAACTATACTATCTGGTAGCACGGCAGTGCGTCCGCCAAGTTCGCACAAGCCGTAAGCTACCTTTTCCTGAACCATTTCGGCATGCTTTTCACCCCCTCATAACGTCATTTTAGGGAGAGATATAGAAATTTTTCTTTTATACACATGTTCGTATGGTCAAACTGAACGAAGGTTCCACAATTTCATGTTTCTGTATTTAGTAGTTTTCGAAATATTAAATTCCGAAAAAGCGTTTTTTCGTCACTGACTCACTTCACATCATCAAATAACTAAGGTACTTCTAAAAGTCGTAGAATCATGAAATTTCACAAGTAAGTCGGGTTCGTAGCACAATTAACCAGAAAAATCTGAAAACATAGAATTTCCACCTCTAAACCCTTCAAACAGGGGGTGTTCATTTGGCCGTAAACACATCCTTAACACATTCAATTGTGCCAATGTTGGTTGCCAAAACTCGATTACAGAGTTTTGAAGGGGGTCACGTGATTTCAAGCAAAATAACATTTTATATATATGCTTTTCCAAAGATGTTTGTTAAATAGAAAAAATGAATATACCTAAAAATTTTAATCAGTATAGGTTATGATATATTTACGATATTAAAACATTTAACAAAATACAACCACAATTCGGTATGTTTCCGATATAGTAGCCTTGGCGAAATGCAGAAAATAGCCTTGACGAGAAAAGAAATTTGATAAATAACGTATTTTCTGGCAACCAATTTACTGTGTCATATACACAAGCAATTTTTTCCATATGTATACAATTTATTTAATGTAAGGAACCCGTTTATTTATTTTTATATACCAACATAAATAATTTGTAGATAAAAAATAATATTTTATACATGTATAAATAAAATGTTTATATGTATATAAAGACACATATAAATAACATAAAAGTTCATCAGGTTTGTTTTCATAGTTGTTTATATCATTTGGCAACATATCTCAGTTTGTGAAGTCCGAATTGCGCCAAGAATTTAAAAACATGCCAAGCTCCTATAGTAGAAAAATATCCTAATTCCATATGAAAGTTTAAAAATCTTTTTAATTAAGTGAAATGTGTAACTAATAAACTGTCTTTAACGATGTGCGACAGATGCCGCTTCCGAAGTCTGCTGCTAATGTTATTATATTGTATTACTAGCCTACTTACTGTTAATTTATTGTTAATTTTAAACCTGTAAGAGGAAGATTATAGTTATAGATAAGATATGTTGGTCGCCAAAACCCAATTACAGAAAATTAGCCTGAGTTATAAAGGTGCTGCATGATTTCAAGCTGAATGAATTTTTATATGCTTTTACAAAAATCTTAATAAGGCAAATGTTTCGGTTTATCTGTCCATCTTTCTATCTTTTACTTCCTTAAAACAAATTTTATTAAAGGACCGGGAGGCGTCTGCACAGATCATCACCTCATCGAGTTGACGGCTGAAATTTTAGGATTAGTTAAATATCAATTAGCGTATTGAAATGTAACTGGTCTGCCAAGTCATATCTTTGTGGAAACCACCTACAGACCCGGTTTTACGGGTTAATTGGTGGATTTTCCATTGTGTTTTCCTGCACCCATTCCTCCATGTTTCCAAACTTTTGGATGCAGGAAAATACAATAGTAAACCTATCAGTTAACCACTAAAATTAGGTCTTCAGGTGGTTTCTACCAAGATATGACTTAACAGACCAGTTGCATTTAAATATGCTAATCTAGTTTTAACTAATCCTAAAATTTCAGCTGTAAACTCGATGAGGTGATGGTGTGTGCAGATGCCTCCCGGTCTATTATAAATATCTGAATTCTAATCTCAATAGCATTCTGGTCAATATGGCAATTATCCCTACTATTTATGGAACATATTCCTTTAAGTGTGTTTTATTGATGTTAATGAACTTATGCATATGCATCATACATATTATACATATGCATATAATACGTAATACATTTGCATCATACATATTATAGGTATGTGTATAATACATAATACATATGCATCATTATGACGTCAGAATAAACAAAACATTTTTTGTCACCAAATTTGAGAATTGACATGATATATTACCAAATTTGGCGGAACTTTGCTAGTGGCCTTGACGCTAATGGCTATTTTTCAATGAGTTAATGCGAGCCATCTATTTCTTTTTTTCCGCATATCATCTGAATAGTTCAATGATATAACTTACTAATATTTCCAAAGTTCTAATAGTTTCGTCACTGCCCAAACCCTCTATTGCTATTATATTGTACTGTTATTATACTTACTGTGACTATGTTGTTAATCTTTACACCGCTAAAACTTCTGTATTATATAAAGAGAATTTACGGAAACTATTAAAGCATTGAAACTGCCAGTTCTCCTTATGATTATTATAATTCTTTAATATTTAACATGTTATCGATATGTAGGTTAGAATGAATCTTCTATAATCCATTTCCTCGCATTTTAGTTTTCAGGTTTTGAATAAAATTAGCTAAAATCTTAAAACCGTGGCACATTGACTAATTCTTCAACACGATCAGATGAGAAGAATGATAGATTTTCAAATGGATCATGGCAGTGAGCCGGTAGACCTTCTATTCTTCCGTAATCAAGTCTATTGAAAAGGTAACGTGAAACAAAAAGATATTAGCATCAATATGGTTTAATGCAAATGCAGATATTGTCAAAGGATTTCATAAGAACCATTTCACTTGTACCAAGCCGTATCAGTTAAAATACAACAATTGGCAGTGAGCCCAATTATACCTAAGGAAGACCTAAGTTGTCAATGGTGATTATACTAGAGAGGAGTGTAAGTCCGCGACAATAAATAGTTCTGTACTGAATATGAAAGAAATGGCATATTAAATCTCTTTTTCTCTTCATTTTCACAGGAAAAATGGTCGACTCATTAATAGAAATCGATTGAGCTTAGCATATATTCATTTTTATGATAAATATCTAATAATAATCAAGGAAATGTATTTATTCGCAAGGAAGGTTTTTGGCGAGGACTTGGTGCGGTACAAGCAAATAACTAGCAACCTTAGACCCCCAACAGAACTGTGCGGGGTGGTGGTCAATAGATATTGCCTTTTCTTATTATCAGAGATTGTAGATTTTTGATGTCCAATCAAAAGTTTCTTTTTTTAAGCTATTACATATAGAGAAAAATTTTCGGTGGATTCGAATTTTTCGGAAAATTTCACCCCAAGTACATACCCAACATATGGATGAAACATTTAAAATAACAAAGAAAATTTTCTTTTGCAAATTAAAACAAATAAAAGAAGCTCTTTATTGTAAGGCTGTTCTCAAATAAATTATCTTTTCCCACTCAAGAACCGGAAACTTTATACTTTAAGGCTCTTTTTTAAATGTAAAAACAGGATACTTGCAGGCATGATATTTGAAGGGATTTGAAATCAAACAGGTTTTCTTAGTTTCCAGTAAATTAATTACAAGCAATTGTTGTCTAAGAATGGATTTTTATTTATTTATCTAATTTACTGGACAATCGTGTTAGATAGAAAATTTTGGTGGATTAGACAATATCACCTCAAGTAAATATGAAGCATATGGAAAGAATATGTAAAATAACAAGAATTTTCCTTTTGTGTGAATTAAAACGAACCTTTTTTAAGTACATTCACGATATAATTTCTATCCCTCCACATACAGCAGTTTAAACTATTCTTATTTTACTTAGAAAGAATTGATCAGAAGTTAAATTAATTTGTCTTTCAAACAATGTTATAAATTCAATATTTTAACAATATTTTAGACACAAAAACAAGAAAAAATTCACCAGTTATTCATAATGCATACTATATTTTTATACATAAATGTAAGTTAATTTGATTTGATAAGTTAAATTATAATTTAATTTGACATAAATCAATTAACTGGAAACGAAATTGCAAAATATCTAAATGTATTGGATTAGTTTAAAACAATTTCTTCAATGCTACTAAAAATGTGCATTTGTTTGTGAACATTGTGAGAAAAAAAAATTGGGAGTAAAGTGTTGTAAAAACATTGTAAGAGGGTGTGTATGTGTGTTTCCTTTTATTTTAATACATAATTTTGAAAAAAGTGGTATTATACTTTTTAGGAGGAAATTTATATTGAATCTGAAATTGGAATAAAATTTGTAAGGATATAATTAGATTATTTCCAAATTTTTCTTTTCTTTTAAACATAAAAATTGAATGCTAAGTAATAAGAATTTTATCTTTATTTAAAATGTTAACATATATAACAATAACATTTTTATTCGGCTTCATAATAAAACACTGCACAGCTTTTGAATTTTAGCATTCATTACTATGAGTTTATTACACCAGTAGATTTATTTATTGTTATTATTGTAATGAAAGCTTTCAAATCTGGGACTAAATAATAATTGATTTAGAAAAGAAAAGCTAAAAATATTAATTCCTGTTTTCTTTTATAATTTTCCGAAGAAGATTTCTATTACAAACAAATCAGCGAAGGCCATTTATTTTTATTATAAAAATAAGGGGGAAAACAATTTTTATTTTATACGCGTTTCATGTGATTTACAATAAATTCTATATTGAATGTATTAAAAAAACTGTTCAATTTAATATGATATAGTTTTTTGCTAGCTAATTTAATATGATATGATTTTTGTTCATGCACTTTTAAAATTAAATTTCCTGTCCTTTTTTTTTTTTTTTTTTTTTCTGGTTGGGTGGGAGGGTGTCTGAACTAAAACACAATTTTTCTCTTATAAATTAGTTCTTTCTGAATATTTTTGTACATTAAATCATCGTTAATTTTATATGTTCGCGAAAAAACGCTGAAAATAGCATTATAAATGACTAAAACTTCAAAAATTGCCAGATAAAAAAATTTCTATATTGGAAAAAAATAGGATTTCAGGGGTCGATGCAGGTTTTTATTCTTGGGGCCCATTTTGTGAAAAGTAAAAGTTATTTTTGTGAATTTTATAATATTTTTGTGAAAAATACCATTTTGTAATGAAAGTAGAAATCCAGTTACTCAAATTCGAATAAAGAATTTATTAACAAAAACTTCTTTAAATCCCCTTGCTAAAGTTTTTGCTTTTCGTGACGTGGTTTTATTTACAAATTACATATTTTAAAACCGTTTTTATGAAAAAGATTGTTATGAAAGGAGCCTGGCCTATTTTATTAAAAGGAATTTTGTGAAGGGGCCTGTTTTATTAAATTAATTTTTGTGAAGAGGCCTGTTTTATTAAGTTCATTTTTGTGAAGAGGTCCATTTTATTAAATTTATTTTTGTGAAGAGGCCCATTTTATTAAATTTATTTTTGTGGAGGGGCCCATTTTATTAAATAGATTTTTGTGAAAGGACCTTATAGGCCCCAAATTTTGCCTGGATCGACCCCTGGATTCAATTTGCAAATGTTGAGAAATCGTCGCGCAAACCCAAAAAAAACCCACAAAAATTGCTGTACGCGAATTCCAAATAAACTTCATTGAAAAAGGATAAAATTTATTGTATTGGACTAAAAGTTAACAATTGGATGTATTTTTAATAATGTAGAAAATCGCCGCGAAAAACAAAAACAAAAAAGAAACATTAAATCGCACAAGATTCGCTAAAAATTCAGAAATCACAGATGACAAAATTTAGTACATTAGGCTAAAACAATGCAACCGAAAATCTTTTAGGAATACGGAACAATCTGCATGGAACATGAAAAAACAAAAGAATTGGTAACATGAAATTGCTCAAATTTATTCCCCCAAACAATGATAAACAGCCAAATCCAGAGATCCTACAACGCCAAAGTTAGTAAAAAGGCTGGCGTAGCATAGTACCCATTGACTAGTTAAACGTGCCCCAACTATAGAAAAGATTACTTAATAGGTTTAAAAATTTCCGCATTAGAGAACGAATCGTAACTGCTAAGGAAACATGCATAAGTGAGTTAAGAGATATTTGTCACGAAAGATGAAATACATAACACAAAATATATGATGTGCTTCCATGATCGTAAAGAGTTCTTGATTTCTCTATCAAAAGCTTCCGACTTGGCAAAAGAATGGGCAAGTAAACTAAATTATGAATAATAGCAACATGATGCACCGTTTAACATGGAATTAATACGGTAAATACTGCTTGCTAGAGGCGGCTGGTACTTTAATATAAAAAGAAATAAATTATAAATTTGTAAAGCTCAATAAAATAAATTTAGGTATTTTTATGTTAGCCGGGCGCAAGTGGCAAATCGCCAAATACTGTTCCCAACTCCATTGTTCATATTGCATTCATTTCATTTAAAGATATATACTTTTCAGTCATCTCATTTAAAATAGATGCATTTCCCTCATTTTATTTAATAGAATATTTAACATAGGAATAAATAAATAAATAAGAAATAATAACATAAACCAAAATATTTTATTTGAAAATCAAAGCATTGTTTCTAATTTACACATGTGAAAAATGAAAACTGTTATTGGAGAAAAAACAAAAAGCTAATGAGGAGATTTGCTTCCAGCTAACATAAAAGTACCGAAATTTAAGTTTTTTCATATTAATATAGTTTAGAATAACAAACTTGAAAAAACATACAAAAAGTAGTGATATCCCAACAAAAAGTTTTCGGTAAAAAAAAAAAAGTGCCAAGTTCTCCTTAATGTTTCGGCCAGAAAAAGTAGTGATATCTGAAGTTCGCACGAGTTAAAAGCCAAGCATCCCAAATCTTTCATTAAAAATGGCTTCCTGCGACTTGGCCGTTAATGCCTTCGAGAGAGTTTTTCAAATTTTAAAATATGTACTAATGAGTTACATTCCAACTACATTTTTTGATTATTTTAGGCATTTTGTGGCACAGAGTACAGAAATAAAATACACATTTGAAAAAAGCATTTAAACAACTTCAGTCTATTTAAATGCTTAGAAATTAAAAATAACAAAATACTTGTATTCAGGAGATAATATTCCTATTTGCTAAAACATAATTAGTATCAGCTTTTAACAGATTATAAATTGAATACCTCTTAATGTATGCAAACAAACTATAATAAATGTTCAAACGAAAAAAATCTCTTTCGTCAATGTACAAGATTTCAATATTATACAATAAAATATAATGTAACATATTGTGAGATTTGAAGTAAGTAAATTTTGTTTTATTTCTGGGGTTTTACTTTTATGACTTTAGCTTTAGACCGTACAAAATGGCAATTAAACCAAAAGTGGACTAAATGATCTGTAATCAAAACTATTGTTTGTTGAAACTGAATGGTAGTTATCAGAAATCTTTTACTTATAATGTCTTTATGTGAATTTGCCTCTTTGCATTCTAATATTACTTTTAATATTTAAATAATTCATAAATGCGTAATTTCCAATCATTAATTTTGAAATGCTGTAGAAGGCATTAACGGCCAAGTTGCAGGAAGCCATTTTCAATGAAAGATTTGGGATGTTAGACTTTTAACTTGTGCCCTTGTGCGAACTTCAGATATCGCTACTTTTTCCGGTCGAAACATTAAGGAGAACTTGGCGCTTTTTTTTTTTTTTTTTTTTTTTTATACCGAAAACTTTTTGTTGGGATTTTAGTTTATATTTTTCCATTATCCTAATAATTTACAAAAATTACTTTAAAAATGTCTTTTTAAATTCTTTCTAAATTTTGAATGTATAACTTTAAAAAAAAATCTGTCTTATATTTACTGTTAGAATAATGGCCTATATATATTTTTTTATGATTAAAAGGATAATGGAAAAAATATATATGCATATTTTAAATTTTTGCATCGTAAAAAAAAAAAAAAAAAAAAAAAAAAAAAAAAAAAAAAAATAGAAATTTATTTTGGTAAAAATTATAAATTAAAAGAAAATTTTGTTGAGTGAACAAATACAAACTGCATATTTTCTTTTCCTTTTCATTAAATTTGCAAAATTTCATAATTAAAATTCTTTCTCTATAATCAAATGAATGCATAAAAATATGTTTTTATTAATTATTTGTATTTCATATGTATTTATTGATATACATTTGATCTATCTATCAGTTTTAAAATTTCATATACCAGATGCTTTTCATTAAAAAAAAAATTTTTCTTTCTGTCGTATACAAAAATTTATTTTTGGCGTGACTTTAAAAACCTTTCCGTTTCCACGTTAGGCAGATTCCGGCTTATGGAGCATGTATTAATGTTATTTTCTATGGATTTCCTGGGACTTGAAAATCTTTTCCTGGTAGACAAATTTCCAGCTTACACAGAGTCCGCTTTAGACAGATTTGGCTGTAGTCACTAAAATTAAATTTATAGATTGTTATTGCTTATTTTATGTACTGCAAGTAACTCAGAGATTTTCAACTACTGTGCCATGAAAGGATTTCTGATATGCCGTAAAAAGTTTTAAAGACTAAGTTATTATCTTCTTGTTATTTATCAAGAATGAATTTTCAAGTATTCCAAAAAAAAGAAATACTTCGTTCCATTTTCAGCATCATGTTTGTGTGGTATTGACTTTTCTGCAATGAAACTATAATATAATAAAAGATTAATCACAGGTAATCGCCACATCTCCTTTGAAGAAGATTTAAGATTACCATAATTTCACATATATAACTTGCGGCAGAAGATAACCAGCAGCATAAAAAATTTATTCTAAAAAAAATTATAACCAAAAGATACCCCATACTTCTAAACTTATGTGGTTGGCAAATGCTGCTTATAATCTCAATGCTAATTGCTATTATTTTAATGATAAATACAAAAAGACTATGTTCTTAATACAAATAATAAACAAATATATTTATTACTTACCTATAATGAACAAGTAAGTAATCATAACTTAATATATATGTTACTGATAAACTCGAGTAACTTCTAATGGTAAAAATATTAATCAATTTCTAAGAAAAATATAATTAAAATAATTTATTTATTCAAATCCATCAAAATCAAATTCTTCCATATCGGAATTATGAAGTTACAATATTATTTGGGACAGTTCATCTTTATTATCCTTACTATCATCAATAAGTTTCTCTTTATTGTCCCCACTTTCATAGTCATCATACTTTAATAATCCAGATTTTACTATTTTGATAATAGAGCTCAAGTGTTTTTCACCCCATTGAGCCAGTTCCACTAGAGATGCTTTTTTACATTTCTGGACTTAGTGTATTCTTTAATACCGGTAGACATCCAATCCTCACACTGAGATTGAACATTGGCCTTGAACGGTTGGTTAACGGAAATGTCTAAAAATGGCTATTTTTGTCAAACCTCCGAGGATGATTGCTTATTTTGCTCCAACTTTTGGCGAGGTAAAAGCCTTCTTTACTCCATCATCTGTATGAGCTTTTAATATCCCAAATTGGGTATTTACCCTTAAAAATAAATACTCACGTATTTTACATCAATGGCCCTGGGTCAATTAACCACAAATGCTTGCAAGAAGTGCTAACTCAGCACTTTATACTATTAAAGTTCTTTAAATTTAATGCTCCAACGTAATAATTGATGTGCTAAAAAACAAACTTACAAGCAGGCATGAAAGAGTTCCTCCTAAAGGAGGAATTCCACCTTTTTAAAAGAAAATTTGGTCATTCTCTGGATTGATGCAAAAATGCAAAGAAAATATTAGAAATATATGCAGGGTTCGCACAGTCTCCTTAGACTCCTTGGAAACTCCTTAGAAATGAAAACATTCCCAAGTAGTACTTAAAACTACTTCGATAAGCAAACCACTCCTTAGAAACTCCTTAAATTGTATTGCGGCTTCGGACACAAGCGATATTACAGCCGAGGAGAAAAAATCGTGATTGTAAAACGCACGATAAATCATTTATGCACAGCATTGAATTGGTTAGGTTAATTTCCACTATGCCCGTTTTTCAATTATTAGGTCCGTAAAGTCCGTTTTTCAATACTGGTAACCGATCTTTATTTTAAATTTTATCGATGTTTGGCATTTAGCCAAGAATCTCGGAAAAATCGCGTTTTCCTCAAATATCTCCCAAAAAATACCGTCAACGTTCGTCAATCGATCGCGTAAAAAATTCGTAAATTTTGTCAAAGGATCGTGAAAAAAACGCGAATTTCTCCAACAGATAGTGGAAAAACTCGAATTTCTTCAAAGGATTGCGAAAAAGAAGCGAATTTCTTAAAAGACAGCCAAAAAACGGAATTTCTTTAAAAGATCGTGACAAAAAGCGGATTTCCTCGAAAGAACGCTAAAAAGCGAATTTCCTCAAAAGATCGAGGAAAAAAGCAGATTTCCTCGAAAGATCGCATAAACGCGAATTTCCTCAAAAGATCGCGTAAAAATGCGAATTTCCTAGAAAGATCGCGAAAAACACGCTAATTTCTTCAAAGGATCGCAAAAACAAGTGAATTTCTTCAAAGGATCGCAAAAAGCACGTGGTTTCCATCAAAAGATTGCGAAAAATACGTGGTTTCCAATAAAAGATCACAAAACACGAAATTTCCAATAAAAGATCACGAAAAAACGCGAATTTCCCTCAGAAGATCGCGAAAAAACGCGAATTTCCCTCAGAAGATCGCGAATTTCCCTCAGAAGATCGCGAATTTCCCTCAGAAGATCGCGAATTTCCCTCAGAAGATCGCGAATTTTCCCAAAAGATCGGGAAAAAACGAGAATTATTTTCCCAGAAGATTGCGTACCACACGTGAATAATTTTCCAAGAAGATTTCGAAAAATAAAACGCGAATTTTCCCAGAAGATCGTGAAAAAATGCAAACTTTCCCAGAAGATCGCGTAACACACGCGAATTTCCTCAAAAAATTGCAAAACACACGCAAATTCCTTCAAAATATCGCGAAAAAACATGAATTTCTCCAGAAGATCAAGAAGAAAACGCGAATTTTCCCATAAGATTGCGAAACACACGCGAATTTCCTTGAAAGATCGCGAAAAACACGCGAATTTCCTCAAAGGATCGCAAAAAACACACCAATTTCGTTAAAAGATCGCGAAAAATCCACAATTTTCATCAATAGATCACGGAAAAAACGTCAGTTTCATCAAACGATCGAAATAAAACGTGAATTCCATTAAAAAATCGTGAAAAAATGCAAATTTCCCACCAGAAAATCGCGAAAAAGACGCGAATGTCCCACCAGAAAATCACGAACTTCCCCCAGAAAATTGCAAAAAATATGCGAATTTTCTCAAAAGATTGCAAAAAACAAGCGAATTTCGTCAAAGGATCACGAAAAACTTGCGGTTTCCATCAAAAGATCGCGAGCAAAATGTCAGTTCGTCAAACGATCGAAATAAAACGCGAATTCCATTAAAAGATCGCAAATTTCTCCCAGAAGATCGCGAAAAGCAAGCAAATTCTCTCAAAAAATCGCGAAAAACACGCGAATTTCATCACATGATCGCGAAAAAAAATACGAATTTCGTCAAAGCTCCACCTTCAAAGGTATCGATTACCGCTGTTCTAAAAGAATAAATTTAAAACTTGTTTTTTTTTTTTACTTGTATGTTGCGTTTAGCATTCTTTTTTTTTTTACCTTTTAAAATTTTCTTTAAGATGTATCATGTATGTGTACATAATAAGTGTTTGGGATTTGACTAATCTCTGTTTATATGACCATTGGTCGCTGCATAAAAAAGTTGATTGTCTATTTTGTAGTTAATCTTACGAAATCAGTAAGCAATATATTGTGAATACTGTGCAATTTCATCACTAACAATTAGATTCCAATAGAGTAAAATTTGATTTGTCTCCAAATTGGGCATTAAAAATTGGAGTGTGCATACCACATAACGATGCAGCGCATAAAAGCAACAACAACAAAAAATGGCAAATTCTTAAAATTTTTTGGACTCCTTGGATTTTTTCGGTGCTCCTTGGATATTTTCTTCCCAACTCTGTATGAACCCTGATATGGGAGGGGGTGGGGCGTCTAGAAAGCTTCATAATTAGACATTTTGTCTACTCAAATCCTTGGAGTTTGTTTCTGAATTGCTGTACTATCAAATCAAAGACGAGCTTTTATTATAAGCATATGAAAGTCATGTAAATTAAGTTCTTTAACTAGGGAAAGGAAGCTTCCATAAGGTTCTTTCTGGAACAGCATATTTTATTCTGTTTATAAAACACCTCTGGGTAATTTCAGTGATGCATTTTTGCAAATGTATTTCTGGAGTAAAGATCAATTTGGCATGCATATATTTAGCATAGAGATTTTTTTTTTTTTTAAAGTGAAGTCTTAAGCAGTCAAATCCTTCAAAATAATACATTTATTTAAAAAAATTAATTTCTGTACTTATCATAAGTTCATCAAATACATTTGGATGGATTTATACTTTTAACAAACTGTTTCAAATTTTCTTTTTTTATTTAATGAATTTATACGTTTATCTTTTTTTTTTTTTTAATACTTTGTAAGTTACAAAAAGAAAATAACAATCACATGTACAGTTATAATTCATTTTATTATATGGATAACCAGGGAGCTGGAGCCCGGAGCCGGAGCGCTCCGGAGCTGTGTTTTCCCTGGAGCTGGAGCCGGAGCTCTAAATTTTCCCCAGCTCCAGGGCTCCTTTAGTTTTTAATATTCTTTTAAATCTTTTTTTTTCAGTCTTTTAAATTTCTAGGCTTAAAATATTTTAATTATAGTAGAAGATCTTTATAACGCGATTCTATATAATGCAATTCTCCATATAACGCACAACTTCTCAGATGTAAACAATGAATATTGCAGGTAAGAAGCACCTGAAATCCCACATCGTAAAAATTGCTACTCTCTAGAAAACTACATTTGTTACATTAATTCAACTTTATCTCCTTAATTCAAAACTTTTTAATGAAAAAAAATTGCTACTATTACAATAAATATTATATTTTTGGAAATGAGTAATGTAATGACTGATTGGATCCAGGTATAGTTGGACCATGTTTATAAAATAAACAATATAAAATGATCATATAATGCAAAAATTTATAATTTGGATAATTCCTGGTGACAAGAAGTACAGTATAAAGATACTCTAATGTATTTTTGTATGTTTGAGATTTATATGGTCGTGTTTATAAGGTAAATTGAATGATGTGTGAAATGTGATCCATATAATGCAAAATACTATATAACGCACAACCTTGCGTTTTTAGGTTTGCGTTATAAAGATCTTCTACTGTACATCATTATTCAGTATTTTAATTATTATCATTTTTTAGGTTTTTATTATTATTATTAGAGAAGGAAACCTTCTCGAAACATGGTAACACTACTTTACTTCTACTTGAACTAAGTGACAGCACTATTCGAAAACAAATATGGCCGCCTGTTGTTTGCATGTGTAGTTGTACAATTTTTGCTGTTTGAAAAGTGTAGAAGAAATTTAAGATTTTTGTGTTTAAAATTCCACCAAACTTTCTATTTTAAAAGCAAAAGCTAAAAGATGTCATACTTTCTGAACAAGCGTTTGAAGTTTGATGAGAAGAAAAATGCATTTTGTCAGATCTTTAATGAAGGTAGAAAGTATCTGTGAGCAAAAAATTAAACGTGTAAATTAAAATCTGCAACTCAAAAGCGCAAAGTCTGAGCCGAGTTGGAGCCGGAGCTGGATCCACAGTATTTTCTCTAGGAGCGGAGCTGGAGCTGGAGCATCAAAAATTGTTCGGCTCCGGGTCACTGTGGATAACTGTTAAAATGTGTCTAAATTATACGAGTTTGGCCTTATTGTATAGATGGAAAAAATTTTCCACCTTTTTTCCCATTTCCCACTTTCATGCCTGTACAAGTGGTAAAAAAGTTTTTTAATATAAGATTTGAGGATTGTAAAAAAGGACTGAGGATTTTAATTTTAAATAGAATTTTATTTCTAATTTTGGATTTTAACTAGGTTTTAATATTTTATCCTTTATAACAATATATACAAAAATACACAGTAGTACTTATTTTTGCAGCTGTGTAAATTTTGTCATGACAATGGACGACAAGCATTTCTGACGTCATACAATGTCAAGATAGATTATAGCTAATTAGCTTCTCGATTTTTCCTACAAGTGTTCACTAAAAGCCAATCAAATACCATAAGGCTTGTGAGAAATTTCCCACAAGCATTGCGAGCTCAGCCCAATGCATGTGGTTCATTTTCAGTTCTGTGTTCACCTTGGTGACTGGTAAAATAAATCCTTAGCTGTCAAGGTTTGATAATTCTTCACACCTGGGGCTATACGAGGTTGCCCAAATGAATTCTAATATATCACTGTCTATGAATAAGAATTGAAAATGTTGTTTTTAATTGAGTGATGTGTAGCAGACTTTTTATCTCTTAACCTACTGAATTATAACAATTTAATTTTGAAAAATTTCCAAATTCAGCATTTTTGACAGCTTGCACCTCAAAAGGGGAAGCTGCATTCATATGCAAATTGGCAAGAAAAGACCCCTCTATATAATGCTTATAATTTGGATTTTAACTTTTCTATAGAGGTTTCTGCAAAGCATGGTTCAAATCAAAATTAGTATAATAACCCATGTTTGTCAAAGTTCTGTGAAAGTAATCCCAAAAAGTATATATTAACGAAACTGTCACAAAATTTTTATCATTATGTAAATGTTTACCCCCTTTTTTTTCCCCTCAATGTATGATTTGCAAGAAAATTATGAATTTTAGTGTTGTCTTATTTTTTCCCCATTTGAAAGTAAAATGGGAGATAATTAAGTATTTTTTATTTTCTATTTACAGTTGATTGGGCTGCACTTGCAAAGCAATGGATTCAAATGCAACAAAACCAACCTCCAGATACTTCTGCACCCCCTGTGCTTCCACCAGTCCCCCCTCCATCTGTAACAGCACCACCAATGTTACACCCTCCCCCACCAGGCCATGGACCAATGGGACCTGATGATTTCCCTCCTGAAGTACCTGTAAGTGCACCTCTTTTGAAACCACCAATAGTACCAGCTGGAATGCCTGACCCTTTTCCCAGTGATCGACCATTTGAGAATGAACCAGGTAAATTCAGATTCCTGTAAAATGTGCTGGAAATTTCATTTTAGAAAATAGTTTTTTGCAATTAAATACTGTTTTCAGTCCTTTAAAAATAACTCTTGAAATATTATAATTCACAAACTTTAAGAATTTAGAGACGCAAAAGTTTCTAATAAATAATATGTATTAGATGTAGCTGTAGGTGTGGGTATTTAGGTATCACATACAAATAATATTTTAGGTAGATTTCGTAAGAAATACTACCTATTGCAGTCGTTACCATGGTGCGACTTTTGAAAAATTCCTTCATAACTTTTCTTTACATGACCCCAGGAACCCAAGATCACCCCCACCTAAAAAGTTTATATATATATATTATATATATATGTATGTATGTACTAAATTTTGTCCGCACGATAAAAGTCGCAATTATGCACGGATCGTCTTCAAACTCGCCAACAACTTGGAGATGGCTAATATCTCGGCGGGGATTGAAAATGAGCAAAATCGGTCCAAGGGAATGGAAATGGGGAGGGTTAAAAATTTTGAAAACCGTCTTAACAAGATTCTGATAAAACCATCTCTTACACAACAATGACAGGAAAAAATAAATATTTTTCATTAGAGCAGTTGCCAACAATTAAAAAAAACAATAAAATTCTCACCACAACAATTGCTTTTCTATTGCAAGATTTTTCATGTGAAAAAATAAATTAAATAAATAATTTGACGAATTGAAAACAAATTGAATATTACGTCATAAGTTTTCTAGAGCAAGATTTCAGAATGAAAACTCAAAATGAAATAAAAAGTTTGACGAATTAAAATATATATATATATTACGTCATATTAGAAATATAATGTACCTCAGCAGGTGAATATGTAACGTCATGTGAGTTTGAAGTAACGTATTAAAACATTATAAAAACCCGACTATGGAAATATTAACATATTTTAACACTTTGAGGTTTTCTGAATTTGTTTTAGCCATTTTTAAACCTATTCCATATACATGCGTGTGTGTATCCGTGTATATTACAATTATCACAAAATGTTTAGCTCCCTAGAGTTCATTCTTAGTGAAGGAACTGGGTTTATCTCTAATGTTGATTTAAGTTTTGTTGGTGAATTTAGTACTAAACTTCGAAATCTACCTCCGCCTGTAGGCCTGAGCCGGCAGGGATTTTTCAAAAAATTTATTAACTACATGCTTAAATGAACTAAAATACCAATGTCCTATACTCATTTATAATCTACCTGTATACAAATATGATGTTCAAAAGGATTTCATTCAGTCATTTTGATATGATTGATGTTATATTTCTTGTATATATTTTTTTATGTTTATGTATTTTAAATGTTTTTATTGGAAACTGATTCAACTTATTAAAATCTTTTAGACTCACAGTTCAGAGAAAATTTTCTCAAATAAAACTTATCATTACAAGACGAGTATACCAAAAAATGATTTTATTTTAAAGTTTTTGGTAATGAATTATATTTCATGATATAAATCATATTTATAAAAAAAATTCATTTATAAAAAAAAATATTTTCACCTCATATCTATTTAGAGCTTATACTAGTTTGTGTGTGCATTTGTGTTTGTCAAAGTTGTATAATATAGACACACACATGAATGTTGTGTGCGGAAATTTTCCGAAAAATTCCGAACTTTGCGAAAAAAAAGGTTAAGAGAAGAAAAACGATATTTTGTTTTTGTAACCTTTTTTTTAATACCGAAAATTTAAAATATTCCCCAATTTTATGTACGATTTATATATTGTTTGTCTGCAATTCAAAGTTTAAAGACTCAAAACATTGTTGTGACATCAGACTCTTTTATTTCTATTTTCTGCTGACTGAAACTTGTCGCCGATCGGTTTTCCATCGGTGGCTACAGTGGCTTTTTAGCACAGTGACGGCAGTTAAATTGAATAATCTTCATAGTGTTGTAAGAGTGACTGGCATTTTGTGCGAAGAGATCACAATGTTAAGGATTGGGCTGTTTCTAAATGCATTGACAAAATAATTGGAAAGAATTCATCCCTTCCTATCATGGACTTTTGCATTATTTTTTAATTAAAATAATTATTCTTTAATTAATATTAATTTTTAATTTAAATAGCCATTATTTTAAACTATGATTTTTAATTCATATCATCAAAATAATATAACACGTAATTTTATTATGCATTAAATTAATTTGCAGAAAATGTTTGACCCAATATTTATATGCACGGAAAGTTTTTGGTTTTATACAAGTCTGGTGTTTGTGTATAAAACTTATTGCCGTTATACCAAAGAATAATTTTACTTTTTTAAAAATCTCATGTTTGTGATATTGGAATAGGAATACTAAAGGTAATAGGGAATTGAAAGTAGCAGAGTGTATCCTAACGCAGCATGTGGAAACGCTAAGGCTGAATTGTAGTTCGCAATTGCTTATAAAAAATATATAAAGCTTATTAAAACTAAAAATGAATATGAGCAAACTGCAGTACTGATTTCAAACTGAAAGAAAAATGTAACATGTGTTCAAAGAGAATAAGCGAAGATTTAAAACAAACAATATTTATTAACATAAAGTAAAATAAATAAAAAAAACTAAAAAGGTTAAAAACAAAGTAAATTGAAGTATGGACATGACATGACAAACTTCATCAGTTTTCCAGAGGGATTTCGCCTAATACAGTAGGCTCCCTTAAAACCACAAACGCCTAAAATCTGCGTATTTTTTTTCAGATGTAAACAATGCAATTTACAGTTAAGTTGCAGGAACAAAATTCAAGATGGCGCCGAAATCAATGACTACTGCAATGTTTTTTTTACTAAATTTTTGTTAACCATTCTCTTTTGGCTATTGCAGCTGATTTCTTACTAAATAAATTTACATTACTTTTGATTTTGATATAAATTAGCATATCTCTATATCAAAAATTCCAGGGTTTGAAATCGAAAAATCCACGAAACGGAACGCCCCAGTAGCAGAAACAGTGCAGCACGGAAGCGGGCGCTGCAGATTATTTTAAACCTTGCAGATTAATCCACCAACTTAAAAATAAATGCTGGGCTTAAAAAATAGCTGAAATTTGCTTTAAGTCTCTAGATTTATGGTATTTGTTGTATCCTTATATTATATATATTCTTTATAAATGGAAATTTTGCTTAATTTAAGTGTTTCTGTTATTTCTTATGATAGTAGGCTTATTGGGTCGCAGATAAATTTTTGTTTGCTGCAGTCTGACACAGGAAATTCTGCTTCTGGGCGGAACGCTATTTTTAAATTATTGTTCGCAGGATTTTTATTTATTTTTTTTTTTTTTTAATTATAGACAAATTTATTTCTAAACATACAAAGCAGTATAAGAAAAGCATTCAAGACTCAAAATAACAACGAAAAAGTTACAGAGAGCGCAGTAAGCTATATATACTGATAACAGCGTTAACACTGTTCTCCATGACGTATCGATCTTGCGTTCGCTTTACCACTAGATGTCAGCATAGTACTTTTGGAATCGAATTGAATCGATTTCACCAGTAATAATTTAATATTTTTCCAAATTTTTATTTTACATAATTATTTTAATAATTACAGTCAAACCTCGTTAACATGAACACGCTTAACGTGAATTACTTTTAACATGAATTGTTTTCGCAGTCCCCTATAAAAACGAATACAAAGATTTGATACTGATAACATGAATTACTGTTAACATGAACAAAATTTTGATTCCCCTTGAGGTTCATGTTAACGAGGTTCGACTGTACTTACTTTTAAAATAATAAATTATTTTAATATTTTACTTATTTTAATGTTTCACTTTATTGTAAGCATTCATTATAATTTCCCTTGCTTAACTACCAATCAAATTAATGTTTCAAAAATGTAAACAAATCAATGACCAGAAATCCGCAAAATTCTAAAATCCGCACAACCTCTGGTCCCAAGCTATGCGGATTTGAGGGAGTCTACAGTACATAATATATTCAGTCCTCTAAATTAAGCCTTCATATCTACATACCAATTAACTGTATTGCTTTATAATAAACAAAAGAAAAATAAACTGGAGCTTCAAATATAATCTCAGGAAAAAGTTTATAATAAATTTACTTTTAAACTATTTTAAAACGGTAACTTTATAATTAAACTTTAAATAAATTAAACTATTACATAGCTGCCAACTTGTACGGATTGGCCGTACAATGTACGGATTTTGTTCTAATTGTACAGATGAACAGTACGATTGTACGGTTTTGCTCGCGGGAAAAACAATCGCTGAAAAATGCGAATTTTGTCAAAGATCGCGTGAAAAAACCCTACTTTCGTCAAAGATTGCTTGAAAAAACGCTAATTTCATCAAAGATCCGTTCAAAAACACTACTTTTGTCAAAGGATTGCGAAAAAAAGCCAATTTTCTCAAAGAATCTTGAAAAAAGCCTGTTAAAAGATCGCGAAAAAAACACAAACTTCGTTAAAAGATCGCGAAAAAAACACAAACTTCGTCAAAAGATCGCGAAAAAAAAACAGTAATTTCGTCAAAGGATCGTGAAAAAAAAACGTGAATTTTTCACAGGATCATGGAAAAAGCACGAATTTCATCAAAGGGCCTCGAAAAACTCATAATTAGACCGGAAGGGAATCCCCCTCCCCCCTTTCCTCCCCAATCCTTTGGCTGTGTAACCTTTCAGAAAATTTGCTTTGAATTTCAGAATTTTTTTTTTTTAGAATTTCTCATGCAAAAAAATTTTCTTTTGATATCTCACGTTTTTATTTTGGAAAAAAAAAGACTATACATGAATATAGCATAGAAAATGTTATGAAGTATTACTTTTTTCATTGCATGTGCAAAAGTTATGCATTTTTAAGCACCTAAGAGTACGTCATAAAAATTGTAAGGATTTCAAAATTGACATGTTGGCAGGTATGCTATTACTTTACTTCTATTATTTTACTTCTATTACTTTAGTTTATTACTTTAATCCATTACTTTAATTTATTATTTTATTAACTTCATTAAACTTTAAGCAAAACTCAAAAAGATACAGTAGATTCCCTCAAATCCGCACAGCTTGGGACCAGAGGTTGTGCAGATTTTAGAATTTTTCGGATTTCTGGTCATTGATTTGTTTACATTTTTTAAACATTAATTTGATTGGTAGTTAAGCAAGGGAAATTATAATGTATGCTTACAACGAAGTGAAACATTAAAATAAGTAAAATATTAAACTAATTTATTAGTTTAAGTAAGTAATTATTAAAATAATTATTAAAATACATGTCAATGTCCGTTGTTCCTTAAGTGCCTATGCAGGGTTAGAAAAAAATTATTACCGATGTAATCGATTCAATTCGATTCTAAAAGTCCTATGCTGCCATCTAGTGGTAAAGCGATCGTAAGATCGATATGTCATTATGCTATTATCAGTATATATAGCTTATTGTGCTCTCTGTAACCTTTTTCATTGTTATTTAGAGTCTTGAATGCTTTTCTTATACTGCTTTGTATGTTTAGAAATAAATTTGTCTATAATTAAAAAAAAAAAAAAAATCCGCAAACAATAATTTTAAAATAGCGTTCCAGTTCGTGGATTTTTCCATTTCGAATCCTGGAATTTTTGATACAGATATGCTATATTATATCAAAATCAAAAGTAATGTAAATTTATTTAGTAATAAATCAGCTGTAATAACCAAAAGAGAATGATTAACAAAAAATTTAGTAAAAAAAATAATTGCAGTAGTCGTTGATTTCGGTGCCATCTTGAATTTTGTTCCTGCAACTTAACTGTAAATTTCATTGTTTACATCTGAAAAAATATGTGGATTTTAGGCGTTCGCGGATTTAAGAGAGTCTACTATATTACATTAAATATACTAACTTTAAGAATAGAAGAACAATTACTTTAAATATTAACTTGAAGAATCTATTAAGTAATTCATATTAAAAACCAGCACTGCAAGAAGCCACACAGAAATCGGAAAAACTTAAACCATACTGTAAAAACACCAGGTAATATATTCATCTATCTTATTAAAAGTTTTAGCCTTTAATTAAATGCTTCACTCCCCTCCAGAACAATTAACCTTTCCTCTTCAGAAAAAAAATAACTTACACTATCCAATATATCATTTGCACCACAAATCTCGATGTCAGCCACCGGCAACTTCAAAATAGCAGTTTAAACTCCTCCTAACATTGAAGCTCCGTAACTTAGAGATAACATATGCAAAATACAAAGGATATAAAACGTTACCGATTAAATCGGAACAACTGAAAGTAATAAGTATATCTGGAAAAATAGAGCTATCACAGTAAAAAGAGGGGAAAAGATAAATTTAAATAAAACCTATTTGTTTGGAAAATGTGAAATGTGCTCAAAGCTACCGTATCAACTTCTCAAAGAATTGTGAACATTCATTAGTCAAGGCCTTTCACATCAAACAGTTCTTTTACACAACTGCTGAAAATAAACAACTTGACTGGATTGACGATGTTGAATTATCACAAATACGGCGACCTTATTTCCTTGGAAACTACGTAGTGGCAACTTAACCCTTTATCTTTAAAAAGGATATTTCACCATATAAACACATTTACCAAAAACAACGAAGATTAAAACCTGATTAAATGCATTTCATTTCTTTAAAAAGACTTCTATAGCACAGACAAACTTATGTTGCCTTTCCCTAAAAATGACCGGCGTTCAGAGTCGAAGGACAACAATACAAATGGTTCTTGAAATCAAAGCTAGCGAACTCATTTGAATGACAGAATATATACTCCATTCACAATTAAATGCATATCATTACGTAGCCTCATTTCCAGCATGTGATGTCACTTCCGAGCTCAAGAGCTTCAGGAAAGATCCAATAGCTAATGCCCTATCACATGAGAGAAACACAGCAGAAGACAGATAGGCATGCCATCTGTTGTCACCTGTTGGAATGCCTCAGTACGCTGCGTGATTTGAAAACCGTATGCATGGAAATGAGTCCTGCGATTGATAGAAACTATTTCTGACAGTAGTTAGATAAATATGATAATAAGAATGGAAAAAGAGAAAGAAGAGCTTGGAGTATGTAATGGATTTGCTATATTAATAACGGTAAGTAAAAATAAAATAGTTTTTTCTTTAAAGTAAAAGATAACTATTATAAACAAAACCAGAAGCTGTGATATCTGAAAAGGTAATGTGAGTTTAAACTAAATGAAAATAAAGATGAGAATATAAGTCAAAGTTCAGAATAAAGCAAGGGTCTGTCCAGACTTTTTTCACAGGGTCATGTTTTTGTAAAATTGTGAAGTTTTTCTTATATTTGTGAAAATTCTAGTCATAATTTTGTGAATTTTGAAACTATCGTTATATTCAAGTTCTGTCCTTCATATATAAAAAGGTAAGTAGTATGTTATGAGTTCAGCTGTTATTTAGCATGTCAGATTTTACTTTTAAATGAACAAATGTGTGAAAGGCTCAATTTGAAGGTGGGAAAATTTTGTAAAAGGTCTATTTATAAGACAAAGAATTTTGTGAAGGGTCCTGTTTTGGAACAGAACATTTTGTGAAGGATCCTGTTTTGGGATGAAAATTTTTCTGAAGGGTCCTTTTTTACAATAAAAAAATTTGAAGGGTCCTTTAAAGGACCTAGAATTTTCCTAAACAGATCCCTGTAAAGTTATAGAGTGATGAGACATTAGGACATGAACACTAGATATTCCTATCAATATTTTCCCCTTGTGCAGCATAGTTTTTTAACTGATGATTCACTTATAAGTGCGTATAGATCCAATATCAATATTTTACTATGAAATACTAACTTTTTGTCTTTTTTATAGCTGCTTTTATGCCAAAGCCTGTAAATAATTCTTACTGGAATAAACCTCATTGGGAAGCAAGTAATGCTAGTGATGTTGATGATAGGCTTTGGCCTTCTGCTCCTCCACCTCCTCCAATTGAACCTGCCTCAGCATTGATTTCAGGGAAAGAAACTTATGATTATGGTCATATGCATGATAACCCACCGCTTGCAATGCAATCTATTGACTATAACCATATGTCCGAATATTCATATAATCAAGTAAATATTTTATTAATTCTTTTATCTCAATGTAATGATATAAAATTAAATTTGCTCTTAAGTTTGTTAAATCTTGCTATTTTATTCTTTTTCTCCATACTATTAAATAGCCTTACCCTCCTGAAACTCCATATGATCAGTATTGGTCACAAGTCAATGCTGCACCACCTCCAATTGCTCCAATGTTTTTGAAAAAAGAGCACAGTACTACATCTTCCAACTCAGTTAGTGGTAGCCTTCCAGTTGAAGAAGATACATCACAAATTGGTATGCCTTACTATGTTAACTAGAAAAAACTATGTATACACACGTCATTGTAGCACATTATCGATCTCTCTAATTTTTTTAATATATAAATATATATATACATACAGTCAAACTCTTTGTAATAATAAACTATTTTAACAAATGAAATAATTTATAATACCATATTATATTCATAACACTGAAACTGTTTAATGTCTTCATTGTGTCTTAAGAATGTTCTAGCTAGTTGATAGAAACAATGCTTAAAATTGTTTCTGGTTTGTTTGGGCAACATAATCTGTGCATATTGAAGAAACTATATCATGTAAATTAAAAAAGTATATTTTACAATAATGCTTTCAGGTCTCACTAAAGGAAAGGATACAGTTTGATGATAAACTCCCACTTGTGCATTATAATGAATGGCACAATCTGGTTTGTTTTATTAGTATTTGTCAGAGATACTTTTTGTCACTTTTCTTTTTAGTTCAGTAGCAGCTGTGTTTGTGGTAACCACGTTTTTAGATAACATGTACATCTATCTTTCCATTTTAGAATTAGTATTTAGTTTCAGGAACATGTCGTGATTTTACCCTCCTTTTTTTCAGTTTAGTTTATACATACTAATTCTTTTGGCATGTTTTTTGTTGTTTGTTTGTCTTGCTATACCAACATCATGTGCTTTCAGCTGAAATAACTTGAAAAATTATGTTATCTTCAATTAATATTGTATTGAAAAATTCTATTACAGTGAAATTATCTTCTAATTTGTCCAAGGATAGTTTATTTACCTGGTGTTCTGTAATAATAATTTTTCTTAGATCATTATCAGCCTCTGTAATCTAAATCCAGTCATTGGGATTATTTTCCACTTGTTGTAGTTTGTTGTTTTATTGCATCATTATCCCGTCAGTATTCGCTTGTCGGTCTTTTTTGTCGCCCATATCAATTTTCCTCTCCTAAGCCATCTCCCCTTATAAATACATTAGGGTAAATTCCATGTAGCTGATCTTAAATATTTCTCCACCACCATAATCAAGTAACAAGACGTCTCTGTCTTTTATTCAAGTACATTTTTACAAGCAAAGTTTAAATTTGTGGAAAAGTCTGTGAAATTATTACTATTGTCAGTTCATTTTTATCTTTTTCCAGTATTCCAAAGCTAGTAAGAGAGATGTACACTTAGGTTTTTGAAAATTGCAACACCATGAAACAATCATCAGAATTAAATGAAATCTAATACATAAAGAACTGGTAATGGTACAAAAAAATGATTACATTTTCAAAGCAAAAAAACAATATTAAGTATGCGAAATCAGTATTTGGTGTAGCCACCACATGCTGCAATAAGTATGCCTACACAACATGGCATGGAGTCAAACAGATTTTGAATGTCTGCCTGGGAAAGAGCATTCTATTCTTTGTATGCATACCCAAAGTTTATCTGCAGAAGCTTTAAGAAGAGGATAATGAGCGAGATGCTGATCAACAAAATTCTCCACATGTTCTGTGGGCGACATATTTGCCGAATACGCTGGCCACGAAAGAAGCTGTGTGTGTTCTGCTGACAAAAAGTCTTAAACATTCCTTGCAACATGTGGGCGGCGACATCCTGTTGAAAGATAGCTCCAGGGGATGCCTTGAAGAAAAGAAACGACTTCAGGCTCCAGCACTTCACTGATGTACCTGTTGCTGTTCAGATTACCTACAATTTATAGCAGCTGCGATCGTCCATGATGCGCAATTGCATCCCAGAACATTACTCCCAAAGTTGATCCACTATGACGTCCGATAATGCACTCCGGAAGGTAGCGTTCACCGGCATAGCATTTAACACAAATGCGGCCATGATGGTACTACAAATTAAAGCAGGATTTGTCAGATAAAACAACTTGTTGCAAATCTTTCTGCTTGCCAGTCTCTATGCTCATGAGCACATTGCATCCGTAGGCGTAGATGGTTTTAATGGAGGGGGATCCTGTATAAAGGAGGTCTTGCAAGCAATCTACGGTACAGCAGACGTCAATGAATTGATGATGAGACAGTGATACACCTGTAACAGTGGACCAATGTTCTGCCAACTGTCTGGATGAAGCTGTACGGCCCATCAGTGCCATGCGGACCATGTGTCTATCATCGGGTGTTGACGTCACCGTTTGGAATCCACTCTCAGATTTCTGAGTTCTCCGATCCTCGTCGGTCGACTACTTCCAAATTATCATCGCTCTCCTGCTGTTATGCTACACACGAGCTGCTATTATACAATAGGAAAATCCTTCTTTACGAAGGCTGATGATTCTCTCCCATTCAAACTCCGTCAGTTGTTGAAATGCTGCCCTCTTTCATCGAAAAGGCATAGTTAAGTCTCACCTAACATTTACCATTAGCAAATAACTATAGACAATTCTCAGTCTATTAACAAACGGTCTATTTTCCTTTTTCTGTACGCATAAAATGCTGAGGAAAAGCCAAAATGCAACCAATAGTTCTCTAAAGAAAGTCACAACTACTCTACAAAAGCCTTGGGCAAGATATATAAAATGACGTTGCAAGAGAAGGAAATTTTTTGCACATATTTTCTGACAAACCTATACAGTGTTTCATATATGCAAGCAAGCATCTTTTCAATATTTACACAACTTATTTAATATACAGGAGTCCTTCATTTGTTATTTACAAACAGAAGTAGAAATTTAATATGTGTAATTGCAAGCAATTTTTAAATGCATACATAAATGGTCATAAACTCGTTAATGGGCACTCGCAAGTACATGACATCTATTTAGCAAACACCTTTTTCAATCCATTGCAAACAAATTTTGCAGTCCTGAGGTGTCTGCCATTTAGAGGTTCTGTTGCTATTCACGAGTTTTGTTTTCATAGCTGTTTATATCATTTGGCAATAAATTCTACTTTCCTGAATTTCAAATAGCTTTTTCATATGTTTCCCTATAACAAAGAAGTACTTAAATATATATATTGTCAATTTATGGCTTCTACTATCAATGCTGTTTTCAATGTTATTTTTATGTTTGACCATACTTTATATACAAAATTATTTTGCAATTTTATAAAATAATTGTTCTTCTAATTATAGTCAAATTACTATTTAAAATCAATCACATGCCAAGCTAATTTATTTAAGCACACATCTTATGCATTCACACAGTTCAGGGATATACTATAGCACACATCATTTAAGAAAAAAAAGTTGGAGAAGGGATACATAAAAAACTGAGTCTTTCAGGATGCATAATTTTTACCTTGAAAGAATGTAAAAGTGGCATATTTTTTGTTAAATACATTAAGTATGTCTTATTTCTAAAAGGAGCACCCTCCCACTTTTATGTAAATAAAAGACTCTGTTTTTTGGAAGTATGTGGTTCCTGGGTACCCAGGATTTCAAAAGCCTAGCGACATCACTGTGATTAAAAAATTAATTTTTTAATTTATCTCGGTCTGCGTGTTCTAATTTCGCACGAACTTGGTAATTTGCATTTTTTACTTGTAGAAAACTCAAAATATGTTATAAAAATCATAGACTTCCTACTTTTTGCTTAACTTTACCCTTAAAGTAGCATCTCCAATTGCAACTGAATCTGACATCTAATATGCATATGCGCCAAATCTTCTGGTTTTTTGTACTTCTTTCCAATTTTTTTTATCTTCTGTCACTAGAATTATTGAAAATTGTTTATATTTATAGTTAAAATCATTTCAATTGACAAAGTTAATTGTAAAAGTTTACAAAATGATCAGTGTTAAGTGATACATTTCCTTTGCTTGTATGTCAAAATACATTCGATGCTTTTCTCCTGCTACATGTTTGCACAGATGTAGCTTTCATTTTTGTTTGCTTGGATGCAGGGTTGGCAGGTTTTTGACACATGTCAGTTTTTGACAGTTTAAACTGCAGTTTAAACCGTCATGTCAAAAACCCCTTGTCAAAAACCTCGTCAAAAACCTCAAATACTTACAGTGATCTGTAAAATTTCACATTAAAATCACACATTAGATGTAATATTTAAAATTCACTATTACTGTAATTGTATAATTAGTATATAGTATTAATTACAGGGTTGGCAGGTTTTTGACATGTGTCAGTTTATGTCGGGTTTAAACCATAGTTTAAACCGTCATGTCAAAAACCTCAAATACTAAATTGATCTGTAAAAATTCAAATTAAATGTCACACTTGACAACATTACATGTAATATTTTAAATTCACTCTTACTGTATATCAGTAATTAGTACATAGTAAAGTATTATTGTTAAGTACAACTTTTTAACAGGGTAAAATTTTTATTTATTTTTATTTTATTTTATTTTATTTTTTTGTAAAATTGTGTTTTTCTAAAAAGTAGACATTAAGATCACCTGAGCTGTACATTTTTTCTCTTACTTAAAATCATTTTAATTTCGCTTAGTTTTGAGAGCTTAAAGCATTAGCTACCTTTTTTTATTGGGGAAAAAAAACTTAGAAAAGTGTAGATTTTTTTGTATGTATAACAAGATAATGTGCATCAATGTTATTGTAGTCTAGGCAATAACCATTCCATTCAAAATTGAAATTGGATTATTAATTTTAAACATTTACAAAATAAGAGAAGTAATTAAAAAAAAAAAAAGCTTAAAGTCAAAATCTTTTTAAAACATGTTTTCTTTCAATATATAAAAATGTTTTCGATTTTAAAACTGAACAAAATTGGCTCGGTCATCTAAAAGAAAATTCCTGTAAACCCATATTGAAAAAGTGCATAATAGAAGGGATCAAATCATGAAACCATACCATTGTTTGGCTATACGTTGCATCCCAACCATCAGGGGCAAGGGTTGACTGCTGTATCAGTTGATTCAGCTCGCGCTTGAGCTACGGAGAGAGTTTATGGATGCTTACCCATACTGATTGTGTATGAAGCTAAAGAATCCCCTTTCCAGTCTTCTTATTTCAGTGCTATAGGGAGGACTCCATTGTTTGGTGGAAAGGTATCACTAAATGCAACAGCTTTTTGAGCCTGCTTCAAAACTTGCTCATCTAGCAATGCTTTTGCTATCAAGTCCTACTAGCTCAGCATCAATTAAGAGACAGACTATTTTCTAACGCTTCATACTCTCTAAACTCAAAAATCTTTTGGGTGTAAATAAATGTGCTAAACACGTGGTGTGCTGCAGCATGCTGTGTGGTAAAATTGATCCGGATTATTTAATTGTACAAAATTATTTTCTTCTGGTTGAAAAATCCAAAAAAATATATATATATATATTTTATTGCAAATAATATATTTTTTAAATTATTAAATTTCAATAAAAGATCACATAAATCATTGACTTATTTAATGATTATCTATTGTTAAAATGTTTTAACGTGTTACATGTATTTGGCAGTTTTCGACGGTTTAAACCAGTTTATGACAGTTTTCGACAGTTTAAACCAGTTTTTGACGCTTGTCATGTCAAAAACCACTTTTTGACGTCAAAAACCCAACCCTGCTTGGATGCATTCAAAAGAATACTGAAGTGGATTATGCTTAATCAAGATCATTATGTTGATGAAGTTATCCCTATGTTTTATCAAGAGAAGATTTTTAAACTATTGGTTATTTCCTCTTTAATTTTTCTGAAGTCAAATTTTACTTTCTTATTAAAATATATATTTCTAATTTTTTTTGCCGAAACATCAGTGAAGGCTTACTGTGGAGACACGAAAAGTTTTAGTTTCTGTTAGTCAGTCTGTTAGTCTGTCTGTCTGTTCCGCGATAACTGCCGTAAAAAGCATCCGATCGGCTTGAAATTTACTGGACATGTTGATGAGGTACCCGGACTTAGCTGTATAGTTTTTGGTTAAATTTGGTTCATTCGTTCGGGAAATATGGAACATTTTATTTTTCTCTATAATGCTTTTCTATGGCAAGTCAGACGATTTTCAGATTTTCATTTGTTGAAAGAAATGGCTCATATGAAAAATCGATTTAAATGGTAAATTTTCGTTGCTGAAATTTTTAAATAAGATTATTAAATTATTCCAATTAGTTTGAAATTTTGTCAATATATTTGCGAGATTTTTTTAATTAGGTTTATAATATTGGGGTTAATTTTATGCATGTTTTCCAATAATATAAAGGATTTTGTTTTATCAATTTGACATAATGCATATTTCATTTTTTTCCCCTTTCTTTCATCTGTTGCCTAGCAACGTATTTGGTCCTAATAATATTAGTATAGTTGCGTGTATAATGTTTGAGTAAAGCCAACGTCAAAACGGATGAATTAATGCATTTGTATCTTTGCATATAGATGGATTTTAGCCCAGAAATAAAAATAGGCAATATTTTATTTATTTTATTCAAATATTTTGACAAAAAATACAAAAGTTCATTATTTTCATAAGGAATAACGTAACATTTTTCCATAACATTTACCAATATTTCTTTAATTGTTGCCAAGAAAATCAAAACACGGAATAATATTTTCTTTTAAACAATTTTCAATTGAAATGTCTTGTCGTGTAACAGGAAAAATAAAATTAAGAATAGAAAAATTAATATGGCGGCATATTGGAAATAAAAAGAAAACTCTCGAGTATTTCTTAATATAACAAGATGAAAAGTTTTGAGTAAGTACGCATAGCGGGTGAATTAGACGTCATTTATCGAAAACAAAGATGCTGGAATAAAAAGATCTTGGGTAAAATAAAATTAACTATTATTCACGGAGGAAAGAGATAGATGGAGATGCAGTATGCCGTAAAAACAGTTTGCAATACGATGTGCATTATCGCTCAGATTTAAATGCCCTCATTCGGCCCAAACAAAACAAGCATGTGGAACAGGGACCGAATTCTTTGACTTCATCCGTGCATTTTTTCTGTAAATAAAATGATCTGCTTATATTTAAGCAATAAGCATTCTAAGGTAGCATTTCATTGTATTATGAATTAAAAACTCTATTACTAAAAATATTATTCTGTTTTTTTAAGTACGTCGTTGTGTTGTGCCGAATGTAGCGGATTTTAGGGTTACATTTTTGGCGTCACTTCAAGATTTATTGTCTGCGTACGTTTAACATGAATATTTTATTATAAATTAAAATTTTATTAATTTGTAAAAAAAAAACTTATGCTTATCCTTATAAATCACAGCGTAAAAAAATCTAAGATATACTATAACCATCCGCACAATCAATAAAAAATTACGAATGTAAATTTAAATAGACTACAGGGGATTCAGGGGGACAGAGCCCCCCTGAAGAAATGCAATTTTTGATTTAAAAAGCTACCAGAATAAGTAGCTCATCAGAATTTCAGAACATCAATGTATAACCACTTGTTTAACACTTTTAATTTCTGAAACTTTACGAAGTATCTTGTAAGCTTATAAATATTTATGTAATTTGAAAAGTTTTAAAAACGATTGTAGGAAGTTGAATATTACGCAAAGAGTGTTAAAAAACAATGACTTGCAACGATGACGTTGAGGCTCCTGATCTGCAGATTTACTAGTTAAAATATATATTTCTAATTTTTTTAATGCAACTTCCAATGCTTCCTTAATTGACTGTATTATTAATGGTATTAGTGATAAAGTTGTTTGAATTCTATTTGATTTTTACTTCTATTAGATCATTTTTATGTATGTTTTGACAATTCTTTTAGTTTTTGAGCATACATTTTCTTGTTTTCATCTGCAACTGGTTGACAAGTATAAATATGCATCTGTAGTCCAGCAGATTATTTGTTTATGGCCACAAAATGCACCATAAATCTGACTTTATATTGTGTGCAATTGAGTTAAAGAAAATAATTCCTCGAAAATCCCAATTTTAGCAGAAATCTCAAAATTTTCAGTGATATTAAACACAAAAATGTCTAAATTGCATCAAAACGCATTACAGTCAGTAATGTGTAATGTCAAGTACAGTCAGTTTTGGGTGACCATATATGGTCACCCATGCGGTCCTGAAAAATATGACCTTATAAGCGGGGTGACTTTATATGCAGTGTAAATAGGAATTTTGCTTTAGACAATAAAATATTAATATGTTAGTTGTATTAGTGAAATAATGTACAAAGAAGCTATGAAGATATAATTTATAAAAGAAGAGCTATAAACAAGAATTTCGTTACATTTAAATTTTCGAATTAATGAGTATAGTATAGTAGTAAAACTTACTTCTTTATTTAAAATCTTTCTTGCAGGTTTTTTTGTCTCAATATCGTAGTTGTTAAAACTACTTTTTTTAATTGACGAGCATATTAAAATTTTTCCCTCTGTACCTTCGGAATTGATTAAAAAACATCTGAGTATATGTAGTGATTTGAGAGCTTCTGCTCGCATTGTCGGTTCAGCATCAGATTCACTGTTTTTATCATCGCTTCTATCAGTGTTTATATTTAAAACTTCCGAAATGATTTACGGTATGGAAGCTTCACCATTAGTAGCGATCTCGTTGTCAATAACTGCATTTGTCAGTTCATCTTGTATATTGTGCAGCTTGCTTTCCGTAGTTTTTGTTCAAGTTCAAATAGGGCACATCATTGTCGTCGTCTTCGAAGGATAATTCTTCACATTCTGGAAGCCAAGCATGTCTAAAAATATTTTCAATGGTTTTCTTTGATACCATATTCCAATTCTTGTCTAAATAACACATAGCATCTGACACAGACATGTGAAATTTCTCTTTTTGATCAGCTGCAGAAATGTAGTCTTTTAGAAGTAGCTTTCATACATTTATCTTAAAATTTTGAATAATCCCTAAGGGTTGTGCAACACTTGTGCAGTTTGAAAGTGAAAAAACGAGTTCAATCGAATTTAAATTGGGAATCATGCAATGGTCAATACAGTTGCTTGTAATGATAGCCACTTTTCTTTTTTTCATCTGTCTAAATTTCTCCAGATGTCTAATTTTTTTTCCCCAAATGCTTATTGTCATCTAGGCCAATTGGTTCCCAACGTAAGATGTAGGCAAAGATATGCAGTTTTTCAAACAACAAGGCTTTAAGAAATTACCAATAACTAATGGAGTCAATTTCACTGAGCCATCAACATTCACTGCTAATAAAATGGTCAACCTTTCTTTGCTTTTATTCCCACTGCTACATTTTTCGTTCTTAAAAATAAGTTTTATCCGACAAAACACGAAAAAACAATCAACATTCATCAAAATTAAAAACATCACAAGGTTTGTACCTATTGAGAATGTCATTTTACGCCTGTTCCTTCCATTCTTTTACTTGTACACTATGATAAACATCAGTAGCTTCAACACACATCTTTTAAATAAGATTGTGCAGTAAGTAAAACTTTAGTGACCTTCCGTTGCTGGTAGTAACATTCGGTTTTCATAGTTCAGCAGTAATTTCCAAAGACTTTTCTTTTAAGATAATCTATAATATTGGAACATTCTGCAATCTGGTATATTTTATCCAATTAAAAAGAGCTTTCTCAAATGTTGAAAGTTGGAACACATTGTTGCTTTCTCTTTTAATTGATCACATCTTCTGCATAAAAGATTTGGACCCTAAAATGTTATTTAGTTCATTCTCGTTATTCCATGTGTCTTCGCGAAAGCTGCTTTCGATAGGTTCGATTTTTCAAATTTTTCTATCAATTTATTTTTTTCCCGCAATTGCCAAATTTTTTCATATTGCTGATAAGTTGTATTCACAAAGAACAAGGACAATTAATAAAAAAACGAACACTTTGCATGCCAGCAACAAGTAATGAACAATGCAAGGACCTAAAAACACTTGATTTTCCTTTTCTCTGGACTGAGAATAATTCTCATTTGGTCACAAGGAATGATGGCATGTTTTCCGAGAATCGGTATCTAATACCATGGTGGAAGGAGAAATCCCCAGAGCCTTGGGAGATCTTTCCGATAGGAAAGAATTTCTCTCATCGCCTTCAACAGGAGTAGACATATCAATTTTTGACCGTGGAAAGCTTTGATGTGGGAAAACGAGTTCTTTCCCCTTCTCCTGTATCTGCCATATTTGACTTTGACCGATAGTAGTCCAATCAGCAGTCTCCAGTGCAAGACTCGTCTAAATATGTCGGACGCGAGAGAGGGGTAGGAATGGCATCAAGTGACGTCATTTATGAGTGTTCTACCTCTTGGAACATCCTTGGCTGAAAACCATAAGACGAGATCTTATTCGGCCAGGCTCGGACTGGCCCATCGGCCCGAAGGCCGGTGCGCCCTCGTCCAGAGAAAACTTTGCGTCCCTAAGTGCCTAACCCGCTCCAACATTTTCCCCCTTGTTGTACACATGCATTCTGAGTAGTGTACGGATTTTCGAGAATTCGTTTAGGGAATAATCATCAGTCAACAGACAGACAGCACAAGAAAGATATTTTTTATTATAACAAAGAAATTAAAGATACATCGAAACAATTTTAGGATCGGAAACCCAAGTAGGCATCTTTGCATGCGATTGAGAGAGAAAACGTGCATCCAGGGAAAACTTTAGTAGTCACGGCGCCCTGGGCTGGATATTTTTTCATCGTTTCTTTGAATTTCTTTTAGATTTTAACCAAATATTTTGCATATTTTCAGTCCTTTAGTTTTTAGTACCTTGTCCCTCCTTCTCATTTTAAAGCCGGACCTGAATGCACCTGTAATTAAAACCGTGCTTTATAAAAATAACTTGAGAAAAGGAAGAGATAAATATTAGAAGGCAAAAAACCTTTTATGGTGCTTTTGTTGTTGATTGGGAAACATGATCTTACTTTTCGAGACTACAAATTTGATGACATTTCATGGATTACAATCCAGCAAGCTGCGGAATTCAACGGCCAGCGTTTTTTTTTTTTTTTTTTTTTTTTTTATTCACAAAATCTACAACATAATTTTCGGTTAGTAATCTCCGCTTTATTTAATGACAGACTTTCATTGGTTAAATATCTATTAAGAAATTCTAGCATGTATTTCAAATAAAAATTGTTTCATTTAATCATGGAAAAATATATTATTAAATAAAGCGATGATTATATAGAGAAATTATGACAGGTTTTTTTTATAAAAAAAAAAAACGCTGGCCACAGGATCCTGCAACTTCCAGGAATACGATCCCTGAAGAATTTCTCTCAATTGTCGAAATTTAAATATTTCCATTGATGTCTAATTATGATAAGAATTTTGTAAATCATGGGAGTAAATTATTTTAGCAATTTTGGGCTGATAAAGCGAATTTCTTGGTGCACTTTTTTTGTCGAAACCTTTTAATAGTGAAATACCAATTCAGCATTTTATGTATACATAAGTTCATTTTTTTAAGGATGAAAAATGCCTCTTACTACAAGGTACCTGACTCCTGAAAGTAATTGCTGTCAGACCTGAAAGTAATTGCTGTCAGATTGTAATAAAAATTGAATTTGTCTCATTTTTAACTGACTGATAACTGATTCTTATTACGTTTAAGAAATAAACTTTAAAAAAAAAAAAAAAGAAAAAAAAAAAAAAAAGATTGAAGCTCTTAGCAGCACCACAGCAACTCTACTTGGCACTTAGTGCAAAAAACCTTCTTAGTTCTTATATCAACTTTCAGTGCATCAAAGGTAATAAATGGAATAAAAGTAGTTACCCCTTACTAATTCCGATAAAATTAATCATAAAACAATCTCTAGGAACCAATAGACTGGGTATAATGTCTACTAATTATTGTTATGTATAAATTAAGTTTCTGAAGACGGTTACATTTAAAAAAATTGTACCAACTTTGAATTTTCAAAAAGTAACACCCATTTTTGACATCTTATTTCAGTTTCTTGTATCCAAACAGCCAGAAAATGGCATTGTTTATCCATATTATCTTAAATCTTGATAGAGTTAAAAGAGTTTCAATTTGAGGATGCTAAAGTTAAACCCATTTGAGAAACATTAATTTATATCTTCATAAAAGTCATCTAATTTATTCTTTATTAATTTATTAAAGAGATACGCTGAACAGACCCAAACATAGACATTTTTCTCTATTCAGAAACATTCTTTTAATTATTGAAACTATTAATAAATTCATATTAAAAAATTATGAATTATGGTATACATTAATTTTTTAATTAAGTTCCAACCACAATCGTTAAACACGTCGATGTGTAAGTTTAAGGCTTATTTGAATAAGTATTTTTCAAGATACAGAAAAATTTTACCTTTCCATAATATAAGGGGAACATCAAAAGACCCAAAGAAAAAAAATAGTAGATACTTATCGAAAACACTTTGTAGTATTATTTTAACTTTAAGTAAGTTTATGATAAATTTAAAATTACTGTATAATTTTACTGGTGACAAATTGAGTTTCTTTCGGTACTTTTTCTTCTAATATCTTCATTTTATTTTCCGAAATTTATGGATAAACGCCTAACACTGTTTGTTTTATAACTGTATTAAGATTTAAGAAAATTATCTAAACTATATTTCTTTCTTGTCTGGTAAGGACTCAAATAGGGTGTCAAAAATGGATGTTACCATTTGAAAAATCAACGTTCATGCATTTTTTAATATATAGACAATCCCCAAAGCAAAATTTATAAATAGCATATAATTAGTCGATATTGTTATCAATCAATTGATATGTCTTTTTTATAGGTCATTTGCAGGAGGCGGGGTGATCACTTTTTCCCCCATGATCCATATAAGCCATCTATTGTCAAAAGAATAAAATAAAAAAGCGACAACCTTGATATCACTTATCTACTATAAGCTAATCTGTGTTCAACTTGCTGGAACTTTTAGATATTACATGATTCACTTTAGAAAATTGCGTAACATTCAGTAGATTTTATGAAACTTTAAACACGTACGTAGAATATAGCGAAACCTTCTATTTAGACTATTTAGATTAGAGATATAATTTTAAGCCATTTTCATATTAGGTGCTATGCGAATGTGTTAAACCATGTCAAGCTGGATACAACACAAGCAAGTAAAATTAACGTGAGTTCGTTAACCTTTTCAACGCGGCAGTACCTCATGTGAGTGGTCTACTAGATACATGATTCTATTTTTGTATTCTATTCTCACCACTATATTTTAAAAGTACATTTTTTAGTAAGTTTCTCTTGCTCACATTGTCAAAGTGCAAATAAAAATGTTTCTTAAGAAAAAAGTGGTGTCAACCGAGAAGTTCGTGTAAGCGATGCTTGTCCCTGGGAGAAGTATTTCGACCGCAAAACTTAAATATTTTTGCGCCCTCTGAAAATCCAAGGTCTGCGCCCTTTTCCCTGGCCCAGTCCGACCCTGTATTCGGCCAATGGTGTGCTGTGTCTTCTTTCCACCCCAGCGTGTGTGTGCGTATCTAGTCACGTGGTATGCAATATTATCACAATCTCAAAAGCTGAGTTTAGACGCTTGTTTTGCCTTCCTTCAAAACTTGTCAAGGAAAAGCTATTAACAGCCATTCTTCTCCAACTGTTTGTGGTTATTCACAAAAGGATAGGGAGATTCAGCGATGGAAAGACGGTTAGAAGATTAGATCGACTTGATGGAAAGATTTTTTCTCCTTCAGAATGTCTCTATGTTTTCTTCTAAAGCTATTAAAGATGAAAAGTAGTGATGCAACAAATAATGGTTTGGCCAAATAACCGAATACCAATTATTCGGCCACTGAATAATGAACTCATTTTTGTCTAAAAACAAAATATAGTATGGCACTATATGTACAATTCTTGTATATTTGACAATTAAAATGTATTATTTTCTTTTCAAAAAATTATTTATGTCCAAATTTAATTCTTTAAAGCATTATTTTATTCTGAAAAAATATTTGGCTATGTTCGGCCTAAAATTGCGTCTAAAATATAATCTCCCCTCCCCCCCCCCCCCCCCCCCCCAAAAAAAAAAAAAAAAAAAAAAAAAAAAAAAAAGCTTAACAAAAGTTCCCCATCAGTTACTGTGCAGCTATATTTTAGTAGATATTATGTATATTGTTACATTTTAAAATAATGACAACTATTTTAAAGTATTAGAAAACATAAATTTCAACTTTTAGTTGAAAGAAAATAAAAAATAAGAAATCTTAATATCTTAAGAAAAATCACTGATGGAAAGGAATATCTTCTAAAATGGTGGGAAGAAACAAGTGTAGACTTTATAAAGCTCACAATTAACAAAAAAGACGTTTTTTTTTTTGTTTGTTTTTTTTTGCTATGCCAGCAAACAGCAAGCACTGTTAAGAAGTGTATAGCAAATGTTTTAGATTTAGAGGAAGGAAATATTTGTAAGGAAAATAAATTTTAAAAAATATTGACTATGTAGTATCTTAGGTACTATATTGTTGCAGTTTAATAGATATTATGTATGCTTTTGCTGTTATATTTTAAAATAAACACAAAATTTTAAAAGTACTAGACAATATAAATTTCAAGTTTCAGATGAAAGAAAATCTAAATTAAATAGTGATGCCAAACATACATAATAAAAAAAATTTAGTACTTGCATTTATTTTATTATTTAATAAGAATTAGTAACACGCTTAAAAAAATACTTAAATTATATTTAACTTTTAAGTGTATTTCACTCAAAAAAGAAAAACTTAATTATTGCAGCATATACGACTTAAATATTTATGTTCTTTATAGGTCTAATTAAAGATATCATTGAAAGAAAGATTTTTTTTATGTAACGAGGGATAAATATTAAATTTCCCGTTAGACTTTAAAAAATTAGAATTTGCTTGTGTTGCTCTATTAGGAAAATTTTGAATAGATTAACTTTAAATTTTATGGATTACATTAGCTTATTACAGATACTTTTTGCACTTATTGATAAAGCATAAAAATTTTAACATGATTTATAAATTACTTTCTTACATAAAAATGAATAGATAAAACCCATTCAGGGTATGAAAATGTTAAATTAAAAAATTTTGCATTTCTCACAGTATTGGCCAAGGCCGAATAATGAACTTGATATTCGGCAGATAGGCCGATGCATCTCTAATGAAAAGCACCGTGTGACCACAAAAAAGATGCCAAGAGTTGAAAATAGTTGAATGATACATCTATTCGGACCTTTACACCTTAAAAAGAGGAAGGAAAAAGCATAAAACTATAGGATATTTTTCAATAAAAAGGGTGACAAATGTGACCATATATCATATAGTAGCCATTAGAATCTGACCATATAGGCAGTGTATTTTAACACGTAATACCTGTCCAGTCAGTACGGACTTACAAAAAGTGACCTTATAAGCGGTGACCATATATCGGGTACTGACTGTATTTATTAATCCTATTAATTTATACTTTCTAGTATTTCACCGTCCTACATTGAATCCATTATCTGAATATAATAAAATAGTTTGTCTAAATTTAGATGCTGCAAAACGCAAACAGTTACCTGCTTGGATACGAGAAGGATTAGAGAAAATGGAACAGGAGCGCATTAAAAAGGCTGAGAAAGAAAAGGCAGAAAAAGAGAAAGCTGAAAAATTAGCAAAAGCTAAGTTAAATTCTGATACAGATTTAAAAGACGATGTGTCTAATCCTGTGTTAGTAAAATCAAAATTTGTAAGTATAAATTATTATGATCTCTGTTCTTCCATCTGCTGATTCTGAACTCTAAGCAATTTAGTATGACTAATTTGCTATCAATTTTTTAATAAAATGTAATTTTAATGCTATATAAAAATATATGAAATTTTTTTTCTGCCCATTGTTTCTTCACATAGTAATTTTTTAATATTAGGACAGTGACAGTGATGCAGATGTGGATGCTGATGCTGATGCTGAAGAAGATAATGTAAGTATTATTAAAAAAGTTGAAGTCCGTAAAAGAAGTCCCTCGCCTGTTGAAGATTTTAGAACTGAAGAAGAGAAACAACAAGAATATGTAAGTTTAATAATTCCATGATTCTTCTGCTTTTCAAAAATGACAAATTCTTTTTTAGTAATTTTATTGTATACATACAATAATATTATTATTATCATATTAGAATTATCTATTTTAACTAGATTTAATAACTTGTAGATTTTACTGCTCAACTTTTCAGGAATAAAGTTATCTTCTAGGTACTGCAATTTCACACTTTGTACTCTCTAAACATATATATAAAATGCAAATTCATATTTCATTCTGGCTATTTATAATTTGAGTTCTGCTAAATAGATTTTGATGAGACTCAGTGATAATTTTTCAGGGATTATTTTAGTATCTCTCTATTCTAAAAAAATAAAGAAACTGACGCTGTCACTGCTGCCGCCGTAAATGATTTTTTTGTGACTGGGAATCTTTCTTCACTAATATTAAGAAATCGACTGCCTACAAAAATATGTAAATTAGTAGTATTATACAGAAATGTTTGATAAACATGCTGAAGTGGGCAGTTTTTAAATCAAAGAATTATTTTAAGAGCTATTTAATGTTAAAGTTGGTCAAAAATGTTTTATAGGAGAAAAAACTATACATAGGAATTTAATAATTTTTCAAAGGATATAGAAGCTCGTGGTTTGCAGACCGCATTTATTTTTTTAATTTGACTAATTTTTTGAAGGTTTTTTCCATTTTTAAATTCAAATTTTCAATAATTCGAGAGATGTCTTTTATATATTTTAGAAAATGTTATTATTTTAAATTGTTGACAATTGTAAACTAGTTGTTGGAGGCCCACTGTATTACTTACCCATCATAGATATGCATAAAATAAAACATGTATAAACTACTTATAAAATGCATTGCAATTCCAAAATAATATTTAAATATTTTTAATACATAGTAATCCCTTATTACTGAATTGTGGGAATTTTTTTATTATGCCGTCGACCTATTTCGACAAATTATGTCAATCGCCAAGCTATACAAATTGGCATAATTTTTATTTTAAATAACAAAAGAACATATAAATTAGTAAAAGATTAATAAAAACACAAATAAAACATTGAATTAAAAATCACTTGATGGCATAACAAACACGTGTAATGTGTTTAAGTCCAGGGACGGATCCAGAGAATCGTTTTGGGGGGGGGGGGGGGGGGCGATACCGAGTGACATATAATCAACGTAGTCATACTTTCTGTTGCTCAAATCCTTCCTTGCAGTTAATTATTAAATGAATATGAAATTAATGCGATTTAAAAATATTACAGACTCTCGATTATCCGACATCCTATTAACCAAAACACTCGGTTATCCAGCACTCTTATTTTATAATCCACCCTCTCCACAAAATATCGTTTATTGTTACTTATTAGGTCGTAAAATGAAAAACGTTATAACAGAATTTATTTATTAAATGTCTTTTTTTTTTCTTTTTCTGTTTACTCTTATACTATGGTAATTATTTATCTTATTTTTCGTTCTTTTAGTTATGGTAAACAACGTTAATAACACAACCCTGCGATGATTATCTTTTTAAACTTTTGATAATTGATTTTGATGTAAGACTTTTTAAAAATTTGCGATTTATGGAAAATCCTAACGTGATGACATGGTAAAAATGAAGATCATTTTTGGATTCAGCACTAAAAAATACATAAGAACCAATTATCGAAAGCTGAAAAACATAACCATCACATCCATTTTTTAATATCAGATTTCTGAAAGAAAACAGTCTCTGAAAAAGGATCCCCTTCAGAAATCTGACTGGCCTTTAACATACTAGAAAGTCAAAATGTGTCATCTAAGTGGTGTGTATACCTCTTCACTGGCGCGGATCCAAGGAATGGGGGGAGAGATCGCCCCGATCGCCTCTCCCCTTTGGATAAAAAAATATAAATCCACAGATTATCGCGAATTTCGACAAATGGTCGCCTAAAATAATCAATTTCGTCCATCGTTCGCAAATAAAAAAAAACGCGAATTTTGTCAAAGGATCATGTAAAAAAACGCGAATTTCGTCAAAGGATCGCAGAAAAAAAACGCAAATTTCGTCAAAGGATCGCAGAAAAAATGCAAATTTCGCGAAAGAATCGCACAAAAAATGCGAACTTCGTCAAAGAATCGCGAAAAAAATACGCTAATTTCATCATAGGTCCGCGGAAAAACGCACAAGTAGCACCAGGAGGAGATTCCCCTCGGTGCGCATCCACGGGGGGGGGGGGGGGGGGTGTCTTTCTTTCAAAGAAACTGCAATTCTAATTTATGTATAACGATATTTTTGAGGAGTGCTTTATTGTTTGAGAAAAGAATGGAATTCATAGCAATTTCCAAAGAAAGAAAGAAACAAGAAAAAGAAAGGTCCTTTGAAAAATTCAAGCATCTTAATGTTTTCTGAAGAAAACCAATAATGTGTTAAAAATATACTGTTATTTCCACCCACATTGGTAAATTTCAAGGGTATTTCATGAATGAAAAAAAAATGATTATGTCCTAATCCTAGTCAGTTAAAAGCTAAAATGAGTATGGTGTGTTGATTTCTTAAAAACCAATTTAAATTAAAATAATAAAACTTTGTAAAAAATCACCATAAAATAAAAGCAAAACATAGGACGTGTTTCGAGCTAAAAATATAACAGCCTGTCATCGGCTACAGTAAACACGTGTCCGTAAGCGGACAAGGTCAAAAATGAACTGAAAGGGAGAGAATGTTGCAAAGAATGCGACAGATGGTGCTAGCTGAAAGGGGTACATACAGAAGAGAAAAGTGTTGCCAAAACAATAGAAGAGAAATTGATAGGGAAAAATGGAAATAAAAGAAATAAAAAAAATTAAAATTAAATAAAAGAAGTAAATTAAAAAATATAAATAATAATAATAAATAAAGAAATATAAAAGAATAAAACAAGAAAAAACCAAAAGACCCTTTTTTTTACAAAATAAAAAGAATAGAAACAAGAAAAGAGGGAAAAGAATTACAAAAGTAATTTCCACACTGGAGATAGGAAAGGAGATGATGGGAGATCATTGACAAGATTAGCAGAATTTTTAGAAATAAAATATGCTTCATGAAAATCCAAGTGAGAGGGAGAGGCAGGGGAAGAAATAATTTTGGCCATGGAGAAATTGAAACAATGGCTGGAAGACCAACAGTGAGAAGCAATCGAAGATTTAGAGATTTCTTGATTTGCAATATACCTCTGATGCTCGCCTAATCTGAATTTTAAAGCTCTTTTTGTTTGACCAATATAACCTAAATTGCAAGAGCAAGGAATAAAATAAACACCTCACCGGTTCTCAGTAGGAATATGATCTTTTAGAGAAGAGAATTTAATTTTATTCATAGGTTTGAAGATAACTTTAAAATTAAAACGAGAAAGGATTTTAGCAATTTTAAAACTGAGAAGAGAATAAAAGGGCAGAACTATTATACAGTTAAAATTGGGAGGATTATTTGAATCAGAAAAAGGACGTTTAGGCTTATTAAATTTATACAAAGCTTTATCAATCAAAGAGGGATTATAACCACGAGCAAGGGCAAGAGATTTGAGATAATTAATTTCATTATTCAGAGTAGAAGAGTCAGAACAAATGCATAACGCCCTAAAAACAAAAAAGGACGCCACTTTTTGTTGAGGAGGATAATTTGAAAAAGCATGAGGAGGAAGAGATACAGCGAAAGGTTTTCTATAAACGGAGTTAGAGAACAGAGTAAATTGAATACAAGGATCAACAGAATTAACAAGAGAAAGGAGATTAGAAAGATCCAGGTCAGAAGGAATTAAAATGAAAGTATCATCAACATACCTAAACCAAAAAGGAAATTTATATAAACTGAAGAGTTTTTCTTCAATAAAATGCATATAAATTATCACATAAAAGAAGAGACAGTGGATTACCCATGGCCAAACCCTCAGTTTGAGAATAGAAAGAATTATTAAACTGAAAAGCAGTTTGCCTGACACAAATACTAACTAAATGCAGGATTTCATCAATCTCCATGGAAGAGTAATGAAATTCGCGCAACCTTCTTTCCAAACAATCAATTGCCCCTTGAACAGGCATGTTAGTGAAAAGGGATTTAACATCTAAGGAAACCATTATATAATTGCAAGGAGAAAGGCGTTTAATTTTATCAACAAAGTCAAAAGAGTTTTTCACAGTGTGAAAGTTAGTGTAAGATAAAGGAGCGAGTAACTTAGAAAGGAACTTGGCAAGTTTATAAGAAGCAGTACCAATATGGGAAACGATAGGGCGAAAGGAAAGAGTGGGTTTATGGACCTTAGGAAGAGCATAGAAACGAGCACAATTAGCGATAGAAGGGGTGACCAAACGTTTGGTGTTATCATTAAGAAAGACAGAATTTTTAATGACATGCTTGATATCAGATAAATGCTTAGTAGAAGGATCCTTCTTTAATTTAGAATATAGACCAGAGTTTAACATAGATTCAACGTGGGAAATATAATCAGATTTATTGAGAAGAACTGTTTGACCGCCTTTATCAGCCTTACTAATAAGAAGGTTAGGAACGGAATTAAGTTCATGCTTTTTAAAATCATCCTCCTCAACAAAAAGTGGCGTCCTTTTATACTTTTGTTTTTAGGGCGTTACGCATTTGTTCTGACTCTTCTACTCTGAATAATGAAATTAATTATCTCAAATATCTTGCCCTTGCTCGTGGTTATAATCCCTCTTTGATTGATAAAGCTTTGTATAAATTTAATAAGCCTAAACGTCCTTTTTCTGATTAAAATAATCCTCCTAATTTTAACTCTATAATAGTTCTACCCTTTTATTCTCTTCTCTGTTTTAAAATTGCTAAAATCCTTTCTCGTTTTAATTTTAAAGTTATCTTCAAACCTATGAATAAAATTAAATTCTCTCCTCTAAAAGATCCTATTCCTACTGAGAACCGGTGGGGTGTTTATTTTATTCCTTGCTCTTGCAATTTAGGTTATATTGGTCAAACAAAAAGAGCTTTAAAATTCAGATTAGGTGAGCATCAGAGGTATATTGCAAATCAAGAAATCTCTAAATCTTCGATTGCTTCTCACTGTTGGCCTTCCAGTCATTGTTTCAATTTCTCCATGGCCAAAATCATTTCTTCCCCTGCCTCTCCCTCTCACTTGGATTTTCATGAAGCATATTTTATTTCTAAAAATTCTGCAAATCTTGTCAATGATCTCCCATCATCTCCAGCGTGGAGAAATTACTTTTGTAATTCTTTTCCATCTTCTCTTGTTTCTTTTCTTTTTATTTTGTAAAAAAAAAAAAAGGAACTTTAGTTTTTTTCTTGTTTTATTCTTTTATATTTCTTTATTTATTCTTATTATTTATATTTTTTAATTTACTTCTTTTATTTTATTTTAATTTTGTTTATTTCCAATTTTTCCCTATCAATTTCTCTTCTATTGTTTTGGCAACACTTTTCTCTTCTGTATGTACCCCTTTCAGCTAGTGCCATCTGTCGCATTCTTTGCAATATTCTCTCCCTTTCAGTTCATTTTTGACCTTGTCCGCTTACGGACACGTGTTTACTGTAGCTGATGACGAACTGTTATATTTTTAGCTCGAAACGAGTCCTATGTTTTGCTTTTATTTTATGGTGATTTTGTACAAAGTTTTATTATTTTAATTGCTTCATATCACCAGTTTTCGCTGTCAACTTCGTAATTTGTTCTTCCCTTCTTTGCCCCGATCTTGCACCCGGTGGATGCGCACCTAGGGGAATCTCCTCCCAATGCTAATTGTGCGATAATTTTGGCCACCCTTTGATGAAATTCGTGTTTTTTCAGCGATTCTTTTGCGAAATTCGCGCATTTTTTTTCGCAATTCTTTGAAGAAATTCGCATTTTTCTTTAGAGATCTGTTGACAAAATTAGCGTTTTTTGCGTGATTCTTTGACGAAATTCGCGATTTTCCGCGATCCTTTGACGAAATTGGCGTTTTTGCGCTATTCTTTGACGAAATTTGCATTCCTTTTGCGATCCTTTGACCTGCGAACGATTGACGAAATTGATTTTTTTCGGCGACCATTTGTCGAAATTTGCGACAATCTGTGGATCCCTCCGTCCGGTGGATCCGCGCCTGTTTAAGTCCCAGTAGCAGAAAAATCTCCAAGTGTCTGCGACAGATATTTCAGGGACAAGAAATAATCTTCAGGTAAAATATTTTTACAATTGAAGCGTTAATTAATCAAACAATCACTTATCTGTAGCGTTTTTATGAATTTTATAAATTTTTATTAATGATAATTTTTTTGTATTAAGTAATAAAGAAGTAATAATATAAAGAAAAATTAAGGCTCAAAGAAAAAAAATCTGCAAAAGGGAAAAGAAAATCTGCGACTCCCGTCTCGAACTTTCTGCTACCAGGGTTTAAATCAAGTGAATGTGACATTTACGATAGGCCATTATTGGCATTTAATTTTATAGTTTGACGATAGTTTTTTGGTCGATGGGATAATCACATAGTACCGAATTGTGTAAAAGAAACATCCTTATAACTCCAAAAATGATAATCATATTGGCCAACAGTTTACTGCATCGGATTAAGCATCTTTTTTCCAATTAAAATATATCTTTGAATTGAAATTTGAATGAAATACAGGGTCATGAAAAATCGAAGAGTGTAGAAAATATGATTACAAATATCTCGGCAACTAATTATCCGATTGCCTTCATTCTTTATTCAAAAATTTTTTTTTTATTGTCTTTTATATTCACTCCTTAAAATAAACAATTTCGAAAAATTTTATCTACCTTTTATCAGAACGAAAATTTTGAGTCCGAAAAAAATAGTTCCGGATAATTGAGGTTACTAGTATTCAATAGGCTTCTTCCCATTATTACATACTAAGTACACACCCAATTTCAAGTCTCTATCTCAATTTATTCGGGAAATAGAGCATTTACAGACACACACACACACACATACGCAGAGAGATGGCCGGACGGCAGGCAAAAAAAAAAAAAAAAAAAAAAAATTCTAAAAATGTTTTTTGGAATCTCCAGTGTCTGAAACGTGTAAATCCGTCAAAAATTTTTTTTTAATTTTTAAAACGATTACAAGACTTACCCTATACTCCGTATGATGGGTAAGTAAAACAAGGCAAGGAATAATATTTCCTTTAAATTAAAAATTTATTTACATGTGACTATTATAAATAGAAAAAAAACTTTCAAATTAGAATTAAATGATTATGTGTGCAAAGCAGGAAAATATCGAAAATTGCATCATAAAAATTGTATTTTGATGTGAATATTAAAAAGGAAAGAAAACTTTAAAATAATGAATTCATTAATATGTGTTAAAGGCAGTAAATGGGGGAAATTATGTCATACTTAAAATAGACAAATAATAACATTGCCAACCAGTTTAAATTTAAAAATATATTTACACGGGAGATTTATTTCACATTTTAAGATGGTCTTTTTAACTATTGTTGCCAATTCTAAGATAGCACAAATAGTAATATTTCCTTTCTAACAATAAAAATATTTCCCCGTTAATATTAAAAAGAGAAAGAAAGCTTTGCTGGAGATTACATCAGATTTAAAATGATTATTTAAAATGTCTTATTTAAAACAATTTTCTTAAAGTATTGTTAAAAAATACCAAGAGGCAAAGGCTCTGTTGACTTAGTTCTTTTTATATTAGCTGATTTCCAAATGTTTAACTAATCTTATTTAATCAAATACGAAAACAACCATTAACAGCAGCTGATTCAACCTTAAAATGCCTCAGTAAAAGGAAAATGAATGAAAACCCATTTACTGGCCGATCAAATTAGCATGTTTTTAGTTTGAACAGGAGTTGGCGAGCCTAGCTTGTAGGGGGCAGATCCTCCTAGTATACTATGTTGCCTAGTATACTATAGTATACTACTATTTCTATGTTGCTCAATTATAGAGCTATGAGGGGTGAGTTTTGTAATCAGGTGAACCCGATTATGAATGTTACCCTTTTTAAAAAGTTCTACTGATCATATTTTTATGGTACTTGCATTGTTTTATAAATAATTTTTCAGAGTATACAACTTTTTTTTTTTTTTTTTTAATATGCTATATTGCTTAATTATAGATCCATAGGAGAAAATTCTGTAATCAAGTAAAGCGATTATGAAAGTTTAACCTGGTAATGACCTGGTAATAAACCTGGTAATGGTGTGGTGCCAAAAGCAATATCACAGGCATGAAAGAGTTCCTCCTAAAGGAGGAATTCCACCTTTTTAAAAGCAAATTTGGACATTCTCTGGATTGATGCAAAAATGCAAAGAAAATATTAGAATCATATGGTGAGAAGGGGGGGCGGGGGTCTAGAAAACTCAATAATCAGACATTTTGTCTACTAAAATCTTGGAATTTGTTTCTGAAAAATTAAAGGTGAGCTTTTATTATAAGTATATGAAAGTCATGTAAATCAAGTTTTTTAACTAGGGAAAAGAAGTTTCCATAAGGATCTTTTTGAAATAAAACATTTTATTCTATTTATAAAACACTTCTGGGTAATTTCAGTGATGCATTTTTGGAAATGTATTTCTGGAGTAAAGATCAATTTGACGTGCATATATTTAGCATAGAGGGTTTTTTTTTTTTTTTTTTTTTTTTTTTTTTTGTCTTAAACAGTCAAATCATTCAAAATAATACATTTATTTTGAAAAATTAATCTCTGTACTTCACATAAGCTCATCAGATACATTTGGATGGATTTACACTTTTTATAGCAAACTGTTTCCAATTTTCTTTTTTGATTTAATGAATTTATACATTTATTGTTATTTATTTATTTATTTTTCTTTTAATACTTTCTAAGTTACAAAAAGAAAGTAACAATTATATGTACAGTTATAATTCCTTTTATTGTAACCGTTAAAATGTATCTAAATTATAAGAGTTTGGCCTTATTGTATAGATGGAAAAAATTTTCCACCTTTTTCCCTTTCATGCCTGATATCACTAATTGCTGTGTTCAATTCTTCTCCATGCATAGCAAGAATGCCTTCATTTAAGTTATATTTATTTCAGTCAAATAAATCTTAAGATAAAAAATAAATAACATAGTAATATATTTTAACTATATCAATTTTGTTTTCATAGTGACTAGATAGTACTCATTAGTCCTGCAACATGACCCGAACCTGTAAATTCCATTTTAAGTCAACCCGACCCAAACCCGACAAAAAAAAAAAAAAAAAAAAAGAAAGAAAGAAAAAAAAAAAAATCCTCGACCCTGAACCTGCAAAAATTATTTTTGGCAACCTGATCTGAACACGAGGTATTTCAACCCACAATGAAATAAAAGTAAATCATGTTTTAATGCCATTATGAAAAAAAATCTCCAATTGTATCTCTAATACCATTTTTATATTTCTCATAGAAGAATTAACAAATCTATATTCTTTAATATGCAAATATAGTAAAACCTCTGAATAGTATACCCCTCGGGATCGTTGAATAGAGTCAAACATTGGGTCGCGTTATATCGAATTTTGTCTTTTTTGCTCAGAATGAATCTAATTTTCTTTCTGCAGGTCAGGTTCACTCTAGAAAAATTCTTGCAGGTCATATATAAGTTTTTTGCCACTCAGATTATTGGGATTTTCACAAAGTTTGAGCACAAATATATGTTTCAGAAGAAAAGAAATACGTATTTGAATTGGAATCCTGCACGGGTCGAGTTGTACCCGAACCGTGGAAAATTGGGAAAAAGGGACAACAATAATCAAATACTAAAAAATTTAATCAATAATCAAGACCTAAACTTCTTACATATGGATAAAACTAGAAAATTAGCCATAATGAACAAAACTGACTAATATAAACATGATGGGAGGAACTATAGAAGAAATGGATACAGAAGTAATTTAAAAAGACCCCTGAATAAATTAATCAAAGCTTCAAATGATCTAATAAAATCAAAGATTTGGCCAATCGAAGATAAACCAATGAAATGTAACTTCACACCGTACATTCCAATGACATTTGGGAAATTAAAGGGCCATAAAACGCCATATGAACTGAGACCCATTGTAAACAAAATAGTAAGCCCAACGTACGATTTAGAAAAGTGCATGAAGGTACAGTATGTGAAAATGATTCCCCACTCAGATATTTCCATTAATTCAACAAAAAATTAAATACAGAAATTAAATAAATATAAACTGCAACATGACGATCATATGATAAGCTTAAATGTAAAAAACCTATACCCATCAATTAATTTAAAAGAAATAACAAATGTAATCAATAATGCCATTAAAATCCATTACACTGAACCAAATATAAATACAACTCTACAAAGTGCAACAAATCTTATTCTTAATGAAAGCTATTTTAAGTTTAGTAACAAAATATATAAACAAATATAAACCAGAAATCCACCCGTGGCTTAGATATATAGATGATATATTCATTATCACAGCTAAGCACATTAACCTAAAAAACCTTCTCGACGTACAAAGTTAACTCATATGATAAGAACATTCAATTTACTATGGAAGAGGAAGCAAATCATTCAATCAAATATTTAGACATAAAATTAACTCACAAAGTTAATAAAATAAATACTACTGTATGTAGAAAACCAACGGAAAACCAAAATATAATTTCATTCAAAGACAACACTCCATTACATACAAATTAACAGCCCTAAATTCCCACATTAACAGAACTCTATATGTTTGTTCAACAGGAGAATTGAAAACATAGGATTAAATGCAGGGCACCCCAAAAAACTATAAATAAACTTATTCAAAGGGTAAGAGAAAGAATAGACCTGATCACAAAAAAAATTCCAATATACATTCCCCCCCCCCCCCCCCCCAAAAAAAAAAAAATAAAGAAAATAATTGCCTATTAATCGAAAAATGAAATTTTAAGAAAATATTATTTAGAAGTGATGATTTGTAATTAGAATACTACACTTGTTGATGACAAATTAGCAATTTACTATATTTGCCACTTTTGAGCAAAAGTGCAGGGTTCCCAGCGTCATGGAAAGTCGGGGAAATTTCAAAATATATAGGAAAAGTCAGGGAATTTACAAATATTTCCTAAAAAGTTATGGAAAAGTCTTGGAGAAAAAATGAAAAATGACACTAAATTCATCAAATAGTCTTGGGAAAAAAATCACAAAATTCATCAAATAATCGGAAAAAAAAAAAAAAAAAAAAAAAATTCTAGAAATTTGGAAACGATCACAGAAAAAAATCACTAATTTTGACAAAGGATTGTGAAAATAAGTAGCAAATTTTGTTGTATGCCCATTTGTTCAGAGAATTTTTCGAGATTTGGTCATGGAAAGTCAGGGAATTTGCCAGTCATATTTTGCTGGGAACCCTGAAGTGTGTTGTGTACAACAGAAAAGTAGCAAAATAAGTTAAGAAGATCCTTTAAACTTAGTAAGGTTCTTTAAAATGCTGTAAGCATGTGTGCGTAGGGTGAGGATACTGTTATTTAGATTGCAACTATAAGCTATGTATAGTGTAAATTTGATGACTATTAAGAAAAGTAGCATATATTTAAAGTTGTTGACTTTTATTTAACTGTTAAGAGTTTTTTTTTTTTTGCAAAGTAGGTGTTGAATGTTTTAATGATGAAAATTTACTGTAAATTTTCTCATAGCAATGCATTAGTAAATGGCAATTTCATTATTATTATTATTAATGGTTTATCAAATCTTTACTTTTAAAAATTATCAAGGAAAATGTTGAATTTTGTAATGGTTCTTCTAAATAAATTTAAGGTTTAAAAAAAAATATATATATATTAATGTAAGCCCCCTTTAAAAAAATTAGTTTCTGGTAACTTAATATTTCTTGGTTAAATTCGAATAATGCTGTATAATTTTGAGCATAAATGCGGATTATCTTTTTAAGTCTCATTGGTAGATTTACATTGTTTTGTTTGCATAATAAGCATCACATCGTACAAAATGCTATTCAAGTCAAGATTTTATCTAATTTCTACAATAGTTAGATGTTTAAAAGTTAATAGGTACATAAATATCCTTGTTGGCCTTTCATAGTCTTATGTACATTTTTTTTTTTTTTTCAATCAAATTACATTGGTATGAAAAAATAAAGGAACAACTATAAAAATTCATAAAACTTGAATAATTTTGGGTCAATCCGTTTCAAGTGACTCAGCACTGGTTGCTTGACAATTTTTAAAAAATCTGAAAATTTTCCTATATCAATCTAACATGATGGAAGTTCAAAATAACTATTGTTTCAATTTGTGTGTGTGCATGACGACTATTTTTCTTTCATCGTGTGCAGCAATTTTCTCACATTGAAATGTTTATGGAATTGTAAATATTTCATCTTTTATTTCTCCAATTCAAGTGGGGTTCAAAGCAATATGTTCAGAATAAAATGGGCTAATAGTTTGATAATAGAGTGGTTTCTTAAAATAATTCCTTATTGGTGAAATTTCAGCATAAAGTTTAAGATTATTTTTCAAAATCTGTCTGTTTACAAGAGGAGGTTTTTCTATCAAGGAAAACTGCCAGCATGACATAATTTTTTTTTACAATTAGGCCAAAAGTACTTGTACTCACATGCCTAGTCCCAGATCTGGAACTTGATTTCTCTTTGTTAAAAAAATTCCCTTTAAAATTTTCAAAAATTACACTTTTAAGGCTTTGATATATCTGGTGGGACACAAGATAATAATCTGAAGTTCTGGTTTCTGATAGTATTTTATGGTAGTGTTATGCACAAAAAATTTCAAGATGGAGATTTGACTACAAGCTGAGATATGGGAAGGGCAATATGTCAGAACAGTACTACTAAACTATTATTGTTTTATTGTAGTCACAGGTAAGTATTTATCTCAGAGTGTCATTTAATTTTATTATTATTATTATCTTTAAATAATAGTAAAGAGAAAAAATAGCCTTTTGCAAAGCTTAGCAATTAATTTTTTTTTTAAGTTATGCCTAAGGCCTACATTTTGTATGGTTTCAGTAATTTTTGTTTTAAGTAATTTTAGTAACCAAAAGAAACCTCAATAATTTTACATAAAAAAAAAGAATATTTTTATACAAGACATGGGTCAAAAACAGAAAAGGAACAGGGAAAGATAAAAGCTGTTAATGTTGGCTGGCATACTTGTTGAGACATGATCAAATGTGTCAAAACACATTCCTGCTTCTTGGTTTAAAAACCAAAATTTCAATGCTTCTTACCAGTCCCTGAAACTTGTTCCTACCATAAGTATGTTCCTGTAAATGAAACTTTTATACTATGGTACCATGCAATGCATCAGCCTCAAGTAATTTTCAGAAAGTAAAGATATCCAAAATCCTTTCAAAGTGTATACTGGAGAAAAATGACATTGTTGCATGTATGTATGATAAGAAGTGGTATCTTGGAACTATTAATAAAGTGAGCCTTGACCAAGTTCATTTCTATGAGCCATCAGGGCCAAGAACTTCATTCAAATTATCAAGAGATGACAAGACTTGATTCCTTCAAATAAAAATTTGAGAAAGATCATCCCTATAGAACTGACAACAGTAACTGGTTGAACTCATAACACCTCAACTAAATTGTGTGAAGATATTTCTCAGATCTTTGTTGAACTTATATAGTCTCTTAGTAAATTAATTATCTGTTATTACTGTTTTCAATAAACCATATTTTGTGTGTAAATATTGTAATAAAAGAGATAAATCTAATTCATCCTAAGGTACTCGTAATAGCATTTGTTGATATCTTGTCCTCACCATATCTCAGCTTGCAGTCAAATCTCTATCTTTACATTTTTTGTGCATAATATTGCCATAAAATACTATCAGAGACCAGAATTTTAGATTCTTATCTCGTGCCCCACCAGAGATATCAAAGCTTTAAAAGTACGATTTTTTATAGCAAAGAGAAAGAAAGTTCATATCTGGAATTTTGTGTGTGAGTACAAGTATTTTCTGCCTATTTGTAAAAAAAAATTGTGTCATGTTGACAGCATTAGTTTCTGAAAAAAACTTCCTTTTGTAAACGGGCGGATTTTGAGAAAAATCTTAAACTTTATACTAAAATTTCACCAGTAAGGATTTATTTTGGGAAACTATTTTATTACCAGACTTTTAGCCCATTTTATTCTGAACAAATTGCTTTAAACCCCACTTGAATTGGAGAAATAAAAGATGAGATATTTACAATTCCGTAAACACTAGGATGAAAGAAAATTGTTGCACACCTTGAAACAAAGATGGTCGCTATGGGCAAACAAAAATTAATAAAATTAAAATAATAGTCATTTTGAACTTCCATCATGTTAGAGGAGTTGTACAAAAAATTTCAGATTTTTAAAGAATGGTCAAACAACCAATATTAATATATCAATTGTTCAGTACGCGGATAAGAATCTCAACTATATTGGCAAACACACACAAAAAAAAAAAAAACAGAAATTGAGCGCTCGCAATTTGGCGAGTCTGATTGTTCGTTTACTCATTAAATGAAGCATTTTGGTGAAATGGCGAGCAGCAGCTAGAACCCTGGATGTCCCTGACCAAAATTCAAGATTTACAGCAATTTTCCATACTGTAGATTAGACTATCCAAAAGTGTTTGCGGTAGCAAAGTGTATTCAAAATGAATAATGCTTCGGAGCTCCTGGAGAGTGTTATATTGGGGTTGCCAATATGCAAGTTGGCGTTCTAGTGCGCCCCACACATGTTATCTTATTTAAATCTGGAGAATATGCAGGCCACTCAATTCGCTGAATTCCTTCACCCTCAAGATAATCAGCCACTAGTGCAGCACAATGAGGATGTGCATTATCATCCATTATGAGGAAGTTATTACTGATTGCCCCCTAAACAACTTGACGTGAGGATGGAGAACCTCTTCTCTCTATATTTTAGCATTCACAGTTGTACTGGTAAAAATGTGTAAGTATGTACAGTTATTCAAAATGATGCCTGTCCATACCAGGGAATGGTTTGTAGCCTTATTGCATTGTTTTTCTCCCTCTCTATGGAAACATGTCTGAAATCACTCTCCAAACAAAATCGGGATCATCTGTAATGAGAATTCAGCACCAGTCCATGATACTCCAATGACAATGATCTCTGCACCACTTTAACCAGGTGCATTTCACTGCCAGATTTAGTGGAGTACAAATCATGGGTTTTCTTGCATACAACCTTCTTTTATGTAGCCTGTTGCTCGCAGTAAATCTGGATGGTTGAGTTCCTTTTGCTTCAGCAAACTCCCTCGTAATCTGAACCGACATCGATTGCCTGTTTCTTTTAGCAGTCGTTCCCAAATAAAGGTCCTGAGAGTTTGTTGAGGCACATTTTCAACCTTGACCTGGTTGTCTGTGCTTATTACCAGTGTCTCTAAACCATTTCCAGATTCTCGACATAAAGCTTTTGGCTATTTTTAAGTCTTTACAGACCCCTGTCAGTGTCTGTGCTTCCATTCTCCCTAATTGCACACACTCTTTCTCACAATCAGTCATATGTTTTCTGAGTGACATATTCCACCTACTAAAAGCCAAAATTTTATCCAATTATATGTACAATCCTTGAAATTAGACTTCAAATCACCCATGTGGACTTCTTTCCACATGTGCTTAAAGAAGGGGCTCAAAAAATGTGCGTAGTTTTCTGTAGCGAAGATTAATCCCATCAGACTATGTGATAACGTTGACATTGCGTTACTAACCAGTCACCTTTCATTGAAGTTTCCTTAATATAATTAACATAAAGCACCTTTTTGTGGTTGTTCTTTTAATTTTTTTCGCCAGTATACAATGTAAGTGGACCTATAGGTAGAATGGAAGTCTGAAGTAGTGAATTTCTTGCACATTTATATGCAAAATTAATGAGGCAGTATCAGACTTTCCCTGAAAAGAAAGGTATTTTTATCTTTAACAAAATCTGACTTGACTTATTAAAACTATTTGTTGGCACTATGCATGAATATATTCTTTGTTTTTAGATGCTGCAACTACGTCGAGTATTAACAGAAATTTTATTAAATGTCACTAATGCTGAAATGTACTCCATTGCTGAAGAAACCCTTAAGAAGGAAAAACTGAAAGGTATTTCAATGTCATGTGTAAATTTAAGTAACTTTATTTTCTTTCTTGTTTAGAATTTTTAATAAGGGCCTTATTAATTTTTTTAAATTGAAACTAATGTGATGTTATTAATTTTTGCATTTTGAAAAAGTTTCTTCTCTAAAATGTTCATCTGATTTCAATTTGTGAGTATATAATTCTATATTTTTTACTCTATTCTCTATCTTTTAAAGTAAATTTGATTCTAAATGTTTGTTTGAGTCATTCTATATGTTTCTCATTTTATGTAACATATCACTAAATCTTATAATAAAACTGTGCAACTACAAAGCTCTCTGATTTTTTTAATTCCTTTTTTTTTTACATAATAGAATTATATAAAAAATTATTCTATAATAAATCTTGCTTACCCCCCCCCCCCCCCCCCACACACACACCTACCATACATATTTATTTATATTTGTTTTCCATGTTTGTGCTGATTCCCAAATATACCTTTCATTGGTAAATTCAGTATGATTATAATATTGTGATAATAAAGTATTTTATTCCTTTAAAATAATTGATCAGTAGCTGCTTCTCAACTGGTGCTTTTTTGTGGCCATTTTTGAGTTGAGCAAATTATCATCATAACTAAAAAAATATTTTAGCAAAAAAAATTTAATATATATATAATATATATATACACTGATAAATTACCCAACACTCAATTATTATTTATTAATATATTATCCTACCATTAAGTTATAGAACCTAAGGAAGCTGAAACAAAAGTAACTTATATTGGCAAGGACAGTCAGATGTATATATTTGTTCTCAACTAATTTAAAATGTCCGTATTTTCTTATGAAGAAGTAGTGACAAGGAAAATGTTTGTTTTCCATAATACAGAATGATGCCTACATAGTTTAACTAATCTAGTTCATTGGGATTTTAAATGAGTACCATTATTCTTAGAATTATTTTAATCGGTTCATTCATAGAAATATTTTTCAGTCTTACTGCTTTTTTTCTTTTTATCAGGGTGTCTAGTTGCATGTTTAACTGCTTCCCTTGCCATTTTTTTTTTTTTCACTGTAAAAAATCATTACAATTTTTACAATAACATCATTGCGTTTCATATCACAAAACTTGAAAACTGCCAATCAAATATTATATATAATTTATTATATTATATACGAATAATTTCTTTCTTTTTTAAGCTTCAGGCCAAGTAAAAACGTGATAAAATAAATTGTAGTGACAAATTGGGCCATGCCCAAGTTTTCTCGAGATAATAATTATCATACATACAAACCCGAGAATCACCCGGAGACACCAAGAGATAAATATCTTGGTGTTCAACAATTTGTAAATTTTATAAAATTTCTTTAAAAAATCAGTAGTTTGTGCTTCAGAATCAGTTGTAAAAATTCCATTCTCAAATTCACAATTTTTAAGTTTTTTAATGTAACATCGCGGAATTTTAAAATTTTTTTTATTGTTATTGAAAACCATAAAAAATCAGGGAAATTTGTAGCTGAGCTGGAATAGACACCTTGTTTAATGTAATATATGCAAAAAACTTATGATTTTTTTTTTAACTATTAATTTTAGTAAATATAGTTTAAAATATTTCAATACAGTATATTCAATATTTCAATACAGTACAATATTTACAATATAGTTTAAAATATTTCACAACTAGCTGACCTGCCCGACCTGTAATGAATGACCCTTAAATGAACCTCAAATTTGTATGATTTTATATCTTTAACTTCACTTTGCCTGAATTTATATTTTTTAATGAAATAAAATCTCGGAAAATATTCAATTGAAAGTACAGTAGAACCTTGGTTATCCGAAGTAATTGGGACCGGCCATCTTTCGGAAAATCTAAATTTTCGGATAATCGAGAATGCTTCAATTTTAAGATTAAGGCGAAATATATGCAATATTTCTTATTATGGTAACAAGTGCTTAATATAAATAAAGCAATAGCAAAATAGAAACAAGAATAAGTTACCTGAATTTTTAATTTTGAAATTAAGTACCTTTTACATATATCACAAAAGGTTTTTAAAAAAAAATGTTTTGTTTGACGCAGTTTCGATTGCCTTTGCTTTGAAGCTCTATCACAGAGTTTTTTAGTATTATTAATTCACCAGTATTATAGTCTTTGTGCTGCTCCAGCCATGCCAAACCTTTTGCAAAAGCTGCAGAATTGTTAATTTGTTCGTTTTCGTCGTTCCACTCCGCAGCTTACGGGAGCTCAAGTTAAATCCAAAGGAATTCTAAGAAAGGGGATTGAAAATCTTTTTATGTACTCGTAGTTGGAAAGGATCGCTTGCACTCAAGAAACATGATAGTAAAAAAATATAAAAAAGCTTTCAAAATGGATTTTGCACACAAGGAATGTGATAGTAAAAAAAAAAAAAAATCTTTAAAAATGGATTTTCGTTAACCGAGAGTTTCGGATAAAAGTGGTTCTAATGTATATGCCATTTAGTATTTTATTTTCTGCATAATTTGATTTTTTGAGTCAATGTGTACCGAAAGCGAGCAAAACCATGACGAAAACACTCAGGTTTTTAGTGATTTTGTCGACGTTTTAGCACGTTTGTTTTGTTAAAGAATATTTTTACCTATCTGAGCATTTCAAAATTTTTGTAGGTGGAAGTCAGCTCTATTGAGATGCTCCAAAAGGTTTGTGTTAAAATACAGACATTTAGTTACTTTTAGCATAAAAAAAATATCGTCTCCGTTAGGCACGAAGTGACCTGTGTTATCCATTGTATTTGAAAAGTTAAAATTCATATTTAAAAAAAATCAATTGCACCTTAGATTAAAAGAACGTTTCAGCTTTAAGAATATATTTTTGGTTTGTCGGTACCTCTAAAATTGCATCCTAGAGAGGCATTGCAATAAGGGGGGAAATGTTTTTCAGATAAACGACCCTTTTGAAAATTTTTTTTCAAAGGGTTAACTGCAACATTTTCGAATTGATTGTGGCATTTGAGACGCAAGAGTGTGATCTTTTGTAATATGTCTTTCAATTTTAATTGCACCGAGCGGTGTGGTTGATTTAGCTTAAAACAATACTATTGAAAAACATAAATAAAATCTAAAATCTGTTCTTTGCTAGTCTACAGTGCATAAATGGATTTGTGCACGTATGCAAGCGCTGTCCTGGACTGGGGATCAAATAGATGACTTTTAATGAGAGTGAGTTGCAATGTTTAATTAATAACTCAACTAATTATTAGAAATTTAAAATTCTGAAACTCAGGTGCATCAGGAGACACTTTGGGCTACACTCACAAAAATTTTCAGCCTCGTGTGTGCCGTAGATTTCACTAGCCATCGCAGACACACGCACACACAGAGAAACTTTCTTTTATTAGTATAGATTGTGAAAATAATGAAACTTTACAATGTTTCATTGTTCTTTTTTAATAACATGTGTCTATTGATAATTATGAAGACAATTTTTATTTTCATCAAAACATAAGATCACATTGCACACTTAGTAAATTTTGATAAATAACATACAATTACATAGGCTTGCAAAATAATACTTTTTTATTATTTTCTGAACTATTTCAGTTTCTATAGTATTATTTGATGTGCCGAATTAGAAAATGATTAGCTTTTTCCTCTACCGTGTAAGGTATTTTGACAGAGTGAGGATGCAATTCCTCAAGAGACATAAGATGTAGCAGATTAAAAACTTTGGGAAAATCTTAAAAATAAGCTGTATCTTACATTTTATTAAATAGTTACATTTGTCGTCATAATTACCACAAAGCTAAAAAATATTGTATGTTACATTCTTCTTCCCCTGATAAAAAGATCTACCCCCTATCCCAATCTGTTTTTCTTGTACACTACCTGTGGTCGCTTCCTATCTAGAAACCAGCGTTTGTCTCCTATCATATTTGTATTTTTGTCCAGTGTCTTTGTCTAAATTTATAACTTACCAGTGATGCACAAATACTCCATTTGTGTCAAAACTGTGCATTGTAGAAAGTTAAGAGTATTTTCTCTGGAATGAGCATTAGAAAATACGTAAGAAAACATACTTAATTTTAAATTAAAAAAAAAAAAAAAAAATCATTACAGGCATTAGTTTATTCCTAAGCTAAAAGTCAATACATTTGTGGATGCTTTCTAGTACTGACGGTACTTAAAAGTAAGGATGTAACAAATAGTGACTTGACCGACTCGCAACTAGCCGAATATAAACATTTTTTTATAAACATGCATTTTGATTATAATTCTTTATTTTTAAGTTAAATAACAGAAGTAAAATTTCATGCAAATTAAGATTGATTTTTAATTTATTTTATGTTTAAATGTTTTAAGTTTTTATTTTTTTTAATATTACAAACACTTTGATGCTAACAATAAAACATTATTTCTGCGAAATCTAAATTAGTAATAGCATAAGTTTATCTAAAAATACTATAATTCGTATACATTTTATCTAAAATGAGAACTTGTTATCACTGTTAAACGTATTTTTTTAATTTAGAAAACTTGGTTCAGAACAAAAATTTTAGAATTAGCATTTTGATTTATTTTATACTTGGAAATGTCTGACTTTCTTTAAATCAGAATGACAAGTAAAATACAGTCGGACCTCTATTTAACGAACCTCTATTTTGCAAATTTTTCCTTGGAACCAAGAACATTATGCGAATTTCTTCGTAAAATAACCTCCAAATAGCAAAGTGCATTCTCTATTTAACAAACTTTTTCTTGTGATCTAAATTTTTTTTCTCCTCATTTCTCAAAATATTTCTGAACATTTCAAATTTATACTTTTTTTAAACACATTTTATGATGTTCAATGGCCTTGAACTGGTTTTACCAGGCGCCTTTGTCAGCAGTGAGAATTCGGTAAGTACGGAGGACGAAAACGATAATCCCTTAGAGTAACTTTAAAAAATGTGGATATAGATGAGAAAAAAAGAAGAAATTAACCATGATGTGCTGATTGATGATTGTATTTCACTTAATTCTGAAATTGAGACCTCGCAAACACTATTCGAATTGGATATTTTCGACAGTGGGAAAAATAAAAACAATACAGCAATGAATTGCAATGAAGACGAATATGATGATGATGGAAATGATCATGATGCAGGAATTAACAAAACTTTATATGATGAAATGCTGAAATCATTTGAAACAATCCGATGCGGATTATAGTTAGAAGAAAATACGCATGAAGGTGTGTTTGGTGCATTGCAAAGATGCAAGACGTATTATGAGATAAAGCACTTTTTAAAAGGAAAAACTCAGGCAAAATTAACAGAGTTTTTCAGAAATTAAATTTAAGGACGCATATATTAATATATGGTTAAAATTATTTGTTATAATAATAATAAATACGATAATGTTATTAAAATTCGTTAATTTTAATGTAAAACTATTATTTTAAACAGAAAATACTGTATATTTCTGGCCAATGTTTTCTTTTCCTTACAGAATTCAAAGATTTAAACACATAGAAAAAATGAATTGATGATGGATATTGGTGGGTAAAATAAATAAAACAAATATAAATATAACGAAAATAGACGATATAATTTATTTTAAAAAAATGTGATTAATTACTTTTAGTAAAAATATTTAGTGTTTATGAATTTAAAATCTGTTTTATGTAGTTTAACGTATTTTAAAAGGTGAATTTTTATTTAACGAATTTTCCATATAACAAACTTTTTTTCGGGATTTAGCGACTTCGTTAAATAGAGGTTCAACTGTATAAAGAAAATTTCTACTATTCAGTAATATTCTTATACTTTCTTAGATTCAAAATTGAGTCTTTTATAATGCTTATTTTATATCATAATTCACATAAGCCTATATGAATAGCACTTGGTAAAATAAATTTTATTATGAGGAGTTTATGTTCTTATTGAGTATCAAATTTGTAGGAATGAGTCTTTTTTCTGAAACCAGTTCCCAATCATAAATTACTTTGTATTAAATTATAAGTTAAATTAAAATACATTGCAAAACTTTTGGTAATTTAACCAGTATGTATAACAACACAGGAAGTCCTATAATTTGCTCCACTTATATTGAAAAATACATACAGAAACTGAGAAAACCATATAATTGATCTTGAATCAATTCCCGAACATTAAAATTAAAGTACTTTAATTTTTTTTTCTCTAAATGTATTACATCTTGAATTGTAATTGATTGCTACTCAATGAAGACCCTTTTACCTCATAGTTGTCACAAAAATTCGTTAAATCTCCTACTTTGATACCATTTTGTAAAAGTTCCTTAACTTTATTAGAAAACATTAATTGATTTCTTAACATTTGAATAAGAGTAACTGTAAATTTTATGTGTTTAAGGTGTCAAAAATTAATCTTTTCAGATTTGAAACAAGCATTGTAAAAAAAGTGGGGGGTGGGGGAGGTCATTATCCTGAATTTATTCAGTTAAATAATCTAAAAGTATTTGGCCAGTTAGCTTTTAGTATTTGGCAAAAGGGTCTATTTACCTAATAGTGGCTGAATATTTGTTACATCCTTGCTTAAAAGCACCTCTTTGAAAGTAAAGTAAAATGACTCGTAATTTTAATTTAACAAGTATTATTTCTCAGACTTAAAAATAAGAGAAAAAAATTATATGATGTACTTACTTTTATTAATGTGGAGATGTTTCACTGTGGAAATTTAATATCTACATTAGAATAAACTACAATATGAATCAAATATGTTTTATGACAGTATGATTCCGCTGGTACTTTAAAGTGCTGTCAGCATAAGGGTTAAACTAACTCTCTATTATCTGGCCCTGCAACCAACAGATGACAACACCACACAGCTATATTTCTATTTTTTAAGTTGGCAGCACTTGACAATTTTGCTTCACATTCTATTACAGATTTAGACCATCAGCTTGATGATTCAAGAATATCTATTGGTCTTGGTAACACTTCAGTTTATTATATCTTTCACTCCTTTTAAATTGCTTCTTTAAATTAATTTTATTTTTGTTATTTCCTTTGTTTTCAGTAGTGCATCGCTGGGCAAAAACCAGCAAATTTAGCAGAATTGCTTATTCACTGGTAGAAATATGCTATGATTCTAAGAACCGATTACTATTTGTTTAAATTATGTTTGTAAACCAGTTCTTTCATATTATATATTTTCTTTTATCATTGATTTCATAATATTAGGAATTAATCTCCTTTTAACCTTGATGTTAAATCTGTATTTGGCTTTTCGTGTTTCCTCATTTCTTCATAATATTTATGAACGTTTTCTAATAAGACACTTTGTAGTACAATTAATTTATTTTTATATAATTACCAGCTGTTTCCTTTTAATTTTATTTTTCTTTCTTGCCTCAAAAAGATACATTTCTCCCCAAAAATTTATATAAAGTAGTTTGAAATAAAATAATATATTTAATTTAAATAATTTACATCACCTTCATTTTGAAAATCTCCTAATAATGTTCAAATAAAGTCTTTAGTATTTTATTATTTTTTAAATAACTTGATGTGGTATCAATCTAAGTTTGGTTTGCAAGATTGTCTTTACCCTTCCTTCCATTTAGTTGATGGTTCACTTATTTGCTTTTAAATGAAATAGTTTTATTTTTTATCATTGAAATTAGTACTTATATTTAAATCCTTACCGATTTCATTGAGCAGTTGGGTGGGGGGGGGGGGGGGGAGTTTAATTAATAAGAACTTTTATCAGAAGGTTATCAGGATTTCAAATTAATATTTTTTTCCTTCTTTTAAATATATATATATTACTGTATATATCTTTTTATGTATTTAAAAGTGAAGTATTGTATTTAATAACAAAATAAAATATTGTTATTTTTTGACCATCCTTCTCCAAGAAGAAAATTTTATAATGATTTTAAATAATGCTGTGCTCATCAACTTATTTACTTTCCAATTATTTAATACTTAGTTGAGTAAATGTAGCATTTTTCCATTCAGTACATACTTTTAATGTTATTGGTTTTTAATTCCCTTGGAAAATATCTTTCTTTGTATTTGCTGTCTCCACATTTTTATATATAAAAGTGTTTAATAAATTTCTGTATATCTTTTTTCATTTATATTTTCTTATTATACTTAAAATTCGTTATATATTTAGTTATATTTCCATCTGAAGTTTAGAAATAGAGCAATCATTAAATGTTTGATTAGAATATTTGCTTCTGATAATTCTTTTGACTTTAATAATTGAATAAAAAGAGAATTTGATTCAATTTTTATTAAGTATTATTTTTCACAAAAGCCTTTTAAATATATGCTTTTATGCTTCTGTCGTGCCTTCTCATTTCAGATGGAAGAATTTGATTGCCTCTTTGAATAATGTATTTTACTTAAGTGTTATTTTAGGTATTTCTGAACTTACTGCTGCATTTTGATTTGTTTGTCACTAAACTATATATATATTACATTAAACCTCCAGCTCGTCAGCTGGCCTCAACAGCATCACTGACAACCGTAGCTTCTGGATTGCGTAAGTATTTCATCTATTTGTTGCATTGTGCGCTGCTTTCTCTTAATTAAAAAAGGCATGAAAGCAATAAAAATATTAATTTCAGAAAACTGTTTGACTTTTTTATTGTTTTATACCTATATTTTTACAATAGAAGCTCTTTAAAGTATATTATTTTTTCTAATTATTTGCATACTTCATTCATAGACATATCTGCTTTGATAAGAAATGAAGTAGCATTTGGAAATATGATAGTACTAATATGTCCTTACCCCATGAAAATTTTATATTATTAGTATTATAGAAAATCTTAGATCTTTCACATTTTATTAAGAATTCTATGAAATTGTACTTTTACATTTTTCTTTAACATGTTCTGATCTATGTAAGGCAGTTGTGTACTGCATTTTTAAATAGATACTTTCCGTTATTTGTTGATTTCAGCTTACATTAAAAGAACTGCTAATCTTTTTCAATTTAATATTATTTGTATTTGCTTCACAGATGAACATTGAATGTTTAATATAATAACCTTGCTGTGTTGAATGAACGACCGTCACACTTTGCTAACATATCATTTTATTTTTGTTAGCAAAATTAGCAATAATCAATCCTTGTTATTTCAAGCGTTAATATCTAATTCTAGTGCTCAATTGCTGTTTTCTAATGAGTATTTATCGCAGACCAGGAATCATTTCATCATTCAGATGTGCTTTTACCAACATATTCCTGTAGACTTTTACAATATTGTCAGCTTATAGTTTTCCGTTTGATGGCTTACATTATGGTTCGTAACTGTTTATTAATAAATATCTAATCAAAGAAGAAGCTTAATAACTTAGACTGAACTTTATCATGTTTCTCCAACTCCAGTCATTTGCAGTTTAGCATTTTCAATTCATGTTGGTTCTTCTCCAAGCATTGTTTGGAGAAGACATTACAGTTAAGTTTATTATTAATAGTGGAGCAATATGAAAGTTTAAAACTGTGCGATAATGATGGAAGCTTTAAAGCCAAACTTGTAAAAGAAAAATCATTTAAGAGACTGGTACTTATTAAAGAGCTTGTTAGAGAAGAAGAGCCTGAAGTGCTTTAGACGTAAGACTTTATTACTAGATGACTGTCATTTTATTACCTTGTCAGCAGATATAACCTAATGATTCATAATCTTAGAAGTATTTTATATACATAATAAATGAAGCTAATTGTTCAAGATCTTCAAGGACAGTGTTGAATTTTACAAGCTATATTATGATATGGTTCAACTATTTTCAAGTTCATAGACTTTCTCAGACAAAATCTAAAAATTGTGAAATATCATTTTTTATAAACAAGTTGCTGTATTTAGACAAATTTTATTTTACGTATTTGTATCTTAGCATGGAACAAATAATTCAAAATTTTTTATTTAATCATTTTTCTTTTAATTGCAAATGATATGTAATATTTTTTTTTTAAAAATCGAGAGGATAAACAGCTAATCACTGACTATAATTCAGATGTCTCGATTATAACATAGAATTGTTTCAAGAAACTTCATTGAAATATTTTGAGGCATTTAACCAGAAATAAGATCAAGTTTAGACTTGTCTGGTACCTTATATCCATAAAATTGAACTGCTACCTTATATTGTGAGTATATTTTTTTAGTTTGAAAAATTAAATATTTTTATAGCATTCCAAAAATCATTAATCACCATATAATTGAAAATTTTCAAACAATTCATTTTTATTTCAAGATCTTTTAGACAGTTTCCATTTTTCAGTCAGTTAAGTTATAGAGCATGAATTTTAAATAAGTAAAATTATTTCAGTTCATGTTTATTTTTTTTAATATTGTCTGGGTTCTAAATGCAGTATAAATGTTGAGTGTTCATCATGCATATAAAGTTTGTTTGTTTTTTTCCTTCTTAATTGCTTTCTCTATTTTATACTAAGTGAATGTACCATTTTTACTATTGATTGTATGATAATTGTTAGAATTATGCTGCAGTTGGAAAAAATTCCTTTAAAATCTTGCATATCAAGGTTTGCAATCAATAATGTAGCATTTTATCTCTTTTGGCTTTCTGAGCTACCTAAAAAAAAAAAAACTTCCCAGAAAGTTACAGTGTGTGAAAGTAGTTCCTTATCCTAGTACACAGATTACTCAACTCCTTAAGTGTCGCACCTGATGCATTCACACATGGCAATTTATTGGGTGCATCAATTATGGGGTTAAGTACTGTTAAGCTCCGGTATCTTGGCATTTCACGCGTGGAGATTCGGACGATTCTATTCTGGATAATCTGCAAAAGGTTGTAACGTACTGGAGAGTAGGCCTGGGCCTTAAATCGATTTAACTCTTAAATCGATTTAAAGCTTACATCGGAAATCTGATTTAACCATTGGTCTTAAATCGATTTAAGCTAAAATCGGAAATCGCGATTTAGCTAATGTCAAATCGCGATTTAGCCAATGTCTTAAATCGCGATTTAGCCATTGTCTTAAATCGCGATTTAGCCATTGGCTTTAAATCGATTTAAAACAAAATACTGATTCAGAGCTAACATCGGAAAACCGATTTATCTACTTTGATGTATCTACCACTTACATGCCAAGCTGGTGTTAAATCGATTTAGGAGGATCCGATTTAAGCAAACATCGCAAGCCTCAATGCTTTCCGATTTAAGACAAACAAGGCAAGCTGGTGTTAAATCGATTTAAGACGATCCGATTTAATGAAAACAAGGCAAGCTGGTGTTAAATCGATTTAGCAGGATCCAATTTAAGAAAAATGCGATTTAAGAAAACGATGATTTAAGTAAGAATTGATATTTATTTATTTATTTTGTAAACAAGATTCAGAGTTTACGAGATTGGAATGTGTATTTTTCAGAAATTAAGAACTTATAGAGTGGAAAGTTGAAAGGAAAAAGTAATGTTTAAATCTTAAAATCCAAATTCATCGAATTTCAATTTATATGCTAATGCAATCTTTTGATGATAAATTAAGTTTTCACATATTTGAGTAATATTGCAATATGTATTTTTTATTTTCTAATATTCTGTAATTAATTAAAATGTTTTAAAGTAGAATCCTGCATTGTTTCAAAAGATTGTTTTCCTGAAATTCATTCAGCATTTATATGATTAAAAATAATAATAATAAAGTTTTATATTTAAAATCCAAACTCATCGACTTGCAGTTTATACTTTAATGCATTCTTATGATGAAAAATTCATTTTTTACATGTTTTAGTAATATTTTAACATTTATTTTTTATTTTCTATTATTTTGTAATTAATGAAATTATTTTAAAGGTATAGTTATGCATTGTTTTGTGTATCACTATTTGGCCATGATCCACATGAAATATTTTTCTTTTACTAATAACATTTTTTTCCTGAAATTGATTGAGTATTTATGGTTGGAAAAAAAAAAGAAAGTTTCATATTTAAAATCCAAATTCATCGAATTCCAGTTTTTATTTTTATGCATTCTTTTAATGAAACATTCATTTTTCACATGTTTGGGTAATATTTTAATACATATTCTTTATTTTTTATTATTCTGTAATTAATTAAAATATTTTAAAATAGTCATGCATCAGATTTGACATCCGATTTCAATGCCAGTCACATAGATTGAGTATCTTGCTGAAATTGATTCACTATTTATATCCAAATTCATCCATTTTTAGTTTATATTTTTATGCATTATTTTCATGAAAAATTAATTTTCATATGTTTAGGTATTATGGGAATATTTTAGTTTTAATTAATTATTATTTTGTAATTAATTAAAAATACTTTAATAAAGTTTTGTAATGAGTCAAGTAACTTTATTGTTACAGCAGAATGAGGCAGGGCTGGAGGAGGCATTCATTAGATTTTTCTGCAGATCTGCGATTTTTTGCTTTTTTGACATTTTGTTATCATTAAAAAGAGATATATTTTAAGATTATATTTTATTACTAATCTTAAAGGATGGCAACAACCACAAAAAAAATCAGCAATTTCAGTGATGTGCGTCAAGGGTCACACTTTCAATCCTTCTCCATCCGCTATATAAATGTCAGCATTTATGTTAAACAAATCTTATTTTAATCTAAAAGTTAAAAAGATATGAAATTGCACCTTATTTCTCATTTCTCCCCCCGCCTTTTTTTTTACTACTTTTCTCATCATGGTAAATGAATAGTTAAATTCATCATTGATGTCTTTTAATATGCTTCTGTTTTACCTCAGTAACTTTTTAAATCTGTGTCTGTTAAAAAAAAAAAAAAAAAAAAAAAAAAGGTGTATGTAGGCTGTTAGCAATGAAGTGCTATTTGAGTGGGCTAGGGGAAGCCCCCCCCCCCCCCTTAAGGAATTTAGATTGTAGCATGCATAACAGGTCAGACAACAACAACAACAAAAAAATTTTCTTTTATATTACTTCTTATAGAATGAGTTTATAAAATATATTACAATAGGTCACTAATTTTTAAAATGAAAAAAAAAACTAGTGTTTTGGGACATTCAAAGCTTTTTTATGTGTAAATTATACCTCTTTTCAAAATTATTTGACAAATTAAAAGCTAAGTATACTAAATAATACAGGAGGGGGGGGGGGGAGGCACATAAAGATCGTATTTTGTTACTAAAAACTAAAAAATAGGCTTCCATATTCTAAAATGTAAAATCGGTGTTAAATCGCGATTTAGCACTAAATCGCGATGTTGGATGGATGATAAATCGATTTAAGAAATTTCTACATCGCCCAGTCCTACTGGAGAGAATGGCATCCATAATTGGCGCGTTAGTCTAAAGTAGTGACAACCATAAGCGGAAATTTATTTTTTTAAATATATTTTTTATAAATGTAATGTTTAACTGTGGTCGTTTCTAATAGCAATAATTTTATTAATAATTATGATATTTAAAAACTTAAACGATGATTCTCATAATAAAAATGATGATACTAATGATCGGAATGAACTGTAAAAGCACCTAGACATATTTTCAACAATGGCAATTCTTTATATATAAGAATTAATGCAGATCCTTTCATAATATTTTAGATATGAATTTATTAATGATTTTATAATTAAAAAGATGCTTCTGAATTTTTAAAAAATGCCTACATTATGTTAGGATGTTTTCATTGTGTATATAAATCTCTTTTTTTTTTTTCTAACTAAATTTAAAATGTTAGACATTTATATAAATTAATAGCTATTACACATGACTTTAATCACGTAACATTTAAAGAAGAATAAATGCATTATTTAAGGGGAAAATTCACTTACGATAATTAAACACATGTACAATTAACCAACTTTGTATCTTATTTTAAAGTAGATAAAATTTGTTATGCTCCCAGTTTGCATATTTTTATTTTTATATATAGAATCATATAAATGCCTTTCAAGAGCTCAAAATTTCATACACTTTCCCTAAGATTAATTAGAGAATGAATTCATTACCTTCTAATTTCATTTTATTATCTCTACTTATTCTATTTTACATTTATTCCATTCATGCATATTGAGATATTTTTAACTATAGATTTCAATATATATATAAATATATATATATATATATATATAAGTATCAAAAACGGATGATTAATTCCGATATTTTTTAATGCCTTTTCCATAGTACCTTTAAAAAATAGGGGGGAGGGGATTTAATGGCATTGGCTTTTTGAATTATTTGTTTATTTAATCAATCGATGGTGCATTGATAGGAATAACTTGAGCGTCTATCAGATTTTACGCCTAGTGCTGAATGACCATCTGAACTATACTTGCTGAGACTCTGCATGGTTGCAGTATTAAGTTATTATAAAATGTTATATTATATTTTAAGAATGTACACTAGGGATGTTAATGTTAAACCTATGAGAGCATTCACTTCAAATGTATCACTTATATTTTTAAATGATTTTTTTTCCTTTTTCTTTTCTTTTTTTTTTTTTTTTTTTTTTTTTATCAATAGCTGAGGTTGATCTCTAACCGGGCTAGTTTTTACTTTTTCAATTTAGGGTGCTTTTTTTAATAATCGGTACACTTTCACTTTCAGAACCGACTCCGAAAGTGAAAGTAACTTTATGTATTATAAAAGAAATCTAAAAATCTTTATACTAAAACTTTATGAAAATCGAAAAGTAGCCCGTTTATAGATCGACCTCAGCTATTCTAGGGAAAAATCATTTAAAAATGTGAAAATGCAAGCGAGAAATTTTAAAAGAATGTTCCTTTCCCCTCAAAAAATTTCAGCACTTTTAAAATCCCATTTCGCTCCTTGGAATGAATAATTTTCTTTTTCCGTGGCATTTTGTCAAGGCGAATATAGTTGACAAAGATCGATAATAATAATTTAAAAGACAAAGAGCAAGATCAACCTCAAATACAAGCTACGAGCTGAAATAGGAAAATCACCATGGAACAAATATTATACATTTTACAGTTAATTCCAACTTCTTAGAAAATCACAGATAAAAGAGTAAACTTGTACTGGTGGTGCAAATCCTTATTTCCGGTATTTGGCAGATTGTCCGTTCACCAATTACGCACTTGTACTTGGCAACATTTGACCCTGAAACCCCTGATCAGAAATAGATTCTCCCAAGCTCATCTGCCAAGATACCAGAGCTTAACAGTACAATGCTTTCTGCATAAAGTTTTGTTAGATACTTAAGTTTCTCTCATTTTTCTGTTCTTATAATCATTTTATTCCTTAGCTTTAAGAATTATTTTTTCTTCTTTCAAGAAGTATGTCTTTATTTTAAGACAATCCTAAATCAATATAAAATTTTAAAAAAGAGACGTTTAGAACATTTAAAAACATACAGTACTTAATATTATCTCTTAGTGGAATGGTTTCTTCAATGTTTTGTTATTTATAGAGAAGTATTTGTGTTACCTTATTATCCATATTATTTGTCTTAAGTATATATTGTTTTGTTGTTCTCTATCATTTTTCAGAGTAAAAATTATTTATAAAATAAATGGATTAGAAAAAATAATTGAAGAAATGAAAATGTTTATCATATAGTATAATTTTGTATTGTAGTAATTAAAATAAAGTAAAATATATTGAAGAATTTTCGTTTGTTTTCAATCATCAAATCACTTGCCAAATATTTCATTTACATACAAGTAAATACATAAATTTAATTACTTTGAAAATTTATTGCAAATATCTCTTAAATCACCTATAATAGAAATACCTCCAATTACAAAATGAATTCAGATGAAATACAGCTTTTAGAATGGGATTTGTTTCATAAGGAGCTATATATATATATTGAAATTAAATTTTTCATATGAGCCTTCTTTTTGTATAACTTATATTTGGAAAAATGTTGCTCTGCATCTAACAAGGAAACCACTTTTGGTGTTGCTCGTACTTAGCAATGAGACCTTATATATGATTGTATATGTATATTATATGATAATATGATTAAGAAATAGAAAATGCAAACGACTTTCTTAAATTTCTGGCAAACCAGTTGACATACGACAATGATTTTTCTTTTGAAAGATAGAACTCGATGAGACGAATAAATTGATAGCATTTAAAAAATTACTGTAGCTTTCAGTAGATTTTTATTTAATCTTAAACGAAAAAATGAAGACACAAAATTCAACAAAGTGTAGCTAACGTTCCAGTGGATGGATTAACTTCGTTTTTGTTTTATTTTGATCCTCTTGTTAAAACTTAGAATAGGTTTTTTTTTCATCTTTGTATGTTTGACGGTCGCTGAGAAAATCGAAATTGTCTTTTATAATGTCCCCATAAAATTATAGAAATCTCTCCTTTTCATTTTCTAATTCAATAATTTCTTTCGTGTTGCCACTCCCTAAAAAGCAGTACAATATTTTTAAAAAAAGGATAACACATGTACTTTTGTTTTTATAAGTTAATAAAAATTGAAATTCAACTAACTGATTTTTGTATTTTTGAAACCGACGTCAACCTAAGCAGATAATGCATAATTTTCATAAATACATATATAAACTTTCTTGATTAATATTTTGAACTGGGGTAATAGACACAATGGAGCACAAACGAGTTGATAGGAAAAAAAAACTAGGGTAAATCCTAAGCTTCTGTTCAGGAGCTAAATGTAAGTTTTTTTTTAAATTATCATAACATCCTGACTTACACAAGCGATAGTTATGCAGTAATGTAAATACTTCACATACTAAGCATAAACTTAAAAAATACCATTCCATCTATTTTAAATAAGGAAGAGATGTCATATACGCACCAGAGTACATAACTGGCTCGATAATGGCGTTATTTTGCCTGATATGGTAACTGAGCTATTGTTGTTTATTTATCAATTATTTTTTATTTACTTTTATTTTTTTTTAAATTTTATAAATTGTTTTGTTCTATAGTTATTAATTAAACTTTTTATTATTTATTATTTCCTTTTTTAAATAATAGAAAGTAATTTAAAAATATATATGTAACTGCTATTCGATTTTCGTCAAATTGGCATCAGAAAAAAGCGCGCCAAACCCGTTGTGTATATGACATCTGTGCCTTAAATAATTAGGGTTTCGTTTAACTTCAGGTACTTTTGCTTGAGATATTGTCGAAAATGTACAGCAAAAATATACGGTACTACTTGATTATCCCGTCGACCAATTTCGCCAAACTATTCGCCAAATGATACAAACTGACATAATTTTTATTTTAAATAACGGAAGAATAAATAAATTAGTAAAACATTAATAAAAATACTAATAAAAACTTGGGCACAGATGTCATATACGCTCCGTAATGGCGCGATTTTTTCTGACGCCTATTTGGCAAAAACCTCGTTAATATATCACCTATATCCGGGTTACCATATCAAGCAAAATAACGACACTTTGTCTCCAGTTAAGTACCCAGTGCGTATATGACATTGGCGTCAAAAAAATCGCGCCAATATGGGGCGCATATGACATCTGTGCCAAAACTTGAATTAAAAATCACTTGATGACGTAACAAACACGTGTATCGTGTTTAATGTCAAGTGAATGTAACATTTACTATCATCCATTATTGTCATTTAATCTTATAGTTTGGCGGTAATTTTTTGATCGACAGGATAATCAAGTTGTACCAAGTATGGTACAGATGTCATATACGCACCACGTTGGCGCGATATTTTTTCTGATGCCAATTTGGCGAAAACCTCGTTTTCGAATACCAGTTACATATGTATTTTTAAAAAGGGTTTAACAATAAATTAAAAAAAGTTTAATTAATAACAATAGAACAAAACAATTTATATAATTTTTAAAAAGAAAATAAAAGTAAATAAACAATTTATGGTACTTTTCGGTTAGCCGGGCGCCAGTTTTATATATACATGTATATGTATATATAAATGTATGTATATATACTTATACATATATATTTACATATATATATATATGTGTGTTTATCTATAATATATGTATATGTATATATATGTATATTTACATATATGTATCTATATAAATATGTATATATAACACTGGCGCCCGGCTAACCGAAAAGTACCCAATTTATTAATAAATCAACAACAACATCCGGATTACCATATCAAGCAAAATAACAAAACTTTGGCGCCAGTTAAGTACCCCGGTTCGTATATGACATTGGCGTCAGAAAAAAATCGGGTCAACGTGATGCGTATATGACATCTGTGGCGTTTCAAGTACGCTTCTGAACGTTACTTTGAAATCGGTGAGTTTCATCGCCAAAATCGCCAAGATGCTTAATGATAATCGCCATTAAATATATAAATAATGCCATATTTGCAAACTTATAGGTCAAAATATAAGTGGAACCTCGGTTCGACCGCCTCTGTTTATGACCAGTTCGGTGTATGTCCAATTTCGGTGATCAAAATTTGACTCGGTTGGCGTGCAATATCTCGGTTCACGGCCAATATCATTGAAAACTATTTTTTAGTGAAATACAAAATAAGCAAACTACAGTGAAACCTCCTTGAACGGTTACCTCTAAACAACGACAACCTCCGAATAGTGACCACATATTGATGGAACCAAACATATTCCAAAGCATTAACATTAGTACGAACCTCTAAATAAGGAATTCTGAACAGCGGCTGCTCAAAAGTTACGAGAAATTTTTTTTAACGGTTTCTGGTACAACTTCATATTTATTTGCAAGCCAAAATCTGAAGTAGATCAAACAAAATTTACTTAATATGTCAACAAAATGTTACTTAATCTCTTGAACACTTAATCCTTTTCCAAAACTAGACATAGAAAATGAAAACATTAATATTGATGGGGAAAACTTAGACAATATTCTTAGAACAGCAAGCATAACTAACACGAACGCCAGTAAGTTTGTATGTCTGGACAAAGATTTAGCAGTTACTGCTACATTTGATTCGTACAATAAATGGTGGAAGGTAGGAGAGAAGAAGAGAAAAGTGATGCGAGAGGGGATATGAAAGAGATTCTAAACCAAAATTTCCAGTATTAATACATATACCAAACTTTTTGATGAACCTTCGTGAAATCAAAAAATTTTGCATTAAATCATAATGATGATGAGTTGTACAGCAAAAACAACTCATACTATTATTTTTTGGAGAAAGATATTTGCAGGGAAAAAAAAGCAACTGCAAATCACTGATTTTTTTAATGTATTAAAGCAATTTAATCAAAATGATTAATTAAAATGACTGCGTATTTCTATTTAAATTTATGTAATTATGATTCTATAAAAATGAAACCTCTGAATAACACCCACCTCTGAATAGCGGTCACTTTTCAAAAGTCCCGCTGGTTATCGTTATTCAGAGGTTACACTGTATTTTCTTTTGAAATCGAATGGAATAAAGTTTTGAATGTTTAAAATGAAATATTGCTGCATTAAATGGTCCTTTGGTAAAAGTAATTATACAGTAAATTAATATTTTTTACACAATTTAGAAAAATTATTGTGGCTAATTAGGTTGGACATTACAATTTCTACTGAAGTCCAAACCACTCCTCACACAAGACAAACATCTATGACATTTGGCTAGGGTTGCCGAAAGCTCTGCTTTTAGGGGGGAGAAAACACCGACTGTTTGCCTGCCAAAAATGTGAATGCAATGTTGCAATTTTTCAAAATCAAATTCGTGGGTTCTTGAAGGAATTTTTAAACTTTTTTCAATATTTTATCCTTATTATTAACTAATATTTATTTTTAAATGCTTTTCTTTAAAAAACTTCAATGTTAATAGTCCAATAAGTGGTCTCGAAAATTGCATTTTCAGAAAGTTATGCTGCTGTAAAATCAAGAAATATTATTTTAACAGAAAATTTTTATCGATTCTCAAACTTCGTAATATAGGGTTTTAAAATGCTCCAGGTCTCAATGCTAGGTGAGAGCAACACCAAAAGTGGTTCCCTGGTAAGTATATTAAATTTTGCCGAATTATGGTGTTTAGATTTTTAAGAATTTTTAGTCCTTTCTGTTACTAAAAAAGAAAAAATATTCTTTTAGTGCTGGAGAACACTAAAAATTCATAAAATTCAAAGCATCATAACTTAGTAAGCTTTTGTCATGAAAGAATGGTGTATAATTTTTTTAATGTCCTTCTCGGATGCAGATCAACATTTTTTTCTAAATATAAGTTATTGTTAAAGGAAGAGGAAATGAAGAGGGGTTGTAAAAATTAAATTTTCTATTTTAATACATATTTTTAAAACTTCACCCTTTTGTAAAACAAATATCACATTTAAAAATCTGTGCTTCATTTGAATACATTTTGTAATACAAAATATATTTGTATCATCAGTGATTTATGAGAAAATCATCATGACCTCTACTTTGAATTACCCTGTATATTACACTGTTATACAAAAATGGCTGTACTTGGAATATCATTTTATTTAAGTTTATTGGTTTACTAAAATAATTTATTTCACTGTTATTCATTAGAGAATCAACTAAGAAATATTTTCATAAATTAAATGTTTTAGGCACCAATGAAAGGAGCATAAAAACTGCAGTTCAGTTTCAAAACTGTAGGCATTTTTAGGTATCGCAACAAAATAGAGCAAAAATTTTCATTGTTCCATTTTCACACTTATGACATTATGCTTATGATGGATGTTAAAATCAATTTGCAAACTTATATGCACATTTAAAGCTTTAAAATTTGTACACTAACAATGTAAATTTATTGCTCAAAAGATATTTTATAATTTTGATTTAAAAACATTTTTTGTAAGTTTTTAAAATTTTTATTTAAATTGAAGTTTTAAGCTTACTTGGATCTATGACCAGTCATGGACAACAATTTAAGTATTAACATTTCAGCTCACTAAAAATAAGTATAGAATTTTGTGCTTTGTCTTTCTAAATTGAAATTCCTTTTTATTTCTTATAATAAATTTAAAGAATCAAAATTATTTTCTCTGAAGTAAAAATTCCTTTGCAAAGGTATTAAGCTGTGTAAAAATTCTTTATCTTGAAAATTTACTGTTTTTTATTGCAAGAATTCTCTAATTTCTTCATTAAAAAAAATAAAAGTAAATAAAAAGACATTTTTATTTTAATTCATCTTTAATTAGAGCATATTCACCTACTATTAATAATTGTGCATATTTTTGGAAATAATTCAAACTTTCTCTACTCAGAAGTATTGATTTATATTTTTGTTGGCAAATCAACATTTCTTTAACATAAATAAGAACTGAAAAGGAAATGAATGGTATTGAAATTTAAAAGATGAAGTGGAAAATAACTATAGTTAAAGTGGCATATAATTGTTACATTTCAAGGGTAAATTTCTTTTCTAAGATGTACTTATGTAAACTCAAACAATTCTGAAGTTGATAATAATTACAAAAAAAGAAATAAAAAACCTTTCTGTATGATTATTTTAAAATAACCTTATTAATCCATACCAGAGCTTTCTAAATTCTATTTAAAAAGATAGCTATTTATGAACTTTAATAACAAAATAAATGCTGCATTATCATTAAACTTTTTAAAAAATTAGGCTCAAAATTTTAATTACTTAGTTCTTTTTTTTTTTAAATTATTATTAATAAGCTGACATCGTATCACTGTTTTTAGATTTTTTTTTCCTTCTTCTTTCTGTTTTTGACAACAGTTTAAATAGTTGATAAAGGTTGGTGACTTATTTCACATTTTTATAAAAATTCGCTGTAAGATACTAAAACTAATGAATATGAAATCATATTTTATACTCAACCTTGGTGACTAAAAATTTTAAATACTAGAACATGTTGACTTATTTATATTATGCATTAGATATTCCTTGTATGCTACTCAATAACATTGTCTGCAGATGTGACACTAATATGATAATACAGTCAAAGATTACTTTTATTACATAAATTTAGCATTTTGGTTATGCAATTTATCCGATTATGTTTCTACTAGGGATGTAGTGGAGAGTATACGGGGGTATACGCTGTATATCTTCTGGATTTTTTAAGGAACACCATATACCCCCTTTTTCTGAAGAAAGCTATAGTATATACACTTATACGCTCTGCCTTGAGCGTATACCATCTGTTTATTTTAAGACTATACCACTGGTTTCTACATTGTAAGAAAAAACGATATCATAGAAACAGCCTAATAAGCAGTACAGACACACTACCAAAAATATTATGATGAACAAACTAATTAATATAATTAAATATCATCTTTGTTGAAATACATTAAACATAGATGTTTATGCTGTAGATGTCACTTAATGTGAGCATCTCAAGACCACGTTTTTTGATAACAGTATCTGATTGATAACAATTTAGGAAACTACTTAATGAGGTATCTAGAATTACTACAGAAATGATAACTTACTCTTGATAAAATAATCTCTTTAGAAAAGAAAATTAGAGAACATTTAATGGAAAAATCAGTAATTTTTGTTTTGTGACTCTCTTTTAAAAAATCATTAATGAAATGTTCGTATTCATGTTGTTTTTGAGAATTGTTTGAGCGATGCCTTATTTCAAAATTTTTAGCCTGTTCTTCATTTCTGCATTTGTAGATGATTTTTAAATAACTTTTCACTTGTCTTCCTGATCTCATCATTATTTTGTATTACTTTACAAACTTTTTGACATTTCTTTCTGTATCTGAGCTTCACTGTTACAAGAAGTCATCATTGATTGCCATCCAGGTCTCGGAATTTTCTTTTGCCGTATCATCTGGGGCAACCTTTTAAAATTTCTAGTTTCCTTTTTTTTAACTTTACAGAATCCTACTCTAATAAAGCTATTTTAAATTTCAACAGGAATTTTCAATTCCATGCTTTTATTAGACTTTATAATAAAACTTTGCTTTCAATTGCATAATTCACACTTTTCGGGACTGGTCTGCTAAAAAAGTGATAACATTAAACAAAAAACTGATCACGCAAACAGGCTGATTTTAGTGTAGAATTTGATTTAGGCAGGCAGCCCTTGTTGTCATGCAGCCCTTGATGCAGCCCATCAATCATGATCATATTAAGCAGCATCTACTGTATTTTAACTTTCTAAGACTAATGAATTATTCATCACCATAGCTGAATGTAATGATTTCATTATACACAACCTTTTATAGAACCCCTCAACAAATTTTCTTCTTTGCTGAAACGCCATAAATAAATGTATCAAAAACTCTTGTCTATAAGCATTATTAATGCTAATTTTTTTTTTTTTTTTTGGAAGTATCTTTTACAGTTCAATTAATTTTTTTGTCTTTTAAAGTATCGAATTAGTGTAATTGTCTCTGATATTAATTTTGTGTCTTTTTGTGAAATTGCAATTTGTTGTCTATCTTCAGAAGGATTAAATATGCGTTTTCACATTAAATATTACTATGTAAACTTCTTAAACAGTATAATTTCTCTTTAAATATGTGTGCATGACAGTTTGAAACCCCATTATACAATTTGTTTAGCACCAATATTTTCATTTTGTTAATTCAGTTAAAAAAAACATTTTAAGTTAAATTTAGATATTGTTATACATTGCATGGATGTTAATATGTTTAGATATGTTACTAGATTTATATAAAAATTGTACAATTGTAAACATTATTTCTAATTATATCTACACATAATTAGATGAGAAATAGGACTCATAAATGAGTAATTTACCAACTTAGGTTCTCTTGCCAATTATGGAACAGAAAGTGAGGCCAGTGAAGCAGATGATGACAAGGATGCCTCAGATTCTGATGAAGAACTATATCGCCGAATAAGAGAAAAAAAGAAAACTTTTGCTATTAAGCAAAAAAAAATTCTTGCCGAACTTGAAAGGAAAGAATTAGAGGAACAAAATGAAGCTTTAAAGCTCAAAAATGGTATCTGTATTATTTTACTTTATTAAATCAGGAAGTATAACCTTCTTTTTTTCAATTAATTTTAATTCTTTAATTTATATATCTTTCCTTTATTGTATAAGATTATAATGTATGAGTTTTTGTTATAATTGCTTCAGATCTTAGAGCAAGTTCTAAATGTAGTTTTTTTTATGACAATGGTGCTGGTCTCCAGCCCAGTTACAAAAGAAGGCGGTTTTATTTCTTTTAACTATCTACATATTTAAAGACCAGGTTGTTTTTTTAGCCATCAGCCCTGAACTTTCTACTGAACCAATTTTGATAATTATTTTATTAAATGAAAGCTGTTCATGTGTAGATTTGCCCATTTTAGCTGTTTTTTAATTTATTTCCATTTTTATTTTTTAATTTTAAAAGCTTTTTATGATATTTCTTCAAAATGGTAGCAATTGGATTACTTCCATTGTTGCAGAGAAATGAGAAATAATTGGGTTTATTTATTTTTTATATCCTTATTGATGCCATTTTCTGATTACAAATAAAAGTAACTTTTAAAAAAATTTTGAACAGATAAAGACACCAGCCTTTAAAAAAACATGCATTCTCACTCATAAATATTTTGTATTTCAACATTTTTTCATTATGCTGATACTGAGTTTGAGATGCTAGGTGAAATCATTCAGTGAGTGAAAATGATATCATATTTAAAACAAAACAATCATTTTCTTTGATAAAACTAAATATTTGACCAGAAATGCATCTAAAAGAGAATGTTTTTTTTTTCGCGGGTACTGAGATTAGAACCTAAAGTCAAGAGTGCTAATGTTCACATGAAAAGTTATCTAAACATTGTAGTTCGTCGAATTTTGACGGTTTCCAACTCTTTGCTAATAAATATTCTTTGAAAATTTTTGGTTATGAAACTTTTTTTTGGAACCTTGGAAGTTTTTCACCGTCAAGTTTTGACAAGTGCTGTCTAATTGCAATTAAAAACAATTTGGAGAAAAACATTCTTTTATAAGCATGTAACAAGTTTTGCTTATTCTTTACCTTAAATTTTATCAATATAAAAAGATATTGATGACAGAACTTACTCTGTAAATTGCTTAAATGTGACAATTTTATTTTATATACAAGTGTTGTGTATTTAAATTGTTAAACATTTAAATAAGTCTCACTTTCATTATTTAGATATAATTATTTAAAAAAGGGGAAAATTTATTATATTGGTATTTTTTGTTTTATTTCTTAAATCATTGAGTAATGAATTTTACAAGCATTAATCCTACAAATTGAAAAATTTTATGATGTGAAAGGGAAAATAATTTATGTTGAAATTTGCCTATTGTAAAAATTGAAGTACTTAAATATATTAGCCAAAATAGTTCAATTATAAAACTGAATAAATATTAAACATTTGAGTGAGTTGGGTTGTAAATAATTAGGTATAGACATGAGCCAGTATTCTATTTTTTGTATTAGGCCATTGTAGTTAGCTTTTATAAGGCTTACAGTGACTTATTAATTATAGTTAAAGGATTTGCATGATTTATGTAGAAATAAAATAAATGTTATATTTTCACCCAAAAAATAATCCACTAATGTACAATTTTAGTGTCAAGTTCTCTTAAAAAAAAAAAAAAAAAAGTAGGATATTTATTTTATGTCCCCTTTTTAAAATATGTCTGACGAAAACAAAACAAGAACATTTATATCATCATTTTTACGTGTTACTTTTTCTAAATCTTTTAAAGAAATTTTCCTGAGCTTTTATCATATGTATCTTATAGAGATGAGTTTGAACTCACTTTCTAGAGCCCGGGCCCACAGATTTTAAATCCGAGCATGCACAAGCCCAAAATATTTTGTGCCATCAGAGCCCGAACCTGATACCGAAAATATGCAATACGACAAAAATTATATAATATTTAAAAGTTGTTTTAAATGTTTTCTCATTTTTAACAACTTCTTACATGAAAATAGCTGTTAATTTCCAGCAAATAATTAATTTTATGAATTTTACATTATTTATAGAATAAAAATATGTATAAAATAAAAATGAACTTCTCATATTTTTCTTCCACAACAAGCAAATTTGATGAATACATTAACAAAGTGTGTTTTATGAATAAATGAATGTAATTAATATTTATAAAACAACATTTTTCTATTTCCTGTAAAAGGTGTACATCTTAAATTATAATCGATTTTTCTGCCTCAACAAAAATCTTTCGTAATTTTTGTCCCTTTGAAAATCAGCTTAAATTAAAAATTTAACATCGTTATCTGAAAAATCCGATGTGCTTTAATAGGAAAAGAGGAAACACTGCTCAATTTCTTTCTATCAGAATAACAATACATGCCAATTCTATGTACTTACAAAGAAAGTGACTTTGTGAATGTAAAGTATCAAAATAATAATTTATATAAATTATTACATAAAATGTTAAATATAAATAGTTTTGTAAAGATCAAAATAGCATTAAAATGACTTAAAATAGAATAAGTAAAATTTAAGAAAAGAATTTTTTTATACGAGAATAAATAAAATTGTCAATTTCAGAAAGATTGAGCCTGAGCCCAAAGACTGATATAAAAATCCAGCCTGTGTCGATCTCGGGCTGAGCCAATCTCATCTCTAATATCTTACTGTTACAACGTGTAAATTAATTGTTAAAATGAAAGACACTTGATTTATAAGTGTCTTTAAATTTCTGTTTAAAAAGTGGAGTTATTCACTATGATGTATGTAATGAAAATTATTTTAATATTATATATAATATCCTCTTGCAGATGTTTAAATTACAGCTTAGCTTAAAAGTCATTTGGAATAACTTAGATCTTCAACACTTTAAGTGGCTGTCTCATATTTTTACTTTTCTCAAAAACAGTTTAAAATTGGGTGTAAATTAAAATGCAACAGAGTTAAATTTTTAAAAATACATAAAATAAAGAGAGATAAAAGAAGTATTTTTGTTGCAAAATTTAAGCTGCTAAAGAAAGTTGATATGAGTTACCTGAAAACTTTTATGAAAATTAAAGAAAGCCCTCAGAGTGCGAGTTATCAGTCTTTCGGTATGTGTGTATTTATGCGCACATTTAACTTCTGATTTGAAATAAACAGATTCTTTTAATATGTGTAAATAAAAATCATTAAATTTATTACAGTTTGGTTTAGTTTTTACATCGGTGTAGTTGGCTTTCCCTTCCAAAACCTCATTTTATAAGAAATATTGTAGGGTTAATATTAAAGTATTATGTAAGCAGAAAACATATATAGATTTTAATAATTCAGTATATTATATATGTATGGCTATATCCGTTTCATTTCATGTTTAAAATACATTTATAAATGCTATATAGTGAGGGCATTTTAAAAATCCATATTTATTTTTTGTTGTTGATAAAATTTACAAATTTAGTTGTATGTTAGGAAGAATTCTTATTAAAAGTTAAGATTTCTACTTTAATTCTGAATATGCCTCTAAATTTTTTTTATAAAATAGTGGGTACATTTTAAATATTTTTATCCCAACTTTTTCAGAAAATAAACCTGCAGCAAACGCTGAACTTGAAGAGGTAGAAGATAACAAAGAATCTGACATAATCCCTTTAAATGAAGAAAATGAATCAGCAGCTTTTATACCACCATCAGATGTTTTAGAACTAGCTAGTGCTAATGTTATCCCTTTCTTAGAAGAAAAAGTTAATAGCCCTGAAGTTGCTGCTAATGTAAATTCTGAAAAAGAGCTCAAAAAATCTAATAATAAAGATTCTCATTCATCTGATTCATCATCTAGTTCTTCAGAAAGTGAAAGTGAGTCTGAAGATAAACCTAAAAAGAAATCCAATAAAACTGAAATTGAAAAAAATTCTGATAAAACTAAACATCACAAGAGAGAGAAAAGTCCATCTAAAAGACACAGACATAGAAGTAGTGATAGTGATAGTTCGGATAGGCATCACAAAAGTAGGAAATCACATGATGAAAGTAATAGGAAAAGCTCCAGTTATAAAAAGAAAAAGAAATATAAGAGAAGTGATAGTAGTAGTAGTTCAGGTAGTAGTCCAAGGAAGAAAAAACGTAGTTCTGAATCGAAACGGAATCGTAGTAGAGATCGACGTAGTTACAGTTATGAGGATAGAAAGCATAGACGCAGTTCTAGCCCTAAAAGTTACAGAAGCAGCAGAGATTCCCATAGAAGTAGGGATTCATATTCTCATAGACATGAGAAAGATAAATATTTAAGAAGGGAAAAGGAAGATAAATATTATGATTATAAACGAAGCCCATCACCACACAGAAGATCAAAATTACCTAAGAAATATCGATCAAGTCGATCTCCTAGCTCAGAAAGTGAAAGTTCTAGAAAATATAAGAGAACACGAACTCGTTGAAAATTCATTTTGCTATTTTAGGTAAGTGTCATTGTTTGTGCATAAAAGACATTTATAGTGTGACGAGTTGTTTATGTGATTGTTTTATGCAAAATTTTTAAATTGATGCCTTATGCTTTATAAACCTTTAAGAAAATAGACGGTTTGTAATACCAAAAACAGAAGGGTGGCATCCTGTGTGCATCTCTGTACTGTCTATTAAAAGCTAAATGTCAGCTTTTAGTGGTATTATTACTTTCTTCACGAGCCGATAAATCGCAACCCTCTGAAAATCCATTAGTTCACTTTTCTCAAAATGTCTTCCACGCATGCACGCGAACTTAGGATTTATTTACCTGTTTGTTTTTAGAATGTGATTTCTGAATGTCAATGGGATGTCGTTGTTATAGTCTGCAAGGAGTGCAATATAAATTTCAGTTCACAAATCATTTATTACAGTATCATAAATTGTGAAATAAGTGTCACCCACGGCGAGGAAAATATCACGAGAAAGGCACAAATACTTATTTTGAAAAGAAAAAAAAACAAACAATCGTGATTATTAAAATGTATTAAATATTTACGAGAATGATTAATCGCTTATTTTAATTATTAATATTAGTATAGTCTATAAAATGAATTTTAACATTAATTTCAAAACTATAAATTAATATTTTAGTACATAAAAAAGACAAGACGGTTCTTTAAAATAATTAATGTGAGGTTTAGGTTAAAAAAATTGCCTTTATTTTGAATGGCGTGGACTTGAGTAAATTTTTCAGTTGATAAAAGTATTTTAAAGATACATTCATTTATTTATGTTATATTATAACAATATATAAAATGTATTATAATATAAATGTTATAATAATATATAATCTATTTTAAGGAGTCTTTTAAAGTGAATTTTAGATTAAAAAAATTCTCTTGATTTTGAAAAGGGAGGACTGGAGGATACTTCACTCAAGCGAAAACATCTACTCGATAATGTTAATCCTATGGGAGGAATTTTTTAAAGATATCGTGTTTGCATTTCAATATTTTTAAATGATTTATTTTTCAATAACTAATTTATATCCATTTAATCTGTACAAAGACCGTTTTTTATTTTTTCGATTTTGTTTGCAAGGTTTTTAAAGAGCAGGGCTACCACTGGCGACTATTTTTTAATTCTATCTCACATTATTTTCTCGAAACAAAAATCATTCTCATAGACTTTGACAACATGTGCATGAGAAATATAACACAAAATTTATTTATTAAAATTAGTGGTGCAAATAGAATATAAAAATAGTCGCCAATGGCAGTCCTGAGAGAGGATATTTACATTTTCGGAAACGGTTCCAAAAGTGAAAGTATCCTAGTTAAAAAAAAACGTAAACAAAATCGAAAATGTTTAGAAACGGGGTTTTTAGAGATCGACCTTAGTTATCCAATGCAATATATATATATATATATATATGTATATTTATAAATATTGAAATGCAAACGAGATATCTTTAAGAATACCTTCCATTGGATTAACATTAGCGAGCAGACGTTTTCGCGTAAGTGAAGTAGCCTCTTAAGCTTCTTTAATGATTACGTCCCTGACCAAATACTGACACAGCATATTCAAAAAATTATGTCTGTGTCAAAAATGCCTTTCAAATTTGTGATTGCATTAAAAAATTCTTAAGCAAACTGACATATTATATACTTAATATTTTTTACTAATGAAAAACAGGAAAAAAAAAACTCCATTTAAAAGGTTGTTGAAAGTTATCTTTTAGCAAAACATCTTTCTATAATTGCATTCAAGATTTACATAAACGCATTTTCTGACATTTTGCAATTGCTTATAAATTAAATTAGAGAATTACTCACCCTTCCTTGTTTATGTGATATATTTGTCTTTAACTGGATATAAAACGATTTCCTTTTTAAACTTATTTTAAAATATTTATATAACTATTCTGTCTGTAGTTCACTCAACAACCTTACTTTTCTCAGAAGAATATCAAATAGAAACCTCATCTCCACCCCCCCCCCCCCCCCCCCCCCACATACACACACAACCACAACATGCTTCTCTAATATTATAATGACCATTCATTGGGAGAAATTCATACGCATATATGAAAATCTTATCAATATTTAAAAAAATAAGCTAAAGATGTTCCTACTAAAATACTATAATAATGGTAAATCTTTTACTAATATTTGAGATACAACACTATTTATCTAAAAATAAAGTTTAACTTTAATTTTGAAGCAATAGCAATATTTTTACAATATCATTATAACTTTGCATATATTTTTGAAAGAAAAAAAAGGGGAGGTGGGAGTGGGCAACGGGCAAACAGATTTGCACTGATTAAATATAAATTATCCATATCTAAAGTTTGACTGTTTAATAAGACCTTAATAATAATTTTAAAAAATCATTAAAAAAAAAAACACATTGTGAGTAAAAATAAAATGAAATTGAAAAATATGTTTTTCAACAAATGAAATGTAATAAATTAATTAAATTTTATAAAGAATAAAATAATTATTTAAAAAATATATAGCATCATAACTATTTTTTAAATATTTAAAAATATTTTTCTTATCAGTAAAAGTTGGTAAATATATTAACCCATAATGACTAACAGATAGGTTAAAGTATATCTTTCTTTCTGAGTAAGGCTAATAATGAGACAAAATATAATCTAATATCACAAGTTCAGTTCGTAATCACAAATTTTTATGCATATATTTTTTAATTAATTTGTATATATCACCATATAATCAGAAAAGTGGCCACGACCTCTCAAAATTAAAGGGGAAAATAAATAACTAAACATTTCCATAGATTATTTTAAAATGAGTTTTTTGTTAAACACTTTACATTCATTTTGTGCTATGTTCAATAGATGGCGCCATCAGCGAAGAGAAGATGAGAAAAGTGAACTTCTGGACTTTCGGACAGTTGCGATTTATCCACTCGTCTTTCTTCTATCTTCAATAGAAGAAAGTATTGTAATCGAAATTTTTTTCGACGGATTTACATGTTTTAGGGGTCAGAGATGCCAAAAAACATGTTTATAGAAAATGCCTGTCTGTCCGTGTGTCCATCGCCATTGTACCATCAAAAAATGTATGAAGTTATGCATAGAATTGAACCAAATTTTTATTTTAAGTTTTTGACTATGGCAAGCAGATCCTCCCTGAATTTGAAAAAAATTCGCCGGTAGGGGGCGCTGTAATAGCTATTTTTGTGCGATTTTGAATATTGCACCATCCAAAAGTATATGAAGTTATGCATAGAATTGAACCAAAGTTTTATTTCAAGTTTTTGGATATGGCAGGTAGGTCCTCCCTGAATTTGAAAAAAATTCGCTGGTAGGGGGCGCTGTAACAGCGTTTTTTGTGCGATTTTGAATACTGTACCATCCAAAAGTGTATGAAGTTATGCATAGAATTGAACCAAATTTTTATTTTAAGTTTATGGCTATGACTAGCAGGTCCTCCCTGAATTTGGAAAAAATTTGCCGAAAGGGGGCGCTGTAATAGTGATTTTGCATATTGTACCATCGAAAAGTGTATGAAGTTATGCATAGAATTGAACTAATTTTTTATTTTAAGTTCTTGGCTATGGCAAGCAGGTCCTTTCTTAATTTGGAAAAAATTCGCCAGTAGGAGGCGCTTTAACAGCGATTTTTGTGCCATTTTGAATATTATACCATCGAAAAGTGTATGAAGTTATGAATAGAATTGAGCCAAATTTTTTGTGTTTCTTTTTGGTCATGGCATGAAAGTCCTCCCTGAATTTGGAAAAATTCCGCTGGAAGGAGGCGCTATAATTACGATGTCTGTACCATTTTCTTTATTGTACAATCGAAAAGTGTATAAAATTATGCATACAAATGAATCAAATTTTTTGTGCATGTTTTTGGCTTTGGCCAACAGGTCCTCCTTGAATTTGGAAATATTGCGCGGTAAAGGGACTCTGTGATAGCGATTTTTGTATACTTTTCTTGATTTTTCGTAGTTCTATTGTCCATCGGCGGCTCATGCAAAGGCAGGAACTGATAACAACATCAGTTTCACATTTCACAAACATCTGATAACAACAGAATAAGGAAAAACTGTTAACTTTAACAAATATGACATAGATTAACTCGTTTTTAGTTCATTTAATTGACTGAAGCAGGAATTTAAGATGAAAGTCAAAGTTGGTATAGTAATGAACTAATAATATTGAAGTATTAACATGTGTAACTAGTTTTTGAAATATTAAGATGTATAAGATAGAAGAAAGTTTTGGGATTGGCACATCCAACTAGTTTTTTAATGCAATGTATGTTAATAATATAAAAGTAATAAACATCAGATTCAAATTAGAGAAAAGGGCTGATAAATTTTATTAGAATTAATATAACCAAATGTTATAAAAAATAAGTTTGACAATTGATTTTCAGCATTACAAATTTTAACCAAATAATAATAACTAGATAGTACACGTCAAGATTTGATGGTAAATAACTTGAAAGTTTCATTAAGAAAATTCTTGAATTTTTAATTAGTTGCTTTTAAATTAATTATTGAGTGACGAATTAAGTCACGAATTCTATATTGCATAAGGGATTCCTATTTCTTTCAGACAATGGATGGTGCAGTCAGTCTAACCTATTCAATGATGTGAAAGAACTTTAAGTTTATAATTTACAACCAATTAATTATGCTTCCTTTTTATCAGAAATTTACCTAAAAATGCCGGGTAGAGAATTTATTTTTACTTACTACAGCCTCATTTAAAATAAATAAATAAATTTGAAAAAATAACAATATTTTCATTTATTTTTTTAAACTACACTACCATTAAAAACTGCCATGAATTTTATTTTTGTCTGTCTCATTCTCTAAAAACCTAAATTTGAAATTTGATGCAGCTAATGATTTAAAATATATATTTTTTATTACTTGAATTTTATTTTACATTTTTTAAATATTAAACCTGGATATCAAGGTAATTTCTTTTATAGCTCTTATGCAAATATTTTTCTTTCTTTCAGTTTCATTTTTTATGCAAATGTTTCAAAAAACTTTTCTTTGTTACACACACACACATATATTCTTAATAATAGTCAGAAAATATGACGAAAATTGTAGATCAGCTCAATTTATTTAATTGCTAATTACATGCAAAATATTTTAGCTTAAATATTTTAAATATAAAATCATTATTTTTTCAAAATATTATTGGGTGTTTAATTTTATCTAATTATAAAGCATTCAAATAATAATAATAAAATAAAAATCCTATAACTTCTCTTCCTAATAAAATATGTCATTATTGAAATGAATTATAAACAAAAACACATTTTGCCCAGCTTGGGCTTGTACCTGCATCCTCTACAAAATTTCAGAGCTTTAAACTGCTGCCTTAACCTGCTACGCTAGCAGGAACTCATTTTTCTTCCTTCTAAATTAAAGAGGTTCGAAATACAGTTGACACATACGCAATTGTCTTGAATTTGAGTTCTGATCTTACACAGAGCCCTATTAAGGTCATGTGGGGCCCAAGGCTCATCGCCTTTTCGGGGCCCCCTCATGCCAAAATATTTGCTACATTTTTTTGGAAGGGGGGGGGGGGTAGTATTAGATATATTACAGTACGGTTGCAAAGTTAAACAAAATTTATTATGGTTTTTGAGAAAATAATTGCGGAAAATGCAATTTTAACAATTTTTCTAAATCATTTTATTCAATTTGAGGCCCCCAACAATAGTGGGCCCAAGACCACGGCCTAGTTGGCCTGTGGGGTAATCAGGCCCTGATCTTACAGAAATTGTTTTGAGTTTTAATATTCATGATACCTTATTTTTTCAAAGAAGTAGCTACAACTTAATATGCTAGTTTCCACGGATTACCAGCCATAACTTTTAGCCTCAAATCACTGTGCTCTCATCTTCTGTGTGCAATAAGACCAAAACAATATGACACCCCGAAATAAACCTTATCTAGCTCTTAATATGGACACAATAAATTTTTTAATTGTTAATAATGCTGAAAGAGCCAAATAATATTAACTTTGTGAAAGAAAGAAAAGCTTGTTTACAGTAAGATTGAATAGCAGACAAACTTAAAACAACTTCTACCTGTGATCTGGTAGTTCAACTGAGTGAGCATCTTTACGCATGTACAGCACGTCATCCTATTTGCTGCGCATTTGTAACTGTACAATTTTAATTTAAAATTATGGCTAATTAATGTAATATTGGAACAAACGATTGTACAATAACAAATCTGTAGCCAAATATCATTCATTTAAAAAAAGATTGGTGTAATTTGATGCAGTAGTTTCTTCTCATGGACTGTCGAAAGAAAACTCTTAGCATTTTAAATATATAGATGACAAATTAAAAATGAAAAAAAAAATGTATATATATATATATATATATATATATATTGTCACTCTGAAAAATCATTGGAATGTGTTGAGCAATTGTAGCAATTTTCACAGATGTACTTGGTTATGTTTTTTGTATATAACATTAGAAATAATGGTGGCATATTTTCAAACGGCAGTGGTGACTTCTCAATAAAAATAAAGATATTTTTAAAAATTGTGCCTTTCAGCTTTAATGCTGCTTTAACATTGAAGAGTTTTTAAAAGAGGGGGTAAGTAAGTAAGACATGTAGCAATCATATGATTATTCACAGCTGTTTATTCACTGAGTAGTATACACAATATACTGTCTATATTCTTAAAGGTTAATGAAATTTGTGATTCTGGCATTCAAATTTTGCTTTTAATTTGCTTTTCAGATTTCAGAAAATTGTACAGTTTTCTCAGCATACAAGACTACAGTAAAAGATTTTAAATTTTATTTTTATTTATAGTATAAACCTGACTGTTAATACTAATTTCAACGAACTGCATCTGATTTTAACCGGTAATTCTTTTTCATGGTTGAAATATATGTGTATATTCTCGCTTATCATTGAATGTTATTTACCTTATATCTTTTTTATATTCTAAAAATACTTTTTTTAATGTATAGATTATTAATAATTGTAGGAAGAAGGGGAGAATTATTTTTCTTAAGATACTATTCATTATACTATTTCATTAGTTTACTAGATTGTGTTTATGTTATTCATATCATTGCATATCCTAACACTTTTTTCCTTAAGAGAAACCAGTTCAACAGGTAAGTCCAAAAAATCTTCAGAGTTAAGAAGACTTAGTCTATTTACTTTTTAATTGGGAGTCTTCAGTTGTTATCTTTCTCCTTTTTATTATTATTATTATTATTATTTTTTTTTTACAAGATATCTATGTGTTGTAATTGCTGAGTTGTCATTCAGTATATTAAATTAAAAATACAGTAGTATCTAGTACAGTGAAGCACTAATGCATTTATCAAGGGCTTTTCTTTTTTTATTGCCTCAAAATATATATGTATAATTAAAAACATATAGCATTAGGAACTTAGCTAAAAATATATATAAATTAAAAAATACAAAAATAAGAAGCACAAATGGTGCTTCACTGTATATATTATTATATATTTGGTTAAAAAATAAAAATTACTTATTAATTGTTCAATTTTGTCAGATTGATTTGCATGTGAATATATTTTTATCAACTAAATTCATCTTTGTTAACTCAGCTTAATATTAAGATGTAAAGCTTTTTGCAAAATTTATATTTTAGTAGGCCTAAATTATCATCGTTTTGTTTTTTAAAAACACATGATTGAACAAGTGAGTGGAAAAAGAATAACATTCTAGCTGATGTAAATGTTGAGAAAACACAGAAAAAACATTTATGTAAAAATGCTATCAATTTTAGAGAAATGTTCACTATTATTTGATAGAAATCTAGTCAATGGGGTCCCCATCGTATAAATTTCAAAGAAAAATAATGATTAATTAATTATTATTAATGAAACTATGTTATTTCATTTTTTAGATTTTTGGGATGTTGTCCCTTTTCCACTCACTCATTCAATTAAGTACAGTAGAGTCCCAATTATCCAAGTTAATATGGACCAAGCTCACCTCGACTAAGCAAAAACCTCTTGATAAACTGGATTTACACAAACTGTCACCGACTAAGGAGATGAAATATAAATTTTCACTTAATTCATTAATTTTTATGATGCTAGTGACCTTTTTTTTTTTTTTTTTTTTTTTTTGTACATTTCCATTACTTTTAAGAAAAACGGGTAATGAAATTATTTGAAAAATCCTTGATAGTTTTTTGTTTGTTGAATGTCAATTTTGCTGCAGTTTTTTTCAGCATTACGCTACTGCATAGCTACCAATTTCCAAGATTTTTTCTTACCACTAAAACATACTAGTAAATTTTGCCTAATTTAATCACCAAAATCTAACAATTGTCAATGATTAAATATGGCAAAAATCTGTATTAAATTTTAGATGTAACAAAACCGTTCAAATTGGCAGCTATTTGATTCTATTAGTATCATGAAAATTTGCAGGTGTAACCTCTTCTTTCTGCTCAAAGTATTAAATAGTTTTTTCAATCGGACTTATACCTTTGCAATGGATCATTTTCTTTTGATGGACTAATGACTTCTATTATTATGAAACCATCAGTCCATCAGAAGAAAATAACTCGGATAATCGGGACTCTACTGTACTTCTAGTGTTTATTACCCTTATATTGTGTTTTCTTATTGCTCTCAAATCCTGGGCTTATTTTTTTCTTGTTAAGCTGGGTAGTTTTTAATCAAGACTTCTATGTTTCCACAAATTATCTTTCTCCATAGAAAAATAATAAATTATCTGATTTAGCCTTTGATTTATCAATTGAAAAATTTCTTAAATTTGTCGGAATGTTTTGCTTTTGTTATTGTTAATTTTTCTAGTTTGTAAGTCAAACGAATTTTGAATTCAATCAGTTCTATATTTCTTATGTTCCAGCTTTTATTCATATAATAGATTAAACAGCAAATATAATTTCTGACATTTGAAATTGTAATCTATATCTGGATATAAAGGCATATTTGTCTTTTTAAGACAGTTCAGTTCAAACAAAATATTTTAGGAAAGTGAAAATAAAAAATTATTTATACAATATTGTAAAATTTTTTATTGCATTATAAGTTTAATAAATATTTTGATATTCAATAATTAGTTTTTAAAATTAGCATTTCTGTCATGTTAGAAATTTGATTAACAATTATAATTTCTGTGAAATCAAACAAACATGGATCTTATTTTTTCTTTAATGATTATCTTATATTATGAATGGTCAATATAAATGTGGGCTTTGTTATCCAAATCCTGTCTATATAAAAAGAAGTATGATAAATGAGTGGTATATGTATACTTTTATTAGTAAATCAAGTTAGTGTATCTCTAAATAATAGGAGTTTGTATTTTCAAAATAAATGCATATAACAGGTTATCTGTAAACATTTAGTTGTATACTTGTGGTTCTGGTTTAAAATAATAATAAGATAAGACATTAAAATCTGTAGACACTTCTGAAAGCAATTCTGTTTTCCTGAAAAATACAAAAAAAAAAAAAAAATTGTTTGTGCATTTAATATAGTATTTTAATATAGTATAAAAGGTTCAGATGTTACGTTGTATTTTATTGTAATTGATAATGCAAATTAACTTTACTGCTCATACATGAAAAAATAAGTTAACTATTAAGTACACCAATTCATCTTTTTAAAGATATATATATAATGTATGTATAAATTTAGAAGTGCATAGTCTAATAAAAGTAAGTTTGTTTGCTCTTTTCCTAAACTGAGAGTAAACAGTAGATTTTCACTGAATGTCAAATTAAAACAAAAAAAATTTAAACGTCCAGAAAGTTGTGATTGATATATTTTCTCTAGAAGTCGTATGTGAAATGTTTGTGATTACTCACTAAAATTATTTAAAACTTGAGGTATGCAGACATCCATCAAAAATGAACTTCTAAATTGTCACACTTTATTGCATTTATCTAGATATAGTAGTATATAATGCGATGTAAAAACAAATCTTGATACTCTAGAATTGCTTTAAGGAGGAAACAACAGTTGCAAAATTCTTTGGGAAAACAACGGATATTGACATATCTTTTTCTTTAAAAATATTGAAAGCAATTTCAATGGCTTTCATATCAGCTATATTTCAATTGTTTGGCTTTTTAGAAAAATCAATTTCTTTTTAGTAATGTTTATTTAAAAAATACCTAGAATTTTTTTTTTAAATCTCATTACTATTGAATTTATTTCTTGCGAACAATCAATTTATAATTTAGCTACTGCCAATACTATATATTAAACCATTACAAATTACCAACAAAAATTGTGAAATTATAATATATATTGAAATCCCTTCGGTGGTTCCCGAGAAAAAGATACATCAATATTAGTTGTTTTCCATAGAATTTAGCAAGTGTTGTTGCCCCATGAAAAGGTGACTAGTTATGAGAGCTATAATTATATCTCCATCAATCAAAGACATACAAACATGAACAGTCTGGAAATAGAAACCAGCTTTTCAAGTTCCTGCTTTAAAATTATTCTTCGCAAAACTAATCACCACTTAAAGAAATATTTGAGTATCAAGAAGACTTGTTTTGCTGGCTGATGTATGATAGATCATTTCAGACAGCAGAAAGTTATCAAGCTATTTTTAGATGAAAATATTTCTTTTTAAATGTGATGTTTTCAAAAAGATTCCATACTATTGTGGAAAATTACATGAACCATTTTGTGCATTGGTATTGCAATGCATTCAGGCATGCATTGGTTGATTTTTTTTTTATGTAATACAAAAAGTATATGGATGTATGAGAACATCTGTAAATCCAGCAGTCACGGTATCCACTATTTCAAACAGTAATCTTCATGGTAGATTTCTTTAATGTTTTCAATAGAAATCTACTATGAAGATTGTTTGGAAATAGTGATAGTGATAATATTGGGTGCTGTAACCCCTCACAAAATCCGAAGATTCACATGTTTATGCTGTACTTCCTTTTTATAAGGGTCTTGTCATTACTCAGTCTTAAGAAAGTATGATTACTTTCTAAATACTATAAATAGTCATGAAAATGAAATGGCAACCATTGAAAAAAAATCTTATGTAGCCTTATGTTATATATTGTGTATTACATTACTATATGGCTTATATATAGATATATATATGAAACAAATGGCTTGTGTTTGATACATTGATTTTTATTTCATACATATACATCAATATGATGAGATTTTAAATTGTAAATAAAGATTGCTTAGAAATCGTTTTTAAAAATTTTGCTCTTCTGGTTAAATTTAATCTTGCCATGTTCTCTATTGGTTGTGCTTTGGTAACTTTCTGCATCTTGTGATTTATTTTGAAAGTTGGTTCTTTCTCAATGAAAGTGTGGCCTTTACGGGTATATAAACGGTTTAAATTATCATTCAGTTTCAATAAATCTCTTTCCATTTCCAAACAGGGGTTTATCCTTTTTTTTTATGGGGGGGAGGTGTAAAAAATTAATGCTCATTTTTCTTTTTTATATGCTTATTACTTCGTTATATTGATTTGATGGCTTGGTTATTGACATGTAGTTATATTGACTACGATTGACATTCTTATTAATAAAAGAAATTTCAGAAAATGTAAGGGAAAATTAGTAGTTTAAGAATATAGATAAAGAATTAAACAAAATAAATTAAAGAATATATGTAGTAAAACTCTTGCAAAAATACTCAAAGAAAAAGGTAAATCATTTTGTATATGTGTGAAAGATGATTTTATTCCATGACTAACCAAATGTTTTGTTATTCTTTATCATTAATGATGTAATTGTAATCAACAGTAAAAGTAAATCTTCTTCAAACTTCAGATACGCTTTAAAAATTAACTAGTTTCAAAAGCAGTAGTTAACTGCCTTCATCAGGCAAAGTATCTGTTCACAAAAGGTGTGCAGCCTAATGGTACATTTTTATTATAGCATACATGGAAGTTTGGTAAAGTTTTGTTTTTATTGATTTTGCTATAGTTTTAATATTTACTCCCCTCTTCCTTCTTGGTATTTAGTATTTCATACGATAATAATAATAGTATCTAATTGCTGTTATTTTGGAATTAGATATTGTTATCTAAAAAAGACCAAAAATAATCTAATTTCATATACCATTTCATTTAATGGTTCTTAAATAGGCAAATCATAATATACCGATTTTTAATCAAATGGTATATTAATATTCATTTATGAGGCAGGTCATTTTTAGGTGGAACATAGTTTACTGTAAATATTTTCTTTTTACATTGTGTTAGTTCTTAGTTAGAAGGTGTGTGATGATTTTGTTTGTTCTTAATGTGGTTGCGAAAATGTGCTTAACATTGAATGTTAGACTTCAGTTGTCTTGGTTGATTCGTATTTGTAAATACTGGTTTATGTAATTCATGATACATGCTGTAATAAAATTTAAAAATTTTAAAATGTCATAGTTTTTTTTTATTATTTTTATATCATAATATCAGCACATTCACAAAATCACAGACATGTACTGAAAAAAAAAAAAAAAAAAATATGCCGTCAGTTCTCAGTTTTCCCATTATCTGATACTCACTTGACTAGGAATGCTGTATTAAAGGATAACTGTTAAGGAGGCAACAACAGTTGCAAAATCACATGTAAAACAATTGATATTGCTATGTTTTTTTCCCCCTCAGAAACTGCTGAAATGATTTCATTATTATTTTTTTTAATAGTTTTGAGAGTAACTAATCTATTAATTGATGGCTTGGTAAGAAACAAAAATTAAAAATGCCATAGTTACATTAATTTTTAAAATATATATATATATATATTACTTCATGCTGAACAATCAACAATTATTGTTCAACTGCTGCCAAAACTATTTTAAAAATGTATTGAAATCATTTCAGTACTTTTTGGAGAGAAAAAAAAAAGGTAGATATTGAAGGAACTAGAAAAAAGTTTTGTCATATGTATGGGTTCAAGGTCATTTCTCTCATTCACAATGTAAAGTAGAATATTAATAACTAGAAAGATAGCCCGTCAAAAAGGACGGAAACTGAGATATAAAGATATATACAACACATATGCAAGAATATGAGTAGTTTTTCTCGCTTGTTCTGCAGTGATAAATGAAAATATCACTTTTGAAAATACGGAAATATGTTGCCAAATTTCCTTCTTTGCCAAGGGAGTTTTCTCTATTTCGCCAAGGCTCCTATACTGGAAAAATCCTGAGAATTTAATTTCTGTATCCGGCTATATAAGTCACATTAAAATTGGGCAGTTAGGAGCTCAAATAGTGCAGTGCCGTATAGTGGCGATTATTTTATTAGTAGCATCGGGATGAAGATGTAAAGACGTACATTTTCGTATACAGTATAGGATCTGTTGTTATCCAGAATGCTTGGGACCTGAGATATTCTGGATAAGGGGTTTTTCCGTAATTCAGAACACTTTACTATAAATGTCAAGAATAGTATAAAATAACGGTATGAAATGTATAAAATATGAATGATATATGAAAATACATAATTATAAATTAGTTAATTTAATAACTTATTTACACAAAATAAAAAAAAAAAAACCTTCTAAATTACAATTCAAATTAGCATGTAAGAAGAAAGCAGAATCCTTTGATTTGGTTTTTTTAGGACATTTTTATTAAGATTGGTTGCTTATAGTGTGTCTTTTGCACTAACTGCTTCTGTATACTGCCATGATTTTCTGTTTGTGGGAGTAGCTTGTTTGTTGCATATGCATTCCACAAATCAGTTGTTCAATTGAAAAACATTAACAGCTCATTTGAAATCTTTTTTCCACCTCATTCTGTTTGCCATCATCTTCACTTCCATTAGAAATATTCCTTCGCATTATGCCACAAATCTCACTGCCAGTCATCTGATCACTTACAGGAGTATCATCATCAGCAATTTGACAATCTTCTACTGGTTTTTGATCCAACAATTGAGTTTCTGCACATTAAAGTTCTGTAGCTTAGTCCAGCAGATCTGTAATAATTTCTTTCTCTTTTTAAATTATAAAGTCTTCAACTTCATGCTCATTCACACCATTAAAAAATATTGCAGATTTTTACGTTTTTGGAAGGAAAAATTATTTTTCAGTTATCATTTTGCATTCTGGATACGGGGTTTCCAGGTAATGGGTCCTATACTGTATTACATTTTGAATTCTGACCCAAAAATTTTGAAAAAAAAAAAAACCCTTAAATGCGCGGAGTTTAAATTAAATTATGGTGAGCTCAATTATGAACGGTTAATGGGTTTCGATGGTAATTTCGGCAAATTACCCAGCTATCGCCAAGTTGGCTTCATGTAGGACAACTTATTTTTGTTACCAAATTTGGCATTATTTCGCCAAATTTGGATGTATTTCCAAGCTGGTCAGAATTTGGCGCTATTATGGCATTATATTATACCCTGCCATTATTACTTTTCAACAATTACTCATTGTTGAATCTGATACCGATATCAGCATAGGAAGACTAACATGGCCACGATCAATGAGGCGGTACAGCCGGAATTGTGAGGGGCACACAGAGGCTTGGATTTTATCTAAATAGACTAGCTGATCTGCCCAGTGTTTCCTATGATAACCAACCACCTCAAATATACCTAAAATCAGTCTTAAAGGATTTTGTATTTTTAAACAAAAATTTTCCCAAATGAACTTAATGGTAGCACATTCGAATTTGTATGATTTTATATTTTTAAATTAAAAACCTATCCAACCGAACATAGAGTTCGAGTCCTTACTGCCTTAGGCTGCATACACAGGTTAGGCTACACACGCTACTGTCTCTTTTGATTTTATTCTTTTAAACAAAAATCTTACCAAATAAACCTAACATTAAGGGGGCCCACTGCCTTCGGCAATGTACACCCTCTTACTTCTTGCGATTTTATATTTTTAAATCAAAACCCGTCCAAGTAAACGTAGAGTTGGAGACCCACTGCTTTCATCAATGTATACCGGCATGCTATGCATAATACTCCAGTCTGTTTTGTTTTAATATTTCTAAAAAAAAAGTTTCCAAATAAACCTAATGTTGCAAGCCCGTTGCCTTCAGCAATGCAATCAATGTGTCCATAAAGTTGTATTTTATATTTTTAAATGAAAATCTATCCAAAAAAATTAAGGCTAAGGGGCCCCTGATTATGGTGATTTACGCTTTAATTTCTGATATTTAGATATATTAAACTTTCATTTCTGGCCAAAAGTTCCTTAGAAAACTAAAATATTATAAAACACTCCGTCTCTTCCGTGTTTCTTTTAAAACACTAATACGATAAATTTGCAAGATGCATTTCACATGCAACACTAAACAATATCTGGGAAAGTGCTGAGAAAGGAAAAAGTCTGGTAAATTCATGAAAAGACTTCCAGAAAATGTTTATGAAATAATAAATATTATTTTTAAACACAAGACATCATTGGAAGAAGAAAATTATCAGGAATAAGTGGGTTTTTTTTTTTTTCGTTTAGCTTATAGTAATCTTCGCTTTATTTAATCTCAGAAATCTGTAATTAAATAAAGTGAAGATTACTATTTGGAAATAGTGGAATTCAAAATCACTATATGTATCTGACCCGACTGGAAAGACTATTTACAGAGGAATCAAACAGGAATACTACAGACAGAGTTCATTCTAAGCGTTTTTCGCGGGGCGGGCCGCCCTGCCTGCCATTCTTTACAAAATTTGACGCCCGATATCCCCGCCCCGCGAGCCCTATCACTCGGAAAATCGACCGAGGGAAAAATAGCGCCCTTTAAGTTAATTTCATCGCTTATTTCAAACAAACTCTAAACTATTTGTAAACATTATATAATATCCTAACCCCATTTTGTTCCTTTTCACTCCACCACCCCCCCAACATCCTCATACAGACACCAATTATTTTCAGTAAAAATCTAGCACCAATGCAGTCATAAATTTCTCTCTGTCTCTATACCCTGTTTTCCGGCTACCATGAAAATTCAGCCGAAATAAGAAAGAAAAAAACCCCCGGAAAGGTCCTTTGACGAAATTGGCATTTTTTCTCGATTCTCTGGCGAAATTGGTTTTTTCGGCGAACATTTCTCAAAATTTGTGATATAGTTTATGTACAAGTTTTCGGATTTATGACCGATTTTTTTATTTTTTTTAATTTTCGGAAAAGAATCAACCCCTGCACTGCAAAGTGTCATGAATGGGGTAAAGGGGTAGTAGCAAAAACTTTTTAGGGGGGCAAGAGTTATTAGTTGATTATTTATCATTACATTAATGTGCCCTTTTATGGCAAAGTGCACCCTGCCTGTTCTTGATCCTAGAATGAACTCTGCTACAGACATTAACACGATGACCGACACTGAAGCGCTGAAAATTTACAATATTTAAAGTAATTTTTAAGAAAGTATAATCCTGTAATAAATAAAAGGTAGGTAAATTTTAAATAATTGTTCAGTAATTATTTAAAACAATGTATATTTTTTCAGTTTTGTATCATATTTTAAAAGCCATCGGTGAATGGCGCATTTTAAACGGAAAGTTCGCTGTCAGCCACCAGTGGCTGACGTGGCGTTTAACGTGTTAAAGCCTGAACTGACAAGGAAGGTCTCCTTACTGGGCATACTCAGAATATTTTGAAAAAATACCAATCAAACTACTTATGTATGTAATAAAGGATCGGTCAAATTTAGTGGTGGAATTACAGTAGAAAGTCTGTAAAAAAATAAAATACTTTCGAGTATTTGGTGCAAAAAGACAAAAGCATCACGCGATTTGGCAAGCAGCCCTTTTTCTCGCCAAAAGCAAATAATTTTAATGCATCTGAAAATTACTTGTTAATTGATTTTTAGAATGCATGTAAATAGTATTTAATGCATTTAAACTTAAACAGTGAGAGAGCTTAATGCATATATTTTTTTGTATTATATATTTATGTTGCTTGTTGCTGCAGTTATTTAATTTTATCACTGTTAAAATAATTTCATATATAAAAAATATTTTCATATTGAAAAATAAAATGTCATATATTTAAGCGTATTCCAAAATAAAGACCAGATGAAGAATGCTGCAGTTTTACATTTCAATATCGGAGAAGTTTTTGTTGCCATAGCAACAAAATTGAATCGACAGTGCTCAATTGGACTTAATTTTGAGATTGAAACAATTTTAATTAATTTAAATTTAGTTTCAATTCATAAAATTTTATAGTTAACTTTCATTATAAATAAATATATATATATATGGCAAAACTATAGTTAAAACAAACTAAAACTGGCAAAACTAAAGTTATTTAAATTAAATTTATTTAAACAAGCTCAACATGAAATATTTTTACCTTAAAGAGTTAATTTTTTCAGATTTTTCTGAGTGCTCATATGGAGACCTTCCTTGTGAGTTCAGCTTCACACCTGTAGACTTGTAGCCAGTGTTTTAACCACGAGACAGACAGACATACTATCATCCTCCAAAGCAGCATATTGAGATTACTAACTGCAATATTACAAAAAATCGTTTCTAAAAGACTAATAAGACTTTGATAAAAACTCAGACCTGCCAACCTTTGAAAATGAGAAATCGTAGCACACAAAATTAAAATTATTCTGGAGGTTGGTTGGTTGGTTTTTAGTGTTTCGCAGCCATCTTTTGACATTCGTAAAAGGAATAAGGTTTCAGTCTTTCAACTCAATGTAGTAAATTTTTTCCTCTGAAAATTTTTACACACGATTTTCAGAGTTCCTTCTCGTTTCAAAGAGTTTTTTGACATTTGTGAAAAGAGTTTGGTTCCAACTTTTTAGCCCAGTGCAGTAAATTTTGACGAAATTCGCGATTTTTTTTCCCGCGATCATTTCAGGATATTCATTTTTTTCCCCACAATCGTAATTCACATTTTTCTATCACGATTCTTTGTTGAAATGCGCACTTTTTACCACGAACTTTTGACGAAATTCGCATTTTTTACCACAATCCTTTGACGAATTTTGCGTTTTCTTTCCGCAATCTTTCGGCGAAATTTTTGTTTTCTTACTGATCTTTCGATGAAGTTTGCATTTTCTTACTGATCTTTTGGCGAAATTAGAGTTCTCTTTCTGCGATATTTTAACAGAATTCGCATTTTTACCACGATCCTTTGGCGAAATTTATATTCTTCTGCAACCAATTAATGAAATCGATTTTTTTTTACATGGTCATTTGTCGAAATTCGCGATAGTTTATCGCAACTGATCGGCAACATTTTCGATATCTTTTCGCGACCAATTAACAAAATTCACTAAATGACTTCATCAAATGGAGAGTCAGGGGAGATTCCGAATAAAAAAAATTTTTTCGGAAATTAACATCACATTTTCGGAAATACATCGGCGGCAGCGGGGGAATTACGGTTTTTCGCGATCCTTTTTACAAAATTTACCGTTTTTTCGCGATCCTTTTTATGAAATTTGCCGTTTTTTCATTATCTTTTGTAGGAAATTTGCCGTTTTTTCATTATCTTTTGTAAGAAATTTGCCGTTTTTCGTTATCTTTTGTAGGAAATTTGCGTTTTTGCGATCTTTTGGGGGAAATTTACGTTTTTCGCGATTTTTTTGGTGAAATTTGCCGCTTTTTCGAGATCTTTTGACGAAATTTCCTATATTTTTCACGATCTTTTGACGAAATTTGCCGTTTTCTCGCGATCCCTTTTTACGAAATTTGCCATTTTTTCGCGATCCTTTTTACGAAATTTGCCGTTTTTTCGTTATCTTTTGTAGGAAATTTGCCGTTTTTTCGTTATCTTTTGTAGGAAATTTGCCGTTTCTACGATCTTTTGGGGGGAAATTTACCGTTTTTCGCGATTTTTTTGGTGAAATTTGCCGCTTTTTCGCGATCTTTTGATGAAATTTTCTATTTTTTTCACGATCTTTTGACGAAATTTGTCGTTTTTGCGATCTTTTGGGGAAATTTGCCGTTTTTCGTGATTTTTTTGATGAAATTTGCCGCTTTTTCACGATCTTTTGACGAAATTTGCCGTTTTTTCGTGATCTTGTGGGGGAAAATTGGCCGTTTTTTCTCGAAAATGCAATTTTACTTCTAAGTGGCTAAGTATTAGCGAAAAAAAAAAAGAAAAAAGGAAGAAAAATAGAAATTTCGTTTGTTTTCCTAGTTTTACTCTTACACAAGGTAAATTTATTTTTCCTGCTTTCTTCCTGGGTATGCAATTCTGGACATTGTTGTACTGAGATTGAGATGGATAACACTTCACAGCAACTTCTCTGAAAGGAGAGGGTGGGGAGAGAATCACTCCTGGCTCTAATTATGTGTTTTTTCTGCGATCCTTTCACGAAATTCGCTTTTTTCTGCGATCTTTCGCGAAATTTGCATTTTTTTCGCGATTCTTTGACGAAAATCGCGTTTTTTCCCCCGTGATTCTTTAACAGAGTTTGCATTTTTCTTGCGATCCTTCGACGATATTTCCGTTTTTCTAGTGATCCTTTGACGAAAATCGCGTTTTCCAGCGATTCCCGGAATGGGGGGATTAATCCGTCCCGGTTTTAATTATGTGTTATTTCTACGAAATTCGCATTTTTTCGCGATTCTTTAAAGAAATTGTTTTTTTTTTTGTGATCTTTTAATGAAATTTGCGTTTTTCCCTCGATCCTTTGACGACATTTCCGTTTTTCCAGCGATCTTTGCACGAAAATCGCGTTTTTTCCCCGATTTGTTGACGAAAATCTTGTTTTTTTCTTTCGCAATCCTTTGCAAATTTTGCACTTTTTCGCGATCTTTTGACGAAATTTGTGTTTATTTCGCGATCATTAGACGAAATTAGTTTTATTTCGAGATCCTTTGACATAATTCGCGTTTTTTACGTGATTCTTTTTTGAAATGTGTTTTTTTTTTCGCGATTCTTTAAACAAATCCGTGTTTGTTCCGCGATTCTTTAACGAAATTTACGCTTTTTCCACAATCCTTTGACGAAAATCGCGTTTTCCCCCACGATCTTTTAACGAAAATCGCATTTTTCCCGTGATTCCGGGATGGGGTAAATCCTTCCCGGTTCTAATTATGTGTTTTTTTCTGCGGTCCTTTGACAAATTCGCGTTTTTCCGCGATTCTTTATAGAAATTCAAGTTTTTTTTCCGTGATCCTTTAACGAAATTCGCGTTTTTCCCGCGATCCTTTGACAATATGTCTATTTTCCCCGCGTTCCTTTGACGATATGTCCGTTTTTCCGGCGTTTCTTTGACGTATGTCGGTTTTTCCCGCGATCTTTCGACGAAAATCTCATTTTTCTCGCGATGTTTTTACGAAAATCTTAGTTTTTTGGGGGATCCGTTGCAAAATTCGTGTTTATTTCGAGATTTTTAAACGAAATTTGCGTTTTCCCGCAATCCTTTGACGAAATTGTCGATTTTTTTCTCGGCGACCATGTCGAAATTCGCGATATTTTTTTATGTCCGAATTTTTCACTAAACGTAACAATCTCATAAACCCGGAAGGATAGATCGAAAAACCCGGAAATCCGGGCTACACCCTGAACACAATCACCCCTGATAAAAATCGCAACTAGAAGCAAAATGTGCTTTTGTGTTTTTTTCAAAAAAATCGTAGTTAAAGACCAATTTTCGTAACATCGTAGTTTATAGGTCCAAATCGTAGCAACTACGATTTTTTCGTAGCAGTTGGCAGGTCTGAAAACTATATGTAGTTTTAACCCTCCGACTGTCTTGGAAAAGGGCAAAATTGTAATGTTGTTTTTTTCTGCATTTTGTTTTAAATGCTTAAAAAAAATGATTCTTTGAATATTTTACAAAAAAACTTAATAACGAATATGAATGCAATCCTTGGAAGTATTAATCATTGTTCAGTGTATTAAAAATACATTAAATCAATAGAATTATATTACTTTAAATATTGCTTGTATTGCAGTGAAACCTGGAGCTTAGTGAACGTATTAACACGGGCTTGTCAGTGAGGGGGTTAATATAGCTATTAGAAGCAACACACGCTATATAGATATTTCTATATAGCGTGGGATTGGGTATCTATATACAGCAAAGTATAGATGTATATACCATGAACATTCCGAGAGATATGGAATCTAAATAGTAACAAAAAAAGCATGATACTTGCAGGCTTGATTATTGAAATGATTTAGTTTTTTCATTATAAACGAATTACGTATTAAGGTAACTATTGTTGTCGCAAAACTACTGATTTTTCATGTCTTTGAATTATTCTATGAATTATTTTTCAGTAGTAATTGAATTCAGTGGTAATTACAAAAAGTTGACTATTACTGTGATTCGCTTTACGTAAAACAAAGACATTGTACAAAGTTAAAACTTGACATTGTGGCAAGCACACTTATAAAGGAGGTTGCAAAATTGCAACGTCATCTTTGCCAGTGCTGCATTTTTCTAGAAAGTTTTTAAAATTAATATCTCGGCTAAATACCGACAAATTTTTTCAAAAATTATTATCAACAATCCTCTGATAATTCCATCTTGACAGGTACCTCAGGTAGTGATGGGCGATTCTCGAGAATTCGACAATCGAGAAAAATCGTCATCGTAAAAAATCACAATCGATACAGCCATCGATTAATTCATAGAATCTACAATCGAGATGTTTTACAATCGATTATAACGAGAAAAGCTAAAAACAGTTATTGGAAAACTTAGCTATTATTCTGGCCGACAATTTCATAGTAGTGATAGGGCTTAGTGATGGGCGATTCTCGAAAATTTACCAATCGAAAAAAATCGTTATCGTAAAATACACAATCGATACAGTCATCGATTACTTTCGAGAATCTACAAAGGAGATGTTCTAGAATCGATTATTGAAATCATTGTTTTTACATATATATAAGGCAGATTTTATTAAATATAGGGTAACTGAAAACAGATGGAATAAAAAAACAACAAACCAAAGGGAAACTATAAAGGAGCCATAAGACTGGAAAAGTCTTGTAAGGGTGCCCCCTGGTTGAAAAAAACTGAAAAAACGCGAGTAGCTATGAAGCGGTAAGGGGAGTTTAAGTATCAAAAATTAGAATTTTTCAGCAATTAGTACCAAAATGGCCAAAGAAATAAGAATCAAAAGCACCCCCTAGTGGCAAAAATATGAACTAAAGGATGATAAAAGGGATCAAAATTTTTTATTGATTTTTCTACGTCATTTGAGATTGGATCTTTAATTTCTCCATTTTTATAAAGTCTTCGACTGGAATACATTAAACGAACTCCCGCGGGGAGCAAAGTAGGAGGGAGGGGCAAGGAAAGTGCATAATATGAATAAGTGGTCACAGGACTTTCCAACGATATGGCACATGAGGGGTGTCGGCTAAATTTAGTAAAGTGCCCCGCTCGGGGGCAAAGTAAGGGGAGGGGCGCGGGCGATATATAAAATGAAATAGTAGTCACAGAGCTTTCCAATGATATATCACATGAGGGGTGTCAGCAAAAGATAGAAAAGAGTCCCAACTCCCAGGATTCCAATTATCGTGCCCTCCCCCCCCCCCCCGAAATATACCCTGCCCATCCTTCTCTTTGAAATTTTCATATATTAAAAATTATTTATCGGAGGGCTCCGTAAAAAAATCCGATCTAAAATGTTTAAAAACGCTACGATTTCAAAAAAGTTCGAAAAGTGCCTCTCTCGCGGCGCCAAACTAAGGAAGGAAGAAGAAAGGCTCATAATATGAAAGAGTAACTTTGCGATGATAACCGAAAACTTTCCGATGATAGATCAAATGACTGGTCCAAAAAAAGGTTTGAAATCTACCCCTCCCACGTGGGTTCCCTCTTTTATCCTAGAATATACCCGCAAATCACGCAGCCCCACTTTTAAAATTTTATATTTAATAAATAATATTTATCGGAGAGCTCCATTAAAAAACCTCATTTAATGATATTTATTGTAGACATCTCTACAATTTAAACTAGTCGGATGTACCAATCCCAAAACTTTCTTCTATCTCATACATGTTAATACTTCAAAATTCGCTATCACACTGCCAAAATTAAATGGCAATCTATGCATCTCATGAGGATTCTAAAGATATGAAATTCCGTGCATTAGTTCTTGAGATATGACTATCGCTGAAATCGTCTAAATCCAGCAAAATGCTGCCTAGCAGCGCCACCTACTGGGTGATTTATACCAAATCCTAATCAGCAACAATTTATGTCAACGTCTGACTGAATCTGAAGTTTGGAGAAAATCCGTGCATTAGTTTTTGAGATAGAGCTATAGAGAAAATTGTGAAAATTCCTGCATAGAAGCGCCACCTATTGGGTGATTAACACCAAAACCTAATTAACAACAACCTGTGTCAACATACAACTAAATCTGAAGTTAGATGAAAATTCGTCCATTAGTTCTATAGATAGAGCTATTGAGGCAATCGCGAAAAAGTCAGCACAGAAGCACCACCTGTTGGGCGATTTACACGAACACATAATCAGTAGCAAGTCATATCAAGGACTAACTGAATCTGAAGTTTGATGAAAATCCGTGCGTTAGTTCTTAAGATAGAGCTATTGGGGAAATCGTGTAAATCCTGCAAAATTCATCATAACAGCGCCACCTGTTGGGCGATTTACACCAAAACGTAATAAGCATCAATTCATATCAAGGACTAACTAAATCTGAAGTTTGATCAAAATCCGTGCATTAGTTCGTGAGATAGAGCTATTGAGAAAATCGTGAAAAATGCAGCATAGCAGCGCCACCTGTTGAGCTATTTACACCAAAAACTAATCAGCATCAATTTGTATTAGGGACTCACTGAATATAAATTTTTATTAAATTCCGTGCATTAGTTCTTGAGATAGAGCGCCCACAAAATTTGTGTCACATACAGACAGACAGACAGACAGACAGACTCACAGAGTCACAGACAGACATTTTGCAAAAACATGTTTTTTGGAATCTCTGACCCCTAAAATGTGTAAATCCGTCGAAAACCGGAATTCGAAAATTTTCATGAATCCAATACTTTCTTCTTGTAAAGATAGAAGAAAGTAAAAAAAGTCACCCCCCGCACCCCTTCCGGAATTCAACTCTGGGAGGAGAAAGGTTCATAATATGAAAGAGTGGTGAAAGGACTTTCCGATGATATGTCAAGGAGAGGTTTGGTAAAAGTTTGAAAATTACCCCCCCCCCCCGCCCTCTCTTTGTGCACTCTCGCGCACCCCAGAATTCACTCACCTTCCTCTTTGAACTTTTTATATTTAATAAATAGTATTTATCTGAGTCTCCAGGTATGGGGCAGCTTGGCAGAGCTAAAATAAGAGAAACATTGAAAATTCGTGGCAAAATGACACTAAATTTAACAGTAAAGTTTGAAACTAGGACTATACAGAACTGAATACATAAACCACTATGCTTCATAACCCACATCGGTTAATAGCAATAAAATGATAAGTGCCAGTTAAACTGATGGCATTGAGCTCACAGGTTATTAACACTAACTGTATATTATACTCTTATTTCAAAGAATAATGCCCCTCAAAATATAAATGAAGGGAAACATCCCCCGTTTGCCCCTTTTATACTTAACCAATGAACCTCCAAATCTAATCAGGGAAACTCCTTAACTATAATAAATCAGTATATCAAATTTGAAGCAAATCAGATAATTCTGCATGAAAAAAAGGAACATATCGCTAAATTAAGGGTGGCCTAACCCCTTTAACCCTTTTATACTTAACTAATGAACCTCCAAATCTAATCAGGAAAGCTCCTTATCAGAACAAACATAGAAAAAAAAAATTAAAGTAAATTGAATAATTCTCCATGAAAATCCATTTATCTAGATTAAGGGGACTTGCCCCCTTTTCGCCCTTGTATACTTAACCAATGAACCTCCAAATCTAATGAAGGAAGCGCCATATCGGAATAAATCGGTATATTATATTTGAAGCAAATCCAATAATTCTGCATGAAAAACCCTTTTATCTAAATTAAGGGGAGACTAGCCCCTCCCCTTTATACTTAACCCATAAACCTCCAAATCTAATCAAGGCAGCTTCTTAACATAATAAACCGGTATACCAAATTATAAGCAAATCAAATAATTCTGCATGAAAAGCCCATTTATCTAAATTAAGGCGGGGGGGGGGGGTCTAGCCCCCTTCTCCCCCTTTATACTTAACCCGTAAACCTCCAAATCTAATCAAGGCAACTTCTTAACATAATGAACCGGTATACCAAATTTGGAGCAAATCGAATAATTCTGCATGAAAAACCCATTTAACTAAATTAAGGAGGGGGTCTATCCCCCTTTCCCCCCTTCATACTTAACTAATGAACCTCCAAGTTTTATCAGGGAAGCTCCTTAACATAATAAAGCAGTATACGAAATTTGGAGCAAATCGAAGAATTCTGCATGAAAAACATATTTATCTAAATTAAGGAGGGGGGGGGGGGGGCACCAGCCCCCTTCTCTCCCTTTATCCTTAACCAATGAACCGTCAAAACTAAACAGCGGAATGCCTTATCAGAATGAACATAAAAAAAATTGAAGCGAATCCTACATTTTAATCAAGAGTTATCGCGTTACGTACATACATACGTACGTACGTACAGTACATGCATACACACAGAACCGACGGGTACATTAGCTCTCAGGCTTAGATAGCCTGTGAGCTAAAAAGAGATTGGATAAGCAGATGGACTCCTTTGAGAAATTATGACAAACCAGAAATGCGGTAAGTTTGACTCTGAAAGCTTCATTTCCATCTCGCATTTCGGCAAATCTCATCTCGATGATTTTTCCAGCATTTCGATGCTTCCAGATGGCAAGCTGCTCGATGGTTGGTTCTCTTGCGGTTTTAAACCTTTCGGGATGGGAAGTCTCTCGAGAGTTTCCTCTCGCCCTTTTCAACCTTTCCCGATGGGAAGCCTCTTGCTTGTTACTCTCGTCCTTTTCGAAATCTCCCAATGAAAAGCCTTTCGAGGATTTCTCTCGCGCTTTTCAACATTTCGCTATGAGAAGCTTTTCGAGGATTTCTCTCGTCCTCGGCACAGAAGAAAAGTAAGAAAATTTATCGAGAGTACCAAGGGAGATAGAGAAAAAGGCATGACAATGAGCTGTGAAATGAAGTTTTAATTTTCAAAGTTTCTCTTATTTTAGCCCTACCAAGATGTCACATACCTGGAACCCTCCGATAAAAATTATTCATTAAATATAAAATTTTCAAAGAGGAAGGTGGGTCGGGTGATTTCGAGGGAGGAGGATGTGAGAGTGGACTCATGGGGTGCAATTTTAAAAATTTTACCGAACCCTTCCTGTGGCATATAATCGAAAAGCCCTTTGACCACTCTTTCATACTATGAACCTTTCTTTGCTCAAAGGGTGGTGGGGAAGGGGCGAAAAATTTTAAAAACCGTAGCCGATTTCTATAATAAATTTAAATATCACTTTAAATATGGGTTTTTTATGCAGTCTTCCGGTAAATATTATTTATTGAACATAAAAATTTTAAAGTGGCGGCTGTGTGAATTCCGGGGTGAAAGAGTGGACCCACGGGGGGAGAGAGGGGGAGCAATTTTCAAACTTTTTTTGGACCAGTCATGTGATATGTCATCGGTAAGCTCTCGGATGACTCTTTCATATTATGAGACTTTCTTCCTCCCCTCCCCAATTTGGCCCCCACTGCGAGGGTAGTTTTTTCCGCTTTTATCATTTTAGATCGGATATTTTATGGAGCCCTCCGCTAAATATTATTTATAATATATGAAATTTCAGGACACTTTTCCAAATTTAGCCAAGACCCCTCATGTGACATATCGTTAGAAAGGTTTGTGACTACTTATTAGTGCTATGCACTTCCGGTGGCCGCCCCCCCCGGAGGACACTTTTCCAAATTTAGTCAGTACCCCTCTTATGAGATATCGTTGAAAAGGTCTGTGACTACTTATTGATGTTATGCACTTCCGGTGACAGTCCCCCCCACTCTTTGCCCCCCCTGGGGGACACTTTTTCAAATTTAGTCAAGACCCCTCGTGTGAGATATCGTTGGAAAGGTCTGTGACTATTTATTGATGTTATGCACCTCCGGTGACAGTCTCCCCCAATTTGCCCCTCCCGGGGGACACTTTTTCAAATTTAGCCAAGAGCCCTCATGTGAGATATCGTTGGAAAGGTCTGTGACTACTTATTTATGTTATGCTCCTCTGGTGTCCATCCCCCCATTTTGAACCCCCCCCCCCCCCGGGGGACACTTTTCCAAATTTAGCCAAGACCCCACATGTGAGATATCGTTGGAAAGGTCTGTGACTACTTATTGATGTAATGCACCTCAGGTGACCGCCCCCCCCCACTTTTCCCCCACGGGAGTGTTTTTCTAAATTTAGCCGAGATCCCTCATGTGACATATTGTTGGAAAGGCTTATGACCACTTACTCATGTTATCCACCTCCCCCCTCCCCCCACGGTGAGGGCCTTTTTATAAATTCAGATCCAGACTTCTCATGTGACATATGGTTGGAAAGGCCTAAAGACCTGTGACAACTTAATCATATTATGCAGCTGCTGTGCCCCTCCGCTCGCTTTGACCCCTCCCCCAAGAGATCTGGTCCGACGTTCATTCCTTTCGATATATTTTTTACAAGATTTTGTAGTGCGTGCACACCACACCCGCCTGCTATCATATATCAGTGCCGTATATAGCGGGTAACCTGTTTGTGATTTCATATTACAAGATTACGTATAAATTAGGGGCCCCGATTAAAGGAGGGGCTTGCTAGCGGTCGAAGTCACCTAGTCTTTATTAACATCGACTCATTCCAGTTCACCCGCAGACGATTCTTGATAAATGTATGACGTATATAATACATAATATATGATTTATAAAATAAATTTGCAAACTGCAGTCATCGAGAAAAAATTTATACAATCGAAAAATATCGAGATGTCCATACAATCGAGAAAAACATCTCGTTATCTATCGCCCATCCCTACACGAGACCCATCCCAATGATCTTTTCGTGCCCAAAAACGGTGGGGTGCAAAATTTAATCAAAATCGTTGGAGCCGTTTACAAGATAAAATTTACATACACACACAATTTTTGCTCGCATTATAGTATAAGATATATGATGTAGTTTCATAAATTTAATATACTTTCCCATGGCTATTCGAAATAATTTCTTTGATATATTTACAATTTGAGATATCTGACTCTTCTGTTTGAACACTACAGGACAATTGTTATCTTTTATTGAAAGTAAAGCTTTTTATAAAGAATTCCTGGAATGATTTGAATTTAGCAGTAGAGTCTTTACACGTTTCAAGAAGTTATTGTGGATTGTCATTTGACACTTCTCCTCTGAAACTGCCAGGTAAAAAAAAAGAAAGGTGACAGTAAAATAAACAGAAATACCTATTTACCAGCCTTTTAGACTACTGAAAACATTTATCTTAAAATGGAAAGTAGATTTATAAAAGTTTTCATCCACTAAAACATTTAAACAGCCATCAGACTTAATACACAGGCTTTTTTTCTGAGCTATGTTATAATACATATTACTTTTAAATGTCTAAACTAAAAATTAATATAATTTTTTAGGCATTTTTATGAGACTTTTTTCTATTATGTCTCAAGCAAACCTTATTCTCGATTTCCTTTCATTTTTTTGTCATTTAAATTGTGGATTCGATTATGCAATAGACAATTTTAATATATCTTATTGCATGTTTTAGTTAAAGTAAACAGGTGCTTCGCTAGCACCCAACTTTGTCACAACAGTGTCCTCTTATTCCACTCCATATCTTGAGTTTTTTTTTTTTTTTTCTTTTCTTTTTTTTTTTAAGGCTGCTCTCAAATCCGAAAGAGCAACTTTATGACATAAGTTTTAATTTATTTTTGTTCGGAAATGCATGAAACTAGCAGATGTTGTTGTTCAGAAACTATGTAAACAAACAGTGTTTTCAATTTTTTTTTTCCCCCAAACTCAATAGATCTTTCTGAAAATGTTGTCAAAGTGGGCGTTTTGAACCGAATTTCCGTGCAAAAGAAGAATGACCACTCAAGGAAGGTTAAAAACATCTTTGTCATGTGATCAAAATTGCTTACAATTCAATAGGTAATTAATTTATCAAAAATGGAAAACACAGTTCGATTCCAAATAGCTTCCATAGTCAGGCCTTCCAATTTTATATCTTTTTGTAAAAAAATGAATTTGTACATCTGCAAAGCATTTAGTGCTTGTTGAGAACAGCCCTAAAAGATAATCTCCTCAATCAAGAAAATTTTCTTTTACAGTTTGGCTGAAATCTTAAAGGTCATTTTATGTTATTAATTATAAATAATCTAAGTTTTCTCAAAGGAAAATATTTTATTCAAAATATTGAATATTTTTAATCTATTTTATCTTTGCTAAATTCACCTGTTTTAAATTTTCTCTTTAAAGCTTCAAATATGTTCATCAACACATGCAATTTGCATTCTACATGCATACAAATATAACCTAGACTCACTATGTCTCACTGTGACTGCTGGGATAAGACTGTTAAAAGTAGAAATTATTTATATCCAATAATTTCAAAAACTTAAATGACAAAAATGAGAAAATATTACATTAGATCTTTTCTAAAAACCAGTTGGTTAACTAATTGATTTAAACCGTGCCAACCCTGATGGTAACAGAATAAAATCATAATGCAAAACCCCAATCCCAATGTAGAAATGCAAGAAAAATAAAGGCTTACTAAACCCAATAGCCATCCAGCAAAGAAAACTCTCAGCCAATCATTCATTAGCATACAAAACAAAGAGTAACCAATGGAGAGAATTACTTATGATTATGTCATCATTGAGGCATAATGCAATCTGTAGTAAATCTTAACTAATCAAGCAATCCAAGTAGTAAATAGAGATGCACCGAATATTCGGCTAGCCGAATAGTAACAGCTAGGCCGAATACCGAATAGTAACTATTCGGCCAAATACCGAATATTCGGCTTGTCGAATACTTTTATATTTCAAAGTTTAAAGGCATTAAAATGCTAAATTTTAAAACAATTTTACATAATATTTAAAACAGAAGCTTACTAATCTATACTAATCTATACTAATATTATAAAGAGGTAAAAATTGTTTATTTGTAGGAGGTAAGCTCTGGAACTACCGAACCGATTCCAAAAGTAATGGTATCAAAATGATGGTGTTAGTCCAACTTAGAACATAGGCTATATCTTATGTCCGTGTCACTGGCCAAAAGGGGTGCAGGAGCAAAAAACGTTCTAAAAATGCAATTTTTATGTTACTGAAGGGCCTAGAAATATGAAATATGGAATATTAGTTATAAGATATAAATGATGTCTAAGAACAGTTCTTAAACAATTCGATTTTAAAAAGGGGTGAAAATGCACAAAAAGCATTCTAAAAAACGTTCTAAATGGTAGTTTTTACACAATCTCAGGAAATACCAAACCGCTTTAAAAAATATTGGTGTTAAAATGATGGTGACAACCCTTGCTCCAAGATAGGCTATGTTTTATGTCGGTGCCACTAACCCAAAGGGGGTGCAGGAGCAAAACACTTTCTAAAAAACGTTCTAAATGGTAGTTTTTACACAATCTCAGGAAATACCAAACCGATTTTTAAAATATTAGTGTCAATATGATGGTGACAACCCTTGCTCCAAGATAGGCTATGTTTTATGTCGGTGCCACTATCCCAAAGGGGGTGCAGGAGCAAAAAACATTCTAAAAACGCAATTTTTGCGTTACTGAAGTGCCTAGAAATATGAAATTTAAAATATTAGCTACTTATTAGATATAAAGGATTTTTAAGAACAGTTCTTAAACGATTCGAAATTTGAAAGGGGTGAAAATGCGCGAAAAGCGTTCTAAATGGTGGTTTCAACAAAATCTCAGGAAATACCAAACCGATTTAAAAAATAATGCTGTCAAAATGACGGTGACAACCCTTGCTCCAACATAGGCTATGTTTTATGTCTGTGCCACTACCCGAAAGGGGGTGCAGGAACAAAAAACGTTCTAAAAATGCGATTTTTGCGTTACTGAAAGGCCTAGAAATATGAAATATTAGCTACTTATTAGATATAAAGGATTTTTAAGAACAGTTCTTAAACAATTCGAAATTTGAAAGGGGTGAAAATGCGCAAAAAGTGTTCTAAAAAATGTTCTAAATGGTGGTTTCTACACAATCTAAGGAAACACCAAACCGATCTAAAAAATAATGGCGTCAAAATGATGATGACAACCCTTGCTCCAACATAGGCTATGTTTTATGTCGGTGCCACTACCCCAAAGGGGGTGCAGGAGAAAAACGTTCTAAATTGTGGTTTTTGCGTTACGAAGGGCTTAGAATCTTGAAATTTGTAATGGCAGTTAGTTATAAGATATCAATGATCTCTAAGGACATTTCCTGAAAAAAATCAAAATTTAAAAAGGTGTCAAAATGTGCAAAAAAGTGTTCTAAATTGCGATTTCTATGCAATCTCAGGAAGTACTGAACCAATTTCAAATATAATGGTGTACAAATGAAAGTGACAGATCTTGCTCCATGATAGGCCATATTTTATAATTGTTTCCACTACTCCAGAGGAGATCCAGGAGCAAACATGCGAAAAGCGTTCTAAATGCCGATTTGTCAGCAATATCTCAAGAAGAATCAAACTGATTTCAAACGTAATGGTAAGAAATTGATGCTGACAGCCTCTGCTCTAACAAAAACGCTATTTTATGTCGGTATCACTATCACCTAAACGTTGCAGGAGCAAAAAAACGTTCTAAATTTCGATTTTTGTGATCGGTAGGGGCTAGCAACTTAAAATTAGGCAAGGTACATATTTATTAGATATAAATGATCTTTAAGAACAGTTTCGAAAAAATTGGAAATTTAAAAAGGGGTGAAAAAGCGCGAAAGCGTTCTGAAAACGTTGTAAATTGCGATTTCTACTCAATCTCAGAAAATACCAAAGCTATTTCAAAAGTAATGGTTGCAAATCAATGGTGACAGTTCCTGCTATAACATAGGTTATATTTTATGTTGCTGTCACTACCATCTGAGGGTTGCTAAAGCAAAACATGTTCTAATTTGCGTTTTTTGCACAACTAAGGGGTTTAACACATTGAAATATGGCATGGTATTTACTTACAAGATGCAACTGCTTTCTAAGAACAGTCGAAAGAAAATTCCAAATTTAAAAAGATGAAGTGAGCGAAAAGCATTATAAATTACAATTTTTAAGCAAACTTATAAAATACCAAACCGATTAAAAAAATAATGATGACAAATCGTTGGTGATAGAACCTGCTCAAAAATAAGCTATATTTTATGTCTGTGCCACTACCACCAAAGGGTTGCAGGAGCTAAAAAATTTCTAAATTGCGATTTCTGTGATACTGAAAAGGCTAGAAACTTTAAATATTTCATGGTAGTTACTTATAAAATATAAATGCCCTCGAAGGACTGTTGAAAAATTGTGAATAAATTTGAATTAAAAAGGGGTGGAGGGAAGGGGAGGTGCGAAAAGCGTTCCAAAAAAGTCCTAAATTACGATTTATATGGAATTTCAGAGAATATAAAACGATTATAAAAGTAATAATATTTTTGAATCAATGGTAACAGTTTCTGATCCTACACAGACTATATTTTATGCCGACGATTCTACCACTCGGGGTTTACAGGAACAACAAACATTCTAAAAAAGGCCTTTAAAAGCTTTCTAAATTATGTTTCTGTGTAATATTAGAAAATAACAAACCGATTTCAAAATTAATGTTGGCAAATTAATGGTGACAGTTCCTATTTCAACATAGCCCTTTATGTTGAGAGAGGTAGTAGGACTTGGAATTTGACATGATAGTTAATTTTAACATGCAAGAAGATGGTTTCTAAAAAATTCAAAACTTCAAATGAATACTGAAATGAGCGTATTAATTGAGCATAAAAGTTTCAAAATATTCTCTAAATTATCATTTTTTTAGTTTTATTTCGTTTTATTAATTTAAGTCTTATTTCTGCCTAATGCAGTGTAATAATGATGTTTAGTCAAACTGTGTTTTAAATGGTTATTTTTGAATTATTCCTAAAAGTAATAAGTACCTTTTAATAAAATAAAATATTACCTTATAATAAAATAAAAATTTAGTTAGTACTTTTTAATAAAAATTAGACATATAAATATCACTTGGCATATTTCAAATATTACGCGAGCAAAGCCACAGGGTTTGCTAGTATTCTAATAAACAAGAGCTTTTTTCAAGCAAACTTTATGCTGAAAAAAAGCTGCCTTGAGTTATTTAAGAACAGGATAGTTATAAAATAAAATTTAATTAATAAAATTTTAAATTTCATGCCTTCTTCCGAGAATTAAAACAAATGAATAAAATTTTCTTAAATTCTAAAACAAACATTTTAAAATCAAAGAGAAATTGTGAAAAAATTGGAAGAAAAATTGTACAGGTACATATATTTGCTTGTCAGGAAGAGACTAAAGTAAAAGTTAATAAATAATACAATCGATTCAAATTTTATATGGTGACAAGTTAGCAAGAATTACTGTTCTACTCCCTTTGATCAAGCAAGTAAGTTTTTAAATGCATCCTAGATCAGTGTCTGGAGTGGGCAATCATTTTCAGAGGTTCTAAACGTTGTTCTTAAAATCTTAGCAAGAAACAGATTATTTACTGGACAATGTTGAGGAACTTGCATTTGTACATAATTAATTCCTATGAAAATCCTCATGATTGGTTAATTTTCTTAAATAATACTTAACAAACAGCAAATAAATAATGTAAAAACATTCTCTTTTATTTAAATATGATTCTGTTTGTAATTATTCTGAATATCTTTATAAGTTGACTGTTAAACGTAGAAGTTGCATAAGGTTTTAAAAAATAATTTTCAAAAGTTTTTTTTAAGTATTCGGTTCGGCTGAATATTTTGATATTCGGCCAAACCGAATATTCAGCATGCCGAATAATTTGCTATTTGGCATACCGAATAGTTTGATATTCGGCCAAACCGAATATTCAGCAACAGGCCGAATACCAAATATTCGGTGCATCCCTAGTAGTAAAAATGTATTTTTAGCTCAAACTTGCCATTTTGGATATTTTTAAAAATAAAAGGCTTAAAAAAAGAAGAAGAAAGAAAACTAACTGCTTGTTTTTTCCTTCCCAGCTAATTTTAGAAAAATTAGTTAGTCTGCCATCTAAATTTAAAGCTTATAAGAAAAGTTTGATTAAAAATGTTTGTCACTTTACAAATTTATTAATTCATCATTTTTCTAAAGCTTTGCTTGTAGCTTCTGCATAACTTGGATTTTGCATTTTTCAATAATGTGTAAAATAAATGCAAACATTAGGGGAAAAGAGAAAAAAAAACAGATGAAAAAAAACCAGGATGGTTTTTTTTAAAAAACCATTTGATTTAAACCAAACAACCCTGGTATAAAATACTGAAAAAAGTTTAAAAATTCCTTCAAGAGCCCACGAATTTCATTTTGAAAAATTTCAACATTATGTTCATATTTTTTGGCGGGGAAAACGATGGCGTTTTTTTTTTTTTCAAAAGTAGAGCTTTCCGGCAACCCTAGCCAAATGTCATAGCTGTTTGTATTGCGTGAGGATTGTTTTTGGACTTCAGTAGAAATTAGAAGTCCGACCTAATCAGCCACAGTAATTTTTCTAAATTGTGTAAAAATATTAATTTACTTTATGATTACTTTTACCAAAGGACCATTTAATATAGCAACATTTCATTTTAAACATTTGAAACTTTATTCCATTCGATTTCAAAAGAAAATAGTTTGCTTATTTCGTATTTCACTAAAAAATGGTTTTCAATGATCTTGAAAGCTTTTATAGAAATATATTTACTATTTATATATTTATCGTCTGCATAGAAAAAAAAGAAAAGACCTAATTCATGTTTCTTCTGCTATCGATTATCAAACAAATTGCAATCTGATATAATTCTAAAATGTACTGTACTTACTCCGAGGATAAAGCGGGTGGAAAAATTGTAGCTCCATATTTGGCGACTTAACTCTCTTTTGGCGTGAAATAAACAACTAAAAATGTAATAATAAAAAATTAAAAGTATAAAAAAGTATATAAAATATTATTTTAACAAAGAAATTTCATCGGTTCCCTAACTTTTATGTATAGGGCAACAAAATGCACCAGGTCTCGATGCTAGGTGCGAGCAGCACCAAAAGTGGTTCCCTTGTAAGATGTGGCGAAGGTAAAATAGATAGCATGTAGTTACATCACATAAAAGACATCCCTCTATATAAGAGACATTCTATAAAAGTCATTTTGGTTCTTTGCAAAAAAATGCTTAGACCTTTTAAAAAATGCTTCACATTAACAAACTCATTGAGAGAAAACGACGATCGCAGACACAGTTCCAAAAGACTCTGAACTCACTTTGCGGTAGTCAAGTTTTAGACTACCTCCCACCCCTTATGCAACGACGCAAAGATATACTACTTTCAGCTAAGTTGAATGAATTGAAGATTCCATATGTCTTTTTCTCAAAACCAAGAAAGATAAAGAATATAATCAAGAAGTACTTCTTAAATCAAAGTGGTGGCCAATAACAAGAATTTTAGCACATCACAATGATTAAATAGCAAGATGGAGTGAAGATGATCAAGCATCTGGACTTCCCTCAGCAGCTGGATGCAGGGTTATGCATTATGCTACATACCAATATCTGGACGGAGTGAAGATTGGTAAATGGTGGACTAAGTACGATAAAATATATTGCCTATGGCCCACGATTTCAACCTCAAGGCTTGCCACAGTCTATAATATTTCATTTTGTTGAGTATCATGGGCCATTTCTAACTGGATTTTTTTTTTTTTTTTATCAAACCTATTTGTAAATATATTGGAAAGAAGAAAAAGCCTCATTCTCAGGAAGTTCGTTACTTTTAACTGTTGGATACCTTGCCACCATACACAAATCCCAGAGTTTAACTTTGACAAAAACTGCTGTGGACATTCGTCTAAAGATGTTGTCACATAAAACAACTTATGTCACTTTTACTGTAGTTTGTCACTTAGAGGAAGTTCTAATGGAAGTGATTTTCGCTAAGGACAAGCTTTATCAAATTAAAAGTATGAGAGCACTTGCTGAAAGATTAACATTTGTGCATTATCCGAGGCAACTGACGACTGAATTAAACACTTTAAAATGAAGTATCAACGATTATTATTTCAAATTTACTTTTATACTATTAAACAGTAAACAAGAAAATAAAACATTTTTAAATAATATTTTTTAAGTTTACGTGTCTCCATGCTCCGACATTTCGGCCTGACGAATACTACTTACAAATGCAAAATTATTAATTTTGACCAATATTATCAGTTTCATGTGAAATGCAATTGTTAATAATTTTTTAAATGTAAATATTAGAAGCAATTAATATGTGCAAACGTTCGTGGGAGGTCAAGACTTGCCACCTTTATAATTTTATGAATTTTTGCATGTTTCTTATAAGCAGAGATTGAAAGAAAATTTTAAAGATTTTAACTTTTCATGTAAGACTTGTATGCATTACTATTATTATTATTCATTCTTTTCAACTGATTAAAGGAATCTCACATAAATATGTTAAACTAAAAGAGGTTCAAAATCTTTCTAGCACAAGATAAATTTCAAACATATATTCTACAGTTAAGTTCTAAGTCTGTATGATATGTGTTTTTATTTACAGGGCAGCTTGAAATGAACTCAGAAGCTGCATAGTGAGTACCACTATTCTAAATATAACTATTTCTGGCAGACTGACAGAGGGGGAAAAAACAAAAACAAATTGATGTTCTTAAAACCGTAAGAATAATTTAATATTTTTGCTAACACAACTAAAGCCAGTGCAGCCAATTTAGTGTGCTTACATCAAACCAAGTTTACCAATAGTAATCTTTGCTTTATTTAATGTTAGACATTCGGTGATTAAATAAAGTGAAAATTACTATATTCTGATAAAAAAATTTTTAAATATATATATTTTTCTTTTTGCTAAATTGGCAACATTGTCTGGAACACTAACATGGCACATTTGCTTGTTTCAACAGATGGGCTGAGAAACACTGCTTTAACTCTTTGTGGTCAGCAGATTTTGCTGATGAGAGTACCAGCATGTCAAAGAGATTGATAAACATAAAAATCTGTACATTGATCAAAGTATTTGAATCTGGCATCGGGAGGATTGGCAATTCAAGCGCTCAAATACAACATCTGGTGGTTCAAATTTGAAATGAGATTTTTTTAAAACAAAAATAAAATCAGTACTTTCCTTCTTTTTAATTGAATGTCAGCTGAAAATCACACTAGAAAATAATTCATGCGAGTAATGAATTAATCTAAAATTCAAAATTATTTAAATCATTACTTTTAATCTTTTCCAAATTTTAACTGTAAATACTTGTTAAATATAAAATCAAATCAAACTGGAATAAATGCCTTTGAATAAATCTCAAAGGTTGTTAATAAAAATTAAATAATTAGAATATTTGATAAAATAATAAGCATCATCCTGCTTCTACTAAAAAGAAAGACCCTTCTCAGATAAGCATGTTTCCATTAATTAGATAATTGTAATTCACTGGAATTCAATATTAAAATATTTATCACATGATAGTTATAAAAAATTAATTTGAATAATTTATTATTATCACAAATACTTTATGAATAATTAATAATCCTGATAATTCAATTTATTTAAAAATAACTACTTGAACCATGCATAATTTTGTAAATTGCAAAAACACTGATAGGGTGTAGGAGGATAAAATAAAAAGTTTCTTATACTCAATAAAAGAAACAATAATCTGGGATGCTAATATACAAATTTATTTCACAAAATTTACAAAGAATGTTTATGTGAATAACAGTAAAATATGCACAATCCTTTAAAAATTATTTTTTTAAAGTAATAAGTACATTAAACATAAAACAAATGAAAGATGATGAAAAGTGATGATGATGTTTATTTGATGTGGTACTTCCAAGTGAAGAAATTCAATGAGATGAGTAGTAATTTGTAGCATACGGATTCCATGCTTGTTGATAATTGGAATAATTCTGAAAGTAAATACAAAAATGTGTTTTCAGTTTAATAATAAAATGCATAAATCAAGCATTGGGAAATTTTACTGGTTCTTCAAAACAGACAAACTATAATTATGGAATATTTCTTTGGCAAAAATAACCAACAGTCTTAATTCTTTTCCTATAGAAAGAATTCCCCTCCATTTAACTTATTAAAAATCTACTTTTAAGAGGAAAAAATAAAGCCTCCCTAGTGAAAGAAAATATGAAATTGATGACTGAAGATCTTTTCATAGTACTGTTGTTTCTTCAAAATTGAGCAAAACTCCAGATAAACATACAAGTTGCCAATTTAAACCAGAAGTTCTAATTTTACAGTTTTTCACTGATTTGGAGATTTTATAGAAAAATATACACAAATATTTATTAAGTAAAGAAATGACTGACTGCTTGGCTGGTGTCGATTGAAGTCAAGCACTAAATTCTCCAAATCACATGTGCTTTTACTTACTTTGTCTCTCTTCATTTATGATAGAATTTTCTTTTATTTTTAGAATCATGATGAATTTATTTTGACAAATTAAAAAATCAACTTTAATTTTTATTCAATGCACAACATTAATCAATCAGTGCACATCTATAACAGCAACATTAAAGTCACAGCGACTGTTGTAGACCAGAACATCTTAACTAAAATGGGTGTTGTACCATTGAATTTTTTACTAGTTGTTATTTAGATTGCATGAAATCACATGCATCTGAAGATGTTTAAATAAATTAAGATTGCTAAAATAAATAAATGACAATTAATACAATTTTTTAAAACAATAAATAGTTATTTAAAAATGATAAAAATTGTGTATTATTATCAATCTTATCTCTTAAAAAGCGTTTCTAGAATTCCGTTATAATTTTTGATTATCTGAATGCTGCTTTGGAAATATCAACATAGAACACTGAAATAGTAATTCAACTGCAGTAATAAATACTTAGAGCAAATAAACAATAAATCATATTAAAATTATCTATACTACTTTCAGTTCCAATAAAAGCTATTTTTAAGATCCTGTAATCTTTAATTTAATAATGTTAGTACAGTAGAACCTCAATTTTAAGTTTCCCACTTTGTACATTTTCCTGCATTTAACCTCATTCCCTTGAAATCCATATCCCCATAATGTTAAAATTTCCTCATTTACATCTACAAAAAAAGGTTTGCCATAACATACGTTTTATTTTGGGATCCTATTTTATTTTTATTTTCAGGTATTTCATTTGTTTACTGTACATGTTCCTTTTCAAGCATCAGTTCCTCAACACTTTCTGATATCAATTTAGTTAACGTATTTTCCACCAGATCAGGACAAACCAATGGCGACAGGAAGGGATACATTTCCATCATGGGAGTACTTCGTACATTTTTTATTGTAATGTATTTAAGCTTTCCCGCACAGAGCTTGAAAAAAATTACTTATTTACATCGCCAGTTATGCTCCAAAATTAACTTATGCGAAGAAATTTAAACGTATTGTGGCAGTGGACATATTTTAGTGAGTGTGAATTTATACAATAGAGTGATTTTTGTGACAGTTCCTTATTAATATTTACATTCATTTTAAACTATATTGTCGTTAGCACCATGTTTGCTGATTTGATTATGGAAAGTAGCTATTTTATATAAACTTTCTTTTTTTTTACAAATCTTTCTTGTTTGGGCAAGTTACAATGAATAAAATATTTTAATAAATTTTCTTTTCCTGACACATTGTTGCAAGGCAACAGGTTAACTAAAAGAGAAAAAATAATTACTTATGATAAAAAAAAAAATATAAATTGAAAAGCGAAAATATTTTATTATATTTTTGGAACAGATACAAAAAATTTCGTAAGGGAAAAAAAATCAACTAATCAGGATAATTTAAAAGCTCCGCTAGAAAATTTTAGCATGCATAATTTCACATTTAATTCAATTATCCAACTGCACCTTTTTCTTTTCAATGAATGGTAATGAATGAAAATCATCTGAATTTCTGTAAAAAAAACATTATGATGCAAAAGAAAATCTTTTATTATTATTTTTTTTGAATGAATGAATGAACCAAGTTTAACGGAAAACTATACAGCTAATTCTGGGTATATCACCATCATACATACTTAACTACAAACTCATTGGGTGCTACTTTGTGGCAGTTATCATGGAATAGAAAGACTAACAGAAACCAAAAACTGTTAGTGTCTCTACAGTTAGAGACATTTCAGCAATTATAAAAAGCACAGATGTTCAACAGTAACCAATAAAAATAAAAACAGTGAAACTGATGAAGCTGTTTAATAATAGATATTAATGACATAATAGGCTATTACAATAAGAAGAAAATATGGTCTAGTGTTAACATAATGTAATGATACAAGATGTTTTATAATAGACTGGCAGTTTTGTAAAAGGCAATAAATAACAAGTAAACAATGACAACTATTGTAGTCATTCTTGCAACAGATTCATGTGAAAAGTCTGAAATTTCTTTACTATGCTACCCTGTGTTAGTTCTAAATATTGCAGACAGATGAAAATGCTCTGTTTCAAATCGTAATAATGCTTAAAATAACCTTGTAATTATAAAACACAAGCCATTTTTTTTTTTTTTTTTTTGTATCTCAATAGCTAAACAGAATTAAATTGATTATAATGATTATTGATAATTGAATTAAATGATTAAATTTAAATAAAAGTGGATTCATTTTTATATATTATTTTGAGCATTCTTACAGTTTGAGATTGTGATGTGCCATCTATAAACAGTATTTAGAACAAAAAACTGAAGGGCTAGTAAAGAAATTCCTTACTTACATTAATCTCCTGCAATAATAACTTCAACAGTTATCAATATTTACTTGTTATTAAATTTAAAAGAAAACATCAGTCTATTTGAAGATTCTATATGAGAAATACAGAAAGATGAAAGAACACTTATCTAATCTAAAAGATATTCTTATATGGATAATATACTAGTCATAACCTTTTAGACTTGCTACAAAAATAATCAGGATAAGTTTTTTATAGAGAAAATAGAAGCTGTTAAAAAAAAAAAAAAATTATTTCCTAAATTGTTTAAGCCCAAGAAGGGACAGATATTAAGTTATTTCATTCAATTAGTTCTACATTTAATGTTAAATTTTTGTAACAAATTAGTTAAGCCAATTGAAGATTAAAAAATAAAAATAAAATTAATACAATATGATACTTAAAACAGTCCTAAAAAATTAGCTTCCGCTCAAATGAAATCGAAATAAATCTTAGACTTCTTCCATTTTTAATTGAAAATATTTGTATTGCAGATTTTGTATTATGTTTATGAGAATTGTGCATAAAATGATAAGATGCAGGCAAAATACAAAATTAAAAAAAAAAGTAAGATTTATTTCTATTTCACTTGAAAAGAAGCTAATTTTTAGGACTGTTTTAAGTATCATATTGTATGAATTTTATTTTTATTTTTTAATCTTCAATTGGCTTAACTAATTTGTTACAAAAATTTAACATTAAATGTAGAACTAATTGAATGAAATAACTTAATATCTGTCCCTTCTCGGGCTTAAACAATTTAGGAAATAAATTTTGTTTTTTTAATTTGTTCTTCAAATTATGTTTTTGTTTAATATGTCAAGTTTTTTAATAACTAATGAACTAGATGAACACATTTCAAAATTAATAGAGAGTATCATCATCAGACTTTGATGTATGCGGTATTGCATCACAATGTGGGATGCAGTTTACCAATGTGTAATTCAAAATGTTTCACCAGTGTAGTAATGCAGGTTGCGGTAGTTTGGACAAAAACTTCTAATCTGAAAGTAAAAAATCTATAATCAAAACATAAAAAATTAACTTCACTTAAATTTAGATACCCCATTTCCCACTCAGGAACGCTATGATTGTAAATGTAAATTGTGTTGAATCCTTGCTGCTAATATTTAACAATATTATAGCTGTGACACAGTAAAAAATAAAAAATAAAAGTTTTACTTAAATTTTTAAACCTCATTCTCTCCCAAAGGGTGATCTAAACACATCCGAAAATTATTACCTAAGTTTAACTTGGGGTATAAATAGTTCTCATCTTGGAAAAAAAAATACATTTTAAAATTTGAAAAAAAAATACATTTTAAAATTTAAGTTATGTAATTCCCCATTAACTTCGCTACCAGCGTAAAATTAGCTATCCACTAGAAACTTTTTACTAAACTATAAACTTGACCAAAGCAAAAACTTATTCTGAAAATATCCTTTTTATTTCCACTATGACGCCATATTAACCTTTTTAATTTTTGAAAAAAAAAAAAAAAAAAACTAGCTCAATTTAATATTTCGCGTGAAAATCTTTCAACTAAAAAGAAATAAATTATTATTACGGCTTTTGAAATTTTTGCAACAATGAAGAAAAAATGTTACATTTTCTATGAAAAATGTCCGTTGATTTTCAATGAAAAAAGCGAAAATTGGAATTAAGAAAAATATTTGAAGAATCTTAAAAAAAAAAATTGGCCCATGTTTCTCTCTGGGTTATAATTCATCCATATGCAAAGTCATTTTATCATTTGTTTTGACCCCGACGTTAGGCAAACGTTTTTTACACTTTAAATTTATAATATCATTAGAATTAGTAAAGAATAAAAAATGGGTGGCATCAGGGACAAAAAGGTGGGAAGAAAAAAATGAAAAAGTTATCATCTACATAGGCTTTTCCATGTTAAATTAACATTGAGAAGTGACACTGGAAATAAATAAGTATTGCGCTGCCGCGCAATACTTAAATAGCCACGCAATACTTAAATAAAATAAAAATCTACACATTTTTATCCAGAAAATACATTAATCAAAAGTACTACTTAATACCATCAAAACTGCAACAAAGCAATTAAAGAGTTTCAAAAGCAAAAATATGACAAATGTCCAATCTATAGCATTAAAGAGGTTTATAAAGAGGAGAGTCAGAAGGATAAAAATTTGCAATAATGGTACATTACTTGTGCATAGCCTGCCCATGGTTGTTGATATTGATACGATGCAGCATCATGAGCTGGAACTGCAGCTGTAGCTGTAGTAGCTGTTGCAGCTACTGTTGTAGGAGAACCATTGACTTCAGTTTTTTGCTTCTTTTCTTTAGATTCCTCACTAAAAGTAACAAAATTAATTTTTTAGGAAATGAAGTATAATACATATGGCATACGGCAATTTTGGATGAAATATTAATCGTAGTTGAAAGTTAAATGTTTCTGGATATGAAATTAATCTCTTGCAGGGGTGTAGAAAAAGTTTCTACTTCCAACATTTCCCCCAATCCACATGAAAATTTCCCCAAAATTTTACGGTATGTTATAGGTAAATACTGTATTACCGTAGGCATACAGAATTCATTTTTCCAATATTTCTCAACTTATGCACGAGTATATAGCCACAGAGGCGATTCTGAGTGAAAAAAAAAATTCTGAAATTTACAGCAAATTTTCTGAAAGATTACAGCAGAGTGGGGGAAATCCCTCCCAGCACTATGTTTTTTTCGCGACTCTTTCACGAAATTCGCCTTTTTTCACGATCTTTTGATGAAATTTCAGTTTTTAGCGATCTTTTGACGAGTTTTGCGGTTATTTTGCCTTCCTTTTGGCGAAATTCACAGCTATTTCGCTCTCTTTAGACGAAATTCGCTGTTCTTTCGCGATGTTTTGACGAAATGACCGGTTGTTTCGCGATCTTTTGACGAAACGCGCAGTTGTTTCGCGATCTTTTGACGAAATGCGCGGTTGTTTCGTGATTTTTTGACAAAATGTGTTGCTTCATGATCTTTTGACGAAATGCGCAGTTGTTTCGCGCTCTTTTGATGAATGTCAGAATATGACAGCCTGTTTTCCTTGATACTTATACACCCTGAAATGGTACTTACCTTTATTCCATTGGTTTTCCTTATTTCCATTCTAATACAGCTACGTCACAATAACCAAGTTTTCTTTTGGTTATTTTTTCATTTATTTATTTTTCAAACTTTCATTCACGCATCGTTCATCATTTATTTCGTTACAATCGTTTTTCAAAGATCGTCTGTTTATTTCTCCAACGGCTCCGATCTTCGTACGTACCGATGTGACGTCACGCCTTTTCCCGATCGCTGATCTTTGCACCGTGTCGGAAGATACGATTTTTCGCCCTTTGGTTTTGCCGTAAGGCAGGAGGCGTTTTTCTCAACTCCGCCGGAACGGGAAGGAATGTTTTGCTCGTAAGAGGGCGTGTTGGAGGCAGACGATATATGCCGATGATTTTGAAGTTGTGTGAGCCTGTCTTTTTGAGAGCTTGTCTTTCGAGAGCTGGTCGTATTTTAGTTTGAAATTGTGTGGGTGCTTCTTGCTGTAGCGTTTTGAAGAATGCTGGTCTTATTATTTTTAAACAGCTTGAAATGTTGATTTTAAAAGAAGCTTGTGTTAGTTTGAAAAAGCTTGTGTTTAATTTTAAATAGTTTTTCCGTAGCATGTTCATAAGCGATGTTCGTTTTTAAACAACTTAAGGAATGAAAAAAACTTTGCTTTTGTTGGAAGCTTGATATTTGTTGAATCTCTGGAAACCTATTCCTTTTTAAAATGTTTCAAGTGGACTTGGTTCTTCATTCTTGCATATATTTGAAAACATCGTTATTGACATTGAAAAATTACTATTGTGTTGTCAACATGGAAAGTATACCAGTGTGCCATATTCAGCCTAAAGTTAAACCGTGAGTTCTTTTTGTTTTTGTTGTATGTGAATATTGAGAACTGTTCAACCATTTAATTCATACTGTTTACTGCCATTTGTCACTAAATTATTTCATCATTATTTATTTTTATTATATTGTTTGATAATTATTTAAGTCATGTTTTTCGTTAAATAAACGTTAGTTTTATTTCAAACCTAAATGCATCTTTACTTGTTTTACACTTTTACATTTTCTCAGTCACTATCCTGCCATGGTTACCTACAACACTTAAAGTTAAAATATATTCCACACTCTGCTAAAATTTTAGTAATTCTAGACCGGTCCTGTTTTCGGACTGAGAACACGGGTTATGGGCCAGGCCTATTTTAACCCTTGAGCGTCAGCAGTAACCATTTGGTGCAAATTGGAAGTGACAAGTGTTAGCTACAGTCGGCCATACGAACTCCTAGTGAATTCTAGTCCGGGGGGCCGCACTGTAAATGTAATTTTCTTTATGAAATTTTTTTTATATTTATAAAGTAAAGATTGTAATGACTTTAAAAAAAAAAAAAAAAAAAAAAAAAAAAAAAAATTGAAATTTTTTCTTGAAATTTTTCAAAGTTTTTTTATGTTTTTTTTGTACTGTACTGTTTATATCTGGCTCCCGGTACATTTTTTTACTTTGAAAAAAAAAAAACTTCTTGTCTTAAATTTTCTATTTTCTTCTGACAATGGCTAGTATTCAGGTTAGTATCAGTAAACTGAATTCGAACAACTATGGAAACTGGGCCGCTGATGTAAAGTATCTACTGCTTGATAAGAATGCCTGGGGCATTGTAAATGGAACGGAGAAAGCTCCCGACAAAACAGATGCAGCAGCAGATGAGAACTACCAGTCCAGAGTCAGGTCAGCCCTTTCCATAATCTATCTGAATGTGGAACCTGAGTTCAGACGAATAATAGAAAATATTGATGACCCAAAGATAACATGGGAGAAGCTCAAAAGACATTTCCAACCGGACAACCGTTCCCGTCACATGCAGTTATTCTCTGAGGTATTGGCTTGCCGAATTGAAGCTGATGAAGCAATCGACATGTATGCAGCCCGCCTGCAGAGAATTGCAAACCAATTAACAGCGATGAATGAACCCATCAAGGAAACATATCTTTCATTCCAGCTTCTACGATGGCTCCCGAAAAGATACGACGGTTTAGTCCAGAGCATTCTCCGATGGTCTGAGGATAAATTCAAGTTCAACGACATACTGACCGAGCTGATCGCAGAGGAATCCCGCCTAAAACTACGATCCGAAGACAGAGCTGAATCTATCCAAAGCAACTTTTCTAGAACTAGACCACCTAGGAACTCTAATTACAGACGGAAGTTCCAAGGAAAGTGCCATAAGTGTGGACGAACGGGCCACGTGAAAAGAAACTGTGCCTATTCTAATCCTGAAACTTCTGGTCCCGACTCGTCTGCCGGAAATAGCTCCCGTGACTCATCCACTTCCAGAGAGACCGTCCCTAGATCCAATCCTGTTCGCCCAAGGAACAGAGGTGCCACTTCAAAGCCTAAGTCCACTTTTAAGCCTCAACGTCACCATAGCAGCCAGGTACATTATTTAATACAATCTAATCTCAGTAAAGTAAAGGGTGATGACGACGCCTGGGTCTTTGACACGGGCGCGTCACATCATTTCTGTAAAAGTAAAGATCTTTACGTTGATTTTAAACCTCTTAGAAATCAAGAACTTGCTGTAGCCGTTGATGGCGCCACTTTCCCAATCAAAGGGACAGGCACTGTAGATTTAAAATTAAATGGGGAAAAGGTGCGTTTCGGGGACGTTATGTTTTGTCCTAGCCTGAGACGTAATCTTATATCAGGGTCTCGCCTCGATACAAAAGGGGCAAAGTTCAAAGGAGGTGAGGGGAGAGTAAAGGCTTATCGCGAAGATAGAACCCTTTTCCGTGCATTTCTTAAAAATGGCATATATTATATCCACCCTGAACCTAGTTCCAGAACTATAACTAATTCTAAACTTAAGAGTAATCTTTAAAACTAAACATGTTCGATTTGAGGCATCAACCATCCAAAAGGATGATCTAAAGCTTTGGCACAGAAGACTAGGGCACATCAGTCCGTCCTTAATCGAACATACTGACAAGTGTAATGGGGTGAGGGGTCTTCCACACATCAAAAACAGGGATTTTGAGTGTGAAGTATGTAAGTTAAATAAACATAGACGCACCTCATTCAAACCTTTAAAACAAATAAGATCCAAAAAGCCACTCGAGCTCTTGCACACAGATTTATGGGGACCAACTAAAATCACTGGCAGAAATGGGGAGAATTACTTTTTAACTATTACTGACGACTTCTCCAGAAAAGTTGCAGTTTACCCATTGTGTAATAAGACACAGGTCTTCAAAGTTTTCACAAACCACGTCAAAAGAGCCGAGCGGTTTTTGAATACTAAACTTAAAAGTGTTCGCAGTGACAATGGGAGGGAATTCTCAAATGAAGCTTTTAAGAATTACTTTGAAACAAATGGGATAAAACACGAATTCACAAATATCTATTCCCCGGAACAAGATGGAGTTTCGGAACGTCTTAATCAAACGCTAGTAGATGGAGCTAGATCAATTCTGAATGAGAGTAAGATGAACCTGAAGTTTTGGCCTGAGGCCATTCTCTACTATGCTTACACACTGAATCGTGTTTGCCACAAGTCCCAAACCAAAACTCCTTTTGAATATTACTGTGGAAATAAACCTTCTATTCGTCACTTGCGTCCATTTGGATCAATTGTATATGTAGGGGTACCTAGACATCAGGGGATCCAAGTTTGAGGCGAAAGCCAAAAAGGGAATACTGGTAGGGTATGCAATGTCCACAAAGGGATACAGAGTGTGGCTTCCTGATGGGAATAAAATAATTGAAACCATCAATGTCAGATTTAGTAACGAAGCAACTCTGCCCAAGGATTGGCAAACCCACAGTGAACCAGGTCCTACTTATTCCATAGGAACAGACCCTTTCGATGTTGCAGAAGAGCGCAACGGAAGCGGTCTGGGTCCCACTTACATTATAGGTACACAACATCCTGAAATCAATCCTTTTAGAGAATTACAGCCTGATAAACAACCTCCTGCCGTTTCTGAGCCAGACCAGTCTCACTCTGATGATCCCGCCTCCAGTCGCACATATCTGGATGAAAGTGATGAGGAGAGCGAGAGGTGTTCACGAAGTTTAAGAGATGCGGCATGGTTTAGAAAGGCAGTACGACGTCGTGGCGATAAACGCACGGACATATATTATTATGAGGTTGGTGAAACAAAAAGGTTGAGATCACTCAGAGAAGTTAGAGATTATTGTCAAAAACATGGTATTAGATTTGATGCAAGATGGTTTAGTTTTAAAGGAAAGAATACGTATGAGGGGTTAGTTGACACTACTAACGTAAGCTATAATTCTAGTCCTAGCCAAACACCACCATACGCTTCCATATCTTCTATATTTGATCCATACACTGCATCTTCCTCTAAACCTAGTAGTAGTTATACAACCACATCTACCATCTTTGAAATAGAAGATGATTATATGTACGAACCCAGGATAAATCTTGACAATTATCACTAAAACCATTTACTAAGTTTGATTTAAACAAGTTCATTGAGGTAATTTTTAATTTAAAGTCTAAATAATTCTGTATGATATTTTCTTTCAAAAAAAAAAAAAAATCTCCTCCTTTGAACTTAAACCAAGTATTTTTGAAAATGCTTGTATAAATGTTTTTGATGGTTAAACTGTGAAAGTTGTTTAACATTTTTGAATACTGAAACTTCAAAGTTTCAGAAACATGTCTTTTTATATTGTTTGAATCTTATGTATATACACTTGTTTTCATTACTATTGCACCGTACTTGTACACTTGTTGATTTTCTTGTTTTTCAGTATAAAGTACAGTGATGTTTTATTACCCTCATTTCCAATGGCGCGGACAATTTAATTCCCGCTGGAATGTGGTCGGACCTCACGTTGGTTCATCCTCCGGGACCCGAGCAGCCTCAGGAAGCGACTCGCGAGGTGCTCTTGTAAATAGCCAGAGTGGTCCGCAGGGGGTAGCGGCCTTCGTGAGTGTTCTGACCACAGGAAGGCCTCTCGCGGGCATTTTTATTTTATTTCAGTAAGTCCCTCGTTATGATTACTGGAACTGCCACTTTTGTCCCGTCCGTGCTATTGGAAATCGAGCCGTAATCTATGTTTTATGCATATTGCAATTTTTCATTATGCAGCGTATTTTTATGAAAATACCTTTCTGGTTGTGTATTACATAAGTAGTCAATATAAGTAATTTTTAAGTTATATAGTAGTTAATACAATACTTGTTAAGTGAGCTCACTATATAAAAATAGTATTAGTATATATATATATTAGTTTTGTTTACTATGTATATGAATAAGTATTCTCACTATAGTTAAGTAAAATGTGTCATTTGAAAATGTGTTTTCTTGGAAAATCAAAGTGCATTTGAATATTTCAAAACTTGAAAATGAAATTGTCCTAAGTGAAAATCTTTACAATTGTCTACATAAACATGTAAATTACAAGAATTTCGTTATCAACTAAAATAGCGGTAAAGTAGTCACGTTTTTGACGTGATGAGGTATTATGTAACAAAATCGAAAAGAAACTTTTTCTTCAAAAATGAACTTTTGCGTTGAAAAGGACTTTTGAACTTTTAACTTTAAGGTTACCAAGAGGGTTATCGTTGAATAACTCATGTGTTAAAGCGTTCCTCAAAGTAATGAGAGTTCTGTAGTTATTTTTTTTATATGTATTAAATTGGTATAAAATGTGTATTAAATTTGTATAAAATGTGTATTAAATTTATATAATGTGTATTTTTGAAATGTATTGTAATGGATATAAGTATATCTATTTTTTAATTGTATTTGCATAATGTGTATATCATACTATCAGGGGTTGATAGTTAGTTTTGAATTAATAGGTAAAGGAATTTTTTATTTATCCATTTCCAGTCTTTCAGTATAAGTGTCAAGGAGGGGGGCAATTGTCAGAATATGACAGCCTGTTTTCCTTGATACTTATACACCCTGAAATGGTACTTACCTTTATTCCATTGGTTTTCCTTATTTCCATTCTAATACAGCTACGTCACAATAACCAAGTTTTCTTTTGGTTATTTTTTCATTTATTTATTTTTCAAACTTTCATTCACGCATCGTTCATCATTTATTTCGTTACAATCGTTTTTCAAAGATCGTCTGTTTATTTCTCCAACGGCTCCGATCTTCGTACGTACCGATGTGACGTCACGCCTTTTCCCGATCACTGATCTTTGCACCGTGTCGGAAGATACGATTTTTCGCCCTTTGGTTTTGCCGTAAGGCAGGAGGCGTTTTTCTCAACTCCGCCGGAACGGGAAGGAATGTTTTGCTCGTAAGAGGGCGTGTTGGAGGCAGACGATATATGCCGATGATTTTGAAGTTGTGTGAGCCTGTCTTTTTGAGAGCTTGTCTTTCGAGAGCTGGTCGTATTTTAGTTTGAAATTGTGTGGGTGCTTCTTGCTGTAGCGTTTTGAAGAATGCTGGTCTTATTATTTTTAAACAGCTTGAAATGTTGATTTTAAAAGAAGCTTGTGTTAGTTTGAAAAAGCTTGTGTTTAATTTTAAATAGTTTTTCCGTAGCATGTTCATAAGCGATGTTCGTTTTTAAACAACTTAAGGAATGAAAAAAACTTTGCTTTTGTTGGAAGCTTGATATTTGTTGAATCTCTGGAAACCTATTCCTTTTTAAAATGTTTCAAGTGGACTTGGTTCTTCATTCTTGCATATATTTGAAAACATCGTTATTGACATTGAAAAATTACTATTGTGTTGTCAACATGGAAAGTATACCAGTGTGCCATATTCAGCCTAAAGTTAAACCGTGAGTTCTTTTTGTTTTTGTTGTATGTGAATATTGAGAACTGTTCAACCATTTAATTCATACTGTTTACTGCCATTTGTCACTAAATTATTTCATCATTATTTATTTTTATTATATTGTTTGATAATTATTTAAGTCATGTTTTTCGTTAAATAAACGTTAGTTTTATTTCAAACCTAAATGCATCTTTACTTGTTTTACACTTTTACATTTTCTCAGTCACTATCCTGCCATGGTTACCTACAACACTTAAAGTTAAAATATATTCCACACTCTGCTAAAATTTTAGTAATTCTAGACCGGTCCTGTTTTCGGACCGAGAACAATGAAATGTGCGACTGTTTCGCGATCTCTTGATGAAATTTGTGGTGGTTTCGCGATCTCTTGACGAAATTTGTGTTCATTTCGCGAACTTTTGATGAAATTTGCGTTCGAGTTCTTTTGACGAAACTCGCGGTTATTTCGTCTCTGTTGACGAAATTCGCGGTTGTTTTGCAATCTTTTGGGTTGTTTCGCGATCTTTTGAAGAAATTTGCGTTCATTTCGCAATCTTTTGATGCAATTTGCGGGTTTTTTGTTAGCCATATTCCCGCTTTTCTTATCAATTGCATTATCTTTATTTTATTCAACTAAATATATTTTTATCTTGAAACTTCTTTAGTTATGACTTACCTTTCATCCTTACAGCTAATTTATTTTTGTGTCCATTTGTGCAGCTATTTATTTGTTTTAAAGAGAACTTTCATCGGACTTTTACATCGCGATGTTTTTCCAGCCGAGCTCTATAGTATATCGTTTTCGAACTGAGCGGTAACTCCGTTGGCCGGTAGGTGGCGTTGCCCATCCACGAGTGCTCTTTCGCGTTTGGCGCGGCACGTGCCTATGCAAATCACTTTTCCCACGTGCGATGGAAGGAGGGCGTTTCCGATTGCGGCTTCTCTGCGGAGCAGCTCTCGGTGTTTGCCGATATAGATAAAAGGAACGGCATGATAGCTGTTGGGGGAACGTTTGTTTTTGATGCATGCTGGTCGTCTCGCTTTCGGTGTTTTGATGTCTGCCGCTCTGATGTTTATTTAACGGATATGAAGTTTATGTTATTGAGTTTTACGTACGATGGAGTTGCTGAGAGGATGTTTTTAATCTTTGGATCTTCGCTAGTTCTACGATGTTTTTCTTCAAGTTTAAAGATGAAATAAAGTGATGAATTCGTTTACGACAGGTGACATTTTTCGTTTGCAATTTGATTTAGAAGGAATATATAATATGGCATGAGCTCCGGAGGGATTATCTTAAAGTATTGTTTTATTACGTTTATTTTCTGCAAGATATAAAGTTAATCAATATTTGTTTGTTTAATTTCAAAGCCTTTATTTTTAAACTATCGTATTTTATCATGAAAGAATTTTAATAAAGTTAAGTTTTTCTTTTATTTATCTGGTCATCATTTCTTCTTACACTTACTGCATAAAACAACCATATCTCTCTCTCTGCATATTTAGGGTTTTTATTTTTCAGCGGATGCTTCTTACTGCAAATTTTCATCTGCTTAGTTTTAGGATGTATTATTGAAGTGCTTTATAAAAGTAATAGATCATTTTTAAGCACTAGTTATATGAGTAGTCTCATATAACATTTTTTGGTTATGGGCATTTAATACCCATGCAGAGATAGTTTCTGTTTAGCTATGCTTTATATTAGTGCAGTAAAGTGTAACTACGGCCCAAGGAGGATTAAGAGATAGTTTTATTAGGGGGGGCCGTTAGTTTTCGTACGATGACCGTTAATACGAAATTTTTTTTTTAATAATTTCGTTTTTGAAGTAATAATTTGAAAAGAGAAAGGAAATAGGTTAAAATTAGAGTTTTTAAGCAATTTTTAATACAAAATGTTTTAACTATAAATTTTTTTTGGCTGGTCCATAAAGTTTTTAAATTTGTAAATTTTTTTTGGTTTAAATATAAATTTTTCAAAATGATGATGCCGAATCAGATTCAGAAATTAAATGCTAGTAATTATGCCAATTGGCAATCTGACATGAAATATTTATTGATGGAAAGAAATGTTTGGGATATAGTTGCAGAAATAGAGAAACCTCCTGAGCTCAATGCAGATAGTAATGGTGTCACCGATAAAGATACTAAAGATTATCATATTAGACAGAAATTAGCACTGTCTATGATCTATTTAAACAAAGCCTAATTTTAGGAAAATTATAGAAGAGTGTAGTGATCCAGTAAATGCTTGGAAAAAGCTCCATACTCATTTTTACCCAGACACAAGAAGCCGTCATATGCAAGTTTTCACTGAGTTATGTGAATGCAAAATTGCCGGTGGTGAGAGTATTAATTTATATGCTGCCAGGCTTTTACGAGTGGCGAACCAGCTTAAAAATATAAATAAAAAGTTTGATGACGTATATGTGACATTTCAACTATTGCGATTCTTGCCTCCAAAGTTTGATTACATGGTACAGGCAATTCTCAGATGGAAAGAAGAGGAGTTTATTTTTAACGATTTAGTGACTTCATTGGTAGCCGAAGAAACTAGGCTTCAACTGAGAGAACGTGATCATAGTAAAGTGTATCCTGAAGCTCAATCATTACAGTACCAGAGGAAAGCTAGAAAGAAGTTGAGCTGTTATTTTTGCAAAAGGCCAGGTCATGTTAAAAGCCAATGCCATAGTTTCCGAAGGAGTATGTTATCCTGTAACAGAGATAGTTCACCGTCAGCCGAATTTTCATCTCATTGTGATACTTCATTAGTTAGATACTTTAGCCCTCATAGTGATAAGAGAGTTCCACGACAGTATACAAGATCTCCTGCTAAGCATCAACACAGTGATTCTCGTAGACTTGATGACAAAGTGAAAAGAGGCCGATCTAGAGACACTCGTCAGAGAAGTCCTGAACGTAAGTCCTATCTGTTGAACAGTCCAGAACTTAAGTCCTATACTTCATTCTTTTTGTCTCAAGCTAACTTAGTTGATGGAGATGCTGACTGGGTCTTCGACACAGCAGCTTCGCATCATTTTTGTAAAAATAGAGATCTCTTTATTGAATTTACTCCTTTAAATGATGAGCATATGGCTGTAGCCATTGAAGGTGTAACTTTTCCTATAGAAGGGTGTGGAACTATTAAATTAAAATTTGGGCAAAGAATCTTAATGTTTAAAGATGTAATGTTTTCTCCTAAATTAAGGCGTAATTTAATATCTGGTCCTTGTTTAGATATAAATGGGGCATGTTTTTCTGGTGAGAGTGGCGAGGTGAAGATATCATGCAACGGACAACCCCTTTTTAAAGCCATTCTTAAAAATGGTGTTTACTATTTATACCCCAAAATTCCTAGCAAAGTTACTAAGAGAGTTAGTTTTGAAGCATCTTCTACCAGTAAGCATGATGATATGTATGTTTGGCACAGAAGGCTGGCACATGTTAGTCCTTATTTGATAGCTCATACATGTAGAAATGCGGGTGCTAGGGGTTTGCCAAATTTAAGAGAGGGGGAATTTAAATGTGAATCATGTAAACTTAACAAGTTTAGGAGGACATCTTTTAAATCTAGAAATTTTATTCGATCCAAATCTCCATTGGAACTTTTGTATACTGATGTTTGGGGTCCAAGTCAGGTTGAAGGCAGGCAAGGAGAAAGGTATTTCGTTTCTATAATTGATGATTTTTCCCGTAAAACTTCTTTATACCCTATGAGAGAGAAGTCGGAAGTTTTTGAAATTTTAAGGCAACATATTAACCGTGCCGAAAGATTTTTGGGTAGACAGGTTAAGGCCATAAGATCCGACAATGGGGGAGAGTTTGATAATAATAAAATGGAAGAATTTTGTCTTGAAAGGGGAATAAATCATGAATTTACGAATACTTTTACACCAGAACAGAACGGTATTGTTGAACGGTACAATCAGACTGTAGTAGATGGGGCTAGAACCATGTTAAAAGAAAGTGGCATGGATTTGAATTTTTGGCCAGAGGCAGTTCTCCACTTCACCTATGTTTGGAACCGTTTATGTCACAGAAATCAGACCAAAACCCCTTTTGAACTTTTTGGTAATTATAAACCTTCTGTCAGGCATTTAAAACCATTTGGGTGTTTGGCGTACGTTGGTGTCCCTCGTCAGAAACGGCAAAAACTGGATTCAAAGGCTAGTAGAGGATATCTTGTTGGCTACGCTTTTAGAACAAAAGGTTATAGAGTTTGGTTGCCTGATAGTGACAGAATTGTTGAGACCATTAATGTCTCTTTTAACGAACAAACCAGTTATAGGGATGCGCTAAATGGAGCAGTGCTGTGCGATACTCCAGGAGAGTTTCAGTGGGTTCCTGCTACTAGGAGTGATATCGAGGATGAAGACGTTGTTGAGGAGGTCAGAGCCACCACTGACAGCTCCAACGACTCCCTCGGATCATCTTCTAGGGCAGAGAGTGATGGTCAGGGGTCCTCTTCAGAAAGTGATTCCCTTAGTAAACCTCACACCACATTACGAGATACTCACTGGAGAAGAAAAGTTGTTTCCAGAAATACTGGTATTCGTAGGGATATTTATTATTTTGATATTGATAATGATTCCGATAGGTTAAGGTCTGCAAGGGAAGTGGAGGATTATTGTAAGGAGAATGATTTAATTTTTAAGCCTAACTTGTTTGATTTTAAAGGGAGCAATACTTTTGAGGGAGTGGTTTCTGAACCTAATGTTGTTTACTCTAATGTGAATATTTGTCAGTCACAATCTTGACTATATGACCCAGTTATTCCTAGAACTTACAAACAAGCAATAAAATCTGATCAAAGGGATGAATGGCAAAAAGCTATGAAAGAGGAGATATACTATGTATGATAGAGGCGTATGGCATTTAGAAATTTTACCTTCAAACATCAGCCCTGTAGGTTGTAGATGGGTGTACACTATAAAGAAAGATGACATGGGGAAAATTGCCAGGTTTAAAGCCCGTTTAGTGGCTCAAGGGTTTAAGCAAATTAGAGGAGAATCTTATGAGGAAACTTTTAGTCCCGTGGTTAATTTTAGTGTCATCAGGTTTTTCTTTTCTTTATTAGTATCCTTTAAAGGCTGGTTACACACCCAATGTGATGTCAAATGTGCTTATCTTTATGCTCCTCTTACTGAAAATGTTTATATGTCGCAACCCCCGGGTTTTGTTGAGGTTGGTAAAGAAAGTCTATTTTGTAAGTTGGATAAAGCTATTTATGGTCTACATCAGTCAGGTCGAGTTTGGTTCTTTGAGATAAACCGTGTTCTTTTGGAGATTGGGTTTAAGAAATTAGAGTGGTGTAACTGTGTTTACGTTTTAGACTCAGATTTAGTGTTATTATTGTATGTTGATGATATTGTTTTATTTGGGAAGCATCAAAGGATTATAAATAGAGCTTTAGAACTTTTAAGCAAATATTTCGATTTAAAGGTCTTAGGAAAAACTAAGAAGTTGCTTGGTGTGGAGTTTGAGGAAAGTGATGAAGGCTTGCGGATTCACCAGCAATCCTATATTAAAGATGTTTGCAAAAGGTTTGAGTCGTACAGGTTTCCCATTTCCTCCTTACCCATAAGCAAGGGCTCTGTTTATTCTAAATCTGATTGTCCTAAGTCTGAGGAAGAGCGTAGAGAGATGTCACAGTTACCATACAGAAGTGTACTGGGTTGTTTGTCCTTTATTGCTAATAGATCCCGTCCCGATATTTCATATGCGGTAAATATAATGAGTCAATTTCAATCAGATCCAGGAATGACACATTGGTATGGCTTACTTAGATTGTTGGGATATGTTAAACACACTATTGATATGACACTTAATTTATCTTGTACAAAACCTCAGTTGATAACTTTTTCTGATGCAGATTTTGCTGCAAATCGAGATGATAGGACCTCGCTGGGTGGTCAAATTGTATTTTTAGGTAACTCTCCCATTTCTTGGCAAACATTTAAAGAGAAAAGTGTGAGTTTGTCAACTATGGAAGCTGAGTTTATTTCAATGACCGAAGCGACAAAAGAACTTCTTTGGTTTGACAGGATTCTAAGTGAATGTTTTTGTAGAAAGGTTGTCACTGGGGAAAAGATGAAGTCAGTTTTGTATGTAGATAATAGGGCTACTATTGATTTTGTAAAATCGCCTATTGAGAATCATAGAAGTCGTCATATCGATGTTAAGCTGTTCTTTGTACGGGATCTGGTTGATAAAAATACTTTTGATTTACTTTTTGTCCGCAGCAAGGATAACCTTGCTGATGTCTTCACTAAGCCGCTCACCAAGTTTGAATTAAAAAGATTTATTGAGCATATCTTTAGATAATTTTTGTATTTCTTGAAATTTACTGTTTTTGAATTATAATGTATATTTTCTTTTATATTGTTGGTATCATATGTATATATATATATACTTTTCTTTACGGTTTTTGCTTGGTGGACATTTAAATCCCGCCTGAATGTGGTGATACTTCTCGAGGTCCATTTCTGGGTGTCCGAACGGCCCCAAGGAAGCGTCTCGCAGGGGTGCCACTGTAATCTGTCTGAGTGGCATCTGGGGGTGGATTTTCGAGTTGACCATTGCCACAGGAGGGTCTTTTCGCGGGCAGGTTAACTTTTATTTTTGTAAGTCCCATTTTGATTATGTTAATATATGGAACTGTCACTAATTCCCGTCTACCATGCAAATTACCAGCTGATTTAAAGATTGTACTTTTTGATGGAAATATATGTGTTTGAATTTATTAGGGTTTATAGATTTATGTATAAGAAATTAAAAAAAAAATTTTTTTTTTGCTTGGGCATCCCGGGAGCCTAGGCAGAAATGTATGAATATTTATGTTACAATGGTGGATGTTGAAGGATTCCTTTTTGTTAAAATAATGGTTGAAGTGTAGCGGTTCTGTCAAAGTGTGAAAAATCCCTGATTTAAATAATTTACAATATTGTTACAGGTTCCTTGTCTTTATGTGAGAATATGAGTTGATGAAATCGTGGCGCCACGTAAGGTTGTATGAAAGTTGAATGTATGATATGTATTGTATTGTATTCTAAGTTTTTTTGTGTAGGTACCTTGTGACTTTAATTGTAATCACTAAATGTCTTATAGACATGTGGAAGAAAATCTTGTATTGACAGCCATTATTGTAAAAATATTTTTGTTTATAGCTCACTATATTACAGCTCACAAAATGTCGTACGGACATGTGGAAGATTATCCTGTTTCGGCACCTGCTATTGTAACTTCTTTTCGCATTTAAATGTCATGAATTTGCATATTTGTTTGATTTTTGAATTGAATTTAATCTTTATAGATTTTTTTGTTTGGAAATTGAAAATGTTGGCACTGTTTGTCTATCTCTGGTGATAGTATGAGACTGGAATTGCTATGTTGAGATGGTTTTTGATGTTGTTGAAATTTTTGATATCTTGAACTGTTTTGGAAGTTCTGTCTTTCTTGAAGCATTAAATTTTGGAATTTGATGTTGAATTGTTTTTAAGAGTTGAATTGTTAATTGTTTTAAAGTTTGATGTTGTATAATTTTTGCTGTAGAATTGCTATTTAATTGAAATTTTGGAATTTTGAATTGAGTTGCTGGTTGATGGATTTTATTGATATTGTTTATAGTGATATTGTTATTGTATGATACAAACTTTTATTTTTACAGTGAAATTAATTGCATGGATTGTTAGTCGCTCTGGTGCTCATGTTTTTCGAATTTACTTTTGGGTAGTTTTCGCAGGTAGTTTTTGTTTTATTAGACTTGTTTCAGTTGACTTTAAGTTTTTTTTTTGACATGTAATTGACTTTGCCTTCTTGGTATTTGGTAGCATTGATAAGAGGGGGGGCATTTGTTAGCCATATTCCCGCTTTTCTTATCAATTGCATTATCTTTATTTTATTCAACTAAATATATTTTTATCTTGAAACTTCTTTAGTTATGACTTACCTTTCATCCTTACAGCTAATTTATTTTTGTGTCCATTTGTGCAGCTATTTATTTGTTTTAAAGAGAACTTTCATCGGACTTTTACATCGCGATGTTTTTCCAGCCGAGCTCTATAGTATATCGTTTTCGAACTGAGCGGTAACTCCGTTGGCCGGTAGGTGGCGTTGCCCATCCACGAGTGCTCTTTCGCGTTTGGCGCGGCACATGCCTATGCAAATCACTTTTCCCACGTGCGATGGAAGGAGGGCGTTTCCGATTGCGGCTTCTCTGCGGAGCAGCTCTCGGTGTTTGCCGATATAGATAAAAGGAACGGCATGATAGCTGTTGGGGGAACGTTTGTTTTTGATGCATGCTGGTCGTCTCGCTTTCGGTGTTTTGATGTCTGCCGCTCTGATGTTTATTTAACGGATATGAAGTTTATGTTATTGAGTTTTACGTACGATGGAGTTGCTGAGAGGATGTTTTTAATCTTTGGATCTTCGCTAGTTCTACGATGTTTTTCTTCAAGTTTAAAGATGAAATAAAGTGATGAATTCGTTTACGACAGGTGACATTTTTCGTTTGCAATTTGATTTAGAAGGAATATATAATATGGCATGAGCTCCGGAGGGATTATCTTAAAGTATTGTTTTATTACGTTTATTTTCTGCAAGATATAAAGTTAATCAATATTTGTTTGTTTAATTTCAAAGCCTTTATTTTTAAACTATCGTATTTTATCATGAAAGAATTTTAATAAAGTTAAGTTTTTCTTTTATTTATCTGGTCATCATTTCTTCTTACACTTACTGCATAAAACAACCATATCTCTCTCTCTGCATATTTAGGGTTTTTATTTTTCAGCGGATGCTTCTTACTGCAAATTTTCATCTGCTTAGTTTTAGGATGTATTATTGAAGTGCTTTATAAAAGTAATAGATCATTTTTAAGCACTAGTTATATGAGTAGTCTCATATAACATTTTTCGCGTTCCTTTGACGAAATTCGCGGTTGTTTATTTGCGATCTTTTTACAAAATTTGTGGGGTTTTCGCGATCTTTTGACGAAATTTGCGTTTATTTCGCGATCTCTTGACAAAATTTGTGGTTGTTTTACGATATCTTGACGAAATTTGCGTTCATTTCGCGATGTTTTGACGAAATTCGCGGGTTTTCGCGCGTTCCTTTGACGAAATTTTATTGATTGATGATTTTTTATTTTGCCCCTTTTGATGAAATTCGCGGTTGTTTTGCGATCTGTTTACGAAATTTGCGGTTTTTTCGCGATCATTTGACGAAATGTGCGTTTATTTCGCGATCTTTTGACAAAATTTGCATTCATTTTGCGATCTTTTGGTGAAACTTGCGGTTCTTTCGTGATCTTTTGACGAAATTCAAGGGGTTTTTCCCGTTCCTTTGACTAAATTTGCGATCTTGTGACGATCTTTTTTCCGTAATTCTTGGATAAAATTCGCGGTATTTTTATGTCCGACTTTTCAGATCGATGACCGATTATTTTTAAATTTTCGGAACCGAAAGCCTTAAATTTTCGGAAAATTCAGAACAGAATCAAACCTGGTATATACGGTACATATTATTCTGAGAACGATTTTGTGAACGTCACCATACGAATCTTTTTATTTGTAGTGAAATTTTTCTATCTCAGGCAATTATGGAATTTGTTGTTAAAATCGAAATTAATTGTAAATATTTCTGAAAAATTTCCCCAGGTGGTTAAAATTTCCCCCAATCCTAGATCGCCGGATCGGACATATTCTGCACCCCTGATCTCTTGATCTCTTATCAATATTTATTATGTACAGTAGAGGTCTTGACGGGCCGACATTTCCAGACCCGGGCCCGGCCTGACTCATAAAGAAGAAAAATTGGCCCGGCTCGATACAAAAATTAAAAGCTCGGCCCGACCCGTAGAAAAATAGTACTGGCCCGGCCCAATAAAAAAATTAAAAGTTTGGCCCGAGCCCGGCCCGTAAAAAAGTTAAAATCTCAGCTTGAGTGAATTTCTACAAAACATTGATTTTTACGTCGAATTGGTTAAAAATTTGTCTCGTACAAGGAGTTCTGACCAAAAATATTTATCTTAACTTTTTTTCCATGTTTATAATCTTCATTCTTATAGAAGTGCCGCAGGCTGCGATATTTATTTTTTAATGAATCTCTATATCTTGTATGTAAATGTTTCTGTTATCATCAATATTGTTAATCCATATTCATGTATAGAAGTGTTAAAAATCGGAAAAATGCTATACAGTAAAATCTTCTAAGACGAAATTGCATAGAAAAGAAAAAAAATGTGTTATAGACAAGTTCCCTTCTTAGCAAGTGTAAATGTATATATTCTTTTCTTACTTATTAGTATATTAATTTTGCATGGATCAACACGTTTTTCAGTTTAAAACAGGGTTCCATCATAGGCAGGTTCCTTTTCACACATTTTACTATATTTTAATTTAGCTGTATTTTAATATGCGCAGAAATCTACTATTCTTTAAAAATAATAAATTTTAATGTAGAATAATGGCGATTCAAAAATGTATGCATTTTTTGCAAAAATTTTTGGGCCAGGACCAATACTGATTTTTAAATGGATCAGGCTACACTGAGACAATGATTTTCATACGGGCTGGCTCAAAACTAGGACTGAAAATTTTGGGCCGTGAAGACTAGGAATGAAACCAGGCCCGGCTCTGTACAGAAAAATTAAGTTAGGCCCGGCCCATGCAGATCTCTAATGTACAGTACCAAAGTTACAGACTTTAAGAGATGACAGAGCGCAATACAACAAGCAATTTGTTGTATTGGAAACCAGGGTTTCACTCCATTTGTTTAGTCTAAAATTCAAAGTGTCTCAATACAATCTGAAACTGAATTTCTGTTCATAGTTTGAACAACAATAAAGATATTTTCAACAGAGTTATATTACTTTGTGAAATGTGAAAACATCACAAAAAAGAAGCTAGAAGTGCATAATTTTGTCAGAGACACCCTATGTAATGCCAACTACATTCCAAAAGATGGAGCTCAAGGCTAAAAACTGTTTGAATGCAAATGGTGAAAGCTTCTTTCACTTCTCTTAACATTATATTTTACACAGAGCAAGACTGTTACAAATTTCAACAAAATAGATTAATTATTGTAACGCTATTAATAAAAATAAAGATTTAAAATACAGTGAGATACCTTGTATATTTAGCTAAATAAATGGATTGCAACATTGGTTACCTAAGTAAAACTTATTTGCTGTAGTGCTGCGCACTTAAGTTTGTAACCTTGGGACTGAATAAAATTGGGACTATAAAAACAAAGAATAAAAGATAGGACGCTTGAAGAAATGTTTCATTAATTTAACCATGGGATGAGTCATAAGAAAAAAAAAAAAGACAGAAATTGTACTTCAATGAGTGAAAAATAAGCAACATGTTTTCCAGTGTATAAGACAACTTTTCCCACTTAAAAACAGACCAGTAGCCAGGATTTCAACTGCACTTCAACGAGGGAAAAATAAGCAACATGTTTTCCGGTGTATAAGACATCTTTTCCCACTTAAAAACAAGCCCGTAGCCAGGATTTTTCGTCAGAGGAGGGTTAATCTGGGATTTTTTTCTGATCTAACAATAGTAATTTGCATAACTATAATAACTCATAATAATAAAACAAGGTTTAATCTAAGGTATATTTTCTGCATAGGATACGTAATGTCCATGTCAAAAATTGTTATTTCTGTTTTTTTGCTTTCTTTTTTTGTTACAATTTATTGGTTATGAAGTGCACTTTCAGTTTCCAAACCTGTTCGGAAACCCTAAAAGTAGGGATAAATTGCAACGGAAAAAAAAAAAAAAACCTCAACCTAACAATGTTTAAGATTCACCTCATGTATCTTGAGAAAAATGTCAAAAAATATTGAAATGCAAATAAATAATTTGAATAAGTGCTAAGCACAAGGATTAACATTAGCATGGATGTGTCTCGCACTATGAGCAAAGGATCTTAAAATGATAAATCCATAGATGAAATTGATTACACATATTTTTTCCAAAGAAAAAATTAATTGTTACAGATATATGTATTCATAAAAATTATATTTTTATTTAACATTCTCCGATTAGAATTAGAATAATTATAAATGCAGTACTCTTGGTTCAATAAGTTTACTATTGCAATAGAAGCAATCTTCATGACATCTCAGCATTGAGGCTGATTACCTTATCAGGATCTACTGTAATGTCCCAATGAATGGAAATCATTGCAAGGCTACTCAGTCTCTCATCGGCCATAATGCTTCAAGGCAAAGATTTAATTATTTTCATTGTCAAAAGAGACATTTCTGCACTGGCTGTTATAACCAGGATTGTAGCCAAGACTGTCAGCAAATGTTTGATAGTATTGTAATACGTTGCATTACAGTATTCTAAAAATGTTGGGACCTCTGTGTTTGTGTCAACATTAACAATTCTCTCACACCATAACTCATATTCACCTTTCACTTGCGACATTGTCACTTTATTGTCAAAATATTTAGAGAGATTCTCTAACATGCTTTTTCTTTTTCCCCATAGAAGCAAATCTGGAGAAATAGTTGGAAATCTGTTGGAATGACTTCATTCAAAATGAATTTGTCATTCAAATTTTGAATAAGACTCTACACAAAAAATAAAAACTGTGACCCTGTAATATTCTTTAGCGGATATAATTTGAGGGTTTGCACCTGTTGTCTGCCTAAATGTTAGTCTTAGGATCTTTATTCCAGTTTGAAAGACATCATCAACAGTTCCAAGACAGCTTTGAGAGGTAGGAATCAGCATGCTGTTGGGCAATGCAAAGTGTAACAGATGGCTTGCATCTTCCCAAAATATGGTTTTGTGAATTTTATAAATAGTTAACATATCTAAAACAAAGGACAAGCTGTTCTGTTATTGAAATATCCATAGTTTCATCAACAATCAAGGTAAAACTGATTGTGTTATTTATTTTCGTAATCAGTTCTTCGGTAACAATCCATGCATATTTGGATGATTTCATTATGAATTTCAGGGCTGAAGTAAGTAGCATTTCTGTGGCTGTTTATAATATGTCATTTCAATTCATCATCTCCAGGCTTTGTTCAAAATTTTAAAAGCACTCTTAACTTAATCTTTTTTTTTTTTTTTTTTTTTCGGTTTCTCTAGCTATCATGATCATCCTCAGTGGCATTTCTTGCTCAGCACAAAATAAGACCGTTAGACATTGCAACCTAGAAAATTCTCTAGGGGCCGCTTTGAAAAACAGCCAAAAAAATCCTTACATAGGGGTATCCATCCCTAAAGTTGATAATTCTTCAAAAGACAAAAATTCCCATTCAAACAATTTAAAGCAAAGTTGCTCAGTGAAGAGACTTGGGGATACCGGCCACCGTGGCACCTTTGAAAAGTTTCTCGATTCCCTACAGTTTTTCTTCAAATCATTCCTTTTCAAAATTTCTCGCAAGAAATTTTCTTTAAAAAAAAAGTCCTTTACAGTTATAACACCATTTTCATGTATATTTTCTTTAAAAGCATTAATTTTCACATGATTTTACATTATAGACGGCTATTAAAGTTTTTGGCTTCTTTCTTTACAAACATTTTAAAATTGACCATTCTAAGTTTTCATTATATGCATGATTGTAATAAGAATAAAGAACATTTTAAGGAAGATCATAACATGCAAGCAAATGTTTTATATTTGACTCATAAAAGTTAACTTATACACAATCAAATTAATGATATGGAATTACCCTTATAGAATTTTACTGTGCATAAAGGGTTAAAATTACGTTTTAAGAAGAACTAATTTTTAGTCATAGATATGAATAAAGAACAATATATCTGAATGAGTGATATAACGAAGGATTTATTATAACTGTAATTGAAAAAATTTATATTTTTACAACTAAAAATTAGGTAGTTTTAATGTAATGGAAGATAAAATCAAGAAAAACATAGTAATTTTTTTAAAAATCATTAGAAATAACTTTGAAAAGTCCTTTTAAACTTTCGGGAGGGGCTTCAGCCCCCTTAGCAACCTCCCTGACTATGTGGCTGGTTAAAAATGGGATGCATCTCAAACAATAAAAGTATGCCCGCACTCCCTTTGGCATTTTTCATGTTTCTATGATGTATATCACACTTTTGTTAATATACAGTCGAATCTCTATATAACGAAATCCATTGTTACAATAAAAAATTCGTTATATAGAAAAATTTGTTATATAGAGAATGGCTAAAAATTCCTATGTAATGTGTAAATTTTGAACAAAAATTATTTTTGAGGTGTTGGGGACAAGGGACCTTTAAAACCTTAAAAATCAATTTTTTATTTTTTTTGTAAATTTCGCTTTAAATATTATTCAAGGGTACATTATGTGCATTATGGCGAGCATTTATCACAAAAAATTGAAAAAAAAAAAAAAAAAAAAAAATGGAATTTTACGCGTTGTCTTAGAAATCTTTGAAATGCCCCCTTCGCATTTCATATCAATGAAAATCCCCAATATTTTTTATAAAAGTTTGGTTTATATATATAAATAAAACTGTGCATCGAATTTTATATATTTGAATATAAAGGTTTAAAAAAAAAATTACAAATTTTTCGAAATTTTTTTTAATTTCAAAATTTTTTAATCTTTCAATTTTTTTTTTTTTTTTGTAAATTTCACTTTAAATATTACTCAAGGGTTCATTATAAGCATTATGGCATCTATTTATCACAAAAAATAAAAAATAAATTATTTTTTAGAAAAAAAATGGAATTTTAGAAATTTTTTTCTTAGAAGTCTTCGAAATGTGGCTTGCGCATTCCATATCAATGAAAATCCCCAATATTTTTTTATAAAAGTTTGGTTTATCTATATAAATAAAACTGTGCATCGAATTTTATATATTTGAATATAAAAATTAAAAAAAACAAAAAAAATTGATTTTTTTTTTTAAAACTTTTATATTCAAATATATACAATTCGATGTACAGTTTTATTTATATATATAAATCAAACTTTTATAAAAAATATTGGGGATTTTCATTGATATGGAATGCGCAAGGCGCCAGTTTAGAAAAGCCGGCCTTTTTGAAGTAATTGTAAATTGTTTTTTCAGTCACATCAAATCTCCAAGCTTTATAAAGTTCCGCAATACACTTTCTAAGACTAATGATGTCTTGGATGGAATCATTTTTTTCAATAGCTATGATTAGTTCTTTAAGAATTCTTTTCTTATAATGTACCTTTAGATTTTTTATTATTCCCAAATCCAAGGGCTGCAGTTTTAATGTGCAATTGGGTGGTAAGAAATTAACTACAACATTTTGCAGTTTTCTACACAGTTTTGTGAGTGAGCTGGACAATTATCAATAAGCAAAGCAATTTTTTGGCATTGTTTTTTCATTTGATTGTCAAGTGCTTTTAACCATTTGTCAAAAATTTCATTGGTCATCCAAGACTTTTTATTAAAATCATAGTCCACTTCTAAAGACTTCACGCCTTTAAAACACCGAGGAGATTTACTTTTCCCAATGACTAGTATCTTTAATTTTTCTTTCCCTGTCATGTTACACACAACAGAATAGTAATCTTTTGTTTACCGCCGAAACATTTATCTTCTTTAAACGCCAGAGTCTTGTTTGGGAGACACTTGTAAAAGAGGCCTGTTTCGTCAGCATTGAAAATGTTCTCAGGAGCGAATTCTTTTAGAATTTCTGCTACTTTAAGACTCCAGTTCTTACATGCTGTCACCGGAGCATTCACACTTTCCCCGCAGATAGTTTTCTGAAATAACCCATGTCTCTTCTTGAACTTTTCTAGCCAACCAATACTGGCTTGCAAGTGAGAGTGCCCAAGAGATGAAGCATATTCTAGAGCCTTTTCTAAAATCATTGGTTCCGAAAGTGGTAGATTCTGGTGTCTTATACCTTTAATCCACTTAGACATTGTTTCGTCCAAAACCTCGTATTGGCATGTCCTCTTTCTTTTTTGTGCCGAACCAAAGTCCGAATTCCTCTCGGTGATTGACTCTCTATTTTTTTATTGTTCAGTGATGCCGCTATACTTGAAAAAACCTGGGTCCCCGGGACCCAGGATTTCCAAAAATCTGGGTCCCTTTTTTACAAAAGCGAGTCCCCATCAATAATAATTTATATTTTAAAGGAATAAATGAAAGTTGTTTATTAAGATAAATGAAATGCATTAATTATTGTTTTAACAATAATTAAATAATGAATTAAAACCAGCATTATTTGCACTCAAATAAGATATTTTTAAAAAATATTAAGAGAAATTTTCTTTACTTTTTTAAAAGTAAAAATGCAAGATACAATTTTAATTGTAAAATAATGTTTATTTGAGAGTAGAAGATACCAAGTTCCACTAACAAGTATCACTAATGTTCGCATTCTTTTAAAAAGAGGCAAGGCGGGTTTATTGAAAAAGATATTTTTGCTGAAAAAAAGGACACTTATGTTAGGTAAAGGTGTACTTTTCGTTGAATGAATGGGTGCTTTCATTATTATACTTCCCATTGCATTATTTGTCAGCATAGATCTGTGTTGTAATCAGACATTTTCCTTGGAAGGGAAATTTATATCTAAATCACTAATAAGCATCAAATCTTAAATGTTCTGAAGGCAGGAGACATTTCAATGCAGTAAGAACGAGGGGCGGGGGGATTTTTACTGGTCCACCTAATGAATATAAATATTATCAAAGTACACTGAAATCATGCTGTATTTTTAAGAATCTCATAAAAAAGAAATTAAATCCCATTTTATGAATTTTCTACCTATAAGTTTAGTTTGCACATCTTTTTTGGTGCTTTGACTAAATTCACGTTTTTTCCGCGTTACTTTGACGAAATTCGCGTTTTTCCGCGATCCTTTTGTTGAAATTCGCTATTTTTTCGCGAGTCTGTCACGAAAATCGTGTTTTTTTCCGCGATACTTTGACAAAATTCGGCTTTATTCCGCGATTTTTTGACGAAATTTGCTATTTTTCCGCAATCTTTTGTCGAAATACACTATTTTGTCTCAGCCCTTTTACGAAAATAGCGTTTTTTCCGCTATATTTTCACGAAATTTGTGCTTTTTTCGCGATCCTTTGATGAAAATCGGCTTTTTTTACGTTATTTTTTTGACGACATTTGCTATTTTTGGGGGATCCTTTGATGAAAAACAACTATTTTTTCGCGATCCTTTGACGAAAATCGGCTTTTTTCCGCGATTTTTTGATGAAATTTGCGCTTATTTCAGCGATATTTTCATGAAATTTGCGCTTATTTTCGCGATTTTTTGACGAAATTCGCTTTTTATTTCGCGATGCTTTGACGAAATACGCTATTTTTTCGCGGCCCTTTTACGAAAATCGCTGCTTTTGCGCGATATTTTGATGAGATTTAAGCTTTTTTTCGTGATTCTTTGACGAAAATAGTCTGTTTTCCGCGATTTTTTCACGAAATTACGCGTCCCACGGGACGCGTAAGAGCTATTTTTTGCATCCCGTATCAGATTTTTCGCGTAATTTACGCGCTATAGCGCGTCCGCGGCATCCCTGTTGTTGACAGAGTGCTTGCCAGAATCCCAAACTTTTTTGCCACATCTGTTTTTTTCAATCCCTTATCGATTTCTTTCAAAATGTTCACATTATTACAGAGAGTTATGCAGTTCCTAAGAGACATTTTTTGCAGAAGCAGTAAAAAAAAAACGCACTCAAACAGATTACCGTAATTTAGGGAAGAAACGCTGCACCCTCGAAAATTGGCATCGTTTTGAAAAAAATTGCCGTAATCGCCGCACCCATCGTAAACGCTGCAGTCAAAAGGAATTATTTTGCCCTATTAAGGAGGCACTAATATACCCAAAATATCGCATAAATACGCCTAAAAAACTGAATTATTAGACTAATCAAATTATTAAAATAACAAACTGTTTAAAAATATGTAGGATTAAAATATTTATTGTGTAGAACCGATATTTTGAACTTCCAAATCCTGAATTTTTCCCTGAAACTTTTTTGCTATATTGTCTTTTTACTTTAAATATATACCGTAAAATCCCGAAAATCATCCCAATTTTGAACAAATTTCATTTTTCAAAACAAAAAAGAAAATAAGCTCGCCACCAAAAATCTTTTTTCTTTAACAATAATAATAATTTAAAAAATCCACGCACAATTCCTTTCTGCGTAACCAAACGTATTATTCATCCAAAGCTGATGATCTAATTCCGATAATGTTGACATTGGAGTTCGCGGAAGTTAAATAAACAAAACAAACCTCAGACAGTTCTCATAGTACGAAAGAAAACGCGCTCTCTCTCTCTCTCTCTTTTTTTTCTTTTTTGGTTTATTTGCAGCTCAATAATTTCTTTTTCCATACTTAAACAATGCGAATTTGATGACACATTCACAAAGTCATTTTTATATATCAAAGAACAGAATTTGAATAATTTCCCCTCCTTTTTTTTTAACTGAAAAAATTTAAAAAATTTATTGCAACATTTTTTTTTTTTTTTTTTTCCAATATTTAAGGAATATGCCTTAACATGTACCTATTAATTTATGTTAATAGACATTAATGTTAATAAGTATTGAGGAAATTTTACAGAAAATTCCGTTTATAAGCCCCTTTATCATTTATGTCAATGTTTTATATTGCCAGGGGAGGGGGCGGGGGGTATTTTCGGAATTTTAAGGTACATATATTATTTGAATACACATTGCTAATAACAGCTTCATTAACTAGCTAAGCAATATTTAAGTGGAGCATTTAATAACTTTGGATGAAAGAAAATAATTATCAGTGGAAAAAAAAACAAAAAAACAATGGGCAGAATGAATTTGGTTCCCTCAATTTTCGACTCCCAATGCAACAGACTCCTTCGCCAATACTTAAGCGATTAAGTATAATCTAAAATTAATATTAACAGTTGGATATTATGCGATTATACCTCCTAAAACGGAAACAAGCTGTCTAAAACGCTGTTTTCACTGATCGTTTGTGTTTTCATCTTAGCAGTTTTTGATGTATCATACTTATGGCATGTGTTGGAGTGCAGGGGAGGGTGCCCGCGTTCTATTTACTTCTGGGGCCCGCAGTCTCTCTCATGACCCTGCTCATATGATTTAATTTTGTTACATTGTATGTATAACTTTGCAAAATTAATGGTGGTGGTGGTGGGGGGGGAGGAGGAAAAAATGCATTTGCATAAACTTCCGAAATTATTATGGGTCATCATAAGAATGGGAATTTCAAAACCCAGAACTGTCGGGGGATTATTATAACAGACTTTAATATTGGTTTTTAAAACAACTTTTGAAATTATTATTATTGAACAAATAATGAATATCATTGATTGTTTCAACTTTTATTAAAACGATTTCTCATTAGAGAAGGGACTTGAAATTCACTTTCTTATTACAACCTGATAACAGAGATTATTTAAATCTTTCTGATTATTTGTTAAATAATAATTTAAGAAATTTATTTTTAAACGAATTTTAAATTCTCTGTTATAACGATCCCCGTTAGAGCGGAATTTTGAAACTCTCACTCTTACGATGAACTGATATCCAAGACATTGTTTAATATTTTTAATTATTCAATAATAATTTTGGAACTTTAAAATTCGTTAAAAAGTAATTAATAAATAATCAAAAATATTTATTAAATCTGTTATCGGTTGTTATAAGAACAGAAATTACAAAATTTAGCACTTATTATTGAATAAATAATAAAAAAGATTTAAAAAACGTACAATACCGAGTCATCATAAGAAAGGGAATTTCAAAATCCCGCACTAACAGGGGATCGAACAGGGACATTAAAATCTATTTTAAAGAAACTTTCAAAATTATTATTTATTAAATTATGCAAAAAGATTTGAAAAATAGCGCTACCGGGTCAACGTAAAACCCGGAATTTCAAAATCCCACACTGACAGGGAATCGATAACAGGGCTGTTAAAATTCTTTTAAAGACTAAAAAAGATTTTTTAAAAACTGCACTGTATCGGGACGTCGTGAGAAAGGGAGTTTCAAAATTCTGCACTAAGTTAAGAAAGTGAATTTCAAATCCCTCCTCTAATGAGAAATCGTTTGAATAAAAGTTGAAACAATCAATGACATTAACAAAATATTTTCTTTTCGATGGATATAGTAGTGATTTGTAGGTAACTGAACTAAAATGAAGTTTCAACGGCGAAATTTAGAAAAACTGTCTTTCCAATACTATGTTTCTACCGTGCAGTGCAATAAAACCAAAGATAGTATGTCTGCCTAAATTTTAGCTCAGTCAAAAAATGCTCTTTAAAAAAATGTTTGTTATTTATTTATTTACTTAAATTTAGTGTTTCAGTGAATGTCTTATATGTATTTTAAAATAATTTAATGTGAAAGCATGAAATTTAAATAAATAAACATGGATATTGTTTTAAATATTTATTTTAACATAAAAAATTATAATTTTTATTTATATTTTTCATTTAGACTATAATTATTTTTATTTCAATAAAAAAGAAAATCTTATTGTGAATGGATCTATACATGCTAAATTATAAACTATAAAGCTAAAATTATATAAGTTTTCCATTCTCCAAAGAATTGATATAGCTTTAGTTTATGTGTTATTTATAAAATATTATGTAAATAATACACATAATAGTTATAATAGTTTACAATTTTATAATAATTAATTTTTTAAACAAATATTATGTAAAGAAATAAAATTACATTGTTAAAAATAAATATTAAATTAAACATTACTAAAAATATTTCAAAAATAATAATAAACATATTTATATGACAGATAAAACTAAAGTTTGAAGAGGCATATATTTAATTTTATTTAGTCACCGGTCAAATTTATTTAAATAAGTTGAAAAGGAAGGGGCTAATTTTTGTCTGAATATTTTTTAATGCAACATCTTTTTCGAGCAAAAAATGTTTTGTACAGCTATTAAAAATAGGCATTAACTATGTTTGTTTCTTCTTTCTATTACAATAATTTAAAAACTACGTAGATATATAAAAAAAATAAAGTTACGAAATACTGAAAGGCATTTATAAAACTTATCTTTGAATAAAAAAAGTTTTCCTCTTTTGTTTACAAGTTTTCTTGGCAGATTTAAAACACACTCAGACTGTTTTATTTCTTTAATATTTATATACCTATTAATGGTCTTGTGTATCAATACACATGTAATCTTGTGTGTGTGTGTAAGGGGGGGGGGATGATCAATAAAAATACAATTTCAAAGTGTTATATAATATATATATATATATATATATATATATATATATATATATATATATCTGTTATTTGAATGAAAATGCAAAATACTCTCAGCAAATTTATTTAAAAAAATTTTAAAGGAAGTGACTAATTCTAGACTGAAAGTTTTTTAATGCAACATCTTTTTTGTGCAAAAGAGAAAAAAAAGTTTTATAAAAAAATTAACAGCTATATAAAAATTGCCCATAAAAAGTAATATATGGCTATTTATCGCTATTATTACTCGCCAGCTTCTGCCAAGCACTCGCCACTAATTTCATCCTGTGAAGTTGCTTTTCCTGCCATACATTTGAGTCCTTAGAAGGGTGGAGAAGCGGGGGGAATCGGAGGCAACACGCTTTACCATTACAGTCTACGGAAGTGTCAGTTCTTTATCTGGATCTAAACAAAGCCTCTATTGTCCCTCCCTGCTTTCTCCATTCACTGTACTTCTTGGAAAAGGATGACTCATGATGTATTGCATTCGTTTATTTACGATCGGCAACATCGCGATCACGGGAAAAAAGGAAGAAAAAAATAATTTTTTTTTTTTCTTTCTTTAAACACTGAATATTTTGCTCAAAATTTTCGTAAACGCCGCACTTCAGAAATTTTAACTTTTAAACTCGTAAATGCCACAGCGTTTCTTCCCTAAATTACGGTAAGTTTTGTGAATCTTTCACACTAAAGAAAGCCAGAAACAATAAACATCTACCTTAACTGTAAGGGTTGAGAGCTATAGTTTGGATAGACGAAAACGTGTTTTAAATGGTGACAGTGATCTGTTCTCGTGGCTGCAGCTGTCGAGGGAGAATTTTCCATTTGACGAATAGCGGCTTGCGCCTTCTTTCCCACCCGCTTTTTTGTGGGGTGCACCAGGTCACGTGTCATGCCAGTGGATATCGAGAGCTTTCTGGCAGGGAATATTACGAATATCGACTTGTTGTGCTTGATTAAAACAGAGTTTATTTTTCTAATTTAACCTTCTGAATGATCTTTGATATCATTCACCTTCAATTACCTCTCTGATCCTGCTCTTATAAGTGTAAAAATCCAACTGACACTGTTTTAAGAAGAATGTTGGAAGGTGTGTGGGAGGGGGGGAAGAGATGAATTTGTTGGACATAAAGAACAAGGTAGAAAAGTAAGATAAAAAAAAACTCAGCACTGATAAATCAGGAATCAGCGATAAATCAGGAATCAGTGATGGAAAATTGATTCCATGTGATTTGGAAGCTTTTATAAAATTGAATAAATGAAGAGCATTTTATGAAAAAATTCGTTATATAGAGATAGATATTTCGCTATATGGAGACTGTTTTTAATGAGATCATGGGAAAAGGAGACCGTTCCTACTAAAAATTCGTTAGATAGAGAAATTCGATGTATGGAGTTTCCTTATAGAGAGACTCGACTGTATTTAAAAATGGGTAAAAAAAAAAAAAAAAATTAATTACAATGACTGAACACAATTTATAAATTATGTATCAAGGAAGATCCGACGTAAAACAAGTTAAGGAGATATTATTATTGCATTTTAATTATTAAAATTAGCTCATCAATGATATATACTTTCAGATATTTTTCCTTAAAAAAGAAGTTAATATTAAGGTGCATCTTATATACCAGAAAGTATGGTACATGTAAAAATGAGACCAAAATCTTGAAAATTGTAAAATACTACATGCATTCCAAGACTGCTATTTCACCCCTCTACTTTCCATGAGAGATGGAGGAGAAATATAAATTAAGCAACATAATGCTGCTCTATATTTTTGTTAGGTTATTTTATGTATATCTGTGAAAGAAAAATAATCTTATGAAAGAAAACAAAATCATTGATAGAGATAGTTTTCCTAAAGAGTTTATACAATGAATTTAAAAATAGTTGCAATCATGAACTACAGGCATAAAACATAATTTTAGTAATATGTAAAAACAATCTTATTTGTAAACTACTTTGTTCAAATAATTAATCTCAAACAAGTTTTTACAATTGAAATCAAAACATGTTTTAATGAACTTAATTTTTATAATGAAATCGTTCTAAGTGGTTCAGTTGGTAGAACATTGGTGCGCTATACCGAGGACCTGGGTTCGATTCCCGGCTTGGATACTTTTTCACTCTGTTGGCTATACGCATTTTAAGCAACTAAAATTTGAAATGTTATTGAATGCAAGGCATAATAAATTTTCTACAGAAAAATTTCTCACAAATTTTTTTTCATTTTTCAAAAAGGAGTTATTTGACTTTTTCATCTGCTTTGCAAAAATTAAATAACTTCCTCAATACCTTAGGAAAAAACACAGAATATTAAATAACTTCCTCAATACCTTAGGAAAAAACACAGAATATTAAATCATGTTCTATGTTATAATTGTGTTATTTTTATTTATAATAAAATCATTCACAATTAATGATAATAAAAATTTCATATGTTTCTTTTTATCATTACTAAACAAAATAATAAATTTTCTCAAATAATGAATTTTTCTACTGAATTAGTGCTTTTTTCTGCTTCACTACTGTCCTTTTTAAGGGCATCATGCAGATTGTCTTTTTCTTTTTTCTACTAGAGTAAACTTTAAATATCTCCCAGCAATGAAAGTGAAGCACATCAATAACTTCTTTTACATAAAATTAAGTATTTTTAACCCTCTAAGCAGTTTGCCTGTATTTTTTTGTTGTCCTTTTTAAGGGCATCATGCAGATTGTCTTTTTCTTTTTTTCTACTAGAGTAAATTTTAAGTATCTTTCTGCAGTGAAAGTGAAGTACACCAATAACTTCTTCCATATAAAGTTAAGTATTTTTAATCCTCTAAGCAGTTTGCCCGTATATTTTTGTTCTCCCAAAACAACTTAAATCAGCTTTAGACAAAAATATCTTGTAACAGAATTTTATTTTAAGATATATGTAAAATAAGGAGATATCAAGTGTATTTTAGAAACAAACAGGGAAATAAAGTTTAAATTAATTTTACAAACATTTCTATGAAAATGCAGGAAAGTCCTCAAACACTCAAGGAGCAGTATGGAATAAAATTTGATTTTGATATCTTTGCCAAATAGCACTATTTAATGATAAAAAAAATTTACCAGCATAAATAAATACAATAGTTATCATTTGCATTTTAACCAAAACAGTTTACAGCACTTTTAATTTTATTAATTGAACATAAACTGTATTAAATCTCTTACAAACAGTACAAAGATTTTTTTTTTTACAATGCATATTGCAAGTAAAAATTACTAAAAACTTCAATACCTGTTGTCTTCTGTTGCTGTTCTCTTCCTAGATGCATAATGAGATTTATACATTTTAGCATATTCTTCAAATGCATCCTGGATGCTGCAAAATGAAAAATAAATAAATACTAAGTACCCAAAATAAAAATTTAGTAACAAGGCAGTAATTGGCGAATAATTTCTCTTACATACACATGTTTTAAAAAAGAGTTATTTAAATAAGTAGAAGACTAACAAATATTGAATTGAAAGCTAATTAATAATGTCCAAGGGGAAAAAATCCACAATTGCACCTGCAGCAGTGCAGGGAGAAAGAAAACACAGTGGACAAAAGAATATTTTGTTTAAACAGCAATTTCAATATTATTTATTTTCTTATTTAGTACCGATGGGCAAAAATGTGAGATAAAACAAATCAATTGTCCCCCCCCACCCCCCGCAAAAAGAAAACAAAACAAGTGGGTAAGTGTGATCACAGATCGCACAGAGGGTTTCATTTAATATTCCTTTCAAAACAATTTATCAGCGCACTTGATTCTAAACAAACCTGTATGCGAACAAAAATCCGTTTTACATACTATCCATAGATATATTAGTCGAGGGGATTGGGCCCAACGCATCCGAGATAAGTAGGCGCACCTGGCGGAAAAAAATGGAACTAAAATATATAGGCTATGGTGCATAATATGAAAGAATGGTCAAAAGGGTGTCGGCTAAAGTTGGAAAATGTGCTGCGCACGCACTGCAAACTCTTAAAACAAGCGTATCGCGCTCGAATGAAGGTCAAACCGGGTCCCCGCTGCTTTCGCAGGGTTCATACTGAGTTGGGATGAAAAAATCCAAGGAGTACCCAAAAAATCCAAGGAGTCCAAAAAGTTTTAAGGATTTGCCATTTTTTGTTGTTGTTGCTGTTGTTGTCGATGTTTTTATGTGCTGCATCGTTATGTGGTATGTACACTCCAATTTTTAATGCCCAATTTGGAGAGAAAAACATTTCAAAAACAAATTTTACTGTATTAGAATCTAAAATTGCTAGTGCTGAAAAATTGCACCGTATTCACAATATATTGCTTACTGATTTCGTAAGTTTAAATACAAAATGGACAATCTACGTTTTTATGCATTGACCAATGGTCATGTCACAGGGGTGATTCTGAGTAAAAAAAAAAATTCTGAAATTCACAGCAAATCTTCTGAAAAGTTACACCAGAGGGGGGAGGAGGGGGAAATCCACTCCCGACACTAGATATGCGTTTTTTCCGCGACTGACAAAATTCACGTTTTTTCACGGTCTTTTGACAAAATTTGTGTTTTTTTGTGATCTTTTGGCAAAATTTGCCATTTTGTCGCAATCTTTTGATGAAATTTTTGGTTTTTCGCGATCTTTCGATGAAATTTGTTGTTTTTTTCCGAGATCTTTTGACGAATTTTGTTGATTTTTCGCAATCTTTTGACGAAATATGCCGTTTTTTCGCAATCTTTTGATGAAATATGCCGTTTTTTCGCGATCTTTTGATGAAATTTGTGGGGGTTTTCGCAATCTTAGACGAAATTTGCGGGATTTTTCGCGATTCTTTGACGAAATTTGCAGGATTTTTCGTGATTCTTTGACGAAATTTGCGGGATTTTTCACGATTCTTTGACGAAATTTGCATTTTCCCTGCGATTCTTTGACGAAATTTGCATTTTCCCCGCGATCCTTTGACGAAATTGACATTTTCGGAAAATTCGGATTAGAATCACCCCTATGTCATATAGATAGAGATTAGTCAAATCACAAACACTTATTATGTATATCATATACATGATACATCTTTAAAAAAAATTTTTAAAGGCAAAAAAAAGATGCTAAACGCAACATACAAGAAAAAATATAACAAGTTTTGAATTTATTCTTTTAGAACAGCGGTAATCGCTTTCTTTGAAGGTGAAATTTTGACGAATTTGCATTTTTTTCGCGATCTTGTGGGGGAAATTCGAGTTTTTTTCCCCCGAGATCTTTTAAAGGAATTCGCGCTTTATTTCGATTGTTTAACGAATCTGACGTTTTTTCGCGATCTTTTGATGGAAACATCGTGTTTTTCGTGATCCTTGGACGAAATTCGCGTGTTTTTCGCGATCTTCTGGGGAATTTCTCGTTTTTTCGCAGTCTTCTGGAGGGAAATTCGTGTTTTATTTCGATTGTTTGACGAAACTGACGTTTTTTAGCGATCTTTTGATGAAAACTGCGTGTTTTTCACTTTCCTTTGAGTAAATTTGTGTGTTTTTCGCGATCTTTTGAGGAAATTCGTTTTTTCGCGATTTTTTTTAGGAAATCCGTGTTTTATGCGATCTTTGAGGAAATCTGTTTTTTTTTCTCGATCTTTAATGAAATTTGCGATCCTTTGAGTAAATTCGTGTGTTTTCACGTCTTTTGAAGAAATTTAGAATTTTTCCGCGATCCGTTGGAGAGAAAATAAATAAAACCACATGTTTATTGGCAGCTTTTGAAATGCATTGACTACAATGATTGCAATCAATGCCAGCCATGCAAAGTTACGATCATTGCTTTACTCTAAAAGAAAACATAGTTCATTTTCTTTTAATTTAATCAGTATTTGTTTAGATTGTTTGAAATAGATAATAAAAATTTAGCAAAGCTGAGAAGAAAATTATTTTAAATACTTATAAAGTGGTATTGCAAATTAATCCGTATGTTGACTAAAAAAAAAAAAAAAAAAAAAAGCCATCATCTAAGAATAGTACACAGAAAAATTAAGTTAAAAAATATTAATTTCTTAAAGAGATATTTTTTAAATATGAATACATCACATGCAGTATTTCCATAGGTTAAACATTAGTACATGTAATGTGAGATTTGCGGTGCTTAAGCCTTAATGTGAAATAAGTTATTTATTTGCATACATATGTTGTTTTCTTTATTTTCATTTTTCTGTTCATGATTCTGAGAAGTAACGTTAGAATTTCAGACAAATTTGCAGTTAAAAATTACAAATAAGATAACCATAAATCATAATTTTAACAGGTATTGTTTGGCACGGGTAGAAATAGTACTAAACATGCAATTGATCACATAAAAATAACACACCCCAGTTGACATAAATGTCCAAATTGTAAAGCTTTTTTCTTTTCTTTTTAGGGTTTCATTCATCTGATGAAGCCCTATTCGTCTTACTCCTTTGTCTGTCTGTCCGTCACAGAGCCCGTTCTCAGAAGCTATACATGTTAGAGACTTGAAATTTTGTGTACTTATAGCTGAACACTTCACATCAAACAACAAATCATAAAATTTTGAAAAAGTCGGTAATTAACCAAATTACGGGCTAATTAAATTCTAAAATTAACCAATCAACCTTTTGAACGCAGGTGCGAACGCACTTTATCGAAATCCTCCTTAATTTCTCCTAAGGGTTGCCAGTAAATTCAGCGGATGCTCCGTCAAATCAGCCGATGGAGGGTTACCACGGAGTAATTTAAGCAATAAATTAAGCGGACGTTTAAAAAGCAAAATCGCATCTGCTGAAGTATCGGTCGTACAAACTCGTAACAGGTGTAGAAACACGCGGAAAAAATTCTACTTTATTTTGGTATAAATTTCAAATTTCTGCGTAGGTTAAAACGCAAAAAATCCACTAAAAATCGATCAATAAAAATTTAATTTCTGTATTTGAAAAGACACTGAAAACAGATTTCCATTCACCGGAACGCAGCTGTCGTCATCTCTCAGACATATCGGCGCGAGAGAAATTTAAGGGGAGGAAAGTCTAATACGAAATTTAAACTTTTTAAATATTAAATTTTTGACATCCAGGCTGGAAATCTCTCGCAGATTTCATACATACCTGGTTCAAAGATATAGCTTAATTATGAGCTCAGTTATTAATTATTTATTTAATTAATCGGTTTCATTTCTCTCTAATGAATAGAATAAAATGGCGGCACATGCTTTTTTAGCCACGAAATAATTTAAACTAGGAAATCTATCAATTTGCGTGAGGTTCAGTGCTATCAGACAGGTATACCTTTCGAGGGGAGGCAAAAGCGTGCTTCGCCCGTATCGCATATTTTTTATTTGTTAGGTTTGTATCAATGGGGAGGGGGGGGAAAAGGAAATACTTTTGATTAAATATCCGGGTTAGTTCGCATTACAGATATTATTATGACGTGCTTCGCCCGCTATCGGATAATTTCAGTGCGTGATAGCTTAATTAAAAGCTGAGATATTAATTATTATTTAATTAATCTGTTTGTGTAGTGGACAATGAGGTGCGTTTTGGATCTTTTTTAGGCAGATTATTCAATTCCAGCAATGCCAACAACGTATTTCCTTAAGAGTTGAAGAAAATATTGTCTCAGGGGGTAACGCATATTTATTACCATCAAGTCAAACCCAAAAATTATAATACTATCCTTATTACAGCAGCTACTCCTTCACTTTAAAATTTTCCAAAAAATCCCAACTTAGAGGGCCTGCCCGGGAGGGGCAGGGGGGGCCGTACCTTCCCATTATACACCTTAAAATTTCGCTCATTCTTTTTACTATCGTTCTATAACAATTTGTTAGTAGCTACGGGACACCCCTGGGGCTGTGCCCCTACCCTATTGGTTACTCACTCAAAAAGGGCTGATTCTTCAGTTCACCCCAATCTTTAACAGCTTATAACTACCCTATAGGTTACTCACTCAAAAAGGGCTGATTCTTCAGTTCACTTCAATCTTTAACAGCTTATAACTTTGCTTCTATTGGAGCCACAGCGGGGGGATTGCTCCCAGCCTGGCATCCCTGTTCCAACTTGTATTTTTGCATCTTCTGTTTTTCGGTTTTCCACATAGGACCGAAGATGGGGGGGGGGGGAAGAAGTCATTTTTGGATGTAGCATGTCTACTGAAAGCTTTCACTTCACAGATCTCAGAAATAATGTTTCAAATTTTGTTTAGTCATTTTGGGCCACCTTACACGTCCAAATAATGGTTTTCCTCCAAATTTACTTTCATCCTCCTGCACCGTTCATTACAGATATTAAAAGATTAGCGTTTCTGACCTTTTTAGATGTCCTTTTTTGAGGATATGATATACTCAGATATATGCTACTTATTAAATATACAAAAGTCAAAATTTTAGTTACCACTATTTCCGAATAGTACTTTCACAAATTTCTTAATTTCACGCTTAAGTCCACCACCAACTCGAGTAACATATCCAGTGATAGGTTGTTTAACTGGGTTTCGTTCAGATTAGCTTTTGTTAAGAATAGAGTGCGCTCCCTGGTGGTGGAATGCAGAACTAACAGAATTCTTGGTTAAGAACGCCACCATTACAACTGATGTATCTACGGAAAGGTTGCATGAAGGAGTTTCCTTCAGATACGCTTTTGTTACGAATAGAGTGCGCTCCCTGGTGGAGGAATGCGGAACTAACGTAACTCAATTTTGTTAAAATTAGGAAATATAACAAGTCGATCTGTTTGAAACTTTAAGATATTTTATAACACATAAGATAAATTTTATAAAAAAAAGACCGCGTGAAATTTCAGGCATGTGGAGGTAGGGGGGGAGAGATGAAATGCCAGTTTTTGCAGTGCATGCGTAGCACGCCTGCTATACGGTGCCGTAGCCAGCGGGGACTCGGTTGGAGGTTCGTTCAAGCGAGATTGCCTTTTTTACAAGATTTTGCAGGTGTGCACAGCACACCTGCTATACGGTGCTGTAGACTGCGGGGACCCGGTGCAACTTTCGTTCGAGGGCGATAGGCTTTTTAAAAAGAGTTTGCAGTGCGTACGCAGCACGCCTGCAAGGTACCGAAGCAGCGAGGACCAGCTTCAACTTTCGTTATAGCGAAAGGCTTCTTAAAAAGAGTTTGCTGTGCGTGCGCAGCACGCCTGCTATACAGTGCTGAAACAGGGTTCGCACAGACTCCTTAGACTCCTTGGAAACTCCTTAGAAATGAAAACATTCCCAAGTAGTACTTAGAACTACTTAGATAAGCAAACCACTCCTTAGAAATTCCTTAAATTGTATTGTGGCTTCGGACGCAAGCGATATTGCTGCCGATGGAAAAAAAAATCATGATTGTAAAACGCACGGTAAGTCCTTTATGCACGTCATTCATCTGAAGCACAGCATTGATTGGGTAGGATAATCCTAATAGCAGGGCTCCCACTAGGTCCGTTTTTCAATTATTAGGTCCGTAAAGTCCATTTTTCGACACTGTTAGCTGATCTTTATTTTAAATTTTATCGATGTTTGGCATTTAGCCAAGAATCTTGGAAAAATCGTGTTTTTCGCAAATATGTTCCAAAAAATACCGTCAATCGATCGCAGAAAAAAAATCGTAAATTTTGTCAAAGGATCGTGAAAAAACGCGAATTTCTCCAACGGATCGCGGAAAAACTCTAAATTTCTTCAAAAGACGTGAAAATACACGAATTTACTCAAAGGATCGCAAATTTCGTATAGAGAACTATTGTATAGTTCTCTATAGAGAGTATATAGTTTTCGTATAGTTCTCTATAGAGAGTATATAGTTTTCGTATAGTTCTCTATAGAGAACTGAACATGTTTGAGCCACTATTTAAAAGTGTCTGTAATTAACCGTTATACAGATTTTGCAACAGCAACTTTGTTATGACAGAGCAATTCCTCAAAGGCACCATGCCAATTTCTTGATAATGGACATCATTTTGCATGACTTATAGATATTTCTATATAAATGAGATAAAATTACACAGAATTTTAATGGTCTGTGAGGATGGAGTGTGTATGTGGGGAGTAATTACCTCTTCTGAGAGCGCATTTAATAAGTATACAAATATAATCCTTTTAAGATTGATTGGAATGAAAAAGCTTACTAAGAACGTGTTAAGATGAACTTACAAAAAACTTGCAATAAAAAAATATAAATAAAACCAATCTTATATTGGTTAATTTAACACCAAAACAACTATTAATTTGAATTATAGTTACAAAGGTAGTATTTTTAATAAGTAACTTTTCAGATAATTAAAATTTCTTTATTTGATCTGTAGTTTATTTTATGATAAAATAAAGAATGACGCTACAAATAAAAAACTCATAACTGCAAAAGATAAAAAACTTGTTATTTTGTACTATATCTGTTTGTTGAATTTTACAAACTAAACAATGTGTTTTGAAGTATTTTATAAATTCAATAAACATACTGATAGATTTAAAAATCAAAAATTTCTGCATATCATTAGAATTAAAATAACTTAGCTTTAACCAAAAAACAAAACATACAATAAGTTAAGCTTTAAGAAATATACCGAATTTTTCATGCACGGTTAAATGCATTGCTCAACTTTTATGACTTTATTTGAGGAGAAAAATAACTTTAAATAAAACTAGTGGTTGGGGGCCACCGTAATACTTACCCATCATGGAAATGCATAGTATAAAATTTGAAAATAAAACATGCGTAAACTATTTATAAAATACATTGCAATTAAAAAAAAAAAAAAATTAAATACATTTTTAACTAGCTGCCCTTGGCGGTTAGTTTGATCTTCCCTAAAATTTATACTTGGGAAAGTATGCTAACAATGCTTACTTTTATTACCCGACTGAAAAGAAGGGTTATGTGTTTCACGCGTATCTGTGTATGTGGATTTCTTTATACCTTCGAAACATCCCAATGGCTGGATGAATTTTAATGAATGAGGTCTCTATCAATTCGTCTTAACGGTCCAATGGTTATAAGCTAGGTTTTGTTTTTATAAATTCAAATTGGCGGTAGAGACGAAAATTTTTTTACGCACCCTATTGAGTGGCATATCAATGGATGGGTCTTTCAAAATGAAGACGATGTTTCATTGACTATTTTACAGTCAAAAGCTCCGTTAAAATATTATACAACCTGGAAGTTGTATAGGTAGGATTTCTAGCTTTACTGCAACTCTAACCATCATAGACATTAATAGACCTCATCAAAACAGTGTTTATAGATAAGAACTAACAATTAAACACAACTTAAAAGTAATCAATACAAGTAAATAAAAAGAATAGGTAAGTAATATAAAAAAAATATTTTAAGTAGACTTAGGTCAATAAGAGAATTTTTTTTCCTCCCATTCTTCTTTCCTTGTGAGTGGCGCTTAAAATGCCTTGATCAAGAAGAGGGCTCTCTTGATTATTGAAAATTAATTAATTAAATTTAATTAATGAATTAATATTTGAAAAAACTGGATTAACATCAAGTGTCATCCACTACAAGTTTTAAAAAATTTATTTGAGCTTGATTGGATGAATAATAAGTATTTTATTAACGATTGAAAATTTGAACAAGATATATATAGAGAGAGTGTGAGCTAATAGTAGGAATTGAAAAAAAAAAATAGTTTCACATTGATGAGAAATAATTAATTAGTTCGCTTTTTACGCAGTCGGGTTTTTTGATTTTTAAAATTTAATTGTTTTTCATAATTTAATTTACTTGGACTCCTTTAAATATAATAAATATAATCCCTTAAGCTAATATTAGTTTTTGTTGCATTAAAATATCTCAATTTGTTGACTTTCTGTAAGTAAGTAAACCCTATTGGTTTACAATGGAAGTCAATGAGAATTTGGTGAAATATTAGAGATATTGCCAAGCTCATATCACTTTTGGCGACAAAACAAGGTGCCCCCTATGGTAACACCCTTATAGGTATGGAGATGTATTAAATGCTGCTCAATAAACCATGAGATGTGTTTCATTCGGGCGTTGTCATTAAACCATTAACGAATAATCGTGATTTCTGTGCCACGTACGATAGTGTATAGTAATGCTCTATTATGGAATTGTGGATACTACTTGATTATCTCGTCGACCCATTTCGACAAATTATAAAAATCGCCAAACTACTCGCAAAATTATACAAATAGGCATAATTATTATTTTAAATAATGAAAGAACAAATAAATTAAAGATTAATACAAATACAAATAAAACGTCAAATTAAAAATAACTTTATGACATAACAAACATGTGCAATTTGTTTAACGTCAAGTGTATGTGGCATTTACAATAAGGCGTTATTGGCATTTAATCGTATACTTTGGCGATAGTTTTTTGGTCGACGGGATAATCAAGTAGTACCAAATTGCATAAAAGAAACATCCTTATAACAAAAAATTTTAATCATATTAACAGTTTACTGCTCGGATAAAGCATCTTATTTCCAATTAAAATACATCTTTGAATTGAAATTTGAATGAAATACAGAGTCATGAGAAATCGAAGAGTGTAAAAAATATGATTACAAATATCTCGGCAACTAATTATCCAATCGACTTTATTCTTTATGCAAAATTTGTTTTTTTTTCATTATCTTTTATATTCACTCCTTAAAATAAAAAATTGAAAATTTTTATATACATTTGATCAGAACAAAAACTTTGAGAGCCCGAGAAAAAAAAAAAAAGTTCGGGATAATTGAGGTTACTGATATTCAATAGGCTTCTTCCCATCATTACATACTAAGTACGCACCAAATTTCAAGTCTATCTCAATTTTTCAGAAGATAGAGCATTTACAGACACAGAAGGCAATCTTTTTTTTCTAAAAATGTTTTTCCGAATCTCCAGTGTCTGAAATGTGTAAATCAATGAAAAATTTCTTTTTCCATTTTTAAAACGATTGCAAGACTTACACTACACTATATGATGGGTAAGTAAAAATGAGAGAAATACAATTCAGACAATTTTATACTATTAAAATTACACAGTATGCACAAAGTGAGCAAGATTTCTTAAAATTAAATATACAATGAATGTCCAATAATTCTGTGTGATATATATGTAGAGATCAGTGATGATTTAACAAAATAAGAGTTCCACAGATGAATCAAATTCAATCTTATCAACCATTGGGAAACAAAGAAACACTGAAATAATACTACTAAAAATAAAATCTATTTCAAACTTGCATCACTTTGACCACAACTGCCACTCTCTTCTGCAGAACTTCAACAGCAGTTTTAAAAGATGCCATATCCTTTCAGCCATTAAGAGCATTAGAAATGCAGCATTTGTTTAACCTTTTGATGATAAGGTTCTCTAAAATAATCTTTCAAGGAATAACATAATCCATTCACAGATGAGAATTTTTATTTTATTTTATTTATTTATTTTTTTAATCATACACAGTTTTAGAGACTATTAAGATGGTCGATTCACATGTCTAACCATTAGGAAAGCAAAGGCAGGTAATTGAATCCCAAAACTTTGTTTACCAAGTGCATCTCCATTTTTATAGTAAATGTTTGGGAAGAAAAAACATCTGCCATACACAAAGAGAAAGAAAAAAAAGAGAGAAAAAAAGGGGATAACAGTTTTTTGAAAACGTTTCAGTGCATTGTTAGATTAATCATTCAATAAAAGTCAAAGATAGGATTATACAATTACATTTGAGGATCAGATGAGAAATCTTCCAAAAACTCCAACTTTCTCTGAGCAAACATTAACTTTTGTTCATTGTTCATATCACTTGATAAAGCCATTTCAAAAGCTTCTAATATGCAGTTCATATCCATAGGATCTTTCTGATAGCCAACATCAATAAGTTGTAATAATAAATAAGCATTACTCTGGAAAAGAAAAAGAAAATTATTTATATTGCAAATTAAACATTTGTCATAAATAAAATAATATTGTCATAAAAAAATAATAAACAAATTAATGAAATTTTATGAATGAATACAAAATTGAGTTCTCCTGTAGTAGTTTCATAAAATCTTGTAAAACAAATATTATGCTTCGCCAAACAATAAGGCATGCCAGATTTCATACTTATGATTTTAGATTTTCATTGAAGTCTGGTTTGCGACTCAGTAGAGTGTTTCTTTTAAAAACAGGAAAAAGAAGAAAGATGGAGCTCTTAGTCTTAATATGTAAATAGGGAATAAGCTGACATTTTCAGACCTGCCAACTGCTACGAAAAAATCGTAGTTTCTATGATTTGGAGCTAAAAACTACGATACTACGAAAATCGGTCTAAAACTACGATTTTTTTCAAAAAACACACACGCCGAAAAAAATCAATTTCGTAAATCATTCGCAAAAAAATGCCAATTCGTCAAAGGATCGCAAAAAAATGCAAATTTCAATTTTGTCAGAGGATACCGAAAAAACGAAAATTTCGTGAAGGAATTGCAGAAAAAATGCAAATTTCTTCAATAGACCACAAAAACACAAATTTCTTCAAAGGATTACGAAAAAACGCAAAATTTGTCAAAGGATCGCAGAAAAATACGCAAATCTCGTCAAAGAATCGCTAAAAAACGCGAATTTCGTCAAAGCATCGCGGAAAAAATGTGTGAAAGGGCCACTGAAAAAATGCATAATTAGTGCATAACCGCCTCCCCACTGCTGTAACCTTTCAGAAAATTTTCTGACAATTTCTGAATTTTTTTTACTCAGAATCACCCCCAGCTCTGGCTCTCTTCATAGGAAACATCATACACAGACAAAAATCTTTATTCTTTATGTTTATTGTTATGATACATATAGTTTTTAATCTGAAAGAATATAAAGAACTAACTTTTGAAAAATCGGGTTAACCCAACCTGCATGAATCTAAATTCGGTCCGAACCGAAAGTAATCAGAGTTCACCCGATATGCAGCGTAAAAAACAGCACCCATCAAACCAACCAACCAACCTCCAGATTCATTTGAATTTTGGGTGCTACGATTTCTCATTTTCAAAGGTTGGCAGGTCTGCATTTTCTACTAATATGCATTTAAGCTGTTTATGTTTAAGATTAAAGCAGAACTGTCAACAAACTTTTGCTTGATAGTAAAAAATAAAATAATTTCATGTTAATTACAGGGCTCCCAACACATTTTAGTCCTCAAAAAGGGGGAAAGGGGACCATTTTTATTTTAAAAGGGGACTTTGGGGGACCATTTTTATTTAAAAAGGGTACTTCAGGGACCATTTTTATTAAAAAAGGAGACTAAAAAAGGATCATGAGTAAAAACATTGCACTAATTTTCCTAAATATGCAAGTAAATTTTTAAAATTACCCCAGAAAATATGTTAGATTGTTTAATGACATGTTATAAAGATAACCATGTACACAGTTTTATAGAAACACATTTAAATATCAAACTGCAAGAATATAGAAAGTATTCAATATTTCAGCATTCATCTTGATATTTCTTTTTAAAGGTAAAAAATAACAGTGATCAGTGAATAAAAAGAGCACAGCATAATAGCGATTTCTGTTGAATATTAAAATTTAAAATTAGATTAATATATATATTATTAATTATTTTCCTCAAACATAAAATTTAGTTTCTTTCTACACAACAGAAGCGAGGATAAGCTATAATGTTCATTGGAAAAAGCCTAGTATGGCAAAGCCCTGTGGGGAGTGAGCAAAACCAATATTGAATCATCAGTTATTCATAATCATCTTACATATCAAATCTGGTGAAATTTAATCCCAAACATGCCGCAATCTGGCTTTCACAGAAATCATTAAAATTGTAACCCAGTAGTCCCTGCCACCTGTCATGAAATACACCAAAATCTAATCAGTACCAATTTATGTCAAGGATTAAACGAATGTGAAGTTTGATGGAATTTCACCCTAACGATGCTAAGGTATAATTATCATGTAAATTGTGAAAAATATAACATAGCAATGCCATCTGTTGGGCCATATGTACAAAAACCTAATCAGCACCTATGTGCTGAAGTCTAATTAAATATGGAATTTGGTGAAATTCCGTGCTTTAGTTTTGAGATAGAGTAGCTACAGATTTTGTATCACAAATAGAGAGAGATTTAAAACAGTGAAATCGTATTCAGGTCAACCAAATATGTAAATCCATCAATAAATGAAAATTATTTTCATGATTCCAATACTTTCTTCTGATAAACTAGGGGACTCTACGAGCTACGCTCGACAAATCCCATTCAGACACTGCAGACTCTAAAAGCACGCTAATTTGATCCACTTTAAAAAGATTATGGAAGATTTGAATAATAATTAAACAACCAGTGATGATCTCACTGTAAACAGATTTCCATTCATTTCCATTTCACTGAGGGATTTTAAGGTATAATCAGGTGTTGTTCAAACATTTAATGGCTGTTTTCGCAAGTGATTAAATAAGATCAGTAAGCAGCATTTGAAAAGCAGCCTATATAAAATGAACAAATCTAACAGAGTCATTGACTTTTGGAATATTTTTAACAATGTTATAAGAAAATTGTCTTAAATAACACATTTTAAATATATCGTTTTAAATCTGACGTAATTTTCACCAAAATTTTATTTCTCTCTTTAACGTTCACGTGAAAATACATTTGTTGTTTGAAAGGAAGAATTATTATTTGCGCTGTCTTAGAATTGACAATAATAGTTAAAAAACGACCACAAAATACTAAATAAATCTCATGTAAATATATTTTTTAATTTAAACTGCTTGGCAATATTGTTATATGTGCATTTTAAATGTGATGTAATTTCTCTTATTTACTGCTTTTAATTAGCACATACAGTAAACTTTGTCTAAGGCGGAATCGATCGGGACCAAGAAAATTTTCCGCAGTAGACAATATTCTGCCTTAGACAAGTTTTACTCTATGTTTATGGATTCGCAGGAACTTGAAAATCTTTCCGAGTTAGACAGATTTCCGTCTTACACAGAGTCCGCCTTACAGAGAGTTTACTGTATTAAAGTTAATTTTTAAAACTTTCTTTCTTTTTTAATATTCTCGTGTAAATACAATTTTTGTGACGAAATTTTAAAAATTTTCTTCTTTTAAAACGTGATCTTTAAATTCTTATTCTAAAGTTTTCATTCTCTTTTTAATAGTCACATGCAAATACATTTTTAATTAAAAGGAAATAGTACTTTTTGTGTTGATTTTACAATTGGCAACAATTTAAAATAATAACTTTTTCTAAATGTGAATAAAAATACCCATTAAACTAATGAAAATTTAAATAAAAAATCAGTATAGAAATAAAATAAAATAAATGCAGTCTGCATACCACAGGCTTGTAATATATATCCTTAGAAAAAAGGATTAAATTCCTATGCATAGCTTTTGTCCAACTATAAAACTTTTTTAATGGAATGATTTTGACCAATTTTAACACTGAAACCAACTTTAACATTGAATATCTCTTAAAAGGATTCTTCGATTTAAAAACTGTCTGCACCAGCGTGTTTATCAATCATTTCTGCATAATATGAGTACTACCAATGCTCATATAACTCATATAAGACTCATATGCTCATATAAGACATTGTAATTAAGAGTTCCTTTAATAGATTGGATATAATATGCTTCTCCATCAAAATTGAAAACAAAACGACATCTATAATAATAAAGGTAAAAGTTTGTGTACTAAACAGATTGTTGCATGTAGAGCTACAAGATTTGGCAGGAAGATACCACCTGTATATCTAAGTTAGTTTTTGGATTTTTTTTTTTTATTAAATTTTTTTATGAAATTTTTTTCCTCTTTTCAATAAAGTTTATTCGAAATTTGTACAACATTTAAAAAATCTTTCACAAATTTTTAATGCGAATTTCAGCTTTTTTTTTTGCATTCTATGGCAATATTTTTTGACATTCATAAAAGAAATATAGTTTCAAACTTTTAGCCCTAATGTAATAAATTTTGTCCTTATATGATTGCGTCGTCAGATTTCAATTTTTAACGAATTTTAGACTTTTTTTTTTCTTCTTTGTACGTATATATGTGTGCTCTGCAATGATTTTTTCCACATTAGTAAAAGGAATCTGGTTTCAATGTTTTAGCCCAATATAGTAAATGTTGTCCTCCTTTTAATGAAGTTTATTCAGAATTTGTACAGAAATTTTTGAATTTTTATGCGATTTTTTAATTTGTAAAAGGAATCCAGTTTCAATATTTTAGACCAGTTTAATAATTTTTGTCATATTTTGAATACAATTTATCCAGAATTGGTACAGCATTTTTAAAAAAAATTTATGCAGTTTTTTTTTTTTTTTTTCATTTTGTGATAATTCTTTCACATTCAGTTTCAAAAAATGGTCATGTGAGTAACAGGTCTAGCTAAGACAAGTCTATCCTTGATAAATGGAAAGTGGGTAGTAATAGAGAAGTCTCTTTTACCTTTTGTCTTGTGGAGGATAAATAGGAGAATTCTGACAATTTTGTACTGTTTCCAAGAACATAAAAAAGGATTTTGCTTTTTATGAGGTAATAAGCATTCATTGTAGATCAAGATTTTACAAGAGCTGAAATACAAGATAAAACTAGTTTTTTTTTTTTTTCAGACTGTTGTGTTTTTTCAATGCAAGAATAAATTTATAGAGAACACTCGATTTTTTTAATTTTTGATAAGGCGAGTTTTGAAACTCACGTCCTCATATAATATAGATAATAAATGTACCAAAATACCACGAATTTCACATTTAATATTACACACAATATTATCACATAATTATTTTCGATTTTGAAAAATCTTCTATAATTTACAATACTTTAAATATTTATTTTTTACGTTCACAGTTACTTTCACCAAATCTATACATTCCCCTAAAATTATATCAACTTTGCTTGTAAGAAATAAAGTTAATACTCACATTTTTTTATCATGAAAAAACATTTCAAAACAAATGTAGATAAAAAAAATATACCAAGGAAACGTTATTTCGAATTCTTTAGACTTGGTGTCCTGGGCAGTTGCCCCGTTTAACCTATGCTTGTACCGGCCCTGGGTAATAGTACAGAAAATTTTTAGCTTTCTCTTCGAAGGAAAGAATATCTTTAAACCAAAGAAACATAATGAAGGGAATGAATATATTTTTTTTTTTTTTTTTTTTTTTTTTTCCCCCCCAACTGGATTAAATCATATTCAAGGCTGGAGTAGCACAGTTGAAGTTTATTCCAACAGAGCGAAAAATGTCCAGACCAGGGATCGAGCCTGGATACTTGGCGTGCCGTGCCAATGCCTTACCTGTTAGGCTATCCGGACCGATACCTGGCTGACATAATTCAAGTCCAACTAATAAGAGAGTGAATTATGTCAGCCAGGTATCGGTCCGGATAGCCTAACAGGTAAGGCATTGGCACGGCACGCCATGTATCCAAGTTCGATCCCTGGTCTGGACATTTTTCGCTCTGTTGGAATAAACTTCAACTGTGCTACTCCAGCCTTGAATAAGAATACAAAGAAATATGTTATGATAATTTGGATGTTTAAATATGTATTGTAGTATTGTTTTCAGTTATAAATTACACTATTAAACAATTTTAAATGGTATGAAAAATAAAGAGAAAGGAAAAAATATTTTAATTCTTGATTCAACTGAAAGTTTTCTGTAGAGTTATGTCATCTTGTTTGAAAGGAATTGCATTCCAATAATTAAAAATATGCAAAAAAGCATTTTACTCTAACCATTTCCTTTTAAATGATTCAGAGTTGTGAGCTTTAAATTCATTTTTTTTTTTTTTAAATCTTTCGTCTCCTCCTAATTCAATGCTTCTCTCCATTTGACACGTTCTTTATTTATTTATTTTTTTTTTGGCATCACGCAAAGGTCTGTCTTTGAAGACTGGTCAAGCAGTAGCTTAACATAGTAACTTTTTGTGTTCTGCGATAGTTTAATTTTTAGGATTTTAATGAGATTTCTTAATGAGTTTCTTAAAATTTGTCCGTATTCCATGGTGATTTTTTAACATTCATGGAAGGATTCCTGTTACAACACTTTAGTCCACTGAAACAAATTTTGTCCCTTACGATTTTTGAACTTTTAGCGATTTTTAGAATTTTTTTTATTTTGCAGTAATTTTTTCAGTCACCGAAAAGGGGACTTGGGGGACCAAAAGGCATAAAAGGGAACTAAAGGGGACCTTTTTTTAAAAAGGGGACTTTGGGGGGGGAAAAGGGGGACCATTTGGGAGCCCTGTAATTATTATGTATATAAAAGGAAACATAAGAAATTGTTTTATTGGAACTTTATAAAGCTCTGATGTCTATTTTAGGAGTTTTTTTTTTTTTTTTTTTTTTTATTAAACAATTTACTTATTTACTTTCCTGCAGATCATTTTCAGTAAACGCAATTTTTGGCAAACAATGTGATTTAATACTAAAAATAAATAAGTTTTACATCACATTCACTTGAAATTACTGACTTAAGTAACAGCTATAACATAGATAAAGCCTTGAAATTATCTATCAAACAAATTCATCTACATTTGCACCAATCATTCCAGTGGTCAAAACCACTAATGTCATTCAAAATAACAATAAAATAGTAATCATTTTTTTATTATGTTGGCAGGAGCACCAGATAAACTAGGTTAAACATGAATATAGGTGACATTGTGCAGTTTTGCTGCATTTTTTATTTCATAAGTTTGAAACGTCAAAAGACCGCAGGGTTCAACAAACGAATGAATGCGATGTCACACTTATACATTACTGGCATTAAACCACTATTTCTTTAGTGTAAAATGTACACAGAAAACTGACAAGTTTCTAATTTACAAGTTCGATTTTTATCTATACTATAACTGACAACAGCACTTTGCGTACATACACAGTGATATTGCTAGGCTTTTGGAATCTGGGTAACTGGGACCAATACACTTAAAAAAAGAGGGGGGGGGGGGTCCTCTTATCTATAATAATAAAGAAAGAAGTTTGTGTGTGTGTGTGTGTGTGTGAGTGAGTGAGTGAGTGTGTCGACGGCGTTCTGAAGAGACCACTGCACATAGAGCTACAAAATTTGGGGAAAAGGTACGTCTATATATGAAGTTTTGCACCTCGAAGCCCGATTTTTAATTTTTTGATTAGATTTTTTTTATTTAATTTTTTATGCGATTTTTAGCGTTTTTTTATGTTTCGAGGCGATTTTTCCATATAAGTGAAAAGAATATGGTTTCTTTCTTTTAACTCAATGTAGTAAATTTTGTTCTCTTTTCAAAAAAGTTTATTCGGAATTCGTGCAGCGATTTTTGAATTTTTAGCGAATTTTTTATGCAATTATTCAACAGCATTTAATACATTTCCAAACCTATAAGGAGGTTGCCGTAGAGGGACATAGTTCTGTCGCCAAAAGTGATGCCAACTTGGCGATATCTCTAATATTTCGCCAAATTCCCATAGACTTCCATTGTAAACCAATATGGATTACTTGCTTACAGAAAATCAACAAATTGAACTATTTTAATGCAACAAAAACTAATATTAACTTAAGGGATTATGTTAATTATATTTAAGGGAATCCAAGTAAATTAAATTGTGAATAAAAGTAACATGATACAATGCTTAGATTATTGTATTTTATTGATATTTTCAACGAAAGGGTTGCCAGTGGTCATTTTGCCGAAAATTGTAGTTGATAAATGAATTGAAATGGCTATATCCGTTATAAAATAATGTAAACAACTCTCAAATTAAAAGAAAATAACTGTTATTTGTTTAATTTAAAAAAAAAAAGAATCAAAGACCTTTTTAATGCGAGATAAAATTTATAAAATGAAAATATTTAATTTAAATATGAAGGAATGTTTATAAAACTTAAAAAATAAATTAGTATGAAAGAAGCAATTGATACATTATTTGGCAATTTTTCGCTTTGCCAAGTTAATAAAAATGTGCCTGAAAAAACTTGAAGAAATAAAATTTAAGAAACAGTCTTTTAGTCCTTTTCTTTTTAATTCAATTTAATTATCATTTTTATGTAATTTTCCCATCGTATGTCTTACAGGAGAAAGGCTTTATTTGTGAGTTACATGCTATTTAATTATTACCTTGGTTGCCAAACAATGCAATTTTAAGCCACAAAGGCAGAAGTGTGAAAAAGGCCAGGCGAAGGTCGCAATAATTTTTTTTAAGTATAGGAGAACATTATGGAGTAAATCTTTATATTCAAATGTAAATTATATAAAAAGGATTTAAAATTATAACTATGTAGTCAAGTATTTAAATTTTAGTGTAAAAATGTGCCATATACACACATATTTTATAATCTTCGATAATCAAGCCACCATCAAATGACATATTTACTATATTATATTGAAAGTTTTGTTGGCACAGATGTCATATACGCTCCATGGTACATAATGGGCTCCAAAATGGCGTTATTTTGCCTGACATGGTAACTCGGCTATAGTTGTTTATTTATTAATAAATTGTTTATTTACTTTTATTTTCTTTTTTACAGTTATATAAACTGTTTTGTTCTATGGATATTAATTAAACTTTTTATTATTTATTGCTATTTCCTTTTAAAACAATAGAAAATAATTTAAATATATATATGTAACTGGTATTCGAAAACGATGTTTTCACCAAATTGGCGGGAAAAAAAATCGCGCCAAACCCAGTACATATCTATGCCTAATAGTTATTTACATTATTGTGATTACTTAGTATCAGGCAACAGATTGAAGAGTATTTGGTATATTTTTAATATATGGGCTTTGGTGAGTTAGAGAAAATGGCCTTGGTGAGTGAAGTGAATTTTATGTATATTTACTGGCAAACTATTTACTTTTCATATACATATAAGCATTTTTTTTCAATATTTATTTTATTTATTTATGTAAAGAAGAGCTATTTATCTACTTTTAAATACGAACAGAATTAATTTGTGGTTCTACCTGATTATCCCATAGACCAAAAAAAATATTGCCAAACTATAAGATTAAATGCCAATAATGGGTGATCGTAAATGTCAAATTTACTGGACATTAAACACTTTACACGTGTTTGTTACGTAATCAGGTGATTTTTAATTCGATATTTACGTTTCTTTGCGATCTGATGCAATTTTTTGACATTCCATTTTTGACCTATAATACTAAAGTAATTTCTACCTTCATTTCAATAAAGTTCATTCGGATTTTGTATAAGAATTTTCGAATTTTTTAGGTATTTTGTATGTGATTTTTAGTGTAGTTTAGCGATTTTCTACCATTATTCCACATTAGTGAAAGACGTTGATAGAAGTTGAATCAACTTTCAATCTTCGAACACAATATATATATATATATATTTTTTTCTCTTTTCGCAATTCGTGCTGTTTTTTTAAGTACCCGGGCAACGCCAGGCAAGTTAGCTAGTTAGAAATAAGAAAATGCAATCATTTAATACAAAATGCCTCTTCTATGAATATCCAAAAAATATTTTTTTTTCTTGTAAGAAAAGACTATACATTCTGAAGGACCCACCAAGATTTTTTTAATGTATCCCTTTAATTTCTTTTACTTAAATGATGCACTACAGCACATCACCAGCATCACTGATGCACGTTAATTTCAAACTTTGTCGATAATGATACATGAGAAGTAAAAGAAAAAAAAAAGGAAGAGGGAGAAAGGGAAATTTTCAACTTACAGGATCATTTCTAATGGCATCTTTTAATATTTGGGTAGCTTTCTCAAAATCTCCTCTTATCTGAAAGAAGAATAATCAGTTCAGTATATCATATAATACTATTTAATTGTTTAATATTAGTAACAAGTGATGTAACAAGTGATGTTAGTACAGTATATAAAGAGCTATTAATTAACAAACAGAAACATCCAAATTTCAATACTTCAAATTGTTTTTTATTATGCTACCTTTTTTTATACACATATCCAAAATTTACGTGTGTTTATATCAACATTCAGGAATTAACTTAAAAACTGTATTAATATAGAAAAATATTTTAAAAATAACAGATATAATTTTTATCACAAATTCAACACTTAAGCTGCCTACTATGCTATAATAAGCAAGAGCCATCCAAGCCATTGAAAAGTATGCATTAATAAATTTATTATCAATTTTTGTGAAGTATTTATATGTAATTTATGTTTTATCATTTCTAGTAGAATGCTGTAAAAACTGATACATAATAATTTTATATCTTATACAGGCTTATAAATTAAGTTGAAATAAAGACATTTAAATTCATATAGAACAGAAAAGTTATTTGGCAAGCACATATACACATATCAAATTACTTGTGCAAAAATTTAGAAGGAATTCACTGAATAAAATAGCTTTTATTAACCGTTTGTGTATGTTAAACAAATGTTAACTTATTGTAACAAAATGTAAATAAACTGCAAAATGTTACTGCTTAAAAATTATTGTTGTAGCATGAGTATCAAGCTCTCTTGGGAATTAGACACTAATTGTGGTTGCATTAGGTCGACCACCTGACTGGGAAGACATGACCATGATCAGGATCTTTAATGGATTGTAAACATTGGGGAGTTCAGATATGTACCAAACTCATATATTATGCCTTCCCCATATTTAATAATGTTACTGCAATTCAGTTATTTAAGACTATTTATCCTTTCCATAAATGTGGATTGGTAGCTTTCTGCTCACCATAGCTCAGATACTAACAAAATGTATCTTCCGCCCCATACACATACATCACTTATGTCAGCACCAGGGTTGGCAGGTTTAAACCGTCATGTCAAAAACCTCAAATACTACACTGATCTGTAAAATTTCACATTAAATGTCACACATAACAACATTACACATAATCTTTAAAATTCACTATTACTGTATATCAGTAAAGTATTATTGTTAAGTGCAACTTTTTAATTTTTATTTAATTTTTTTTTTTTTTTGGAAAAATTGGGCTATTTTAAAAGGTAGATATTAAGCTCACAGTAACTGCACATTTTTTCTCTTACTTAAATCTTTTTAATTTCCCTATCATTTTTGAGAGCTTAAAGCATTACTTAGGATTTTATTTATTTTTTAAGGGAAAAAAAAAAAAAAAACTTAAAAAGTTTTTTTTTTTTTTTTTTTTTTTTTAATATATATATATATATATATATATATATATATATATATATAGGTATGTATAACAAGATAACGTACATCAATTTTATTCTAGTCTAGAAAATAACCATTCCATCAAAATTGAAACTGGATTACTAGCCTTAAATATTTACAAAATAAGAGAAGTAATTTTTTTAAAAAAAAAGCTTAAAGTCAAAATCTTCTTAAAACATGCCTTCTTTAAACATATAAAAATATTTTTGTTTATTTTAAAACTGAATAAAATTGATTCGGTCTTCTAAAAGTTTGCTTAAACCCCATATTGAAAAAGTGCATAATAGAAGGGATCAAATCATGAAATCTTACAATTGTTTGGCTTATATTTTGGTTCTCGGGAATACTTTCACGATTTACAAACTTGTACGTTTTATAATAATTCTGATGCGACGTATAATATGCTAATTTCCTCAGGTGGTTTTATAATTTCTTAACAGTCACCTTATTTACGTTTAAAAAAAATAGAAGATTTTAATAAAATGTAACTTAAATTTTAATGTAGCAATTATACCAGAAAATGTTTTACAATCAATTTTTAAATACACATGCTAAAAATTTGCATATTGTGTCTTCTTCAGAAATGCACTAATTCGTTAGTGGTCTTACAATTTCTTAACGCACTGCAGTCATCACATGAAATTAAATAGCATTCAACTTATGACACATGTAGTTAGATACAGAGAAAAAGAGTGTAACCGGGAAAGAAAAGTCTTGTAAGAAGGATTAGAGAATATGTCACCTTTATTAGAGAAACTTACATAGTACTAACACAAGCATGTCAAACTTGTTTACCGACGCGGGCCAAATTAACCATTATATACAAAGCCACATCAAACAAAGAAGATAATATTATGACAATTGCACACAGTAAAATTTGTACGTACAAAACATAGGCATGTTAAAGAAATATTCAAGTAAAGTACCAAAGTTATTATTATAATTCATAGTTTATTTTTCTTATTTTTCGAAAAAATTCTTGACTTTCGAAAAAACACTTGACATTATTTTTTTCAACGAAATCTACAAAGTTTAAATGGATTTTGTAAATTGCGTTAACTTAAAAAAATGCTAATCTATCAAAGGTCTAACTTTTAATGTACTGGATTTTTTTCGAGTAAAAAATTTTTAATCAGAAAATTTATTTAATAAATTGTGTCTTGTATCGATGTGTTATGTATCCGTATTTCATTTCATTTATTAAACACATTTTCTCGTTCAAATAATGTTTATTCTACCAGAAAAAGTTTTCTATCGAACATAGTTAATACATGTCTAATTGTTCACTTTGCTTCATTGCTAACTTTTTCACTCAGTTGGAAAATTGAAACTTGTAACTGAATTAAACACAGGTAAAATGCCAAAGGATTGGCGGGCCACAGAGAAATTGTCAGCGGGCCAGTTGTGGCCCGTGGGCCGTGTGTTTGACAGGCCTGTACTAACACATTGCTGAAATGACTTTACACATATGTGTACCTGTTAGCATCTTTTTAATAAAAAATTTCTCAATAAATACATTAGCTTTCTTTATATTTTCCATTATAATTAAAAAAGACATTTAAATCCAATATTCAAATGTAAAATGTTGAGTTTCTTTAAAATTTAATAGATGTAAGAAGTCTAAACATCTAAATTTTTCTTTCTTTTACGCTAATCCATTATAATTAATAGTGATATGAGGATTTTTCTGAGCTTTTAATTGAAGAATAAATACACCCTTAAAAATAAATACCCAGGTATTTTACATAACTGTTTAAGAGCCTATACTTAGTGCGTGGTGTATGTAATTACAAAATTTGTGTTCACTTTATAAAGTCTATGTCTGCCTTAAAAAAACAATAAAAAATATGACATTGAATTCAGGATTATTTTTACTCTTGTCAATGACAAGTTCTTATGCAAAAACTACTCTATAAAGCTTCAAAATCCTTTATAAATAGTTGAATAAGCACCAGCTTTAAAATTAATCTAAAACACCTTAAGAAATTACATTCAAATCATTAGTAGACAACGATAGATGAATCACATCATAAATTTCACAAGGTTGGCACACAAATATTGGGGATAGAGAAAAAAAAAAAGAATTCCACATAATTTCTTTTAACTGTATGATATTGTTAGTTTGTCGGAGGAGGCAGGATTTTTAAAATCATAATCAAATTTTCAAATGGGATGTTCGAAAAATGAAATTAATTTTAAGTGTGATTCTTAAAAAAGTTGTGCAAATTGCACAATCCCTTGCTCTAGCATGAACTCTGGACATGTTATATTAAGAAAATATTAAGTGTTTTTTACAAGATGCAACTACATACCCTGATAAAAACAATGGGAAAGTAAACAAAAAGGTACCAAAATTCCTTCATATTTATGTAGGGGTTTTCCTGTTGTGTGTCAACCCAGTTTTAGCTTTATAAAATGTGATAAACATCTACTGACCTTATATAAATATCTTGCATATTTTGTTGCATAGTGAGAAGACATCTGAGAGTTTTTAGCTTCGGCAATACATTTCAAATATAGTTCATCAACTTTATCAGCATTTCCTCGCCGCCTTTCAAGATTAATTTTTCTAATTGTTATTTCTAACATATCTTTTATGTTTGCTCCTAAATCATCTAATATTTTAGCAGCAACTTCAACTCGCCCTAAAAGAAAAGGCAAAATAAAATTGTATTATAAAATTATAGTATTAACTGAAAAATTCACTGCATTACAAAATATAAATACCTTTTAAGTGTTGCATAGACAGGTCCACTTTTGATTTTTTTAAATTTTAAGCATGACTATCATGATCTTTCCAAATTTTTATTAAAATTAAGGTCATTTGTGGCTTTTCAATGACATACATCATTGGCTAATTTTACATTATGGATATACAGTCTCTCAAAAATCATCTTATACTAAAGGAGAAAGGTGAAATTACAATTTTAATATTTTGTGTTAAAAAAAAAAAAAAAAAAAAAAAAAAAAAAAACTCATGAAATTAGCAAATCAGCTAGAAAGCCAAAATAAAATACAAAATTCACCAAACAAGGACAACACTAATAAAACTTCTTTGGTATATTTAGCAAAGAGGTCAATTACAGTCTTCAAAGTTTGCATGGTCTAGGAATTTGAAGAAATTGATTTAGGTACAAAAAGAGGAAAACAATTTTAAAATTAACTGCAAAACACATAAAAGAGATTAAAATTTACATAAGAAATAAAGTCTTGGAAAGATATTGGAAAAGAAAGTATTTATTGATGCAAATAAAAACTTCATTTAGAAGGATCAGATAGATGATAAATTTTATTAGCATGACTAGTGAAGAGAAGCGTATTTATTTTCTCAAACATCAAAGAAGAAGTGGCTCCATAATGGTTTGGGTAAGATTTGATTGGTAAGAAAAAAAATATTTAAGTAATTACATAAATACTAATGGTTGTCAAAAGGAACATAATATAATAGCCACTTGTTACTAGGGGTGCACCGAATATTCGGTATCTATTTGGTATTCGGCCATGCTACCAAATATTCGGTTTGGCCGAATAGCAAACTATTCGGCATGCCGAATATTCAGTTTGGCCGAATATCGAAATATTCGGCCGAACCGAACACTTAAAAAAAACTTTGAAAATGTAATTTTGAAAATCTTATACAACTTCTACGTTTAACAGCCAACTTATAAATATATTCAGAATAATTAGAAACAGAATCATATTTAAATAAAAGAGAATGTTTTTACATTATTTATTTGCTGTTTATTAAGTATTAAGAAAATTAACCAATCACGAGGATTTTCATAGGAATTAATTATGTACAAATGCAAGTTTTTGAACATTGTCCAGTGAGAAATGTTTCTTGCTAAGATTTTAAGAACAACGTTTACAATCTCTGAAAATGATTGCCCACCCCAGACACCAATCTAGGGTGAATTAAAAATCTTCCTTGCCTAATCAAAGGGAGTAGAACAGTTATTCTTGATAGGTTGCCACCATATAAAATTTGAATCGATTGTATTATTTATTTACTTTTGTCTCTTCCTGACAAACAAATAATATATGATCCTGTACAATTTTTTCACAATTCCTCTTTGATTTTAAAATGTTTGTTTTAGAATTTAAGAAAATTTTATTCATTTGTTTTAATTCTCAGAATAAGCCATGAAATTAAAAAATTTGACTAATTAAAATTTTTCATAACTATCCTCTTCTTAAATAACTCAAAGCAGATTTTTTTTTAGCATAAAGTTTACTTGAAGAAAGCTCTTGTTTAGTAGAATAAAAGTTTGTTTTAAATATTATGTAAAATTGTTTTAAAATTTAACATTTTAATGCCTTTAAACTTTGAAATATAAAAGTATTCGACAAGCCGAATACTATTCGTCAGGTCGAATATTCGGTATTTGGCCTAGCAGATACTATTCTGCTAGCCGAATATTCAGTATTCGGTCAAAATCACTATTTGGTGCATCCCTACTTGTTACACTGTTACTTTGTGTCATTTTATGTTTCAACCAGACAATGCCCCGATTATCTTTAAAAAAATTCTACTTTGCACAGTTTCTATCCATTGATGCACAAATTATTGATTGGTCTGTTTTAATTTTAATTAAGATTAACCAATTGAAAACCTATTGGGAAGACTGACAAGAGCTACATACGCTGGTGAAAAACAATACAATTGTAAAAGTAAACTTAAAAAAATTTTTTTTTTGCTCCCCTCAAAGTGATGTATTACTGGCACTTGAAAAAACTCATTTATTCAATGCCAAAAAGAAATTAAGAAGTGAGACTCTGAAGATAGGAGGAAAAATTTCAGATTCAAACAAATTTTATAACTGTATTTCATTTGGTGTACCTACCATTTTGCAAGAAACATTTTTCATATACTGCTTTCATTTTTGTAATTATACTTGCTGTAACTTTTATAGTTTGTGCAAAATCTATACATATATATATTACGCTATCATAAGTGACACAGAAATCACGATTATTTGTTAACTGTTTAATAGTAATGCTCGAATGAAACGCATCTCATTAGATATTGTGTAAAAGTCCTTTGGCAGGATTTAGGCTGAGGTAAATCGGGTTTATTTACGTTTCGCTTTTTTGCTGCAATTATGGAGTTTCAAAATATCATTAGAAATGCCCGTAAAAGATCTCGGCAATTGCTTGAAAGAGAAGAAGTCAAAATTAAGAAGAGAAAATCGAAATACATTGGATCGAGAATGTCGTTAACCCTCTGAGCAGTTTGGATGTATTTTCCAGTTTCCCAAAAAACAACTTAAATATATTGTAGAAAAAAATACCATATTCCCCCGCATTAGCCGACATGCTGCAAAATTCGAGGGAGACCAGATTTTCAAATATTAGTCCCTGGTCTTTCCCGGCATGCCAGAAAAAGCGAGGATAGTAATTTAAATACTTGGTAACAAATTTTTTTTAGGGGGCACGATCAAATATTTAAAACTGTACCATTTTAGATGCAGATTTTTGACAGGCCCTGGGATAAGTATTGCCTATTTAATATAGAATTTCAAAAGTGTACTTACCACTATTTTCGAATAGTAATTTCAACAAATATTTTAAATTCTTGCTTAAATCTGCCACCCCCTTGAATAGTATATCTACAGGTAGGTTGTTTAACGGAGTTTCGTTCAAAAACAGTTTTGTTAAGAATATAGTTTGCCCCCTGGTGGTGGAATGTGGAACTAAAAGGTTCGAGATTTTTTTTTTTTTTTTTTTTTTTTTTTGGCAAGATTTTGCACGGCAGTGGGGATCCGGTTCGAGATTGAGTTATTTTATGAGATTTTGCAATACAAATTTCAGGTTCACTTTAGAATATTATTACGGGACCGGGCAACACTGGGCGGCTCAGCTAGTAAGATAAATAGAATCTAATAATCACTTAAATATAAAGGAATATATATAGAGAGAGAGAGACAGAAAAATAAGTATTGATGTTTTTTCCTTAAAATGAAAAATGTTGTTAGAAAAACCAAAATAAATCAGCTGTTCATCCTCCAGTATGGAAACCTCATATTTTCCGGCATGCCAGTAAATACGAGTTATTCCGGCATACTGGCTAATGCGGGGGAATACGGTATTTTAAACATAATTGTACTTTAAAATGTAATATCAAATAAAGGGGTATAAAGTGTATTTTAGAAACAAACAGGCAAAGAAAATTTACACTAAGATTTTTTTTATAAGCATTTTTATGAAAATGCAGGAAAGCCCTCAAGACGCCCGGAGGGTTAAATACAGAGCATAAGCGATCATCGCCAAAACAGGCTTAATAACCATTTTATAAAATGCATCATATTAGCATTTCACAAATCTTAATTTGCCATATATCAAGCATCGATCTTATACCGATATGCCATTTAGATTCAACTGCAAGAACTTACCTGATCTTTTTATTCTTTAAAAGTAAGTGTAATAATTTTCCCTGACCGTTTCATTTTTCAACTGATATACTTTTGAAATTTTAGCTCCTATTTAATTTATTTATTAAGTTTTTAGTATAAATAAATGCATAAATGTCATATACACACCACGTTGGCGCAATTTATTTCTGACACCAATGTCATATACGCACCGGGGTACTTAACTGCCGCCTAAGTGTCGTTATTTTGCTTGTTACGGTAACTTGGACATTGTTTTTATTTATTAATAAATTGTTTTGTTCTATAGTTATTAATGAAATTTCTTTTTTTTTTTTGTTATTCCCTTTTAAAAAATATATATGCAACTGGTATTCATAAATGAGGTTTTTGCCAAATTGGCGTCAGAAAAAAATCGCACCAACGTGGTACGTATATGACCTCTGTGCCTAAATATTGCCTAAAATTATTCAGTCTTTTTTTTTAAATTATTTATTTTTATTTTTTATGAAGTACACTCTGCTGTTATATTTTTCAGTACTACTTTATTATTCCGTCGACCAAAATACTATCGCCAAACTACCACATTAAATGCCAATAATGGCTAATCATAAATGTCACATTCACTTGACAATTAAACATGTGCTTGTTACATCATCAAGTTATTTTTATTTCGGCGTTTTATTTGTATTTTTAGCAATGTTATACTAATTCATTTGTTCTTTTGTTATTTAAAATAAAAATCACGTCAATTCGTATAATTTGGAGCGATTGGTCGATGGGATAATCAAGTAGTACCATTTTTCAATAACAGTCTGCCTGGTAGGGCTGGGCGATTTCTAGATTTAAATATCAGGATAAATCCCCATCTTTATATCACAATATTCCGATATATCGATATTGCGACATATGAACAAAAAAGTAAAATATCAAGTAACGTATGAAACGGAATAAAGTAATAAAATGATTGATATTAAAAATATATGTACATTTATAATATACGCATAACTTCAATATACATTATATATTTTATTAAAGATTAAAATTTAAAAATAAATTATATCATTGTCAAATAGATTAATAAAAAACTATATATAAATAAGCAAATGTAAATAAATAAATGCTAAAAGAAAATATTCGGATGTGCCAATCGCAAAAATTTCTTCTATCTCATACAGGTTAATACTTCAAAATTCGCTACCACAGTGCCAAAATTAAATAACAATCTATGCCTATCATGAATATTCTAAAGATATAGGTTCACTAAATTGTATGCATCTAAAAGGAGATATAAGTGTCGCATCTTTCAAATAAATCATTGAATTTCAGCACCAACCTTATTAGATGTCTGTAACTAAAATTATTAATCCAAAAATCATAAAAGCAACACCTGTTAGACAGTATACACCCAAGCCTAAACAGGATCTATATATGTGAAACCGTAACAGAATATGATGTTTGATTAAAATTCGTGGATTAGTTTTTGATACAGCTATCGCTAAAATCATAGAAAATGCAGCATAGCAGCGCCACCTATTGGGCGATTATCACTAAATCTTAATGAGCAACAAGTTATGTCAACGTCTGACTGAACTTGAAGTGTTATGAAAATACATGTGATAGTTCTTGAGAAAAAACTATAGCGGAAATTGTGAAAAATGCAGCATAACAGCACCACTTTATGGGCTATAAACACCAAACCCTAATCAGTAAAATTTATGTCAATGTCTAACTAAATCTCAAGTTTGATAAATATCAGTGCATTAGTTCTTCAGATAGAGCTATTGAGAAAATCGTGAAAACTCAGCATAGCAGCGCCACCTGTTGGGCCATTTACACCAAGAACTAATCACTAATTTACAAGGTATAACTGAATTTGAAATTTGACAAAAATCCGGGCATTAGTTTTTGAGATAGATTTATTGCAGATATCGTAAAAAATGCAGCATAGCAGCACTACCTGTCAAGTAATTCTCACTAATTTATAACGAGATATAAAATAATCTAAAATTTTGTTAAATTCTGTGCATTAGTTCTTAATTTGTGTCATAAACAGACAGACAAGTATTTTCTAAAAATAGTCAAATAGTGTATTCAAGACTTTCTAAACATATAAATCCGTAGAAACCCGGATAGCGAAATTTTCATGAATCCAATACTTTCTTCTTGTAAAGATAGTAGAAAGTAAAAGAACTAAAAAAAATTCGTAAACAGAGAGGGAAAAATAATAATTTGGTTAAAGTTAAAGTCCATTTTTGAATTGTTTATATTTTATAATTGTTAAATATTTTTATTGCTGTTATGTTTAAAATTGTCTTACTATGCGTCGGCGTCTCTGACAAAAAACTCTTAGTTTACTTTATTTCATTTTTATATTATCCATTTTTTTTTTAAAGACAGAAAAAATTAAATCTCTGCGTATGCTGCGAATCATAATCAAATGTGTTTCAAAAATTACCTTCTGCTTGATTTCGTTCTTCCGTCATCCATTTATGCCATGTACATGAAACGCAATAATTAACCCTCTGGATTCCGGCATCAATTACACAATTTTTATTCGGTCGGCACCACTTAAGAAGTTTCCTTCAAGTACACAATTTTAAAAATGTTCCGATTAAATAAGGAAAATTTTATTATGGTTTATAACAGATACCAAAAATGTTTTTTTGAAAGGAAAAACGGTGTCACTGCAGTGGCGACAATGGAGTGCAAAGAGTTAAATAACTTTATGCAATAGCGGATGAGAATTTTAATGAGTTACTGTTCCTTTCAACTAATTTCTTGCTATTGCATTTAAATAAAAAGAAAAGTACCTATTTAAACTGATGGCATTGAGCTCACAGGCTATTCACACTAATTGTATACTATACTCTTATTTCAAACAACAATGCCCTCGAAAAATAAATTAAAGGGGGTCTGTACTTTCCCACTGGTGTACTACAAAATGTAAAACTATCCCATATGATGCTCTTACCACAACATGTGGTTTGTTTTTTACATACTGCTTTACTAAGGCACGTCCTAAAAATGGAATAGTCTGCTCATCTATGAAAAATTTTCCCTGATCTCTTGGTAAATTCAAGGTAACACTACGGAATATCTCGAGCATTGGATGAACTTTCCATAATTTATTATTCCTTCCTGGTGGTTTACTTGCTGTGTCGACAAAATGGAATGAATTTCTTAAATTTAAAAATGTATCTCGTGGCATACATATAAAACGTATAACTCATATATGGCATCTGTAACTCAGAACAGAAACATACAGTTCGTTTCGAATAGTATCTATTTTAAATAGAAATCATAAATAGTACAAACTAAATAATTTAAAATTAATCAGATTTAAAAATGTAATTAATAAAAAATAAATTACTAAAAACATAACTTTAAAAAATTCGCTTAAAAATAAAAATGTTATTAATATTAGGAATTGCAATTATTTTTGAAATGGTAAATGCCAGACTTACACAATTGTGTAGGTCATTAGTTTTTTCAACGTTTGTATAGCCTAATTAAATTTATCAAGGAAAAAATCAATAAAAATCATGAATAAAGTATATGAAAAGAAAAGTTAAATCTAAGCAGGCACTGAAAATCATATGCAGGGATGAGAATTGCAAAAAAGCAAAAAGACTGAAACCACGCGTGAACAAAAAATTGTACCACATTTTATCCGTGAAAGATACTTTAAGAAATAAAACCAGGGTCTGATTTCCGGGTAAATGGAGACAAGCGCATAAGCCTGTATACTACATTACAGGAGTGAAAATAGCCAAATTACACACGGCTCTTAAAACATTGAGTGTAGGTCATATGAAATGCTCAACTTATCAGAATCATGACCGCTCCTGAGTTTTTGTGCGTCATAATTTTAATAAATTTTTTAGCAAAAAATATGAAAAACTTAGTGAAAATCACAATGGTTAGTTATTTTTGGTCACACGGGCTAATTGGACAAGGACCTACAGCCAGCTTATGTGAATTTTGAACCAGGGGTGATTCTGCGTAAAAAAAAAAAAAAAAAAAAAAATTGAAATTCACAGCAAATTTTCTAAAATGTTACAAAAGAGGAGGGAAGGGGAGGATACACTAAAGCATTAAATACATGTATTTTTCGCGCCATTTTGACAAAATTTGCAGCTTTATCGCGATCTTTTGACGAAATTTGCAGCTTTATCGCGATCTTTTGACGAAATGTGCAGCTTTTTCTCGATCTTTTGACGAAATGTGCAGCTTTTTCGCGATCTTTTGACGAAATGTGCCGCTTTTTCGCGATCTTTTGACGAAATGTGCAGCTTTTTCTCGATCTTTTGACGAAATGTGCAGCTTTTTCGCCATCTTTTGACGAAATGTACCGTTTTTTCGCGAACTTTGTCGTTTATTCACGATCTGCTGATGATATTTGTTGTTTTTTCGCGATCTTTTGACAAAATTAGCTACTTTTTTCGCGATTTTTTGACAAAATTTTGCCTTTTCGCGATCTTTTGACAAAATTTTCTGCTTTTTTCGCGATCTTTTGACGAAATTTTCCGCTTTTTTGCGATCTTTTGACGAAATTTTCCGCTTTTTCGCGATCATTTGACGAAATTTGCCGCTTTTTTGCGATCTTTTGACGAAATTTGCCATTTTTGTCGCGATCTTTGGACGAAATTTGTCGTTTATTCGCGATCTTCTGACAATTATTGTAGTTTTTTGCGATCTTTTGGCGACATTTACGCTTTTTCGCGATCTTTTGACAAAATGTGCCGCCTTTTTCGCGATCTTTTGACGAAATTTGCTCTTTATTCGTGATCTTCTGACGCAATTTGCCGTTTTTCGCGATCTTTTGACGCAATTTGCCGTTTTTTTCATCACTTTTGAATGTTCTTTCGAAATCGGAAGAAAAGCGGAATCGATAGGAAAGGGAAAATTTCGGAAAATAAAAAAATTTTGCAGGAGAAAAAATACGGAATCCTCGGAAAAAAAAAAAGCGGAAATCCGCCAAAAGACGGAAAATTCTCATCCCTGCATATGTAAAAGAAATTACGACAGTACAAGCTTTTTGTCTATTGCTGTCGAATAATAAAAGAATTCTCTTTAAGTATATTCTTAAAAGCAGAAAATCTAACCCTATCTTGCAGTTGGTGCCAACTTGGTAGAGGTCTGCACGGGCCGGAATTTTCATGCCCGGGCCTGGCCCAGCCCGAAGGAAAACTATTTTGGCCCAGCCCGGTGTAAAAATTGAAAGTTCGCCCCGAGCCCGGCCCAAACAAAAATCAGTGAAAACAGGCCCGGTCCGACTCAATTTCTACAAAAAATTCCATTTTTTCTCGACATACAATTAAGATTCTTTTAATGAATACTACATGCATATTTATGGGAACATTTTACAGTATATTTTAAATTACTATGTGTTTGCAAAATAGAAAACACACAATAGTAAACATTAACGATTACTTACAGTGTTTTAGTCAATGTCTCTACAGATGTTCTTATATCGGGCCGACAGGCCCGATTAATTTTTTTTTTTTTATCGGCCCGGCTCTGCAGGCCCGTTCAATTTTTTTGCCGGTCCGGCCCGGCCCGTTGAAAAAATTGCCCTAATTCTGCCAGCCCGTTTGAAAATTCTCCTCCATTCCGCCAGGTACGGGCCTCGGGCCAGTGCAGACCTCTACAACTTGGTTCCCCTTGGTTGGTGTCTTATCAAAACATCTGAAGCCAATTAACTCATGCAAATGTGAAGATTCGGTTTTAAATCGCACAAAAACAGGAAATAGTCTTTTTCTTTTACTTTAGGCTCATCTACACAATTGTGTAGTTCAGGGCTTAAAGGGCTATCAGAATAAACCGGTATACTAAATTTGAAGCAAATCAGACAGAAAAACCCATTTATCTAAACTAAGGGGGGTAGCCCCCCTTCCCCATTTATATTTAACCAATGAACTCCCCAAAACCAGTTAAAGTACCTTATCAGAATTAACCTATTTACAAAATTTGAGGCAAATCGGATAATTCTGCTGAAAAAACCCATTTATCTAAATTAAGGGAGGATTAGCCCTCGAGCCCCCTTCATATTAACCAATGAACCCCCATAAGTAATCAGGGAACAGCCTTATCAGAATTAACCCATTTACAAATTTTGATGCAAATCGGATAATTCTCATTGAAAAACCCATGTATCTAAATTAATGGGGTGGGGGCCTAGCACCCGTCCTCTTTTTATACTTAACCAATGACCCCCCCCCCCCCCCCCAAAAAGCCTTATCAGAATTAACCTATTTACAAATTTTGATGGAAATCAGATAATTCTGCAGAAAAAACCACTTATCTAAATTAAGGGTGATTAGCCCCTGTTCCCCCTTTATACTTACCAATGAACAAACAAAATTAATCGGAAAAGCACATTACCGGAATGAACCTATTTACAAAATTTGATGCAAATCGGAAAATTCTGCCTGTAAAACCCATTTATCTAAATTAAGGGGGGGGGGGAATTTGCCCCCCGTTCCCTCCTTTATACTTAACCAATGAACCCCCAAAACTAATCAGGGAAAGTGCCTTATCAGAATGAACCTAGAAAATTTTTTTTTAAGCAAATTGGATATTTCTATCAAGAGTTATTGTGTTACGTACATACAAAACCTGCACGCAAATTAGCTCTCAGGCTTTGATAGCCTGTGAGCTAAAAATCCGTGAATGTGCCAGAAATTTTTTCGTGAAATAATACCTTTTTGAGAACAGCCCTAAGAATTTAAATAAAAAAAATTCTGAATAAAAAAAAATATATATTTTCCTAACCTTTAAGACTATTTCTTATGCTTGCCCAGCCCTACTGCCTGGGCAACGCCGGGCAGTCCAGCTAGTTTTATATAATATTTTAATGTCAATAGTAATCTGAATGTCAATTCAATAGAAATCATGAAATTTTGATGTGAACCTATCATTTTGCAATGCACTGCTGTCTTTATAAAATAAAAGAAGGAAGATAGATAAACATTGATTTACGGCTCTCCATAAAAAAAAATTAACAGCCATTTACTGCTGTGAGGATTATCTCACATTGTGGTGTTTTCAGGGGATATTTGAGTTTATAAAAAAAAAAAAAAAAAAAATCTGAATTTCACAGCAAATTTTCTGAAAGGTTGTTGGAGGGAATCCCCTGACATAGATACAGAAATTCCTCCCAGAGATAAACGTCGGAATTAAGAGTCCTGCATCAAGTCAGGTAGGCTCTGTGGATCGGCACAAATTTTTTTTTTTTGCAGGTTTGGTTAACTAATTATTTTTGGTCCCAGTCAGTGTCACGATGAGTTTAGATTCATGCAGGTTAGATATGGGTTAACCCGAATTTTCGAAAGTTATTTCAGTATATTGTTTCAGATTAAGAACTATGTACGAGGCATGTTTTTTAAGTAAGTACCGTTTTGGAATTAAAAAAAGACGTGCAAAGATATCACAATAATTTTATTTTTACATGAAAGCCTGTACCTTCATCTACTTTTCTACAAAATTTCCGTGATTATTGAGGCACATGTCATAACGTGGCACCAGTTTTTGAATACCCTCCTCATAAAATTCTGCCGCCTGACTTTTTAACCACTGTATCACAAATGTTTTGAGTTCGTTATCGTCTTGAAGATGCTGACCATTCAGGTGTTTCTTCAAGTGCAGGAACAAATGGTAGTCGCTGGGCGCCAGATCAGGGCTGTATGGAGGATGATCTAGAGTTTCCCATTTAAAAGATTTGATAAGATCTTTGGTCCGATTAGCCACATGTGGACGGGCATTGTCATGCAGCAAAACGATACCCTTACTCAACTTGCCACGTCTTTTGTTCTGGATTGCATGACGCAGATTGTTCAATGTCTCACAATAAGACGCTGCATTGATTGTCTCATTACGAGGCAGAAACTCCACTAGCAATACTCCTTTTTTGTCCCAAAAAACTGTGCACATGATTTTCTGGGCAGAAATTGTTTGCTTAAACTTCGCTTTTTTGGGTGATGATGAATGTCGCCATTCCATGGATTGTTGTTTCGATTCTGGTGTGACGTAGGCCACCAATGTTTCGTCACCAGTAACAATTTGGTCTAAAAAATCTTCACCTTCATTGTGGTACCGCTCAAGGAAAGGCAATGCACTGCCTAAACGTTGGGTTTTGTGCAAATCCGTCAACATTTTTGGAACCCAACGTGAACACAATTTCCGGTAATTCAAGTTCTCGGTCACAATGCGATACAAAATACTACGAGAATATTGAGGAAAGCAGTCGCACAATGATGAAATTGTAAAGCGTCTGTTTTCTCTCACCTTTTCGTCCACTTTCTGCACCAAATCTTCATTAACGACCGAAGGACGCCCACTCCGTTCTTCATCATGCACATTTGTGAGGCCATCTTTAAATGCTCTCACCCATTTCCTTACCATTTAATCACTCATAATGTTTTGTCCGTAAACTTCACAGATCTCACGATGAATATCGACCGGTTTTACGCCTTTAGCACTAAGAAATCGTATAACAGCCCGTACTTCACAATCAGCGGGACTCACGATTGTCAGAGGCATCTTAAACACTCAGTAAACAACGTATACAATGAAGAATCAGACTGTAATGGCGTCAGTGCGTAGACAAGAGATGTAGGTAACCAGCGTGCATGTGCGGAACGCCGACCGTAGCGCTGCGGCAGCAGAATCGCAAAACGGTACTTACTTAAAAAACATGCCTCGTAATATTAAACATAGATGTTTGTCTCTGTGTGTGCTGCTTTCTGAAGAAATCACTGCATGCAGAGCTGCAAGATTTGGCAGGAAGGTACCTGTATGTCTGAAGTTATGCACCTTGAAGCCAGATTTTGAATTTTTTCATTACATTTTCTTAATTTCTTATGTGTTTCTTCACATTTCGTGGCAAATGTTCACATTTTTAAAAGAATCCAATTTTAATATTTTAGCCTAATGTAGTAAATTTTGTTTTATTTTAAATAATAGCCTTTTTTCTTCTTTTTTTGTGGCGATTTATATATTTTTTTCTGTTTTGTGGTAATTTTTCAAAAGGAATCCAGTTTTCAGCTCAATATAGTATATGATTTTTAGCATTTCTTCTCGTTTCACAAGGATTTCTTGACATTCTTAAAAGGAACCTAGTCTCAATCTAGCCCAATGCTGTATATTTTGTTCTTTGCAATTCTTGAATTTTTGCAATTTTTAACATTTCAAGGTGATTTTTTAACATTTTTTTGCTGAAACAAAGAATTTTTTGGTAATTTTTGTATCTGAATAATATTCAGGCCACCTTTGAGAAATCGGGTCAACACAAACCCACTCGTGAAAAGCCAACCCAAACTGGACATGATTTAAGTTAGCTCAACCCACAGCGAAAAAAAAAAAAGAGTGGCACTCCGGGAGTGCCAATAGAAGTGAAAACTTCAACAATTACGTGTGTGTTTTTTTAATCGTCAGGACATGTTTTATTGTGCAGGAAATACTTTTAAATGTAGTGTTTTTTTATTCATTATTATAAACTATTACTACCAAAATTATATTACAATTTTCATTTAATGTGCCATTGTACATGAAAAACAAGAGTAACAAGACTTGGCTAATTTTTACATGAGATGTTTTTGATGAGATTTCCTTTTTCTAACTCTTGTACGTGTATTTCGGGAACCAATAGCGCACAGGCAAGCATGCGGCGCGCTTGCCTGTAAATTGTTGTTATTGATTAAGCAATCAATAACAATTAGTTGCCCGCCCTCCTCATACCGAACTATGCACAATACATGTACATACTTATATACAGAGGTGTCGGTTACAATAACAGTATCACGAGTTCAATGGTTTTTTCCATCTCAAAAAATGCCAAGCGCGCCCAAAGAAGCTTTCACTTCAATAATGAAAGTATCAAGTATTTGTCTTTAACAATAAACACAACAGCGTACTGCAACAAAAATGTAAATTTTGTGTGTGTTCCTGTGTGAACGCCGGGAGAAAAAGTGAGTGTTAGCTTCGTTCTTCTTTTGCGGATTGAGCTGAAGAGGGAAAAGTTCCTGTCATTCAACGCTTGGCGCACTAGTGTCTATGCGCCAAAATGCTAGCATGTCGGTTACGTAACAGTGTCTCCAAATCAGTGGTTTTTCTCCATCTCAAAAAAAGCTCAATGCGCCTAAAGAAGTTTTCACTTCAAAAATTAAAGCAGTGCCAACCGACTTAATGCAGAATGCTATTTGAGACCAAGAGCTTTGTAGATTTCTGAAATGCATGGATTTTTAATCATAGCCTGAAGAGGAAAGCAGAAAGTCAGTGTTGAAAAATTTTAATGGCACAGTGTGCTGATTACATCATAACCGATTGAACTTTTTTTTTTTTTTTTTTTTTTAACCAAATGACAACACTAATAAATAAGATGCTACTTTTCTAAATAAATGCTAGATACACAGTTTGCAACACATACTAACCTTGTTTTTCTTCAAATGATGCCCATGAAAAATGGATACTTGGCTTCTTAGGCAAATGTATTTTACAAGCTCTTTCATACACTTCACTTGCACATTCTGGTTTGTTCTCTTCCATGTACTTTGCATACTAAAATAACAGAATGAAAACTACACTTAGTGGCTCGCAAAAGAAAACACATTCTGTATATTTTTGAGATAAAGTAATAAAGCTTCATACATTTTAGTGGGTAATATAAAATCTCACCATTAATGGGTAAATAAATTTTGGGCAAATGACTTTTCTATTGGAAACAAAATAGCTGAAAAATCATTAAAAGTAACTATCAAAATAGTGAATAGAAATTTATCTTGCTTATTCACACACACAGAGAAAATGTCAAACATTGTAAATAAAATTATTTACCTTTAGCCACATATCTTCATAAAGAGCACAGGCAATCATGCACCTTTCAAATAAAATAACTGTTGTTTCATGAGTTCCATTGTCAATCTCAAAGTCTAAATAGTCCTTCCAATTTTTCAACTGGGCTCTTTCCAGGGGTTTAACATGGAAGTAAGGCCTTTTAATCTGAAAATAAACAAAAAGAACATACAAAAATGCCATCCCAATTGATAATGCGAGAGTTACCCTAAGGGACTACAGTAAGTGCCATACCTGAATCACTCTGCTGTCATGAATAAGAAATCAGGCCTTCAAAAACGAATTCTCAGCACAAAGAAACTGCATGTAAATGGTCATATACAGACATTGTTAAGTGAAAAAAAAAGTATTTCTATGGAGTTTGGCATGCTTCTTTTGCATCAGTTTTTCTTGTTTACCTTTAAATATTAACTTAACTATACTTACCGCTTCTTCAAATGACCATCTTTTTCCAACTTCTATTTCATTCTTTTCATGTAGTTCTTTTCTTTTTTCAACGATTTTCTTTTTCATCAATTCAACTTCTTCACTACTCATCTATAAGAAGGAGAAGAAAAAAATCAATTTTGAAATGTAGCTAATAGTACAACTTAAAAATAGGTACTTTTCTCTCATCTAGCCATAAAAATTACCAACAAGAATTAAAAGTGTCACTTGAGAGACAATGCATCCCATCATCCTTGGATGTCATTAAATTTGTAACAAACATTGTAGTAAAGCAAGAAATCAAACAGTATAGTATGTACTATGCAACAGAAAAAGCTGGGTGAAATGGTTATTTCTGTCACAGAATGTTAAAAAGTTTTTGATGCAAAAGCAAATATAATGGAAAGTCTTCAATACAAAGAAATGCTTTAAGACTTATGTTTGAGACTAGTGCTCGCGATTTTACATACACATAGAGAACCACTTTTACCATATTATACCTATCCAAAATCCAAATCGGTATAATACATTTTATATGTATAATCGTGAGCAATATATGAGACTATACATTTAAAAACCAATATAAGGATATTCAAAAATATTTTGTCCAATTGAATTATTGCGATGAAAATTATCACAGCAAATTAGTATCATATACCATCATAGCTATTTTGTAACAATATGTACAGTGTGACTTCAAAAATCCAGCAACTTCAAAAATCCGGCATCAAGACCATCTTTTCCCTTCTTTTTAATTTTACACTTTCAAGTTATGGGAGAAGAAAAACAGTAATTCTTTATGAATTAAAAACTTCAAGGTTGAAAGTAAAAATGCAAAAAAAGAATATTTGACTTTTCTTTACATTTGTCTGAGGCGAATATTTTCTGAGCAAGTTTTCTGGGAGCTGCACTGTTCTTAGCAACGGGGGCAACTTTGGCGAATGTTATGCACAGTATATGGCTGGAAACCAATTTTCGGCAACAGCAATATTAATAATGAGGAAGAATTTTCAGGCTTTCAAATTTGCAGTGAAAATGCTGCAATTTATGAGCTGATTGAACATGCGAAATCTGAAAATTAATTAAGTGTCGAAAAAAAGGGATACAAAAGATTGGCTAAACACTGACGAAAATGCATCAACAACAAACAATTTAACGAACAGCGAGATCGCTAACGCTGTGCTAAATAGAACCGCTGATAATGCTAGTAGCAGCTCAGAAGACTAGGATGAACAACCGGCAGAAGGAACGCTTCACTATAAGAATGCATAAATTTGACTGTATTAATATAGTATTTAGATTATTTAGTGAGAGTATTAATGTATTCTTTAGAGAAACAAGACTGTATTTCCGAAACAGACATTTTTCATTTGTATAAAATACAGAAAAAAACTTGTTAAAAACAGCCAAAAAAAATTGAAGCTAACAAAGTTGACATTGGTGCTTCTGAAATTACAAGAGAAGAAATAATTTCACTCTTTATTTAATTTTTTTTTTCTGTAACATAGAAAATATCATATAATTTTTTTTATATTTAATTTTCTCTGTTCCTTTCATAATTATCACTTAATAATGAATTAAATAATGGTTAAAGGCACCATTAATAATATAGTACTACTTTTGATATTCCTTCAAAAATCCGGCATAGTCTCAGTCCCGATGATGCCGGATTTTTGAAGTTATACTGTACTTAATTTCTAATTAAAACTGCAAAATATGGAATGTAGGTCCCAATCATAATTAATCATATTAAAGTCTTAGTAAGCGTGTGGTAAACAGGCATCAGTTGTTACAAATCCATGTGATCCCACATGATGGAAAATGATTACAATACCAATGATGGCAAGCAGCAGTTCTTAAACTATGCATTGTGTTTTTGAAGGGTCGGAGAATGATTGGCCAGGTCTTCAAAATTACATAATTTTATGTGTTGCAGAAATAGTGAATACAATGTGTCACACTTTCAAAATAAAAATATCCCCCCAAAATATACATAAACTTATTAACATAAATAAACTTTGTGAAAAAGACTAATTTTTTAAACTTGTGTAGAGAATGGTGTGAGGCTTAAAAAAATTAAATAAATAAATAAATAAAAAACCCCAGTTACATACTATTAGTACAAAACAATGTTGCAGATTGCACTGACTTTTAATCCCTTGAGCGTCTGATGGTTTTCCTACATTTACATTTTTATATAAATGCTTATAAAATTCAGGTTTATTTAAATATTTTCCCATGAATTGGAGCTAAAATACCTTTAACATATCTTGATCTTAGCTAGTTTTAAAAGCATAATTATGAGTAAAATATTTGTGTCTAAATTTGTTTTATTGCAAACAAAATTTTAGGTGACAGTCACTTAAAGGGTTAAATTATATTTTTACACTTTATTTAATTTAACTTGGTTTTTATATATAAAGAATTAATTTTGAATCTAATTTTTCACTCATTTCCTGATATGCTTGAATTATAAAAATTACATACACAGGTATGTTTTTAGTGACAATACAACATTAAGGTTTTTAGAACTAAATTATAGGTGAATATGTTAATTTCAATGAATTTTTTTGTTAGTCGGTTACAGGTGATGTATCGCTAAATAACCTTTATGGTTACAACTGTTTGAGTTACAAAAACAATGGAATTAATTACACCCTCTTATTTAACTCAATCTGGTTTTTGTATGTGGAGATGTAATTTTGCAAGTAATATTTCCTAATATGTTGGAATTATAGAATTTATGTACACAGGTGCAATTCTGATGAAAATACAACATTTTAATATTTTTAAAATTTAACTATAAATTAGTAAATTAATTTTAAGACATTCTTCTTTTAGCTAGATACAGGTGATAAATCATTAAATATACTTTATGCTTACAGCTGTAACAGGTTATAAAAATTTACACATTGTTGTTTGATATATTTAATATATCAGCATTATGTGCCAAACTATGTGAAACTGCAACAATGAAATATTTTAAATACCAAAAAGTAGAAAAAAAAAGTTTTTTTATTGAATTATATTTTGATAAGAAAATAATTTAAAAATCCCAAATAAATAGTTTATTTTATTTTTTCTTTCTTGTTGCAATATCTTAATAAAAATAAATTAACTCAACAAAAGTGAAAATATTTTAAATACATTTACTAGTTCATGCATTCTACCAAGTGTAAAAGTAATCAATTCCCCATAATTGGTGCCCATACCAAAAGAAAAAATTGTAATAAATTTTTTGAAACAAGATGAATTGCTGTCATGAAATTAGATTTGATTTTCATGATAAACATTCAATGCTTTTATGTGCCAAACTGAACTCGCTAAAATAGGCAACTAGCTGTAAAACTGCAACAGCAAAATGTTTTAAACACTGGAAGTATAAAATTAAGAATTAAAAATGTAATATTTTTACTAAAAAAAATTACTCTTATCATTTAATAGTTTAATATTAATTAAATTGCGATTATACACTGATTGAGAGAAAAATTTAGAAATCCTGAATATATAGTTTAAATAATGCTTTTTTTCCTTTCCTGTTGCCATCTTAAAAATGAAAGAGCAAAATTTATAATTTTTAAATAAATTCACTACTTCACACTTTTTATAAAGTGCAAATCAAAGTGCTGAATTTTCAATAAGGGTTTCCATGCCAAATTAACATATCGTAATGAAATTTTTTTTGGAACTATATGAATTGCAATCATGAAATTAGGTGTAATAGATTAGGTGTTAAAGATAAAAATTAAATACATTAAAGAATGGTTTAAAAAAAAAAAAAAAAAAAAAAAAACTAATTTTACTTTTATGATACATTCATTAATAAATGTATTATTCCTTAAGTAGTAAAAAAAGTTTTTATTGAATTATCACACTAATATTACCTATTACTGATTTTGTGTGTGCTTTATGGGAAAGTTTATTTTCTTCAATATAGAATCTACTAAAGGGTTCTAAATAGAGATAGTCCGAAAATGAGGTTTTGTTTTCGGCCCAAAATCAGAGTTTTGTCAGAAATTTTGGCTAAAATGCGGCCAGACCGAAACTACCAGTATTCCAAAAATCCTGTTTCTTTCTTCGGAAATTTTCAACATTACTCATTGATTTGAGCTTTATCGGTTCAAATGAGACTATTTATTGCTACGAACTTCGTTGTTTATAATTATCAGTCATGACTGACTCAAGACGTGAATGCACATTATAAAGCAAGCAATGCATATACAGTACAGAACCATTTATCTGGAAATGCTTAGGGTCAGACGTATTCCAGATAACTGGTTTTTCCGGTTAACTGGTTGTGCATTAAAGCAGCATCCATTTGATAAGTTTTGTGGAATATGTGTGGTTGTGGCATTATTTCTCATTTTAAATTATTAGATTACTTGAATTAAAAATCAATGCAAGAACGATCAAAAGTTAGCTAGAGTTTAAAAGAAGGTAATTTATGGGAATCCCTTAGGAACAAATTCTATAGTTTCCTCAGCATAAAAATTAAAACATCTAAAATACAACTAAATGTGAAGACAAAAAATACTAGATGTTGTCATCAAATTATACAATTGTTTCAAGCAAAGCCTATGTCAAACTGGCAATGTATGACATCTTTTTCTGCAAAGATTCTGAAATCAGTCTATCAGAAATATCATTCCGGATAACTGGTTTTCCGGTTAACTGGTTTCTGGATAAATGGTTCCATACTGTATAACTAAACTTTTTCACGTGCTCAAACTGCAGACATAACAGTAATAGAAAATTTCCAGTTTGAAACCGCAGAAGTGTTTTGAATACTCTTTAAGAAAGTTCTAGTATAACAGATGATCATTTACAGAAATCGTTATAAAAGATAAATCGAGGTGTGTATATATAAAACTAATTTTTTTTTAATTAAATGAAATTCATATAATTAGAATTATTCTGTGTCATTGATGAATTACGTTTTATTTTATATGAAAATAAAAAGGTTTGGGTCTAATTTGGGCCACACGTATAATTAATAAATAATTATGTATATTTATGTATGTATTAATTAGTTTAATACATACAATTTAATTATTTTAAAATTTTTTGGGGGCATTTTCGTTTTTGGCCAAAAATAGGAAGATCACCAAAATTCCTATTTGGTTTCGGCCTTAAAAACCTCTTTCGATCTATTGAGAAATAATTATAATTTTAAGTTGAGCTGTTTAACAATGAAGTTTGGGAAGTGCTGCTTCAACCCATTGAAGGCCATGGCACACAAATATGTGTGCCAGCAATATTTCCTGGTGTGCCATACTACATAAATATGCCATCAATATTTTCAATGAAGAAAATTATCTCTATGAAACAGAACTATTGATAATTTTTTTACAATGCATTTAAAAAAAAGAACTCTGTGAGGCCCCCGGGGAAGTTTAATGTTTTCAGTTTGTCATCCAACAAGTAAAAATAAATAACTAAAATTTGATACTTTTGAATTTAAAAAATATAAAATTAAAACTTCATATAAAATTAACAAACATTGCTGCAATTGTAAAGGTCAAAATTAGCACTAGCCACCGGCCACAGGGCCAGTAAATGAAAAAAAGTGGCTAGTGAAAAATTGTCTATCAGCGGCCACTTTTTTACAAGGAGATAATAAAATTTTCTTGCATTTCATCAAGGATTCTACTTTTTTTTGGTTCCAATATACTTATATTAACATATTTATTTGGGCTACTCAGTTTTAGATTAATACTTATAGAAATTTTACTGTTTAGCATTTTGAAATAAAAAAGTGGCCGCTAGTTTAAAGAAAGTGGCCACTTTAGTCCTACCGGCCAGTGGCCGCTAATGAAATTTCCCAATTTTGACCTATATGCAATTGGGAATTATACACACTAAAATAAGCACTAAAAACCACTTTATCAACATCTACCAAAATGCCACTTTATCGCAGCTTGCACTAATCAACATGTTAAAAATACATAGTCACTGATCATGTTAAGTAACACAGTGATGTGTCAATATATACAGTAGTAAAAAATTATACAATTCAAAATTTGAAGTAATAGTTTATTGATTTTTTTTTTTTTTTTTTTTTTTTTTTTTTTTTATGAATGTGAATTTATTGATGAAATTAATGTACAGATGGTAATGCATCATGAACCACTTTTTTAAATAAAAAGCAAAAAGTCTGGATTTAGGTAACTATAATTATTAGCAAATAACAAGTCAAGATAAGTATAGTCTTAATCTCAGTAACTAGGTAAATCCCTATCCACAATCACTCTGACTGTTAAAAACCATTTGTATATTTTTTAGAATAATAAAAATAAAAAGTGCATCCTTTTTCACTTAAAACTAAAATACAAAATTTTAAATTATGATTAGATAAATTACAACTTGAATATACACTTTCAAAATATCTACCCCTATATATGTAAAATCCTAAGGACACCCTATCCTAGGATCCTATGAAACGACTGATTATATTTCACAGCTATTTCTTCCTTTGGTGGTGAAATTAGCACCAAAAAATGATATAAGAATTTTTTAATTTGAAATAGTTTGAGATATTTTTTTTTTTTTTTTCTAATTTTAATGATATTTTTGTAATGATGGCAACTAAATTACTCCATTTATGTAGGAAAAAAATGGAAAAATATAGGGATTATTAGACTTTTTTTTTAAATTCCTCATAAAATATGAAACCTTTGTCGGTGAAATTAGCACCAATTATCCGTATCAATCTGTGCATATCAAAAATGGTATTATAATTTTTAATTTGATACAGTTTTTGAGATATATATTTTTTCTAATTTTAAGGATATTTCTGTAATGACGGCAACTAAATTACTCCACTTTTGTGGAAAAGGAAATATATAGGGATTACTAGATTTTTTTTTCTTTATATTCAAATTATCTTTTATTTCAATCTAAAGTGAAGACAGTATTGTGATTAAATTATGTTTTTCAGGAAAATTAAAAAAATAATTCATTAAATAATAATAATAATATACTATTAAATAAATAATAATTTCTTACTTATTTTAATAAAATTTTCATCATTTCAAGAGATAATTTTTTCATATTTTAGAAAAGGTTATTTTAAATTGTTGACAATTGTAAAAATAGTGCAAAGAACAATATTTTCTTACAATTAAAAATTATTTACACTATACTTTTATAGTGTAAATAAAAGTACTTATACTTCTATATTTTACTATTAAAAAAAGGAAAAATTTTAAAATTAGAATTAAATGATTGTGTTAAAAGCAGGGAAATGTTGAAAATTATGTCATAAAAATTGTATTTACACAAGACAATTAAAAGAGAAATAAAATTTAAAAATAATAAATTCATTAATATGTGTTAAAAAAAGCAAATAGGGGAAATTACATTAGATTTAAAATGGCCAAATAACAATACTGCCAATATATTTACGAGACATTTATAAGGAATTATATATTTATTAATGAATGTATCATAAAAGTAAAATTAGTTTTTTTTTTTTTTTCTTTTTTTAAAGCATTCTTTAATGCATTTAATTTTTATCTTTAACACCTAATCTATTGCACCTAATTTCATGATTGCAATTCATATAGTTCCAAAAAAAATTTTCATTACGATATGTTAATTTGGCGTGCGACCCCAATTATTAAAAATTCAGCACTTTGATAAAAAGCGTAAAGTAGCGAATTTATTAAAAAAAATTATAAATTTTGCTCTATTTCATTTTTAAGATGGCAACAGGAAAGAAAAAAAAGCATTATTTAAACTATCTATTCAGGATTTCTAAATTTTTCTCTCAATGTATAATGACAATTTAATTAATATTAAACTATTTTAAATGATAAGAGTAATTTTTATTTAGTAAACTTGGGGGCGCTGCCCCCTACGAGCTACGCTCCCCAACCCCTGGTTCAGACACCACAGAATCTAAAAGTATGCTAATTTGATCGGCTTTCAAAGATTTCGGAAGATTGAATTATAAGTTAAAAAACAGTGGCGATCTGCCTAAAAACAGGTTTCTATTCATTTCTCTTTGATTAGGGAATTTTAAGGCCAAATCAGTTGCTGTTAAACGATACAATGGCTGTTTCCGTCTTTGATTAAATAAAACCAGTTAAGCATTTCAAAATAAGCTAATATAAAATGAATTAAATAAACAGAGTCTTTGTCTCCCGGTATTTTTTAACAAAGCGAAAAGAAAGTTTTTTTTTTAAAAATAAGACACTTTTTTGTATCGTTTTTAATCTGACGTAATTTTCACCAAACTTTTCTTTCTCTCTTTAATATTCATGAGAAAATACTTTTGTTAGAAATGAAATATTATTTGTGCTGTCCTAACAAAAATAGTTGAAAAGATCATCTCAAAATATCAAATGTCTCATGCAATTTTTAAATTTAAACTGTTTTGCATTATTATTTTTTGTTCATTTTACGTAATAAGTGTAATGTGACATAATTTCTCCTATTTAAGACTTCTAACGCATGTTAATGAATTTATTATTTTACAATATTCTTTCTCTTTTAAAATTCACGTGTAAATATAGTTTTTATGGTGTAATTTTCAATGAGTTCCTGCTTTTTATATTTTCTGTTTATAATAGTCACGTGTAAAATAAATTTTTAATTTGAAGCAAACATTATTGTTTGTGCTGTTTATACAGTTGACAACAGTTTAAATGAATACCATTTTCTAAAATATGTAAAAATATCTCTTGAAATGCTGAAAATTTGAATTTAAAATAGAAATAAAACCTCAAAAAATGAGTCAAATTAAAAAACTAAATGCAGTCTGCACACCGGGAGATTCTGATGCATAAAATGATCTACAATGATTAAATTCTCATGTACAGTTTTTGCTCCTATAAAACTTTTTTAATGGAACGATTTTGTCCAACTTTAGCATTAAACATCTCTTAAAATAATACTTCGATTTGAAAACTGTCTGCATCAGCGTGTTTATCAAACATTTCTCTATAAAACCACCGATTTTCATATTTTTGTATGCAATATTTTGCTTAATATTGACAAAGAAATACCTCCGGTCACAAAAAATTCAAAACCGGTGGCGGCGGCGGTGACAGCGTTAGTTACTTTTTTTTAGGAGAGAAATATTACATTTTTAATTCTTAATTTTATACTTATAGTGTTTAAAACATTTTGCTGTTGCAGCTTTACAGCTAGTTGCCTATTTTAGCGAGTTCAGTTTGGCACATAAAAGCATTGAATGTTTATCCTGAAAATCAAATCTAATTTCATGACAGCAATTCATTTTGTTTCAAAAAATTTATTACAATTTTTTCTTTTGGCATGGGCGCCAATTATGGGGAATTCATTACTTTTACACTTGGTAGAAAGCATGAACTAGTAAATGTATTTAAAATATTTTCACTTTTGTTGAGTTAATTTATTTTTATTAAGATATTGCAACAAGAAAGAAAAAAAAAATTAAACTATTTATTTGGGATTTTTAAATTATTTTCTTATCAAAATATAATTCAATAAAAAAACTTTTTTTTTCTACTTTTTGGTATTTAAAATATTTCATTGTTGCAGTTTCACATAGTTTGGCACATAATGCTGATATATTAAATATATCAAACAACAATGTGTAATTTTTTATAACCTGTATACAGCTGTAAGCATAAAGTATATTTAATGATTTATCCCCTGTGACCAGCTAAAAGAAAAATGCCTTAAAATTTACTAATTAATAGTTAAAATTTAAAAATATTAAAATGTTGTATTTTCATCAGAATTGCACCTATGTATATAACTTCTATAATTCCAACACATTAGGAAATATTACAGTCCACTGCCTCTAATCCGCAACTCTATAATCCGCAAAATATTTCAGATGTAAACAAAGAGTTAAAATCTTTTTTTAAGCAAGATAATGCACATTTTGACTGTAATAAAAGTTGACTAATCTGATGAATTTAGTAAGAATTTTAATTAATTTTAAATGCACTAAAACTTTTTAATGTGTTTCTGCATAAGTTAGAAATAAATATTCTGCATATCTTAGAAATTACTATTAGACTGCTATATTCTGAACGCATTTGTTGGCTATGTAAAAGGTAAAATTGCTTTCAAAGAGGGGTTAGCTCTTTTGGATAAATGTCTTAAACTTTTAGAAAAACAAACTTTTGTTATTTATCAAGAAATCCTGACTCAAAGGTTTCAAGATTAAATTGCAGAGTATAAATTAAAAGCTATAAAGCAAACAATTATCACTATGATGTTTGAGATCTAAAAATAAGTAGAAATGTTTCTATAAATTGTGCATTATTATATCATTTAAATATATTTCTAATATTGGGTATAGTTTATATATATAAGCAATTTCTTTTATTTCTGTGTTATTTATTTACAATGTAGATATTATATTTGTTGATAAATTCCAAATATTACAATGTAAACAAAGAAATGACCTATTAATCTGCAAAATTTTGTAATCTGCAAAACCCTTGGTCCCAACCTGTGCGGATTAGAGGGAGTGTACTGTACTTGCAAAATTACATTTCCACATACAAAAACGAGACCGAGTTAAATAAGAGAGTAAGTAATTCCATTGTTTTTGTAACTCAAACAGTTGTAACCATAAAGGTTATTTAGCGATACATCACCTGTAACCGACTAACACAAAAATGCATTAAAAGTAACATATTCACCTATAATTTAGTTCTAAAAACCTTAATGCTGAATTGTCACCAAAAACATACCTGTGTATGTAATTTTTATAATTCAAACATATCAGAAAATGAGTGAAAAATCAGATTCAAAGTTAATTCTTTATATACAAAAACCAAGTTAAATTAAATAAAAGAGTGTAAAAATATAATTTAATCCTTTAAGTGACTGTCACTTAAAATTTTGTTTGCAATAAACAAATTAAATTTACACACAAATATTTTACTCATAATTATACTTTTAAATCTAGCTAAGATCAAGATATGTTAAAGGTATTTTATCTCCAATTCATGGGAAAATATTTAAATAAACCTGAATTTTATAAGCATTTTGAGATAATTTTTAAACTTTTGTTAATTTTTTTTTTTTACAAAAAGTATTCTTACGTGAATATTAAATAAACTTTTTTACCAAAAATAAAACCGACTTCAAAAACTACTACAAAGTAAAAAATAATTTTTTTACATAAAAGTTAATAAGAAATTAAATTAAGAGCATTGTATTTACCATGCGTATTTTTATATTTATGTACATTAATTTGACTTTTTGGAGTCGGTGCCAGCCAAACGAAGTTAAGTATCCAACAGACACACATCCAAATATCTATGAGTTTCTTTACGATTTATTATTTAGTTAAAAAATTGGAATTTTACCATTTTTGAAACGTTTCATCTCATTTTATAAACGTGTATTTTCAAGTGAGATTAGTTGTAATTATGTGTGCTAAATTAAGGGTTATTTTAAAATTAATGCGTTTATACAGGCTATTATGTAAAAAAATCGTAGACAAACACAGATTTTCAAATGCAGGATGGTGTCAGAATTGATTGAGAATGGAATTTTTTTCCTAAACGGTTTTGCTGAATCTTGTTACGATTTGTTTTGGATAAACAATTTTAATTTTGAACTTGGCTTGGCTGGCACCGACTCCAAAAAATCAAATTAATGTACATAAATATAATAATACGCATGGTAAATACAATGCTCTTAATTTAATTTCTTATTAACAATTATGTAAAAAAATAATTTTTTACTTTGTAGTAGTTTTTGAAGTCGGTTTTATTTTTGGTAAAAAAGTTTATTTTTCACTTTTTAGTTTTTTTTTTTTTTAGTTACAATTTTTGCATGATCCTTTTGGAGGAAATTACGGACTTTTAAAGAAACTTTTAAAGATGTTATTTTGATAAGTAAATACTTTTGTCCAGATTTGTGTGTACACTAATAACACAGGTTTTTTGTGAAAATTCTTTATATATATATTACATTTATTCTTCTTCAGATTTAATAGCTTTATTTTCTAATTAAATATTTTTGTTTCTCTATTTGGACATGGGTAGAACGACAAGAGATGCTGCTCGCATGAAAAAATATCGAACTTTGGAAACTGACAATAAAAAGTTCTTCGGCTTACTAAAAATGCTCTATGAAATAGAGAAGAGAGACCCAATGACTTATTTTTCATACTTCCTAACCGATGGCCAGGCCCTTATCTTCCGGGTTGCCCTAGATGAACGGGTTTGATACCTGGCATCGGCGTAGGAGACCACCTAATCGCCACGTAGCAGTAATAAACCTGATGAACACCTAGATCGTTTTACTATCGGCAGTGCTTATTTCTTAATTATGAACTTTTTTATGCCAGTTACTTAACATTTATATCTTGTTGTTTAGCACCTGCGCATTGCTACTCATGTTGATCTCGTAATTTAGAAGGTTAATCAGATGACGAGACCTTCATCTGGCAAGGCACCTCAGAGGTATAATTCATAGGTAAATTCGAGGTCTTCGCACCCATCGACGGAGTTTACATGCACCAGGAGCCGTTAGGGTACATGACAACCGAATAACTTATCAAAAAATGATCGTGAAAAGACTACAGTGGGAAAGTCTTAAATGGCGTTCCCTCAAATGGCTGGTCATTGATGAAATTTCTATGGTGTCAAAAGAGAATTTATATGTAATTCATTTGAGGTTTCAAGAATTAAAAAAAAAAAATATTTTTTGGTGGCATTAATGTTTTCTTATATGAAGATATTATGCAAGTGCCAATATGTAATGTATAATGTATACGTAATGCCAATGTGCTTAAATGCATGCTCAGCATTTCAGCATGGTACTTTTAGTCATAATTTAAATTATTTGCTTAATCTTTCGCCAAATCTAAAGATTCTGATAGAGAAATTGAGAACTCATTGCATCATGATGGCATTTTGTTTATTTTCATTTGTAATCTTTCTTGACAAAATCAGCTTAACTCACTTAGGCATTTATGCTTCTTATTGCATCATCATTTGCAATACGTTGGGTAGTGGAGATTTTAAAACTATTAAGTAATCTACCGTTATTGCGTCCACTGCCAATTGTTGTTTCTGAATTAATATGATTTGGTGCATTGAAGCGTTTTGCGAATTAAATACTTTATGATACCCACATTTACAATTAACCAATTGCTGCTGATATTTTTTTTTTTTGTTTCACGCTAGCCTTAACTGTGGGCTCGATTACGGAAGATTAGAAATTCATCGTCATGCTCATTTAATAGTCTTGGTTAAAGTGTCATTTGTCTGCATAGTAACTGACATATTTTAGTGAGTATAGTACTGCAAAACATATAGAACATATAGAACTTTCGGAAGCAACTTATGATATTCGCATTTCCTTTAAACCATGTTTGCTGCTAGTATCGCACACTTTTTGCTTTTATCGGGCAATCTGATTCAAATTTACTTGCTCTCATTTCTTGATACAATTCAAATGTTTTCATGACTGCGTAACCCACTGACTTGCTTTCGCCATTATGCTTATGCCTACTGATGTTTAAGCTCTGTGCCATGTAAATACACCGCACCATAACAATGCCACCTGTAATACTAATTAGAGTAACTCCTTTTATTTCTTTCTATGTTGTTTATCTTGTACTTTAACAGCATAGGGATCTTGGCTCAACTTCTGTTTGCATATAAAAGTAGACAAATGGTTGTTTACAATAAATAAATTTATAAATATTGAAAAACTTGCTTGTGAGACAGTGGTACTACTTAGTTATCCCGTCCATCATAAATCTATTGCCAAACAATAAGATTAAATGCCAATAATGGTTGATCGTAAATGTCACATTCACTTGACTTTAAGCAAGATACATGTGTTTACGTCATCAAGTGATTTTTATTTCGACGTTTTATTTGTATTTTTATTAATGTTATACTAATTTAATTGTTCTTTCGTTATTTGAAATAAAAATTATGTCAATTTGTATAATTTGGCAAGTGTTTTGGCGATTTATATAATTTGGCGAAATTGGTCGACGGGATAACTAAGTAGTACAGAGACAGTTAATAGGTTGTCAGAAAATATGCGTGAAATTTTCATTTTCTCTCCAAGGCCCCTATACAGGAAAGTTATCATTAATGTTATCTAGTGGAAATATTAAAGGTAATAAAAAGAATTCATACATATAACTGTTTAATATAATATAATATAGGTATGTATATAATATTATGGTACTTCTTAGTTATCCCGTCGACCAATTTCGCCATTTTATATAAATCGCCAAATCACTCGCCAAATTATACAAATTGACATAATTTTTATTTTAAATAACGAAAGAACAAATAAATTAGTAAAACATTAATAAAAATACAAATAAAACGTCGAATTAATGGTTTTATTGGCCATTATTGGCATTTAATCTTACAATGAATTAATTAATGACAAACCATTATTGGCATTTAATCTTACAATATGGCGACAGTAATTTGGTCGATGGGATAACTAAGAAGTACGTATATTATTATATATGTATATATAATGTGCCGCCAGTCTTATGTTATGTGTTTAATTAAACTAAACTATTGTATACTAAATTATTGTTTTGTATTAAGTTAGTTTGCTTCTGTATTATTCAGCATTTGAAATAATGGTGTATACTTAATTAATGTATATTAAATTACTATTTTGAATGCGATTGCCAATTGAGAATTTTAAATATGACTGTCGATTAGAAAATGCGAAGAAACAGATTGGGGAAGATCCATTACTGAATTTGAATGGGGATATCGCCAAATTAGTCAGTTACAGCCAAGTTGGCTTCATTTATGGTGACTTATTTTGGTCGCAAAATTTGGCGATAATTCACGTAACTGCGCCAAGTTTTGCGACAACTTGGCGCTAACGTATATGAATACATAGTTTTATGCTTATGACTGAGAAACCGGTTACAACAATGAAAGATAATTTGGGTGAAATCCTTCATTTTATTGGTTTTTGTTGAATTACTAAAAAACTACTCAACAAATTTCGATGAAACGGAAGTGGTACCAATTCGAGAGTATCCTCTTTCAATTAAAACAAAAATCACATAAATCGGACAAAAAGTTCCGGAGCAATCGGTGAACATACATAAAAAAAAAAAAACATACATACGCGTCGAATTGATAACCTCCTCCTTTTTGAAGTCGGTAAAAAGAGAAGAAAACTTTGGTGAAAATTAGGTCAGATTTAAAACGATACATTTTAAATGTCTTATTTCAAACAATCTTTTTATAGGGTTGTTAAAAAATACTGGAGACAAAGATTGTTTATTTAATTCATTTTACATTAGCTTATTTTCAAATTTTCAACTGAGCTTATTGAATCAAACACGAAAACAGCCATTGGATATCTTAACAGCAGCTGATTTGATCTTAAAATTTCCCAATCAAAAGGAAATGAATGAAACCTGTTTAAAGGGTCGCCACAGGTTTTTAAAATTATAATTCAATCTTCTGTAATCTTTTTAAAACCGATCAAATTATCATGCTTTTAGAAACTGTGGTGTTTGAACAGAGGTTGTCCAGGTATACCAAGGGGCAGATGATCTCCTAGTATATACATTAAAAATATAAAGTTGTAATACAAAAAATAAAATTGAGAAATCTTACCATGTCCTTGTCAATGCTATTTTTATCTGTCTCTAATCCAGGAGGAGCATCGTCTAATTCCATTCCTGGTGGCAAAGCATCAGTCTTATCAGCATTTTTATCATCCTCTTCATCATCACAATCAATAGCATCTTTCAAAGCTTTGACAACAGACTGTCTCAATTCCAGAAATTCATCAGTAGACAAAATATCTCTAGGAGAATTCTTTTTCACGTGTTTTCGAAACCTATAAATGAAAGCTTAGTTTATAAAAATTCAAGCTATTGCCCTGATGCATTTTTTGGAACAAAATTTAATACAAGATCCAGTGTTACTTTCAGAAAAAACACGATATAAATTAATTGCACATCTTTCAAATCAGTTAATAATTTAATGAAATTTTTAAATTCCACTCAAGAGAATCTTGCAAACAAGAGTCTCCCACTCAAAAAATTTCATTAATTTTTAGTAAAATTTTCTTCTCTGGAACAATGCTTCAGTGCAAGCAGTAAACCAATGACAACTATGGACAAGAAACCTTAATAAATGCATGGCATATAATATGGCATATAACATTTTGTTAAAATTGAAGATCAGATGTACCTAAAGTTTGATTTTTCAAATGAACATTTAGCATGAACATTCACATTTAGAACTGTTACTCTGGATTATCAATTTATAACTTTTCAATAACATTATGCAATGTGTCACATACCAAGTAAGGTTACTTTAAATAACATGTTAATATGTGCTATTAAAGATATTTTTGGTGCTTTCCACTATAGGGGTCTTGCTGTTTTAATATTGTGTAATTGAAGCTTCAGAAAACAAGATTTGTCGTCACATGATATAAACAGCTGTGAAAACAAACCTAACAAACTTTTACCTTGCTTATATATGAATTTATAAATATTTTATTTATATTGCTTTTTATATACAGTTTACTTCTGTTTGTATATAAAAATAGATATATAGCTTTTTTATATTAAATAATTTGTATAAATATTGAAAAAAAAAAAAAATGCTTGTGCACAAGAAACAGCGAAAAGTTTGCCAAATTTCCTTCTCTCAGCAACACTATTTTACTCTATCTCGCTAAGGCCCCTACAGGAAAATTACCATATATTTTTCCTCTCCCCAAACAGTTCCATTTCATATCGTTGGTAGCGAAATCCTCTCTTAATAAACTACAAACTGAATTTCAAGTCTTACAAGATCAACTTTACACAATATAACAAGAATTTTATGATAAAAAAAATTACTTTTCAAAATGATGACTGTACAGTTGAGTAGGAATTGTAAAGAGTTTATCATATGCACAAGTCACTTCTTTGAGCTTCTTATTCTCTTCCTCCCAGATAACATACAAGTCCCATAAGCGATCAGAACGGAATTCACGACCAGCTGCATCTAAAGCTCGTTTAAATAAACTAAAGGGGAAAAAATAATCAATGAGAATGATGACTGATATGTAAAAATATTTTTTGCAATGAACAATAAAATAAATTAAAAATTTTTGTGGGTATCAAATGATATCTTTATACTTGTAAAAAATGAATCCTAATCTTGAGTATCTGAAATTAGCCTTAAATTCAGAATGAAATTGCTAAAACATGGTAATTTCAGCTGTCCGATATTCTTTTAAGATGATTAAATTTATAAAGGATTCATTTCAGATAGAAAAGTTTGTAAAAGTTTCATTTTTAAGAAAAAAGATTGGGGTCCTGTGTAAAGATGACCCAAAATTCTTCCTAAACTGATGCTTGTTTTTCAAAACACCTTTTCATTAAATATATTTAACATCTTAAGGCTATGGGTCAAGTAGATTTCCAATTTCTAGTCAATGGTAATGCTAAGGAACAAAACTATATCTAATTTCAAAGGATATTTTGTAACAAAATTACTTAAACTTGTCACTATCTAATAGCATTTTTTAGAAAATAAAATATTTTATTTGTTGTTGGATTGTCAGAATGCAATATTTAAAAAAAAAAAAAACTTGAATAAAGTTGGGTTTGCAGAGTGCTATTTAAAAAATTTAAAAAGTAGTAAAAACATTACATGTTTGTTTTAAACTTATTTTCCTTTTTTTTAAATGAGGGAGACATGTCAGCTTATAAAAATCAAAAAAGAGATATTCCTTAATAACAAATATACTGGGTGGTTATAAAATAAGTATCCCTATTTGGAGCTGTCTGTAGCTTGAAGGAATAACCCGAATGAAGCCAAAATTTGTACACATACTATTTGAGAAGGGGGAAGAAGACTGGAACATTAAAAAAAATAATTGCAATAATCGCCGACAGATGGGGCTTTTGTGTTTGAAATGTAATGTGCAATACAAGAACAAAGAATTAAGGCATGAAACCGGGTGGCATACCTAATTTATTAGAAATTTTCACAATGAATGGGGTTAAGATTTCACATGGCGGTGCCGATCAAGTTCAGGTTTCACATGGCCATTGTACTGCAAGACACAATCCAGGCGGTGGACGGCGTGCTCAACTGCGGAATGCAACGCATCAGGAGTGATGTTTCGCACACTTTGTGATATGCAATCTTTTAAGTCATTGAGATTTGCGACACCTCCATAGTACACAATAGACTTTAAGTGCCCCCAAAGCCAAAATTCACATGGCATCAGATCAGGGGATCGAGAAGGCCACGTCATACGAAAATACCGGCTTATTACTCTATCATCTGTGAAATGTTGCCGTAACAACTGTTGTACAGCTCGCCCAATATGGGGCGGGACTCCATCTTGCATACAAATTGTTTCAGACAGGCACTGTCTTTGCTGCAGTTGAGGAACTACAAAAGTTTGTAACATGCGCAGGTATCTTTGTGCAGTAACCAAACACGTTACAGGGCCTGTTGGTCATAACTCTTCAAAAAAAAAAATAAGGACCAAGAATAAAACTTGCAGTAAAGCCACTCCACACAGTGACTTTTGGAGAGTGGAGGGGTATTTCGTGAATAACAGTTCGCGGCTCCGAAGCCCATATTCTGCAGTTCTGCGTATTGACTGTCTCATTCATATGAAAATGAACTTCATCCCCCCATAAAATCTTCCATGGGAAGGCATCATCTACCTCCATTCTTGCTAAAAACGTTAAAGCAAAATCCAGTCTCTCCTGCGCGTCACCTGGTAACAATTGTTGGTGACAACTAATTTTATACGGATAAAATTGGATTACCTTTCGTAGGACTTTTTTCGAACAGTAGCATATGGAATATCCAAATTTCAGGCAACTCCACGTGCACTAGGACCGGCTTCCAGAGTCCCTGATGGCTCCACAATCGCAGTAGCAATTTCTTCTTGAATGCAGAGAGGTACTGGTTTCCTCCCTCTTCCACATTTTACAGTAAACAATCCAGTCTCCTCGAATTTTTTTACCATTCTTCTCACTGCACACGGTGTCAAAGGACCTTTTCCTTTACGCATTCCTTTCACATGCCTAAATTCACGTAAAGCAGCTGCACTGTTTGAACTGTTAACATACAATAGTTTTAAAATTAAAGCGCGATCTGGTAAACTGAGAGCCATGTCGTACAATTAATGGCAGAAATGACCACGTTTTGATTTTACTAATACAGGACCCATAGAGCCATCTGTTGCCGATTATTGTAACTATCTTTTTTATTGTTCCATTCTTCTTCCCCCTTCTTGAATAGTATGTGTACCGATTTTGGTTTCATTCGGGTTATTCCTTCAAGCTACAGACAGCACCAAATAGGGATACTTATTTTATAACCACCCGGTATATACACATTTACATTCAAATAGTTTACTTTAAAGGAGCACCATTATTTGCTTAAAGAATTTATTATCTGTCAATTTAATTTCTTGAACAATTTATACTTTAAATGTACTAAATTTCAACCATTTATGAGCAAATTTATGTACTGCTGATTTAAGAATCACTAAATGAAAGCTGGCATAGTAAAAAGAAGTACCATATTTTGTTTAAACAAGTATAAATAGTACAATTACACTGTTATATGCTTTAAAAATGACAATTATAAGTCATTGAGAAACTATAACAATGTATCAAAAAACACTTCATTTAACTTTGAACTACTGTTTTGTAAAGCTTAATCTTTGTTTTGATAAGAATGTTCAAGTCAAGACCCTTTCACATTCCACACTGAAATGCAAAATAGACAATTTTTTTTTTGTTTGTCGGTGTACATTTTACAATTAAAATAAACTAGTTGGATGTGCCAATCCCAAAACTTTCTTCTATCTTATACATCTTAATATTTCAAAAAGTAGTTACACATGTTAATACTTCAATATTATTAGTTCAATACTATACCAACTTTCATTTTCTTCTTAAATTTCTGCTTCAGTCAATTAAATGGACTAAAAACGAGTTAATCTATATCATTATATTTGTTAAAATTAATAGTATTTCCTTATTCTGTTGTTATCAGCTGTTTGTGAATAGCCGGCTTAGCAGGAAGCGAGTTCCCGCCACTGCACGAGCCGCCGATGAACAATAGAACAAAGAAAAACCAAGAAAAGTATACAAAAATTGCTATCACAGAGCCCCTTTACCGCGCAATATTTCCAAATTTAAGGAGGAACTGTTGGCCATATCCAAAATTATGCACAAAAAATTTCGTTCAATTCTATGCATAACTTCATACACTTTGTGATGGTACAATGGCGACAGACACATGACAGACAGACATTTTCTATAAACATGTTTTTTGGGATCTCTGACCCCTAAAACGTGTAAATCCGTTGAAAACCGGAAGTCAAAAAAAATTTTGATTACAATACTTCCTTCTATTGCAGATAGAAGAAAGTAAAAATTCTCCTCTCCACAAATTTAAGCACTGGTGAAGTGCACGATTTCTGTGTATATCGTCGGCTAACAAGTATTTTTTTTATATGTACTAGGGGGCTCTGCCCCCTACGAGCTATGCTCGCCAACCCCCATACAGACACCGCACACTCCAAAAGCATGCTAATTTGATCGGCTTTAAAAAAATTTCAGAAGAATGAATTATAATTTAACAAGCAGTAGCAATCTCCGTGTTAACGGGTTGTTTTTGTCTTTGTTTAAATCAGAGCAGTAAAACATGTGAAAATAAACTAATATAAAATGAATTAAGTAAACAGAGTCTTTGTCTCCCGGTATTTTTTAACAATGCTTAAGAAAGTTTTTTTAAAAAATAATACATTTTAAATGTATCAGTTTGAATCTGTCGTAATTTTCACCAAAGTTTTCTTTCTCTTTTTAGTATTCACGTGAAAATACTTTTGTTGTTAGAAAGGAAATATTATTTGCGCTGTCTTAAAATTATCAACAATAATTTAAAAAGATTATCTCAAAATATGAAATAAATGTCTTGCACAAATATAACTTTAAATTTAAACTGTTTGGCAATTTTAAATAGGACGTAATTTCCTCCATTTGTGACTTTTAATGCATATTAATGAATTAATTATTTTAAAATTTTCTTTCTCCTTTAAAATTCAAGTATAGTTTTTATGACGTAATTATCAATATTTTCCTGCTTTTAATGTGTTAATTTAATTCTCATTTGAAAGTTTTTTTCTGTTTATAATAAGTCACGTGTAAATGAATTTTTTATTTTGAAGGAAATATTATTATTTGCCCTTATTTTAAATTTGGCAACCATTTAAAATAATACCCTTTTCTAAAAGTTGTAAAAAACATCTCTCGAAATGCTGAAAATTTTAATTTAAAATAGAAATAAAACCGCAAAAAATGAGTCAAATTAAAAAAAATAAATGCAGCCTGCATACTGGGAACTTCCAATGTATGAAATGATCTAAAAATGATTAAATTCCTATGTATAGTTTTTGCTCCTACAAAACTTTTTTAATGGAACGATTTTGACCAACTTTAACATTAAATATCTCTTAAAATAATTCTTCGATTTGAAAACTGTCTGCATCAGCGTGTTTACAGACCTGCCAACCTTTGAAAATGAGAAATCGTAGCACACAAAATTTAAATTAATCTGGAGGTTGGTTGGTTGGTTTTTCATGTTACACAGCCATCTTTTGACATTCGTAAAAGGAATAAGGTCTTTCAACTCAATACAATAAATTTTTTCCTCTGAAAATTTTTATACGATTTTTAATTTCTTTTCGTTTCTTTTTTTTTTTTTTTTTTTTTTTTAAGATTTGTAAAAAGGAGCCTGGTTCGAATTTTTTAGCCCGATGCAGTAAATTTTGATGAAATTCCCGATTTTTTCCCTGCGATCATTTCAGGATATTCACAATTTTTCCACAATCGTAATTCACATTTTTCTATCACGATTCTTTGTTGAAATCGGCACTTTTAACCATGAACTTTTGACGAAATTCGCATTTTTTACCACGATCCTTTGTCGAATTTTGATTTTTTCCCGTGATCCTTTTGACGAAATTAGTGTTTTCTTTCTGCGATCTTTCGGTGAAAATTTGCGTTTTCTTACTGATCTTTCGATAAAATTTGCATTTTCTTACTGATCTTTTGAAGAAATTCGCATTTTCTTTCTGCGATATTTTGACAAAATTTACGTTTTTACCACGATTCTTTGACGAAATTTATTTTCTTCTGCGACCAATTGACGAAATAGATTTTTTTAAATAAGGTCATTTGTCGAAATTCGCGGTAGTTTATCGCAAATCGTGTGATTTTGCACACTATTTCAAACCTTGCCCCTCAAAGACCCCCCCCCATCCTTTCCAGAAATCCTTAAAATGGCACCTCATTTCTAAGGAAGCGAATTCCTGTATAAATATTTACAGAAACATGAATCACTCGTGGTTAATATACATAAAGAGAGTGTTTATGTTAAGAAGTTTGTTTTGCAGCCCAGATTTTTCTTTCCATGAGCATTTTTTAATGTCCGAATTTTTTAAAACTTGCGGCAATGAATACTTTGAAATTTTGGAAATTTCGCAACAGCATCACTCCTGAAAAATATGCTGTGCAGGATAAAAATCGCAAGTAGAAACAAAAAATGCGTTGGTGTTTTTTTGCAAAAAATCGTAGTTTAAGACCGATTTTTGTAGCATCGTAGTTTATAGGTCCAAATCGTAGCAACTACGATTTTTTCGTAGCAGTTGGCAGGTCTGTGTTTATCAAACATTTCTCTATAATACCACCGATTTTCATATTTTTGTATGTAATATTTATCTTAATATTAACGAAGAAAGACCTCCGGCCACAAAAAATGCAAAACCGCCGGTGACAGCGACATCGTTAGTTACCTTTTTATAGAATAGAGAGATACCTAAACACATTCACATTTTTGGCATATATCCACAAGATTCGTTCCGCATTCAAACGGTTAAATAACTAAAAATTTACAACTAAATTTTAGTGGTTAAAAAAAATGTAAAAATCGGCAATTATACATAAAAATTATTGAATTAAAGTAGGAAATCTGTCCATAAGAATAACGAAAAGATTTATCAGAAAAGGGTGCATTTGATGGAGACATCTATTTTTATATGAAACACTGAGTCATACTCCATGCTGAATACAATGAACATTTTTCTACTCAAATATATTGTCATTCATAACAATGAATTATAAAGAAACAATTTACTTACTTTTTAACATTTTCATAATAATTTTCTTTGTCTTGCTGTTGTGTTTTGTAAAAGTTTATATAATGGATCCATAAATCTACACTCAATGGTATTGCTTTAGTCCCTTCTTCAAAAATCTGAAATATATTTTTTTATTCAACTATTATTACTAAAATGAGTTATAAATCAATGTTACTAAATTCATCTACATTAACATTAATAATAATTAAAAAAAACAAAAAAAAACAGCTATATTAAGTATATTTAGGATTTTCATACTTAAAAACAAAGTATAATTACAAAATAAAAGTTAATTATTAGGGACAATTTCAATTTTCAAAATTCTGAAAATATCCAAAGGGATGAAACTTCGCATTATTTAGAAAGGAAGGGGGGGGGGGGGCTATTTAACAGTAGTATTTTTTGAGAATATTCCCAAAAATTTTCGAAATGATTAAAGGAAATATTTATGAAATATAATATTTCCTGAAAAATGCAGCATATCTAATCAGCAACAACTTATGTCAACTTCTAACTGAATCTGAAGTTTGATGAATATCCGTACATTAGTTTTTGAGATAGAGCTATTGCGGAAATCGTGAAAAATGCACAATAGCAGCGCCACCTGTTGAGCGATTTACACCAAAAACTAATGAGCCCCAATTTATAACAGGGAGTAACTGAATATAATTTTTTATTAAATCCCGTTCATTAGTTCTTGAGATAGAATGCCCACAAAATTTGTATCACACACACACAGATATTTTGTAAAAATATGTTTTTCGGGTTCTCTGACCCCTAAAAACGTGTAAATCCGTCGAAAACCGGAATTAAAAAATTTTCATGAATCCAATACTTTCTTCTAATAAAAGTATCAAAATCAGTAGTTTGTGCACTCCACTGCCATAACAGCTAGTATGAAGCTCACTTTTGGAATTGGGGAAGTTTCATTCATCCCTTTAGAGTCGATAAAATTAATACAAAGCGCGCATGGATAACTAAACCCTGAAGGTTCTGAATTAAACTGACCATTTCATCCATAGGTGATATAAAAAACTGGTGGAACCAGAGAGAAAAGTAAAGCTCGATCTAAAAAAGTTACAGTAAAAAATTGGCAAATAGTTTCAGTTTAAAAAAGTAAGTAGTGCGTAGAACAGTAATGGAACCAGATTATCTGTAAAGCTCATGAAATTACCCAAATTTTTGTTGATAGCTGAAAATGTGGGCTGAGCTTTACTGGTGCCTTAAAATCAATCAGGGAAGTAAAGGCATTTTAACTCATTCTGAATTCTAATCATTCATAACTAATTTAAAAATTTGGGTTCATAAGAATAGGTTAGAGGTTGATTTGGTATTGAGCGAGAACATGAGAGATCATTCAGTATGAAGTATGGACCAAATTCCATTCCAGGGATCACTGATAAGCCTGGAAGATCAAAGCCCAAAATCCTAAGCATGTACGATTCAACCATACAGGGTTCCCAGCAAAACATGACGGGCAAATTCCCTGACTTTCCATGACCAAATCTAAAAAAATTCCCTGACCAAACGGGCATATAACGAAATTTGCAACTTATTTTTGCAATACCTTTTCAAACTTAGCGATTTTTTTCCCGAGACTATTTGATGAATTTTGCGTCATTTTTCCTTTTTTCTCCAAGACTTTAGAAAATATTTGTAAATTCCCTGACTTTTCCTATATATTTTGAAAATTCCCTGACTACTTTGAAATTCCATGACTTTCCATGATGCTGGGAACCCTGCCATATGCTAACTACATGTCTGGCTTAAGTTCATTGACATAAGGTTCCCTTTACACAGTAATTACATGAGATAAAAATTATTACGTTAGATGTGTTATGTCAGAAATGTTAATAACAACAATTCCTCAACAACCTGAGTATATTAATGTTATACTTAAAATTTTACTTCATGGATTACATTCTTTTAGCTTGACTTGATGCAATCCTGTCCACAATTCTGGGCCTGACAGAAATTTTTTAGCACATAACTACACATTCTGTTTACTATACCCAGTACTCATTTTGAGTGGATAATATGATTCTGAATATAAGGCACACCTTTTCAGATCCTTTCAGGAACTTAATCAACCAACTTCAACTAACCAAACAACTGCCCCAACTAATGACCTCAAATCAACCTACCCAACCAATTGCCCCCATCAAAAAGAAACAGAAACATTGGTTCACCACTGTATTTCCTGAGCTCTGATGATCCCATACTTATTGCTAACCCCATATCGGGATATTGACCTACACTTTATTCAGAACTGGTCGCCAGACTCAGGGTTGCAAAAAATTCGACCCGGTCCGATTTTATTGGGCTTTATTATTATTTTTTTTTTTTTAAGAAGTGAGGGCAGGGGGAGCCCCTTATTTTTTTAAAGTATATGTATTAAATTAAGAAATCTTACATTTTTATTGATTAATTTACAAATAAATCAGTGTAAAAATCTGTAAAAAAGCTTTTACTTCTGACATCATATAATATTATATAATAACCACATATCACATATTTAAAAGTTACTTTTTATCTGTATTCCCCACTAAGAACACATTTTTGAAACAAATCTTTAATCTTTTATTATTTATTAATCAAATATGCTTGATAACATTTTCAAGATATCTATGGTTCAATAGAACAGTTTATTCTTTGAACATAATACATAGCTGTTACTAAAAATATTTAAATTACAAATGATTTCAATTATCTACATAACTGATAGTAATTATTTAATTTGAAATGAAGTTATAATACTTATATAATATCCAACAATGTTTATTTTTATCAACAAACATGCATCTATATGTAATTGGAAATGATATTTAAAACCCCCCAAAAACTCAGGTTTAAACGGGGAAAAAAAACAACAAAAACAGGTTTAAACAAACAAAAGCCGGTTTTTATTTATTTATTTATTTTTTTTTTTTTTTGGCCAATAGTGAGTAAGTCAAATTGGTGTCTAGTTGGGAACTCAAATTATGAAGTTTTAATTTGTTAAATCTTGATATAAAAGACTGTCATTTTTGATGGATGCAAAAATGCATATGTTAAAATGTATAAATTAGCTATGTATATTGGTTTTGGCTTCCCCCCCCCCCCCCCCATAATATTAACAGGCTTTTAAAAGACTTAAAGCACATTATTTCATTTTGACTTTGTCACATTTGGATTTGGCAGTACACCCACAATATGTTTTAATAGGATAGTATAACTCTTTAAATACAAAAGGTTTAAAAACTAATAAGAGTTACTGAATATTAAATAATAATATCATGGATTGTAAAAAACCCAATAAAACCTGCTTTGACGTGGGTTTTATTGGGTTTTGCCCCCAACCCGCACCCCCTTTTTGGGTAGATGGGTTTTTTGCAACCCTGGCCAGACTAGTCCTTAGAGTAAGTTTTATACATAGTGTGATCTCTTGAATTTTTCTGCTACGTACCTACGCTCCTCTGGTTTAAGGGACTATGCAGTATCCTAGGTGAACTCCTCAAACACACAAAAAGCTAGGGTAAGAAGCTAAGGTAAGAAACAGTCATAAGAAATAAATTAAAACTGCGACAAAACTATAAAAAGGGAAATTTTCTGTTTTTGGTACTTAATGGGAACTTAAAATTTAAAAAAGTCTGAAAACGACTGAATGCAGAAAAATGATCAAAAGCGATTGAAAATATTATACAACACACCTGTAAATAATATCAGAAATATTGCTAATATTGGATATTTATAATAATATTTCGTAGGTCAAACTAAAATACTGCGATAATGACTAACATATTTACATCTAACTGTAACCATTGATAAAAAAATCAGGAAAATTAATAGGTGTCCATTGTAAAGTATGCATTAATTAAGGAGATAAATTATGTAAATGAGTCTATTGACAATTAGCATATTTGGTACAGATAAATTATATAATTGAGCCTACAGACAATTGGCGCATGTTACTGGGCATCATTTAGGGCATAAATAACTTAACCGTAAGCACATGCACCTATTTTTGTAACGTTACCATACGCGTGGGGTAAATCTCACCTCATTTTGTCTCCCATTATATTTTTGGCTAAATGCATTTTAAAAGCAAATCTATAATGTAAAGTGCATCCGCACTACTTCTTTTTAGGGAAAAATGAAGGGTTTCATATTTTCCAATTTTCTAACAGTTTCTGAAAAATGGAGTTTTTTTTCTCCTTAGAAAATATGCAACGATTTGTTTTACCTCTTAAAACATGAATTATTTTATAAAATTTACATTAATTACATTTAATACACTTTCATCAACATATACAGGTAGCTTTTATTTCACTCTTTCAGTAAAATTATTTTAGTGTGTTTTATCCCGTAACGAATGAACATATCTAAATGTAACATTTGTACATGCACAGGATTATTTAATCCTAAAATGCTTATTTTTCCCCTTCTAGCCAACAAAGAAAAGACATTCCTTTATACAACCTAGACCTTGAAAGTTACAAGGATGGTCAGAAGTGTTCGAGAAATTTATCACTTCTTTTACGAAGAAAAAATTTGAGTGGTGAGATTTACACCAGCGCATGTGCTGAAGCATTAAAAAAAGAGATAAATTGATTCGGTGTTTTTCAAGCGAACTTATTCTACATTTTAATTTACAGAGAATTGGTGTAATTTGGGACAAAGTTTTCTGGACACCTTTCGCTACTTTTACGTTATACCAACTCTATACTAAAATGTATGCTATTGTGCAATTTATTTCAATCCTAAATGGGCAAAGATATTTTGGTACTTTTCCAGTATAGGGACCTTAGCGAAATATAGAAAATAGCCTTGGCGGAGAAGGAAATTTTGCAACATATTTTCTGGTAACCTATTCACTGTTTCATTTGATATACACAAGCATTTTTTTTAAGGTTTATACAATTTATTTAACATAAAGACGCCACTTATCTGATTTTATACAGAATTAGAAGTAATTTGTATATACAAACATTAATAAGAGACATATATTTAAAATACATATATAACTGAACAAGAAAGTCCATCAAGTTCTGTTTTCATAACTGTTTGTATCATTTGGCAACGAATTGAAAATTCTGACGCCTGAATTGCACCAAGCTTTTTAAAAAAAGCTATTTATTGAATGTGAATCTCTTTTGGCTTTAATTATTTAATCGTAACCACGCAAAAAATTTAATTTACTGTTTTTTGCATTGAAAATATTTTTTATTATTAAAAAAATACTAATAAGTTTCAACTTCATTTTCTGCTGATTCAAAAAAGGCAATGTTCAGTGCAGTGCTAAGAGACCCTTACAATTTCATGTATGTAGTTTAAAATGAGATTTTGAAAAAATATTTTTCTTGTATAATATTTATTTGTGCTTTTATTTTTAGTATATTTATATTGATTTCATAAAATAGTTCTTGAAACTCCGTAACTTTGAAATTTTATATTCCTTAAATGATTACTTTCGCGCCAACAATATTAACTTTTTTAAAACCCACAAAATTGAATTTCATTTGGCGTTATAGTGACATAATTATAGTAAAGTGTTTCATCTTTTAAAATTAAAATGCATGTTTTCTTTGGTGTGTGCAATAGGAGTATACGATTTCCTTTTGACAATATGCAGGAAAATGCAACAAATACAACCAAATGAACTGACATTTACCGAAAATTTCTTTCATATGACTTAAAAATAAATCTTTCACTCTATGGATGATAATAATAAGGATTAATTTCAAAATATCAAGAGTCTGTCTTCAGAATAAAACATCATTACAAAGTTATGTCAGTTAAACAGAAATTGACGTCATAACTAGCAAACTATTTTTTTTAATTATTACCTTTTCCTAAATTGTTTTCTTGAAATTAAAACTCCTGTTTTAAAATAGATTTTTTAACTTTAAAAACATTCAAATGAAGATACTACATCCATTTTAACAGGGGTTTAGTTAAAGATTTTACGCATATAAAGGAAAAATTCATTTTCTGATTAGAATGACGCCGATTTCAAAAATGTAAAAATATAGCGAGAAAATCTGAATTTTTTATTGCCTCATAAAAACAAAATATGCGTGTTATTTTTAAAAAATTATTGTGCCACTTTTTAGGGTGTGGTAACAGGAAAGAAACAGTTGAATTAGAAAATTAAAAAAGAGATATTTCTATATTGTTAAATTATTGAAGGTATAGCGTTATGTAAAGTTTAAATGGGTGCCATTCTTTTAATATTGTATATTATTTTTCGAAAGGCACATTGCTAAATTAAAAGCTTTCAAACAAGCTATTACTTATCACTGAATGTTTACTGGTTTGGATTGTGATTGAATTATTGTCTTTCCATCATGTTTCAAAAGGCTAAAGATGCGGCTGAGCTCTACTAAACAGCACTATCGTACTGTTTGATATGCCATAAAACTCTAAGCTCACAGCCATGCAAGTGGAATATAGCACTGTAGGCCATCGTCCAATATGGATTGTAGCATCATGAAGTTTTTTTTTTTCTTTTGAGTATTAAAAAAGAATTTGGAGTAAAAACATGACTAATTAGAAGTAGGGGGAGGAGTGTTGATTTGCCTTATGTCTTTGAAAATTTTGGAGTTCTCTCATCCCTAATTTTAGAATACTCATGAAAGTTTTTTTTTTTTTTTTTTCTTTTTTGGCACTCTACTTAAAAAATCCATCTGAAAATTGTTGAATCAGTAATACATCTTATTTAATATTAATTATCTATTAAAATATTATATCCTTATATATCTTAAACCTAGTCCTTTGCTTTAAAAAAAAAAAAAAAAAAAGAATTTTTAAAAATTCTTAAAAAAAAAAAAAAAAAAAAAAAAAAAAAATTGCACCATTTTCACACTTTGTATTTTTTTTACAACAAAATGTGAAAAAGAGAAAAAAGTAAACACAGCATGTGGTATAAATAAAGTTATTGCAGTAGAAATGATATGAAGCATTAAATAAATAAAAAGAGTTAATTTGCTGTTGGATAAAATAAACAATCTGGAGTGCCGTAAATGGATCATATAGCTAAGATGATAAGATTGACTTGCAGTAAAATTAAAAAATAAAGGAAGGATGAATAAGTAAATGTAACGTTCTTACTTAGTGATGAGAAAACACATTGAAGAGACAGCAGTTACAAAAATCTTCTTTATTCGTTGATTCACTTGAGAGGTGGAAGGCAATTAGGATAAGTAGGTCACCGTACACATTTAAAAAAAACATTCCATGTAGCATTATTAAAAACTTGAAGTAATTCCATGATAAAACTGAATGCTGGCTAAAGCTGGTTAAAATCCTTTCTTAGAGAATGTCTCGAAGATACAAAGTCCAAATTCGAAAAAGCATAAAATTAAATTCCATTGGCGATCTGCGACAAACTTTTACTTATTAAATGAGCACCTTAGAATAACATGATCGCTGAAACACGTTCGCAATCCTTCAAACAGGCACTAGGCCCGATTTGAAAAAGACAAATCACATTGTCAAAAATAATACATATTAAAACTTTCGTAAATCTTAAAATCTGTTAAAAAACTGGTTGCATTGATATATATACTTAATAAAAGGGGTTTACAAAACTACCTCCAGAAGTGATTTAAATCTATTTGTTAAATTAAAATTGCGTATGAACTGTAGAACGAATGACAGCAAGGAAAAAACGAAACTACGGTCAAAAGACAAGAGGAGACACACCTCCAATATGACGCGGTCGTGTTTCTAAAAATAGAACAGAGGAAGGGGAATATCTGAAATCAAAAGTTCTGTTACTTGCGGTAAAAAAAAAAAAAAGAAAAAAAGCGATTTGAACGATGTTTTGCGTTGAAAATAAATAGTTTAAAACGTGAGATAATAATGCTGCATTACAATTTAAAAAATAAATAATAAATGTGATTGCTACATCACACAGCAGACTTTCTGAAAAATTGAAAACTGAATAATCAAAATTTTGGAAAGTAAATGTACAATGATAAGTATAACATTTACATATATTTGTAACCTATGGAAAAAAAGTTCTTGGATTAAAACAAAAAAATTAATATGAATTTCAATAAATAACCAATATCTATCAGTCTGCAATATCATTTTATTTTTTAGATTTAGGATATGCCAGTGTTAACTTCTATACAGTTCAATTAATACCAGAATATCATGTAATTAATGTATTTAATTAAAAAAATTACTTTTTCAGCTGCTTCAGGACTATTAAGATTTTTCTCCATATCGGCAAACTTCTTCCAGTATCCATAACAATATGGGTAATGCTGAAAAAATTCCTGAAAGGCCAGTCTTGCCGCTTCTATGTTGTTCTAAAGCCAAGGAAAAAGATTATTAACATTAATAATAAAAATGATGTAACTCTGACTCAAGATACAATTTATTCAAATAAAATGTAAAGAACTGTTACATACAGGGATGAGATTGAGAAAATGTAAAAACAGAAAACTGCATGAAGAAAACATTCAAATGATGTTCTATGAAATAAATAAACAACTATTAAATATTCAGGGTTCCCAGCAAAACATGACTGGCAAATTCCCTGACAAAATCTCAAACATTCTCTGACCAAATGGCATACAACAAAATTTGCTACTTATTTTCGAATTCTTTGTCAAAATTAGCGATTTTTTTCTGCAATCGTTCTACAAATTTCTTGATTTAATTTTTTTTTCGCAATTGTTTAATGAATTTTGTGATCCCCCCCCCCCTACCCCCGAGATTTTTTGATGAATTTTGTGTCATTTTTCATTTTTTCTCAGAGACTTTTCCATGACTTTAATATATTTGTAAATTCCTTGACTTTCCATAATGCTGGGAACCCTGTATGCACCATCAATAGAAAAAGGGTCAATGTCCATTTTTAGCATTTTGTGAAAAACTTGAAGTTTTAAAAAATTCTCTGAATAACCGAAAAAAAAAATTTCAATGCAGATTGAATCAAAGGATGATATTGCCATTGATTTATTTCTGTTGCATCAAAGATTATTGTGAAGTAGTTTGTGGACAAAAATAATATTTATTACATATGTATTAAAGGGAAGACATTAGGATTTTTTTTTTTTTAAATTACTAAGGGGTTATGGCCCCTACAAACTATGTCCATCAACCCCCCACAGACCCTGCAGGTTCTAAAAATAAGCTAATTTGTCCAGTTTAAAAATATTACCTGATTACGGAAGATTGAAAAACATAATCATGATTAATGGCAATCTTCTGTAATGGGGTTGCTATTCATTCCATTTTGTCTGGAGATTTTTCCATTTCGAAAGACACATCCAATGCTGTCGCAACTGAAATTAATTTGTCTGTGCAATAAAATTAATTTGTACAAAGTGATTACCGTATATACTTGCATATAAGCCGATCCCAAATTTGAGAGGAATGGCACACTGAATATTAGTACTCAAAAAAGTTCATCTTATCTAACTCCAGAATTGCAAAAAAATTTCTGATATTAAATAAAGTAAAGATTAGTTTTTTTAAATACTGGTACTGAGTCTGCTATTTCTCTCTAATTTGGAGTCCACTTATATGCAAGTATATATACAGTATGTAAAAAATGCTGCTGTCTCCCAGACTTTTAAAATGCCGAAAAAAAAGTTTTCTTTTAGAAGGTATATGAAAATAGTTTTTTTGTTTTTAATATGTACATGCAAATTTTTCGACTGAAAAGTGTTTGGAAATATTATTTATGCTTTTCAAAATCTGGCAATAGTAGATAAAAATGGCTATTTCAAACTATGTATTAAATCTCTATTCAGATAATGGAATTTTGAATATTTTTTTTTTTTTTATTTAGATAAATTAAAAAAAAAAAAAAAAATGATTGGACACTGCATACGAAAATCTAATCAAGTGTATAATAACAAGTCACAATGTCTAACACGGTTTGCAATAAAAATCCTTTGCATAGTCAGGGTTGATTTAATTGCCACATTACCATACATTTTGGCATGATGTTGACATAATGAAAAAGTAACCCCCTTTTTCAATTCCTACTATTAGTTCCAGGGTTCGTAAATATCATGATATTTTCGAAAATATCAAAAATATCCGATATTTTGATATATATCCGATATTTTCGATATATATCCGATATTTTCAAAGCAGCCAACTTACCGCTGATAATAAATGTTTTCAAGCATAATATAGATTAGAAACTAAAATATATTGCACTAAACATGAAAACTTAATCAAAGAATATTCTAAAAATGCATTTTTCTTTTTATTTTCTGTTTTTTTTTTTTTTTTTCACTTAGAACAAAATTGAAGATGAACTAATTAAAAACAGTAACAATTTGCTTCAAATAAAAAAAAAAAAAAAAAATCAAAAATTTTAAATACAAAAAAGTTCTTTTACTTGAAAAATTTTAACATAAATGTAAGTATAAAATATCTTATTTCGTATTTTCTAACATGTTGTATAGTTTAAACTAAACTGGACCAAAACATGAGAAAAGATTCCTTTCTAATGAAACTGTATATAACTGCTTATTTAAGTTAGTCAATTAATCTTTCAATGGTTGTTCTGAATTAATTATGTCCCACATAATTATTAGTTCAACATTTTAATAATAAAAGCTTCAAAAATATATTTATTTTCTTTTTTGGCTAAAAAAGTCACATCCAGAAGAGACAAAAGTTCTTTATCTACAGATTCATAGTCAATAACAGTTGAAATTACGAATTACGACTGAAAATATCAAAAATATCTTGCACACATTCATATTTTGAAAATAAATATCAAATGCAGAAAATATTAAACATCTTGATATATTGAAAATAAATATCAAGTAATATGAAAATATCAAAAATCTTGATATTTTGAAAATAAATATTGGATATATATCCATTGATATATATCGACGAACTCTGGCTATATATAAAGAATTATCAAAATTACATTTTATCTTTCAATGGCTGTTCTGAATTAACTGTCTAATATAATTATTAGTTCTACATTTAAAAATAAATGTTTCAAACATAAAGCTTGGAAAAGATTTGTTTTCTTCTTTTCCTAAAAAAGTTACTGCCAGAGGCAAAAGTAAATTATCTACAGAATGATATAGTCAATAACATGTGGAAATTTCATTTACACTTGCTTTGAATGTGGAAAATATCAAAATTATCTCACATGGTGATATTTTGAAAATAAATATCAAGAATTTGAAAATATCGAAAATATCAAAAATCTTGATATTTTAAAAATAAATATCGGATATATATCAAGATATATATCATGATATATATCCATTGATATATATCAACGAACCCTGATTAGTTCACATTCTCCCTATATTTATATATTTATATATCTTGTTCAAATTTTCAATCATTAATAAAACACTTATTATTTATCCTATCAAATTGAAATAATTTTTTTTTAAACTTTTACTGGATGACAATTGATGTTAATACAGTTTTTTCAAATATTAATTAATTAAATTTTAGTTTTGCATGGGAAACAAAATGGCGACCATTGGCTATTGAAGCATATAATGCATCTTCATTTCTATAAGGGGGGTTACCATAGGGAGGACCCTGTTCTGTCGCCAAATACTGCCAAGTTTGTCACCAACTTGGCAACATATCACCAAATTTGGCAGCCAAAATGAGTTGCCAAAAGTGACGGCAACTTGGCGATATCTCTAATATTTCACCAAATCCCCATAGAGTTCCATTGTAAACCTACTTGCTTATAGAAAATCAACAAATTGAGATATTTTAATGCAACAAAAACTAATATTAGCTTAAGGGATTATATTAAATTTTTCTTTGACGACCTAAGTAGGAATTGACTGTAAAAACAAAATTTTTATATTACTTGTTTTAAAATAAAGATAGTTATCTAAGTGATTGATGATCAGAGAAATGATGATTTTGGATATTAGCTCTTTAAAAAAAAGATCAGATACTGCATATGAAAATCTAATCAAGTGTGTAATAGCAAGTCACAATGTCTGATACGGTTTACAATACAAATCTTTTGCATGGTCAGGGTTGATATAAATGGCACATTACCATACATTTTGGCATGATGTTGGCATAACGAAAAAGTACCCCATATTTTTAGAATAGAGATAGATATCTATCACTATTATAAAGTAATTGATGATCAGAAAAATGATTTTGGATATTGGCTCTTTTCTAGCAATGTACAGTAATAAGAATGTTTTAATATTTTATCTTATTAATAATTAATAAACAATACAAACATTTATTGTTTTTTCAATAAATGTGCCAGAACAATTTAAAAATACAGTAGATATCCGTTACAACGAACTCCACGGGACCGCTAAAATATTTCGTTGTAACGGAATTACTCCTATTTATCTAATGAATTACATATACATGTAAACTAATTATGCAAAATAAACTGACCTTTCATTATAGAAGTTTTAAATGGAAGACTAGTTAAATTAACATAGAAAAAAGTTAGTAAAATAAAATTCAATATTAAAAATACAAAATTACCGACTAAACTTTATTTAGTAGCACATTATTGCAGAAAATCTGCGATTCAGTTTGTACAAAGGAATGTGTAATTGATGATAGCAAAAAGGTGTGCAACAATCATCTGGAACATTCTTTCGATGAAAAACAAAAGCACGCATTTTCTCCAAGCATGAGAAAGCTCCCGAAGCGGTAACTTTTGAATCGTCGGTGATGACATAATCATCATCATCACTGCTTTCGTAATTTTGTCGGTCTAATGCACTTTTAATGGACAAAATGATAACTTCACCAGATACTTCAGAGCATATTTGAATATTGTCATCAACAGATAAGAAATCCTCCAAATCCACCTGATCAGGGACTGATGTTAATTTTTTGACAGCCTTCCAAATTGTGTGTACCTCAGAGGATTCATCGAAATCTAAAATTTCCGATTCATTTTCTTCGGTCTCAGTTAACCTGTTAACCAGGCATGTTTCCAACAGTTACAAATTGTTTTCTGGCTAATTTCTTGTAACGAACCAGAGATCATTTCAAAAAAGAAAAAAAGAGCTCAATGAAGATTTTTCGTTGTAATGGAATTCCTAAAACAATGCACTTCGTTAAATTGGAATTTTTAATACATTAAGGTTAATGCAATTTGAAAAGGGGATTTGTCAAATTTCGTTGTAATGGAATTTGTTGTAACGGAAATCTACTGTACATAAAAACAAAAGGAATATATTCAAGACTTTAAAAACGCACATATTCAATAAATGTGCTAAAACAATTTAAAAATACATAAAAACAAAAAGATTAAATTCTAGACTTTAAAAAAGCACATACAACTTAATTGAAAAATTAATAAATGATCATTTAACCACAATTAACTCTCATATATGCCCAATAGTATGTTTCTAATATGAAAGTACTATTTAATATTAGTGATGTAACGAATAGTGATTTGGCCGAATAGCCGAATACCGAATATTCGGCCAAGTTTTAGGCCGAATACCGAATATTCGGCGGCCGAATACTGACTTTAATATAAATGACTTTTATTTTAATTGTTTAATTTTTTTTTAATTTTAAAATAAAAAATTAAATTAAGGACTAATTGAAATTAATTTTTTGTTTGAGTTTTCAAAAATCATAACAGCTGAATGTATTTTTTGTAATACTTTAAATGTCTTAAAAAATACTTTAAAGATAACATATGACTTTTAAAAATGTAAATAATAATTTAATTCATAATTTTTTATTTAATCCATAGATAGTTCTAGTAATTTATATATATATACTATCTAAAATAGAACTCATTACCTCTGTAAAAATGAAACTTTTTTTATTTTAGTAAAATCCTTTCACCCTCTAAAAATAAGAACTTGCATGTGTCCTCTATCTTTTTATATCCTTTTTCATGCAACTTAAACTTAGTAAATTTACACTCTGTATGTAAAAAAAAAAAAGTTATTTTCTTAAAATATACTTATTCATTCCATTAAAATATTATATGTTCTTTTCTGCTACCAAGATATACTTTTCTCTTTTCTTTCTCTCAAAATTGACAAGCCCCTCATAATACTTCCTCCACCCCATATTTCAGAATGAGATCTTTTTCTTATAATAATCAATGTAATTTAGGCATAATTTTTTAATATTGTTTGTCGAAAATATTTAAAATCATATTTTGTTTTGATTTTCTGGAACATATCTAACCAAATATCTTAAAATATTCGGCCAAATATGCCACTATTCGGCTACAGGTATTCGGTCAAATGTCTTACTATTCGGCCGAATATCTGTTCAATATTCGGCCGGCCGAATATTCGGCAAAAGGGCCGAATAGGCCGAATACCGAATAGTGGCCGAATATTCGTTACATCCCTATTTAATATTAAGGTAGCTCTCCCCTCCCCCCTCACTTACTGTCCTAACATTTTAAATTTATTGCCAAGTTCTTCACAAATAATTTTCTTAGCTGGCACTAGTCAAACATGGTTCATTGCTGATGCCGTTGTGCTATAACCAGTGGTCGGAAGAACTACTTTATTTTTGTAGCAAACTACAACTACTTGTTTTAAAAAGTAGCAACTACAAACTATTTTTTTAAAGTAGTCACCTACTTCGTTACTATTAGATTTTGTCAAATCTAAACTTGAAATTGAGGACATGGATTAAATATAATACAACAGTCCCTCGTTATATTGCGTTTGCCGGGATTACACACTGCCTATAATTGCTACAGAGGGAAAAAAAAAAAAAGACATGAGAAATTAAAATGTATACCTTTATTTTAAATTAACATTCCTTTTAGACAAAAACAAATTTGATTAACCTGCATTTCATTCTTCAGTATATAAGGCAGTTGTCAGTAATTACCCTGATTCCAGGAAAATTCCTGATTACTTAAAAATTATCCAAATCTTATTCAATTTTTGTACAAAATAAATGCTTTAAGATTTAGACAAAAAGACACCAATATTCACACCAAAGATTAAAACTTACCTATAATAGTTTTTCCAATGTTAAGACATTTTTATTTATAGAGAATTATTAGCGATTTTACAACTAAAAAAAAAAAAAAAAAAAATTAAAAAAATTATACAAGGATTGGAAAATTTGTAATTTGACTTCATTTTTCTCAAAGGTTACAGAAAAACAAAAAGCGCCCAAGTCGCAATCTTGTAAAATAGTCACTAGGGTACCTGAGGTTGATATTTTTTATTGTATGTTTGTACTTTCTTCATTTTGGTTATAGTTTTTTTTATGATGATAGTTTCATTTTCAGAACCGGTTCCAAAAGGGAAAGTATCCCCATATAAAAAATCTATAACCAAAATCGAAAAAATACAAACACACAATAAAAGTTATCGACCTCAGGTACCCTATTGTCCGACTACTGGTTTGCTATCTTTAATTCTTTATTGCATATCTGATATTTCCTATTATTATTACCTGCGCTACTCGCTGGTAAGATTATTATAACTATTAATTGCTATGGATTCTAACATCTTATGGCCGATCTCGCTAAACCCAGAATTCTTGCAAGCCGGAATATTGTTATGTGTTAGTCATATGGAAATAATGGTTTAAAGAAAGAGAGAAAGGGTTGAAGATATCAATATAGTTTATTTAAACACAGTATTCCACTAATACATTAGATTAGAGCTATATGCTTTATGATTTCTAAAATGAGCCAATACATGTCTCTTTGCCATATACATAATGACTTGTCATCATAATTAAACACCTTAAATATAATAACACAAGTTATAGAATAGAATGCGAAACGCAAAGGGATGTGCAGCGGGAGTTAACGTTAGGCTAATAAATGAAATTGCTCGAAATACTAAAAGGATTTATCCACTTACCCCAATACTGCTTGGCTGATGTCATCTCTAGAAATCCAAACACTGATTTTTTTTAACTTAAGTTTAAAAAACTTAGCTCTACAGTGAGCTCTCTATGTTATCTTTTTTTTGAGAACGCTCAAATCTCCGATAGCCCTTATTTTTTTCATGTTCCCTCTTTTTCTTCAGCGTCCCTGCTTTCCTAAAATTTTATGCCCCCCTCAGAATTTCCAATCAGAGCTCTTTCGGTACCTAACTGGATACTCATTTACAATAAGCCTCTAGCCATTGGACACTTTCACCCTTCATGTCTCATATTGCATATTATTATCCCCCTTTTACTATAATTTTGATATAAACTTTCAATTTCCCCTTTTTTTTTCTTTTGCCAGACCCCTGCATCCTGTCGGTAAATATCAAAGGGTTTCGCGGCTTATTCGCGATGCCACATGCACATGTTTTCTTGACCATAAATATCTGGGGAACGTTCGTGCATCACTGATTTTTATAAAAACCCCTTTTACACAACTACGACTAGCCCCGTTTCTACATAACACCTTTTTATACCCTTTTATTCGTAATTCTTACAATATATCCGAAATTTCTTTCGTAATGCGTTAACTTGCACCTGGGAATTTCTCTGTTGTATTTTCTACATGCGAGATCTACACACAGATTCTTGTTACACGAATAATTTCTATGCATATAGCTTACCCTTTTATATTAATATAAAGCCATATTTATATCCTTTCATTTCGTTTATTCATTGCCACATATTTGCAGCTTTGTATGGGGAATTTCTTCCTTTCTTAACCTGTAGCCTTATTTTTGTTGACCGCTTCTTGCAGCTGTTCTTTTTGACTTAGACCAAGTCGCCAAGTTTTATTTTCGAGGCTAAAATGAACGTAGTTTATATCTGTTTCTTTCCTTCTTTGATTATTTTTGCTGTGGTTATTTCCACAATAATACCTCGTCCTTAAAAAAAAAAACGACAAAAAAAAAAAAAAATTGTTTAAGTCCCGTCTAATTAACGTAAGACATCCCCTTGCTTTTCTACTTACTTAATGCATAAAATAATCATTACATTTTAAATATACATATAATAAACACATAGAATAAAGAGATAATAATAATATAATAATAATAGTGATTAATATGTCAGAAAAGTTATAATAGAGTTGTAGTTCTTCTGGCCTAGATAGAAAGAGTGTTTATTTTGTCTGATCGGGAAACAGGAATGCATCAGTATATGGTGCAGTGCTAGTAGAGGTAACGATGAATATTAGTCAGACGTATTTGACTTACATTAGCTTTATTCATCAATAATTTAAAAAATAAATAAATAAATACTCTCCTTTTTTTTTTTTTTTTTTTTTTTTAAACCGAAAGAAGAAGAAAAATGTGTTGTCGTTTCCCGATGAGATGAAACACTCTATCTGGACCTGCAACAACAGGTGATTAGTGTTGCCAGAGTAGTTATTAGCAAGCAGATGATAAATAGTGCAGACCCTATCAGTTTTAGTAAAAACATTGGTGTTTGCAGTTTTGGTAGCTGAAACCAGTCCCATATACTGCTTGCCGTTTGCGAACTCTGCACTTGCGTATAATTTAAGTTCAATTGCAATAGTTCAACAGAGGGTTCGTCGAGACACATTTTGAATGTGCGACATTGCATCAGAGTAGAGGATTTTAAGCAAAGTTTTTCTGTGGAACATTTCACATCTGCATGGAACTTAATTACTTGAAGTGTAGGTTCAGTTTTTAAATAAATTGCTTTTGTGTGCACATTCGTTTGCTGGAAGTGCACAGTTACAGTGCCAGGTTGACAGGAACTGTACGCTTTGATTGTTAGTCTGGCCAACACAGAACAACTGTGACATCCACTCGTTTGAATTGAGTTTTCTTCCATTTGTGGGCATACATTTGTAGTGTGTAACGTTAATTTAAGATTAGAAAAATGTAATTGCACACGAACAGCGGAGGACATTATTAAACTCGATTGTAACTTAACATCTTTAATTTGGAACAAGTGGATATCTCGTTGAATTGGAAGTGCATATTCTTGTGTGGCTTGAAGTCGTGCAATACTATCAGGAGCGTGAATGCAGCGTAGTCTGTCTTCAAAATAATCACAGACGGACATTGTGGGGTCGAATATGAAATCCGTTGTAAATGATGTGTTGGCTTGAACAGCCCCTACCATGTTTGCTTTAGGGATGTTACGCTCACTTGCTGGTGCAAGAAATGCTTCGTTAGGACGCCCCACTCTTTGTATTAGTTTGTCTTGTATGTGAAGTTGGGGCTGGTCGTACGCCCCTAGTATGGTAATTTTGATACCGCTATCTGTTATGGCTGTATCTGATAATAGCAATCTGGACATAGTGTTGTTTTCAACGTGGGTAACTGAGATTTGATACTGGCATGAGTGTCCACGGATTTCAGATACCTCGTAGGTGTTGATGAGCTGTGGTTCGTACCACACTCGATGAAAATTGCATGAGCTTCTGTGGAGAAGTGCACAGCCCACACCAAGACCCCCTGGGCTACAAGCAGAAAATCCTGGAAATTCTCTACTTTCTGGTGTTTCAGCTTCGAATTTTAGACCTTCTTTACCTAAACTGCGCTTAATGCAGTGTACGGCTCTGCCACAGTATTTGTTAAAAATGCAGGATATTTGGCTAAGTTGTTTGCTTTTAACTGGAAACGTAAAGTAAAGTCGTTCCTTGTGAAAGGTGCACAGCACTTCCTCTAATTTTAATTTAAAAAAAAAAAAAAAAAAAAATACTCTCCTTTTTTTTTTTTTTTTTTTTGAAGATATCAATATAGTTTATTTAAACACAGTATTCCACTAATACATTAGATTAGAGCTATATGCTTTATGATTTCTAAAATGAGCCAATACATGTCTCTTTGCCATATACATAATGACTTGTCATCATAATTAAACACCTTAAATATAATAACACAAGTTATAGAATAAAATGCGAAACGCAAAGGGATGTGCAGCGGGAGTTAACGTTAGGCTAATAAATGAAATTGCTCGAAATACTAAAAGGATTTATCCACTTACCCCAATACTGCTTGGCTGATGTCATCTCTAGAAATCCAAACACTGATTTTTTTTAACTTAAGTTTAAAAAACTTAGCTCTACAGTGAGCTCTCTATGTTATCTTTTTTTTGAGAACGCTCAAATCTCCGATAGCCCTTATTTTTTTCGTGTTCCCTCTTTTTCTTCAGCGTCCCTGCTTTCCTAAAATTTTACGCCCTCCTCAGAATTTCCAATCAGAGCTCTTTCGGTACCTAACTGGATACTCATTTACAATAAGCCTCTAGCCATTGGACACTTTCACCCTTCATGTCTCATATTGCATATTATTGCATCCCCCTTTTACTATAATTTTGATATAAACTTTCAATTTCCCCCTTTTTTTTTTCTTTTGCCAGACCCCTGCATCCTGTCGGTAAATATCAAAGGGTTTCGCGGCTTATTCGCGATGCCACATGCACATGTTTTCTTGACCATAAATATCTGGGGAACGTTCGTGCATCACTGATTTTTATAAAAACCCCTTTTACACAACTACGACTAGCCCCGTTTCTACATAACACCCTTTTATTCGTAATTCTTACGATATATCCAAAATTTCTTTCGTAACGCGTTAACTTGCACCTGGGAATTTCTCTGTTGTATTTTCTACATGCGAGATCTACACACAGATTCTTGTTACACGAATCATTTCTATGCATATAGCTTACCCTTTTATATTAATATAAAGCCATATTTATATCCTTTCATTTCGTTTATTCATTGCCACATATTTGCAGCTTTGTATGGGGAATTTCTTCCTTTCTTAACCTGTAGCCTTATTTTTGTTGACCGCTTCTTGCAGCTGTTCTTTTTGACTTAGACCAAGCCGCCAAGTTTTATTTTCGAGGCTAAAATGAACGTAGTTTATATTTGTTTCTTTCCTTCTTTGATTATTTTTGCTGTGGTTATTTCCAAAATGCTGTGGTTATTTCCACACTATGCAAAAAAAAAAGAAAAAAAAAAAAAAAAGAAAAAAAAAATCATTTAAAAATATTAAAATGAGAGCTAGAATACTCTATGCAATCCTCCCATAGAATTAATATTTGCTTGAGTGTTTCTTTCTGTAACTAGTGTGGTCTCTTAAGAGCTCACTTCAGTCATGGAAAGAAAGGAAAATGATAATGTTAAGTCTATGGGGGCGTTATTTTTAAATTTCTTGCTTGCATTTTAATATTTTTGAATGATTTTTTTTGCACAGCATAGCTGAGGACGATCTACAATTGGGCTAATTTTTACTTTTTTGACTTTGGTTTCAGATTAAAAAAAAAAAAAAGAATTACTTTCACTTTCAGAACCAGTTCTGAAATTGAAACTATCCTAATATGAAAAATCTATAACCAAGATCGAAAAATTAAAAACTAGCCCGGTTGTAGATCATCCCCAGCTATTAAAAAAAAAAAAAAAAAAGATTCAAAAATATTAAAATGAAAGCGAGATGTTTGAAAATAATGCTCCCATAGACTTAGCATTTCATTTTAATAGATTTTTTTTTTTGCATAGGCTAGCTGAGGACAATCTACAACAGGGCTAGTTTTTACTTTTTCGATTTTGGTTATAGATTTTTTATATGGGGATAGTTTCAATTTCAGAACCAGTTCCAGCTGGTTCTAAATTTTTTTTACCTGAAATTAAAATCGAAAAAGTAAAAACTAGTCTGGTTGTAGATTGTCCTCAGCTATCCTATGCAAAAAAAAAAAAAAAATCATTCAGAAATATTAAAATCAAAGTGAGAAATTTGAAAATAACGCCCCCATAGACTTAACATTAGTGCTTCAGATGCGGGAAAAAAAGAAGACGATAATGTTAAATCAATGGGGGTGTTATTTTCAAATTTCCCGCTTTGATTTCAACAATTTTGAATGACTTTTTTTTTTTTGTATAGCACAGCTGAAGACTATCTACAACTGGCTAGTTTTTACTTTTCGATTTTGGTTTCATATATTTTTTTAAAAATTACTTTCACTTTCTGAACCGGTTCTGAAATTGAAACTCTCCTAATATAAAAAAAAAAAAACTATAATTAAAATCGAAAAAGTAAAAACTAGCCCAGTTGTATATCGTACTCAGCAATTCAATGCAAAAAATCATTAAAAAATATTAAAATCAAAGCGAGATATTTGAAAATAATGCTCTCATAGACTTAGCATTAGAGTTTTTCCACGTGACTAACACGGCGTCGAGCCCATACTAGTCACGGGAAGAAATAAAAAACCTAATGCTAAGGCTAAACGTTATTTTCAAATATCTCACTTGCATTTTAATATTTTTAAATGATTTTTTTTTTCTTCTTGGCATAGGACAGCTGAGGTCTACTTCTAACCAGGCTAGTTTTTATTTTTTCGATTTTTATTATAGATTTTAGGATAGTTTCAATTTCAGAACTGGTTCCAAAAGTGAAAGAAATTAAAAAAAAAAATAAAAAAATAATCTGAAAACAAAATCAAAAAAGTAAGAACTAGCCCAGTTATAGATCATCCCAGCTGTCCTATCCAAAAATAATTATTTTAAAATATTAAAATGCAAGCGAGATATTTGAAAACGACATTTTCCCCCATAGACTTAACATTAGCGTTCTCTTTTTCTCATGTGACTAGTGTTGCCTCTTCGCTCTCGTCATAGTCACCTTGAACTGAAAACAATTGCAAGTCACCATTTAGTCATCTGTAACAAATTTGCCTCTAAAAGTTTAACTGTTAAAGAAAGTTATCTTACCTCTTGTTCAATATAATGGAGCAGATAAGTCCAACCAGCAAAATCTGATGGATTATCTTTTACTACTTGCCAATATTTTTCTAATTCAGATGCTTTAGATTCACTATCACCTACATATAAAGATTTTGAATTTAATATGAATAAATGCTAAAATATCTTTCAGCAATCTTTTTCATACTTCTCAACAAAGTAATTTTTTTTTTAAGCTTAGTAAAATCTACAATTATATCAGCTTATCTATAATAATTAGTAATAATATAATTTTCAAGAATACAATAATAGAATGTTTTTAGCCCAAAATAGTACTGAGTCTAGAATTAACAAGTAAAAATTAAATTTAAAAAATCAAAAAACCTGGCTGCGTAAAAAGCGAACTAATTATTTCTCACCAATGTGAAACTATTTTTTATATTACTTACCTATTTTTTTATTTACTTGAATTGATGACTTTTAAGTTGAGTTTAATTGTTAGTTCCTATCTATAAACACTCTTTTGATGAGGCCTATAGATGTCTATGAAGGTTAGAGTTACGGTAAAGCTAGAGATCCTACCTATACAACTTCCAGGTTGTGTAATATTTAACCCTCCGTCTACCAGACGGGTCCATTGGACCCGACAGGTACATACAAAATATTCATTCAAACCAGAAATACTGAACACACATACTGAACGTTCACACACACATACTCAGCACATACTGAACGTTCTATGCATGCCCTGTGTTTTTGTAAATGAGCCTCGAATTTTTATGAATTTATATTAATTTATTGAATGAAAATCTTTCCGTACGAACTAAGGAGCACCCATTATAGTGACTGCCTATTTAATTTCTGGCATTTAGATATATAAGTTTCAATTCTGAGCAGCAGTTCCTGAGAAATCATACATCATCTGTTCACAGGCTATCAAAGCCTGAGAGCTAATGTGTCCGCAGGCCCTGAATGTATTTACATAAAGTGATAACTCTTGATAGAAATATCAGATTTGCTTCAAAATTTTAGATATAAGTTCCTTCTTATAAGGTGCTTTCCTGATTAGCTTTGGGGGTTCATTGGTTAAATATAAAGGGGGTAATGGGGTGCACCCCCCCCCCCCCTTTAATTTAGATAAATGGGATTTTCATGCAGAATTATCCAATTTGCTTGAAATCTGGTATACCAGTTTATTCTGATAAGGCACTTCCCTGATTAGATTCAGAGGTTCATTAGTTAAGTATAATGGGAGAAACGGAGGTTAATCCCCCCCCCCCCCCCTAGTTCAGATAAATGGGTTTTTCATGCAGAATTATCAAATTTGAAATTTGGTATGCTGGTTTATTCTGATAAGGTGCTTCCCTGATTAGATTTGGAGGTGCATTTCATTGGTTAAGTAAAAAGGGGGGAACGGGTTAATCTTAACTAAAGGGTTTTTTTTTTCTAGATTTCTTTATTTTTAGAGGGGCATTATCCTTTGAAATAAGAGATAAATTTTAGGTGTATAAGATTGATCTTCATGTATTAGTTCTACAGCTTTATTTTTTAAACCTTTTTCATTTCCACATTTATATTTTTCAGAGAAAAATGACAATTTAAATTGAGGATCAACAGCAGTTGTGATAAAATAATGAAAATGTTCTTGGATTTCGGTTTTGTATCCTGCTAATTTCACAAATGTGAATCCTTTTTCCAGTTCACTTTTTAATGTCCCTTTCATTGTACCACAACCAAAAGGATTGGAATTTTCTTTTTCCAAAAAAGGCAGCAATGTTTTAATTGATGGTATTACTTCTAATATGATCTATTCATTAAAGCTCATCAATATAATGATTACTCTGAATAACAATTACACTTCCTAGTAATTGTCACTGAACTATGGTTAAATTTTTTTATCTTACTTTCAGCAGTATAAAGGCAAAGAGGCTGCTTTAATTCATGCAATTTTTTCAACATACATTTTGAGTTTCATCTTATGGTTAATTACAATTTATTACTCTGATGATTAATTTTTTTTAATTCAGACAAATGCAACTGGACTTTTTCAAAATTTGAGCATGCGACTACGGAGTGGTTAAAATGCCACACAATGTTTTTAGCTATAGTTAATATGTCAGAAATAGCATGCTGGGACCAGAAATCCGATTTTATTATAAGCTGCACATTGTGAATAGTGCAAGCTACACTTTTATTTTTGAAAGACAGATTTCAAGTATCAGAATGAATTAGAAAATTGAAGAATCAGTTTTAATTTCACATTCGTTAATTTTATTTTTTTTTGCGTCAATTTTTTTTTTTTTTAATTTAAATAATGCTACTGTTTTAAATTTTCAAAAATTGCCTTTAAAAGGTTCATAATAAAATTTCAAATTTAATTAATTTTAAATTTTTTAAAAAGTTAATTGAAAAATATATGATTATATGCTCAAGAAGTATGTAATTATATTTACACACATACAGACATGTTATTCTAAGCTCACTTCATGTGCACATTGATAGTTCTTTCATATACACAACTACTCAGCCTCGGTTACTCGGTAGAGTAGTAAATGGCCAAGTATTCGGTACTTGGCCAAAGTGTTACTCGGTGCCCCCCCCCCCCCCCCCCCCCCTAGTTAGAAGTGAAACTTCTTAGGTTCTAGAAAAAAACAATTGATTTTATGTATTCTCTTTGCATTTGTTGGGGATTTTATTATTTCAGGATTAGGAAATGGTTAACTTTCATGACATCCAGCCGAATTTATCCTACCGTGTTTAAAGAAGTTTCACCTCAAATTTTTTTGAGAAAGTGGAAAAAAAAAGTATGGTCTGATTCATCCGGTTAATCGGAGTTCAGATAATCAACGCTCTACTATATATACAAAAATTTTTATTAAATTTTTTAAAGTATTTGTTTTACACTTTGACCGAATATTCGATATTCGGCGAAATTCCCGCTTCAGTCAATTCCCAGTACTTGGATGATGCAAATCATCTCAACTTTACTTTTATAGCAAGTTATTTATTGTTACTGAAAAGAAATGATTAGAATAGGAAGAGAAAAAAAAAACCCTCAAAAAATTGTTTTGAAAATTTGAACACTGTAGACTGTATTGGATAAAGATACATGAACTTTGTACACTTGGGGAGCAAACAAATGAAATTTTCAGTGGGTGGCAGAAGGATGGTGGAATTTGTGGAAATTTTAAAACAATGGAAGTCTGCTGAAAGGAACAGATGGAAAATTTTAAGGTACAGTAAACCCTCGATTTAACGGACTAATTGGGACTAAGATGTGTCCGTTAAATCGCAAAGTACTATTTATGATATTATTTTGTTATAATTATAGTACATATATATATTATTACGTACTTGTAATTACATATATTATTACAGTGCAAATTACACATATATATAATATATATATACAATATATACATGTATTGTATATATACAATATATGCATATATATATATATAAACACAATACATTACTTTTAATAATACAATATTGGTAATGAAATACAAACGAATTAACACATATGCAACTTTTATGCATGCATAGAACGAAAAGCATATCACATGGCCGCATAGGTCGCCAGCATCATTGCACATGCTTAGAACGAAAACCACGCTGCAGTGAGAATCAAAGCGCACGCTTTCGGCGTTTCACGTTCTTTCCTCTTTAAGGTTTCGTTCATTTGACCACGAGACATTGTGTTGCCACAGATATAATAAATATTTTTTTATTTTACCGAGAAATCGCTTTTTAAAAATAGTAAAAAGAAATGCTTTGTCGTTGTTCATTGCTTGATTTTTTACATACAGAAGCTTAAAAGAGGGTTGCGTGTTGATTCTCAAGTAGGGGAGGAGGAAGAGGGGGCAGTAATACTTTTTTTTTCCCCCCGAGGCGTGTTTCATCGTTTTAGAAGCTGTTTTATCATGGAGGCTTCCAGTAAATAATAGTGATAAATAAATATTTGACATTTGTCAAATATAAAAATTTGAAATACGGACGTTGAATTTCAGGTTAGGGAGAGGGGAATAATTTTAAATTAACGATTTTGATTTGTTAATTTAAGGATAAAGTGTTTTAAAAGGAATATTAAACGAAACCCTCTGTGCGATCTGCGATCACACTTACTCACTTGTTTTACTTAAAATTTTTTTTTTTCTTTTTTAATTAGTCCGTTGAATCCGAAGTCCATTGAACCGAGGGTTTACTGTACTATTTGATTACCCCGTCGACCAAAAAACTATCGCCGAACTATGTAAGATTAAATGCTAATAATTATTAGCATTTAACCTGATCATTCATTATAATGAATGATCGTAAATGTCACATTCACTTGACATTAAACTACAAATGTTTGTTACGTCATCAAGTGACATTTTATTTGTATTTTTATTTAATGTTTTACTAATTTTTTCATTCTTTCATTATTTAAAATGAAAATTATGTCAATTTGTAAAATTTGGTGAAATTGGTCGGTGGGATAATCAAGTAGTACTAATTTTAGTATAATTTTTGGAATTTTAAGGACATTCAAAATATTTAGGAAAATTAGGAACTTAATGCGAACCCTGAAAATTTTTGAATTTGACTTTACAAAAAATTGGTGACTATACTAACTAAAGATTCCTTGAATAAATTCACAAAGTACACAATGTTAAACAGAGTAGGCTCAACTAAATTTCTATAAATTATTTAAAATTAAAACTTACAAAAATAATACATTCTGCAGAAGATTAAATGGTTTTTACAAGACATAGTACAATAATTTAACACAATTCATTAATTTCATAGTGCTGTGTGACAAACATCCTTTCCAATTAAAAAGAATTTTAAAATTGATTTAAAATATTTAAATTAAAATCAATAAACTTTTTTTACTTTAAAATTTACCCTTTAAATATTCATTAATTTTCATAAAGTCCGTTTTCAGTTAATTTTTACTTAAAAACAATTTTAATTTATTTTCCTGAAAAGATTGTCAAAAAATTATCAATAATAAAATAAATATCTTAATATTAATACTTTCTGCTGAAATAGAATATTTTTATAATAATTTTCAAATATAAAATTCAAATTACCACCTAACGATCTTTTATTTAAATCTTTATCAATCCGTGTGGCAACAAGTCAAAACAGCCAATCCGCTACTTTCGCACCCAACGCCGATTCGTTTGTAGCGTCATATCTCTTTCTTTGGCATAGGACGGCAACGTGCCAAGAAGGTTGTCTTGTCGCTCCGCAAAAGTTATATTTTTGACCGTTGGGTCGCAATAATAGCCTCATTAATTATCTCCTATTAATTTTAAGTAACCTATTTTATAAAGCACTGATAAAAAGGGTGATATTGTCTGTCTTCTATTATTTGTTCATTAAATATGTCAAGATGTATCAAGACGGTCTACTGCATTGGAAGGTTAATTCAAAGTGGAGCAGAAATGGATAAAGTTTCTTTTGCTTTTTGAAGGAAATTACGAAGTACCTTGAGAATTGAGGTATTCTCGGTCAACAATTACATTCAAAGTGACCAATATCCAACACGATTCGGCGATCATTGTCTGCAGATCAAATGCTAGTGGAATCCTTTTTCTTATCTTCTCCCAAGATGTAATACACGTTGGAGCTAATGAATATGTTTTGTTATTCTCACGAACTTATTTGGATTAACTTTATCCAGATTCCCTATCAGAGAAACTCTTTGAAAAGAATCTCCAGGCTTTGTGTCCTTGCAAATAAGTATAGGATAAATATAGTGCTTTATAGACCGATCTAGGACTTTTTCATATCTTGAACATTACTCTTGGTGATAATTACAATATATGATAATCACAGGTGATGTCAAAATTTTACAATGCGATGTAGAAAATAGCAACAGATTTTATTACTTACAATTGTTAACATCTTTAATGTGTATTTAAAAATGTAAATCTCGTGAAATGTTCAATCAGTTATTTTGGGTAAGTGCACTTTTCCCTCCCCTTCCCCCATTTTAATCAATATAATATTTTAATAAAAGAATTTTGTTTTATTAAGTATATATGTGTTATTTTTATGTGTTTTGATTTATGTGTCTGATAATCCTATCATAATGTGCCAAAGTAATTTATTACAATGAAATCTTAATGAATAAATAAATATAATTATTATACAGCTTATAGAAACATTATTAAGTAGAAGAATACATTTTCAGTATGAATTAATAATTTACTTAAATATATAAGAAAATAAAAAATAGTAAACTTTTTGAAATATAATGTTAACAATTGACACAACATTAAATATATACTTTATATATCACATATATAAACACGATTTCAGGTATGGTGATTTAGTTTATTTACCTGTGGTTCAAGTAAGTTCAATTTCATTGTTATTTATTTTTCACCATGAGGAAATGTTCTTTATATGCTCTTTTGGACATGTGCAATGTACGTTCTTTTGGCCAATTTAATAATAAACTTTCTCCGTTACCATTCATGTTAAAATTGCATAAATGTAGATTCCAAATTTTAATAATTTAAATTTCAAATTCTCTCCTGCCTTTTATTTTCTTTATTTCTTATCTTTTATATAACACATAGCTTAAGCAATCATTATGAAGGTTCCATAAAAAACATCAAACTCTATATTATTAAATGAACGCAAACAGTGCAGAGTAAAAAAGATTATATTAGTCATACATACTTGACTTTTTTGTACGTTCTTCACCCATTTTTGATTTCTTGGTTCTGAAAACATAAAATAAAAATATATAATATACATTAAAACATTTTAACAGTCATTCATAACAGGGTTGTAATTTTAACCGGTCAAAATTGATTTTGACCAGGACACTGGATAAAAGTGGTTTTAACCGTCCAAAATTGGTCAAAAGTGGCCAGAAATGGTCAAAACTGTTAAAAATGGTCTTAATTTTAATAATTATTTTTTCTTTGCAATTAAAAGTAACTTAATAAGTAATAAAAGTAACAGGCAGTTAAAAGAATAATACACTGATAAGTTAAGGAGGCTCATTAGTAAAATATGCTTATGCAATACAATAAGAAAGCTAGATCCATAATTGCCCTATCATTGTTAATAGTGTATCAACAGGGAAAAAAATCATTCTTCCTTTAGCTGTTGATACAGGGGCATCTAAGAAATCTGCCCAGAATTGTTTAAAACTAGCAGCTGATGCTAAAGAAGAGGTAGAAAACAAGTTTGCTTGTAAAGTAAGAAGTTTTGTAAGTGACAATGAAAACAAGATGAAACGCATGAGAGAAGATTTTTAAAATGCATATAGAGACGAAGTGTTTATTTCTTATGGATGTGCTGCACATTACTTGAATCTTGTACTGTAGGACAAGATATTACAAACACAAACAAAGTTAATTCAATAATGAAGCATGTTATTGAAATGAAAAATTGCAGATGAGCATGAAGATAATATTGATAACATTGTTAAAATCATTAACAATGTATACAAAGAAGTAAAACATTTATAAAATCAACTTAAGCCTATTTCCCTTGCTTTAGATAAACTTAAAAAAGAAGATGCTACTATATCTGATGCATGTGACGAATGGTTAAGATATAACTAAAAGAAAAAGATCTTGAAATTTATTCTAAAATGATAGTCTCAATTTAATGAAAATATTACCCCAGTTCATTTTCTGGCTCATATGCTGAATCCTGTCTACATGAGTAAAAGTAGTGATGAAGAGAAGCAAAAAATAGCAAGGCAGTGGTTACACAATAATATTGATCCTACCTTTTTGCCTCTTGTGATTGTATTTCAAGCAGAATCTTCACCATATCCAAAATCCTATTTTTCTGAAAGTGTAAAAGATACAATTGGGCCTGATGCCTGGTGGGCAGCAATGAAGAAGGTTAAAAGCATTGATATAAAATTTTTTGAATTCACATTACATCTAATGAACTGTTGTGCCAGCTCATCATCAATTGAAAGATTGTTTTCTAAATTTGGAATAATCCAAAATAAATTACAAACCATCTAAGTTTAGAGACAACTGCAAAACTTGTTACTTGTAATAATTTTTTTTAATTCAACACAACTTACATAAAAAAATAAAAGAGTTTGTGTATAAAAAATAATTAAAACATTTGTGTTGTATCTTGGTGTTATGTTATTTATGTTATGGCTTTTTTAATTTGGTATTTGCTGGTGTTATGTTACTTATATTATGACATTTTTAACAAATATTAACTCAGTTTTTAACATATGCTAGTAAAATATATATTTGATTAGTAGTAAATAAATTGAATAGTCAATATCAGTGGTCAAAATGGTCAAAATTGATTTTGACCAGGACGGTTAAAACCGGTTTAAACCACTGGTTAAAACCACCATGGTTAAAACCACCGTGGTTAAAACCGAGACAACTCTGATTCATAACAAAGCACTGCTGAAAAAAGATGTAGTTTTTAATTATCAAAAGGATGGGACTGTGTGGGTCATTGTTCTCTCTCTTCTATATAAGTGAAAAGTTCTTGTATAATGTATACATACCTACAGCATGTAAAATATTTGAAATGTGATTTTTATTAGGGATGCACCGAATAGTGATTTTGGACGAATACCGAATATTTGGCCTAGAGGCGAACTGAATACCGAATATTCGGCTTGTCAAATACTTTTATATTTCAAAGTTTAAAGGCATTAAAATGTTAAACTTTAAAACAATTTTACATACTATTTAAAACAAACTTTTATTATAACAAACAAGAGCTTTTTTCAAGTAAACTTTATGCTGAAAAAAAATCGGCTTTGAGTTATTTAACAATTGGATAGTTATAAAACTTTTTTAATTAATAAAATTTAATTTCATGGCTTCTTCTGAGAATTAAAATAATGAATAAAATTTTCTTAAATTCTAAAACAAGCATTTTAAAATCAAAGAGAAGTTGTGAAAAAATTGTACAGGATCATATATTATTTGTTTGTCAGGAAGCGACTAAAGTAAATAAATAATACAATCTATTCAAATTTTATATGGTGGCAACTCAGCAAGAATAACTGTTCTACTCCCTTTGATTAACAAAGGAAGTTTTTAAATGCATCCTAGATCAGTGTCTGGAATGGGCAATCATTTTCAAAAATTGTAAATGTTCTTAAAATCTTAGCAAGAAACAAATTATTTACTGGACAATGTTCAGGAACTTGCATTTGTACATAATTCCTATGAAAAACCCTGTGATTGGTTAATTTTCTTAAATAATACTTAACAAACAGCAAATAAATAATGTATAAACATTCTCTTTTATTTAAATATGATTCTGTTTCTAATTATCCTGAATATCTTTATAAGTTGACTGTTAAACGTAAAAGTTGTATAAGGTTTTTAAAAATATGTTTTAAAAGTTTCTTTTAAGTATTCGGTTTGGCCGAATATTTCAATATTCAGCCAAACCGAATATTCGGTAACATCCCAGTAGCAGAAAGTTATGGTTGTGTCTGCGACAGCAATTTAGTGGGATGAAAATTGTCTGCGGGAGTAGCGTGTTACGTTTTCTTATGTACAAACATTGTGAGTGTTAAAATAAACAGTGTTCTTACTAATTAATACCATGGGTGATTCTGAGTAAAAAAAAAAAAAAGAAAAAAATTCTGAAATTCACAGCAAAATTTCTGAAAGGTTACAACAGGGGGGGGGGGGGGGGGGCGAAAATCCACTACCGGCACTAATTATGTGTTTTGCTTGCGCACTTTTGATGAAATTTGGGTATTTTAGCGATCTTTTGACGAAATCTGCTGTTTTTTGCGATCTTATGAGGAAATTCCTCGGTTTTTTTCGCAATCTTTTGACGAAATTTGCCGTTTTTTCGCGATCTTTTGACATAAATGAGCTTTTTTTCGCGATCCTTTACGAACTTCGTATTTTATTCTCGATTCTTTGACAAACTTCGTGTTTTTTCTGCGATTCTGTGACAGAAATTTGCATTTTTTCGGCACCTCTGTTACGAAATTCACGTTTTTCCCGTGATCTTTTGATGAAATTCACGTTTTTACAGCGATCCTTTGGCAGAAATTTGCACTTTTTGCGATTTTTTGACGAAATTCCGCAAATTTAATTCCGATCTTTTGACATAAATTTTCCTTTTTTCGTGATCCTTTGACAGTAATCTGCGTTTTTCGTGATCCTTTGACAGAAATTTGCGTTTTTTCGCGATCGTTTTACAGAAATTTGAGTTTTTTCGCGATCGTTTTACAGAAATTTGAGTTTTTTCGCGATCGTTTTACAGAAATTTGAGTTTTTTCGCGATCGTTTTACAAAAATTTGAGTTTTTTCGCGATTGTTTTGCAAAAATTTAAGTTTTTTCGCGATTGTTTTACAGAAATTTGCATTTTTTCCACGATTTTGTGACAGAAATTTGCGGTTTTTTTTGCGCCCCTGGAACGAAATCCACGTTTTTTTCGGGATTTTTGGATAAAATTCAAGTTTGTACAGTGATCTTTGGGCAGAAATTTACGCTTTTCGAGATCTTCTGACAAAATTCCTCCTTCTTTCCGCAATCCTTTGACATAAATTTGCGTTTGCTCTAAAGATGAAAATAAGGAATTTTGCTTAGTGGCCACTGGCCGGTAAGTTGATTTTTTTTAGTAGCCAGTTACTGGCTAGAGAGAATAATTTCTTTAGTCGCCAGTAAGTACATTTATGTCACTGAATATTTAATTTTAAAATATATAAGTTTACAGTAAATAAGTAATTTATGTAATAAATAAAAATATTTTAATTCATATTGTTTTGAATAAACTTGAGATATAATTTCCAGTCTATTTTAAATTTTAAATTAAGTCAACAGCAAAGTTATATGTAACATGCTTATATAGCTAACTACATAAGTCCACTATACTTAGGTACTTTTCAAAATTTAAAAAAAAAAAAAAAATCTGAAATTTATAACAAATTTTCTGAAATGTAAGGGGGTGGGGGGGTGTTCTCTCCTGGAACTAATTATGCATTTTTTTTTCATGATACTTTAACAAAATTCGCATTTTTCCTCGATCTATTGGCGATGTTTCTGTTTCTTCTGCGATCCTTTGACAAAATGTGCTCTTTTTTCGCGATTCTTTGACAAAATTCGTTTTTTTTTCCTGCGATCTAATGACGAAATTCACGTTTTTTTCGCGATCCGTTGACGATATTTTGCGTTTCTTCTGTGATCCATTTGATGTCATTAGATTAATGACAAGGATTAAATTAAATTAGATTAGCAGAGTTTAATTAAAAGCACAATGAAAACTAACGCTAATAGTCCCGATAAAGTGTTAAATAGTTATGAAAAGAAAAGAAACGTATGGTGGCGAAATAAAAACAAAGTAAGTTTAAAAACAAACTAACGTTTATTAACTAAAATATAAAATAAGTTTAAATATAGTTCAAACAATAAATCAAATCTTTAAATTCAATAAATACATTTAAGCTGTCAAATTAAATATAAATATATATCCAGAAAACCATCTGACAATAAAAGAAAACTGAACTCTTAACAATAAAGAAATGAAAAAGATCACAGAATGACTGGTCCTCCTCAAAGTTCCATGTTGTTCACAAACATCTAATACGCCGATGAATATTAAACTGAAATACAGTGAATCATATATTCGTGCCGAAACAACTTCAAGAAAAATACTTCTTTATAGATGAAGATGCGTCGTAAATAGCCATTAGGTGAAACGTCAAAATGTAGATGCCGATAATAAATAGCGAGTAAAACATCTCTATACTTCATCATAACAATAGCCATCTTGACTCACACATCAATGTATCCATTTAAACACGATGTACGCAGAGTCCATCTTTAAAGAGCAGAGTCGAAGTCTAATACTATCGAACTCATAACAATCAACTTATAAAATGGCCGACGAACGATGAAGTAGGAAGTAAGTAAAAACATCAATTTATTAAAGGCACACAGCACCTCGAGAAGACATCTCCAGCCATAATAGCACTATTAAAATGTCGTGGAAATGGAAAACCAACACTGTTAGTAAAAAGGACGAGACGAAACACGTATACAAACACAGGAAAAGAAAGCAACGAGTGCAGACAGGCAGGCGAAGAAGGAGAGAAACGTATTTCAATTTATATCAGCCGGGCGTTCGAATAACGCCTCATTACGCAATGCAAGGAGCAACTGCAGACAGTTCTAGAATGAGATCATCATGACGAAGGAACGCAGAGCCGATGTGTCGTAAACTCAAACGAGCGACGCCATCTGGCGGCGATTGAGAAACTAATCTATGATCATCATTCAAACGAAATGCGTGCTCATGTTTGCACGGAAGCAGACAATTGAAAAACGCGAATATGAACGGCAAAGAAAGATAAACATCGTAAAAAGGAATTAAAGATAGAATAACAGGAATGAATAAAAAGGCAAGTGAAATGACCTTGTATACTGTTAATAAAGGAAATAATTTAATAAAAGAAATATATATTAATAAAGGAAATATATTTTAATAAAAGAAATGTATTTTAATAAAGGAAATACTTTAAGTGTTAAATAAACATAAAGGAAATATGCAGTGTTAAATAAATATAGACGGATGCAGAGGAGATATATATCTGGACAGTGTCAAGACAGGAAATAAGGTATTTACTCTTATCACCATTGACGATATTTCGCGTTTTCCCGCGATTTATTGACGATATTCTGAGTTCTTTTCGCGATTCTTTGACGAATTTAGGGTTTTTTAGCGATTCTTTGATGAAATACAGGTTTTCTGCGATCCCTTGACGAAATGTGCAGTTTTTTCGCGATCTTTTAACAAAATTCTCGTTTTTTTTTCGCGATTCCTTGACGATATTTGCGTTTTTCGCGATCTATTGACGATATTTACGTTTTTTTCGCGATCTATTGACGATATTTGCGTTTTTTCGCGATCTATCGACGATATTTGCGTTTTTTCGCGATCTATCGACGATATTTGCGTTTTTTCGCGATCTATCGACGATATTTGCGTTTTTTCGCGATCTATCGACGATATTTGCGTTTTTTCGCGATCTATCGATGATATTTGCGTTTTTTCGCGATCTATCGACGATATATTTGCGTTTTTTCGCGATCTATCGATGATATTTGCGTTTTTTCGCGATCTATCGATGTTATTTGCGTTTTTTTTCGCGATCTATCGATGTTATTTGCATTTTTTTCGCGATCTATCGATGATATTTGCGTTTTTTCCGCGATCAATTCACGATATTTGGGGGGTTTTTCGCGATCCCTCGACGAAATTTAAGTTTTTTTCGTAATTCTTTGACGAAATTCGCGTTTGTTTTTCGCGATCTATTCACGATATCTGCGTTTTTTCCCGCGATCATTTGACGAAATTTGGGTTTTTGAGCGATCCTTCAATGAAATTTCGGGTTTTTCTGCGATTCTTTGACGAAATGTGAGGTATTTTTGCAATCTATTGACGGTATTTGGGTATTTTCGCGATCTTTTGACAAAATTCGCGGGTTTTTTTTCCGCGATTCTTTGACGAAATCCCTTTGGAAAATAATACATTTGGCCGGTAGTTTTCATATTTTTAGTCGCCAGTTTTTCGCGTTTAGTCGCCGAGTGGCGACTGCTTATTTTCATCTTCAGTTTGCTCGCGATCCTTTGACATAAATTTGCGTTTTTTTCGCGATCGTTTGACTAAATTTGCGTTTTTTCCACAATCGTTTGTCTAAATTCGCGTTCTTTCCGTGATCCTTTTATTAAATTCGCATTCTTTCCGCTATCCTTTGACGAAATTCGTGTTTTTTCCGCGATCCTGTGACAGAAATTTGCATTTTTTCTACAACCCTGGGACGAGATTCATGTTTTTTTCCCTGTCTCTTTTGACGAAATTCGCGTTTTTACAGCGACCCTTTGGCTATAAATTACCAATTTTTTACGCGAACGATTGCTGAAATTGATATTTTTCGGCGACCATTTGCCGAATTCGCGATATTTTTTGTCAGAATGTTCGTACTTTTTTTTTTTTTTTTAAAGGAAATACTTTTTTTTTTCAAGTTGGCAAATTTATCTGCAAGGTCCAAAATAAATCTGCAACGCATGTCTCGAACTTTCTGCTACCAGGGGTAACATGGCCGAATACCGGATAAATACCAAATATTCGGTGCATCCCTAATTTTTATGAATACAATATTATTAATTAACCCCTTCACTGGCGAAGGGTAAGGGGAAACAGTGCTTTTACCCCCTAGTTATCTCGGGGCAAACGCTGAAGTGGTTAACCTCTAAAAAATTAACTAAATCATAATTATTAATTATAGTAAGAAATTTTGTAAAAATAATCAAGGTGTAATCTCTCATGCGATATATAATTTAATTAATTATATACGTTAAAATGGTACATTAACATAAGCAGAAATACGCTGTGCAAGCAAAGGCTGGATATGAAATTTCACGGAAGAATGGACGTGTCTTGAATGTAACTTAATGTAGCTTGAGGAGAACTTTAATAACACAAAGTCAGATTCACTTAAAAACAGAATGCAGTTTATTTAATAAACATCTTGAAGAGTTGACAGCATGATAATTCACATTATAACTTCTCTAATAAACAACAGTCGTGAAGAATGAAGACTTTGATACATGAATAAGCACAATTAATTTACATATGAAAAACTATTTAAAAGCATTTAAAATTCTAGAAAACATAAATATAATAAGTACTCTAAACGTACGTTCCAGGATAGAGTCCCAGCCTCTATCCAGTTCGTGAAATATTGCTTCCATTAGGAAGACTAAAAAGTGCAACATTACAGTGTTTGCATCGCATATTTATCTAAAATGGCTCGGATTGAAAACATCATTTGGGAGCGACGCCCGCCAAATGGACCAATCAGAAAGCGGCATCGAATCGATGCAAGCAGAGATTCGATGCAAAGATCGATTAAAGAAGCGATATGCAATGTCGCCATCTAGCGGAGAAAATATAACTACGGAAAATTAAACTTAGTCTGAAGACGGATTTTGCCGGTGTAGGATGACAAGATATGAGTGTAATGAAACGGAAAATGGCGGAAGTTAATACGACCACCAAAAGATTAAAGAAGAACTTAAATCAACTGAATATTAACAGAAAACAATATGGAAAGGTAAGTTTAAGTTAATTCATGTCTATTGTTGATATTATAATGAAATAAATAAAAGTAAATAAGAAACTTTATGGAATGTGAACTTAGAAAGAAAATGATGTAAGTGGAATGAAATGATGGTGTAAATAGATAAGGGAGGCGATGAGAACCACAAAGTTTGATGATTTCCATCAAATGCCCCCCCTCTCATTGCCTCATCTAACAAAAAGAGTCAAACTACTCAATCGGGACAATCTGATCTGCCCAAGAATGAGTGACTCAAAGGATAAGGACTTAAAGAGGTTCAAAGAATCAACATCAAAAACATTTCCACAATTTAATCTAACCAAAAATGACTAACAAAATAATGAATAAAGTTAAAAAAAAAAAAAAAAAACCTATGAAACAGTAACCCTCTTTTATTCACTTTCCTCTATTTAAACTCAACAGAACAGCTAGAAAAATTCACGATTCAACTGAACCGAAAAATGAACCAACTCAATGATTCAAAAAGAAGTTAACACTTCAAAAACTTTAAACAATGAAGCCTAAACACTTCAAAGGTAAGAAAAATTTTAACAATTAAACATTTAACGCTTTTAATAAGCAACTAGAAAAATTTTAAAGAACAAATTTTTAAAGTTAAACAGCATTGTATCGAGAATCCATCAAAAAGGGAAACGTAGATCTTCACAAGATATTGGCTATCAAAAGAAAAATCCCCCAGGTCAATAGACAGGGACTAGTATATCCTAGACCAAAAGGGTAACAAGCCTAACAAAAGAATCAGTTCCCAATAAATATAGATAATACAATACAATTTACAAAAATACATGAATAAATACGTACCAAATAAAGTAACGTTTTCCAATTTGGAAAAGTTACAACCAGCAGATGATGACATCTTGATCATCTCCAAAAATCAACATTTTAACATAATATAATGCAAGAAAAATATTTTTATTACAATTCAAAAAAACGTATGAAGCAAAACTTTTAAAGTCCAAAGCTGAAAAATACAAATTCAAAAACATCATGAAAAATACTGATCCAGGCATGTAGAATCATGAGACAATACAACGGCTCTGACATAAAACTGTTTAACGTATCCATCACAAGGATGGATATAGGGCTCATACATGCATCTTTCAATCTTCTCACAAACATTCACAATAAATGGGTGGCGATCTAAATGCCTAGAAGTAGAGAGAACAAGTTAAAAATAAGCAAACATTTTACATTAGAGTTCAATAATAAAATCAATTTAAAAAATATATTTAGATAAACCAAATAAAACTGTCTTTAAATAACTTCAAATTAATTCTTAATTTAAATAGGTACAATTTAAGTTTTTAAAACTAATAGGAAATGATCAAGAAAGCTGGTGATGATGAAAAATTGGTACTAGTATGCTTTAGGTAAATTAACAATTTAAAACAATGTGCTTTAGGTAAATTAACAATTTAAAACAATGTGCTTTAGGTAAATTAACAATTTAAAATTACAAATGACTACACTTTTCATTAAAAATACTTAATACAACAGTTAGAAAAAGCGCAAGTACAATATGTATTAAAGGAATTTACCAGCATAACATTTAATAAAGATACAATATGAAAAATTTATATATATTTGACTAAAGTACAATATGACAAATTTAAATACAAAAGAACTATTACACATTAAACAGTAGTTTAATGAAGTTCAAAACCTCATTTCTGGTCAACGGCTTGGTAAAAATATCTGCCAAGTTGGATCTGCTACGCACGTGAGACAATAAAAATTCATCCTTATAATAAAGATCTCTGATAAAGAACAACTTAACATCAATATGTTTTGACTTATAATTCTCCACTGGAGACTTAATAAAATCAATCGCTGCCTGATTGTCAGCCTTCATTACAGCTTTCCCCCCAAGTACAGAAATAATTCCTTCCTGCACACATTCGCGGCGTATCCGGTCAAACCAGACCAGGTTCTTGACGGCCTCAGTCATTGCGACGAATTCAGACTCCATAGTCGATAAGCTGACGCACTTTTCTTTAAAAGTGCGCCAGTCGACAGGTGCTTCGTCTAGCATGACTATTTGGCCGCCGATCGAGGTCCGGTCGTCGCGGTTAGCCGCGAAGTCGGCGTCGGAATAAACCACTAAATTATTGGAATAGCACGAGAGTCTAAGCTTGTAATTCTTTGTAGACCTAACATATCCCAGCAGCCTCAAGAGACCATCCCAGTGAACAATACCAGGGTTAGACTGAAATTGACTCAATACGTTTACGGCATAGCAAATATCAGGACGGGTGCGATTTGCAATAAATGAAAGACATCCCAGAACACTACGGTATGGAAAATGTGACATCTGTTCAACATCGTGATTGGAAACCGGACAATTTGACCTTGAAAAGACAACCCCTTTGCTGATAGGCAAGGTAGAAAAAGGTATTTTGAACTTATCAAATCTGTTGCATACTTCTTCAATGTAATTTGACTGATGTATGACAACTCCGGATGGAGTATCCTCGAACTCAACACCCAATAACTTCCTAGTTCTACCAAGCTCTTTAACATCAAATTTAGATTTAATGCGGGTCAAAATACAGTCAATCAGCTTCTGAGTTCTACCAAAAATCACGATGTCATCAACATATAATAAAAGTACAATTCCAGATTTAAAAATATAAACACAGTTACATGATTCCAATTTTCTAAAACCTATTTCAATTAATGCTTTATGGATTTCGAAAAACCACTCTCTTCCACTCTGATGTAATCCATACAATGCCCGGTCTAGTTTGCAATAAAGGTGCTCTTTCCCGGGCTCAACGAAACCGGGAGGTTGTAGCATGTACACGTCCTCACTCAGTGGTGTGTACAGGTAGGCGCAGGTCACGTCACACTGAGTGTGCGACCACCCGCTACACGAAACGAGAAGGGAGAAAAAGAATTGGATTACGCCGAAATTAACAACTGGGCTAAAAGTCTCATCATAAGACTCGCCTTTAATTTGTTTGAAACCTTGGGCAACAAGGCGAGCCTTGTGCCTGGCGATCCGTCCAAATTCATCCCGTTTCGTCGTGTAAACCCACCGGCAACCTACTGGTGTGACATGTACCGGCAATTCCGCTAAGTGCCAAACCCCTCGTTCTCGCATTACCCGTATTTCGAGCTCCATTGCTTTCCACCAGACCGAACATTGTGCTGAATCACATGCCTGCTTAAAAGTTCTGGGAGTGTCGTTTTGGTGTACTAGTCATGCTCTTGGATAAACTAAATTTGAATCTATAGAATCAGCATCCTCGTCGTCAGATGTAGAAGAACTATTAGGAACAGGTACGATGCCAGAATAAAGATTAGCTCCAGTAAAATCAAAAAGTTCAGGCTGAAACTTAATATGTTTTTCCTCACAATATTTCTTCACATCATTTAAGGATCTCAGGCAACGGGTCTTACCCGACTCATGATAATAGATGTCAGCTCGATCACCTTTCTTACGAATAGAAGGCTTTCTAACCCAACTAACATCCCTTAAAGGGGAAATAGTGGGTTGAGTGGTGCATCTGGACCCCGAGTCTTCACTCTCCCCACTCCCATGCGGGGAATCTAGAGACTCTTTGGAAGGACCTGGGATATCCTCAGGTACAACTTCAGCAACTCTGTCCCGATTCTCCTCAGCATGAGGAGAGAAGAGAGTATAATCCTCGGAGCCCAGTGCAGCTCCACTGCGCTCAAGACCACAACATGATTCGTTAAAAGAAACATTGGAAGATTCAATAATTTCGTCAGATTCTGGAATCCAAACTCTGTAACCCCTAGTCCTAAAAGCATATCCAACCAGGAAACCCTTCTTTGCTCTAGCCTCTAATTTCCAAGTCCTTTGCTTAGGAATACGGACATATGTAACAATACCAAAGGGCTTTAAATGGCGAACTGAAGGTTTCTTTCCTCCATAAAGCTCGAAAGGAGTCTTCCCTAACAACTTAGGACACACTCTATTCCAAGAGTAGACAAAATACTTAAGGGCCTCTGGCCAAAAACTAGGGTCAAGGTTACTATCTATCAAGAGTGTTCGCATACCATCTGCTGCGGTTAACATAAACCTCTCCGCAACTCCATTTTGTTGTGGAGTATATACGTTCGTAAATTCATGACGTATACCCCTGTCATCGAAGAAATTTTTAAAGGAAATATTGTCAAATTCCCCGCCGTTGTCTGTTCTAAAACTTTTGACCTTTCGGTTCAAATATGTTTCTGCTCTTATGATATGTCTCTTAACAACATCAAATGTGTCAGATTTCATTTTTAGAGGATAAACAGACACACGACGGGAAAAATCATCAATAATAGACAAAAAGTACCTTTCTCCATTCCTACCTTCGATACGACAAGGGCCCCACAAATCCGCATATAGCAGCTCTAAAGGATGGTTAGAACGTATATTTTTACTATACTTATGCGACACACTTTTCAGTTTACCCAATTTACAAGATTCACAAAATAAATCAGTTTCCTTTAAGCTCGGTAACCCCCGTACACCTTGTCTACGACTAGTATGTGCTATCAGAGATTGACTAATATGACCAAATCTTTTATGCCAGTGTAACATTATATCATCTTTCTTAGTAGAAAGAGATTCAAACTTGACTGATTTAGAAGAGGAAACAGGGATTTTTGGATATAAACGATAAATCCTATTCTTAAGATAGGCACTAAAAAGGTACTCGTCCCCCCGGCAGAATTTCACCTCACCATTGTAACCAGAAAAGCTTAAACCATTTAGGTCCAATTGAGGCCCCGAGACTAAATTCCTACGTAATTGATCAGAGTACATAACATTACATAAAGTAAAAACCCTCTGACCAAAACGTAATTTGACATCACCCCTTCCTTTAATGGGAAACAAAATATTTTTAACGGCAACAGACATCTCATCATTTAAAACTTCAAAATTTGAAAATAAATTTATATTACCGCAGAAATGATGGCTCGCACCGGAATCAAACACCCAATCACCGTCCTTCACTACATTACTTAAGCTAGAGTGAGAAACAAATAAATTGGACTTACGTGATGAGTTTGATAAGTCACGGCGAGAACCACCATCCCTCCGATTAGAAACACTGGAAGATGGACGTCTGGCATGGCAAGGAGTCTGTCTTCGATGTCTAGAGTCTCTTGGAGCAGGGGAAGAGGATTCATAGGAATCTGAACCATCAGCTAGCTGATTAGAATCTGAAGAGCCACCGCAGTATCTATCAGGAGACCGATGACGAAGAGAACTGGATCTATCCGATGAGTAATCACGCCGATAAGATGGAGCCGGAGAAACATTTCTTTGATGGTAAGAACTGGTTGGTCTTCTTGAAAAACAATTTTTCTGAAGATGGCCTAATTTACCACATTTCCAGCACTTCTTTCCCTTGGGTTTACGAAAGCGAAACCTCTTTTTAGAAAAATTCGAAGACTGGTGTAGATTCGAAATGTTTACTTGTTTAGCACCATCTTTATCACGTAAACGTTGACGAGTTACTTCGGATATCAATTCATCAACGACCAAATCAAATTTAAAAGTGTCATCAGGCCTACTTAATAACTGCTGTACTATAACGTCATAGCTTGAGGGTAAGAAACGTAAAAACTGATAACATAAATAATTTTCAGAAAATTTTTTATCAATCAGCTTAATTTCCATGTAAATCTTCTTTAATCGGGTAGCAAACAAATTTACTGACTCACCATGTCTGATTCTTCCTTCCATCAATTCGTTAAAGAGAGTCATATGATGAGCGCGTGTGTCAGGGTGAAAATTTTTTCTCAACTTCTCCCATGCTTCTACAGGATCTAAGCAATCATCTATAATTCTCTTGAATTCGGCTTCCACATTCAAATAAATTAATGACTGAGCCTTGTTAGCACGGGCAATAAAAGAATTCCTAATATCGGCAGTAACAGTAACACTTATTTCTGGTGCTCTCTGTTTCAAGCTAATAATCTCCCACAATTCCTTTTCCATTAAAAGATATTTCATGTCGGAACTCCATGTGGCATAGTTCCTGGAATTTAACTTATCAATTACATTAGAAGCCATCCTGGGAGATTTAAAAATAGCCAAAAGAAATTTCAAGCAAAAATACTGCTACCGCCCCCCCGACATTTTCATCCCTTTCTTCATTTTCTGTCAAACTCAATCAAGATAAACTGTAATAATCTTCAAATAAAAATATTTTTCTTCAAAAAAAATCAGCAAAATAAAAGTCTATTTTAAATAAAGTATGGTAAATATGCAAAATAATGTTAATAAAAATGGTGTAAAAAGTCAACAAAAATCTGTAAATAAACGTAAAAGTTCGTAAAAACGGCGAAAAAGATCAAAGAAAGTTCGTCAAAAACAAAAAGTTCACCAGGAAAAATAAAAGTTCAGGTAAAGTTCATCAGAAAAATAAAGTTCAATGGATAATTCAGTGCTTCTTTAAATAAATATAACAGTCCAGGCTATTGTAAAACAAAAATAAATAACTAAAGTTCACCTTTGAAATAAACTTGAAGTCTCCAAATTAACTAGAAAGAACGTTTTTCGGCAATCCAAACTTCCGGACATTCGTTGCCCATAACCACATCTCATGCGATATATAATTTAATTAATTATATACGTTAAAATGGTACATTAACATAAGCAGAAATACGCTGTGCAAGCAAAGGCTGGATATGAAATTTCACGGAAGAATGGACGTGTCTTGAATGTAACTTAATGTAGCTTGAGGAGAACTTTAATAACACAAAGTCAGATTCACTTAAAAACAGAATGCAGTTTATTTAATAAACATCTTGAAGAGTTGACAGCATGATAATTCACATTATAACTTCTCTAATAAACAACAGTCGTGAAGAATGAAGACTTTGATACATGAATAAGCACAATTAATTTACATATGAAAAACTATTTAAAAGCATTTAAAATTCTAGAAAACATAAATATAATAAGTACTCTAAACGTACGTTCCAGGATAGAGTCCCAGCCTCTATCCAGTTCGTGAAATATTGCTTCCATTAGGAAGACTAAAAAGTGCAACATTACAGTGTTTGCATCGCGTATTTATCTAAAATGGCTCGGATTGAAAACATCATTTGGGAGCGACGCCCGCCAAATGGACCAATCAGAAAGCGGCATCGAATCGATGCAAGCAGAGATTCGATGCAAAGATCGATTAAAGAAGCGATATGCAATGTCGCCATCTAGCGGAGAAAATATAACTACGGAAAATTAAACTTAGTCTGAAGACGGATTTTGCCGGTGTAGGATGACAAGATATGAGTGTAATGAAACGGAAAATGGCGGAAGTTAATACGACCACCAAAAGATTAAAGAAGAACTTAAATCAACTGAATATTAACAGAAAACAATATGGAAAGGTAAGTTTAAGTTAATTCATGTCTATTGTTGATATTATAATGAAATAAATAAAAGTAAATAAGAAACTTTATGGAATGTGAACTTAGAAAGAAAATGATGTAAGTGGAATGAAATGATGGTGTAAATAGATAAGGGAGGCGATGAGAACCACAAAGTTTGATGATTTCCATCATAATCAAGGTAATAAATCAAAATGATATAAGTTAGCTAAGCCTATGTTTAGCAAGGGCTTTTATTTTTATTATTTTTTAAGTGGTCCCAATTAGAGACTGCATCGGGTCGGATTACCTGCTTTTACCCACACCGAACTCGCAGTTTGGCGCTATTTTTTTTTTTTTGCGGGTCAGGTTAGGGTTGACCCAAATTTCAAAAGTATGTCCTGATAGCAATATATGCCGGTCTTGTCAACGTACGTGCTTACCTCCATTAACATTTTATTTATCTTTATTTCTTTTAGTAAAGTACTCTTTATTTACATTAATATACAATGCATATAAATTAACTTTTTATTTCCTTCCTCTTGTTTCCTTTCCTATCATACGCATCGTTATTCATTTTCTTCTGTCATGATTCAAAGACTTCACTAGTTCATGATGACGTAATCGTAACGGCCACCACGTAACGATGTCGTCATCTTAGCACGTGCTTGAAGCTGTCATTTGCATTGCATAATGACATAGTTTTTGTCTCTTCGGATTGTATAAAGGATGGTCAAGTAGATTCTCACTTCGCCCTTTGCCTTTTCTGTTTTGACATACTAACATAGTGTGGCGTTTAACGAACAACAGGAAGACGGTAGTGTTTGTAATGAAGTTCTACATAGCTTATTTTGTTTCTTAAAGCGGATTCTCGGGTGAAACGTCTTTCCGTAGTATGGAAGAGATAACATTAAGTAGTTATAATTCTGTTGTCTATTAGTGATAGTACTTACGCGAATCAGCTCCGTGGAATTGACTACAGTTGTAAAATAACATCTCGGCTTATTTTTAAACCAGTATCATCACACCCCCACCTCCTCAAAATAAAATAAAAACAAGTTAATCTCAAAAATAAAGTTTATACATCGCCTATACATAAAAACAATATGAATAGAACTTTAAAGGAAAAACATTAATTTGTGTAAAACAGAGATGAAGTCTGTATGCCTTGTGAAGCTGTCCTTAAAAACTTGGTAGCTTGCTGCAAAAATTTAATAACCTCTTTGAAAAAGCATTGTGAATAACATGAAGGCTGCAAGTGCCACTATCAATTTAAAAATGTCCTTTATTTTTCTCAAGCTCCTCTTGAACTGTTGTCAAACCTCATGATGTTAGAAGGTGTGTCTAGTGACTAAATGGATATCGAAAGATGTGATATCAAAGCATGTGAACAACAGCAATTGTCCTCAATTTTCCAGAGTAGCCAGTCATTTTGTGAAGTTTGGGAATTTTTTTGCATTATCCCCTGATTTTTATAACCCAAAATTTATCCCCTGATGAATATGAACCCTGCCTAAGACAGGGATTTGTTTAGGAAGAAATAAGGTCCTTTAAAGGACACTTCACAAATTTTTTCATTTCAAAACAGGACCCTTCACAAAATTTTTCATTTCAAAACAGGACCCTTCACAAAATTTTTCATCTCAAAACAGGACCCTTCACAAAACTTTTCATCTTAAAAAAGGACCCTTCACAAAATTCTTTGTCTCAAAAATAGGCCTTTTACAAAATTTTTCCAGCTCTAAATTAAACCTTTGGTGCGATCGCAGTTTACTCTCCTTCTCCTTCTTGGCGCGTTTTTCAAAAATCGCCAAACTGGCGTGTTTTTGCGTACTATCTCCCGGAGCTGCAACATCCAAAAGACAGTACGCAAAATTATTATTTGTTTTCTCTTCTCATATATTTTGAAACAAGTACCTATCTGGACGAATGCTTTAAAAGTGAAAATAAATATTCAACCACTTATTTTTCTCTAATTTTTACTAGAGATGCAACGGATGTCAATTTGGCCGGATATTCGGCTGCAATTTAAGCCAGATATCCGGCCGCAGTATGTTTACTTTTCTACCCCTTCCTCCCGAATCAGATTAAACATTTTTTTAAAGTTATTACTTTTAATTAAACAAAAACTTATTATTTTAATTTCTTATTTTATAGAAAACATAAATATTAAATTTTTAATAATGATAATTAAATTCATTATCATAGTCATTTAATTAGTACTATTTTAAATAATAGTAATAAATAACAATCATAATAGTAAAATAATTTTTAAAAAATGGAAATTATGTAGAGTAGATGTAACAGTAATAGGTACCCTTCAATGTTTTTGATTTATAAAAAAAATAATCTATCTTTTAGGGCCATGATTTTACAATGTGACTCTGGAGCTTCTGACAATTCAGCTTCAAAAAGCTAATGTTCATTTGAATTAAAGTCTGAACTTTTGTAAATGTGTTCAGTTAGGTTCCCTCTATCGGATATAAATGCTCAAAATTACATTTTAATGTTTAAAAATAAAAAAAATATGTATATTTCCTCTTTCTTTCCTCATGGGTCCAGTTGCCCCATAAAAATGGGGTAAGCGGACCAGAAGGGTTCTATGTGTGTGTGTTCCACATGCGTTTATTTTTTTTCATATGGGATGTCGTCTTGTTTGAAAAAGTGTAAACATCTTAAAAAAATTTAAACCAGGCAGATCATGTAAATTATATATCAAATAAAAGGCGTTATAAGGAAAACCTTTGCTGTCAATGTGTCTAAAAAAAGCACTAAAAGTGAAATTATTAGATTTATTTATATAAAAAACATAAAAATTAAATAAGTACGTATGCATTTTAGTATAAGTAATAAGTGTAAAAGTTACATGGGTATACTAAGGAAAAAATAACGAGGTAAATCTATGAACAATGAACAAACGGCTATGTAAGTTCTTAAGTACTTCATCTGTTTCATTACAATTTCAAGGTTTGGCTATCTCGCTTTCAGGAGCAAGGTACTTGTATTCGTAAAATGTTGAAATAATTTAATGACACCAGTACTTACAAAAGAATTTATTTGTAAACAAGTAAAAGTATATTTTCGTGTGCTTAATACAGGTGAAATTTTCAATATAAAATTCCAGTGGCTAAAGATGAAAATAAGCACTCGCCAGTCACCACTTGGCGACTAAACGTGAAAAACTGGCGACTAAAAATATAGAAAGTACCGACCAAATGCAGGATTTTCCAAAAGGGATTTCGTCACAGAAACGCGGAAAAAAACTCCGCGAATTTCGTCGAAAGATCACAAAAATACGCACATTTCGTCAAAAGATTGCTAAAAAAAACGTAAATTTTGTCGAAGGATCGCGAAAAAACCCAAACATCATCAACAGATCGCGGAAAAAAAATGCGTATTTCGTAAAAAAATTTCGAAAAAAAAAAAAAGACTACTTTTGTCAAAAGATCGCGAAAAAACCCGCACATTTCGTCAAAGGAACGCTAAAAAACCCGAAATTTCGTCAATAAATCGCGAAAAAAGCTCGAATTTCATTAAAGAATCACCGAAAAAAGCGCGAATTTCGTCAAAGAATCACCGAAAAAAAACGAGACATTGTCAAAAGATCGCGGGAAAAAACCGCACATTTCGTCAAAGGATCGCGGGAAAACCTGAATTTCGTCAAAGGATCGCGGGAAAACTCGAATTTCGTCAAAGGATCGCTAAGAAGCCCAAATTTCGTCAAACAATCGCGGAAAAAAGGCAAATATCGTCAATGGATCGCGAAAAAACGAGAAATTTCGTTGTAAGATCGCGAAAAAAAAAAAACGGCAAATTTCGTCAAAAGATCGTGAAAAAAATGGCAAATTTCGTCAAAAGATCGTAAAAAATGGCAAATTTCGTCAAAAGATCGTGAAAAAAGAGCAAATTTCGTCAAAAGATCGCGAAAAAATCCACAAATTTCGTCAAAGTGGTGTGAAACAAAACATAGTTTGTGCCGGGAGTAGATCCCCCCCCCCCCCACCTCTGTTGTAAACCTTTCAGAAAATTTGCTGTGAATTTCAGATTTTTTTTTACTCAGAATCACCCCTGTTTATTAAAACAATATGAATTAAAATATTTTTATTTAGTACATAAATTACTTATTTACTCTAAACTCATATTTTTAAATTAAATATTCAGTGACATAAATGTACTTACTGGCTACTAAAGAAATTATTCCTAGTAGCCAGTAACTGGCTACTAAAAAAAAGCAACCTACTGGCCAGTGGCCACTAAGGAAAATTCCTTATTTTCATCTTTACCAGTGCCAATGTGGCAATTAGTGATTAAAATTATGTGACGCCATAATGGCATCGCCGCTCTTCAAGGAATTTGGTTTGATACCACCCAATATGCTTTTTTTAAAATTTAAATACGTAATTTTAGTAAGATATTCTATAATTTTCTTTATTGTGAGCAAAAAACTATGGAGAAATTTATTTACCGTAGTAAGAGAAACTCGAAAAAATTATTTTTAACTATTGAGGTAACTGGATTCCACATGGTCCAATTACCCCTGATACATGTCCCAGTTATCTCATTCTTGAAAATTTTATGGGGTAACTGGGACAACGGGCTTACATTTGAAACATGAAGTAAATATGTACCTAATAATAAATACCTAATAATATTAATGTAGTTATATGCCTAATCTTTAAAAAAAGAGATTGTTTAATAAAAGTACTTACAGTATTTTAATAAAAAGCCGAGGAAGTTCAACCAAATTGACGTTGTTTTTAAAAAAAGAAACGTAAATTTTTAACAACCTATCACAGCAAAGAGAGAGTTATCATTGAGTTGACACACGTTTTAGGAAGTAGAGATAAAGGGGCATTGTTCACAAAAGCTAAAACTTAAAAAACATCAATGATTTTTTATAAAATAGCCTATGGCTCAGTTACCTCGTAGGTCCAGTTACCCAACTAACCTTACTAATTTGGTTACATACAAAATTTCATTTATTTTTAAGGTTTTAAGGTCATTACTGGAATGCTTAACTAGTCGATTTCCAGTAATGGACACCCTCATGCAGACTTTGTTAAAAATGTAATTTCAGTAACGTTCATAGTGCATAAAATCTTTTGATTTAACTGAATACTTGATTAATCAAATTTAATTTTTAAATTGCATTTACCAGAATGTAATAACAAAAATTTTTAAAAATAGCTGCTTTCTGTGAAGGGGTCCTAAATAGACCCCAAATTTTGTCTCGATCGACCCTTGATAGCTGTTAAAAAATGCTATTGAAGTAAAAGACGGTTGAAATAAATATTCTTAAAAATTAAATTTAGTTTAAAAATAATAATAAAATACACTTACAGCTATAAAGGGTCGATCGAGGCAAAATTTGGGGCCTATTTAGTACCCTTCACAGAAAGCAGCTATTTTTAAAAATTTTGTTGTTATTACATTCTGGTAAATGCAATTTAAAAATTAAATTTGATTAATTAAGTATTCAGTTAAGTCAAAAGATTTTATGCTCTATGAACGTTACTGAAATTGCATTTTTAACAAGGTCTACATGAGGGTGGCCATTACTGGAAATCGACTAATTAAGCATTCCAGTAATGAACACGGCTCTTAAAACCTTAAAAATAAATGAAATTTTGTATGTAACCAAATTAGTATATAAAATTCAATGTTTTCTATTACTAATTACTATCAAAACAAAAACATGCAAATTTTGCAAGAAAATAATAAATATATAAATTTATTAAATGTCTCTTAGCATGTTCATTAAGATTTTCCCTGAATAACAGTAGAACTAACAGTATTATTTTTTAAATAATATTATTAGTTATTCATTTATTAAAACCATGTTTTTCATTATTGGGAACCTTTATTTCAAGCCGAATGTTCGGCCTAGTGCCAAATATCCAGCACATTGGCCGGATACCGGATGTTCGCCGGATATCCGTTGCATCACTAATTTTTACCTGTATTTTTGATTGAAAATAAACAAAAAATACATAAAATTTCAAATTATTCAAAATACATTTTTTTAAAGGAATACAGTATATCAAAAATACCAAAAAACAAAATTTTTACTTACCCAAATTATTACAAAAGAACGTTCGTAAACAGTAAGGTGAATTTGAGCAAAACAATATTGTTTTTTTAAATCAGAGGGGCCTTTTTTTTAATCAGGGGGGCTACTGCCCCCCTGAACCCCCCGTTTTTTTAATTCATAATTTTACCTTGTACTCTAGAGTATTATTCAAAAGCATCACTAATCTAACATTTTTAGTCATTCATATCTTGAAACAATCAGCCTCTCTTTCATACATAATTCAATAAAAGCTCAAAAATACAGCTAAAAATAAGAGAAAAATAACCGATCGAATATTTAATCTCACCTTTCAAGCATTCGTCCAGATAGATACTTGTTTCAAAATACACGAGATGAAAAAACAAATAATACAATAACTCGACTGCAACAGAACACAGGGAGCTGTTCAAAACAAAATGTCGTGTGCTATAACGTATATTTATTTCCAAAATTTAAAAATTTCTTCAGCTTTATCTTACGTCCAATAAAAAATCCTTTAACAAATTAAAAACGTCCAATCAGAAAACGGCTTACGAAGAAAGGATTTTAAAACGGAGCTCTCATCTTAGGGTTGCCATATTTAGTGACGTCCGAGGAGCAGCCAGATAAACCGGGGTTGCCACCTTGGCGCAGTTATTGAAGGAGAGTATATTGCGAATTACCCAAACCTTTCACAAATTTAAGCATTTAAAAGTAAAATCTGACCTGTCACTTTTACATATATTAAGAAAATATACGTATTTTACATACATATATCTTCTTAAAAATATATAAAAAGGAATCTCAATACAACGATAATTTCAAATTCACAAAATTAGGACTGATTTTTCACAAATGTTAAAAAGCTCTTCACAATTTCACAAAAACAGGACCCTGGGGGAAAAAATCTGGACAGACCCCTGCTAAGTTACAGAAACAGTGGAAATCAGAAAGTGCTTATTAAAAGCTAATTTGAGAATCTTTGAACTATTATCCTACCTCCTACCATATTGGCACTTCCGCAGAGAGTTCGAGGTTTGCGCAAAAAAACAAACCATGGCACCAAGATGACGGTTGCTGGCATCAATAACATTGCTGTCAATATACGTATTTGGTACTAGGTAAGGTAATTGATATACAGCTAAATTCGATAATCGCAACAAAACCGTAGATGACAATGAAAAGACAAATTTTCCCACAGAAAGAGAAGTAATATGCTTTTTATATTGTTGTATACATTAACAATATATTGAATTATATGTAGAATATATAAATTATTTCTATATGTGTCAAATAAATTGCCTGTCTAAATACATTCATTAAAGGGTGTAAATGGTAAACAAATTGTTTCTGAATATAAAAAATGAATGGGTCGTGAGAAAGTGTTTGGAAAATTTCCCTTCTTACATCAAGTCCATTATTTAAAAAAACTTGCTTTTATGCTAATAACAGAGCTGATTGAGATACCTGGACACTGATGTCATTACGACCCCATATTGGCACGATTTTTTTCCCGACGGCAATTTGGCAAAAACATCAACAGCACAAACAACATCCAGGTTACCATATCAAGCAAAAATAACGACACTTTGGCACCAGTTAAGTACCCACTGCATACATGTACATGACATTGGCGGCAGAAACAAAACATGCCAATATGGGACATATATGACATCTGTGCCGATACCTGAACATTGACCAAATCATAACTCACTACAGTTGCAACAACTGTTGAAATCTGGCATTTTTTTCCTCTGCAAAAGGTTTCTGCAACTCAGGAGAGAATTTTAGTTTCAGATCATAAGGCAGACAACCAAACTTATGGGGAAAATGACCAACCTGACAAAACTCAACAAATATGATTGCCAGTTGCCACTGTCAAATAAAACATTTTAACTTTTGACAGTGTTTATATTACTTTTTAAATTTAATTAATAAGTTATATTGAAGAATTAAAGCAACTAATGATATAGGGTCAGGTGGGAGAAAATGGGTCTATATTAAAAAATGGTCCTTTTCACCACATAAATTTACTTGTTTTAGAATTTTTTTTCTGTAGAAGCATTCTCTGAGATTATGCCAAGTACTTCTAATCAAATTTTAGGATCTAGAAACAAATTTATAGATACTTAAATTTTGTTGTTTACATTCACTGAATTGCAATTTGTTGTGAAAAACTTTCTTACTTCTTCTGTAGATAGTGAAAATACTGTTTTATTTTGATACAGATTATTAGAGGACCCTTTTAGGAACATAATTGTATAAAAAGGCAATAATAACTTTATCATTTTAATTTTTTATAATTTCTTTTCTGGGGTGGGGTAAAATGGGTCTATAGTTAGGCTTAGCTAAAAGCTGTATGATGCAACACATTCTAACTCTATGTTTACTTTTGAAGTATTAAAAAATAAAATAAACAACAATTATTTCATCATTAGTTCTTGTTTTATTAACCTAGTTTACAATTTTTTACCTACAGTGGGAGACATAATTATAAGACACCTACCTAATTTGACATTACAGTGAAAGAAAAGATTCAGAGCTTAAAAATGCTTTATCAAATACGACAAAAACATAAATTTATTCTGTTATCACACGTAATTGTTTTACAGAAATCATATTTTCATACAATTTAATGAAAAAAACTTAAAATCATAATGGACAAAATTATAAGACACCAACCTTTTTTTTCAAATACAGTGGTCAACATAATTAGCAGACACTAATGGTTTAAAAGAAAATCCTCTAACATGGTTATTCAATATTTGGTGGAGCCGCCATTGTTTTTTATAACATGAAAGATACGATTCGGCATCGAATCTATCAATTCTAACAAAATATCGCAAGACAATTCTTCCCAAGCACATTTTATAGCATTCTTTAGGTCTTCGACACATGTAAACAGCCTCCCATTTCGGTAAACCTCACGAGCTAAGATCTCCCACAAGTTTTCGATGGGATTTAAGTCTGGGGAGCGAGAAGGCCACGGAAGAACATTGATACTTTGCTCTGAAAGCCACTTTTTTGTCACGTGTGATATATGAATCGACGCGTTATCGTGCTGGAAAGTGTAGTTTTCGCCACAAAGAAGTTCACTGTATAGAGCTAGTTGATCTTTAACAATATTCTTATACTTTTCGGAATTCATTCTTGAATGCACAAAAACGATATCGCTTTTCCCTTGAGACGAAAAACCAGCCCAAACCATTACTGAACCTCCACCCATTTTGCGGCTTATTTGTACATCAGGAGACTTCCGTAAATCATGCCAATAACAGTGAAACACGTCAGGACCGTCCAAGGTTAAACTTTTTTCATCAGAAAATAACACAGAGTACCATTTAGAGGTCCAGGCCATACTTTGTTTAGCGAAGTTTAAACGGTCCATTTTGTGCCGCCTTAGAAGCGGTGGTTTTTTCTTCAATTTTTTAAATTTCACATAGGAAGCATTATGCAACACCCTGCGAATGGTTCTCCTTGAACAATTCAGTTTCAAAGCATTTTTAATGCCTGTAGTGGTCATCTTATTCTGTGTAGCGAGCGAAAACACCTGGCGTCTCTCTCTCGAGGACAAGCAAAGAGTACGTCCAGATCTTTTAATCACAGATGGATTAATTCCTCTTTTCAAAACATTTGAAATTGCACATCTTGAGTGTTTAATAACTTTTGAAATATTATTAACTGAAGCACCAGTTCCATTTAATCTCCAAATTTCGCGAATTTCACTTTCTTTTAATTCTGTACCTCGTGGCATGTTTGTAAATGCGTGAAGTCGTTTATTGTCTGCTTTAGTTAACTGCTGACGTCATAACAGCATGCAGAAAATTTGCATATTGCACATTATTTTCGAAAAAAAGCAGGTGTTTTAATTAAAATGTTAGGGTGTCTTATAATTTTGTCCATGGAATTTATAATTTTTTTTATTAAACTCTATAAAAATATCATTTCTGTAAAACAATTACGTGTGATAACAGAATAAATTTATGTTTTTGTCGTATTTGATAAAGTATTTTTAAGCTCTGAATCTTTTCTTTCACCGTATGTCAAATTAGGTAGGTGTCTTATAATTATGTCCACCACTGTATAAAAACTATTTTCCATTTATTTTCATCACATATTTTGAAAAAAAAAAAAAAAAAAAAAAAAAAAAAATGCAATCAAAAGAGAAAGGTCATTCAAACATCAAGTAAAATAAGAATTTTTTGAAAAAAGGAAAAATGAAGCTGGTGAACTTGAAAGTAAAATTGGTCCTAATTTAAAAGTAGCAGCACCACTCTCAGAAATAAAGCAAGGTTCCTGGGTAGAAGTTAAATGTTACAATGACTTAAGAAATAAAGTCAAACGTTCATTGGCCAAATGAAAGAAATCAATGAATTTTATCGCATAAGTTTTATTTTATAAAATTTATCGTATTGTCTAAATCTAAATTAGGAAAATGTTACATTTTTCCTGATATTGATGACGAAGATGATGCTCAGTCAGATTTGCCGCATAGTAAAGGAACCAAAATTTGACAACCGTGGACACCATTTCTTTAATTGAATATTAAAAAAAAAAAAAAAAAAAAAATCCCTGCCGGCTTGGGCCTACAGGCGGAGGTAGATTTCGAAGATAAGTGCTAAATTCACCAAAAAAACTTAAATATCAAGATTAGAGATAAACCCAGTTCCTTCACTAAGAATGAGCTCTTGGGAGCTAAACATTTTATGAAAATTCTAATATACTCAAATACACACACGCATGTATATGGAATAGGTTTAAAAAAGGCTAAAGCAAATTCAGAGAACCTCAAAGCGTTAAAATATGTTAATATTTCCATAGTCGGGTTTTTATCACGTTTTAATACGTTTCTCCAAACTGACATGAAGTTACATATTCACCTGCTGAGGTCCATTATATTTCTAATATGACGCAATATTTTGATTTTTTTTTAATCCGTCAAACTATTTATTTCATTTTGAGTTTTCATGCCAAAATCTTGTTCTAGAAAACTTATGACGTAATATTCAATTTGTTTTCAATTCGTCAAACTGTTTATTTAATTAAATTTTCACGTGAAAATCTTTCAATAGCAAAGCAATTGTTGTGTTGAGAATTTTATTGCTTTTTTTAATTGTTGGCAACTGCTATAACGAAAAATATTTATTTTTTTCTGTCATTGTTGTGAAAGAGCTGGTTTTATCAGAATCGTGTTAAGACGATATTCAAAATTTTGAACCCTCCCCATTTCCATTCCCTTGGGTCGATTTTTCCCATTTTCTATCCCTGCCGAGATATTAGCCATTTCAAAGTTGTTGGCGAGTTTGAAGACGATCCGTGCATAATTGCGACTTTTATCGTGCGGACAAAATTTAGTACGTACATACATACATACATACATATATATATATATAAACGTTTTAGGTGGGGGTGGTTTTGGGTTCATTGGGTCATATAATGAAAAGTTATGAAGGAATTTTTCAAAAGTCGCACCATGGTAACGGCTGCAATAGGTAGTATTTCTTACGAAATCTACCTAAAACATTTTTCAATAATATGTTTCTAAGTCAAAATAAAATGAGTGTTCTGTAGATTAAACATTGTATTAGCCTCTTTTTATTCGAATATTCATTTAATTTAATACTAGGCCCATTTCCCCCCCCCCCCCCCATGGGGGAATACAGGGCTTATGAATACTTGCCTTTTTAAATAAAGCACTGAAAGGTAACATTTAAATTATAGTGAAAAATAATGTTATATTTGTAATCTATATAAGCCAAATGTATATATGTATCAAAAGTTTCATTAAGAAAATTATAAAAGGTTGATATATAAGCATTTTTTGAAAAATGCTTGATTTTAGACCCATTTTCCCCCACCTGACCCTATTATTTAATTACCAGTAATTATCCTTTCTCAGTATATATTTCTCAAAGAGCTTTTTTAAAAACCATGTTAAATAGTGTAGTAGGGAAGGGATGAGGATTTTTTACCGACAACAAAAAATTTTGCTGGCTACTAGATATTTTTCTTTAATGTAGATCACTGCCCTTGAACCACCTCGTGGATTCATTACTGGTTGCAAGTGACCATAAATATTTACCACTGAATAAGTATAAATCATTTATACTTGCTCATCAAATGACAAGAGGCAAATGACATCCATGAGGATGGTAATGGGCCCCATTTTAGACGAATGCAAGGAAAAACACTATGAACTTTATAAGTAGCTTAAGAAGTCATATAAAAAAGGTATACAACTTTTATCTGAGAAGGGCATATGTATTTAATATTTTTGCATCGATAAAAAAATTGCATTTTTTGGAAGAAAAAGTAGAGGACAAATAATTTAAATAAAAAAATTACTAAAATGAAAATTTCATTGGAGATCAGGCTGCTTTGTTTTCCGCTAGATTCAGTTGTTAGATCGAAATAAATAAGGGAAAAACTAAAATATCTCACTAAAACTAAAAAGCCGTTACATTTATTTAAATACATTACTATATTTTATAAATACCTCTACTAGCAAATGCGAAAAACATTTTCATGAAGTCAAAGATTTAGGTTGGATTATATTAAAAGAAAAGTTTTCAACCAAACAAACAAATTGCCCTTTAAAAATAAATCTAAATAATAGAGGAATCAGTGAAGTAGAGGATGTTAGTAGAGGTGTGATTAATGTACACAAACAGCCGATTTTTAAAGGTATATAGATGAACTGTGTGGTAAACATCAACACATTATCATGTTAGATGACTACTAACCAACATAAAATCAATAAAACTAATAACCATCAATCTTATGAGACATAGATTAAACTTTGAAACACCTTAATAAGAAAAATTAATATGTATTTTTCCAATAAACAGTTGATCAATTTAAAAAATAGGCCTACTGTATAATATATTAATGGATATTAATAAAAAAGTTGTTCAATTATAAATACATAATCAAAAATTTCCACTTACTTTGACGAAAGGATCCCCAAAGTATTGATGTCAAGGCTTTTTAATTAAGAATTTTTTAAATTATTCCTTGATTTTAAATAAAATAACTCTTTTTGTTAAACAGCCGCTCACGCTTTCATTAAACCGCTAGGGGGGTAAAAAAAAACTTTTCAAGCCGGTACGGTATGAAAGAAAGCCGGGATCGAGGGTACAAGTATAAGACCACGCCTCGCCTCCGCGAATGTTTTCATTTTAATTAACTGAACCAACCAATCAACCAAACATCTTCTCTATGGCTGCTTTGCTGTCTGCTAAATTCAAGGGAGTTTATTGAAGGTTATATAAACAGATTCAGTAGTTTTATTTAAAAAAAATCCTTGCTATATTGTACTTATTGTTTTCAAGGCTTTCTAATAGGTTTTAGAGTATTCTGATATTAATTTCGTGAAATTTGTGATGCATCATTTCTGAAAATTTTCTTTTCTTTTGATATATTTAAATATACTTATTGAAAAAAACACCATCACTAAAAAATGATAAATTTTTTCCGCCATTTACTATAAAATCACCGCCATTTACTATAAAAATTAACTGTAAATGCGTGGTAGTTCCGTTATTTTTTGTCTGCGCTGTGTGTATATCATATTCCATTTTATTTCCTTATAAATTTCTATCTTTCGTATGTGCATATGATTAATGTCAATAAGATAGAAATACATATTTGAATGTATAATATTCCTGTATGGGCTTAGGAATAAAACATTCTTTTACTTCCTAAAATCTGTGCTCACACTAGAGCGTCATTTATATGTTTGTCATTTATGTGTTTTTCATTTATGCAACTTTCCCATTTAATATATTTTTCCATTGCGGTTTGAAGTTGCAGAAAGTGTATTACACTGCAGAACTGTAATCACAGTCTGTGATCAATTCAAAGATTTGTTTGTCTGCAGTGTTGAATTCAGGGGATAGCCCAAGGGGGACATTCCCCCCCCCCACCCCCCCCTCAGAAGGTTTGAGATTTTATGCTTTTTTAATGGACAAGTGTTCAATTCCCCCCCCTCCCCCTGAGCCGTAGAATTCTCTGCCGGAGAAAAATGATTGAATTCAACACTGTTTGTTGGCTTGTGGGGGGGGGGGGGCAGGTATGCAGTGTCGTAATGGTCAGAAAGCCAGAGGGTATATGCTATATTTTTATTTCAGAAATGGAGGACAGAATTTTCCTAGATGGTGCGGGTAGCACTCCCATGCGATGCACTTTATCGTTGTTATTACTACCGATGTAGTGACATTCGGTAGAATGGTGAACTGAATTTTTCGTGCCACGTGCAAAATAGATTTGCTTAGGTACAGAGTAGGTCACTTTATGGTAAGGCTCAATCAAATTATATAGTAACTACCTAAATTAATTGTTTAAATTAATCGTGTTTATATACAAGAATCTGATTTAATTAAGGGTTGATTCTAATAAACTAAATTAACATTGTGGTCTTAATTTAGTTCTAAAAAAGTGGCTGATTCTATTATCCAATTATTCATAAAAACAGTAGATTTGAAAACTTCTTTTGTAGGGGGGCCCATACTTTCGGTTTGCCCAGATACCAGGGAAATTTATTACCATCCCTGGTTATATTAACATTATGAAGTGTAACTTTCTTCTAAAAGGTGCTTTCAATGTTTATATTGCTATCATGAAAAAAAAAAATTAGAAGAAATAATTTCTTAAATAGTTACCAGTGTTTTTTTTAAATCTTTATTTTCTTCTATTACTTGTTATATAGATGTCTGTTGTGAAGATGATGCCCTAATTTAATTGAAAAAACCATCATGGGTGAAAGTCCATTCAAGAAATTTGTTCAAGAAATTGATTTTAAAGAGATTGAACTTCTAGAGGTAAATAACTTTCCATTTATTTTAGTTTTATTACTTATCACCATGCATGAAAAAATATTTTTTTTTTTTTAATGTGACATTAATTCCCTCTCACTACACCAAGAAGGTCATGTCAGAAGGATCATCTTCATAATCTGCATTCTAAAACAAGAAAGACTTAACATACATCAGTTAAGACAAGGATTCTAAAACTTTTAGAGTGACATACCACTAAATCAAATTCCATACTTTTGCTAACCAGGTAACTAATATATTGGTTACAGGGAACGGTTTGCTGCAGGGCATTCGGTGTGCATTCCCTGGCTTACATCCTCAAAGATCTGCCGAAACTCTAAAATAAGCCTAATAAAATACTTAGTATGTATATGAAGTTTTTGTAAAGGTCTTCAAATATACATACACTAGCAGCCTTCGCCCGCTACGCCGGTCGGTTTTTCTAAGCAAACCATGAATCAAACAAAATATATCTGTGAATTTGATCATGTGTTTGAAAGCAATATGGACATTAACCTGGAATGCCCATCCGAACTGCTACAAAAGACATGGATGTCATTATGTTATTATATTTTCTATTGAGACAGACAAAATTTGAGCTGTTAAGGACCAACTTCTTTAGTTGATCCTTTACTGTAGAATTTAGTAAAATACGATAGAACAATATGTAATATACCTATACCTTTCCTCTGAAAATTTATGAATGCAATTCTCATCAGAATCTGCCCAATAGAACCTATTAAAAAGGCAGCTTAGATGCCTTATATTTCCTCAGCTGTTGTTTTGATTTGTTTGGTGATTTTTTGTTGGCATGTTGACGGTGTTTATGGATATGGCATATGGCAACCTCGATATGTTGAATCCTGTGTGTGTTGTGACGTGTCGTTCTGGCAACCCCTGAGAAGCTGCTTTTAGCTTGGAATATTGTGAATGTATTTTGATATTGTGTTGTATAGTTCTGCCTTTTTATTTTTATGTGAATTTTATTGAATGTATTTGATTGACTATGGTTTCTGTAGTCCGTTTAAACGATCTTGCTGAAGTAATTAGGAAATATGAGGAAATTTTGACAAGAAAAGAAGGATTGTTTATAGGGTACTACTTGCGGATTCGCCCGGAGTCCACCATCTTGTTTCTTTGTTGATCATCTAATTTTAAATTTCTTTATTTGGATTTATTTATTTATTTTTGTTGTTGTTTATGCTATGTTTGTTGTTGTTTATGTTATGTTTGTTGTTGTTTATGTTGTTTAAATTAAGCATAAAGTGGTTATAAATGACCAGCAAAGAAACAAGATGTCAGACTCCGGGCGAATTCTCAAGTAGTTCCGTTTATAGTGTGTGAATACATATTCATAAGCCTATTTTGGAAAATGTCGGTGATGATATTTCAAGCTTGAGCTTTCAAGAAAGCAGATGTCTGTTAAGGTATGTTGATAATTTTATGTATATACAACGATTACTGGTTGCCATTTTAACGAATTTTGTTTTTTATGTGTATTTTACTGTTTTAAGAGTTTTGTATATTTTGAGATTGCTACAAAGCAAGAATTGCTGAATTTTGAGATTGCTATACAGGGAGAACTGCTGAATGCAGTGATGTTTTTTTTTCCGGTTAATGAGCATGTAGCGCTCATACAACAATTACTGATTGCCAGTTTAGCAAGTTTTGTTTTTTATGTATATTTTGCCTTACGGGTTTTGTGCATTTTGAGATTGCTACAAAGCGAGAATTGCTGAATTTTGAGATTGCTATACAGGGAGAACTGCTGAATGCAGTGATGTTTTTTTTTCGGTTAATGAGCGTCTAGCGCTCATACAATGATTACTGATTGCCAGTTTAGCGAGTTTTGTTTTTTTATGTATATTTTGCATTATGAATTTTGTACATTTTGAGATTGCTACAAAGCGAGAATTGCTGAATTTTGAGATTGCTATACAGGGAGAACTGCTGAATGCAGTGATGTTTCTTTTTCGGTTAATGAGCGCGTACCACTCATACAACGATTACTGATTGCTATTTTAGCGAGTTTTGTTTGTTTACATTTTATTTTCGTTAAGCCTAACATGCGTGTAAATTGGTGCTTGGCGACATTTGGTACTTGGCGGAAAAGGGGTTTTCACGGCAAAAAAAATTCCAAGATGGCGGCCGGGAGAACTTATGACATCTGTTCCAAAAAGGCTAATCTTTCATAATTGGGCTCACCTGATTCTAGAACTTTCAGCCAAAATCCTATAACCAAGCAACCTAGAACGATATGTGTTTTATACTAAAATATTCACTGAAAAATTAACTAACTGAGCAAGTTCCACCAAAATCCACTAAGCAGAATTTTTTTAACTGGCAAATGTACCAAAATCTTTCCTAAAAATTATCCAATTAACAGTTTAAGTCCCATCAAAATCCGCCCAGCAGAACCTTTAAAAAAGCCAATCTTTCATAATCGTGTTCATCTGATTTTGAATTTTCCCCCATAATTATTTAACTAAGCAACGTAGAACGATATGATGTACTAAATTTTTTTCTGAAAAATTATCTAACAATGTCAAATCCCATCAAAATCTATTCAGCAGAACTCAAGTTGTAAGCGGCCCAAATGAAATTTCTCTTTGCATGTCATATATATTATAGATAGATAAATTTAAATATATCGTTCATAATCGTGTTAACCAGATTATAGAACTCTCAGGGATGTAGTGGTAGGTCTGCTTTATATACCAACTGAATTTTTTTTAGAAACTCTGCACACCTTTATAGAATATATATTCTCTAGTAGATACACAGTGCAAATAAAATACATCCTCTAGTAATTTAAAACACCACAGAGAGCTTTCTGGCATAGCATCAAAATCCATTCAGTAGGACTTTAAATTGAAGGTAATCTTTCATAATTGGGTTCACCTAATTTTAAAACTCACGTAGCTATCACTAATGCAAAGTAGAATTTTTCTTTTTACATTAAAACACTTCTAAAACAAATTACCTAACTAACAGTGTAAGTTCTACAAAATTATGTTCAGTAGAACCTGGGTTATAGTCAATACGAATGAAATAAGAATTTGCGTTTTGTATATATAGTAGGTGGTGATGAGGAAAAATGTAAGTGCTGGTATTTGCGATTTATAAAATGCTATAGGCGAAATTTGTGCATGGCTGACATAAAAGTACCCATTTTTTTTATTTTTTATCCAGGAGCAAATGACAAATTTCAAAATATTTTTTCTATTTAAACCTTTGAATATGAAAACATTTTTTAAGCAGTACAAACATTGCTTTCATATTTAAATTAAATATTTTTGTTTTATAATATTTATTTCTTATTAAACACTTTTTCTTTGTATTTTAAATAAAATCAGTAACTGTTTTGGTATTTTTTCAATATACCAACACCATTGTCGCCAACCATAATAATTAGTGCAGAATGAAATGAAACATTTGAAAATTACAGATTTCACCAACTATTTTTTTAAATCAATACTTAAAATAAAATAAAATAAAAAATAAATATTTTACAAAAAAATAATAAAATAAAGTTAATTTAATCTGCAAGTCTGAAATTGTAAATGTCTTTCAGGTTACCATTGCAGCGTGGCGCACGTAATAAGCATTTTATATGTATATGTACATTTTTAAGTTCTGAAATAATTTTATTACAGCTTCCTCATCATCAGGTAATTGTCAAATGGTTAAATCCATGTCAATGACAAAAATAAATGTAAGTTATAATTTAATAATAAATATTTTCTGCTTGAAAAATAACAAATTAAGATATTTTGCAATGCTATGATTAAATAGATTTTTCAGATGTAAACAATGAAATCTACAGTTAAGTTGCAGGAACAAAATTTAAGATGGCGCTGAAATCAGCGACTACCGCAATGTTTTTTTTTACTAAATTTTTTGTTAATCATTCTCTTTTGGCTATTACAGCTGATTTATTACTAAATAAATTTACATTACTTTTGATTTTGATATAAATCATATCTATATCAAAAATTCCAGGGTTCGAAATTGAAAAATCCACCAACTGCAACGCTATTTTAAAATTGTTTGCGGATTTTTTTTTTTTTTTTTCTTAAATTATAGACAAATTTCTTTCTAAACATACAAAGCAGTATAAGAAAAGCATTCAAGACTCTAAATAACAATGAAAAAAGTTACAGAGAGCACAATAAGCTATATATACTCTTAATAGCATTAACACTGTTCTCCTTGCTTCTTTCCCTATTTTTCATCACTAGTTTGAAATACTGGTCTTTTGTTTACTTTATACATATTAAATGAACTACAATTACATTAATAGTTTACTTTTATTCATCTTTATTTATTTAAATATGTAACTTACTTACCTTTTTCTCAGCAGTCTTTAACTTTAAATACTCTTTATTTAATTTATTTCTGGAATGTTTACGAAGTAAACATCATTAAGCCTTTCCGTTCTTTGTATGTAAAACCGTCCTAAGAACGAATAATGACGTATCGATCTTACGATCGCTTTGCCATTGGATGGCAGCATAGGACTTTTGGAATCGAATTGAATCAATTTCATTGGTAATAATTTAATATTTTTCTAAATTTTTATTTTACATAATTATTTTAATAATTACTTACTTTTAAACTAATAAATTATTTTAATGTTTCACTTTATTGTAAGCATTCATTATAATTTCCCTTGCTTAACTACCAATCAAATTAATGCTTCAAAAATGTAAACAAATCAATGACCAGAAATCCGCAAAACTCTAAAATCCACACAACCTCTGGTCCCAAGCTGTGCGGATTTGAGGGAGTCTACTGTACTAATAAAAAAAATATTTACTTTCAATAAATAGCAAATCTTAATGTTTGGCACGGATTGCAATAAAAATTATTTGTAGGCTTAGGGTTGAAATAAATGGTGCAATAGTGCAAATGGTGCATTTTGGCATGGTGTTGATATAGCAAAAAACCGATTAACCATTATTAAAGAATTTTTTAAAATTTTAGTTTATGAGACGTTTGTATTTTTTTCCTAACTCACATAGTTGTTTTAATTATTTAACCAAAAGAATTGATTAACAAAATTACAATTTAAAATTTTTCCGTTGCTATAGTAATGGATGTATTTTTAGAAATTATCGTTTGAAAATTTTAAGTTTTGGTGCCATATTAGAAAAATATGAAATATCTCATGAACTATTGGACTTAAAAGAATTTAGTTTGTACCATTTGATTCAGCATACAAAAATACACTAAAATATGTTATCAGTTGAAAAATAACTATAAAATCTGACTTGTAAGGATTTTTTTTTAAGTTTGTTCTCTTTTTAACCCCCTTAGGGGTGGAATTTTAGAAAATCCTTTCTTAGCGGCACGCTACGTCATAAGAAGTATTTTTATCCCAATTTTCAAGATTTTAAGTTCAGTAGTTTGGGCTGCGCATTGATTAATACAAAATCCAGACTTTCTTATAGATATATACATATACACTGTGTCTTGAAGTTGGTAAGTTGGTTCTTGAATGCTAATACATACTTAAAACTGCTTGATTATATTACTAAAATCGTTCTTAAATTGTTTTCTTTTATTCACATTCATATATGGAGTAGCATCATGATTATATATAATACCACTTGGAGTGAAAATTTCTGGGATTCGCCATTAGATGGTAGCACCTATCAAACATCCATATGATTTTTAGAAAATACCAACCTTTAAAAGATTTGTGTCAGGTTTTTATGACATTTTGGCCATTTCTTTACAAGTTGCACCATGTAAGTGACGCTATGTTTGTTTTTGTGAAAACAATCAGCCAAAAAAAATTTCATGTTTTATTAAACATTGCTTTTCAGAAGAAAAAGTTCCAAACCCAAAATGGCTTGTAAAGCTTTATAACACATCTGTTTCATTAAAAACAATCATTTGTTATTGGTTTACTGAATTTAAATGTGGCTGTATAAGCGCATCTAGTTGAGGCATCAACGCCAAAAAACATTTAAAAAAAAAGGTGTGTACTATTTTTTAAACCAAAGGGCTGTCAGAGTGCAGGTACAGCACCTTCCAGAAACTGTCTGAGGGAAACTCTGATTAATGTAAGCAGAACGTTTTGAAAATCCTTTAAATTAATACTATATAAAAGGTTTTTAATATCCCTGTTAGAATGAACTACATGGACTAGTTAGTACTTTGTTCATGAAACATTAAAATATCTATGCTGAATATATTAAGCAAAGAGATATAAATAAAAATTTCATAAAGTATATTAATTGTTACTTTTTGCACATAAACTGCATGTAGTAATATGCTGTGGTGGAGGCCAACTTTTAAGAAAGGTTTTTTTGTAAGATTATGTAATTAATAGATAGTATAAAAGATAGTGATCCTTACTAATTAGAAAATTCTTACTTATTTAAAGTGCAATAGCAGTTTGTCTATAGATTCTAGAAATCAGGGAATTTCATAAAAATATTCTAAAATTAGGAACTTTGTCTGTATACGAAAATAATTGCATCTTTGCCTTGCCAATGAGACTGATTCATCGCCAAACAGGCGATATTTAAGCCAATAACAGAATGTGATTGTGCAATTTTTATGGGATTTTTTTTCTTGTTTTTTATCCCATATGATATACAAAAGACGCTCTAAAATCCACACATCTCCACAGATTTAAACATTGAAACTTTTAGTTAAGACATAAAGGCAAAATTACAGAATATTTTAGTTTTATATCATTCTGTATGTATTTTAATATGTAATTCTCGATAATATGACTGAACTCATGGTTTTTCATAAAGGAAGTATAAATTTATTTCTGAAAAAAAAAATCGAGATATTGCTGATATCACTGGTAACAACAATCTATTTACCAAATATATTTATGTATTAATCAAGAGGATTTTGATTATTAAGAATAAGACTGACTAAACTTGAAATAAAACTTCCTTACTTTATGATTTTGATGTGAAATAATAGGGTATCTTTATGAGGAAAGTTTCCTTGAATAAATCAAGGAAAATGTATCTCGTCTTTATTATGCATATTTTATTATACATTATTAATTATTTACATGACCTTTACTTTTAATAATTTAATCATTTTTAAAATTATCTTACTTTTATCATTTTAGTTTATTACTTTATATAATTATTTTAACATTTTACTATATTGCAGGCATGCATTATAATTTTGATTGCATTATTACATTCAAATTGCTGTTTAAAAACTGTAAACAAAGCAATGACCAGAAATCTGCAAAATTCTAAAATCTGCACAACCTCTTGTCCCAAGCTGTGCGGATTTGAGGGAGTTTACTGTATTAGCAAGTTCGATAAGTGTCCCATACCGTCAAGCAAAGACACTCGAAAGCTATGCTAAACCTATGGGAAGGTTCTTTTTAAATATCTCATTTGCATTTCGATATTTTTAAATAATTTTTTTTTTTTTTTTTTTTTTTTTTTTTGCATTAGATAGCTGAGCTTGATTTCTACATCTGCCTTTTTTTTTTTACTTTTTTGATTTTGCTTGTAGTGTTTTTAAGATGACATTTTCACCTTCGGAACTGGTTCTGAAAGAGAAAGTAACTTTATAAAAAAAATCAGCGATCAAAATCGAAAAAGTAAAAAAAGGCAAATGTAGTGATTGAGCTCAGCTATCCAGTGCTAAAAAAATATTCGCATAAAAATGTTCAAATGCAAATGAGATATTAGAAAATAATCTTCCCATAGGTTTAGCATTAGCTCACGAGTGTCTTCGCCTGACAGGATAGGAGCCTTGATAAAAGAAATCAGGAAAATTTGATAAAGATAGTCAAGGAAAAATCAGGGAACTGTTTTTCATGATTTCTGTAGCAATCCTGAATAATTACTAGTAGAATAAAATTTAGCTTTAGTGACTGTATGCAGAGAGTTTGGCTATTTTGACTTGCTCCATCACAACTTGGAATTTTTGTTTCAAGTTTATTAATTATCTTAAATTCATGTGTGTGGTGCCATCTCAAAACTTGCTGCACATCAATAATATGATCATATGTATAATATTATGTTTAAATTTTTGTGATGCTAGGTATAAATTAACTTTATCCATATATGCAATTTGTAAATTATGGAATGGTAAATTATCTCAAGGAATTTAAGACTACTGGTGATTAATGTAATGTTTTCATCTTAGCAGTTGCTAATAGTAGCTTCTTTAGAAGAGAAGTTAGTAAGTCATAAAGGCAACAATTGTATAAATAAATTAATAAATTATGGATTTTTAGACAATCAGAGCTGATAATCAGCTTATTTGCATTAACAGTACATACAGCTATTTAGCAGAAACACAGTGACATTGTCGTAAGAAAAGGAACGGCCCCTTGCAGAAAACATTCATCTTCAAGCTGCTAAACGTAGCTAATAGAAATATTATTTTTTAGAATTGTTATTTTCATTTCAAATAAAAACTGTTAAACCTTATCTGTTCTATGTTACTTCTCACGTGACACTGGGACCTGTATCTCTTACACAAATTTTATTCGATTGGCACCACTCTTTTTTATGAAATAAAGTTAGCAAAGTTTGAGTAGAAGTTTCTAGAAGCTAAATTTTTTATGCAACTAAACAACTCCTTATTTACTTATATAATTATATTTTGAAAACATAACATATGTTTTTGAAAATGTTCTCTTGTTAATCCGAGTTAATTTAAAAAATGTTCGTTTTTTAAATTAACATAGTTAAAAGATACGTTTATTATTTTCATTTATACCAAGAATAAGAATAACCTTATCCTCAACTTCTAGTAAGAAGAAAAATTAGGTATGTGTGCATACATATTAATTTTGTATTTATATTTTAATTATTTGTAATACTAAGCATATGTCTACAATGCCTTTCTCCCCCTCCCCCCAATAAATTAATCTAATTATAGTTTTCAAATCCATGGCGTATTGCTGCAAATTGCAGCAATTTAACCTCACACTCAATCAACAAATCTTAAAAGAAAAAAATAGTACAATCTGTTTGTTATAAAATACTGTATGCTAAATAATTCCTCTAATGCTGATTCATTAATTTTATGTTTTTGGCTTTTTTTTTTTTTTTTTTTTACATTCAGTTTAAAAATAGATAAGACTCCAGTAGCAGAAATTGTCCAGCATGGCAGCGGGTGCTGCAGATTATTTTAAACCTTGCAGATTAATCTGCCATCTTAAAAAGAGAGGCTGGGCTTTAAAAAAAAAAAAAAAAAAAAAGCTGAAATTTACTTTGACTCTAGATTATGGTATTTGTTTCATAATTTTATTATATTTTCTTTATAAAGGCATATTTTTCTTATTTTGTGGGATATTGTTGTTTTAGTAGGTTTAGTCTAGCACTGTTGGGTCACAGATAAATTTTAGTATGCTGCAGACTGACACAGAAAATTCTGTTTCTGGGGATAAGACCATACATAAAAACATATAATACCTGGTTTGTGATATATTAGTCCTTCAGTGTCTTTTTTCTAATTGTGTTATGTATAAATTTGTATTTATTTCAACTGTTAAAAAATATCACGTTGCAGAAAATTTTGTCTGTTAATTTGGCTTGTCACAGAAAGCTTTAAAAAGCTCTGCCACGGGGGTTATAATAAGTTAAAAGCAAGGTTTATTGATTTTGATGCCATATGTCTTGATCAGGAAGATGTTTGTTGAATTAATTAAAATAGGCAATGTCATAAGACATCTGGGCTGTTTATGATGTACCATTTTCATTTGTCTGATGTATCCTCATATGAAAAAACAAATTAGTATTTATGTTGTTAAAATAAGAATAAAATGGAAGCAATTTAATAGGTAAATTCGAATTTATGGATACAGTGTTTCTGTTTATTCTCATTTTATGTGTGAATCCTAAAAAAAATTGCAGAACATGACAAACAAATTTTACAACAGCAAGTCAACAATTAACTCACAAATTGACATTCTCTCCTTAAAAAATACTCTTTTGAAAATGTTATGTGCTCTCCCAAATCCCATTCTTTTTACCACTTTCTCTTTCATAAAAGATTGAGAAATGGTGGATAGTTATAGTTATTGAATTAGAAGAGAAAAAGTCTTCTGCCAAAAATCCAGTTGCAAGTTGTATGTATATTTTTTGCTGATTTTGTTTTAACATTCATATTTCCCAAAATTAACCCAACTTTCCATGGTTTATTAGAAAAGCTTACAAGTGTCAATTTAATGGCTTTGAGTATGTACAACAAAACTTTCAACAGGCTTCCATATCTTAAATAGGACTTTGAGGGAATGAAAAATACATAAAATTTATATGTCACTTTTCATTGTAATGTTTATTTAGGTACATTTCCACTACGGTGCTATATTCCGCGGCATTAAAAAATTTTTTTTTGGCACAATTCGGGCTTCAGAAAGTGAGATTTGTTGCCAGTGATATAAACAGCAATGAAAACAAACCTAAAGAACTTTTATGCTTGTTTATATGTGAGTTTATACCTATACAATGGTCTGCCCAGGCTTTTCTCTCAGGATTCTGTTTTTGTGGAATTGTGGATTTTTTCTTATATTTGTAAAAATTCTAGTTATAACTTTATGAATTTGAAATTATCATTATATTCAGGTTCTATCCTTCATACATAAAAAAAGCTCAGTACAGTAGAACCTTGATTAATCGATGTTTCTGTTAACCGAACCGATAACTGATTTTTTTGTGTGTGTGTGTGTGTGAATGAGCCTTCTGCCCCAAAAGCACTCAACCTCCAAGAAACATTGCACCCTAAAAAGTCAACAGCGAACAATGCTTTGTTTCCAGTGCCGCATGGCTCTATTGAACACCAGGTGCAATGTGTTATTGGACAATTACATCCCCTGCACTTGACTTTCACAATAGACATTTGGGTTTCATGACATTTTTCTGTTTGCCCTTTCTTTCGCAAATCCCCTGTTTTGTTGTAAACCTTTTCTTTAATCATTTCACGCCTGACCATCACGCTAAATAGTAAGTTGTTCATTTTTGAAATGCAGAACCTAATAAGAAAAAATGTTATTTCGATGAGCTTGAGGCTATTAAAAGAATTAATAATGGTGAAAGTTTAAAAAAACTGCTCTGGAACTTTGAGTTGGTGAAACCATAGTAGGCGATTGGAGATGTAACAAAGCTCAAAAAGAGGCTTTTTGTTCAAAGATGGATTTGTCAAAGGCCTTAGAAGGACGGTTGACATTAAAAAAAGCCAAAGTGAAACATAACTTTGCATATGTTTATTTTACCATTTAAAAGACGTTCTATTGTTTTTTTATTCTAAGAGATGTTAAATTCTCAAGCATGGTCACGTCCGGGTCACCACTTTAGTGAGAGTGGCGTCGATGGGATACGAACCAGGGATCTCATGATCAGGAGGCGAGAACGTTAGCGTCGAGCAAAAGGCCAAGCCAGTTACTCTAAGCTAGTAACTCGCTTTATACTGATCATGTGAGATGAGATCGCTACAATGGCGATATTTTATACACTGTTTCTATTAACCGAGATTTCCGATATCCAAGGTAATAGCGATCCCCATTAGTTCGGATAATCGAGGTTGCACTGTAATATGTTATTTGTTGAGTTCAACTGTTTTGTTACAACTCAGATTTTATTTTTAAATGATTAGATTTGTGAAAAGTTCAGTTTGAATGTGGAAAAAATTTGTAAAAGGTCTATTTATAATAGAAATAATTTTATGAAAGGTCTCGTTTTAGGATAAAAAGTTTTGTGAAGGGTCCTTTAAAGGTCCTAAAATTTTCCTAGATAGATCCCTGATATGTATAAACATTTTATTTATGTATAGATTGTTATTATTTTTTATATTCAATTTACTTCTGTTTGTATATAAAATATATAAATGGCTTTTTTGTATTAACTTAATTGTATAAATATGGAAATAAATTGCTTGTGTATATGAAAAAGTGAATAGGTTTAGGTTGCCAAATTTCCTTCTTCTGCCAAGGCCATTTTCTCCATCTCGCCATAGCTGGATATTCAAATTTTGGCAAGTCTGGATTAATGATTTTATTTTCAATATTTTATATTGTTAAGTTTATGAATACAGTATCTAAATTTGAAAAAGGATATTTTCTAGACACACTGAAATCTTACATTACAATGGAGGGAAATAGCTTCCAAAATAGTCGTAGATAAAAAATAAATAAAAAGATTAATCTTTTTTTTTTCTTTTTCTTTTTTTTTTTATCATCAATTGGACAGTGAAAACCTCTAATTTTTATTTTTCTCGTTTGCTATTAAAATATTTACAATAAATCATTTTATGTTTGGTCATCAATGCAAAGGAATTATATTTTTTAAACATTCTTTTCTGCTGATAAAGTTGCTAAAATTTTTATTCTATATTACAATTATATGAATCAAATAATCTGAATTGAAGGAATTCCTTTTAAGAATAAGCATACAATGATTTTTTTTTTTTTAAATGTGTGCACAGGCTTTTCAGATTTATTTAATACTTTCCAACATGAAGTATTTTTTACATGTCTGTCTGTCTGCACTTTAACTTTCATAAACATGTTTTGTCTCAAAATTGATGTTTTTTTTTTTTTTTTTCAATACAGTATATTCCGTATTAGAAATGGTATGTGTATAATTTATCATTCTTCTATAAGAAAATGCAAAAGATTGAGAATTATGGTCTATAAGCAGAAATTGTTTGAAGTAGCTTTTATTGACATTATATTATTTGAAATACAATAAAAATAATATGCAGTATTGCTATGTATTACAACATGTTCCCCATATAGAAAATAGCTTGCTTAGCATTTATAGTTTGTTTAAAAGGCCACATAAAAGAAATTTAATACATTGTAGTCTATTGGTGGTAATTTTTTGAAATACATTTTAACAAAGCTTTGGTATTAGTTACTTGAAGTTTGCTTTTCATTGTGTTATGCATTTTCCAGGACAACTACATTTTAATATGCCATGTATAAAATCTGTATTTACAGGACAGCATTCAATATGCAAAGATTTTGTACATTTTCATTAATGTTGGAAAGTGTTTCATAATCTAGGCATGTTTCATGATATTTATTTTTTGTTCTCAGGTTGTTGGTAAGGGTTCGTATGGAACTGTTAGAAAAGGAAAATGGAAAAATATAGATGTAGCTGTCAAAATTATTGAAACGGAGCAAGAAAAAAAAGCTTTTATTGTGGAGGTAATTTTTTCATATTCTTAGATATTGACTGTAGAGCTGTTAAATAAATATTAATAATATTCATTTTCCTTTTAGGTCAATCAATTGTCTAGAGTTGACCATGTAAATATAGTCAAACTGTATGGTGCCTGCACAAAAGTACCAGTAGGTGTTTTACCTTTTTCACAAATTCTAAATTATTTACTTTGAATTTCCTGTGTTGCTAAAGGTTTATATATGCATTTTAATTCAATAACATTTCATAAAATAAGTTTTTTTTAAAAGATATTAGAAGAATAGATTAGAAGAAAAGATATAGAGAACTTAAAATAATTTATGAGTTATTTGTCTCACTTGATAACTAACTAATAATATTGTGAAATTTAAAAACTAGCTGACCTGCCCGCCGTTACCCGGGCCTGTGATAATATTCTTAAATGAACCTTAAATTTATATTATTTAATCTGACGCGCATGCACTGCAAACTCTGTTAGTTCTTATTTCCACTGCCATGTAGTGAACTGTATTCTAAACAAACAAAACTCTGTTATTCAAATTTCCCATAGATATATTACTTGAGGGGGTGGTGGTATCAAACAAGAATTTAAGAAATTTGCTGAAAATCCTTTAGTTCCACCTTTCACTGCCAGGTATCGCAATATGTTTAATATGAACATCCGAAACATGTCCCCAGAGGCTACGGCCCTGTAAATTGGGTGTTCTGCGCATGCTCTGCAAAATCTGTTAGTTCCAATTTCCATGCCCAGTTGCCGCACAAATCTAAACTAACCTTTTTCATGTGGTCTAATTGCTATATTTAATCGAAAGTACTTCTACCCCTCCCCTCCCTGTCTCCGCAAATATAACAAATACAAAATATGTCTTGCGTGAAAAAGTTATTACAGTAGACTCCCTCAAATCCGCACAGCTTGGGACCAGATGTTGTGCGGATTTCTGGTCATTGATTTGTTTACATTTTTGAGACATTAATTTGATTGGTAGTTAACAGGGGCGTCGCCATGGGGGGGTATGGGGGGGGCCTCCCCCCCAATATTTGTGAAGTTGGGAAATTCGGAATTTTTGAGACATTATGAAATTTTTATTGTTTTGGTGATTATGTTTCTGACTGAGTATTGTAACAGTAAGCAAGTTAAATTATCAAAAGAAATACAAAAAGAAGTCAGACACACTCAATCTATCATTGTATTTTTCAGTTCTACAAAAATATTATACATCTACCAGACCTAAATTTCTCTACTCCTATCCATCAATAGCTGACTATCCAGTTCCGTTATTTCCTTCAAAACTTTGTTTCTTTCTCAAAATGTTCACCCTCCCAAAAGAGAATCCAGCTATTTTAATCCAAAGGGATTGCAGCTTCTTTTGAAAATTAGAGATCACTTGTAGCACAACAGAAAGGAATGTAGTCACCTGCTTGAAACACAGCTGGGCAAGAAGATTTGATGAGTTTTCACAAATTGCACTAATTTTGCGATTTTTGGACAATATTTTACTCATTCTCGTGATTTTTTTTGCTCCGAAAATTAGTTAACCCTTCGCTGTCATGACAAAAGCCTTATATGAGCAAATGTGAATATAAGAAGTCGTTAGTTTAGATGCATTTGCTACATTTTACCTTTATTTGTATGCGGAAATATATATATGTCCTGTTCATTTATATTTATAGGTGTTTAGTAAATTTTAAACCAAAAGTCCAGTGTTGTGTGTATAAAGCTGTTCTAAAAAATGACTATAAATCTTAGCACGAAAGAACCCTTCATAATAGGAAAAGAGTTTTCATGCAAGATTTTGGAGAATCTAAAAATCCATTCGAGGATGAAAAAGGTAAAAAAGTGGATGATTTGAATTTGGAACAGAAATATGACCATGAAAACAGTCCATCAACTGAAGAAAAAAATCGACATACAGGTTGACATAAACACTGATAGGTTGCACTTGAATAAAATTTTGAAGAAATAAAGATTTCCTTATAGACAAGTTCATAAACAATTATGAATATTAGGATGTGATTGAATAAGCTGGTTTCTGAAAGCGCCGTGGGAAAACGGTTTCACCAAATGGAATAGATTAAAATAATAGCATAGCAATGGACATTGATAGACATAAGTTTTACAGGGAAGAGTTATAAGAAATATAAGAAAATTTCGGCAATTTAGTAATGGGCTTAAATGACAATGTTCCCTATATCAGGAGAATATTGCACCAATACATTCCATATTTAAATTGCAATTGTGCAAGGCAAATTTGAGTATCACTAACTGAGAAAAGTTAATAATGTTTCCCCCTGGATATGAGAAACCAGATGTGCATGACTTGCAGAGTCAAATAGAAATAAACCAAATCCCAACTCACTTAACAAATCTTTTCTGATGCCATGAAATCCAAAGACTATTTGGGTCACACTGTCAAACTATATACTCGTACCTTAACATTCACAGCAGCTTATCTTTATGGCGTTGCATCTAATGAAAGAATCTTTAGTCAAATAAAAATTTAATAAATATATATTGCAAGCTACAATGAGGCCTGACAGACTTGACAGCCTAATGCTTTTAAAATGTGAAATTGAAATAGTGGATTTTATTAAACTGGACGATGTTAGGTTAGCTTCATCAGAGTTAGCTTGATTGAAGATCAAAAGAATTGATGTTAAATGAAAATTATTTGGATGTGCCAATCCCAAAACCTTATTCTATCCCATACATGTTAATACTTCAAAATTTGCAATCACAATGTTAAAATTAAATAACAATTCTATGCCCATAATAATGAATTCTAAAGGTTTAATTGTGTGCATTTAATTTATAATTCGTTTAATTGTGTGCCTTTAAAAAGGAGATAGAAGCATCGCATTTTTCAAACAAATCATTGAATTTTGACACCTATGCTCTTAGATGTCTGCAACCAAAATTCCAAACCCAAAGAGCTCAAAAGCGATACCTTTGGATGGTATACCCCCAAGCCCAATAAGGAAGTGTAACCGAATATGAAGTTTGACTAAATTTCCGTGCATTATTTTTTCAGATATAGCTAACGCAAAAATCGTGAAAACTGCAATACAGCAATGCCACAAATACATACAAAAACCTAATAAGCACTAAATTATGTCAAGGTTTAAGCATATGAAATTTGATCAAATTCTGTGCAACAGTTTTTGAGATATAACTATCGCTAAAATCATGTAAATCGTGAAAAATACAGCATAGCAGCGCCACCTTTTGGGTAATTTACACCAAAAACTAATCAGCATTAATTTTTATCAAGGTATAACTGAATCTAAAGTTTTATAAAATTCCCCGAATTAGTTCTTGAGATAGAGCACCAACAAAATTTGTGTCACATTCACACAGACAGACATTTTCTAAAATCAGTCAAATCATGTTCAGGACCTTCTAAAACGTATCAAATCGTCAAAAACCAGTTGTAGATTTTTTTTACGAATTCAATACTTTCGTCTTGTAAAGACAGAAGAAAGTAAAACGGGTGTTTGTTTTTTTATTAAACAAACCAATAATTAGAATTTTTATATTTCTAGTTTCAAAATTTTTCTTTAGAAAGGAATTTTTTATGCATAAGCTTCATTATCATTATTACACACTTTGTGCATATCACTTTAGTTGAATGTTGGAGGAATTTGTTTCAAGTTGGGAAATTTTCGAACTCTCTCCCCCCCCCCCGAAAAAATATCTGTAGCTACGCCCCTGGTAGTTAAGCAAGGGAAATTATAATGAATGCTTACAATAAAGTGAAACATTAAAATAAGTAAAATATTAAAATAATTTATTAGTTTAAACGTAAGTAATTATTAAAATAATTATGTAAAATAAAAATTTAGAAAAATATTAAATTATTACCGATAAAATCGATTCAATTCGATTCCAAACGTCCTATGCTGCCATCTACTGGTCAAGAGATCGTAAGATCGATACGTCATTATACTATTATCAGTATATATAACTTATTGCGCTCTCTGTAACTTTTTTCATTGTTATTTAGAGTCTTGAATGCTTTTCTTATACTGCTTTGTATGTTTAGAAATAAATTTGTCTATAATTTAAAAAAAAAATTCCGCGAACAATAATTTAAAAATAGCATTCCGGTTCGTGGATTTTTCCATTTCAAATACTGGAATTTTTTATATAGATACGCTAATTTATATCAAAATCAAAAGTAATGTAAATTTATTTAGTAATAAATCAGCTGTAATAACCAAAAGAGAATGATTAACAAAAATTTTAGTAAAAAAAACATTGCGGTAGCCACTGATTTCGGCGCCATCTTGAATTTTGTTCCTGCAACTTAACTGTAAATTTCATTGTTTACATCTGAAAAAATACGCGGAATTTAGGCGTTCGCGGATTTAAGGGAGTCTGCTGTACTTTATTTTTCTTCAAAAAAAATCAATTTTATAGACAGCTGTCTATGTTCAAATGATTTCAGATAAAATGGCATGATAATTTAAAACTGTTAACTAATGTATATCCGTTAATTGCAGCCGAATTTCAAAGAAAGTTACATATATGGATTCAGCATTAAAAAATATGCATAAATGTGTTAATTTCAAATCGATAAATGCATATTAAAAAAAAATCTATAGAGCTGCTAAATTGCCCAGTCTCTTTATTCATGTGTTGCTTTGAAATAATTTTGAGTCCTATTTGAAGAACACATCTCATTGACTGCGAACACCTGAGTGAGAATTTATTCTGCAGTTTCATAAAAATTTATGCTTTTGTTGAATTATGAGTACTTTTCCATTCTTTTAATTTGGAAGTTTTTAATTAATTTCTCAACTAATTATTAGAAATTTAAAATTCTGAAGTTCAGATACGCCAGGAGAGGCCTTTGACTTTAATCACAAAAATTTTGAGCCTTGTATGTGCCATAGATTTTGCTAGCCATCGCAGACAGACAGACACACATACACACACAGAGCAATTTGTTCTTTTATTAGTAAAAATAAAATATGCACAGTTCACTATTATTTTACAATACAATCTCAAATGAGATTAACATGCATGGGAGAGTTAGCATATATTATTATTTATGCATTGCATTAATAATAAATTTCTAAATATTACTAAATAAACCAAAAAAGTACAGGGTGGCTACTAAATACTGTTACAAATATTCAGTCATTTTATTTTACAAATATAAAACAGAAAATGATAACTACACTAACATGATGAACATCAGAGATGAAAGTTTAACCGGAAATAATTTTAATTAAATTGACCGCCATCTTTATCGATTACCAAAGATAATCTCTTATGCCATTGTCCGACTGCGGCATGAACCATTTTAAGAAGTAGTCGGTACCATTCACGCAATATGGAAGCTTTGAGAGAGTCCAAACTTCTGTGTTTTTTGCTATTTACTCTAGCCTCTAAAATCCCCAGACGCAATAATCTAAAGGATTTAGATCCGGTGAAGAAGGTGGCCAATCTTCTTGCATGATAAAGTTCGGACAGGTGACAGGGAGCCAAGCCTGTGTTGATTTATCTCGGTGAGAAGGTGTAAAATCTTGCAGAAATATCCAATTCTTTTTGGGATACAACCTGTCAGCATGTGGTAATAAATGTGTAGCCAATATGTCCTGTTTGTAATATTCGCATTGATTTTTATCCCTTTATCGATGAACTTCAAAGGCAATTTTCCATTGTTTGACACTGCAGCCCAAACCATAACAGAATTCTTGTTCTGAAAGCGTTTAACAATTCGAAAGGTTTCAGGTATATCCTCGAGGGTTGCTAAATATACGATATCATTTTTAGCATTATAACACTGTTAAGTGCAAAATAGCTTCCCATCAGAAAATATTATTCTGTCAACACTTTTCCTACCATGCCGCTTCATCAATTTCTTCCTTCTTTGTAATTTTTTTATACTTTGTACAGCAGTCAATCCTTGAATTTTTCTTTTGCGACAAGGGAAATAACCCAGATCTTCATTTATAATAACTTGCATAGTTCTGCAATTCAAGTTCTCTTCTGCAGCCATTTTATTTGCAGAACGTTTTGTATTTCTCCACTCCTTTTCGCGAATTCTTTTGATGCACTCTATTGTGAGAACTGAGCGTGGACGACCAGACCTAGATCGATATTTAAATAGCTATTAGTATCCAATAATCGATTTATAGTTTTGTATATAAATGTTCCATAAAAAGCAGGGCATTTTAATTGCTTAAAGGTTTTACCTGAGGAAAACCTGCGATCAAAGAGCTGTTTAATCATCATTTTTTTGGCTTCCCTCTTTAAAATAATTTTAAATATTCGCTTTATAACCAAATTCGTCTGCACTAATAGAAGCTTGCCAAACCCTAAAATAGAGAAATAAATTATTTTCCCAAACGATTAAAATTAATTCGTATTTTTTGGAGTGTAACAGTATTTAGTAGCCACCCTGTATATTATATTTATTCACTATCGTGTTTCACCCATTCTCAATATTTATGTGTTAAGGGGACTAGCTACCATATGTTTTGCGATAGATGATGAAAATATTAATTTTCCAGTTTTTTGCTTAAAATGTATAGACCTCCGTTTTAGCAAAAATACTTAAGAAATGATGATTATAAGTAGGTGAAAAGGCCTTTTTAGTGCATTTATTTCCATTTAAATGTATGAGAGTTACAATCTTTAAATTCATTTTTCTCATTTTCTTTTCCAATATGTATGATCAAAATACTATATGTCGGTGGTTATAATACTTCAGGGTTATTTTCTACTTTTGGTCTACTAACCAATATTGAGCTAGGCAAATTGATGACTCTAACATCTGGTGGTCTCCTTGTTAGAATATATCCCTCACATTAAATTAGTTTCCCTCTAACCAAAAAACTTTGCACTATGCTGATCGAAGACAAAAAGGAACCTATTCTTTTCATTCTAGCTTCAATATATGTTTCTCCTATTGTAGTGGTGCTCGATAAAATTTCTGTAGAGCCAAATTTAACAGAGAAGTGAGCTCTGGGTTACACTTTTTTTTCAGTCATAGGTCTACATATTATTAAATTATGAACTACTATTATATACTAATTGTTAATATGTAAATATTAATTTTAATCAATATTGGCAATTTAATAATAACTGTGAGGTGGATAAGTTTCATTTGCTAATAAGGGATGTTCATGAAGGTGAGATGCAACATTATAGATCAGAATTGCATTATCTACAGTGCTTAATTTGTGCTGGCACACAAACTTCTTTGCTTTTAATGATTATTTAAATATTGGTTGGAATTCACCTGATCTCATAAATACAGTGCTGCGGAACAGCGCTTACAAAATACCGAAACCTAGATTATATTTTCCTGTTCCTCCCATTTCCAATCCTTTGCATTCTTTCCTATCAATGACGTAGCATGCCGGACACATAGGAGCATACTTCTATCTAGTGCTTGCAAATTTACACTCGGATTTTCTGTCTCAATAGTCTTCAAGTGGGAATGCCAGAATTAACTGTAACCATATCTGCCATTTTTACTTTCGGTCATGTTTTGTTTACCACAGAGTTCTATTTATATTAGAGATGCACTATACAATCAAAACTGTTTGCAATATGAAACCAGTTATTGCTCAAATCATCTGGTCCAAACAAGACAAACACTTGGAACAAGGGCTGAAGTTATTGGACGGAGAGAGGTTTTCAAAGCAAGTGCAAGCGTTTGGGCAGAATTGTGACCAATGTTAACCAGTTTCAGGGTTGCATTTTTAGCTTTACACCAAACCAACACATTTCCTCTCTATCTTTCTCCAAATCTGTAATCTTTACTCACTGTTTTTTGTTCCTGTTTGTAAAATATTATTACTGACCAGCTTATTTTCTCCATGCAGTGCTTATTTTGCACTGAAGCTCACAGTAAATCATCTCCAGTACTTATGTATTTTTGGAGAATATTTAAATATTAGTCGGAGCCCACAATAGTTTATAAATACTACTAACCGAAGCTTTGTGTGTTGGGTTTTGCTAGTTTATATAAAGAAATTCTTGGCAAATAGGATTTTCCGAGAATTCCCTGCTCTTAATTTTACTCTTTTTACTCTGTACATTTATTAGATTTTATTTTTTATAAATTAATATAGATATAGTCAAAATATATATATATATTTTTTTTTTTCTGGAGAAATTGCTTTAAGTTTCGTAAATAATATATTAAATATAAATAGCATGTAGAGGGGGGTTACACTAAGGTTCTTATTACTGTGAAAAATTAGAGCTACGGTACTTTTTTGTTAGAAATTAAGTCCTGATTATCTATCCCAGCTATCTATTAATTGGAGAAAAAAATATACTGAATTTTTATTACATCAGATTTTAAAAACAATCGTCAGGTCTTTTGAAAATTACATCTTACAATATACCGGGTGTCCCAAAAAGGACTGACTGATTTTAAAATTCAATAACTTGTAAACGGGGACAGATATTTAAAAAATTCTTGCAGGAGGGTTATGCATAAGGTCAAAAGTTTTTTTACAGTGATTTTCAATTTTAGTTCGAATTACAAACAATAGATGGCGCTGCGATCAATAGACGCTAAATTCGGGCTCGATTTTTGGTACTTCGTGGCCCGGATAATACATTTCCATCTCCTTTTTCCGCATGGAACAAGATAAAGGAGCAAAAATCGAGCCTGTATTTAGCGACTATTGCTTACAGCGCCATCTATTGTTTGTAAATCGAACTAAAATTGAAAATCACTGTAATAAAACTTTTGACCTTATGCATAACCCTCCTGCAAGAATTTTTTTAATATCTGTCACCGTTTGCAAGTTATTGAATTTTAAAATCAGTCAGTCCTTTTTGGGACACCCGGTACATGTATCTGTATATATATATTTCTATATATTTTTAATCATGTGTCCCACTTCTGGCACTGCATGAAATGACCTCCCTCAAGTGCTGCATAGTAAATACCACTGTGCTACTTTTTTCACTTTCATTTTTACTTTCTTCTATCTTTACAAGAAGAAAGTATTGGTTTCATGAAAATTTTCGAATTCCAGTTTTCGACGGATTTACACGTTTTATGAGTCAGAGATTCCAAAAAACATGTTTTTACAAAATGTCTGTCTGTCTGTCTGTCTGTCCGTCTGTCTGTCCGTCTGTCTGTCTGTATGTGACACAAATTTTGTGGGCGCTCTATCTCAAGAACTAATGCACAAAATTTCACAAAACTTCATATTTAGTTAGACCTTGATATAAACTAGAACTGATTAGTTTTTGGTGAAAATCGCCCAACAGGTGGCGCTGCTATGCGGCATTTTTAACGATTTCTGCAATAGCTGTATCTCAAGAACTACTGCACGGATTTTCATAAAACTTCAGATTCAGTTAGTCCAGGATATAGTTTGGTGCTGATTAATTTTTTGTGAAAATCGCCCAACAGGTGGCACTGGTATGCTGCATTGTTCATGATTATCGCAATAGCTCTAACTCAAGAAAAAATGCACGAATTTTCATCAAACTTCAGATTCAGTTAGTCCCTGATATAAATTAGTGCTGCTTAATTTTTGGTGCAAATCGCCTAACAGGTAGCGCTGCTGTGCTGCATTTTTTACGATTTCCACAAGAGGTGTATCTCAAGAACTATTGCACGGATTTTCATCAAACTTCAGATTTAGTTAGTCCTTGACATGAATTGATGTATAAATTAGTGCTGTTTAATTTTTGGTGTAAATCGCTCAACAGGTGACGCTGCTGTGCTGCATTTTTCACGATTTCCACACTCAAGAACTATTGCACGGATTTTCATCAAACTTCAGATTTAGTTAGTCCTTGACATGAATTGATGTATAAATTAGTGCTGTTTAATTTTTGGTGTAAATCGCTCAACAGGTGGCGCTGCTATGCTGTATTTTTTACGATTTCCGCAATAGCTTTATCTCAAGAACTAATGCTTGGATTTTCAACAAACTTCAGATTCAGGTATACCTTGATATCGTTTAGTGCTGTTTACTTTTGGTGTAAATCGTTCAACAGGTGTCGCTGCTATGCTACATTTTTTTCAGAATTTCCGCTATAGCTCTATCTCAAGAACTAATGCACGAATTTTCATCCAACTTCAAATTCAGATATACTTTGATATGAATTGGTGCTAAATCGTTGTTATTTCTTGTACTATTTAAATGATTTAATTGACGTGATTTATATAGAAGAAAGTTTTGTGATGGCCACAACATACTAGTTTAATTTTGCATTGAAAAAAGGATGATCTCTAAGTTTTCTAGTTATTTATTTGTTGCTTTGCGGTCATTTTTAGATCAATGATATACGCATTTGTCACTCACATTTGATATAAAAACTTTTTTTTTCTTTTTTTTTTTCTTGCAGTATTCTTTTATTATAAGTATCAAGAGTTTATCTAATGACACTTAACTTTTGCATTTTATTAATATAGGTATGTTTAGTTATGGAATATGCTGGAGATGGCTCATTATATAAAGGTAATATGTTAAGTATTTTATAGCTCTTTAATAATATGTTCCCTATTAAAATTACTTAAAAATTTTAGGAGATGTTTTGATTTTTTATTGTTTATGGCTACCTAATTTGTTTTTTTCTGTTGAAAAAGAAGTTCCAATATAGTGTTTAATTGTTAAATATTTATAACATTTTCATTTTTTTAGATTTGTAATAATTTAAACATAACAAATACTTCAATTGATTATAATAATAATAATAAGTGCATTCGTATACAATTTTTGTATTATAACAGTTTCTATTTAATAAGTGTTATGAGTGTTCAAACTAAGATTTTTATAATCCAGATTTATAAAAATTTGTCAAAATAGATATGGCGTGTCTTTAATCATGTAGATGATGTTTTTTGAGTGGTGACGGGGAGATTCTTTAATTTCTATACAAAATATTTCCTAGTTAAAATTAAAATATTTTTTTAATGTGTGTCATTAATTTTGATTAACTAAAAAGGTTTATTTATTTTGATGACATAAGGAGGGGGTGGAACAATAAAAACAGTGGCAACAATAAATTTTCAAAAAGGTTTATTTTCTATACCATCATTGGACATATTTTTGCATGTCACAGATAATTAATTGTTTATAAATAAATTAATATTATGATTGCCATTAATTGATTATTATAATAATTGTAATTCAATTATTCATTATCTATCTATATATATTTTTTTAAACCAGACGGTTTTTATATGCTTTCATTTAACTCAACTCAGTTTTTGTATATAAAGATGGAATTTTGTAATCGATTAAGGTGAATTTATAGACCATTGATAAAAGTAAAAAATTATATAGTAGACTGCCTCAAATCCACAAATGCCTAAAAACCGCACATCATGACAGATGTAAACAGTGAAACTTTCAGTTCAGATGTAGAGGCAAAATTACTGAATTTTTTAGTTTTATATCATTCCGTATGTATTTTAATATGTAATTCTCGATAATATGACTGAACTTGTGGTTTTTCCTGAAGGAAGTATAAATTTGTGGAAATGAAAAATCAAGATATTGCTGATATCACCGGTAATCACAATCTTTTTACTATATATATTTGTGTATTAGCCCCCAGTATGCTATTTCTTTCTCCCATCTATTAACCCTTTATGCACTGAATTATGAATTCAAGAAAATTTTATCTTCTAAAGCATTTTTCGTGAATCCTTTAAATTACATTGGAATATTTACATAACCATTTAATAAATTTTAGAAGGATTGAATGATTTAGAAGGATTAATTAAATTGGAAATTTATAGGGATTTTGTGCAATATTTATAACCCCACTCAAATCTTTCATTTTAAATATTTCTCTTAGTATTTTGTAGAATTAGGAAGTGTACAAATTATAATGTTCTTAGAATAGAAATATAGAAATATTTCCGAATTGAAAAATCCCCCCCCCCCCCCCCCCTGCAACGCCGAAAAGATGCAAAGGCAAAAGAAATCATCCTTTTAAAAATATTTTTGTTTTGTGTAACCAATAATGCTTTTGGAACAAGATAAATTAATGTATCTATAACTCATTTTAAACTGTATTACAACTAACCGTTACATTCAATAAATTTTATAACAAGTTATTTTAATGGTACTTATAAGTACCATCAGTAGATAAAGGGTTAATGTGTCATCTCCAAAAAATAACATTACGTTGTATAAGCCAGCCGTAAAACAAAGCAAATGTACCATTGTACGATTAAATATTCTATAGCAATTTTTTTAACTTCTAAGAATTGCACATTTTCGATTTTTATACTGTCGTATTGGGGAGAAAAAAGTACTTTTAAATGCAATTTGTTTGAAAACTACATCTCCATTTATTTTTGAGATATTAATTTTTTTTGTGGTTTTTCGCACCATTTGTTTATTGTTGGCAACTATAGTACAATTAAATACTCCATTTCTGTCGAAAGTAAAGGGAAAATAGTTGAAAAATAGCAATTATATCATTTTGTTGCTATTTTCTCATAAAAACTGAAAAAAATGTAATTAAAATACATGCTATTTTGAAAAAAAATAAATGAATTGATTTCTTTTTGCTGCATTTGTGTATTATTCTGAGATGAAGTGTTAGGTGAAGATGAAAGAGCAGTCGTAAAAAGTTAGAACTCTGATTTTCTGGTCAGAATGGGGAAAAAATGGCCATGATATTAAAAAAAAAAAAAAAAAATGGCCATTTTTTCCCCCCATTCTGACCAGAAAATCAGAGTTTTAACTTTTTATGACTGCTCTTTCATCTTCACCTTACACTTCATTTATAATGGCTATTTCATAGTAGTAGAAGCCATCAGTCCATTAGAAGAAAATGACCCATTCCAAAGGTATAAGTTCGATTAACTCAGATAATCGGGACTCTACTGTATCTATATTTATATACATAATTTTTTTTTCATCGGGTTCGACACTAAATTCCGAAAAAGCAGAATTCCTGTTCTCTAGTTAATCAAGCTTTTTTAGTTATTAAGACTGGTTAAACCTGAAAACTTCCCTTAAGATTTTGATGCGAATTAATAGGTTACCTTTATGAGAAAAGTTCCATTGAATAATTCAAGGAAAATGTATCCCATCTTTATTATGCATATTTATTTTTACATTATTAATTATTTTCTTGGTCTTTACTTTTAATAATTTAATCATTTTTAAAATTATCTTACTTTTTGTCATTTTAGTTTAATACTTTATTTAATTATTTTACTATATTATAAGCATTCATTATAATTTTGATTTCATTATTACATTCAAATTACTGTTCAAAAAATGTTAACAAAGCAATGACCAAAAATCTGTAAAATTCTAAGATCTGCACAACCTCTGGTCCCAAACTGTGTGGATTTGAGGGAGTATTAAGATTTTGTTATAGTAACGTAGTTTTTTCTGATTTTTCTTTCCATTTTTATAAAGATAAGAGCCTCAATTGATTATTTTATAACAATTACTTGTCTTCATTACATTTCTCTATTTACTTAGATGAACAAAGTTTATCTCTTCCAGAATTTGAAAATTTAAAATTAATTGAAATATTAAGATAACTTTAGTTCAAAATAATAATTCTTCTTAGAGTTACACTAGCCAATAAAGATTTCTTTTTTTTTTTTCGTTGCAGATATTTTTGTAGGTTTATCATAAGTTCAGTTTAATCAATTTCTTATGATATTTTTATTCTGTTAGCATTTTACAGATTCCTCCTCATTAGATATTAAAGCATATTGGGTATATTTTTTATTGTTTTTGTATAAAACCTTAAATTCTTTTTTTAAACATCTTATGGTTTATCTCTTCAATGCTTCTTACTAAAATAACCTGCTGAACCCAATGGTTGATATTATTTTAAAAATTCTTGGTTTTCTTAAAAATATTATACTGCATTTTGTCTGTTGCATTCTTTATCCTGTATATTACCTGTTTTCTTCACACCTGCTATATTTATAATTTCCTATAAAATGTATCATTTTCATTCCTAATGCTAATGCTGCTTTTATTCTAATTTAGTTTTGCACTGTATGAAGCAAGTTAAATACACAGCTGCTCATGCCTTAAGTTGGTTACTACAGACAGCCAATGGTGTGGCTTATCTTCATAATATGAAGCCAAGACCTTTAATTCACAGAGATTTAAAGCCTCCAAAGTATGTTTATCTTTCTTATGTTCATTGTATATATATATGTTATTATTAGATATGAATGATCAGGCCAACTAATTAAAGTCTATGACGACTATTTCAAATCTAGATCCTTCATCGTTAGAATTGGAAATTCCTACTCTAACCCTAAATATATTTCTAGCACTGTGCCACAAAGCTCACTGAGTGGTCCTCATCTATTTAACGCATATATCGATGATATTCAAGAAGCCTGATGTTGACTTAGTGATTTTCGCCGATGACACAGCCATGCTTCACAAACATAAGCATGCACATACAGCGTTCTCTAAACTTCAAAATTATCTCAATAGAATTTCAACTTGGTTAAATGTGGAGCAAACATTCAAACCGTGTTTTCTCACAAAAAAATAAAAAATGAGTTATTGTTATTTTTATGAACTCTGTGTTAAATTGCACAGAAATAAATGGTATTTTTTACTAAAAAATTTTTTTCTCCGATTATAAATCAATTTTAAAACTTGACGTTTCAATCAAAGAGTGTTTTCTCCAAAGCCTGCATTCAATCAAGCAGTGATTTCTCCAGTCTACCATTCACAGTTGTCACTTAATGTGTACTTTCGAAACCTACCATACATATCACAATTGAAACGGATTGTTTTAGAAAAAAATAAGAGAACTGTTAAAGTTAAAGGCTTCCAGAATTATAGATTTCAAGATCTAAATGAAGAATATGATGTAAATCTTCTTAAAAAGGGAGTTACTGTTGATTTGTTCAAAGGGTTGTTTTAGAATATCTTCCTCTTAGCCACGCCATACCAGTTGAAAAGAACAAAGATGTTAAAAAACTTTTGAAGGTAATGTATAGTGAACAGTGGCAAAATCAACCTGATGATATATTCAAATGATACAACCACATTATCCATGATTGATAAGCCTGCAATAAAGAAGAGGGATATGTGTATAACTGTCTAGATGAAGATATTGGTTTTAAAATTTGAAGTGGATTTCTGGCAAACGAGTATTTATTTAGTAAATATTTAATGAATACTACTAGGTACCATAATCTGTCATTTTATTTTAACAATAATCAACTGAAATTCGGTATTTATTCAAATAAAAAAATGCTATTGTATTATTTGTGAGTTAGAACTTATTTCATTCAAAAAGCGTTTTATCCACTTGTCAAACAATCAAAACATGTTTCCTCCTCTGAATTCGGTCAAAACGTGATTTCTCCAAATATTAAATGCATTTTATTAATTTGTTTTATGTTTAATATCTTAGGTATGCTTGCAAATCTTTCTAATAAACAGTAATAAAAATACACAATAAAAATGAGAATTAAATACAAGTTATTTTCTTATTTATCAGTTTTTTGTGTTTTTTGAAAATTTGTATCTGAAGGAGAAAGCATGGTTTGCATGTTTGCTCCACAAATAAAGGGAAAGTTAACATTGCCAAAAGTGCCGGCATTTTGTTCACCAACGTTTTACCCCGACACTAATGTTACTTTTAAATTAAATAATGAACTCATTCCCTGGAAGACTGATTATAAGTACCTAGGCATTCATCTGGATTCCAAGTTATCATGGTGCAAGCACATCACAGAAACTCTGAGTCATGCTGATCATGCCGTAGGCTCACTTAAACCCCTTTTGGCTTGGAATAGCCCCCTGCCAATCAAAAATAAATTGTTACTATGCAAATCCATTGCACAGTTGATCATCACCTATGATCCAGTCGTTTATGGAAATGCTCAGAAAACTAAACTTGAAAAAATCCAAATTTTTCAAAATAAGCTATTGCGAAGATTTATGAAAAGTGACTTGTTATGTCCGTAATGACGTCATTCAGTACACTCTTAAAATCAAATCTATTTTTGCTTAAATTAAAAAACTTGCAATGAAGTTTCACAAGTCAACCCCAACCGTGCGTAATCCTGCGTTAAATGCCATACGTCAATATGACACTAGAGGTGGTAGGTGGTGGAAATCCCCCCCCCCCCCCCCCCTGGCATTCTCACTCGGAACAACAACTTTGTTCCAAATTCTAAAACATCCAGAAGAAATCTTTTGGCAGTTACTTAACCGCAGAATTCCCTGGGAGAGTTTAAACTTTTCCTTAGATTAAAAGAAAATTTCATCTACATTTGGCGTTCTCCCTGACGTCATGCAGCATACTGTTAATTTTAACAGCTGCGTACTTCAACTTTCCTATCCATTATTGTATTTTATTATTAGCAATATTTTATTAATTATTTAGACTTCCTTTATCTTCCTGTTGCATTAATTACTTAATTGTTAATGGATGTTCTATCCTTTTTCAAAATTTTAAGTTTTTATCACTTGCAAAATACTTCCATCCCTGTTATGTTGTAAAAGCTTTACATAACATTTCTCATTTAAAATTTACATAAATTTAAATTTGTTTATTTTGTTTATTTTAATAAACTACTTCAAATTACGATCTTTCAATTTGACAGCAAATTTTACTAAGTTTTTAAATACTAAATTCTAATATATGTATTCTTAATTATTTTATTTTGAAATCACATTTATTGTATTCTATATTTTTTCTCATTCCTCTGGTAAAATCTCAACGTAATTATCCTGTTAGTTTAACAGATATAAGGGAAAATAATTCCTAGACCTTTCTTTATTTTAATTGCTTTCTATTCACACCGTGCCTCAAAAAGAGCAATCTTTTAGTCTAGAATATGTTTCTTATCTCGGAATACTCTGGAAATTCCATTCTACGTCACCAGAACTCACAAGACGCAAACATTCCTTTCCCCCTGCTCATAAGAGTGTTGCCATTCCACGGTGATAATTCCAGCGCAAAAACATTTTCCATCGATTCATTATCGATATACCATCTTTTGGAGTATTCTGATTGGCTCTTTTTGCCGCGAGCGTACTCAGAATGTGGCAGACGTTTCAAAAAGTTTTCAGTTCGATTTTTTTGTCTGAAGACTCCAGACCGACTTTTGAATCAGGAGTTTTTAATTCTTTTATCACCGTTGGACGTAATCCCCGGTGATCGCACCATGGAAAGGTACTTGTGCATTGTAAAGTGAATATCTGCACGAAACAGTAAATATCAACCAACACAATAGTCAAGTAATTTTGCCACTCAAAATTTGGATGAAAAGAAGATGAATTTTTACTTACTCTCATTGTCAAGTTTCCACCGCCTGCCATTGGATGCTGAAGTATCTTAAACTAGTAGACCAGCGTCGCATCAACCATTCAACGAATTGTGAATATGTTTCCACTTATCCTTTTGCATCTTTGGTGTTCTCCGTCAAGAATCAGAATTCTATCCCATTTATTATATATTTTAATGCATCTAAACTCAACGATCTTCATAGTGTCACAATGGATAAATAAATATGACACATTGCGAAAACTAACCTAAATTACTTCTTCATCTAATAATTCATCATCTTATGCTGTTATTATCTGATATGTTTAACACTTCCATAATTTCTCATTTATAAGCCAGTTAACAATTTTATTATTTACAGAACTCATTGCCTTTCTGTTATTTAGACTTTCTCTTATAAACTTTTACAAACTATATCCTGTTCAGAACTGTTTTTATTTATAAAAACCAGTATTTACATAAAGACTGTTTTGAATTATTATTTAATGTAATACGAAATAACGTTTATCCTTTTACAATAATTTAATATTTTATTTTGAACATAAAGTATAAACATACTCCGGATCCGTATAAATTTTAATGTGTCTCTTAATTTACAATAAAATACTTGACTATGCAATTGATTCTATTCATTTCAACTATGAGTTTGTTTTCTATATGATTTTCATCTTGGGGTGAGTAATTACCATTTATATTTATTTATTTAAAAATTTATTATCTTTAAATTAATTCAATTTGATTACGATGTATATGTAATCCACTATACCTTACGGCCGTAGTGTGAATTTGGGAGATGTGAATTTGATTTATTTCGATTGGATTTAAATATTTCTTATCGAATTTCCATTCCAATTTACATATCCCGGAATCACATTACAATCCCTTTGGGGTCAGACCCTGCCTACCTCTTTTTCCATTGGCTCCAGAGTACTTGCTCACTGTACCCAGCTGTATATGACCTGTTTTCATCCCTTTTTTGGCTCATTCTACCCTGGACCGCTGGTAAGTGTGACGAAGTAATAATATATATATTGATGAGAGATGCCGTGAAAAAGATAAATTGAGTTGCAGTAAATAGAGTGATCGTATAGCTAAGATGATAAGGTTGACTTGCAATGAAAATAAAAGGAATAGTCTTACTTAATGGTGAGAACACATTGAAGAGACAGCAGTTGTAAAAATCTTCTTTATTAGTTGATTCACTTGAGAGGTGGAAGGTAATTAGGAGAAGTAGGTCACTGTACACATTCGAAGAACGTTCCACGTAGAATTATTAAAACTTGGAAGTAATTCCATGATAAAGATGAATACTGGTTAAAATCATTTTTTAAAGAAGGTCTTGATAATAAAAAGTCCGAAATCAAATATGCGTTAAATTAAAAAAAAAACCAGAGACCGAAGATAAACTTTTAGATATCGAGATAATAGCTATTGAAGAACATCGCTCTTTGAATTTAGGCGCAAGGCCCGAAATTCAAACGACAAATCACATTGTCAAAAATAATACATATTAAAACTTTCGTAAATCCTTTAAATCTTAAAATCTGTTAAAAAACTGGCTGCATTGATATATATACTGCATAAAAGGGGTTTACAAAACTACATGCAGAAATGATTTAAATCTATTTGTTAAATTAAATTTACGTATTAATTGTAGAACGAATGACAGCACGGAAAAACGAAACTACAGTCAAAAGGCAAGAGGAGAGAGACACACCTCCAATATGACGCGGTCGACGTCACGCTTAATCTAAAAATAGATCAGGAAGAGGGAGAAAATCTGAAATCAAAGGTTCTGTTACTTGTGGTAAAAAGAAAAGGAAAAAAAAAACCGATTTGAACGATGTTTTGCGTTGAAAATAAATAGTTTAAAACATGAGATAATAATGCTGCATTACAATTTAAAAAAATAAATAATAAATGTGATTGCTACATCACATTACCCCCATTTGCCGAACAAAATTTTGGATGACCAAAAGGTGAAAAAGGTAAATCTTGAAAGAGCTTTTTCAACAAAGGGAAAACAAAATTTTAAAAGCCAAGGAGCAAAAAAATGTAGAATAAACTTTAAGTTAAAATTTAAAAGTCATAATAAAAATTTTAAGTGCATTTGCACATTTATGGATCGTAAATGTACAGTGACCTAAAGAGAAAGAAAAAGAATATACATCAAGTAGTACATTCAAATTTCAATAGTATACATAACATGATAGTATACAATAATATTAATATCAAGCCCCATTGCAATCACAGGAAAAGAAAGGCACCTTCCTGTGTGAAATGATCTCTATAAATTAAAATATTACTCTTTTAATATTTTAAAATTTTATAAATCCAAAATCCATAAATTTTTAGCCAAAAGAGACCACAAAAAAAAAAAAATTGAATTCAATAAGTTAAAAAATAAGGTACACTTATGAATCAAAATTTATAAAGTTGCAAAAGTAAAGCAACATAAAGTCAGAAGTACCCTCTCTAAATATACTCTGACTGCCTAGGAAAAATAAATCATCAAATTGAAACATTCGAAATGAAAAATCATTTCTACTAATCAATTTTCTCATAATATTGAAACATTCAAAATGAGCAAGTCATTTCTACTAATCAATTTCCTCATATATTGAAACATTCAAAATGAACAAGTCATTTCTACTAATCAATTTCCTCATATATTGAAACATTCAAAATGAACAACTCATTTCTACTAATCAATTTTCTCATATATTGAAACATTCAAAATGAAGAAGTCATTTCTACTAATCAATTTTCTCATAAATATTGAAACATTCAAAATGAATAAATAAATCTTTTCTACTAATCAATTTCCGCATATTTATAAAAATAACTTGCAATGAGAAAGTCGAGAATATTTTACTTATATTCCGACAACCTAGGACTTAAATTTCATTAATCATAATAATAGTTTTTAAAAAAAATTGTCATAATCAGGAAAAATTTTTAATTACCAAGCAAGTGTACCATAAAAATATTTTGTTTAATTCCTTCAATAATTTAATAGTGAAATTTAAATTTCTATGCTTGTAAAGAAAAATTATATTAAATTAACTTTAAACAACAGTTGAAATTAAATTAAAGAGCTGCAAAAATTTAAAAAATATTGTAGAATAAACAGACAATCCTTCATGATACCTTGATCAGTGGACACATTCAGGAACTCTGTAAACACATTTATACAAAACACAAAAATACAGCAGACTCCAATGCGCATAAGAGACCTCTGAGATCTTGTGCAAGAGATAATCAAATAATCAGCATAGAAAAAGAGAAAAAAAATAGTGTATTTTACAGATGTAAAGAAGCTCTTGGTATAAACCACAAATGGTTGGATATGAATAGTACTGTGAACTATTCAAACACTCTATTTTGTTGGGAAAAAAAGGCACAGTTAGCAACAACATTATCACCAATTATGAACATTTAGCAGAATATGGTGATATACTTTGAAGGAAAAATCGGTAGACACTGCTGGCAAAAAGAAGACAATGCATGGTGGTACATTTAGGAGTAACACTGCACTTAAGGATGATATAAACACATACACCATGATGAGTAGAGGACAAGATCGGTAGTCAAAATCGGTAGTGAAGAAGCACTTTTTAATTATGATTCTTAGAGAATTGTTGAAGATTCACTGACGAACACTTCAAAAAAAAATGCGCTGGTAAATATGTTCACTAAGAATTTGTGCTTTTCTTCGTATAAAAGGTGCAAATAAAAATTTTCTTCATTTAAAAAAAATATATCTTCATGATCAATTTAAAATAATTTCTTGCATAAAATTGAAAAAGTGAGGCATATGGCAGGTTAAAAATTTTGAAGCAATTGGGTTATGAAAAAAGGAAAAGGCACTATGATAATAATTGACAGATAAAAATTTTCAGCAATAAGTAAATAAACAAACATTCTTGAGTTTAAACATTTCCTGTAGATCAAATAACAGTAAATTTTATAAATAGTTGTAGAATATGGTATGATGTAGAAGTCAAACATTTTGAATGCGAGGATGAAACTTTGCCGCTTACTCCTACGTAAGGATGAAAATTTTCCACTCACAAGTAAACGTTGACTAGGAAAATATACTGTTTATGAAAAAATAATATATATACTGATTTAGCTTCAAAACCAACTTCAAAAACACACTGGAGAAGATCAGAAAAAATATGGATATTTTACTACATAAATTACTGAGAATTCACCAGGAACATCAAAGCCGAAAATGGAGCACAAATCTTTATTGGTTGCTGTAAATGAGGAACAGAATTTTTTTTTGCAGGTATGTATAATATTTTCAGTACTTTCAGAACAACATTTCCATACACCAGAGAAGCGTTTCAAAAAATGGATTAATAACAACACTCTTGAAGGCAGCTTCAGCAGGTAAGTAAATGTGAATAAGAAAGATGAGTAAATCTATTGTTATATTTGAACATGTAGAATAAATTTTATCAAACTATTTCAGTCATGAGGATGATACAGGAGAATGAATTTTTTTAATTTCTTCTTTAAGCAAAAAAAATATGTCATTAAATTTTGATGAAGCTACATAATTCTGGAAAATTGAAGCACTGAGAATTATCATAACAGTTTGTAGAAAGCAAACAGAGTTCTTGAAATTTAACTTAGTAAAAGAACACTGCACTCACCAAACACCAAAATCGATATTAGCAGTCAAATCGTGCACTAGATGACAAAAATATCTTGAGAACAAAAGTGGAAGGTGGTACAAGCAAGTTAGATATATTTTTTATAAAAAGTTATTGAAGGTATTTTTGGAACAAAAATTATAAATTGATATATTTAAAAGCAGAGAAGACTTCAAAAAATTATGCAGGATATTTTACAGCTACGAATTTCATGAAGAACTTCAGCCCCTTTGCAAGTAATAGATAAGAACAACTTCAGTAAAATAATTTAAACTTCAATAATTATCACAGATTCCAAGGGGAAAAAATAATTTGCTTCAATAAATATCTTAATTTTCATAATATATCTTCAAATTCATTAAATATTTCATTGTATAAGTGCCATAAAATAAAATTAAAAAAAACCCAATATAAGAATAAAAACCATAGCCTCTTGTTAAATAAATTTGTTCTTAAAATGAGAGAACAATTGTTGGAAATCATTTCAGAATTTCAAAATTCATTAAAGATTTTCTATGATAAATATCTTTTAATGCACCATAAGAATAAATAAATTAGAGAATAAATAAATAAATTTCTTGATTTTTAAAATAATATTTCATTCTTCAAAAATTTAAAAACAGCAATAATTTTGTCAAGACATATCTCGAAATGAAAACCAGTAAAGGATTTTTTTTTTTTTTTTTAAACTATACTATGCTCAAAAATTTAAAATCATGGAATAAGTATTGCAAATAAAACTTGAGAACAAAAATTTCATTACGATGTTTGATCGATCTTCAGCCGTTAAAACAGCAAAATGTTCCATCTGAGAACAACAGAATATTATAATTTCTTAAAATTCCATATTAAAAAATAATAATTTTAAAAAAAATTATCTGAATTTCTTTCATTATATTTCAATAAAGCAAATCTTCAAAATTTTATGCAAAAGAAAATTCAGTTAGGAATAATTTTCAGGAACAAAATTTCTTCTAAGGTTAAAAAAGATTACGTTTGCTTTTTATAAGAACAGAAAATATTGCCAAAAAGAATAACAGCAATTATAATGCTAAAACATTTTCAGAATTCCATTTAAAAGAGCAGTTCATCTATTTGAGAACAAAAATTTTCTTTTAAAAAAATGCATCAATCGTCAAAAATACGGCGAAAAAATACAGTCATTGAGTTATTATTTAAGGCATTGCGTTGTATAAATAAAGCAATTAACGCCGACTGTTCTTTTTTGTCACGGAAACCAAATGTGACGAAGTAATATATATATATTGATGAGAGATGCCGTGAAAAAGATAAATTGAGTTGCAGTAAATAGAGTGATCGTATAGCTAAGATGATAAGGTTGACTTGCAATGAAAATAAAAGGAATAGTCTTACTTAATGGTGAGAACACATTGAAGAGACAGCAGTTGTAAAAATCTTCTTTATTAGTTGATTCACTTGAGAGGTGGAAGGTAATTAGGAGAAGTAGGTCACTGTACACATTCGAAGAACGTTCCACGTAGAATTATTAAAACTTGGAAGTAATTCCATGATAAAGATGAATACTGGTTAAAATCATTTTTTAAAGAAGGTCTTGATAATAAAAAGTCCGAAATCAAATATGCGTTAAATTAAAAAAAAAAACCAGAGACCGAAGATAAACTTTTAGATATCGAGATAATAGCTATTGAAGAACATCGCTCTTTGAATTTAGGCGCAAGGCCCGAAATTCAAACGACAAATCACATTGTCAAAAATAATACATATTAAAACTTTCGTAAATCTTTAAATCTTAAAATCTGTTAAAAAACTGGCTGCATTGATATATATACTGCATAAAAGGGGTTTACAAAACTACATGCAGAAATGATTTAAATCTATTTGTTAAATTAAATTTACGTATTAATTGTAGAACGAATGACAGCACGGAAAAACGAAACTACAGTCAAAAGGCAAGAGGAGAGAGACACACCTCCAATATGACACGGTCGATGTCATGCTTAATCTAAAAATAGATCAGGAAGAGGGGAAAATCTGAAATCAAAGGTTCTGTTACTTGTGGTAAAAAGAAAAGAAAAAAAAAAACGACTTGAACGATGTTTTGCGTTGAAAATAAATAGTTTAAAACATGAGATAATAATGCTGCATTACAATTTAAAAAAATAAATAATAAATGTGATTGCTACATCACAGTAAGTGCAGTTGCTTCTCATGGGAGACCTGTTCAGTAAAGACTTCTTTTAAGAACTTCACCATACGAGCTGTTTCAGGCAAAAGCAGCAGGTGACACACTGCTAGCATCTGTTGCAAAATTTTCATCCCAGATTTTTTTGAAATACTTGCTTATCTGTTGTTATGGACCAGTCATGGTGTAGCAAAGAGTGTTTTTCAAGACTGAACCATCCAAGTTCACCCTGGAAAACTTCGGTGGGTAACGGGTACTAGGTAACTGCCACTCAAAATTAGTGAGCTATGTGCCCCCCCCCCCCCCCCCTCCCTTGTTTTTATAGTTTTCAGTTTAGTGTTAGTTGGGCCTCTGGTTACCCTATTCTATGCCTTTTTTTATGCTCATTGGTACCCTACTACCTTTACCTTCTTCATTTTTTACCTATGAAGTTACTTATGAAGTGACATTGAAGTGTAGGACAACCAAATTTAATTGGATGCTCTATGTGCCCTATTTTTGGAGGTTCTATTTAACCTTGTGCTTCCAACTCTGGAATGGCCTTCTGGACTCCACCAGAGTTCTCAAAATTATACCTTTTAGACCTTGCTTTGTTTTAAAATTTATCTTTATATTTCCATTTAAGTTCGTTAGAGGTTACATGTGGCAGTTTCACGCTGTGTTTGCACTCCGTAAGCACCACGATGTCATGTCATGTCATCATTGATGTTTCTGTTATATATTTATGTATGTATTTTTTTTGGGGGGGGGGCATTATTTACATATAAATCAAATTATTTCATGTTAGACAGTTTTAGTTTATAAATTATCATAATCTTCAGTATACGAAAATTAATCAAATTTCTCTTTCTAATAATCTTACAGAAAAGGCAGATTAATAGAAAATTTAGACTTTTATTGCCAATTCGTGGCCAATAATATGTTAACGAAAATCTACGAAAGGTATTAGCAATTTATTTTTAATACAATCCAGTCTTTTATAAATAGGGGAAAGTCATATCAAACTGTTAAGGCTATTGTAACAAATTCAATATAGAATAAATCTTGAAGTTAATGAGCACAAATATTTCAGAAACATATTACATGAGAATGTATAAAAGTATTAAAAGGTGTAACTGTAATGCTTTTTTCATTTTTTTTATGCTATAAAATCACACAAAATAAGACAAAACATTTTTCTAAATTTCTAGGGTTTTTTTTTTTTTTTATGTATCACTTAATAAAGAAATTGTTAGATGTTTCTTGTAGATGTTTATGATCCATGTAGACAGTGTCACAGCCAGAATTGGCTCTAGGGATGGGAAAAAGAAGTGAGTTGTTAATGGTATTCTCGCTGCTTATTTGAATCACTGGTTAACAGAATCAATCTTTTTAATCAATAAAATCATAATTTTTTTTTAAACACTAGGGGGGCACCGCCCTCCCTGCTCGCTACACTCACCAACCCCCCGCGTAATCGCTTAGCTATTCCATTCGGTATAGCGAAGCAATTCCTATTTTCTAGCCAACTCCAGATTATTGTTTGTGCTTAAAAATAATGTAAATAGTTCAATTAAGCTCTGTTCATAAGCTAATATTAGTTTTTGTTGCACTGAAATATCTCAATATGTTGATTTCCTGCATGCAAGTAAACCCTTTGTATTTCAATAGGAGTCTATGGAAATTTGGCGAAATACTGGAAATAGCGCTAAGTTGGCGTCACTTTTTGGTGACAGAGAGATGGGTATCCCTTTGGTAACCTCCCTTATAGAGTCATAAAGCTCTGACCAATCAATTGCATTTCACGGTATCGACGTAGATTTTCATTGTTCCATTTCCAAAGCATTACTTTTTGCAAGGCATACTTAGATACTACTACTGGCAGACCGATTTGCGTTTAATGTATGAAGTTGCTCGCCAGAGGACTCTGATACGCTGCCCAAAACAGAAATTTGACTCTGACCGTAACTTTAACGACGAGAACCAATCAAACCGCTCTGGGCAGGGTTCAGAGAATTCCAATGTGTTTACGTTTTTTTTCCATATAGATATGATTCAAAAGAGTTTAATAAAAATATTAACTCTAATCATCAAATAAATAAAAAAAAAAAGAAAAAACATTATCATTTTAACAATTATCGGAATAATAAATGGTGCGATCGGAGAATACTTCCAAAGTTGCTACTTAATACCAAGTTAATACTAAATACCAAGGTTGCCACTTTAGCGCATTTATCGCCAGGTTGGGGAGAAGTAGAGTATTCTACGATTCACGCCAATAAATAAAAACATGCATAGTCTAAAAACATCAATGTCACAAATTTATTTGCTATCTTCACTGCTGAAACAATAAAACTAATGGAATTTCTTTTAAATATATTAAAGTACTCATAAAATTCCTTGTAATAATTAATAAATATAATTTATTAAGTAACAAATGCACTTACATGATTTAATCAAAATTGCTTGGATAACATAAAATATTGCAACGATATTTAAATCTGTGATCACCATTTCTTTCTATGATTAAAAATAAGAATATTTAATATTTAAGGAAGATCGTCTTTTTTTTTTTTTTTTTTTTTTTTTACTATTATTATTATTATTTAGTTCGGACGATATCAAGCAAACATTTTACGGGTAGAAATAAATTCATCAAAAATATAACTGCTTCAAGCCAGTTATGAGAACTGTAGTTTGATAAAAACCAAATTTTATTTTAAAATCTTCTATATGAAACACAAGCTATTTTTATGTAAATACGGGAGATTCAAAAAAGAAAGTACTTGTTAGTTATCTCGTCGACCAAATTACTATCGCCGAATTGTAAGATTAAATGCCAATAATGGTTGATCGTAAATGTCGCATTCACTTGACAACACGTGTTTACTTCATCAAGTGATTTTTATTTCGACGTTTTATTTGTATTTTTATTAATGTTATACTAATTTATTTGTTCTTTTGTCATTTAAAATAAAAATGATGTCAATTTGTATAATTTGGCGGGTGGTTTGGCGATTTATATAATTTGGTGAAATTGGTCGACGGGATAACTAACAAGTGCCAAAAAGGATAACAGAATGAACCAAACGATCAAGTAAACAATAAGTAATTTAGCTAATATTAAAAGTATGTGAACATTAAAATACTACAAGCTGTGTAAAATATTCTTTTAAATCAAAGGAAATTGAAGAATATAAGTATTTAATTTATTATTCTGAAAATACGATCAATGATTCTGAAACTTCGATGATGAGAAACAAACCGTTACCTGGGCAGGGTATAAATGTAAATAAAAAAGAGCACGTTGTGATGTTTTGGTTCAGGGTTTGAAGGTGAATCCGACTTCACTTTTTCGACGGTTTTCGGCGAAATGCGTGGCCCGTATATATCATAGTATGCTGTGCTTTTTGGTACTTTTCCGTTATACGGACAGCATTGTCGCCAAGCGCAATAGTTGGTGCAAAATGAAAATCACGTGAATTGAAACATTTGAAAAATAAAAGAAAAACATTGTCGATAGTAAAGTGAGCATTTTAAAAATATAACATTTGAAAATTACAGAATTTTACGAACTATTTTATTAAACCACAAATATATAATTAAAATAAGTGAACAAATAACTGTTATACAATAAAGTAATAAAATAAAAAAATCATATTAAACTGCTGCCATAAAATTACAAATCTCTTTGGCACAGATGTCATATTCGCCCCATATTGGCACGATTTTTTTTTTGGTTGCCAATTTGGCGAAACCATCAACAGCATAAGCAACATAGGTACAGATGTCATATACGCCCCATATTAACGCGATTTTTTTCTGCCGCCAATGTCATATACGCAACGGGTATTTAACTGGCACCAAAGTGTCGTTATTTTGCTTGGTATGGTAACCCGGATGTTGCTGTTTATGCTGTTGATATTTTCGCCAAATTAGCATCAGAAAAAAATCGCGCCAGTATATATGAGTCAGTATATGACATCTGTGCCACAACATAATCCGAGTTACCACATCAAGCAAAATAACGACACTTTGGTGCCAGTTAAGTACCCATTGCGTATATGACATTGGCGTCAGGAAAAAATCGCGCCAATATGGAGCGAATATGACATCTGTGCCATATCTTTTAGCATTGCAGTAAACATTTCATTTTTTGAATGAAGACGTCGCCACATAAACTCTATGAGATACGACTCTAAATGATGACAAACTGTTCCCCGATGTCTTTTGTTGCGTCATTTTGCGATGCCCCATAATCTCTCAACATTTTGAGTATGACATCCAGTATTAGGGTTGACAAAATTGTATTTGTGATTTACTGTAAAATGATCATAACCAGCACTTCGCAGTTCATCTGTTTTATATCCTTTCCAGTAATCTGTATAAATAATACTTCCATCAGCTACATTGTTTTCTATTGCCGCCATTAAAGTTTCAGCTGTGCGATCGGAAATAGGAGTAAGGAAACATCCCCGTGTTTCACGGCATAAACCATCTAACACCCATTGAGGAGGAAGAACACGCCCTACGTTGCTTTTTCTTCTGGTAAAAAGACTTTCATCTACTTCTGTAATTTTATTAGGTCCACTGATTTTTCTATTTGGTCGTGAACATAAAGCATTTGCACAAACTTCTCTAAAATAACTATTCCAGTCCACTGTTGTGTTGTGGTTCATATCAAGTTGCAGCTCACAAAGCTCAATCGATGTCAACTCTTGGCACCATAAATATATAAACTTCAAAGCATTAAGAAAAGACAACCGCGATCCTTCAAACCATGTTTTTTGTCGGGCACAGATGTCATATTCGCCCCATATTGGCGCGATTTTTTTTCGGTTGCCAATTTGGCGAAAACATCAACAGCATAAACAACATAATCCGGGTTACCACATCAAGCAAAATAACGACACTTTGGCGCCAATTAAGTACCCGTTGCGTATATGACATTGGCGTCAGAAAAAAATCGCACCAATATGGGGCGAATATGACATCTGTGCCTTTTTGTCGTATTCCTACGCTTTCTTCGCATGATCATAAGCTACATCTCCATTTTGGATTTCCAGAACTCATCCATAATTTCATTTCATGGTTGTTTGAACACAATCTTTTATTATGCAGAATTCCAAATTTCTGAAACAGTTTTATCGCAACTTTCTCATCATCTGGTAATTGACAAATGGTAAAATCCATCTCAGCATCAGCAGTAAAAGTAAATTATAATTTTATAAAAAAAAAGCATTTTTATTTCGAATAATAGCAAATTAAAAAGCTTTCCAAGGTTAAGGTTAAATAATAATCATTCATGTTTCATAAATAACAAATCACAATGTATCGCATGGTTTACAAGAAAAATCCTTTTCACGATGAGGGCTGAAATAATTGGCGCATTAGCATACATTTTGGCATGCTGTCCATATAACGGAAAAGTACCCTTAATTTTGGCGAAATACTGGAAATAGTGCCAAGTTGGCGTCACTTTTGGCGACAGAGAGACGGGTCCCCCATTGGTAACCTCCCTTATAGCGTCATAAAGCTCTGACCAATCAGATGCATTTCACGGTATCTACGCAGATTTTTTATTGGTCCATTTCCAAATCAAAACTTTTTTTTATATATAGAAGGATAAGAATCAGCTGCTATGTTGGTTATGATTAATTTAAATGGTGTTTACTGTAGCACAGTTACAAAACGTTAAATGCAGCAATGAAACATCACAAAACTATATTAGGTTTATTTTAAGTGCTTTAAAAATGATGAAACAAGCTTTAAGAGATGGGAGAGCATGGTACAACAAGCAACTTTTGTATAGGAAACCACAGTCACAAACTATTTGTTCAGTCAAAAATACAGTGTTTCACTTCAAGCCAAACTGCGATTCTCATTTCTAAGTTTTACAATAGTGAAACAATTTTAGACAAATTTTCAACAGACTTACTGTATTTACTCGTGTATAATGCGCACCCCGTATTTTACAAGAAAAATGGCGAATTTTTTGTATCTCGTATATAACGCGCACCATAAAATTGGCATGCAAGTGAATAAATGACCAAGTGAATTTCAGTAAAGAAAGTCAAAACAAATGTTACGCCAGGCCAGGAATAAAGGCAAAAATCTATTTTTAGACTTCGGGTAGGCAGTGAGTGTGGGAGGGAATGGGCGACGTAACATGCTGTGATGAATTCACTCACTTAACAAAATACTTGAGAGCATCTTTTGACAATGTGCGAGTAAGATGGAGAATCGATGTAGTTATACTGCAATATTTAAGTTGAAAATAGCAAAAGAAAAGCGTAACCATGCTTCACGTCGGAAGTTCGGTGTTGGTGAGTCAAGTGTGCGACAGTGATGGAATATGGAAGAAAAACTGGAAAAAGCATCATCCAAAAGGCGTGTTTTTCGGGGGAAATCGTGTAAATATCCGAAAGTGGAGCAGCAGCTTTTAAGTCATGAAAAGGATTTGCGGCGTTCAGGATACTCAATCTCAACGGAAATTATTATGTCGGAGGCCTGTAAAACAGATAGGAGAAGGAATATTACAAAAGAATATTTCAAGGGGAGTTATGGCTAGGTGCAACGCTTTATGATCCGTAGCAGTCTCTCTATAAGGAGAAGAACAACGCTATACATAGCAGAAGATACCGGAAGAATACGAAGAACAGCGTATCAAGTTCTTGCAGTTTGTTATAAGGCTACGGAAACAAAAGGGGATATCACATATTACAAATCGGCAATGCAGATCAAACTCCATTGTGATTTGATATGCCAGAAGCCAAAACTGTTCATCCCGTTGGAGATAGAAGCGTTCAAATGCGTACAACAGGAGCAGACAAGCAACGATGCACCGTTATGCTGGCATTATGATTACGGCTGAGGGCCGCAAGTTAACACCATCTGTGATTTTTAAAGTCAAAACTATCCTAAAAGAATCTTTTTCAGTCAGTATAACTGTAAGAGCACAGAAAAAAGGGTGGATGACGCGTGAACTTGTGAAAGATTGGATTAACGTTGTGTGGAAACGTCGGCTAAGTGCTTTACATCAGCCATCGCTGTTGGTTCTGGACAGCTTCCGTGAACACACGACGCCTGGAGTAAAAGCTAAAATTCGTCACTGAAGTGATTTGGTTGTGATACTAGGTGGGATAACAAAAGTGCTCCAGCCCTTAGATGTTGTCATCAACCGCGCATTTGAGGTTGCATTTCAGCATGCCCACAATTGGTGGATGACAACAACAGATCACAACTTCACTCCAAATGGGACAATGAAGCGTGTGTCCCTCCCAACTGTGTGTGAGTGGATATGTAAAGCTTGGAATTCCATCTCAGCCGAGAGGGATAATAAAAAGATTTAAAGTGACTGGAATTTCCAATTAGATAGATGGAATTAAAGATGATATGACTTACAAGGATATTGACTACGCCAGTGATGACGAGGACAACAGCAGTGTCGGCAGTGAGAATTGCTAATTAGTGTTTAAATACTGTTATTAGCACTGTTGTATAAAAAAGTGCAAGGAGTGAAATAAAATTGCAGCAATACTTCTATTAAGTATGGTTTTTACAGTTTTAATTTCTTCTTTGAATACATTTCGTAATTCATATGTATATCGCGTGATTACATCCAGAAGTAAAAAAAATATTCCGTGTATAACGCGCACCTAGGGTTTTTGCCCTAATTTTTTGAAAAAAAAGTGCACGTTATACACAAGTAAATACGGTACCTTGCTTTGTGTCAGATGTAGCAATATCATGAGAACTGGCAGAACTTATCATCTGCATCCAAACAGCATTGAATCAAGTATTCCATATTTCAAACTGCAGTTCACATTAAACACTGTGCCATTGACTGAATTACTGTGCACTTCTCATACTTTATTTGGAGCTTTTACATTGAATTTGAATAAATATAAGACGAAAGTTTTGTTAAAAGTCTGAATAAATATCATGGTTTGACTTGTTGTCTATATATCCTATATTTTTGACTGAATAAATGGATTGTGATCTGGCTTTCTACATGAAAATTGTTAATTGTACTGTTCTCTGTAACACATTGTATATGTCACTTTTTTTTTTCTTTTTAAGAAGAAATATGTATGATTTTTTAATAGTATTTTTTTTTCTCTTACGAAACTGTAGACTATATAAATTGTACTTTTCCTCATTTATCTTAACTGTCAAAACTAATTTTATGCTTAAAAATAAAATTTAAAGTGTTTGTGGGCAGGGCATCTTTTTTTATACCATTCCATTATCTATCTTTGGCAGCTGGCTTGTGTACTGTGCATATGTACATCATGTTTAGCTGAGTTTCTCCCTAGAAGAAAGTTTTCATTCAATTTAATAGTAGTGAAATTTTTAGTATGATCTTTAACTCTAAAAAGTAACTATTTTTGTGCAAGTATGCTCACCTTTTATTGATCTACCTTCATTAACGAAATTAATAAAAAATTATCTAATTTTTTAAAAAAAGCTAAAATTTTCATTTAAAATTTTGCTGAAATCTTTTGGCTATAAGATGAAATTTTAGAACCATAGATTTTTTTTTTTTCATGTTGAAAGTTGTGAAAATTACTGAAAATTTCACTAGATAATTAAAAAATTCTCAAAAAATCTTATTTTCTGGATAATTTTAAAATTTCCTCTGTTTAAAAATATATATATATTTGTTATTTGAAATTATTCATGATGCTGGTTTATATTTTATTTAAAAAATAATGTTGATTATACAATATTTTAACATATTCTTTCCAGCTTGTTACTAATTAATGGTGGAACTGTTCTCAAAATTTGTGATTTTGGAACCGCATGTGACAAACATACCAATATGACTAATAGTAAAGGCAGTGCTGCATGGATGGCACCTGAAGTTTTTGAAGGTATTTATTCAATAAAAAGAAAATAATTTATTTTTAATATATAGGTGTCTTGTACATTTTAAGATGCAGATGTTTTAAATTTCAGTAAAGGGATGAAAGTATTATTGCACTGATTTTACAAGTCTTTTGAAGTACACCTCTTGAACATTTTAAAACTTTTGATTCTTATCAGAAATATCCGTATCTGCTTTTAAAAGCTGTTTATTTTTATGAATATGCAAATAGTAATTTTTTATAAAATGAAAGATTCTTTCTAGAAAACTGTCATTGGTTTTGAAAAACATGGTCAAATGATTCAGATGCAGTTGAATGTTTTGCACTAATGCACTGAAATTCAGTATTTGGTGATTGAGGGCAACTAATGCAATGAAATGTTGAAAGTCAGGAACACATATTGTGTTTGTGTATTATATTAATGGGTATCACTGCTTTCTTTGACTATATAAGGAAAAAAACTAGAAAACAGGAATGCTTTTTCAGAATTTAGTGTTGCTCCCGATGAAAAAAAAGATATGTATATAAATATAGATAGTACAAAACATATTTCAGTTTTAAGACTTAAAACACACACTTTTATTTTATATAAAATGACGTCATTCGCATTCGCTGTACAATTCCACATTTACAATCCAGTCTTAAACAACATCTACAGAAAAGTATGCCTAGGAAGTCACTATCATGGAATGATACACAATTTAGCAAAAAAAGAATGTCGTCATTCAAGAAACTCAACCAAAAAAATCGGCTATATAATGATTTATATGCCTTCATTTGTTTGTAACATTAATATAGATACTTAAAATCAAATATAGTTTATAATAGCTCATGTTTTGTCAAAAATCATTCATTTATATTTTTCCAAAATAGCACATATTTTAATTACATTTTTTTTTTTTCAGTTTTATGGGAAAATGGCAACGAAAATATATAAAAGTCTACTATCTTCCAACTATTTTTCCTTTACTTTCTACAGAAATGGAGTTGTCAATATTTAAAAAAAATTCGTTAAAACTATAAAAAAAATTAATATCTCAAAAATAAATTAAGATGTAGTTTTCAAACAAATTGCAGTTAAAATTACTTTTTTTTTTTTTCTGTACGACGAAATAAAAATTGAAAATGTGTGATGCTTAGAAGTTTTAAAAAATTGCAGTGGAGATTATCCTGTACAATGATGCATCTGCTATGTTTTACGGCTGGCTTATATAACAGAACATTATTTTTTGGAGACGACACTTTAATTGCTGGCCGAAAGAAATAGCATATTGGGGGCTAAAAAAAAAATCAAAGTAGTACTCTTTATTCAGAAAAAAGGTATTTTATTAATTAAAAATTCTTACAGAAAGTGAAAGGGCAATTTTGAAGCTATTCAAGTAGAATACACCCAGAACACGAGTGACTAGGTATAGTTGTTTCAAAAAGAAAAAAAAATTAATTAAAAGTATGAATTGTAACATATGAATTGTTCAGCAAAATTCAGTTTCTAGAAACTTTAAATATGCAAATCCAAAATTATAGCTCATTTCGTAAAGTAATTTTTAAGTTATGCTTAAAAAAAACTACCCGCATTGTAGTAATCGCTGTTTTGCAACAATTACAAATGAATTTACTAATAGGAGTTCCAAGCTTTAAACTTCATAATTCATAAACTACTTGGCCAAATCACTTACCATTTGGTATCAGCGATAAAATTTACTAAAAAAGTCAAATATGATGTCAAAAATAGGTATTTGTGTTGACTCTTTTAGAGTTTAGTATAATTTCATTATGAAAATTACCCTAAGCTTATATTTTAACATGGATTAAAAAACAAAAAATTCCAGTCGAATGACCATTTCCATTTTTATTCTAGGACAATTTGGAGATTAAAATGTATGGGGTGGTCTCTTTTTTTTTTTTTTTTTTTTTTTTTTTTTAACCATTTGAAAATATGGTTATTGTTCTCTGTCAGGGTAGGAAATCAAAAGCATATCTGAAGGTTTTTATTGGTCTAATCCGCATTTTATTCGTTTCCTGATAGGTCTATACAGTAATCTGTATTTCCCTTTACATTCAGCAATGATGGATACCTTCTGTTGCCACTATAAAAGTAATAAAAACTACAAAAAAAAAATAACTCAGAAACAAATTAAGATACAGCTTTCAAACAAATTGCATTTAAAAGTACATTTTTTTCTCTATCCGACGGTGTAAAAAGTAATATTGTCGGATATTTAGAAGTTTAAGAATGAAATTTCATTTAAAATGTGTCATCAGATTTCTTGGAAATCTGACGATGGAAAAGCCTTTTCCCGAACAGCCAATGAAATGCTTGGATAATACGTACGAGTTGCAGGCAATTTTTGCGCTTGTAATTTTTACGTGTCATAACACTATTAATGTTTAATTCATGGTGTACGTAATGTATGATCAACTCCGTGCGATTTTTTATGTCTTAAATTTTAGTCTTCGAAAAAATCATTTTCCAAATGGTCGTTGTAATTTGTTAAATTGCTTTTTTTTTTTTTATAATTTCTTTTCTTTTTTTGACCAATTGTACACATTTTTTTCTGTTCAGAGGTGATAATAATATGAATGTATTCTTCTTTTTTTTTTTCATATGGCCTGCGGCTTTGTGTATAGGTCTTAATTTGGCCTCCAGTGGTGAACGAGTTTGATATGTCTGCATTAGAGCATTTAGTGGTTCTTTTACCTGAACATGAATGAAGTTGAAACTCCTCAGGCATTTATGAGAAAATGAATCTGATGTTCTGGTTATTGCGACTATGGTAAAAAGAGTTTCAAGGGTTTTGTAAAGAAGAATTAAAAGAAAAACACAAAACTTTAATGGCTAAAACTAATTAAAAATAATGCCTTATTATAGATGGGTAGCTTTGATATCGCATCAGTTTTAATAGTCATGCTCTAGCATTATCACATAATAGCATTAGTAACAGTATAAATTTGCTTTCTCTTTATTTTAACAGCAGTACAGACTATAAACTGCTTGTACTGTTTTATAGCAGTGCTTAGTATCATGCGTTTTGAAAAATTTTAAATTGATAATAAACAATACGTGTTTTTAAAGCATATTATTTTGGGATAAGGTTCTTATAATGAGGGATTAAACCCACTTAACAAAATCATTCATATAAATTTTAGAATTAGAACGTTATTAATGTTATGAAAAAACTGTTTTATAATTCTTAAGCAATTGACAGCTTATTATGATTTCCTGCTTGCGCAAGACTTTGCTATATTATATTAAAAGTTAAACTGTTTGTAATTATTTATATATATATAAAAAGGTATCACTACTTTTTTAAATATATAAATATTGTATTATACAATGTTTCAAAAAGTTTAAGGCATGTGGTATTTGAATGTAACTCTTTCCTATATGTTTGTTTTGAATATTTTTACTATACACTTTTAATAGGTTCTCAGTACAGTGAGAAGTGTGATGTATTTAGTTGGGGCATTATTCTTTGGGAAGTTCTTACTAGAGAAAAGCCTTTTTGTGATGGTGAAGGAGCTACAGCTTTTCGCATAATGTGGGCTGTTCACAATGGTAATCTTTTATCAAATTTGTTTTACTAGATGTGTTTAAATGAAGCTATAGAATATTTATAGGCATTATTTGAGAAAAAAAATTATTGCATGTGTTGTTTAAAGACACCGAGGAAATGCAATTTTTAATTAAAACTAGATTCTGATGAATGTCACCTTAATTAACGAATAAATTCTTCTAAATTTGCATTACTCACAGTGATGCCGCTGTACTTGATAAAACCTGGGTCCCTTTTTTACAAAAGCGGGTCCCCATCAATAATAATTTATATTTTAAAGGAAAATGAAACTTGTTTATTTGGAAAAGATAAATGAAATGCATTAATTACTGTTTTAATAATAATTAAATAATGAATTAAAACAAGTATTATTTGCACTCAAATAAGATATTTTAAAAAAATATTAAGAGAAATTTTCTTTACTTTTTTAAAAGTAAAAATGCAAGATACAATTTTAATTGTAAAATAATGTTTATTTGAGAGTAGAAAATACCAAGTTCCACTAGCAAGTATCACTAATGTTCGCATTTCTTTTAAAAATGGGCAAGACAGGTTTATTGGAAAAGATATTTTTGCTGAAAAAAAGAATACTTATGTTAAGTAAAGGTGTACTTTTTGTTGAATGAATAGGTGCTTTCATTATACTTCCCATTGAATTATTTGTCAGCCTAGATCTGTGTTGGAATCAGATATTTTCCTTGGAAGGGAAATTTACATCTAAATCATTAATAAACATCAAATCCTAAATGTTCTGAAGGTGGGAGACATTTCAATGCAGTAAGAAGAAGGGGGGGGGGGGGTATTTTTCACTGGTCCACCTACTGAATACATTATCAAAGTACACTGAAATCATTCTGTATTTTTAAAAATCTCATAAAAAAAAATTAAATCCCATTTTATGAATTTTCTACCTATAAGTTTAGTTTGCACATCTTTTTTGGTGCTTTGACTAAATTCACGTTTTTTTTCGCGTTACTTTGACGAAATTCGCGTTTTTTTCGCGATCCTTTTGTCGAAATTCGCTATTTTTTCGCGAGCCTGTCACGAAAATTGTGTTTTTTCCGCGATACTTTGACAAAATTCGGCTTTATTCCGCGATTTTTTGACGAAATACGCTATTTTTTCGCGAAATTTTGACGAAATACACTGTTTTGTCTCAGCCCTTTTGCGGAAATAGCGTTTTTTTCGCGATATTTTGATGAAATTTGTGCTTTTTTCGCGATCCTTTGACGACATTCGCTATTTTGGGGGGGATCCTTTGACGAAATACGCTATTTTTCGCAATCCTTTGACGAAAATCGGCTTTTTTCCGCGATATTTTGATGAAATTTGCGCTTTTTTCACGATCCTTTGAAAAAATTCGGCTTTTTTCCGCGATTTTTTGACGAAATTCGCTATTTTTTGCGATCTTTTAACGAAATACGCTAATTTGTCGCGGCCCTTTTACGAAAATCACGTTTTTTCGCAATATTTTGATGAAATTTGCGCTTATTTCCGCGATATTTTGATGAAATTTCGCTTATTTCCGCGATTTTTTGACGAAATTCGCTTTTTTTCGCGATCTTTTGGCGAAATACGCTATTTTTTGCGGCGCTTTTACGAAAATCGCTGTTTTTGCGCGATATTTTGATGAGATTTGTGCTTTTTTTCGCGATTCTTTGACGAAAATCGGCATTTTCCCGCGATTTTTTGACGAAATTACGCGTCCCGTGGGACGCGTAAGAGCTATTTTTTTGCGTCCCGTCTCCGATTTTTCGCGTAATTTACGCGCTATAGCGCGTCCGCGGCATCCCTGACTCATTAGCAAAATGATCTTGTCAGGACTATACTGGAGCTTTTACTCTATAATAAGTTTAAAACATTTTAAATAATGTGTAATAAATATTTCTATTATATATATTTCATTGTTAGTTTCTTTTCCTGCAGGAATTAAAGTATGTGAAAATATCAAATATAATTATTTATAAACATTGCCATTTTGACAAAATTGCTTTATGATATAAAACCATTGTGCCATACAATAGATAATTTAAATATATATAAGGATCTATAACTTTTTAATATTATGCTTTAGGATTAGAAAATTGTTATTGAAATAACTTGTATTGTAAAATTACCGAATGTGATTTTTAAAAAAAATGTTTTTAAAAGCACTTTTTTTTTTTTTAAACTTTCACAAAACATTTGCCTAAAAAACTAAAATCAGGTCTTAGTTAACATTAATAGGGTGTATTTAAATAGTTTCATTTAATTTAAATGTCTACCTAAAGATACTGAAATCTTTTTTTATTTATTATCAAAATCTCCTGCTCTTTTAAAAGTTTTAGATAAACAAAATTTTGTCCAGATCCCATTCTGTTGCTACATGTATTATTAATATTTTGCTTAAACATCTTATTACAGAAGTTCATCTGTGTATGTGTAGAAATTTAAAGGTTTATTTTTATTTATTATTTTTATTTCTTTTTATTCATTTAAGGCTGTTCTCAAATCCAAAGAGGCAACTTTATGACATAAATTTTAATTCATTTTTGTTCGGAAACACATGAAATTAGCAGGTGTTGTTATTCAGAAACTAAGCAAGCCAAAGTCGTTTCCCATATTTTGGTAAACACAACAGATTTTTCAGAAAATACTGTCAAAATTTGTGTTTTGAACTGAATTTCTTGACGAAAAGAGGAAAACCAGTCAGAGGAAGGAGAAAAACCAATTGTCATGTGACCCAAAATCGCTTATAACTCAATAAATAATTTATTGATAAAAAAAAATGGAAAACTCATTTCGATTCCAAATCTCTTCATTAGCCAGCCCTGCCAATTTTATGCCTTTACGTTCAAAAATGAGTTAGTAATTGTGTCAGAAAGTTTTGCGTTGTTGAGCAGTACACTCTAGAACCACCTTAACAGTATTTTGACAAAATAAAATTACTGTGAATGTTTTGTGTGCAATTTGTACTTAATGAATTGTCAAATATTCTAAATTGTAAATAAATGTTCTTATCCCCTTTCATTTATAAATATTTATCACTTGTGTAAAAGTTTGATAATATTATTTTTCTGTTTAAAGGTAAAAGACCACCTTTGATACAAGGCTGCCCCAGAGTTCTTGAGAGTTTAATGACTAGGTAATCCACTGTTTAGCTACAAATCTCCTGTGTAGATTTTTTTTTAATTCCTATTTTCTAACAAACTTGCACTAAATATATCAGCCCTAATACAATGCACTTATTATTATTAATCTATTCTCAAAACATATATAATATGCTAGTGATACTATGCTGCAAAATAAATGTGACTAATTTAGGTATATTGTAGATTTTGTTTTTCTTTTTTTTTTCGGAAACTGATTTTTGTGTGTATTCTTTAGCAGTTCTCAAGAACTTTTTTTGGTAGGGTTATATTGGTGATATGCTGTGTGTTTTATTGGCTGTTCCACATTTTTTTTAATATGAACAATTGACGGCACAACCTTTCTATGAAATCATTCATAAGATTTATTTTTCAATTTCAAAAGAAAGAAAAAAAATTGAGCATAGATAAATCTCTATTATATTGTCACATGGCAGATGAAGCTCTTTAAAATAACTTTATTTCTGATTTTCATTACTGACAGATAATAAAAATTCCTGATCATAATACACAAAGTGTATGATCATTCTTTTTATTTGAGTATGTAATTTAGATTAAATGAGCTGGTAAATACTTCATATTCTTTCTAAATATAATTTTTCAAATGCATTTAAATTCCTATTGTATCTTTGCTTGTTTTGTTTCATGTTCTAATTTAAAATTATAAGTTATACAAAGCAAATTTTTCTATCATATATTCAATGGAATTATAATTCCTTGCATTGTGTTTAAGCTACCTTTTTAAAATTCAATTTTCTGTCTAAAAATTGATTTTCCATTTTAGATACTGTCAACTGGGGTAACTTTGGCCCAAATTTCTCTGCTTCATGGCGTGTTCAGCATCTCCATTCTCTTATTTAATTTAAAAAATGAATATCATGCTAATTTTTTGTTTGCTAAGAACATGTGGAACCACACCATTATCATAAATTTATCGACATTGATTTTTTTTTTTTTTTTTTTTTTTTTTTTACCAAAAAGTGGTTTTGAAATTTTTGGGCCAATGTTGCCTTGAATTGGGGTAACATTGGCCCATGTGTTAAAATGAATGTTATAGGGCCTATAACATGATGTAGACCAAAGTTACCCTATTGAAAAAGATGGGGTGAGAGGGTAAGAAGTGTAAAGATGTAAAAAAACAGTAAATTAACATATATTTTAATAAAAAAAAATATTACAAAACTCATAAATATAGTTTAACGTGGATTATTTAGGTCTGGAACTGAATACTGGTTTCCCTTAGACAGAAGTTTAGGTGGACTAATTTTTGTAACAATATCATTCCACTCATGCACCATCGAGTCCAGTCACTGCGGCCAGTGCCAACACTGTAACTACTTTTCCATGCAGTGAACAACACAACTCTCCTTTGATTTCAAAGTAATCCTTCCGAGATAGATATTGCCATTAAACAACACAAGTACAAAATTTCCAACGTTACAGTCATCTTTGTCAATAGCTTTCTTGTTTGGTTCATTTGGAGCCAACACACTGGATGAATTTTCAGCAAAATTATTGTTTGTATAAGCACAAATGTTTATTTTCAAAAGTATACCAAAATAAACAATAACATTACCTCAAAAACATCAATGTTTAAAATCAACAAAATAAGAAAAAGCTCCCCTTCTAATATAACATCTTTTATGCATTGACAGGAAGTATATACAAAAATTAAAATGATAATTGGTTGGGTCAATGTTACCCCAACTTAGAAAAACGCTTTCCTTTTTTATCTCAGGAAAGACAACACATAATCTTACATTAGGCCTTGATATACACTAATGAGGTTATAATAACACACACTTACCTAGGTCCAAATGAATTCGTTTGCAGCTTGACAGACAAAAGTTGTAAGAGCTAAATTCTCACCATCTTCACACGTTTTTGTTTGACTGGTGCTGCCACGGTGGAAACTTTGTGAAGTACTTACAATGAGTTGCCAGCCTCAAGCTAATGCTACCACCTATATTTTGTGACCAAAACTTTGTCGATAACTCAAGCAATGTAGAAAATATAGCAGATTTCATCTTTCTTCTCTCTTGTGCCAAAGTTATCCCAGTTGACGGTATTTATTATTTTCTGTTTTGGCATTATCTATTTTGTAAAAGACAAGAACTGGTTTTTAACCTTGTGCCTGTACCTTATAAGTGTGGGGTCTCCGGGTGAATAATTTTTTTTTACCCTCTTTTTTTTTCAAAGATCTGAAAATAGATGTATTAAACTCATTGGGGAACCCTATAAATGCTAGACTAGATATATTGCATCTGCTATACCCTTCATATGGCCTACCCTGATCTGGAGTGTCCAAATCATATAGATATATTAGTAAACTAAAAGACCATACAAAGTAAAATAACTCATTTGAAATATATTTATTCAATAATACAGTTTTAGAAGCAATAAATTAATGGCTTGGTTTGTCAGATGGAATAATGTACATATTCCAGCAAGCATAGAAGCAAATTTCTTGAATCTATAATTAAGCTATAGTTGTTTATAAGGAATTCAAAGAAAATATTTTAGTTTAAACACTGGATGTATCAATGTGTAAGCTTATCTTTATGAGCATTTCCCTCTTCACTGTGCAAAAATGGGATATTTTTTTCAGTTTGTAGAAATTAAATGTAATATTTTCAAGATGTGTGCACAGGCAGATATGTTTTGTAAACTTCTTTTAAAGACAAGTTGTCTGTACTTTTTTTTTTGCTAATATGTACAAAATGATGAATTTCTTAATTGTTCTTGGCATAGTGGTTACTAAATTCAGCCATACAAAGAATTTGGCAATTTAAAGGTCATTTCATAATATTGAAGTAAAGTTCATCTAATATATAATTAAATAAATATAATGAAATCAAAGTGAAAATTTCTTTTTCCTCTTTATTAGTGGATGAATATTTTAAGCTCATATTTTGCAGCATTATTTCATTGTTGTCCCCCTTTTTTTTTTTTTTTTCAATTTTACACAGAAGGTTCAGATTTTTGACTAATCTTTTGATTTCTGATATTTCTTATTTTCTTCCCCAATGATTTGTTTTTCTCTTGACTTTTCTCTAAGTGAATAAGGCATGATTATGTAAATGCATGCATATATATGTACATTTGTGAATTAGTTATGTAAATTGGGGCATATTATTGTAAAGCATACATGTATATGTCAATTATATATAATTATACAATTATATGTAATGATGATGTAATATGTATATGTAATGATATGTAATTATACAATTATATGTAATGATATAATAAATTTTAATTTAATGCTGTATCTATAAAAAAGAAAAATATTGTAAATTTAAATAAAGAATAAACATAGATACTGTAAAAATTGAAAAAGTTTTCATTTTTGTATGAATGTATTATTTGTACTTAGAAGTATAAAATTTCAGTGTACATCTGTTATATATTATGTGTTTATGGCTTTATGCTAAATATGTATTATGTTTTATCAGTAATGTCACCATTATTTGTACCAAAAAATGACACAAGTTTCATGCCATAATTTTTTTGTGTGATTTATGTGTTTGCAACTGTGATATTTTCTGTATATTACTATACAGTATGTGCTTAGTTACCGTTATTTAATTTACTTAAAATGCTGTTTATTTATAACCCTTTAAGACCTGAAGATTTTTGGTTGAAATGAAAAGTTTTGGTGGTTTACCCTAATTAATAAGATTATATTTGATTGAAAAAATATTTTTAAAAATACCCCATGCCTTGTTATGCCAAAGGAGGATACATACAATTCTGTGGGTGCAGGCTTGGTTTTAAATTGCACAAAAAGAGGAAAATGTTTTTTCCTTTTCTTTAAGATCTCCTACACAGCTGTTTAGGTCAGGTTTTAAAGGGATATACGTGTTTGCTTATAAATGCTTATTTTAATGAATGTTTATTATTATAATGAATGCTTATATAGTGTTATTTTTTATTATACTGCTAGATGTTGGGCCAAAAATCCTAATATCCGTCCTTCTATGACCACAGTTCAAAATGAATTAGCAAATATTTTAAAATTCATGAAGGGAGCTGATATGCCTATTATATTTTCTGAAACTCAAGGTTGGTATTTTTTTTTTTAAACACTGTAATGCCAATACATTATTCTCACTAAAGTTATTTTGGTTTGTAGATTGCCTGAAAAATTTTCCAATTGCCCTGTGCAGTTATATTTAAAAAGAAAAACATTTTTACACATGAGTGTCTGAAATATTTATTTTATAATGTCATGCTTCTACACAAACAGATTGCTCATCTCTGTTTTAATGCTTCTGTATATTATGTTTGGAAAATTCGTAGTTTGATTGGTTAATTAAAAATAATAAATAATTAATATTAGTAAAATATTTACATTTATTATTTAGATGCATCATTAAAGTAGGTCATAAAAATTTGTCTTGCATCATGATTTTTTTTCCATATTGATAAGTGGCCACTTTAATAGTTTCAGCTGTATTTAATTCAGTATGAGATTGGCTGGTCACCAAAGGCAACTAATGTGTTCAATGATTTTTGAAAATATATTGATTGTATTTATAAGTCTTTTATTTTATTGAAATATTTTAATGAAGCCAAAACAGCTCAACAAATATCCATTTATTTTGCTTCATATGCATGCAAAAATAAAATAATAATAAAAGTCTTACTTTTTTTATTTTTAGATTTCATTTTATCTTCCAATGTTTTTTATTTGTTGCTATTTTGTTCCAAAGTTTTACTTTTGAGTTTTTATCTATACTGATTTATTAAGAATATTTTTATGCCAAACAAGTTAGAATGTACAAAATGAGCATGAAATAGTCAAAAACTTGCAGCTTTGTCAGCTTATGATTCAGACCAACAACAACAGGTTAAAAAATTATCTTAATATTTAGGGCTCTACAATTTTTTAAAAATCTGGTAGCCAGCAAAAATTTCTAGATACCAGTAAAAAATATTTACCCTCCTTCTCATCCACCCACTGTCATAGAAGTTTTTCTACCTTTTACTTTCTTCTATCTTTACAAGAAAAAAGTATTGGATTCGTGAAAAGTTTCGACTTCCAATTTTCGACGGATTTATACATTTTAGAATGTCTTGAACACGATTTGATGGTTTTTAGGGTTTCGTTCATCTGACGAAACCCTATTCGTCTCGCTCCTTTGTCTGTCTGTCCACCACAGAACCCGTTCTCAGAAACTATACATGTTGGAGACTTGAAATTTTGAGTACTTATAGCTGAACACTTCACATGAAACAACAAATCCTAAAATTTTGAAAAAGTCTTAAATTTAACCCTTTGGGCTCCCACATGTGTATTTCAAACAATTCTTTCTAAGTCAGCCCCTAATAAGGTTGGAGCCATGAAATTCTGCATACTTATAGCTGAATACCTGAGACAACAAGACAAATCATAAAATTTTGAGAAAAGTTTTATATTTAACCCTTAGGGCTCCAACTTGTGTATTTTAAGCAATTTTTTCTAACAGAGCCCCTAATTAAGTTAGAGACATGGAATTTTGAATTATTATAGTTAAACACATGAGCCCACACAACAAATCATAAAACTTTGAAAAAGTGCTATATTTAACCCTTTGGGCTCCAATTTGTGTATTTTCAGCAATCCTTTATAACAGAATTCCTAATCAAATTGGAGGCATGCAATTTTGTATTCTGATAGCTAAACACTGATCACACGACAAATAATAAATTTCGAAAAAGTTTTTTGTTTAACCCTTTGGAGTCCAGCTTGTGTATTTTAAGCAATTCATTTTAACAGAGTCCCTAAGTGAATTGGGGACTTGAAATTTTACATACTTTTAGCTGAATGCCTCGGATCACACGCCAAACAATAAATTTCGAAAAAGTTTTATATTTAACCCTTTGGACTCCAGCTTGTGTGTTTTAATCAATTCTTTTTAACAGAGCCCCTAATTGTATTGGAGACTTGAAGTTTTGCATACTTATTGCTGAAAACTTCAGATCACACGACAGATAATAAATTTCGAAAAAAGTTTCATATTTAACCCTTTGGATTCCAGCTTGTGTATTTTAAGCAATTCGTTCAAACTAAGCCCATAATTAAATTGGAGATTTGAAATTTTGCATACTTATAGCAGAACAACTGAGGCCAGGCGACAGATCATAAAATCTTGAAAAAGTCTTACATTTAACCCTTTGAGCTCCCACATATATATTTTAAGCAATTATTTCTAAATGAGCCCCATAATTAAGTTGGAGACATGAAATTTTGCATACTTATTGTTGAACACTTCAGATCACACGACAAATAATAAACTTCAAAAAACGTTTTATATTTAACCCTTTGGACTCCAGCTTGTGTATTTTAAGCAATTCTTTCTAACTAAGACCATATTTAAATTGGTGATTTGAAATTTTGCATACTTATAGCAGAACACCTGAGGGCAGGCGACAAATTATAAAATCTTGAAAAAGTCTTACATTTAACCCTTTGAGCTCCCACATATATATGTTAAGCAATTCTTTCTAAATGAGACCCATAAATAAGTTGGAGACATGAAATTTTGCATACTTATAGCAGAACACCTGAGACCACACGACAAATATTTTTTTTTTTTCGAAAAAGTTTTATGTTTAACCCTTTTGACTCTAGCTTATGTTTTTTAGTCAATTCTTTCTAACTGAGCCCCTAATTAAATTGGAGACATGAAATTTTGCATACTTATAGCTGAACGCGTCAGATCATAAGACAAAATATGAATTTTTGAAAGAATCTTATAATTAACCCTTTGGGCTTCAACTTCTGTATTATAAGTAATTATTTCTAACTGAGCCCTGATTAAGCTGGGGATATGAAATTTTGCATACTTATAGCTGAACACTTGTGATCACACGACAAATGATAAATTTTTTAAAAAGTCTTATATTATTGACTCTTCTGGGCTCTAACTTGTGTTTTTTAAGCCTTTTTTCGAACTTAGCCGCTAATTAAGCTACAGCGAGCTAGTTTCAGTTGAAGGCTCCGGGAGGGGGTGGCGTCAATTTTTCCCCAAACGCCTTCTTCTGATATATCATTTGACGACCTTTCGGCCACTCTTTCATTTTATCCACAATAGCCTTTCATATTTTATTTCCACTTGGTGGGCCTTCCTATTTTAAGTTTTATGGGTCCAATTTCCTCGACTAATGTAAGTGCAAATATGTTCTAAAATGGAGTTTTGTCGACAGACGTTTGTTTAGAATAGAGTGCACTCCCTAGTTGCGAATTGTGGAGCTAACAGATTTTGCGAAAGGATAGTGTTTTGAAAGAAATATTAAACGAAACCCCCTGTGCGATCTGTGATCACACTTACCCACTTGTTAGAAAATGTCTGTCTCTGAGTCACTCTGTCCCTCTGTATGTGACAAAAATCTGTAGGTGCTGTATCTCAAGAACTAATGCACGGAATTTCACAAAACTTAAGATACACTTAGACCTTAATATAAACTGGTCCTGATTAGTTTTTGATGAAAATCACCCAACTGGTGGCGCTGCTGTGCGGTATTTTTCACTATTTCTGCAATAGCTATATCTCAGGAAGTACTGCACACATTTTCATAAAACTTCAGATCCAGTTAGTGCAGGATATAGTTAGGTGCTGATTATAATTTGATGGAAATCACCCAACAGGTGGTGCTGTTATGCTGCATTATTCATGATTATTGCAATAGTTCTAACTAAAAAAAAAAAAATGCACGAATTTTCATCAAACTTCAGATTTAGTTAGTCCCTGATATAAATTAGTGATGTTTCATTTTTGGTGTAAATCGCCCAACAGGTGGCGCTGCTATGCTGTATTTTTCATGATTTCCTCAATAGCTATATCTAAAGAACTAATGCATGAATTTTCATCAAGCTTCAGATTCAGTTACTTCCTGGTATAAGTGGGTCCTAATTAGTTCTTGGTGTAAATCGCCCAACAGGTGGAGCTGCTATGCAGAACTTTTTACAATTTTCGCAATAGCTCTATCTAAAAACTAATGCACAGATTTTCATCAAACTTCAGATTCAGTTAGAAGTTGTCAAAGTTGTTAATAATTAGATTTTGGTGTAAATCATCTAACAGGTGGTGCTGATTTGCTGCATTTTTCAGAAAGCATTAACATGTATGAGATAAAAGAAAGTTTTGCGATTGCCACATCTGACTAGTTTTAAAGTTAATCATGTATTTTCAAAAAATACTAGACTATTTTATGAACTGACTGAATAAAGTATACAATACCATGATAAAAACAATTGTTCTTTACTAAAATCATTCTCTTTTTTTTTTTTTTTTTTTTTTTTTTTCAAGAATATTATTCTAAAAGAAATTATTTTGAAAAAACTTTGATCAGTAACCTTAAAGTATCAGCTTTAGGGCACTTTACATTAGATAAGTGTTTTATAAATACTTTTCTGACATAGCTCTTCAAAATCTGCTTTTTTTCTAATTTTTGTTCCTTAAGTACTGCCAAAAAACATATGTCTGGCGTCTGTATGTCTTTTAAAAACAATTTACCCCCTGTCAATAGCATTCTGAATTTATACTAATTAAGTAAAGGGCTGTTCGTGTATCATCATTACATTATTTAATGTTGATGTTTTCAATCACCAGTTGAAGTATTTTGGTCATCAGTGGTGACCTGGTGACTACATTTGTCAAGCCCTGTTAATAATAATATTTTATAAGATAAATATGTATAAATATTATTATCTCTATTAATTTATCGCAGTTGTATCTTGCAGTACAATTTTCAGTGTTTGCTATTCAGGTATAGTTTTCAGCCCATAAAAATAGCTTTTTAAATATAATTGGTGGTTGTAATCTGTTTTCTTCTCTTTAGTATTTAAGCATTTTGTGAGCCCTCCCCCCGTTTCCTTTAAATATAAATTAAAATATATTATGAAAAAATATGATAAGTAATACAAATAAAAAGGAACATTTAATTTCGAATTACTTACATATAATTAGTTTACTTGACTGATGTAGTGTAAGATTTCTTAATAATATTATATAACTTAGTTTTTAAGATTTTTTTTTTTTTTAATTGTAGTCTTATAATATGAGCATTTTATTTTTCTTTATTATAGTATAATATTTATTTTCTTCTAGCTCCAATAGAAACAAGCATTACTATGGAAACATCATCAACCTCAACTGCAGAACCATTAAAAAGTGATTGTGCTTCTGCTTCTTCTGGTTCAAAAACGTTTTTGCCAGACATAATTGTATGTATTTGTCTTGATGAGTTTACTTTAATAGCTTGTGTAATTTCCTTACACCTTTTAATGATGTAATAAAGTTTGATATTTTTCATTACTAAAACCATTTGATTTTCATAAAGTAAAAAACGTTGATATCATCATGTTTGTTGAAAAAAAAAAGTAAATAAACACTACAGCATTGTTTTAGATCATGTAAAGTTAATCATCAGGTGTAAAACCAAACCATGATTAAAATTAAACTGCTCAAGACAAAGTAATTTTACTTATCACTTTGCCTTATGATGATATCAACTTTATTATTTATGGTGATATCAACTAAGTTTTCTACATTATTTATCTGTCATCACCTCTCAGTACTTTATTACTACTCATTTGAATTTCATATCTAACTTGTGTTGAAGAAAAGTCATAACTGTAGCAAATTCATAATTGTTTGAAAATGAGTTGTCCTTTAGTTGGAAACAAATATTAAATCACTAGTCGCTAACATAAATTTTTAGCATTTTTTAAAAATAAAATGTGTTAAAAGCATAAAATAGAGTGCTATTTCACAATTCTTTCTTACTTATGACATTATAAAATAAGTTTTTGGTAAAAAGCATTTTTATTCCAATGGCTAACAGAACAATTGATCTGATGAGTCTGATTGCCCACTATTTTTAAGACAAGCACCTTAAAGCATCAATGCTTAAAATCAGCAGTTCTTAAACTCCTAGATATTATGAACCATTTTTTTATTTCCTTTATCTTCACACACCCCTAGGATTTAAGATTAAAATTACTGACGCTTTTTAGAATATTAAATAAATAATATTATATAAAGTAATAGAGATGAAACCTGCTAAAACAGAATCACTGAGCTTCAAGAAGTATAAAATAACATTTCTCTGAGGTTCTATAGAAATAAAAGTATGCTGAATCAAAATCTTCACACAGCCACAGGTTTTTTTTTTTTTGCATTTTTTTAATTAGTAATTTGTAAGGAATATTGGATTTTCTGTGCACTGTTTAAAAACTATTTTAAATTTAAAAAATAAAGCAGTATGTCTTCATAAAAATATTAAGTTGATATGCATATATTGCAAAAAAACACTGCAGCATTTATAAATCCATTTTTATGGATGCTGCTGTTGTCTGGTTTTATCTGATTTAGAATATTAGCAATAATTTCTCATTAAAAAACTCTTTAGAAAGCTTTTATTAAAAATTCGCCCATTAGTCCAAGCAGTTTATGATAATTATATTCTTAATTAACTTTTAACTTATTTATTTTTGTCATTAGCTTTTTGTTTATCTGTTATGCCTATAACAGTAGTTTAATCAATAGAAACATAGAGTAGAGATGCAGCAATATAATGGAGAGTTGAGATGTGGATTTTAGCACACAGATATGGATTGGCATTGTTTTTTTTAATGCCATCTTTGTCCCAGCTTTATCTGTTGTCCCTCATTTCTTTGTGTTGTTCACTACTTTTTATAAAAACTTTTGAATATTCCTGCAATCTAAGTGGTAAATGTAACAAACAGGCTTAGAAAACTTTCATGAAGCACTCTTATATTTTGTAAGTTGGCTTCCTCTTGTCAGTTTTATTAACAGTTATTCATTTATAATGTTTAAGACTGATTTCTGTTAAAAAAGAAGTTTCGTCTTAGCAGGTTTTACTATGTTTAGCGAATAATAAGCATTTACTCAAACAAAATATTTAATGACTTGTTTATTCTTTCTAATTAAAAATTACATTTGATTTTTTTATTTGTTTAAATAAATTTTTAGCTATAGACATGTTCAGTATTCAGAGGCTTTACTGTATTTAATAAATAATAAGTATTTACAGTAAATAATAATCTGTTAATAACATTATTGTTATTCATTTATTCATTTTTTAAAAATCTGAATAATTTTCCTTTTATTGTTAGATTCCATTATAGAACTGATTCTATTCTTACACATTGTACAGATTGTAATTAGTAATATTTATTTGTATTAAATATAACTGTTTAAGTTAGTCATTTATTAATTTCATTAGCAATTTATTTATTATCATTCAATTTTGTTATTTAATATTTATTTAACATTATAGGCATGATTCCGTCATAAAGAGGTCTATCTTAACAGGTTTTACTGTTTGTAGTAAATAATCATTATTTCTATTAAAATACTCGATTAAATAGTGTTTTATTCATTTATTATTATTATAAGTTAATTATTTTCCATTTTATATAGATTTATGTTATGAAGAGATTCTATTAAGGGGTGTTGCCATGAGCTTCCTATTCAATCATAGTATAAAATGTGGATAGTCATTTTATTCAAAATTGAAAGATCTACAGCCTTTGTATGAACAATGTTTTTATAGCTTTAGTTGTTTTCAGATATTTTTATTTTAATCTTAAAAGGCATGGTTCCTGATTACAAAATTGCATGTGGTTAAAACTCACCTAGTAGCAGGCAGAAAACTTGGGATGTACAATACAGACCTAAATTGAAAGAATTATAACAATTTCCAGCTCTCCCATAATTAATTCCTAACTCATCCTTTTTCTTTTTTTTTTCATGGTTTTTTCTTTTAGGTAGCTTCCATTATAAAAAGTAAGAAGCTACCTATTGCAGCCATCTAGAAGTAAGCAATTATGGAAAATTTTGGCATATTTTCACCAATCATGACCCTAAATCCACCCTCTGTTCAAATGTTAGATATGTGTGTGTATATATACCGGGTGTACTAAAAAGGACTGACTGATTTTAAAATTCAATAACTTGTAAACGGTGACAGATATTTAAAAAATTCTTGCAGGAGGGTTATGCATAAGGTCAAAAGTTTTTTACAGTGATTTTCAATTTTAGTTCGAATTACAAACAATAGATGGTGCTGCAATCAATAGACGCTAAATTCAGGCTCGATTTTTGGTACTTCGTGGTCCGCTCAATACATTTCCATCTCCTTTTTCCGCATGGAACAAGAGAAAGGACCAAAAATCGTGCCTGTATTTTGTTACTATTGCTTACAGTGCCATCTATTGTTTGTAATTCGAACTAAAATCGAAAATCACTGTAATAAAAATTTTGACCTTATGCATAACCCTCCTGCAAGAAATTTTTAAATATCTGTCACCGCTTGCAAGTTATTGAATTTTAAAATCAGTCAGTCCTTTTTAGGACACCCGGTATATATAATCATTATTTAACTTATAGCTTGATTCTCTACAGAAAACGACTGTTTTGCTTTTATATGTAAATTCTGTGCCCTTGAAAGCGTAATTTACTATATAAGCATTCTTTTGTATCCATTATCGTGTTTTTTTTCCCCCCTCACTTTTAATTTTCATAAGGTATTTTATTGAACTATACAGTTTAACTAGTATGTGGTTTCTGATATGTTTAATATTGATTTCATAATTATTGGTCAATTTTATTTGTTTCATTGTTTGTCTTGCAATAGTGCTTGTATTTATAAGATTATTTGAATGTGACTGAGCGTTAGTATATATAATGAGTTTATCAAGATATCGACCCAGTTCATTGGCTAGCTTGATCCACCATTTTGTTTTAATATGGCAAACCCCTTAAAGATAAAAAAAAAAAAATAGAAATTTCTTTTTCCTTAAGTATTAGACCTTGAAACAAGAATTTCAAAGCAATTTTTGTTTACATCTATCATAAAAAATGGCTGAGACATATCAGTGTGGAGTTCTAGGCTGGTTAACATTTTGATACGAGACAGCAGATTAAAAATAAGGGATTCTTGCATAATCATATTCATTGCTAATTTTATGTTTTACTGAACATGGTTTCTTGAAAATTTAGTTTCATTTTTGTAACTATCATTGCAAGTCTCATACATTTAAAATTACATCATATAAAGTATTCTCATGGATCTACACACATACATATGTAATGGTGTCTTCACAGGTTCAGCTTTAGGATACTGTGGTGGATTATTGCCAAATTTGGCAACAAAAATAAGTCACTGTAAATGAAGCCAATTTGACAATAGCTGGCTAATTTCTCAAAATTCCCGTTCAAATTCAGTATTGATGAAAACTGGGAATGTTCTGTTATTGGATTCCACACATTTTAGGTTTTGTATTTTCAAGTAAAATTAGCTGAACTCTTAAATTCAAAGAATAAAAATTCTATATTTTCCTTCTGGTACAGAACAGAAGGATTTTTATTTATGTCAAACCTAATCTGACATTTTTATTGATATATTTTGTTACTCATATTTATTTATTTATTATTATTGTTACTGTTTTGATTGTTTTAAAATATTTCAGGCTGAAAGCACTTCACCAAGTGACTATTTTCTGTCTGTTGAATCTCTTGGTGAAAAGTATTCTAAAGATATGAAGAAGCGTAAATCAGCTGACTTTAGTAATATAGAAATAAAGTTTCCTCAAGTCCAAAAAGGTTTGTAACCTTCATACTTATCAAATACACATTTATATCTTTGGATTTGTACTAAAAAACAGCTATGTTAACTTATTATATTGGGAAATAACATGTGTAATATACATACAAGGTTGCATTAACAATATAAAATTTATTATTTAAAAGATCAGTGTAGACCTGAACTCTTGTCAGGCAAAGTTTTAAGCATTTTCCTAATTCAAACATTTTGAACAATCCCAATGCAAAACTTTACAGTTTATTTTGTAAAAAATCATGCAAAATATTATCCAACCTCATGTACTGATGAAACAAAATTTTTTATTTATTTTAAAAAATAACTTAACAATTTGACTATTTTTTTAAATAATTAATATTCTGTCTATAACTGCATGTATATTAATTCTGATTTCAACATCCCTTTTTCATTGAGCATACAAAATGCACAACAATGAATAAGGTATCATACGAAATGTTTTTGAACTGACTTTTAACATAGTACACTCATATTTCATTAAAACACATTGTTTGATTAAAAATTACAGTTAATGAAAAATAAATAAAAAAAATGTGCCAGCAAATAATCTGAAAGATTGCAGTGCAAAAATCTCACATATATCCACTTGTAAATATATATTTTTAACTTGAAGAATCTTCTATATAATTATATAATTGATATACCAGGCTATCCCTATTTAAAATTATAAGAAATGATGTAGAAAAATACGAGGATTTACAGACAGTGGTGATTTATAGAATTAAAGGTTTAAATATCGAAAATGAAGAAATAACTTATATAGGTATGACGAAAAGGAAGATTAATGAAAAGTTCAAAGAACATATCCATGATTTGAAATAAAACAGCCAAACAACAGCTCTTGCAAGATCTAACATAAGGACCCCTTAAAAACAGATTAGATTACGATAGAAAAAAATATCTAACTATGACAGCCTCCACAATACACTAATGAGTTATCAATCAAAATTAATTTAGGGGGGGGGGGATATGCAACGATATCACTCATTCAAAATAGAGAGCTACTGGTGAAAAATGGTGGAAAAGAAAGGTTTGAAAGAAAGAAGTGTTTGAAGAAAAAATGGGGAGAAGTAGGGAAAAGCTGAATGATCTCATGCTAAGAATGCAGAAAGCGAAATTAGCATCATTTGAACTGAAGAAGCCTCAGAATAGTGGCAGAAACATTATTCAAAGAGAGAATTAAGCGGTACAGATGCATCAATTTACCTTGAATGGTAAATATGTGTTTTTTCATGAAAGATAATGACGCAGAATGATATGAAGTGTAGATTACAGGTGTTACAGGTGTCAAGATGTGATACACTAGAGAAATTGTGTAGTAGTATTGGTATGTAATACAGTACAGAACCATTTATCCGGAATGCTTGGTGTCAGATATATTCCGGATAACTGGTTTTTCCAGTTAACTGGTTGTGCATTAAGGCAGCATCCATTTGATAAGTTTTGTGGAATATGTGTGTTGTGACATTATTTCTGATTCTAAATTATTAGATTACTTGGATTAAAAGTCACTGCAAGAAAGATCAAAAGTTAACCAGAGTTTAAAAGAAGGTAATTTATGGGAATCCCTTAGGAACAAAAATTCTCCTGTTTCCTCTACATAAAAATTAAAACATCTAAAATACAACTAAATATGTTTTCATTTCAAATACTAGATGTTGTCATCAAATTATACAATTGTTTCAAGCAAAGCCTATGTCAAACTGGCAGTGTATGACACCTTTTTCTGCAAAGATTCTGAAATCAGTCTATCAGAAATATCATTCCGGATAACTGGTTTTCCGGTTAACTGGTTTCTGGATAAATGGTTCCATACTGTATACCTTTTTAAATGTCAGACTATATATATATATATATATATTTTTTTTTTTTAAGTAACTAAAAATATTTTTAATGGTTGTTTATAATGTAAAATGCTTAAAGACAACATAGAAGGATTTTTTAAAATAAAAATAGAGGTTTTTTATTTTATTTTTTTAAATAACCAAAATGACATTTAATGAAGGGTCTATACTGATCTTGCTTTCTACAATGATAATTAATGCCTGGTAGCATGGTATATCAATTAACATATAATTATAAGATGGGCATTACAATAAGCAGATTATTCTGTTGGAAAGAAATTATCTAGAGTCTTCCATAGTTGGAATGAAAATCCAATAATTTTTGGTAACAATGTTTAAAAAAAAGAAAAAAACATACTGTATCACTAAAAATAAAATCTATAAACAATACGTGGTATAATGTGATCGATTTTTAATTAATTTTTTTTTAATAAATAAAACATATATTTCAAAAATAAATTTTTATAATTTTTGTCATGGATGTTAGATATAATATTTCAAAATCTTTTAGAATCAAATAAAATACCAAACAATCATATTAATTGAATTTTAAGTACATTTTATGATTCCTAATTGTTGTTTAGCAATGAAAAAGGTTTAGTTGTTTTGTGAAACTACATTTTTAGTTGCAGTCCAGAAAGCACAAATTTTGAAGTCAGATACTGTGTTTATCAAACACTGAATGTATTTTCTAAGTTTTAGGTTACACCTATGTTAATATTATTAAAAAATCAAAATTTTCTTCTGCACAGAATTTTAGTTAAAAAGATATCTACATTATGGTAAGACTTAAAATTTTACTCTGATGTGTTGATTAATTAACCAAGAAAATCAGAAGCCTTTTTCTTGATTGTGGTATTTGATTAAAAATATTTATTTCCATCAGCCTGACAATGAATAAAATCTGACGTTAAATTTATCATTATTAATCTCTCTAGTCTAAAAAAAAGTACCTTACGCTGTCACCGCCGACGGTTTTGAATTTTTTGTGACCAGAGGTCTTTCTCCGTTAATATTAAGAAAAATATTGCATACAAAAGTATGAAAATCGGCGGTATTATAGAGAAATGTTTGATAAACACACTGATGCAGACAGTTTTCAAATCAAAGAATTATTTTAAGAGATATTTAATGCTAAAGTTGGACAAAGTCATTCCATTAAAAGGTTTTATAGGAGCAAAAACTATACATTGGAATTTAACCATTTTTAGATAATTTTATACGTTATAATTTTCCGGTGTGCAGAATGCATTTATTTTTTTAATTTGACTCATTTTTTGAGCTTTTATTTCTATTTTAAATTCAAATTTTCAGCATTTCAAGAGATATTTTTTACTTATTTTAGAAAATTGTACTAATTTAACCTGTTGCCAACTGTATAAACAGCGCAAACAATAATGTTTGCTTCAAATTAAAAATTTATTTACATGTGACTATTATAAACAAAAAAAAAAAAAAAAACCCTTTCAAATTAGAATTAAATAATTACGTATAAAAAGCAGGAACTTATTGAAAATTACTTCATAAAAACTATATTTACACATGAATTGTAACAGAGAAAGGATATTGTAAAATAATAAATTCATTAACATGCATTAGAAGTCTGAAATAGGAGAAATTATGTCACATTTACGTCACATTAAACTTATTAGGGGCTATGCATATATATTATCATTATAGGGAGGAGGGGGGGGGGGTCTGGTACATGATATCGTAAGATATCTCTAGGGAGAGGGGGGGGGTTGTGTTTTGATATCGTTATCATTTTTGATCCAACCAATATTTTCTCTTCTTATTTGTAGTTTGGTCTTTACATCAAAATAGTATGTTGTCTACTTTCCTGAAAATACAAAAGTTATTATTTAAATCCCTAAATGATTATAAAATTATTCAGTTCCAAAATATGGAATACCCCAATGTATATGCATATATAATCCGCTGTTCAACAAAGTATAATGCGAAGTATGTTTGAAATTATACTTGTATTTAACAAGTAAATAAAAGAGAATATTGTCCGCCTGTTTTGTTGATAAGAAGTTCTGTCTGCCCTGCCCCTTGAGGGGGCAAGTTCAAACAGACATTATTACTGTTGAATGCATTATGCAACGAAAAGCTATTATTAAATACTTTTAAACAGTCTGCTTTTTTTAAGTGTTATTTTAGATAAAGTTGTTTCATATATAAACTGATATTTTACTGACTTCTCTTCATTTGAATCAATAAAGTATAAGAAAAATAAATGTAACATATTTGTAAATCACTCCAAACAAAAGAAAAAAGATCCAAAATTCTAAAGAATTTTTATACATTTTTATTATTATTATGATAACGATATCATTACTTGGGGGGGGGGGGGAAGGGTCCAAAAATACAAAAAAGTTGATAACGTTATATATGCACAGCCCCTTACGTAAAATGAACAAAAAATAATATTACAAAACAGTTTAAATTTAAAAATTGTGCGAGACATTTATTTGATATTTCGAGATGAACTTTTCAACTATTTTTGTTGGGACAGCACAAATAATATTTCATTTCTAACAAAAGTATTTTCACGTGAATATTAAAGAGAGAAATAAAAGTTTGGTGAAAATTGCATGAGATTAAAAACGATACATTTAAAATGTCTTTCATTTATTTATTTATTGAACAACAAACATATGACTTGTGTGCTTGACATGAGAGCCCACTTAAAATGTTTTATTTAAAAGAACTTTCTTTTTGCTTTGTTAAAAAATACCGGGAGACAAAGACTCTGTTTACTTAATTCATTTTATATTAGCTTATTTTGAAATGTTTAACTGGTTTTATTTAATCAAAGAGGAAAACAGCCATAGTATCTTTTAATAGCAGCTGATTTTTCCTTAAAATTCCCCAATCAAAGAGAAATGAATAGAAACCCGTTTATAGGGAGATTGCCACTGTTTTTTTAATTATAATTAATCTTTCAAAATCTTTTTAAAGCCGATCAAATTAGCTGCTTTTAGAAACTGCGGTGTCTGAACGGGGGTTGGCGAGCGTAGCTCGTAGGGGGCCAAGACCCCTAGTTTTTTAAATGGTGATAGTCTTAATGATCTTAGTTTCTCAATATAATGTAACAAAACTTTCCTTCAGTGGCATTTGAATCAAAATATCACTTAAGTTGCAAAATTGATAGACATCTTTTTGTTACCTGTAAATTTATATACAGGGTGATTCATAAAAGATGGGCAGAACTTTAAGGGGTTATAGTACACTTAAAGACAAATAATATTAAATAGGGGACTAAGGGTCGCAGACGTATTCCCAAGGAGATAGGGGGCATTAAAGTTTAGGGTCCGAAATTTCAAATGATTATAAAACATGGAAAAATTGGTCGATTCGTTTGCGGTTTTTGCGAAAAATTTCCTTTATGCCAGTATTTTCTTGAAATAAAATTTTAAAGTTCAATTTCAAAAAATGCCGATAGGGGGCGCTTTAGACTTTGGAGTAACAAACAACTATTTTTTAACGTTATTTTTTGTATTTCTTTAAATGATTTCGAAAGCTTAGACTTAAACTTAAATTTTGATCTAAAAATCTGAGTCCTAACGAGTAGTTAAGTAGCGTAAACTGAAATTTGAAATTTGAAACCCTTCTCCCCCCAGAACAAAAATCAGTTATTCCCGATCTTTGTGTCGTAGAGTAGGCTCTAACTACTGCCGCGTTTTGCTAAAATTATTCTTTATGTCAGTATTTTCTTAAAAATAAATTTTAAAGAAAATTTTCAAAAAATTCCGATAGAGGGCGCTTTAGACTTTGGAGTAACGAACAACTATTTTATACCGTTATTTTTTGTGTCTCATTAAATGCTTTCTAAAGCTTAGACTTAAACTTTCAGCCCAAAATCTGAATCGTTAGACGTGGTTAAGTTTCTGGGGAGAGGGGTTTGAAATTTCTACTCCTGAGCACAGTTCAGTTTACCATGTCCACACATTGTGTGCTGTGATACGAGGTAAAAAGACACAAATTAGGATTATGTTACCAAAGCATATTTATTAACATGTAATTACAATAAATGTTCAAAATTGTGACCACCAGAGGTTATGCACGCAGAACAACGGCGAAGAATGGAACGGCGAACATTCGCGAAAACATCAGGCTTTTCGAGCGCTTCCCCTACAGCGGCGGAAAGTCTGGCGACCAGTTCCTCGGGGGATTCAATGGGTGTCTCATACATAAGAGCCTTCAATCGTCCCCCAAAAAAGAAATCGAGGGGTGAAAGATCTGGCGAGCGAGCAGGCCAAGCAACAGGACCACCTCGACCAATCCATCTGTTCGGAAATGTGATGTCCAGATAGTTGCGGACGTCTCGTACGTAATGGGCTGGCGCTCCATCGTGCTGGAACCACATGACATGCCGGATGCGTGGAGGAACAACGTTTAACAGGTCTGGCAGCACATGTTGCAGAAATGTGAGGTATGTTTTACCGTTGAGGCGTTCAGGAAGAAGGTACGGTCTGATTAGGTGGTCTCCGAGGATTCCTGCCCAAACATTGATGGAAAAGCGTCTCTGATGAGCATGTGGATACGTAGCATGTGGATTGACATCCGCCCATACATGTGCATTGTGTGTGTTAAATGTACCTTCACGTGTGAAGGTACATTCATCGGTGAAAAGCACAGTTCGTCAAAAATATGGATTTAGCGCGTTCTGCTGCAGAAACCAGCGGGCGAATTCAATACGATTTGGATAATCCCCTGGAGACAGTTTCTGGACTCGTTGCACATGAAACAGGAGCAAATGTTCATCCTTCAGTACCCTCCAAGTCATGGACTGTGAGGTATCCACCTGCCTAGCCACTGTTCGTGTACTTGTACTTGGCTGCGCCGCTACTACATCCAGAATGGCTTCTGCAACAACTACTGATTCGTCCTTTTTTGCACGACCTGCATTCGACCGGGAAGCGAGAAATGATCCCGTCTCACACAACTGTCTGTGCAAGCGCTCGAAAGTTTTGCGGTTAGGCAACCGCCTGTTGGGAAATCGCTCTCCGTACATTCGTTGTGCCTCTGCACCATTTCCATCTGCCGCTCCGTAAATTAAATGCATCTCAGCCTTTTCCTTATTCGTGAAGGGCACCATCTTCCGATTCATTACTACAGCGACTTACACTTGACTCACCGTTCAGTGGTTTTTATGCCTGAATCGTGTCGAAATTTTGCATACGTGTTCTTCTTCTTCCCCATTTGACATTTGCTTACTTTCTGTTTCCTTCTTCACCCGGTGACTAGCGTCAGGAATGGAGCTTTAACGTTTGCATGAGCGACGTTTCCAACTGTGCCAGTGCCTTTATGAGTGAATTCCGACTATGCAGTCCTTGACGAAAGTTGTATTTTTGCCTCGTATCACAGCACAGAATCGTTGGGCATGGTTAAGTAGTGCAAACTGAACTATGTTCAGAAGTTGAAATTTGAACCCCCTCCCCTCGCTACTGAACCACGCTCAGCGATTCAGATTTTGAGCTGAAAATTTAAGTTTGTCTAAGCTTTAGAAAGCATTTAATGAGACACAAAAAATAACGGTATAAAATAGTTGTTCGTTACTCCAAAGTCTAAAGCACCCTCTATCGGAATTTTTTGAAAATTTTCTTTAAAATTTATTTTCAAGAAAATACTGACATAAAGAATAATTTTAGCAAAACGCGGCAGTAGTTAGAGCCTAATCTACGACACAAAGATCGGGAATAACTGATTTTTGTTCTGGGGGGGAGAAGGGTTTCAAATTTCAAATTTCAGTTTACGCTACTTAACTACTCGTTAGGACTCAGATTTTTAGATCAAAATTTAAGTTTAAGTCTAAGCTTTCGAAATCATTTAAAGAAATACAAAAAATAACGTTAAAAAATAGTTGTTTGTTACTCCAAAGTCTAAAGCGCCCCCTATCGGCATTTTTTGAAATTGAACTTTAAAATTTTATTTCAAGAAAATACTGGCATAAAGAAAATTTTTTGCAAAAACCGCAAACGAATCGACCAATTTTTCCATGTTTTATAATCATTTGAAATTTCGGACCCTAAACTTTAATGCCCCCTATCTCCTTGGGAATACGTCTGGGACCCTTAGTCTCCTATTTAATATTATTTGTCTTTAAGTGTACTATAACCCCTTAAAGTTCTGCCCATCTTTTATGAATCACCCTGTATATATATATATATATATTATGAAAAATCTTAATTGTGTACATAATATGACGATATACGACTTCAAAAATATTTTTAATAATATAGATTTATTAGATTTCCATAATATTATAAATGCATTATTTAAAAAGTATCATCAAAAACTGGATTTACCATCTAATATAGATATCACTTATTTTAAATCTTTAACTAACTTCATTATCTATAATAATTATATCTTGCAAAATAACACATTATATTTACAACACATCGGTATACCACAAGGTGGCTGTACATCCAGTTTATTATCAGACAAATTTATATCACTATGAATGTACTTTTACTAATAATAATTTTCATTTATATCGATATATTGATGACATAATTTTAATTGCCACAGATCAAACTAAAATTTCTCAATTTCCAGTAGATTATCCCACTAATTTGGAATTAACGGAAAACCTCTTATCTAATAATACAATCAACTTCTTAGATCTTAAAATTACAATAAAAGACAACAAAACAATAACAGATCTATATGATAAACGTAAAGAATTTAAATTCAAAGTTAATACATTTACAAATTTTAAATCTTGTCTTCATAATTCTGTATATCGAAATATAATACTTAACCACTTATATAGAATAAAATGTTTATGTTCTTCTCATCTAATTAATAATAATATTAAAAAACTAATTTATGATGTATTAAATCATGGTTTTCCAAAAAAAATCATATATTCTTTAATATACAATTAGTACATACATGATCATTTTAAAAAACAAATTAACACATGCGTAAACAAAATTACAAAAAAACTTATAAAATAAGAAAATATTTATAAAAAAATAAAAAATTGTAAAATAATAATAAAAAAAATTATTATAGGTCGGTTGGGTGGGTAGATGTTAGAGTACGGAGGAGGGTGGTGTTGTCTGGATAATATGCAATAGTTAATTTATAAAAAAAAAAAAAATTAATGGGGCATTTGAATTATAACTACATTGCTAATACACATTTTATATGGAGGTTGATTCGATATCTTATATATATATGGTGACATTATATTTATATTTCAATTCATATTAAATTTATTTAGCTTAATTAATATTTAATCAAGTTAACAATTAACTTGTTTTTCATTTTTAGTCTTCTCGGGACAATATCATATTAATTTCTAATAGTATACCATCTTTATGGAGAATAATATGCATAAGTTTATTTGATATAACTAATGTTATTACAGTTTGTATTAAAATTGGGTTATTGGTTTTTTATTATTCCTCCATACTTTTTAATATTCTTTAATTTTGAACTTAGTATTAAATGATTAATTATCGGTTTTATGTGAATGTTAATACCAAATTCATATTCTTTAGTTTTTTATGGTTAATATGAAAACAAACCACACAATTTATTTGTGATCATTAGGCAATTGGGAACTGAAGATTCTGACAAAATTCTATAAGCATCCATTTTTTTTCTTCCTGTTCATTTTATTAATTAATTATTTTTTACATTTAAAAGTATTTCTTATAGTTTTTTATATTTTTATTATATATAATTTTTTATAAATAATTTATTTAGTGTTATAGCATATTGCTATATTATATTATCAATGTTATAAAATTATTTAAATTTTCCGTATGTATTAATTGGGTATGGAAGTAGAATATATTGTAATCATTCTATTAACATTTGTATTTATTTACTATTTATATGAATAATGACATATAATATGGTATTTTTATATTAGGATTTGTTGGGGTTAAGCAGTTGGTATATTTTGAAAGAATTAGCTTCTAATAGCTTAATCTTATGACATTTTGTTCATAATAGTTTCAAGTTATTATACTAGATGGCAGCACCAAAATTTAATTTGCATTCTGTCTGTTGCTTCGATTAGAGTAATAATTTCAATTTTTAACACATGGTGGTGCTTAAGGCTGGTTATTTGTGATATTGTAAACTAATAGCTTTGGTATTTTTTACTTTAGTTAAGCAATATAAAAATTTTAAAGTGTTAATATGTATTTTAAGAACTTATTATGTAATTATTTTCTATTTATATTATTTAATTGCATTTATCACGGTATTTCAAAGTAGATTAACTGTATCCATTAGGTTTTAAAATCTGTGTTAACTGTAAAAATAACCTTATACTTATCGAGCTTTTGGATACCATGTGCAGGAGTGTATTTGGATAAAAAAAAACAGGGATTTTATTAGGTATGTTTTGTAATATTACTATTTTTCCTTGCTATAAATTAAATATTTAAAAGGTTGTATTGCTTTTTCCATTTCATAGCATTTAATATTATTCTGTTTTCATCTTGAAACTATTCTCTTGGTTATTTTGGTCGTTAGAGTACAGGAGAGAAAAAAATTTCAGCTTTTAGCTTTTTTACTTTATTCTATTTTCAATAGAAGAAAGTATTGTAATCGAAATTTTTTTCGACTTCCGGTTTTCAATGGATTTACATGTTTTAGGGGTCAGAGATCCCAAAAAACATGTTTATTGAAAATGTCCGTCTGTCCGTCGCCATAGTACCATCAAAAAGTGTATGAAGTTATGCATAGAATTGAACCAAATTTTTATTTTAAGTTTTTGGCTATGGCAAGCAGATCTTCCCTGAATTTGGAAAAAATTCGCCTGTAGGGGGCGCTATAATATCTATTTTTGTGCGATTTTGAATATTGTACCATCCAAAAGTATATGAAGTTATGTATAGAATTGAACCAAATTTTTATTTTAAGTTTTTGGATATGGCAGGTAGGTCCTCCCTGAATTTGGAAAAAATTTGCCGGTAGGGGGAGCTGTAATAGCGATTTTTGAGCCATTTGGAATATTGTACCATCCAAAAGTGTATGAAGTTATGCATAGAATTGAACCAAATTTTTATTTTAAGTTTTTTCTTTGGCAAGCAGATCCACCCTGATTTTGGGAAACATTTGCCGGTAGGGGGTGCTGTAACAGCGATTTTTGTGCGGTTTTGAATATTGTACCATCCAAAAGTATATGAAGTTATGTATAGAATTGATCCAAATTTTTATTTTAAGTTTTTGGATATAGCAGGTAGGTCCTCCCTGAATTTGGAAAAAATACGCCCGTAGGGGGTGCTGTAATAGCGATTTTTGTGCGGTTTTGAATATTGTACCATCCAAAAGTGTATGAAGTTATGCATAGAACTGAACCAAATTTTTATTTTAAGTTTATGGCTATGACAAGCAGGTCCTCCCTGAGTTTGGAAAAAATCGCCGCTAGGGGGCGCTGTAATAGCGATTTTGCATATTGTACCATCAAAAAGTGTATGAAGTTATGCATAGAATTGAGCCAAATTTTTTGTGTTTCTTTTTGGTCATGGCATGAAGGTCCTCCCTGAATTTGGAAAAATTCCGCTGGAAGGGGGCGCTATAATTACGATGTCTGTACAATTTTCTTTATTGAACAGTCGAAAAGTGTATAAAATATGCATACAATTGAACCAAATTTTCTGTGCATGTTTTTGGCTTTGGCCAACAGGTCCTCCTTGAATTTCGAAATATCACGCGGTAAAGGGGCTCTGTGATAGCGATTTTTGTATACTTTTTTTGATTTTTCGTAGTTCTATTGTCCATCAGCGGCTCGTGCAAATGCTCGAACTCACTTCCTGCTAAGCCAGCTATTCGCAAATGTCTGATAACAACAGAATAAGGAAAAACTATTAATTTTAACAAATATCATGATATAGATTAACTCGTTTTTAGTTCATTTAATTGACTGAAGCAGGAATTTAAGATGAAAATCAAAGTTGGTATAGTAATGAACTAATAATATTGAAGTATTAACATATGTAACTAGTTTTTGAAATATTAAGATGTATAAGATAGAAGAAAGTTTTGGGATTGGCACATCCAACTAGTTTCTCACAGAAAACGACTAATTTGAATTCTGTACTCTTGATAACGTAATTCAATATATAAGCTTTTCAATTATTTTTATCGAAATCCATATTCTTCTTTTTTTCTTCCATATTAATTCTTGTTATATAGTACAAGGGACTTTATTTTATACATAGCAGCTTTTGTGTTATGCTTTTGGTATCCATTGAGTGTGTTTGGGGAAACTGTATTGTTGTCAATTCATTCATACTATCACAAATTTTGTTGGTGGTCGGTAATGTTTAATTAATGGTTATATATATTACATATATATATATATATATATATATGAATGATTTCAATAAAAATAAAATGTATCAGTTATTGCTAATTTTGTCATTTCAGCAAGATTATATTTATTTATGGAATTCAAAGATCTGAAGAATAACTTAATAAATTTATTTTCAAACTTGTATCTAAATAACTAAAATGTAAAAATAACCAAGTACATTAAAATTAATTTTGAGACTTCTTGTGCTTAAAAGTATTTAAATAGATAAATAAAAAACATTGTAAAACTCTATTTCTATTTTGTTAATGTAATTGTTAGAATGTGTAAATGAACAAAATTTAACATAGTTTGGGGACAGTAGATACTGAGATTTTAAAAATAGTTTTACTATAAATAAGAATTTGTTACATTCCCATTTCTCATTTATCAAGAATTTTTGGTACTTTTTTACTACAAGGGACTTGGCATTTTTTAATTAACTTGGTGTAATTTGGGTTCAGAAAATGAGGTTTGTTGCTAAATTATATAAACAGCTATGAAAACAGACCTAATGAACTTTGTCTTTTTATATATGTATATATATAATGTTTTTTATGTAAAATGTATGTATCTTTGTATATATAAATAGATAAACGGCTTCTTTATTTCCTTATATTAAATAAATTGTATAAATACTGAAGGGAAAAAAACTGTGTATATGAAACAGTGAATAGTTCCCAGAAAATATGTTGCCAAAGCGCAGAGCCTATTTCTTAAATTTCACCAAGTCAGGAAAAGTACAGATTTTTTTTTTCAAATCAAATGAATTATATTAATAAATGATACAATATTACATATCATATGATGTTTGAATCAAATTATTAATAATTTTATCATTTTGTATTTTAGTTATTTCTATTATTTTTATTATTATTATTGGTTAGGTCATCGTAGAACTGGCTCTTATGACTCACCCATTGTAAAAACATCTGGTACAAGACCACCTGAAAGTTGCATCCAGTCTGTAAATAATTTTTCGCAGTTGCCTGAACCGGAATATAAAGATGCTCCAAGAAATTGTAAGTTGTACATTAATTTTGAAATAGAATATTTTGTGTATTATTGTATCTTTTTTTATTTTCATACCCACTTTAAAATAAACTTATAGATTACACATGTTTTTGCGGGGTATGGATAAGTGACAGGAGACATTGTCTCTACTCTTGTCCCGTATGGCGGTCCATCAGGGAGAGATTCTTCCCATGGAACTACCATACTCGAACACTTCTCGATCTGTGTCTAGATGGCTACTGTCAGAAGGGAGTGATAGCCATTGTAAATGATCTCCTCCTGCGGACATTGGATCGAGATCATGGTCGCCGCACCAGAGCCCTTCGCGGTCAAGCGCCGCAGTTGAACGCAAATCAACCAGTCCGTCGTATGCGCGGCACTGGAGGTGGTGGTGCATGAAGTTCTCAGGTTCGAGGCATTGCCTCATGAACCTGCATTTAGTAGTGTATAACATGTAATAGTGTATTTATGTAGTAGTGTATAATATGTGTAGTGCAATAATTATGTAGGTAAGGTACCCGTGAACTGGGGGCCGGAGACGTCCGACCCTGCAGCCCACCCCTAGCGAGGGCGTGTCTGTGCGTCCAGTGAGATATTTTCTGCGAATCTCCTGGGCTTGCGAGCAGCTCCTTCCCTTTAATCGGTTGTCCCTCATAAATGTCTTTGCCGGATAAATGTATTTGATCTTGAGGGGCCTCCGTACATCAACACCGGCTTGGTAACCTCGAATTGGTTCGTGGGCCCGACTCCTTCATAGGTGTTCGGTTCCTGCAGGCTGTCGGGGCGTCCCGGGCCGGGAACCAAGAGAAAGAACCATTTGGCTGCTCTAGCTAAGTGGCGGGATCTGTCGCATTCAACCATTCGTCCTCTTGGGAATATCCGGTGCGACGTGCGTTGGGCAGTGCACCGGCTTGACCGGAGTGCGCGTGTGGACTGGCCCTGACGGGCCACTCCTGGCGGCGACCTTCGGGACGCGTCGCGGCGTGTGGAATGGGGGTCTTTCCGTGCGCACACGTATGGGCCTGCAAGGGCCTGGGACCGGAAGATGGAACTCCGTCTTATCACATTTTGATTCTGATCAATTTTTGATGTTTTGGTTGTTATAAATATTGTTATAGCATATATAAAATTATTGCTCGGTATTGTGTTAAGTTTTAAATGTACAATAGATTGTATTAGTTCAGCAAAAAAAAAAAAAAAAAAAAAGAAATTTAGGGCTTAAAACCCCTCCTAGCGCACTAAAAAAAATGATATAATATATATATAAATCTTTGTGTTATTGTAAATCCATGACAGTAAGCAGCTAAGGTAACTTAGTTATGCAGGTATTCTAAGGCTTTTTTTTTAATGAATCTAATCTCTACTAATAAAATAAAGTTTTGCTCTGTGGCTGCGATGGCTAGCGAGATCTACGCCACGTACGAGGCTGAAAATATTTTTGAGGGTAGCACAAAGTGTCTCCTGATGCACCTGAGTTTCAGAATTTTAAATTTCTCATAATTAGTTGAGTTATTAATTAAACATCACAACTCACTTTCATCAAATGTTATTGATTTGATCCCCAGTCAAGGACAGCACTTACGAATGCACACAAACCCATTTATGCATCCCAGGCTAGTAAAGAACCGACTTTTGATGTTATTTGCGTTTTTAATAGTATTATTTCAAGCTAAATTGACCAAACCACTTGGTACAGTTAAAATTGAATGACATATTCTGAAAGATCATACTTTAATGTCTCAAATGCTGCAATCAATTAAAAAAAATGTTGCAGTTAACCCATTGGAAAAAAAAAATTCAAAAAGGGTCGTATTTTAACACAATCTTTTTAGAACATCTCAATAGACCAGGTTTACATCACCTACAAAAAAGTTTGAAATATTCGGATGGGTAGAAATGTTTTTTATAAAATAAAATGTGTGAAAATTTCGACAAAATCCGTAAAATTTTGAGTGTTTCGCCATAGTTTCGCCCTTCCAAGGTGCAATTTTAGAGGTACCAACAAACCAAAAATATTTTATTAAAGCTGAAACTTTCTTCTAATCGATGGTGTAATCGGTTTTTAAATATATAAATTTTAACCCTTTCAAATAGACCACTGAACGCAGGTCACTTTGCACCATGGAGACGATATTTTTTCTACGCTAAAAGTAACTAAATGTCTGTATTTCAACACAATCTTTTTAGTAAAAATATGAGTGTTTCGTCGTAATTTCGCTCGCTTTTGGTACGTATAGATCCCAAAACTGAAATTACATAGAAAATAAAATACCAAACAGCCTATACTTTCAATTCACTGTTTAAGATCATACAAATTTGAGGTTCATTTAACGGTCATTATCACGGGCCAGGGTAATGCCGGGCAGGTCAGCTAGTATAAGATAAAGAGAGAGAGAGAGAGATCAACAGCAACACAAGTTTCATACATGTGATTTATAGGGAAATATTTTTAGATCTGGATTTTGTATTAGATTTTTTAGTTTTTATAGCAATATCGTTAGAATAATTATGCCAATTAAATTCAAAATTCCATTAATATTAAATTTATAAAAATACACATACATTACTTTAAAACTGCATTACATATTACAAATTCTTTAATGTGTAAACAGAAAGTTATAAAAAAAGTGTATCTTTAAATATATTGAATATTTATAATTTCAAGTTTTCTTTCAGTTTTGAATTAGTTGCTTGTGTAGAAAAAAAAAAAAAAAAAATGCATGACAACATAATCAATGTTTGCACAGGATCATGTCATCGCAAATATTTTTAAATAGGCATACTTTAAATGCATCTACAAGTGTATTTCATGCCTTAAAATGTAATTTAAAATAAAATTTATAATTTATTGTTTAAACTGTGCATGTTCTATTAAAATAAGAGTATTCTTTCTCCTGTTCAATATCAAGTGAAGCACAGGCTAAGCAGAGATGTTCATTATCAGAGAATTTCTCTTCTTTATGTATTTCTCAATCAAGATTTGTCAATTTATGTTATATAATTTGTACTTGATATATGCATTTTATTATTGAATAAATTAAAAAAAGAATTTTAGAATAATATGTGTTTTTTTCCCCCACCCCTTCTATACATGAAATTTCAACTTTTTTTGTCACTGGCGTTTTTCATATTTGTATTTGTTTTTGTACATCTTATAATGCCAAATTCACTCCTCCAAAATAAATCAAGAAATATGTTTACTCCTTAAAAATATTTCTAGTAATATTTTTTTTACAAGGCCACTTAAAATAAATTTACTTGTTGAACATCTTATTTAAAATTTTGGTTAGGATCTCAAAATCCATTCTTATTATTTTTAGCACTTTCCAACATCATTGAAAAGTAATGAAAACTATATTGCCTACACAACATATTTGAAAAGTGTTTATGAATTTGATTTGCCTGTCTGCAGTGATGCCAACTTATATGGACCCATGGGGTGCAAGCCCACCCAATAATTTGATCTTTCTAGCCACCCAATTTCAATTGATTTAATTCGTTATTTATTTATTTAATCACTGAAATGAAATTTAGTTTTATTGACATTCTCAAAATAATTTTGTTTGAAAAATAGTACGACATCAGTTAAGCTTACAGGAGCGCCGAAAGTCCCTTCAGCAGATGTATATTTAAATTTCTTTCATAAACAAATTTCATTCATATTTTCTATCTATTTGAATATCTTGAATTGATAAATAAAGCAGTTAGGCGACTAAACTTCTTGATATTTAGTTTTTCGCACTTTAAATAGTTAGCATTTTTGTGTTATTTATAATAAATATTAATGTATTTATAAGGGAAAACTTATGAGAATATAATTTTATAAAATTATTTATTTAATTAAAGTACAATAATTTTATATTTTGCTTAAACGAAACATAATTTAACTTCGAACTATCATCTTCAGTCGTTCATTCTTCTCCCGCTTTTGTCTCCACGTCCACACACACACACGCACTAAGGGGGAAAATTGTATGTGTTATTTTACTCAAAAATTTTTGGGCCCACCCAATATTTTTCAAAAGTTGCCGCTACTGTCTGTCTGTTACAGTTTATTTAAAGGAACACATAAAAGGATTCCATTACATTATTGCCTATGGGGATAAGTCGTTTGTGGTTCATTTTATTGATGTTACAATATTTCAAACATAACAAGATTGATATGCATCACTGAGATGGACCACAACATGCCTTCTCAGAACTCAGGAGTATAGAATAAGTAGCATTTATGGTTCATTTACAGGATGCACAAAAGGATCCTATTACATTACGATCTATGAGGAAAAATCATATACTACGTTGCATATTAATGACATTATAATAATACTTCAAACATAATGAACTCACTGAAATGCACCACAATATGTTTTCTGTGGATTATAGAGGGCTCGTTTATTTAAAGACATGTAAAATATTTTGATTATTGAACTGACTTAGATCGATAATTACTGGAAGTGTGTTTTCTGCTGTGGTATGCTTTTTTAAACTTATCAAATTTTGAGTGCATTAGGTAGTGTGTATGAAGTCTATAGATCAAATACAGGCCTACACAGAAGAATTTACACACACTTTCAGATATAGACAGCAATTGCTGGAAATAGATTTTTACTGAATTATTATTATTATTTTTTTTTTTTAAGCTGTTTATTTTGACATCTTCTTTTTATTGAGCATTTCATTATATAGGTACATTTTTTAATTTATCTAATTTTGAGTGTATTAGGTAGTGTTTATAAATTCTATAGATTACATACAGGCCTATACAAAAGAATTAGCATACACTACTGGATATAGACAGCAATTGCTGGAAATGGATTTTTACTGAATTATCTGGGTTTTTTTTTTTTTTTTAAGTTGTTAATTTAGAAATCTCATTCCATTGTAGGAAAAAAATGAAATTTCTTAATAATTTCCTGTTAGTGTTCGAAAGTGTTTCATAATCTATGCCTGATGCAGGATTTTTCATTCTTTTTTTTTAGTGTAAGTCATGATAATGTTTTGACAGCTCTTTTTCCCACTGTGTTAATGCACTATTTATTTTGAGAGCAAATTTTCAATTACATAAATTTAAGACATTTGATAGTGGAAGCTAATAGTTTTCAAGTTGGTTTTCAATCTTACTAAAGAAAAAAATGTGAGCAAGAATACAAACCGTGAGAAAATTCTGTCTATACAAATAATCAATAATATAAATCTGGAATTTGCTCTGTAGCCTTATAACTTCTCTTAGGTTATCAATGTTCAATCTCTTTTCAATTAACTTCAAAAACTGGAAGTTATTGAGTTCAATAACATGGATATGTATGATCATGCATAATTTTTAAATGGATGTGCCAATTTTGTTAATATTTTTTAGTATATATGGCTATATTTCCCACTGGCCATACGATGTGCTGCAGAACTTGCCAAACGCAAGTTTCGAAAACCAGCAGTTTAAATATACACGTATCTTTATTGTCAGTCTATCAGTTTATTTTATTAAACAAATTTCAGAGACTTGGAAGTGAACTGGACCTTATAAGAACTTGTACCTGTTACTACAGTCTTTCATGTCATGTTTAAAAAAGAAAAATTGACCCTTGTCGAGTTCATCCTTAATATTTACAATGCATTATATGTAAATTTTATTAAAATGTAATTGTGACATGTCTGTCTTCTTGTCTGTAATCTATACTCTAACTCTCATAAAACTACTCAGATTGCCATAAAATCTGAATACATTGTTAATAAAGACTGCAGTATTTTCCTTCTACCTATCTGGCTTTTGTATCTTGCACATAAAAAAAAAATTCATAGAAAATTTTAATAAATTAGCATACAATAGCCTCCGTAAAGATGGTTAAATTACTGTATATTTTGTTGAGGTTAAGCGCAATATTTATTCTTTGAAAATTACTCTATTATTACTACTATTATTATTATTATCTATGACATCTTTAAAAATTCAGTTATATTACTTTGTATAGCAGTTTATTGTTTAGAAAACAAATATAAAATTTTAAACCATCTTAATAGCAAAGGCCTTTTATGCCTTAATAATATAGTTGGCTTTTGTGTCAGAATCCTGGGTTGGACAAGGATTACAATAAAGGTACTTAGAATCAGTTGTGCAGTAAACATCCTCTAATCCGGCATGTTCGGGAACAGAAGCATGCCGGATTACAAAAATTTCTGAATTACAGGATGAATGTCAGAAAAAATGTGTAGAAGTTAGAATTACACAAAAAATGACAGTAAAGTATGTTTTTTATTCTTTGAACCACTTGAATAGAATAAAAAAAACCCTATAATGTAAAGTACAACATATGTAAATGACTACAAAATGAAAATGTGCACTGTAAGCCTATACAGTAGGCCTACTACTGGAAGCCATCTTAAACAAATCTGGAATATCAGTTTGTTTTGTAGTAGTCTTTTCTCTTCTTTTGTTTAGGAAATCATTTCATATGATGTGGAGTTTCATAATTTCTGCATCATTGAACGAACTGCTGTGCTCAGAAAACTAGATAAAAATAATCAAGGCATCAGCTGCTTGATTTCAACTGGTATTGTTTGTCTCGTCAACATAATCTTCATCAGACTCAACGTCTTTGGGGGCTGTTGGGTTAATAACACTCTGAATGATGGCCTCATCTGTCAAAATTCCCTCTGTCAACTCATTAAAATCTGCTTCAACCCATTCTTTATTTCTTCTCTATTCAGTTGTGACATGGGGTTCTCTAAAGGCAAACAACCTAAAACATCTTCTAATTCATAATCAACTGTATCGCTTTCAGGAACTTCAACATTTTCATCCATTACTGCAGACCAAAGTTTATGCCATGACTTTTTTCTGTTTCATTCCTCATTCTGAAGTTACATCAGATTATTATAAATATCAGGAGTGATTAAGCAAGCAATGCTGTATTTTTCTGAGAGTTGTGTTGGATTAACCAGCATGCCGGATTAGAGGATATTTACTGTATATATTTTATTCAATGTAATTATTTGTATAATAATTGTTTCAATTTTATTGCCCCCACTTCCCAAACCTAAATCATCCAAAATATAATTTAGTTATTTACTGTAAAGACTTGTTTTTACTGTAAACTATTAAATATTTATAATCATTAACCTCTTCTTTTATTATTATATGTAAAAAAAATTTAATTTATATTTATAAAATTTTATGCTTTCTATTATTTACATCTGTGTTTATAATAATTATATCTAATATTATGGTTTTAATTGTTTTTAGTTGTGCCTGAAATTCCATTGACTGATGGAGCATTTGGAAATCAGTATTTTTATTTGAATCCCAAATTACAGGTATGTTTATGTTAATGAAGTTAATTTATAAATGTTTCTTTTGAATCTGCTTTTTTATTTTATGACGTGAAATTAATTGCATAGTGTTCTAGATAATTAAATATCTTACATTTGTAAACATAAAGCGCAGGTATTAATTCTCTAATTCATGGCTAAAAATGTTATTTGGGACATTTTTGTTGTGCAGAAAAGGAGATTCCAATAATTATCTCAGTGTTCTGAAAAAAATCTTGATAGGTGACGTTTGCTTGCAAAAGAATAAAGATTTAATCGTTAATCATTTATTCTTATGGCATGATACTTTTCTGGTATTACCAAAGGGATGTGAATGTATCATAAGATTCTATTCCAAATGTGGTGTGGCTCTCATATGTCTATGCCTGGTATATATCTCTTGAAGGATTAAATGATCTGGCATACCCCCCTTTTATATATTTTTTAAGGAGTCATGATAGAAAAAACAATGAATGGATACAGATAAATATATTATTTTTCATTTAATGTAAGCTTTAAAAGTAGCAAGTTTTTTTTTTCTTTTTTTCATCTTACAAATGTGTTTGTTTACCTCTGCATAGGTCTTAATTTGCTTCGGTAGTGTCATAAATTATCTTGAAACATTTAGTGTGTTTTTATAATTTGCTTCGGTAGTATCATAAATTATCTTGAAACATTTAGTGTGTTTTTATACTTTTTTTTTAAAAAGCCAATCATGAAAACCCTTTTTCACTTATTCATATAGTTGTGCCACTCAATGTGTTGGTTGTTAAACAGATTCATTACATAATCCCAAGGGATACTCATATCCCACTTTGAGAAACATTGTTCCAATCAAAATCAGTGTCAAATCGTTTCTACTGTTGAATATGTGCTTTCATAAAAATAAGAAAGCAAATTAAAGTGATGTGGAAAAAGATCTGAAAATGTAGTGTGTATGAAGACAGCCCTACTAGAATGGGCAGCAACTGCAGAAATCATCCCCTCATTGAGTTTAAGGATTAAATTCCTGCATTATCTAGAACTTGTTTATTATACAGTCGGACCTCGTTATTCCAACACCCGGTTTTCACGTCACTCGGCTTATCACGTCAGTTTGTCAAAGTCCTGATTTTCTGTATATGATTTTAATATAAATAAACTCCAGATTTTACGTCATTGAATAATTTTCAACTCCATATATCCCGCCGGTTTAGGAAATTTTCCCCTTTTTCATAATCCATCTTATAAGTACGGATATTAAGTTGTAAGAAATGTCGTAGCTAAACTTTTCACAAAAGTGTCTAAAATACCCATTGAGATAAATGAGAAATTTTACTTCAATCCTTTATCTGAATAAACAAACCCACACACTATGAATGGCCCACTTAAGCTCCAGATAGACTTATCAGTCCACTCGCAGTCTTTTTGTTTTGGTCAGGTGGCGCTTTCTTGTGGTTAGACAGCATTTTTCATCTGACTAAAACCGATGCATTGTCTTGCATTGATTAGAAATTATTTAACATCCATTTCTGAAACAACGAATACTGATTACAATTCATTGTATAATATTGAAAAAAGAATTGGAGGAAGCACATCTAGGGATAAGCAAATCTTAATTCATCAATATTTCATGCAACAATAAAAAACAAGTCATCATAAATATGATTTTTATTCTTTTCAATTTTGTTTTTATTTTGTTGTTTTATTGCTTAAAAATGCTAGAACAGTTATGAATTTAAAATTGTCTCAAATTAATTAAAAATACAGCTTTTTATAAACATATTTTTCTCCAACTCCGGTTTCCGCGACACTCCACTTATGACGACACTTTTTTTTGGTCATTAGATTGTCAGGATAACGAAGTTTGACTATATTACAATGGAACTGGTCTGCCATATCATAACTTGCTGGAAACCACCGGCAGACCAAATTTTAGTTTTTTATTTTTCTATCCCTAATCACCTCATCAAGTTTGCAGTTGAATAGCCCACATTTTCTTCTAAGATATGATACCAGTACCGCAAAACAAAACCACGGCCTGTTCATGTGCAAACTTAGTGATGTGTATTGGGGATCTAAAAGTCAACCACTAAAATTTGGTCTGCCTTTGGTTTTCACTAAAATATGACGTTTCAGACCAGTTCGATTGTAATATACTAATTGAGTTTTTATGCAAGGATTTCATACATAAGCTCGATAAGGTGGAGATTTCTGCAGTTGCCACACAGACTATATGTATTGTGAAATTTTGTCTTCTTTGGTTTTGTTTAACTAGTTAATGTCAAGGGGAGGGCGATCATTTAATGCAACTAAAACTAAGTATTATTTAATTATTTACAGTTGTATTATATACACCCTAAATTTTGACCCAGTTTTTAGAAAAAAACAAGAAAGTAAAAGAATGATAATATCTAATTTAAAAATAAAAATGTTTATAGCAAAATACCAAAATAGCTAATAACTAATGTAATAAAGTTGTTAATATATTATTTATTATACACCCCATTTTTAAGAGTAAAAAAAAAAGCACATCACATTAATATAATTTATTAAATATGATTAAATGAGATTAAATTTTTTTTAATATGATGACTTTTTGAAATATGAAGTTTTAAAAAATGATGCTTTTGTGCCTTTTACTGACTTTTTTACTGTGTTCCTACAGTCATACTCACTGATAATGGATTAAACATGCCTGAAATAGGTTGAATTTTCTCTTGTTTACATTTTAGTAGAGTGGAGTTTTAAGTGGAAATTTTTCAAAATAAAGAAACAAATTATTAATTGATACTTAAATTTTCTTCTGTGATTCTATAAGTTACTTATTTGCTTTTGTAAATGTAAATATTTAACTAAATTTTAATAAAATAAAATTCAGACTAGTTTCATTCATTTTTAATAAAAAAATTTCTTGCTAATGATTTCATTGTATAGGCTAATTTTTATTTTATTACAGCCTCTGCCTCCAGTTCAACACCCAGAATCTATAGAAATTTATGAAAAACACCTCAGTCTAGCTCGTGACCTCTTTCGTTACAAAGATGAAATCAAGAAGCTGACAGACAGGAAGTTAGTAAAATTTATAGTAGTTTGGTATATTTTAATTTCTGTTAATGTTCAATTAATTATTCATGCAAGTTTTTATTTTGTGAAAAGTAGAATAAAAATTACCTGTTTAGTACTATTATTATTTATGAATATTATTGGCAGTTTACTATTTTCTTTTGATATTTGGTTTGCAGGCTCAAGCCCAACGCCTGGCAAAATGATTTCTGTAATATTTTTTTGGCAATAATTCATTTCAATTATGACATTTTATTAGGGTAAAAAGTTATATGATTTTTGTTTTATTATTATTATTATTTGAATGCTTTATAATTAAATAAAACTTAACACTCAAGAACATTTTGAAAAAAAAAATCATATCTATAATAATAAGGAAAGAAGTTTGTGCATGAGTGAGTGTGTCGAAGGTGTTCTGAAGAGACCACTGCACATAGAGCTACAAAATTTGGGGAAAAGGTACGTCTATATATGAAGTTTTGCACCTTGAAGCCCGATTTTCAATTTTTTGATTGGATTTTTTTTTATTTAATTTTTTATGTGATTTTTAGCACTTTTTTTAAGTTTCGAGGCGATTTTTCCATATAAGTGAGAAGAATATGGTTTCCACTGTAAAACAATAGGGTTTACTTGCTTACAGAAAATCAACAAATTGAGATATTTTAATGCAACAAAAACTAATATTAACTTAAGGGATTATATTAATTCGATTTTTTCACTTTAGGGAAAAGAATACGGTTTCTTTCTTTTAACCCAAAATAGCAAATTTTGTTCTCTTTTCAAAAAGTTTATCCGGAATTCGTACAGCGATTTTTGAATTTTTAGCGAATTTTTTATGCGATTATTGAACAGCATGTAATGCATCTCCATACCTATAAGGTGGGTTACCGTAGGGGGGATCCAGTTCTGTCACCAAATAATGCCAAGTTTGTCACCAAAAGTGACGCCAACTTGACGATATCTCTAATATTTCACCAAATTCCCATAGACTTCCACTGTAAAACAATAGGGTTTACTTGCTTACAGAAAATCAACAAATTGAGATATTTTAATGCAACAAAAACTAATATTAACTTAAGGGATTATAATAAATTATATTTAAGGGAGTCCAAGTAAATTAATTACGAATAAAAGTAACATGATCTAATGATTTGCATGATTTCCAAAACATAAATTTTAAGAGAGCCCACAGGTCAAAGGAATTAGTTTTGAAACTTTTATCCAATTATAGTAAATTTTGACTTTCATAATTTTTGAACTTTTTGTGATTTTTAATGCGATTTTTATGTTTCTTCACGACTACTGCAATTTTTTTTACATTCATTTTTGACCTAAAGTACATTCTGCCCTCATTTCAATAAAGTTTATTCGGATTTCGTATAGCAATTTTCGAATTTTTCGGGAATTTATGTGATTTTTAATGTATTTTAGCAATTTTCTACTATTTTTCCACATTAGTGAAAGGAATCAACTTGCAATCTTCGAACACAATACATAATTTTTTTTCTCTCTTTTCAAAATTTGAGAAGCGATTTAAATTTTTTTTGTAATATCTTATTGTGATTTTCAGATCTTTTTCGTAATTCCTGCTGTTTTTTGATGTACCCAGGCAAAGCCAGGCAAGTTCGCTAGTTTAAAATATTTAGCATGTAATTATCAATTAAATAGAGTTGATCCAGAATTTGTTATATTTTCTGACCAAGAATATATATCAAGAATATATATGGGTGCGAGTCAGAAAGAAAAGTTTGCCATTCTTTTCCATAAAAAATAAAACGGAAAGAAAGAAAAATATTCATGTAAGAACTGTAAAAGAAATTACCTTGATATCCATGGTTTAATATTTAAAAAATGTAAAATAAAATTCAATTAATAAAGAATCCTTATAATAATATAAATGTGAATGTGTGTCTGAATGTTTAAATGAAGTCAATATCAAAACGAATGAATTAATGCCTTTGTATCTTTGTATAAAGATAGATTAAAGTCCGGAAAAGAATGTAGGCCAATTTTTATTTATTTAATATGTTTATTCATATTTCAAAATTTCATTATTTTAATAATGAATTCAATTGACATTTTTTCTTTTAACATTTAGTTATCTTTCTTTTTCATTGCCAAAAACAGAAATCTGCAATAACTTCTCCCCCAATAATTATTTTTCCATTGAAATATTTTCACATGAAAAAGAAAAATGAAATATAAAAAAAATAAGAATAGAGGCTTTCAGGATGACGTCTATCGTGGCGTTTTGCTTGGAAACTGACTCCAAATAACCGGTTGCTACATTGTATTTTCTATTTCATCTGTGTATTATAGTTATAATTTATAGCTACAGTCGAACCCCGATTTAATGAATCATTCGGGACTAGCAACTTTGTTCGTTAAATCGAGATTATTCGTAAAATTAGGATAGTTAAAATAACATTTTTATACAACAAAACAAGTTAAAAGATGGCAATAAATAAGAACAACAATACTCACTTACCTTAATAATGATGTTAAATATTTGTTGCTGTAAGAAAATACAAATATCCTCTATAAAAATTGATTATTTTTTTTATGCACTATTATAAATTACAAGTATTGAATTTAAGAAAAAAATCTTATTTGTTCAAATTTTATAGATAAATTATAACATAACTTTTATAGATGTTTGTTTGCTGTGTTTCGATTTCATATTCCAAACTTCTTTTTTTTTTTTTTTTTTTTTTTTTTTTTTTTTTTTTTCTGAAGCTGTGAAAACAGTGTCACCAACATCATGAGCCATCAAATATCATTTCAAAGTATCCAAGCTGCTTCTTTGAACATTGCATGCTTCATTTCTATTTCATCTTCTTTATCCAATCCACAACTACTGCTATTAATAATCTTGGCGTAATGTACATTTTCGCATGTAGATATTTCTGTGTCACAAGCGATCAGGGACACTGAAAATTTTTAATAAATATTAGAAAATTTCTTCAATTTTTCATTTTTTTTACATCGAAAGTTATTTTTTAAATCAGGATTATAAATTCACTAAATCGAAATATTTTTGTTCCCTTTTTGTCAGGGCCATACAAAAATTCGCTAAATCGAGAAATTCGTTAAATTGGGGCTCGACTGTATGTATCACAGATGATTTTTTTTTATATTTCATAAGCAGTGGTAATATTTTCCATGAATTATATTAAATAAGAAAGGAAACATAGCAACTGTTTGTTTGGAGTCAGTTTCCAAGCAAAACGTCATGACTGATGTTACGAGTGAAAACATCTATTTTTTTTTTTGTTTTGTTTTTTTTTGTTTTAAGTGAATATATTGGAAATAAAATTGAAATTTTCAAGTATTTCTTAATAATACAAGATGCATAAATATGAGTAAGTATGGAAAGCAGGCGAATATGACGCATATTTGGAACATAAAACAGATACACTTTGGTGGCAAAAGAAGATGCTTTTGAGTTATGGCATTAGCCCTTATTATTTAAAGAAGATTATTATCAATAATTGATGGTTTATCATCTGTACGGGAATAATGTAAAGGTTTAATTCTTAATTTGAAATAGAAAAAAGCTTTAAAAAAACTTCTAGAAAGAAAATGGATTGTAAAAGTCAATAATATGTATCATAAAATTATCCATGTCAAAAATGATGTCATGATTAGCATCATTATTATTAATAATTAATAAAATAATTAATCTTCTAAAATAATTATCAGAAAATCAACATTTTAATCAGAGTTCATTGATATATATCAATGAATATATATCCAATATTTATTTTCAAAATATTGTGTATGATATTTTCAGTCAAAACAAGTGTAAATGAATTTTTCAACAGTCATCGACTGTGTCATTTTTTAGATGAAGAACTGTTGCTTTAACAATGACTTATTTTGCAAATATATATATATATATATATATATATATATATATATATATATATATATATATATTTATATATGTATATATATTTTTTCCAAACTTTACATTGAAAGCAGAATTTTTAAATGTAGAAGCAATAATTATGTGGGACAATGTTTAGAACAGCCATTGAAAGATAACCTGACTAATTTAGATAAGTTATTTATAGCCTCATTAGAAAGAATATTTTCTGGTTTAGTTCAGTTTAAACTGCACAGCTGCTCAGGGAATGAAAAAGCAGGCAAGCTTACATTTATTTTAAAATGTTTCAATAAAATAAAATTATTTTGTATTTAAAGTTTTGTTGTATAAAACATAAAATTTTCTTGATACTTGACAGTAAATCCTGTAGTTTGTTTTTTGTGATTATAAAAAGCAATTTGTTTTCAGTTTTTCATGTTTACATTTAGTTTTGTTACATAAGTGAAAGAAAAATGAAAAACATTTAGAATATCGTATAATTAGATATTGTGTAATTTAGAATATTGTATTAGTATACATTTTATTAAGTTTTCATGGTAAGTATAATATGTTTTAGTTTGCAATTTATATTAAGTCTGAAATATTTATAATCATCAAAAAGTTGACTATTTTGAAAACATCGAATATACCTAAAAAATATCAAATATGTATCAAAATATTAGATATTTTTGAAACTATCATGATGTTTATTAATCCTGATTTTAATTATGTTAGATAGATGATTTAAAGTACTGAATTCCCTAGAATTATGGCTATTAAATTAATGAGACAACAAGGACTCAGGGGGCAGAGCTATCATGAAATATAAAGTATTTGATATAATTTTTAAAATTTCACATGCAAAAAAAAAAAAAAAAAAAAAAAAAGCCTTTATATTTTAATACATGTCAGGGGTATTTCCCGTTAGAATCAGAGTTGAATCTGCCGAAACCACTTGAAGTCCTTTTTCCGATAATACTAACATGAAAGAAATGAAACTGCAGATTGAAAGATTTAAATTTTAAATAAAATAGGTTTGCTTATTGGAATTTATTCAAAAATTTTAGTACTGTATGTATCTTTTTTTAGTTTAATTATTAAACATTAAACACTGAAAATAAGTCTTTTGGACAACTAATGTGGCTTAAAAAATAATTGTTTTCGCTTGAATGGGGGAGGTCTTGAACCCCACGAGTCGATCCTTTTTGTACACCCCTACTATATATTATGTGTTCTGAAATCAGATTACTTGTAATTCAACATAGCAGGTGAACCCCATGAGTCAATCCTTTTTGTACACCCCTACTATATATTATGTATTCTGAAATCAAATTACTTGTAATTCAACATAGCAGGTGAATTTGTTAATATGCTGCTTATGTCAAATATTTTGTATAAAATCTTCTTTTAATTGGTACAAAACTTTGAAAATTATTTTTAAAACTTTAAAATCTTATATCTTTAATTTAATAATTCTTAATTTTTGTGTCAAAATTTGAATCATGACTGATCTCTTGAAATAAAATATTTCAGTATGATGATTTATGTTGTATATCTAACTAAAACAATTTTTTTATATGTATCTGTTATTATTTTGTTTATATTTAGTTTTCTTTTGTAGGAAGGAGTTACTTGAGCAGCTTAATGCTACTGATAAATCTTCAACTTACATTGATGAGTATATTCATCTAAAGAGAGAAAAAGTAAGATATATTTTATTTCCCTATACAGTAAAACCTCTGAATAGCGGCCACCACCGAGAGCACGGTAAAACTTCGGAGGTTCCCGTTATTCAGAGGTTCCACATTTTAAAACCTCAAAATTACATTATATTAAAATAACAATAATTGACCAAAATTATCTTATTTTTACAGTTAAAAAATATGTACTGTAATTTTACACTAAAGAAATTACAGTGAAACCTCCCTGTACAACCACCTCCCTGAACGACCATTTTTTCAAGGAACAAAATTTATTCCGATAATCTCAATACTAATTTTACCTCTATTCAGAGACCACCCCAGTTGAACTCCCTCCATGAGCGACCCATTTCTTTGAAGAAAATGAAATAAATTCGATTTTTTTCTGGTCACTTGAAGAAGGTTTTATTAGAATAATAATTCCGGAGAGCCCATTATTCATCAAACTTATAAACTAAGATTAGAATTTTCATTTATTCCAGTAACTTTAAAGTTTGTAAACCCCTTTGTGAATTTTTATGCAAGGAATTTAACTCTGATGACAAAGTCAGGATGATGGTCAATAAACTCTCCTGCCCTATTCTGTCAGGAAATTCTCAAAGAAATAGATAAATTAATGAAATCGTCATCATTTGTTCCCGTCCAGAAAAAAATTGCATTTATTTACTGAACTTCGAAAGGGCTTGGAAATAAAAGTTAAAGCAGATAAAACCATAAAATAGAAGCAAATGTCGGTTTTTAAATTCAGCAATAATTAACTTTTGTAATTAACTTTTGTTCTGATACTTAAATTTTCATATTTTTTCCTAATGTGGAAAATAAATTTTAGTAACATTAATTGTTACCCTTTTTCAACAATTCAAATCTATATTTAAACATGACCTCCATGAAGAGACCACCTCTCGAAGCAACCAATTTTTATTGAAACGAAACGTGGTCGCTTTAGAGAAGTTTTACTCTAGTTATTCGCACTTTTTTTTTATATTTTAAAGCGTATCTCTTTCTCTAAATGCATAATCATTTCCACAGATTTGTGGTAGAATTCGTTATAATTTTGAGTGAGTGCAAAATTTTTAATTTCCCAGTTTCTCTGCAATATCTCAGGCACTTTCAAGCAACAATAGTCCAGAAATAGGGAGATTTTTCTTTCGAGAGTTCGAAAGCCATTCCAAAAACAACTTATCAATCTCATCATAACTAGTTATTTTGACCCTTAGTTTTAGATTCCAAATTTACACCTTGAAATGTTTTTTCTAAATAAAAGTCACTTTTTTTCAAAATGTCCTCTGTTTGGGTCCTTCCGCAAATGTCATTTCAGCTAATTTTCATGCACTGGCACCTTTTTTGCTGTACGGGATAATTTTCAACTTATCACTTAAAGTTAAAAATTTTTCACTTTGAACTCATTCTTTTAGTGAAAAACATATGCTACGCATAGACAAGAAATATCATCACGCGATTCAAAAAGAGTACATTTGACAGTAGTCATTTGACTACTGCTTCCTCACACATAAACTTAAATTTCGTCACCCCCAACTCCTCTCGCCACACCTATTTACAAACCTGATTTTGCTAAGCAACCATTAGAGATTAGTAAGGAAATTATAAGGACGTCAAATAAGAAAATCCTCCTCCACATTCTCTTCAATGTCAGTTATAGTTAAAAAAAAAAAAAAAAAAAAAAAACCTGTGGGGTGGTTGTTATTTGGAACTTGTTGTTCGGAGGTTCAGTGTAATGTTATTTCTATGGAAGAGATTCGGTAATACTAAAACATGGCCGGTATTCGGAAGTTACCGTTGTTCGGAGTGACCGTTGTAGGAGGTTTCACTGTATATGTATGATTATGTAGCAATATTATGATTATAGAGTAAACATTTTAAAATTGAGACACCCTCATATTATTGATTTTAGGTTGTCAATAGCATAATTTTTAAAAGAAGATATGGTATTGCTCATACATTTTTAAAGAAATTATTCTCACAAGGAAGGTCTACTTAAGGTGCATACTCAGAATATTTTGTAGAAAAATGCTAATTAAACTACTTATGTATGTAATAAAGGATCAGTCAAATTTAGCGGCAGAATTCCAATAGAAAGTCTGTAAAAAATAAAGTACTTTTGAATATTTTCCACGAAAAGACGAATACGCCAGTCAGATCATTCGGCGAGCAACATTTCCCCTCACCAAATGCAAGCAATTTTAATGCATTTTGAAATTGCTAGTTAAATGGGTTGTTAAATGCACTGTACTCAATGAATTTAAACTTAAACAATGAAACAGTTTCTCCTTTTTTCTATAAGTTTATATAATGTATACTAGTTGTGTGTTGCTGAAACTGTTGAATTTTACACAGTTTTACAGGCTGAATAAGTTTTAGGTATATTTAAAAAGTAAGATCTTGAATAAATCGTTGTTTCCATGACAAGAATACTATTTTCTTGTTGTCTCCGACACAAACAATACCAAAGTCAAATTGACAGTGCTCAGAATCAGAATTTAATTTTGAGTTTGAAGCAATTTTAGTCACTTAAATTTTGTTATAAACCGTATAAAACGATCGTTAAATTTCATTATTTATTCATATAAATGTATATGACAAATCCTTAGTTGTAAAAGTGTATTTATTTAAGTTAAACTTACTTAAACAAATTCAGCATGAAAATCTTTTTCCTTAAAGAGAATTTGACACAAAAGCATACATATATATTTTTTTAATTTCTGTCGCCAACCAGTGTTAAATCGCCAAATAAACAATTATTATTATTTATTTTTTGTTTTGGATGCTGGATCGAGATTCTGTTGGAATTTTTTTTATAAACATATATACCCACATGAGAAGAATATTCTGTAATTTTTTCAGGTTTTCCTGAGTATGCACATATGGAGACCTTCCTTGTCAGCTGTGAAACTAATGAAGTTGAATGAAATATTCCATGGTTGTTTATACACACATTTAGACTTTATTTAAAATTTAAGATTGTGTAAGGATATATAAAATTAGCCTGTTTACTTTTTTAAAAATGATAAAGCTTTATCTGTTTTAATCCCAAGAATATTCTAACTAATGTTAATAAATATTATTTTGGTATTCAGACTGTTTCTAGCATGTACATAATAAAGTCCAGTTCCCATTGTGAAAGAATTATGCATATTAAATGTGACTAATTATATATATATAAGGTGACTTTGTAATAATCCTGATTTTTTAATTGGCTAATCTGAATAATTAATTTTACTGTAACAATAAAAAACCTGTGAGAATTTTGAAATGAGAAAGAAATGCTCAAATGTTTTTGTTACAAAGTTGTCTAGGTGGTAGCTGAATCAGTTAAAGTTAAATTTAAGGTGAAACTAAAATTAAAAAAAAAGGCTTATTTTGGCTTTATTGTACTTTTGTATGATTTTAATCAATATGTGTCAAAAACTTATGAAAAATAGTATTTTTGCTAATAATGCATGCAGTGCTAATGATGCGGTAAAATAAAACATATATATATGCAGAAAAAACAAATTAAGTTTTATTTCTGTATACAAGGTATTAAGGGATGGTGAAGCATCTCACTCCAAGATAAACCTGGATTTTTGTTCAAAATTTTAACAATAATGAAGATATTTTAACAAAATTGTTGAAAGACGTATCTTTAACTTACCTTGTGTAAAGTATAATGATATTACTTCTTTCTTTTTTTTTTTTAAAGTAATTAATGGTGCTGCCTCTGCTACCATTGCCGTAATTAAATTTATTGTAATCTTTTGACTTTCTCAGCTCTTAAAAAAACTATTGCATATAACAACATGAAAACTGGTAGCTTTATAAAAAAAGTGTGTGATAAGCACACTGAAGCCGCCAGTTTTCAAATAGAAGAGTTATTTTATGTTAAAATCGGTCAAAACAGTTCAGTTAAAAACGTTTTATAGGATCAAAACTATGTATAGCAATTTAACCATCTTTCACAGACACATACTTGACTAGATCATAGTGTACAGTGTACAATCATTTTTTTTTTTTTTTAATTTTTCAAGTTTTTTATTCTAATTTTTATTCAATATTTCATTATTTGAATAGAGATGTAATTGATAATTTCAAATAACCAGTTTTTAGTTACTATTGCCAGATTAAAAAAAAAAAAGCCCAAATAATAATATATACAAACACTTTTCAATTGAAAAATATATTTGCACGTGAATTTTAAAAAAGAAAGAAAACTTTAAAATAATTAAGCTACTATGTGCAAAAAGCATTAAATGGTGAAAATTACATCATATTTAAAACCCTTTTCTTTTAGCGTGTTCAAATGCTGTGTTTTTAAGTGAAATATATATTTGCATGCAAATATCGAAAAAGAAAGAAATCTTTAAAATAATTAAATTGTTGCATGTGAAACAAATTATAGCATCTAAAAGAAAGCTTGTCTTCTGAATGTTATAAAAGTCCGGAAGGCAGCAACTTTTTTAAATTAACTATCTATACAACCTAATTTTCAAATGTGTAATTGATATTTTTTAATCACAAAAACAGCCGCCAGCTGTTGTGACAACGGTGGATGTGGCCTCTTGTCAAAGGGAAATGAATGACAACCCGATTACAAAAGATTGTCATTGGTCATGATAATATCATTTAATCGTCTGTAATCGAGTAATTAAAAAAAACAGAGCAAACTAGCATTATTTTAGAGCTTGTGGAGTTTGGATAAAGGTTGGCAAGTATAGTTTGTAGGAATTAGAGCCGTTTAGCAAAAAATGATGAAAGTATCCACATCCACTTAGCACTGAACTAGATGCTCCATATTTTGGAATGTAATTGACATTGCATACAGTATTGGTAAAATTGCTGTGGAATTATTCCAACATTTTGTGATAGTCTGTCACTGCATGCAAAGTAAGGTAAAGCTGCTGAAAATGTCATTAAAATACCTTCATTATTATTAAAGTTATGAACAAATCCTTATTCAGCTTGGATTGAAACAATCTGTATTTTTTGGAAAATAAATATATTTTGCCCTTGGTTTCCTATATGAAAATTATTTATTGTAGTATATTCAACCACCTCTTAAACTTTGTCCAATATTTTCCTAAACACCATGTGTACAGTAAACTTCCGATTATCCATCATTCATGGCACCGACGGTGTGGTGGATAATCAAAATAGATGGTTAATTGAAAGACAGTACAAGTCCATAACTAAAATCACATTTTTTTATGTTAATTTATAAATAAGAATAATTTAAAGACTCCTTTTTATTTGTTGTGTACTTCCATTTAAAAAAGGGTACAGATGTCATATTTGCCAAATATTGGCGCGATTTTTTTTTGTCGCCAATATCATATAGGCAACAGGTACTTAATAGGCAACCGAAAAAAATCGTGCCAATATGGGGCGAATATGACATCTGTACCAGAAAAAGCATAACAGATTGTAAGAAATCTATTTATCAGACAAATTTCGAATTTTATTGAATAAATATATAGTATCTGTTTTCATACAAAGTAATCCATTATACTTTTTTGTTTTGCTTATGCTTTTACTGAAGCAAGTTTGCAAACTCTATGTAAGAAATGTACTTAGTCGCAGTTAATAGTCGTTAATTGTCGCAGTTCCCTCAAATTTCGAATGGTAAACGTAAATGTTATAAGGACGGGCATATGTCTTTTATTTATGTAAGCCATTTTTTATTTATTGACTATTTTGGTATATTACGAATATACCGGGATGTAAGCCATTTTTTATTTATTGACTATTTTAGTATACCGTAAAATCCCGTTAATCTGCCCTTCCCGATTAAGCGCCCCCGTCCCACTTTGTAAACAAATTGGAAAATTCAAGAAATCCTGAGAAAGCGCCCTCCCCGTAAAAAAATTTTGGTGCGCACGTCAAGATCAATTTCAATCATTTCTTTACTTTTACTTTTCAACTAAGTCTATTATTCTACTTAACTTTCATTTAATTTATTTCTTTTAGTTTATTCAAATTTCCTTTCGGCGTTTGCACTTACCTTTTGTTTTCATATCGTCGTAAACCTCAGAGGAAGCCGTAAATGCAGTTCAGTCATTCGTTTTAAGATTCGATTAAGAATCGATTCACGTCACCGAACTACCAATCGATACTTCCATTCTGTACAGCTACGTAACTTCATATTTATACGTATAATTAATATATTTGATAATACCATTAGCCTTGTGTATTATTTTTACTAAATATATAAAATAATAGTGATAATAACAATATACAGCCTTTTTTTTTAGTAACTTTCGGAATTTTATATTGTGTTGATTTTCTTTCTTCTAAGTTATTGTAGATGGCGCCAAATAATGCGAAATCGGATTTATTGGTATTATTTATTTTATTATTATTGTTATTAAGTATTGAATTGGTGATTTAATTTGATATTTGAAGGTGATATACATAATATTTACGTTACATTTAAAATGAGTTAGTGTAGTGATAAAGTTACTTTTTAAAATTAATTCTATGTCAGTCTGATTTAAATTTCCCATTATAACACATTTCTTCTTTTTTTTTTTTTTAATTAATTTCATTTGCAATATTTTTCATGTTATTATTATGATTTGTATTATTTATTTAGCCTTTATAGATAAGAAATGATGATTTAAAAAATATATATGGTTATGTAAGGTACTTAATTTACAACAAATGGCGACACTGCATAAAATGTTACTAGTTTTAGAAAGGATTTTAGGACATTTTCAAACGCAATTTCTTATGTATTTTTTAATTATTTTAGATTATTAAGTTCCTTTTATTTTTCTGTTACCATATTAATGACAAATATTAGTGTTGTTATTTATCTTATGACAGATATTAGTGTTATTATTTATCTAAATGCATTCCAGTTTCAAAGCTTTTGAAATCCAGAATTTTCTATAATTTGAAATTGCCGTTAATCACGGAGTTATACTGTTTTTTTATATCGTATGTAATTTTTTTTAAAAATGTTTTTCTTTTCTCACTTTATTAAAATAATACATATTTAGCGACGATCGGCCATTACCATCCCCCACCCCACCACCCATAGATATCCTTACTACAATTTTAATACCGTGTAAGCGCCCCTCTGATTTTTTTACGATTTTCTGTCATGTTTGGGGGGGGGGGGGGATTAACGGTATTACAAATATACCGGATGTCCTATAAAGGATTGACTGATTTTAAAATTCAGTATATAACTCACAAACGGGAACAGATATTTAAAAAATTCTTGCAGGAGGGTTATGTATAATGTCAGGAGTTTTTTTACCATCATTCTCAAATTTAGTTCGAATTACAAACAATAGATGGCGCTGCAAGCAATAGACGCTAAATTCAAGCTGGATTCTTCGACCTTTCTCTTCTTCCATGCCAAAAAAGGAGATTAAAATGTATTGAGTGGGTCACGAAGTACCAAAAACCAGGCCTGGATTTAGCACATATTACTCGCAGTGCCATCTATTGTTTGTAATTCGAACTAAATTCGAGAATCACTGTAAAAAAAACTCCTGACATCATACATAACGCTCCTGCAAGAATTTTTTAAATATCTGTCACTATTTGCAAGTTATTGAATTTTAAAATCAGTCAGTCCTTTTTAGGATGCATCTTTATCTGCTTCCTCTTGCATCTCAAACCAATTAATGCATTTAGGGAGCATGGCCTGCATGACTGACTCCTAGATGATCACTTTCCTATTTATCTCTCGCTTCATGTTTCTCTAGATTAAAAACATTTTGAATAATTCCGTGATCCATTAATTCTTCAAAACCAGTATCAATCATGTCACAGTTGAGCCAATATGTGATTTCATTCGCAGAAATGTTTTCCAGCTGCTGTTTCTGATGTCAGATAAGCATTTTATTCAAAATAGGACTGTCTCACTCATGTTTATGAACGTTTGAATTTTCCTTGTTTGTTTCTGATGAAAAGAAAAAAAGAAAGAGGGTGACGGTTGATAGAGTGATGGATAATCAGAAGTTTACTGTATATTTAATTCTGAAATACCAAAATAATTTTTCACTGAATACATTTATAAAAAGTACATGTATATTTCACAATTTCACGTGCATTCATAATTTTAAATCACTAATGGTTGCATCCATGGGTGCCTGCAGGGAATAGGAGAGGGGGGCCAAGGGAGGATAGTTGCTCCTTGACTTTCAAATATAATTAATTACATTTTCTTTTTCCTTGATGATTCTGGCAAATATAATAAAAGTATATTTTTCTCAAGCGATTTAAAATAATAAAACTCTAAGAGAAAGATTATTCTGATAGAAATTTTTAGTGTAGCTTATTTCATGTTTATATTCTCCCTTTTCAAAAATGCATAGTACATGCACACCTGTTCCAAAATATTTCTCCTTTGTGGATTTATTTCGGTAGTTGTCCATGGCTGCATCAACTTTTATTTAAATTCATTAATATCACCCTAATGTGTATTTATATCTTTTCTTCTTAGGAAGGCCTTCTGCAGCTCCGTATAAATCTTCAACGTCAGCTTGAAATGATACGTGGAAAGCAAAAAGAAGATGCAGCAAGATCAAATAAAGATGAGTGGGTTGTTGTATAGTTGTTAGCACTTTTAGACATTGTTTAGAATTTATGATGATTTAAAGATGTACAGAAATTAGCTTGTTTATTTTTTTAAATGGTCAATTAAAGATTTAAACTATTTTAATCCTAAGAATAACTAGTATTGATGAATATTTTGATATTCAATTTGGTTCAAGTATATACATTATAAAATGTAATTCCCAGATTGATAAAAAGGATTAAAATAAACTTTAATGTGGCTTTGTTAAAAAATCCAATTTTATGTTAATGTTTGTCAAATGCAGAATATCTTACTGAAGATTTTGTTATTACTAGGAAATGTACAGGGAGTTTAGATAGTCAAATCTTTCTGTGTTGCCTAAGAAAACTATACAAAATTTACCTTAAATGTGATCCTATAAGCAGAGTAAATTAATTTGTTTTGATATTTAATGAAGTATTATGAAATATGGTACTATAAGCAAGCCCAGCGATGGCACAATGTCACGCAGGGCACTGACAAAGCAGTTAGTGTGTCCCACCGTATGCTGCAATCCTGGATTAATAAAATTTATTTTTAAAATGGTGAGGTCTAGCATTGCCACACATAAGAAATTTTGTAATTTTCTTGACTTAAGAAGAAAGGATATGAAGTAAAATCTTTACCAATTTATCACTTCGCTTTCCCCCTTGGAAGACCAGAAGCTTAGTGATCACTGCATCACACTACCATGCTACAAGTGCAAAGTTCGCTCAACCTGTTATCCCTTCATGGTTGATAAAGTGAGTACCAAGCTTGCTTGGGAATGAAACACTGGGGGTCCCATGTTAGGTTGACCACCTGCTCAGGACCAGGGCTCGAAATGGAAAAATCCACGTACCGGAACACTATTTCAAAATTATTTTCGACTAATTTTTTTTTTTAAAGTACAGTAAAGTCCCGATTATTCAAGTCCTGCTTAACCGAGTTTCCGCTTTAACTGAGTTATTTTCTTCTGATGGACTGATGACTTCCATTATTATGAAACAGCCATCATAAATGAAGTGTTAGGTGAAGATGAAAGAGCAGTCATAAAAAGTTAGAACTCTGATTTTCTGGTCAGAATGAGGAAAAAAATGGCCAAAAAAAATTTCGGCCTTTTTTTTTTTTTTAGGGTACATTTATTTAGTACATTTCTTAAAGAGTACCAGAAAAACTTATCACATAAGTTAATTAATTTGTGAATATATCAACAAAAATAAATTTCATTTTTATGTTATCTATACTCATATTATAAAGAGGAAAAAATTGTTTATTTGTCGGAGATAAGCTCAGGAACTACCGAACCGATTCCAAAAGTAATAGTATCAAAATTATGGTGTCCGCCCAACTTAGAACATAGGCTATATCTTATGTCGGTGCCACTACCCCAAAGGGGGTGCAGGAGCAAAAAACGTTCTAAAAATGCGATTTTTGCATTACTAAAGGGCCTAGAAATATGAAATTTGGAATATTAGTTACTTATAAGATATAAATGGTGTCTAAGAACAGTTCTTAAACAATTTGAAATTTAAAAGGGGTGAAAATGCACAAAAAGTGTTCTAAAAAACGTTCTAAATGGTAGTTTCTACATAATCTCAGGAAATACCAAACCGATTTAAAAAATATTGATGTCAAAATGACAGTGACAACGTTAGCTCCAAGATAGGCTATGTTTTATGTCGGTGCCACTACCCCAAAGGAGGTGCAGGAGCAAAAAGCATTCTAAAAATGCGATTTTTGCGTTACTGAAGGACCTAGAAATATGAAATTTGAAGTATCAGCTACTTATTAGATATAAAGAATTTCTAAGAACAGTTCTTAAACAATTCGAAATTTAAAAGTTGTGAAAATGCATGAAAAGCGTTCTAAAAAACATTCTAAATGGTAGTTTCTACACCATCTCAGGAAATACCAAACCGATTAAAAAAATAATGGCGTCAAAATGATGGTGAAAATTCTTGCTCCAACATAGGCTATGTTTTATGTCGGTGCTACTACCCCAAAGGGGCTACAAGAGAAAAACGTTCTAAATTGCGGTTTTTGCGTGACGGAAGGGCCTTGAATCGTGAAATTTAGAATGGTAGTTAGTTATAAGATATCAATGATCTCTAAGGACATTTCCTAAAAAAATCGAAATTTAAAAGGGGGGTCAAAATGCGCAAAAAGCGTTGTAAAAAACGTTCTAAATTGCAATTTCTATGGAATCTCAGGAAATACTGAACCGATTTTAAATATAATGGTATTAAAATGATGGTGACAGATCTTGCTCCAAGATAGGCTATATTTTATATATGTTTCCAATAACCCAGAAGAGATGCAGGAGCAAAATGAGCGAAAAGCGTTGTAAAAATGTTCTAAATGCCGATTTGTCACCAATATCTCAGGAAGAATCAAACTGATTTCAAAAGTAATGTTAAGAAATTGATGCTGACAGCCTCTGCTCTAACGTAGACGCTATTTTAAGTCAGTATCACTATCACCTAGACGTTGCAGGAGCAAAAAAGCGTTCCAAATTTCGATTTTTGTGATCGGTAGGGGCTAGTAACTTAAAATTAGGCAAGGTACATATGTATTACATATAAATGATCTTTAAGAACAGTTTTAAAAAAAATTGGAAATTTAAAAAGGGATGAAAATGCGCGAAAAGCGTTCTAAATTGCGATTTCTACTCAATCTCAGGAAATTCCAAAGCTATTTTGAAAGTAATGGTTGCAAATCAATGGTGACAGTCCCTGCTATAACATAGGTTATATTTTATGTTGCTGTCACTACCATCTGAGGGTTGAAAAAGCAAAACATGTTCTAATTTGCGTTTTTTGCATAACTGAAAGGTCTAACACTTTGAAGTATGGCATGTTATTTACTTACAAGATGCAACTGCTTTCTATGAACTGTCGAAAGAAAATTTAAAATTTAAAAAGATGAAGTGAGCGAAAAGCGTTATAAATTACAATTTTTATGTAATCTTTTCAAATACCAAACCGATTAAAAAAATAATAACAAATTGTTGGTGATAGAACCTGCTCAAACATAAGCTATATTTTATGTCTGTGCCACTACCACCAGAGTGTTTCAGTAGCTAAAACTTTCTAAATTGCGATTTCTGTGATACTGAAAAGGCTAGAAACTTTAAATATGGCATGGTAGTTACTTATAAAATATAAATGCCCTCGAAGGACTGTCGAAAATAAATTCGAATTAAAAAGGGGTGAAGTGAAGGGAGGTGCGAAAAGCATTCTAAAAAAGTCCTAAATTACGATTTCTACGCTATTTCAGGAAATATAAACCAAATATAAAAGTAATAGTTGCGAATCAATGGTAACAGTCTCTGATCCTACACAGGCTATATTTTATGCCGAGGATTCTACCACCTGGAATTCACAGGAACAACAAACGCTCTAAAAAAGCCCTTTAAAAGCTTTCTAAATTACGTTTCTATGGTATATTAGGAAATAACAAACCAATTTCAAAATTAATGTTGGCAAATTAATGGTGACAGTTCCTATTTCAACATAGCCCTTTATGTTGAGAGAGGTGGTAGGACTTGGAATTTGACATGATGGTTAATTTTAAGATGTAAGAAGATGGTTTCTAAAAAATTCAAAACTTCAAATGAATACTGAAATGAGCGTATTAATTGAGCATAAAAGTTTCAAAATATTTTCTAAATTATTATTTATTTAGTTTTATTTTGTTTTATTAATTTAAGTCTCATTTCTGCCTTATGCAGTGTAACAACGATATTTAATCAAACTGTGTTTTAAATAGTAATTTTTTTTAATTATTCCTAAAAGTAATAAGTACCTTTTAATAAAATAAAATATTACCTTTTAATAAAATAAAAATTTAGTTAGTACCTTTTAATAAAAATTAGACATATAAATATCACTTGGCATATTTCAAATATTACGCGAGCAAAGCCGCGGGGTTTGCTAGTATATAAAATAAATTTGAAATTAGATAATCAGAATCTGGAAATTTAAATGAAATTTCACCTTTGCTTTTAGGATCACTTGCCAGTGTTGAAGTGTTTTGTATTATTGTTGTTGTTGTTTTTTTAATCTTTACAAAATGACTAATATCTTTAGATGAGACATACTATTTTAAAGATAATTTTTTTAATAAATGTTTATTAATATCATAATTTATTCTGAAAAAAAAAATGTAAGAATAATGAAGAATGAAAGAAACATAAAGCCATGTTAGGTTAGTCTTGGAATCTAAGCTGTTATTTAAAAATAATCAAAATTGTGAACGGACATTGGTCTTGTGAATGATTTCATTTACTTCTCTGAATTTTAACTGGTAAATATTTCAAGTCCCCCAGTCAGTTTTGTGGTTAGCAAACCCATTTTATATATGCTGGGAAAACGTCAAAGTTGAAATTTCATTTTGATGAGTTCTGACTGTCACAAACAGATTCGATTGTACATACTTTAGTAATGTATGCAATTAAGGGTCAGAGTTGGCATGGTTCGTACCTTTTGGAAAAAATATAAAAAGTACTGGAAAAAAAAGTTCACTTTTAAATGCTTCAAAGTCTTTAAAAAGTTGAAAAATGGAATAATAGTCCTTGAATTTTCAAATATAATTTGGTCATTAAATTAAATTTGATGGCCTTATCGGCAAATTTTGCTACTAAGTGAAAGAAAAAAATGTTGAAAGAAATTATTCAACTTTCTTTTTTCTTTTTAGTATTATCTTAAATTGTTTGTAAGTACAAAATGTGTTATGATACATTGCAAGTAACATTGTTGTGTAATAAAGAGAAGCTCTTTAGCTCACTTTTCATTTTGAAGTAAATGTTCTTTACAAGCAAATCTTTAAATGCTTGTAAAAATGGATCATGAAATGAAACTTCACTTGAAACATTACTTCTGCTCTTGTAGTTATATGTCACGTCTTTTTTTGCTCTTAAAGAAAAAAGATAGTTATGTTTTCTTGACTTTTTATGATATATGGAATTTTTTTCCTTGGTATAGATGTACCTCACTAAACTAAAGTACTTTATTCTTTAAAAATTCTCTAATATGTTATTTCTAAAATATTTATAACTGAAATAAAAATAAAAGATCTGATAAGAATTCTTTGAAATAGACAAGCAATGTTGTGATTTTTTCCCCCTTATACATTATACTTATTTTAAAGTCAGTTTAATGTGTGTAATGTTGCATATATCTAAACAGTGTTTGAATTTTATTTGTTCTTAAGTGTATGAACCATAATTGACCTTATTTTTAACCTTCTGGGGGTTCAGAGGTGGTGTATCACCCCAGCCCCATTAATATAACTAAAGTTACTATAATCATGTTACCAGTGGAAGGTACAAGACTGGGTACAAGAAATCTAGATACCTGAATTTTTTTTAGTGATGAAAAAGGAAATGTCACAGATCTTATATATCTGAGATCAGGCATATAGTCAGGTTCAAAACAATTTGAAACTCTTCTTTTTTGCTTTTTAAAGATTTAAAAAGGGTATCTTTCAAGGAAGGTCTCCATAAATGCAGACTCAGAAAAATTAAAAAAAAATTACAGAATGTTCTTCTCATGAATATTCTTCTTTCTTATGTTTATAAAAAAAATTCCAGCTGAATCTGGATATGGCATCGGTAAATAAATAATGAATATTTCATTTTCTTGGCGATTTATCACTGGTTGGTGACACAATGAAATAATTTTTTAAAAAATTTGCTTTTATGATAGATAAATATACTATTTAAGGAAAAACACTTTTTCTACTTTTCATATTGAACTAGTTAAGTAAGCTTTACTTAAATAAATACACTTTTATGATTATGGATTTGCCATTGACATTTATATGTATTTATAATGAAATTTAATGATCGTTTAGTGACGGTTTAGAACAAAATTTAAATTGATTAAAACTGCTTCAAACTCAAAATTAAGGACTGAGTACTGTCAATTTGACTTCGAGACAACATGAGAATAATATTGTTGCCATGGAAACAACAACTTATTCAATATTGAAATGTATAAGGAGAGCTTTCTTAATTGGACTGTTACTTTTAAAATATGATTAAAACTTATCCAGCCAGTGAAACTGTGTAAAATTAAATAACTTTAGCAATACACAAATTGTATATATTGTAAACGTTTATAGAAAACATAATAAACGGTTTTATTGTTTATATTTAAATTCATTAAGTACTACACATTTAAACACTCATTTAACTAGCAATTTTTAAATGCTAAAACCCCTTGCATTTGGCAAAGAAAGATATTGCTTGCATGAAGCGTTCGTCTTTTTGCACAAATATTGAAAGTGTTTTATTTTTTACAGACTTTCTACTGGAATTCCGTTGCTAAATTTGACTGATCCTTTATTCAGTACATGAGTAGTTTCATTAGCGTTTTCTTTTTTTTTTTTTTTTTCAAAATATTCTGAGTATGCACTTTATAGAGACCTTTCTTGTTACTCTTCTTAGAAAGTCTTACAAAATAGTGCATAGAGGCATAGCCCTGCATTTTGTAGACTCTTTTAAGGTTCAAAGTGTTTCATTCTTGCTTCATAAATATTTCTTATTCATTGGTTACTATGTGATAATAAATTGGCACCATGTGTTACGTAGTCTTGTAAATATTTTGTGTTTAGAATATTATTCTAAATGCGTCTCAGTATTTTTAGTTTAAAAAAAATAATAATTTCATGATTTTAATGTGAATCACTTGCAATCTGTGTAAAAATTAATCTTTTTACATGTAATATAGTACAATATTGTTGAGTCTTTTCTTGTAATTGTTTAGTAATTTTCAAATTTATGCAATGTACCTGAATCACATTTTATGAAATAATTATCCAAAGTACCTGAATTTACAGCTACTACATATTTACAGTTGTTAGTTGCCAATGCAACAGTTTGTACAGCATATTGATAAAATAGCTGATCATACATATTTAATTGTATAGTATGCTCTTGTGTATATGATTTTTTCTTCTACAATGAATAAAAATTGGAACATGGTTTAAAAATAAAAAATAAAATGGTAATGTTGTAACAGCTGTTTGTATAGTGAAAAACATATCCTATGCATTGTTGAGATTGTTGAAAAATTGTTATAAATTCTTTTTTATTTTATGTAAAATATGAATGTATATTAAATCTATCTTTTAAAAAAATATGTTGTTATCTTTCTTTTTAAATACATATCTATGCATTAAAAAAAAAAAAGCATGTATATAGTAGCAAAGACATGGCCATAGGGAATAAATTTTGCTTTTACTGCAATTTTTTCAACTTCTAAACATCCTGAATTTCACATTTTGCACCGTCAGATGGATATATATATATATTTTCATATGCAATTTGTTTGAAAACTGTATCTCAGTTTACTGATTTTTTTTATGCTTTTAAAAATAATTTTCAAGCATGAATATTTTTAATCTATGTTTAACCTGATTACGGAACATTAACCCATGTGTACTTAAAACAATGTAAATAATTCAGCATTTGTTTGTTTCTGTGTAATATATCATAACTAACTTGCCAAACGAAATTTAAATTTCTCAAATAAGAAAATAAACACAAATTTAACAGATATGTAATAGAACTATGCGCTTAACCCTGGCAGTACTAACAAGGAAGGTCTCCATATGGGCATATTCAGAAAAATCTGAAAAAATTACAGAGTGTTCTTCTCATGTGGATATATATGTTTATAAAAATTTTTTTGGCGGAACCTCGATAGAACGTTCGTAAAAAAATAATGAAATTTTCGTTTATTTGGCGATTTATCATCGGTTGGTGATGAAATGAAATTTTGAAAAAGGCTTTTTTATGTCGAATACTCTTTCAGATAAAACTGGTTCATACTGGACTTGTTTAAATAAATTTAATGTAAATAACTTTAGTTTTGTCAGTTTTAATTTGATTTAACTATAGTTTTATCATATATATATATATAATGAAAGTTAAATATCAAATTGTATGAATTAAAACAAAATTAAAATAAATTAAAATTGTTTCAATATCTCAAAATTAGGTCCAGTTGAGCACTGTCAATTCGATTCAACATTGTTGCTATGGAAACGATGAATTTTTTGATATTGAAATGAATAACTGGTAAATGAATGTTGCCTTTATTTTGGAATACTCTTAAATATATTAAAGTATTTTTTATATATGAAATTGTTTTTAAAGTAATAAAATTAAATAACAAGCAACATAAATATGTAATATGAAAAAATGTATTTATTAAACTCTCGCATTGTTTATGTTTAAATTCATTAAACACTTTTTACATGCATTCTAAAAATCAATTAACAAACAAATTTCAGGTGCATTAAAATCGTTTGCTTTTGGCGAGGAAAAGTACTGCTCGCCAAATCGCGCGATGCTTTCGTCTTTTCGTGCCAAATACTCGAAAGAATTTTATTTTTTACAGACTTTCTACTGTAATTCTGCCGCTAAATTTGACTGATTCTTTATTACATGCATAAGTAGTTTAATTGGTATTTTTTTTTTTAAATATTCTGATTATGCCCAGTAAGGAGACCTTCCTTTGGACATTTTGCAGTTTTTTCTTTTTATTTAGAATATGTGTGTTAAAATTATTTTCTAGGAATTGTCCTATAAATGTCTCCTTCATAATTTTGTCTACTTAGTAAGTTTCACGCAGTTATTATTATTATTTTTTTTTGTTGTTGTTTATTTGTAGAAATTGCAAATGAGGTCACATTGACCCCATCTTAGATAATCAGGGAATAAATGAAAGCTTTCTATCATGACACAAAATATTCTCAGAAGTGCAACAAATGCAGACACTTTATGTGTAAAAGTCTTATTTCATGTGTTATTTTGTGTCTTGATTTGCCAGAAAGATGAGCAGCAGAACTGAAGGTAGTTAAAATGCATTACTACCATTACTTCTTATAAAATGTTATCGTATTTTTAAACTTTTTTAATTGAGTTTTTGTACTAATTGAAACATTTGTAATATGGTGGAAATTACATTTTTCTCTTTCTAATGAACCTTGATTGCCAGTATTATGTCAATATTTTATCTTTTGATCAGTTTTTCAGCCTAAACATTATAATTACCTATGGGGTCAAAATGTAATATTTTGATCTTAGTATTGCGAGGGTTAAACACTGAGATAATCAGAATCACAAAGGTTGCTATAAATAGTTAAATGGTTTGCTATTGACTACTGTCATGTGGCTCATATGAAGGTATCAAGAATGCTTTTTGGTATAGTTACTGTGTAGTCTAAGAAAATATACTAAATGTAAAAAATCTGTTTTAATTAACACCTTGAATACCAAGTGTATTTTGTCTGTCTTTCCGTTTGGGCCACGAAATAAGATTCCTGTTACAGAATCTATAAGTGTCAGTCACCAATGACTGACATGGCCTAGATGGAAAGTTCAGTATCAGTTACCTGTGACTGACGTGGCACTCAACGTGTTAAAAATCGTTTTCAATTAAAAATGATATTCATCTATGTTCTGTACACTGGGCGGTTTATTGGGTATCTACAACACAGGCTGGATTGCCTGATTAGTTAGTTAAAAAAAAAAAAATCTTAATATAGAAATAACATATTTGCTAACCTTCCATTTTTTTAAAAATCAAAAAGCATACTTTAAAGTAAAAATGCTAATTAACTCTTATAAGTATCACACAGAAACAAGGTATATCATAAAATTAATTTTCTGCTTACATATGTGTGAGAATAAAGAGCAACGTCCAAACAGAAAGTATCAACTCAATGAATTGCAACAGTCTGCAGGCTGTAATAAATTCCCGAACCTATATAAGTTCACAATTCATGATAATGGAATGAGATCAGTAGTAGAATGATCTGGACAGCGATTGGTTGGTAAATTGTGGAAGGCAAGGCTTGCAATGTTTAGTTTCAGAAAAGAAAAACATAAGTGCACTCTACTGTATGATATATATTGAACAGGCAAAAGGCCGTTCTTATTTGTAGTGATCATCTTCAACTGTTATTTTTGTGTTTTTCATGTCCCGTTAAATGATTGTGATTGTATTCATGTTTAAGTGTGATCATAGTTCTGAAGTTCTTTAGTTATTAATCTTAATACCATATGTATGATTTTGACTTGGGAAAGAAAAAATGTTGACGTCTATGAATTAAAGTCATTTGTGCATATGAAATGATATCTTGTATAATACAGTTGCACAAATTAATGGGAATAACAATAAAAACTTCTTTAAATTCCAGGGTTGTTTGTATTCCATGGTAAAAGCTGTTTGTAGTGGAAAAACATATCCTATGTGTTGAATTTTTTTTTTTATAAATTCTTTCTTATTTTATGTAAAATGAAAAATGTAAACAGGCACAAATAGTGAAGTAAGTACATTATTTAATGAAAAACTCGATTCTGCTAAAAGTTAGTTGTAACTATCATTCTAATTAACAAATAAATTCATCTAAATTTGCAATACTCATCAGTCAATTTATTGTGAACAGATGATAGTAACTTTTTCCCAAAAAACAATTCTTAATTTGGAGAATTATTTTGCTGTTGATTTCAATCTCCAGTATTTTAATATCTCATTCAAAGTCACACTTATATGTTTCATACATATTAAAATGTAATACAAACTTATCTTCATACTTTTGTTGTGGATCAAAGAAATGAAATGTAGGTAGCAGAAAATGTAATTTAAGGTGAAGTGGGGACAAGTGTAATCCCTAATATTATAAATGATAAAATGTTATTTTAACTATCAAACCAGTTGCCATATTTCTCTAGTCTCTTTTTCACAACGTTTGTGCGGGTGTAGTCAAATAAAGCTCCATTGACTTTTTAAAATATAGTTTTAAAGAAAGTAGCTTCCCTATTTCTTGGTTTTAACACGATTTTGTGTGTACCTATTTCTAGCAAAAGGTGTCTTTTGGCACCTTTGCGTTTGAATGCAAAAAACTATTGGGATTCCTAGCTTTTCTGTTTTTCTTCTGCGTTGGTTGTGATCGGCATGGGCATATCATCGGTAATTACTTCAAATAATTCTTCTTTAATTAACAACATTTCCGTTTTAAATTTCCATGTACTATAGTTGTTTGCGTTGAGTTTTTCAACCAACTGGATGTCTCTCGATGCAGCCATTTTTACTAGCTAATTTAAGTTTAAATATCAAAGAGGAATTGCTTTTATTTTATCTCATATAAAACTTATGTATGTTTATTTTTCATTCAGTTCTCAACATTTCATTTATACCATCAAAAAATACACATTATTTATTTCATTACAATATTTCAATTCACTAACGTACTATATGTTCAATTTTCTTTTTATTAGCCCCCGGTATGCTATTTCTTTCTCCCCGCTATAAAGTGTCGTCTCCAAAAAATAACGTTACGTTGTATAAGCCAGCCACAAAACAAAGCAGATGTATCATTGTACTGTTTAATACTATATTGCAATTTTTTTAACGTTTAAGCATCGTACATTCAGGGCCTGATTAATGCACGGACCTCCGGGTATTCGGCCCTGGGCCCACTAATTTCAGGGGCCCACAAATTATGTGGCTGATTTTTTTTTTCCCTTAATCAAATACTTTTCAAATAATATTGTTTTATAAAATATGAAACGTAAAATTTAAATATTCTGAATGACTCAATAAAAATTTTAGAAGCTTTTAACCTAGGCACTTGAAAACATGAATGACCAAGAACCGAACATGGACTTTACTCACGCTTGATAACTCCCGAATGGTCATTACTCCCAATTTGGGAACGAGAGTATTTTGAATTGATTTACAATTTAGTATTTTGAAAAATTGATAAATACTGTGAAACCTCGATTATATGTTCTTGGAATTTGCGTTTTCCTGCATGTAAATTTTCTCACAATTTAAGTTTTTCCACTATTTGCATTTTATATTTTGGTCCCTGACGTAAAAACAAAGTTTTACTGTAATAAAAAACCTGCATATTTAATTTTTCTGTAAAAGTCTTCTTCAATTTGAGAGTACCTATAATTTTCAAAACTTGCCGTATCCAGAAAATCAAATTTGGGGGAAAATGCCAAAAACTGCATACTGTGTCTATTGGTTTCAATATAGACGAGGATTTTACAATGTCAGAATTATAGTTTAAAATGATTACTAGACTGTTAGGGGAAACATAATTTTTATGATTTTGGATAAGGCGAGTTTTGAAAAAGACGCTCTCATTTATTCTGCAACATAAACTGTGGATCATAGATGTTTGTGAATTATACAAATGCTTATTTGAGAAAGTGGACGGTTATTCATTTTTTTTATTATTCTTGTAAGTAAATTTTTTTTTTTCTTGAAACTTTTACCAAAACAACTTTGTCAACTCATCAAATAAACCTACTTTTTTTTTTTTCTGAAAGTGTCGCCGGGAATTGGGGGGGGGGGGGGGGGGGGGCGTACTTTTTAATGCAATTTGTTTGAAAATTGAATTTCCATTTATTTTTGAAATATTGATTTTTTTGTAGTTTTTAGCGTCATTTGTTTAATTTTGGCAACTCAAGTACTCCATTTCTTTAGAAAGTAAAAGAAATAGCAATTATAGCTTTTTGTTGCAATTTTCCCATTAAAACTGAAAAAAATGTTCTTAAAAAATATCATATATCATTTATATTTTGAAAAAATATAAATGAAGGATTTCTGATAAAACATGGAGCTATTATAAACTAAACTAAATTTAATTTTAAGTATCTATATTAATATTACAAACAAATGAAAGCCTGTAAATCTTTAGATAGCCGATTTTTACTTTCTTCTATTTTTACAAGAAGAAAGTATTGGATTCGTGAAACATTTCGACTTCCGGTTTTCGACGGATTTATACGTTTTAGAATGCCCAGAATACGATTTGATGGTTTTTAGAAAATGTCTGTCTGTGAGTCTGTCTATCACTCTGTCTATCAGTCTGTATGTGACAAAAATTTTGTGGGCGCTCTATCTCAAGAACTAATGCACGGAATTTCACAAAAATTTATATTTAGTTAGACCTTGATGTAACCTGGACCTGATTAGTTTTTGGTGAAGATCGCTCAACAGGTGGCGCTGCAATGCGGCATTTTTCACGATTTCTGCAATAGCTATATCTCAAGAACTACTGCACGGATTTTCATAAAACTTCAGATTCAGTTAGTCCAGGATATAGTTTGGTGCTGATTACTTTTTTGTGAAAATCGCCCAACAGGTGGCGCTGCTATGCTGCATTATTCATGATTGTCGCAATAGCTCTAACTCAAGAAAAAATGCACGAATTTTCATCAAACTTCAGATTCGTTAGTCCCTGATATAAATTAGTGCTGTTTAATTTTTGGTGTAAATCGCCCAACAGGTGGCGCTGCTGTGCTGCATTTTCACGATTTTTGCAAGAGCCATATCTCAAGAACTATTGCACGGATTTTCATCAAACTTCAGATTTAGTTAGTCCTTGACATGAATTGACGTATAAATTAGTGCTGTTTAATTTTTGGTGTAAATCGCTCAACAGGTGGCGCTACTATGCTGTATTTTTTGCGATTTCCGCAATAGCTTTATCTCAAGAACTAACGCTTAGATTTTCAACAAACTTCAGATTCAGGTATACCTTGATATCATTTAGTGCTGTTTATTTTTAGTGTAAATCGCTCAACAGGTGGCGCTGCTATGCTACATTTTTCAGAATTCCCGCTGTAGCTCTATCTCAAGAACTAATGCACGAATTTTCATCCAACTTCAAATTCAGATATACTTTGATATGAATTGGTGCTAAATTCGTGTAATTTCTTGTACTATTTAAATGATTTAATTGACGTGATTTACATAGAAGAAAGTTTTGTGATGGCCACAACATACTAGTTTTTGTTGGGTTTCTTGAATGACGAAATCTCTTTTTTTGGATGTGTGTATTATTCAGCGATAGTGACGTCCTATGCGTACTGTACTGTAGATGTTGTTTAATACTGGATCGCAAATGAGGAATTCTTCTGCGGATGCGGATGACGTCATTTTATATAAAATAAAATCGCGTGTTTTAAGTCTTAAAACCAAATTACAGTAGAGTCCCGATTATCCGAGTTTCCGCTTTAACCGAGCTATTTTCTTCTGATGGCTTCCATTATTATAAAACAGCCATTATAAATGAAGTGTTTGGTGAAGATGAAAGAGCAGCCGTAAAAAGTTATAACTCTGATTTTGTGGTCAGAATGGGAAAAAAAGGGCCATAATTTTTTTTTGTCCAAAAAAAAAAAAAAAAAAAAAATTAATGGCCATTTTTTCCCCAATTCTGACCAGAAAATCAGAGTTCTAACTTTTTACGACTGCTCTTTCATCTTCACCCAATTCTTCATTTATAATGGTTGTTTCATAATAATGGAGCCATCAATCAGTCCATCAGAAGAAAATGATCCATTCCAAAGGTATAAGTTCGATCGAAAAAAACTATTACATTTTTTTTTCATCGGGGGCGACACTAAATTCTGAAAAAGCAGAATTCCTGTTCTCTAGTTGTACACACTTATTTGGCCAGTAGTTTTCTCTAGTTATACTAAATATCAGACCTTTTCAGTCTCATAATCATTATATGTTGGCAAAAAATGCCGCTTCTATTTACGCAGCAGTTTACGCGCGCTAATATTTAGATATAACACAGTAAATTGATTAATCTTGCCTATCTTAATATATTCAGCAGTAAAATATTATAGGTAAGTTTCTTACCTGTAAATCTCTGCTGCAGCAATTCCTCATTCAGATGTATGGCCTGTTATCCACGTTGGTTTTTACCCGTCTGCCAAGAAGGGTTATGTGTTTCACGCGTATCTGGGTATGTGAATTTCTTTATACCCTCGAAACCTCCCAACGGCTGGATGGATTTTAATGAATGAGGTCTCTATCGATTCGTCTTAATCGCCCGATGGTTATAGGCTAGATTTTGTTTTTATAAATTCAAAATGGAAGTCGTAAAATACAAAATGGCGGTAGGGACGAAAAAAATATTTAACGCACCCTACTGAGTGGCATATCATTGGATAGGTCTTTCAAAATGAAGACGATGTTTCATTGACTATTTTACAATCAGAAGCTCTGTTTAAATATTACACAACCTGGAAGTTGTGTAGGTAGGATCTCTAGCTTTATTACAACTCATAGACATCTATAGCCTCATCGAAACAATGTTTATAGATGGGAACTAACAATTAAACACAACTTAAAAGTCATCAATACAAGTAAATAAAAAATAAAATAGGGAGTTAATATAAAAAATAGTTTCACATTGGTGAGAAATAATTAATTAGTTCGCTTTTTACGCAGTCGGGTTTTTTGATTTTTAAATTTAATTTTTCCTTGATGTAATTCATATTTTATTTTTTTTTATTTTACTAGGGGGCTCGGCCCCCTACGAGCTACGCTCGCCAACCCCCGTCCAGACACCGCAGACTCTAAATGCACGCTAATTTGATCGGCTTTAAAAAGATTTCGAAAGATTGAATTATAATTTAAAAAACAGTGGCGATCTCCCTATAAACAAATTTCTCTTTGATTGGGGAATTTTAACGACAAATCCGCTACGGTACTACTTCATTATCCTGTCGACCCATTTCGCCAAATTATATAAATCGCCAAACTACTCGCCAAATTATACAAATTGATATAATTTTTATTTTAAATAACGAAAGAACAAATAAATTCGTACAACATTAATAAAAACACAAATAAAACGTCAAAATAAAAATAACTTGATGACGTATACGCGTGTAACAACATTTCAAAATAAGCTAATATAAAAGGAATTAAGTAAAGAGAGTCTTTGTCTCCTGGTATTTTTTAACAAAGTGAAAAGAAAGTTCTTTTAAATGAGACATTTTAAATTAATTCTCAAAATATCAAATAAATGTCTAGCGCAATTTCTAAATTTAAACTTTTTTGCACTATTATTTTGTGTTCATTTTATGTAATAACTATAATGTGACGTAAATATTACGTAATTTCTCCTAAGACTTCTAACGCATGTTAATGAATTTATTATTTTACAATATCCTTTCTCTTTTAAAATTCACGTGTATACTTTTTTGACGTAATTTTTAATAAGTTCCTGCTTTTTATACGCAATTATTTAATTCTAATTTGAAAGTTTTTTTCCTGTTTACAATAGTCACGTGTAAATAAATTTTTAATTTGAAGCAAACATTATTGCTTGCGCTTTTTATACAGTTGGCAACAGTTTAAATTAGTACAATTTTCTGAAATCTGTAAAAAATATCTCTAGAAATGCTGAAAATTTGAATTTAAAATAGAAATAAAACCTGAAAAAATGAGTCAAAATAAAAAAATTAATGCAATCTGCACTCCGGCAAATTCTAACGCATAAAATGATCTAAAAATGATTACACTGCTATGTATAGTTTTTGCTGCTATGAAACTTTTTTAGTGGAACGATTTTGTCCAACTTTAGCATTAAATAACTCTTAAAATAATTCTTCGATTTGAAAACTGTCTGCATCAGCCTGTTTATCAAACATTTCTGTATAAAACCACCGATTTTCATATTTTTGTATGCATTATTTTTGTTAATATTAACGAAGAAAGGCCTCCGGTCACAAAAAAATCAAAACCGGCGGCGGCGGTGACAGCGGTAGTTACTTTTTTTTAGAATAGAGAGATTTTTTTTTTTTTTTTTAATTTTATTTTTCCTTGGTGTAATTCATATTTTATTTTTTAAATTTAATTTTTCCTTGATGTAATTCATATTTTATTTTTTTTATTTAATTTTTCCTTGATGTAATTCATATTTTATTTTTTAAATTTAATTTTTCCTTGATGTAATTCATATTTTATTTTTTAAATTTAATTTTTCCTTGATGTAATTCATATTTTATTTTCACGCTAAATTGTGAGAAAAAAATTGTGTTTAATTAATATGTGGGATGGAGATTGCTTCCCTCATAGCATGCATGGTCACGGTGACGTCGTTGTGACGTCACTGCAAGTCACTGTGGTCACGTCACATCTGTGACCAAAATGCCACCACTCAGTGATGTCACATTGTGACTGAGATGTGAACTTCTTAGAAAACTTTAAAATATTACGAAAATTCTTCAAAACATATTATTTACTGCAAAATTATATTTTTCTAGCAGTTAAAAATTTGTGACGTCATTGTTATGTCATTGCATGTAACGTACGTCACGTCACATGTGTGACAAAAAAAACCACCATATTGTAAGTCGTAGTGCGACAAAAATATGAACTTTTAAAATCTTTGAAAATGAAGAGAAATATTTTAAACAGTATTTTAAACAGTCCCGAGTTACAGCGGCATAAGGAATGAAAATATATTAGTGTATAGCAAATGGTAAATTCTGTTACGAAAGGAAGGGGGGGGGGCATAATATATAAAGTGCACGATACAAGCATTAATAAACTAAATTTTCATGCTATATTTTATCAATTTGATATCTAAGACAGTGAAAGTATACTTTTTTCATGATTTCAATTTTATCTAGCATTGCAATTTAATATAATAATCCCTCACTGATTGTTATTATTATAAAAGTGTTTCTCGGAAAGTTTCTAGTTTGTAGGGAGGAATTTTTATTTTATTTTTTTGCGAACCAGTGGTAGTCGTAACACTTCTGTGGTTTCAAACTAAAAAATTTCTATTACAGTTAAGTCTGAAGCTTTTAATGAGCACGTAGAAAGAGTCTTCAGAGTTTAGTCATATATGCATTTCTTGCTTTATAATTTGCATTCAAATCATATTTTTTCCGTTTAGTGTTTAACTATTTTAAATAACTATTTTTTCAAAAATTCTACTTCTTTCAGACTTTTTAAATAAAATTAACATTTTCCAAAAATAAAAGAAATACACAAAATTTATGCAAAACCTATGATATAATTAATTATTCGCATTTCAAATTTGTATTTTAGAGATATGACTTAAAAAAAAAAAAGTTATTTTACAAATTGTTTTATTTTACAGAAAACGTGTGAAACAAACTTTACTTTAAAAAGAGGGAGCTTGAGGTTCATTATTACCATTAAATTGATTTTTACACATTTTAAAAATTTAAACAATGTTTTATCTAATAAACTCTAATTATGAATATTATTATTATTATTATTATTTACAAAAAAGAAACTTTACAATGCATTTTAACATAAATATTTGGGTACTGATAAAAAGAAAAGGTAAAATACATTGGAAAATTCTTCAAATAGAAAATTTTAAATAAAAACACTCTCATTGCGCATTTCAGTTCCAAATCTATTGAGCCGAAATCGTCTGCGCGAGATATAACCACAGAAAAAAAAAATAAATAAATAAATAAGGGAAAACGCGGGAAGCCAGGAAGTTGCGTCGCTGTGTAGAACATCGGCACTTCTACAATAGTTTTTTTAAGATAAGAGAATGACAGCTGCCATTTTAGAATATACGGATATTATTATAGAAACATAAACGTAAGTCTTATTTAATTTAAATATTTTATTCCTCATGTGTTATGAGTTAAATAGTTTTATGTTATATTAATAACAGACTGATCTAGAATTGCTTTCAGCTAGCAAAATTTTCTTATTCTATAAGGTGAATAAAAATATCTTAATCTGCCATCGCTTGAAAAAAAAAAAAAAAAAAAAAAAAGCTGCGCAGAGACTGATTTATGATTACATTCATTAGGGAAATTAATGAAAACATCAATTTTCAGTTACTTGAGATTGAAAATGTGTTGAGACAATGATTTGGGTGTTTTTTTTTTCGGCATCTTACTGTTTTCTAATTACTAACACTCATAGATTATATAGATATTCGATTATTATGATATTACGAAATTGTTTCAGATTAGAAATTAGCATTATACTGGGAAAATGTACTTTTACATATAGTGAAACTTTTGAAAGAGTTTTCTTTTAGTGCTAATAATATTTTAAATTATTTTTTAAAATCCTAAATTTTCATACCAATGTTTTCAGATTTACAATTTGTCAAAATTATAAAACAATAGGAATTCCTTATAACATATGGAAAGATTTTTGAGATATTGTTAAATCTAATAATGCATTTAATTCATCTATTGTAGATTGTTGTTGTTTAACAGTACAACTATAAATATTAATTATTATTTTTAGTGTTTTTCAAATTCGTATACTTATTTTTTTTAATTGTATGTAAGCATTTTTTTTTCTGTTTGTGATTTTAATCAAACATTTAATTATAGACATTTTGAATCGATTATTAAATTTTCTTCTATTATAAACTCATTTTCTACGTTTATGCTACAAGTAATTATTGGCACTAAAAAATAAAATATGATATTTAAGCACTGAAATAAAGTGTTTTTCATGCCTGATAGGAAGTTATAGATTAAACTGCTTTAGTATATATGTTTTTTAAGTTCATATAATAAAAGATACATAATAGAGGATACAAAGTTGAAAAGGGCTTATGACTTCGGTTTGTCTCTCCGTATGTACGTCTAGCAATCTGTCTGCGCTCTAACTCTCGTAAATATACTCGGATTGCCCTGAAATTTTTGGATATTATTGACGTTTACCATAGCACGGTCCCTATTTGTAATGAAGTTTGTAGCATGTTTAGTTCATTTACAAGACAGCCAGAAGTATTCCGTTACATTACGGCCTATGGGAAAAAAATCGTTTCAAATGATTTTTAAGGATTTTACGCAAGCTTTCAAAGAGAATAAAATTGATATGCATTTATGAAGCGCACTAAAATATACATTATGTTGACTATGCGATGCAAAGAATAGTTATTATTCATTTACAGGGCTAAAAAAGGAATTATATTACATAATGATATAGGGATGGAGGGAATTGTTTGCTGCGTACTTTAATTATGTTAATCTGTTTCATATATAATGAAATTGATATACGTCGCTGAGGTTTATGTACTGTAAATAATTTCATGTATAATACGAATAATACGTATATAGCATTTACAGGAACACATTATATAAAATATTTCAGATACTATATTGTATCCGAAGTACTGTACATTAGCGATGACGGCAGAAAATGCATTTTTAATTATGATATGCGCTTTTATGATTCACTATATTTATGCATAGTGTATGGCGTATATAAGTGCTATAATTCCTATACAGGGCTACACAAAAGTATTCGTAAGTGTTACCGGGTATGGGCGCAAATCGCTTAAAGGTGGTTTTTAAATGAGTTATGATTTTTTTCGCTAAACTGCATTTAATTTACTGAGAAATGTTTGTAGAATATAGATAAAATGATATACAGGGTCACGTAAAGAATTGGATACATGGCCGTCTATAAATAATAATTTCTGGAAATGTGATTTTAGCAGTTTTAAGAGTGTCTTAGTTTGAATTAAATTTTAACTAAATAGTGGCGTGTAATAAAGGTTCTAGGTAAACTACAGGGTTGTACAAAAGTATTCAAGTATGTTTCCATGTATTAGTATAAATTGCTGAAAGAGAATTTCAACCTGTTAGGCGTTTTCTTGCTAAACTAAATTATCTTATTATATAGTATATATACACTGAAAAAAATGGGTACTGAAAATTGAGTAAAAAGTACACAATTTTAAATGCGTCACATACTCAAAATTGCTCCGATCCAAATGTACTCAAAGTTGAGAAACACATGTACTAATTTTTTATTCCATGGTTGTGATCAATTATGAATGGTTATGTACTGACCCTCACTCCTCCCCCCCCCCTAAAATTAAAGTAAAAATGTACTGATATTTATTTCTCGTTCAAAGTTATTAACAAGAAACGCTTAATTCATTATTTATTAAGAAAAATACCAAAATTCGTAACAAGATACTCAAATCGAATATTTTTATGACAAGAGCAACATTTCCAAACACTTTTAAATTATTTTAAAATACTGTGCATAATTTAATATTTACATTAATAAACATCATTTATGCCGCCAAAATGAAATGAACCATTACAGGGTACAAAATAATTCGTTTGTTTCGGTTTGATAACATGTGATGTTTCAAAATAAAGAAACCATAGGTTCATTTTTGATCCAAAAATATTCAGTTCGATATGAGTACATCGGTTTACTCATTTTTGAGTGCTTGATTTTTTTTAGTGTATCAACCTACAGATCAAATACAGGGCTGTTCAAAAGAATTGGAAAACATATTTAGCTATGGATGGTAACTGCTGAAACCAGTTTTTCAAATGTTTTATGCGTTTTCTAAAATGTTTACTTAGTTATCTTATTTTACATTATTTCCCTAAATTACGATATCTTGTTAAAGCATTCAGGAAGTGTTGGAAAGTATTTTATAATCTATGCTTAACGCATGATTTTTCTTACTTGTTTTTTCTATTTCTGAGATCAGTCTTTTCCTATAAAACATACCAAATCTATTTAGCTCATATTCACAAAATACAATGTACGCGGGAATAAAAAATTTAAATAAATATGGCTTATCATACTGTTATATAAATAATAGTTATATTAATATCCGTTAGACTCCATGTTCGTATTTAATAAAACAATAAAAAATCACAACACATTAAAAAATTACCCAGTCTAAATATCAAGCTTGAACTCAATATCAAGTTTAGAACTTAATAAAAAAATATGTCAGTTGATAAGCATTGTTTTATTAAGTGGAGAAATTGAAAATGTTTTAGAAGAAAAGTGCTCCAAAATAGCGATATTTTGCTCAAAAGTACGGTAAAAAATAAAATTTTATATTTACAACAAAAGTTTACTTTAAAATTCATCGCAATATTAATATTTAGACATTTTTCCAGAGAGAAAGATTCGCTTTATATACAATATTTCAAATGAAAATCAAATTTCAAATTAATTGCTTAAAAGGCGCAAAGGCCAACATAGTTAAAAAGAGTCCATGCCGGGACTCGAAACCGGGCCGTCAGTATAGCACACTGACATTCTACCGACTAAACCACATGGAACGACACCCAGCCTGTAAAATTTCTTACTATTACATGTTGGCAAGGCTACAAACGCAGCACAAGATGGAATATTTATCTTGAGCCACTGACATGGGGTAAACACGAAACTTAATTAAATCCAGCATCGATTGAAACTATATTAATACTTGGAAATTTTTCCAGGAAGAAACATTCGCCTTGCATACAATATTTCAAATTAAAATTGCCTTTTAAGCAATTAATTTGAAATTTGATTTTCATTTGAAATATTGTATGCAAGGCGATTGGTTCTCTCTGGAAAAATTTCCAAGTATTAATATAGTTTCAATCGATGCTGGATTTAAGTTTCGTGTTTGCCCCATGTCGGTGGTTCACGATAAATATTCCATCTTGTGCTGCGTTTGTAGCCTTGCCAACATGTAATAGTGAGAAAATTTCCAGGCTGGGTATCGTTCCATGTGGTTTAGTCCGTAGAATGTCAGTGCGCTATACTGATGGCCCGGGTTCGAGACCCAGCATGGAATCTTTTTCACTATGTTCGCCTTTGTGCCTTTTAAGCAATTAATTTCAAAATTTGATTTTCATTTGAAATCGTCACAGTGTTTATGACAAGTTCGTCACAAATGACACATATTTCACAAATTGGTCACAGTGTGACGTCAAAGCATTGTCGCTTTCGTCACAGGTTCGTCACAAAGTTAATGCCAAAATAGTCACAAATGACACACTTTTCACAAATTTGTCACGCCGTGACTTCACAGAGTGGTCACAATGTGACGTCACAAACGACCTCTAAAACGGCCATAACGACCTCGCATTCTAGTCACTATGACGTCACATCGACGTCACGTGACGTCACATCGACGGTCACAAAATCACAGTGTGACTTCACAACGACGTCGCCGTGACGTCACCATGCCTTACGGGTTATTTATGAGGCAGGTTTGTGAATTAAGATTATTAGCCCCTGGTATGCTATTTCTTTCTCCCAGCTAATAAAATGTCGTCTCCAAAAAAGAACGTTACTATACGTTGTATAAGCCAGCTGTAAAACAAAGCAGATGTATCATTGTACGGAATAATCTCTACTTCAATTTTTTAAACTTCTAAGCATCGCACATTTTCAATTTTTATACCGTCGTATTGGAAAAAAAAAAGTACTTTTAAATACAATTTGTTTGAAAACTGCATATCAATTTATTTTTGAGATATTAATTTTTTGTAGTTTTTAGCATCATTTCTTTAATTTTGGCAACTCAAGTACCCCAGTAGAAAGTAAAGGGGAAAAATATTTGGAAAATAGTAATTATATATTTTTGTTGCCATTTTCCCATAACAACTGGGAAAAAAGGTATTAAAATGCGTGCTATGTTAAAAAAAAAATACATAGATCAATGATTTCTGATAAACCATGGATCTATTATAAACCAAATTTAATTTTAAGTATCTATATTAATATTACAAACAAATGAAGGCATATGAATCATTAGATAGCCGATTTTTTTGTCGAGTTTCTTGAATGACATCTCTTTTTTTGGATTTGTGTATTATATTCAGCGATAGAGACGTCCTATGCGTACTTTAGTATAGATGTTGTTTAAGATTGGATTGTAAATGACGAATTCTTCAGCGGATGCGGATGACGTCATTTTATATAAAATAAAAGCGAGTGTTTCAAGTCTTAAAACTAAAATATGTTTTGTACTACCTATATTTACATACATGTATATTTTTTTTTTCATCGGGGGCGACACTAAATTCTGAAAAAGCAGAATTCGTGTTATCTAGTATTTAAACTTTGAGTATTAAATTGAATATAGTATGATACAAGTTACGCTGCATCCTTCGGCAGCGATTTAATTTTTATTTACATGTTACTTATTTAACAGCGTACAGAATAATAATAATAAAGTTCATAGAGCAGGGGCGCCATTTCAGAACTTTCTTGGGGGGGGGGGGGGTGAGATTTTTTGAGGGTATATAGCTAAGAGTAGGATCCGGGCGTCTACCCTCCCCCCCCCCCCCCCGAACGAGAAACGTAAACTGAATCATCCTTACAAAAACAGTAAAAACTTTGAATACGGAAACTTAAGAACAATTGAAAAATTTCGTTTTAAACAGGGTTACGTAAGATAAAATTTCGATATATTGAATATGAAAAATCTTCTTTTTAGACAGGATTCTATTATAGGTTCCATTTTTATAGGTATCCTCAAAGTCTGTTAAACCATCCACACTATACTATAGCTCTAAAAAGATATGTATTACAGTAAAACTTGTGGAAACGAAGCCTGTCTATAACAGAATTCTTTCTCAAAGGGGGGAAAATCAAATTTCGGTGTTAAAACATCATACACTTATACTTGCTAAGATAGAGACCCGTCTAAATTGGAGCTTTTTTCTAGTTCCGTTCGACTTCTTTTTTTCAGGTTTTACTACAGGGGCGCCATTTCAATTTCAAGAGTTTCCTGGCGTAGGACAAGGAAAATTTTTCTTTGAGGAACAGGGAACGTGCAGAGTTGCACAACGTGCAAAACTGCATAAATCTTACAGAAAATGAAGAAATCCCGCAAAATAAAAAAAGCTCTGCGTGATTTTGTCTCCTTAACTTCTTTCACGGGCATGTCAATATTCTGCAATTTTTTAAAATTTTCGTGAATGTCCACGATTTTTTTTTTCGAATTCCGCAAAATCAATTCGTCAATGGGTCACAGAAAAAATCGCGAATTTTGCAAATTTTGAAAAAAAAAAAAAAAAAAATCTCAAATCACCGAGGAAAAAATCGTTAGTTTTTCTAAACGACTGTGTAAAATATTGCTAATTTTATCAGAGATCGCGAAAAGAAATGCAGATTTCGTCAAATGATTGTACAAACTGAAATCTCGAATTTTGTAAAAGGATTGAGAAAAAAATTGCGAATTTCACCAAAAGATTGCTCAAAAAATCACGAAAATATAGTCAAATAATCGAGGGGAATTTCGTCAAACGATCGTGAAATCAGATACAAAATTTCGTGTAACTCCCGCGCAAAAAATTACAAATATTATTAAACGGTGGTAAAAAAAAAAAAAAAAAAAAAAAAAAAAAAAAAAAATCACGAATTTCAACAAATGATCGTGAAAAATAATTGCGAATTTTGTCAAAAGATCGCAGAAACAAATATAGAGTTTCGACAGTTGGTCGCGGAAAAATATTGTGAATTTCGACAAATGGTCGCGAGAAAAAAAATCAATTTCGGTAACGGTTGCAGATAAAAATCGTGAATTCCGTGAAACGGTAGCGGAAAAAAATCGCAAATTTCGTCAGATGATCGCGGAAAATAAATCATGAAATTCAATCAGTCATGAGATAATCAGCCTACGAACGTCATGAATAGTTCACGAAATTTGTAACTTTTGTGAACTATAGCGATAAGAAAATTTTCCTTAGTGATTTTCTGCAAGTAACGGTAATGTAAAGCGTTAATTGTTTCGGATTGCGTTTTCACTATTTTGAGGTGGGTTTGTGTTAATACTATTTTTCAACGAAATCCTGAATATTTTTCAGATGAAAAAGCTACGTATTTGAAAATTTATGAATATTATATATATATCTTAATTTGTCTACATAAAAGGTAAAGCTTTTATATTAAAGATATAATTGTAGACTTCTTTTACAATAATTGAATTCAAATATGGAGTAATTTTCTTTCATTTTGAGTCGGGTTGCCTTTCAATGGAAATATTTTTAGCGGTTTTCGTATTTATATGAAATTACAGTCCTGCGTCAGGATAGGTTGACGTATTTTCTTCGTTGCCACCGAGGTACACTAAGTTTTTCAGATTGTGCTTTATCTCTTTCGGTCGGAGTAAGGATGACCTGGTTTTTAACAAGGAAAAACTGAATATTTTTCAAATGAAAAACTATAGATCTGACTATTAATGGTGGCCCATAGTAATAACCCATGTGTTCATTTCTGTACATAAGGGATAAAATTATTGACTACTTTATTATAAACGTGTTAAAATATGGAGTAATTTTCTTTTACTTTTTAATTTTGTAGAAGTTTGTCGGTTTTTGGGTTGAAGAAATTGTTTTGTCGGGTGCGCGCAGACTCCATTCCTAGGCGTTAAAGAATTTTGAGAGTGTAAATAATTGAATAATTTGATAACATTGCAATGATTGCAGTAAATATAAATGTGACACTAATAATCCAAAAAAGTAAAAAAAATTGGATTATTAAGAGCTTGAATTATGCTCGCCCTCCCCCCCCCCCCCCACACACACACAAAACTATCTGAAAAAACTCTACCCCTGAATTTCTAGCTGTGATCAAGTTGTACACAGCTGAGAAGCAATTGATAAAAGAAAATGTCTCTCATGTGTTTTTAAAATTAGCCAAAGTACGATATATGTCTCACCTTAAGAAAGTTCGAATAGGAATTTTTTTAAATAATTATTAATTTCTATGCATAAAGCATCTATTTAACGCATATGTTTTTATTGCAATCAAATCTGATAAATTATTTTAGCGTTTGAGCAATTTTTTAATATTTGTTTGAGTCTGACAATTGATGGTTGATAAATTTTCTGAAAAATCAAATTCCTTGGGGGGGACGGCACTATTGCCCCTCCCAGCCCCCCTCAAATGGCGCCCCTGTCATAGAGTTTTTTTAGTTCTTTACATTAATCACATGATATCTGTTGCATCATGCGTGAGAGAAATAACAGTCTGGTTTAATATATGATTAATTATTGTTCATTTCGGATAAATACAATTTAGATGTTTCAACACTTTGATGATTATTGTTTGATTTATAGTCTACTTTTATATGGATAAGAATTCACAAATTTTATTGTTCGTAATCATTAATGTCTCAATTTTCTGTTTTTGTGATTTATTACTGATCTGAGGATTGTTATATATATTTTCATCATTATTATATCCGCCATCAAAATCATTTCCGTTTTCGTCTGAAACCGAATTATGAAAATGAAAGCAGAATTTTGCGCCCTTCCACACTGCTATCAAGGCAGAAACGGAACAAGTGCATGTTTCTTATCAGGTAAACAGTAGTAGACGTTTCTCTCTCTCTCTAAATTCCTCTCATGCAGACTTGAAGTAATTTTAAGCGATATTGGATAGTTTTATAATCATTTGATTATGAATCGAAAAGGCTATACTTTAATCTACGATGTAAAGTTGAAAGGAAATGAGTGAGTCAATAATTTTACGGTACTTACCTATTATAAAGGGCAGATACAACTGTGCATGTCACCAACTATACTAATTACAGTAATTTTTTTTTCCTGCTTGCCAATTAGTAAATCAGTACGTTTTATCCCTTGCTAAAGGCTATTGCAGAAATCTTCCTGCAGAAAAAAAAAATTGTCACCTTAAATCCTTTAATCACTTAGAGTAATTAATTATACCTATGCTAAAATACCATAATAAATTACTGATTCGTATTACAGATATTTGTATTACACTAGTATAATTTACTGCCATAAACTGAGCAACCTGGTGATATGCATTTAGAAAATGTGTACTAAATTAATGTTATATTACTTACCATTCATTAATTTTACTGTTTTGAGCATGAATATCTACAATAAACAAGATATGGCAATTGTCGACCATTTTTGGCTATCTATCTCCTGGCCTGTATTATATATAAGTAGCAATTTTACTATTGATTTATATGTCCTTGCTGAAAAATCAAATTGTAGTAATCTATATGCTGAATTTAACCATGAACATATATTTAGTTGTTTGTGTTATTGACAAGATTTTACATGGAAAGTTACGTCATCATCTTTAGCTTACATTGCAAAGTGTAAAGCGGATCTGATTTCTGTTTTATGCACCCAAGGGGATGCCAATGCAATGTACCATCCCTAAACCCTTGTTGTTCCTTTCAGGGTCTAAAAACAAAACCCAATTTATCCAATTTTGATCAGGGTTTTGCTAAGGTTAGTTTCTTACAGGTAAAAACTGTTTCTTTCTTTTTTTTTTTTCTTTTTTTTTTTTTTTTTTTTTTTTTTTCCTTAGGATATGAATAAAACTGGTAACTAAACCTGTGCTGTATGATCCATGAAGGATGAGAGCCTACAGTGCCCAACTCTGTTTATTTGACTCTGTGCCCGAGGTGCTATGTAGCATGTGCCCCGGCCAGGTGGTCAACCCAACGCGAGACCCTCGGTGTTTAGTTCCCAAGCAAGCTTCGTACTCATTTTATCGACCCTGAAGGGATGAAAGGTTCAGTAAACCTTGCCCAGCCGGGATCTGAACAACTATTAGTTTATAATAATGTGTGTTTGTGTGTGTATACATACATAAATATACATTAAATATGTTTAAGACTTTATTTACTAACCAATTTTTTTTTTTACAAATCATCACTCATTTTCTTGGCTGTTCTTAGTTGAAGTTTCTTTGAAAATCCCTGTAACATTCTCATGTGTAAGCATTTTATTATTACAGGACATACTGTTATAATGAAACTGTTACATAATTTAATTCTTCAAGCGCATGTTATGTTATATTTTTTCACTAAAAAGTGGGTGTCCCTGGTTTTTGAAACCTCTGTTACCAGATATAATTTGTTGTTTGTTTTTTCTTGTCAAAAAAGTGTATCACAAGGCACAAATGAAATTTATAAGTGAACAGTTTGTCACATTAGTCATTTGGGAATATTCATTATGTATATCAGAAATGGACTGATATAAATTTTTCTCGGGAGTGTTTTCTCTCGCTGTAACTTCTTTTACCAATTATTCATCACCTCTATGCTGTATTTTAGAATACTAGCTACAAATAAAATCTGTTCAGGTTTGGTACATGTATGAAATAATTAGACTGATGCAGTGGCGTCGGCGTGTGTGTGTGTGTGGGGGGGGGGGGGGGGGGGGTGTTATGGGAGGGGAGTCCCCTCCCCCCTCCAATATTTGTGAACTTGGGAAATTTGAGCTTACAAGGAGAGGGCCAACCTTGTTAATCACAGATTTTGATTATTTTAATATATGTTGTAGTGTAGCGACCCCATAGTCTCAGGTTCAACGGATTTTATCCAACGCTCCTTAGTTCTTAAGAAACCGCGTGTTTTATAGTAGTACACAACTTAAATACTTACTTTGTAGCTAGAAGGACAGGTTGGTCGGAGCTGAGTTGGCATGGCTTTTGCCGACTAATTCGCGGGCCCGGGTTCGATGCAGGGACGCGCTACATTTGTTTTTCTCATTTTTTGTTTTATAAATGTATTTGTAAGTATAACTTAATAATCTGATTGCCAATTAAAATTTATAATATTGTATATCAATTATAATTTTAACCTATTTAATTTTTTACTTTTAACTAAATAGTTGTATAAAACATCATAAAACTGTTAATTTTTTTTAAATCACTTTTAAAATGTATTTCATATATTCTTTATCAATGCAATGATATTGACCAATTCTGTCAATTCGTGATTTTAAAGAAACACCATTTACGCATTGCTTTAACAAAGGAAGTCAATGCGATAATACTATTATTCTGTTTTTAAAATAACAAGCATAATTATATTAAAAATTAGCATCAGAATTAATTTATAACCGATTTTTTGCATATTAAAGATTTTTAAATTTGTAATACGTATGCTTGCACTTTCAATTATTTTGCTTTCCTTTTTATCTTCATTCTGCTTTTATTTCTATTTAATTTGAATATTCTTTTATTTTATCATAACGAGATGGCGCCACAACAGATTTGTCACGATTTTGGAATTTTCATCATTCAATAATAGATCCAATTTCTTTTTAAACCTCTTTAAAGGAGGAGAAATAATAGTTTAAAAATAAAAAATGATAAATTTAAGTTTGTTAACATTATGATTAATGTATGATATTAAAATTTTTAATTTAAATTATTAAATCATAATTACAAGTATATTTATAAAACAAAAAATAAGTAAAACAAATGTAGCGCGTTCGGATACCGAACCTGGGCCCGCAGATCAGCCAGCAAACGCCGTACCAATTGAGCTACGACCTACCTGCCCTTTTTGTTAAAAAGTAAGTATTTAAGTTGTGTACTACTGTTAGACCCCCCCGGTTTCCCAAGCACTAAGGAGCGTTGGATAAAATCCGTTGAACCTGAGACTAAGGGATCTCTACCCTACAACATTTAAAATAATCAAAATCTGTGATTAACAAGGTTGGCCCTCTCCTTGTTAGAGTTGGGAAATTCTAGATTTTTGAAAGACTTTTCTTTAAAAAAAAAAATAATGGCAAAATAAATATGAATTTTGTATTGTTTTGAGGACTTGTTTTCTGAGGTAAACAAGTTAAATAATCAAATGAAATACAAAAGGAAAGCAGCCAGACTCTGTCATTGTTTCTCTGTTCTATGAAAATATCATACATCAACCAGACCTTATGTTGTCTACTACTGTCCATGAAGAGCTGACTCTGATCCATATCCTTTATTTCCTCCAAAACTTTGCTCCTTATTCAACAATTTCAAAATGATGTCATTGATTCTTAGGCATTATTTTCATATGAAAAGCGGTAATGTTTCGTACACAATAGAAGACAAAGAATTCACAAACCATAAACTAATGCTAGTTGACAAAAAGAAAAAGAAAATGGTCATTTCACGTTAGATCTCTAAAAATAAAAATCAAATAAACGTTCCAATAACAAAATATCCTGCTGTCACAAGCGAAAATCGGACAACAAATTATTGTGTCTTTCGATTAGCGCTATAGCAATAGGTCGTTGTCAGAGCGGTTATTCTAGGTCCTTAGTCGTTGCCATCAATGCCAGACATAAATCTGCAAATATCACAAATTTTCTTTAAAAATAGCATTCTATTCTAATACTAGAAAATGAAATCCAACGTCTCTTGTCCCTTCATTTTGATCTCAAATAGCACTAAAGTAAGTTGAAATGGAATAACTAATTTTTGAGAAGTTTTTTTTTTTTCTTTCAGTTCAATAAGCAAAATTTTGAGTTTCAGAAAGAATGACACCGAGCTTCCTTAACCATTCATTTTGCAAATGTTTATATTATCTTTGGATCTTTATTTTCATGCCGAATTATTCCAAGATAGGAAAATAGAAATTAATCTAGTTTTGGTTAGAATTATCTAAGTGATATAGGTGTATTTAAACTTTTAATAAACGAAGCAATAATTAGAATTTTTATGCTTTTAATTTCCATATTTTTCGTTGCAAAAGAATTTTTTTATGCATAACTACCATTATCATACATCGTAGCTGCCGCTGCCAAGTTTTACGCTTTTTTCCTATCATAATGTTTTAACAGATAAATTAGTTTTATTTAATGATCGAAAATATAGTATTAAGTAAGGTAAAGTTTTCTGATTAAAAATAGTGGTAGGAAGAAGCGTAAAAATTGGCAGCTGTGATACATACATTGCACATATCATTTGAGTGGGAAATTAAAGTAGTTTGTTTCAAGTTGGGAAATTTTTGAATTACCCCCCCCCCCTCCCCCCAAAAAAAAATATCTGTCGCTACGCCCCTGGACTGATGGGTAAATCAAAAGAAGTGTATTCTCAGAATATATTTTTTTATCTTTCTGAATGTAACCTCTATTATCATTTTTCAAGATTCTTATTAAATAAAAACCCATATTCTTCAAAATTAGCTATTAATTCATTTAATTAAGAAAAAATTTGGTGTAGAAATATAGTATATATTATAAACAACATTTCTAATGTATGAGAACAAAATCACTGAATTAAGTTGGTAACCTCTGTTATGAAGAAGTAATTAAGTTCTGAAAATTTTGTATATTGTTTATTATGTAATCTATAAATTGATTGAAAAACTCAATAAGGGGCCAAACCATCTCAAAATGTCATTTTTGGTACGCGAAAAGAACCGTTCGCTAATGCTATTCCTATGGAAGAAATTTATAAAGATATCTCCGTCACATTTCAATATTTTTAGATGATTTTTTTTTGCAGCGGCTAGCTGAGGTCGATCTGTAAAAAGGCCGTTTTTTATTTTTTCTGTTTTCATTGGTTTTTTTTTTTCAAGAAGATGCTTTTATTTTAGGAACCGGTTCTGAAGTGTCCTGATTAAAAATACCCGTAAACAAAATTGAAAAAGTAGAAAACGGCCTGCATACAAATCGACCTCAGATAGCCACTGAAAAAAAAAAAAAAAAAAAAAAAAAAAAAAAAACCATCTAAAAATATTGAAATGTGACCAAGATATCTTTATAAATTTCTTCCACAGGAATAAATAGCATCGAACGGGTCTTTTCGCGTAACTAGGCTCTAATATGAAGCATTGGCTACAAGGGATGTTCTGTAGCAACTAGCAACTTTGCTACAAGTACAACTTTTAAACTCAGTGGTAAATTGAATATTGCTTGTCTGCTTGTTCTTATAAATATGATAAAAGTAACTTTTTGACTGGTAACAGAGATTGCAAATTTTCATACCTTACCTTTTAACAGGTTTGCTCTGTCAGTGGTCACCTTATGGCCACCTTATCAGGGGTCTGCCCAGACTTTTCTCACAGGCTCCTGTTTTTGTGAAATTGTGAAGTTTTTCTTATATTTATGAAAATTCTAATCATAATTTTGTGAATTTAAAATTATCGATATTTTCAGGTTCTATCCTTCATATATAAAACAGCTAAGCAATATGTTCTTTGATATGAGTTCAGCTGTTTTGTTACAGGTCAGATATTTTATTTTAAAATGATTAAATTTGTACAAAGTTCAATTTGAATGGAAAAATTCTGTGAAAGATGTATTTAAGATACAAATTATTTTGTGAAGGGTTCTGTTTTTGGATAAAAATTTTGTGAAGGGTCCTGTTTTAAGATAAATTTTTTTGTGAAGAGTCCTTTAAAAGACCTAAAATTTTTCTAAACATGCTTATGGCCACTTTCCTACAAGGAGAGAATAAAATTTTGTTGCAATTCATCAAGCTTTCTACTGTTTCTGGCTGCAATAAGTTTATATTAACATATTTAATTGGGCTATTCAATTTTAGTTTAATGCTAATAGAAATTTAAACAAAAATTTACTGTTTAGTATACTTTTAAATAAAAAGGTGGCCACTAGTTTAAAGGAAATGGCCACTTATAAAACTGATACCACTGGCCAGTAATGAAATTTTTACAGTTCTGTCCTTTAACTATAAATGTTTGTTATTAATTGGAAATTAAATTAGGGTTTTGGCTAAAAACTGCTGCCATTCTTACATCTCTTAATTTTTTTGCATTAATATAATTTCTTAAAAAGAGTTATTTCACTGATAACGTTTTAATTTTTAAATATATCTGAATTGCAAGTCAGATTTAGCCTTTAATATTTCATTAGCCTGTCACAGCATCTTTACTTAAAAAGAAAAAATATATATTAACGTGAAATTTAACAAATGTTTTCAGCATTTATAATGTTAGTTTCAAGCAAAATTCTTTCTATTCAAAAAATAAAAAAACTTTTTTTACTTAATGAAGACAGGCAATGTAACATGCATTAATTTATTTAAAATCTGTATTCTTTTCTGCTTTTTAATGACTGGTCTCATTTGGGATATTTAGATAATGGCCTAATTTAGTTGAAAAAAAGATCATGTTTGGAAGACCATTCAAGAAATTTGTTCAAGAAATCGACTTCAAGGAGATTGAACTACTTGAGGTAAACAGTTTTCTTTTCGTTTGATTTATTATATATTTTTCACCGTGCATGACAAATTACTATAGAAAAGGGATGTCTTTCATCTATTTCTGTGGTTTCTGATTTCTTTATGCTAGATAATTATGAAAAACTATATTAAATAGTCAAGAGTTGGTAATTTTTCCAACTGAATGAAACACAGGGCCTTTCTGGCTTAAATTGACGATGTTCGTTTAACCAAGTTACCTGGACGACATCCTGCCTGACACAATTCACTTAGGTGGTAAAGCATAATTTAAGGCAGTAAGATAATGCGTTTGATTCTTGGCCTGGGTACTTTTTCATTCAGTTGAAAAATTTATAATTTGTATGATTTCTTTACCAATCAGTATGATTGTGTTAAAATAATGATGTGTAAAACCATATTAAATAGTTCAGTGATTAAAAATAACTCAATCATAAAATTGTCGATTAGTTAACTTGAATATGAGAGTGAGTTTAAAAAAAAAAAAAAAAATACATGTCATTTTTTAACAAGTCGATTATAATAAAAAGAAAAATCTGTATAAAAGGGCCATTCTCCTGTTATGCACAGGACATTTGCAGACATTTAAGGTATTAGAAAATAGTAAAATAAGGTGTGTATGAATTTATTTTTGCAGTTGAATTCAGCAGCAGAGCTGAATCTCAAATTTTAGGTAGAAAAATAAACAATAGTTACACTTTAAATACTTAAAAAATGATTTAATTTGCTCGTTATGTACGGAACTCAGAAAAAAAATGTCCATCTTGACTTCTATATATCATAAACTCTGTGAAGTTAGAACTTGTATATTGCCATGATATTTTTTTTCTAAGAGCTAAGTTGTAACTCTAACCAATTATGCTAAATTTTTGCCAAAATGTATTATTCAATAAAATTAAAAATTATTTAATTTGTGTTATGCATGGGACATGTCTGAATTTTGATCCATCTCAGCTGAAGGAAATAAAAAATTATGATGGTAATTATACTCCTAATGAAATAAAAATTGCTATAGATAATAGTATACAATTTAAATCTGGAAAAATGATGGAAAAATCAAATTAAGAAAATGCCATTTAGTTACATATCTGAAAGAAGCATATTCTATTTTTAAAGAGGAAAATCCAAACTGAATCATTAGCTTTTCAACATTTTGCAAGTTACGACCAGAAAATGTTTTAGGTAGCTTTCTTTACAAAAAAGCTACCTATTGCAGCCGTTCGGAGGAAAGCGATTTCAAAAAATTTTGGTATATTTTCATCGATCATGACCCCCAGACCCCGAAACCACCCTCCGTTCAAAATTGATATATATATATATATATATATATATATATATATATATATATATATCTGACCTATGTCACACTGTAACTCCCGTAATTATGAACCGATTTCGATGTAATTCGGTGTGTACATAGTACATACCAATGTCTCGACCGAGTTCGTTGGCCAGCTTCATCCGCCGTTTTGTTTCAAAATGGCGGCCATTTAAAAATTTTAAAAAAATTTAAAACTTGAAATGTGGTACCAAAAAATTAAAAATGGAAAAATATTTTTCTCTTATGTATTTGACCTTTATACAAAGATTCCGGAGCAGTTTTTGTTTCGTCTATATCTTAAAAAGTGGCTGAGTTATAGCATTTTGAATTTCTAGCGTGGCTGACATTTTGAAACGTCCTGAATTTTGTCACGCGATAAAAGGCGTATTTATGAACCGATTTGGATGTAATTCGGTGTGTACATAGTACATATCAATCTCTCGACCGAGTTCGTTGGCCAGCTTCATCCGCCATTTTGTTTCAAAATGGCGGCCATTTAAAATTTTTTTAAAAATTTAAAATTTGAAATGTGGTACCAAAAAATTGAAAATGGAAAAATATTTTTTTCTTATGTATTTGACCTTTATACAAAGATTTCGGAGCAGTTTTTGTTTCGTCTATATCTTAAAAAATGGCTGAGTTATAGCATTTTGAATTTCTAGCGTGGCTGACATTTTGAAACGTCCTGAATTTTGTCACGCGATAAAAGGCGTATTTATGAACCGATTTGGATGTAACTTCGTTCATACATAGTACATACCAATGTCTCGACCGGGTTCGTTGGCCAGCTTCACCCGCCATCTTGTTTAAAAATGGCGGCCATTTAAATTTTTAAGAAAAATTTAAATTTGAAATGTGGTACCAAAAATTGAAAATTGAAAAAATATTTTCTTCTTATGTGTTTGACCTTGATAAAAAGATTCGGGAGCAGTTTTTGTTTCGTCTATATCTTAAGAAATGGCTGAGTTATAGCATTTTGAATTTCTAGCGTGGCTGACATTTTGAAACGTCCTGATATTTCTCACGTAATAACAGGCGTATTTATGAACCGACTTGGATGTACCTTGGTGTGTACATAGTACATACAAATATCTCGACCGAGTTCGTTGGCCAGCTTCATCCACCATCTTGTTTCAAAATGGCGGCCATTAAAAAAATAAAAAAAAAAAAAATTTAAATGAGATACCAAAAAATTGGAAAATGAAAAAGATTTTTTTTGTATGTGTTTGACCTTAATACAAAGATTCCGGAACATCTTTTCTTTCGTCTATATCTAAAAAAAAAATGGCTGAGTAATAGCATTTTGAATTTCTCTTGTGGCTGACATTTTAAAACGACCTGATTTTTGTCACGCGATAACAGGCGTATTTATGAACCTATTTGGATGTAACTTGGTCTGTACATAGTACATACCAATGTCTCGACCGAGTTCGTTGGCCAGCTTCATTCGCCATCTTGTTTCAAAAGGGTTGCCATTTAAAAAAATTAAATTTAAAATTCAAAATGAGGTATTAAAAAATTGGAAAATGAAAAAGATTTTTTTTATGTGTTTGGCCTTGATACAAAGATTCCGGAGCAGTTTTTGTTTCTGAAAATTTGTTCTTTTGTTGATATCTTAAAAAATGGTTGATTTATAGCACTTTGAATTTCTAGCATGGCTAACATTTTGAAACGATCTTGTATTTGTCACGCGATAACACACGTATTCGCCAATTTCGATGTAAGAAGGCATGTGGATAGTATACATCAACACCTCGACCAAGTTCGCTGGCCAGATTCATCAGCCATCTTGTTTCAAAATGGCGGCCATTAAATTAAAAAATATATATATATTTAAAGTGAGGTGGAAAAAAATTAGAAATTGAAAAAGGTTTCTTTCTTAAGTATTTGATCTTGATATAAGGATTCAGGAGCATTTTTTGTTTGTCTTTACCTTAAAAAATGGCTCAGATATAGCAGTTTCAATTTCTATTGTGGGTGACATTTTGAAAAATCTGATTTTTTGCATGCGACAGCACTCCTATATATTAACCGATTCCGATGTGAGTGAGCATGTGCACAGCAATTACTAAGGTCTCGACCAAGTTCACTGCTTAGCCTCATCCACCATGTTGTCTTAAAATGACAGGCACTTTAAGAAATTGCCGAATTTGTCAGCCAAATATAAGTTACTTTAAAGAAAAGCAGCTTGGATAAAGCTGACTAATTTCGCGAAATTCTCATTCATAATATTGATAAAAATTAGTATTGAATCTCCTATATTCGGTTTCCACTAAATTGAGCTTCGTGTGTTTGCATGATATAAGTTGGCTTTTTTTAAATAAGGATTATGAAAGCTACCTCTTCCTCCCGGCACTGGCCGGAAGGACTTTTTCATATGCGCCGGGCAGCAGAAGATCAGTGCAAATGCATGATATGTGAAAACACACACTTGAACTTTATTTTACAAACAGCATCATTTAACAACAGATTCTTTGGTTCTAGTTTTGTGCTGGAAATAGAAAACTAAAAAGGTATTTCTGAAAAGTCCTATCTCAACATATCTTTAGCAGAGGAGATAGCAAAAAGGTCTGGACTATCAAAAGTATTATTAACATTTCTTTAGAATCTAAATTTTGTGCATAAAATATTGTTGCATATAACTATGTACGCCTTACTGTTAGAATTGGTTGTACTTTGCAAAAGAAAAAGTTGAAAAGCATGATAATAAAATTACTTGATCTGGATGATTTTATTTAGTCTCATGTAAAACAAAAATGTCATATAAAAGGCACTAAATTTTGTTGTCATATTTTGGAATCAGAGTTTTAAAAAATTAAGAAATTTATAGCAAACTGAGCTTGCCTTAAGTAAAAAGCTTAAAGTATGCATTTAAATGCAATTTTATGGATTTATATCCTTTAATGATTAAAATCCTTAAGATATGCAATTACGTATAATTCACTGTCTAACTACAGTCAAACTCAGCACAAGAAACCTGTGAATTGTAAAAGTTCTCATATTAGAACCATTATTTAGAATATCCATGAAAATACTAAACATTTTGAAAACACACACGTAATTAAACTGCTTATTACTATCAATTGCTCTAATTATCTCAATGCTAAAATTAACTTAATATCATGAAGCTAACATAAAATATCCAGTCTTATCTTTGTATCATTTTCTTTAGATGAATCTTTTCTAACTACAGTCAAACTCAGTTAGTAATAGAAGCGTGGTAATTGTAAAAGACCTCATATTAACCATTACTTGTAATATCCACGAAAATACTAAAAATTTTCAAACACACGTTATTAAACTAATTACCCGCCTGCTTAGAAGATCCGTTTAAATATTACACAACCTGGAAGTTGTATAGGTAGGATCTCTAGCTTTACCGTATCTCTAACCTTCATAGACATCTATAGGCCTCATCAAAAGAGTGTTTATAGATAGGTTGGTTGGTTGAATGATGTTTAATGGCACAAAATCATTTATAGATAGGAACTAACAATTAAACACAACTTAAAAGTCATCAATACAAGTAAATAAATAAAAAAATAGGTAAGTAATGTAAAAAATAGTTTCACATTGGTGAGAAATAATTAATTAGTTCGCTTTTTACGCAGTCGAATTTTTTGATTTTTTAAATTTAATTTTTATTTGTTACTACTATGAATTCTCTAATTATCTCAATACTAAAATTAACTTAATGTCATAAAGTTAACGTACATATTCAGCCTTACCTTTGTGAGTATCATTTTCTTTAGATGGATCTTTTCTTTAGACAAAATCAGGGCTCGAAATGTACCAGAGCAAACCGGAACGATATCCCGGTTCGTGAAATTATGATAAATATTGTTCCGGTTCTTGAAATTATGATAAATATTGTTCCGGTTCGTGAAATTAAATATTGTTCCGGTTCGTAAAATTATGGTAAATATTGCTTCAGTTCGTGAAATTATGGTAAATATCATTCCTGTTCGTGCAGTAATTAAAACGTATCATTACAATGTTATATATGAGGACGCGAGGTTTAAAACTCGCCTTATCCAGAAAATCAAATGGTGGGAAATCGCGAAAAACCTCTGACTGCGTCCATTGTAAACTAAGATTTTACAAGAATTTTGGACAAGACGACTTTTGAAACTTACGTACTCATATATAGCTTGTTGTGTTGTCTGTAACTTTTTATTATTATTATTTAGAATCTTGAATGCAGTACTTAAATTGTTTTTGTATGATTAGATAAATTTGTCTATACTTTAAAAAGAAAAAAAAATTACTCAACAGTAATTTTGAATAGTGTTCCGTTTCGTGGATTTTTCCATTTCGAGCCCTGGACAAAATAGTACTGAAGTCAAGGGACATACAATATCTGTACAAAACATCTAGTCATTTCAATGTGATTTTCAGGGAAAAGTACGTACACAGAATTTCAATCGGAAGCACACACATGTAAGAAAATGCAAAGGAATATCCTGAGGTCTAGAAAGAATGAAAGATAGAAGATAAGGACGTTTTAAATAGCACTCCCCTTTGTAAGATTTACAACTGAGTAAGGACATACAATAATGCAACTGATACTCCCTTTTTTCTTGGAAAGTGTGGCTAGCATTGCAATAGTCACTGCAGTTTTCGAGCTATTGATTTCACATATCCCTTTTCACTTTTAAAGAGTAATAAGAGATATGTAAAAGCTAGTAAATATGACCTGGAGTTCGGATTGAAATAAATAAATAAAAAAGGATATTTTCTTCTAATTTCCTTTTTTTCCATGGTTCAGTTGTAAATCTTACAGAGGAGGATGCTATTTAAAACGTCCTTATCTTCTATCCTTCGTTCTTTCTAGACCTCAGGATATTCCTTACTTTATACTTACATGTGTGTGCTTCTATTTGAAATTCTATGTACATACTTTTTACTGAAAAAAACATTGAAATGACCAGATGTTTTGCACGTATATAGCCATGATCCAGCTTTTGTAGCTCGTAAAAAGCATGAAAATCTCAATATAGTTTAAATGATGAACCGTTCTTAATGTGAAAATTGCTTGTGTTAAAAGAGTTTTATGTATGTCATTTGTTTTTAAAAGTGCTGTACACATATAAAAATATAAAAATAAAATTTTTATATGATGCTTAAATTGCACTTTAAAAGTAATTCATCATTTAAATTATATTGAGATTTTCATGGATTTTACGAATTACAAAATTTTTGCCCTTTGTTTGTTTTATAATTTAAGACTTGTGTATAGACCATGATTTAGGAAATAGTGTTATAGAATGCCTCTTATAGATGTTTTGAAATATGGTCACCTTATTCTAAATCGGCAAAATGTTACCAACCAGTCAAGAAATATGCTAGGTTAACCAAGTGAGCCCAACACATTAAAAAACTAGTCGTTGGGGGGGGCCACCGTAATACTTACCCATCATGGATATGGATAATATAAAATATGAAAATAAAATATGTGATATTTGCTAAGCATTGTACCATGTTACTTTTATTCATAATTTAATTTATTTGGACTTCCTTAAATATAATTAATATAACTCCTTAAGCTAATATTACTTTTTGTTGCATTAAAATTGTTGATTTTCTGTAAGCAAGTAAACGCTATTGGTTTACAATGGAAGTCTATGGGAATTTGGCGAAATATTAGAGACACCGCCAATTTGGCGTCATTTTTGACGACTCATTTTGGCCGCCAAATTTGGCGATATACCGCCAAGTTGGCGACAAACTTGGCGGTATTTGGCAACAGAACAGGGTCCCTCCTATGGTAACACCCCTTATAGGTATAGAGAGGCATTAAATGCTTGACATTTACGATAAGCCATTATTGGCATTTAATCTTATAGTTTGGCGATAGTTTTTTGGTCGGCGGGATAATCGAGTAGTACCGAACTGCGTAAAAGAAACATCCTTATAACTCGAAAAATTATAATCCTATTAACTAACAGTTTACTGCGTCGGATTAAGTGTCTCATTTCCAATTAAAATATATCTTTGAATTGAAATTTGAATGAAATACAGGGTCATGAAAAATCGAAGAGTGTTAAAAATAGAATTACAAATATCTCGGCAACTAATTATCCGATCAAGTTCATTCATAATGAAAAATTTATGTTTTTTTATTGTCTTTTATATTCACTCCTTCAAATAAACAATTTCTAAAATTTTTGTATACCTTTTATCAGAACGAATATTTCAAGAGTCCGACAAAAATAGTTCCGTTTAATCGAGGTTACTGATATTCAATAGGCTTCTTCTCATTATTACTCCCTAAGTACACACCGAATTTCAAGTCTCTATCTCAATTTGTTCGGGAGATAGAGCGATTACAGACACACAGACATACAGACGGACGGACAATTTTTTTTTTTCTAAAAATATGTTTTTCGGAATCTCCAGTGTCTGAAACGGGTAAATCCGTCAAATTTTTTTTTTCGATTTTTAAAACGATTACAAGACTTAACCCTATACTACGCATGATGGGTAAGTAAAAAACTGTAAAGCTTGCATTAAATATAAAATACAAGTTATTTTTATTTATATCCATTCATTGTTTTCTTTATTTTTTATTCATGACTCTTAGAAATTAAAAGAAAAGGGGGAGGGTTATGCACCAAGCATATGTAATTCTTATAAGGGTACATGAGGAATAAAAGTATTTAAAACACTGATATAGAGTATACTTACACTTATGCTTATCCTATGCCACCTCTTCAGGCATTATTATCATAGTAGCTATCACAGTATAGACATTTTTCCATTATCCGTTACATAAAATTTCAGTTATATAAAAAACCATGACACAATTATTTTTTCATTAAAAAAATTCTTTATCTTGTTTGTATACTTTTACATTGAAATCAGTTTCTATAAGACATATTTCGTAACTTTTCTTAAAAACATATATTCTAACAGGTTTAAAGTATGCTATATAACAAGCATATTATGTGCAATGCATCGTCTGTACTTTCCAGCTCCTTTCCAAAAATAAGGCTTCCACCCCCTCTTCGGAGGCATCCTTAGTTTGATGCCTCCACGTTTGATTTCTGATATAGAGTATTTAACCCAATTACAGTAGAAATCCACTTTTACATTTTTCTGGGATTTAACAGAAAGAGGGTAAATTGTTGAACATTACAGTAGAACCCTGCTTGTTACACTGCAGAGGCAAACTTCCACCAGTATTTTAAAAGAAAAATTTTCTCCTCCTTATTTAAGATAAAAAAAATTTGCATTTAAGTGAGAAAACTTTTTATACTAAAATACTGGTTGAAGTTTGGCCCTGTTTCCATATTTCAAGAAAGGTGCATATTGCAGGAAAATGGAATTCTGGGAATGCAAAAGCAGGGTTATACTGTATCTCCAAAGATGTTCCTTTTCGAGAGATACCAATAATTATGGATTTCCAGTAACCATTATGGTTTTTAACAACAGAAGTGCAGACTTCTAAAAGTTTTTTCACTAGTAACACCTGTAATTTTTCAATAATTATGATACTTAATGTTTTTATAGAAATTATATTCACTAAAAGAAATATTTTTTTTCCTTCAAAAAATGTTAATATAATATCATTTTAGTGTGCTCATTATTTTCTATTTTTCGTTGTGCACACTTTGTAGTAGGTAGAGGTGTTCCACAAAACCAGTTTTGTTCTTATTGTTATTATTGTAATTTTTTTGGTTCTTAGGTACTTGGTAAAGGTTCATTTGGAACTGTAAGGAAAGGAAAATGGAGAGGCATGGATGTAGCTGTTAAAATTATCGAAACAGAGCAAGAAAAGAAAGCTTTTTATGTAGAGGTAATTTAATTTTATATTCTTAGATTTTGACAGTATAATTTCTAAACATATATTTATATCATATAATATTTATTTCCCTTTAGGTTAATCAGTTGTCTAGAGTTGACCATATAAATATAGTCAAATTGTATGGTGCCTGCACTGAAGTACCAGTAGGTTTTTCTCATTTTCCTTAATTTTTATTATTTGATCTTCTATATTGCTTACAATTTTTCATTGTTTGATATTTCATTTTCTTGCATTGGGAAATTTTATATTTATGCTTTTTTTTTAATATTATTTTATAAACAAACTTTTCTTAAAAATTGTTAATATTAAAATGTTTAAAAAAATTAAATTATGAATTCTTTGTCTTGTTGATGATAGCTAATTTTAATAGATCTGTAACATTTAAAATTTTTATTTTGTTGCTTTAAAATAAATTTATCAATTCTTATGCATTGCATTTTCTGAGTATATGATGCATAAAAATCAAAGTTAAAAATATTTATATATACAGGAACAATCTTAATGTTTAAACCTATTTCGATATATTATATTGTAGTTTATTTTTTCGAATTTTGTAGTCTAAATTGATCCATGATTTTTCGAATCTTAATATTTAACAGAAAATATAAATATGTTGATTATTGAAGAAGAATAACAAGTTATGATTGATAAAAAATTTCTTAATAAGGATTTTAAGGAATTAGAGCATAAAAGTGCCTAAATATGTTGATGTTAACAATTCAGATGTCCTTCTATATATATAAAAAAGTAACGATTTGGAAATGGACCAATAAAAATATGCGTAGATCTATCCGGTACACTCCTAAATCGATATCCATATTTCTTGTGACCGGGGGGGGGGGGTCTTTCTTCGTTAATATTAAGAAAACTGTTTCATACAAAAATATGAAAATTGGTGCTGTTATAGAGAAATGTTTGATAAACACGCTGATGCAGACAGTTTTCAAATCGAAGAATAACTTTAAGAAATATTTAATGTTAAAGTTTGTCAAAATCATTCCATTAAAAACATTTATATGAGCAAAAACTATACATGGGAATTTAAACATTTTTACATCATTTAATACATTAGAAGTTCCCGGTGTGCAGACTGCATTTATTATTTTAAGACTCATTTTTTGAGGATTTATCTCCATTTTAAATTCAAATTTTTAGCATTTCGAGAGATATTTTTTACATATTTTAGAAAAGGGTATTATTTTAAACTGTTGCCAATTTTAGAAACAGCTCAAAAAATAATATTTCCTTCAAATTAAAAAATTATTTACACGTGGCTATTATAATCAGAAAAAACTTCCAAATGAGAATTAAGTTATTGCATGTTAAAAATCAGGCAAATATTAAAAATTGCGTCATAAAACTATAGTTACACACGAATTTTAAAAGAGAAAGAAAATTTTTAAACTAGAGAACAGGAGTTCTGCTTTTTCAGAATTTAGTGTCGCCCCCGGCATTTCCATTACTTCATTTTCTTCTGATGGACTGATGGCTTCTATTATTATGAAACAGCCATTATAAATGAAGTGTTAGGTGAAGATGAAAGAGCAGCTGTAAAAAGTTAGAACTCTGATTTTCTTGTCAGAATGGGGGGAAAAAATGGCCATAATTTATTTTTACGGCTGCTTTTTCATCTTCACCTAACACTTCATTTATAATGGCTGTTTCATAATAATAGAAGCCACCAGTCCATCAGAAGAAAATAACTCGGTTAAGCGGGACTCTACTGCAGTACAAAACATATTTCAATTTTAAGACTTAAAGCACACGTTTTATTTTATGTAAAATGACGTCATTCGCATCCGCTTAAGAATTCCACATTTATGATCTACTTTTAAACATATACAGTAAAACATGGATAGCACATTACTATCGCGAAATAATGTACAAATGCAGCAAAAAGATGCCGGCATTCAAGAAAATTAAAAAAAAAAAAAAAAAAAAAAAGGCTATCTAATGATTCATAGGTACATACAATTAAATGTAGTATATAATAGCTCCATTGTTTTATCATAAATCATTCGTTTATATTTTTTTCAAAATAGCACGTATTTTAATTACATTTTCTTTCGGTTTACGAGAAAATGGCAACAAAAATATATAATCACTATTTTAAAACTATTTTTCCTTTACTAAAACTATTTTTCCTTTACTTTCTACAGAAATGGAGTACTTCCGTTGCCAATATTAAGAAAATGGCTCCAAAAACTACAAAAAAAAAAAAAAATAAATAAAAATAAAATAAAAATAAAAATAAAATAATGTTTCAAAAATAAATGGAGATACAGTTTTCAAACAAAATGCATTTAAAAGAACTTTTTTTTTTTTCCCCAATACGACGGTATAAAAATTGAAAATGTGCGATGCTTAGAAGTTAAAAAAAAGCTAAAGAATATTTAATCGTAATGCTTTGTTTTACGGCTGACTTCTGTAAGGTTACGTTATTTTTTGGTCACAAAATAAGCTGGGAGAAAGAAATAGCATACCGTACCGGAGGCTAATAATAAATTCATTATTATGCGTTAAAAGTCGCAAGTGGTGGAAACTTACGTCATATTTAAAAAGACCAAATAATTGACAGTTGGCAAAACAGTTTAAATTAAAAAATATATTTACCCGAGACATTTGTTTCATATTTTGAGATAATGTTTTCAACTATTATCGTGAATTCTAAGACAGCGCAAATAATATTTTCAACTATTATCGTGAATTCTAAGACAGCGCAAATAATATTACCTTTCTAACAACAAAAGTATTTTCGTGTGAATGTTAAAATGAGAGAGAAAATTTTGGTGAAAATTACGTCAGGTATAAAACGATACATTTCAAATGTGTTATTTGAAAGAACTTTCTTAGAGAGCTGTTAAAAAAACGAGAGACAAAGACTCTGTTTACTTAATTCATTTTACATTAGCTTATTTTCTTATTTTCAAATTTTTAACTATTTTTTTTTTAATCAAAGACAAAAAGAACCATTGTATCACTTAACAAACGCGGATTTCGCCTTAAAAACCTGCAATCAAAGGAATATGAATGAAAACCCGTTTACAGGGAAATCGCCACTTTTAAAAAAATTATAATTCAATCTTTCTTAAAGCCGATGAAATTAGCTTGCTTTTAGAATATGGGGTGTCGGAACCGGGGTTGGCGGCGAGCGTAGCTCGTAGGGGGCAGAGCCCTCTAGTAGAGCAAAAAGAATTTGCAATGATTTTTGTCAAAATAAGCTCAGTCACTATTTCAGAAATTAGTTTCTCTTGCACATCTGCTCCAGCCAGAGCCGCAGTGACACCATTTGGTGCCTGGTGCAAAAGAAAAAGAGCTAAAGGTACAATTGTCCGAAAAAGGGGTTTGGGTGGGGGAGAGAAAACACTTCTAGTGTGATTGGTGCCAATTTATTAATAATAATTTCAATTAAATAATGTTAGGCTTAAATTTTGTTTAGGGTATGGTCTATATGTAGAAATGTATCAAATTTTATTTTTCAATACTAATATCTATTTTTTGACATTATATTTGGATTTCTTGGCACATTTCGTCTTCAAGTACCAAATAGGAAGTCATTTGATCAAGTAGTTTAGAAATTATAAAAGATTTAAAGTTTAGAATTCCTAATCATGAATTCATTTTTAATCATTGCAAATCAGATTGCAGTGCAAGTAATTTTTTTAGCATAACTCAAAACTACTTGGCGGAAGGAGCTAGAATTTTTTATTTGCATATTTGAAGTTTCTAAATATTGATTTCTGTAAAAAAAAAAAAAAAAAAAAAAAAAAAAAAAAGACATGTCAAACTCGTTTACATCTGAGGGTCAAATTGCCCCACCAGTGGCTGAGAGGTTCTGCTCTCGAAGCTGGTAGACGGGAGGTGCTGGGTTCGAACCTAATCGCGCCCGTCGGCCTAACCGTTTCGGAGTTTTCGTGGTTTTCTTCGAAACCTTGGATTTCCATGCTTAACCCTCCGTCTACCAGACGGGTCCATTGGACCCGACAGGTACATACAAAATATTCATTGAAACCAGAAATTTCTTTAAAATAAACTAAGTATATAAACCAGACAAAAATAAAGTAAATAAATAAGTTAAATAGTTTTAAATAAAAATTCTGGTGTAGAACGTTTTATTAAAACTTGAATAAAATTCCCGGTAGATCTAGGGTTAAATACGGGTTAGGTTTCCTTAGAAAGACCCCCCACGGAGGGCACTCCCCCTAGGGCCTATATCCCTCGAGTTGATAATCGGCCGTCTAAAATCAACACAACCCAACATGAGTGTCAAATTAACCATTGTATACAAAGCCGCTAGACACATTACAAAAAACAAAACAAAAAGCAAATTTATTATATTATCATCACACAGAATGAAATGTGTACGTACAAAATACAAATTTGTTAAAAATATAAATATATAAAAGATGAAAGATTCCAAGCTACCTACCGGAAAAACACCGAAAAATTTTAAAAGAAATATTTATTACTTAAAAGACTTGAAATGGTTTCGGAGTTACCGGAGTACGGGCCTTCGAACCCAACACCACAAATGGCCAAAGGCCAAAGTACTCCATGATTATTTTTGCATCCACAATCTCTTGGAGCTAAAACATTAAAACAAGTTTGATCTGATCATATACATTTACGATACTTTCTTATATATCGTGGATCCAGATTGTGGAAGTTTTTTATTCAAAATAACTACCAGTTTTTTCACTGGTAATCTTTTCTTTATTTTATCATGGTATGCCTACCAATCCATAAAGATAAGATTACTATTCTGCAATAGTGGTAAATATTTTGAATAAAAAAATTCTCCAACTTCACAACATTGCAGCTATGGTCAGTGCAGGTATATTCATGAAAAATACATTTTCTACATCAAACAAGAATTAAATAAAACACAGGTAAAATGATAAAAGCTTCGCGGGCCAAGTGTGGCCCGCAGGCCACGTTTTTGACATGCCTGTTTTAGAGGATAAACTTGATATATTAAAAAATAATAATACAGTGAGCGTGTAATTATAAATATATGTACATGAAACCTTAAATGAATTATAAGATATTTCAAGTGCTACCTCCTTTTTATTTGCAATATGGACAATAATATGAGTGCAAAAATGGCAAAATGTGTTTCCAGTGCCAAAAAACACTAAATATTCATAAAAGTATCATAACTGAGTAACTTGGATTGTAGGAGAATGGAATTTTCACTATTTTACTTTCTAGAGCACAGAGCAAGTTTTCCCTAAATATATTGTGTGTGTAGGACAAAGGATAGAAATTTAAATTTTATAACTTTTAAAAGTATAACTAGTTTGATGTAAATGGCTTTTGCTATGATGAAGAACAAACAACATTTGAAAGATTTTTGCTTTTGGAACTATCTATATTATAAAGGACAAACATATCTGAGCGTAACGCATACGTCATTTTGCGAATGGCAACACTTTGAAATTTGAAATAAAATCTTGGTTTTGCAATTTTCTCTACTGCAATTTTTTAAACTCCTAAACATCGCGCATTTTAAATTTTTATAAGGAAAAAAATTCTCTTTTAATTGCAATTTGTTTGAAAGCTGTATCTCAATTTAATTTTGAGATATTAATTTTTTTGTAGTTTTTAATACCATTTTTCTTATACTGGCAACAAAAGTACCCCTTTTCTATTGAAAGTCATTGAAAGTAAACGGAAAATAGTCGGAAATAGGAGATACTGTATCTTTTTGTTGCTATTTTCTCATAAAACCTGAAAAAAAAGTTGAAATTAAAATATGGGTTATGTCAAGAATATTGTCTGTTATAAAGCAATAATGACGTCATATGCATACTTTTCTATAGACGAAGTTTAAGACTGGATTTTAAAAGTGGATTGCTTTAGCGGATGCAGATGACGTCATTTTATAAAAAAGCGTGTATTTTAATTCTTAAATCTGAATCATGTTTTGTAGAAGTGCGTCATTTTCACAGCCCAGCTGCTTTGAAATTCTTCACAGGTGAAAATGCTTCACTTTTGAAAATAATGTAATCGAAATCACACACTGATAAAACGCAATGTTTTACACAAAATTTAGAGTGTCTTTATAAAAGAGAGGTGACATGCAAATAATAGCGATTTATATTACAGAAATTGATGATTCTCGCCATTATGTTCCTGAAGTTTTTGTCCAAAATTCTGTCGAATAATAAAATTTTAATGCTATTCTTTAGGACATTCTACTGTAATTTTATCAAAATAGCGTAATTTGCTTAATTTAATTTTTTAGTCATTTGCTCTGATCTTTCTGCTGAACCAATTTTATTAATATGTTTTTAAACTGAAAGCTCTTCATTTGTAGATATGATCGCACTATCTTTTTTTTTTTTTTAATGTACCCACTTTTATATTTTAATTTTAAAAGCATTTTATGAAATTTCTTCAAAATGGTGAAAATTAGATAGCTTTCATTATCGCAGACAAGAGAGAAATAATGAGGTATTTTTATCTTTATTCATGCTATTTTCTGATAAAAATTCAAAATTATTGATAAAAATTGTTGTATAGAGTTTATTGTCGCAAAATCCTATTAGGAGCAGAACATTATATTAGGGGCATAATAACGGAAAATAACATACTGCTTTTGAGAACACGTATTTTTCCTCATAAATTTTCTATATTGCTTTTCCTTCTGTATGTGTACTGATACTAAGTTTCAGACACTAGGCGAAATGGTTATTTAAGTGAAAATGAAGTCATTTTTAAAAGAAAACTATCATTTTCTTAGATAAAACTAAACATTTTAACACAAATGCGTCTAAAAAACTAATTACAGAAATTTTTATTCTCCGGAATTGAGATTAGAATCTCAAGTAAAGAGTGCGTCTGTTCACATAAAAGATGTTGCTGACAATCGTGACTTCAATTTTTGAGTTAAAATGATTTTTAAATGATCAAACAAAATACAATTTTTTTTAAATGATGAATAGGCGTATGAAGGCGTGATGAAGTGCGTATGCAACTTTAGAGAATGTGAAAATTGCTCTTTTTCATTCCAGAATACCAATCATAAGAGCCTCAATTGACAACCAAATCCTAATAACTAATCTTTATTATATTTTACTGATTAAGTATCTATATTATAAAGAACAAACGTATCTGTGCGTAACGCTGATGTCATTTTGCGATTGGCAACCCTTCACGACCAAATTTCGGTCTTGAAATTTTCGCTGCTGCAATTTTTTAATCTTCTGACCAACGTACATTTTCAATTTTTGTCGCATAGGGAAAAAAATTTACTTTCAAATGCAATTTGTTTAAAAACTGTATCTTAATTGATTGATGTATTATAGTTTCGAAAATAATTTTTAAGCATGATTTTTTTTAAGTTTATCTTATCACGTGCCGGTTTCAATTCATAATAAAAATAAACATTTTGCACATAAGGCAACAAACATTTTTCAGCATTTGTTTCTGAGTATTTTGCATAACGAAATTAATACTTCCTTTATAAACAAATAAAAGAATAATATTAAACTAGAAAACAGGAATTCTGCTGTTTCAGAATTTAGTGTCGCCCGATGAAAAAAAAATATATGTATATATAAATAGTACGAAATATATTTCAATTTTAAGACTTATAGCACACGCTTTTATTATATGCAAAATGACGTCATACGCATCCGCTTAAGAATTCCACATTTACGATGCACTCTTAAACATCAACAGTAAAGTAGGCATAGGACGTCACTATCGTGAAATAATACACAAATGCAGCAAAAAGATGCCGTCATTAAAGAAACTCGCCAAAAAAAAAAAAAAAAAAAAAAAAAAAAAAAAAAAACGGCTGTCTAATGATTTATATGCCTTCATTTGTTTGTAACATTAATATATATACTGTAAAAGCACTTATTTTCGCGAGCCGTAATTTTCGCGAAAATGAAGATATCGGTGATTTCGCGAGCTGAAAATTTCGCGAATTTTATATGAACAGAACCGAAAGTTAAAAAATCCCGAAACTACCTAAATAGAACTCCATTTGCTTAAATTTTTAGAGGAAAAAGAATCTGTGGACCTGCAAATATCATGACTAAAAGCGATTCACGCTTCATGTCTGCAGTGTTAAAGTCAAACATGAGATAATTTTGAATGTCTGGTGTAAATATTGTAAGTGAATGAGCTGCATTCTATTAGTCATAGTATTGTTTTTATTCAAGAAATAGTTGTATAGTATTCAAGAAATAGATGTAAGTATTCAAGAAATTTTTGTACTTATTTCTGATTTAAGTAACTGTAATCATTAAATTTTGGATAAGTGAAAAATTTCTGATATTTTAGTATTATTTGAGGCGAAAAAAAAAATATTTCGCGAGGCTTAAATTTTCGCGATTACGACTGGTTCGCGAAAATCGCGAAAATTAAAGCCTCGCGAAAATAAGTGCTTTTACAGTACTTAAAATTAAATATAGTTTATAATAGCTCCATGTGTTAAGAGAAATCATGCGTTTATATTTTTTCAAAATAGCACGTATTTTAATTACATTTTGTTTCGGTTGTTATGAAAAGATAGCAACAAAAATATATAATTAATATTTTGCAATTGTTTTTCCTTTACTTTCTACAGAAATGGAGTCCTTCCGTTGCCAATATTAAGCAAATGGCTCCAAAAAGTACAAAAAAATTAATATTTCAAAAATAAATTGAGATGTAGTTTTCAAACAAATTGCATTTAAAAGTACTTTTTTTCCCAATACGACGGTATAAAAATTGAAAATGTGCGATGCGTTGAAGTTTAAAAAATTACTATAGAGTATTTAATTGTACTGCTTTGTTTTACGTCTGGCTTCTGTAAGGTAACGTTATTTTTTGGACGACACAAAATATGCTGGGAGAAAGAAATAGCATCCCATACCGGGGGCTAAAAAACCACCAGTCTAACATATTTGTAAAAGACAAATTAACGAAATTTGTACTTCTTTTATAAACAAATAAAAGAATAATATTGAAAAAACACAAATCTAACATATTTGTAATCGTACAATTTAAATTTTTAGATCACCAAATACGATTTTTTTTTCAAATGGAATTTGTTTGCAAAGTTCATCTCAGTTTACTGTTTGTCTATGGTTTTAAAACAATTTTAAAGCATGAAATATTGTTTAATTTATCTACACTGTAAAAAAAAATCTGTAGTTCTACAGATTTAAAATTACATGCTTACTAAACTTTCACCTGTAACTGTACGAAAAAAGCTGCAAATCTACAAAACTAGTTTTTGTAAAGCTACAAAAATCTGTAACTTTACAAATGAATCTGCTAAAATATCAGTAATCTTACTAAACTTTTATTTGTAACCCTGGCTGCAGTTACATGAAAAGTTCTCGGAATCCCAGTTTCCAAAAAAATTCTTAGTAACCTTACAGATTTTTTGATTTTCAGCGCAAAAGTGTGTCTGTTACATGAAATTTTGTTGTTGCCGTTACATGAAAAGTTCTAGGAATCCCAGTTTCCTAGAAAAACTTTAGTAACTTCACAGATTTTTTTTTACAGTGTATATCGCGCGGAGCTCGATTACGAAAGATTAATCCGTTTGCCCTTAAAACAAAATAAAGATTTCATCATTTTCTTACGGCTAATATCCATTTAAAAAAAAACTTCCGTATGAATAAATAAATAAAATAATATAAATAAAACACAAATTTAACAGACATGTATAAGCTCTGAAATTATCAGAATATAAAAGGGCCGTAAATAGCAAAACCTTGGTCAAATACCTCTTAGCATGCGGCTAATAAGAAAATATCGCTCTTGATAAATTTCAACATTTATTTGATTGTATAATTCGTATTTTCCATATGAAAAATGCTTTTTTAATGTAAGTGGGCAATCTAAAAAAATTATTGCATCTAAAAAAATTATTAGTTTTCAATATTAAAAAATGTTTTCACCTATATTCTTTAACACGGGAAGCCCGGGTACGATCCCCTAGTATATGTAAAGCTAGGAACTGTTTAGGAATGAGCCATTGGAAAACATGAAAGACACTTATTTTTCCATCAGGAATTTGTAGTGCATCTAGATTGTAATGTATGTTATTTTTATATGCAATCTTACTGTCATTTAAATATTACCTCTTGTTAATTATTAAGTTTATATTAATGATGAATTTACAGGCGAGAAGAATGCTGAATGATGATCAATCAAGCGAAGAAAAGGTCCGCCTGCTATGAAAGCCCCATGCCCTCAAATCGATAAACTGGCTGAACTTATGCAAAACATGTTTAAAAACTTTGCATAATTCATTCTAATGGTTTCCTATTGAATTAGTAACATACTTTACAAGTTTTAAAATACAATAAAAAGAAAACAACCTTGTTTTGTTGACCCAAACAGTACATTGAATTCAATAAAAAAAAAATTATATAGAAAATATGCAAATAAAAGAAAATCTTTTTTTTAGAGGTATAAGATATTATCCGCTCTGAAAAATTCACAAAATGTCTAGGACAGTCTCGGCGAACCTTTTCACGTGCACGTGTCGAAAATTCTCTAACAATATCTAACAATGTAACTTGCCAAACTTATACAAAAATAATTTTGAAGAGTACGATGTTTATTGGTTATAAAATCAGTTACTTTTATGCAATAATAATTAAAAAATCTTAAAAATCAAAATGCAATTTTCCTGTATACTTTAATCAGCCATTAAATTAATGAATTTTTAATTCATAAATAGGATTATATTTATGCGGTATGTATACTGTAATAAGAGAAAAAAATATGAGTTTTCATTTCATTAAAGTTCATTTTTTAGCTTATTGTTAAAGCAACATCTCGGTTATAATTTTCCAAGTTGTATTAAACAATGGACTAATAATGTATTGATGATATTTTTGCTGTTGTACGTTCGATGAAAAATGCTTTGTGTCTTGTTCATATTTTGTTATTTTTACAAATATACATAGCTAAATCGGATCCATTTACCATTTTATTGCAGTGACTGTTAAACGAAATTCATCTAAAAATTAGAGATTTTTAAATGTCTATAGAAAGACAAAATACATGTCGAAAACGCTGCAAAGCATGACAGGAAAAGAAAATTATTCTGATGTGTTAATTGATGCAAAAAATAATTGCATTACTTGCGATCTGCCCGTACGGAACAAAATTTTATTGATTGTAGCAGAAATAAAAAATGGATTTTATTTATATAGCAATTACCAAATTAATTTTTTTTCGTGTGCCAGAAAAATTAGCTTGCATGCCATAAGTTCGCCAACCCTGGACTAGGAAGTATTTCTATACTGTCATTTTTTCTAAACGGCTGAAAATTGTTTCAGGTCAAATAGTCCTGAGCAGAGCAGCAGTTTTAATAAACTGTGTGCAGATTTTTAGTGACAACTCGTTATTATCCCAATCATGTCCTGATACTGTTCTTTTGATACTTTACTTTTTAATTATGAACGCTATTCTCATATAGATTCAATGGACTAACATTTGGTTTAAAAAGTTAATGATAATGATTTTTTTTTATATCTATGTAAATTTTTAATAAAAAAAATAATACCTACATGTTTAAATTAAAACTAAATTAATGTGTTGATGCAGCGAGAAGTAACAACAATATTCAAATTGTCCAATTTACCATTTTTTATTAATTTACAGTGTCCTTTTTGTAAATGGGTATTGCCTTCTCAATTTTTTTTGGTATGTGTAGAAAAAATGCGAAATTTTAACTTTATGTTCAAAATTTTAAGTAAATTTGAAAGCTGCCTTGCTATGATTAATTTTATTTTATTAGTCACTGCTATGATATTTTTTTCAGACAACAATTAAAGTGTCATCACTAAAAAAGTACGTTGTGCACATAATCATAAGCCAGTCGTAAAACAAAGCAGGTGTACCATTGTACGGTTAAATAATGATAATCTACTGCAATTTTTTTAACTCCTAAACATCGCACATTTAAAATTTTTACACCGTCGTATAGGAAAAAAAAGTACTTTTAAATACAATTTTTTTTATACTGCATTTTAATTTATTTTTGAGATATTAATTTTTTTGTAGTTTTTAATGCCATTTCTGTAATGGTGGCAACTGAAGTACTCCATTTCTGGAAAAAGTAAAGGGAAAGATTACTACAGTAGACTTTCGATTTTACGACCACTGATTTAGCGACTCCTTGAGATTTAGCGACCGTTAGATCAGATCGCGACTGTATTCCAATACTCATAATGTTTCTCCTCGCTCGTTTTAACGACTCGTAAATAATTCAAATCTTCATTTAGTGACTTTTTCGAGAACACAGAAACTGAAGATTTTAATCTTCTAGTGCAAGAATTAGAAAAACATGTCGTTTTCTCGGAAAATCTAACATCTGAGAATTTTGTTGCTGTTGACAGTAAATTGAAAATTGAGAGGAAACTTTCGGAAGATGACTTGGTACTGAACAGGACATTCCAAATAATTTTTTTCGATGTCGAAATTGATGATGTTCCAGAAACACCTACAAAAAGACAGAAAACTTTTGGAAGGGAAAAAAATTCTAACGACTACTTTTAGATGATCAATGGTCCCATTCTGCAAGTTTCCAGCCGCCACTTGAAGCAAAAAAGCTATAACATTATTTTTCCAAAAATATTAATTAGCTAGTGTAAATAATTTTTCAATTTTTCAAAATGTTTAAATTAATTCTTATAAAATTATTTCATAATTTTTATGCATTTTTTAATTCTAAAGATTAAGACAATTAACAAATATATATATTTTTAAAAATGTATAAATCAATAGTTATTATTACATTAGAATGTTAGGAATTATTGAACTGCATAATATATATATATATCCCAACAAAAAGTTTTCGGTAAAAAAAAAAAAAAAAAAAAAGCGCCAAGTTCTCCTTAATGTTTCGGCCAGAAAAGTAGTGATATCTGAAGTTCGCACAAGGGCACAAGTTAAAAGCCAAACATCCCAAATCTTTCATTGAAAATGGCTTCCTGCGACTTGGCCGTTAATGCATTCTACAGCATTTCAAAATTAGTGATTGGAAATTTCGCATTTATGAATTATTTAAATATTAAAATCAATATTAGTATGCAAAGAGGCAAATTCACATAAAGACATTATAAGTAAAAGATTTCTGATAAATACCATTCAATTTCAACAAACAATAGTTTTGATTACAGATCATTTAGTCCACATGTGGTTTAATTGCCATTTCGTACGGTCTAAAGCTGAAGTCATTAACGTAAAACCTAAGAAATAAAACAAAATTTACTTTCTTCAAATCTCACAATATGTTACATTATATTTTATTGTATAATATTGAAATCTTGTGCATTGACGAAAGAGACTTTTTTCGTTTGAACATTTATTATAGTTTGTTTGCATACATTAAGAGGTATTCGATTTATAAACTGTTAAAAGCTGATACTAATTATGTTTTAGCAATTAGGAATATTACCTTCTGAATACAAGTATTTTGTTATATTTAACTTCTAAGCATTTAAATAGACTGAAGTGGTTTAAATACTTTTTTTAAATGTGTATTTTATTTCTGTACTTTGTGCCACAAAATGCCTAAAATAATCAATAAATGTAGTTGTCATGTAGCTTATTTGTAACATACTTTAAAATTTGAAAAACCCTCTCGAAGGCATTAACGGCCAAGTCGCAGGAAGCCATTTTCAATGAAAGATTTGGGATGTTTGGCTTTTAACTTGTGCGAACTTCAGATATCACTACTTTTTCTGGCCGAAACATTAAGGAGAACTTGGCGCTTTTTTTTTTTTACCGAAAACTTTTTGTTGGGATATCACTACTTTTTGTATGTTTTTTCTAGTTTTTTTCTAAGCTATATTAATCTAAAAAAAACTTAAATTTCAGTACTTTTATGTTAGACGGGAGCAAATCTCCTAATTAGCATTTTGTTTTCTCGCCAATAGTAGTTTTCATTTTTCACATGTGTAAATTAGAAACAATGTTTTGATTTTCAAATAAAATATTTTGGCTATGTTATTGTTTCTTATTTATTTATTTATTTCTATGTTAAATATTTTATTAAATAAAATGAGGGAAATGCATCTATTTTAAATGAGATGACTGAAAAGTTTATATTTTTAAATGAAATGAATGCAATATGAACAATAGAGTTGGGGACAGTATTTGGCGATTTGCCACTCGCGCACGGCTAGCATAAAATACCTAAATTTATTTTATTGAGCTTTGCAAATTCATACTTTATTTCTTTTTATATTAAAGTACTAGCCGCCTCTAGCAAGCAGTATATACTCTATTAATTGCATGTTAAACGTTGCATCATGTTACTGTTATTCATAATTTAATTTACTTGCCCATTCTTTCGCCAAGTCGGAAGCTTTTGATAGAGAAATCAAGAACTCTTTACGATCATGAAAGCACATCATATATTTTGTGTTGTTATGTATTTCATTCTTTCATGACAAATATCTCTTAACTCACTTATGCATGTTTCCTTATCAGTTACGATTCGTTCTCTAATGCGGAAATTTTTAATCTTATTAAGTAATCTTTTCTAATTGAGCTCAATGCCAATTATTGTATTTTAACTGATACGATTGGGTACAAGTGAAATGATTCTTATTAAATCCCTTGATAATATCTGCATCTACATTAAACCATATTGATGCCAATATCTTTTTGTTTCATGCTAACTTTTTCAATAGACTCGATTACGGAAGAATAGAAGGTCTACGAGCTCACTGCTATGATCCATTTGAAAATCTATCATTCTTCTCATCTAATCGTGTTGAAGAACTAGCCAATTTGTTTTAAGTTTTTAGCTAATTTTATTCGAAACCTGAAAACTAAAATGCGAGGAACCGGATTATAGAAGATTCCTTCTAACGGTACATATCGATTAACAGGTTACATATTATAAAATTATAATAATCATAAGGAGAATTGTCAGTTTCGGTGCTTTAATAGTTTCCGTAAATTCTATTTATATAATACAGAAGTTTCAGCAGAGTAAAGATTAACAACATAGTCACAGTAAGTATAATAACAGTACAATATACAGTAGACGCTCGATTTTACGAACCTCTTTTTTACGAATTTTTCGTTTTTACGAACTGATGTACTGATCCCGACCAGCATCCCATTGAACTAATGTTAAATTCCTCTCCGTTTTACGAACTAAAATTACACAAAATCTCTTTTTTACGAACTTTATCTTTTGGTACATTTTAAATTTATACTTGTATTTCGTCGAAAGTAGGTGGGGGAAAAGAGGATTAGCGAATAACTGGCAAGGGTAGAAGAAAATTCTCTTCTGTAGGTGCGGTGTTGTCGCGTGTCAGTGGGGAAAAAAGGAGGGAGGCGTCAAAAGAAAATTTCTTGCACTAAATCTGGGTATTGTTCTGGGTTGAATGCAGTGGTCATGTAATTAGATTCGCTTAGCCATTTCACATTTTGTCATTCTCATGTGTGTTGTTCATGTACACATTCAGATTTCTTGAAAATGTCAACGAAACGTGCATGATTTCAGATGTAAAGAAAAAAAAACCCTTGAAGGAAGGGGATGCGAGAACTCTGACATAGACAGAAATTGCTAAAAAATATGGAATACCGAAAAATATTTTGAGCACGCTCATTAAGGAGCAAGAAAAGGTACTTGCCATAAGAATTGCATCTGATGAAGTTGCACCTTCAAAAAAATATTTTCGGAAGGCAAAATTTCCTGATATTGAGAAGGTTCTTGCTGCTTGGCTTCGGAAGAGTAAAAACAAGAACATTCCCATTGAGGAAAACCTTTTGAAAGAGCAAGATGACATATTTGCCTCGAAACTAGAAATGAAGGATTTTAAGGGTTCAGATGGTTGCCTGCAAAAATTTAGATTAAGACATGGTTTGAGTTTCCGAAAATATCGAACAATCACACTTTTAAAAAATCGGATGCAGAAGAAACGCCAGAACATGAGCAAACCATCCCCAACTCTTAAAGAAGTTACTGAATGGCTCTTAGGGTTGGGTTGATTTTTGACGGCCAATTATCTACACGAGGGATATAGGCCCGGGGGGAGTGCCCTCCGTGGGGGTCTTTCTAAGGGAACCTAATCCGTATTAACGGATGGAAGATCCACGGCTCGAAGAAAACCACGAAAACTCCGAACGATTAGGCCGACGGGCGCGATTGGGATCGAACCCAGCACTTCCCGTCTACCAGCTTCGAGAGCAGAACCTCTCGGCCACTGGTGGGGCCGAATGGCTCTTAGGACTCCGTCGATATTTCGAATCAGATGTCAATATTGAGTGGGTTGGGTTGGGTTGATTGTTGACGGCCAATTATCTACACGAGGGATATGGGCCCTGGGGGGAGTACCTTCCGTGGAGGTCTTTCAAAGGGAACCTAATCCATATTAACGCATGGAAATCCACGGTTCGAAGAAAACCACGAAAACTCCGAACGATTAGGCCGACGGGCGCGATGGGGATCGAACCCAGCAACTCCCGTCTACCAGCTTTGAGAGCAGAACCTCTCAGCCACTGGTGGGGCCGTCAATATTGAGATACTTTCAAACATCGATAGCCTTGAATCATATGTTTATAGCAGTGTTTCAATGAAGAAAACAAAAAGAACTGAGTTTTTTTAATATAAATGAATAAAGGCGAGTTATTTCACATTCCTTTCATTTTTTTTCTTGTACACTCCCATTTACGAACTTTCGATTTTACGAACACATATAGGAGTCCGCACGAGTTCGTAAAATCGAGCGTCTACTGTATTAACAATAGCAGAGGTTTTGGGCAGTGACGAAACTACTGGCAATTTGGAAATATTCGTACGTTATATTATTTAACTATTCAGATGATATGCGGAAAAATATAAATAGATGGCTCGCATTAATAATTAACTCATTGAAAAATAGCCACAAACGTCAAATACTCGCCAAGCTTGTCAACATTTAGCGAAGTGTCGCCAAATTTGGTAATTTATCATGTCAATTCTCAAATTTGGCGACAAAAAATGTTTTTTTTTTGTTCTGACGTCATAATGATGCATATGTATTATTTATTACACACATACCTATAATATGTATGATGCAAATGTATGACGTATTATATGCATATGTATAATATGTATGATGCTTATGTATAAAGTTCTTTGACATCACTAAAACGCACTTAAAGGAATAGTGTTCCATAAATAGTAGGGATATTTGCCAGATTGACCAGAGTGCTATTGAGATTAGAATTCCGACATTTATAATAGACCGGGAGGCGTCTGCACACACCATCACCTCATCGAGTTTACAGCTGAAATTTTAGGATTAGTTAAAACTAGATTAGCATATTAAAATGCAACTGATCTGTTAAGTAATATCTTTGTAGAAACCACCTGAAGAGCTAATTTTAGTGGTTGACTGATAGGTTTACTATTGTATTTTCCTGCATCCAAAAGTATGGAAACATGGAGGAATGGGTGCAGGAAAACACAATGGAAAATCCACCAATTAACCGGTAAAATCGGGTCTGTAGGTGGTTTCCACAAAGATATGACTTGGCAGACCAGTTATATTTTAATACGCTAATCGATTTTTAACTAGTCCTAAAATTTCAGCCGCCAACTCGATGAGGTGATGATCTGTGCAGACGCCTCCCGGTCTTTAATAAAATTTGTTTTAAGGAAGTAAAAGATAGAAAGATGGACAGATAAACTGAAAGATTTGCCTTATTAAGATTTTTGTAAAAGCATATAAAATTTCATTCAGCTTGAAATCATGTAACATCTTTATAACTCAGGCTAATTTTCTGTAATCGGGTTTTGGCAATCACCATATCTGATCTATAACTATATAATCTTTCTTTTACAGATTTAAAATTAACAATAAATTAACAGTATGTAGGCTAATAATACAATATAATAACATTAGCACCGGACTTCGGACACCGCATCTGTCGCACATCGTTAAAGACAGCTTTATTAGTTACACATATCATTTAATTAAAAGCAGATTTTTAAACTTTCATATGAGAATTAGGATATTTTTCCACTATAGGGACCTTGGCGTTTTTTTTTTTTAAATCTTGGCGCAATTCGGACTTTAGAAACTGAGATATGTTGCAAATGATATAAACAACTATGAAAACAAACCTGATGAACGCTTATGTTATTTATATATGTATTTATATACATATAAACATTTTATTTATACGCGTATAAAATATTGTTTTTTATATACAAATTATTTATGTTGGTATATAAAAATAAATAAACGGGTTCCTTACATTAAATAAATTGTATACATATGGAAAAAAATTGCTTGTGTATATGACACAGTAGATAGGTTGCCAGAAAATACGTTATTATCAAATTTCTTTTCTCGTCAAGGCTATTTTCTCTATTTCGCCAAGGCTACTATATCGGAAACATACCGAATTGCGGTTATATTTTGTTAAATGTTTTATTGTTTTAATATCGTGAATATATCATAACCTATACCGATTAAAATTTTTAGGTATATTCATTTTTTTTCTGTTTAACAAATATCTTTGGAAAAGCATATATATAAAGTTTTATTCTGCTTGAAATTACGTGATCCCTTCATAACTCTGTAATCGAGTATTGGCGACCAACATTGGCGCAATTGAATGTGAAGGAACTGTTTACGGTCAAATCAACACCCCCTGTTTTAAGGGTTTAGAGGCGGAAATTCTGTGTTTTCAGATTTTTCTGGTTAATTGTGCTACAAACCTGACTTACTTGTGAAATTTCATGATTCTACGACTTTTAGAAGTACCTTAGTTATTTGATGATGCGAAGTGAGTCAGTGACAAAAAAGCGCTTTTTCGGAATTTAATATTTCGAAAACTACTAAATACAGAAACATGAAATCGTGGAACCGTAGTTCAGTTTGATCATACGAACATGTGTATAAAAGAAAAAATTCTATATCTCTCCCTAAAACGACGTTATGAGGGGGTGAAAAGTATGCCGAAATGGTTCAGGAAAAGGTAGCTTACGGCATGTGCGAACTTGGCGGACGCACTGCCGTGCTCCCAGATTATTACCAACGTTTGATTTAACGACCATTCGATTTAACGCCCGATATGCCAAAGTCCCGTGAAGGTCGTTAAATTGCTTTTTTAAAATCTTTTTGTTGCTATTTGCTCACAACAACTGAAAAAAGAAATGTAATTAAAATATGTGCTATTTTCTGAATTAAAAAAATATATAAATGAATGATTTGCAGAAAAATATGCAGCTATTATAAACTATATTTAATTTTCAGTATCCATATCAATATTACAAACAAATGAAGGCATGTGAATCATTAGATAGCCATTTTTTTCCCTGTCGAATTTCTTGAATGACGACATAGCTTTTTGCTGAGTTTGTGTAATACTCCGCGATAGTGATGTCATATGCATACTTTTCTATAGAAAGACTGGATCATAAATGTGGAATTCTTCAGCAGATGCAAATGACATCATTTTATATAAAATAAAAGTGTGTATTTTAAGTCTTAAAACTGAAATATGTTTCGTACTATCAATATTTACATTTTCTTTTCATCGGGGCCACACTAAATTCTGAAAAAGCAGAATTCCTGCTTCTTTATTTATTTATTTCTGACTTCTATGGTACACATACATGCTGCTGCTAAAATTTCCAACACCTTTTTTTTCCCCTGAAGAAAACTAATTTTTATGATACCAGGGCCGAAACTAGCCTTTTTTGCACCTGGGGTAAGCATGGATTTTGGTCCCCCCCCCCCCCCCCTCTTCCGCAAAATATATTTACAAATAGAATTTTACTAATTTTCTAATAGCCGACCTATTTTAAAATTTAAAATATGTAATACTGAACTACGTAATATACAATGGCGGATCCAGGGGTGGGGGGGGGGGGGTCATAACTCCCCTCTGAACACCAACAAAAATATTCTAAAGATCATTTTTTAAATGAAATATACAGTAGAGTCCCGATTATCCGAGTGCTGCTTAACCGAGTTTCCGCTTTAACGGAGTTATTTTCTTCTGATGGACTGATGGCTTCTATTATTATGAAACAGCCATTATAAAGGAAGTGTTAGGTGAAGATGAAAGAGCAGCCGTAAAAAGTTAGAATTCTGATTTTCTGGTCAGAATGAAAAGAAAAAAAATGGCCATACTCTACTGGCCGTAATCTACAATGGCGGATCCAAGGGGGAGGTCACGGGGGTCATGACCCTTTCTCTGAACACCAACAGAAATATTCTAAAGATCATTTTTAAAATGAAATATTCAGTAGAGTTCCGCGCTTTTTTTTTTTTTTTTTTTTTTTTTTTTTTTTCCATGGCCATTTTTTTTCCCATTCTGACCAGAAAATCATAGTTCTAACTTTTTACGACTGTTCTTTCATCTTCACCTAACACTTCATTTATAATGGATGTTTCATAATAATAGAAGCCATCAGTCTATCAGAAGAAAATGATCCACTCCAAAGGTATAATCCTTCATTTGGCGCCCTTCATTCTGGCGCCCGGGGCACATACCCCCTCTGCACCCCCCCCCCCCCCTAGTTTAAGCCCTGTATGATGCACAAAACTAAATTTGTAGTAGATTTCACACATCACATATTCATTGTATAGCAAATATTTTTGCATTCATTTTTTAGACTTTGTATTTTAAACTTTCTTTTAAGAATAATAATATTTAGTTTCTAGTGATTATAATAAATATTACAATTGTATCTAATGATATTTCACTTTTTACATTTTATAATACAGGTATGTTTAGTTATGGAGTGTGCTGGAGATGGCTCTTTACATAAAGGTAACTATTGAAGTATTTTACAGCTTCCTATTATTATGTTCTAAAAATTATGAAAACTGTTTGATGAAAATAATAAGGTTTTCTAGGTTTACTAATATGTGTTTAGTTATTTAATATTTTTATTGTATCTATAATCTGTAAATTTTATGATTTAACTGTTATTTCTGTTTGTTGAACTGGGTGTATATTCAATCGTTCTTGTTTTACTTGTATTTAGATTTATAATAACCTAAACCCCACTTATCTGATACAAAATATTTTAGAAGAATTTAAACAGATTAATATTTCTTAATTTCTTGTTAAGTATTTATCTTAAGACAATCTGTGTTTTATAACTGTTATGTATAATAAAACAAAATTTTTAATAATCCAAGATTATTATTGAGTATATCAAAATTTTTTTGTATAATATGTTGGTTTCTAGCCATCTGTCTGCCATAGGGGTGATTCCGTTCCGAAATTTCTGAAAATTTAAGGCATTGATTTCTGAAAATGAAAAAAAGTCGGTCACCAAGACAAAAATTTGGACACAGAAAATATCGCGAATTTCGACAAATGGTCGCCGAAGAAAAGAAATTTTGTCAATCGTTTGCAGAAAAATCGCCAATTTCGTCAAACGATCGAGAGAAAAACGCAAATTTTGTCAAAGAATCGCAGAAAAACGCAAAATTCGTCCAAGAATCGCAAAAAACCCATAAATTTCGTCAAAAGTCGCGAGAAACCCTCAAATTTCGTCAAAAGATCGCGAAAAATCGCAAATTTTGTCAAAAGATCGCAAAAAAGCCACAAATTTCGTCAAAAGATCGCGAAGAAGCAACAAATTTTGTCAAGGGATCGCGAAAACACAAGAAGTTTGTTGAAAGATCAACAAAAAACGCGAATTTCGTCAAATGAGCATGGAAAAAGCGCATAGTTAGCGCCGGGAGTGGATTCCCGTCCCCCCCCCCTCTGCTGTAACTTTTCAGAAATTTTGCTTTGAATTTCAAAAAAAAAAAAAAAAAAAAACTCAGAATCACCCCTGCGGTGCCAACTAAACTATTGCTAGGTGCTACCGTTCTTTTGGTTTGGATGCAAAATGTCTAGACATCCACTTTCCGGATCAGCCGCGTATTATAAAAGCACCTTAGTTTGATTTTATTGATTAATTTCATTATTTAGTTTATTTAAAGGTTTTATTTTTTCATTGGTTAATTTATTAGTTAATTTTATTGATTACAGCTAAAGATTACAAATCATGTTTAAATAAGCAATGTCAATAAGTTGTTAAACACAATGCAAAAGATATATACATATATTTTCATTTCTGTACATTAATTAGATAAGAAATAAAATCTCATTAGAAAGAATTTTTTAAGATCACCAATTAAATTTGTTATCTCACTATTCTAAAAGATGTAACTAACGCTGTCACCGCCGCCGCCGTAAATGAATTTTTTGTGACCGGATGCCTTTCTTTGCTAATATTAAGAAAACTACTGCATACAAGAATATGAAAATTGGTAGTGTTATAGAGAAGTGTTTGATAAACGTGCTGAAGCAGACCGTTTTTAAATCTAAGAATTATTTTTAAGAGCTATTTAATGTTAATGTTGGTCAAAATTATTCCATTAAAAAGTTTTATTGGAACAAAAACTATACATAGGGATTTAATATATTTTTTTCTTGGGATATTACTTCATAAGTTAGCGGTGTGCAGACTGCGCTTATTTTTTTTAATTTGACAAATTTTTTAGTTTTTTTTTCCTCTCTTTTTTACTAAAATTTCCATCATTTCAAGAGATACTTTTTTCGTATTTAGAAAAATTAATTTTTTTTTTTAAAATTTTGCTGCCGATTTGTAAAACGGCACAACAAACTATATTCTCTCAAATAAAAACCGTATTTACTCGTGACTAATAAAAAAAATTAACCTTTAAAGTAATAATTAAATGATCATGCGTTAAACGCAGGAAATAGGGAAAAGTATTTCATAAAAATTGTATTTACGAATGAATATTTAAAATACAAGAAAATCTTAAAATATCTAAATTATTACATGCGAAATGCATTTAGTGGGGATAATTACGCCATGTGTAAAATGCCCAAATATTAAATATCGTCATTTGCAAAATGCCTTAATATTAAATATCCTCATATGTAAAATGCCTAATTTAATTAAATTTTTATGTGTGCAAAACTTTTAATGGAGAAAAGTATATCATATTTAAAAAAAACTTAAATAATAATGTTCCCAAACACTTTTAAATTAAATAACATATTTACACATGAATCTTAAATGAGGAAAAGAAAACTTTAAAATAATTAAATTATTGCACACAAAATCCTTTAATGGAGAAAATTATGTCATATATTAAAACTATATATTTAAAACAATTTTTTATGGTCAGTATTCATGTGATGTGTCACATTGGGAATCATATGGTGTAAAAGTAGCACTGCTAGCAAGTTTGTTTATAAATTTCATTACTTGATGCAACGTAAATACAGATAAATGCATCGCATGCCAAAATATCTTCGATTTATTTTGTACGAATTATATTCAATGTATTCATATTAGAAAATCCATATATATTTATTAATTTAATTAAACAATTTACATTTTAAAAATAACACGAAATTTGCATGACTGTGCATTAAAATAGAGAAAAGAATTCGTACATAATAAGCTATACCTGTTCATGAACATATTTAAAACTCGATAAAAACATAAAATATAAGTGTAAAATTTCAAAACACAGACTTTTCAATACAATGGTTCTGAATGTTAATCTCAAGCAGACAGATTTGTTTAATCTTGAACCCAAAGGAAGAATATTGTACATAGTGTTGTTATAAAAATCTGAAAGGTAGCGATTTTTAACCTAGCGATTTTTTATACAAGCTGATTTTCAAATGTGTAATTGATCTTACTTATCAATCCCCAAAACAGAGCCATTAGCTGTCAAACAGCGGCGAACGAAGCTATGATAACCGAAAAATGCCCCATTCAAACAGAAAAGCATAGCAACCCGATTATAGAAGATAGTTGTTGTTTGCGATAATATCATTCAAACCTGGTAATATTCTTAAAACAGGGGATGTTACCATGATTTTAGAGGCTGTGAAGTCTCAATGGGGGTTTTCAAGCTTACCTCGCAGGGGGAAGACCCGCCCCCCCCTCCCTATTTCTGAAAATTCACTAACACGGAATTCCAGTATGGTGATTTAAAAAATTAAATTTGCATGTGCACTGATTAAAATTGTATATTATTACTATATTATAAAAATTTTGTTTAGTATGCAAACATCTCAGTAAAGAATAATTATAAAGCATATTATTGTGATTTTATTTGTTGGAAATAAGATAATTGTTTATTAAATTTCAAGACTTAGGACACATTAGTACTTTTTTCTGTAGTAGGGATACCTGTACCAGAAGTACCTGTATCAAATTCTTTTTCTACATATACCTGCTTTCTTCCAGTACATATTTCATCCTTTTATAATATATATTTTTTTTCAATCATTTTTTTTTTCATTTCTCCCACATAATAAAAAGAAATCAAATTCCAAGTCTATTGGCTGTGATCTAAGGGGCGAGTTTTTCTTATTTTTGCAGGAGCTCATAGGAAAGTTATCCCCCACCCTCTCTTGAAAAGCAGCTTCAAGATGTATAGAATTTTGAAAAAAAAAAAAAAAAAGTTTTGTTTCAAAATTCTATCATATAGATATTTTTTTCCAGTTGAACATTTGTAAAACTGAAGTTACTATTTTTTGCTTACCTTCAATAAATTCGTTAATTTCAAAAATTTACGAATATGAAATTCGTTGAATATTTTTATAAGGAGAATTTTTATAGGCATTTTTTTGAGGCATAGGATTTTGGTAAACAATCCAAACATATTTGTTAAACTGAAAAATTCCTTAAAATGGCATTAATTGTAAAAAGATGGTACTGTATTTCCTTGTTCCAAATGATTAAATTATTTAATTTCTCAAATAACATTTTCAGTTTTCTAATTTGTGTTGTCAATTCTTCCATATTTAGCATTAATCTGCAATAAATCAAGATTATGTACAGAACATTCTATTTCAGTGTGTCCATTTTGAAAAAAACATCTGTTAAACTCATTGAGTAGCATTATTGAAAATATTTAAATTTTCTTTAAAAATGTTTTACACATATTTTCTTTATTCTTTAGATTACATATTCTGTTCACCCCTACCATGTTTATTGTTTATGCACGATTTCCTATAAAATGTATCAATTACATTCTTAATACTACTATTTCTTTCATTGTAATTTAGTTTTACATGGCATGAAGCAAGTTAAATACACAGCTGCCCATGCCTTAAGCTGGTTGTTACAAACAGCCAATGGTGTGGCATATCTGCACAGTATGAAACCAAAACCTTTAATTCACCGAGATTTAAAGCCACCAAAGTATGTCTTTTTTATGTTCTATTGTATATATATTATTATTGCGTTTTGTAAAATTCTAGATTCTTTTTAAACATTCATTAAGATAAAGAAAAAACAGGAAGGAAAAATCACGCGTCCATCGTAGATTAACAAACACTTTCCAATACAATCAGAATACTTATTAAGGTGTAAGATGATGTATAAATAAGCAATTTAGAAAATACATAATGCATTTGAAAATCCAATTTCTGCTATTACCATCAATATAGAAAAATATCTTTTTGCAGATGTATATGATTTATAAATTTGTATCTATACTACATAGTGTGCTAAAAGTTAGTTTTGTTAAACGCATAGCACAGTTGAAAATTTCCATTCAGCAATTTGTGTCAATAAGCCGAAATGTACATCAGAACTTTTGTGCAGTCCTGCATATCATCAGTAGAATTTATATACATCAAGTAATATAAAAAGAAAAAAAAAGTTAAATTTAAAAACAGTACCACAACTGAAAATGTACTTTCAGCAATTATTGTTCATAGGCTTTAATAGCTCAATTATTGTTCATTTTCTTCTGCAGCCAAGTTGTTTTGTGTGTCCTTGTAAATGAACGATAATTTCAATGTACACCATATTCTACAGTAAGCAACTTCTTGTACCCCTCAGTGATATATAAATTTCAGTATGTTTAAAATAGTGTAATATCATTTAAATACACCACAATTTCCCCTTATAGACCGTAATGTAATGTAATTCTTTTGAGTCTCCCCAGGGTCGGACCGGGGTAGGGAAAAGGGCGCAGACCTTGGATTTTCAGAGGGCGCAACAATTTTAACGAACTCACGTCAACTTTACTTGCTTGTGTTGTATCTGGCTTTTCAAGGTTTAACATATTTACAAAGCACCAGGTATAAAAATCGCTTAATATTATAACACTGAGTCTAGACAGAATATTTCGCTCTATTCCTCGTGCATGTTTAAAGATCGAATATATCTACAGAATATTACGCAATTTTCTAAATCAAATCATGTTACATCTAATAGTTAGAATAAGGTGAACACACACTAACTTGTAGTAGATGACTGATATCAAGACTAGGGCCTTCTTATTTAATTCTTTTTTTTCAATAGATACCTTATAAGAATCATGTAAACAAAAGTACTTACCTCCTACCAATTCTTCAAAAAAAAAAAACATATAAAAAAATACATATTTACCAATTGATAGGAAATAATATCTACTATTAAATTCTATTCATAAATTTTTCTTTGGGGATTGCCTGAATATTAAAAAATGTACGAATGTTGATTTTTCAAATGATAACATCCACTTTTGACATACCTTTTTGAATTTTTTGCCAGCCAGTAAAGAGATACAGTCGAACCTCGTTATCCCGACACTCTAATGACCAGAAAAAGGTGTCGTCATAAGCGGAGTGTCGCGGTAACCGGAGTTGGAGGAAAATATGTTTATAAAAAGCTTTTTTTTAATTAATTTAAGACAATTTTAAATTCACAACTGTTCTTGCAGTTTTAAGCAATAAAACGTTATTATTAAACAAAAACAAAATTGAAAACAATAAAAATCAAATTTATGATGACTTGTTTTTTTTTTTGTTGTTGTTTTTTTTACATGAAATATTGATGAATTAAGGTTTGCTTATCCCTAGATGTGCTTCCTACATTTTTTTTTTCAATATTATACAATGAACTGTAATCAATATTCGTTGTTTCAGAAATGAATGTTAGATAATTTCTGATCGTTGCAATGCAATGCTTCAGTTTTAGTTGGATGAAAAAAGCCGTGTAACCACAAGAAAGAGCCCCCTGGCCAGAATAAAAAAGAACGCGAGTAGACCGATACATTTATCTGGAGCTTAAGTGCGTCTATCATAGTATGTGGGCTTATTTATTCAGATAAAGGATTGAATTAAAATTTCTCATTACCTCAATGGATATTTTAGATACTTTTGTGAAAAATTTGGCTAAGACATTTCTTACTGCTTAATTTCTACGCTTATAAGATGGATTATGAAAAATGGACAATTTTCCTAAACCGTCGGGATATCCTGAGTTGAAAATTAATCAATGACGTAAAATCCGAAATTTATTTACATTAAAATCATATACAAAAAATCGTGACTTTGAAAAACTGACGTGATAAGCGGAATGACGTGAAAACCGGGTGTCGGGATAACGAGGTTCGACTGTATATAGTTTATTATAATTTTCTTAAATCTTAATACAGTTATAAAACAAAAAGTGTTAGGAGTTGATCCAAAAATTTACGAAAATAAAATGAAGATCTTACAAGAAAAAGTACCGAACGTGCCCAATGAGTCACCAGTAAAATATACCGGAATTTTAAAGAAAACCCTACAAAGTGTTTCTGGTACGTTTTTACGATTTTCTTTTCTGTCGTGCTTTTGATAAAAGAAGACGGTCCACTTAACTTATGGAAAGAGAAGCTATCTCTGTATCTCGAAAACTAATTATACAAATGGGCTGTAAATTTACACATCGATGTTTTTAACGCTGATGATTTGTTCTATGCAAACATTAATGTAGCTCATATTTCATAATTTTTAACATGAATTTATTAATAGTTTTCATCATTAAAAAAATATTTTGAATAGAAATTTTGAATAAAAGTTTTTGAATAGATAAAAAAGCCTGTAATATGTTTGGGATTATTCAGTGTATCGCTAATAAAAAAAATCAATCAGATGACTTTTAGGAAGATATAAATTAATGTTTCTCAAATGGGTTTAACTTTAGCAACCTGAAATTTAAACTTTTCTAGCTCTGTCAAGATTTAAGATAATGTGGATAAATAATACCTTTTATCTGGCTGTCTCGATCCAAGAAACTCATAGTGTAAAAAATGGGTGTTACTGTTTGAAAATTCGAAGTTAGAAGAAATGCGGATGACTTCGGAAACAAAATTTACACAGAGAGATTATTTAGACATTATTTCCAGTCTATTGGTTCCTTCCGATTTTTAAAATTATTTTTAGCGGAGTTTGTAAAGAAATTAGCACTTTTATTTCACTTATCACTATTGATGTGCTGAAAATTGGTAGAAAAACTAACAGGGTTTTTGCAATGAGTGCTGAATAAAGTTGCTGCAGTGCTGCTTGGACTTAAACTTTTTTCGAAAGTATATTTCTTTAACGTAATGTGAATTAGCTATCAGTCAGTTAAAAAGGAGATAAATTTAATTTCTGTTACAATCTGACAGCAATTACTTTTGCGAGTCCGGTATTTTATAGGAAGAAATATTTTGTATCCTTGGAAAATGATTTTTTGTGTCCATAAAATGCTGAATTGATATTTCACTATTAAAAGGTTTCTACAGAAAAAGCACACCAAAACAATCGCTTTAATAGTATAAAATTACTAAAATAATTAGTAAATTTACACTTCTTAGCACACTCTTCCTATTATTTTCAAAATTCTTATCATAATTACAGATCAAGAAAAATATTTAAGTTTCCATAATTGAGTGAAATACCCCACGGATTGCATTAGTCCATGTTGCAGGGTCCTGTGGCCAGCGTTTTTTTAATTCAAAAACCATAACTTCTCAGTAGTAATCAGGTTTATTAACAATAGATTTTTTTATGATTAAATTAAATAATTTCTTTATTCAAAATACGTACTAAAATTGCCTAATAGTTATTTAACCACGGAAGTCTGTCATTAAGTAAAGCGAAGATTACTAACAGAAAATTATGGTGTAGATTTTGAAAATGAAAAAACGCTGGATGCGCGTGTAGGATTTTAATACAGAAGTGTTATCAAGTTTGTATTCCTCGAAAAGAAAGATCCTGTTTTCCCATCAACAACAAAATCCGCACAAAAAGTGCTTTTCCTTCTGATGTTTCTCTTTCTTTTCTCAAGTTCGTTTCGAAAAGTACGGTTTGAATTGTAGATGGCTTTAAAAGGGGAGCAAGGGGCAAGGTACTAAAAGTTAAAGGACTGAAAATATGTAAAATATCTGTTTCAAATCTAAAAGATATACCATTCAAAGAATCGATGAAAAAAATATATCCCAGGGTGCCGTGGATACTAAAGCTGTCACTGGGTGCAGGTTTTCTCTGTCAATCGCATGCAAAGATGCCCACTTTGGTTTCCGATCAGGAAATTGTTTTGATGTATCTTTAATTTTTTTTATTATAATAAAAAACACCTCTCTTGTGCTGTCTGTCTATTGATTGAGGATTATTCCCTAAAGAAATTCTCCAAATTTAGTACACTTGTCAAAATGCATGCGTACAACGAGTGAAAAAAAAAAAACTGGAGCAGCTTAGGCAATTAGGGTCGCAAGGTTCTCCCTGGTCGAGGGCGCACCGGCCCTCCGGCTGATGGGCCGGCGAGCCAGTCCGAGCCTGAGTCTCCCTGTAAACAAACTATAAATGGTACACACTTCATTTTCAATGCCGAACATGCCATAGTAAACTACAATAACATGTATCAATTTGGCAATCTGACTATATTTATGCGACTTAGACCATGGATAGAGGGACAGACAACACAAATTCATAAACACGTTTCAACTGTGTTGTGTTAAAAAGACAGTTGTTAGGATGATTTGATGAAGTATTAACTATTAAACTGCTGAATAAAAATAAAAATACAGTAGTATTTATTTATTTATCTATTTTTTTAAGATGCAAAACTGACTTTAATTACCTTTTTGAACTGGCAAAATTTACTTCAATTACTAAAAATTTTAATTTTGTGTTTTTTAAATGCAGCTTTATTTTCGTTTTCAGCTTATGTAGATTGTGCAAAAATGCATATATGGTTGCAACTTGCAAGTGTATGAACTTATCTTAAACAGTTTCTGAGTAACTGTGCATGGCAACTTGGGATTTGTAATTTTGGGAGAGGTAAAAAAAAAGTAATTTTATAGTTTTAAGTAGTAATGTGGCTCAGCGTTTAACTGCATTGTAAACCTGGGAATAATGTGGATTTTTAAATGAACTTTTCTTAATAAGCAATATGAATATTAAATTCACAATATATATCTTTACTAAATAGGTGCTAATATACATAAATGTTAAAACATCTAAAAACAATCAAGATGTTAAAACATTGGAGTCAGACGATGTTAAAACCCAACATCTTGATTATTTTTAAATGTTTTAACATTTATGTATATTCGCACCCATTTAGTAAAGAAATTGTGAATTTAATATTCATATTTCTTATTTAGTTTATTAAGGTGAATTTGTCGTTTCAACTTGAAATATAGAGCTTCTATATTTATTTTATTGAATTTTTTTTAAGGGGGAGGGGGGGGAGACGGGGGGCACACTGTTCAGTATTGATTAAAGAGTGAAAATAAGTTTAAAAAAGTCCTACCGGCCAGTGCCGGGAGGAAGAGGTAGCTTTCATATTCCTTATTTTAAAAAAGCCAATCATTCAAACACACGAAGCTCAATTTAGTGGAAACCGAATATACGAGATTCAGTACTAATTTTTATCAATATAATGAATGAGAATTTCGCGAAATTAGTCAGCTTTATCCAAGCTGCTTTTCTTTAAATAACTTATATTTGGCTGCCAAATTCGGCGATTTCTTAAAGTGCGTGCCATTTTAAGACAATATGGTGGATGAGGCTAACCAGTGAAATTGGTCGAGACCTTAGTAATTGCTGTGCACATGCTCACTCACATCGGAATCGGTTGATATATACGAGTGCTGTCGCATGCAAAAAATCAGATTTTTCAAAATGTCACCCACAATAGAAATTGAAACTGCTATATCTGAGCCATTTTTTAAGGTAAAGACAAACAAAAAATGTTCCTGAATCCTTATATCAAGGTCAAATACTTAAGAAAGAAACCTTTTTCAATTTCTAATTTTTTTGCACCTCACTTTAAATATATATATATATTTTTTAATTTAATGTCCGCCATTTTGAAACAAGATGGCTGATGAATCTGGCTAGCGAACTTGGTCGAGGTATTGATGTATACTATCCACATGCCTTCTTACATCGAAATAGGCGAATACGTGTGTTATCGCGTGACAAATACAAGATCGTTTCAAAATGTTAGCCATGCTAGAAATTCAAAGTGCTATAATTCAACCATTTTTTAAGATATAAACAAAAGAACAAATTTTAGAAACAAAAACTACTCCGGAATCTTTGTATCAAGGGCACATAAAAAAATCTTTTTCATTTTGCAAGTTTTTAATACCTCATTTTAAATTTTAAATTTAATTTTAATTAAATGGCAACCCTTTTGAAACAAGATGGTGAATGAAGCTGGCCAACGAACTCGGTCGAGACATTGGTACGTACTATGTACAGACCAAGTTACATCCAAATCGGTTCATAAATACGCCTATTATCGCGTGACAAAATCAGGTCGTTTTAAAATGTCAGCCACAATAGAAATTCAAAATGCTATTACTCAGCCATTTTTTTAGATATAGACGAAACAAAAACTGTTCCGGAATCTTTGTATTAAGGTCAAACACATACGAAAAAAATCTTTTTCATTTTCCAATTTTTTGGTATCTCATTTTAATTTTTTAATTTTTAAAATTTTTTTAAATGGCCGCCATTTTGAAACAAAATGGCGGATGAATCTGGCCAACGAACTCAGTCGAGATATTTGTATGTACTATGTACACACCAAGGTACATCCAAATCGGTTCATAAATACGCCCGTTATTACGTGACAAAAATCAGGACGTTTCAAAATGTCAGCCACGCTAGAAATTCAAAATGCTATAACTCAGCCATTTCTTAAGATATAGATGAAACAAAACCTGCTCCCGAATCTTTTATCAAGGTCAAACACATAAGAAGAAAATATTTTTTTCAATTTCCAATTTTTTGGTACCACATTTGAAATTTAAATTTTTCTTAAAAATTTAAATGGCCGCCATTTTTAAATAAGATGGCGGTTGAAGCTGGCCAACGAACCCGGTCTGGACATTGGTATGTACTATGTATAAATGAAGTTACATCCAAATCGGTTCATAAATACGCCTTTTATCGCGTGACAAAATTCAGGACGTTTCAAAATGTCAGCCACACTAGAAATTCAAAATGCTGCAACTCAACCATTTTTTAAGATATAGACGAAACAAAAACTTCTCCGAAATCTTTGTATAAAGGTCAAATACATAAGAAAAAAATATGTTTCCATTTTCAATTTTTTGGTACCACATTTCAAATTTAAAATTTTTTGAAAAAATTTAAATGGCCGCCATTATGAAACAAAATGGCGGATGAAGCTGGCCAACGAACTCGGTCGAGACATTGGTATGTACTATGTACACACCGAATTACATCGAAATCGGTTCATAAATACGCCTTTTATCGCGTGACAAAATTCAGGACGTTTCCAAATGTCAGCCACGCTAGAAATTCAAAATGCTATAACGCAGCCATTTTTTAAGATATAGACGAAACAAAAACTGCTCCGGAATATTTGTATAAAGGTCAAATACATAAGAAAAGAATATTTTTCCATTTTTAATTTTTTGTTACCACATTTTACATTTTAAATTTTTTTAAAAATTTTAAATGGCTGCCATTTTGAAACAAAACGGCGGATGAAGCTGGCCAACGAACTCGGTCGAGACATTGGTATGTACTATGCACACACCGAATTACATCGAAATCGGTTCATAATTACGAGAGTTACAGTGTGACATAGGTCAGATATATATATATATATATATATATATATATATATATATATATATATATATATATATCAATTTTGCACTGAGGGTGGTTTCGGGGTCTGGGGGTCATGATCGATGAAAATATACAAAAAATTTTGAAATCGCTTTCCTCCGAACGGCTGCAATAGGTAGCTTTTTGTAATGAAAGCTACCTAATAGAAGTTTTAGGTAGCTTTCATTACAAAAAGCTACCTATTGCAGCCGTTCGGAGGAAGGCGATTTCAAAAAATTTTGGTATATTTTCATCGATCATGACCCCCAGACCCCGAAACCACCCTCAGTTCAAAATTGATATATATATATATATATATATATTTCTATATATTATTTCTATATCTTACACAGCATCTTGAGAAACGTTTAATTAAAGAATGACACCAAAAAAGAGAAAAAAATAGAGGGAACGGGTAGGGTATTACAAATGGGAACTTGTTTTTCTCCACTGATTCATAAACAACAGACAGTTATTTTATTTATTAGATAATGTAAAATTATATGAAATTATTAATAATTAATTTGAGTTGTTTTGTTAGATTACAAACTATCATTATTCTGCCTATTTAGTCTAGAAATCTATCATTAACCAGTCATTAAAAAAAAAAAAAAAAAAAAAAAAAAAAAAAAGAATCCCACTTTTAATTTCTATTCTGAATGAGATTCTTATTACATCTAATGAAGTGATATCTAAATGAGTTAAAAATATGAAATTAAGAAGCTGGAAAAAATATAGAAAATAAAATAACATTTTCTAAATAAATACATTTTTTTCAAATGCAACACTGCAACCAAAAACAAGTGTCTTCGTGCATGTAATAATATTTCGTAATTATTAGGCTAATTTATCAAAAAATAGTCAAAGATAATCAAGTGAATAGCTTTGATCTTGTAAATGTGATAATAGAAAAATTCTCATACAAATGGCTGGAGGGGAAGAGGTGGGGATAGGTCCTAAAAGCTGGTCGATAAAAATTCAACTTTCTGTAATATTTCACATTTATTTGTCCAGATAATATTCAGAATACATTTATCATGATTAAAGGCCTTATTTGATTATATGTGTTGAATGGAAATTCATACACTAGTAGTCTTAAAAAGTTTAAAATATTTGTGTTCCTTAAAATAATATCTTATAAAATATCTCCACTGCACGCAGTTTAAACTTAAAGGAAGTATAGAGTTTTATTTAGCGACTAGTTAAATGAAAAATGTTTATCAATCGCTCGGAAGTGATAACTATATGCGCCTATGGAGCGCCTCTGGGGCTTGGTACCTGGTGCTAGGGCACCGCTAGGATCACCTGTTCCGCTTTTTCTGCAGTTCTGTTAATATTATTTCACTACTTTTTTCCTGTCAACCTGGAATATTAACTACTATCTAATTTAATTAGAATTAAACATTTTAATTAGCTCGCTGAAAATCCAAACAATAAAATTAATACATTTGGGATATCATCTATAGTAATAAAAGAAATAGTATATATAAAGTACAGCAGACTACTTTCTTAATTTTTTTCCCCTTTTTCTCCATTTTAATATTTTCATTATCAGAAATTGTTTAATTGCTAACTAGAGCTATTAATAATAGAAATCATCATAATTGCTGTTGAAATAAAATTTTAGTTTCTATTCAAATCAAGTTTCAACAGTTTTGGCCCAAATCAAGTTCCATTTTTTAGCAACTATGCGGAAATTTATTTTGAAAAAGAACCTTTTAACATTTATTTTAGCAGTTGACACGTTTCATATCATTAACCTAACTCATTAATAAATTTAAAAAAAATATTGTTTAAAAAATATTAAAACTTTCAAGAAATTAAATTAAGTTGATCCATATTTAGTGATTACAGGTTTTTATTTTGTCCATACATTTTGTGGGATAAAAAAAAAAAAAAAAAAAAAAAAAAAAAAAAAAAAAATACTACATTGAATCGTTTCTTTCTTTCTTTCTTTCTTTTTTTTTTTCTTTTAATCGGCGTTTTTCTTTCAAAACATAAACAAACGAAGATTCGACGCGAAACCGAACAAGGCATGTAATTTTTTTAACCAATAAACACATTTCGTTCAACCTAGGTCGAGAAACCCAGAGTTGGGTAACTTTTCATCCGAAGTAAACGGTGAATATGAGTTTTCAACTCCCGGTTGAAAATACCAACCTGGTGTTACTGAACTCGCGGTTTAACCCTCGGTCGAAGTTATTCATGAATACGAGCGTTAATCATTTATATAGAATAAAATGTTTATGTTCTTCTCCTCTAATTAACAATAATATTAAAAAACTAATTTATGATGCATTAAATCATGGTTTTCCAAAAAAATTCATATATTCATTAATATACAATTAGTACTTTTCTTACATGATCTATTAAAACAAATTAACACATGCGTAAACAAAATTACAAAAAAATTATAAAATAAAAAAATATCTATAAAAAATTAAAAATTGTAAAATAATAAAAAAAATATATTATAGGTTGGTTGGGTGGGTAGATGTTAGAGTACGGAGGAGAGTGGTGTTGTCTGGATAATACGCAATGGTTAATTATTAAAAAAAAAAATGGGAGCTCTTGTATTATTACTATATTTTTGTTACGTATTTTATATGGATGTTGATTTGATATTTTATATGTAATTGGAGAATTTCATTAATATTATAATTAGCTTAATTATTGATTAATCTAATTTACAATTATTTGTTATTAAATTTTAATTTACTAAGGACACTATCATATTAATTACTAATAGTATGCCATTCTTATAGTGAATAATATACATATAAGTATGTTTAATATAAATATAGTTATACTGTATGCATTAAAATTGGGTAATTATTTTTATTATTATTCCTCTATTCTTTTTAATATTTATTATCGGTTTAATGTTTTTGAATGTCCCACATTCATACTTTATGGATTTTTATGGATGTCTGAAAATAATCCACACTCTATATTTGTGCTTTTTAAGTAATGGGAATTTAAGTATCATTTAACCTTCTATATACTTCCACATGTTTTTTATTTCCTGTTCATTTTATATATAATTCATTAAAAAATAATTTTTATATTATTTTTAATAATTATTTATATTAATTATTACTGAATTTATCTTGTTTTATAGCATATAGCTATATGCTATATATTATCAATGTTCTAGAATTATTTAAATTCTTAGTTTAGTTTAAATAAATTAGCTAATAGAATATATTGTATGCTTTTAAATTTTATTAACAATAGTTTTTAAATACATTGTGTGGTTTATATTAGGTTTATAATTCTCTATATATAAGGATATGTTTGGGTTTGCTGTTTAACCAGTTATTTACATTCAAATGCTTACAAATATTTATCTTGCGATAGTTGTTTAATAAAAGTAATACTAGATGGCAGCACCAAATTTGTCTCTTTAAGATAGCTCTAATTTTTAATTTTATAATCTTAATATCTGTCCCTTCTCGGGCTTAAACAATGTAGGAAATAATTTTTTTTTGGTTTTTAATTTGTTCTTCAAATTATGTTTTTGTTTAATAAATATATTGACTCCATCTCATTTTTTAACTGGTGATTTCATAACTTCCCCAGCTGAACCTTTAAATGAGGAAAATTTGTCTTTAGGATCTCGTTGGGATATTGTACAAAAATTGAAATTATGTTTTTGGAAAAGGTAGAGTATTGATTATTTGAGTACTTTGCAAAATAGAAAAAAATGGATAGTAAATACTGAAAATTTTAAAGTAAATGATGTAGTAATTTTGAAAGAGGATAATGTTCCTCCTTCTGTTTGGTCATTAGGCAAAATTATTGAAATTCATCCAGGTAAGGATGGTATAGTCCGTGTAGTGACTGTTAAAACCGCTAGGGGTATTTTAAAAAGACCTATTGTAAAACTTTGTTTACTTTTTTAGTTATTCTGTTTGTTGACAGATGGCAGCACTGTGCATTCTGTGCTGTTATGAAATCTTAATTATGACATCATCAGTTAGTTGATGCTTGGTTTTCTGAGAGTGTGGCATGGAGCATGCTGCTCCTGTTGCATTATTGTCCTTTTTATTCTATTTAATTTATCTGCACCCAATTTAGGCAGGGGATGTATTTTATAATGTAATTTAAGGCTTTCATGTGATGGAAGCATACTAATTAGAGTGTTAATTTTAACTAGAGAAATTTGATTCTGAAACCAGAACTGTATGTTTCATTGTGTGTGAAGTTTTTGTGAATGTCAAGATTTGTTTTTGTGTTGTGAAATAAAATAAGAAAAATTCAAGGATTTCTTTCTTCAAATTCTCTACAATTTCTACAAACGCAATAAAGCAAAGTGCGTGCTTTCCTTTTAATAATGTCAGTATAAAGAAAGGGCAGTTGATATCACTTTGGGGTAGCAAGAAACACATGATGTTCATTCCTTATGTCTCCTACTGTACACATGAGTTTGGACGATTTGATTGGTCTATTTTTAACGGGTGTATGATATGATTGTCCTACATCACCATGAAGATTCCTGCAACGATCGCTATGACAAAAATGTAGCGGTAGATTGGTTGACGGAAGTGTTTGTTAGTAAACATGCCTTTTCCTTATTGTTACTGTAAGGCTTATAAATTAGTACTTTTTTAATCATGTACTCAGACTAATGCATGCATGAGCGCTTAGTGCAAATATCAAAATAACAACAATAAACAAACAAAAAAAGTTACTGTATGCTTCAACCTTGTCGTTAGCAATTGCAAAAATACAAGATATTTTTTAATTAACCTACAAATTTAAAATGAAATAACACAAGAATCGTTGCAGATAGCACAGCAAAAATTTTTTTTATTGAAAAGAACGTCGAAAAGGTAATTAATGCACAAGGTTTTCAAAGTGAGAACCTTCAGAGGCGATACAGTAGCGCAACCTAGTCACAGAGTTATCAGTTACTTGTTTAAGTGTTTCTCTTTTAATGCTTGCAAATGAGTCTGTAACGGATTTCTTGAGACTATTGAGATCTGTCTGCTTCTTCTTGTTGTACATCAAGTCTTTCATGTGACCCCAAAGATAGAAATCTCACGGATTCATATCCGGTGAATAAGGTGACCAATGCAATGCACCAGGATGGTTTTTCGGGTATTGATAAGCAATAACCCGGGTTCCAAGCACACTGTTAATTGTGTCAAACACTCTGCCTGTTCTATGCGGAGGGGCACCGTCCTGCATGAACCAATATTCATCGGTGACGGTGTTCATACCCAGATGACGAATTTGGAGAAAGCGACTGTCTGAGATTATCTTTAACATTATCAAACTTTTCAAATTTTCTTATCAGATCTCTTACCATTGCTCTAGAAAGGCTTAGATCGGTTTTTGAATGTTGAAGCCCACTTCCGTAGAAATGGTGCTGCATTTTCACCACATAAATACCAATTTTTAACAATAAAAATACGATCTTCGATTGAATATGACGCTTTGGTAGACATTTTCAAAATTGCATGGAACTGACGACGATGCGAACACTAAACAAATTCCTTTTATCCCCTCTCTCACTGCTCGCATTCGTGCTGCCATCTAGTGAGATCCTCATGTAATCACTACATACAGTCATATATCTCGATGTGAAATCTTCGGTTCGCCCAGAAAAATTGGGTAACCAATTGTGATTGTAATTGTAAATCTCACAGTAACCGAAATAAATCTCAGCAGCTTGATCAGGGACCCGACGCTCCCTCCCAGACTCTGGTTGAGAGTCGGGAGGAGTGGATGTGGTCTACCCCTCGGATTGCACTAACACTCTAAAGCGAAAGCTGAGTTCCCGAGGTGGTCATCGCTGTCATCGCTGCCATCTAGTGAGGCTCTGAGAAGTTATTTCAGATTAAAGTTGTAGGTATTCATGTACAGTAAGTCACCCTGTACATGAAATTCGTTAAAGCCACGATCACAAGTGCATGTATGAGCGCTTCACACCCATGAAAAGAAAGAAAGAAAAAAAAATTACAGAATGCAAGAACCTCGCTGTGTAGCAATCACAAAATGCATGTTATTCTTTAAAGCCTATATCACTACAATGCATGTATGAGCAATTCACGTTCATTTAAAAATAAATAAATGAATAATTGGGTTTAGCTAAATTGTTGTATCGGAATCTCTAAATGTCAGAAATTTGTTAAAATCCCAATCAATATAGTTTCAAATTATTTGTTATACTGAATTAAATACTAAAAAATACAAAGTTTCCTTTTTTTCATGCAAATTATTTTTTGCATCTTAAATAAATGTCGAAAAGTAAAAACTTTCCACTTTTCTAAACTTCCCTCTGCTGGGATCGAACTAAATTCTGGAAGAGAGTGACGTAGAACTATGCTTCAACACACACATTCTGAGCCAACTTAGACAGAGCAAAATTTTAATTCACCAATTTCACCATTTTCAAAATACTTAAAATCAGTATGGTATGGATATCTGAGCAAGCCAATCAGAATTATGCTAAGTCTGAACCGAGTAGGTAAAGTACACTCCCCTCAAATCCGCAAAGCTTGGGACCAGAGGCTATGCGGATTTTAGAATTTTGCAGATTTCTGGTCATTGCTTTGTTTGCATTTTTTAAACAGTAATTTGAATGTAATAATGCAATTAAAATTATAATGAATGCTTGCGATATAGTAAAATGTTAAAATAATTAACTAAAGTAATAAACTAAAATGATAAAAAGAAGATAATTTTTAAAATGATCAAATTATTAAAGTAAATGCCAAATAAATAATTAATGTATTTTTAATTATGAATAATAAAGATAAGATACATTTTCCTTGAATTATTCAATGAAACTTACCTCATAAAGGTACCCTATCGATTCACATCAAAATCATAAAGTAATGAAGTTATATTTCAGATTTAGCCAGACTTAACAACAAAAAAAAGCTTGATTAATAGATTAAATATATATAGTAAAAAGATTGTGATTGCTAGCAATATCAGCAATATCTTGATTTTTTTTCAGAAAGAAATTTATACTCCCTACATGAAAAACCATAAATTTAGTCATAGTATCGATAATTACTTATTAAAACACAAACGGAATGACATAAAACTAAAAAATTCTGTAATTTTGCCCCTACATCGGAACTAAAAGTTTCATCGTTTACATCTCTGATGATATAAACAGCAGCAGATTTGCAGATTTTAGGGTTGCGGATTTGAGGGAGTCTACTGTATTTTGAATATGCAGAAGGCATGGCTTGTACGTCAACGCATGATGTGTGTTCTCAGAGGTGATCTGTTCTTTTGAGAATAGTTTTGGTTTGCGAGCTTGTAAATTTCATTGTCTGTTTTCTGACTAATCGTTTTGTTGTTGTTGTTATCACAGAAGAATTATAGGAGAAGTGTATCCCACATTTACGTTTTGAACATTAAAATTTAAATCAGTTAGAGTATGAAGGGAATGGCATGGAAGTGTTTCTTGTGTCTGTTTTAAAAATGCCTTTAAAAAAATATATATATCTTATACTATAATGCGAGCAAAAATTGTGTGTGTATGTGTGTGTGTGTGTGTATGTAAATTTTATCTTAAAAACGGCTCTAACGATTTTGACGAAATTTTGTATTTTATCATTTTCGGGGATGATGAGACCATTGGGCTAGGTCACGTGTTCGAGAAAATTTGATTAGTGGGTTATTTTGGGTCATATTGGGTCAAGGTCAAGCTAATTATATCTAAAAAACGGCTCAATGGATTTTGACTAAATTTTATATCCAACCGTTTTTCGGCACGAGAAAACTATTGGGCTAGGTCATATGTTCGAGGAATTTCGATTAGTGGGTCATTTTTGGGTCACTGTGGGTCAAGCCAATTTTATCTAAAAAAAGGCTCTAACGATTTTGACTAAATTCTGTATTATGTCGTTTTGGATTACGAGAAGACCAATGGGCTAAGTCACATATTAGAGAAAATTCAATTAGTGGGTCAATTTTGGGTCACTGTGGGTCAAGCAGAGTTTATTTAGAAAAAGGCTCTAACGATTTTGACGAAATTTAGTATTTTACCATTTTCGGGCGCGAGAATACCATTGGACTAGGTCACGTGTTCGAGAAAATTCGATTAGTGGGTCATAATGGGTCAAGGTCAAGCTAATTATATCTAAAAAACGGCTCAATCGATTTTGACTAAATTTTATATTTAACCGTTTTTCGGCACGAGAAAACTATTGGGTTAAGTCACATGTTGGAGATATTTCGATTAGTGGGTCATTTTTGGGTCACTGTGGGTCAAGCCAATTTTATCTAAAAAACGGCTCTAACGATTTTGACTAAATTCTGTATTGTGTCGTTTTCGATTACGAGAAGACCAATGGGCTAAGTCACATATTAGAGAAAATTCAATTAGTGGGTCATTTTGGGTCACTGTGGTTCAAGCAGTGTTTATCTAGAAAACGGTCCTAACGATTTTGACGAAATTTAGTATTTTACCATTTTCGGGCACGAGAATACCATTGGGCTAGGCCACGTGTTCGAGAAAATTTGATTAGTGGGCCATTTTGGGTCATAATGGGTCAAGGTCAATCTAATTATAAATAAAAAACGGCTCAATCGATTTTGACTAAATTTTATATCCAACCATTTTTCGGCACGAAAAAACTATTGGGCTAGGTCACATGTTCGAGAAATTTTGATTAGTGGGTCATTTTTGAGTCACTATGGGTCAAGCCAATTTTATCTAAAAAACGGCTCTAACGATTTTGACTAAATTTTGTATTTTGTCGTTTTCGATTACGAGAAGACCAATGGGATAAGTCACATTTTAGAGAATATTCGATTAGTGGGTCATTTTTGGGTCACTGTGGGTCAAGCAAAGTTTATCTAGAAAACGGCTCTAACGATTTTGACGAAATTTTGTATTTTATCGTTTTCGGGCGCGAGAATACCACTGGGCTTCGTCGCATGTTCAAGAAAATTTGATTAGTGGGTCATTTTGAGTCACAATGGGTCAGGGTCAAGCTAATTGAACCTAAAAAAGAGGCCCAAAACATTTTGGCAAAATTCTGTAATATACTGTTTCCGGGAATGAGATCACCATTGGGCTAAGTCACATGTTTGAGAAAAATCGATTAGTGGGTCATTTTTGGGTCACTGTGGGCCAAGCTATTTCTATCTAAAAAAACGACTCAAACGATTTTGTCAAAATTTTGTATTATACAGTTTCTGGGCATGAGAAGACCATTGAGCTAAGTCACATGTTCGAGAAAATGGAATTAATGGGTCATTTTTGGGTCAAGCTAAGTGCATCTAAAATAACGGCTCAAAACATTATGGCAAAATTTTGTATTATATCGTTTCTGAGCATGATAATACGATTGAGATAAGTAACATGTTCGGGAAAATTCGATTAATGGGTCATTTTTGGGTCACTGTGGGTCAAGTTAATTTTATCTAGGAAACATCTTTAATGATTTTGATTAATTTTGTTTTCTATCGTTTTCGGGTTGGAGAAGACCATTGGTCTAGGTCGCATGCTCAAGAAAATTCGATTAACCAGTCATTTTGGGTCACTATGGGTCAAGGTTTAGCTAATTTTATCTAAAAAATAGCCCAAACGATTTTGACAAAATTTCTTATTACACCGTTTCCTAGCACGAGAAGACCATTGTGATAGGTCAGATGTTCGATAAATTTAGATTAGTAGGTCCTTTTTCGTTTACCGTGGGTTAAGCTAATTTTATCTATAATTCAGCGATTTCGACTAAATTTTGTATTCTATCGTTTTTGGGTTCCAGAAAAGCCCTGGTTAGGTCATGTGTTCGAAAAATTTCGGTTAGTGGGTTCCTATGGCTTAGAATCATGCCAGTGTTATCTAAACAGCAAGAATTATACAGTGAGAATGAAATATCGAATTGAACACAAGGCTAATTTTGACCGAGCTTAGCTCGGTCATGCTTGCTAGTATAATTTAAACAAAGATATTCACTGAAGTTTTTCAGTTGTATTAATTGGACGGGATTGTTTTTAAAGACAACTCCCGAAATCTCATCAACAATCTTCTTGAAATTTACAAAGATAAATTAGCAGAATAATTTAATGCTATCAAATGATTATCATCACAGCATAGAAGACTGATTTGAAACATTTTTTTATTTTTGTTGTGGGTCCAAGTAACTCCAAGTTATGGTACTGTATTCCCTTAACGTAAAAAGAATTTACCTTTATTCAATTGAATAAATAAGTTTGTCTTTGAATGATCTACATTTGTTAAAAATTGATTAAAAAAACGTGCCTTATGTCTTGAAATTTTTTTCTAATTTGTGTGAAGTCTGCTTATTTTGTAAAGTGAAAAAAAAAAAAGCTTTTAGATTTCTTCCATATATAAGTTAAAAAAATATAACTAAAATTTTTGCTAGATTAAACAAAAGACTAAATAAGCTCTCACCATCAAAAATAATTAAGAGTTTATTTATGTTTTTTATTGATTCCTCTTTGGGTATTTATTAGAGATCAACCGAAAATTCCTTTTGTTTTTGGCCCCAAATCAGAGTTTTGCCGAAAATGTTGTCGAAAATTCAGTCTGACCGCAACTAAACCTAAACTATCTGTATTCCAAAAATCTCGTTTCTTCTTACGAAAATTTTCAACATTATTGATTTGAGTTGTATCGGCTCAAATGAGAAACTCTTTATTTATTACTATGAACTTCACTGTTTATACTTATCAGTCATGACTGACTCAAGACGTGAGTGCAAACTATAAAGTAAATAATGCATACATGACTAAACTTTAAGACGCTTTTCACGTACTCATTAAACGCTGCATACTTAACAGTAATAGAAAATTTTTAGTTTGAAACTGCAGAAGTATTTTGAATATTCTTTCAGAAAGATCTAGTATAACAGAAGGTCATTTACAAAAATCATTATAAAAAATAAATCTAGGTATGTATACGTAAAACATTTTTTAATTAAATGAAATTCGTATAATTACAAAATCATTCTGTGTCATTGATGAATTAATTAAATTTAATTTTATATGAAAATAAAAAGTTTTTGTCAGAGTCAAAGAGAGCCAACTTTGGCCTCACGTATAATCTATTTATATAAAATCCAAGTCTCTGTGTGTCCCTCACAATTCCGGTTGGACCGCCTCATTGATAGCGGCAATGTCAGGGTTAGGCTTCCTATTGGGAAATCGGTACCAGCTTCAACAATGAGTAATTGTTGAAAAGTATTGATTGCAGGGTTGCCACAATAGCGCCAAATTTCGGCCAACTTGGCAAAATATCGCCAAATTTTACGAAATACCGCCAAATTTGGCGACAAAATAAGTTGCCATATATTAAGCCAACTTGGCAATAGCTGTCTAATTTGGTGAAATTCCCTTTGAAAACCCATTAATCTTTCATAATCGAGCTCACCGCTATTTAATTTAAACTCCGCGCATTGAAGAGTTTTTTTCAAAATCTGTTGGTCAAAATTTAAAGTGTAATATACAAAAATGTACGTCTTTACATCTTCATCCCGATGCTACTAATAAAATAACCGCCACTAGACGGCACTGTGCTATCTGAGCTCCTAACTTCCCAATTTTAATGTGCTGTACATTAGGGCTGGACGATATCAAAAATTTAATATCGCAATATGTCAACGAGTTAATATCAATATCGGTGATATATCCCGATAACTACTTTAAAGTGTGAGGGAATAGAAAAATTTCTTATTTCTAAAGACCAAATGGTATAGTAGGAATAATTTTATTGCAAATAGCTGTAGAAAGCAAAGAATTAATGTTTTATACCTATTTGCTCACGCAATATTCTTTAAATGTATATATATATATATATATATATATATATATATATATATGATACAAATAAATACTTTAGGAAAAGGAACCAATATTCAGTATCCATTTGCACTTATATCATTGATTACATACTGATTTTCTTTAGCTTGTTCTCGATTCTTCCTGTTTTATGTATTATTTAAGAATAACTTTTTAACTATTTAATTTTATCGCGTAAACGGAGAATATTATTTTAAAAAACTTTACTAGATAAACAAAAATGTTCTCAATTTTAAGACGTTGATGATTTTAAAATAATTAAAATAAGTGAAAAGCAAAAACTGAAACAGATTTAATGTCATAATTGCATGTACTCGTAATAGTCTTCAGTGAATGACAGATGTAGCAGAAATTTTATTTTTAAATCTTTTTCTAAGAATATCAATACATTCATAATAGTTAAAATATTTAGAAAATTTCTCTGTCTTTATACCTTCATATTTGTTTATCTATGGATGAATAAAACATTAAAATTTTTAAAATATACATATTCAAATCCCATTTGGAAATAGACCTATGCTAAGTAAAGTTCACTTTTTTATAAATACTTTGTAAATAACATCTAGATCCATAACAACATATTTTTCCAGAAAGAAACTAACAAAAAAGAAAAATTTACCATAAAATTCTACTTGATTGCGCAAAATACTCGGTTTGATATTTAAATCTGTTTTTTATTTGGAAAGTGCCACCGAATTTAAAAGAAAAAAAAAGAAGAAGAAGGAGAAGAAGAAAAAGACATGTTGCAAATGAAAAAATAGAAATAAAATAAATTTATTGGCTAACAAAAACAAATACATAAACAAAACAATCGATATTCTGCATTAGATTTCAAAAAGTTCGAAATCAGAGAGTCTTGGTTAGTTCAAAGAGATCATTGCATTTTAAAACTATGAAAATTCTCATAACATTTATTTTAAAAGATTAATAAACAAAAAAATTTAAAACATTAATAATCATATAATTATTTACAAATGAATATACATCTTATAGATACCCACGCCTTGTCCGGATGGCTTTTTAAAAAGCCGCGATGACAGAAAACTCCACCCCCCCCCCCTCATTTTAGCGCGAGAACACACTATTCAAATTCTATTCTTTTAAATAATATAAAAAGGACTCCGTGAAAGTGTCATCAAGTTTGCAGTGCTTAAGTGCAGAGAAAAAAACTATTGAGTTGCAAGCAAACAAAAAAAGAAAAAGAATGAAAATCAAAATCTTCTTTTCCTTACTGTTAAAAAAAATAATAATCAATAAATCCATATCTCCTATGTAAATTGGCCCCACCAGTGGCCGAGAGGTTCTGCTCTCGAAGCTGGTAGACGGGAGGTGCTGGGTTCGATCCCAATCGCGCCCGTCCGCCTAATCGTTCGGAGTTTTCGTGGTTTTCTTCGAGCCGTGGATCTTCCATGCGTTAATACGAATTAGGTTCCCTTAGAAAGACCCCCACGGAGGGCACTCCCCCCGGGCCTATATCCCTCGTGTAGATAATTGGCCGTCAAAAATCAACCAACCTATGTAAATTGACCGATTTCTTTCAAATTTTCAGCTAGTTGAAATAATAGTAAATTAGGCTGTGTAACAAATTTTTATTAAAATTTAATTATTTATTAGAAAGTTACAACGCCTTCCGAAACTTCGAATGAAAAGCAGGAAAGCACCTGCGGTTTATTTTCGTTTATTCATCTCGCTTCGAGAAATCGGAAGTCATATGTTTACACAATCAGATCATTATGTTTTGCATAGCAGAAAGAAACCATGGATAGAGCTTTTATTTGTTTATTTTTTTCTTTTTAACTCAAATATCTACTTTAGTGGTCCCAAAGCCCCCCCACTACCTACCTACCTATCTACTTTAGTTTTATTATTTTTAAGTACTATCTTTTTTCAGTATTGTAAACGTGTTTCTGATGTAAATAATTTGCGGGGAAAGACAGTGTTCAATGTGGATAGATTTTTTTTTCTTACGTTAAAAAAATTCGCTATTAAAACATCTGCTTTAATATTATGGTTTTTTTAGTATTGAAAATGCGCTCTTGACGTAAATCACACACTGTTTTTTGTATTTTGGGAGAGGAAGTGGGGAGGGGGCGGCGGTAGATATATATATATATATATTAATTAAAATGAAACGAAATTCGGAATCGCCAAGGTCCAGTGGTGCTGGATTTCGAATTTTGTACTATATATTTATGTATAAAAATCCAAGTACAGGATTTTTCAGATTATTTGTGCGTCTGTGCCGGCCATAGAACATGGTATATTAATTTTAGTGATCTTGATCTGATCACTTAAGCAATTATAAGCACATAAACATATAAAATTTTTAATGTAAATTAAAATGAAAGGAAAATGTGGTTAAAGAAAATCAAAACTTTTAAACAATGAAAAAAGAAAATAGATTTTTAAATTATTACTCCATAGTTTTTGAAGCAAAAATAAAACTTCAAAATTTCTATTAAAAATGTATTATATAACTATTATTTTTACCAAAAGAGAGAGAGAGAGAAAAAAGTAAAGTAAGGGAAACTATCAATTTGACGTATACTGGAAAAAAGTTCAAACCCGACCCAGTCTTCAAATTAGATTCTTGCATCGTCTCAGGTTACCCGATTTTACCCGAACCCGACACGACACGCGGTTCGTGTTGACCAACCATTTTAAAAGAAAGTCAGGAATATATTTTATGAAAAAAAAACTATATATTTGAACATTAATGGTATATGTATTCAATTTTATACTAAAAAGATAAATTTGATATTACAGAATAATTCTTTTTTATATTGTATTAAAATATGAATTTATTATCTTCCACTTCGAGTTTGTGATGAAGTGTGCCGGGTGTCGGTCGGGTTGACTTTAAGCAGAGTTTTCGGGTTTGGCTCTGGTAAGACGCGACCCGTGCCGAACTACATCCCGAGTGAGCAGAAAAAAAGGCCGACCCAGCCTGCATGTCCAGAGCAAAAAGCAAACACGGCTTCAGTCTAATGACACGAAATTAATCCAAGCGTTCCAGCCCGGTTTGCAGACATCCGGTATAATGACATTTAATAATATTACATTTACAGACTTTAAAAATAAGGCCCGGATGAAGTAATATTTTATATTTTTATTGTTCTTTTTTATCTTTTTCCTCATTTATGTCATTTTTTAAAACAGGAATTTTTTTTTTTTGTCATTTTTAAAATTAGATAAATTATATAATTAAAAAAATCAGAAATATATTTTCATTGAAAAAATTACAACTGGAATTCGTTTAACTAATTTCCACGCCCGTGTGAATATTATCAATAAAATCAATCAGTAAAGTAAATGAGTAAAATAAAGTAAATCAATTCTTACCTTGAATTTAGTCCATCATATTGTAGAGGATGATTATATCTAAGATGGCTCTATAAATTAGAAGTAGCTTTTGCAGATACCGGTCGAACGCATATACTGCATACTGCAATTTTTTCATTTATTACTTCACCATTTTCATTACCTGGGCATCCAAAATATTGCCACACGTTACTCTTAGCCTCTTTTTTTTAAATCACTTGATTATAATTCGGGCAATTTATCCGACACCGTACGTTCATCTTACTATAAAATATAAAATCACTACCGATAACTCGCTCGAGACGACCATACGAACGAGCATTGAATGAAGCCTATAGACAGTAGCAATTATTGACTCAACAATGAACAGATGTTCTAGCTCATGTCATTGGCCAGGACGTATCAAAGACTTGATATGTTCTGATATGTCCAGACCAATAGTAGAAGCGAAATTAAATCAACGACGATTAAAACATTATTCAGTAACGAACGGGCATATGTATGTTGATATATTAGAATATGAATTATTCTGGGTCTGGGATATCAACGAAAGACAGATTATCACGGGAGAGGAGTTTAGAATAAAGCGGGGCTGCGAATAAATACATCTATCGGATGAGAGAAAGGATTGAAGAAGTCATTGGCCAGGACGTATCAAAGACTTGATATGTTCTAATATGTCTAAACCAATAGTAGAAGCGAAATTAAAACAACGACGATTAAACCATTATTCAGTAACGAACGGACATATGCATGTTGATATATTAGAATATGAATTAGTCTGGGTCTGGGATATCAACGAAAGACAGATTGTCACGGGAGGGAATTTAGAATAAAGCGGGGCTGCGAATAAATGCATCTATCGGATGAGAGAAAGGATTGAAGAAGTTATTGGTTACGCAATATTCGGCGCTTTTTCTTCTTACGGTTCGAAGTCGGGGTGCGGAAAAAAATGTTATTGGGATATATAAGTAGAGACAGAGATTAGATATCGCTATTGGGATATATCGTTAGAGTCAGAGCTTACATATTGTTATTGCGATAGTTAAAAAATATCAATATTTGACCGATATATTGATAATTAATCCAGCCCTACTGTACATAGCCGGATAGAGAAATTAAATTCTCGGTATTTTTCCAGTATAGGGGCCTTGGCAAATTTGAGAAAACTGCCTTGGCGAAGAAGAAAATTTGGCAACATATTTCACATTTTAAAATGTGTTATTTTCATCTGTCACTGCGGAACAAGCGAGAAAAACTACTCATATTCTTGCATATATGTTGTATATATCTTTATATCTCATTTTCCGTCATATTTGACGGGCTATCTTTCTAGTTAATTAATAATTATGTATATGGATGTGTGTATTAATTACTTAACAATTTTTTCGGACGTTTTCGGCCGAAAACAGGACGATTACCGCAATTCGGTTTCGGTCTTAAAAACAATTTTTGGTCGATCCTTAGTATTTGTTTGTCATTTTAAATTAATTTGCATTATTGCTATATATCTTGCATATTTGAAAATATTTTTTTACTATGTAATGTTTTGAACTATTCTTTTTAGCCTGTTACTTAGTAATGGTGGAACTGTTCTTAAGATTTGTGACTTTGGAACAGCCCGTGATATGCACACTTCTTACATGTCAAATAGCAAAGGGAGTGCTGCATGGATGGCACCTGAAGTTTTTGCAGGTATTATTAGCAGTTAACCCTTCACTGCACGAATTTTTCTATTTTTATGAAAAATTATTTTTAAAATCTATATATCGGTCTAATAATGGGGAAAATAATAAAAAACATTATTTCAGATTTTCAGCTAAAATTTGATATTTTATGGTGTATGCTACAGAGGCTGTTCCACATTTTTTAGTTAGCGGTTTGGTTAGCGGTAATAAAAAATCGTTTGCTGCAAAAGAAATAATTGCAATTGTACTATGTTTTTAAAAGTCAAAATTATCGTCTGTGGCTCGAGATTTTTGTTTTCATTCAAAATGGCGTTTTTAACGAAGCAGTGGTTCGAAGGCTATATTTACGCTCTTTCCGAAGAGAAATATTCATATTACGTCATCCAAAAACGATGATAATGAACAAAAATGGAAAACAATTGTCACAATAGATGAATCATGGGTGTATTTAAATGACTGCAGCAAAACAAGAGCCATTTATTATCATAAAAGGGGGAGAAAAAAATTTAAGTACATGGTACAAATAATCGAAAGAAAGTTTTTCTAAGGGATTCATGATTGTTGCTGGTTTTTCATATAATGGCAAGTTAAAGAGAGTGGGAAAAAATGTCAAGATTAACTCCAAATACTATCAGGAACATATTTTATCGCCAATTTTTCTGAATGAAATACCATCGCTTTACCCACAGTGCCACCAATCTATGAAACTCCACCACGACAAAGCGAGCAGTCACACATCAAAATCCACTGTAAATTTCCTAAAAGAAATGGAACAAAAAGCCGGTATCAAGGCCATAGCCTTCACTGACATCCCTACTAATTCTCCCGATGTATCACCTATGGATTTTTGTGCTTTCGGACTTTTAAAATCTGCATTATCCAAATGTCGTCCTACAACTCTTACAGGACTCTGGAAAGTTGTTCAGGAGGAATGGGATAGAATACCTCTTCCGACACTTCAAAAGGCATTATTATCCTGGAAATTGCGGTGTCGAAAGATTGTTCAGAATAAGTTATAGAATAGTTCAGAATAATCAAATAGAACATTTAAAATACAAGAATTTTATGTAATTTAGTTTTGTGAATACAATATACATCGTCTAAAAAATGTGTGAACAGCCTCTGTATATGTACACATTTAGGATTTTAAAATATCGTATTACTATATTTTGCAACTAAATGAGCTTAAATTAATTTATTTTACCTGCCTAACACTCTGCAACTTTTTTTATATTAATATTTTTAAGTATTCAGTAAAAATAATGAAAGTAAATCTTACCTTAATAGTTTGATTGATTTTTTTTTGTCTCCGTAAAAAAAATTCTAATTTTATGTCTAAGCAGCCATCTGACATTTACAAAATAAGTGTTATTTCGTTCTTTGGATTGTTCTTGATCAGTTACAGTGATCATATTAGCCAAATTCATGGCACATAATGAAAATTATAATGTTTATAGGTATGCGCCAGATATGGCACGTGGTGCAGTAAAGAGTTAAAAGAAGTGGTTTATTTTAAATGTTGAAGTTTTAAAATTCTGTGAAAACATCAAGTTATTTTAAAATGGAATTTGATTGACTCTGCAATACAGTAGGTAATTAAATTATTAGAGCCAAACTGGAGCAACAAATATTTTGTGAGTTAGACGTAGAAATAAAACTATATTGTCAATTTTTTTTTTAAATTGAATTAGTTTGTTAAAATCAGTGCTTAATGATATATTTAAAAAAAATAAATAAAATGCTCTTATACACGAGCAAAGTTTCCTGCAGACAATTTCAGGAGGTCGCTGTACCCTGCCTGCCCTTAGGTTTACAAAATAGCATTCTTCTCGTCCTTCATCAAAAAAATTAACACCCTTCTTGCCCCCAGTTGAAAAAAGCGTCTTTTACTTTGTGTATTAAAAAATTTACTTACTTTTTATGAAAAATTATTTTTAAAATCTATATATCGGTCTAATAATGAGGAAAATAGTAAAAAAAAATTAAATTTCAGATTTTCAGCTAAAATTTGATAGTAATAATTAAATTGATAAAATTTGATAGTAATAAATTTAATAGTAAAAATTGACTCATTACTGTCTTTAAAAGAGTTCCCTGACTATTAAATAGTAAAAGTAGTTTTAAAAATCAAAAGAGTGCTTTTAAACATAAAAAAAGTGCCCTTAAGAATCCAAAATGTGTCCTTTTCCTGCAAGCAGTACCCTGCCCTTTTTTAAACCTAGGGGGAAACTTTGCACAAGGGACTGTAATCTGCTCTATATGGCAGAATGAGGTTTTTTGTTCTGATTAAAAACTGGTATGCCAGGCGCTCTTATAGATGAGTTAGTTGATTGCTCACAATCTTTAGTGCTTGTGTCAACTTTATTTATGTTCTCCTGGTAAATATAGAATTTTAAATTTTTGATTCTTTTCTAAACCAGAGTCTTAAAGGATTTCTAGCCTTTTAAAAGTGTGTACTTGGATAATTCATATCCACCAGTATTTTAAAATTGAAGAAAAATTTGAAAAAAAAATGTAAATAAGTTAATATTTTCAATAAAATCATTCAAATTTTTGAAACTGTTAAAACATTTTATACTCTATTCGATGCATTACATTTGCAGTTTTATTTACTGACAAGGGAACCACTTTTGGTGTTGCTCGCATCTAGCATCAAGACCTGGTGCGTTTTGTAGCCCTATACATAAAAGTTAGAGAACCGAAAAAATTTCTCTGTTAAAATAATATTTTTTATACTTTTTTATATTTTTAATTTTTTTATGATTACATATTTATTTGTTTATTTCACGCTAAAGTGAGTTAAGTCGCCAAATAGGGCGTTAAAATTTTTCCGCCCGCTTTATCCAAAGAGAAAATGTACAGAACATATTACTAGAATTATATCAGATTGCGATTTTTTTTAATAATTGATATCATAAGAAACAGATATTAGGTTTTTATTTTTTTTTCTATGCAGACGATAAATATATAAGTAATAAATATAATTCTATAAAAGCTTCGAAGATCATTGAAAACTATTTTTTAGTGAAATACAAAATAAGCAAACTATTTTCTTTTGAAATCGAATGAAATAAAGTTTCGAATGTTTAAAATGAAATGTTGCTGTATTAAATGGTCCTTCGGTAAAAGTAATCATAAAGTAAATTAATATTTTTACACAATTTAGAAAAATTACTGTGGCGAAATAGGTTTGACATTGCAATTTCTAGCTATTACAAATTCAGATATGACATTTGGCTAGGGTTGCCGGAAAGCTCTACTTTTGAAAATAAACGCCAACTGTTTCCCCGCCAAAAATATGAATATAAAGTTGCAATTTTTCAAAATCAAATTCGTGGGTTTTTGAAGGAATTTTCAAACTTTTTTCAATATTTTATACTTATTATTAACTAATTTTTATTTTTAAATGTTTTTCTTTAAAAAAATTCAATGTTAATAGTCCGATAAGTGGTCTCGAAAATTGCATTTTCAGAAAGTTATGTTGCTCTATAATCAAGAAATATTATTTTAACAGAAAAATTTTATCGATTCTCAAACTTAATAATGTAGGTCTTTAAAATGCACCAGGTCTCAATGCTAGGTGCGAGCAACACCAAAATTGGTTCCCTTGTGAGTAGTGTTATATATTTTCCATCAAAAAACCCAACTTTCCAAAATTTGTAACCCCTTCTTCCAGATGCCCATTTAATTATTGGAAATTTTTTCCATTAACATGATCACTCATTGCACCTTAAAAAAGAAAAAAAAAAGACTTAAGGATTTAGTTGTCACAAACTTGATAAAGCATTTCAAATCTGTTTAAAACTAAGAATAAAAGAATTGAATATTAGCCCAGTGGTAGGGGAGCAAAAAAAGGCCCAATTCGGAAATAATTAGGGGAAAGCTGGAAATTGTTTTAATCCCTTCAGTTTATGTCTAGAATGAATATGCTATGTTTCCCCCCTCGTACTAGGTGAGCGTTAGGAATTATACATTGATTTATAGTCAAAAAACAAGTTTTTTTTTAAATACCATAACACTATCTCGAAATCACTAACTTTTAAAATCATTGTCAATACAAATGTTGTAGAGCTTAAAATTCTGAATAAAATGAGTACCTACACTTAATACTTTTGTTGAATATTAAGGTCACAATTTTACTTTAAAGTTTTAGCCCCGTGGTCAGAGGGTTGAACTCAGAATTAATTAGGGGAAAACAGGAAATCGTTTAAATTCCTTCAGATTAGGTCTAAAATGAATATTTTATGTTTTCCCCATCGTACTAAGTGTGCGTTAGGAAATATGTACACATTTACATTCGAAAAACACGTTTTTCTTTAATATTTTTTAACAATATCTGAAATTGCGACCTTAATTTTGAACAAAAATATTAATGTGAGTATTCATTTTATTCAGAATTTTAAGCTCTACAACATCTGTACTGGCAATGTTTTTGAAAAAGTTAGTGATTTCGAGATAATGTTATGGTATTTAAAAACAACGTGTTTTTTGACTATAAATCAATGTATAATTCCTAACGCTCACCTAGTACGAGGAGGAAAACGTAGCATATTCTTTCTAGACCTAAACTGAAGGGGTTAAAACAATTTCCAGCTTTCACCTAATTATTTCCGAACTCAACTCCGTAACCATTGGGCTATATCTACCCTATATATATAAAATTCTAATGAAACGAATTTATGAAACGGATTTCATGAAACGACTGAAATGTAACGAATTTATGAAACGACTGATTAAATAACTGATTATGTTTCACGGCAATTTCTCCTAAAATACGGAATACTTTGCGATGAAATTAACACCAAAAATCCGTATTGAACCGCAGATCTCAAAACTGGTATTAGAATTTTTAAATTCGAATTAGTTTTCGAAATATTAATTTTTTTCTAATTTTATATACTTTTCTCTAATGATTTTCTCTAATGATTCAAATTTTAACAGATATTTTTTTTTTAATATTTTAGAAAAGGTTATTATTTTAAACTAATTTGGCGACCAGTTTGGCCTCCCTTAAATGCATGCTAAGAAATGTATCATGTTACTTTTATTCATAATTCAATTTGTATTTCATTATCATTTTATTTAATACAAAACTTTCATTTAAAACAAACATTTAAAATAAATGGCTTTCACTTCTTTATTTTTTTTAAACGAAATGAAAAGAAAAATATTAAGCACAGATGTCATATACGCAACGCTGTACCTAATTGGTGCCAAAATGCCGTTATTTTGCCTGACATGGTAACCCGGTTATTGTTTCTTATTTATTAATAAATATTTATTTGAATTTATTTTCTTTTTATTTACAAAAAAAATGTTACAAATTGTTTTGTTCTATAGTTATTAATTAAACTTTTTTTTATTTATTGTTATTTCATTTTAAAAATAACAGAAAATAATTTAAGAATACATATGTAACTGGTATTCGAAAACGAGGCTTTTTGTCCAAATTCTCGTAATTGTGGAGGCCAAATTGTCGTAAAAAAATGCACTCCAAACCCGGTGTATATGACAATACAACAAATCATGACATTTAATTTCTGCTTCAAAGCAATGTTTTAATGGTACTACTTCTCCCATCGACCAATTTCTCCAAATTATATAAATCGCCAAACCATTTGCCAAATTATACAAATTGACATAATTTTCATTTTAAATAACGAAAGAACAAATAAATTAGTATGACATTAATAAATATACAAATAAAACGCTGAAATAAAAATCACTTGATGGCGTAAACACGTGTAACTTCCTTAAAGTCAAGTGAATGTGACATTTACGATCAACCATTATTGGCATTTAATCTTATAGTTTGGCGACAGATTTTAGATATGACAGGCAACAGATTGTGAATCAAACACGAAAACAACAATTGGATGTCTTAACAGCAACTGATTCTGCCTTAAATTTTTGCAATCAAAGGGAGTTGAATGGAAACCCGTTTACAGGGAGATCGCTACAGGTTTTTTCAGTATAATTCAATCTTCTCTAATCTTTTAAAAAGAGATCAGATTAGCATGCTTTTAGATTCTGCAGTGTCTGAACGGGGGTTGGTGAGCGTAGCTTGTAGGGGCAGAGCCCCCTAGTTAGTGTATAAAATTAATTATATGTAATGGAAAACTCTAAGCAGCTTTGCTTTTACACCTATTTTGCGAGCTAAGTCTGCTAAAGTGATCTCAACTCCCCGAAAACAGAGTGGATTTTTTTTTTTTTGGAAGGGGGGGGGGGATGTAGTACGTTAAAAACCTGCTTTTTCAAAGATTTCTTTGTGAAAGTCGCCTATACTCCGTGGTCGAAAGACTTTAGGAAACTCGGAATGGCAACAGCCAGAGGAGAGAGAGACGAGGATCTTGAATGGTTGTGTTCGAACTCTCTCTTTTGAAATATGTAATTCGAAGATTATTCTTATGTTATATTATGTGTGCGTGTGTTGTAACTGTGTAGTCTAATGTAAATAGTAAACATAGTTAATCATATCCCTGCTTAGACCTCTCTGCTTTGATTATATCTTGTGTTCTTTCTTCATCAATATCTTGGAATACCGAACCGGTCATCATAATGGCGCAGACGACTAGGATGGTGATCCCCAGCTTTTAAAAATTATAAGCAGTGTTACTCCAGCAAGAAAAAATGTCATCGCATGATATTGTGGTGAAAGCAAAGAAAGTTGTGCCTAATCTAAGTGAATAATATTGCGTCGATAGTATTTCATTGACAGCAACGAGAGTTCGATGGCTGGCTTAGCTATCATAAAGGTATTTTTTTCCCCTATCGAGAGCATATTTTAAATGTATGTTAGTAAAATATAGTTATTTAAAGTGTATATGTTTTACATTATGTTTCGAAACAACGGGTTAATATTTATTCAATTAATGGAATAAACATGGTATTTTATTCAGTAATTAAGTTTGAAAAGTATGCTTAAGAATTGTATTGTATAGTATTTAACTTGCGCAGTAATATGAATGCAGAATTATGTATCATGATTGTTAAATTGATCGAATGTTCAGATAGAATGGTGTTTAAAAATAACTATGTTTAGCATGAAAGTTTAAATTCTGTTATTTAAATAAATATTCTCTAGTTATTGTGTTAAAAAAAAAAGAAAAGAAAAGAAAAAGAAACATAAAAATGAGTTAAAATTGTCATTTTAAAAGTTCATAACACGTCTGTCTATGAAGCTATTTATTCTCTAAGAATAAACCTTGCACTAGAACAGGGTCGGCGAACCTTTTTACGCGCCCGTGCCAAAAATTTCAAAAACGATATCTATCAACAAAGTAACGTGCCAAACTAATAATTTTGCAGTGTGCGATGTTTATACAAAACACTGGTTAAAAATCAGTTGCTTTCACATATTAATAATTAATAATTTAAAAATATTAAAAATTAAAATGCGATTTCTCTGTATTTTGGAATAAGCTATTAAACTAATCAAATGTTAATTCCTAAATATGATTTAATTATGTAGTACAAACTGTAGCTAGAAAAAAAAATTTAGTAATTTTTGACTTTATTATTAAACTAAAATCTGGTTATAATTATCCAAGTTGCATTAAACAATGTATCAATAATTTATTTATGAGATTTTTGCTGATGCTGGATTGAGCGTTCGTTGGAGATTTCTATATAACTATAATACCATTTGCCATCTTATTGTAGCGACTGTCTAAAAAAATTAGTCTGAAAAATGCAACTTTATAAATTCGTATAAAAAGGCAAAATACATGTTAAACATACTGCATAACATCACAGGGAAAGAAAATTCTTGTTATGTGTTAATCATGCAAAAATAGTTGCATTTTTTGTGACAGTCTGCCGTGTGGAACAAAATTTTATTGATTATAATAGGGAAAAGAAGAATATGTTATTTTGTATAATGAATATAATTTTTTTTTTCGCGTGCCAGAGAAATTGTTTTACGTGCCAACTTTGACACGCGTGCCATAGGTTCGCCAACCCTGCACTAGAATAACTAAAAGTAAATTATCCTAATCCTAAGTAAATTATCGTTTGGAGAAAAAAAAAAAGAAACAGATTTATTTCAAATGTTTTTTTATTTATTCTTTTATCTTTGTGATTAAGATAAAAAGGTGCTATTTCAAAGTATGTAGAGGAAGTGTTTTTTTTTTGTTTGTTTTATTACGTATTATTCTGGAATTCTTTGAAATGACTCATTCAGATTAAATTTGAAATAAAAGTTGAGTAATCTTTGTTCAGTTCAGTGAAACTGATAATGTATAAATTTGATTATTACGGATTGGGTTGTTTATTTATTTTTAATTGTGGCAGAATATTAAGCATTTGTTTGTTTTGTTGTTTATTTTCGATTTACCAATTGAAAGGAAATATAAAGATTTAATTTGAGTTTAAAATCAAAATAAAAGAAAGATTTTCAGATCTTGGATACAATTTAATTTAACTAAAAGGTGTTAATTTAAGATTGTGATTTATAAATATTTGGTTCGTTTTTGAAATATAATTTAGTAAGAGATAAGAGATTGAAGTGTTAAAAAGAAAATTATTAATGTATTATGTATTTTTGAAGGATGTATTTAAAAAATTAATACGCAAAGCATTGACAAATTCTTATTTTGTTAGAACACAAATATTTTATTTATTTTTTTTCAACTTGACATATTGGTAAAAATATATTTTAATTATTGCAAAACTTGTTTTCTATATATATATATATATTTTTTATTATTGTGCAAATGTGTTTGAATTTAGTCAGTAATACTAATATGAGTATTTAAATAAAATAAATTTCATTCAGTTTGAGGAGTTATGTACAAAAGAATGTTCAGGTTTAAATTAAATTTGGTTTAAGGCGTTCTTAGGGAAAGTTCCAATTAAGGTAGAGACACTGTTTGAGTATTGCTGATTGCTTCGATTTTCGAAATTTGGTTTATCAAATATGGCGTTTTAAGCAAAGGTAGTAGAAAAGAAGATTTACAGAAAGTAGCGACTGAACATGGAGTTCAGGATGTCGAAAATTTAAAAATTATAGATCTGAAAAAGGCTATACTAGAAGTGGAAGAATATGATGAAGATCTTGTTAAGGGATTTTTGAGTTCTGTAATCGAGGACAGGAAAAAGAAAGAGGAAAGGGAGGAGCGAATCGCCAGGGAAACCAAAGAAGAAAAAATACGACAAGAGGAAAGGGAGGAGCGAATAGCCAGGGAAGCGAAAGAAGAAAAATACGGCAAGAGGAAAGGGAGGAGCGAATTGCCAGGGAAGCGAAAGAACATGAACTGGAAATGAAAAAACTGGAACAATTACAGAAATTTCCGGAACAAAGAAATGAATCAAAAGTTGAGATAGCTCCAAAAATTCAATTAGCACAGATTGTCCCGAAGTTTGATGAAAAACGTGATGAGATGCAATTATTTTTGATAAATTTTGAAAGAAGAGCGGAAATGGCACAAGTACCAAAGAAAGACTAGGTAGCTTACCTATTGGCAGTTTTACCGGTGGAAATTGCAAATATGCTAGCTAGAGAGCCCCCGGAAGATGCAATTAATTACGATTTTGTAAAAACTCTTATCTTAAAGCGATACAAGTTAAACAGTGAAAAATTAAAACAATGTTTTTACAAACATCACAAAACACATGAAAAATCATGGAGGAATTATACGCAAGAGCTTTTAAGTTATTTTACCGAATGGATCACAGAATTAAATATTAACACTTTCCAGCAATTAAAAGACTTAATAGTAACCGAACAATTAAAATTTCGTGTGCCTGTAGAAATAAGAGAACATTTCTTAGAAAATTGGCTCACATTTACCACGCCGTTAGAATTGGCAGAAAAACTTGATGATTACGAGAGCATTACCGACAGTTTTAAAAGAAAAGAATTTCCAAAGAAAATTTTATCTAACTCTCGAAATCAAAGTTGGAATAATTACAGTTCGGAATAAAAAAAAGATATGAGAGATGGTAAACCGAAATTTGAACCCAAGACTGAAGCCTCTTTCGGAGTGCAACGAGAAAAGAGAGAATTTCGCACAAAATATACCTGTTTCGCATGTGGTAAGGAAGGGCATGTAAAGAAGTATTGTTCCAAATTGAATACAGTAAAACAAGATGGAGGAAAAACGTCGAAAAGCGATCTTGAGAAAAAGGGTCTAAATGCAATTTGTTTGAATGTGAATATTCCGGTGGAAGAAACAGATGGGGGACTCCTTAAGGTAGAGCTAAGAATCGGTAACCAGAAGTTTCAGGGAATCATCGATAGTGGTGCGGAAATTACAGTGCTGCGGAAGTCGGTGGTGCCGGAAGAGTATTTACAGTCATGTGAAAAAGTATTCTTGAGACCCGCAATAGGGAGTCCTGTAGAAGCAAAGCTTGTTTCCGTTCCGCTCACTCTTCGGACAGAAGATGAGGTTATTCCGTATGTACGAGTACAGGTTGCGGTAGTGGAAGGATTACACGAAGAAGCTTTGATCACTCCCAAGGTTTTCGCTCTGTTAAAAGAACAGCAGAAGTTGTATTTAGGGGATGAGGTAGATATCACCCCGGTTGAAGAAAATAAAGAAAAATCTGTATTCAATGTGGAGGGAAGGTGTCCAGAAGGAAAACTGAAAACAAATCTAAATAATGATGAAGCAGACAAAGAAGCTTCAGATTTGGAACTGATTCCTACTCCGGTCGAGACAACTGTTTTGCCCGAAGATGTTGGTGACGAGGACCAGAAGGAAAGTTGTACCGTTTCACAAGCGCAACTATTGAAAAAGGAGCAATTGGCTTGTTCTACATTAGAAAAATGCTTTGAAGATGCAAAACGGCAGAAAAATAATTATTGGGTAGAATCCGATTTGTTGTATCATAGAGGCAAAGTTGGAGGACAAAATTATGTTCAACTTGTTGTACCTGCCTGTAGAAGACAAGAAATTTTGAAATTAGCACATGAAACACCAACTGGTGGGCATTTAGCTGCTAAGAAAACAAGAGATAGAATTGCTATGTCGTTTTGGTGGGAAGGAATGCCAAAAGAAGTAAAACAACTATGCGCTGCTTGTCATGATTGTCAAATGCGTAGAAAAACAAAAGTAACGGACAGAACACCTATTGAAGCGGTCGGAAGACCAGAACTCCCATTTCCAGTAGTAAATGCAGATATTTTAGGAACAATTGAGCCGAAGTCTTCTCGACGCCATTGGTATGTTCTGGCTGTTATGGATCAACATAGTCGTTGGCCTGAAGCAATCCCTATTAAATCGTTGACAGCGAAAGAAGCTTGTGAAGGGTTTATTGAAGTTTTTGTTAGAACTGGAATTCCTAGAATGATTGCAGCCTTTGACATGAAAAAAAATTAAACTTGTGGATGAAATAAAAATGCAAAATGTAGAAGAAAATGTAAAATCAAGAACAATTGAAATACTTGGAAGTTTACTGAAAGAGAAATATTCTGACAAAAATGTTATTAGTGAAAATTTTCCAAAAATAACATGTAAAGAGTTTATTAAGTATTATGAAATTAAAAGAGAAAATTTAAAAGAAGATCTATGATTGAGCAAGAAGTTATGGATGAATCTGTAACAATTGAAAAAATGTTTGACTTTAATGAAGATTTTAATATTGTCAAATATTCGGAAGAGAATATTGAGAATGAAGATGAGATAGAAACTAAATCAAAGACTCTGGAGCGTGTTAATCGTGATTATGAAGTCAAAATGGAAGAAGTTGAGGAAGATCTTACTTACAAAAATAAAAAGGTAACAAAAATAATTGGTACGATAAATATGAGAAAAAAAATGATGAAAAGCATTGTTTTGAAGAAGAAAAAAGATCTAGAAACAAAAATTTCCATGAAAGAAAGAGAATTGAAAGATACTGTTGAATCAGTTTAAAGAATAAAAAAAAAGTATTCAATTTTATCTTAAGTTGTATTGTAGTATTCTGGAGACTCTAAAAATCGAGAAAGAAGTTATAAAGTATGATATTGATTCTATTCAGAAAGTTAAACAAGAAAGCAAATACAAAATTGACACCGAGGGTAAAGAAGTTATAGTTTCCTTTAAGGATTTGTACTTTGCAAAGACTTTGACAGATCTGACAAGAAAAACTGTTCCAAATGATATTCCATGGTCGGAAGATGCTGAAAAGTCGTTCAATAAGTTAAAGTAGGGGTGCACAACCTTTTTAAGAGAAGGGCCACTTACAAAAATCTCTGGGTTGTCGAGGGCCACAAGACTATTCTATTTCGGGGAGGTGATTTGTGACCTATCATCAGATAAAAAATACGGTTTTTGTGGGGGGGGGGGGGGGGCGGGGTACCCTTCTAGGTTCCCCTACCCAGTCAAAATATCCTGCTGGCAAGGATATATCAACAGTTTACGTTTGTATATATAACAAGGGTTATTTTGAAGGAGTGATAATATTCCTTGACTTTATTCGGGGGTGGGGGAGGGTTGTTTTATTAAAAGTGGAAGAAAATAAACATAAGCATGAAAGTGGCTGCTGGCGAAATAAAAATGTGAAGTTTATGAACGAACGAAGGAAACATCCCAAATCAACGAAATTTGCGATTTTTCCACACCTGATCAACAAAATTTGCTACTTTTTTCGTGCCCGACGAATAAAATCCGCGATTTATCGGATCTCGATTGACAAAAACTCGCGATTTTTCCGAGCAAGAACGATGAAATTTCCGATTTTTCCTCTCCTGATGGACGAGATTCGCGATTTGTCCGCGAACGATCGACGAAATTCGCGATCCTTAATTGACTCTGACGAAATTTGCAATTTTTTCAAGCGGCAAATTGACGAAATTCGCGATTTGTTCTCGCGATAAACTGACGAAACTCGTATTTTTTCCGCAACCGATCGACGAAATTTTAAATTATTCCGCGCATGACAACGAAATTATCGATATTTATGAGCCTGATTGACAAAATTCGCAATTTTTTTCGTGCCCGATCCACGAAGTTTGCGATTTTTCCGCGCCCTATCAACGAAATTCGCGATAAACAGATGGAACTCGCGATTTTTCCGCATCCGATCAACAAAATTTTCGATTTTTCCGCGCATCATAGAGAAAATTCGCAATTTTTCGGTGTCTGATAACGAAATTTGCGATTTTTCCGAGCCTGATGGACAAATTCGCGAAATTGTTCGTGCCGACAAACGAATTTCACGATTTTTCCAAGCCCGATCGACGAAGTTTGTGATTTTTTTCGCATGCGATCAACGAAATTAACGATTCTTAACTAACACTGACGAAATTTGAAATTTTTCCCGCGAAGAATTGACGAAATAAATCGCAATAAAAAGACGAAACACGTGATATTTCCGCAGCCGATCAACGAAATTTGAGATTTTCTTGTTCCTAATCCACAAAATTCGCGATTTTCCCTCATCCGATAGACGAAATTCACGATTCTTAACTAACGAAATTTGCTATTCTTTCCTGCGGCAAATTGACGAAAATCGCGATTTTTTCGCGCGACTGACGAAACTCAGGATTTTTCCGCAATCGATCAAGAAAATTTGCCCCTTTTTCCACGTATCATCAACAAAATTGACGATTTTTTCGTGCCCGATCAATGAAATTTGCGGTTTTCCTGCGCCGACCGACAAAATTTGCGATATGTTCATGCCCGACAAACTAGATTTGCGATTTTTCCGCGCCCGATCGACAAAACTCGCGATTTTTCCGTGCCTGATCGGCGAAATTTGCAATTTTTTTCGCACCTCATTTCGTGATTTTCCCGTGTCCGATCAACGAAATTTGTGATTTTTCCTCGCTTGGCCGACAAAATTTGCGATTTTTCAGTATCCGATTAAAAAAATCCGCAATTTTTCCAAGCCTCATCGACGAAATTCGCGGTTTTTCCACGCCCGATGAACGAAATGCCAGATTCTTAACTGACAAAATTTGCAATTTTTTCCCGTGGCAAATTGACGAAATTCACGATTTTTTCCTGCAACTTTTGGACAAAAATTGCACTTTTTTCCAGTTATAAATTGGCGAACTTCGCGGGCCACACGTTAACCCGGCGCGGGCCACAGGTTGTGCATCCCTAAGTTAAAGGAAAGCTTATGTGAAGTTACAAACCTTTATACCCCAGACATGTCCAAACCGTTCGAAATAAACACCGATGCTTCCATATCGGGTATTGGTGCCTGTTTAATGCAAAGGGACAAAGACGGCATGTTAAAGCCCATAACCTTTGCCAGTCAAAAGCTTACTCCAACTCAATCAAAGTGGAGCACAATTGAAAGAGAAGCATATGCTGTAAGCTGGGCACTTGGGAGATTCGAAATGTGGACTTATGGAACCACCATAATATTGCATACTCATCATAATCCTCTAAAATACTTAACAGAGGGAACTCCTAAGAACGCTCGATTACAGAGATGGTCGTTGGCACTATCTCGCTATCAGGTTTCTATTGCTCATAAACCAGGAAGTTCTAATGTAGTAGCAGATGCTTTATCTCGGATTTATGAGTAGAAAGAAAAAAATCTGTATATATTTTGTATTATTTCATTATTATATATTGTATAATGTGTATTTGTAATATGTGTATTTTTAGTATATAGTGTATAAGAATTTATATATCTTAAGTAGTTTAAGTAAATGCTCTCGATGGGACAGGTGAAGGACTTTTTAAATAGAACTTTTTAATTAGGACTTTTGATAGGACTTTTTAAGTAAGACTTGTGTTAAGACTTTAAAGAGTAGTTTCACAGTGTGGGACACCGTCCAACATGTAGAAACTGGAGGGAAGGTGTGAAAGTCGCCTATACTCCGTGGTCGAAAGACTTTAGGAAACTCGGAATGGCAACAGCCAGAGGAGAGAGAGACGAGGATCTTGAATGGTTGTGTTCGAACTCTCTCTTTTGAAATATGTAATTCGAAGATTATTTTTATGTTATATTATGTGTGCGTGTGTTGAAACTGTGTAGTCTAATGTAAATAGTAAACTTAGTTAATCATATCCCTGCTTAGACCTCTCTGCTTTGATTATATCTTGTGTTCTTTCTTCATCAATATCTTGGAATACCGAACCGGTCATCATATTCTTTTTTCTTTTTTTCCCCGTTAAAACTAAGAGTGAAAAACTAAGAAACAAAACCAATATAGGAAATATTTCTAAAATTTCCTATATTGTATCCAGAGGCAAATGTAACAATAATTATTATCATTACATATTTGTATTTTGTGCTGCTTTAATATCATAAACAAAAATTATATACTTAAGATGTTTATTTACTGTTAACCTTCCAAATTCTAATTCTAGCTACCATGGTTCAAAATTAGCTCTCCTTTTTTGCACCTATAATGTTAGTTTTTTTTTGGATAATTTACAGCTTAATATGATTTCCGGCCTCTTAGACTTCCCTTATTAATATTAGAAGTTAAATTATTTATATACTGAAACATGGATAATTCAAACTTGTTTAATTCGAAATTCTGGATAAATCGAATTTTTTGCTCGGTCCCTAGAAGTCTGTATTGAAATAATGTAAAAAAAAATCGTAGCTATTTCAAATTTTATTTTGGATAATTCGAATTTTTCGTACGATTGCCTTAAAATTTTGCGGTGAAAATTGATCCTGGTACCTTTTTCAGCTAAGGTGCAAAACATTGTAACCGTTTATTTTAACGGTCTTTCTAAGGAAACGAAATGCAATTGTTTGGAATGTCACTATGTGGGGATTTTCAACGAATTTCCTGACACAGGCAAAATCCCAAGACTTTAATAAAATTGATCCGGAGCTGACTGTCGATAATCGAGAAGGTGTAAAATCTGATCCACCAATCTTGTATGAGGACTATCACTATGTCAACGTGCACCAAAATGTGGCTGTGTGTGGCAAGGCAGCTGATGCGGACACAATTGTTCAACTGGCGGAGAACAACCAAATTGAGGACGGACTATATGGGGATGAAGGAGAAGCCCTTACCTACTTCGTCAGAAGCTATGGCGCATATACAAGAACTTTGACGGTTTTTTGAATGTCAATCTAATGCAGAAGATTCTATTTTTATATCAATTGATAGGTTAGAATCATATGATTCGCATCGCATTCAAAGAAGCAGTCAGGAATATCTGACTTTTTTCTTAAAAGTGATGAATAATTAAGCTAGTAAAAAATGTTTGATTTAATTTTTTTTTTTTTTTTAATGTCAGTATACTTAGATAAACTTTATGTGTCAAATCTTTCATCATGGAATTAATCTTTTTTATTTATTTCTTCATTTTGAGAATGAATATGTAATTCGAATTTTTGAATATTTCGAACTTTTTTTTTTGGTCCCTTCAACTTTGAATTATCCAAGTTTAACTGTATAGAAAAATATGAACTACTGTTCATGCAGAAAACTTCCCTTGACATAGTTTCAAATGTAAATGTGTAATGTTTGAGTGTAATTCTTTCTTATATATCCTTTTTTTCCCACTAAACCTTTTTTATAGGTTCACAGTATAGTGAGAAATGTGATATATTTAGTTGGGGCATTATTCTTTGGGAAGTTCTTGCTAGAGTGACACCCTTTTCAGATGGTGAAGCATCAGCTTTTCGCATAATGTGGGCTGTACACAAGGGTAATCTTTTTATAATCTATTTTACTAGTTGTATGACCCATGCCAGATTTATGTAAATCAGTTCAAGGGGAAAAGAGAGAAGAGTTTTCTAATTTTACTGCATATATTTGTTCCAAAAAAGTCATTTAAAGCAGCAGTTTCCAACCTATGGGTCGCGGAACAATAAAGGTTTGCCATAAAAATATATATTTTATTTCATTTGCTTAAAAAATATAACAAATATAATATTTTACAACAGCAATAATCATGACAGCCATTAGCTTAAACTAAAACTTCGTGAGAAGACAGTGCTTTCTTAAACAGTTAGTCGGTACTATTATGTTATGATCGCGTTGTAAGATATGGCAGTAATCGCACATTCATTATGACAAGTCTGGAAAAATCCTTAATTTTCTTCTAGATGAATATACGACCAGAATATTCAGAATTTTAAATCAGCTTTGAGGCCCTTGATGTTGTTCAACTTGTGTGAATTTGTTTTTTCTACTTGGCTGTTTTTGACAATAGAAGCAAACTTCGTGTAGAAAGTGATTTAAGTGATCTCAGGACTCTTAAAATTGGAAAAAAGAGAAGAAAAAAAAGACCATTTTCAACATATAATATCTCACAATGTATTTGATTTTAAGACACAATTTTATATTGGAATGAAAGATATATAGTATGCTCTTTCATTTCATGTATTTAAAAAATTGCAAGATGCAGAATTAGAATTTACAGGGGGATCCAAACTGTCAGATATTTGACAAGCAGAAAATCGGCATAACAGATTATGCGCACGATTACAAAGTAAATTTTGCAACTAGAATGAAAATTTCGGTGCCTACTTATACTTCGGATTATAATAATTACCCTGAACCAAAATAAATTTGTATTTAAAGAATTTTTTATATTTTTAATACAAAGTTGTCTTTAGCTAATGCAAAATTAAGAAAATTTCAATAGTATAATCACCTAAAAAAATATTTTTTTGAACAATAAAAAGGAAATTTTAGGTTCAGTTTATACAGACTAGCATGAAACCTATGTTTTGAAAATTTCATGAAAAAATATTCAGAAGTGTTTGAGATATCGTGCGCGTTATGGCCAAATACGTCATTTGGAGAAAAATGACTTCAAAGTTTCGTAAACGCGGCTTCAGCTATTGAGCGGGTATAATTCTAAAAGCCATAACTTCTGTTCTAATGGGAATTTCAAGGAAACAATTATATCAATATGTTCAGAAAAGATAGGAGTTTATCATCTAAAAAAAATAAAATTTCGAAAATTTTAAAGCTTTAAGAGTCCTGAGATCCCTTAAGGTTAAAATTAATCAATTTTAACTCTGATATAGATGGCCTCATCGAAACACCAGTTCCAAAAATCTCACTAATTGTAAAGTTGTGTTTTTATAATAATTAAGCCTATTTTTCATTATCTTTGTAATATGAGTGTTGTTTTAATTATTATTACACCTACACACATTGGGATTATCAATTTTTTGTTGATGGTGCATCCTTCATACGAAAATTTGATAACCGATGGCTTATAGAGTTTATACAACAATTTCCATACTGATGTTAGATCCTCATATTAGGTGGGGTGCAAAATTGTTTTTTACTTAAAGGTGGGTCGCGTACGAATAAAGGTTGGGAACCGCTGATTTAAAGCATTGAAAGAATTTTTCATTGTTTCTGTAGATCATGAACGTCATCTTTGTTTCTGTTTTCTCTCTGTTTCTGTCTATCTGTTTCTGTCTATTTCCATAAGAAATAGTAAGGGAATTAACGTTGTATCATGAATATTTTACTGGAGGTTTTTCTTGATTTTATTTTCAGCATCTGCATTCAGACTGTTACTTATGATTTTGTAGCATACTCTAAATTATCCAACTCAATTCCACTAGTCCAGAATGGGAACAGCAGTTTAGGCAGTAAGGTTTAAACTTTTACTGAATCTGTCAACATGCAGTTGACAGAGCCATACATTATACATTTAAAGTAACCATGCATCTGACAGTTTCATAGTATGTACTGTATAATCTGTCATATAGTATACCAAAATCACCAAAGCTAAAATTAGTTGCAAAATTTGACTTTGTCTTCCAGACTCTAAAAAGAAAGTACTGAAAATAAAAACTAGATTAGCCCTTGGTTAGCCATAATATAGGACTTTCCATTTACAGCAGAAAATACAATTATATAATGCAATTCTTCATATAATGAGAAAAATATGCAATAATATATAATGCAATCCACATATTTGAAATATTGTTACCCTGTAGACAGAGGATTAAGTTTCTGAAATTATTTCATCTTCATCTCCTTAATTCAGAATGTTTTTATGAAATTGGATGTGTCAATCTCAAAACTTTCTTCTATCTCATGCATATTAATGCTTCAAAAAGCGTTATTTTTTTCACTATGCATTTTAGAAACAAAATATGAGTAGTTAACAGATCTGTAATTCTTTTTTATTACACTTCAAGTTTTTTGTCAATAAATGTTATCAATGGGGGGGGGGGGGTTGTAATGAAGTCTAATCTACAGGTAATATATCAAAAAACTTTTTTTTATTACAAATGTGCAAAGTAAACCTAGATTGAAAAATTAGGTGTTCAGTGTTATTTTTTTTAACATCTACTGTGCCATTTCCGAAAATCGAACAAAATTCGCTTTCACGGTGCTACCTTCAGGCTGATTTTCTCCCAAATGTTATATAAACCTCAGTCACATTACATCTAAATATAAAATTTTGGTTAAAATTTTTCATAAATTCTTCACATAAACTGCAAAAAATCGAGAAAATCACACAAAAATAGCTATCACAGTGCCCCTTCTGGGGGATTATTTTCATTTTCAACTGGTACTCGACGTCCACAGTCAAGCAAATATATGTAAAATATATATGAGGCTTGGTTCAATTCTATCTATAGCTTCATACATTTCCTGAATATACAAAAGAAAAATTGCACCTAAATTCGCAATTATAGTGCCTTCTTCAGATTAATTTTCTCCAAAATTTTATACAAACCTCGGCCTATGACATTACATCTAAACAGTACACATATGACATTACACAAAATTTTATCAAAAAATATTAATACATTTTTCACCTAACTAAAAAAAATCGAGAAAATTGCTATCACAGAACCCCCTTCTGGAGAATATCCCCAGTTTTTACTGGGACCTGACGCCCGTAGTGAAAAACTTATCTGTGAAGTTTGGTACAATTTTATCCATAACTTTGTACACTTTTCTATGATACAAAGAACACACACAGACAGACAGACATTTTGTAAAAACACGTTTTTCGGGATCTGTTAACCTTAAAACATGTAAATCCAATGTCATTACATCTAAATAGGAAATTTCGTCAAAAAATATTCATAAATTTTTAATTTAAACTGCAAAAATTGAGAAAATTGGTATCACAGCAACCCCTTCTAGGGAATATCCCCACTTTCTACTGGGACCTGACAGCCGTAGTAAAAAAATATGAAGTTTGGTTCTATTCTATGCATAACTTTGTACACTTTTCGGTGATACAAAGAGGACATTACAGTCAGACAGACATTTTGTAAAAACACGTTTCTCTGTTTTCTGTTAGCCCTAAAACTTGTAAATCCAATGTCATTACATCTAAATATAAAATTTCGTCAAAAAATATTCATACATTTTTCACCTAAACTGCAAAAAATCAAGAAAATTGCTATCAATGAACCCTCTTCTGGGGAATATCCCCAATTTTTACTGGGATCTGACGCCCGTAGTGAAAAACTCATCTGCGAAGTTTGGTTCAATTCTATGCATAACTTTGTACACTTTTCGATGATACAAAGAGGACATGCAGACAGACAGACATTTTATAAAAACAAGTTTTTCAGTATCTCTCAACCCTGAAACTTGTAAATCCATCAAAAACCGGAAGTAATTTTTTTTTTTTTTATTACAATACTTTCTTCTATTATAGATAGAAGAAAGTTAAAATTGTTATTATTAGCTTAAAAACTTTGGAAATAAATAATATAATGATTTTGTCAAGGATTATTTAAATCATGTTTATAATAACGTAATTTAATAATACAAGCGGGGATGACCGAGCTTAGCTCGGTCAAAATTAGCTCTGTGTTCAACACGATATAATATTCTCATTGTATCATTCTCTCTGTATTATTTCTATAAAGCATGTTATTTTATAACAGCATTATTTACAAAAAATTCTAAATTTTACATTATTTACACATTTACAACGAAAGGACATCAATCCAAATTGCATTTTTAGCTCGACTCCGATTGGTTTAACCATGTATTTCGAGTCCTATTAAGAATTTCTAATTCTTTCATTTGGCGCCAAGCATGTGTTTTGGCATTCGTAATCTTGAAAGTCGATTTTTCGGCCAAATGTTGCCAATATTTCGCGAAATATCGCCAACTTATTGGCTATTGTCGAATCCGCGGCTTCTAGACCCTGACCCAAAATGACCCACTAATCGAATTTTCTCGAACATGTGACTTAGCCTAATGGTCTTCTCACGCTCAAAAACGATATATTACGAAATTTTGTCAAAATGTTTTGAGCCGTCTTTTAGATACAAAAAGCTTGATCCACAGTGATCCAAAAATGACATAGTAATCGAATTTTCTCGAACATGTGACTTAGCCCAATGGTCGTCTCATGCCCAGAAACGATGTAATACAAATTTTTGTCAAAATCGTTTGAGTCTTTTTTAGCCCCCGGAATGCTATTTCTTTCTCCCAGCTTATTTTGTCTCCAAAAAATAACGTTACCTTACAGACGCTAGCCGTAAAACAAAGCATTACGATTAAATACTCTTTAGCAATTTTTAAAACTTCTAAGCATCGCACATTTTCAATTTTTATACCGTCGTATTGGGAAAAAAAAAAGAGTTCTTTTAAATGCATTTTGTTTGAAAACTTATCTTCATTTATTTTTGAGATATTAATTTTTTTGTAGTTTTTAGCGACATTTGTTTCATTTTCGCAACTCAAGTACTCCATTTCTGTAGAAAGTAAAGAAAAAATAGTTGAAAAACAGCAATTATATCTTTTTGTTGCCACTTTCTCATAAAAACTGAAAAAAAGTAATTAAAATAGTGCTATTTTGAAAAAATATTAATGAATTGCTTTCTTTTTGCTGCATTTGTGTATTATTCTGAGATAGTGACGTCCTATCCATACTTTATTGCAGATGTTTATGATTGGATCGTAAATGAGGAATTCTTCAGCGGATTCGGATGACGTCGTTTTATATAAAATAAAATCGCGTGTTTCAAGTCTTAAAACTGAGCTACAGTAGAGTCCCGATTATCCGAGTTCCCCTTAACCGAGTGTCCGCTTCCATCGAGTTATTTTCTTTTGATGGACAAAAAAAATTATGGCCATTTTTTTTCCCCATTCTGACCAGAAAATCAGAAGTCTAACTTTTTACGACTGCACTTTCATCTTCACCTAACACTTCATTTATAATGGCTGTTTCATACTGATAGAAGCCATCAGTCTATCAAAAGAAAATGAAATAATGGAAATGTCGGGGGCGACACTAAATTCTGAAAAAGCAGAATTCCTGTTCTCTAGTTAGATACAGTTATTTTGACCCACAGTGACCCAAAAATGACCCGCTAACCGAATTTTCTCGAACATGTGACTTAGCCCAATGGTCTTCTCATGCTCAGAAACCATATAATACAAAACTTTAAAATTGTTTTGAGCCTTTTTTTTAGATGCAATTGGCTGACCCACAGTGACCCAAAAATGAACCAGTAATCGAATTTTCTCGAACATGTGACTTAGTCCAATCGTCTTCTCATGCCTAGAAACGGTATAATACAAAATGTTGTCAAAATTGTTTGAGTCGTTTTTCAGATACAATTAGCTTGATCCACAGTGACCCAAAAATGACCCACAAATCAGATTATTTCGAACATGTGACTGAGCCCAATGGCCTTCTCATGCCCAGAAGCGATATATTACAAAATTTTGTCAAAATGTTTTGAGCCTTTTTTTAGATTCAATTAGCTTGACACCTGACTCACTGTGACCCAAAATGACCAACTAATCGAATTTTTTTGAACATGCAACCTATCCGAATGGTATTCCCGTGCCCGAAAATGATAGAATACAAAATTTCGTCAAAATCGTTAGAGCCGTTTTCTAGATAAACTTAGCTTGCCCCACAGGGACCCATAAATGACTCACTAATCGAATTTTCTGTAACATGTGACTTAGCCCATTGGTCTTCACTTAATCCAAAACAGTAGATTACAAAATGTAGTGAAAATCGTTAGAACCGTTTTTTAGATAAAATTAGCTAGACCCGAACTTACCAAAAAATGACCCACTAATCGAAATTTCTCGAACATGTGACCTAGCCCAATAGTTTTCTCGTGCCCAAAAACGGTTGGATTTAAAATTTAGTCAAAATTGATTGAGCCGTTTTTTAGATATAATTAGCTTGACCCTGACCCGTTATAGCCCAAAATGACCCACTAATCAAATTTTCTTGAACACATGACCTAGCCCAATGGTCTTCTCGTGCCCGAAAATAGTAAAATACAAAATTTAGCACACACACATACACACACAATTTTTGCTCGTAATATAATATAAGATGTGGAATGATATATATTATGCAATTTTTTTTTAAAATCTGCACAACTTCTGGTCCCCAAGGGATATAATAAAGATCTTCCAGTGTATATTAATGTGTTTCAGATATATTTGGCTATGTTTACAAGGTAAGTCTGCTGATATATGAAATGTGATCTACATAATGCAAAATTCTGTAATATGGACAACCTCTTATCTCAAGGTGTGTATTATAAAGTTCTACAGCATTTATATAATTTCTGATAGTTTAAACATCTCTCTAGAAAATCTGAAATCTTTTTAATTAATATTAGACTTCCATTCTTTGTTTAAACTTTTGATGCACGCATAAGATTTTTAGATTTGAAGTTCCTTTTTGGTTGTATTATGTTGCTTCATATATTATTTTAAACATTTCTCTTCTATATTTTCTTCCAAAAATTCTTCAATATAAGCATGGAAGTTTCAATTTTTCTTTTTCATATAATACTTTTTCTACCAAATAAGACTGCTGTAAAAATTCTTTGTGAGATTTTTACCTAATACCATATTTACTTGAATCTAAGACACGCCTCATTTTTGTATCACGAAAATAAGAAATTTGGTTTAAATCTCACACATTACTCCTGTTTCTCAGAAAGTTTGACAGAAAGAAATAATTACAAAATTTACAAAATATAGTAATTAATCTCAATTTTATTTATTCTCACTTTTTTCCGAATTGTTATTCATTTTTTCTGGACATCTCTTCATCTATAATTATTATTTCAATTTAGGTTTCTTCATTGCTATTGGGTCGATCGGAAAGTCGTGTCGTGTTGGGAAAATCAATTCGTAACGGAAAATTCTGTCATTTAATTAATAGACATTGATTCCCATATCTAATGTCTATTAATTACCGGACAGAATTTTTCGGTAGGAATTGATTTTCCCAACATGACACGACTTTCCAATCGACCCAATACTTTGAGATGTGGTTTCTTTGTTAAATTGTTCAAAAGATTCAGTCATTTTCAGTCACATCACATACAGTCTACTAAATATAACTGTTAGTATTTTATGTTACTTCTCATATATCATCATACTCAGGTAAATTGGATATTGCCAATGACCAGGCAAATGCTTAAAAGAAATCATACCCATTTGCTTTCTATAAAACTTAAATTCTAGACAAACAAGCGCAGAAATTCAGGAAACTAAGAAAAAGGTCAAGTTCGGGTTGTCCATACAAGAAACATAAGATATAAACAAGTGGGTAAGTGTGATCACAGATCGCACAGAGGGTTTCGTTTAATGTTCCTTTAAAACACTTTATCCTTTTGCGAAATCTGTTAGTTCCACATTTCGCAATCAGGGGGCGCACTCTATTCTACACAAACTTCTATCCAAAGGAAACTCCGTTTTACAACCTATCCGTAGGTATATTAGTCGAGGTGATCGGGTCTATAGCACCCGAGATAGGTAGGCGCCCCAGGAAATTGCACGGAACATTCTTTTATAAGCTTTTTATTATGTGTTATGAACTATGTCAAAGTTTCCAGCAGATCGACTTGTTAGATTTCATAATTTTAACAAAATTGCGTTATTTTAGTTGCAAATTCCACCACCAGGGAGCACACACTATTCATAACAAAAGTGTATCAGATCGAAACTCTGTTAAACAACCTATCAGTGGATGTCTTACTCGAGTTGGTGGCGGCCTTAAGCGAGAAATTAAGAAATTTGCTGAAAGTACTATTCGGAAATAGTGGTAACTAAAATTTTGACATTTTTATATTTCATAAGCAGCACGTGTCTGAGTATATCATAGTGCTCAAAAAACGACATCTAAAAAGGTCGTAAACGCTAATTTTTAAAAAAGAAATCCAGCGCCCCTCCCCCGCCCTCCATTCACAGGAAATTGCATGCACCATTATTTTATAAGCTTTTTATTATGTGTCATGAAGTATCTTAAAGTTGCAAACGGATCGCCTTGTTATATTTCCTAATTTTAACAAAATCGCGTTACGTTAGTTCCGCATTCCACCACCAGGGAGCGCACTTTATTCTTAACAAAAGCATATCTGAACGAAACTCCTTTGCGCAATCTCTCCGTAGATACATGGTCGGGAGGGTGGCGGTGCAGTCTTAACCAACAATTTAAAACATTTTCTGCGATAACAAAGGCTAAGATTTAATAAATAAATCTAGTCCCCCCCTCCACTCATCAAAATATCACACTCCATTCTTTTTTACACTTTTTCTTATGTGTTATAAGGTATCTTAAAGTTTCGAACACATCGAGTGGCGGCCTTAAACAATAATTTGAGATATTTCCTGAAATTGCTATTCGGAAATAGTGGGATGAACACTTATAAACCTATAAACTTTTTCATATTGAATAATTAATACTTATCTCATAGCGCGCCGTCGAAACACCCCACGCAAATTGTTAGATTTCCTAATTTAAATGAAATCTCCGTTAAAAAAGCACGTGCCTCCATCTTAATCTGGCATTTGATGGAAATAAGAGGAATTAATAAAATAATAATTAATATCTCAGCTCGTAATGAAGCAATCTCTTTGAACCGGGTATGTATGAAATCTGCAAGAAATTTCCAGCCCGGATGTCAAAAAATTTATTCGAAAAATTTAATATTTAAAAAGCTTAAATTTCGTATTAGACTTACCTCCTCTTAAATTTCTCCCGCGCCGATATGTCGAGAGACGACGACAGCTGCCTTCCGGTGAATGGAAATCTTTTTTCATTGTCTTTAAAAACACAGAAATTAAATTTTTATCGATCGATTTTTAGTGGATTTTTTGCGTTCTATCCTACGCAGAAATTTGAAATTTATACCAAAATAAAGTAGAATTTTTTCCGCGTATTTCTACACCTGTTACGAATTTGTACGACCGATATTTCGGCAGATCCGATTTTGCTTTTTAAAGGTCCACTTCCTTTATTGCTTAAAGTACTCCGTGGTAACCCTGCACCGGCTGATTTGACGGAGCATCGCCGAATTTACTGGCAACCCTTAGGAGAAACTGGGGAGGATTTCGATAACGTGCATTTGCACCTGCATTCAAAAGGTTGATTGGTTAATTTTAGAATTTAATTAGCCCGTAATTAGGTTAATTACCAACTTTTTCAAAATTTTATGATTTGTTGTTTGATGTGAGGTGTTCAGCTATAAGTACCCAAAATTTCAAGTCTCTAACATGTATAGTTTCTGAGAACGGGCTCTGTGACGGACAGACAGACAAAGGAGTGAGACGAATAGGGTTTCGTCAGATGAACGAAACCCTAAAACAAGTGGGTAAGTGTGATCACAAATCGCACAGAGGGTTTCGTTTAATATTCTTTTCAAAACACTTTATCCTTTTGAAAAATCTGTTAGTTCCATATTTCAAAACCAGAGGGCGCACTTGATTCTAAACAAACCTGTATCCGAAAGAAAATCCGTTTTACATACTATCCGTAGATATATTAGTCGAGGGGATTGGGCCCATAGCACCCGAGATAAGTAGGCGCACCTGGCGGGAAAAAATGGAACTAAAATATGTAAGGCTATGGTGCATAATATGAAAGAATGGTCAAAGGGTTGTCGGCAAAAGTTGGAAAATTTCTCCCTGGGTTAAAAGGGCGCAGGTTAGAAAAAATGCTTAAAATACACAAGTTAGAGCCCAGAGGGGTAAATAATAAAAGACTTTTTGAAAATTTTATGATTTGTCGTGTGGTCTGAGGCATTCAGCTATACGTATGCAAAATTTCATGTCACCAACTTAATTAGGGGCTCTCTTAGAAAGAATTGCTACAAATACATATGTGGTAGCTCAAAGGGTTAAACGTAAGACTTTTTCAAGATTTTATGATTTGTCGCCTGGCCTCAGGTGTTCTGCAATAAGTATGCAAAATTTCAAATCTCCAATTTAATTAGGGGCTCAGTTAGAAAGAATGGCTTAAAATACACAAGCTGGAGTTGAAAGGGTTAAACATAAAACTTTTTCAAAATTTATTATTTGACGTGAGATCTGAGGTGTTGAGCTATAAGTATGCAAAATTTCAACCTAAATAGGGGCTCACTTAGAAAGAATTGTTTAAAATGCACATGTGGGAGCACAAAGGGTTAAATGTACGACTTTTTCAAAAATTTTATGATTTGTCGTTTGATGTGAGGTGTTCAGCTATAAGTATGCAAAATTTCACCTCTCCAAGCTAATTAGGAAGCTCAATTAGAAAGAATTGTTTAAAATACACTTGGGCGACTCCAAAGGGTTAAATGTACGACTTTTCCAAAATTTTATCATTTGTCATATGATGTGAGGTGAGGTGTTCAGCTATAAGTACCCAAAATTTCATGTCTCCAACATAATTAGGGGCTCACTTAGAAAGAATTGTTTAAAATACACGTGTGGGACCCCAAAGGGTTAAATGCACGACTGTTTCAAAATTGTATGATTTGTCGTTGGATGTGAGGTGTTCAGCTATAAGTATGCAAAATTTCACGCCTCCAAACTAATTAGGAGCTCACTTAGAATGAATTGTTTAAAATACACACGTGAAAGCCCAAAGGGTTAAATGTACGACTTTTTCAAAATTTTATGATTTGTCGTTTGATGTGAGGTGTTCAGCTATAAGTATGCAAATTTTCACGTCTCCAAACTAATTAGGAGCTCACTTAGAAATAATTGTTTAAAATACACATGCGGGAGCTCAAAGGGTTAAATGTACGACTTTTTCAAAATTTTATCATTTGTCGTATGATGTGAGGTGTTCAGCTATAAGTACCCAAAATTTCATGTCTCCAACATAATTAGGAGCTCACTTAGAAAGAATTGTTTAAAATACACATGCGGGAGCCCAAAGGGTTAAATGTACGACTTTTTCAAAATTTTATGATTTGTCGTATGTTGTGAGGTGCTCAGCTATAAGTACCCAAAATTTCATGTCTCCAACATGTATAGTTTCTGAGAACGGGCTCTGTGACGGACAGACAGACGAACAGACAGACAGGCAGAGGAGCGAGACGAATATGGTTTCGTCAGATGAACGAAACCCTAAAAAGACATTCCCGATATATTACACACATGTGTGTTTTTTATAGAATTGCGAGATGTCTTCACATTTGATTGCAAGATGCACCAGTTAAATGAGTTTGATTTTGTAGATAAAAAAATGTGTATTAGATTTGAGTAAATACGGTAAATTGCTATACAGATTAAACATTGTAAATCAACATTGATCTTTCTTTTCATTTATAAATAATTATTACTAGTGTAACGATTTTAATGGTAATGCTATTTTCCTGTTTTAAAGGTAAAAGACCACCTTTGATACTTGGATGCCCAAATATTCTTGAGAGTTTAATGACCAGGTATAGAAATAGAATTCCTTGATTAGTTATAAATGTAATCTCATATTCAAGGGCGGGGTGGAGGGTCGGAGATATTGTCATTTTACCCAAATAAATGTCCATTATACAATGTACTTATTATTTAATATTTTTTATAAAATTTAACGTTCAATATATTAGTGATATACTGTATATTATTCAATATACAGTAGACTCCCTCAATTCCACAATCCTAAAATCCGCACATCATTGCAGGTGTAAACAATGAAACTTTGAGTTAAGATGTGAATATTTAATTCTAGATATTTTTTATTTGTATATTACTAGGCGGGCACCGACACCCTGCTCGCTACGCTCACCAACCCCCCGTGCAATCGCTTAACAATTCTATTCGGTACGCGAAGCAATTCTTATTTTCTAGCCAACCTCAAATTATTGTTTGTGCTTAAAAATAATATAATTTATAAGCTAATATTAGTTTTTGTTGCATTGAAATATCTCAATTTGTTGATTTCCTGCAAGTAAATAAACCCTGTTGTATTTCAATGGGAATCTATGGAAATTTGGCAAAATACTGGAAATAGCACCAAGTTGGCGTCACTTTTGGCGACTAATTTTGGTCGCCAAATTTAGCGATATATCGCCAAGTTGGCGGCAAGCTTGGCGTCGTTTGGCGACAGAGCCGGGTTCTCCCTTGGTAACCTCCCTTATAGCGTCATAAAGCTCTGACCAGTCAGATGCATTTCACGGTATCTACGCAGATTTTCATTGGTCCATTTCCAAAGCATTACTTTTTTTTTATATATAGAAGGATATACCCCTTTTAATATCTTTCTGGTTAATATGACTAAATTCATGTTTCCTCGTGAAGGACGTATAAATTTTTTCCTGAAGACATTTAAGTTAATGCTGATATCAGTGTTGATCGCAATCTTTTTATCAAATATATTTATATATTAAACTTTTTTGGTTATTAAGTCTGACTAAACATGAAATAAAATTTCATTATTTTACAATTTTCATATAAATTATTTGTGTATTTTTATGAGTCAAGTTTCACTCAATAATTCATCTGATCAATATTTTGCATATTTAGTTATGCATTATTAATTTGATTTTAACTTTTAATGTTTCAATCTTTTTTTAAATTTTCTTATTTTACTTTACTTTTATTTTTTTATTTTACTTAAATATTTTAATTTTTTTTTATTGTAAGCATTCTTTATACTTTTGAGTGCATTACTGCATTCAAATTATTATTTAAAAAATTTAAACATAACATTGACCCGAAATTCACAAATTTCTAAAATCTGCGCAACCTCTGCGATTTGAGGGAGTCTACTGTACTGTGTTGAATTGTTACTTCTTCTAATTTTAGCCCTAGAAATTTAGTTTATATTAGGGGGCTCGGCCCCCTACGACCATCGAAATTTTCTCAACTTTATGCAGGAATTTCAACCTTACAATATCGGAAACTAAAACAAAGGCCATGCTTTTTGGCCGCTTTCTTCTTAACAGACGTCGACCAATTTTCAAATTGAATAACAAAACTATCAAGTTTGAAAATACTATTCCCTATCTTGGCGTTATACTAGATCCAAAATTTAATTTTCAAGAGCATCTAACTCATACTAAAACAAAGGTAACTCAATTTTTAAACGGATTCAAAAGCCTAAAATCTCATAAAGGAGGAATATCTTCAAGTATACTGAAATTTTGGTACAACACCGTCATATTAAAACAAATTAGCTACGCCTATGAAATTTGGTTTCCAAGCCTCAACTCGCATGGGATAAGAAAATTAAAGTCAGTACAACGTACAGCTCTCTTAAGCATTATCAAGACCTATCGAAGTACTTCCTCTGACGCTCTCTGTGTCCTTACTGGTTCTCCCCCAATCGATACTTTGCTCAAGAACGATTATCATTATTACGAACTAATTAAAGGAAGAAGATCATATAACCATAATGGCAAAATCATTAACAGCAACCACATTATGTCAAAACTAAACACCTTCGACTTTTCTCAATATTACAAGATAAGCAACCTCTTCTTTTTAGAGGAAAAATACGAAAAATTACTCCAAATCTATGACCCATCCATATATACCGATGGTTCTGTCATGAACGACGGAGCAGCATGTGCATTTACAGTCTGTCTTAAAAACTCATTCGTATATGATTATGCAGTTAAACTTCATGTAGATAACTCGATCTACCAAGCTGAATTATTCGCAATTTACAAGGCAATGGAATGGTCCATTAACTCTTCTCATCATGAAATTCTTATCCTTACAGACAGCCACTCATCCTATGACGCCCTTCAAATTGCATTTCCACGCAATTATATAATTTATAATATCTACAATCTTTTACTACATTTTCCTAACAAAAAGTTCTATATCTCATGGATTAAATCTCACATAGGTATCCCGGGAAACGAAAGAGCCGATTCTCTGGCGAAGGCGGTTATAGATAACAACCAATACAACGATTGCCAGGAATTGCTTCTTCCACAATCCAAATTCAAGTATATCTTTAGGCAAAAAACTCTGGATGAATGGCAACTCTCATGGACTCAGTCGACAAAGGGTCGCGATACTTACAGTATAATTAATAAAGTTGACATACAGTTCATCTGTGATCGCCCTACGTTACCTAACTATATCACTGGTCATGGAAGTTTCCCATCATTTCTACATAAAATTAAAAAAAGAGACTCACCACTTTGTTTATGCAGAAAGAGTATTGGAAAAGCTACACACTATATCTTTGGAAATTGCCCCATAATGAAACATCATTTCCATTTTGACAGAAACAAAACATTGAGAGAAAATTTGAATAACACTCTTTTCAACGCAGGCAACTTCCAGAGACTTCTAGAAAATTACGACATTTTAAACAAACATTTTTCGTTTATTTCTAAGACTATAGCTAAACCTTAATCCTTTTTTTTTTTTTTTTTTTTTACATTCTATTTAACTTGTAAATATTTTTCAATATTTATTTATACATATGTGTCCGCACTGCCTTCAATAATAAGGCAGTATTTGTAACATACTTTTTATGTTGTAATAAATGTGCGCCACCCTGCTTGCGCTGCCTGACAGCCCCTTTTTCCCCTCGTGGACTTATTGTCCCTATACCTCACGGTAGGCTGTCCACGAGTGGGCGATTTCGGCCCCCTACGAGCTACGCTCGCCAACCCCCGTCCAGACACCGCATTTTCTAAAAGCACGCTAATTTGATTGGCTTTAAAAAGATTTTGAAAGATTGAATTATAATTGAAAAAACAGTGGCGATCTCCCTATGAACGGGTTTCTATTCATTTCTCTTTGATTGGGGAATTTTAAGGAACAATCAGGTGTTGTTAAAAGATACAATGGCTGTTTTCGTCTTTGATTAATTAAAATCATTAAACATTTCAAAATAAGCTAATATAAAATGAATTAAGTAAACAGAGTCTTTGTCTCCAGGTATTTTTTAACAAAGCGAAAAGAAAGTTCTTTCTGACGTAATTTTCACCAAACTTTTCTTTCTCTTTTTAATATTCACGTGAAAATACTTTTGTTAGAAATGAAATATTATTTGAGCTGTCCCAGCAAAAATAGTGGAAAATATCATCTCGAAATATCAAATAAATGTCTCGCGCAATTTTTAAATCTAAACTGTTTTGCAATATTATTTTTTGTTCATTTTACATAATAAGTGTAATGTGTGATTCTGATGTAAGGGGAGTTCTTCTTGGAATTTAATCCCAATAAAAGCATATTCTCATCTGTGGATGTAAAGTCAACAGAAAGAACTGTTTATAGAGAACTGTATTAGCAATTTTGGATCATTAGAGGTACAAAGCCGCAAGTGAAGCGAAGCTAAAAACCTCATAATCGAGCGTAGGCTCCGATAATAAATAAAAGTGCAATGTGACGTAAATGTGACGTAATTTCTCCTATTTAAGACTTCTAACGCATGTTAATGAATTTATTATTTTACAATATTCTTTCTCTGTTAAAATTCACGTGTAACTATAGTTCTTATGAAGTAATTTTCAATAAGTTCCTGCTTTTTATACGCAATTATTTAATTCTAATTTGAAAGTATATTTTCTGTTTATAATAGGCACGTGTAAATAAATTTTTAATTTGAAGCAAACATTATTGTTTGCGTTGTTTATACAGTTGGCAACAGGTTAAATTAGTACAATTTTCTAAAATAAGTAAAAAATATCTCTCGAAATGCTGAAAATTTGAATTTAAAATAGAAAAAACCCCTCAAAAAATGAGTCAAATTAAAAAAATAAATAAATTCTGCACATCGGGAAATTATAACGTATAAAATGATCTAAAAATTATTAAATTCCGATGTATAGTTTTTGCTCCTATAAAACTTTTAATGGAACGATTTTGTCGAACTTTAACATTAAATGTCTCTTAAAATAATTCTTCGATTTGAAAACTGTCTGCATCAGCGTGTTTATTAAGTATTTCTCTATAATACCGCCGATTTTCATATTTTTGTATACAATATTTTTCTTAATATTAACGGAGAAAGACCTCCGGTCACAAAAAATTCAAAACCGGCGGCGGCGGTGACAGCGTAAGTTACGTTTTTTAAGAATAGAGAGATACATAACACCTAGTTTTTTTTCTTCTTTTTTTTTCCTCTTTTGAGGTTATCTTGAAGATTCGGAAAGACAAAAAAATATATATATCTATATTATAAAGGACAAAAATATCTGTGCGTAACGCATACGTCATTCTGCGAATGGCAACACTTTGAAATTTGAAATGAAATTTCGGTTTTGCAATTTTCGCTACTGCAGATTTTTAAACTTTTAAACATGCCACATTTTAAATTTTTACACCGTCTTATACAGAAAAAAATTTACTTTTAAATGCAATTTGTTTGAAAGCTGTATCTTAATTTATTTTTGAGATATTATTTTTTTTATAGTTTTTAATACCAATTTTCTAATCGTGGCAACTGAAGTACTTCATTTCTATTAAAAGTGGTTTAGTTATCTTTATTGATTATATTCTTACTGATGCTATTTTCTTATTACAATTAAAAATATTTTTTCATTCCGCTGATATTGAGTTTGAGACAATACTCAAAAGATTTCAGCGACTGAAATGACGTCATATTTAAAAGAAAACGGTAATTTTATTTGATAAAACGAGATATTTCCCCTTGAATACGTCTAAAAGTTATAAAATTCTGGAATTTTTACGCGCAGGTACAGAGATTATACTAAGACCTCAAATCACGAATGGGAATTTTCACATGGAAAGTTGTAATAGTTGACAAACGTGACTTCAAGCTTGAAAATAAATTTATTAATAACCTTTTGCGTTTTCAAATGTTTTTAAATGGTTAATATGGATGTGAAACGTGGAAAATGACTTGATTCGGTTTAGATCTAAAGGGGGGAAAATTCTATAATTATGTCAAGGTGAAATCATTTATGCTGATTTTTCATTTCGTAATACCAAGCAATAATTCATAACTTAATCAAAATTACTTATCTTGATTATATGTTAGCGATTACGTATATGAATAAAGTTTAATTTTTCAATAATTTTAACAGTTGAAGTTTATGAAAAATGTATTTTATTACTCTTAGGTTAAAATATGTCTTTGGAGAATTAAACTAACAAGTGTAAGATGGATTTTTTATTTTAATTATTTAATTGTTATCGATGTATTATAAATTTGATGCAACAGTTCCTTTGTAAAAATTTTCTTTCGTCGAAATTTGACGGGATCCACCTCGTATGTATAAAATATAGTGCTCATGAACCTCAGGGGAAACTCAAGGGGATAAATTCTGGATGTAAAATCTGAGGAGAAAAAAAAATACCCAAAACCAGGGAGAAAAAATCAGCTACTCTGAAAAATGAGGACTCTGTTTGCTATTTGCATGCTTTGTGATGTCAAAAGGAAATTAAACTAAGACATACCTTGAACATCATTAAGCATCTAATTTGAAACTAACTACACCTTCTAATGTCAGCTGACATCCATTCAGAAATTTGACAGGCCGTCTAACATTGTGAGTCTATTCAGATCTGAAATGAACATGTCATTGTCTTCCTTTACGAGGTTCTTTGAATTTCGTGCAGTACATTTCTGTCCATAGTTAACTATCCTTCCCTCATAAAGTCTGTATCTGGCAACAGCTTCAATTTTTTTAAAAATCAAAATGTTCTTGTTGAGCTGTTGTAAGAAGATGCACTTTCTTTATGAATTGGCAGTAACATTGGGCGATTGCTAGGTTTGATTTGTGATGTTTGTCAAAAAACAGGAAGGATATCTTGAAATGGATAGAAGGAAAAATAGGAGTGAAATCGAAAATCTTGTTGAGTGAATGTAAGAAGAATATGAATTCTTGTCAGTAATATCAGATAATTGCTGAGTTTGATTTGTGATGTTTGTTTGAAAACGTGAAAAATATCTTTAAGAAAATTATTTTTCATATAAAAAAGAACCGGTTTAAAACTATTAATTTAGACTGGACAGATAAGAAAATGAGTCCAAAATTCGCATATTGGATAGAAAAGTTGAAGATGACCCATAGAGGTTTCAATGTCATTTGTACCAGAAAACATTTTTGTTAAATAACATGGGATGACAAACTCTCAGCAGCCATATAAAATATGAAAAGCATAAAAAATTAGCAGTGAATCTCTCTATTCTAAAAAAAAGTAACTACCGCTGTCACCGACGCCGCCGCCGGTTTTGAGTTTTTTGTGACCGGTGTTCTTTCTTCGTTAATATTAAGAAAAATAATGCATACAAAAATATGAAAATCGGTAGTATTATACAGAAATGTTTGATAAACACGCTGATGCAGACAGTTTTCAAATCGAAGAATTATTTTAAGAGATATTTAATGCTAAAGTGGGACAAAATCGTTCCACTAAAAAAGTTTTATAGGAGCAAAAACTATTCATGGGAATTTAATCATTTTTAGATCATTTTATACGTTCGAAGTTCCCGCTGTGCAGACTGTACTTCTTTTTTTAATTTGACTAATTTTTTGAGATTTTATTTCTATTTTAAATTCAAATTTTCAGCATTTCTAGAGATATTTTTTACAGATTTTAGAAATTGATATTAATTTAAACTGTTGCCAACTGTATAAACAGCGGAAACAATAATGTTTGCTTAAAAAAATATGTATATATTTATACGTGTAAATAAATTAAAAATTTATTTACACGTGACTATTATAGAAAAAAAATTTGGAATTAGAATTAAATAATTATGTACAAAAAGCAGGAACTTATTAAAAATTACGTCATAAAAACTATAATTACACGTGAATTTTAAGAGAGAAAGGAATTTGTAAAATAATAAATTTATTAACATGCGTTAGAAGTCTTAAATAGGAGAAATTACGTCATATTTACGTCACATTACAGTTATTACATAAAATGAACGCAAAATAATATTGCAAAACAGTTTAAATTTAGAAATTGCGCTAGACGTTTGTTTGATATTTTGAGAGGATACTTTTCAACTATTTTTGTTAGGAAAGCGCAAATAATATTTAATTTCTAACAAAAGTATTTTCACGTGAATATTAAAAAGACAAAGAATAGTTTGGTCAAAATTACGTAAGATTAAAAACGATTAGTTTAAAATGTCTTATTTAAAAGAACTTTCTTTTCGCTTTGTTAAAAAATACCGGGAGACAAAGACTCTGTTTACTTAATTCCTTTTATATTAGCTTATTTTGAAATGTTTCACTGATTTTACTTAATCAAAGACGAAAACAGCGTTTGTATCTTTGGTACTACTTAGTTATCCCGTCGACCAAAAATCTATCATTCGCTAAACTATAAGATTAAATGCCAATAATAGTTGATCGTAAATGCCACATTAACTTGACTTTAAGCAAGTTACACGTGTCTACGTCACCAAGTTATTTTTATTTCGACGTTTTATTTGTATTTTTACTAGGGGGCTCAGCCCCCTACGAGCTACGCTCGTCAACCCCCGTTCAGATACCGCAGACTCTAACAGCACGATAATTTGATCGGCTTTAAAAAGATTTCGGAAGATTGAATTATAATTTGAATCTGAGAATTATAATCTGACGTAATTTTCACCAAACTTTTCTTTTTCTTTTTAATATTCACGTAAAAATACTTTTGTTAGAAATGAAATATTATGATCATCTTAAAATATCAAATAAATGTCTCGAGCAATTTTTAAATTTAAACTGTTTTGCAATATTATTTTTTGTTCATTTTATATAATAAGTGTAATGTGACGTAAATGTGACGTAAATTCTCCTATTTGAGACTTCTAACGCATGCTTATGAATTTATTATTTTACAATATTATGTCTCTTTTAAAATTCACGTGTAATTATAATTTTCATGACGTAATTTTCAATGAGTTCCTGCTTTTTATATTATTTGTTTATAATAGTCACGTGTAGAATAAATTTTTAATTTGAAGTAAACATTATTGTTTGCGGTGTTTATACAACTGGCAACAGTTTAAATTAATAACATTTTCTAAAATTTGTAAAAAATATCTCTCGAAATGCTGAAAATTTGAATTTAAAATTGAAATAAAACCTCAAAAAATGAGTCAAATAAGAAAAATAAATACAATCTGCACACCGGGAACTTATAACGTAGAGAATGATCTAAAAATGATTAAATTCCCATGTATAGTTTTTGCTCCAATAAAACTTTTTTAATGGAACGATTTTGTCCAACTTTAGCATTAAATATCTCTTAAAATAATTCTTCGATTTGAAAACTGTCTGCATCAGCGTGTTTATCAAACATATCTCTACAATACCACCGATTTTTATATTTTTATATGCAACAGTTTTTTTAATATTGACGATGAAAGGCCATGCTTAAGCATTCAAATTGGATGTGGATCTACCCGGAATATCTACGCAGATTTTCATTGGTCCATTTCCAAATCAAAACATTTTTATATATAGAAGGATATAGAAGGATTAATGTTGCACTAATTTATTTGTTTTTTCGTTATTTAAAATAAAAATTATGTGAATTTGTATAATTTGGAGAGTGGTTTGGCGATTTATATAATTTGGCGAAATTGGTCGACGGGATAATCAAGTAGTACCGCAGCGGATTTGGCCTTAAAATTCCCCAATCAAAGAGAAATGAATAGAAATCCGTTTATAACGAGATCGCCACTGTTTTTTAAATTATAATTCAATCTTCCGAAATCTTTTTAAAGCCGACCAAATTTGCGTACTTTTAGAGTCTGCGGTGTCTGAACGGGGATTGACGAGCGTAGCTCGTAGGGGGCAGTGCCCCCTAGTTATAAAAAAAACCCACCTCAAATTCTTCAGCTGCTTAAATGAGCCAAAGGGTGAAGTAAATAAAACGAAGGTATCCAGTGGTTAAAACAAAAAAAGATGGTTCAATTTTGAAAATCGCTGTAAAATCTGAATGGTGTGGGTGACAAAATTAATCATGTCGCATTTATCTTGCAACAGTTACAAAGATGCTGCGGTTGTTTTCAAACTTGTGTTTCCATATTAACCCTTTCCACTCGAAGTTTTTTTCATTCGTATTACCAGCAACTCGAAGCGATTTTAGTTATATCTTATTATTTTTTTAATTCTTTATGAATACAAATGTTATGATATATAAAAAAAACAAAAAATTATAAAATTATTACATTTTGTAATCGTCCAAAGTGTGATACCTCTCGAAGCAATTGCCAATATGTAATCTTGGCTTTTCTAGGCAGGTATCTCAAAATTATTTGCATTGTCTACGTCTATGTAGCGAGGCCCTCGAGTTTGAAGACAAATTTTAAATGGCTCCGCTCCGGAGCCCTCGAGTGCAAAGGGTTAATAATAAATAATCTAATTATACTTGCTAGAAAGAATTCTGTCTAAAATAGAATTTCTTTTGGTTTCTTGTGATTTTGTCTTAGCACGTTTTATTGTATGAAGAAATTATAAATGATTTTTTTTAACGCTACATTATTTCAAACCCTATTTATAAAGTGGAATTAGTTGAAATAAATTGAATAACATTATTTGCAGATATTTTGTACCTTGTACATAATATGGGGTCATATTATGGGGGCATCTCTATGTTGTATGTACACTGTCATGTTGTATGTACACATTTCTATTACTTTTCATTAATGATTTCTTTTCCATATTGTTAGATGTTGGGACAAAAATCCGAATATCCGTCCTTCTATGACTGAAATTCAAAATGAATTATCAAATATTCTGAAATATATGAGTGGTGCTGATGTTCCCATTATATTTTCTGAAGTTCAAGGTTTGTATATTTTTAATTTTTATACTTCATATAATATCATTTCACTTTTACTAGAGCCATTTTAGTGTGCCAAATCAATTCTCTAGCAATTTATTTAACTTCTCAGTTCCACTTCTTTTGAAACCAAAATTAATAAATCCCTCTAAAACCAGAAACTAATATTTTGTTTCTAAGATTATAATTGTTCATTATGATTCTACAATTTGAACTTTTTATTCCATTTTAGTATATATCATTATCATCATTAACCATTTTCAATGCACAGCTGAATGTAAGTGTCTCCCCGATTTTTCACTTGTTTTCTATCCAGTGTTTTGGCCATCCAATTAACTCCAGCCACTTTTCTGAATTTGTCCCTCCGTTTTCTTAATGGGCTTTAGGGATATTCCCGACTTTAAACTCATTGGATGGACCGGGCCTCTCAGGAAGGTATCTCCTGTCACTCTGTATTACCTGGTGTTGTCTTGTTCGTTGTTTTATATCTCTGGTTTGCCACTGTAAGGTATTTGTACTCCATCTATTGTTTTTCCTTCTTGCAATGTTTCCAGTCCATTTTAACTGTTCAATTATCTATGTGGTGTCAAAAACTTTTATTTGGCTTTTTTTTCTGGCTCTTCGAGTTATGCCTAGTATACATTTTTCCATACTCCGCGATGATGTTAGTAATCTCTGCACCATCCAGTTTGTTAGTGGTCCAACTTTTTGCTCCATAAGTTAGTACAGGTTAAAGACATAGGCTAAACACTTTTCTTTTCAAGGAAAGAGTTATGTTACTCTTCAGAATAATATTGTTCTTCCCAAATGCACTCTATCTATTTCTTATTTTTCTGTTGATTTCATTCATGATGATATTGTCTGATATTTCCTGTCCAGGTTACACATAACTCTGCACTCTTCTTGAACAGTTTCTAAACACTTCTCATGATAACACTCTCAATCCAGCAACCCTGTTTGACGTGATCTATTGCATTGGCAATTTCTAAAAGAACAAATCATCCAGCTTTGATTGCATCTCTAGCAATTTGTTCCTACATCTACCACTTAGTTTCATATTTTTTCTAACTATCTTAATGGAATGATGTTTAATCTCCGTACGTTCCCTGATTGCTGGAAGAAAGTTCTGATTGTTCCAATCCCAAAACTGGGACAAGATAGACATGGCCTTTCCAGCTTCAGATCTCTCTCTCTTTTATCTTGCTTCTCGAAGGTCTACGAATACATACTTGTGAACTCGAACTGCCTGAAAGAGTTCTTTACCTTCAATTCGATTATTATACCCGAGCAGTTTGGGTTCAGGCCCAAATACTCAGCGCAACACCATCTTTGGAGAGTAACTGAACTCGTTCATGAGGGTTTCATGAAGAAGGAAAAACAAATGCTGTATTAGTAGAGATTGCTTAAGTCTTTGACCGGGTCTGACATTATGGACTTATTTATAAGCTGAATCTGCTAAAGGCCCTTTCCCAACTTTTCTTTATCTTCTGGAACTACCTTAAGGATAGAACCATCTTTGTTAAAGTTAATAACTCTATTTCCTTCGCTCGCAATATCAAGGCTGGCATCCCTCAGGGAAATCTTTTTACCACGTGACTGTTCAACTCTTACATTAACGATATCCCTCGTATTCCTGGCATCCTATAAGCATTTATACATGGATGATACAGCCAAAATGTACAGCAACAGACTGCTACACATCATGATTGAACAACTCCAGTCTTATCTTCAGGTCTTTTTCATTTACCTTCATAAATGGTGCATTAAAGCCAATGCAGAAAAAAGTGACGCCATGATATTTTCTAATAAATCTCTCTCTCTCAACATTAACCTTTCTCCCAATGGCGACGACATACCCCGGGTCACCAGCTACAAATATCTAGGTATTTCCCTAGACTCAATAATTAATCTGGACTAGGCAGATTACGGACATGTTAGTCAAATCTACCAAAGCTGAAGGCTCCTTAAATCTTTATTGGCTTTATCATAGCTGTCTATTACTCCTGAATAAATTTTTATTGTATAAATCCTTCATCAGAACAACCATAACTTCTGTTGTTTGGAATTCGGTCTGTGAAACTAAAATGCAGAAAATTAAAATTTTTCTTCTTGCATAGGATTTTGAAGGCAACAATGTTTGTTTGGAATGACATCATCCATGTCGATCTCAATATTAGGCCTACCTCACAAGTTGTAAAAAACTTGCACAAAATTTTCACAAAGATTGAATTCTGATTCCCAATGAAGCATTGTGGTCCATTAGTCCTTACAGAGTAGATAGCTCTAGAAGTAAGAAAAGACTGCTTGACATCTTGAGTAGAGATGATGGATTTGCCGCACTTTCCAACAGAAGGAGAAGAGAGTCATCTTTGACGCATAATTGTGCTCTTCCAAATTGAAAATTATAATGCTTTTTCATTTTAATTGTTTCTCACTTTGGCACATTTCCACTAAATATATACCTTATATGACGTCTTCCCACCTTGTATGTTGTATCGGGTCCCATTCGCTTTCCTTATCCTTTCTGGCTCTTTGTTATTGTTAAAAAAAATTCCAGTTCCCACTTAGATATTCTCTGCATAAATGCGAAATAAACATGGACATAGCACCCCATACAGGAACTTTAGAGAACAATTAACTTTGACTTTGACTCTGCACTTCCTTTAACTCAGTGTTGTTGTAGGTGATCCTCCTTTTTTTGACACAAATGAATTAAACATCACCTTAGTCTTTTCCCAATGTTATTTTTAATTCCACATTAATACTGGCTTCTGCCATATCTAGCATCTTTTCCAGTACTTTAGAGCTGCTACTGAAAATTAAAACGTTGTCATTAAACCGGAGATGACCTAGTATTCTGCCTTTATTTTCCCAATCCAGTTTCTTGAAAACATTTTCTTTGACAGCAGTAAAAAGTTTAGTGGAAAGGTGTCTTCTTGTCTAATTCCTTTTCCAAGCTTGATCTTTGCTTTTCCTATCTCCAAATGGATGGATGGTATTGCTTTCTTGTGTACATACATGTGTGAAATATGACCGATGCATGAGGTTCTTTAAGTCCCATATCAAGGCTTGTAGTGTAAATCTAAGTAGAAATATTGTAAGAATTTGACTTGAGAACTATCTCTTTCAAGTAAAACTTCATTTATTTTACAGTTTGATGATGAAATTCATTTGCGAGTCCGCTGGAGGTCCAATGAAACCATATTACTTTCTTCTATCTTTACAAGAAGAAAGTATTGGATTCATGAAAATTTTCGAATTCCGGTTTTCGACGGATTTACACGTTTTAGGAGTCAGAGATTCCAAAAAACATGTTTTTACAAAATGTCTGTCTGTGACTCTGTGAGTCTGTCTGTCTGTGTATGTGACACAAATTTTGTGGGCGCTCTATCTCAAGACCTAATGCGCGGAATTTAATAAAAAATTATATTCAGTTAGTCCCTGATATAAATTGGTGCTGATTAGTTTTTGGTGTAAATCGCTCAACAGGTGGCGCTGCTATGCTGCATTTTTCACGATTTTCGCAATAGCTCTATCTCACGAACTAATGCACGGATTTTGATCAAACTTCAGATTTAGTTAGTCCTTGATATGAATTGATGCTGATTACGTTTTGGTGTAAATCGCCCAACAGGTAGCGCTGTTATGATGAATTTTGCAGGATTTACACGATTTCCCCAATAGCTCTACCTTAAGAACTAACGCACGGATTTTCATCAAACTTCAGATTCAGTTAGTCCTTGATATGACTTGCTACTTATTATGTGTTGGTGTAAATCGCCCAACAGGTGGCGCTTCTGTGCTGCCTTTTTCATGATTGCCTCAATAGCTCTATCTATAGAACTAATGGACGAATTTTCATCTAACTTCAGATTTAGTTGTATGTTGACACAAGTTGTTGTTAATTAGGTTTTGGTGTTAATCGCCAATAGGTGGCGCTGCTATGCAGGAATTTTCACGATTTTCGCTATAGCTCTATCTCAAAAACTAATGCACGGATTTTCTCCAAACTTCAGATTCAGTCAGACGGTGACATAAATTGTTGCTGATTAGAATTTGGTATAAATCACCCAATAGATGGCGCTGCTAGGCAGCATTTTGCTAGATTTAGAAGATTACAGCGATAGTCATATCTCAAGATCTAATGCACGGAATTTCATATCTTTAGAATCCTCATGAGATGCATAGATTGCCATTTAATTTTGGCAGTGTGATAGCGAATTTTGAAGTATTAACATGTATGAGATAGAAGAAAGTTTTGGGATTGGTACATCCGACTAGTTTTTTCTTTTTCTCCATGATGTGATTATTAAAGCTGTCTAAAACCTGTAAAAAACTGAGTGTTTGGGAAGAGCAGATGAGTTTTTTTAAACATTTGTAATATTTTCAGGCAGGTGGCGAACTAATCAAATATGAGCATAAACTTATTTTTTATTGGATAATAGCTTATTGATGTGATCATATGGCGGCAATAAAGTTAGTCCACAACCCAATTGAGACACCAGTAGTCATTTGTAAATTTGACGGGAAATTATTATTCATGACCTAAATGTAATAATAACTCTCAGCCGGATAAAAGTTAATTACAATTTACATCCTAAAATGTACTCACCGATTTCTTATTTTAAGATTAATTATAATTTATAACTTAAATATAATCCTAAATCTAATAGCTGTCACATTTAAAGAAATTAGACTTTATTTGTAGACTTACTTTACTTTGAGTAATCATGTAATATGAACATGTCAATCATCTTATATTTTGGGAGATACTGAATCATAAACCATAATATATATGTATATAAATTATGTATACATATGTTTTTTTTCCCCAACAGAGACAAGCATTACAATAGAAACATCGTCTGCTTCAACTGCAGAACGACTGAAAACAGACTCTGCTTCTTCTGATTCAGAAACTTATTTACCAGCATTAAGTGTATGTATTTATGTTGATGACTTCTGTACATAAAAATTATGCGTCATTTCTCTATTAAGATACTTAACGTTCACATTTGCAATGCCATTTTGTACCAGAAAATCTATTTTTACATTTTACTGAAATATTTGTAGTTTTTAATTAATTATTATTATTATTTTACCTTTTAAAAAAATATGGAATTTTGTTTCTATCTTATGAGCAAATAAACTCTCAATTGTTTAAAAATTACAACATTAATTGCCAAGTTTATTTTAGCATTTTCTCAAAACTAATTGACTAATTGCAAATCATACATTTAAAAAATATATATTCATCTTGACAGTTTTAATGTATTTTTTTTTTTGTTTTTTGTTTTAAATAAGCTCTAGTACGAGTATCTTTTTTAAGCCTTTAAAAAACAATTTTGAAAATTCGTTATGTTAAAAATTTTGAACGCAAGTTTCCACATAATGAATACATATTCAATTTACAAGTATAATAAAAATATGACTTTTATAAAACCTTTTCAGTTTTATGGCCATAGTTGTCAGGAGGGGGGGGGGGGGGGGATTAAGCCTATCCTTCATGTGACTAAAACGGTATTGGGAATTTAGCTCCAATTATTCCAAACTACTAAAATCATAATTTCCTTCTACAAAAACAGGACAAATGCGAGTAGGACTCTCACCTTGAGGGTTCCGTACAGTTATATCGTATTACCGTAAAGCTTAGTAACTACCTAGTTTCTTTACAGGTGTACAAAAATAAGAACTTCCTGCTTATACGTAGGTGCTTCTTGTAATTTTTGTATCGTAAAGTTGTAATTTATTTAATTATCTGTTAAATTTTAGCCAGAATTGTTTGCAAAAGCTGGAGAAAGAATGGATTACACCATATTGTATTCCAAAATTGAAAAGAAAAAAACAATGTCTATAATTATATTTCTCCTAATAGTACTTTCGCTTATTAATGACTGCATGCTTATCAAAGAGAAATATAAACACATTTTGTCCATAATACGTCAATTTGGCGTGGGTACCAAATGTGGAAAATTCAAATATTGAAAAACATTCTTTTAATGCTGTGATTTTTTTATTTCATTGAGTTAGTAGGTAAAAATTTAATTTTATGGGGCTCTGGACCTTATTATTAGATATTGTTTTTAACTTGATAACTTCAGCTGTTCCTGAAAAAACAAAAACAATTTTTACAGACAGAAGGTCAGACGAGTTTGTCACATAATAAATCGACATAGAATTACAAATTAATGATTTCGGATTTTTATCTTTACATGTGCTATAAGACCTTCCTTCATGCCAAATTTCAAGATTCTAGGTCAAAGATAAGTACTGGACAGGTTTTGAGAGCGAGTTTGTATGAAAACAATGTTTTAAAGTCGTAACTTTTATTGCATTGAGTTAGAAGTCCGAAGTTTTGACAAAACAGCAGCGCTATAGATCTCATTATTTGATGATAATTTCAATTCGATGCCTTCAGCCGTTTCTGAAAAACGGTCCGGACAAACAGATGACCAACATACAAACTCACTCCGAAGCCCTATATTATACTTCCCATTGACCCAGAATCTTGAATTTAGGCATGAAAGAAAGCCTTATAGCATATATAAAGGATAAAAATACAGAAATCCTTAATTATAATTCTGACAAAACTCATCTGACTTAGCCTTAATATTTTTTTAAGACTGTAGCTTTTTATTCCATTGAGTTAGAAGCTCGAAATTTCTACAAAACAATGGGACTGTAAAACTTATTATACGATAATAATTTCAACTTGATAAAATTCAGCTATTCCTGGAAGGGGGGAAAACAGTCTTAATAGACAGACTGGCAACAAAACGATCCTGTAAGGGCTCTGCTTATTACTTTTGAGTTACAGAATTCTAAAAATGGTATTGTAAAATATCTTAACTTTCTTCCAATTTACAAATGGAAATTCAGTGCTCTAAAAGCTGAAAAAAAGGGGGGCGTTGGGTTACAATCTTTGAATGATACAAGATATACTTCGGTATGGTATGAGATAACTTTTAGAGGAAATGCTGTCCCTCCCTACTTGCTGAATTCATTACTGCTTTCTTTAATTTAAACACCTCGGATAGATGGAAAAAATTTAAATCATCTAAAATTAAGTTAACCAAAATACACTATTTCAAAGAAAACTGAGAAGCCAGACATTGTGATTGAATGTAATTAACATGCCACGGTCCTTACCTTTGAAATTACCATCTTATAAGCAGGATCTTACATTGCAAATGAAATACTTGCTCCAATCTAATTTCATCCACTAGTAAAGAGAGACAGATACTAGTAAGCTTCACATATCATTTTGGCACAAACTGAAATTGCTTACATAATATTAACTGTAGAAAGTTATTCTTCTCTGCACATACAAGCTATTTCAATGCAAAATATATGTCAAAATGATGTAGATTAGATTTCAAGGGTTAATTACATAGTCTCACTTGAAGAGGTCGGTGATTTTTGTTTGTTTTGTTTATTATGCATTCAACAAATTTTCACTTCAGTAAAGATTTTCACTAGAACCCATTCTCACAAATCCTATGTGAATGGGGAAGGGATTTCAAGAGATATTAGAAATTATAAACCAAATAAAATCATTTTCTCCCAAATAAGTTCTGGATATTGAAGGAAGAAAAAAGATCAAATTGTGTTTTTTCTGTTGTTTATATTTGCAGCAGTAATTTTTTTGGGGGGGAGGATTATTTAACCCTTAAATGCCTGATTTTTCAAAAATCATTGTAATAATGTTTTTCGGCTTTCATTTTTTAAATAAATCATGGAAAAATACTTAAAAAAATCATATTTTGTTTTAAGTATAGTTTACGGCTAAAAAACAGTTTGTTACTAATCGGCAGTACTGGTATTTAATTGAAAAAATAATTTGCCTTGATAAAATTCTATAATATTAAATACACAAGAATTTTAGGAACTATAATAAGAACTAAATTTTACTTGCTCACTGCAGGTCAAAATAGGGTATTTCACAAGCTCCAAAACAAAACAAAAAGAACAAGTAGCAACAGTTGAAAAAATAAATCTATCTTTATTCTTAAACTGCACAAGTGTTGCCATCTACATGTTGAAAATCGATTTAATAGTATTTTCAGAATGTATTTTATTGGCAACATTAGGCATTATAGCTTCAATATTATTTAATAGTATTTTAGACTCTAAATTGGGTATGTTGCCGAAAAGCAACACCAGGCATTTAAGGGTTAAGTTAGATGTTAAACCTTTGAATTATCCAAAATCATTAATTGAAATTTTGAATTGAATTGGATAATAATTTTTAACAATGTTTTCAATTCTCTTTCAAGAAGAGTGAACTCCTATTCGAGTTATCTAAGTTTGAACTAAACAGAGTATACTGCGATATGTATTTCTTAGCAGAGTCAGATTTCTTTCTTTCTTTTTAACACTTTCCAACAGAGTTGAAAAGTGTTTATGCATTCGGTCTGTCTGTCCGGCTGTCCACGCTCTAACTACCTTAAATATACTCGGATTTTAATGAAATTTATAAAGGTTATTTAGGGTCACCAAAGTATGTTTGGTATTGTATATGAAGTATGTAGGATTAATAGTTCAATTACAGGAGCACTCAAAAGTATTCCATTACATTATGGTATATGGGGAAAAATCATTTGCAGAGTATTTTCATGACATTACGCTATTTCAAATGTATTGAAACTGATATAAATCACTAAATTTACTACAATCACGTTAGAACAGGGCATTCATGGCATTTTTTATTCATTTCAAGGACACACAAAATAAATTGGTTACAGTACTGTCTTTGAGTAATAATTGCTGGAGTGTACGGTTTAAAATTCGGCATGCGCTTTTACGTTTAATTAAATTTTTGTATGTTACTCGTCATATATAAATTCTATGCCTCATATACAGGGCTGCTCAAAAGCATTCACGTACCAGTTTCCTTATTAGAGGAAATTGCTGAAGAGAAATTTTCAATTGAAGTATATGTATCTCTTTAGTGAACTAAATTTTGGCATGCATGTAGTTAATAGATACAAATCTATATATCCTATACAGGCCTGCTAAAAAATTCGGTTAATTTTCCGATTGTAGGTGGGAACAGCTGATATTGGTTATTGAAGTGTGTTATACGTTTCCATAGGGTTGAATTAGACGTAATATTTCAACTTTTTAAATGGTGCGGTTTTGTTAATTTATTCTGAATGTATTGGAAAGTGTTTCATAATCTATGCTTGACGCATGATTTTTTATTTCTTGTTTATTTTGCAAACTGATTTTTTTTAATTTGCTCTTTACTTTTCTGTTACTTTATTTTTATTACTATTGTCAAAATATTGTTTCAAAACATTTCAGGCCGAAAGTCCTTTGCCAAATGAGCTTTCTGTATTTGTTCGATCTGTTAGTGAAAGTTATGCTAAAGATATGAAAAAGCGTAAATCAGCTGATTTTACTTCTACAGACATAAAGTGTTCTCAAGTCCAAAAAGGTTCATAGTCTCATTATCTGTTATTATCAGATCAGTATCTAGTTTAATGTTAGATGTATGCAAATATTGTGTTTGCTTAGTTAAAAAACTAATGCCTAATTTTCTTTTAAGGGGACAGTAAAGTTTAAAATCCTTAAAAATATTTTTTTTTTGGAAATTTCACCTTAAATATTAATCAAGGTTACATTATATGTATTATGACATGAATTTATCACAAATAAATAAATAAATAAATAAAAAATTTATTTTTGAGGAAAAAATGTAATTTTACGCGTCGTCTCAGAAATCTTCGAAATGCCCCCTGCGCATCCCATATCAATGAAAATCCCCATTTTTTTTTTTTTTTTATAAAAGTTTGGTTTATACATATAAATAAAATAGAGCATCGAATTTTATATATTCGAATTTAAAGGTTAAAAAAAAATCAAAATTTCAAAATTTCAAAATTTTTTCGAAAAAATTTCAAAATTTTTCAAAAAAATTTTTTAAACCTTTAAATTCAATTATATAAAATTCGATGCTCTGTTTTATTTATATATATAAACCAAACTTTTATAAAAAATATTGGGGATTTTCATTGATATGGAACGCGCAAGGGCTTCGAAGATTTCTAAGACAACGCGTAAAATTCCATTTTTTTCTCAAAAATAACATTTAAAATTTTTTTTTGTGATAAATGCATACCATAATGCACATAATGTACCCTTGAATAATATTTAAGATAAAATTTACAAAAAATAAAAATAAAATGAAAAAATTTTGAAAATTTTTTGAAAAAATTTCAAAATTTTTCATTTTTTTTCCTCTTTCAAATCAAATATATAAAATTCGATGCTCTATTTTATTTCTATATATAAACCAAATTTTTATAAAAAATATTGGGGATTTTCATTGATATGGAATTCGCAGGGGGCATTTCGAAGATTTCTAAGAGTAAAATTCCGTTTTTTTCTCAAAAATAATTTTTTTTTTTTTTAATTTTTTTGTGATAAATGCATGTCATAATGCATATAATGCACCCTTGAATAATATTTAAGGTGAAATTTACAAAAAAAAATTATTTTTAAGGATTTTAAACTCCACTGTCCCCTTAAAATATTCCTTATATCCTTAATCAGTCAAATTTTATTTTTTAAATTTTTATTATGTCTAAGAGAGCCAGGATGAAATCATTATAATGATCATGTATTTAAATGAATACAGGATGAACCAAAAGTAGCTGGACAGTAAGTGAAAAAGTTTGCGTTAGGTGTTACAATGGTGTTCGCTATAATTATGGTGTTTGTGTTATAATGTATTAAATTTTATAAGTACATTTATCTATTTATATAAAATCCAAGTCTCCCGGTTGGACCGCCTCATTGATAGCGGCAATGTCAGGGTTAGGCTGCTTATGGAGAAATCGGTACCAGCTTCAACAATCACTAATTGTTGAAAAGTACTAATTGCAGGGTTGCTACAATAGCGCCAAATTTTGACCAACTTAGCAAAATATCGCCAAATTTGGCGACAAAATAAATTGCCATATATGAAGCCAACTTGGCGATAGCTGTCTAATTTGGTGAAATTCCCTTTGAAAACCAATCAATCTTTCACAATCAAGCTCACTGCTATTTAATTTAAACTCCGCGCATTGAAGGTTTTTTTTTTCAAAATCTGTTGGTCAAAATTTAAAGTGTAATGTACGAAAATGTACGTCTTTACATCTTCATCCCGAAGCTACTAATAAAATAACCGCCACTAGACGGCACTGTGCTATCTGAGCTCCTAACTGCCCAATTTTAATGTGCTGTACATAGCCGGATAGGGAAATTAAATTCTCGGCATTTTCCCAGTATTGGGACCTTGGCAAAATAGAGAAAACTGCCTTGGCGAAGAAGAAAATTTGGCAACATATTTCCACATTTTAAAATGTGTTTTTTTCATCTATCACTGCGGAATAAGCGAGAAAAGCTACTCATATTCTTGCATATATGTTATATATATCTTTATATCTCATTTTCCGTCATTTATGACGGGCTATCTTTCTAGTTTAAATATAATTTTATTAAAATTTTAAATATGTAATATCAAATTAAATCATTTACCACCAATTTGTTATCAATATTTAATCTTTGCTATCAAAAAATTTGCGTGATGTTCGATCTTTATCCTCAAAATTAATTATCTATTTCTCAATATAAAAAGCATAGGTAAGATAAATTGGGCTTACCTTATATTTATGTATATCCTTTTTGACATCTGGTATTTATCCTCCTGATAGAGTAAATAAATCTATATCTTGCTCCTGTATTTCTTATTTATTCCGTATATGTGACTGATGGTCTGAACTTCATGTTGTTTAAAAAGACGCATATTTTGAGTGTCTTGTGAAGTTAAATTAGTGCCGAAACTTATGAATAGAAAAGTAAAATTACATTTAATAAGAGCTTTAAGGCATACATCTCTCAGTTTTGAGAGTTTGAGTAACAACTGGAAGTAGAGAAAAAAATACATGAATAAAATATTATTAACAATAAAGAAACAGGAAATTAATCCCATAAATCAGCATAACAAATAATTTGTATCAATATTTATATTTACGGTAATTTAAAATTAGAGTTAATAAATGTCTTCTAGTTCTTGAGTATTGCAAAAATGTTTGTAATAAAATATCTGTTTACGTTTGTGCAATCACTTTTCAACCTCACTTCCTTCTTTCATATCATAAACACTTTCGATAATTACTTTTGTAAATGACATTTGACACATGAAAAACAATTTACTTCGCTTGATTATTTTAATGTCCTTGTTTGGAGATTATATTTCACAATATATCTGTCAACAATTCCCCCTTAATCTCCTAACGAGGATTGTTCTGTAATTTCAGTTTTTTTCTATTATTTAGAAATTCAGGCTTGGGCTCTGGTTTTGTAAGTATGTCAGCCGTCATTGACTTGCTTGGGCAATAACGCAATTCAATATTTTTATCTTCTTTCAGCTGTTTAATCACATTATATTTGATGTCAATATGCAAACTTTTCGGATTCTATCATTTTTATGCAAGATTTATTATCTTCATAAATTACTATAGGCAATCTTTGCGGTATATCGAGATCTTCTAATAGTTTTAGCAGCCATATCAATTCCTGTGTTGCGCTCGCCGCTGCAACGAACTCTGCCTCTGCAGATGATTGTGCCACATGCGTTTGTCGTTTTGTTATCCACTGTATTGGATTCTTTCCTAAAAGGAATAAATTGCCTGTTGTCGATCTTCTTGTTTTTAGATCTCTACCCCAATCTGCATCAGTATATACTTCTAGGATGGGTGGTTCTTCTGTTCTAATTACTAAATTTAAGTCTTTTGTTGAATAGAGATATCTTATTAACCTTTTAACACCTTTCCAATCTCTTTCAGACGGCGTTTCGTTTTTTCTGCTCAAAATGTTTATACCTACTAAAATATCGGGCCTACTTATTGTAGCAACATATAACAGCGCACCTATTGCTTGTCGGTACTTAGTGTTGTTTGGCATTTGTGTTTTTCATTGTCTAATCGTTGAAAGCCTGTTTCCATTGGAGTGCCATATGGCTTAGAATCTTCTAAATTGAATTTTTTTTGCAATTTCTATTATTTTTGCTGTTTGATTTAGTTTAAAGCCGTTGTGAGTCTTTTGTATTTTTATCCCGAGGTAATTGGAAATTTGACCTAAATCTTCAAGTGCGTACTTAGATTTTAGTTTATCTATTATCTCATTTATATTTTCATCTTTTCCTGCGATGAGAATATCATCTACGTAGACTGCTATATAAACCGTGTTTTCCCCTTCTTTTCTTATAAATAAACAATCGTCAGCATTGCTCTGTTTAAATTTTAATTCCTTTAGTGTTTCACTAATGTTTGAATACCATGCTCTTGCATCTTGTTTTAGTCCATATAGCTCTTTTTTTAACTTACAAACCTTATTGGGTTCTGTAGTGTTTATATACCCTTTAGGTTGTGATACATAGACATTTTCTTCCAATTCACCATGTAAGAATGCAGTTTTGATGTCAATCTGCCTAATATTGAGATTGTGGTATGCTGCGGCAGTTATGAAGACTCTTTTAAACTTGTGTGGGAAACTACTGGCGCATAAGTTTCATCGAAATCTACTCCGTATTTTTGTCTAAATCCTTGTGCGACCAATCTCGCTTTGTAACGCTTGATTTTTCCGAATTCGTCATATTTCGCTTTAAAAGTCCATTTCGACCCAATTACTCTTGCTCCTTGTGGGGGATCAACTAAACACCAGGTTTCATTTTCATTAAGGGAATTCATTTCCTCTTCTGTCGCTTTTATCCAGTTCTGTTTTTCTATAGGATTTTCTATACTCATCATATCTTCCCAACTGTTAGGTACATATACTGGATCGTGCCGGGCTGCATAAGCAAACCTGTCCGGCAGCACACCTCTATTGGTTCTCTCTGATCTTCTCACTTGTGGAATTTGTTGCTGTGACGCGGGTGGTGGACTTAGTTCATTTTGTGTTGGTGTCAGATCTATTTCCATTTCATTCGTGTCTTTCTGTTGTGTTTGTTTGTTTGTTTCCGAGGTTAATTCTCTTCTATTTAGATTTTCGTTAGTATCCGAATTATTTTTATTTTCTATAAATTTTACACTTCTGGCCAATATTACTCTTCCGTCACTTGTATAGATTCTGTACGCCTTAGAGCGACTGTCGTATCCGACAAAAGTGCCTTTTACCGCTCTATTATCTAATTTTCCTCTCTTTGATTTGTGTATGTAGGCGTATGCAGTACAGCCAAAAACTTTGAGATATTTCAAATTTGGTCTTCTATTCGTCCATAATTCATAGGGTGTGGTGCTTACCGATTTTGAAGGTAGCCGGTTCTGTAAGTGATTCGCGGTACATATGGCTTCCCCCCATAATTTGTGCGGGAGATTTGCTTCATTTAGCATACTTCTAACCATATCAAGTAGGGACCTATTCTTACGCTCTGCGACACCGTTTTGGCTTGGGTTAAATGGTACGGTAAGTTGATCATGAATCCCATTTTCTTTTAGATATTTTTCTATTTCGTTCCCCGTATATTCACCACCGTTGTCCGATCTGATCTCAGTAGGCATTTTTCCGAATTTGTTTTTCACCATTGAGACGTATTCTTTCACCTTTTCTGAAGCCTCACTTTTATTTGCCATTAAACAAATTACACAAAATCGTGTATAATCATCGATAAAAGTGACGAAGTATTTTTCCCCCCAATTGTGGGTGTATTTATAGGGCCGCATACATCAGTATGGACTAACTCGAGCCTTTTTGTAGCTCTATATGCACCTGATTTAGGAAATGGGGTCTCGCTGATTTTTGACTTGATGCATACCTCACATTTAGCGTTATGTTTGCAGTTGTTGATTTTAATTCCCTCAACTAAGTCCTTTGATAACATGGACTTTATTGTGTCGTAGCTCCTATGCCCCATTCGCCTATGCCACAAATCTATGCAATTTGCATTTGAACAGTTGTAGGCGACATTTGCATAGTGCTTGTGATTTTTATCTTTACTAACATGTATTTCGTACAGATTGTTTTTAAGTTTACCTTGAAGTATAACGTTGCCTTCGTGAATTATATCACATTTATCTTTTTCAAATTTGACTTTGCAACCGTTTTTAGTTGCCCTACTCACTGACAGCAGATTAGTTTCTATGTCAGGAACGTATAGTACGTCACGCAATATAACTTGTTTGTTTTTATTTTCGGTATGAATTATTACCTCTCCAGATCCATATGAAATCAGTTTATTACCATTAGCGACTGTGACGTTTGTTTCATTATTATTTCTAATTTTGGTAAAAAATTCTTTTGAATTTACTATGTGACTGGAACTGCCACTGTCCACTATAAAAGTGCCTTTATTTTCGGACTCTTCGGTTAGTAAAGCGACACTGTTGTTTTCATTTACTGTGTCTTTTCTTTCTTCAGGTTCCGCATTTTTATGTAAATTATTTTCTTCATAAACTAGTGATGTTGAATTGTTTTTATTTTTATAGTGTCTGTTATTAGTGTAACTGTTGTTGTTTTTCGTTTTTAGAAACCAGCAGTCTTTATTTGAGTAGTTTTTCATTTTACAGTGTGAGCAGTACTTATTGCTGCCTCTTTTCTGTTCTGAATGATTAAATTTACCTTGAGTTTTATAGGCTTTATTGCTGTTTTCGGAATTTCCACGATTATCTACTCTACGAGTATATTCGTCCGTAATCTTGCTTTTTATAAATTGTACGGTTAACTCAGCTTTATCTCTGGCCTCCAGAGCAGTAACTAGGGTATCGTAGGACGGCGGCAACGAGCACAGCAGCAGTGCTGAAATGTGCGAGTCAGTTATGTTTTCACCAATCGCTGACAGTTTATCCACTATCTCTAAAATTTCAGTAATATGGGCTGTCATATTGCCACCTTCAGTTAATTTTGTACTACAGTTTTCGTAGCAAGTACAGCTTACTAGAGAGATTAGATCTCTCATGGATTTGTTTAAGTGCGTCCCATGTTTGCCTAGCTGTACTTAAATTTTTGACATGCACTATTTGGCTGTCCTCAATGGACAAATTTATTAAAGCCCTTGCTTTTCTGTCTTTCTTGGTCCAAGCATCATTCAATGGAGTGGGGGCCTCTTGCGTGATAACTTCAATAAGTTCGTCTCGAATTAATAGCATTTCGACCTTGAACCGCCAATTTGTATAATTGTTGGCGTTCAATTTTTCAATGGTCGTGCTATCTTTTGTAGATGAAGCCATAATGTTGCTAAGATTCGTTTTATTTTTTTAAATTACTCTATCGGACTATTACCAGATTTGTATTTTTATTGAGAAATTGTTTTTTTTTTTCAGTCTCATAATCAATTTGTTATCAATATTTAATCTTTGCTATCAAAAAATTCGCGTGATGTTCGATCTTTATCCTCAAAATTAATTATCTATTTCTCAATATAAAAAGCATAGGTAAGATAAATTGGGCTTACCTTATATTTATGTATATCCTTTTTGGCATCTGGTATTTATCCTCCGGATAGAGTAAATAAATCTATATCTTGCTCCTGTATTTCTTATTTATTCCGTATATGTGACTGATGGTCTGAACTTATCATGTTGTTTAAAAAGACGCATATTTTGAGTGTCTTGTGAAGTTAAATTAGTGCCGAAACTTATGAATAGAAAAGTAAAATTACATTTAATAAGAGCTTTAAGGCATACATCTCTCAGTTTTGAGAGTTTGAGTAACAACTGGAAGTAGAGAAAAAAAATACATGAATAAAATATTATTAACAATAAAGAAACAGGAAATTAATCCCATAAATCAGCATAACAAATAATTTGTATCAATATTTATATTTACGGTAATTTAAAATTAGAGTTAATAAATGTCTTATAGTTCTTGAGTATTGCAAAAATGTTTATAATAAAATATCTCTTTACGATTGTGCAATCACTTTTCAACCTCACTTCCTTCTTTCAGATCATAAACACTTTCGATAATTTTGTAAATCACATTTGACACATGAAAAACAATTTACTTCCCTTGATTATTTTAATGTCCTTGTTTGGAGATTATATTTCACAATATATCTGTCAACACTTTTGGTTCGCCTTGTTTTTATATATCTATAATAAAGCCTTCAGAATATAATATTACACAGGTTGCATAAACAAAATAAAATTGTTTTTAAAAAGACCAGTGTAGATCCTAAACTATTGTCAAGCAAAGGTAATTATTTTTTAAACACTTTTTAAAATGAAAGGCAAAGATTTCTGGACCCTGATCTAGGATTCATTGAAATTTCCTATAGTTACTTGCTATTTTGAGTCTAGAAAAATATTGAGAAAAGAAATGAAAAAAAAAATTCTTACCACAGGATTTGTACGTAATAAAATTGAAATCAAATAAAAGTACTACTTGTAATCAGTCATAAATGAATTTAGAGTAACTTTTATGCTTCCTGACTGTTGTTTTGAATAATTTGTTTGATTGTCAACCTACAGTTTTTATATACAGCAAGCAAAATGGGCCTGGTGGAATGCTATGTGAATTGAAGATTTACTGTAATTTAAAACTTTGAGATTACACTTAAAATTATTTAAGGAAAAAGTTTTTTTTCTGCATAGCAGTTTAGTTAAAAAGATCTAATGTTAAGATTTAAAACTTTGCTTTGTTGCAGTGATTAACTAACAAAAAAAAAAAAAAACTTAAGTTTATATAAATTTATCATGATGAATGGCTATATTGCACTTCTTTTTATAAACAGTGATGATTTATTTCATTTAATTCGTTAACTGTTGGCAGTTTCAATCTATTCAAATATTTTCTTACAAGTTGTAAAGTTGGTAGATTTTTTTTTATATAACTGTATAAAAACAATTTAATTGTTTTAATAAATATAAAATCAGTATTTCCTTTTTGTAGCTGCCTTGGCGTAACTGTGGCTTAGAAAGTGTGATTTCTTGTCAAATATAAACAGCTATAAAAATGAAACAATAGCCAATGTCAAAATTTCTAATCTGCGCATAGTTTGTTTCCTTTAACTCATGAAATTTGCTTCAATTAAATTAACTTTTTTTAAAAAAACGTTTCTATTATGTTTACCATTTTCAATTTGCCATTGACAAAGGATATATAATTCCCATATTTTTCTACTTCCCAAAAACAACTTAAATTAGCTGCAGGCATTTTTTTAAAAGTATTATGTTTTAAGGATTATCTAAAATTTTGTGTAAATGGAAGGGGTTCTAAAACCAAACCAATAAAGAAAATTTAAGTTAACCTGAGTTTTATGAGCATTTTTATAGAAATGCAGGAAAGTCTTCAGATGTTCAGATTGTTAAATACATTACTTCTTGTTTGTATATTCACTAAAACTGCAATTACCTGAACTCTAATCCTCCTGATCGCTAAACATCCAAAGTGATATCAGAAAAAAAAAAAAAAAAAAAAAAAAAAAAAAAAAAAACTTATTGAAAGGTGGATTATATGTATTCCTTCCTAAAAATATATTTCCCTTGAAATTCCTATTTAAACCAATGTAAATATTTATGTTTAATTTGAATTTTCAATGTCTATATATGGATAATTGGAAACCAATATTTGCGATCTAAGGCTGAACAATGAACTTGGTTGTTCATGTTCAACATAAACGTATTTAAGTAGTTTATTTTTTTCCTAATTGTTTGTAATAAAATTATCTTATTAAAGACAGGGCTAATTTAAGTTGGATACAATTTACCTACTTTTTTTTTTTTTTTTAAATTAAAACAAGAATTTTTTTTATTTCGTAACACAACCATTTTCTTTATGAATGCCCCTATTATCCAGATTGGATCCAGAACACGTTAGTCTGTATAACTGGAGTTTCAGTGTATTAGATAAATTGTCTCTGAATATATATATTTAATGGTATAAGTATTGAACAGATTTTCTGTGTGTGTATAAAACAATAGTTGGGTTAGCAGAAAGTTTTTGTAACAACTCCCTTCTTTAGCCAAGTGTGTAAAAAGGAAATACTATAAAATCTGAGGTAATCTAATCACTTCAGCAGAATGAGGTTAATTTTTGGAATTCAAGGTCGGAAAAAGATGTTGAAATTCTTTTTAGTTTTTTTTCTTGCCTGCATCTAATACAACTAAAATCTGAAAATTCTGGGTACATCAAAAGTTATTTTAAGATTTTTTTCTCTTAAAAATTAATGAATAAAGACATAAATAAATAAACAGCAAAACATTTTTTTGTAAAAGCTGAATGAATAATAAGTGAATTAATAGGAAATATAAATACTAAAATATTTAATATAGTGATAATAATATTTTACTGAAAATAAAAATTGGCGATTATATTCCAGTTACTATTTTTTATGTGTTTTGTGAATTAAATTATTAAGGATTTTAAATTACTGCATTGCACTTTGTTACTATCATTATTTTATTATTATTGGTTAGGTCATCGCAGAACTCGTTCTTTTGACCCACCAAAATCTCCGAATCTATCTGAAGATTGTGTTCAATCAGTAAATAAGTTTTCAGAGCTGCCTGGATCAGAATATAAAGTAGCTTTAAAAAAATGTAAGTTGTACATTAATTACGAACTAAAATATTTTTCATATGCTACTATCCATTTTCATTTTTGTATTGTTGAAAAAAAAAACAATGAACAATAACGTTATTTTGATTCTGGCATATTTTTCTTATAATTTTTATAAATATCAGTATAAAGAATTAGAATGATTAGTGTAGACAAATGCACACTTTGATTGAAAAATTTTAAATGTCATATACTAATAAAACTGTCTTCTTTATATTATAAACTATAAATTTTATTGCTATCAATTTTTTTGCTTACTTAAAGCTTTGTTATTTATATTTAAAGTTTTATATTCTACTTTAAATAACCAAAAAATATAGTTTTTACTGAGTTTAGAAATGCCATCTAACAATTGCTATACTGCTATACATTTCACTTTATTTTACCTCTTCTTTTATTAAAATGTTGTGCCTTTTTAAATATTGCCATATCTTTAGCTACTACAACTTTTTTAATCAAAGAAAATGAATTATTAGTCTAAAGTCTCGAAGGTGGACCCCAGAAATTGCTAGGCGGTCTCAGCTCATTCTGTCCCCATCTGGTTATGACCCTGTTTTTTTATACAAAGTTTTTAGTTTCAAAGTTCACCCTGTTTTTAGTGACATTAAACTTAGCACTTTGTTATAAATGCAACTCTAAAAACTTAAATAGAAGAGTAAAACCCTTAAGAAGCAAGATATAGAGGAGATGGGAAGGATTTAGTAAATAAATTTAATTCCCCTTCCCTTCAGTGGTGGCAAAGTAACACACAGAAATGCAACCTGGCAGTTCTTCAAGTAACTATACTGATGTCACTTTTCTATAGCAAGACTAATCTAAGTCGGGTATATTAGTGAAACAAGTAAACGTTAAATTAAAAAAATCATAAAACCCGACTGCGTAAAAAGCGAACTAATTCGTTATTTCTCATCAATATGAAACTATTTTTTATATTATTTGCCCCTTTTTAGGTGCGTTCGTAATTATATAAATACGTAGCACCTATAGTTGTCGTTCAGTGCGTCTGTCTGTCCGTCTGTCCGCATATAACAGAGCAAAAAGTACCCAACCGAATCGTTTGAAATTTAAAAAATATAATTGTTGCATAATTTTGTCGAGTCATTTCAAATTTTATGAAAATCGGATGTATAGTTTAATTACAGGGACAGTCAAAAGTTTTCCGTTACATTACGGCCAATGGAAAAAATTATTGCAAGTGCATTTTAATGATGTTACAGCCTTCCGAAGGGTCTGAAATTTTAAATATATAATTGCTTCAAGATTTTGTCGAGTCATTTCAAATTTTATGAAAATCGGATGTATAGTTTAATTACAGGGACAGTCAAAAGTTTTCCGATACATTACGACCAATGGGAAAAAATTATTGCAAGTGCATTTTAATGATGTTACAGCTTTCCGAATGGTCTGAAATTTTAAATATATAATTGCTTCAAGATTTTGTCGAGTCATTTCAAATTTTATGAAAATCGGATGTACGGTTTAATTACAGGGACCGTCAAAATTTTTCCGTTATATTACGGCCAATGCGAAAAAATTATTTCAAGTGCAAATTAATGATGTTATAGCCTTTCGAACAGAATGAAATGGATAGGCACTTATGAAGTGCACTAAAATATACATTCAGTACAATATGCGGTGCAAAAAATATTTATAAAACTAGTTATAGTACGAACGCACCTCATTTGCCACGTTTGACGAGCAATTTCCAACTTGTTTTATTTACTTGTATTGATGACTTTTAAGTTGAGTTTAATTGTTAATTTCTATCTATAAACACTGTTTTTGATGAGGCCTATAAATGTCTATAAACGTTAGAGCTGCAGTAAAGCTAGAGATCCTACCTACGCAACTTCCAGGTTGTGTAATATTTAAACGGAGCTTCTGACTGCAAAATAGTCAATGAAACAACATCTTCATTTTGAAAGATCTATCCAATGATATGCTACTCAATATGGTGCGAAAATTTTTTCGTCTCTACCGCCATTTTGAATTTATAAAAACAAAACCTAGCCTATAACCATCGGACGGTTAAGACGAATCGATAGAGACCTAATTCATTAAAATCCATTTAGCCGTTGAGATGTTAAGAGGGTATAAAGAAATCCACATACCCAGATACGCGTGAAACACATAACCCTCCTTGACAGTCGGGTAATAATATGCAAAATTAATTTGTTTGAAATTGTGTCACTTTTCTTGTGTGTCTGTGATATAGTCATTAACCACCTTTTGTCTTTGCTGTTCTTTTCACAAATCTTGTAATTTGAGCATGCTATTGCAGTTGTGAACAATATTTACTCTTTTAAAAATGTATAATTATATTATCATGCATAACTTTTTACAGTGACAATATCAAAAATTTGCATACATTATCATTCAATAGTTATTATTTCAAAAGAAGATACAGTAATTAAAATTTTAAACAATCTTTCTCAATAGTATAAATGTTTACAGAACTCTTACACTATAACAAAGTAGTAATCCAGCCTTACAATACAGACAATTCCAAATTTGAATCATGCATATATGGCAAGAGTTAGAGTAAAAGATTTAAAGTCAGTCATATAATATTTTCTAATATAATAGCTTTCTTTTTTCTTTTACATTCGAAATAAGATTTTACTGTATGATCCTTGGTTTAAAGTAATTATCTAAATATTTAGAATTATTAGCTTATGTACAGTCGTGGGAAAAAAAAAAAGTAGATATTCCCTACTAACTCTGCAAAAATTTATCGTAGAAGAAAGTTTTTGATACCTCACGATTGATAATAAAGTCTACTTTTAAATGATGTATATAAAATTTGCCTAGGGAGCCATCTACATATTAAAACGAAACACAATTTTGTTTTTTTCAATAGCAGTACACAATTCTGATAGCATAAATGAACTCTACACCCTTCAATTAGCCTAGAAATAATTTTTTATGCAATTCGTACGATAAGTTTCCGAGAAATTAATTATTTTAAAACGAGCGTATTTTATGGGCTGTATCCAAATTGAAGTTCAGTATTCGATTGTTGACCGAGAGAGCTCCCTTCTTGATCAAGGCATCATAAGCGCCTCTCAAGAAGTCATTGAACATTGCTAGATTACAGGATAGTATAATAAATTTCAAAATATCTAGTCACTTCTATCATTGACGGCCCCTTAAACCATCATTTTGCCGTTTTTTAAGCATAATTTGAAAACTGCTTGGAAGAAAAATGCGAAAAATTGGATTTTCAAAAAAGCAGCACTAAATAAATCTAAATCCATCAAAAAATTGTAGGTTGCAATTCATAATTTTTTCGAATATTAATTTCATAATCTTCTATCTATTATCTATTATCTATATATAATCCAAACGGAAATTTCGTTCCGAACGCCGAGATTTCGAGTTCTACCGCATGGATTTTGACGGAACTTATACCGTTAGATAGGTATCGTTTCAGGGAAGGTTTTAAGCTATAACACATCATTCTACCTAGATTAGTTAGAGAATTATTACGGAAAATTCTGTTATATTGAACTTTGTAACTTCATATTTCCTTAAATATCTGGGCTCCTATTGGTCGTAGAGCTTAGATCTCGCGCCAAAAGTAGCTCCGAGGCACCCAAGCAAACTTTTCCCAGCGATTATTTTGCCGTCTTCCGATTTCCTCTAACTCTATTAGGGGCCCGCGTAGGGCCCCTTTAACATATTTTTCGTAGTAATTTCAGCAATTATCTTACATTATTCGTTAAGACCGCCACCCTCCCGATTCATGTATCTACGGAAAGGTTGCACGAAGGAGTTTCGTTCGGATATGCTTTCGTTAAGAATAGAGTGCGCTCCCTGGTGGTGGAATGTGGAACTAACATAACGCGATATTGTTAAAATTGGGAAATCTAACAATGCGATCTGTTTTAAACTTTGAGATAGTTCATAACACATAATCTATTATATATTCTATTACATATATATATAAAATCTATTATCTATTCTATTATCTATTATATATATAAAATCCAAACGGAAATTTCGTTCCGAACGCCTAGATTTCGAGTTCTACTGCATGGATTTTTACGGAACTTATACCGTTAGATAGGTATTGTTTCAGGGAAGGTTTTAATCTATAACACATTATTCTACCTATATTAGTTTTAGAATTATGACGGAAAATTCTGTTATTTTGGGCGATAAGGTTACCATTTTATTTCTTGGCGAAATTCATCGTTGATAAAAAAAATTGAAACGGCTATTAAACCTCGAAAAATAAAAGAAAAACTGTTACTAATTTTATTTAAATGAAAAAAAAAGAAAAAAAGAAAAAGAAAATCCGTTTCAATGAGTGATAATATTAAAAAACGGAAACATTTAATCAAAACCTGAAAGAAATATTTGTAATGCTTAAAAATTAATTTAATAAGAAATATTACACTTGATACGCAATATTTGGCTCTTTATCGCTTGCGTTAGATATGGAAACGAATCAGAAAATTTGATTAGATGAAATTTTAACGACATTTTCTTTCTGTTCTGCTCTTTTCTTTTTTTTTTATATCTAATTGTCCCATCACGTGACTTAAAGAAGAAACAAGCAGATGTAATTGTGAGTCACATGTGTAATTACTATTTGTTTCTTTACAATTTTTTATTTTTCTTTTGTCGCCAAACGATGTGATTTTAAGCCAAAAATGCATAAGCGTGACATTAGCTTGAGGATGTTCTCACAAATGGTGTTTTTTTAGGTGAAAGAGATCATTTTTTGGGTACATTTTCATATTCAATTGTAACTTATATAGATATCAGTTAATATTTTAAAAATGGAATCGAATGCTTAAATTTCAGTGTGAATCTCTGCCACACATACATATTGTAAAATAATTTCATACTTTTTAAAATGTTTTTCGCCGTAATTCCGAAAGCATGTGATATTTATAAACTCGAACTCAGATCAACGAATATTACCCATTTTATATAAGCAAATATTATCTATTGTTTATTTCATTTTTTCTTAAGTCATATCGCCAATTTCATTTATAGGAAAATTCACAGATTCGAAATCTAGGAAATAAAGATAATTTTTAAGGAAATTTATGTTTTAATACGTTATTACTATCGAAAAATTCAACATTTTGAAAAAAAAAAAATACAAGTCTTTTGTAATTCGTCATTTCTTCTTCGTCTTTCTTCGTACTTTCTCCTCTGTTATGTAATATTTCAAATGATATTGGACTAATTTTCGATCATCGATTCACCGCAAAATGGAATATCTAATATAGTATATAAAATAAAGTCTGGATTAGGTGACTAATTAACGCACAGCGCAAACTACTGAACCTAAAATCTTGAAAATCGTGGTAAAAATACTTCTTATGACACAAACTTCTGCTAAGAAAGGATTTTCTAAAGTGTCACCTCTAATGGTTTTTGCACGGGGAGGGGAAAAAAATTGAATATCAAAATTATTTGTCAAATGATAGCATATTTTAATGTAGTTTTGTATGCTGAATCGAATACTACCAAATAAATTTTTATAAGTCCAACAGTTCATGACACATTTCATATTTTTCTAATTTGGCGGTGTCTTTGGCATCTAAACCTCAAAATATCTATCATTACATCCGTTACTCTAGCAACGGAAAAAATTCAAATCAACCCTTTTGGCTAAAAAATAAAAACGGCTCTATGAGTTTGAAATAAAAATGCAAGCATCTTAATTTAAAAAAAAAATAGTGATTTTATGTAAAATAAAAGGAAAAAAATTACTGAGAATTTAGCGTTATAAAACAAAAATGGAAAATGTACTACTTAGATATTCCGTCGACCAAAAATTTATCGTCAAACTATAAGATTAAATGCCAATAATGGTTGATCGTAAATATCAAATTAACTTGAATTTAAACAAGCTACACGTGTTTACGTCATCAAGTGATTTTAATTTCGACGTTTTATTTGTATTTTTATTAATGTTATACTAATTTATTTGTTATTTCGTTATTTAAAATAAAGATTATGTCAATTTATATAATTTGGCGAATGGTTTGGCGATTTATATAATTTGGCGAAATTGGTCGACGGGATAACAAGTAGTACCAATGAAAATATTTAAGTATGAAAGCAATGTTTGTAACGACTTAAAAATTATTTTCATATATATAAACTCGGTTTATGGCGTCAGATGCCGTCATCCGAAGAATCTACAAAAGTCTTTTTCCATTTTTTCCGGTCATAGGTTCCTCAATGAAAGAAATTGGAATTGGAATAATATTGTGCGATTTATAAATTGCTCCTCGATAAGAAGAAAAAATGGTTACATTTATAACAACCGTGCGCACATTTCGCTGATAGCATTTTTAAAATTCCCAGTAGCAGTAGTTACATTTTGCGTATGTAAATTAAAAATATTTTTTTTGTTTTTAATTATGGCATTATTTCCTGTTATTGTTTATCTTTTCAGTTTTTTAAATGAAATTAGTATAAGGCATGCATTTTAAATGAAATGAGTGAAAGGTTTGTGTTTTAAATGAAAATAATAAAATAAGAATATGCTATGAAAACAATCTTTATTGATTTATTATCTGCGCCCGGCTGACATAAAAATATCACAAAAGCCACATATTCACTTTTCTTTGAGTAGTTGCTCATGAGAATTTAAGTTAACCTTCCGTATTCGGATACTTAACATATTGGTGTATTAGCTTTAATGTTGAAAGCATCGTTTATGTTTGAAGCGAAAACTTTACTATTACACAAAATCGCATCATCATCATCTACTATATATTTACAACGGAAATTTGTATTTCATTCCGATTGTTTATAATACTTTCGTAGGATATACCACAATTAGTTAGGTAATAATTTTGGAAAGGTTTTAGTGTATACATATTGTTCAAGGGTACTTAGTTATAGAGCAACAGTAAAAGTTCAAAAATTAAGTGAACCTGATTATGAAAGTTTAGCCTTTTTAAAAAAATCTACAGACCATATTTTGTTACAAGTGGCCCTGTTGCATGACTTTTAGGAATGGTGTTAGTATATACGATTTCATTATATGTTGATTAGTTACAGAGGTATTAATTCCTGTTGTCATAACGGTCTCATTACCCGGCCATAAGTGCGCTGTTTATAATCAACTAAAACAATTACTTCTTAATTGCTAAATTTTGTCCAACGCTTAAGATAACATTATATCGCAATGGCGTTCGCATCGTTTTCAGTGATGAGCAAGGTCAAGCTGAAGATCCATATTGTTTAAAATACAAGTTCAAATTCACCATTTAGTTTAATCCAAGGTTCATTTGGAAATATTGACCAGCGCAGCGGGCATAGCCTGCTAGTTATATATATAAAATCCAAACGGAAATTTCGTTCCGAACGCCTACATTTCGAGTTCTACCGCATGGATTTTTACAGAACTTATACCGTTAGATAGGTATCGTTTCAGGGAAGGTTTTAAGCTATAACACATCATTCTACCTAGATTAGTTATAGAATTATTACGGAAAATTCTGTTATTTTGGACTTTGTTACTTCATATTTCCTTAAATATCTGGGCTCCTATTGGTCGTAGAGCTTAGATCTAGCGCCAAAAGTAGCTCCAAAGCACCCAAGCAAACTTTTCCCCGAGATTATTTTGCCGTCTTCCGATTTCCTCTAACTCTATTAGGGGACCGCGTAGGGCCCCTTTAAAATATTTTTCGTAGTAATTTCAGCAATTATCTTAAATTATTGGTTAAGACCGCCACCCTCCCGATTCATGTATCTACGGAAAGGTTGCATGAAGGAGTTTCGTTCAGATACGCTTTCGTTAAGAATAGAGTGCGCTCCCTGGTGGTGGAATGTGGAACTAACATAACGCGATATTGTTAAAATTAGGAAATCTAACAATGCGATCTGTTTTAAATTTTGAGATAGTTCATAACACATAATCTATTATCTATTCTATCTATTATATATATAATGGCGCAAAGTGTATAACGCTTCCGGGGTGAACTCATCCGGATCTTGATAATCTTTCGTTAAAATCAGCCATTTTATTTCGGCCATGTTAGGCTTAAACATTCCGATGCTGTATTATAAGTTGAACAACTGCCTTATTTAATCTACGTTGTATAACATATATCCTTCTTCAGTTTTTAAAACCTTCAAAAACTATAAAATCATCATATATATTAAAACGCAAAGGTAAAATTTTAAGTAGACCCATTTCGGGACATCTGCACATGCATCAACCCTGTTCAATTTAGAGGGAATGAGAACGAGTTCTCGGTGGCTGAGCGGTTTATAGCGCCGATATTTTGTAGTGGATAGCAGGTTCGAACCCAACGCTCGGCAAAATGATCTCTGTGTTATTTTTCGCGATAAGTTACTTCAATAATGACATTTTATTACACTGCAAAAAAAAATTGTTGATTTTACAGTATAATACTGGCAGCTGGGGCGCCAGTTTAATAGCGTAAAATAAGCAGTAATATACCATCGTATAAATGCATTAAACCGTATATTACTGCTTAATGGTACATTAATTACTAATTTTGCTGTTTATTACTGTTAATTTTACAGTATAATACTGGCGCCCCAGCTGCCAGTATTATACTGTAAAATCAACAATTTATTTTTTGCAGTGTAGGAGGAGAAGTTATATGATTTTTATTTTATTATTATTATTATTTGAATGCTTTATAATTAAATAAAATTTAACGCTGAACAATATTTAAAATAATAATAATTTTATATTTAAAATATTTGAGCTAAAATATTTTTAATGTAATTATCAATTACATAAATTGAGCTGATCTACAATTTTTGTTATATCTTATGACCATTATCAAGAATATATGTGTTTGTGCGTGTGTCAGGAAGAAAAGTTTGCCTTTCTTTTCCTTAAAAAAAGAAAACGGAAAGAAAGAAAGATATTCATATAAGAACAATTAAAAAAATACCTTGATATCCATTGTTTAATATTTAAAAAACGTAAAATAAAATTCAAGTAATAAACATTATATGCTTCACCAAGTTTCAAATTCGGGCTTTTAGAGAATGAGACTGATAAAAATAAAATTCATGGCAGCTTTTAATAATCATGTAGTTAAAAAATCATAATAAATAAATAAAAATAAATACTGTTATTTTTCGAAAAAATGAGACCATAGTAAATAAAAATAAATGTTCTACCCACTATTTTTAGTTAAATTTCTGGTAAAAAGAAGCATAATTGGTTGTAAATTATAAAGTTAAAATTCTGTGACTTCATTGAATAGGTTTGACTGACTGTACCCTATATCGCTTTAAAGAAGTAGGAATCACTTATGCAATATAGAAATTTGTCACAATTTCAATAATTAATTTAAAAGCAATTCATTAAAAATTAAAGAATTTTTCTAATGAAACATTCAAGTTATTTACCGTCAAATCTTGACGGGTACCATCTAGTTATATATATAAAATCCAAACGAAAATTTAGTTCCGAACTCTTAGATGCCGAGTTCTACTGCATGGATTTTGACGGAACTTATACTGTTAGATAGGTATCGTTTCAAGGAAGGTTTTAAGCTATAACACATTGTTCTACGTAGGTTAGTTATAGAATTATGACGGAAAGTTTTATTATTTTGAGCGAAAGGGTTGCCATTATTTTATTGGCTATGAATGTTTTGATAAATGAATTGAAATGGCTGTACATCTCGGAAAAAAACTGTTACTAATTTTATTTAAAAGAATAAAAAGAAAAGAAGAGAGAAAATGAAAAAAAAATGACGAGTGGTAATATTGGAAAACGAAAATATCGAATTTAAACTTGAAAAAGAATGTTCGTAATGCTTAAAAATTTATTCAGTATGAAAGATTGTAGTTTTAAACTATATTTGGCAATTTATCTCTTGCGTCCGATAAATAAAATGCATCAGAAAATTTTATAAAATAATATCTGAGTAACAATTTTGTTTTTGTTTTTGATTTCTTTTAAGTTTACTTTTTATTTTTAATTAACTCGACCATCATGTGACATACAGAAGAAACTAGCAGATGTAATTATAAAAATGACGATACTTGTGTGTTACATATTGTATGTTTTTTGCGATTTCATTTTATCGCCAAACGATTTAATTTTAAGCCAAAAATGCATGAGCGTGCCATCGGTTTGAGCGACGTTCACAATATCGGTTATTTCTCAATAAACGACAACATTTTCTGGAAAAACCCAATTCTACTTATATATATATATATATATATATATATATATATATATATATATATATATATATATATATAATTCAAATGGAAATTTCATTCCGGCTGCTTAAAACTCGAGTTCTGCTGAATACACAATATAAAACTGGTTTATAGCTTCAGTTTGGCACTGATACATTAAAATACATTTTCTTTAAATAGTTTAAAAATATAGATGAGGAAAGTTCTGTGATCGGAACTCTCAACATATTGGCTCTTTTTAACGAGAATGCTCTGATACAAAATGAAATATTGTATATTGTACTATCATTCTTTACCAAATCCTACTGTGAGGGATAATATATAAGAGTTAGACCGTGACAGCTGAAATTTTGTCTGCACATTAGAAAATATAATAGCACAATGGCGTTCATATCGATTCAGCACAAGCGGAAGGACATTCAGTTAAAGGTTTTATTTCTTTAAATCACAAGATCAAACACATCATTTCGTTTGATTCAAGGTTCGCTTGGAAAAAATGGACTAGCGCAGCGGGCATAGCCTGCTAGTATCTATATTATAAAGGACAAACATATCTGTGCGTAACGCATACGTCATTTTGCGAATGGCAACACTTTGAAATTTGAAATAAAATTTTGGCTTTGCAATTTTCTCTACTGCAAATTTTTAAACTTTTAAACATCGCACATTTTAAATTTTTATACCGTCGTATAAGGAAAAAAATGCTCTTTTAAATGCAATTTGTTTGAAAACTGCATCTCAATTTATTTTTGAGATATTAATTTTTTTGTAGTTTTTAATACCATTTTTCTTATCGTGGCAACAAAAGTACCTCATTCCATTAAAAGTAAACGGAAAATAGTCGAAAATAGGAGATACTGTATCTTTCTGTTGCCATTTTCTCATAAAACATAAAAAAAAAGTTGAAATTAAAATATGGGCTATGTCAAGAATATTGTCTGTTATTCTGTGCTAATGACGTCATATGCACACTTTTCTATAGACGAAGTTTAAAAGTGGATTGTAAAAGTGGATTGCTTTAGCGGATGCAAATGACGTCATTTTATAAAAAAGCGTGTACTTTATTTCTTAAACCTGAATTATGTTTTGTAGAAGTGCGTCATTTTCACAGCCCAGCTGCTTTGAAATTCTTCACAGGTGAAAATGCTTCACATTTAAAAATAATGTAATCGAAATCACACGCTGATAAAACGCAATGCTTTACAAAAATTTAGAGCATCTTTATAAAGTATATTTTTCAATCTTCTGACCATCGTTAAATTTTCAATTTTCGTCGCATAGAGAAAAAATTTACTTTCAAATGCAATTTGTTTATAAACTTTATTTTAATTGACTGATGTATTATATTTTCTAAAATAATTTTTAAGCATGATTTTTTTTTAAGTTTATCTTATCACGTGCCGGTTTCAGTACATAATAATAATAAACATTTTTCACATAAAGCGACAAACATTTTTCAGCATTTGTTTCTGACTATTTTTGCATAACGAAATTAATACTTCCTTTATAAACAAATAAAAGAATAATATTAAAAAACCCACCGATCTAACATATTTGTGAAAGACAAATTAACGAAATTAATACTTCTTTTATAAACAAATAAAAGAATAATATTGAAAAAACAACAAATCTAACATATTTATAATCGTACAATTTAAATTTTTAGATCACCAAATTGGATTTTTTTTTTTTTTTTTTTATGGAATAACTTTGCAAAGTCCATCTCAGTTTAATGATTGTCTATAGTTTTAAAAATAATTTTTAAGCATGAAATATTTTTTAATTTATCTATATCGCGCGGAGCTTGATTACAAAAGATTAATCCGTTTGCCCTTAAAACAAAATACACACTTCATCATTTTCTTACGGCTAATATCTATTAAAAAAAATCCCTATGAATAAATAAATAAAATAATATAAATAAAACACAGATTTGCCAGACATGTATAAGCTCTGAAATTATCAGAATATAAAAGGATGCCATAAGTAGCAAAATCTTGGCAAATAACTCTTAGCATGCAGCTAATAAGAAAATATTGCTTTTGATAAATTTCAAAAATTTATTTGATTGTATAATTCGTATTTTCCATATGAAAAATGCTTTTTTAATGTAAGTTGTCAATCTACAAATATTATGGAATATGAAAAAATTATTAGTTTTCAATTTAAAAAAATGATTTGATCTATATTTTTTAACCCGGGAAGCCCGGGTACGATCCCCTAGTATATATAAAATCCAAACGGAAATTTCGTTCCGAACGCCTAGATTTCGAGTTCTACTGCATGGATTTTTACGGAACTTATACCGTTAGATAGGTATCGTTTCAGGAAAGGTTTTAAGCTATAACACATCATTCTACCTATATTAGTTATAGAATTATGACGGAAAGTTCTGCTATTTTGGACGATAAGGTTTACCATTTTATTTCTTGGCGAAATTTACCGTTGATAAAAAAATTGAAACAGCTATTACACCTCGAAACATAAAAGAAAAAACTTTTACTAATTTTAATTTTTTAAAAAAAAAGAAGGAAGAAAAAAGAAGAAAAAAATTCGTTTTAATGAGTGATAATATTAAAAAACGAAAATATTTAATTTAAACATGAAAGGGAATGTTCGTAATGCTTAAAAAATTACTCAGTTAAAATATTGCAATTGAAATAAGATTTGGCTCTTTATCTTTTGCGTCAGGTTAAGAAAAATGCATCTGAAAAATTGATAGAATGATATCAAGAAAGTTTCGATAAGTGCATGCTCAGAAATATTTGAAAAAATATCTTCTCATGAGGAATATATAAAAGATTCTTCTCGTGACATATAATATGTTTATAAAAAAAAAAAAAAAATCTGCAGAACATCGATTTAGCGTTTCTAAAAAAAATAATGAAAATTAAATTTTTTTGGCGATTTAATGCTGGTTGGCGGCACAATAAAATTTTGAATGATACTTTTTTTTTACGATACTAGGGGGCTCTGCCCCCTACGAGCTACGCTCGTCAACCCCCTTCAGACACCGCAGACTCTAACAGCACGCTAATTTGATCGGCTTTAAAAAGATTTCGGAAGATTGAATTATAATTTGAATCTGACAATTATAATCTGACGTAATTTTCACCAAACTTTTCTTTCTCTTTTTAATATTCACGTAAAAATACTTTTGTTAGAAATGAAATATTATGATCATCTTAAAATATCAAATAAATGTCTCACTCAATTTTTAAATTTAAACTGTTTTGCAATATTATTTTTTGTTCATTTTACGTAATAAGTGTAATGTGACGTAAATGTGACGTAAATTCTCCTATTTAAGACTTCTAACGCATGTTAATGAATTTATTATTTTACAATAGTCTTTCTCTTTTAAAATTCACGTGTATAGTTTTTATGACGTAATTTTCAACGAGTTCCTGCTTTTTATATTTTTTGTTTATAATAGTCAGGTGTAAAATAAATTTTTAATTTGAAGCAAACATTATAGTTTGCGCTGTTTAGACAACTGGCAACAGTTTAAATTAATACAATTTTCTAAAATGTGTAAAAAATATCTCTCGAAATGCTGAAAATTTGAATTTAAAATAGGAATAATACCTCAAAAATGAGTCAAATTAAAAAAACTAAATGCATCTGCACACATAGAACTTATAACGTATGAAATGATCTAAAAATGATTAAATTCTCATGCATAGTTTTTGCTCCTATATAAAACTTTTTAAATGGAACGATTTTGTCCAACTTTAGCATTAAGTATCTCTTAAAATAATTCTTCGATTTGAAAACTGTCTGCATCAGCGTGTTTATCAAACATTTTTCTATAATACTACCGATTTTCATATTTTTGTATCCAACAGTTTTTTTAATATTAACGAAGAAAGGCCATGCTTAAGCATTCAAATTGGATGCTGATCTGCCGGGAATATCTACGCAGATTCTCATTGGTCCATTTCCAAATCAAAACTTTTTTTTATATATAGAAAGAAGTAATTTTTAAGTAAAACCTTTTTCTACTCTTCATACGAAGATAGTTAGATTAAGTTTAACGTGATAAATACATTTTTATTACTACAGTTTTGTCATATACCTTTATATGTGTATATATTAAAATTTTATTATCGTAATTATACGGTTTAAAACAAAATTTCAGTTTATTAAATTTTTTCCAAATTCAAAATTAATGTCCGATTCGGAACATTAACAATTTGACTTCGATATTGTTTGTGTCAGAAACAAGAAATGAAGGTTATTGTTGCCATGGAAACAAGTATTTAACATAAAATGTTTAATGGTAGCATTTTTAATTAGCCAGCTACTTTTAGAACAAATTTAAAACGGTACTACTTGATTATCCCGTCGACAAAATAACTATCGCCAAACTATAAGATAAATGCCAATAATAGCTGATCGTAAATTTTACATTCATTTGACATTAAACACGGTACACGTGATTGTTGCGTCATCAAGTGATTTTTAATTTCACTTCTATTTGTAATTTTACTAATGTTTACAAATTTATTTATTCTTTTGTCGTTTAAAATAAAAATTTTGTCAATTTGTATAATTTGGCGAGCAGTTTGGCAATTTATATAATTTGGCGAAGAGTTTGGCAATTTATGTAATTTGGCGAAATTGGTTGAATGAATAATCAAATAGTACCCTTAAAGCATTTCCAGCCGCTGAAGCCATATAAAATTAAATAACTACTGAAACACGCTATTTGTATATATTATATACGATTAAAGATAAAAAATAATACGGTAATCCTTCGTTTAAGTTTAAATTCTTTGAGTTTTAGGCATAACAAGCAATTTTCAAATGCATTTAAATATCTTGCATTTGGGATGGAAATGTGTTGGCTAGCCAAATAGCGTGGAACGTTCGCCTTTTTTGCGCCAAAGACTCGAATATATATAGACTTTTTTCAGATTTTTACTGGGATTCCGCCGCCAAATTTGACTGATGTTTTACTACACACATGAGTAGTTTTAAAAGCATTTTTCTTTTCAAAATAAATTGAGTTTGTTCTTTAAGGAGACCTTCCTTGTGGTAACAATTTTGTTTTTGATTTGTTCTTTTTTATTTCTAACTCTTCCATCATGTGACTCACAGACGAAACTAGCAGATGTAATTGTAAAAATGATGGTACTTATGATTTACATGTTATATGTTTATTTGTGATTTTTGAGTTCACTTTTGTCGCCAAACAATTAGATTTTAATCCAAAAAGATGTAAGCGTGAATTGGGTGCAAGCGATGTTTACAATAAAGGTGATTTTGCAAGTGGACGAAAGCATTTTTTGAGTATTTTTTAAAATTCAAATGTACAATATATAAATAGCAATTAATATTTTAAAAATGGAGTCAGATATTTTAATTTTAGTATAAATGTCTCCCACACACGCACACACATACTGTAAAATAATTTAATTTTAGACATTTAAAAAATTTCTCATCATACTTTACTGCGAAAGCATGTCGGCTTGCTTTCCCCAAATTTGTGACTTTTATAACCTCGAAGCCAGATTAGCTAATATTGTCCATTCTTTTTTTAATAAAAAAACATATCGCCAATTTCCCTTATACAAACGTTCAATGCTTGCAATGTTAGGTAGTAAAGATTATTCTTAAGAAAATGTAAGCAATTATGCGTTATTTCTATCACGAAAAAAGACATTTTGCAATAAAAATTGCTTTCTGAAATCACTTTTCGATATTCCATTCCATTCGTCATTTTTTTTTTCTTTCATATCTTCCATTCTTTTAGAAATGTTATAAAAAGATATTGGATGAATCTTCCATAATCGGCCACCTTACATTTGGAGAATTCACTGTATAGTGTTGGAAGATTCTTTTATATTTGAAAGGAACCGTGGTCGGTAAATCCGATTTCAGAATATTACGCGAAATTTGTACTTTTAGTAATTAGCGATTAGTAAATTTATGTTTTTTTAGTATGGAGCAAACGGACAAAAGAAGATTTACTAATAGATATTTTTCATGTGCAGTTATTTTACTATAATTAAAAAAGCATTAATTTGAATGTACAAAAAAAGTTTTTCAAATGCCAAAGGTGGCCAATGCAGCAATATTTGTTCATTTAGCCTAGGTTTTTTTTAAAAAAGTACCTCAAATTCATTTAAAATTTCAATCATTATAAAATTTTGGCTGACGCACTGCCCGAGCAGCTGATCGTAGTGACAATTTAGGTTTATTTTACTATCACTAAAAAAGCATTACTTTGAATGTAAAAAAAAAAAAAAAAAACTTTCAAATGCCAAAGGTGGCAAATGGAACAATATTTGTTCATTTACCCTAGGTTTTAAAAAAAAGTACCTCAGATTCAAATAAAATTTCAATCATTATAAAGAAATTTTGGCTGATGCACAGCCCGAGCAGCTGATCATAGTCACAAATTAACGTTTTTTGTTTTATTTAGGCAACAAACTGATGAATAATGACGTCTTGAAGATAAAAGCATGCTTATTTCTCCGTCTTATTACGCTTATTAGAGAAATGCGAAAAAAATCTTTGGTTTGCCAAAAAGATCACTACTAAAAATTTTGCATAACTAACATTACTTATCATTTGCAAAGAGTTTTGATAGTGAAAGATCTAAAAATCAATCAACAGCAATTTGACATTATTTAATGGAATGTAGTTTGGAGCGTAATTAACCCTGTTTTGTAGGTAACTGTGGTACATGTTTAGCCATACCGTTACGAACATTTCTAACGTTTCACATCAAACTTGGTTGTGGATCCAATTACGGATGATTGGGAAGATTTTATTGAATGAAAACTAGAGGTTTAGTTTTCTATTTGAATTAGTTATCGAGGTTATTTTTTTAGATTAATAGTTGCATGATTAAAAGTGGTATGTAAAAATAAACGGCAGTTAAAATGACATTATTTTAATTTTATTCACACGATTCTGCTTTAAATATCCTCTTTTACATGAATCATATTTTAAAATATAAAAGTTAAATACTGTTTTGATTGTATTTACTGTACTGGAAATCGAAGATAAGAAACTGTAGAGAAAACCTGGCAAAAGAAGACGTATATTACCAAATATAATGTAACGTAGAGAGAGATTGTATTCATGTTATCAGATCAGCACAAAGTACCAAGCTGAGAAGCCTGGAGTAAAAGACCTAACAAGCGAAAGTGAATAACACGAACATTCTTTAAGTTAAATGTCAATCTCTGCAATCATTGTAATTCTCTCTTTTTTAGTAGTGTGGTGATATGATCGTAATGGCCGCATTTCCCTACCAAACTCTACATGACGTACTAAAGAGTTGCTTCTGAATATCCCGCATTTCATCTAACGCATCAGATAATATAATAGCGCAATTGCGTTCGATGCGTATTCAGAAAATGTGGAAGGATCTTCCAGGTGAAGGTCCATATCAATTTAAAATGCAGGGTCGGATTTTCCATTTCGTTTGATTGAAGGTTTATTTGAAAAATGGTCCAGCGCAGCGGGCTCAGCCTGCTAGTTATATATATAAAATCCAAATGGAAATTTCGTTCCGAACGCCTAGATTTCGAGTTCTACTGCATGGATTTTTACGGAACTTTTACCGTTAGATAGGTATCGTTTCAGGGAAGGTTTTAAGCTATAACACATCATTCTACTTAGATTAGTTATAGAATTATGACGGAAAGTTTTGTTATTTTGGACGATAAGGTTTACCATTTTATTTCTTGGCGAAATTTATCGTTGATAAAAAAAAATTGAAAAAGCTATTACACCTTGAAAAATAAAAGAAAAATCTGTTACTAATTTTAATTAAAAGAAAAAAAAAGATGAAAAAGAGAAAATGAAAAACAGTTTTGACGAGTGGTAATATTATAAAACGAAAATATTTAATTTAAACAAGAAAGAGAATATTCTTAATGCGTACAAATTTATTCAGTAAAAAAGACTGCAGTTTTAAACAACATTTGGCGATTTATCTATTGCGTCAGGTTAAGAAAAATGCGCCAGAAAATTTGATAAGACAATATTAGACTGACATTTTTTTTTTACTTTTTATTTTCATCAAACGCATCCATCATTAGGCTTAAAATAATGGTACTTGTGTGTTACATGTTGTATGTTTATTTACGATACTGATTTTATCGCCAAATAATATGATTTTAAGCCAAAAGGGCATAAGCATACCATTGGTTTGAGCGACGTTTACAATATTGGTGATTTTTCAAGCGGATGGCAGCCTTTTTGTAGTAATCTAAGTCTACTGCACATACATACACACACACACACACTCATATATATATATATAACCATTAATTAAACATTACCGACCATCATCAAAAACCGCATTATTGTGAATGATTGACAATAAAAATGGATGCCACAAACCTATAATATAGAACTGTATGTATAAAATAAAGTACCTTATACTTAATTACAAGAATTAATAAGGAAGAATAAAAAAAGAAGAATATATATATATATATATATATATAGAAAAAAAAAAGAGAGGGAAAAAAAAAGAAAAAAAATTTTTTTTTAGCTTTAGCTTTTTTTTCTCACAGAAAATAACCATCTTGCTTATATCATTGAATTCTGTGCCCTTGAAAACGTAATTCAATATACGTAATTCAGTTAATCTTTTCCATTATTTGTCGGTGTCCACTTTCTTCTTTTTTCTTCCATAATAATTCTTATAATAAATTATTTGGCACTTTATTTTATACTTACAGCTTTAATTCACAATATTACGGTTTTTGATGGTGGTAGGTTATGTTTAATTAATGGTTATATATATATATATATATACACATATAATACAAATGGAAATTTCGTTCCGGTTGCTTGTAACTCGTGTTCTGCTGCACTTGCACTGTTAGATATGTAATTTTTTTGGAAGGTTTTAGTATATAACATATCATTCTACGTTGTCTACGTTGCTTAGGTATCGAATTCTGGTTTAAAGTTCTTTAATGAGATGAACCAGATTATGAAAAAATAATCTTTGAAAAGATTCTGCCGAATGTTTTTCGATAGAACTTGCACTTTTAATCAGATAATTTTACAGAGAGGGTTTAAGCATCTAACATATCCTTCTACCTTGCTCAGCTATTCAGCTATGGGGAGAATTGTGGAATCTGGTGACCCCAATTATAAAAAATTTACCTTTTTAAAAAGTTCTAATATACTGTTTTTTCTGGGTTTGCATTGTTAGTTTGATAATTTTTCAAAGACAGCTTTAGCATATAATATATTGTTCTACATTGCTTCGTTATATATCAATGGGGGAAATTTTGGTAATTTTCCAATATCCTTGGCGATCCTTGGCAATCCCTTGGCGAGATGCAGAAAATGAGCTGAAGAAGTAAAGTTTCAATGGGTGTTTTTTGTTCAATAATTATAGAATTTATTTACTATAAAGAAGCCATTTATCTCTTTTCATATACAAACAGAATTAAATTGAATATAAATAACAATAGTAATAATATATTTCATTAGAAAGTTTATTATATGAATACATAGGCAAAAAAAGCATAAAAGTTCATCATATTTATTTTCATAGCTGTTCATATCATTTGTCCACAAATCTCACTTTTTGAAGTCCGAATTGCGCCATGCTTTAAAAAAAAAAAAATCCCTGCCGGCTCGGGCCTACAAGCGGAGGTAGATTTCGAAGTTAAGTACCAAATTCACCAACAAAACTTAAATCAAGATTAGAAATAAACCCAGTTCCTTCACTAAGAATGAGCTCTAGGGAGCTAAATATTTTGTGAAAATTCTAATATACACGAATACACACAGTATGTATATGGAATAGGTTTAAAAAATAGCTAAAGCAAATTCAGAGAACCTCAAAGTGTTAAAATAAGTTAATATTTCCATAATCGGGTTTTTATCATGTTTTAATACGTTTCTTCAAACTCACAGGACGTTACATATTCACCTGCTGAGGTCCATTTTATTTCCAATATGACGCATTTTTTTTTTTTTTTTTTTTTTTTTTTTAATTCGTCAAACTATTTATTTCATTTTGAGTTTTCATGCGGAAATCTTGCTCCAAAAAACTTATGACGTAATATTTAATTTGTTTTCAATTCGTCAAACTGTTTATTTAATTTATTTTTACTCGTGAAGATCTTGCAATAGAAAAGCAATTGTTGTGGTGAGAATTAATTTTATTGCTTTTTTTTAAACTGTTGGCAACTGCTATAACGAAAAATATTTATTTTTTCCTGTCATTGTTGTGTAATAGCTGGTTTTACCAGAATCATGTTAAGGCGGTATTCAAAATTTTGAACCCTCCCCATTTCCATTCCCTTGGGCCGATTTTACCCATTTTCAATCCCCGCCGAGATATTAGCCATCTAAAAGTTGTTGGTGAATTTGAAGACGATCCGTGCATAATTGCGACTTTTATCGTGCGGACAAAATTTAGTACATACATATATATATATATATAAACTTTTAAGGTGGGGGTGGTTTTGGATTCCTGAGGTCCTATAATGAAAAGTTATGAAGAAATTTTTCAAAAGTCGCACCATGGTAACGACTGCAATAGGTAGTATTTCGTACGAAATCTACCTAAAACCGACAATGATCCCTATACTGGAAAAGTATAGAAAATTATGTAATCAGGTGAACCCGTTTATGACAGATCTCAAATGACAGCATTGCTATTTGACTAACCATCGTCGATTTGGGGAGAAATATTCGTTAAATGGGTTTAATCAAACAATTCCTGACTGATATTTGACATCAAACTTGATTGTTCACTAATATAGGCTTCGGAGTGTTCTCTATTTTGACTAACACAATTTCCTTACAAAATTTTTCGTTTTAGATTTCACTTACAAATTTCGTAGAAATCAGCTACGCGATGAAGTTTTTTTTCGGTCTTTTAAGTTAGCCAGGCACAAATCTCGCCAATAGCATTTTTTTTCAGGGCGGTAGCATATTTTATTTTTCACATGTGTAAATTAGAAACAATACATTGATGATGAAGTAGAATATTTTTGTTTATAGCATTATTTGTTATTTTTATCCTTTTGAATTTTTTATGAAATGAGTGAAAAGCAACTATTTTAAAGGTATATAATATGTATATTTAACATATGTGTATTTTAAATTAAAAGAGTGAAAGCTTTATATTTTAAATGAATGGCAATGGGAACAATACTTTGTTGTTTATCAGATGTGGCCGGCTAACATAAAAGTACCGGTTTTCCTTGAGATTTTTCAGGCAACCTATCACAGAAATAATTTAAAAAAATTATTGGGGTCCCAAAAAAGACCGCTTCTATGACTGTTAATAATATCAGAAATAGTGTTAATATTGAATATTATAATAATATTTCGCAGATCAAACTAAAATACCGCGACAGTGACAAACATATATACATCTAACTGCAACTATTGATAAAAAAAATCAGGAAAATTGGAAAGTAGGTTTAGTTTGTAAAGTATGCATTAATTGGGAAATAAATTACGTGATCGAGCCTACAGGCAATTGAAATATTTGGCACCAATAAATTACATAATCCAGCCTACGAACAAATGGCATATGTTACCGGTCGTGGTTTGATGGATAATTAACTTAATAAAAGAAGTTAAGTTGATACTTTGTTTTTAAAGCGGACCTATTCCATAATCGAGTTTTAAAGAGAATTGGAGTAATTTGGGACACATTTTTTGGAGACATTTTGCAACATTTACATTACACCAACACTAAACCAACTACCAAAATGTTTGCTATTGTGTTATTTATTCCAAACCTGAACATGCAAAGATTTTTTGGTACTTTTCAATATCGGTAGCTTGGCGAAATAGGAAAAAATAGCCTTGGCAGAAAAGGAAATTTGGCAATATATTTTCTGACAACCTATTCACTGTTTCATTTCATATACACATATATTTTTTTTTCAATTTTTTTACAATTTATTTAACGTAATAACGTCAATTATCTAATTTTATATCGAAACCCATTTAATATGTATGAAAAAACATTAATGATATACATGCATTTAAAATAAATATATTAAAGCGAAATAGACCATCAAGTTTTTTTTTCATAACTGTTTATACCATTTGGCAACAAATCTCACTTTCTAATGCCCGAACTGCGCCAAACATTGTAACTTGCTATTTTTTGAACGTGGATCACTTTTGGCTTCAATTATTATTTAGTCGTAACAATGCATTATTTCATTTACTATTTTTCCAATCGAAAATATTTTTTTATTATTAAGTAAAATTAAGTTATACTTTCATTTTTCGCTGATTCAAAAATGGAAATGTTTACAGCATTTCTAAGAGACACAATTTCATTGTATAGTTTAAATTGCTATTTAAAATAAAATATTTTATTGTATAATATTTATTTGTGTTTTTATTTTCAGTATATATTTGTATTCATTTAATAAAATAGTTCTCAAAACTCTGTAATTTTGAAATGATATATTTTTAAAATGACAACTTTCGCGCCAACAATGTTATTTTTTTTTTCAAATGCTTCGTTTGATGCCAACAATTGCGCTTGGCGACAATGGTGTTGAAATACCAGAAAAGTACTAAACATTTAGATTGCACATTGCAGCATGGAGGCTATAATGTATAACATGGGACAACACACAATAAAAAAAACTGGTTTATAGCTTCAGGTTAAATTGAGACTTTAAAATACATTTTCTTTAAATAATTTTAAAATATAGATGAGGAAAATTCTGTGATCTGAACTCTCACCATATTGGCTCTTTCTAACGAGAATGCTCTGATTCAAAATGAAATATCGTATATTGTGCTATCATTCTTTACCAAATCCTACTGTGAGGGATAATCTTAAGTTAGACCGTAACAGCTGAAATTTTGTCTGCACATTAGAAAATATAATAGCACAATGGCGTTCATATCGATTCAGCACTACGGAAGGACATTCAGTTAAAGGTCTTATTTCTTTAAATAACAAGATCAAATTCATCATTTGTTTGATTCAAGGTTCACTTGGAAAAATGGACCATCGCAGCGGGCATAGCCTGTTAGTTTATATCATAAAATTAAAAAAATTGTAAATTCAACGTATTTATGTTTGGGTATTTTAGTATTATTGCTACACAAAAAATTAGCACATTAGGAGTATAATTTCAGGAGATATTAATAAAAATATGAAAATGTAATTTAACATTAGAAGCACTAAATTTTGAATGTTTATAATTGAAAAAGTTATCATTCAAATGACTTGAAATTTTGGTGTCTAAGCATAGTTTGAACCGAAGATTTGAAATATCTTGTTAAAATTGGGTATTGCTATTGAAAAAAATGAAGTTTGGATTAGTTTTAATATGTAGATGGCCCCTAAGCAATTTTTATATCCATCATTTAAACGTAGACTTTATTTCCAATCGTTCGGTACCAGTAACTTTCTTCTACGATAATTTGTTGAGAAGTTAGTAGGGGGTGTTTACTTTTTTTTTCCACGACTGTACAAGGTGGCCATAATTAAACTGACGGTACTCAGAGTGTTCTGTAGCGCGATCTAATTGCGAAAACGGCGCAAAATTTTGTTGGAAGATTAAACAAGACGGGGGACGAAGGATTCCGCGAAAAAAAAGTTCCAAAAATCACCGCCAGGGGAATATGTGGCGCTGTGTATTCGAAAAAGATAGTTTCAAAAAATGAAGAATCAATACCGAAATGAAATTACAGTTTATTTAACGAATTCAGTAATTTAATCCAGCTCAAAATGGTAACAGTTTATAAAAAGCTAAAAATTTACATAAACTCTGCTAAATTTTCTTTAAGTATTACAGAGCCCCAAAGAAAGCAACAGTAGAAGAAGTTCTTTATTCAAATTTCATGTTACATGTTTTGGCCCAGTGACAGCTTGTTCGGCTTTAAAAGGTAATGTGCTACTGTTAGAAGCAATTTCATTGAAAGTTATCTTTCATAATGTCTCCTTCTTTAGTCGAGCGAGCTCTACTAGTCAAATTCTTTTACCTCAACCAGTGCAATGCGCCAGCCGCTCTTCGTACTTTTAGAAACCATAAAAAATGCGTAAAGGTAACGGTCCTTTGTCAGTTAATGGTTTAAAAGCAATGGTTGAGAAGTTAGAGAAAACAGGTCCACAAAAGCGGCGACTACATCGAACCCGAGTTGGATGTGCTAAATAAACGGTAATTTTATTTCAGTATTGATTCTTCTTTTTTGAAACTCTCTTTTTTTTTAATACATAGCGCCACATATTCCCCTGGCGGTGATTTTTAGAACTAAATTTTTTTTCGCGGACTCCTTCGTTCCCCGTCTTGTTTAATCTTCCTACAGAATTTGGCGCCATTCTCGCAATTAGATCGCGCTACTGAACAGTCTGAGTATCGTCGGTTTAATTATGGCCACCTTGTATATATAGAGTAAACGGCAGAGACAGCAAAGAAGGCAAAGCTAGGGCCAATAAGGACAATTTTGTTTTCTGCATCTTTTTCTATTTGCAGTTAATGTTAAAGACATCATTTGAAGCACACTATTCGCTGGATAAGGCAAGCGATTTTTTCACAAACTGACTGAACAGAATCAAAAATGCTTTTGTACGTTATTTTTCCAAAAGTAACTTTGATTATTGAGATCTAGAAATTATTAACTTTCTACAACCGAAAACATGAGATGTTAAAAAATTGCTAATGTCTGTTCACCGGTGTTACCACTCAAAATGTGATATAACAGACAAAATTTTCTACTGTGATGCAAAATTGGATATGTTAAAAAGATCATTTGTTCAATTAAGGCAAAGAAAAATGAGAAATTACTTTGGTTAAAGTAAAATAATGTATGTAAGGAAATTTCTTTGCATATTTGTTTGTCCTCAGTAAATAATTCTTTTGTAATATCAACAAAAATTTCACGAACTTGCTTTTTAACTGACATTACTAAATTAAAGAAAAAGTTGTTTGCTTTAGCATTAAGTTGGTAACCTTTTTAATTTCTGTGAAAAACTGGATTTAATTTATTCAATGAAAGGGATTATTTTACACCATTCAAATGTTTACATTATTTAATGCAGACTTCGGTTAGTGCAGATAAAAAAGGACTTCTCTTGGAAGTCTGCACAAACAGGAGTTCACTGTGTGTATGTATGCGTATACGTACAAAGTGTCCATAATTAAACGACCCTACTTTAAACTTGTCTACAGACTATTGCTCATAAAGTTGTGAAATACATAATAAATGGATGGGAATTTGTTTAAGCGAAAAAAAATTGTTCAAAATTTCGCCACCAGAAGACATTTTTTTAACGAATTTACACATTTAGCATATATTTACTAGAGTTTTGAAATTTTATTCATTAACTTTACATGATCTGAAAGACAGCCTTTCACGACATGTTCTTAGCATTCCCCAGATGACACTGCAGTCAGCTGTGGAACATGCTATTGTACGATTCCATATGGTATCTGAAAATGATGACCGTTATGTGGAACATGTTTGGTTGTAATAAAATTTGTAAACTATCGTAAATGTATGCTAAATGTGTAATTTGTTAAAAAACGGCCTCTGGTGGCGAAATTTTGAACTTTTGAATTCACATACCTTTATTGTGTCCTCCACAAAATTTCGCAAGATTCTGCAGAATAGCTTCATCTCTGGACAACTTTAAAATAAGGTCATTTAATTATGGACACCCTGCATATATGTATAGTTAACTGGACATAAAATTGTCTCTAAAATTTCACGATTATCATTAATTGGTAAGTAATGAAAATACTTGTATAGTGTTTTATAGCTATCTCTGATATTATATTTTTTATTGCTTTTAGTTGTGCCTGAAATTCCATTGACTGATGGAGAATTTGCTAATAACTATCTTCATTTATTGCCGCCTGAATTACAGGTATGTTTATTTTTGGCCGTTTCTGAAAGTTTATCTGAAATCGATTTTTTAACGTAATAATGCCAATGTGAAATAGGGAGTAATTAATCTAGTGATGGGCGATTCTGGAAAATTTGAGAATCGATTAAAATCGACATCGTATAAAACAGAATCGATCGCAATAAGAATCGATTCCCAAATTCTAGGATCGATACTTGAATCGATATTTCGATGTTCACAGATTCACACAGATAAGCTGAAGAATAATAATTCCAAAACGTAGCGAATCAACAGGGCCGTAACGACTATCTCTCACCCCTCGCTTCCATTTATGGTGGCCCTAGACAATGTTAGGGGCCCTGAAGTAAGCTACTACAGACCTTTGAGCCGAATAATAAGGTTATTTAACTTTTAAAATTATTATTTTTAAGATGTAATTTCGATAATAATTTATATTATATTTAAATTTATCTTTAAAAAAGATCTCGGTCAGATAAAAAAAAAAAAGAAAGAAATGATTTTTTTTTTCATCCGGAAAAGGTGTACTTTCCACTCTAACTCTTATTTGCTTCAACCAAACAGATGGGACTTACTTCCTATAAACGTCATTCTTCTTAAAAATGCGCAGATGAGCGAAATTTTGAAGGCTCTAAATTTATTTTAAAAGTTAAATGTTTTTTCAGTCTTTTTAGGGTCTCCTATAAGCGTGGGGGAAATGCAAATATTGCAAATCTTCTTTTAAAATAGCTGTGATGATGTAATTAACCAATCATCACATACTAAGTATCCCCAATTAATAATCAAAATTCTCCTTTTAATAGTATATTTAACTAAAATTTCTTTACCTTTATAAAAAATATATCTCCTTATCTCATTTACAGTTTATAAATATCTTTCTTTTTAATGTTTACCAAATTTGCAGCTGTTAAGAAAAAAAAATGTTCTCATCCTAGAGCCATTAACAGTGAAATAACATACTTTTCTCTGGTTAACAAATAAATAAAAGTATATTCTTTGATTATATGTTTTTTTTTCCCCAGCAGTAATCTAAAAACTCTAAACAGTTATTGAGTCATTCGCTGACATGCATGTCACATGACTTTGTCAAATGGTGCAAGAGACCCTACTGTGAAGTCACCACTGTGAAAAGTCACCATGTGTCTTTAATGTGACCTTATTTGGTGATTTATCATAATGCAATGTTCACAATGACTTTGAAATTGAGTCTCCAGATGAGAGTCACACGAGAGTCTCAATGAAACGACATTGTAAAGTCACCTGGTGACTCGCCACAAAACAGCTGTCAAAGTGACCTGGCAGTGGGGTCACATATAGTAGTCATTTGAGATTCATAAAAGAAACGTATGGAATTTCCTATTTTTTGTTTCGCCGTAGTGACTGTGACTCTTGTGACCATGTGTGAAACTGAATGAGATGTTATATGGACTAGCTGTTCTGAAGGGATAGTAATTATTCGAATTATATTACTTCCTTTTGAGTATTAGCGTGAATGAAAATTGGCATTTTGTGACTCGTCCTAAGTTTTGTCCACCAGTGTATGTATTTTTTTTTTTATCATATGGTGAAGTCTCGATAGAATAATCTGGTAGTGTTGGAAAATGTTTCCTAATATACACTGGGCATATGATTTTTCTTTCTTATTTTTCTTTATATTAAAAAAAAAAAAAGCTTGGAGAGGGGGAGACATTTCCATATTGAAGTATAAACAAAATCTAAAACTTTCAATTTAAGGGTAAATTTTTACTGTAAATAGCAAAAGTGTCTTGCATCTAGAGGTTCCTTACACCTGGGTATAAAAAAAGCAAGGAATCAATATGTGTAGATACCATGGCATATTCATTTATTGAAAATGAATTCAGTAGCATTTATAGTTCGCTTACAGAGGTATTCAGAATTCCATTACATTATGTTCTATGAGGAAAAATCTTTTTCAGTGTATTTTAGTGATTGTTACACTATTTCAAACATACTGAAATTAATATACGCCACTTTCACTGAGGTACGCTCCAAGATGCTTACCGTAGATTATAATGTGCATAGCAATTATCGCTATTTACAGGGACACACAAAAGAATTCCGTTACAGTACTATCTAAGAGCAATAATCTGTGGAAGTAGTTTTTCAAATGTGGTGTGCTTTTTAAATTTAACTAATTTTTTGCATATTACTTGGTGTGTATAAATTTTATGGATCGTATAGAGGGCTGCCCAAAGAAATTTGAGTACATTCTTTCTTATTATTTGAAACTGCTGACAGTGAACTTTCAACTGTGTTATGTGATTCCTAACTGAACTAAATTTTGGCATATTATGCAATGTCGTACCTATTAGAGATCTTTATATTACATACAGGGCAGATATTTTTCCTGTTATAGATGGTAATTGCTGAAATTGGTTTTTAAATGCGTTATGCATTTTCCAAATTGTTTACTTAGACATCATCTTTCAATTTATTAAAGGATCAAGTTTTGCTGTAGTATCTAAATGTTGTGGAAAGTGTTTTATAATCAATGCTGGGTGCATGATTTTTCTTTCTTGTTATATCTTTATTCCTGTTCATACGCATAGCATAATGCGTTTTTTTGAACGGTGAATGTGTTGTGGAAAGGAGGTGGGGGTGGAGTGGGCTTCGTTAACTCGTTGAGTGCCACGTCAGTCACCGACGACTGACAATGAACTTTCAGTTTAGGCCGCGTCAGTCATCGGTGACTGAAACTTATATATTGTGTAAAGGGAATCTTATTTCGTGGCTCAAACGGAAAGGCAGACAAGATAGACTTGGCAATCAATGTGTTAAAGTTCTTTCACATGGCTTTGCTTTACCTAAGGATAGCTCTGGAACTCACATTTGATTTATCCAGGTTCATATTATACATAGTCTAGTGTATTTAATGAAATTCAATTTTTCCCACCTCATGATTTTTTAATTAAAATATTTTTTGATTACCACTGTATTATATAGTTTGATGTTTGTTCATTTTGTTACAGCCTTTTCTTCCTGCGGAAGACCCTGAATCGATAGAAATTTATAGGAAACATATCAGTAAGGCTCGTGAGCTCTTTCATTACAAAAATGAAATCAAGTTATTGATAGACAAGAAGTTAGTAAAACTTTGTATCTTATGATATTTCAGTTTTTGTTAATTTAATTTTTTTAAATAAAAAGCATCTTTACTTTTTTTTTTTTTTTTTTTTTTTGGGGGGGGGGGGGTTAATATTATTGACTATTTGCCATTGACTGCTTACCAGTGTGTATTTTCAGAAAAATAAGAAAGAAAGGGAAAAAGTAATTTGTTTCTTTTAGAGTAGCCATTGCACATCCAATTGTAAATATCAGTAGTAGTTAATCATCTATTTTTAACTTTAAAATTATAATTAATCTGAAATTTTTGTTTTTTAATTTAGTTTTTAGTACAAAATTTGCAAATTCCCTTTTAAAAACGGAATTTTAAATGTATTTTTATGTAGCACATATTCAGTTTTTTATTTTTCACATTTTTATGTAAAACTTCTCTCATTTTTTTTTTTTTTGAGTTATTGAACATTTTCGGTAATTTTTAAGTCCCTTTTATCAATCCATTAAATCATTTTTATATCTATAGGAATTCTGTTATTAAACTTAGAATAACTGTCAAAAGATTTTTCAGTTATTTAAAATACAAGTTTATAGATGACATTTATAACAATACTAGGAAGGCCTGTGGGTTTGCGCATATGTTGAAATATGACAAGTGTTATTTGTGTGCTTATGCACAGTCGTGGGGGAAAAAAAGTAAACACCCCCTACTAACTTTGAAACAAATGATTGTAAAAGAACGTTTTTGACACCAAATGATTGGAAATAAAGTCTACTTTTAAATGATGTATATAAAATTTGCTTAGGGGGGCATCGACATACCAAAACGAACCCAAACTTTATTTTTTTCACTAGCAATACCCAAGTTTGACACCATTAAATAAATTCTACGCCCATCAATTAGCCTAAATCCAAATTTTCATGAAATTCGTAAGATAAGTTTCAGAGAAATTAATCATTTTAAAATGAGCCTATTTTACGTACTGTATCCAAATTGAAGTTCGGTGCTCGATTGTTGAAATGGTACAGAATGCCTGCGTCACTTCTACTAATGTATTATTTCTTGCCAATATAACCATTTCACTCATTTAAAATATGTTTCGATTATTGCCAGCCCAAATATTTCAATAAAATGAGTAAAATATATATATTTCAAATTATGCTTTTCTGCACAAACCATTTTTCTGCCCTTAAACCATCATTTTGACAATTTTTAATCATAATTCGAAATTTACTTGAAAGAAAAATTTTTAATTGAGAATTCGCATAAAGCAGGACATAATAAATACAATTCTATCAAAATAATTAATTGTAAGTTGCAGTTCATATTTTTTTTCAAAATATTAATTTCATAATTCATATTCTAATTTTTTTTTAATTACAATTTCAATGTATTTATGTTTGTGCTTTTTTGTATTATAACTACGCACAAAATTATCACATTAGGATTATTATTTCAGGAGATATTAATAAAAATATGAAAATGTAATTTAACGTTAGAAGCTCTAAATTTTGACTGTTTATAATTCAAAAACTTATCATCTAAATGATTCGAAATTTCGTTTCCAGGCTTAATTTGTCATTGAAATTAAAAATATATTCTTAAAATAGGGTGTTGCCATTGAAAAAAACAAAGTTTGGTCTGGTTCTGATTTGTAGATGGCTTCCTAAGCAAATTTTATATACATCATTTAAAAATAGGCTTTATTTCCAATCATTTGGTAGCAGTAACTTTCTTCTATTATAATTAGTTGTAGAGTTAGTAGGGGTGTTTACTTTTTTTTTTCCCACGATTGTATGTATGGTGGAAATTATCTTCCTACAGATAATTTAAATATTATTAGTTAAGTCACAATTTAAGAAAACTTCATTCTTCTACTGCATTAGGTGAAAATTTTCATTCCAATTCATTTGCAGGCACTTTCATCCAAAAAACAGATATAATGCAGCCTACTTGGGAACTCTGTTCATCAGTTATCATAGAGTGAAAGAATTTTTAAAATCGATTTAGTAGTTTCAGTCTTTCCTAGTAGAAATAGACAATTTTATTATAAGGCTGTAATATATAGAAGTTGATCTGAGGTGTCGTGTACAAAGAGCATAAAGCAGAGATCTTCCTGGTTATAATATTAAATTAATTTTGTTAGTTGTTTTAATTTTTTTGTTCATTATTCTTAATTTTTGTGCCAAAATTTTGATGAACTTCCTGAATAAGAATATTTTAGTGTATTATTTGCTTTGTATATCTGATAGAAAATTCTTCATATCAGTACATATGAAGAATTTTATATTATTCTTATATTTTGTTTATATTTAGTTTTCTATTGTAGAAATGAGTTACTTGAACAGCTAAATAACAATGATGAGTACATTAATCTAAAGAAAGAAAAAGTGAGCTATATCTTGATTTTTTTTTCTAATTTATACATGCATATTTTTCTAAAGGTATTGTTATTACAGGGTAGCAGCATTATGGAATTGAGAGTAGAGGTCTGCACGGACAAAGGCCTGGCAAAATGAAGGAAAATTTTCAAATGGGCTGGGCAGGAAAAATTCGGACAATTTTTTCAACGGGGCAGCAAAAAAAGTGAACAGGTCTGCCGGACCAATAAAAGAAATTAAGTGGGCCTACCGGACCGATAAAATATGAGCCATTTTAAATTAATATGACTTTCGCGAGAATAAGTATAAATGTACGTTACAAGCCGATGCTAGTTTGACAACATCACACAGAAATGTAACTTTTCCACCGTAGAGATCGGCATTGGACAGTTACATGATGTCTGAGTACCGGCTGAATTTTTTCAGCAGACTCGGATATCAGATTTTTATTTTTTTTTCTACATAGTCGAGTCGGACCGGAACTGAACTTAATTGTTCTCAGGATGTGTAGGGCGGGCACTATGTTTTGTAAAAAAAATTAATTACGATAATGAACATCTGTTAACGGAATTTTCGGAAATATACCTTAAGGTTGCTCTCAAATTCACTGTTCAATAATGCAAAACTTCCTGACACATTTTCTGGCGCATTTTTAACTGTAAAGGCATAAAATTTACAGGCCTGATTATTGAAGGTATTTGGGATCAAATAGCGTTTTCCATTTTTAATAAATAATTTACTTATCGAGATATAAGAGATTCTTGTCACGTGATTGCAGATTTCCCCCCCTTCCCATTCTATCGCTTCCTGAAATGTGATTCAAAGCGCTTACTTTGCCAGTATTTTCTCAAAGATGCCTTTATCAGAAAATGGATAACCCCTTCAATTACATTGTTTCTGAATAAGAACACCTGCTAATTTTATGCGTTTCCGAAAAGAAATGAACTCAGAAATGTGTCAGAAAGTAGCTCCTTTAGATTTGAGGTGAGGTAAATGACAGAGAAGCATTTTCATAACTCTACTTTTTATTATACAGCTTCAAAAGTTATGATGCCTTTAACCCTCCCTTTTTAGGTGCGTTCGTAATTATATAAATACGTAGCACCTATAGTCGTCGTTCAGTCCGTCTGTCTGTCCGTCTGTCCGTCCGTCTGTCCGTCCGTCCGCATATAATAGAGCAAAAACTATCCAACCGAATGGTCTGAAATTTTAATGATTGTTGTAAAATTTTGTCGAGCCATTTCAAATTTTATGAAAATCGGATGTATAGTTAAATTACAGGGACAGTCAAAAGTTTTTCTTTACATTACGGCCAATGGGAAAAATTATTGCAAGTGCATTTTAATGATGTTACAGCTTTCCGAATGGGCTGAAATTTTAAATATATAATTGCTGCAAAATTTTGTCGAGCCATTTGAAATTTTATGAAAATCGGATGCATAGTTTAATTACAGGGACAGTCAAAAGTTTTTCTTTACATTAAGGGGAATGGGAAAAAATTATTGCAAGTGCATTTTAATGATGTTACAGACTATGCACTTATGAATTGCAAATAAATACACATTCAGTACAATATGGGTGCAAAAAATAATTATAAAACTAGTTATAGTACGAACGTACCTCATTTGCCCCGTTTGACGAGCAATGTCCAACTTGTTTCTTTTATTCTAAACTACATTAATTTTTTTAATGTATCCTTATTTGAATGTTGAAACGTCTAAGAATCTAAGTAATAATTAATGTTACTATTGTGTATTTTCAGTCTTGTGAACACATAGTAATTTTAAAATATACTGTAAAATTATCCCATAAATATGTATGCAGTATTCTTTAAAAGAATCTTAATTGCAGGTTAAGAAAAATCTGTAAGTCGAGCCAGATCGGGTTCGACTTACTTACTTTTTGCACGGGAAGGACCTGTATTGACTGATTTTTGTATGGGCCGGGTCGTGAACTGTGAAAATATAAATGGACTCAGGCCGGGCCAAGCAAAGAAAGCTTTCGTTCGGACCTGGAAATTCCGGCCTGTGCAGTTCTCTAATTAAGACACATTCACATTATTTATTTTATATTGCTAAGTATTATTTTAAACACTTTCCAATATAGTTGAAAAGCATTTGTAACTTCTGTTTGTCTGCCCGTTCATGCTCTAACTCCTGTAAATATACTCAGATTGCTATATAATTGATATATGTTTTTGAGGTTTACTATGGCATGTTCCCTATTGAAAATGGAGTGTGTAACATTAATAGTTCGTTTACAGGGACACTCAAACGAATACCATTACATTATCGTCTATGGAAAAAATCATTTGCGGTGTATTTTAATCTTTTCAGGGTCAAGTATTTGTGTTTCTGTATTGTTGAAGTCATACCAGAATTTTTGCAGCATTTTACATGAAAATAAGGAAATGCAATTTTACAGTTTTTATTCAACAAAGTTATAGAAGAAAATTTTACTCACATTTTGGTATAAATCTTGATTAAAATTAAGTGGTATAAAATATATTACACCACCCTTCAAGAAGTTAATGATGTTAACCTTTTTCAAACATAATGGAATTGATTTGCATTTATGAGGTTCACTAAAACATGCTTTCTGTATTATATGGGGTGCCAGGTATTTTAGCATTCCTTTACATGATCAAATAAAAGAATCTGATTACGTAATGGTCTACATCAGTGTTTCCCAACCTTTTATTGGCTATGCCCCACCAAAGCATCTGTAAAGTCACTATTGCCCCCTCCCTTCCCCACTTAATCTGTAAATTATGTCTCTTATTAATAAAAAGTGAACTCTGTTCACAGAATGAAAACATAATAGAGCCTTATCAATAACTACTCATTTCACATTTTTTAACTTATCAGAAGAGGTGTATCTTCTGTCACAAATGTGTTTTTAATATAATTTTATAAATGCAGTGATGTTATACATCTTCCCCATTGTGCCAAAAACAATTCTGTTGTACTTTTCCAACTTACCTCAATGTTAAAGAAAAGTGTTACTCGGTCTACATTTTTATATAACAATATATCTTGAAGAGAGACTTACATTTAACGTTAAAATTAATAATATTCACACATTCTATAATTCATTTCTGTAACTTATTAAGTGTTGGTGGAAAAGCTTTGGACACTTCAATTTTCTTTCTGCGGATAACAAAATACACAAGAAGCATTTCAAGATTCTCATCTTTATCAAATTGAAGTAGCCATTATTCCCCATCACAACACATTTTCTGTTTTCCTTTTTCCAATATCGTTAATTGTCTTCCATTTATTATATAATTTAAAAATTTAAAACGTACATGTCATCATATAAATTTATTTACTGTTGAAGATACTTGCAATAGCGCCATGGATTTTTACTATCTACCCATTTCCTTTTCTAATCATATTTAAGATTTTTAAGTTTTATGGTAGTACATCGTTCAGGTATTTGATATATTTTTTTGATTAAATATGCTAAAGATAGTCAAATTCATACAATACACTTTTAAGTAGTTTCACATGTAAAAGAATTTTCGTGTGACATATAGCACAGCGAATAGGAGTACAAAGCTCATTGAAAAAATAATCAAAAGCGTTACGAAAAATTGTAAAATTTTGTCCCAGAAAAATTATAGTAAAATTTAGTACTACATAAAGAAAAGAAAAAAGAATCTCAAAAATATGATTTTATATAATTATTCATATAATTATTCTGGTGTTAAATTTATATTAAACTTTTCATTGGCAATATTTTAAAAATTAAATAAGAAAAACTGATTTTTCAAATTTTGCTTGTATTCCATTTATTTTTATTCTACAACATAACTAAAAAAAAAAAAAAAAAAAGACTAAAGAAACTAATAGCCAATGAGTGAGTAACAAATTTCAAATTGCCCCCCTAGAAAGTCAAATTGCCCCACGTTAGGAACCACTGGTCTACATGAAAAAATTGTTCGCAAAGCATTTTAATGCTGTTACACTATTTCGATTATCATTCATTTACAGGGACACACGAACGATTTTGGTTTCATAACACTGTCTATAAGTTGGACATCCATTTTCAATAATGAGATGCGTTTTCAAGAATTTTTGTATACTATGTGATGTATATAAATTCTGCAGATCTCATACAAGACTACATAAAATAATTCACAAGCATGACTGTGTATGAACGTAAATTATTTAAGGGTGTTTTTTAATTGAATTATCTATTTTCTAACTAAACTGTATTTAGTGTACTAAGAGATGTTTGTAGGATATAAATAAATTCATATACAGGGCTATGCAAAAGACTGGATACATCTATGGATGGTAATTTCTGAAAGAACATTTTTAGTTGAGTTACATTTTTTTCCCTAATTAAATTTTAACTTAATATAAGACATGTTTTAAAATTTATAGATAATGTACAGGACTGTACAAAACTATTCAAGTGCGTTTCCGTCATTAGCAGAAATTGTTAAATGTGAGTTTTTGACTGTGTTGTGCATTTTGTAACAAAATTTAATTTTGGCACGCAGATTTTGGTATTACAGATCTACTAGGATGACCGAGCTAAGCTCGGTCAAAATTAGCCTTGTGTTCAATTCAGTATTTTATTTTCACTGTGTCAGTCTTGCTGTTTAGATACAATTGGCATGATCCTAAGACATAGTGACCCAAAATGACCCAGTAACCAAATTTTTTGGAACATGCTACGTAGCCAATGCTTTTCTCATGCCCAGAAACGGTATAATATAAAATTTTGTGAAAATCGTTTGAGTAAAATTTTAGATACAATTATCTTGATCCACAGTGACCCCAAAATGACCCACTAATCGAATTTTCTCGAACATGTGACTTAGCCTAATGGTCTTCTCATGCTCAAAAGCGATATAATACAAAATTTTGTCAAAATGTTTTGAGCCTTTTTTTTAGGTACAATTAGCTTGACCCACAGTGACCCCAAAATGACCCAGTAATCGAATTATCTCGAACATGTGACTTAGCCTAATCGTCTTCTCATGCCCTGAAACTGTATAATACAAAATTTTGCCAAAAGTATTTGAGTCGTTTTTTAGATACAATTAGCTTGACCCACAGTGACCCAAAAAAGACCCCCAGTAATCGAATATTCTCGAATATTGACTTAGCCCAATGGTCTTCTCATGCTCAGAAACGGTGTAATACAAAATTTTGTCAAAATCGTTTGATTCGTTTTTTACATACAATTTGCTTGACCCACAGTGACCCCAAAAGACCAATTAATCGATTTTTCTTGAACATGTGACTTAGCCAAATGGTCGTCTCATGCCCAGAAACGGAATATTACAAAATTTTGTCAAAATGTTTTGAGCCTTTTTTAGATTGAATAAGCTTGACACCTGATCCATTGTGACCCAAAATGAGCCACTAATCGAATTTTCTTGAACATGCAACCTAGCCCGATGATATTCTCGAGCCCGAAAACGATAAAATACAAAATTTCGTCAAAATCATTAGAGCCGTTTTCTAGATAAACTTAGCTTGACCCACAGTGACCCAAAAATGACCCACTAATCGAATTTTCTCTAACATGTGACTTAGCCTATTGTTCTTCTCGTAATCCAAAAGAGTAGATTACAAAATTTAGTCGAAATCGTTAGAGCCGTTTTTTAGATAAAATTAGCGTGACCCGAAGTGACCCAAAAATGACCCACTAATCGAAATTTCTCGAACTTGTGACCTAGCCCAATAGTTTTCTCGTGCCCCAAAACGGTTGGATATAAAATTTAGTCAAAATCGATCGAGCCGTTTTTTAGATATAATTAGCTTGACCCTGACCCAAAATGACCCACTAATCGAATTTTCTCTAACACATGACCTAGCCCAATGGTCTTCTGTTGCCCGAAAATGATAAAATACAAAATTTAGTCAAAATTGTTAGAGCCGTTTTTAAGATAAAATTTATGCAAACACACACACAATTTTTGCTCCTATTATAAGATAGATCTTATACAGGGATGCACAAAATAATTCAAGTAGCATTCTGGTATGAATGGCAATTGCTAAAATCTTGTTTTTCAGATATGTTATGCATTTTTTAAATTATTTACTTAGATGTCTTCTTTCACTTTTTCAAGTTATGAAGTTCCGTTGCAATATTCTGGAAATGTTGAAAAGTGTCTCACAATCTATGCCTGATGGATGATTTTTCTTTCTTGTTTAAAGTGAAATAGTATTGATGACATATTATATGAATTGTTATTATGACATAATTTTTCAGTTTTATTACTGCCTTACAAAACTTTAAATATTTATTTTTACCTGTATTTTTTTCTTTCTTTCAAAATTTTACTTTTGTACACTTTTTAGTCTATGTCTGTCTGTTATTAATTCTCTTTCTTTTCTTTTCCTTTTCTATATAAAAAAAGTTTTGATTTGGAAATGGACAAATTAAAACCTGCGTAGATATTCCCGGTAGCTCGGCATCCAATTTGATGCTTAAGGCCTTTCTTCGTTATTATTAAAAAAACTGTTGCATACAAGAATATGAAAATCGGTGGTATTATAGAGAAATGTTTGATAAACACGCTGATGCAGACAGTTTTCAAATCGAAGAATTATTTTAAGAGATATTTAATGCTAAAGTTGGACAAAATCGTTCCATTAAAAAAGTTTTTATTGGAGCAAAAACTATACATGAGAATTTAATCATTTTTAGATCATTTTATGCGTCATAATTTCCCGGTGTGTAGATTGCATTTATTTTTTTAATTTGACTCATTTTTTGAGGTTTTATTTCTATTATAAATTCAAATTTTCAGCATTTCGAGAGATATTTTTTACTTATTTTAGAAAATGTTGTTAATTTAAACTGTTGCCAACTGTATAAACAGCGCAAACAATAATGTTTGCTTCAAATTAAAAATTTATTTACACGTGACTATTATAAACAGAAAAAAAAATTTAAATTAGAATTAAATGATTACATTTTAAAAGCAGGAAAATTACGTCATAAAACCATATTTACACTTGAATTTTAAAAAAGAAACAAAATGTTAAAATAAAAAAAATCATTATTATGCGTTAAAACTTGTAAATGGGGGAAATTACGTCATATTTAAAATGACCAAAAAATATGGCAAAACAATTTAAATTAAAAAATATATTTGCACGAGACATTTATTTGATATTTTGAGATAATCTTTTCAACTATTATCGTGAATTCGAAGACAGCGCAAATAATATTTCTTTTTAACAACAAAAGTATTTTCACGTGAATATTAATAAGAGAAATAAAACTTTGGTGTAAATTAAGTCAGATTTAAAACGATACATTTAAAATGAATTATTTAAAAGGACTATCTTATAGCGCTGTTAAAAAATACCAGGAGGCAATGACACTGTTTACTTAATTCATTTTACATTAGCTTATTTTCAAATGTTTAACTAATTTTTCTAATTAAATACGAAAACAGCCATTCTATCTCTTAACATTTGGTCTTAAAAGTCCCCAATCCAAGGAAAACGAATGGAAACCCGTTTACAGAAAGATCGCTATCGTTTTTTTTTTTTTTTTTTTTTTTTTTTTTTTTTTTTTCATTCAATATTTTTAAAGCCGATCAAATTAGTGTGCTTTCTGGATTTTGGTGTGCCTGAGCGGAGGTTGGCGAGCGTAGCTCGTAGGGGGCAGAGCCCCCTAGTCTGTTTAAAAAAACATTAAATACACTGTTGGCTGGCAATGTTAACAATAATTTAGACTACCTTAATGGCAGACATTTCATGATTAAATAAAGCAAAGATTTCTATTAAATTTTTTTTTGCAGAAGCTTTAAAATACAAAATGCACTAAATTTATGAGAGTATATACCTGTCAACAGGGTGAAGATAAGAATTCGGATTTTTTTTTTCCTTTGATTATTTTTAAATTAGATTAATGGGAATAAGAGTTGAGAAAAATAACTCATATTTGAGCTTCATTTGATACATCATAAAAATAAACGGTCAGGGCTGCGTAAAATAAATATATGGATTATTTATTGTATTATTAACATTCCTACCCTGAATGGGTCTAATCGACCCATTTCTATAATTCATTTCATTCGATTCCAACCAGAAATTCTTTCGTAAAGTAAGATACATAAAAGGCACCGAAAACTAATATAAATAAATACATTAAATGGTGTGAAATGTTTTTATTAAGGTTGAGTAAAATTTCAACAGGGTAGGAAGCTTAAAAAAATCGTTGCTAAAACAATAATTAACTTTGTAAAAAACTACACAACGTAGGGTTGGGTATAGCTGTAAATCCTAGAAATGCATGAATGGGTATACCATAAAAGTTCAAAGAGATATGAAGCCTAAATAAATATCAAATATTGTTATTCTGTATTACTCTTTTTTTAATCTTATCCTAATCTGTTTATGATGAACTTAATTCGGTACTCACAATAAAAGTACTGAATATTTAAACTTCATTTAGCATTTCATAAAACTAAATTCAGCGTAGTAATAATCTTTTCTTTTCACAGTGCAGCTAAAACAAAACCCTTGTTCAAAGTTTAAACTTGGCATTGCACTAAATGTGCTTCGAAAGGAGATTCACAAAGTTGCAACGACGCCTTGGTCCGTGCCGCGTTTTTCCAAATAGGTTTTTAATTACCTTTTAAAGACACGGGAGGGGTATTGAGAGATCCACTCAATGCAAACTACTCGCAAATCCCATAGTATTTATGTGATTCATTCTAATTAAATTAGTCTGTTTTTAAAAATTTGATGTTTATTGTTTTTATACTGCTACTGGGCATTGCATTAGACAAATATATCATTAAATGTTGTTATCTGGGCTTTAAAAGCCGATGGTAGTAGATTCGTAAATAGATGGGGGGGGGGGGGCATATTTTTACACTACATTTTCGACGCTATCTCTGAAAATATAATACCTAAAATTAAAAGAAATGTATTTTTGAGTTTAGCGTTACGAAAGCTTTCACGCGATATACGAAGAAAAACTTATTTTTTACACGTAACTTAATTAGCCCCTGTACTTTTTTCCTAAATATATTTGTGATTTTTTAATAATCTGTAAATATGTGGGTCAATAGTCTTTATTACGCCCCCAGTTTGAACTTTCCACGTTCCATAGTTTACGTGTAAAATAGCAGTGACAGACGGACAGACATACACAGGAGTGTTCTTATAATGGTTCCGTTTTTACTTTTTAAGTACGGAACCCTAAAAAGGTGATTGTGTCCTGATTGTATGCCAGTATCCTATTAATTTTCCTATTTTGGAATTGTAATTATGTTTTTCGCTTACAGAACGTTCATACAAACCGAATATCCAAAATTAAGAAGCACATAAATCAAGAACTAAATTTTTGTTTCAAGATATTTACAATAAGTTCATGTGCATATACAGAGTGTCCACTAAAGTCCTGCCCATCCTCATTAACCTGAGAATGGTGTCAGAAATAATCATGAATGTGGTGTCTAAATATAGTATAGTGGCTGTGCACTATGCAATGAAATCGCTTACAGTGCCACTTAGCAGACAACTTTGGACTTAGGTTTCTTAGTTCAAAAACAGTATGAGATACAAGAAAAGAGTCAACAATGTTATAAACAAATAGTAGCCAGTGGTGTAGTTGTAGACAAAAGTTGAATGTTTTTTGATTTAATATGAAGCATTACATGCAAAAGTAACTTTATTAGAAGTGCTGAAATATAATATTTTTATATCCAATCACCAACCTAATCCAATCACCACTAATTACATGTAGAAGTGTGCCACTGTATGGCAGATGTACATTTACTAATAAAGTTAACGCATGTAATCAAGGTACAGTTTATTTTATTTAAAAAATCAAGTTAAGTGTGTTCAATGTGTCCACCATTGGAAAGCATGTGGAATACATAATGCGATTTGCTTGTTAAAATAAACTGTACCTTGATTACACATGTTAGTTTTATTAATAAATGTGTATATGCCCTAAAATGCCACACTTCTGTGTACAATTAGTGGCGTATTTATGCTGGTGATGGGATATAAAAATGTACACTTCAGATATTCTAATAAAGTTATTTTTACATGTAAACCATCTTTCATACTAAATCCTGAACATTCTGTAGCTTTGTAATTGACATTTTTCTTACATCTCATATCGTTTTTGAGATAGGAATGCCAACTTTAAAATTGGCCACTAGGTAGTGCTGTAAGCAGTTTCATTCCATAGCAAATAGCCACTTTACTATATTTAGACACTATATTCATGTGCTATTATAGCTGTCGCTGCTCTCAAGTTAACAGGGGTGGACAAGACTTTAGTGAACCTGAACACCCTGTATATTGGATTTCAGGTATTTCATATGAGAAACAACTATATCAATTTTTATTTCAATTCATTTATATCACCGAAGTTTACATATATATATATATTTTTTTTTTTTTTTTTCCAGGAAAGTCTTCTTAAGCATCGTGCAGATCTTAAACACCAACTTGACTTTAAACGTAGAAAGCAAATAGGAGGTGATGCAGCAAGTTGAAACAGAGATGAACGGATTATTGTGTAGTTATTCGCACTTTTAACACACAATTTTTTAAAATTTAAGATGATTTTAGGGATATGCTTGTTTGTTTTATTGATGTCAATGCCAATTAAAGTTTTAATATTAAACATGACTGACTTAGATGAATGTCTACAGGGTGCGGAGAAAGTATTGATAGTAAAATCAATCTCTACTACAACGCCATAGATACAATTATTTCAATAATTTTTATTGCGTAAGATTAACAACTAAGTATCAATTGATATTCTATCATTCATTTTCGATTCGGTCTTCGTTTGTCTTGATACATTCGCGGAGAAAATGTGGGAAGGCATCCACGGTGCGCCGCAAGTAGTCCGCATCCAGACCGTTTCATTTACGCGTCAGGGCAGCTTTTAAAGAAGTGATATCTTTGTGAGGATTAGCACAGGCTCTTGCTTGCAACACTCCCATGCTGAGTAATCAAGTGGATTAAAATCCGGAGTATTCGGAGACCAGTCTTGAGATGAAATGAAATCACGAAGATTTGCTTGGCACCACCGTTGCGTTTGGCAAGACTTATGGGCTGGTACTGAATCTTGTTGGAACACATATGGATTATTTCCAAAATCAGAATTTAGCCATGGAAGGACCTCCTTTAGAATATCGTTGAGATAATTGATCTGATTAATCTTGACACCAACATCATCAAAGATTAAAGTGGATTTCCCATTGCTTATGTTGCAGCCAAAAACCATCACGCTGACTGGATGAGCTTTTCTGTCTACTATGCCACCACTTGAATTAGCAGTTTTACTGTTTTTGGCTAATATGCAGTCATTCTGATGGTTAACAGCTTATTCAATAGTGAACAGTTTTTAGGCACAGAAGACGAAATGCAAACAATAACCCAAAAATACTTACTTATAATGCAATATTTAGATTATAAAGAGCAAATATATACAAAAAATAATTCTACAACATTTAAAAGACACACACAAACATTAAGAAAAAATTATCAATACTTTTTCCGCACCCTGTATACTTAGATTGTTTTCAGCATTCATATAAAGAGTATTCCCATTTTTTTTTAATTATTTTTTAAAGTTTGAACTCTTGTGTTGCTTTGTAATTAATATAGTTTTATATTTGTGTCAAAAGCAGAATACTTTACTAAAACTTTTTTTTTTTTACTTTGAAATGTCCAATGTATTTCAAATAATGTTTATAAAATCAAACCTTGTGGTGATGTCACATAAGAGAACCATATCCCTTTAAGACCGGGAGCTTTTTGGTAGAAATGAAAAGTTTTGATGTTTTCCCCTAATAATTAGGACCATATTTGATTGAAAGAAATATTTACAAAAAATATCCGATATCAGGCAATGCCAAGGGAAGATCCATGCAATTTTGTGGGTGCACTCGACTTTAAATTGCGCAAAAAGAGGAAGATGGTTTTTCTTTTTCTTCAGGATCTCCTACTCAATTGTGCAGGTCAGGTCTTAAAGGGTTATGGGAGTGACATATGTGTGAGTTATTTTATAAGCTGAGTAAAATAATTTGTTTGGATTTGCATGAGGAACATGATGCTATAATTGAGGGATAATATACTGAGATTTGGTTGTACTATATGAATATTAAGAACTAAAATACAAATTACAAAAAGCATAAATTTTAACGATTTACTCTGATAAAACTTTATGATAACAACTGTTCAAACTTGTGATCAGCTTCAGTACATTATCTGCAGTGTTGTAGAGTAGAGCAACAAAAATTAGCTAAAATATAGATCCATGAAAGCGAATTTACAGGTAGTCTTAATTGAGCCTCTCGTCATCCAGTGCCCATTGCTTTATGATCTATAAAGTGATCCTTATCCATAACTTCATACATAAACATTTTAAGGGAACACTGGACTTTAATTTTCAAAATAGATATATGAAATTTTGTAGGAACATGCATTTCACTATGAGTATATAGAAAACCTTAAAAGAAATTTCCGATCTTATTATAATTTTATGATTTTTTGAAAATTTTTAAATTTTAAAACGAAATTAAATGCTCCATGCGTCTTAATTTCTGAGATATTTCCTTGATTTTGCATTTTAATCACTATAAACTTTATTACAAACAAATCTGCGTATCGATTTGTTAATTCCTTGAATCGTTAATTTTTTAGAGGTTTTTTTCTGAATTTCATATCGATTTTCATAAAACTTTTGCCCTTTAATAAGTTAAAAATAAAATTTAATTTCAACTTTGTAAAATTAGGATATAAATTTTTATTTATTTTTATATTACTTTTCGCTTGAATGTATAGAATTCTGTAAAGTGCTCAGAAGGTCAAGTGGACTTGCTCCAGATTTTTTTTAAAGTGTTGGGCGAAAAAAAATACAACTTTTCTCTATATATTATGTATTCGTAAATTAAATTAATTCATATTTAATATATTTTTCAAGATAGAGCAAAACTAGCATGTCAAATCAAATGAAAGGAGAAAAAATATAGCTTTTTTGGTTTGTTTGTGAGGATGCTTTCATTTTCGAAACCGGCTCTAAAAGTGAAAGTGCCCTAATTAAAAATACCTGTAAACAAAATCAAAACAGTGCAAAACGGCCTTTGTACAGATCTACCTCAACTATCCAATACAAAAAAAAAATCATTTAAAATGTTAAAATTAAAATGAGATATCTTAAAAAAAATTCTCCCATTGTATTAACATTAGCAAATGTGTGTTTTCGCCTGACTGAAGTAGCCTCTTAAGCAAAGTTTTATATATAAAAAAAAAAATATTTGTATATAAATCAAACTACATTTCTGATATGGTGTTTAAAAAAATCAAATCAAGGAAAGAAAATTTTTTATTAGACAAAGTTTTTATTAAATTCAGCAGAAATATTTTTATTATTTATTTCTAATTAAAATCATAATTTATTTTTCCCTCATTTTGAAAAGTTAATCATTATTTAAAATTGATAAAGGTAATCATGTTTCAAAACCATATAACTTTAATGTAAAGATAATTAAATGGAAAAACATCATTTAATATTATTCAAGTATTATTTATAAACATAAACAATATCTTTGACTGGTAAACTTTACTTAGAACCCAATTTTAAAGATGACTTAAATGTTGATGGAGAATATTAGATTCTAAATTTCATAAGCTGTTTAAAAATTCAGATCCATGTAAATAATAAACATTTTTAGATGTGTGGGCTCGTTAGATAAACTTTTTTATTGCTGTTAAAGAACATGAACGTCAGCAATTGGCAAGTAAGTAACTTCTTTTAAATCAGTCGACTCCCTTTTTCAATTTTCAGATTTTCTTTCTAAAATTCTTCGACTTATACATGGGTATGCTATATTTTTATTATTTTTTATCTTTTAAATGAAAATTAAAATATCTTTTTTTTTTCAGCCAATATACTATTTGTATTGTGAACAAAAATACACTGCTCAAAACAATTAGGGGGGCACATGGTTTTAACAAAATTACGCAAATATTTACACTGATAAATAACGTGAAATAAAACATCTATAATTTAAAGTGTAGTAGAAAACAGATAAAGAAAACTTCACATGTAAATTAAAGTTTATGACGTCAAAAACTAGAAAATGGAGATAAGTGCAGAAATCGGTATTTTTCAGAAACGTCTGTTTCACTGTCTCAGTTGTAAAATTCAATTCCTCAGCTTGTGTTTTGAGAAAAGGTGACTTGAAAATGTCACAGCAATGTGATTTACCGAAATCCATGGCTTGGCGTGTTATCGGGACAGTTGAATCTAGGGGAAACACAACGAAGTGTAGCGGACGCTGTTGGAGTCGCAAGAAGTGACAATGCAAGGCTGTGGAATCGATTCCAAGACACATGGAATGGTAGACATCGACAAGGACAAGGTCGGCCATGTGCGACCACAGAAACTGATGACCGATATATCCTGTTAACAGCTCATCGATACTGAGTGGGCAATGCTACTCTGCTGCAATCACAGTTGTTCTTGGCCACAGGACGAAGGGTGTCCAGCCAAACAGTCCGAAATAGACTTCACCAGGGTGGTCCCTATGCACGTAAGGCAATGGTCTGTATTCTGTTGACCACAAGCAACTGTGCGGCCCAAAGAATGTGGGCAACTGAACATAGAGTTTGGAGGCAACGTTGTTATATTAGAGTCAAATTCTGTTTACAGACGAGTCCCAATTCAGCCTGGATGTGACATCCTATGTGTTTTGGCATGGAGAGAAAGGGGCACTCAAAATAATCCCACATTCGCTCGTAAAAGATCACATTACAGACAAGGTTGGTTGATGCTACGGGCTGGAATCAGCATAGGTGGACGTACGGGCCTGCATATCATTCGGAATGGCACTTTGACGGTCCGAAGTTATACAGACGAGATACTGAGAACTCATGTCGTATTTTATGTTACAGCAATTAGGGATTTCTTTTTTTGCATGCATGATAATGGCAGACCTCATACAGTTCGTCTTGTGGAAAACATGCTTGAAGCTAAACAATACAGCGTATGTATTGACCAGCATGCTCTCCTGACCTAAATCCGATCGAGAATGTTTAGGACATTCTCAGACGACGCATTTCTGCGAGACCAAGGCCTACTTTTACTGTCCGGGACTTGGGGATTGCAATCCTTGAGCAGTGGAACAGTATTCCCCAAAGTCTTATCGATAACCTCATTGCAGCTATGTAAAACAAGGTGTGCAGCAGTCTTAGCTTTTCGGGGAAACCACACGCCATATGAAAAATGTTGCATCATTTCTAAACAATACTTTTTTTTTTATCATTTACATGAAACCAAATTGTTGCCCCAAACCATCTTTTCATGTTCTTTCCATCTTTTCAAAGAATAAAAGCTGCCTTGCAAATTTTTTTGTGTCTATTTTTCTGTATTGCTCATTGATACATGTGTACTATCCATTTTATGCCCATACATGGCTGTCTTCCACTGTTCTCTTCACTTTTTTGCTTGCTCCCCTAACTTTTTTGGGCAGTGTATATACTATGCATTATAAAGTTGTTTAAAAAGTTTTATAAATTTTTGCTTATTTTAAGTAAAATATGAATGTATAGAAATCTATCTTAAAAATTGTATTTATTTTCTTTTTGTTTATCCAATAAAGATGTATATATACATAAAAAAAAATACTTAGTCTGCTTATTCGTAATTTATAGCATTTGTCAAATTTAGTTAACAAAATAATGAGTCTCTATTTACTAGGAATGTTTACAAATATTTGTCTAGGCTTAGAAATAATATCATTTTGTGCATATTAAATGCATGAAATGGCATTTTGCATATGTATGCAGTTGCAGAAATTGTTGGTCTTAACAACAGAATAAGGACGAGCATTCTGTAAATAAACTTCAAAAAATAATAATAGCATTTAAGAGATAAGAACTATAGCTGCAAATAACCACACAAATTATATATGTAATGACCGTGTCCCGGTCTACTGCTCGCATGCCGTCTATCCTGGAGTTTACTTTGCCCTAGAACTGTCCGAGAATTGTGTACTAGTGTTGGTGGCCGATGGACTAAACAATAAGTAGACTGTAGAGTTCTTGGGACATGTTTTATTATTCGCTATTCGTTACATACTCTGTTTTAATCCAGTTCCAGCTGGTTGCCCTAACTAATGCCAGATATCCTAGGGAGACGCTCATTTGAGCGCCATATGTTCCTTCAACAGGTCATGATTGGAAGAGAGAGAGTCCCCCCCAAAACCTGCTCTTCCGCATATATAAATGGTAGCTCACATTACTGTCAGAGGACAGACTTCTCCATAAAAGGAGGAATCTTTAGTTTTATTGGCTAAGACTGTTTTTAATGATGTGTTTTCTAATATTATACAGGTCTTGCATCACCCACAGCTAATTCTAATTTTAATGTTAAACATTATTTATGAGGTAATCATAGTATGAACTGTCAAATCAGACAAAAATTAATTATGATTTAACTCTTATAATGTAATCATCAATATTTCATTTTGACACTAATTTAACTTTGTACTTTAAACATATTTACTTTGACTTATTGATCTGAAATTACTAGCTGTCATTCTGGAGAAACTTGATTAAACTTTATGATTTAACTGAGCATGGAACAATCAGTTTGTTTATGCTATAAACTATGATGATGCTTACAAGATAATTTAATATGTTTTATGATAAATGTCTTCTGTCATCAAAGGGTAATTTCTTTTCCAAATCTGTTTCATAAATATCAATTAGTGTCAAAGATTTTTATGATGAAGAAAATCTTTTTAATTATTTGATTTAAGAGTCTATGAAAAATAAGTTTTTGAGTTCCCTGACATAAAAATTTAATTTAAATTTTGAATTTTAAAAAGGTTTTTATTTATTTTTTTTTATCCTTTCATATATAGTAGATTATATTTTGCAAGTATTTGGCAGACCCAGAATTCCACACCATAATTAAACGTTAACAAACATAAAACAGCAAAGGACCAAAGAAAAACGTTCTAATCAAACTATAACAATAAACAAAAAACCAAAAGGCTGAGGCCTCATAGGCAGGAGATATATTGTAAAATAACAGCCATATTTCAGAATGAAAATTATATATGATAAATTAGCACAATAGTGGCAGTGGGTTTTGGCCACATTGTCTTAATGCTTAAGTCAAATGCACAAAACATTCAAAAAGAATTCTCGATCTGCCAAATACTTACAAAATACACAATGACCTGTACAAAATCTTTATTGGACTAGACAGACTTCGTATAACAGCCAAAAATCCACAGAGCCCACTCGGCTCCTTATATGCGTGACAGTTTCTATAAAACATGTCATGCCGATATTTCTGAAGTAATGTTAAAGCACGCTTATTTTTTATGCAATTCATGGAATATGGGATATTAATGATCATTTAGAGTAGGGGTGCACAATCTTTTTAAGAGAAGGGCCACTTACAAAAATGTCTCGGTTGTCGATGGCCACATCAGTAATACAAAGAGAAAATTTTTTATCAGGTAGAAAAATCACAATTAATGGTATTCTTTATGTAAGAAATTTAAACAAATATCTAATAAACATTGAAAGTTCGCAAGTAGTAAAAGATCATATTTCAAATTGATGTAATTTGTGAATTTTTTTTCCTGTGATAAATTGACGAAACTCGCGATTTCTTTTCCACGCACGATCGACGAAATTTGCAATTTTTTCCTATGACCAATGGATTTCTATTTAGCGATATTTTTTTTTAACTGACAGACAAAATTTGTAATTTACTTTTGACGAAATTCACAATTTTTTTTTCACGAGCAATTGACAAATTTCACGATATTTTTTTGCAACCAATTGACCAAATTTTGAAGTTTTTTTCTTCATTTTTCGAAATTCGTGATTTTTTTCCGCGACAAATTGACGAAATTCGCGATTTTTTCGCGCCCGATCAACGAAATTCGCGAATCTTAATTGACACTGAAGAAATTCACAATTTTTTTCTTGCGATAAACTGACGAAACTCACGATTTTTCCGCAGCCGATAAACGAAATATGAGATTTTTTCAGCGCCTGATCGAGAAAATTCTCAATTTTTCCGCACCTGATCAACGAAATTCGCAATTTTTCCGCGCCTGATCGACAAAATTCGAGATTTTTCTTTGCCCGATTAGCTAAATTCACGATTTTTCCGAGCCCGATCGACAAAACTTGCGATTTTTCCGAGACGAGCGACTGACGAAATTCGCAACTTGGGAATTTTCTATGTTGATATCTATGCTATCGGCCTCCGAAATTCGCGAAATGACGAAATTTGCAATTTTTTTCCGAGTCAAATTGACGAAATTCACTGTTTTTTCTGCGATCTGCCACCCACCCAACCACCCCAAAAAATGTCACCGAATGGAAGGAAATGCTGGTTCAGCGTCTCTTGGTATTTTTTGGAAATTTTGGCTTCCTTTTAGGAAATACAGAAAAGTCAAGTTGTTGAAGCCGGAAACCACCCTCCCCAAACCATAACAGGCTTGCTGCCAGTTGAAAAACTCCTTAGTTCCTTTCGTAGATCAGGCCAATACATGTCCCACCTATCAGGGCCATCTACGTTCCAATTTTTCTCATCATTGAATAAAACAGTAAGCCACTTGTCGCACGGAAGGACATGTGTCTTTTAGCCCAGTTCACTCTTGCCTTTACTGTAAGTGATGCATTTTGAGGCATGGTTTGCAAGTCATTTTCTTTAGAATGATGTAGTCACATTTTTTAATAAGCCTATGTACAATATCTTTGGGCACCTGCACCGCGAGATTATTTTTAATTTCCCGTATGGGCATATTTTTCTAAACAGGAATCTACATATCCTCCGATCCGTCTCAACAAACGTCATATGTGGTCATCCACATCTTAGTTTCCTGTTGAAATTAACATTTCTAGAGAGTACTTGATATAGTTACATCGCTTTGATCAATTTAAAATTTTTGCAACTTGCGAAACATTTTTATTTTGTGATTTCAAGTTAAAAACTTTTAAAATCTCACCTTTTGTTAATTTTTCACCCTTCGGCATTTTTAAAACGAGTGGAAGTGATTTTTTCACTTTTATATTTTTATAAAATTGGAAAACGACGTCATACAACCTCATGACACCCGTCCAATCCCATGTTTCTAAAAAAAATTGTGTAAAGTGCTTAAACTTTTGAGACAGTGTTTCTTCCAGAAAAAAGTAAATAAAATAAAAATTATTATAATTTTTATTTTAACCAGCAAAAACTGCTTATTTTATTTGATTTTGATTAAACGTCGAGTATTTATTGTAAATTGGCATCATATATTTTCTTCAATTATTTTTAACTATATTTGAAAAGTGCATAAACTTTTGAGACGGACTATAAATAAATTCATATACAGGGTTACGAGGCGGAGCGCATAGGAATTATTATGGGGCCCGTGGTGTTTTTGTACGGCCCTGGTAATGACCCGTACAACCACAATCCTCCTCCCGACGTTTTACATACCCGGTGAGCAAAAAGTTCGTATAAATTTTAAAAATTCATAAAATCCGAAAAAATAACCGAAATGAAAAATGGTTTGCAGGGTTAGCATCTATAGGGCACGAGTATTTTTTTAAGACGGGGAAAAAATAACTAAAAAAACATCCAATAAGTGGTGCTCACGCACCCAAGTCAAAGAAAAGATACGCAAGTAACGAACAGAATGACTCCAAATCGTTTATTACAGCTCTATGTGTTCCACATGACCACCACCACAGAGGATAACACATTGCAGTCAAGTCACAAATCCAGCAACGGCAGAATGTAGCAGGTTTGGAACACATGACACCTCTCGGCGGGTCGCATCTTTCAGTTGCGACAGATTAGACGGACCGGATCGATACACCCGGGATTTTAAATACCCCCATAATCAGAAATCTACCGGTGACAAATCTGGAGAACGAGGAGGCCATGGGAACCTTAAACACTTGCTAATGATTTTGTCTTCCCCGAACGTCTGTAGAAGGAATTCCTTGATAGGAGTAGCAATGTGACTGGGGGCTCCATCTTGCATAAACGTGACGGTAGAAAGCGCATCTCTTTCACGCAAACATGGCATGACCTTCTCACGCAGAAGCATTCAATAACGCTGCGCATTCACCGTAGTCGTTTTCCACCCTTTCCCTGAGCACTGCCTTTCAAAGGAGAAAGGTCCTATGATGAACGAACTTGTGATTCCACACCACACAGTCACTCTTGGGGAATGCAATGGTTTCTGGGTGTATTTATGTGGATTAGACGTCTCCCAGATACGACAGTTATGGGTATTAACGTCGCCATGAAGCGAAAAATGAACTTCATCTGTCCAGAAGATGTTAAAAACCCAGGCGGGATTCTGTTCGATTTCAGAGAGCGCCCACTTCGCAAATGCTTCCCTCTGTATGGTATCCGCTGGTAAAATTTCATGGTAGGACTGTAATCTGTATGGGTACAGATCAAGTATTCCATGAAGAATATTGCATACCGACGATTGTCGTAAGCCCAAGCGTCTGGAAGTTTCACGAGCACTACTGGTTCCCGCAGCTGAATCAAACGCTGACGCTTCCATTTCGGCTGCAACTCGCGACGAACGTGCCTTCATTAAACATGGTCGCCCGGATTTTACACGATCCACCAGCGTTCCGGTTTCCCCAAACCGCCGAACAAGCTTTATGAGGCCTGTGGCTGTTAAAGGCCCTTTTCCAGTCCTCACACTCTTCTGAACTTGGAATTTACGCAAAGAAATGGTTGCCGATTCCTGGTTCACGTAAAATAACTTCATTACCAAAGCTTTATTCTTCGCATTCAGCATCCTTGATCATGTACACGGCTCACAACGGTGAACTAGTTCTGGAATAGGAGTGCAAGTTCTTATAACCGTCTCATTTGCATATTTCCACCAAAATCGCACGAACCAGCGCCATCTATTGGCTGTTTTTTGAGTTATTTTTTATTTATGTCTTAAAAAAATCCCGTGACATATAGATGCTAATCCTGCAAACAGTTTTTCATTTCGGTTATTTTTTCGGTTTTTATGAATTTTTAAAGTTTATACGGACTTTTTGCTCACCCGGTAGGTCCCACAGAACCTAAATTTATCATACCTCATATGAACTGACTATACTATAGGATATCAAAAGGATAAGAAAAATGGATTATGAAATTGTATTCCCCTTAGACTTGGGGATTTTGTTGTCGGGTGCACATGCCTACAGATATTCAGAAGTTGTCTTTGTCTGGAGTCATCCATAGACTTCTAATATAACTGAACGCAGAAATGGTAACCTTTTCTTGAAGCAGATATCATGCTTCCCACCCACGTGATGGTGGGAGGATTGCGCGCCAAACCGGTTTTTCCCTCCAAAAACTGTCATTGGAATTGCGGCTCCCATCAAGAGCGGTATGTCATCTGCGTGCATCCGGAGCTTGACAGCAGAAACAGAAATTTGCCAACAAAGGGAAGACCGCCAAAAAACGACACCCTTTTGGCGATAAAATCTCAGATATTTATGCTTCAAGGGGATAGAACAAAGAGATTCGTTCTCTACTCATAACAACAGGGATATCCAGAGAAAACGGTCAAATAGAGCAAATGCACAGAAGTCTTACCCGATTTTAACAAAATTTAGTGTAGAAGACCCCACTAAATGGCACAAATTTGTCGCGCCCGTACAACGTATTATGAATAGTACCATATCGAGAAGTAGAAAATTTACACCCTTCGAACTACTGACAGGAACGAAACTGCGGCAGAAAACCGACCTACAAATCAAAACAAAATACAATTTTTTTAAAATATGTATTCCGTCCATTAATTCTTCATTATATTTCTCGGACAAAGATATTTTCATATATATAGAGAGAGAGATAGAGAACTTCGTTTGATTTCATTCAGAATTTTACAGAAGTTAAATGAACAAGTTTTTGAAAATTGTGAATGTTCATTTATTTTTCAAGTATTTTTTTTTAATTCTTAACCCCTTGGGGACGAGCGACACGTATACGTGCCGCATGAAGCGCTCAGAATCCTTGTTTTTTCTCACCAGTAACATTTTACTGTAAAATTTGCCTTATTTAATCAGCGCATTTTCTCGATTCAAGAAGACACAAATTTCTGTTTTTAAAAAACGGTGACATAGATTAAAAATTTCGTAAAAGGCTCTCGTCCCGAAGGGGTTAATATGGAAATATATAATTCATAAGCAGTGTATAATCAATAATAGCCATGTGTCTTACACAATTCTATCCGAAAAAATTGTTTTGTTGTCGTTATTTATATGGAAGAAATTTGAAATATAAAAATTGAAAATGCAATTTCTTCTATGCAACTTTATTTTTTTCCTTGTGTGTCCTAGAATGTATCCTATAAAATGTGTATTGCATATTGCATTCGACTCATAAACACTTTCTAAACGCGCATAATAAATTTTATTTATTTTTTCCTCCGAGTTGCTTTTTAGATATCCTTAAAAAAACATTGTACTCTTAAATGTTTTAATATTACGAGAATGTATATCATACCAGGGGGCTCTGCCCCGCGCGAGCTGCATTTGCCAACGCACGTTAGAGGTTTGCACGGGCTCGGGCTTGGCCCGTGGCCCGTACCCGGCAAAATGAAGGCGAATTTTAAACTGGCCGGGCCGAGAAACAAAATAAACGGGCTGGGTTAGGCCGGTAAAAAATTCAACGGGCCTGCAAAAAAATTAAGCGGCCCGATATAAAAAATTAAACGAAGCCCATAAACATGAGCTATTTTCAATGAATGACTTTCACTAGAAGAAGTATAAATGCGCGTCACGAGCTAATGCGAGTTTGACAAAATCAATACAGAAATGTAACATGCCCATCGTAGAGATCGGCATCGAACAGTTATATGGTGTCTGATCCCGGGTTTAATTTTTTCAGCAGACTTGTGCCGGGCCGAGATCAGGCTTGCATTTTTTTTCTACATACTCGTGCCGGGGTGGAACTGATCTTAATCGTTCTTAGGATGCGTAGGGCAGGCATTATCTTTTGTAAAAGTATTAAGAGCAATAATGAACTTCTATTAACAGTATCTTTAGAAATATACCTTATGGTGGTTCTAAAATTCACTGCTCAACAATGCGAAACTTTCTGACACATTTTTTAACTGTAAAGGCATAAAATTGAAAGGCCTGATTACTGAAGCATAGGCGTAACCAGCCTTTTGAACGGGGGGGTGCCCAGACTTTTTAATCTGAACATGTTGGATACAAAAATATCTTATATAGTAAAACCTGCTAAAACGGAACACAATGAAACCTGTCAAATTTCCATTTTAGACACGTTTTCATCTTAGAAGGTCATAATTGTGTGGTATTTCTTTTAAAAGGGTTCAAACGCAATTTTTGTTTGCGTGAGGTGGGGGGGGGGGGATGAGAAGAGGTACAAAACATCAAAACTGAATCTAATAGTAAAAAAAAAAAAAAAAAAAAAAAAAAATGATATGCTCCTTGCAGCAGTGACTAAGTGTGGTCACAAGTGTAAAACCTTTTGGCACCATAACTTCTTATAAAGATTAAAAAAGGCCTTTAATCATGCTGGAAACTTCTATAGACACAGGGGAACATTGTGTGAGATCTAAAATTATCTCAGTCAAAGTCTTGTACATGAAATGTTGCCGGATGGTAAATCTCAGATAATACATGCGGTACACCGGTACATACGTACGAAAGTTTTACAGAATGTGACTCCGTGACTTCTTAGGGATCACCGGAAGGACCCAAGAAATTCTGAAGGAAAGTCTATATAAATAATTATTATAATATTATAAATAATTATAATATTCATTAATTGTGTTTACCTCAGAATGTGTCGAATATGTTAGGTAAAGCAAGTCATAATAATATACACTAAATTTTATCAAGATGATAAAAATTATACTACTATGATGCGACTGTAATAATAAAGATAGGTACTTGTCTGTCTGTGTGTGTGTGTGTGCGTACGCGCGCGCACTGAACTCTGAAAAGACTATGTAGCCCGCACAGTCGCAAGATTTGACAGGAAAGTCTATGCCTGACTATGCCTGAAGTCAAGCATATCGAAGACAATTTCTGGAATTTTTCAATTAATTTTTTGTGAGAAGTTCTTCGCATTTTGCGGCAATTTTTTCAAATTAGTAAAAATGAATCCGATTTCAATATTTTACCCAGTAAACTTTGTTTTCTTTTCAATAAAGTTTTTTTTGAGATTCTTACAGCGATTTTTCAATTTTTAACAATTTTTTAATTTTATTTTTAGAAGATTTTATTGGTATTTCGAGGTGATTTTTTTTTTTTTTTTTTTTTTTTTTTTTTTTACATTCCTAAAAAGAATCTGTTTTAAATCTTTTATCCAATTATTTAATTTCGTTCTCTGCGGTTTTTTAATCTTTTCGGAAATTTTAATGTGATTTTTAGCGTGGTTTTTCGTGCTTTGGGGAAATTTTTTTACTTTTTTTGAAATAGAAAAAAAAACCCGGTAATTTTTGCAATTGCCGTGATTAAATTCAAATTGGACGAATGTCAAATCAGTTCTTATAAGAAAGCTGAAAATTTAATTTGGCTCGAAATAAAAAATCGCAATAATTCAAGATTCGCTTGTTTCGAGACAGAAGTGATCGTAGCTTTCTCGGGAGTACGTTGCTGAAGGCAGTTCGCCACCCCCCCACCCCCCATCCTAGATATGTTTAATTCTATGTTCGTTTAAAAAAAAACCAAGCGGCGAAACTCCTCTAGTAATGAAGTTTTCTTTGAGGGGCCGGGTTTGAAATAACGTGCGGAATCGCGCGATTTGTGCACAGAAAAGGAAAGTCCCACATAATAAAAAATGCTGTGCAGTATTTCTCCCCTCAAAATTCTTTCATAGACCTGTGATTCTTCAGTGAGTATTTACAAATTTTTTTGAAGTTCGCTATTTTTATTTCTTTTATGGAATTTCTCAAAATAAATTTTTGAATCGGTCCCGGAAAAAATTTGAGAATTTCTTCAAACGATCGTGGAAAAATATCGTGAATTTCGATAAAAGAGTGTAGAAAGAAATCGCGAATTTCGTCAAAAGATTGCACAAAAAATACGAATTTCGATAAACGATTGACGAAAAAATGTTGCAAATTTCGGCAAAAGATCGCGGAAAAGAGTAGAGAATTTTGTTAATAGGTGCGGAAAGATATCAAGAATTTTCCCGATCGGTCGCGCAATACTATCGCGAATTTCCGCAAATGACCTCTGTAAGAAAATCAGTTTTGTCAATCGGTCGCAAAAGAAAATATATTTCGTCAAAGGATCGCGGTGAAAACGAGAATTTCGTTAACGGATTGCAGAAAGAAAATGCGAATTTCGTCAAAAGATTGCGGAAAGAAAAAGCGAATTTCGTCAAAAGATCGTGGAAAGCAAACGTAAATTTCATCGAAGGATCGTGCTAAAGAAATGCCAATTTCGTCAAAATATCGCGGTAAAAAACACGAATTTTGTCAAGGGTTAGTGGTGAAAAGTGCGGATTTTGGCAAAAAAGCGCGTAGAAAGACGTGAATTTCGTCAAACGATTTTGGGAAAAAATTGTAAATATCATGAAATGATCGCAGAATAAAATCGCGAATTTCGTCAAAATTTACTTCACTGGGCTAAAAGATTGAAACCGGGTTCCTTTTTCTAGTTTCAAAAGAACGCCTCAAAACGAGAAGTAACTCTAAAAATCGTATGAAATTTTTCAGAGGAAAAAAATTACTATATTGACCTGAAAGACTGCAATCATATTCATTTACGAATGTCAAAAAATGGCCGCGAAAGACGAAATTTAACCAACCAACCAGCCTCCAGATTAATCTGAATTTTCTGTGCTATTATTTCTCATTTTCAAAGGAGTCAGGGTCTGTGCACTCAACCCCTTTCCCCCGGCAAATCGCATTTTAGAGTTATCGTTTCAAATCTGCATTTCCTTTCAAATTTCTTTGCTTCTTTCTAGACTTTAGACTACGAAAGCAAAGAGGCAAGTAGTTTCTATCCTCGTCAAGAACTTGAGATAATTTCTCATGAAATTGCAGAAACATGCAATAGAAAGACCGGCGTAAAAAATACCTTCCACAAACAAAAGACGTCAAAGTGGGATTATAAAACCACCTTTTTGACTTACTATGACTAATACAGAATCTTGTAAATATTCTATTTTTAAAAAAGATAAACAACATAATTTTCTTAAAGAACGGGGATCTCTTCTTTTATCAAATTTCAAAACTTAGGCTGTTAATTTTCTGAACTAAACTAATTGAACTCTGCTTTCACTTCTGTTTTCTTTTATAGATTTTGATTTTTTTAAATAATTGTGTTTGAGTCTGCGCAAGCGGGGGGGGGGGGGTGCCCGGGCACCCAGGGCACCCCCCCTGGTTACGCCTATGTGAAGGGATTTGGAATCGAATAGCGTTTGCTATCGCGTCCGGAAATTTGATTCAAAACGCTACCTTTGGCAATACTTTCTCAAAGATATATTGCATTTATATATATAAAATAAATAAATAAATAATAATTAAAAAAAAAAACGCCATTTACATAGCTTCTGAATAACAAAACATGCCAATCTTACGCTTTTCTGAAAAGAAATGAATTCAGAAATGTGTCAGAATGTAGCTCCTTTGGATTTGAGAAAAGCCTTAAAAAATGACAGAGAAATATTTTCACAAATCTACTTTTCATTATACAGCTTCAAAAGTTATGATGTTTTAAACCCTTTTTTCTAAACTACACTGGTCAAAACAATTAAAGGATATTGCAGTTTTAGGTGGATTTTGTATCTGGTAAACTGTTTAGCTGATTGATACATGGTCGACAGACATAGTAGGTTATATGAGAATAAATTACACATGTTTGGCAGAAAAAAATGCATTTTATTGCGCATTTGTGTACTAAAGGAAAAAAACACAATTTGTGCATATGAGAAAAAAAGAATAAGAAAAGGTGTTTTCTTCAAAGAAAATCATTTTCAGTAGGGGGTATGGTTTCCACGGGCGGCCAGCAACGTTGAACACCTTTGAGGCATGGACTCAATGAGGCTATTAATGACGAGTTGGGGTATTCTGCCCCACTCTTCCAGAAGAGCTCTTTCCAGTTCTTGGAGAGTTTGTAAGGGTTGTTGGCGGCCTGAAACTCGTCTTCCTAGAGCGTCCCAAACGTGCTCGATTGGATTCATGTCTGGAGAACACGCTGGCCATTCCATTCGAACGATTCCTTCCTCGAAAAGGAAATCCTCCACCAGGTTTGCACGATGTGGCCTGCAGTTATCGTCCATTAAAATGAAGTTATCTCCGATTGCTGCAGCGTAAGGGACTACAATAGGTCTGAGGATCTCATCCCTATATCGGCGACCAGTCAGAGCTCCATCTCGAATGATGTAGAGGTCAGTGCGCCCGTCAATGGAGATGCCACCATACACCAACACTCCTCCACCGCCAAATCTGACACTTTCGTGCACGAACGCAGGATTATTCCTACTGCCACGGTCCCTCCAGATGAAAATACGCCTATTATCCGGATGCACAGAAAAACGGGACTCGTCAGAAAACAGAATATTGCTCCATTCATTTCTCCTCCAGTTGACATGCTCGGTTGCCCACTCCCTGCGGTCGCGACGATGCCTTGATGTTAATCTAACACATACCATCGGTCGGCGAGCATACAGACCTACAGCATGGAGCCGGTTTCGGACAGTCTGAGTTGAAATCGTGGTGCCTGTAGCCGAGCGAAGGTGTTGTTGGAGAACAGTAGCGTTCATGGTTCGGTGTCTCCGAGCTGTTAACGCTTAATACCGATCTTCATTGGGCGTTGTTGCCCGTCTACGACCTTGCCCTGGTCTTCGGCCTGCACATCCACTCTCCAAAAAACGGTTCCAGATCCTGGAAATGACGCTTTGTGACACTCCAATGGCTTGCGCTACTTCGGCTTGAGTTTGGCCCCCTTCTAACCTACCAACAATTCTCAAAGCTTCTGAATCTGTCAAATAACTTCGCTGAGACATCGTACTCATCGAAACAAAGCAATCACTGAATGCCGATCATCCTTGTCTTCATTCTCTTTTATCCAGTTGAAAGTCAAATTTCATTCGCTGCCGCTGAAGCGACGTTTTTGACGTCGAACTCAAAATTTGCATACTCCACAGTTTGAAAACCAGAAAAATTTGCATTTGTGATTCCCTTCTTCTATTTTCGGCAAAAAAAAATTTCGTTTATATCTTTATTTTATATAAAACTTCAAATATCCTTTAATTGTTTTGAGCAGTGTACATTAGTTTCTTAATGAATCCTTGTTTGAATTTTGAAACGTCTAAGACTATAAGTAATAAAAAATGTTACTAATGTGTGTTTTCTGTTTTGCGAACACATAGTAATCTAAAACATACTGTAAAATGTTCCCATAAATATGTATGTAGTATTCATTAAAAGAATATTAATTATATGTCGAGGAAAAACGGAATTTTTTGTAGTAATTGAGTTGGGCCGGACCGAGAACTGTGAAAATGTAAACGGGCCGGGCCGGTTTTCGGGCCGAACTTTTAATTTTTTCACCGGGCCGGGCCAAGATAGCTTTCGTTCGGGCTGGGCCTGGAAATTGCGGCCCGTGCAGACCTCTAACCCACGTTCAGACTCCGCCCTCTAAAAGCATTGCTAATATGCCCTGCTTTACAAGGATTACCCAGTTACGGAAGATTGAGTGGGATAGTTACAAACAGCGGTGATTTTCTATAGTCGGCTTGCCATGCTTTTTCCGTTTGTCTGGGTCACATTGCGATTCCCATGTCGCTGTCGTGACATCTGATGGCTGTTTTTGGGATTGATAAGTAAGATCAGTTACACATTTGAAAATCAGCGTGTGTAAAATGGTTAAGTAAAAAATGTCGTTATCTCTCGGGTTTTTTTAATGATGCCAAGGACAATATTCTTCCTTTTTGCTCGAGGTTATGAAAATTCGGCTACTTGGGAATAGCATTCATAACTGCGGCATTGAAAATCACCGTATTTAAAAAGCTTACGCTTATATTTTATGTTTATATGGAGTTTTAGATATTTTCAGAAACAGGTTATAACTTATGTATGAATGTTTTTCTCTATTTTAACGCACATTCATGCATATTTTCATGTAATATTTTTAAAATGTAAATTGTTTATTTTAATTAATAAGTATATACAAATTTTGTAATATGAATTTATCGAATAGTAAGTCATGCAAAATAAATCTAAAGTACTTTACGCATGCATTTATCTGTATTTATGCTGCATCAAATGATGAAATATATAAACAAACTTGCTAACGGCGCTGGTTTTACGCTATATGTGATTCTGATTGTGGCATCACATGATTATTGCCAATAAGAAAATCATTTTAAATGTATCGTTTTAATATTTGACAATTTCCACCATTAAATGCATTTTGCTTGTAACTGTGAAATGAGTTTCTGAATAGTACGGAATTAGTTTATGGACCTGACTTCCTTATACCAGAGTATTTTTTGAAATCTAAAGCAAGGAGACAGGTAATTTGCCGATCCCCGAGAAGCCAGGATTCGCTCTAGAATATAAGTGCAATTCTGGGGGGGGGGGGACGCAGGCATTATGCAACTGTATCACCCTTAAATTTTTATAGGACAATTACATTCTACCAATGTATTTTTTCAATTCCTACTATTAGCTCACACTCTCCCTATATTTATTTATTTACTTATATATTTATCTTGTTCAAATTTTCAATCGTTAATAAAATACTCATTATTCATCCTATCAAGTTGAAATAAAATTTTTTAAACTTGTACTGGATGACAATTGATGTTAATACGGTTTATTCAAATATTAATTAATTAATTAAATTTTAATTAATTAATTTTAATTTTGCATGGGAAACAAAACATTGGTTGTTGAAGATCAATTAAAGTATTTTCAATAAGGGGGGACCATAGGGGGGACCCTGTTCTGTCGCCAAATACCGCCAAGTTTGTCGCCAAATTTGGCGGCCAAAATGAGTCGCCAAAAGTGACGCCAACTTGGCGATATCTCTAATATTTCGCCAAACTCCCATAGAGTTCCATTGTAAACCTACTTGCTTATAGAAAATCAACAAATTCAGATATTTTAATGCAACAAAAACTAATATTAGCTTAAGGGATTATATTAAATTTTTCTTTGATGACGTAAGTAGGAATTGACTTTAAAAACAAAATTTTTATATTACTTGTTTATTTTACGTTCGTCAGTAGCAGATTGAACGCCGAGACAAATATATCTGTAAAAGTTTGCGAAAAAGCTATAGAGGAAATACTTTTTGTTTTTTCAAGATACATTGTGGCACATGTACTTAATTCTTTAAAAATGTTTTCTTTTCTGTTTTAAACATTTGCGGATAATTTCTAAGTTTGCTACTGTGGAAATAGACAAAATATTAAATTATATACTAAGCCTTAGGTTGCATACGACGTCAAGGGTTAGCACAAATTATTTCTTGAAAATATTGGAGCTAAAACGTATTCTTATATTTTAAATGATTCCTTCACGTCTTTAATACTTGTAAGAATGATTAATTGTTTGTAAGATTAAATATTTGTAATAAATATAACAATGCAAAATGTCAATCGTATTCGGTTCAGCAACCGGACAACAATAAGACAAATAGTTTCTAAGAATGAAATTTTCTGGCATTCATCATTAGCAGGGTGAACGGCAAACGAATACATTACACCTCACCGCTAATAATAATTTATAATTTAAAAAGAGGACACGTACTTTCTACGACAGTTTTTGAACGTCTTCGACACAACTCCTGCTATTCAGTGGTAAGTATTTTGCGATTAGTTCATAATGTTTAATATACTTAATGTACGCAAAGAATATGAAGTAAAAATCCCTGCCGACTCGGCCTACAGGCGCAGGTAGATTTCGAAGTTAAAAGTTAAATTTTTATTTTAAATAACGAAAAAACAAATAAATTAGTATAACATTAATAAAAATACAAATAAATCGTCAAAATAAAAATCACTTGATGACGCAAACACGTGTAATTTGCTTAAAGTCAAGTGAATGTGACATTTATAATCAATGATTGTTGGCATTTAATCTTATAGTTTGGCGATAGATTTTCGGTCGACGGGGTAACCAAGTAGTACCAATATTAGTTTTTGTTGTATTAAAATATCTCAGTTTGTTGATTTTCTGAAGATACGATAGCGTAATATATATATAGATTTTTGTTTTTCAAGTGGAAATCTTGCAATAGAAAAGTAATTGTTGTGGTAAGAATTTTATTGTGTTTTTTTATTGTTAGCAACTGCTATATTTTAATTTTCCTGTCATTTTAGGTACATTTCGTAAGAAATACTACCTATTGCAGTCGTTACCATGGTGCGACTTTTGAAAAATTCCTTCATAACTTTTCATTATAGGACCCCAGGAACGCAAAACCACCCACACCTAAAAAGTTTATATATATATATGTATGTATGTATTAAATTTTGTCCGCACGATAAAAGTCTCACTTATGCGCGGATCGTCTTCAAACTCGCCAAACACATTGAGATGGCTAAGGCTAATGTCAGACGGACGTCTTTTTGCACGCTTTTTTCCTTACGTATTATCCCTGCACAATGCCGATAGCATTGTGTAGGGATAATACGTAAGGAAAAAAGCGTGCAAAAAGACGCTCGTCTGACATTAGCCTAATATCTTGGCGAGGATTGCAAATGAGAAAAATCGGCCCAAGGCTGTAGAAATGGGAGAGGGTTAAAAATTTCGAATACCGCCTTAACATGATTCAGATAAAACCACCTTTTACAGAAAAATGGCAGGAAAATTTAATCGTTATAGCAGTTGCCAACAATAAAAAAAAAACACAATAAAATTCTTACCACAACAATTACTTTTTTAGTGCAAGATTTCCGCGTGAAAAATAAAAATCTATATATCGTATCCCCATACATATAAGGGGTGTTATCGTAGAAGGAACCCTGTTCTGTCGCCAAATGCCGCCAGGTTTTTCGCCAACTTGGCGAATCTCTAATATTTCGCTAAATTCCCATAGACTTTTATTGTAAACCAATAGGGTTTACATGCTTACAGAAAATAAACAAATTGAGATATTTTAATACAACAAAAACTAATATTGGTACTACTTGGTTATCCCGTCCAGGGGCGCGCCGACCCAGTGTGCAAAGTGTGCACCGCACACAGGCGCCAGAATAGTAAAGGCGCCAAATAATTTAGGCGAAGCTGAAAAATTTGACAAACTTTTATCCAATTTAAATTTTTTAAAGGGGTATTTAAAATCGAAAGTGCGTCATTTCTGATGACACATTTATGAGTTCATTTTAGGTAGCTTTCTTTACAAAAAAGCTAACTATTGCAGCCGTTCGGAGGAAAGTGATTTCAAAAAATTTTGGTATATTTTCATCGATCATGACCCCCAGACCCCGAAACCACCCTCCGTTCAAAATTGATATATATATATATATATATATATCTGACCTATGTCACAGTGTAACTCCCGTAATTATGAACCGATTTCGATGTAATTCGGTGTGTACATAGTACATACCAATGTCTCGACCGAGTTCGTTGGCCAGCTTCATCCACCGTTTTGTTTCAAAATGGCGGCCATTTAAAATTTTTAAAAAAATTTAAAACTTGAAATGTGGTACCAAAAAATTAAAAATGGAAAAATATTTTTTTCTTATGTATTTGACCTTTATACAAAGATTCCGGAGCAGTTTTTGTTTCGTCTATATCTTAAAAAATGGCTGAGTTATAGCATTTTGAATTTCTAGCGTGGCTGACATTTTGAAACGTCCTGAATTTTGTCACGCGATAAAAGGAGTATTTATGAACCGATTTGGATGTAATTCGGTGTGTACATAGTACATACCAATCTCTCGACCGAGTTCGTTGGCCAGCTTCATCCGCCATTTTGTTTCAAAATGGCGGCCATTTAAAATTTTTTTAAAAATTTAAAATTTAAATGTGGTACCAAAAAATTGAAAATGGAAAAATATTTTTTTTCTTATGTATTTGACCTTTATACAAAGATTTCGGAGCAGTTTTTGTTTCGTCTATATCTTAAAAAATGGCTGAGTTATAGCATTTTGAATTTCTAGCGTGGCTGACATTTTGAAACGTCCTGAATTTTGTCACGCGATAAAAGGCGTATTTATGAACCGATTTGGATGTAACTTCGTTTATACATAGTACATACCAATATCTCGACCGGGTTCGTTGGCCAGCTTCACCCGCCATCTTGTTTAAAAATGGCGGCCATTTAAATTTTTAAGAAAAATTTAAATTTGAAATGTGGTACCAAAAATTGAAAATTGAAAAAATATTTTCTTCTTATGTGTTTGACCTTGATAAAAAGATTCGGGAGCAGTTTTTGTTTCGTCTATATCTTAAGAAATGGCTGAGTTATAGCATTTTGAATTTCTAGCGTGGCTGACATTTTGAAACGTCCTGATTTTTCTCACGTAATAACAGGCGTATTTATGAACGGACTTGGATGTACCTTGGTGTGTACATAGTACATACAAATATCTCGACCGAGTTCGTTGGCCAGCTTCATCCGCCATCTTGTTTCAAAATGGCGGCCATTTAAAAAAATTAAAAAATTAAAAAATTTAAATGAGATACCAAAAAATTGGAAAACGAAAAAGATTTTTTTTGTATGTGTTTGACCTTAATACAAAGATTCCGGAACAGTTTTTCTTTCGTCTATATCTAAAAAAAATGGCTGAGTAATAGCATTTTAAATTTCTCTTGTGGCTGACATTTTAAAACGACCTGGTTTTTGTCACGCGATAAGAGGCGTATTTATGAACCTATTTGGATGTAACTTGGTCTGTACATAGTACACACCAATGTCTCGACCGAGTTCGTTGGCCAGCTTCATTCGCCATCTTGTTTCAAAAGGGTTGCCATTTAAAAAAAAATTAAATTTAAAATTCAAAATGAGGTATTAAAAAATTGGAAAATGAAAAAGATTTTTTTTATGTGTTTGGCCTTGATACAAAGATTCCGGAGCAGTTTTTGTTCCTGAAAATTTGTTCTTTTGTTGATACCTTAAAAAATGGTTGATTTATAGCACTTTGAATTTCTAGCATGGCTAACATTTTGAAACGATCTTGTATTTGTCACGCGATAACACACGTATTCGCCTATTTCGATGTAAGAAGGCATGTGGATAGTATACATCAACACCTCGACCAAGTTCGCTGGCCAGATTCATCAGCCATCTTGTTTCAAAATGGCGGCCATTAAATTAAAAAAAAATATATATATTTAAAGTGAGGTGCAAAAAAATTATAAATTGAAAAAGGTTTCTTTCTTAAGTATTTGATCTTGATATAAGGATTCAGAAGTATTTTTTGTTTGTCTTTACCTTAAAAAATGGCTCAGATATAGCAGTTTCAGTTTCTATTGTGGGTGACATTTTGAAAAATCTGATTTTTTGCATGCGACAGCACTCCTATATATTAACCGATTCCGATGTGAGTGAGCATGTGCACAGCAATTACTAAGGTCTCGACCAAGTTCACTGCTTAGCCTCATCCACCATGTTGTCTTAAAATGACAGGCACTTTAAGAAATTGCCGAATTTGGCAGCCAAATATAAGTTACTTTAAAGAAAAGCAGCTTGGATAAAGCTGACTAATTTCGCGAAATTCTCATCCATTATATTGATAAAAATTAGTATTGAATCTCCTATATTCGGTTTCCACTAAATTGAGCTTCGTGTGTTTGCATGATATAAGTTGGCTTTTTTAAAATAAGGATTATGAAAGCTACCTCTTCCTCCCGGCACTGGCCGGAAGGACTTTTTACTTTTAAGGTATATGAAATTTGCAGATGCTCGACAGCGGCGTAGCTTTAGGGTAGGGGAGGGGGAGTCTCAAACCGAAAGGCGCCATGGTGTCGGAAGGTCACGGTCGTAAGGCGCCACGGAAGGCTTATGGGCGCCGTCATGCACCTAAAATAAATTTTTAAAAACCGCTAGAAGCATAAAAAAAATCGGAAGGGCGACCGCGAATGCCCCTTTTGACATCCCTGCTCCAGATCAAACCTGTCCAACTTTTCAGAAAACAGGGCGCACTACAGCTGGGGGCAAACATGGAAGGCTCCATTATTCAAATAATTGAAAATATATAACACTTCTATCTTACTGTAGTATTGGTAGTAATACACATACTGACGACATAAAAACGAGTAGTATATTAAATGGCACAATGGTAAAGCAGCATAAGCCCCCAGGTTATGCACGGTTCCCATGTAAAAGTAAATTGCCGAAAAAAGCACAAATCAATCACAGCAATCGGCTACATTATAACAAAAACAATAAATAAATAAAACAGGATGGAGCTCAAAATACAATGCATTAAAAAAAAAAAAAAAAGAAATGAAAAATGCCATTCGATTCCAACCTAATTTAATAGCCACGCCTAACATTGTATGCTTTTATGCATAAAAACGAGCCCATGGGAGGGAAGCATGTTTTTGAGAACAACCTCAAAATGAATTACGTTTTATTGAAATTTTAATTGAATATTTTATAGATTTGCTTCGAATGAATTATAATAGATCAAGCGCTAGTTTCACTCGCGTACAGAGAGGTCATACAATAAATTTATTAATTTCTAACTACAATCTTACAAAGTATAGTTGTTAAATGAATAATAAGACTTTGCAAATAACTCGGAATTATTTTATTAAATATTTTTCAATAATTGCCTTCAATAATTGAATTCAATTGGAATGAAAAACACTGACTATTTATCATTGTGATATGTCTTACCTAAAACAAAGGCCTTGTACAAAGTTTAATATTGCCATTGTGCCAAGTACGCTTTGAAAGGAGGTTACAAAGTTGCATGGCCACTTTGGTCTGTGCCACGATTTTTTAGATAGGTTTTTAATTAATATCTCAGCTAATTACCGACAATTCTTTTGGAAAATCCTTATCGACAGTCCTTTGATGATTTCGCGTCGATAGGTGCCTCGAACTCTTCTCAACTCCCCCACTGAACGCCAGCAAGATAAAGTTTATGTATAAAGGAAAACTGCGATTTTCTGAAAAATTGTATGACCTAGGATAATCTCTATAGTTTTCCTGAAAGGTTTAAATAAATTCCTACTACTTCTAATTTTTTCGTAATTTTATTTTCAGTAGATTTGGAAAAAGTAGGGGAGACATAATTTTGCCCTACATTTTCGACGAATTTCTGAAAGTATAATTGTATCTATTATTGTATATATTTTTGAGTTCTGTGTTACGAGGTTTTTCGAACGATCCCCCTCCCCCCCCCCCCATTTTGTCTTAAATACGTACCCGTTCACTGTGTGAAAATGGGAGAAAAGTTGCTAATTGTTGAGATTTGTTATGTAAATGTTTTTCTTAATTTTTGGAAAATTGTATGGGATAGTAATGAACAAATTAAAACTTTAAAATAATCTCTACTGATAAAAAAAATGAGTTAAGAGGAGAGGAGTGAGTGCTTAGTAATATACAGGCCAAAATCTTTAAAACAATATGTCACATGAAAAAATTAATTTTCTCTCCCACGAGGGGAAAGCCACCTAATAGTCTGGGATAAAGTCCTGCATCGGGTCGGATTACCCGCTTTTACCCAAACCCGATCCGACCCGCACTCGGCGCTATTATTTTCGCGTTGCGGATCGGGTCGGGTTGACTTTAACTCTTTTTGTTGCGGGTTCGGGTTGGCTTTTTGACTCTTGCGGGTCGGATTCGGGTTGACCCGATTTTTTTAAAAGAATGCAGAAAATATTTTTTCACGTTAAAAGCCTATATTAAAACGCAGATCAAAGTTTCACAAAAGCAAAATGCGTGCCTGTTTGTTTTGTCTTTAGTCGTCCTTTCACGAGTCTTCGAAATAACAAATTGCATTATATTTTTATCGTATTTTAAAAATACAATACGCAGCAAAACGTTAAATGGTCCTTCCTGTCTATCACACTATAGTTGCCAAAGTTAGAAGTATCAAGACTTATAGAGCATTAGCAATCGCAATCTGTTTTGCAATGATTAAAAATAAATTTAACATTTGGAGATTCAAATTTTAAATCTCCACAATTCCTAAACTAATTGATTAAATGCCTTTCTGTTTAGTTTTCTTAAGTAAAAATTATTGCGTTTGCATTGAAAATTTCGGAGTTCGGTACAATTTTAGAATTATGAAGATGAGCCTTAAAATTTTTTTTATATAACTTGAAAGAATACATAATTTCCTATCGAATGTTTATTTAATTGTTTTCAGGAAAAAATTGGTGAGTAAAATGCATGGGGTCATTATTTCATTTGACCGACTGCACCTTAAAACCGTTAGATACAAATGTTATTTATTCATGAAATTGGCCATCATATGAAATTAGAGAGCACTCATCTTAGACTGATGTAATTATTTGCAGAGAAAAAGAGTATCAGGGAAAGAAAAGTCTTCTGAGGAAAAATGAGAGAATGTGTCCCCTTTAATGGAGAACTACCATCGTAATATAGTATTACCGTGGTAGTGCTTGAAGTGACCTATGTAGTACTAATATACATTAGCTGAATCAGTATTGCACATATATTAAGTGCACCTGTTACACAAATTTAATTAAAATTGTTTTTTTAATAAAATTCTTCTGAATTAATACAGTATTTTTTGACACTCTTTATTATAATAAAAAAAAAAGACATTTAAATTCAATATTTCAATGTAAAATGTTGAGGCTCTTTAAAATTTAAGAGTTGTAGGAAGTCTAAAGTTCTAAATTTTCATTCTTTTTCAGCAATCCATTATAAATTTTTTCACAGCTATATTTAACTGAAAAATAAATACCCAGAAAAATACCCAAAGTGGTTATTTTACATCACTGGGTGCACCAGGACAGACTTTCGACTATCCTCACAAAAATTTTGAGCCTCGTACGTGCCGTAGATTCTGCTAGCCATCGCACACAGCAAAACTTTGTTTTATTAGTACAGTAGAACCTCTTTTAACCGAAACTCTCGGTTAACCGAAATCCATTTTTAAAGCTGCTTTTTTTTTTTTTTTTTTTTAACTATGTTATTCCTTGTGTGCAAGAGATCCTTTCCGAACTACGAGTACATATAAATATTTTCGGTCCCCTTTCTTAAAGTTCCTTTGAATTTAACTTGAGCGGAGTAGAACGCAGAAAACGAGAAAATTAGCAATTCTAAAGCTTTTGCAAAAAGTTTGGAATGGCTGGAGAAGCAGAAAGACTGTTACACTGGTGAATTAATAATATTAAAAATCTCCATGATAGAGCATCAAAGCAAAGACCATCGAAACTGAGACAAACAAAACATTTTTTCAAACCCTTGTGATATATGTAAAAGGTACTTAATTTAAAAATAAAAATTCAGGTAATTTATTCTTGTTTCTATTTTGCTATCGCTTTATTTTTATTAAGGGGACAAGGGACCTTAAAATCCTTAAAAATATTTTTTTTTTATTTTTTGTAAATTTCACTTAATTATTATTCAAGGGTACTTTATATGCATTATAGCATGCATTTATCACAAAAAAAATTTAAAAAAAAATTTATTTTTATGAAAAAAATGTAATTTTACGCTTTGTCTTAGAAATCTTCGAAATGTCGCTTGCGCATTCCATATCAATGAAAATCCCCAATATTTTTTATAAAAGTCTGTTTTATATATATAAATAAAATAGAGCATCGAATTTTATATATCTGAATTTAAGGGTAAAATAAAAAATAAATAAAAATTTTGAAATTTTTTCGAAAAAATTTCAAAATTTTTCATTTTTTTTCTTTTTTTTAACCTTTAAATTCAAATATATAAAATTCGATGCTCTATTTTATTTATATATATAAACCAAACTTTTATTAAAAATATTGGGGATTTTCATTGATATGGAACACGCAGGGGGCATTTCAAAGATTTCTAAGACGACGCGTAAAATTCCATTTTTTTCATAAAAATAATTTTTTTACAAATTTTTTTGTGATAAATGCATGCCATAATGCATATAATGTACCTTTGAGTAATATTTAAGATAAAATTTACAAAAAATAAAAAAAAAATTGAAAAATTTTGAAATTTTTTCGAAAAAATTTCAAAATTTGTAATTTTTTTTTTTTAACCTTTAAATTCAAATATATAAAATTCGATGCTCTATTTTATTTATATATATAAATCAAATTTTTAAAAAAAATATTGGGGATTTTCATTGATATGGAATGCATAGGGGGCATTTCGAAGATTTCTAAGATGACGTGTAAAATTCCATTTTTTTCACAAAAATAAAATTTTTTTTTTCATTTTTTTTGTGATTAATGCATGCTATAATGCATATAATGTACCCTTGAATAATATTTAAGGTGAAATTTACAAAAAATAAAAAAAATTATTTTAAGGTCCCTTGTCCCCTTAAGCACTTGTTATCATAATAAGAAAATATTGAATATATTTCTCCTCAATATTAAAATTAGCATTCTCGATTATCCGGAAATTTCGATTTTCCGAAAGAGGGTCGGTCCCAATTACTTCGGATAATCGAGGTTCTTCTGTATTTTTGATTTAGAACTTGAATTCAGTGTACGAAAATTGGGAATTCGAAAAATAAAAAAAATCTGACAGAGAAGGAAGGGTTAAGAGTGTGACAAGGTAAAGGTACGCTTAGCTTCTTAGCAATGTAAACATCAAAATGAAAATGCATTTTTCATAACAATTGTTATATAGCCAGCATAGGGGTTCTGTATTTGCTAATATAAAATCAAATGTTCCGGGACTGGAACATTTTCGAATGCAACCCTGATTATAATCTACGTGTGGTAATTGTTTAAGGCGCATCTTAATTGATGTTACATTATTTTAAAAGAAATAAAAGAACTATAACAAGCTCCGATGTAATACGGACACGACAACATTAATTTGAGAAAATATTTTTCTACTTTTATGTGTATTTACCGTATTACGAGCACTCCTTTCTTTGTGTCATAGTGCTACCATTGATTAATTCAACACAGTTATATTTCCAAATTAAAGTTTATTTGAACTGTTTTAAGTTTTAAATATAAATATAAATAAAGATCAGATCTTAAAAATTCCGGTAGTAATGGAGGTAAAAGAAGCTAATTTATGTAGGAGGTATGCCATTTGTGAGGAGGGGGGGCAAACAGCTGAAGCACCCACTTTTTAGGGATGTCCGTTATTTGTATAGCTGCCAACATTCCTTATTTTTAAAGTCAAACAACAATATTTTTAACCAGAAATTTAATTTAATAAATGAAATAAAAAAGAATCCTGTAGAAACAAGACACATTTCATTAAATAAATTTTCTGGTTCAAATTCTTTTATTTGATCTGGAGAAAACCACCGGTAGGTTGGCTTGGCAGCTATGCATTTATACTACTCATTGAAAAAAAGGATATATTTCTTTCTTTCTTTTTTTTTTTGGGGGGGGGGGAGGGTGTTTAGGAATATGGGGCGCCAATTGAAGTTCTGCACAGAAGCGCCGGATACTTCTGGCGCGCCCCTGATCCCGTCGACCAAAAATCTATCGCCAAACTATAAGATTAAATGCCAATAATGATTGATCGTAAATGTCACATTCACTTGACTTTAAGCAAATTACACTTGTTTACGTTGAAATTAGTATACTTAACTTCGAAATCTACCTGCGCCTGTAGGCTGAGCCGACAGGGATTTTTTTCTGTAAGAGGTGGTTTTATCAGAATCATGTTAAGGCGGTATTCAAAACTTTTAACCCTCCACAATTCTACTGCTCAGGGCCGATTTTTCTCATTTTCAATACCCGCCGAGATATCGGCCGTCTCAACGTGTTTGGCGAGTTTGAAGACGATCCGTGCATAATTGTGACTTTTATCGTGCGGACAAAATTTAGTACATACATACACACAGACACACATATGTATGTATATATATATTGTATATATATATATATATATATATATATATATATATACATAAAAAGATTAAGGAAAAGGAAAAGGAAAAGGATAAAGGATAAATATAAAGAAAAGGATAAAAAGATTTTCTTCATCATAAAAATCTTTGACACTAATTGATAGTTATGAATCGGTATTTATGAAACAGAGTTGGAAAAGAAAATTACTCTTTGTTGACATAAGACAGTCATCATAAAACATATTAAATTATCTTGGAAGCATCATTATATTTATAGCATAAACAAAATGAGTTTTTCAGGCTATGCTAGCCTTTCTGGAGTTCCATTACCTGAGATTTATTCTGTTGAGCTGAACCAGGTTTCAGACCAGATGCTGTAATCATCAAGGTTAGCTGGGTGAAAAAGTTCGACCAGAATCGTCCGGGATAGCTCAGATGGCAGAGCACTGGCGGCTTCAGCCAGGGAGGTCCCGGGTTCGAATCCTGGTCCGGACATTTTTCGCCCAGTTGGAAATTTACATCTAATATGATTTGTTTACCAATTAGAATAATTGTGTTAATATTAATCTAGTATGCTAGATAGTTTAAGAATCAAATTATAAACAACAAAGGATTAATTTCAAATCAATAAATCAAAGTAAATATGTTAGTTTAATTAGTGTCAAAGTAGAATATTGATAAGCAATAAATCATAATTAGCTTTTGTCTGGTTGACATTTCATATTATGATTGCCTCATAAATAATATTTAACATTTAAATTAGAATTAGGTCTGGGTGATGCAAGAGATGAATAATATTAGAAATCCCATCATTAAAAATAGTCGTAGCCAATTAAATTAAAGTTTCCTCCCAAATTTACACTTTCTCCCTCTGCTGGAAAATATTCCAAACTTCATATCAAAACTCATGTGCTCAGCTGAAGAACTCAGACATTTTTGAGAACTTTTAGATATCTGATGTGCCACTAAAAGATCAAGAATGTGAGCTAAGAAATATATGGTATCTCGGGGCCTCCGGCGGACTCGCGACTCCTTTGTAGCTTATACCTAACAAATAAAGATATTGGTAGTTCAAGGAGTGAGGTCTCGTGTCAATTATTTACCAATACTGCCAAGAGACTCAACTGTACATTTAAATGACACAAACTCGATTTGTCATGGAACCCCACAGCAGGACAGCATATTTTACACACATATATATATATATATATATATATATAAACTTTATAGGGGGGGGGGGGTTGGGTTCCTGGGGTCATATAATGAAAAGTTATGAAGGAATTTTTCAAAAGTCGCACCATGGTAACGACTGCAGTAGGTAGTATTTCTTACAAAATCTACCTAATAGACGAAGATAACAATGCGACAAGATGTTTTTTACAATAGGGTTTTTTCGCGTTCGTCGGTAGAAGCCCAGATAAATGTATCGGTAAAAGTTGGTAAAAGACTCTATATGCACCAACAGTAGATTTTAAGGTTACCTCGTGGTACAGGTACAATATTTCTCAAAAACGTTTTCTATATAATACTAAGAATTTGGGGATAATTTCTTAGTCTTCAAGTGTGTAAACATGCAGAATTGTAAACTATATATTAAATATCCATATTATGCAAGAAGCAAGAATATGAACAAATTATTTCTGAAATATATTTTGCGAAATAGCTATTTATATTTTAAATTATCTTTTGACTTATCTTTAACATTTGCAACATAGGCCTTGAAAATACATGCAAAGTTAAAGAATGACGATACACTAAAAAATGATTGTCAAATTAACTGCATTTATTGCAATAGATTGCAACGTAATATTTCCGTATGTAAAAATACCGCAAATATAACAGTAGATTTAACGAGTGTTTCCGATTTCAGCATCCCTTCTTGCAAACAACCAATTAGATCACATTGTTCCTTTTACTGACCGGCGTCTGCGCGCGCAGAGACATACAATAGGTACATTGTTTCGGGGCCCTCGGAGTTCAAAGGGGCGCAGCTCTTACAATACACACTGTATATTATTATTTTTTATATTTATTTTCTATGTATACCATAATTTAAAAGAAAGAAAAAAAATGTCTATAAATCACCGAAGTCGGCTAGGTATTATTAAAGATTCGCATGCTTTTTATGGTTCTCGAGAGTGTGTGTGGTTGATTCTGGGCCCATCATGGCTCTCGGAGCCCTTGAATACGTGTCGTCTTTCTTATCGGAACTTGTTTGCAATACTTTTTATTTATTGCTAGATACTAATATAAGCTCTTTTCTTATAACACATGTTTGTTTATTTTTTTAATCCTCAAAGTGCATAGCTGTCACCTACACTGTTAAAAATATCGTGAAAAATTACCTCTGTTTATAAAGGTTATCTATTTTCTGACCAATGAGAACGCTACATAAACGCCTATGAATAGTTCTCAATGGTCAGAAAATAGATAGCCTTTAAAAACAGAGGTAATTTTTCACGATATTTGTAACAGTGTACTGTGCCTTTTATATTATTTTTACACTGCTTTTTTATGTATTTTACTTTTATTATAAAAATAATACAAGTATAGTTTCAAAAGTAGAGTATTCGTTTTTAATTAGACACACATATACGTATATATACATATACAATAACAATAATAAACTTATGTAGCTAATTTATGTTCGTGTTAACATGTTTATAGTGCGTCAATATTTGAAGAAATGTACACATATTTATGACATAAATTTAATAAAAAATATTTTTTTAATTAAAAAAAATCAAAATAATGGAACTTTTATAACCTTTCTTTAGTGGACCTTTCCTTATGTAAGTGGAATACATGATTTTTAAAGCAGGAAGCTTTGAAATTTTTTACTTGCTCTCAATGTTTTACCAGTATTAAAATAATTTCTTACAAAATTTCTAACAAACTAAAAATATAAATCGATTTAATGGAAAGGTATGAGAGATTTTGTTAGAAAATGCTCTTTTGTTTCAAGAACATTCCACCAGATGGCAGCATCAGACAATCCTTTTTATTTGATCTACTGTGACAGACACTCAGAACAGTTAGTGTTTCTCCTTCCCTTATAGCAGTTGGCAGCAAAATGCTGGTGGATTAACAATCCAATAATATATTCCAAAGGAATGATAATATGTTAAAACAAACTGCAACAAACCATAGTTCAAAGTATTTCTTTGTGTTTGTAAATAGTCTTATTCATCTGTTTTGTTTTATTGTGAAGTGTGATCAGTATTGTGTCCAGCATATATATATTATTCTAGTGTATTTAATCTTCAAATAAATGTTTTTTGTTCATCCTAAGAAGAATATATTTCTATTGAAATGCATCAAAACATAAAGGTAAAACTTTTAACTTTTTATTGTTTACTTATTGAGGAATTTCGTATTCATGCCTTCCATATGGAATAACATTCCAACAGTCGATTATGAGACTGAACTTATCTCAATTTTAAATGTAATAATATAAAAGAAGAAAATATAATATAATTAAATTCAAAGAAATAATTATTTTCTGAATGTTGTATTTTTCACAAGTGAATGATATAAAAGAAAATTCAAAGAATTGTTCTTATTTTGAAATCAAAAGTATTGTGTATTGCTAAGAAAAGAAATTATTTTGAATTTTATTTAGCCAGTTTCTTATTGAAATTTTATTATGCATGTTGAAAATGTAAAATTTATGTTTTAAACAAAGAATTGAACATTTAAGAACAGTTTTTCTGAAATCAAAAGTAACTTCAAAAATTGTTCACAAGAGTTTTATTTTGTTCTTATTTCCTCATTAGCATTATATTTGAGTTTATAATTTTTTTTGGTGTATTAATAAGATAAAAAGTTTTTATTTTCTGTGAAATAAGCAAATATTATTATATTATAATGTCTAGTATTAAAGAATCTCATTATGTTGATAATTAACTGGTGACAACTATTCAGTTTGGAAGTTCAAAATAGAACAATTGTTAATCAAAGAAGGTCTGTATGATGTTGTATTTGAACCTAAAAAGGAAAATGATGATAATTGGGTAAAAAATGATAGAAATGCTAGGGCATTAATTTGTTTAAATATCTCAGATTCACAAATTGTTCATGTCAGACATGCTAAAATTGCTAAAGAAACATATGATCAATTTAAATCAGTTCATGAAAGAGTAAATTTAACAAATAAACTTTATCTTCTTAGGAAGCTGTATTCCATTAAATATAATGAAAGTATTAAAATGCCGGAGCATATTAATTCTGTCTTAGAATTAGCAGAAAAATTAAGAAGTATAGGTGAAGTAATACAAGATGATAATTTAATAGCTATTTTGCTCTGTTCCTTACCAAATTCTTATAGTACCTTTATAACTGCTACTGAAAGTAAATATGAAACAGATTTATCATTAAAATGTGTTCAAAACAAATTAATTGACGAGTATCTTAGAAGAGTTGAAACTAAACAAATTTCAACAAAATTTGAATCTATTGCTTTGAAGGGTAATAGGGATGAACCAAAGCATTTGAATAAACCAAAATTTTGTTCTCATTGCAAAAAGAATAATCACAACCCTGAAGATTGTTTTCACTTAACCTCTTAATTCTCGCTCCCGTCATATTCTCGGGCTGTGTCTTTTACTCCAATTGTTTGATTCCCACCAGTTTTATAAAATAGTGAAATTGGCTATATTTTAGTGTCGTTTTTCCTGCCATTAAATAAGGTGAATATTTCTTTTTCATAAAAGTGGTGCCAAAAAGCAATTTGAGTTTTTCAACCTTAATTTAATTCGAGCGTTAAGGGGTTAAAGGGTAATAATACTAACAAAACAAAACCAAATTTCACCCAAGATAGATGACGTCAACAGTTTAAAAAAACCAAACAATTTCTCTGCCTCTACTGCTAGTCAAAAATAAAATCTATCAGATTCTCAAAACTATCGTGAATTAATGGAAGAATAAAATTCTTCGAGTTTTGTTATGAAATTTCAACAAAATGGAAATAAAAACAAAAATTTGTCTTTTGTTATTGATTCAGGTGCGTCTGTTCATTTAGCTAATTCCTTGGAACTGTTCTCAGAATTAAAAAGTTCGAATAAAGATACAATTACAATTGCTAATGGAACTAAATTAACTGCAAAGGGAAAGGGTAAATGTACTTTTAATATTGAAACACTTAATGGTCAAACAAATAGAGTTACATTAGATCATGTGCTTTATGTTCTCGAGTTAGATAGTAATTTATTATCTGTCCAGTCTTGTACTGAGAAAGGTTTTGTTGTAATGTTTAAAGATGATATATATTTCATTAAAAAGGGCAACATCTTAATTGTAGATGCAAAAGCTGATGAGGGGTTATACAGATTAAAAATAATACCTACAAATGAAAAGGTATATAGTGCTTCAGAAATATTACCCGTTTGTTCTAATGTCAACTGCATTCTAAAATGGCACCAAAGGCTGGGCCATAGAAATTTGGAATCCATCAAGAAAATTCAAAAGGATGATTTAGCTTTAGGTATTACTGTGAATAATTGTTCTCATAATATTGAATGTTCAAGTTGCATAAAAGCTAAGCTAACAGAAAAATCGTTTCCAAAAGAAACACAACACAGAAGTAAAAAACCACTTGATTTGATATACAGGGACGTATGCGGTCCTGCAGAAACAAAAAGTATGGGATCAAAAAGATATTTCGTTACATTTATTGATGATTACTCTCGTTATACACAAGTATATTTTATTTCTTCTAAAGATGAAGTATTGGATGAATTAAAAGAATATGTTGCATCAACAACAAATAAATTTAGATTGAAGATTAAATCCTTGCGTAGTGACAATGGAACAGAATATTGCAACGAATCTGTCAAAGACTACCTTAAAAACTTTGGAATAAATCATGAAACAATCACGCCATATTCACCGTCCCAAAATGGAGTCGCAGAAAGAAAGAATCGCTCGCTTATTGAAATGAGTAAAGCCATGCTTATAAATGCTAAATTGCCAAAAACATTCTGGGCAGAAGCCATAGCTACAGCAGCCTACTTACAAAATAGATTACCTACAAAATCAACTGAAAAGACACCATATGAACTGTGGAATGGGCATAAGCGAAATTTGATTCACCTTAAAGTATTTGGATGCAAAGCATATGTGTATGTTCATAAACAGACGAGACAAAAATTTGACAAAAAAGCCACTGAAGGAGTCTTTGTTGGTTACGATTTAAGAAGCAAAGGATACCGAATTTATATAGGTGGTAGAAAAATAGTGATAAGCAGAACAGTGAAGTTTTTTGAAAATATAAACTGTGAAAATGTCTTTAAAGGAAATCCTGAAGAGCGAATCTCAGATTTAATGCATTTCAATTTTTCAGAAGAAAATCTTAAAAATGATAGTGAAGCTATCCGAATAGAAAATACTGCAGAAGAAATAAAAATGGATGAAAAATCAGTAGATAGCCCAACAACTGAAGAAAGTGAAGATAATTTCCAGAGAAGAATATCTAACAGAGAGACTAAAGGAATTCCACCAGAAAGATATTCTTACAAAACTGAAGACAGTTGTTCCAAAAATCAAGATCCTGAAACGTTTAAAGATGTTTTGCAATTACCAGTAAAAGATCAACAGAAATGGTTTCAAGCTATGAAGGAAGAATTTAACTCTTTAAAGGAAAATGAAGTATTTGAGCTTGTTACTTTACTCAAAGGCAAGCACGCCATTGGCTGTAAATGGGTTTACAAAACGAAACATAATGAAAATGGAGAAGAAATAAAATGCAAAGCACGAATAGTTGCCAAAGGTTTCGCTCAAAAATTAGGCACTGATTATGATGAAACCTTCTCTCCTGTCGTCAAACATACAACTATTAGAGCTTTTCTGACTTGGGGAGCTTATCGTAAAGCCAGAGTATTTCAAGTAGATGTTAAAACAGCCTTTCTACATGGTAAATTAGATAATGAAGAATTATACATGCATCAACCAGAAGGCTTTCATGATGAAGAAAATAGAGACAAAATCTATAAATTAAAAAAGGCTATATATGGTCTTAAACAAGCCGCCAAGTGCTGGAATGAAGAAATAGAGAATAAAGGCATATGGATTTAAACAAAGTGAAGCTGATCCATGTTTGCTCATAAAAGAAAAATCAAAGAAGACAATTCATCTCATACTGTATGTAGATGATATGCTGATGAGCTCAGAAGATGAAAATGAAGTTAATGAAGTAATAAATTACTTAAAGAAATCTTATCCCATAACATCACTAAGAGAAGCAAAATACTTCTTAGGTATAGAAATTTACAGAAAAAAAGATGGAAGTTATTTACTTTCACAAAGAAGTAAAATAAATCAATTAGTTAAGGATTTTCAGCTTGAAGAATCCAAACCAACTTATACCCAATGGAAACTAACTATTATAGTTTAGATAAAGAAGAAAGTCTTTTATCATCATATGATAATTATAGACAAGCTATAGGAAGGCTTTTATATATTTCCTCATGCACAAGACCTGATATTACCGCTCCTACACACATACTAAGTCGAAGATGCAATAATCCAAGACAAAAGGACTGGAATGCTGTTAAGAGGGTAATAAGATACTTAAAAACAACGAAAGACCTTGATCTCCACATTTCTCCAAAAGAATATCCTAATATAGTTGCATACTCGGATGCAGACTGGGGACAAGATGCTACAGACAGAAAATCCACCTCAGGAAATGTAATCTTCTTAGGCAATAGCTGCATTTCTTGGTTCTCACGAAAACAAACATGTGTGTCGTCAGCAGAAGCTGAATATGTGGCACTGTCACAAGGAACTCAAGAGGTGCTATGGATCTTAAAATTATGTAAAGATCTCAATTTACAACAACATTTTCTTATTAGAATTTTTGAGGATAACCAATCTACAATTAAATTGGTTGAAATTGAAATATTTAAATCTCGCACTAAGCACATTGATGAAAAGTATCATTACATACGAGATTTAAAAACGAAAAATGTTATAGATGTCAAATATCTATCAACAAATGAAATGATAGCAGATATAATGACGAAGCCGCTGCCAAAGACCAAATTTGAATTTTGTAGAAACCTTATCCACCTGGTGTCAGATTCTATCACAAAACGGGAGAGATGTTAGAAAATGCTCTTTTGTTTCAAGAACATTCCACCAGATGGCAGCATCAGACAATCCTTTTTATTTGATCTACTGTGACAGACACTCAGAACAGTTAGTGTTTCTCCTTCCCTTATAGCAGTTGGCAGCAAAATGCTGGTGGATTAACAATCCAATAATATTTCAAAGGAATGATAATATGTTAAAAAAAATTGCAACAAACCGTAGTTCAAAGTATTTCTTTGTGTTTGTAAATAGTCTTATTCATCTGTTTTGTTTTATTGTGAAGTGTGATCAGTATTGTGTCCAGCATATATATATTATTCTAGTGTATTTAATCTTCAAATAAATGTTTTTTGTTCATCCTAAGAAGAATATATTTCTATTGAAATGCATCAAAACATAAAGGTAAAACTTTTAACTTTTTATTGTTTACCTATTGAGGAATTTCGTATTCATGCCTTTCATATGGAATAACATTCCAACAGATTTAAATCATAATTTTGTTAGATATTTTTTTACTCACAAAAAAAAAAAAAAAAAAAAAAAAAAAAATTCAACTGCCACCACTTTTAGCTAGAAGCTTCTTATAAACAGATATTCCAGTTTGCTTCCGCTGTCATGCTTAAACAGAGGCCAGGGATTTCTTAAATCTCGCATTGTAATATAGCGAGAGTAGAGTTCCCTTGAGCATAAACTTCTCCTTGCGCAGTAGGAGGAGTTTTTGATGGCACACTGGATTACGGTTGCCGTTTTCTCATATCTGGGACACCCTGAATGAGGTGTAGCTTAAAGGTGTCCTGCAGTTAAAATCTCAAATCCTTCAGTATTTTTTACGGAGATTTTGCCGCTATAATCACGTAATTCTTTTAGTTCTTTTACGGAGAATTTGCTGTTAAAATTACAGCATTTATTGTGGTAATTTGTAAGGAAATATGGTTGTGAAATTTACTACAGTTATAACCGTTGAAATTAAGTTGAATATGCAATAAAATTTACATCGAATTTTACTGCGATTTTTACATAAAAACTGCTGGCAACATTGCTGCCAGCAGTTTTTGCCGTAAATTTAACGGATTTTTTTTTACAGTGTATATCAATGAATAAATTGTTTGCGGCAAATATTATTTATAACAATTAATATTTTTTGGTGGCAAATATTATCCGCAACAAACATAACAATGTAAAATATCAATCGTTTTTTGTTAAACAATCTAGCAACAATGCGAGTAAGAACTTACGGGTAACTAAATTTAGCTTTTACAAGATGTATAAGGGGAATCTAAAGCACTAACACAGGTAAAATGATTTCTATCACAATTCTCTTTTTTCGACGTTTTATCATTTTTTCCACTTTTACATGCCCCTCTTGATACTTTTGTATGCTACTGTATGCACATTTGATATTTTACCTTGTATGTTACTGGTGTATATGAGGGTGGTCTCCTCATTTTTTCTCTCTTTCTCTACAGTTTTCAGAATTGTTAAATGGGTTTCTGAATTGCACGGAATAAGAGTATGGAGCTGACATGGCTATACCGGAGTGTTTAGAGGGATCTAAAGGAAGCAAAGAGTCAGGTAACATGCAAATCTATCACCCTTCTGAAATACACCCTTCCCTAAAATATCAATCATCTTTTGTTGAACAATCTAGCAAAAATGTAAGTTAGAACTTCCGGGAAACTAAATTTAGGTTTTAAAAGATAGGGTAATTCCGGGATTTATGCCGCACATTTTTTTGAATTTGTGTATAAAGTCCCATGGTGGACATGAAAAAAAAAAAAACATGTTGTGCTATTTAATGTTAAAAATACAACGCGTGTACTGCGAGAAAAAAATTCAAAACAAATTATTAATATTTTTTAACAATTTTTTCTAAAACATTACACGGCGGCGCGTCACCCGTACATTCAGGCTGAGACGCCGCAGTTGTGCGGTAGTTATGCCGCGCTTGTAATAAGAACAGAATGAAATTATAAATAAAAATATTCATATCTGGACTATAATTAACGATGTAATAACAAATTGAAACTAGATGAGTACAATGAAACGTATTAGTAGATTCAAATTAATAAATATTGTCTACTTTCACTATTAAAATTATCGACTTATTTTTTTACATTAAATTTTAATTATTTCAGCAACAACGTAACATCAATGTATTAGAAAGGAAAAAGAAAAAAATATTGAATTGTGTTTACATAATTTATTTGTTAACCCTTTCGGGACCAGTGGCTTTTACACAAATTTTATTCGGTTGGTACCACTTTTTTAAAAGAAGTTACCTTTACTTAAATAATCATGAAAATGCTCTAATTAAACAAAGTAAATATTACTTTTCTTTTTTACTGGTGCAGAAAAAAATTTTGTAAGCTCTTTATGAAGGTGCTTATATGCACTTATGGTCCCGAATGGGTTAATAGACCTGTTTTTTCGACTACAATCTACAGAAAAAGTGTCGAAAAAGTAAGGTCTTTATGTAACTTCATTTAAACACATGATGCAACGAAGCCAATTACAGTTCCTCTTTTTTGGAGTAGTTTGCAAAGAACGTCTGCGTTACGCGTAATCTATTTTTTTATTATTATCATCTTGACTTGCATCTTTCTTGCATCTTTCTTGCACTTTTTACTTTTTACTTTTCCCTTTTTCTCCTTTGGTTTTAGTAAACTTGATAACATGCCAAACATGGTTAGTCTGTGCAAAAAAAGAGAAAAGTTAATGACACTTAATCATCCCATACAAAAGAAACTGCGGCATGTATACCGGAATAGCAGTGCGGCATGTATCCCATTTTCCATGGTGCAGACGTAGGCCATGACAGTTACCTGTCATCGCTAATGGGAATGGCGTAACCATACACACAGTACTCTATACAAACGCTACACTTAGTTTTGACTTCGAAATCATGTATGCATTTAGTAATTAGTGTATGAAAAGTATTTAAACATAACGTGTTTAAAACTTTGGACAGTGAAATCATGCACTTACGTCAAATTAAGGATTGTACTTCTACAAGTAAACATCGAAATGGGATTCACGCTATACACTGGTTAAAATAATCTCATTGCGCACCTATACTGTGCGTTTGACGACCATCTATCGATAATTACAAGAAATACAAGGGGTGCGGCATCTATCCCGTATGCGGCGACTCTCCCGGAGTTACCCTATATTAAGGGGAATTTAAAGCACTAAGACAGGTAACAAAATATTCTATCATAATTCTACATTTTCCGTCTGTTTATCATTTTTTATACACCCACTCTTGATATATATGTATGTATCCCCGAGGCAGAATCGCGGCGACAATGTCTCCCTTTTTGTGGAAAAAACTTCATTTGGGAAAATATATAATTATTTTAGGACAAAGAGTAGATACAGGTAACATGGACCTGGCTTCGCTATACTTGAGTGTTTCGTATGGAATCTAAAGCAATAAGTCAGGTAACATGCAATTCTATCACCCTTCTAATTTTTTCGTCTTTTTATCATTTTTTCACCATTCTATGGCCTCCCTTCATACTTTATGCATGTTACTGTATACACATTTGATATTTTACCTTGAATATTACTGTGTATATGAGGGTGGTCTCCTCGTTTTCTCTCTTTTTAAAATTTTTCTGATTTTGTAAATGAGTTTATGAATTGAACGGATTAAGAGTAAGGGGCTGACTTGGCTGTACCGGAGTGTTTACTGGAATCTAAAGCACTAAGACAGGCAACATGCAATTCTGTGACTCTTCTATATTTTTCGCCTTTGTATCAATTTTTTCACATTTATATATCCTCCTTGATACTTTGCTTGCACTCTGAATTGAAGAGCTAAGTGGATGAACATGTTAAATAACAAAAATTACATATGAAGAAATTTGAAGTGAAAGTTTTTACTTTAAATTTTAATGATTTATTTTCTGTTGTATACCATGTGTTTAAAATATTAACAGGTATGGTACTAAACTCTCTCAAAATAACTTATTCATATTTAATTCTCAAATATTAAAAATTGTAAATATTATTGACATTATTAAATATTAAAATATTAGATATTAATGAATAATGTCTTAAATCTTCAAGACTAAATAGAATCTTAGTATTTTATCTTCACCATGTGATAGGATACCTCATAACGCTTTCATCCAAAAGATAAATTTTTTTTTTAGAAAATGTAGCATAACATGTTCATCCACTCAGCTCTTCAATTGTGAAATGAGTTTCGGAATAGCATGGATTTAGTGTATGGACCTGAAGTTTTTACCAAAGTACTTTTTTTTAATTTAAAGCTAAAAGATAGATAACAAACCGGGATGTCAGGGATAAATGCCCCGGGAATCCAGGTTTCGCTTTAAAATATAAGCGGAATTCCGGAGGGACGTAGGCAGTATGCAATTGCATCATGCATTTATGGGACAATTACATTCTCAACAATGTACTTTTTTCACGAAGTAAATAGGCGAGGATAACAATATGACAATATCTTTTGTGCAATAGGGCGTTTTTACGTTCGTCAGTAGAAGCCCAGATAAATAAATCGGCAAAAGTTTGTAAAAAACACTAGGGGCACTAACAGTATATTTTTAGGATACCGCACGGTATATGTACAATACTTCTCAAAAACGTCAGTATTTGGGGACAATCCCTTAGTTCGCTACTGTGATGTAAACATACAGAATTGTAAACTATATTAAGTATCTACATTACGCAAGAAGCAACAGTTTGAGCAAATTATTTCAGGAAGATATTGCCGAGAAATATCTATTTATATTTTAAATTATCTCTTGCCTTTTCTTAACATAGGCCTGGAAAATACATGCAAATTTAAACAATGATGATGTAAGAATGAATTATTGTTTCCGGCAAATATTATTTATAACAGTTAACATTTTTGGGGGGCTAAATATTATTCCCAACAAATCTAACAATATAAAATATCAATCGTCTTTTGTTAAATAATCTAGCAACAATGCAAGTAAGAAATTCCGGCTAACTAAATTTAGGTTTTAAAAGATTTTATTAGGGGAAACTAAAGCACTAAGACAGGTAACAGGATATTCTATCACAATTCTACATTTTTCGTCCGTTTATCATATTTTATACATTTATACGTCAGCCCTTCATATATTTGTTAGTTTCTCCGTGCCAGAATCGCGGCGACAATGTGTTCTTTTTGTAGAAAAAAATTCATTTTCGATAATATATATATATATTGGGAGGGAGAGTAGATCCACGTAACATGGACCTGAATTCCCTATACCCGAGTGTATAGTATGGAATCTAAATATCTAAGACAGGTAACATGCAATTCTATCACCCTTCTATTTTTTTTTTTTTTTTTTTGTCCTGTTATCATTATTTTTTCACTTTTATATGCCCTCCCTTGATACATTTGTATGTTACTGTATACACATTTGATATTTCAACTTGTATGTTACTGTGTATATGAAGGTGGTCTCTTCGTTTTCTCTCTCTTGCAGTTTTCTGAATTGTTAAATGGATTTCGGAGTTGGACGGATTAAGAGCATGGGGCTGATTTTGCTATATCTGAGTGTTCAGTGCAATCAAAACAAAAAGTCAGGTAACATGCAATTCTACCACCAGTCTACCTTTTTCGTCCTTTTATCATTTGTTTAACTTTTACATGTCCTCCCTTGATACTTTTGCATGTTACTGTATACACATTTGATATTTTACCTTGCATATTACTGCGTATATGAGGGTGGTATTCTGGTTTTCTCTCTTTTTAAAATTTTGTAAATGGGTTTCTGAATTGAACGGATTGAGAGTTTGGGACTGATTTGGCTATAGCGAAGTGTTTTTTGGAATCTAAAGCACTAAAACAGGTAACATACAATTCTGTGACTCTTTCATATTTTTCGACTTTATATAATTTTTTTCACATTTATATATCCTCCCTTGATACTTTTCTTGCATTCAGAATTGTGAAATGAGTTTCTGAATAGCACGGATTTAGTGTATGAAACTGACGTCTTTACCAAAGTATTTTTTTAAATCTGAAGCTAGAAGATAGAAAACATACCCGGATGTCAGGATAAATGCCCCGGGAATCCAGGTTTCGCTTTAAAATATAAGTGCAATTCCGGGGGGACGCAGGCATTATGCAATTGCATCACCCTTAAATATTTATGGGACAAGAACATTCTAACAATGTACTTTTTTTCACGAAGTAAATAGGCGAGGATAACAATGCTACAGGATCTTTTGTGCAATAGGATTTTTTCGCGTTCGCCAGTAGAAGACCAGAAAAATATATCGGTAAAAGTTGGTAAAAAACACTAGGGGCACTAACAGTATATTTTAAGGATACCTCATGGTATAGGTACAATGCTTCTCAAAAACGTCAGTATTTGAGGATAATCCCTTAGTTCGCTACTGTGATGTAAACATACAGAATTGTAAACAATATATTAAGTATCTACATTACGCAAAAAGCAAGAGTTTGAGCAAATCATTTCTGGAAGATATTGCCGAGAAATCTCTATTTATATTTTAAATTATCTCTTGACTTTTCTTAACGTAGGCCAGGAAAATACATGCAAATTTAAAGAATGATGATGTAAGAATGAATAATTGTTTGCGGCAAATATTATTTATAACAGTTAATTTTTTTTGGTGCCAAATATTATTCCCAACAAATATAACAATATAAAATATCAGTCGTCTTTTGTTAAACAATCTAGCAACAATGCAAGTAAGAAATTCCGGCTAACTAAATTTAGGTTTTACAAGATATTATTGAGGGAATCTAAAGCACTAAGACAGGTAACAGGATATTCTATTACAATTCTACTTTTTTTTATCCGTTTATCATTTTTTATACATTTATACGTCAGCCCTTCATATATTTGTTAATTTCTCCGTGGAAGAATCGCGGCGACAATGTGTCCTTTTTGTAGAAAAAACTTCATTTGCGATAATATATTTGTAGGATTTGAATTTATACATACTTGATATTCTTTAAAACGTGCATGATAAGCAAATTAACAGGCACTCAGGTATTTTTATAATCCATGATTTGAAAACACGAGTTATGAAAATTCACGATAACGAGATCAAGGTTTGGACATATTCAAAATTTGAAAAGAGTCAGTCTATAAAATTATATTGTTCACGAAGCATCGGCTTATGACATGCCAAGGAAGGCACTGTTAGGCCTAATCCAATTGTTCCATATTATAGGTTTTAAGTGAGAAATGTATTGTATTTAAAGAAAGTATCAACGAAGTGGTGTAACATTATCTTTATAGAATTGTATTAAAGTGTATGTGCTGTTATTCCAACGTCTAGTTATTCAAGTCATCTGTAAATTAACATTTTACATATAATCTTCCTACATATATATATATATTGGGAGGGAGAGTAGATCCATGTAACATGGACCTGACTTCGCTATATCCGAATACTTAGTGAGGAATCTAAATGGCTAAAACACATAACATGCAATTCTATCACCTTTCTATTTTTTTCGTCATTTTATCTTTTTTTTTTTCACTTTTGCATGTTACTGGATACACATAAAATAATTTACCTTTTATGTTACTGTGTGTATGAGGGTGCTCTCTTCGTTTTTTAGCTCTTACAGTTTTCTGAATTGTTAAATAGGTTTCGGAATTGGAAGAATTAAAAGTATGGGGCAGACTTGGCTGTATCGTAGTATTCAGTGGAATCAAAACAAAAAGTAAGGTAACATGCAATTCTATCACCCTTCTATTTTTTTTCGTCCTTTTATCTTTTTTTTCACTATTATATGCCCTCCTTTGATAATTTTGTATGTTACTGTATACACATTTGATATTTTACCTTTTATGTTACTGTGTATATGAGGGTGGTCTCCTCGTTTTCTCTCCCTTACAGTTTTCTGAATTGTTAGATGGGTTTCGGAATTGGACGGATTAAGAGTATGGGGCAGACTTAAGTATATCGGGGTATTCAGTGGAATCAAAACAAAAAGTCAGGTAACATGCAATTCTATCACCCTTCTATTTTTTTCGTCCTTTTATCTTTTTTTGCATTTTTATTTACCCTCCCTTGATACTTTTGTATGTTACTGTATACACGTTTGATATTTTACCTTGTATGTTACTGTGTATATGAGGGTGGTCTCCTCGTTTTCTCTCTTACAGTTTTGTGAATTGTAAAATGGGTTTCTGAATTGGACGGATTTAGAGTATGTGTCTGACTTAGCTATACTAGAGTGTTCAGCGGAATAAAAAATAAAAGTCAGGTAACATGCAATTCTATGACCCTTCTACTTTTTTCGTCCTTTTATGCTTTTTTTAAACTTTTATATGCTTTCCCTTGATACTTTTGTATGTTACTGTATACACATTTGATATTTTACCTTTGTTACTGTGTATATGAGGATAGTGTCCTCGTTTTCTCTCTCTTATAGTTTTCTCCATTGTTAAATTGGTTTCTGAGTTGAACGGATTAAGAGTATGGGGCAGACTTGGCTATATCGGAGTATTCAGTGGAATCAAAACAAAAAGTCAGGTAACATGCAATTCTATCACTCTTCTATTTTTTTTCGTCCTTTTATCTTTTTTTTTTCACTTTTATATGCCCTCCTTTGATACTTTTGTATGTTACTATATACACATTTGATATTTTACCTTGTATGTTACTTTGTATATGAGGGTGGTCGCCTCGTTTTCTCTCTCTTACAGCTTTCTGAATTGTTAAATGGTTTCAGAATTGGAAGGATTAAGAGTATGGAGCTGACTTGTCTTTCTCGGAGTGTTCAGTGGAATGAAAACGAAAAGTCAGGTAACATGCAATTCTATCACCCTTCCATTTTTTTTCGTCCTTTTATCTTTTTTTTTTTTCACTTTTATATGCCCTCCTTTGATACTTTTGTATGTTACTTTATACACATTTGATATTTTACCTTGTATGTTACTGTGTATATGAGGGTGGTCTCCTCGTTTTCTGTCTCTTACAGTTTTATGAATTGTTAAATGGGTTTCGGAATTGGACGGATTACGAGTATGGGGCAGACTTGGGTATATCGGAGTACTCAGTGGAATCAAAACAAAAAGTCATGTAACATGCAATTCTATCACACTTCTATTTTTTTTTCGTCCTTTTATCTTTTTTTTTTTCACTTTTATATGCCCTCCTTTGATACTTTTGTATGTTACTTTATACACATTTGATATTTTACCTTGTATGTTACTGTGTATATGAGGGTGGTCTCCTCGTTTTCTCTCTCTTACAGTTTTATGAATTGTTAAATGGTGTTTTGATGGGTTTCGGAATTGGAAGGATTAAGAGTATGGGGCAGACTTGGGTATATCGGAGTACTAGGTGGAATCGAAACAAAAAGTCAGGTAACATGCAATTCTATCACCCTTCTATTTTTTTTCGTCCTTTTATCTTTTTTTTTTCACTTTTATATGCCCTCCTTTGATACTTTTGTATGTTACTTTATACACATTTGATATTTTACCTTGTATGTTACTGTGTATATGAGGGTGGTCTCCTCGTTTTCTCTCTCTTACAGTTTTATGAATTGTTAAATATGTTTCGGAATTGGACGGATTAAGAGTATGGGGCAGACTTGGCTATATCGGAGTATTCAGTGGAATCAAAACAAAAAGTCAGGTAACATGCAATTCTATCACTCTTCTATTTTTTTTTCGTCCTTTTATCTTTTTTTTTTCACTTTTATATGCCCTCCTTTGATACTTTTGTATGTTACTGTATACACATTTGATATTTTACCTTGTATGTTACTTTGTATATGAGGGTGGTCGCCTCGTTTTCTCTCTCTTACAGCTTTCTGAATTGTTAAATGGTTTCAGAAATGAAGGATTAAGAGTATGGAGCTGACTTGTCTTTCTCGGAGTGTTCAGTGGAATGAAAACGAAAAGTCAGGTAACATGCAATTCTATCACCCTTCTATTTTTTTTCGTCCTTTTATCTTTTTTTTTTCACTTTTATATGCCCTCCTTTGATACTTTTGTATGTTACTTTATACACATTTGATATTTTACCTTGTATGTTACTGTGTATATGAGGGTGGTCTCCTCGTTTTCTGTCTCTTACAGTTTTATGAATTGTTAAATGGGTTTCGGAATTGGACGGATTACGAGTATGGGGCAGACTTGGGTATATCGGAGTATTCAGTGGAATCAAAACAAAAAGTCAGGTAACATGCAATTCTATCACCCTTCTATTTTTTTTCGTCCTTTTATCTTTTTTTTTTCTCTTTGATATGCCCTCCCTTGATACTTTTGTATGTTACTGTATACACATTTGACATTTTACCGTGTGTGCTACTGTGTATATTTGGGTGGTCTCCTCGTTTTCTTTCTTTTACAGTTTTCTGAATTGTTAAATGGGTTTCGGAATTAGACGGATTAAGAGTATGGGGCTGACTTGGCTATGTCGGAGTGTTCAGTGGAATTAAAACGAAAAGTCAGGTAACATGCAATTCTATCACCCTTCTATTTTTTTTCGTCCTTTTATATATTTTTTTTCACTTTTATATGCCCTCCTTTGATACTTTTGTATGTTACTTTATACACATTTGATATTTTACCTTGTATGTTACTGTGTATATGAGGGTGGTCTCCTCGTTTTCTCTCTCTTACAATATTATGAATTGTTAAATATGTTTCGGAATTGGACGGATTACGAGTATGGGGCAGACTTGGGTATATCGGAGTATTCAGTGGAATCAAAACAAAAAGTCAGGTAACATGCAATTCTATCACCCTTCTATTTTTTTTCGTCCTTTTATCTTTTTTTTTCTCTTTGATATGCCCTCCCTTGATACTTTTGTATGTTACTGTATACACATTTGACATTTTACCGTGTGTGTTACTGTGTATATTTGGGTGGTCTCCTCGTTTTCTTTCTTTTACAGTTTTCTGAATTGTTAAATGGGTTTCGGAATTGGACGGATTACGAGTATGGGGCAGACTTGGGTATATCGGAGTACTCAGTGGAATCAAAACAAAAAGTCAGGTAACATGCAATTCTATCACACTTCTATTTTTTTTTCGTCCTTTTATCTTTTTTTTTTTCACTTTTATATGTTCTCCCTTGATACTTTTGTATGTTACTTTATACACATTTGATATTTTCTTGTATGTTACTGTGTATATGAGGGTGGTCTCCTCGTTTTCTCTCTCTTACAGTTTTATGAATTGTTAAATGGGTTTCGGAATTGGACGGATTACGAGTATGGGGCAGACTTGGGTATATCGGAGTATTCAGTGGAATCAAAACAAAAAGTCAGGTAACATGCAATTCTATCACCCTTCTATTTTTTTTCGTCCTTTTATCTTTTTTTTTCTCTTTGATATGCCCTCCCTTGATACTTTTGTACGTTACTGTATACACATTTGACATTTTACCGTGTGTGTTACTGTGTATATTTGGGTGGTCTCCTCGTTTTCTTTCTTTTACAGTTTTCTGAATTGTTAAATGGGTTTCGGAATTGGACGGATTACGAGTATGGGGCAGACTTGGGTATATCGGAGTACTCAGTGGAATCAAAACAAAAAGTCAGGTAACATGCAATTCTATCACACTTCTATTTTTTTTTCGTCCTTTTATCTTTTTTTTTTCACTTTTATATGTTCTCCCTTGATACTTTTGTATGTTACTTTATACACATTTGATATTTTCTTGTATGTTACTGTGTATATGAGGGTGGTCTCCTCGTTTTCTCTCTCTTACAGTTTTATCAATTGTTAAATGGGTTTCGGAATTGGACGGATTACGAGTATGGGGCAGACTTGGGTATATCGGAGTATTCAGTGGAATCAAAACAAAAAGTCAGGTAACGTGCAATTCTATCACCCTTCTATTTTTTTCCGTCCCTTTATCTTTTTTTTTCTCTTTGATATGCCCTCCCTTGATACTTTTGTATGTTACTGTATACACATTTGACATTTTACCGTGTGTGTTACTGTGTATATTTGGGTGGTCTCCTCGTTTTCTCTCTCTTACAGTTTTCTGAATTGTTAAATGGGTTTCGGAATTAGACGGATTAAGAGTATGGGGCTGACTTGGCTATGTCGGAGTGTTCAGTGGAATTAAAACGAAAAGTCAGGTAACATGCAATTCTATCACCCTTCTATTTTTTTTTCGTCCTTTTATCTTTTTTTTTCACTTTTATATGCCCTCCTTTGATACTTTTGTATGTTACTTTATACACATTTGATATTTTACCTTGTATGTTACTGTGTATATGAGGGTGGTCTCCCCGTTTTCTCTCTCTTACAGTTTTATGAATTGTTAAATGGTGTTTTGATAGGTTTCGGAATTGGAAGTATTAAGAGTATGGGGCAGACTTGGGTATATCGGAGTACTCAGTGGAATCGAAACAAAAAGTCAGGTAACATGCAATTCTATCGCCCTTCTATTTTTTTCGTCCTTTTATCTTTTTTTTTTCACTTTTATATGCCCTCCTTTGATACTTTTGTATGTTACTTTATACACATTTGATATTTTACCTTGTATGTTACTGTGTATATGAGGGTGGTCTCCTCGTTTTCTGTCTCTTACAGTTTTATGAATTGTTAAATATGTTTCGGAATTGGACGGATTAAGAGTATGGGGCAGACTTGGCTATATCGGAGTATTCAGTGGAATCAAAACAAAAAGTCAGGTAACATGCAATTCTATCACTCTTCTATTTTTTTTTCGTCCTTTTATCTTTTTTTTTTCACTTTTATATGCCCTCCCTTGATACTTTTGTATGTTACTGTATACACATTTGACATTTTACCGTGTATTTTACTGTGTATATTTGGGTGGTCTCCTCGTTTTCTCTCTCTTACAGTTTTCTGATTTGTTAAATGGGTTTCGGAATTGGACGGATTAAGAGTATGGGGCTGACTTGGCTATGTCGGAGTGTTCAGTGGAGTGAAAACAAAAAGTCAGGTAACATGCAATTGTATCATCCTTCTATTTTTTTTCGTCCTTTTATCTTTTTTTTACTTTTATATGCCCTCCTTTGATACTTTTGTATGTTACTTTATACTCATTTGATATTTTACCTTGTATGTTACTTTGTATATGAGGGTGGTCTCCTCGTTTTCTCTGTCTTACAGTTTTATGAATTGTTAAATGGGTTTCGGAATCGGACGGATTGCGAGTATGGGGCAGACTTGGGTATATCGGAGTGCTCAGTGGAATCAAAACAAAAAGTCAGGTAACATGCAATTCTATCACACTTCTATTTTTTTTCGTCCTTTTATCTTTTTTTTTTCACTTTTATATGCCCTCCCTTGATACTTTTGTATGTTACTGTATACACATTTGATATTTTACCTTGTATGTTACTGTGTATATGAGGGTGGTTTCCTCGTTTTCTCTCTCTTATAGTTTTCTGAATTGTTAAATGTGTTTCGGAATTGGACGGATTAAGAGTATGGAGCTGACTTGCCTATGTCGGAGTGTTCAGTGGAATGGAAACAAAAAGTCAGTTAACATGCAAGTCTATCACCCTTCTATTTTATTTTCGTCCTTTTATACATATTTTTCATTTTTATATGCCCTCCCTCTATACTTTTGTATGTTACTGTATACACATTTGTTATCTTACCTTGTATGTTACTGTGTATATGAGGGTGGTCTCCTCGTTTTCTCTCTCTTACAGTTTTCTGAATTGTTAAATGGGTTTCGGAATTGGACGGATTAAGAGAATGGGGCAGACTTGGCTATATCGGAGTATTCAATGGAATCAAAACAAAAAGTCATGTAACATGCAATTCTATCATCCTTCTATTTTTTTCGTCCTTTTATCTTCCCCCCCCCCTTTTATATGCCCTCCCTTGATACTTTTGTATGTTACTGTATACACATTTGACATTTTACCGAATATGTTACTGTGTATATTTGGGTGGTCTCCTCGTTTTCTTTCTTTTACAGTTTTCTGAATTGTTAAATGGGTTTCGGAATTGGACGGATTGAGAGTATGGGGCAGACTTGGGTATATCGGAGTATTCAATGGAATCAAAACAAAAATTCATGTAACATGCAATTCTATCATCCTTCTATTTTTTTCGTCCTTTTATCTCCCCCCGCCCTTTTATATGCCCTCCCTTGATACTTTTGTATGTTACTGTATACACATTTGACATTTTACCGAATATGTTACTGTGTATATTTGGGTGGTCTCCTCGTTTTCTTTCTTTTACAGTTTTCTGAATTGTTAAATGGGTTTCGGAATTGGACGGATTAAGAGAATGGGGCAGACTTGGCTATATCGGAGTATTCAATGGAATCAAAACAAAAAGTCATGTAACATGCAATTCTATCATCCTTCTATTTTTTTCGTCCTTTTATCTCCCCCCCCCCCCTTTTATATGCCCTCCCTTGATACTTTTGTATGTTACTGTATACACATTTGACATTTTACCGAATATGTTACTGTGTATATTTGGGTGGTCTCCTCGTTTTCTTTCTTTTACAGTTTTCTGAATTGTTAAATGGGTTTCGGAATTGGACGGATTGAGAGTATGGGGCAGACTTGGGTATATCGGAGTACTCAGTGTAATCGAAACAAAAAGTCAGGTAATATGCAATTCTATCACCATTCTTTTTTTTTTTCGGCCTTTTATGTTTTTTTTTTTCACTTTTACATGCCCTCCCTTGATACTTTTGTATGTTATTGGTTACACATTTGATATTTTACCTTGTATGTTACTTTGTGTATGAAGGTAGTCTCCTCGTTTTCTCTCTCTTACAGTTTTCTGAATTGTTAAATGGGTTTCGGAATTGGACGGATTAAGAGTATGGGGCAGACTTGGCTATATCGTATTGGGTGTTTTTTCTCTTCTTCTAATTACACTCCACTTTTAATTTACTTTAACAATTTTCTCTAAAGACATTAACCTAACCTCATATTTTTAAACAAGGTGTGAGCAGTTTACCTCAAAATAGATGTTGTTACCAAAGAAAAGAAATTTAAAAAAATAAGCAAATATGCTTAGAGAAATACCAATTTAGTAAATTGAAATTTAGAGCAATTACTAACAAACAAAAACAGAATAGAGAGGAAATACATAAATTAGCTTTAAGTATATCAGAATGTTACCATTAGAAATTGCAAGATTAAACCTTAATTCTTTAACAGTAACAACACCCTCAACCATTCACAACTTATGAAGAGAATACCACCAACACTACTGGATTTGAAAATATAAGATTTCATAATAATAAAAAAAAGAAAAGTAAAATTTGATTACCACAGAGCCTCAAAGGTGAAAGGCAAACTCTTAAGTCTGCACCAATTTCAAACAATATGTTTTAATAATTTAAAAGAATGGAATAATAAAATTATGACTGCACTTTATACTCTCAAATCCAGGGGCCAAATAATCGTATAATGTGTCATTAGCATTGAAAACTATAAAATCTGATGAATTTCACTTCTGGAAAATTCTCTCTTAAGCCATTCACTTATATACCAAAATTTGTATTAATTATTCCAGTGACTACGTAAATTTCAGTATTTATAATTTTTTTATGAACAATGCTTACTCTTTTCAAAAGTTAATTACTTATATATAATACTTTTTTTTTTAATCACTCAGGGAACACATGTGCGAATGAATTTCCACCTAGAATGGATCTTGTTACCATATTACCTAACTCTCTAATTTAAAGAACTTAAGAATCAAAATAAATACAATCAGAAAAGTAAGTTAATAAAAGGGGTCACACACCTTAAAATTAATCATAAAATGAAAGGGAAATGCATAGTAAACATAAAAGCCATTAATCGAAATACAAAAGGTAACAAAATCCTCAATTCATTTCGCACAACATCCTTCACTTGATACTTGATCTAAATAATTATTCATAGTTATAAAATTTTAAGGTACTTTTGTATTAGTTTTACTTATCACTGCTATTAAACTTCTTCACTTTTAAAGATTAGATTAGTTAAACAGAAAAAAGAGAAACAAAGCAGATTATTACATTTAACATAATTTATTAAGTATTAGATTTCTTTTTCTTTTTTTTTTTTTTTTTTTTTTTTTTTTTTTAGTTTACTACTATTTTTAATCAATATATTGTAATGGTACTTTAGTGTGTAAATATCAACTGTAAATTTAGATAACAGAACTCATAATAATTTAGTTCACAAAAAAATTCTAGAAGTCACTATTAATTCTCATAGGATTCTCCATTCAGTAAAAGTATATAAATAGATATTTAAGTACTTATTAATTGCACGTTATTTACATTTCTTGCAATTGACATCATTCAATATATCAAAGTATTTAGTGGCCGCCCCTCCGGGTGGTTCCGAACCGACCCCTTGAGTGGGGGAGGAGACCGGAAGCTCGGCAGAGTTCGTTGTGTACGAATGCGAGGGGGCCGGATGGGGACGAATCGCCACCTCCTCGAGAGGCTCATCTCCGACAGGCGTTGAGTCCGGTGGCCACGGTTAGCGGACGTTGTGTATAGGGCCGTGCTCGCTTCGGCGAGCTGTGTGCGCCGGTCCTCCGGCACCCGGGTTCTCTGGGCAAGCCGGGTAGCGACGCTCCATAGTCTGATCCCAGAGCCGGCGGTGGCCGGGTGGTGACTCTGGGCAAAGGATAGCTAAGGCGATAGGACCCCATCCACCTATTGACTAAGAGGGAGCCTGAAGTATGAGTGAGGGCTTTGTAGTGGAAAGTCCTCGGTGCTCGCTAGTGACGACGGGGCTCGCGGGAACGCCATGCAGGGACTCCCGGAGCAACCGAAGGGCGAGGGTTACGGACAGCGCCCAGGTTACTTTTTGACTTGGGTGGCTCATCCCTCCGAGGACCTCAGCTGGAGCAGTTGTGAGTCGACCCTTAGGGTGGTAGGGTTTGGCGGTGCCCCCGTTGACCAAGGAGCGGTCGCGTGGGGAGGCCAGTGTGGCTCTGGTTGCTCCATGTCGTGCCGTGACCCTTGGGAGGGGGTCGGCCGGCAGGTCCACCATCGAACGCTATTCCCGCAGGGAATCGGGCCGGAGGCTCGCCGGTAACGCGGCGGCTCATCGTGCCTCAGGTGAACTTTTGGTCCGATCCAGGTCCTCCGTGTCTATGCGGTACCGGAGTTTGCCTCGCCTGGTGATGAGGACCTAGAGGTGTCTCCACCTAACTTTCGAACGCACTAACAAAGGTAGCGGTCGGTCATTGCACGGGGTCAGGGGTCTTCGGGCCTGGGTACCCTCGACGGCCGTGAGGTAAGGTAGTGGTGGGCGGGCTTCTGTCGGCCTCCGCTGGCTTCTCTGTCCTAGGATGGAGTCGAGTCGGTGGGGGCTGGCGGGACTCCGTTCCATCCAACCCCCTAGCGAGGCGGAGTCTATTCCGTCTAGGTGGAGCTTTCCGTGCCCGCCTGGGGTCGCTAACGGCACCTAGTCTGGGCCAACTGGCTCCCGGCGTGATCCGCGAGGGGTTCCGTCGGTTGAGCCGGGTGGACTGGGCGAAGAGCCAGGAGCTGGGTCGCTTTACGGCCGGAGGGATTTTCCCCGTCCTCCCTGGTTTTCAAGCTAGGGGCTCCTCACTAACTTTCCGATCGGCTGGCCCACAAAAATGTCTCTGCCGGAAAATGGTATCTGATCTTGGGGGCCTGTCCGTAAATTAAATTCGGGTCGGGAAGCCTCGGTTCCGCCCGTGGGCCCAGCGTCTTTATAGGCGTCTGGTTCCTGCGATGGTGTGCGGGGTCTACCGGCTCGAGTAACCAAGTTTAGGGACCACTTGGTTTTTCTAGCTGGGTGGTGAGGACTGTCGTAGCGACCGTTCGTCTCTTCTTGGGAATAGCCGTCACCGTGTGCGCTGGGCAGCGGTGTCGGTTTGACCGGAGTTGGCGCGGGGTTCCGCTCTGTTGGAGCTGGTCTGGCGGCGACCTTCGGGACGCGTCGCGGGGCTTGTTTCGCGGGTGGTTCCTTGTGTCGACAAATGGGCCTGAAAAGGGCCTGGGACCGGAAGATGGACCCCCCGTCTCATATCAAAGTATTTATGCAAAAATTACTTACATTACAGACCGCTAAACAGGAATTATACTGGCATCATGATTTTTACATTCTTCACTGTTATCCCATGGTTGGCAGTCCTCTTAAGGGCACGAATATTAACGCTTGAAAGTTGGAGGTACATAATAATGTCACACTGTTAGTTGCACGACTATAATTTTCCGATCACTGGAACCCTTGGGATGCGAAACGCCACTCCATATAGAGTCCAAAAACACCTCCTGACGATTAATTTCTCCACTCTCTAGTCCAGCGTACGTTGACGATTACGCAAACAACCCTTTTTTTTGTTTCACTGGCGGACCCATTATACGCAAATAAATTTTCTGCTTTCGTTGTACATTCAACCACTTCTTCAGAAAGACACGATGACTTGAAAGAAACAAGCCTTCGGCATTCGTTCGAGCAACTTTTCAATAGAAAGCCATGATAACATGAAGGTATACATAAGAGACTCCAAACTGTTGCATGTCATTGGACGGGCTCACTGTATCATTGATTCTATTCTGCGGACACTGCTCCATCAGAATTAACTCGCACGGCGTACCACTTGGTTCACAGGGACCCCACGTTTCACCGGATAAACAAAAAATATCCGCTCTCTTTAGCATCTAGACTCCTTCTGCGCTCTCATCCTTTTCTTTCATTTCAAAATTAAAAAGAACTATCCACTGGACAGGGGGAGGGCTAAAAGAAAACCTCCTTTCCCCCTACCCCCACTTACTAAAAAAAACACATCTTTATTCTCTGATACTCCTGCCTTAACTAACTTTTTCCCCGTAGCGTGTAATAAAAATTCACACGTGCAATACTCTTGCTGACGTCAGACGCTCCTATTCGCTAACCTGGTAGGGTTCAACCACTCATCTAAAAGGGGGTGTAATCCACTTTCCACCTTATACATTTCTTTTAATGGGCTACCCATCTTTAAACACCACGCAAACTATCTTTTCTCACGGCAGTATCCCATAAAAATTTCCAAAATTGTCTGTATGACAATAGCTTTTAAAAGGAGGGTAATAAATTTGCACCAATCATTTTACTTAAAAGGCTCATAAAATTTTATTTATATGGTTGGCCACCCAAGCAGGCTTTTAAGCTGCGATAATGAACGCAACACAAAAGTGTGGGAAACGCATCAGCAAAGTTTTTCCCGCCCTCACTCCATACTAACAAAAGCGGGGTTGCTATGGTCACAGGGTGCACCCGTTTCATTTCCACTCCCTTGTTTGGTATCGAGGAACACTGCTCCCTTTTTTCTTTTCTTTTTTTTTTTCTTTTACTCTGCCCCAAAACATGAAACAAATACGCAGAGCAATATTGTACTTTAAGAGTTCTAACAAGGATATAGGGGGTGTATATAAATACAATTTGATAATATTTAGGTACTGGAATATTTTTAAATATACTGTAACAATCGGAGTATTCAATGGAATCAAAACAAAAAGTCAGGTAACATGCAATTGTATCATCCTTCTATTTTTTTCGTCCTTTTATCTTTTTCCCCCTTTTATATGCCCTCCCTTGATACTTTTGTATGTTACTCTATACACATTTGATATTTTACCTTGTGTGTTACTGTGTATATGAGGGTGGTCTCCTCGTTTTCTCTCTCTTACAGTTTTCTGAATTGTTACATGGGTTTCGGAATTGGACGGATTAAGAGTATGTGGCAGACTTAACTATATCGGAGTATTCAGTGGAATCAAAACAAAAAATCAGGTAACATGCAATTCTATCACCCTTCTATTTTTTTTTTCGTCCTTTTATATATTTTTTTCATTTTTATATGCCCTCCCTTGATACTTTTGTATGTTACTGTATACACATTTGTTATCTTGCCTTGTATGTTACTGTGTATATGAGGGTGGCCTCCTCGTTTTCTCTCTCTTACAGTTTTCTGAATTGTTAAATGGGTTTCGGAATTGGACGGATTAAGAGCATGGGGCAGATTTGGCTATATCGGAGTATTCAGTGGAATCAAAGCAAAAAGTCAGGTAACATGCAATTCTATCACCCTTGTATTTTTTTTTTCGTCCTTTTATCTTTTTTTTTTCACTTTTATATGCCTTCCCTTGATACTTTTGTATGTTACTGTATACACATTTGATATTTTACCTTGTATGTTACTGTGTATATGAGGGCGGTATCCTCGTTTTCTCTCCCATACAGTTTTCTGAATTGTTAAATGAGTTTCTGAATTGAACTTATTCAGAGTATGGGGCTGATTTGGCTATTCTGGATTGTTTAGTGGAATCAAAACAATAAGCCAGGTAACATCGTCTTTGTAATTATATATGCATTATGAACAAGGGAAGTATTTAATCTTATAGATACATGTTCTGTAAGTGTGACCTTTCTTCTTCCAGGCTAAACTATTTGGTGTTTATGGAGCTTTATACTACCATTGCTGTCCTCTAGTGTCAGTACACTAAATACATTACAACAATCATCTCCATTTGCTGAATATATTCATTTATATATATTGTGAACAAGTGAAATATTTAATCTTATAGACCACTCTATAGCTTTGTCCTTTCTTTAAATGATCTCCATAAATAAATGAAAATATTCTATAATTATCTCATTTACTTGCTTGGAGTATGCTAATATATGCGCTTTGTTGCTGATTGATAACAGGTTAAAAATATCCAAAAATGGACTCCCCCTCCCCCTCAAAGTTTTTGGTTCATAAAAAAAAAGGAAATAAAAATTTAGGTGTTATTATTTTTTTTTTTCTCATAACTCCTCCTTGTTACTTTCTTCTATCTTTACAAGAAGAAAGTATTGGATTCATGAAAATTTTCGAAATCCCGTTTTTGACGGATTTACACGTTTTAGGGATCAGAGATTCCAAAAAACATGTTTTTACAAAATGTCTGTCTGTGAGTCTGTCTGTCTGTTTGTCTGTGTGTATGTGACACAAATTTTGTGGGCGCTCTATCTCAAGAACTAATGCACGGAATTTAATAAAATTTATATTCAGTTAGTCCCTAATACAAATTGATGCTGATTAGCTTTTGGTGTAAATCTCTCAACAGGTGACGCTGCTATGCTGCATTTTTCACGATTTTCGCAATAGCTCTATCTCAAGAACTAATGCACGGATTTTGATCAAACTTCAGATTTAGTTAGTCCTTGATATTAATTGATGCTGATTACGTTTTGGTGTAAATCGCCCAACAGGTGGCGCTGTTATGATGAATTTTGCAGGATTTACACGATTTCCCCCATAGCTGTATCTTAAGAACTAATGCACGGATTTTCATCAAACTTCAGATTCAGTTAGTCCTTGATATGACTTGCTACTGATTATGTGTTGGTGTAAGTCGCCTAACAGGTGGCGCTTCTGTGCTGCCTTTTTCACGATTGCCTCAATAGCTCTATTTATAGAACTAATGGACGAATTATCATGTAACTTCAGATTTAGTTATATGTTGACAAAAGTTATTGTTAATTAGGTTTTGGCGATAATCACCCAATAGGTGGTGCTGCTGTGCAGGAATTTTCGCAATAGCTCTATCTCAAAAACTAATGCACGGATTTTCTCCAAACTTCAGATTCAGTCAGATGTTGACATAAATTGTTACTGATTAGGATTTGGTATAAATCACCCAATAGGTGGCGCTGCTAGGCAGCATTTTGCTGGATTTAGACGATTTCAGCGATAGTCATATCGCAAGAACTAATGCACTGAATTTCATATCTTTAGAATCCTCATGAGATGCATAGATTGCCATTTAATTTTGGCAGTGTGATAGCGAATTTTGAAGTATTAACATGTATGAGATAGAAGAAAGTTTTGGGATTGGTACATCCGACTAGTATGTTATAATGTTTTTATTGTTGACAATCTTGTTGGTATTTTAGGTAGATTTCGTAAGAAATACTACCTATCAGTCGTTACCATGGTGCGACTTTTGAAAAATTTCTTCATAACTTTTCATTATATGACCTCAGTATCCCAAAACCACCCCCACCTAAAAAGTTTATATATATATATATATATATATGTATGTATGTATATGTATGTATGTACTAAATTTTGTCCGCACGATAAAAGTCACAATTATGCGCGGATCGTCTTCAAACTCGCCAAACACATTGAGATGACTAATATCTCGGCGGGGATTGCAAATGAGAAAAATCGGCCCAAGACAGTAGAAAGGAGGGAGGGTTAAAAATTTTGAAATCCGCCTTAACATGATACTGATAAAACGACCTCTTACAGAAAAATGATAGGAAAATGAAAACATTTTTCGTTATAGCAGTTGCCAACAATAAAAAAAAAAAAACAATAAAATTCTTACCACAACCATTACTTTTCTATTGCAAGATTTCCCCGTAAAAAATAAAAATCTATATATATATTACGCAATCGTATCTCCATACATATAGGGTGGGGGGGGGGGCTGTTCTGTCGCCAACACCACCACGTTTTCCGCCAACTTGTCGATATCTCTAATATTTCGCCAAATTCCCGTAGACTTCCTTGTAAACCAATAGGATTTACTTGCTTACAGAAAATCAACAAATTGAGATATTTTAATGCAATAAAACTAATATTGGTACTACTGGGTTATCCCGTCGACCAAAAATTTATCGCCAAACTATAAGATTAAATGCCAATAATGGTTGATCGTAAATGTCACATTCACTTGACTTTAAGCAAATTACACATGTTTACGTCATCGAGTGATTTTTATTTCGACGTTTTATTTGTATTTTTATTAATGTTATACTAATTTAATTGTTCTTCCGTTATTTAAAATAAAAATTTAACTTTTAGCTTCGAAATCTACCTGCGCCTGTAGGCCGAGCCGGCAGGGATTTTTTATTTTTTTCGTAGTAATAGAAAATTTTGAATTTTTCTTTGATTTAGCCAGTGTTTTTCGACAGTAATTTCTGTCTCATTTGATTATATACATTTACAAAATTGCGTTTATTTTAAAGATTTTAAGGCCAGTATCCATTAATGGCATGCTCAATTACTCTTCTTTTATGAACTACTATCAAATTTATTTAAATCAAATTAAAACTTATACTTAATTATGATGAATTTGAAAATGTAAAAATCTAACCATGCTCATTATTGAATTTGTAGTATTCTTGCAGTTCTGTATTATTCCTTTAGAATGTACTTCTTACTATCAGTGCTTAACAAACTGTATAAAAATGAATCTATTATTTTTAGAAAAATATTTCAAAAATAAACAAGAACGAAAAATCATGTGCCCAGCATAGATTATGAAACGTTTTCCAACACATTCAGAATACTGTGACAAAATTTCACAGTTTATTAACCCATATGAAGGCGCGTTGATGTCGCTATGGCATCACATAATTTTAATCCCTAATTGCCCCATTGGAATAATTCAAAAACTTGTCATTCAAATGACTTGAAATTTGGTGTCTAGGCATAGTTTGAATCGAAGATTTGAAATATCTTGTTAAAATTGGGTATTGCCATTAAATAAAGGAAGTTTGGGTTCGTCTTAATATGTAGATGTCCCCCTAAGCAAATTTTACATACATCATTTAAAAGTAGACTTTATATCCAATCGTTCGGTACCATTAACTTTCTTGTACGATTATTTGTTGAGGAGTTAGTAGGGTGTGTTTACTTTTTTCCCCCATGACTGTACAAAATTATGTGAGTGCATTTCCGTCTACTGGCAGAAGTTGCCGAAGGTGAATTTCAATTGTGTTATGCGTTTTGTAGCGAAGGTAAATTTTAGCACATTATGCAGTGTGTAGACAGATCTATAGATCATACAGGCATGCACAAAATAATTGCTGAAATTTGCTTTCAACTTTTAAAGAGTTTATTTCTTTTTTCATTTAAGAGCTGTTGCAAATAGAATATACAGAGGTATGGAAATTATTAGAATAATTGTGAAATTTACAATAAAATCTTGTTATATTAAAAATATAATACATTATTTAAAAAAAAAATATTGATTCATTTCATATTTAGTGTGCATCCGCTTGTCTTTTTTTAAAGATTCGATACGTCTTGGCATACTTTGTATGAGTTTTTGGCAACTCATTTGTATTTTGTTGTCATGGTGCCAAATTTGGATGAGTCTTTTTATCAGACCATTCTTGTTTGTGATGTTGCATTTCTTTAATTTTAGGCAGATTTCATAAGAAATACTACCTATTGCAGTCGTTACCATGGTGCGACTTTTGAAAAATTCCTTCATAACTTTTCATTATATGACTCTAGGAACCCAAAACCACCCCCCTCTAAAAAGTTTATATATATATATGTATGTATGTATGTATGTATGTATGCACTAAATTTTGTCCGGACGATAAAAGTCGCAATTATGCACGAATCATCTTCAAACTCACCAAAAAGTTTGAGATGATTAATATCTCGGCGGGGATTGAAAATGGGCAAAATCGGCCCAAGGGTGTGGAAGTAGGGAGGGATTTTGTGAAAACCGACAAAATCCGATAACTTCCATAATAGAGTCTCATTCTGATTGTTATATTTTAGTGAGGTTGGTTTGACTGAAAACTATTTTTTTGTTGTAACCTTTTATATCTATCTATCTGTCTATCTCTCTCTCTCTCTCTCTCTCTCTCTCTCTCTCTCTCTCTCTATATATATATATATATATATATATATATATATATATATATATATATATATATATAACCTTAACTGTGGCTTCGATTACAAAAAAAAACAAAAAAACAATCTAATTAGCGATAAAAAGCGGAAAAAGTGAAAAATTATCGTATTAACATGATTCTGATAAAACCAGATCTTACGGAAAAAATGAAATTAAAAACTCGTCAAAAGCGGCCAGATAAAATTGTTAACTGGGTTAATCTCTAATCTTGATTTAGTTTTCGTTTGTGAAATTAGCACTTAACTTTGAAATCTACCTGCGCCTGTAGGCCAAGCCGGCAGGGATTTTTTATTTTTTTCGTAGTAATAGAAAATTTTGAATTTTTCTTTGATTATATACATTTACAAAATTGCGTTTATTTTAAAGATTTTAAGGCCAGTATCCATTAATGGCATGCTCAATTACTCCTCTTTTATGAACTACTATCAAATTTATTAAAAAAAAATTAAAACTTATACTTAATTATGATGAATTTGAAAACGTAAAAATCTAACCATGCTCATTATTGAATTTGTAGTATTCTTGCAGTTCTGTATTATTCCTTTAGAATGTACTTCTTACTATCAGTGCTTAACAAACTGTATAAAAATGAATCTATTATTTCTAGAAAAATAATTCAAAAATAAACAAGAACGAAAAATCATGTGCCCAGCATAGATTATGAAACGTTTTCCAACACATTCAGAATACTGTAACAAAATTTCACAGTTTATTAACCCATATGAAGGCGCGTTGATGTCGCTATGGCATCACATAATTTTAATCCCTAATTGCCCCTTTGGAATAATTCAAAAACTTGTCATTCAAATGACTTGAAATTTGGTGTCTAGGCATAGTTTGAATCGAAGATTTGAAATATCTTGTTAAAATTGGGTATTGCCATTAAAAAAAGGAAATTTGGGTTCGTCTTAATATGTAGATGCCCCCTAAGCAAATTTTACATACACCATTTAAAAGTAGACTTTATATCCAATCGTTCTGTACCATTAACTTTCTTGTACGATTATTTGTTGAGGAGTTAGTAGGGTTTGTTTACTTTTTTTCCCCATGATTGTACAAAATTATGTGAGTGCATTTCCGTCTACTCGCAGAAATTGCCGAAGGTGAATTTCAATTGTGTTATGCGTTTTGTAGCGAAGGTAAATTTTAGCACATTATGCAGTGTGTAGACAGATCTATAGATCATACAGGCATGCACAAAATAATTGCTGAAATTTGCTTTCAACTTTTAAACAGTTTATTTCTTTTTTCATTTAAGAGCTGTTGCAAATAGAATATACAGAGGTATGAAAATTATTAGAATAATTGTGAAATTTACAATAAAATCTTGTTATATTAAAAATATAATACATTATTTACAAAAATATTGATTCATTTCATATTTAGTGTGCATCCGCTTGTCTTTTTTTTAAAGATTCGATACGTCTTGGCATACTTTGTATGAGTTTTTGGCAACTCATTTGTATTTTGTTGTCATGGTGCCAAATTTGGATGAGTCTTTTTATCAGACCATTCTTGTTTGTGATGTTGCATTTCTTTAATTTTAGGCAGATTTCATAAGAAATACTACCTATTGCAGTCGTTACCATGGTGCGACTTTTGAAAAATTCCTTCATAACTTTTCATTATATGACTCTAGGAACCCAAAACCACCCCCCCCCCCCTCTAAAAAGTTTATATATATATATATATGTATGTATGTATGTATGTACTAAATTTTGTCCGGACGATAAAAGTAGCAATTATGCACGAATCATCTTCAAACTCACCAAAAAGTTTGAGAGGATTAATATCTCGGCGGGGATTGCAAATGGCCAAAATCGGCCCAAGGGTGTGGAAGTAGAGAGGGATTTTGTGAAAACCGACAAAATCCCATAACTTCCATAATAGAGTCTCATGCTGATTGTTATATTTTAGTGAGGTTGGTTTGACTGAAAACTATTTTTTTGTTGTAACCTTTTATATCTATCTATCTGTCTATATCTATCTATCTCTCTCTCTCTCTCTCTCTCTATATATATATATATATATATATATATATATATATATAACCTTAACTGTGGCTTCGATTACAAAAAAAAAAAAATAATAATCTAATTAGCGATAAAAAGCGGAAAAAGTGAAAAATTATCATATTAACATGATTCTGATAAAACCAGATCTTACAGAAAAAATGAAATTAAAAACTCGTCAAAAGCGGCCAAATAAAATTTTTAACGGGGTTAATCTCTAATCTCGATTTAGTTTTCGTTTGTGAAATTAGCACTTAACTTTGAAATCTACCTGCGCCTGTAGGCCGAGCCGGCAGGGATTTTTTTCTTTACAATGACCCAAAGATTCTCTATGGGGTTCATATCTGGACTGTTTCCAGGCCATGGAAGTGTTTTCTTTAATTAAAAATTAAAGAAATGCAACATCACAAACAAGAATGGTATAATAGAAAGGCTCATCCAGATTTGGTATCATGACAACGAAATACAAATTAATTGCCAAAAACGAAAACCCATACAACGAATGCCAAGACGTATCGAATCTTTAATTAAAAAAAAACAAGGGTTGCACACTAAATATTAAATGTATTAATGTTTTTTACATAATGTATTATTTCTTTAATATAACAAGATTTTAATGTAAATTTCACAATTATTCTAATAATTTTCATACCTCTGTATATATTTTTAAATAACTATTTCCTAAGCTAAAATTCGGTAGCAGAAGCGTAATTATATAGTGTTACTATATAGCCATAACTTTGATAATCAATCGTTAAATGATTTTAAGGAGATGAAAAAAATATTGATCTATATCTGATCTGTGACCTCCCGAAAAGTTCTTTCAGAAAGAACAATGCTTCTATATATTTGTTGAACAAAGATCCTTTTTTCCCATCGGGAGTGATATCGCTAATTCGTTTACTTGGCGCGATACAGCATTTTCCCGCCCCTGATAGGGCGATAAGTCCAACCATCTGGTGTTGATTTTACCCTGATGGTAGAAAAAAAATTTCTTGCTTCACTGTCAATGTTTTTAGCAGATAAGAAAAATGTGATCGCTCTTTCACAAGCGCAACATGGAATCTTTTTTACGGCGAACGGATATATGCTTAATTTTGATATTCTGTGTCGTAATTTGTGTAAATTATGGAGTATTTGCTGTGGATAATTTTGGTAAGTACATTTAAATTTTCAAATAAATTTTTAATATTTTGAAGCATGGGAAAATAAACTGTATAAAATTAGAAAACGTAAAATGTTTAAATATAAAACATTTTTATACTTTGAGAAGTACGCGGGGTTTTGAAAGGGGGAAAAAAAACTTTAATTTGCATAATTTTTTATTTTAATTAAGAGACACTATATAAATTTTGTTATTTTAATATTTGTTTCATTTTTAAACTTATTTTTATGTTTAAAAATAAAGAAAATTCGTCTAAGTTATGTCGATTACAGATTAATTTGTAATTTTTATGTTTTGTATCGTAATTTACAACAGTTCGTGAATATTGTTTGCGATACTTATACCACATGTATTTATAAAAATTGTATGTTATATATTATTAAACATACAATTAATTAAGCAACACACATTTGAAAAAATGTATTTATTAAACTTGTGATAATAAATATAGGTAAATTTGAATTTATACCACTCTTTATTTATTTACAGGATTATTTTTATTTTTGCTAATAATACAAGAACTGAAAGATTATTAACTTTAGCGCTCTTTCGCGCGCGCAACATGGACTCGTTTTTACGGCGTGGTGAAAGGGTAGTATTTCAGTATTTTGAGTTTTTGTGTAAACTGTGGGGTACTTACTAGCTGCATAAAATTTCGGTGGGTAAAATTTTGTATAAGTTCCACAATTTTAATATTTATAAAGATGTGGAACACAAACTATCTTTATTTTGAGAAATATGAAAGATTTTGAATAATAATAATAACAAGTTGGAAATTGTACGTCAAACGTGCCAAATGAGGTGCGTTCGTACTATAACTAGTTTTATAAATATTCAGATCTTGGTGCAATAGCTGTTGCACTTTTATGCAAAAATGCATGAATACAAAATTTATTACGATAATATATATTAAATTCAGTGATACGGAAATAATTTGACTCCATTTTAAATAGGACGTGATCGCCATGGTAACCTAGAATCATTACCCATCATCGGATATCATTGAATTAATGACGTATGATATGATTTAATAAAATAAAGAAAACTTTTATTAATATCCTTTTAAGTTTTAATTCGATTTTCATAAAATTTGAAATGACTCGTCAAAATTCTGCAACGATTCTATATATTAAAATTCAAACCATTCGGTTGGGTAGTTTTTTCGCTGTTGTATGCGGACAGACAGACAGACGGATCAGACGACGATTATAGGTGCTACGTATTTATATAATTACGAACGCACATAAAAAAATGATCACTTTGTAAGCGATATTATAAATAATTTTGTCATTTTAGCGTAATCTATAAAAATAAAATCAAAATCATTTAAGTACATTTTTTTTTTTTTTAATTTGAAGGAATGTTTGGTTATAGTTTTGAGTTGAAGGGATACTTAGTTATATAAATTATTTGTTTAGTTAATTATTAATATTTCGTTACATAAATTATTAGTTTAACTTGAAGGAGGGGGAGGATCACTTAATTTGGATCAATGTGTATTTCAGGGGCAAGCAATTGCGTTTCTGTAACGTTGAATTCACACCGCAATTTTCGAAAAAAATCAGTTCAAAATAGAGAAAAGCAGTGTTTCAATTTTTTCTTTACCAAAGTTAAAAAAGTAAAATTATGATTAAAATTAGATGGGATATAATATATCTCATCGCCTTTCAAGGGGTTAAATAACGCCACTTTATAAAACAAAAATATATTTTCATTTATTTATTTATTTATTAGAAATATGCAAGTACGTGAAAATTGACAAAAAACTTTCACTTTTATCAGTTTATTTTAATTAATTAAACTTAATTAATTAATTAATTAAGTTTCTTTTTTCTTTTCCATTTTCTTCTTCTTCTTCCTTCTTTTTCCCCCTTGAATTCTAATTTACACCAGTTCTTGAATATTTGTTAGGGATAATTATACTAAATATTTCTTTTTTTTAAATGTACCTTTTGAAAAATATTAAATATGAAACAAAAGTTTAATAATAATAATAATAATAATAAACTAAACATAAAAGTAAGATTATAATTTATATCATACTTTACTTACTTTTTGTGTTATTTATATTTTTGTGAAACTAAACGCAGGGAGCCAAAGAGAAAAATTACAGTAGGGCACCTTTCTCAAGCGCAACTTGAAATCTTTTTATTATTATTATTATTTCAAACGGATACATGCTTAATATTTCCGTTTTGTGTTGTAATTTAAAATGTACTGTTGTATAAAAACTTTTATAATTCAGAAGGAGTCATGATCCATGGGACCTCCCCTTGTATCTCCCTTTGATGTCTAGATACAGGCGAAGGAACTCTCAGGTAATGTTAAAGCTATAGAAGCGTTCTTTTCAAATTTCTCGCTTGCATTTTAGTATTTTTAAGTTCCTTTTCCACAGGATAGTTTAGGTTAATATTTATTGTTGTGCATTTTTACTTTTTTGATTTTGGTTGCAGTTTTTTATTTATTTATTTATTTATTTATGAGGATACTTGAACTTTCAAAAAATGTTCCGAAAGTGAAAATATCCTCTGAAAAAATAAAAACAGCTACTAAAATCCCATAAACGCACCGCGTTAGACATTAACCATTAACCTCAGCTATCTTATGAAAAAAAAAAGAAAAAAAAAGGAAAATATTTAAAAATATTAAAATGCAAACGAGAAATTTTAAACTATCGCTTTCATAGATTTAACATTAGTTTGAGAGTTTCTTTGCGTCACTAGCGTAGACTCTTAACTCGACTTTTCAAAATTAGTGACTTACACCACTCTGCCTGTAAACGCTTCAGTTGTATTAAGTACATTTTGAAAATTATGTCTTTTGAATATTGTTAAATATTTAAAAAACAAACAAACAAACAAATATTATTTTTTAAATCTATAATGTAGAATTATAAAAATAAGTGAATTGTAATTCACATCAAACGTTATTATCATTTTTTCGAAACTAGCACTACTATAATTATCTTATATAGAGAGTAAAAGATAATTACAGAAGCGATCTTTCACATACATTACATTCAATCTTTTTTTTATGGCGAATGGATATAACACTCAATTTTGGTAGTTTGTATTGCAATTAAGTATTTGCTTTTATACGGTATATTTCGATGTAAGTTCACTACTTGTAACATTTTGACAAACGGGAAATATTAAATATGTATTTTTTTTATTGAGAATTGTGTTTAATCTTGTAAAAAAAAAGGGGGGGGGGATTTAGATTAATGTGCATTTACCATTATGCGACTTTATAAATAATTTTGTAATTTTAGTATTTTTTTTAAATATATTTAAAACTTTTAAACATTTTTTAAATAAAAAAGTACGATCGGGTATTGTAATTTACACCAGCTCCTGAACATTTGTTTGGGTTAGTTATATTAAATATAATTTTAAAATAACAATTTAAAATAATAATCGCTAAATTTATTAATAAATATGTTTTGAATATTATTAAACATTCTCAAATATATATTATACATACATATATTTTATTAACATGTATAATTGTAAAACTTTTATATATAATGATTCAACGCAGTCATAGTGTAGTCAAATGGAAACAAATTGTTATGGGATCAAAATCAATTTTTTAAATAATAATAAAAATTATTGCACAATGTACTATAATGTTAATACAAAAATAAAAGTGCACTAACAATTTTTTATGGGTCATCCCCACCCCCATCCCCGCAGATTTAAAATATCTATTAAAATTGGAATTTCGGCACTGTTCCATTTTCTGTATTTAAAGCTAACATAAAGCAGATGATAGAATCTATCGCCACCCCCCCCCCCCTCTGTTTTTGCTGAAAGTAACTCCAAAGTTTATCCTAAGATGTATTTTCGTTTACCAGCATAGCAGGTTAAAATTATAAATTTTATTTATAAAAAAGTTAAAAACTTAATTTATAAAAAATAAAGAAATAAATTTATATTATTATTATTATTATTATTATTATTATTATTATTATTATTTGCATTTTTTATATTTTTGTGGAATTAAAATTCTTCAATACCGAAGATTAAAAGTTTTTTTACAACATCTTTAGATTAAGCGAACTTCTTATAAATTAAACTGTAAAGAAAAAAACCAGGTGAGTTTATATACTGCCAATAACATGAATTTTATCAAATGACGTCACAAATTCCGCGGTCGACCAAAGTTCATTATAGACAATTTTGTATTTTGTTTTAAATATTTTCAAAACTTTTACGCAGAATTTTATTTTAAGAAAATATGCTACAACGCTAAAATGGAGAAAATTCATTAAATAGTATTGATGTTCTTTTTTTTTTTTTTTTTTTTTTTTTTAATTACGTAAACTTATGAATAAGTCTGTAACTTTATCGTTTTGTATCAGAATTTACGACAATTCGGTTAATTACATGCATATTTAAAATTTTATTTTTGATATAAATTCCACAATTTTATTATGCGGAATCTTTAAAAGACAAAGTATCGCCTAATTTTTCTAATTTTTATTTAAATATGAGACTTTATACATGGTTTTGTCATTTCAGTGCTGTATTTTAAATATTTTCAAAAACTTTTAAATTTATTTTAATTTTTATAAATATGGAGATCGTGAAAATGTACAAAAATCATACAATATTAATTTTATTTAGATTTCGAAAAATTCATGAACATGTTTGTAAGTTTCTTGGTTTTTTAAATCGAAATTTACATCAATTTCTAAATATATGTTTTAGATAATCAGAATAATTACATTTCGTAATTTATGTTTTTTTAAAATATAAATTCCACAATTTTATTATTTTGAAAAAAGGGAAAGGCTGTTAAATATAAAATGTATTTTTTAATTTAGAAACATACGAGATCTTGAAGGGGAGATAATAGCACCTAATTAAAAAAAGAAAACAGAGGGAAAAAATCATATAATATGTTATTATGTATTACAGAATTATGTATTAAATTATATAAAATAACGAAAGTCACAAACTCATTAATAAGTTTATAATTTTCGTGCTTTTTATCGAATACTCGTATGCATCAGTTTTGTAGATATTTGTTTGAGATAATTATAATAAATACATTTTTTTAAATTATACTGTTGAATATCTTAAAAACATTAATACTAATAATAATTATTATTATTATTTTCATTTTCTATATTTTTTCACTTCTCTTTGGGATTTTATTTTATTTTATTTTTATTTATTTTATTTTATTTTATTTATTTATTTAATTTAATTTAATTTAATTTAATTTAATTTAATTTAATTTTTTTTTTTTTGAGAGAAAATTTTGAAAATATGATTCTCGTAGATAAAATAGTCATAAAACAGATTTTTCTCTTTAAAAAAAATTACGTTTTACAAAATTATTATTACGTTTTGAATATTTTTGTAAATATCAAAGAGAAATTAATCACTTTATTCTTTGTTATCAAAAATGAAAGAAAAATATGCAAAACGGAGTTATTCTTCAAGATAATATATTAAATTATTATTTATACAAACGTCTTAAATTAATTTTTTATTTTTAAACACGTTTAAAATTATCTTTTAAAATTATTTAATTTTTAATTAAATTTAATTTTTTAAAAGACTTATGTAAAATATATGTTACTCATTCTACAAAAAAATTACCCTTTTTAGTACACAGTTGTTATTTTTGACATTTTTTTTGTTTTGTTATATGTTTCCTTTTAGCATAATATAACACATTTAGAAATACGCATTTGATGAAAATTGATGATTTGTGATTTTATTGTTTTTTTTTTTATTATTATTATTGCTTCTGTTGTACTCCAAGTGTTACACCTATTTTTCTCTATTAACATCTTTATTTATTTTGTGAATCGGATAAATACATTATTCATTGCATAATTTATTTTTTTTCTCTTAAAATTCCTTTATGTGTAAATTAAATTTTGTTTTTAACAAAAAAATTTTTTTTTCAAAAATTATATTTGAACTACTGTTACGAACCTTTCGTATATTCTCTGTTACAATGAAATTAGTGCAGTAATTCCCAAAATATAGTAGCATTTATCATGCAATAAAAATATTTAGAAGGAGGAGGCATCCCGTAGCACATTGTCGTTTGTCAGTCTCACTGAATAGAAATGTTCGTGAACTTTATTATATTCTCCGTTCTTAATTTAAAATAAATCTTTTTTTTTTCTTTTTTTCTTTTTCTTTCTTTTTTTTTTTTTCAAACACTCCGCCTACCAGACAGGATCCTGTGGACCCGACAGGTACATTCAAAATGATATTTCTCATGAAAAAAAAAGACTGAAAATTCTGTAAATGTGTGACTTTTTCATATATGTGAATTTTGTAAATATGTGACTTTTTCACATATTTACGGGATTTTCAGTCTTTTCTTTTATGAGAAAATTCATCATTTTGATTGTAGCTGAAGGGTAATACAAATAAGTTTTTAATTCATGTATTTACTTCCTCAAGTTTCATATCCTACGCGAAATAAACATGGCATTATGAAAATACATGGCATACAAAACAATATGTATTTGTATGCTCCGCAAAAGGGAAAAAAGAAAAAAGAAAGAAATCCGTTGATTGCGAGTAAAATTTCCTTATTTTTAAGGAATTCTTTTTTTTTTTTTTTTTTGCGATGAAATTGGTTAGAAAGTAAAGATTATGGATTTTAAAATATTCTTTACAGATAATACTGCTAAAAGCCTGCTGAATTAGTCTTTTCCGCTACTGCTTTGGGAATTTTTATATCTTTACGTTTTAAAAATAATTTTCGCATTTTATCAATACAATATTTTAAACAAATAAGAAAAATCTTGCGTACAGCATAGATTATGAAACACTTTCCAAGACTCCCTGAAAGCTTTAACGAAACTTCGTTACTTAGGGAAATAAGGTAAATAAGATAACGAAGTAAACATTTAAAAATCTGATTTCAGTAGTTACCGCCCATAGCCAAATATGTATTCCAATTCTTTTGAACAGCCCTGTATTCGATCTGTATGTTGATATATATATACTATATAATGGGAAAATTTAGTTTAGCAAAAAAGTGCATAACAGGTTGAAATTCATCTTTCAGCAATTTATACTAATAGATGGAAACATACTTGAATACTTTTGTACAGCCCTGTAGTTTACCTAGAACCTTTATTACATGCCAATATTTAGCTAAAATTTAATTCAAACTAAAACACGTTTAAAACTACTGAAATTACATTTCCAGAAATTATCACCCATAGACGGCTATGTATCCAACTCTTTACGTGGCCCTGTATATTATTTTATCTGTATTCTACAAATATTTTTTAGTACACTAAATTCAGTTCAGCTTAAAAATGCATAACTCCTTTAAAACCCACCTATAAGCAATTTATGCTCATACTCAGTAACCTTTACGAATTCATTTCTGTAGCTCTGTATATGAACTATAGCATTTATATGCACTTTATAGTATGCATAAATGTAGTGAACAAGTAGGTTAGTGTGATCACAGATAGCACAGAGGGTTTCGTTTAATATTCCTTTCAAAACACTTTGTCTTTTTGAAAAATCTGTTAGTTCAACATTTCGCAACCAGGGTCGCACTCTATTCTAAACAAACCTCTATCCGAACGAAACTTAGACTATCCGTTAGACTACTTTTATAAACTATCCGTTGATATATTAGTCGAGGGGATTGGGCTGATAGCACCCGAGATAAGTAGGCGCCCCTGTCGGTAAAAAGTGAAACTAAAATATGTAAGGCAATGGTGCATAATATGAAAGAATGGTCAAAGGGCTGTCGGCAAAAGTTGGAAAAGTGCTCCCCGAGTGTAAAGGGCGGAGGTTAGAAAAATTGCTTAAAATACACAAGTTAGAGCCCGGAAGTGTAAATAATATAAGACTTTCTGAAAATTTTATGATTTGTCGTGTGGTCTGAGGTATTCAGCTATACGTATGCAAAAATGCATCTCTCCAACTTAATTAGGGACTCTCTTAGAAAGAATTGCTTAAAATACATGTGGGGTAGCTCAAAGGGTTAAACGTAAGACTTTTTCAAGATTTTACGATTTGTCGCCTGGCCTCAGGTGTTCTGCTATAAGTATGCAAAATTTCAAATCTCCAATTTAATAAGAGGCTCAGTTAGAAAGAATTGCTTAAAATACGCATGTCGGAGCCCAAAGGGTTAAATGTACGATTTTTTTCAAAATTTTATGATTTGTCGTATGATATGTGTGTTCAGCTATAAGTATGCAAAATTTCACCCCTCCAACCTAAATAGGGCTCACTTAGAAAGAATTGTTTAAAATACACATGTGGGAGCTCAAAGGGTTAAATGTACGGCTTTTTCAAAATTTTATGGTTTGTCATTTTATGCGAGGTGTTCAGCTATAAGTACCAAATTTCACGCCTCCAACCTAATTAGGGACTCACTTAGAAAGAATTGTTTAAAATACACATGTGGGAGCACAAAGGGTTAAATGTACGACTTTTTCAAACTTTTATGGTTTGTCATTTTGATGTGAGGTGTTCAGCTATTAGTATGCAAAATTGCACGCCTCCAACCTGATTAGGGCTCACTTAGAAAGAATTGTTTAAAATACACATGTGGGAGCCCAAAGGGTTAAATGTACGACTTTTCCAAAATTTTATGATTTGTCGTTTGATGTGAGGTGTTCAGCTATAAGTACCAAATTTCACGCCACGAACCTAATTAGGGACTCACTTAGAAAGAGTTGTTTAAAATACACATCTAGGAGCCCAAAGAGTTAAATGTACGACTTTTTCAAACTTTTATGGTTTGTCGTTTGATGTGAGGTGTTCAGCTATAAGTATGCAAAATTTCACGCCTCCAACCTAATTAGGGCTCACTTAGAAAGAATTGTTTAAAATATACTTGTGGGAGCCCAAATCGTTAAATGTACAACTTTTTCAAAATTTTATGATTTGTCGTTTGATGTGAGGTGTTCAGCTATAAGTACCAACTTTCACGCCTCCAACCTAATTAGGGACTCACTTAGAAAGAATTGTTTAAAATACACATGTGGGAGCCCAAAAGGTTAAATGTACGACATTTTCAAAATTTTATGATTTGTCGTTTGATGTGAGATGTTCAGCTATAAGTACCAAATTTCACGCCTCCATCCTAATTAGGGACTCACTTAGAAAGAATTGTTTAAAATACACATGTGGGAGCCCAAAGGGTTAAATGAACGACTTTTTCAAAATTTTATGGTTTGTCGTTTGATGTGAGGTGTTCAGCTATAAGTACCAACTTTCACGCTTCCAACCTAATTAGGGACTCACTTAGAAAGAATTGTTTAAAATACACATGTGGGAGCCTAAAAAGGTTAAATGTACGACTTTTTCAAAATTTTATGATTTGTCCTTTGATGTGAGGTGTTCAGCTATAAGTATGCAAAATTTCACGCCTCCAACCTAATTAGGGCTCACTTAGAAAGAATTGTTTAAAATACACTTGTGGGAGCCCAAAGGGTTAAATGTACAACTTTTTCAAAATTTTATGATTTGTCGTTTGATGTGTGGTGTTCAGCTATAAGTACCAACTTTCACGCCTCCAACCTAATTAGGGACTCACTTAGAAAGAATTGTTTAAAATACACATGTGGGAGCCCAAAAGGTTAAATGAACGACTTTTTCAAAATTTTATGGTTTGTCGTTTGATGTGAGGTGTTCAGCTATAAGTACCAAATTTCACGCCTCCAACCTAATTAGGGACTCACTTAGAAAGAATTGTTTAAAATACACATGTGGGAGCCTAAAGGGTTAAATGTACGACTTTTTCAAAATTTTATGATTTGTCGTATGATGTGTGGTGTTCCTATAAGTATGCAAAATTTCAAGTCTCCAACATGTATAGTTTCTGAGAACGTGCTCTGTGACAGACAGACAGACAGAGGAGCGAGACGGCTAAAAATGCGCATATCATAATTAAAAATGCATTTCGAGCAATCATTACTAATATACAGTAATTCGGATACAATATATTATCTGAAATCTTTTCAAATACACCGAAACAATTTCCCCTATACCATTATGAACGGAATTCTTTTGTGTAGCCCTGGAAATGAACAATAATTCTTTGCACCGCATATTCAACAGAATGCATATTTTAGTGGACTTCATAAATGAATATCAGTTTTACTTTGTTTGAAAGAGTGTAACACCATTAAAAATCATTTTTTCCCACTGGCCGTAATGTAACGGAAAACTTTTGACTGTCCCTGTAAACGAACTAAACATGCTACAAACTTCATTTGAAATAGGGAACGTACTATGGTAGAGGTCACTAACATCCAAAAATTTCAGAACGATCCGAGCATATTTACGAGAGTTAGAGCGTGGCCAGACGGACAGACAAACCGAAGTCATAAACACTTTTCAACTTTGTTGGAAAGTGTTAAAAAGGACCGGCTGCATTTTGCTGCTTTTAAAAAGGGCAGGTTGTTGTGCCCTTAAATAATGACCTAGACCAGCGGTTCCCAACCTGTTTTTGGACATGCCCCACCTAAACATCTCTAAAATCACGACCGCCCCAAAGTGTTTGATTTTTGAGACGGGATAGTGATAGACCAAACTGTCGTGCTGTGGTATTCCAACTGCTCCACCACGCGACGGTCTCGTACGAGCGGGATTCCGGAAAGCGGTGGGTGCGTGAGGAGATGATACAAGATTCGACTAACCAGAGAAGAAGGGAAAAAATCGTACTAAATAGTGCAATTTTCTAATCTAAGTTTAATTTTCGACTTTGACTAGGTTTAATTTCGATTGCATTTCCGTTTATTAACAAGGGTTGATGAAAGGGAATTTTAAACTGTGATACGTTTTTCCTACCCGAACTAAATTTTGCCGTACTTTGTGGTATACGTAAATAAAAATCTTTATATCGTATACAGGGCTTCACAAAAGAAAATTAATACTTTTGCGATTATAGATGGTAATTTTTTAAAGTGGTAGACAGGGAGGCAGGTGCACAAACCATTCCCTCATTGAGTTGGCGGCTGAAATTCCAGGATTATTTAAAACTCGATTAGCATATTTAAATGCAACTGGTCTTCCAAGACATATATATCTTGGTGGAAAACACCTGCAAACCTGATTTTAGCGGTTGACTGGTAGGTTTACCATTGAGATTTCCTGCTCCCAGTCCTCCATGTTTGCATACCTTAGGTGCAGGAAAACACCATGATAAACCTACCGATCAGCCATTAAAATCGGGTCTGCAAGTGGTTTCCACTAACAAGGAAGGTCTCCTTACTGGGCATACTCAGAATATTTCGAAAAAAATACCAATTAAACTGCCTATGTATGTAATAAAGCATCAGTTAAATTTAGCGGCGGAATTACAGTAGAAAGTCTGTAAAAAAATAAAATACTTTCGAGTATTTGGCGCGAAAAGACGAAAGCATCACGCGATTTGGCGAGCAGTACTTTTCCTCGCCAAAAGCAAACGATTTTAATGCACCTGAAAATTTTTTGTTAATTGATTTTTAGAATGCGTGTAAAAAGTATTTAATGAATTTAAACAAACAATGAGAGAATTTAATAAATACATTTTTTCGTATTACATATTTATATTGCTTGTTATTTAATTTTATTACTTTAAAAAAAATTAACACATAGAAAATACTTTCATATATTTTTGCGTATTCCAAAATAAAGGCAAGATTCATTTACCAGTTATTCATTTCAATTTCAATATCAGAGAATTCGTAGTTTCCATAGCAACAAAAGTGAATCGACAGTGCTCCATTGGACTTAATTTTGAGATATTGAAACAATTCTAATTTATTTTAATTTTGTTTTAATTCCTAAAATTTGATATTTAACTTTCATTATAAATATATATATATATATATATATATATGACAAAACTATAGTTAAATTAAACTAAAACTGACCAAACTAAAGTTATTTACATTAAATTTATTTAAACAAGTTCAATATGAAACATTTTTATATTAAAGAGTATTCGACATAAAAAAGTAATTTTCGAAATTTCATTTCATCGCCAATCGATGATAAATCGCCAAATAAACGAAATTTTATTATTTTTTTACGAAGGTTCTATCAAGGTTCCGCCAAAACAATTTTTATAAACATATATATCCACATGAGAAGAACACTCTGTAATTTTTTCAGATTTTTCTGAATATGCCCGTATGGAGACCTTCCTTGTAAGATATACCTTGCAGACGTTGCTAAAACGAAGCGTCGCAACCCTGCCCCAACCACCGTACAGCCCTGATCTGTCACCACCGGAATATTTTTTTTTTTTATTCCCTCGGTTAAAATCCTGCTTAAAACGTCATCGTTTTGACAATCTGGAGAACTTACAGAAAAACGTATTGCGCGTTTTGAAATGTATTCCAGTTGCAGACTTCCAGGCGGGCATAAATGGGTGCCAGAGTCGTTGGCAATGTATTAATGCAGGAGAAGGCTATTTTGAAGAATATTAAGTGACTGTAAAATTATCTTCAAATAAACTAATTTTATGAGGATCATTCTCATTACTTTGACCCTGTATTATATGCTATGTCAGACAAAATTTTTGCTGTTAATCACCAAATCTTGTAATTAATGATTTACAGTACGATTTGGTAAAGAAAGATAGAACGATATGCAATATACTAAAAGAATCCCTGAAATATTATCTAACTAATGCAGATCTCACCAAAATCCGCCCAGTTGAACTTTTTAAAACGGTTAATTATTCATAATAGCTTTCATCAGATTATGGGAGTTTCCACATAGCTCCATAACTAATAGACCGGGAGCCGGCAGCACAGACAATCACCTCATCTGTTATATTCTAAAATCTTTCCTGAAAATTATTGAACTAACAATTCAAGTTCGTCGAAATCCACTCAGTAGAATCTTTAAAAAAGGCTAATCTTTCGTAATAGGATTCGTCTGATTATAGAACTTTCCCACATAATTCTATAACTAAGCAATGTAGAGCGATGTGTTATATATTAAAATATTTTCTGAAAAATAGTTCTGACATGGCAAGACCCATCAAAATCCATTCAGAAGAATTCAAGTTATAAGCGGCTGAAACGAAATTCTCATTTGTATTTTTTTATTATATAGTAGATTAAAATTTTCTTAATAAGATCAACGATTGGGACTCATAAATAAAGTTAATTAAAAAGTGTGATTAAGGTATAACTTATTTTATTGAGAGGCACGGAAATAGCGATCTGTCCGAATGAGCGATTGTAACTCTGAAACAACTTCTATAGTTCCGATTTTTTTGCCCTCGATTTTCATTTTCTTTAAAATCTTTTGATTTATCTTCACTATTTTTACTCTTATCTCAATAAAATGACCCTTCAAAATTGTATTTCAGAACTGGCGATAAATCTTATGGGTGTGGTGAAGCAATTCAATACACGTGGAGGAATGCAGAAAAAGAAACTGGTTATATTGTCCTGGAATGTTGAGAAAATATAGAATCTAAACGTTACTTAAAAAAAAAAAAGCTATATATATATATATATATATATATACTACAAATATCTATTTAAGTTATTTTTATTTTTATTATTTTTTCTTTTTGCTTAGCAAAAGAGTGAAAAAATATTGCACTTTTCTTTGCAATGGCGGATCCAAGGAAGAGGCGTTTGGACGATCGCCCCTCCCTTGAGCGATGACAAAGAGCCTCCAGTCCAGGCTGACATATCCAAGACCGTTTAAATACTTTTTTACCCCTTAAGTTCTTAAAAAGGATAGATGCTGTATATATATAACTTTATCAACTGTTTAGCAATTTTGGACCCCTTACTTCCTTTACGATATCATACGTTATCATTCCTTGAACCTCTCTCACCTCCCCCTAATGATATAGTTATCAGTGTCTAAAAATTCTTTTCATTTTTACATTTTTTTTCTTTTTCTTTTTTGTTTTTATACGTTTGCAATGATATACAGATATGGTATACAGTAGAACCTATTTTATCCAAAACTCTTTTAACCGAAACTCTCGTTAACCAAAATCCATTTTTAAAGCCTTTTTTTTTACTATCATATTCCTTGTGTGCAAGCGGTCCTTTCCGGACTAAGAGTACATATAAATATTTTCGATCCCCTTGTTAGAGTTCCTTTGAATTTAACTTGAGCTCCCGTAAGCTGAGGAGTGGAACGAAGAAAACGTACAAAATAGCAATTCTGAAGATTTTGAATGTTTTGCAAGAGGTTTGGTATGACTGGAGCAGCAGAAAGACTCAGATACTGGTGAACTAATAGCATTAAAATACTCCGTGATAGAGCTTCAAAGCAAAAGCAATCGAAACTGCGACAAACAAAACATTTTTTCAAACCCTTGTGAAATATGTAAAAGGTACTTAATTTCAAAATTAAAATTCGGGTAATTTATTCCTGTTTCTTTCTTGCTATTGCTTTATTTTTATTAAGCACGTGTTACCATAATAAGAAATATTGCATATATTTCTCCTTAATCTTAAAATTGGAGCATTCTCGGTTATCCAAAAATTTTGATTTTCCGAAAGAGGGTCGGTCCCAATTACTTCGGATAATCGAGGTTCTACTGTACATTTATTAATCGCAAACTTTACTAATTTAAATGAAGAGAAGAAATTAATGAAGTATCCCTATTACATATAATATGAAATAACATTACATCAAATAACACCTTAAAGAAATACTTACTATTTAAAAGAATTTTATAATAGATTTTTGTTATATAATGCATTCTACAGTAATATTATCTTCTTGCATTTGCACGGGGGTACGCAGAACTTCTTATAAACAAAACAGGTGGACAACATTCTTCCCCCTTTTTGACTAGTTAAATATAACAAATATCATTTCGAATATGGTTTCTCTAACAACGAATCGTTTGCGCATATGGCAGAAGAATAGGAATGGCGAACTTGGGTTATTCCATCTTTTAAATGAAATGATTTTATAATCATTAAATGGCTTTAATAATACTTTGTATTTTCATAAAAAATAGATAACAAACTACAAAAAAAGATAAAAGACTATATTGATGTAAAGAAAGAAAGAAAAAATAAAATTTTGGTTGGATAAAAAAATGGTTGGATAACGATATGATATCAGAAGACAAACCCCCTTCCCGCTAGAGATATCTTACAATATCAAGTGCCAGACCATCTCACCCCTCCTCCCTAAAGTGATAATGTTATATATGTACAGTCCCCTACATATGTTTTTCTTATACTTCATTGCATAAAAAAAATTCAAATAAATATGATTTATTTACCAATTAGAATAATTGTGTTAAAATTAATCTAGTTTAATTACGTATCCAGCGATTTCTGGAGTTCCATTACCTGCGATTTATTCTGTTGAGCTGAATCAGATTTCAGACCAGATGCTATAATCAATAAGCTTAGCTGGGTGAAAAGGTTCCACCAGATTCGTCCGGGATAGCTCAGATGGTTGAGCATTGCGTCTTTAGCCAAAAGATCCCTGGTTCGAATCCTGGTCAGGACCAGGACACTTTTCGCCCAATTGGAAATTTACATCTGATATGATTTATTTACCAATTAGAATAATTGTGTTAAAATTAATCTACTTCAGTGTATATGTCCAGAATATTTATTTTAAGATGCTCAAGAACTTAGCTAGAATATTTTTACATAGTTAAAAAGACATTTAACTTTATGCAAGCTTTTAAACACGTCATTGCGGTTATTTTCTAGCAATTAACCAAGCAACAATAAATAAAATTTTATTTAACTATGGATAACTGAAAAATATTAATTTGAAACTGCATTTTCCCCATTGCTGTCACCGGAGAGCCCAAAAACTTTGCCATTACGCACTTATTCGTACAGTAATTGCATGAGACTGAAAGAGTTTCCAGTGGAGCAAAACGTGGCTATACCGTTAAACCGGGATCACTCGTGGAAACCCAGGGTGCGTACCGTTTTGATTTTGCGATCAACGTTTCCCCATAATTACTATCGCCTCATTTAATCGCAGAAACTTGTTAACAATTTCGCGATAAAAAAAAAAAGCCTATGTTTACTATTCTAACAAATATGGCAAATATAACAAGTTGGAAATTGCACGTCAAATGTGACAAATGAGGTGCGTTCGTACTATAATTAGCTTTATAAATATGTTTTGCACCGCATATTGTACTGAATGTATATTTTAGTTCACTTCAAGAAGTGCATATCCATTTCATTCTGTTCGAAAGGATGTAACATCATTAAAATGCACTTGAAATAATTTTTTCCCATTGGCCGTAATGTAACGGAAAACTTTTGACTGTCCCTGTAATTAAACTATACATCCGATTTTCATAAAATTTTAAATGACTCGACAAAATTTTGCAACAATTAAATATTTAAAATTTCCGACCATTCAGTTGGGTGGTTTATGCTCTGTTATATTCGGACGGACAGACAGACGGACCGAACGAAGACTATAGGTGCTACGTATTTATATAATTACGAACACACCTAAAAACCGTACGCACTCAGGATATATCATACTCTGAGCTAATGTTTCCTTGTTAAAATAAAATTAAGCCTTCAGGTTTGCTTCTATCTCAAAGTTGCATCTAAAGTTCGGACAGATTTGCGTGAACCTGCATATTATATGCAGACGAACTTCTACTTCAAAAATACCAGGGCTGAAATTTTAAGTCTATTGTTGTTTAAAATTCGAACTTAGATCCATATATCAGAAAGAACTTCCAGTTTGCACAAATATTTGAGAAAATTTTAATTTTAGTTTTTAGTAGACGAGGAGACAATGGCGGATCCAAGGGGGAAGGGGGGGGGGGCGATCGCCCGTCCCGGGTCGTACCAGTTTAAATCCACGAGACTCGGTCTCGATAAGGTCTTCTCTCTTTTAGAGCCAGGCCGTGCACTGATCTGAAAATTTTCTGAAAATTCGGGTCAGGCCAGACTTTTTTTAATTCCAGGTCGAGCATGGCCTGGACATCATTCTTCCTAGAGGTTTGCACTGGCCTAAATTTGTAGGTGCGGGCTTGGCCCGGAATAAAATTTAAATGTTTGGTCCATGTCAGCCCGATGATAAGCAGTATTGGCCTGACTTCGACCCGTGCACTTCTCTAAATTCTTCTCCCAGAGACCAAGTTGGTCTGGCATCTTACTTATTTGTTATTCGTAAAAATTATATTTATGTTGTAAATTTTTTTAGCGAAATCTTTAAAATTTTAATTTGATTTGATAAGTTACAGAGATTCATTTTTAAAAATCTAATTTTTTCTTTCTAGAGCTTTAAAATTGTAATTTTCTTTTATCATCCGTTTCTTTCATTCTAAACTGATTTTCATGTGAATGTATTTGTCTAAATAAGGATTTTTACGTAGTGTTTATGTACATAATTACCTAAATAGTCATTAATATTAATGTTTTCTGTATTCATTAATTTCGAACATAATCTAAAATAAAATATGAGGATAATTAAGTTTGCTTTATGAATAATTTAAATAGCAAATGCAGTCTGGGCTGGAGTCATATTTTTTAGCTTATATACTGGGCCGGGACAATAATTTTTTTTGTGTGAGTTGGACCTGGAAATTTCAGCCCGGGTAAACCTCTAACTGTAGGAGAGAAGAGTGTATTAAGGATATTGAGCTTCAATATCATTTGCGGTAATGGTTGGGGCCCGGCCCTCTGAAAGAATACCGTGGCTCCGAAATGCCTCTCGCATTTGACTCAAAAATGGAAGTCAACAAGGTTGATAGATGGCGTTACTGTTTGGGGTATGTTAGAGATCCTACATTAGAGAGAGAGAGATTGGACATTGAAGAAATGTCCGCCATTTTCGTTACAAAGTAGATGGAACGCCGCACAACGCAATGCATTTTTATCAGCGTGTAACACTTTTTATTTTATTAAAATTATGAAATTTTCATTTTATATCCCTTCAAAAAGTCTATCGGAACATAAATATAAGCACATTTCCATTTTAATGAATAAGAATTCTCAGAAAATGCATTTTTTTTACTTAGCTGTTTTACGCTACGCAGCAGTGCGATTTTACTTAGTTATCGGATTTTGATTTATTTGTAGAATTTGTTTTTCATATTTTTTATTTGCTTCTTTTAAAAGCAGTGCCTCTATTTAACGTTTTTTCTAAACTATGTTTTGATAACAATACTCATTCTAATATTATATATTTACAAGACTTCCGTATTTAAAAAGAATATCAAAGAGAAGTAGCAGTACGTAGAAACTTATCATAAAATATTTTCAGCGCACATATAAAATTAACTTTGAATCACACACATACTTAAATAGGAGTGGTATATGATATGCTCAAATTTTAATGTTTCTGAAATTATCAATGCGAAGATGGTGAAAATTATAATAATTACTGTTGTTTTAAAATGCGTAATAAATTATAGATAGTTTTAAAAAATTGAATTCTTTAGTTCATTTTCTATCTGATAATCGTTAAAAATTATTTTCTCAAATACTGTGAAATTAAAATAAAGTTCTTACATGCCCAATCTTCCTCTGCCCACTATTTTAATTAGTAAAAAAAAATAAGAGTAAAAAATGCATTTTCTGGGAATTCTTACTCATTAAAATGCAAATGTGCTCATATTTATGTTCTGAAAGACTCTTTGAAGGCATATAAAATGAAAGTTTCATAATTTTAATAGAATAAAAAGTGTTAAACGCTGATGAAAATGCATTACGTTGTACGGCGTTCCATCTACTTTGTAACGAAAATGGCGGACATTTCTTCAATGTCCAAATTCTCTCTAATGTAGGATCTCTAGGGTATGTTATTGCTTTATTTACATGGATCGCCTCTTAGACGTGCGTTTGAAAGATATTATTTTTTTTATTTTTTGCAGTAATTTGTGATTTTTTTTAAACAGAAAGTTTACTTTTAATGAAATTAATATATTCTCTATAAAATGCCATATTGCTGTGTTCCTTACTACTGTTCATCCAGCAAAATAAAGGAAAATATTTCTTTTCACCAAATTCCTGTAGAAGACAGTCGACGAGTCTTTTTAACTTTTTCTTTGTATTTTTAAAAATACAAATAGATATTTTTACTATTATTTGTATATTTCTAGTAATGTTCCATTGAATAATAATAAATTAAATTAATGTACAGTTGCTATTAATATGATGTATTTTTATTAATTTACAATGTCTTAAAAGGAAAAGTGTACCTTGATCTAAAAGAATCTAAAATAATATTGTTATTATTAATAATCAAAATGATGGATCAAAAGATTTCTTTTTATCAAATAACTATGCAAAGCCTTTTCTAGATGAAAGAGAAAATACAATAACATTCAAAATTATTTAAATTTCTTCCTGCAAAATAATAATAATAATAAATGATTCCCGATGAAATCAAATACGAATTAGTAATGTGAACAAAATAAATATATATTCATAGCTTTCAGTGGCGTGGCGTGAAAATTTTCGGTGGTCATCGCAATTATTTAAGTTTGTGGTGAAAAATTATTAACTCTAAAATTCAATGGTTGAATGTTCAAAAAAGAAACTTTAGATCTTACCTTCATTTATACATGAACTCCAAATGTTCTGCTAAAACTGGATCGTAGAGTTTTAAAAGCTTATTAAGAGTTTTAAAATATTGCTTGGTCATCGCCGCATCCAGCGATGACCGGACGCCACGCCACTGATAGCTTTATATTGTGTTTTCAAGCAATATAAATATTGTGTAATTGAAATATATCAATAATTTCATTCCTGAAAGTGCTTGATTATTACTTGTAATAGTTAATAATACAAATATAAAAGAAATGGAACTGTAAGTTAAATGTTAAAAAAAAACTTCAGAATTGACGTTTTGAGGCCTTGATCCAAAGACTTGCCAGTTTCATTATTATAATAAATGTAAATAATATTTAAAGTATTATTGTCACAATATCAATAATTTAATTATTTTATATAGAAAATATTAAATAGGGAATTAAAAAAAATATTATAAATTTTTTGAGGCAACTTGTGTGTGTGTGTGTGGGGGGGGGGGGGGGTAGTAAAAAAAATGAAAAAAGTGTCTTGGAACATCAGTGCATAAAATCGTATTTCCAATTTATTAAATTTCCTGAAACTATTTGATATATTACTCGTAATAATTATTAATGCAAATATGAAAGAAATGAAACTGCGAATTGACTGTTTTAAACACTGAAAAAAAAAAAAAAAAAAAAGAAAGAAAGAGAGAGAAAGAAAAAAAAGTTGCAGAATTGACGTTTGAGGTCCTGACCCGAAAAAAAAGATGTGTAGTAAAAAAGATGAAAAAAAGTGTTTTGGAACATCAGTGCATAGAATCATATTTCCATAGAATCTTATTTGATAGATTAATATAATGTTAAAAATACAGGAATATAATAATTATAATTATTAATTAAAAAATATTTTTAAAGCAACTCCTTAAGATTGTCCTTCACTGACTCATTCGCCCCACATTAACTTTGTTTATTATTATTATTTTGCCTGAAAGAAATATATGTCTTACTAGGACTTCCCTCAGAGGGATTAGTCTGAGCGATATTACTGAGACCATAGATTTAATAATAACATGTGGAAGCAAAGAAAATGAGATGTTATCTTTAATTGTCCATATACTGCGAAAAATTGAAATGATGAAAATAAACGAATTGTAGAATTACAAAATCTTTTATATAAATTCGTATACACTGTTTAAAAAAATGGGAAATCAAATCATTCAAGACAGCCATGCATGGATATAAAATTGAAAGTACGCAATATATTAAAAGTAAAATAGAAAATGAAACACTAATTTACTTATATCGGAATTTTAACTGTATAAAATCATGTCAAGAGCATAATCAGACGCTCCGCACCAATTTGAGTAACATTAAATGACAAATATATGATGTTTAAAAAGAATGGACTATACTTTATATGGTGTGTGCTCCCCCGGAATAGTTAATCTTGTACAATATCTGTTTTCCACGGATGCAATGAGGTTGTCGATAACATTTAATGAATTCTCTTCTCAAAATCTAATATAGTATCAAAGTACCGAATACATCAAAAGTGGCATGCAATGCTTCGTTAGAGTGTGTTTTAGATATGCTCGATCGGATTTAAATGATGAGTGTATGCTGGCCACTACATACGCTGTATTGTTTTGTTTTCAAACATATTCTGCACAAGTTGTGCTGTATTTAGCATGTATTAAATAAAAGAAATCGGCAATGATTACAACATAAAGTATGACACAAGATTTGAATATATCGTCTGCATAACTTTTGAGCTGTCAAAGTGTCATTTAAAGTAATTTACAAATCCATACATATTTATTCAGCAAATCATGCAAGCTAACATACGCCAATATGAACCCGATTACAAAATTTCACCAGAATAAGTTAATATATAAAAAATCTACTAATGATAATTGAGAATATGAACTTATGATAAAATGTCTAGAAAAATGAATCGGATAAAAAATTCATATCACATTTAAAACGGCACTTCCCTCTGTTAGTGGCCTTGGCGAGAGAGAGAAAAGCCTGGAGAAGGAACACTTTAACAAGAACTTTCAGGCAACCTACTCACTGTTTCATACAGGTCTTTATTCAATATTTACACAATTTATTTAATGCTAAGTGGATATCTATCAGTTTTGTTGCATTTAAATCGCATGTTTTGCGGAGGAAATGCAGCATTATGAAATATTTAAAGTTGCTGTACCTAATAATTCCAAATTAATGGTAATTGAGATCGCTTTCCGTTAATTTCATCTTTTTAAATTTTAAATTTTTTAGAAACCATTCATAGAGACAATTGTATATTTTAAAACTAACCCGAAGCAAAATTTCAAGATTTTGGGCTCAGCAGTAATAGAGAAATAGAAAATTTTCGAAAGTTTTTTGTTTCTGCACTGTTTTATATAGCGACATTTTTAGAAATTGTTCTATTGCGAGAATTTACGTCATGATAAATACAGCTATGTCAATTTTCATGTTTATATTCCTAACAGTTCCATGTTCTTCGTTACTTAGATCATCTTTAGATCTTTTTCCGCTTTGTTTAGTCTTTCTATTTTTTAGAATTCGTTCTACAACGAGCATTTACATCTTATTAATTAATACCATGCCAAAGTTCTAGTTTCTAACCCCAACAGTATCCCAAAAACTTCAGTATTCCAAATAAATCATAGTTTAGAACCTTTCTAGAAATTTTTACGTTTATCCGTCAAATTGAACCTTTTAGAGAGCGTTCATTACGAGTATTTACATCTTAAAAGTAACTACCGCACCAAATTTTAAGTTTCTAACCCAATCAATATCGCAGAAATCACAATTTTAGAACTTTTTTGCTCCTGCAGCGATGTAGGTTCTTGCACTGACATAAAATAGTCTTTTTTTAGGAGCAGAGATGGCCACCGACATTTTTTTAAGTTGGCTATGTAGTTTCAGAGATAACACCTCACAAACGTACAAGCATTAATAATATTATATACTTTATAATATTATAACGCTTTATAATATTAGCATTAGATGTACAGATACAAAAGCCATTTATCTGTTACAAACTAAAGTGCCGGCGTTGCCCAGAATTTGAAGGATGTTTGTTCTGAAAAATCACTTTCAAAATTTAACATACAACACAAAACAAACATTAAAAAAAGCAGTCGAAATGTTGTTGAATGAATCATATGAAAACGCTATATAAAAATGTATAAATGTATATAACAGACGCAAAAGAATACAGCTATAAATGAACTTATTTCAATTTATAATTGGAGCAATAATGTTTAAATACGCCAATATTACCTTAATCGGGTTTTTATCATGCTTCAATACATTTTTCACACTCATATGACGTTATACTATATCCACCATGCCATTTATATTTCCAATATGACGTAATATTTTCCTCTTTCACGTGGAAACCTTGAAATAGAAAAGTTATGAAGTTATATTCACTTTCATTTAAATTCGTCAAACCATTTATTTCATTTTCATATTTCACGTGAATATCTTGCAATAGAAAAGTTATGACGTAATATTCTTTTTTTTTTTTAAATTCGGCAAACTATTTATTTCATTTTCATTTTTCACGTGGAAATCTTGCAGTAGAAAATTAATTGTTGTAGTAATAATTTTATTGTGTTTTTTAATTGTTGGCAACTGCTATAACGAAAAATGTTTAAATTTGATAAGAAATTGCTGTTAAATTGGTGGGTTTTTATTAATTAAAAATTAACTATAAGTTATTACGATTCCGGATTACTTTAGTTGTCTCGGCCATGTTTTAATACACATGTACGTATCTCTTCACAATTTTGGCTTCCAAATTGTGGATTTTTTATAGAATTACAAACAGACAGATAGACAAGTTTTCATTTTTATATATCTCTCTATTCTATAAAAAGTAACTAACGCTGTCATCGCCGCCGCCGCCGCCGCCGGTTTTGAATTTTTTGTGACCGGTGGTCTTTCTTCGTTAATATTAAGAAAACTATTGCATACAAATATATGAAAATCGGTGGTATTATAGCGAAATGTTTGATCAACACACTAATGCATACAGTTTTCAAATCGAAGAATTATTTTAAGAGATATTTAATGCTAAAGTGGGACAAAATCGTTCCATTAAAAAGAATTTATAAGAGCAAAAGCTATACATGGGAAATTCATCATTTTTAGATCATTTTATTCAATAGAAGATCCCGGTCTGCAGATTTCCTTAATTTTTTTTAATTTGACTCATTTTTTGAGGTTTTATTTCTATTTTAAATTCAAATATTCAGCATTTTGACAGATATTTTTTACATATTTTAGAAAATGAGATTAATTTAAACTGTTGCCAACTGTATAAGCAGCGCAAACAATAATGTTTGCTTCAAATAAAAAAATGATTTACACGTTACTATTATAAACAGAAAAAAACCTTCAAATTAGAATTAAATAATTAGGTATAAAAAGCAGGCACTTATTGGAAATTACGCCATAAAAACTATATTTACATGTGAATTTTAAAAGAGAAAGGATATTGTAAAATAAATTCATTAACATGCGTTAGAAATCTGAAATAGAACAAATTACGTCACATTACACTTATTATGCAAAATGAACAAAAAATAGTATTGCAAAACAGTTTAAATTTAAAAATTGCGCGAGACAAAATATTAGAGGTTAAATATTAGATTTTTTCAAAATTTTATTATTTGTCGTTTGATGTGAAGTGTTCAGCTATAAGTATGCAAATGTTTATGTTTCCAACATAATTAGGGGCTGAGTTAGAAAAATTGCTTTAAATACACAAGTTAGAGCCCAGAGGGTTAAATATTAGACTTTTTCAAAATTTTATTATTTGCTGTTTGATGTGAGGTGTTCAGCTATAAGTATGCAAAATTTCATGTCTCCAACTTAATTAGGGGCTGAGTTAGAAAAATTGCTTAAAATACACAAGTTAGAGCCCAGAGGGTTAAATAATAGACTTTTTCAAAATTGTATTATTTGTCGTTTGATGTGAGGTGTTCAGCTATAAGTATGCAAAATGTCATGTCTCCAACTTAATTAGGGGCTGAGTTAGAAAAATTGCTTAAAATACACAAATTAGAGCCCAGAGGGTTAAATATTAGACCTTTTTCAAAATTTTATTATTTGTCGTTTGATGTGAGGTGTTCAGCTATAAGTATGCAAAATTTCATGTCTCCAACTTAATTAGGGGCTGAGTTAGAAAAATTGCTTAAAATACAGAAGTTAGAGACTGGAGGGTTAAATATCAGACATTTTTCAAAATTTTATTATTTGTCGTTTGATGTGAGGATTTCAGCTATAAGTAAGCGAAATTTCATGTCTCCAACTTAATTAGAGGCTGAGTTAGAAAAATTGTTTAAAATACATAAGTTAGAGCCCAGAGGGTCAAATATTAGACTTTTTAAAATTTTTATTATTTGTCGTTTGATGTGAGGTGTTCAGCTATAAGTATGCAAAATGTCATGTCTCCAACTTAATTAGGGTCTGAGTTAGAAAAATTGCTTAAAATACAGAAGTTAGAGACTGGAGGGTTAAATATGACTTTTTCAAAATTTTATGATTTATCGTGTTATCGCAAGTGTTCAGCTATAAGTATGCAAACTTTCATGTCTCCAACTTAATTAGGGGCTGAGTTAGAAAAATTGTTTTAAATGCACAAGTTAGATCCCAAAGGGTTAAATATTAAGCCTTTTTCAAAATTTTATTATTTGTCGTTTGATGTGAGATGTTCAGCTATAAGTATGCAAATTTTCATGTCTCCAACTTAATTAAATTAGGTGCTGAGTTAGAAAAATTGCTTAAAATACACAAGTTAGAGACCAGAGGGTTAAATATTAGACTTTTTCAAAATTTTATTATTTGATGTGTGGTGTTCAGCTATAAGTATGAAAATTTTCAAGTCTCCGACATATATAGTTTCTGAGAACGGTCTCTGTGAGAGACGGACATACATACAGACAAAGGAGTGAGACAGGTAGAGTTTCGTTAGATGAACGAAACTCTAAAAACATGCTTCGGATGACTGTAACAACATCCTAAAATTACATTACCATCAGCGATCTACCAATCCCGAATTTAGGTTATATTCGTTTCATATATTCTTATTCTTTTGTGCGGCCCTGTAAAATAATTATCAATATTATATACAGTAAAACCTCTGAATAGCGGACACCCCGAGAATGCAGAATTTGTCCTCTATTTAGAGGTGACCGCTACTGAGAGTAAAACATGTACAGTTATTTAAGAGTTGGTAATCGAAAAAATGTCCGCTAAATAGAGGTATCCGCTAATCGGGTGTGTCCGCTATGGCGGTTTTACCAGTAAAACTTCTGAAGAGCGAACACCTCGGGAGGGCAGAATTTGTCCTCTATTTGGAGGTGTCCGCTACTGAGAGTAAAAAATGTACAGTTATTTAAGGGTTGGTAATCAAAAAAATGCCCGCTAAATAGAGGTGTCCACTAATCGGGTGTGTCCGTTATGGAGGTTTTACTGCATAATAATATCATCCTTTACAAGAAAATTGCATGCTGTATGATAGACAGACATCCAGAGAAAGATAACCTCCCGGATCAATAAACACTCATGTCTTTTGTTTTAATCAACCACAATTGTATGTCACACAACATGCCAGATTTTATACAACAGGCTAAAAACGGTCACCGTGGTACGGAATACTGTATTATTATTTGTTTGCCCACCAAAACTGGTTGCCACGGGTTGTTGCAAGATTTGTGATCACGTGGTTGAAACTGATCTATTCAATATTACTGCGTGCGTATTTTTTTTTTTTATTTGCTCCATGTGTTCAAACCAGTTGTCTACGAAAACATCAACCGGTGAAAGTGACGCACACCAAATTTCTGTGACGTATGCAGATAAATTGTGCTTTTTTAAGAGTTTTTTCTATATAATTTTTAAACGGTTTGGAACTTATTTTTCATAGTAGGTGCATTCAGTAGGCGACCCTCATAAGTACCTTCTCGTGCAATCAGAAACGAAATCCAACAAATATTTTTTAAGTTATGCTTGACGAAAGGTTTTTATTAGGCTTTTTTCTTAGTAGGACATGGCGTTAATATCCATCGTAGTAGTAAAGTGTCCGGACAGTAATATTTCGCTGAGTATTAGCCTTCGCTTCGCTCAGACAACTATTTTGTAAATTTTAATTTAATCAACTACTTTTATTTTTTGCAATAACCTTTTAAAACTTGCTCATAGTTTTTGATCCATTGATTAAATTTCATGTACCATTTTATAGTGTTAATAAATATTTTCACTTCATAAACATTGTTTATTTTATTTTTGATGGAAATCTATCTACAAGTAAATGTAAGTTCTATTAATTTATATATTAAAATTTTTATTTTTAAAAAGAACATATATTTTAAAATTCATACAATAAAATAAATGATGTGCGTTATTTTATCATTCATCATTTGAAATCGAAGAGAAATTATGAAATCATTTCTCTTTTCAAGTATTTTATAGAAAAAATATCGTTTAATACAGCAATTTAAATAAATACGAAAAGAGAAAGAAAAAAAAGTGAAATTCTAGGAAGAAATAATATTTTTTTTTGTGTGCAAATTTTGTTTTTTAAGCTAATTTATTTTAAAATTTTCTGTTTAAATATTCTCAAAACAGCTTTTATTTACGTTATTTATCTACAGGTTTTTAAAAATCATGCCAGTTGTCACCGATAGATGACAGAGCATTTTGGGGCTAAGCTGACTTCCAGTTCTTATATGGGGAAAACAGTGAATGCGAGAGGCATTTAGTATGTAGGGGGTAGTGCTCCGAAGCGCCGTAATCAGGCCTTGTTTGTTATGTACGAATTTGTTTGACTTTAAAGCAGGGTCGAAACTAGCCTTTTGGGCATTCGGGGCAAACATAGATTTTGGAGCTCCCCTTGTCCGTAAAGTAAATTTACAAAGAGAATTTTAGTAAGTTTCTAATAGCTGACTTATTTTAAAATTTAAAATATGTAATAATGAACTACGTAATCAGCTTTGTCAAATATTGATTCATTAAAACCTTGAAAACGGAATCGAAAAGAATGAAAAACTTCCGCTTTAAACAGGAATCCTTATACCATAACATCCTTAGATTCTTCTATGCGTCGGCATATACCAGACAGGATGATTTTAACAATACCGTGCTAAACGTAGGCGTGAGAAAAATCGACAAACAAAATCTTCATTTGTCGCCCCCTTCGCCTTTCGTTCTGGCGCCCGGGTTCATGTTCCCTCTGCCCCCCTTAGTTTCGGCCCTGCTTTAAAGAAGTTTTTGTTGTATTATTTGATACGTTTCAAATTTTTTATCCCTTAGGGAGAAACTCTTTAGTGCAAAAAATCAAGACTTTCCTTTATAACACTAATCTACAAATTGAAAAGTAAATTTCGGAACAAAAACCACAGTAATTGAATTGAACTGGAAAAAGTATTAGACAATTACTGAACTCGCAGAATTTAACATGGATTACCACACACTATAACACCCGCCAATGGCTTTAGCTGGACTGACAGGGTGCGAGATTTCAAACAGATGCCTGTGGATGATTCTTTATTTTTTCAAATAGCAGATCTTTTCCATTTTGTGGCAAAAATGACTTAATAAAATGCTTTATAAAACACTCATTAGCTTATATGTTCTGAAACTCATGTAGACCGGTCGACCGTGTAATCAGCTGAATACAGTTGAACCTGGTTAAGGCGCGTTTCAAGGGAGTGGACAAAAGTCGCGTATTAAGCGGGATCGCCTATTAAACAAGATTTGTATAATGATGCAGGAACTGGGCTTATTTACATATTTGATCGTCTAATTGAACTTTAGAGCTATTATTTATATGTTTACTGTCGAAAATTGTGCCTTTTCGTATACTTGGATTTAAATTTAGTTGTATTACACTTTAACTCATTGTATCTTTTTACAGGACCGACTCGAATAATAACGGAAAATAAACATGGATTCCAACATGGCTTTGTTGTCAATTAATTCATTGCAATCAAAAACTAGTCGTTGGGGGCCACCATAATACTTACCCATCATGGATATAGATAATATAAAATATGAAAATAAAACACGTGATTTTTGCTAAGCATTGTACTATTGTTACTTTTATTCATAATTTAATTTATTTGAACTTCCTTAAATATAATTAATATAACCCCTTAAGCTAATATTACTTTTTGTTGCATTAAAATATCTCAATTTCTTGATTTTCTGTAAGCAAGTAAACGCTATTGGTTTACAATGGTATGGGAATTTGGCGAAATATTAGAGATACCGCCAATTTGGCGTCACTTTTAGCCGTCAAATTTGGCGCTATACCGCCAAGTTGGTGACAAACTTGGCGATATTTGGCAACAGAACAGGGTCCCACCCCCTATGGTAAACTCCCTTATAGGTATGGAGAGGCATTAAATGCTTGACATTTACGATAAGCCATTATTGCATTTAATCTTATAGTTTGGCGATAGTTTTTTGGTCGGCGGTATAATCGAGTAGTACCGAATTGCGTAAAAGAAACATCCTTATAACTCGAAAAATTATAATCCTATTAACTAACAGTTTACTGCGCCGGATTAAGCGTCTCATTTCCAATTAAAATATATCTTTGAATTGAAATTTGAATGAAATACAGGGTCATGAAAAATCGAAGAGTGTGAAAAATAGAAATACAAATATCTCGGCAACTAATTATTCGATCGAGTTCATTCATGATGGAAAATTTATGTTTTCTTATTGTCTTTTATATTCACTCCTTCAAATAAACAATTTCGAAAATTTTTATATACCTTTTATCGGAACGAATACTTCAAGAGTCCGAAAAAAATAGTTCCGGTTAATCGAGGTTACTGATATTTAATAGGCTTCTTCCCATTATTACTTCCTAAATACACACAGAATTTCAAGTCTCTATCTCAATTTGTTTGGGAGATAGAGCGTTTACAGACACACACACATACAGACGGACGGGCAATTTTTTTTTTCTAAAAATATGTTTTTCGGAATCTCCAGTATCTGAAACGTGTAAAGCCGTTAAATTTTTTTTTCGATTTTTAAAACGATTACAAGACTTATCCTATACTACGTATGATGGGTAAGTAATAAAACAACAAAAATAATTTTCCCACTAGACGACAATATTTTTAACAGAAAGAAAAAAAATATTAAATCTAACCCAGTTTTTAAAATCATATTTAGGAATTGTAATAATGAGTACCATTATAATCTGTCCTTTTGATATACGAAAAAATATTTTTATCTTTGTCTAAAAATTATTGTTCGCATACCAAAAAGTAAATAAAACATAAATGAATTATCAAACGCTGTCGTATTTGTTTAATTTTCACGAGTTTCTATATAATATGTATATTATAAAACATAGTAGTGATATAATGTACATTTAAAACCTCACTAATAAAAAGTATGATCGCCTCTAATCATAATTTTTATGACGTATCTGAATAACCTGAATTAGTTTATATATATCTCTACTGCAGTAAAAATATACACGAAGCGAGAGACAAAAAATGCTAGTAAGGCGGAATCAAAGAGTTGCAGTTTTGCTAATTTAGCGAGTTTTTGTGTTATTCAAATATCTACCAATATTTCCGATTAGTGATTTTCGCCTTAATTAATCTGTTATTAAATAAAGCAAATAATACTATTCAGAAACTATGTTTTTTATTTGAATGAAAAAAACCCGTTAATTTGGCAGCACTCGAGAAAAGAGGAGGAATTTTCATCTTGATCAATAAATATGCGTCTTAAGCATGATTTTTTTTACCTGAAAGAACCGAAAATTAATAGCGTATTAAGTGGGATAGGTTAATAACCGTTCGCGTCTTAAACGTGATATTTTTGCATTAGTTTTATGGGCGATGTTCAAGGGATCGGAAAAAATCCGCGTATTAAGCGGGATCGCGTATTAACCGTGAGCGTCTTAACCGGGTTCGACTGTAATTGGAAAACAAAACATAATTAAGGTATAAAGAACGTTTTTCTTCCACCCTCTCTTCGTATAGAAGGTTTTATTATGTGTTTACTGAAATATGCTAGCTGTGCGAATAACATTTTCGGCAACTAGTTTCAAGAGTATACTATTCTCTAAATCGGTTCTTTGTTAAAGCTCTTGTTCTTATTAATGCCATTCTTTTCTTGAAAAATACTTTAAAGATTGCTCAGGGTTTCTCTAACGATTGCATTGAAAATCCCATAAAGAGCATCTTTGGCACAAGAGTGCCGAATTTTTACCGTTGTTTTCTTACAAAATGCTTTTCTTGTTTCCTAAGATTCGATTCTATTTTTAGAATTTTTAGGTGCTCACTTAACACTACTTTTGCTTTCTTTTGAAAAATTAACAACTTGAAATGTTTGGGGGATAAAAATGTCTTCGACAGTGAACGTGAACAAAGCAATAAATTAATGATTGTGTAATAATATATAATTTACCCGTAACTGCTGAGTTTTCTTTAACCCTTTATGTACTGAATTATGAATTTATGAAAATTTTATCTTCTAAACATTAGAAGATTTACATAATCATTTAATAAATTTTAGAAGGATTGAAGGGTTTAGAAGGAATTATTAAATTTGAATTTATAGGGACTTTTTGCAATATTTTTAACCCCGTTCAAATCTTTTATTTTAAATATTTATCTTAGTATTTTGTAGAATTAGAAAATGCACAAATATAATGTTCGTACAATAGAAGTATAGAAATATTTGCGAATTGAAAAATTTCCCCTTCACCTTCCAATGCCAAGAAAGCTGAAAAGATGCAAAGGCAAAAGAATATAACTGTAAAAATATAACTGTATCAAAGTCTTCAAAATTTATTGAAAAAGTATGCATATTTAGTAGTAAAAACATGAGCCGAAATCGCGCTAAAACAGACCGCGTTTTAGCGTTTTCATCGAAAATTTCTCAGATTTTATTATTTTTTAAATACATCTACTCGTCTTTTAAATACTTCTGCTCACTTTGGTTCTTCCCTTCTACGGACCTGGAAAGTAGGGCAGCGGAGTCGGTGGGAAAAATGTACGACTCCGACTCCAGGAATTTTAACAGATCCGACTCAGACTCTTTCGCTCAAAAATGGGCCTGACTCCGACTCCGCAGCTCTGCTGGAAAGTAGGGGCAGAGCAATTGAGCATGCGAGTGCTCCTCCGCCAACTTGCAAAAAAATTATATTTTATGATAAACTATTAATTAGTATCTCGGCTAATTATCAAAAAATGAAAAATATGACCCTCATGTTCACCAGGACCTGCCTTGGACTATTCTCATACAAAATACAGACCTCTGCGCACTGTAGATTTTCTTAGCCATTGCAGACAGACATACACACAGACGGACAGACAGGGCGGTTTTTTCTTTCATTAGTATAGATCTCTTTATTGTATTTGAGAATAAAATAGCTATCTTCTATACTACCACTTATGTGAAATTGATATCCGAAAAGAAATGCGTTCAACTCTATTTTCTTAAGAAAAACATTTGGAAACTTCATTTAGATATATGGTGCTTTGTATTAAAAAAATACCATTCGAAAATTATTCATGCATTCTGTTAGAAAAATATTAAGAACAATAGCTATTTATTTTCTTCTGATTTACTTTGATTTAATGAGACATTCGAGCTTGGGGTTGTTTCTATACACCTTTTGCATGAGGTCGGGTTTTGAACGAGACCAACTCTCACAGTTTCTTCTAAGATTTCAAGCCCCCGTCTCTTCTTTGCTCTGTATAATATTCATGAGACAGAGACCGGAAGAAGTGCTTCAGTTGCTTATTTTCGTATTAATAGGGTATTCACATTGATGAGAACCGAGATGAAATAATATTCTGCTAAAATATTGTATTCCGAAGAATAATTCCAACTTAATTCATTATTCTTTCTTTGTTAACTCATCTTCGTGTGTAATCTTTGAATTTGCCAGCTCGTGTGCGCTGCACGAGTGTCTTTCTTGCTGGGTTCAATGGCCATTTGTCGATAGCGGTTCACAATCGATAACTCCAATATAATCGACTATTAAAAATTTATACTTCATTTATATAATCCATATTCATATTTATTCCAATCTATTCATATCTGTCTATTCATAACTATTCATATCTAAGCATATTGAGATGCTTTAACCCTTTCGAGACGGCATCCCTTGCATAAATTTTAATTGAGTGGCACCGTTTTTTTAAACAGTTCTGTTGACTTATGGAAAAACAAAAAAATACTCCAATTAGAAAAGGCAAATATTACATTTATTTATTAGTGGTGCCAAAACCAAATTCCATATGCGCCTTTTGACGATGCATATATGCATCACCCGCCCCGAAAGGGTTAACTGCTTCTGAGAGTGCATCCGGCATAATGCTTTATTTTAGTACTACTAAAATTTTCGAATATTAAACTTTGTCGTATTTAATCATAGAAATTCTGTTATTAGATAATGTAGATACTATTACTATTCAGAAATATTGGTAATTAAAAATAAGGAACTATGTGGCACGTATATGTGACGTGGCACTCGTAGCCGAAGGAGTGTTAATAGGAGAAGTTCTTCCGCAGAGATGACTATGCAATTTAGTTACAGGATTTCGGCAACAAGGTTCTGTAGTTCGCGCAGGTAGACGTAAGGTTGTAGGTAGATTGAGCCTTGTGCCCCTGGCAGAATGGTGTATATTGCGCCGCTAAGACATGGACCTATCAACTTACGTTTTCGTCTTTAATTTAACCTCCCTCTATCGTCGCCCTTTAAATTTCTCACTTTCTTCACACCGCAATGTTTTCTTAATAGAAACATCTGACACTGTTAAAAATCTGCAGCTTTTGCTGCGTAGTCAATCCTACAGGTCTACACGGGCCGAAATTTCCAAACCCGGGGCCGGTCCGACTCATAGAAAAAAATTCGACCCGGTCCGACACAAAATTTAAAAGTTTGTGTGTTCCCGGGCCGTACAAAAAAAATATTGGCCCGATATAACAGCTAAAAGTTCGGCCCGAGTGAATTTCTACAAAACATCGATTTTTACATCGATTTGGTTAAAATTTGAGGAGTTCTGACCAAAAATATTTATCTTAACTTTTTTTTCATGTTTATAATCTTCATTTTTATAGCAGTGTCGCAGGCTGCGATATTTATTTCATTAATGAATCTCTATTTCTTGTATGTAATTGTTTTAGTTATCATTAATATTGTTAATCCATATTCCATGTTTTGAAGTGTTAAAAGCCTGAAAAATGCTATACAGTAAAATCTTCTAAGACGGAATTGCATAGAAAAGAAAAAAAAATGCGTTATAGACAAGTTCTTTTCTTAGCAAGTGTTAATGTATTATACATTCTTTTCTTACGTATTACTATATTAATTTCGCATGGGTCAACACGTTTTTAAGTTTGAAACAGGATTCCGTCATAGGCAGATTCTTTTTCACACGTTTTACTATATTTTAATAAGCGTAGAAATCTACTATTCTTTAAAAAGAATAAATTTTAATAATTGTGGAATAATGGCGATTTAAAAATGTATGCATTTTTTGCAAAAATTTTTGGGCCAGGCCTAATTTTACTGTCCTTTGAACGGACCAGGTCACGCCGAGACGATGATTTTCTTACGGACTGGGTCAAAACTAGAACTGATAATTTTGAGCCGCGAAGACGAAGAATGAAACCAGTCCCAACTCTGTAAAGAAAAAAATAAGTTAGGCCCAGTCCGATCCCTCAGGGAAAAAGTAAGGCCCGAACCCGGCCCGTAAAGAGTATTCACTAGACCCGGCCTGTCCCGAAAAGAGTGGAGACCAAGCCCGGCCCGAGTGCCATGAATGAAAATAGGCCATAGTTCGGCCGGCGGGCCGGGGTCAGACATCGGGCAACGGGCCGGTCCGTACACATCTCTGGTCAGTCCACCGCTTTTATAGATAGCTCTACTATTCTGACCAATGATACGCTCCAGGCTCCATAATATAGTAAAGTAACCGTTTTCTATAAAAGCGGTGAAGTGACTATGCAGCAAAAGCTGTAGATTTTATAACAGTGTATGACTGGAAAAGAAGCCCTCGCGGATTATACGACGCTCCTTACTATACGCAGGAAAATACAGTATGTGTGAAGGTTTTAGTATAGTCAGGAACAACCTTTAAATTTTCTGTCCATTTATCCGAACTTTTGCTTATCCGAACTAGGGTCGGTCCCGACTTGTTCGGATACTCGGCGCTCTACTGTAGTAATACCACTGCTACTTTATTGTTCAATTGTGTATCTAGACTCTGAAGAAAAAAACCGAACCTTAAAAAAAGACAGAAAAAAAGGGCCGAAAGTCATTAACATTTAAAATCACCTAGTAAATTTGAAACATCCTGTATTGTGCTGTCCTCTAAAAAAACCCACTTTTTTAATTTCTCACTATATAAAATTTAATAAAAAATACAAAACAATTTGAAGTAGCTACATTTTCACAGCCTGTCCTGACTAAGATTTTAATGTATAGTATTTTTTTTTCTATCAATATACTACAAAATGGCAGCCAATTAAACAAGACTTTGAAAAAAAACCCACTTTTTCCTAAAAATAACCCACATGTAAAAACACTTCTAGATCAAAATATTAAACAGCAAAGTTTTTCTTTCATTATTAATTAGTTTTAAAACAATTCTGCAAAAAAAAAAAAAAAAAATAATAAAAAAAAAAAAATAAATAAATAAATAATAATATTTTAATAATTGTAAATTGAAGGATTTACAAATGAAAAATTACAAATGTAATTTTTTGCTTATTTTTTTAAAAAACTAAATAAACATTTAAGTAATTTTAAATGCTTTTATTATTGTAAATAGCATATAGAAACAGGACAAAAAGAAATTTTGACTTCTGTGATATTTTTGATTAAGTTCTCGGGTGGGTTTTTTTTAGGATACATTTTCCTGTGGGTTTTTTTCAGAGGACAGCACTATATTAACAGAACATACAGAGAAATATGGAAAGAATAGAAATTTCGTATTTAATGAAATAAAAGCACACTAAGATATGTGATGCTTTCCTGATCTCTCAGTTGAGTGCTTTCTGATCTGACACACCCCTACATTTCCAGAGGGGGGTTTATACACTATTCTTTCTATCAATCCCTTTTCGTGTACAAAAATCCTCAGGTGTAACACACTTTTATTTGTGTAAGTCCTTCCTGACACTCGTATCGTATCGATTTGACAAGTGACGTGATAGCTAGGTAGGGCGGAATACATGATGCGAACAAATAGAAATATTAATGGAGATAAAACAAAGAAAGAAAAAATATTATAAGAAAATAGCAACCCTAAATAGGAACACCAAAATCCCCCACGCGTTGTCTAACAATCCCTGTCGCCTACAATATGAAAAAAAAAAAAAAAAAAAAAAAAAAAACATCTTGTACAGTAATACCTCGACTTAGGTCAGCAATTCGTTCCAAGGCTAGCGTCGTAAGTCGAAAACGACGTATGTCGAGTGACATTTAGATAAACAAAAAAGGATAAGTAATAAAAAATTTCCAAAATATAATGAACATATTCTATTGCATTTAGGGATTATATTTCATACTTTTAATATTTTGCAATACAAGAATTTGGAATAAATCGATATGTTGTTAACTTACAATGTATTGCTCTTCTAGCTATGCCCCGTTCGAGTCTTCCAGCATGTGTGAAAAAAATCTTCCAATGAAGTTTTAACCGACAAATTTTTCTTTTTCACTTTTAGCTCTTTATAACAACAGAGTGATTTTCAAGTGACTTTTTTATTTGTTTGCCACTATCACTTGACAGTCGCGGGAAATTTTCCCTTCATGGAACCAAAAATGATAAAATAAAAGTTCAAAATGCGTCTTAATTAAAGAATTTTTTTTCCCGGCCCGACGACGTAAATGCGGGGTGACGTAAGTCGGGGTACCACTGTATTACATTCCTTGCTTGAGCAAAACGATACTTAAGAATGCATCAGTTCAAAGCAGAGTCAGGTGTAAAATATGAGAGGGGGGGGGGGGGGGTTCAAAATCACTGCGACTGTGACTTTGGGTCAAGGGAGGGCCGTATTCCGTTCCTGGATTTTAAAATTTAATTGGCTAAATTTTCTTTTTCTCTGGTGATTATGAAAAGGAAAAAATATTTTTCTCAACTGACTTAAAAAAAGACTAAGAGAAATAGGTACTAAAGATTTTTTGTCTGGAGGCTTAGCCCCTCGTGGAAATCATAATTTCGATTTTTTAGCCCCGGATACACTATTACATTTAGGCAGCGTCTGATTACAAACGGGGCACATTCCCACCAGTAAACAGAAATAGAAAATTTTGTCTCACTCATGGCAGAAGTTTTACTTGAATACGGCGTTTAGATAAGGCGAACATTTCTTTTAAAATTTATTGGTGTGAGTGTGCTCGAGATCCGCACGGGACGGGCCTATTTTTTTGTACAGAGCTGGGACTGGTTTCATCCCTAGTCTTCACAACCCAAAATTTTCAGTCCTAGTTTTGACTCAGCCCGTATGAAAATCATTGTCTCAGCGTGGCCTGATCCATTCAAAGGTCAGTTAAATTAGGCCTGGCACAAAAAATTTCGCAAAAAATGTATACATTTTTAAATCGTCATTATTCTACACTTAAACATTAAAATTTATTCTTTTTATAGAATAGTAGATTTCTACGCTTATTAAAATGTAGTAAAACGTGTGAAAAGGAACCTGCCTATGACGAAACCCTGTTTTAAACTGGAAAACGTGTCGATCCATGCAAAATTAATATACTAATACGTAAGAAAAGAATATATAAATAAGAAAAGAAGGCTAAGAAGGGAACTTGTCTATAATGCATTTTTTTTTCTATGCAATTCCGTCTTAGAAGATTTTACTGTATAGCATTTTTCAGATTTTTAACACTTCAATACACATGGAATATGGATTAACAACATTAATGATAACTGAAACATTTACGTACAAGAAATAGGGATTCATTAAAAAACTGCGGCACTTCTATAAAAATGAAGATTATAAACATGAAAAAAAAAGTTAAGATAAATATTTTTGGTCAGAACTCCTAATACGAGACAAATTTAAAACCAAATCGAAGTAAAAATCAATATTTTGTAGAAATTCACTCGGTCCGGGCCGGGCTTGAGCCGAGATTTTAACTTTTTTCCGGGCCGGACTCGAGCCGAGATTTTAACTTTTGTACCGGGCCGGGCCCAGGCCTGGAAATTTCGGCCCGTGCAGACCTCTAGAGTATGCCCGTTGGTAATCAGGCCCTGCTTTTAGGCAAGAATTAAAGAGTCGTCATTAAAAAGTACGTTACTCACATAAGCGAGCCGTAAAACAAAGCAGGTGTATCATTGTACGGTGAAATACTCATATCTTTTTGTTGCCATTTTCTCATAACAACTGAAAAAATAATGCAATTAAAATACGTGCTATTTTCCGAATTTTGAAAAAATATAAATGAATGATTTCTGATAAAACATGGAGCTATTATAAACTATATATGTAATTTTCAGTATCAATATTAATGTTACAAACAAATGAAGGAATATGAATCATTAAATAGCCGATTTTTTTTTCTTTTTTTGGGGTGGGGGGGGGGGGGAGGGAGGAGGGGGTCGAGTTCCTTGAACGATGTCATAACTTTTTGCTTGGTTTGTGTAATATTCCGCGATAGTGACGTCATATCATGCATACATTTCCACAGATGTTGTTTAAGACTGGATTGTAAATGTGGAATTCTTCAGCGGATGCAAATTACGTCATTTTATATATTGTGTCGTTCGGAAAGTCGTGTCCGTTTCGGAAAATCAATTCGTACCGGAAAATTCTATCATTTAATTATTAGACATTGATTTCGATATCTAATGTCTAATAATTACCGAGCAGAATTTCTCGGTGCGAATTGATTTTCACAAACGGACACGACTTTCCGAACGACCCAATAAAATAAAAGTGTGTATTTTAAGACTTAAAACTGAAATATGCTTCGTACTATCTATATTTACATTTTTTTTTTTTTTTCATCGGGGGCGACACTAAATTCTGAAAAAGCAGAATTCCTGCTTGTTTTATTATTTTTTTTTTATTTACTAGGGGGCTCTGCCCCCTACGAGCTACGCTCGTCAACCCCCGTTCAGGCACCGCAGACTCTAACAGCACGCTAATTTGATCGCCTTTAAAAAGATTTCGGAAGATTGAATTATAATTTGAATCTGAGAATTATAATCTGACGTAATTTTCACCAAACTTTTCTTTTTCTTTTTAATATTCACATAAAAATACTTTTGTTAGAAATGAAATATTATGATCATCTTAAAATATCAAATAAATGTCTCGAGCAATTTTTAAATTTAAACTGTTTTGCAATATTATTTTTTGTTCATGTTATATAATAAGTGTAATGTGACGTAAATGTGACGTAAATTCTCCTATTTAAAACTTCTATCGCATGTTTATGAATTTATTATTTTACAATATTCTGTCTCTTTTAAAATTCACGTGTAATTATAATTTTTATGACGTAATTTTCAATGAGTTCCTGCTTTTTATATTTTCTGTTTATAATAGTTACGTGTAAAATAAATTTTTAATTTGAAGTAAACATTATTGTTTGCGCTGTTTATACAGCTGGCAACAGTTTAAATTAATAACATTTTCTAAAATGTGTAAAAAATATCTCTCGAAATGCTGAAAATTTGAATTTAAAATTGAAATAAAACCTCAAAAAATGAGTCAAATAAGAAAAATAAATACAATCTGCACACCGGGAACTTATAACGTATAAAATGATCTAAAAATGATTAAATTCTCATGTATAGTTTTTACTCCAATAAAACTTTTTTAATGGAACGATTTTGTCCAACTTTAGCATTAAATATCTCTTAAAATAATTCTTCGATTTGAAAACTGTCTGCATCAGCGTGTTTATCAAACATTTCTCTATAATACCACCGATTTTCATATTTTTGTATGCATCAGTTTTTTTAATAGTAACGATCAAAGGCCATGCTTAAGCATTCAAATTGGATGTGGGTCTACCCGGAATATCTACGCAGATTTTCATTGGTCCATTTCCAAATCAAAACTTTTTTTTATATATAGAAGGATTTTTTTTATTTTAAACATTTATGCATTTAAAGTTTATCTTAAATGGGGTTCAGAGGGCAGCACAACCTCTGTCGAAAATAAATTACTTTTCCAATTCTCCTTTTTGAAGCACGCTGTTAAAAGTTCTTTCCGAATACTTAATATTTTTAATTGTCCGATTTTTGTACAGCTTTTTATGCTTATTTGTTTTAAAAGCTCTCTTCCAGCGAGGTTTTTGACAAAAAGTTATTAGTTTAGCTTAATTTAATATTCTACACTTAAAAAACTCTGTTAAAACTGCGGACTACAGGCATGTATGTTCAAAAAGTTTAATTCTCTCCTGATTTCGTTTAGACGGCGTCGATGGAAAATAGCAACCCTAAATAGGAACCCCCACACTCCTCGCGTTGCCTAACAATCCCCGACTATGAACAATAATAATACATCATGTATTACATTCCCGCACACAGTCAGTGCACTGTTTTGTGTGCGGGGGAGATGGGACTTTCTCCCGCCCCCTTTCCGGTGCAGTGCGTTCCGTTTGTTTACACTCGGCTCGATCATTCGGCAGAATTCGCCATCTGGTTTTTAGGCCCAGCAGAAAAAGATATTTGTTTGGACTGAGAACGAATCCCTGGGTCGGCTTGCTTGAGTAAAACGATATTTAGGAATGCATGAGTGGAAAACAGAATGGGGTGTTAAATGCGGGGGGTTTAAATCACAGAGCAACGAGAAAACCAAGATTTTCGGGCCATATCTACGACTAAACTGTTACTAAAAGTTTTAGTAGTTTATCGCAACCTTAGTTTTAACATATATTTCAGACAATGCTCTAAACAAATTTCTTGTCATTAAACATACTTGCAACCTTCTGCTTATATGGGGCATTCTCACAATCTTTTGACTTTTGGGGGAAAAAATCTGACAAAATTAACTTGCTAAAATAACATTTTAATCTGATAGACGAATGCCTTAATGATTCAAAATAAAGAAAAAATGGTCAGCAGCGAAATTTTTTTTTTATTTAACTGAGGTTTAAGTTAAACTTGCGAGTTTAATTTTCTTTACCATTTTACCCCTATAACTTTTTATTTTCTTCTACGTTTGTACTTATAATGAATTTGCACCCACAGGACATTCAAATAAGAAATAATAACAATGTAGTACTTTTAATACAGAATTTTTGTATAACATTGTCTTAAAGGGGTGTTAAAGAAGGGACGGTAAGGTAAAAAAAAGGGAACAATATAGGAAAAAAGGGACGAAATGGGAAAAAAAGGGACGGTAAGGATGGAACAGTAAGGAAAATTACCACCTATTTTTAGAAAAATCATGTTAAGACTAAGTGATAGCCACAATGTTCATTGATTTTTAGAAATAGTTGTTAACATTGGATTAAATTAATTTTTTTTTTTTTTAAATTTACCTCGAAAAGTGCAGGAATAAACCTTGGGGACGGTGAGACTACCAATAAAGCCACGATGCTTGAAATTGATATTTAAATGATAATTTAAATTCTTCAGTAAATTTTCTGCCAAAGAATTTTAGACATTATTTCTCTAGCATACTTCTGCATAAAAAAAAAACTTGAAAAAAATTCTGTGGCTGCATCTGAAATGATTTTCTGTATAATTTTAGAAGAGGGATGGTAAGGAATCTAAAACCCAGGGACAGAGTTTAAAAAATAATAACAACCCTAAAAATGCGTGCAGGTTAATTTTTAGCTACGTATTTATATAAAACAATAGTTCCAGTTTCAGAAAAAAATTGCATCGAATTATTTTTACTGAAACAATTTTATCCAGACAGCTCCAAACTTAAAAATCAGCATCAGGGACACGGGACGGCATAAGAGTTTTCCAGGTGTTTGGACCCCCAACATCGTCCAAAACTTATTTATCTCGTTAATATTGTTGTGCAATCATTCAATGGGATGTTCCCCAGTATATGAAATTAAAAAAAAAAAAAACACAAAAAAGTGTATTAAAATAAAAATTATTATTCAGGGACATGAAAGTCAGATTGTGAGGAAAGTCAGATTGAAAGATTGCGAGAATGCCCCATATCCGAGTCAAATAAAATATATTTTGAACCAGAAATTTTATTTAATAAAATATGTCTCGTTTCTAAAAGACACTAAAAGAGAAAAAAGCATAAAGGTTTTTTTTTTCTTTCTTTCTTTTACGGGTGTTCCGCTTCCTAGTGAATCTCTCGTGAAAGACAATATTTAGTTCTGTTTTCCTTTTACATTCATGTGTGTAAAAGTTATCTAATAATTTTAAACGGGGCGCTCAAGAGGACAGTATCCCCTTACTAAACTCGGAAATTCTACGTCAAACGTGGCAAACGAGGTGCGTTCGTACTATAACTAGTTTTATAAATATTTAGATCTTGTTGCAGTAGCTGTTGCACTCTTATGCAAAAATGCATGGATACAAAATTTTACGAACAAATTTATTTGGAAATAAGAAAAGGGCTATATTTCACATACATATTAAATGGAAAACATTTTAGTAAAATTCTGGTGTCATTCTGGAGTTTGGGAATTAAAATTAAGTGGTTTCATAAACATGCCACTGTCCCTGAAATGGTTAATTCTGCTGTTTTCATACTTTCTATTCTTTTCCACTGTTTCTATTTACCTATTTTAAGTAATATTTAGATGGAGAAAAGTTCTTATCAACTTTCCCATTTATATTTCATTAAGTATTTTCTTGCAGTGGATACTACAGCAATTTTTTACATTTTTCTTTAAGCAGTTTCAAACACTTTCTTTTCCATCACCCCATTTTACAGTAGCTTTACAGGATAAATATATATTCTTTTTTATAACCCTTTTCATTATGCACAGTGTATATTAAACATATTGCCAAAACCACTTAATTAAGGGAGCCTTGAGCATCTGGTCAACCCACCATCACATTGACTGGGTCAAACCTCCCCACATACCACTTTTCTAAATAATAGCATATTGTTATGTTAAGCCTAACTTACGGTACAATCTTTATGCCTGGAATGAAAGCTCGTAATTTCTGCATTACTTTAAACCTACTTACTTAAATTTGTATGATATATTTTATCTGAAAAAAGCTTACAAATTATTTCTAAAAAACGCACTTTTTAGGTTGAAAACGCTCCCCATTTGATTTTTCCACACCTATTTCGATTAGCTGTATGAAACAAAGACTGTTGTTTGAGCATTCCAATAGCTTTGGTTGACACCTATTGGTAAAACTCTGAAATTATTTTAAATATGAAAACTGATGGGTAGGTCAAGCTTCCCGTATGGTCACCCCTCCCTAGTCTCCCCTATATTTAAATTCAGTAATACGAAAATAATAGGACTCCATCTTAAATAGGATGTCATCACCATGGCAACCTAGAATCTTTACCTGTCATGGGACATCATTGAATCAATTACGTATGATAGGATTTAGTAGAATGAAGAAAACTTTTATTAATATCTTTTTAAGTTTTGATTTGATTTTCATAAAATTTGAAATGACTTGAAAAAATCCTGCAAAGATTCTATAAATTAAATTTCAAACCATTTGGTTGGGAAATTTTTGCGCTGTTATATGCGGACAGACGGACGGACCAGGCGACGACTATAGGTACTATGTATTTATATAATAACGACCGCACTTAAAAATGGGGCATTGGAAAAAAGCTGATAAAAGCTTATTTTGTGTTGAGGATTATATCGTATTTGTAATATTACTGTATTGCTTTTTACATTGATATGTTTTAAAAGTTGTCTTGCACATTTTAACACCTTGATGATGGCGGGATGAATTTTATAACTTATTTTTAATCAATATGTGTACCAGAATGTTTAAATAAAATTTCACTTTTATATTTTTGATGAAAATTTAATCGTAAAATTGCATTTCCTCATTTTCGAAAATAAGTTCTCGGAAATTCTGATATGAATTCAAGATTACAGAAACACAGTTACAGATCACGCATTGCTGAACGACAACGCTGAAAGGATTAATTGATAAAAATTTCTTAGTTTAGCTTATTTTGAATTTTTAGGTTATAGGTTGGGTCCGGACTAGGTTGCGGATCTCAGGCATTTTTATTCGAAAATCTTGTTCCTCCGTAGGTTTCTTCTGTCGGTGGCCATGTGTAAATATCATTGATCTAAATTCCGAACAAAAAATGTCTTATATTTGTCTATATTTTCAGTTTTAAAAAATAAAAATGGGAATTTAAAAAATAAAAGAAAAATAAAAAATAAATATTAGAAAGTAATATTAGGAAAAGTTGAATTAGATTAGAAATGTTTTTCTGGACTGAGAACGAATGCCTAGATCGACACATTTGAGTAAAATTAAAGATATATTGACAGATCGCAAATCTGAAAACATTTGTAATCCATACTCTACAAATGAGTGTACAAAGAATTATAATTTTTAAAAAATAATTTCTCTATGTCGAAATTTTTTTAGCTTTTCACCGAACTGTAATCCTACATATGACTAGGGGCCCTACGCCCTACGAGCTACGCTCGCCCTTGCCAACCCCCCTTCAGACACCACATATTCTAAAAGCACGTTAATTTGATCGGCTTTAAAAGGATTTCGGAAAATTGAATTATAATTAAAAAACAATGGCGATCTCCCTGTAAACGGGTTGCCATTCATTTCCTTTTGATTGGGGATTTTTAAGACCAAAATCAGCTACTGTTAAGAGATACAATGGCTGTTTTCGTCTTTGATTAAAAAAATCTGTCAAACAATTGAAAATATGCTAATGTAAAACAAATTAAGTAAACAGAGTCTTTGTCTCCCGGCATTTTTTAAACGACGATATAAGAAAGTCCTTTTGAATAGGACATTTTAAATGTATCTTTTTTACATCTGACTTAATTTTCACCAAAGTTTTCTTACTCTTTTTAATATTCACGTGAAAATACTTTTGTTGTTAGAAATGAAATATTATTTGCGCTGTCTTAAAATTCACAACAATAGTTGAAAAGATCATCTCAAAATATTAAATAAATGCCTCGCGCAAATACATTTTAAAATTTAAACTGTCAATATTATTATTTGGTCATTTTAAATATTACGTAATTTCCTCCATTTACGACTTTTAACGCATAATAATGAATTTATTATTTTAAAATTTTCTTTTTCTTTTAAAATTCACGGGTAAATATAGTTTTTATGACGTAATTTTCAATATTGTAAAATTCCTTTTCTAAAATTGTAAAAAATATCTCTCGAAATGCTGAAATTTGAATTTAAACTGGAAATAAATCTATAAGACAGTAGTCAAATAATAATAAAAAAAATGCAGTCTGCATACCGAGAACTTCTAATGTATAAAATGATCTAAAAATGATTAAATTCGTATGTACAGTTTTTGCTCCTGTAAAACATTTTTAATAGAACGATTTTGACCAACTTTAACATTAAATATCTCTTAAAGTAATTATTCGATTTAAAAACTGTCTGCATCAGCATGTTTATCAAATATTTCCCTATAATACCACCGATTTTTATATTTTTTTACGCTGCAGTTTTCTTAATATTAACGAAACTAGTATGTTGTGGCCATCACAAAACTTTCTTCTATATAAATCACGCCAATTAAATCATTTAAATAGTACAAGAAATAACAACGATTTAGCACCAATTCATATCAAAGTATATTTGAATTTGAAGTTGGATGAAAATTCGTGCATAGTTCTTGAGATATAGCTATAGCGGAAATTCTGAAAAATGTAGCATATCAGCGCCACCTGTTGAGAGATTTACACCAAAAATAAGCAGCATTAAATGATATCAAGGTATACCTGAATCTGAAGTTTGTTGAAAATCCAAGCATTAGTTCTTGAAATAAAGCTATTGCGGAAATCGCAAAAAATACAGCATAGCAGCGCCACCTGTTGAGCGATTTACACCAAAAATTAAACAGCACTAATTTTTACGTCAATTCATGTCAAGGACTAACTAAATCTGAAGTTTGATGAAAATCCGTGCAATAGTTCTTGAGATACAGCTCTTGCGGGAATCGTGAAAAATGCAGCACAGCAGCGCCACCTGTAGGGCAATTTACACCAAAAATTAAACAGCACTGATTTATATCAAAGACTAACTGAATCTGAAGTTTGATGAAAATTCGTGCATTTTTTCTTGAGTTAGAGCTATTGCGATAATCATGAATAATGCAGCATAGCAGCGCCACCTGTTGGGCGATTTTCACAAAAAAGTAATCAGCATCAAACTATATCTTGGACAAACTGAATCTGAAGTTTTATGAAAATCCGTGCAGTAGTTCTTGAGATATAGCTATTGCAGAAATCGTGAAAAATGCCGCATGGCAGCGCCACCTGTTGGGCGATTTTCACCAAAAACTAATCAGGTCCAGTTTATATCAAGGTCTAACTAAATATAAAGCTTTGTGAAATTCCGTGCATTAGTTCTTGAGATAGAGCGCCCACAAAATTTTTGTCACATACAGACTCACAGAGTGACAGGGTGACAGAGTGACAGACAGACTCACAGACAGACATTTTCTAAAAACCATCAAATCGTGTTTTGGGCATTCTAAAACGTATAAATCCGTCGAAAACCGGAAGTCGAAAATTTTCACGAATCCAATACTTTCTTCTTGTAAAGATAGAAGAAAGTAAAAAGACCCTCGATCACAAAAAACTCATTAACGGTGGCGGTGACGGCGTTAGTTACCTTTTTTACTTTCTTCTATCTTTACAAGAAGAAAGTATTGGTTTCATGAAAATTTTCGAATTCCAGTTTTCGACGGATTTACACGTTTTATGGGTCAGAGATTCCAAAAAACATGTTTTACAAAATGTCTGTCTGTGAGTCAGTGAGTCTGTCTGTCTGTATGTGACACAAATTTTGTTGGAGCTCTATTTCAAGAACTAATGCACGGAATTTAATAAAAATTTATATTCAGGTAGTCCCTGATATAGATTGGTGCTGATTAGTTTTTGGTGCAAATTGCCCGGCAGGTGTCGCTGCTATGTAGCATTTTGCGGGATTTCCGCAAAAGCTCTATCTCAAGAACTAATGCACGGATTTTTATAAACTTCAGATTCCGTTAGTCCTTAACAGGAATGGATGCTGTTTACGTTTTGGTGTAAATCGCACAACAGGTGGTGCTGCTATGCTGCATTTTGCAGGATTTACCCTATTTTCGCAGTAGCTCTATCTCAAGAACTAAAGCACGCATTTTCATCAAACTTCGGATTTAGTTACTCCTTCATATGAAACGATGCTGACTATATGTTGATGTAAATCGCCCACTAGGTGGCGCTGCTGTGCTGCATTTTGAACTATTTCCTCAATAGCTCTATCTCAAGAACTAATGCACGAATTTTCATCAAACTTCAGATTTTAGTATAACTTGATTAATATTGCTGCTAATTATGTGTTGTTGCAAATCGCTCAACAGGTGGCGCTTCTGTGCTGTATTTGTCATGGTTTGCGCGATACCTCTATCTCAAGAACTAATGCACGAATTTTCCTCAAACTTCATATTCAGTTAGACGTTGACATAAGTTGGTGATAATTAGGTTCTGGTGTAAATAACCCAATAGATGGCGCTGCTATGCTGCATTTTGCTGGGTTTACACGATTTCAGTGACAGTCATACCTCGAGAATTAATCCACGGAATTTCATATTTTTAGCATTCTCATGATGAACACAGATATCCATTTAATTTGGCACTGAGATAGTGAATTTTGAAGTATTGGCATGTATGAGATAGAAGAAAGTTTTGTGATGGCCACAACATACTAGTTAAGGATAGGTACATGTGTATCATACACCAATTAAACTTATTTTGTACAATTTAAAATGATAGTATGCATAAAAATATTTAATTTATTTAATCATTTATATGGTAAATAAAAAAATCCTTTTTAAAAATTTACTCTTTACGTACTCGTATATAAATGAAAGATGAATACTTTGACAATATATTTAATCTATCAACTATGTAATGTGAAAACATGCATTTATCTTATTGGCTGTTCTCTAAAATTTCCTGAAATTCTATTGGCCAATAAACTTGATCTTTGAATCCTCTTACATGGCCCGTTTTCTAAAATTTCCTATTCCTACCGTAATTCTATTGTCTAATAAACTTTATCTTTGAATCCGCTTCTCTTACATTGGCTGTTTCCTAAAATTCCCTGTACTTTTATTGGCTAATAAACTTTATTGTTGAATCCGCTTCTCCTACACATATTTCAGCAATTTTCTTTTCTGAGCAATCATATTTTTCACTGATGACGGTACACTATGGCTAACAAAAGTAGTTTGCAACAAGAAATAAAGTATTTTAACGTAAGTGTTTTAACGTGAAATAAAGTCTTAAACGATGTTTTATTATTTATTTATATAATTTAATTTAACTTTGTGTGCATACTCTGCTCTTATCATTGCACCATAAAATCATTTTAAATATATGATTTATTCATCATATTTTTATTAATAAATGATTATTTATAAAAAGTCAAACAATCCCGTCTTGCCATATCAATCGGACCTTACACCATTGCATGGAATGAAGCATGGGAAGCGAATAAGTTTATATTTTCTTTGAAAATGAACAGAATGTTCTAATTTAGAACTTTAACTGAGAAACTTAACAATATTTTAATTAGAAGTTTAATAATTCAATATTTAAAGAAAATATGATAATTATCTTTATTCCAATTTAGAAATTGGAAAAAAAAACACTTCATTAAAAACCTTACAAATCATACAATTACTCGTACCCTTGTAGTTTTGACTGACTTCTCTTAAATAATTTTTTACAGCCGCTTCAGTCATTGTTTTCCAATATCCTGTTTTACATCAGGCAGGTTATCCAGTCTTACGGCAAGAGAATGAAGTGTCGCAGATAAAAATGGTTTTAAAAATACTAGCGGGAGTTAATTTTTTAAATTAAATCTGTAATAAATAGGTTACAAACAGTCATAAAAAAATTAAAGTAACTTACACGTGTTTATATTTCAGAATTCCGAAAACTAACAAACCTTAAACAAAAAACGGTAAAATAAACTTTCCAACACGGAAACTATGCAAATGCCAGTATGGAAATACCGTGTCGGCCACTTCTTCTTCTTTTTTTTTTTTTCTTTTTACTTTCTTCTATTTTCAATAGAAGAAAGTATTGTAATCGAAATTTTTTTTTCGACTTCCGGTTTTCGACGGATTTACACGTTTTAGGGGTCAGAGATACTAAAAAACATGTTTATAGAAAATGTCTGTCTGTCCATGTGTCCGTATGTCTGTCGCCATTGTACCATCAAAAAGTGTATGAAGTTATGCATAGAATTAAAGCAAATTTTTTTTTTTAAAGTTTTATGCTTAAGTTTTAGGCTATGGCAAGCAGGTCCTCCCTTAATTTGGAAAAAATCCGCCGGAAGGGGGCGCTTTAATAGCGATTTTTGTGCCATTTTGAATATTGTACCATCGAAAAGTGTATGAAGTTATGCATACTATTGAACCAAATTTTTTGTGTATGTTTTGGTCATGGCAAGAAGGTCCTCCCGAATTTGCAAATATTCCGCCGAAAAGGGGTACTATAATAGCGATTTTTGTGTAATTTTCTTGATTTTTCATAGTTCTATTATACACCGGCGGCTCGCGAATTGACGGAAACTTTCCATCCTGATAAAGCCGACTATTCGCGAACAGCTGATATACAACAGAGTAACGAAAAACTATTGATTTTAATAAATATCATGATCGAGATTAACTCGATCTTCAAAGTTGATATAGTATTGAACTAATAAGAATGAAATAATGACATTTGTTAGAACATTTTGAAATATTAAAATACATGAGATAGAAGAAAGTTTCTGGGATTGACACATCTAAGTAGTTTTGTCTAGAGCTATTTCAACCATAAACTGGTAGAGAGCTGTTCAAATTGAATCAAAACTAAGATATCCCTTTTCACCCGGCTACATGGCTTTACCATACTTACCCTTATCAAATTTTCATTTTTCTCCGATGATTTTGAAAAAAAAAAAAGTGTTATTCTTAGATGACAAAAACTAAAACACTTAGATAGACTAGTAAATCTGCAGATCAGGAGCCTCAACGTCATCTTTGCAAGTCATTGTTTTTTAACACTCATTGCATAATATTCAACTTCCTACAAATCGCTTTTTAAAGTTTTCAAATTACATAAATATTTATGAGCATACAAGATACTTCGTAAAGTTTCAGAAATTAAAAGTGTTAAACAAGTGGTTGTACATTGATGTTCTGAAATTCTGATGAGCTACTTATTCTGGTAACTTTTTAAATCAAAAATTGCATTTCTTCAGGGGGGTTCTGCCCCCCTGAACCCCCCGTACTCTATTTAAATTTATATTCGTAATGTTTTATTGATTGTGCGGATGGTTATAGTATATCTTAGATTTTTTTTACGCTGTGATTTATAAGGATAAGCATAAGTTTTTTCATAAATTAATAAAATTTAAATTTAAAATAAAACATTCATGTTAACCGTACACAGACAATAAATCTTGAAGTGACGCCAAAAATGTAACCCTAAAATCCGCTACATTCGGCACAACACAACGACGTGCTTAAACGGATGAAGTCAAAGAATTTGGTCCCTGTTCCACGTGCTTGTTTTGTTTGGGCCAATGAGGGCATTTAAATCTGAGCGATAACGCACATCGTATTGCAAACTGTTTTTACGGCATACTGCATCTCCATCTATCTCTTTCCTCCGTGAATAATAGTTAATTTTATTTTACCCAAGATCTTTTTATTCCAGCATCTTTGTTTTCGATAAATGACGTCTAATTCACCTGCTATGCGTACTTACTCAAAACCTTTCATCTTGTTATATTAAGAAATACTCGAGAGTTTTCTTTTTATTTTTAATATGCCGCCATATTAATTTTTCTAAACTTAATTTTATTTTTCATTTTCCTGTTTCACGACAAAACATTTCAATTGAAAATTGTTTAAAAGAAAATATTATTCCGGGTTTTGATTTTCTTGGCAACAATTAAAGAAATATTGGTAAATGTTATGGGAAAATGTTTCGTTATTCTCTATGAAAATAATGAACTTTTGTATTTTTAAGCAAAATATTTCAATAAAATAAATGAAATATTGCCTATTATTATTTCTGGGCTAAAATCCTTCTATATGCAAAGATACAAATGCATTAATTCATTTGTTTTGACGTTGGCTTTACTCAAGCATTATACACGCAATTATGCTAATATTATTAGGACCAAATTCGTTGCTAGGCAACAGAGAAAGAAAAGGAAAAAAATGAAATATGCATTATGTCAATTTGATAAAACAAAATCCTTTATATTATTGGAAAACATGCATAAAATCCCCCCAATATTATAAACCTAATTAAAAAAAATCTCGCAAATATATTGACATAATTTATTGGAATAATGTAATGTTACTTAAAAATTTCAGCATCAAAAATTTACCATTTAAATCCATTTTTCATATGAGCCATTTCTTTCAACAAATGAAAATCTGAAAATCGTCTGACTTGCCATTGAAAAGCATTATAGAGCAAAATAAAATGTTCCATATTTCCCGAACGAATGAACCAAATTTAACCAAAAACTATACAGCTAAGTCCGGGTACCTTATCAACATTCCCAGTGAATTTCAAGCCGATCGGATGCTTTTTGCGGCAGTTATCGCGGAACAGACAGACAGACTAACAGAAACCAAAACTTTTCGTGTCTCCACAGTAAGCCTTCACTGACGTTTCGGCAACAAGAACTAAGCATTTTTCGTCGGGTTGCTGTGACCCCTCCCCCCCTCCCTCCTAACCTCCCATGGAAGTCAATTTTTAGTACTCTTTTTCTTTTCTTACTTCCATGCATTAAATTTTAACTTAAATGGGAGGTTCAGGCGGACACATACCCACCTCCCCCCTCACGAAAAGAAAGAAAGTACTGTTTCAATGCTACTTTTTGAAAAAGGCTCTAATTTTTTTAAATGGATAATTGAAGTAGTAGAAACTTATTTCGGAATATTTCTTAATCGTTAAATTTCAGAAAAATTATTTTCCACGGGAGATTCTGATAAAAAAATATTAGTTTATCTTATTTCATGTTTATGTTCATTTTAAAAAACTTTGCAATAAGCTGTGGATCGTATAGGCACATCTATTCCAAAATCTTGCCCCTCTCCAGATTTCGCTCTTCCGGCGCCCACCATGTGAGAGGATCAAGTCAGTGTGACCGCGACAACATTACCACACATAAAGAAAAAAATGCTCGTAAATCACAGTTGTTTTTTCTAGCTATAGATCGAAAACCGTAAGTCATAGTCAAAGTCATGATATTTCACGATGTCGACGACAGAAATGGCTTACTTTTGCCTCCAAGGGTGGATTAGAGAGGGGTTCATAAGGTGATGACTCCACCTCTTTGAACCAGTGTTGCCAATTTAGCCCCCTTTCGAAAAATTTAGCCCTAACAAATTTTCATTCCTTCCTGGCGCGTTTTTAGCTCCTTTTTAAATCCCTTTTTTAGGTCCTTTCGTAATTATATAAATACGTAGCACCTATATAGTCGTCGTCTGATATGTTCGTCTGTCCTCATATAACAGCGCAAAAACACCCAACTGAATTGTTTGAAACTTAATATATAGAATCTTTGCAGAAACTAGTCAAATCATTTCAAATTTTATGAAAATCGAATCAAAACTTAAAAAGATATTAATAAAAGTTCTCTTCATTCTATTGAATCCTATTATGCGTAATTAATCCAATGATATCACATGATAGGTAATGATTCTAAGTTGTCATGGTGATAACGTCCTATTTAAGATGGAGTCCTGTTATTTCCGTATTACTGAATTTAATATATAGAATCATAATAAATTTTGTATTCATGTATTTTTGCATAAGAGTGCAACAGCTATTGTACCAAGTTCTCAATATTTATAAAACTAGTTATAGCACGAACGCACCTCATTCGCCACGTTTGATGTACAATTTACGACTTGTTAAACCTTTCTTTAACAAATGTTCAAATGAGTATTTTCAGTTTAGTTTAGTTTTTCAGAAACATTTCTAGTTAAAAATTGCATCAAACGTATTATGATTTATCTTTTTTAGTGTTTAGAAATATGTAGAAATGAGAGTATTGATACCCTTAAATGTAGTGTTACAACTCTATTTAGTTAATGTTAGAGGTATGTTTTAGCAGTGCTTTTTAGCTCACATGCTATCAAAGACTGAGAGCTAATGTGCCCGCCGGTTCTGTATGTATGCATGTACGTACAGTCGTGAAAAAAAAGTAAACACCCCCTATTAACTCCTCAACAAATTATCGTAGAAGAAAGTTATTGGTACCGAACTATTGGAAATAAAGTCTACTTTTAAATGATGTACATAAAATTTGCTTAGGGGGCCATCTACACATTAAAACGAACCATAACTTTTTTTTTTTTTTTTTTCAATAGCAGCACACACTTCTGACAGCATAAATGATCTCTACACCCTTCAATTAGCCTAAAAACAAATTTTTATGCAATTCGTACTATAAATTTCCGAGAAATTAATTATTTTAAAACGAGCGTATTTTAAGGGCTGTATCCAAATTGTAGTTCGTTACTCGATTGTTAACCGAGAGATCTGAGAGAGGTTCTTGATCAAGGCACCTAATGCGCTACTCAAGCAGTCAATGAAGCCTGCTAGATTACAGAATAGCAGAAGAAATTTCAAAATATCTAATTACTTCTATCATAGAAGGCCCCTTAAACTATCATTTTACCGTTTTTTAAGCATAATTTGAAAACTACTTGGAAGAAAAATGTGAAATTTTGGATTTCCATAAAGCAGGACTTAATAAATCTAAATCTATCAAAAAAATTGTAGGTTGCAATTCATAATTTTTTAGAATATTAATTTCATAATTCATATCGTAAAATTATAAAAATTGCAAATTCAGCGTATTTATGTTTGGGTATATTAGTATTATTGCTACACAAAAAATTAGCACATTAGGAGCATAATTTCAGGAGATATAAAAAAAATATGAAAATGTAATTTAACATTAGAAGCACTAAATTTTTAATGTTTATAATTTTAAAACTTATGATTCAAATGACTTGAAATTTGGTATTTAGGCATAGTTTGAACCAAAGATTTGAAATATCTCGTTCAAATTGGGTATTGCCATTGAAAAAAACAAACTTATGGTTTGTTTTATTATGTAGATGGCCCCCTAATCAAATTTTATATACGTCATTTAAAAATAGACTTTATTTCCAATCGTTCGGCACTAGTAACTTTCGTACGTGACGCGATAAGTCTTAATAGAAATATCCGATTTGCTTCAAATTTTTTTTCTACGTTCATTTTGATAAGGCGCTTCCCTGATTAGTTTTGGAGGTTCATTAGTTAAGTATAAAGGGGGGGGGAAGAGAGGCTAATCCCCCCTTAACTTAGATAAATGGGTTTTTTATGCAGAATTATCAGATTTTCTTCAAATTTGGTATACCGGTTAATTCTGATAAGGCGCATCCCTGATTAGATTTGGAGGTTCATTGTTTAAGTCTAAAGGGGTGTACGGGGGATAATTCCCCCTTAATTTAGATAAATGTGTTTTTCTATTGCTTCATTAAGCGATACCATCTCCCTGTAGTATTGAATTTGGAACTTTTTCCAGAGGGGAAGTTACTATACCCTTGAGTGATATTTTAGAATTCTGTGCTTGGGCGATCTCACTGGGTCACAAACAAACTAGAATATTCAAAATCCCTCTGGAGGGGTATATTTTGTTTTAAAGGGTGACAATCTTTGCTGGGCCACTGCTCGCAAAAGAAGGATACATTACCCCCCCGCCTCCCCAATTTTCAATCCCCCATATTTTACCCCCTTCCTTCCCACACTAAACAAAGTCCTGCGTCCTGCGTATGATCGTGTGCAAACTCTACTCCGGTTTTCTTCACAATATAAATCTTATAAATCTCAGAACACTTTTGAAGAGCAATCTATGTCATCACATAAGGTATTTACTTTAAAGGTAAAAGTAACCCTCGGATAGCCAGGTGTATATATAACTAGGTACAGAGTTCTTTCACCTTTATGTCACCAAGTCATTTCAAACAAAGCGATTTAAAAATCTCTACAGAGAAACATCCCGAAAAAGAACTGAGGTTGAAGTTGAAATGCAGATGACGTGGCTGCCTTTAACTTTCAGCAAAGCACTCGATCCGTATCGAGCTGCGAACACATTCGGCCCGTCATCGGGTCTGAGATCAGGGTATAGAGCAGATGAGCTTGCTGAGAGAAAGAAAAAGAATCCATACGATAAGTGTTTGCTTTTACTGAACAATGCCAGAATATATTTCCCCATACATACGAATGAAGAACTCTTTATATAGTCATGGAGTTGGATTTGTTTTTTCCGTGAGCCGAGATGGGTTTATATTTAAAAGGGATGATGTTTGGTTATTGAGTCATTCTATAAGATGACCGATTGCAGCGATGAATTGAAGCCTCGACACATCAAAATGCCCTTTTCTCTGGAAGATTTTGAATTTTTTTTAATTATAAACTAGTATAAAACCCCAGTCAAAAAATGACGGAATGTTGATCGGCGTTTCATTTCCATAAGACTTCATACAAACAAATAGCATGAAGATTAAGTATTGAAAGCAGGGATCGATTTGCAAATTTGGTTGCCCAGGGTACAGATGCTTACGGGGGATTAAGTACAAAAATATACAATTGAAAAGGGTACATACTAAGATAATCACTATTGACTTTAATAATTACTTTGAAGTATCCATTTAAAAATTAAATTTGATAATCACCAATTTACTTTCAAATAATTATTTCACAATTATGAAATTTAAATGAGTAGACGTTTTAAGATAAATTGTGTGGTACTAATTATCATTTCCTATGCAAGCCTATGTATCTGGAATGATAAAACATGCAACATCTAATAATAAATTTTTCGCAATACCAAGCTGCAATAATTAAAAATATTAGGAGGCTCTGCCGCCTACTAGCTACGCTCACCAACCCCCAAGTAATCTGAAAAGAACAGGAACAGGATTAAATAAGAATTAAAAATGCAATATATTTTTTAAATGATAAAGATAAAAAAAAATATTCACTATAATAAAGTAATTAAATATGGATGTTTCAGACAAAATATATGATGTTATAAAAATACAATACGAACACAATAGAATGTAGAATGAAATGTAAAACTCCATTAGATGCTAAAACTACATCAGATTTTGGACAAGAATTGAAAAACCTTCAGCAGCATTTGGGGGCCCCTGAAAATCAGGATCCCTGGGCCTGTGCCACGAATGCTCTGCCGTAAATCGGGCACTGATTGAAAGGTTTGTATTGTAGAAAAGTACATTTTAAAAGTGATAAGTGATTTCTACAAATACAATTTATGAGGATATTTTTTTTTACTCAATATTATATTTCAGAAATAGTTCAACTATCAATAAATGCTCCGATTCTAATCTTTAGAATTAAGAAATGAAAAATCAGTGAAAATCACGTCATGTTGATACAATCATTTCATTTTTTCTCCTTAGTGTTTTTTTACATATAAATGCATTTCAAGGTAAGCATAACGTCATACGTACGAATACGTAACGAATACATACTTTGTACGTACAGTGAAACCTCCCTGTGCGACCAGCTCCATTAAGCGACCACCTCCCTGTGCGACCAGCTCCATTAAGCGACCACCTACCTGAACGACCATTTTTTCATGGAACGGAATTTATTCCCATAGGATCAATACTAATTTTACCTCCGTTCAGAAACCGTGCCAGTTGAACTCTCTCCATGAGCGACCATTTCTTTGAGGAAAATCAAACAAATTCCGTTTTTTCCTGGTCGCTTATAGAAGGGTTTTATTAGAAAAATAATTTCGGAGAGCGCATTATTCATCAAACTTCTAAACTAGGTTTAGAATTTTATTTATTCCGGTATCTTTTAAGTGTTTACACCTTTGTGCCTTTTTAGGCAATGAATTTTACTGTGGTGGCAAATTAAGGATGAAGGTCAATAAACTCCCCTGCCCTATTCTGTTTGGAAACTCTCAAAGAAATAGATAAATTAATGAAATCGTCATCATTTGTTCCCGTCAAAAGAAAAAAAAATGCATTTATGTAGAATAGGTGGGATTGACTGTGATCGTACTTTGGTAGTAAAGGCTTCTGATTGAACACTCGTAGTATAGAAATAATCACGTTTTAATGTCTTGATTAAGCATAGGTTATATTTACAGAGCACATTAACTATATACAGGGCTTAGGGGGATGAGGAAGAATTTCTTACGGCAGTTTACCGGCATTCAATATATTTCGGAAGCCTAACCGGGTACGTCTTACCAGGCCGGTCCGCAGCACCACTCTGACGTTACATCGAATCTTAGCTCTCAGGCTGCGGTTCAGAATTACTAGCTCATCAGGTTTATTGTCTTATAGAATTTGTATACTCTGCCAGTTCTCATGGGATTTTAGCTGCACCTCTTACTGCGGTCAGAATGTGGTTTAGATTGTTTTGGGAACCGCAAGCCACATCCACATTTATTTATTGAACTTCGAAAGGAATTGGAAATAAAACTTCTAAAAGATAAAACCGTAAAATCAAAGCAAACGTCAATGTATTCATTTTTTAAACTCTTCTGTAATTAACTTATATAATTAACTTTTGTTTTGATACTTAAATTTTTATATTTTTCCCTAATGTTATGAATAAATTTTAGTAACATTAATTGTTAAATTTTTTCAACAGTTAAAATCTAGATTGAAACATAACCTCTATTAAGAGACCACCTCTCGGAGCGACCCATTTTTATTGGAACGGAACGTGGTCGCTTTAGGGAGGTTTTACTGTACTTTTATGCTTAACCGCAGTATATTCAAATAAAAATATATTTCTATTTAATTGTAATGAAAAAGACGAATAAAGTCATAATGCATAAAGATAATATAAACCCAATAGACAATATTTTCGTGATGTCACAATAAATATGAATAGTTATTCTCTTATGAAAATAAAGTACACGTGCATAAGTTTTTTTACCGAAAATAACTTGCAAATAAAAAAAATTCGTCCAAAGAGCCATGTATCTGAATATTTTTCATTATTTCTCTTTTATCGGAAATAATGAAAGTAATCCGATTGCCACCATTTTGCAGAAATTATGCTAAAAAAACTTAAAATAAAATATAAAAATGGGATATTAAAAAAAAAATAGCTATTGCCGGCGCATCTACAAATAAACAGCTTTCATTAAAAAAATAATTAGCAAAATCGCTTCTTTACAACAATCAAAACTTAAACAAGAAGAAAATCGCTTTGACAGTTGCTAGAAAGAAATAGTACTCTGTTGCTAATGGAAATCTATTTAAATTGGTGACTCTTTCATAATCGCATATTTAAAATTTTGTCTTAATAATGTGTAATCTATAATATATATAACAACGCTCTTTCGATAGCTGAAAGAAATAACAACAATCTGAAAGAAATTTATAACAATCAAAACTTAAATAAGAAGAAAATCGCTTTGACAGTTGCTAGAAAGAAACAGTACTCTGTTGCTAATGAAAATCTATTTAAATTGATGACTCTTTCATAATCGCATATTTAAAATTTTGTCTTAACAATGTGTAATCTATATAACAACCTCTTTCAGTAGCTGAAAGAGATAACAACAATCTGGAAGAAATTTACAACAGTCAAAATTTAAACAAGAAGAAAATTGCTTTGACAGTTGTGTTGGGCATACTTTACTTATTTTTCAGCAGTTTTCCTTTAAAATATATTATTTATACACAGCACGCACCCCCCCCCCCTCTTTTTTTTTAAGAAAAAAAAGCTTTATTAATCAAATCTAGAATAAATTACATATCAGTGCAAGCAAAATCCCATCTGACAAATGCCTTTTCATATCTTACGTTTAAAAGTCTTTTCTTTAAGGTTTTTTATTTTTTTATAAGAATATATATTAGAATGCATATTTTTTCAAAGTCTAACAACGACGGTTTTGATGATACTTGTAAAAGAATATGTATAGGATATTTTCATTCAAAATAATTTAATAAAATTGAAATTTATTAAAACACATCAAATGAATATTTGTAACAAGTTTCAATAATTAATTTAAATTAATCAACTGTTTTGATTACAATTACAAAAAGAAACGATACTTTCATTTAAAAAAGTAAATAATTAATTTCATATAACATTTGCTAGAAAGAAACAGTACTCTGTTGCTAATGGAAATCTATTTAAATTGGTGACTCTTTCATAATCGCATATTTAAAATTTTGTCTTAACAATGTGTAATCTATATAACAATGCTCTTTCGGTAGCTGAAAGAGATAACAACAATCTGAAAGAAATTTACAACAATCAAAACTTAAACAAGAAGAAAATCGCTTTGACAGTTGCTAGAAAGAAACAGTACTCTGTTGCTAATGGAAATCTATTTAAATTGATGACTCTTTCATAATCGCTTATTTAAAATTTTTACTTAACAATGTGTAATCTATAATCTATGTAACAACGCTCTTTCGATAGCTGAAAGAAATAGTGACTATTCGGCCCTTAAAAAACGTTAAAAATTTCTAGATAAAATAATGCTATTGTAAACTAGTCGGAAGTGGCAATCCTAAAAGTTTCTTGTATCTCATACATGTTTATACTTCTTGAAAAATGCAGCATAGCAGCACCATCGGTTAGGTGATTCACACCAAAATCTAATCAGCAATAACTTATGTCAACTTCTAACTGAATCTGAAGTTTGAGGAAAATCGGTGTATTTGTTTTTGAGATTGAGGAAATCTTAAAATATTCTGCTTAGCAGCGCCACATGTTGGGCGATTTACACCAAAAACTAATCAGCGACTAACTGAATTTACATTTTGATGAAAATTCATGCATTGTAGTTCTTGAGATACAGCTACTGCGGAAATGGTGAAAAATGCAGCATAGCAGCGCCACCTGTTGGGCGATTTACAGCAAAACGTAAACAGCACTCATTTATATCAGGGACTAACTGAATCGGAAGTTTGATGAAAATCCGTGCATTATTTCTTGAGATAGAGTTATTGTGGCAATCGCGGAAAACGCAGCATAGCTGCGCCACCTGTTGAAGGATTTACACCAAAAAGTAATCGGCACACATTTATATCAGGGACTAACTGAATCTAAAGTTTTATTAAATCCCGTTTATTAGTTCTTGAGGTAGACCGCTCACAAAAATTTGTATCACATATACAGACAGACTCACAGAGAGACATTTTTCAAAAACATATTTTTCGGGTTCTCTGACCCCTAAAACGTGTAAATCCGTCGAAAACCGAAATTCGAAAATTTTCACGAATCCAATACTTTCTGCTTGTAAAGGTAGAAGAAAGTAAGAATGTTAAAAAATCCTTTCAATCGTTCTTTATTTCTGAAATGTTCGAATCCATTGATTTTCATATTCAGTTTACATTAGACGTCTTGATATCATTCATATCACTTGATGTATTTTTTGTTACATTATTTCTATTTGTCTGATATTTTAAAAAAGGTGAAGATAATTTTTATCCTTTATCTATCGTTTTCCGATTGCCTGTTTTTGTTATTATTGAAATGCATTATTTCCCATGATTGGTTCAGTGACCTGCGACTGTATTTTTAAACCGGATTAAAGAAAACAAAAGAAGTCAGAAATTGTACGTCAAAAGTGGCAAATGAGGCGCGTTCGTACTATAACTAGTTTTATAAATATTCAGATCTTGGTACAATAGCTGTTGCACTCTTATGCAAAAATGCACGAATACAAAATTTATTACTATTCTATATATTAAATTCAGCAATACGGAAAAATTAGGACTCGATCTTAAATAGGAAGTCATCACCATGGAAACCTAGAATCGTTACCTATCATGGGATCTCGTTGAATTAATGACGTATGATAGGATTTAATAGAATGAAGAAAACTTTTATTAATATCGTTGGTACTTGTTAGTTATCCCGTCGACCAAATTACTGTCGCCAAATTGTAAGATTAAATGCCGATAATGGTTGGTCGTAAGTCACACAGACTTGACTTACACGAGTTTACATCATCAAGCGATTTTTATTTCGACGTTTTATTTGTATTTTTATTAATGTTATACTAATTTAATTGTTTTTTCGTTATTTAAAATAAAAGTTATGTCAATTTGTATAATTTGGCGAGTGGTTTGGCAATTTATATAATTTGGCGAAATTAGTCGACGGGATAACTAACAAGTACCATATCTTTTTAAGTTTTGATTCGATTATCTTAAATTTTGAAATGATTCGACAAAATTCTGCAACGATTATATATATTAAATTTCAAAGCCATTCGGTTGGGTAGTTTTAGAGCTCTTATATGCTGACGGACGGACAGATAGACAGACGGACGGACCAGACGACGACTATAGGTGCTACTTATTTATATAATTACGAATGGACCTAGAACGAAAAATCATGCGTCCAGCATCGATTATGAAACACTTTTCAACACATTCGGAATATTGTAACAAAACATTACAGTTTGTTAAGGTGATAGATGTCTAAAAAACAATTTAGAAAATGCAAAACTCTTTTAAAAACCCAATTTATGCAATTACGATCAGTAGTCGGTAAAATATCCGTATTCTTTTGCGCAGCCCTGTATATGATCTGTAGGTATAATACATAGTAATAAAATAAATGCGCAATTTTTTAACCAATTTTCATAAATATATATATATATATATGGGGCATTCTCACAATCTTTTGACTTTCGGGAATAAAAATCTGGTGAAATTAAACTTGCTAAAATAACATTTTAATCTGATAGACGAATGCCTTAATGATTCAAAATAAAGAAAAAATGGTCAGCAGCGAAATTTTTTTATTTTAAACTGAGGTTTAGGTTAAACTTGCGAGTTTAATTTTCCTTACCATTTTACCCCTATAACTTTTTATTTTCTTCTAAATTTTTACTTATAATGAATTTGCATAGTACCCACAGGACATTCAAATAAGAAATAATACAAATGTAGTACTTTTAATACAGAATTTTTATGTAACATTATCTTAAAGGGGTGTTAAAGAAGGGACTGTAAGGTAAAAAAAGGGACGAAATGGTAAAAAAAGAGACGGTAAGGATGGAACGGTAAGGAAAATTACCACCTATTTTTAGGAAAATCATGTTAAGACTAAGTGATAGCAACAATGTTCATTGATTTTTAGAAACAGTTGTTAACATTCGATTAAATTAAATTTTTTTTTAAATTTACCTCGAAAAGTGCAGGAATAAACCTTGGGGTCGGTAAGACTATCAATAAAGCCACGGTGCTTGAAATTGATATTTAAATGCTGATTTATATTCTGCAGTAAATTTCCTGTCAAAGAATTTTAGATGTTCTTTCTCTAGCATACTTCAGCATGAGAAAAAAAATCTAAAACCCAGGGACAGAGTTCAAAAAATAATATCAACCCTAAAAATGCGTGCCGGTTAATTTTTAGCTACATATTTATGTAAAACAATAGTTTCAGTTTCAGAAAAAAACTTCATCGAATTATTTTTATTGAAACAATTTTTTCCAGACAGCTTCAAACTTCAAAATCAGCATCAGGGACACGGGACGGTAGATGAGTTTTTCATGTGTTTGGACCCCCAACATCGTCCAAAACATATTTATCTCGTTAATATTGTTGTGCAATCATGCAATGGGATGTTCCCAAGTATATGAAATAAAAAAAAAAACATAAAAAGTGTATTAAATAAAAAATTATTATTCAGGGACATGAAAGTTAAAATATTATGAGAATGCCCCATATACGCAGCGAGAGGGTTAAGGCATTCGGTTCCAAAAATTATAAAAATTCATCAATCCGAAAATTCGGGCATAAAAATAATCGCGAATTTTGAAAAATGGTCGCCATAAAAAACCCATTTCGTCAACCGTTCGCAGAAAAAAACTTAAATTTCGCCAAGGAATCGCGGAAAAACGCGAATTTGGTCAAATATAAGCGCCGCGGAAAAAACGCAAAATTCTTCAAATGATAACGGAAAATGGGAATTTCGTCAAAGGATCGCGGAAAAACGCGAATTTCGCCGAAGTATCGCGGAAAATGCAAATTTTATCAAAGAATCGCGAAAAAAAACGCGAATTACATCAAAGGGTCGCGAAAGAAACGCGAATTTCGTCAAAGGTTCGCGGGAAAAAAACTCAAACTTCGTCAAAGCATCGCGGAGAAAACGCGAATGTCTTCAAAGAATCGCAGTAAAAGCGAAGTCCGTCAAAGAATCGCTTAGAAAACGCGAATTTCGTCAAAGGATCGCTGAAAAAACTCGATTTTCGTCAAAGGGTCGCGTGAAAAAAACGCGAATTTTATCAAAGGGCTGCAAAATTGCACTAATTTCGTCAAAGGGTTGCGGAAGAAATGTAAATTTCATCAAAGGGTAATGGAAGAAATGCGAATTTCATCAAACCACTGCGGGAAAACTTTAATTTTATCAAAGGGCTGCGAAAACATGCGAATTTCTCCAAAGAGTTGTGGTAAAAACGCGAATTTCGTGAAAGAGTCGCGGAAAAAATGCGAATTTTATCAAAGAGTCGTGAAAAAAATACAGTGGCCTCTTTAGAAGACAGCACACATACATACACCTATGTTTATTATTATAGTTATAGTTTTTAATCTGAAATAATATACTGAACTAACTTTTGAAGAAAACGGGTTAACCCAAACCCAGCTTGCAGGAATCCACACTCAGCCTGCAATCGACCGGAATCAAAAACAGTTAGCCCGACCTGCAACAAAAAGAATTAGTGCTAGGAGGGAATCCCCCCCCCCCTCCTCTTCTGCTGTAATATTTTAGGAAATTTCGTTGAATTTCAGATTTTTTTTTCTTTTTTCTTTTTTTCTTTTTTTTTTTTTTTTTTTTTTTTTACAGAGAATCAACATTGATTAGGAATTTTCATTATTGTGATTCCTAATTTTAGTTTAAAATAGCAAAGACAGATGGCGCTGCAAGCAATGGGCGCTAAATCGGTGCCCGATTTAACGACTATTGTTTGCAGCGTCATCTATCGCTGCTATTGTAAAGCAAAATCAAGAATCGCAATAAAAAATCGCATGGCATCTTACATAACCCTCCCGAAAGATTTTTTTTAATTGCTGTCAACATTTGCAAGTTACTGAATTTTAAAATCAGTCAGTTTATTTTGGGACACCCGGTATGTTTTTTAATAAGTTTCAAAACATTCTTTATTGAATTACAGCTGATCTTAGATATAAAGAGACAAGCAGTCTTATACCAAATTAGTATTTTTTACATAATGCTGAAGATTAAAAAGTATTATTAAATAATTGTTCAGGCGTGCCCGTTATGGAGCTTTTACAGTATATAGTTTTTTTCTTCCAAAATATTTAGACTTTCTTTTCAAATTTCGAGTCGGCCCGAACCCTTCTCGCCAGAGTGAAAATCCAATCCTAAACTGACCTAAACATGAAATAATGTATGGCAATCTGCCCCAAACCCAACACGCAGCTAAAAAGTAGAAGTCAACCGACCCGCAGCAGAAAAGTAGAAGTCAACCGGACCCAAACCCGATGCGAAGTAAAAAATGGAAGTCAACCGCGACCCACAGCAAAAAAGTATTAGTTAATCCGACCAGCAGCAAAAAAAGAAGTCAACTGGACCCAAACCCGACCCGCAGCAAAAAGTAGTAACACGACCCGCAGTGAAAACAATTAGCCGACCCGCGCATCAGATTGGAGTCTCCAAATTTCTAAAATCGCCCCCCCCCCCCCCCCTGAGGGCTCTCCAGATCCGCTCTTGGATAGTATGTCTTTTATATCTATGCTTTTACTCAAAACTTTTGAATAGGTATAGAGATTTTGACATTTAAAAGAAATATTTTTCAGTGCAGTTGAAAAAAGTTTATAGTTTCGGTTCGTTTGTTGGATTACTGTTAAATTTAAATATATTAAAATTTATGCCAGAATATTTTCTTACTGAAAGTGATGTGCACATTATTTATATTTCTTTTAGAGGGACATATAAAATAATTTGAATGCTTTACGATTTATGGGCGAAAATTATTTGATGTGCGTTTTATGTTGTCTGTTTGAAACAAAACGAAACTCATATATTTTATTGAGATTTAGAACGTCTTTTCTCTATTGTAAATGGTTTGCGTAGCAAGCTTTTTCACAGGGATACCGACGGATTAATTATCTCCTGGACACCTAGGCTTGCCTGTTTTATGCCTCCCTTGCCATCATGAACATCATGAACATAGAATAGAGAAGGACTTCTCACGAAATAGTGTGAATATCGTGTCGCGATTTTGTCCTTAAATGAGGGGATGGCAACGGTTAGAATACAACCGTGCACATACCAGCGCCTCTAGCGGACAACGTTCATTAGCTGGATCTCAATGATCAAAGAAGTTATTGGTAGAACATATATTGAAGCAGACGAAACCGAATACAACCGTGCGACACAGCGCCATCTATTAGACAAATTTTCAAGGAACGGTTTTCTTCTTCTAAAATCTATTTCGTGAGAAGTCCTTCTCTATTCTATGTTTATGCCAAAAATTATACGAGGTGTGGCTATTAAATAACGAGACAAGTTCTGTAAAATATTTTATTTTAAATTTATGCGTATTTAATAATTATCCCCTTCAATATCCCTATTATCCTTCTTTATCCCTAAAACACCCCATGCGATTTTTTCGTTTTTTGAAACAGTGCTGGAAGTCTTCTTCTGAGAGTTCTTTCACGACGCGTGCCGCTTTTTCGTTCACAGCTTCAACGGTCTGAAATTTGTATCCTTTTAACTCAGATTTGATCTTGGGGAACAGATAAAAGCCACATGGCGCCAGGTCAGGCGAATAAGGCGGACAGTCCAACATTGGGCTATTATACTTGGCTAGAAACATCTTGACAGGCAATGCAGTATGAACCGGTGCATTGTCCTGATGAAGAACCCATGATTTGTTCTTCCACAATTCGGGTCGTTTTATTTTGTTTTTGTATTTTTTCACGAAGTTGAGCAAAAGCCTCAAGGTAGTAATGCAATGGCGGATCTAAGGGGGGGGGGGCGAGGAAGCGATCGCCCCCCCTTGGGCAAATAAAGGGTTTGAAAAACGGCATTATGCATCCTCACGAGAAATGACTTGGGGCGAAGCTCGAGCGCGGCGCGACCCGTCCCTGGTCGCGCCAGTTTTAATCCACAAGACTCGTGCTGGGTCAGGTCTTCCCTCTTTTAGAGCCGGGCCGTGTCCTGATCTTAAATTTTTTTGCAGATTCGGGTTTGGCCAGACTTCTTTTTCTTCCAAGTCGAGCCTGGCCTGGACTTCATTCTTCCTAGAGGTCTGCACTGGCCGAAATTTCCAAGACGGGCCTCGGCCCGGAATAAAAGCTAAACGTTCAGTCCGTGTCAGTCCTTATGATAAGCGTTACTGGCCCGATCGCGACCTGTGCACTCCTCTAAATTCCGACTGTCTGTCCGTCTGTCTGTCTGTATGTGACACAAATTTTTTGGGCGCTCTATCTCAAGAACTAATGCGCAGAATTTAATAAAAATTTATATTCAGGTAGTCCCTGATATAGATTGGTGCTGATTAGTTTTGGGTGTAAATCGCCCAACAGGTGGCGCTGCTATGTAGCATTTTGCAGGATTTCCGCAAAAGCTCTATCTCAAGAACTAATGCACGGAATTTTATAAAACTTCAGATTCCGTTAGTCCTTGACATGAATGGATGCTGTTTACGTTTTGGTGTAAATCGCCCAACAGGTGGCGCTGCTATGCTGCATTTTTCAGGATTTACACTATTTTTGCAGTAGCTCTATCTCAAGAACCAATGCACACATTTTCATCAAACTTCGGATTTAGTTAGTCCTTTATATGGAATGATGCTGACTACGTGTTTGTGTAAATCGCCCAATAGGTGGCGCTGCTGTGCTGCATTTTGAGTTATTTCCTCAATAGCTCTATCTCAAGAACTAATGCACGAATTTTCATCAAACTTCACATTTAAGTATAACTTGATTAATATTGCCGCTGATTATGTGTTGTTGCAAATCGCTCAACAGGTGGCGCTTCTATGCTGCATTTGTCATGATTTGCGCAATACCTCTATCTCAAGAACTAATGCACGAATTTTCCTCAAACTTCAGATTCAGTTAGATGTTGACATAAGTTGGTGATAATTAGGTTCTGGTGTAAATAACCCAATAGGTGGCGCTGCTATGCTGCATTTTGCTGGATTTACACGATTTTAGTGACAGTCATACCTCGAGAACTAATGCACGGAATTTCATATTTTTAGAATTCTCATGATGCACAGATTGGCACTGAGATAGTGAATTTTGAAGTATTGACATGTATGAGATAGAAGAAAGTTTTGTGATGGCCACAACATACTAGTTCCTTGTAGAGCTTTAAAATTGTGATTTTCTTTTATCATCCGTTTCTTTCATTCTAAACTGATTTTTTAACTGGATTTTCATTTTAATGTAATTGTCAGGGCCCGACTTATGCAGGGGCATGCGGGGCAGCTGCCCCGTGCCCCCTTTTTCATGAGGCCCCCCATGACAGCAATCATGATTTTCATTAAAAGGTGCCAAATGATTAAAATTATCCAAAAGTGACCAAAATGTATATTTTTTCAACCATTTAGGAAGGGGGTGCGGTCCCCTTCCCTTCTCAGCTTCCAGTACATCCTTCACCCATGCGAAAACCAAACTAATCATTAGAAAACTAATGATTAAAATTTTATTATGACAACTTAGTATTCGATTGCTTTCAAAAGAAATTTTTCATTAACGTTTTCCACGTAACATGGCAAATTAAAACCATTTAATGATGACCAATTTATGGCATTTTCTTTTAGACATCTTATAACGCACGTAGATAAGCGAAGTAAAAGTTTGTAAAGAAATACTCGTGTTCATGAATTTATCATTTTTTCTGCTATATTGTACTACTAGAATTTTTTCTTAAAGTTGTGACCATTTTTTGGGAAACTATACAGATGTGAGCAGTATCGGGTACAAAATTTAGGCATACTTACAATCTGTATGAAGTTTAGTACTAGCCACTTCCACAATATTCACAAAAAAATTCTGTATATAGATAGAAGGGGGCACCCCAAAATTATTCTTGCCCCAGGGCCCCCCATAGCCTAAGTCGGGCCCTGGTAATTGTCTCATATTTTTAAGTAGTGTTTATGTACATAATTGCCTAAATAGTCCTTAATAATATCGTTTTTATGTATTCATGAATTTGGAACATAATCTGAAAATAAAATATGAGCATAAGTAAGTGTGGTGTGCTTTATGAATAGTTTTAAAGGCAAAATGCAGGCTGTGCTGGAGTCGATTTTTTAGCTTTTATACCGGGCCGGGCGATAATTTTTTTGTGCGGGTTGGACCTGGACTTGGGCCAGAAAATTTCAGCCCGGGGAAACCTCTAGCTGACATATCGAAGGCCGCTTTATTTATTTTTAAATGCTTCTTTCATCCATCATCCCATAGCTAATGAACATACAGGGTGTCCCAAAATGCACTGGCTGATTTTAAAATTCAATAACTTGCAAATGGTGGCAGCTATTAAAACAAATACTTGCAGGAGAGTTATGTAAGAAGTCAAGGAGCAGGGGTGATTATGTTCCGAATTTTCCAAAAATTTTACCCTCTCGCTGCGCATCCCGCGATTTCCACGGCCAACGTAAAAGTAGCAAAATTTGCACAACCCGCGATTTCCGCAGCAAATCTTTTTTTTTTATGATCAAATTCTATTAAAAAAAAAAAAAAAAAAAAAAAAAAAAAAACTCTTTCACAAAGTTTCGGGCATATTTTAACTCTAAAAGATATGAAGATTTGAAATATGTAATAAAATAAATGCGCAATTTTTGAAGCTATTTTGCTTAAAAATACGCGGCGAGAGGGTTAAGGCGTTCGGTTCAGAAAATTAAAAAAAAAATCATCAATGCTTAAATTCGGACATAAAAATAGTCACGAATTTTGACAAATGGTCGTCATAAAAAATCCATTTCGTCAATCTAAAAATAACTTCAATTCCTCCAAAGGATCACGGAAAAAGCGCAAATTTTGTCAAAAGGTCGACGAAAAAGAGTGAATTTGTTCAAAGAGACCCTGAAAAAGCGCGAATTTGGTCAAAGGGCCACTGAAAAAACGCGAAATTCTTCAAATGATCGAGAAAAAAGTGAGTTTCGTCAAAGGGCAGCAGAAAAAACTTAAATTTCGTCAAAGGATCGCGGCAGAAAACGGGAATTTTGGCAAATGGCCACGAAAAACCACGAATTTCGTCAAAGGTTTGCGAAAAAATGCAATTTTCATCAAAGGGTCGCGAAAGAAACGCGAATTTCATCAAAGGGTCGCGAAAGAAACGCGAATTTGGTCAAAGAGTCTCGAAAAAACTCAAATTTTGTCAAAGGATCGCGGATAAAACTCGAATTTCGTCAAAGGATTGCTGAAAAACGCGAGTTTTGTCAAAGAGTAGTGGAAAACGCGCATTTTGTCAAAGAGTCGTGGAAGAAATGCAAATTTCACCAAAGAGTCGTCGAAAAAATACAGCGGTCTCTTTAGAAAACAGCACACATATATATATCTATATGTTTATTATTATAGATATCGTTTTTAATCTGAAATAATATACTGAACTAACTTTTGAAGAAACGGGTTAACACAAACACAGCTTGCGCAAGAATCTGCACTCAGCGACTCAGCCTGAAATCGACCCGAATCGAAAACAGTTAACCCGACCTGCAACAAAAATAATTAGTGCCAGGATTGAATCCCCCCCCCCTCCCTCTACTGCAACCTTTCAGAAAATTTGCTTTGAATTTCAGATTTTTTTTTAATTTATTTATTGGGAATCACCCCTAATCATGAGTTTTTTTACTGCGATTCTATATTTTAGTTTACAATAGCAACGATAGAGGGCGCTGCAAGCAATAGACGCTAAATCTGTGCCCAGAGGAGGAAGGTCAGAAATTGGGCCCCGATTTAACGACTATTGATTGCAGCGCCATCTATCGCTGCTATTGTAAAGTAAAGTCAAGAATTGCAGCAAAAAATCTCCTGACATCTTACATAACCTGCAAGATTTTTTTTAAATGGCTGTCATCATTTGCAAGTTATTGAATTTTAAAATCACTCAGTCCATTTTGGGACACCCGGTATGTTTTTTGATAAGTTTCAAAGCATTCTTTATTGAATTACAACTGATCTTAGATATAAAGAGACAAGCAGTTTTATACCAAATTAGTACTTTTTACATAATCCTGAAGATTAAAAAGTATCCCTAAATAATTATTTGGACGTGTCCGTTATGGAGCTTTTACTGTATATTGTTTTTATCTTCAAAAATATTTAGACTTACTTTTCAAAAATCGGGTCAACCCGAACCCTTCTCGCAATAGTGAAAACCCAATCCGAAACTGACTCAAGCACGAAATAATGTATGTCAATCTAACCCAAACCCAGCGCGCTAGGCGCAGCTAAAAAGTAGAAGTCAACCCGACCCGCAGCAGAAAAATAGAAGTCAACCCGGCCCAAACCCGACCCGCAGCAAAAAAGTAGAAGTTTACCCGACCCGCAGCAAAAAATAGAAGTCAACCGGACCCAAACGCGACCCACAGAAAAAAGTAGAAGTCAACCCGACCTGCAGCAGGAAACTAGAAGTCAACCGGGCCCAAACCCGACCCGCAGCAAAAAAGTAGAAGTTTACCCGACCCGCAGCAAAAAGTAGAAGTCAACCGGACCCAAACCCGACCCACAGAAAAAAGTAGAAGTCAACCTGACCTGCAGCAGAAAACTAGAAGTCAACCGGGCCCAAACCCGACCCGCAGCAAAAAAGTAGAAGTTTACTCGACCCGCAGCAAGTGGAAGTCAACCGGACCCAAACCCGACCCTCAGTGAAAACAATTTGTCCCGACCGGCGCATCAGATTGGAGTCTCCAAATTTCTAAAATCGCCCTCCCCCTTGAGGACCCTCCAGATCCGCCCTTGTAGTAATGTTGATTAATAATTTGACCTTCAGAAATCCAATGAAGGTAGGCAATCCCAAAAATATCGAAAAATTTCTCCGTTGTTGACGTGGAAGGGCGATCCGGACGAACGTCATCTTCAATGTCTTCTCGGCCCTCTTGTAAACGTTTAAACCTTTCAAAAACCCGCGTACGTGATAAACGTTCATAGCCGTATACTTCTCTTAACTCGACTAACGCGAATAAGGCGATGGACAGTCCAACACTGGAATATTATACTTGGCTAGAAACATCTTGACAGACAATGCAGTACACTGTAAAAAAAAAAAAAAAAAAAAAAAAAAAAAAAAAATCTGTAGCTCTACAGATATAAAGTTACCTGCTTACTAAACTTTCATCTGTAACTGTTGAAAAAAAGCTGTAAATCTACAAAACTAGTTTTTGTAAAGTTACAGAGTTCTGTAGCTTTACAAATGAATCTGCTAAAATTACAGTAATCTTATTAAAATTTTATCTGTAACCCTAGTTGCAGTTACATGAAAGTTCTAGGCCTTCCAGTTTCCTAAAAAATTCTTAGTAACCTTACAGATTTTTTGATTTTCGGTGCAAAAGTGTATCTGTTACATGAATTTTTGTTGTTGCCGTTACATAAAAAGTTCTAGGAATCCCAGTTTCCTAAAAAAAACTTTAGTAACTTTACAGATTTTTTTACAGTGTATGAGCCGGTGCGCTGTCCTGATGAAGCACCCATGACTTAATCTTCTAGAATTCTGGTTGGGTTTTTTTTTTTTTTCGTATTTTTTCACAGAGTTGAGTAAAAGCCTCAAGGTAGTAATGTTGATTAATAATTTGACCTTCAGAAACCCAGTGAAGGTACACAATCCCAAAAATATTGAAAAATTTCTCCTTTGTTGACATGGAGGGGCGACCCGGGTAACATCATCTTCAATGTCTTCTCGGTCATCTTGTAAACGTTTAAACCGCTCAAAAACCCGCGCACGTGATAAACGTTGTTAGCCGTATACTTCTCTTAACAAATGATGAAATTCAGTAGCGGATTTTTCAAGTTTAAAAACAAATTTAACATTAATTCGTTGCTCTTTTAAAACACTCAACATTTTTCCGGCAAAACACTAAAACAGAGTCCAGAACAAATTAAGGTCACGGCTGGACTAATCGGATTACAGCCAATTTAGAGGCGGTAATCGATGCAAGAGGCTTTACGCTACACAATCAACACAGTTATTGGTCGCACGAATTTGGCGCATGCGCAGTTCTTCTGTAGAAGCATTTATCTCGTTATTGAATAGCCACACCTCGTATATGCTATCATTTCTGCTTCAAATGATGCACACAGTTTTATAGATATTTAGCACAATTCTGAGAAAGTATTTAACTCTTTTCCATAAAATTTCTTTAAGGAAAAAAATTACTGTAATTTTATTTTTGTATAGAATCCTCTAAAACACCCCCTACAAAGAGAGTTTTAATACTTTAGTTATTTAATAATGAGTTTTTCTACAATAATTTTCATATTAAACATTAACTGTAATTTTGTTTTAGCATTGCACGTTGCTGTGTTTAAAAAAACAAACAAAATTCCATATTTTTATTGGTAAAAAGGCTAATAATTAAATGTTATATCCATCGAATCTAGTACATACTATTTTTTGTGCATTATTGCTAGACTATTAAGTTTCTAGTTACTTCCTTTTGAGCATAAGTATGTCTTGATTATTTTTCGAGATGAAAAAATCTGTTCCTGAACTAATTATAAATGAATTTTAAAACATGTAGGTATTTCAAAGGACTTAACAAAAAGGATTTCTCAGTGTCGGGTCTTTTACTTCAGGGCCCATAAGCTTCAGCCTACTGAGCCTATTTGATCATCCGCCTCTCAGGGATACACCAATGAATACAGTGCGATTATTGAATTTTAGGCTATTATTGAATCCATAAAAATTTTATGTAGGACTACTTGGAAATATATCGTATCCATTTTTTTTTCTTTCTTCAATATTTCAGTTCAGGTTAGTTTTACAGTGTTATCAGTATATTTATATTTCACAACTGCTCTTCCTAGAATATGAAATACAGCGCGATGAATTTAACACCAATTATCCGCATACTTTCGATGAAGTCATATAAGCTCTCAGAATTTTAAAATTTGAATTACTGAAATTTTTAATGAAATTTCTCTAAATATGGCAGCTAAATTACTCCATTTTTGTGAAAAAAAAAGTAAAGAAAGAAATTAATGGGATATCGTCTGCTGTACGAAATGATTAATAAATATCGTTATTTTTGTTTTGTTTGAATAAATCGATTTAAGGATTTTTTGTTTACATTCTCTTAAAAAAAAATTTAATGTAAAGAATACTCTTATAACTTAATTCCACATTTATTCAAACTAATATAAACAAAACAACAACAAAAAATAATATTATTGATCCGTATGAAACACTATTTTCCGAATTTGTTTAAAATGCAAATAAATGGACTGTGATAGTGATAGAGCATGGCATATGAACATATGTATACAGGATTAAATGTTTTTGTTCAAACCATAACAGCCCACTTACAGAATTTTACGATACTGACCTGGGCCATAGTTAGCTTGAGAAAAGTCATGCCGGGACGAATTTGCTTAGAAGAGTTCGTAGAGGAAAGAGATAGATGGAGATGCAGTAAGGTGGCTGTGGGTGACGCCAAAAAAGTAACCCTAAAATCCGCTACAGTAGGTCCAAACACAAGCACGTTCTTTCACGAAAAAAAGAAGAAAACTTTTAGTAATACAGTTTTTAGATCATAATACAATGGAATGCTGCTTTAGAATGCTTTAAAATAAGCAGATCACTTTCATTTAGACAAAAAAAAAAAAAAAAAAAAAAAAAAAAAAGCACGGGTGATGTTAAAGAATTCGGTCCCTGTTCCAGGTGCTTGTTTTGTTTGGGACTAGTAAGAGCATTTAAATTTGAGCGATAACGCGCATCATATTGCAAACCGTTTTTACGGCATACTGCATCTCCATCTATCTCTTTCCACCATGAAAAGAGTTACTCGGTAAAAAAAAAAAAAGAAAAAAAAAAAAAGAAATTAAGACATAAAAAATCGCACGGAGTTGATCATACATTACGTACACCATGGATTAAACATTAACATTCCTGGACCCATCATGGACAAATTTTAAAAGAAATTTCAGTTTTAAAATTTTCGGTACTGTAAATTTTTAAACTTCTACGGAACTGGTCATACATTACGTATGCCATGGATTAAGCGTTGATATTCCTGGACCAATTTTAAATGAAATTTCATTTTTAAACTTCTAAACATCCCACAATATTACTTTTTACACCGTCATATAGAGAAAAGAATGCATCTTTAATTGCAATTTGTTTGAAAGCTGTATCTCAATTTGTTTCTGAATTATTAATTTTTTTTTTAGTTTTTATTACTTTTTTGTCATAGTGCCAACAGAAGTATCCATCTCTGTTGAAAGTAACGGGAAAATACAGGTTACTGTATAGACCAATCAGAAAATGAATAAAATGCGGGATTCAAAAAATCAAAAAATCTGTAAGGTTACTAAGAATTTTTTAGGAAACTGGGATGCCTAGAACTTTTTATGTAACTGGATCATTCCATGCAAAAGGAGCAAATCAGCTGTGGCAGGCATGTCACAGATTTTAATGAAAATCAGTCTATATGTAGATCATATCTATTTATGAGTAAATGTAAAATAATAGATTTCAGGATTGTTTATTTAAGTATTAAAATATACATTAAAAGTGAATGCAAAATCGAGGTATTGTCCACAAGCTTAAAATTTTAATTCCGATTATTAGCCTTAGGAATGGAAAGACTATATTAAAAATTATTTATAATTAGGAATGAATAATAAGTAGCAGATTGGCGTAAGTTAGTAATTGTATTTTTATTCCGTAATTCGAAAAAAAAATGTTTTTCAAAAATTTTGAAGCAAAAATGCAATATTTCTACTGCTCATTTAAGCATGAAGGACAGCTTTAACAATTTTACTTTTTTGGCGTTATAGCTAAATGTATATATTTTAAATATCGAAAGTTTCATTCTTGCCTTTTTATTCCTTAATGAGAGAAAAAATAAACAGTAAAAAATGTTGAGGGTAAAATGCAATATTTCTATCACCTTTTTTTAAGTGAAAAAAAGCTTTATTAAACTTTTAAATTATTTCATATTGTAGATAAAAGTGTATATTTTAAATATAGAAACTTTAATTTTTGCTTTCAGTTTATTTTTGGCTATTAATATATTTATTTTAAACTACAGTAAAATATATATATATATATATATATATATATTTATATATATATATTACTTACTTTGAACAAAAAAATAATTATATATTTATCCTCTAAATCCATACATGGCAGCACTGCATCTTTTTTCCCTTTGAAATCGTGCAATATTGTTAAAAAAAAAAAAAAAAAAAAAAAAAAAAACGCGCACTTATTCAAAGAGTAAAGCTCTTGGAATGCAACAAATATTACTTTTTTAATCAAATTTTGTGACGTTGGGAATCAAAAGGCAATCTTGAATTTTTTTTTAGCATATCATGGACTTGTTGATCTTTATGTCTGTGCAATAACTATAATGTCTGACCTTTCCTTCAATATTTTCTTTGCCTATCAATAAGAGGAAAAATTACAGTTTTGTCATTTTTTTAAGTTTCTAAATTTTTTTTAAAGGTGAAGGAAAGACATGGCAACTTAAAAACTTTAGCAATTCGATCTTAATATGTAACACTACACCAGGCATCAATTTCGCAGATGTTTTTGAATTCCTTTAATTTTTATAACGTTTTTAATTTTCTCAAAATTGATAAATTTTCAATTTTTACAACAAATTTAAAATTAATCATGACGTTACCAAATTATCATTATTAAATAAATATGAAGAAAATTTTACAGAGATTACAATATTATAAAAAGATTTAATTTATGTTAAATAGTTTTCAAGATACGGAACTTCAAACTTGCAACTTTGAACGATTGCACACATGCCATTCTATGTCACAAGTTTTTTAAATGTCCAGAACTTCCAAAATTTTTTATTTTTTTTGTCGAAATATTTTGCAATGCTCTATTTGAATATGAATTAAATCTGTGTATCAAATTTTATTGAAATCGGTTACAATGCAGCCACGGCTTTTTTAAAATTTTTGCTCATTTTGTGTGGAATGGCCCAACTGCAACCCGGGTTACAGATCAAATTTTTGTAAGATTACTGTAATTTTAGTAGATTCTTTTGTAAAGATACAGATTTCTGTTGCTTTACAAAAACAAGTTTTGTAGATTTACATCTTTTTTTGTACGGTGTACAGATAAAATTTTAGTAAGCATACATATTTCTGTAACTTTACATCTGTCGAATTAAATTTTTTGAATTCCTACTATTAGTTCACACTCTCCCTATATTTATTTCTACCCTATATATATATAATATTAATGAAACGAATTTATGAAACGGATATATGAAACGACTGAAATGAAAGGAATTTATGAAACGATTCTTTGAAACGACTGATTAATCAACTGATTATGTTTCACGGTGATTTCTCCTAAAATGTGGAGTACTTTGCGATGAAATTAACACCAAAAATCCGTATTGATCCGCAGATCTCAAAACTGGTATTAGAATTTTTAAATTCGAATTAGTTTTCGAAATATTAATTTTTATTCTAATTTTAAATACTTTTTTCTAATGATGGCAACTCAAATTTTAATCATACACTGTAAAAAAAAAATCTGTGAAGTTACTAAAGTTTTTCTAGGAAACTTGGATTCCTAGAACTTTTCATGTAACGGCAACAACAAAATTTCATGTAACAGACACACTTTTGCGCCGAAAATCAAAAAATCTGTAAGGTTACTAAGAATTTTTTTGGAAATTGGGATTCCGAGAACTTTTCATGTAACTGCAGCCATGGTTACAAATAAAAGTTTAGTAAGGTTACTGAAATTTTAGCAGATTCATTTGTAAAGTTACAGATTTTTGTAGCTTTACAAAAACTAGTTTTGTAGATTTGCAGCTTTTTTCGTACAGTTACAGGTGAAAGTTTAGTAAGCATGTAACTTTAGATTTGTAGAACTACAGATTTTTTTTTACAGTGTAACAGATATTTTTTTTCATATTTCAGAAAAGGTTATTATTTTAAGCTAATTTGGCGACCAGTTTGGCCTCCCTTAAATGTATGCTAAGAAATATATCATGTTACTTTTATTCATAATACAATTTACATAAACAATCAAAATCGAAAGATTACCAAATCGAAAGATTCTGATAGAGAAATCAAGAACTCGGTATTTTTATGTTAGCGAGACGCAGGTGATAAATCGCCAAACATTTTTCCGGTCGCATTTTTTTTTATGTTTCATTAATTTAATTAAAAATATAATCCTTTCATTCATTTTATTTAAAAAACAAAACTTTCATTTAAAACTGAAACATTTAAAATTGATGGCTTTCACTTCTTTCTTATTTTAAAAAACAAAACGAAACGAAAAATATTAGGCGCAGATGTCATATACACACTGGGGTACAAAATTGGCGCCAAAATGGCATTATTTTGATTGACATGGTAACCCGGCTATTGTTGTTTATTTAACAATAAATGTTTATTTACTTTTATTTCATTTTTAAAATTATATAAATTATTTTGGGTACTTTTCGGTTAGCCGGACGCCATTGTTATATATACAGATTTATATATATACATATATGCAAATATACATACATATATACATATTACATATATTGTATATATACATACATATATATATATATATAGCCATAATATAATTACAAATCATCATCTAATCCTATTACAATAATTAATTTAATAAATTTAGCAGCAAATTATAACTGTAACATTATACTAAATACAGATGGAACCCTATACATGCAATATTAATATGTATATATACATAGATATGTATTGTATATACAGTCGAACCTCGTATTTATATATCTTGTTCAAATTTTCAATCGTTAATAAAATACTTATTATTCATTCTATCAAGTTGAAATAAATTTTTTTAAACTTGTACTGGATGACAATTGATGTTAATACAGATTTTTCAAATATTAATTCATTAATTAAATTTTAATTAATTAATTTTAGTTTTATATGGGAGACAAAATGGCGGTCATTGGTTATTGAACATTTAATGCATCTTCATATCTAAGGAAGGGTTACCATAGGGGATCCTGTTCTGTCGCCAAATACCGCCAAGTTTGTCGCCAACTTGGCGATATATCACCAAATTTGGAGGCCAAAATGAGTCGCCAAAAGTGACGCCAACTTGGCGATATCTTTACTATTTCACCAAATTCCCATAGACTTCATTGTAAACCTACTTGCTTATAGAAAATCAACAAATTGAGATATTTTAATGCAACATAAACTAATATTAGATTAAGGGATTATATAAAATTTTTCTTTGATGACCTAAGTAGGAATTGACCTTAGTAGGAATTGACTTTAAAAACAAAATTTTTATATTACTTCTTTACAGTGTAGGCAAGTAAAAAATGGCTTCGTAATAATGCCTCGCCAAATTTTTTATTCAAAATCATGTCGACCAATCGAATTTTGTTGTAGGTAGGTTTCCTGTTTTGTATAAAGGCGTTGTTCTACTATAATTGTATCAAAATCACGTAAGTAGCAAACTTTAATTATCATAATTTTCAGTTCATTTACATTCCAAAAATGATTTCTTGCTTATAGTAAGAAATTTAATAAAATTATTATAAATCTTTTGCAAATGTAGAATTGAGTTAAATTATTAACCATTTGGATAAATGGTTATTGTCCTCGTCAGGGTAGGAAATCAAAAACATATCTGAAGCGTTTTATTGGTTTATTCCGCATTTTATTCGTTTTCTGATTGATCTATGCACTAACCTTTACTTTCAACAGAGATGGATACTTCTGTTGTCAAAAAAACAATAAAAACTACCAAAAAAAAAAAAAAAAAAATTAATAACGCAGAAACAAATTGAGATACAGCTTTCAAACAAATTGCATTTAAAAGTACATTTTTTTCTCTGTACGCGGTGTAAAAAGTAATATTGTGGGATGTGTTAGAAGTTTAAGAAGGAAATTTCATTTAACATTGGCCGTCAGATTTCTGACGCTGGAAAAGCCTTTTCCCGAACAGCCAATGAAATGCCAATGAACGCCGGCGATTTTTGTCGCTTGCAATTTTTACGTGTAATAACACAATTAATATTTAATTCATGGCGTGAGTAATGTAGGATCAACTCCGTGCGATTTTTTATGTCTCAAATTTTAGTCTTTGAAAACATCATTTTCCAAATGGTCGTTGTAATTTGTTAAATTGCATTTTTTTCTTTCTTTTTAAGCCCAACTAATCGAAAGATCTCATTACATGCAAATGCAATGCAACACATCGGGTTGCTAAGTCAGCTAGTCTCTTTTATTTCCCCTTGCGAAGTGCGTGCGTGGGTGGCTTGACTTTTCCTCACGTCCTCCTAGAATCCTCGTTCCTTACTGATAGCTTTATTGCTTTGGGGGGACGTTCAACTTCTTTCCTATGCGTTTACAATTTACACATTTACATCATTGAATTAAAAATATATTTGCAGAAGGTGTTTTATTCTCGTTGGATTAACTACTCTCTGTTTTTGTCATCTTTTGACCTTATTTTTTACTCAGAAATTCCGAAAGAAAAAATATTTTACTTTATATAATCACGAAATGTCTGTCATTAAATAAAACATAAAATACTATTCTAAATTTCTGGTGTGAATTCGGAATTTCAGAATAAAATAAAGGCCCGAACTAACAACGCAGCTCACCTGATGATTGAGAGCTGCTGATTAATTAATTGCTCTCGGAGCTATAGTCCTGTGTTATTATTTACCATCTGGAAGGAAATGAAGATCTACATCTATACGTAAATTTGTCATCACCAGTTATTTTATTATTAGTGATAAAAAGTTCAATAGGGTGTTTTTTTAAGACAAAGATTCTACATATTAATAACGGAATCCTTCATTAACAATCTGAAACACGTAATCTGATTGCATTTTCCCTCTTTCCCCACTACAAGTGTACTATTTTCTGAAAAATACCGTGTGAACACAATTTTTTTGAAGTAAGAAATAAAGTATTCTTTTAAGAGCGATTTCATTTTCTTGCTACAACTGCCGAGAATTCCATGAGAACGAATAAAATGCACTGATAACACTCTTAGGATGTTTTTTGTTCCTGATGACAGATCCGATAATTATTAGTAAAAATGATAATACTGGAATTTTTTTCTTTTCTTTTTTACTGGTATCTTTCTTTTCAAGTGAAATCAGATTGAAGATGCATTTATGGTTGCCTTTGGATGTACTTTCACATCTTGGGAGGCGTTCGATTTATCTGTACATGCATCTGATGTAAACAAGAATGAACTCATTTTTGCCACTGTGTCGCGAGTTAATATATCAGGATAGGAGGAAATAAATAAAGATGCGCAGTAATGCAGAAGTTGCTCGTTAGCGAATCATTTTTTGAAATAAATAAATGGGCAATGAAAGGGTTATTAATTCGATAAAAAGGGCATATATAGGTCTTTTTTTGTCTGATAGGAAGAAAGATGATATTCAGTGTCAGAAAAATAAGCGTTTATGCACCATAGTATTCGTCATTTTTAAGCAAATAATTTCCGTACTCCTAGGAAACATGCTTTTTATCCGACTGAAAAGAAGGGTTATGTGTTTCACGCGTATCTGTGTATGTGGATTTCTTTATACCCTCGAAACATCCCAACGGATGGATGGATTTTAATGAATGAGGTCTCTATCGATTCGTGTTAACGGCCCGATGGTTATAGGCTAAGTTTTGTTTCTATAAATTCAAAATGGCGGCCGTAAAATACAAAATGGCGGTAGAGACGAAAAAAATTACTCACCCTATTGAGTGGCATATCATTGGATAGGTCTTTCAAAAGGAAGACGATGTTTCATTGACTATTTTACAGTCAGAAACTCCGTTAAAATATTATACAACCTGGAGGTTGTGTAGGTAGGATCTCTAGCTTTACTGCAACTGTAACCATCATAGACATCTATAGACCTCATCAAAACAGTGTTTATAGATAGGAACTAACAATTAAACGCAACTTAAAAGTCATCAATACAAGTACATAAAAAAAAGGTAAGTAATATAAACAAGTAATATAAAAAAAAATATTTTAAGTCAATTCCTACTTAGGTCAATAAGAGATTTTTTTCTCCCATTCTTCTTTCCTCCTGAGTGGCGCTTAAAATGCCTTGATCAAGAAGAGGGCTCTCTCGGTCTTAAAATACCTTGATCAAGAAGAGGGCTCTCTCGATTATTGAAAATTAATTAATTTAATTTAATTAATGAATTAATATTTGAAAAAACTGGATTAACATCAAGTGTCATCCACTACAAGTTTAAAAAAATTATTTGAGCTTGATTGGATGAATAATAAGTATTTTATTAACGATTAAAAATTTGAACAAGATATATATAGAGAGAGTGTGAGCTAATAGTAGGAATTGAAAAAAAAAATAGTTTCACATTGATGAGAAATAATTAATTAGTTCGCTTTTTACGCAGTCGGGTTTTTTGATTTTTAAAATTTAATTGTTTATTCCGTTAAGTATTCCCGGAAGTTCGAAAAATAGAGGAAAATTCCGTTTATTCCTTGCACGCATGGCGTATTGGCTGTATTAATGCCAAAGTTCGAATTTATTTTCAAAATGAAAAACGAAAATTGAATAAATTAAAATTTCTAATTTATTTAAAACAAACAAACAAAAATAATGCTCTCAAATTCAATAAAGTAGAAATTTTCTCATTTATTTAAATTTATTCGCAATTTATTTTTTAGAGTATTGCAAAAAATATTCGCATGTAAAATATATTCTAAACTACCCCATTTAAAAAATAAAAAGGAGTTCAATCAAGTTTAAAAAAAATCGATTTTATTAAAAAAACAAACAAACATTTCTTCTCGAATTAAATACAAAATATAATATTCATAATATATATTCATATCAAAATATAATATTCATTTTTTACATCTAACAATCAAGTTATGTCTCATTAAAAAATATATGTCTAATATGTAATAATTTTTGTCCTCTATTATTCCATAAGTGTTAAAACACCAACCTTTATTTCATAACGACGAAATCTCCCTGTAATTAAGTTTCAATTTCCGAGCTTTCTGAACAATAAATTTAACAAGCTTTAACAATCTCCCATTTGTAGAAACCCGTATCTTCATTTTAAACCCGCCCTCTGTCATGTGCTGATAGGTATAATGAAAGCAGGCACCATAACTAGAGAACAGGAATTCTGCTTTTTCAGAATTTAGTGTCGCCCCCGGCATTTCCATTACTTCATTTTCTTCTGGTGGACTGGGGGCTTCTATTATTATGAAACAGCCATTATAAATGAAGCGTTAGGTGAAGATGAAATAGCAGTCGTAAAAAGTTAGAACTCTGATTTTCTGGTCAGAATAAGAAAAAAAAAATAAATTATGGTCTTTTGTTTTCCCATTCTGACCAGAAAATCAGAGTTCTAACTTTTTACGGCTGCTCTTTCATCTTCACCTAACGCTTCATTTATAATGGCTGTTTCATAATAATAGAAGCCACCAGTCCACCAGAAGAAAATAACTCGGTTAAGCGGGACTCGGATAATCGGGACTCTATTGCAAAACATATTTCAATTTTATGACTTAAAGCACACGCTTTTATTTTATGTAAAATGACGTCATTTGCATTAATATAGATACTTAAAATTAAATATAGTTTTTAATAGCTCTATGTTTTATCATAAATCCTTCATTTATATTTTTCTCAAAATTTTTCCCAAGTATCTTAATTCATTTTTTTTTTCAATTTTCATGAAAAAATGGCAACAGGAAGATATAAATGCTATTTTTCAACAATTTTTCCTTTACTTTCTACAGAAATGGCGTACTTCAGTTGCCAAAATGAAGCAAATGTCGCTAAAAACTACAAAAAAATTAATATTTCAAAAACAAATGGAGATGCAGTTTTCAAACAAATTGCATTAAAAAGTACTTTTTTCCCCAATACGACAGTATAAACATTGAAAATGTGCGATGATTAGAAGTTTTAAAAAATGCTGTAGAGCATTTAATTGGACAGTGATACATCTGCTTTGTTTATTGCTAGCGTCTGTAAGGTAACGTTATTTTATGGAGACAAAATAAGCTGGGAGAAAGAAATAGCATACCGTCCCGGGGCTAATAAAAATAGTCGTCTGTGAATGTGAAATTTTTTTACCCCACTGTTTTTTATTTTGTAAAGTATCTCTCTCCATAAGGGCAGATATAGGTAATTTTTTTGGAGAAAGAAAATATTCGCTGTCAAAAAAATTGGTCCTTATAGACTATATTATTCGTCATTTTTGAGCAAATAATTTCCGTACTCCTAGGAAACATGCTTTTCCCGTTAATTATTCCCGGAAGTTTGAAAAAGAGGGAAAATTCCATTTATTCCTTGCACGCATGCGTATTGGCTGTATTAATTCCAAAGTTCTAATTTGTTTAAAAACAAACAAACAAAAATAATGCTTTCGAATTTAATAAAGTAGCAAATTTTTCATTCATTTAAACTTATTCGCGGTTTATCTTATTAGAGTATTAAAAGCAATATTAGCATGCAAAATATATTCTAAACGAACACATTTAAGAAATAGATTCAAAAAAGCAAACATTTCTTCTCGGATTAAATTCAAAATATAATATTAATATTTTACATCTAACAATTAAATTATGTCTTATTAAAAATATATGTCTAATATGTAATAATTTTTATTCTCTATTATTCTATAAGTGTTAAGGGGGTCCGGGACACATTTTAAAATAATTTTTATTTATTGAGTTAAAATTTTGAATTTTTTTGTGATGGTTAACCTTATCATTTGTAAACAAAATCACATGATAAAACTTCTCAGAATTTTTTTAAAAAAAATTTAAATTTAAAATTTATTAAAAAAGTGGGGTAATTTAAAATCTTTATAACTCGAAATATTATTTATATAATTTCATTTTTTTTTCATTTAAATAAACAGAAATATATAAGTTTTAATTTTGATTCAGCATTTTTAAGACTATTAATTTATAAAAAAAAAAAATAAAAATATTTAACGAAAAAATTTCAAAAAAGTTTTGCAACTTATTTTGAAAAAATCATATTTTCAAAAGTAAATGTTTTTTTCAAATATGCTAAATCAAAATTAAAGTAAAACAATTGAAAAAGATATGTTCCAAGTTTGAACCTGTATCTTTAACGGGTCTCGAGTTATAAGAATTTAAATGTGAGAAATGGTGAAAAAACCTATCATGAAGAAAAACGCATTTTTACAAAAAGTCGTTTGCATGACAGCCATTGCTTGAAAGCTAGATTTTGAAAACAAACCAAAACGAAAAAAATTATTTTTTTGTTCTAATTCAGATAGAAACATGATTTAAATGTCATTTTAATAAGGATAAAACAGAGAATTTTTTTTATGAAATAAAATGTTTTTGCAAAATTTGAAGATTTTTGTGTCCCGAACCCCCTTAAAACACCAACCATTATATCATAACGACGAAATGTCCCTGCAATTAAGTTTCAATTTCCGAGGTTTCTGGACAAGAAATTTAACAAGTCTCACCAATCCTCCATTTGAAGAAAATCCTTATCTTCACTTTAAACTCGCCCTCTGTCAAGAGCTCGCTGGCTCAGTGGTTAAGGCCCCACTTCAGTCAAGTGAGAAGACCCGTTCGCTAATGCTAATCCTATGGAAGAAATTTATAACGATATCTCGGTTGCATTTCAATATTTTTAAATGATTTTTTTTTTTTTTTTTTTTTTTTTTTTTTTTGCATTGGATAGCTGAGATCGAACTGTACAAAGGCCGTTTTTTTACATTTTCTATTTTGTTCACAGATATTTTTAATGAGGACGCTTTCATTTTCGGAACCGGTTTTGAAACTGAAAGCATCCTCATAAAAAATTTTTTTAATAAAAATCGAAAAAAGTAAAAAACGGCCTGCATACAGATCGATCTCAGCTATCCAATGCAAAAAAAAAATCATTTAAAAATATTGAAATGCAACCGAGATGTCGTTATAAATTTCTTCCATAGGATTAGCATTAGCGAACGGGTCTTTTCATTTGACTGAAGTAGCCTCTTAAGATGCTCGATTCGAAACGGTTACTCGGTTCAAAACTAAGTGAATCCACGGCAGAAAGTGAGACGTACTTTTTAAAAAACTCCCTTTTTTCAGATTACGGAAATTTTCTGTCCTAGAACGGGAGAAAAAGAAACGGAAATTTCTTCCATTCTCGGGTAGCAGTGCTGCCATGAATATTTCCATGAATTGAAGAAATTATATCTGAGAGTGTTGATCAAAATCTATTCGAATTACTTTCAATGGGAATCAGTAAGCTTCGAAGATATGTCTATAAAGAAGACGAGGAATAGTTGCAATTTTCGTGCAAATTTTACCATTTTTAGGATTAAGACTCTTTATGGGGCTAGAAAACTTTATACATATTCATTTATTTTTAAAACAAAAAAATATATAGAGTTTTGGCGTGTCCAATATAATGGACATTGGGTCTTAGTCCTATAAAAACCACATTATTGAATTACATGATTCTGAATGAAAAATTCTTAATTGTAAAATTTTCTTTCATTATAAATGTGTTTTTATCGTTCATACATCACCTTTAAATATTTCACAATTATAGTTTTTTCATTATCAAAGAGAAAAAAGTACTTTTGGATGAGATTTATTTAAAAAGCATAAATCAATTTAGTGATTTTTAAATAGTTTTTTTTAAAAGGAAAAAAAAAACTATCACATCAATAAAAGTTTTTTCTAAAAGGAAATTAAAAAGAAATAAAACACAGTTTATTTATAATCTTAAATTATTATCTTCAGTTATATTTTCTTTCATTATAAATTTTCTTTTATCGTTCATATGTGTCTACCTGTAAATATTGCATATTTTTTTCATTATCAAAGAGAAAAAGTATTTTTGTATGAAATTTATTTGAAAAGTATGAATCAATTTAGTGACTTTTTAAATAGTTTTTTAAAAAGGAATTTAAAAAATATATCACATCAATAAAAGTTTTTTCTAAAAAAAATTATAAAGTTAGTGGCACGGTTATCACAATTGACATTTGGATGCCAAAGGGAATTAAAAAGAAATAAAATTCAGTTTATTTATACTCTTAAATTATTATCTTCAGTTATATTTTCTTTAAATTTTTATTTCTGTTTAATTTCGATTAAATTAACTAATTTAATTATAAAACGACTTACAAACAGTAAAATAATATAAAAAGCTTGCATTTATTTTTTGTAGTTAAATGAATATACAAATGCAATTTGCATTTCATGCTTACTTATTTTACAGGCTTACTTATTTTATTTTATACTTATTAAGTAAATGAGATTGCTACATAGGCTTCAAAAACCAGATTTTTAGCGTCAAGTTCCCATTTCTTTCAGTACAAACTTTGCTGACATCAGAAGTGTGTTTTTATCTTTTATACGTCACTTCCAAATATCACATAAATTCGATTTTTGCATCATCTAATAGAAAAAGTGTATTTTAACTAAGAAACGTGTTGATCAATTTAGTAATAATAATAAAAATTTAGTACCATTTTGTTTGTTTTTAACTCTTCTCAACATCAACACTAGTAATTTGTTTGTTAGAATAATTATAATAAATAGTGGCACAGCTACCACAATTGGCAAGTAAATGCCAAGAAGAAATTTAAAAGAAATCAAAATGAGTTTATTTAGAATCTTAGAACGTTATCTTTAATTATACTTTCTTAAAGTTTTTTTGCTAATAAAATATAATAAAATTTATTAATTAAATTATAAATAGTATACTAACAGAAAAATAATACCAAAAATAGTTATGAATAAGAATAAAACATAATAAAGGCTTAATTATCTATATTTACCAAATCAAATACTGCACAAAAAAAAGAAAATATTTCATTGAAATCCAAAATTTAACAATGTTTTCTGAAAATCCTGTTTGTTCCTGAAATGTTCCTGGAATGTTCCTGAAATTCTGAATGGGGCAGGTGCCCATTCAGAACAAGGATTTTATCAGTAAAATTATACATTTTTAGGATAATATTTAAATATTTATTTAAGAATATATATTATCTACTTCGGTATATATTATTTGTTTCACTACTGTGTTGATTTTTAATTAAAAACTAATGTCTCTCTTCAGTATACAAAAAGAGTCTAATATGAATAAAAACGACTAATGAAGACCCAATGTCCAATAGATTGGACATTTAAAAAAAAGTTGTTTATTCTCTAAAATATACATTAGATTACTTTAACTGCGATGTCATTTCATTCACACAACACTTAACAGTAGATGTATGTAGCATTAATATCAAAATACTTTTTAAAAAAATAAAAAATTAGCGTTAAAACTGTCTGCTTACCTTCAACAGTTTTTCTCTTGTTGCCTGCCACTTTCAAATGATTAAAATACACATTTAGTTGCAATTTTTGTATTATTTCGGCGTATAGATAGCAGCACCAGACTATCTAGTATAATGGCCAGCAAGTATTTACAAATTCCAACTGAAATTAAGTATTTTACATAAAAAATAAAAATGTCCAATAGAATGGACGCGGGGTCTCAGGAGGATATAAGGAGAAGCATAAAAAAGCTTCTATATACAGGTCGTTTTCAGAGCCCGATTATCACAGGGGCACATGGGGCACGTGCCCCGGACCCACAGTTTCAGGGGGCCCCAAAATGCATTTTGTGCACTCTCTGTTAATAAAAATTTCAATTTGTACTTCCTAGAAATGAATGTATATCTTTATTCATATAAACTATAACTATCTCAGTATGTTTCACTAATGACAACGAACTGCAATTTAAACTTTAAAATTCAAAGAACGGATACTACTACATCAAACATGTTTTATTCAGTCTTATAGGTTTAGTATTGTATTCCCTCTGAAGACCATATAGTGCTGAAGATTTTACTTATCTCTATTTTTAATGCATTTTTACATGTGTCTGTAATATATTGGTTTTTCGTAAAGCTATGGTTAAAATTATAAACTGCACGTAAATCTATTTGTTCAAATTATAATGCGTGCTTTATATATATATATATATATATACATATAGAAAAGGGGCCCCGACATGGCTTGTGTGCCCGGGTACAACATAGAGTTAATCAGGCTCTGGGCGTTTTATAAAAACTCAGCAAACAGTCTTACGGTATCGTTTACAGTTACTGATCCAATACTTAATATTGAAATGCGCAGTAATGCAGAAGTTGCTCTTTAACGAAGGATTTTTTTTTAAATAAATAAATGAGTAATGAAAGGGTTATTAATTCGATAAAAAGGGCAGATATGGGTCATTTTTTTTGTCTGATAGGAAGAAAGAAGATATTGATCAAAATCTATCCAAGTTACTTTCAATGAGAATCAGTAAGTTTCGAAGATATGTCTATAAATACGACTAGGAATAGTTGCAATATAAGGTGAAGCATAAAAAAGCTTCTAAATACAGGGTGTTTCATAAAAACTCAGCAAACAGTGATTAATAAGATGATACTTGGCGCAATATAATATATATGGAAAAACAACTTTGATAGCCCCAGAACTTTAATTTTTGAAGCGTACTGGTTTTGGTAGCATTAAGCGTACCGTCCCCAGTGCAAAGAATGGCGGAAATTTGCTCGAATATATAGGAGATAAGCGAATGATACCCCATTATCAGATTGTTGGAAATACTATATAAAAAACTTTTTCTTAATTTCTTCCAGCATTTTTCACATTTTCGGATCCATTCCTAATGCTGTTTTCTTATTGGCTGTTACCCGCCGTCTCCCGTTTTCCAATTGGACAATAAGCCTTTCACTTGAATCCGCTTCTCTTCTATATATTCGAGCAAATTTCCGTCATACGTTATGTATGGTGCCTCTTAACCCCTTCGGGACGGGAGCCTTTTACGAAATTTTTAATCTTTTGTCACCGTTTTTTAAAAACAGAAATTTGTGTCTTCTTGAATCGAGAAAATGCCCTGATTAAATAAGGCAAATTTTACAGTAAAATTTTACTGGGGAGGAAAAACAAGGATTCTGAGCGCTTCATGCGGCACGTATACGTGCCGCTCGTCCCCAAGGGGTTAAGGGCCTTTGGTTTATAATTGGGGAGTTTCCCTCCTTTTTCGCGTTTCTGACGTTATGTTGTCAGGCTTCGGCTATGACATGAATTTACTCCACTTTCAGATCCCTACTAGAGGTGCGGAGCTTTGCTCCTGGTACTCTGCATAACATCTCTTCCAAGTTCCAAGTACGCTTAATGCTACCGAAACTATTATGCTTCAAAAATTAAACTTCTGGCGCTATCAGCGTCCCCCCCCCCCCCATTTAGATCAGCAAACAGTCTTACGCTATCGTTCACAATAACTGATCCAATACTTAATATGGAAATGATAAAACAGAACTTTTTTCTTTTCTTTTTTACTGGTATCTTTTTTTTTTTTTTTTTTTTTTAAGCGAAATCATATTGAAGTAGCGATTGTAGATAATTCTACAATCGATAACAATTGTTATCGTAGAAAATAACAATCGAAACAGTCATCAATTCGCTCCCAATTTCTACAGTCGAGATATTCAAAAATCAATTGTTTCACCGAAAAGCTGAAAACAGCAATTGCAAAACTTAGCGACAATTCCGACAAGAAATTTGATTGTAGTCTTGAGGCGGCTTTGAGTGACGGATGCTTGCTCGATAACTCTACAATTGCAAATAGTCTCAGTCCATCAGAAACCACCAAGACATCCAAACGAATCGAAGTAACCGATTAATATATCTTTGAATCACTCAACACTAGATTGAAGATGTACACTGTAAAAAAAATGTAATTTTTGCATAAAAAATGTATTAAAGAAAAACTGTTTTAAAGAAAAACAGTTTTTTCTGTAAACAAATATGGATTTTGTAATTTTTACAGAAAAAAAACTGTTTTAATGAAAAATTATAGATATCTTCTGTAAATTAAACGGTTTTTCACTGGCGCTAAAATTGACAGTTTTTTTTTCTGTCAATTTGAAAGATTTTTTTTTTTTAAGTGCATTTATGATTGCTTTTGGATGTGGTTTCGCATCCATTGACCGAAATGTAACGGAATTCTTTGAGTGCCCCAGTATATGAACTATTAATGCTACAAACTTCTTATTAAATACCGAACATGCCATGGTAAACGTCATTAACATATATCAATTGCATGATAGAGAGTTAAAGCGTGGACACGCAGACAGACGGACAAGCGGTCAGATAAACCGCATTCATAAACTCTTTTCAGCTATGTTGGAAAGTGTTAAAAAAGAATTAGAAAAAGAGCAGTCTAATGTGTAATTTAAATCTAAAAATTTTAGATTTTAATCTTATTTTAACAAAATAATAAAAATTTTGACTACTATTAAGGCATTTTCTTTTGCTTCATTTTGCAAGCAACCATAATGGAGAAATTGTTGTAAGCGGCTATTTATATCGTCAACCATATGCTGCGGAAGTAATTTGTGTCGAAAATTAATTAGTCTAATAAATAAAGAAATTTCTCGTCTAAAATAAAATACATGGAGATATGTTTTTAACCGAGTTATAAATGTTGTTATAACGAGATTATAAAGGAGATTCATGCACTACAGCAGTAATTTAGTGATTAAATTTAAGATTTCAGATATGGAAACACAAGACAAATAGGTAAAAGTTATTATTTTTTTAAAGTTTAATCTTTAAATATCATTTTTATAAATGTTAAATCTTATTTGCGTAATTTGACATTTTTCGATTAGTAGGATGAAATGAAATAAATGCTAATGTTGTTATTTGTTGTTATAAGTAGAATAAAATTCTGTAAAAGTAATTGGAAAAAAAATCATTAATCAATTTAACCCTCGGACTGAAAAAAAAAAACCAAGTGTACAAAAAAAAAAAAAAAAAAAATCAATAATGCATCGAACCGCAGTTAAAATTCATAAGATCTTATTCGATATTCTTTTAAAATGTTCCTAAATTTTTACGAATTTAGATCGAAGTACCAGTTTACAAACTAATTTCTTAATTTTACCGCTTCAGTTGGATTTTACTGTATTCGAACTAATTCCGTTTTTCCTCCCGCCTGGTAGGCGGAGGGTTAAAACGCTTTTACTATAAAGAGTTTCTTTAAGAATTTTTATTGCTGTCGCATTGAAAAATGCACTTTTCATAGTTCCCTTGAATTCAAAAAGGTGAAAAAATTGCTTTTCTTTCACATTTTTTTTTTCTTTTTAGATAAAAATTCTATTAAGAGAAAAGCCTGCATAAGTGATAATATCTTCGTGGTGTTTCACCTATAAAATCTTAGAGTACACATGAGGATGTGAGTTTAAAAAACTTGCCTTATTCGAAATTTAAAAAATCAAGTTTTCTCTATCAATCTATTGGTGAACCTGCATCGAAAAAACACTACAATCTGCAAAAAATCTAGTTTTATCGTGCATTTCTGGCATTGTAAAATATTGGTTTACAATGAAAAGCAATGGAGGCAGTCGGAGGTTTTTCGCGATTTCTCAAAATTTGATTTTTTGGATAAGGCGAGTTTTTAAACTCATTTCCTCACATGAATTAGGATAATTTGTTATGGAAAGTGACAAGGAAAATTGATAAAAAAAATGAGTTTTAAAATTTAAATTATAAAATTCTGAAAGATTATATGGCATCCTCCGATCCATGCGGATAATTGATTTTAATTTCATCGCGGTGCATTACATATTCTTGAAGGAGTATTGTTGTGAAATACAAATAGATAATCAGCTTTTAATACAATAGACGCAAAATATTATTTAATTAACACTAAGCACATGTAACTGTATGTTTGTTTTGTGAGCTGTAGAAGCAAGTTGGATGTTATTTTCGGCATCAATCTAGACAGATGTATTGCATATGGTGCGTTACATTATTTAATGCTTCCTTGAGTGACCTTTATCAACTACGAATCTTTAAATACTCTTAAAACTCTTTGTTAAAATAATTTAAAAATCAGAATAAATTTATAAATTAATTTGTTGTTTAGAGTATTGTATTTCTTTATTCCTATTTTATACAAAAATTTCAAATACAAAAAACTGAAACTTTCAGGAAACATTTTCTTCATACAATTGCATAAAACTTTGTAGCGGAGTGCTCTTTTTCCTCGGGGTTCCCCCCCCCCCTACCCCACTAAGCTCTTGGCATTGGCACATAAATAAAATTTGTGATCTAAGGCACTTTTTTATTATTTTATCCGCGGCTTTTATTATTTATACGATTTTTTAGGGTTTCGTTCATCTGACGAAACCCTATTCGTCTCACTCCTCTGTCTGTCTGTCCGTCACAAAGCCCGGTCTCAGAAACTATATATGTTGGAGACTTGAAATTTTGGATTTTTATAGCTGAACACCTCACATCAAACCACAAATCATAAAATTTTGAAAAAAGTCTTATATTTACCCCTCTGGGCTCAAACTTGTGTATTTTAAGCAATTTTTCTAACTCAGCCCCTACTTAAGTGGAGATGTGAAATTTTGCATACTTATAGCAGCACACGAAAAATCATAAATTTCCAAAAAGTCTTATATTATTAACCACTCCGGGCTCTAACTTCTGTATTTTCAGCAATTTTTCTAACCTCCACCCTTTTCATCCGGGGTGCACTTTTCTAACTTTTGCCGACACTCCTTTGACCACTCTTTCATACTATGCACCATAGCCGTACATATTTTAGTTCCAATTTTTACCGCCAGGGGGTGCCTACCTATCTCTTGTGCTATGGGCCCGATCCCCTCGACTAATATCTCTACGGATAGTTTATAAAACGGAGTTTCGTTCGGATAGAGGTTTGTTTAGAATAGAGTGCGCCCCCTGGTTGCGAAATGTGTAACCAACAGATTTTGCAAAAGTATAAAGTGTTTTGAAAGGAATATTAAACGAAACCCACTGTGCGATCTGTGATCACACTTAACCACTTGTTATCTTTTACACCAGCCATTAACTGACACTGGTTGAAATCAATTAAAAGGGGTATTATTATTATTATTATTATTATTATTATTATTATTAGTTTCTTAATTGAGCTAGTAGGTGATTGGTTTCTCTACACACGAGATTCGGCTCAGATTCTCTGTGAACGATCCATCTTTCAGGCTGCCGATAATTCTTTCTTTTCAACAACCCGATAACCTTGGTTAGTAATGGAACAAACAATCCATTGCATTCATTAGAAAAATGATATTAAAAATAGAAAAAAATTAATACCCCAACTGTTAATTAAAATTTTGAAATTTCAAGAGCTATTATAAGATTCTCGCATTCTTATGAATAGTGACGTTCGTTTCACCTCGAAATTTTTTTATAGTCTCGGAGAAGTAGATGTAAAATTGATTCAGGCAAATAGTATTAATTATAGAGATTTTTAATAAGAAAGAAATAGGTTTTATTATTTTTTTAAAATTCACTTGCATTTAAACTAGGATGTAAAAAAATCATGATTTTTTTTAAATTAAAAAAATCGGATTTTTTTTATTTAAATCAATTTTTTTTTTAATTTAAATCGGATTTTTATGATTTTTATCCCGTCATTAAAATATTGAATATCTATCAGAAGTTTTAGGTTTCCAAAACAATTAAACCTCTAATTGCTAACATAATCTATGTTTTTACACTTTAATTAATAAAATTTAATTATTAGTAATTACAGAAATTATAAAAACTGCAAATTAGAAGTTTCATTAGTTAGTAGAATACAATAAAGTTATACACATTAATGTTTTGCAATAATTACGTAAAACTATATTAAATACTAGTGATATTTACATTTATTAAAATTATGAGTAACTGCATTTAATATTAAATTGTTAACACTACTTAAAAATAATAATTATTAAACAATCTCTAATTAGGTATATAATACATATTTTTATACTTTTATTACTAAAAGATAATTTAGTATTCATTCTAAAATGCAAAGAGGCTGGATGTTAGTTCCAAAAAAGGGCACTATTTCTTAAGGAAGTATATTAGTAGTGTGTTTAGTAACAATAAGAAAAAAAGTATATACAATTTTTTAATATGATAAATAAAAAATCCTTAATTTTTAATAATTTTATAAATTACAAATTGAAAAATACAATTAAATAACATGTTTTAATAATACCCTGTTTTTTCTCAAGAAATAAAGTTCTATCATTTTTGTAAGGTCTTGGGCACAAATATATAGAAATACTGCGGTATGGGGAAGTTTTTTACAAAAAATCTCTGGCTACAACTACAGGTAAATTTCACTTTTTAAAAAAGGCAGGATGCATTTCGTCAATATCAAAAGGGGCAAGGTGCGGCACCTTTAAAAAATGGCCAAGAAGAAACAGTAATTAATTACAGAATTAATAATGACTGCAAATAAGTAATTTCATTAGTAGTACAAATAACAAAACTAACAAATATTATTGGCTGCTCGTATTGCATTTGTACTAACCCAAAAAATTATGAAAATGAGTTACAAACAACCATTCATACGTACAAATACAGAGTAAATATGTGAATAGCCAGGTATATTTGAAATCCTCAAAATATTAAATAGCAGCAATATTACCTCTCAGTGGGGATATATTGCTGTGCTTAAATAGCTGTGCTTATTATATTAATTAGGCTGTGCTTAGCATTTTTATACCAATTAGTTCTTTTTCTCTTATACATTCTTTTACAACAGCTGTTGAACAGATGTTATTCTTCCATTCTGCTTTAGCTCCAATATTTGGTTATAAATTTATTATTCCAAAAGTAGAATGAGAAAATAAGATTCTGCTTATTTACTCTTACTTTGCAGAAATTTATTAAACTTGCCATGCTTATTTTATATAAAAGAATTAATAATGTGATTATTTAAAGGAAATTATGGCGTCGCAAATTATATTAGATTTAAATATAATTTTAAAATGACATGTTTTTTTATGCCGTTACAAACTTACAGTACTTAATGGTTTACAAGACTCAGGAATTAAGCTTAAAAACATTTATTTAACCCTCTCATTCATACGGGCCTCATATGAGGACAGATAAGTATTGTCCTATAAAACAAAAAACTTTTCAGCATTCATTTATGGAGATCTGATTTGTGGACTCGACAGATAATAGCTAGCATGCAGCGCAATAATAAAATTATTTTATAATAGGTTTTCATTTATCACTAAAAAAAAAAAAAAAAAAAAAAAAAAAAAAAAAAAAAATGTGAATAATGAAAAATAATTAAAAATAATTAAAAATAATTTATGCATGGGAGAGTTAAAGCTCTTTTTTTTTTTTTTCTTTATCCATAAGGAAAAATGCATGTAGAAACTTTCCAAATTATATTTATCTTAGATTTTAATACTTTTATCTCATTTTAAACACTTAGGAAATTTTTGATTTTAATCAATGATTTTTTTTTAAAATCAGTTGATTAAAATCACGATGTAATCGCTGATTTAAATCAACTGATTAAAATTGTTGACACCCTAATTTAAACTAATACACATTTTCTTTCATTTTTAATACGAATTTTTATCTTTTACATCAGCCATTAACTGACTTCGATTGGCATCATTTAAAAAGTTTTATTTATCTCTTTTGGGGAAAAAAACTATCTACTCTAGCAGCTGATTGGTTTCACCACGCGTTAGACTCGTCTCAGATTCTCCGTGAATGAATCGTCTTTCAGACTGCTGATAACCCTGCTCCAGAAGGATTGTAAACAGACCATCTCCCGAGATATATACAACCAGATCACCACATGATAAAAGCTTGGCGGTATTTTTGGCTCGCTGCGGTATAACAGGAAGTGAGGCCAATTTAATGTGTGGTTTTTAAGGGAAAATTGGTTTATTTTGTTTAAGAAGGGTTGGAAATTGGGGGTTCATGAATTTATGAATGTTGTTTTGTGTAGGAGAAAAGGGAAGAAATATATTAGGGGGCAAAAGTGGATTTAAAATAACAGAGATGTCACAGTTTAACGGAAGCAGTAGATCGTATTGCACAAACTGTTGATATGCTCCAATTAGTTCTCTGAAGAGATGAAAATATTTTTTTATTCCTCTGATTCTTTATCGCATTTAGAAGCACTTAAAGTAGAGAAAAATATAATTATATACACACACAGTGGAGTATTTGACCCCAAGACCTAGCCAAAAATGCAAAAATTAAAATTTGTTAAATAATTGTAAAAAGCACATTTTTTTTTAATAGCTGACTAACTGGTGCATCGATCTATATCTTTTCAGAATCATGAGTCATATACGGCGGCTCTTAGCCTCTGTTGAATAGAAGGTTTCTTTGTGAAAAGACGTGATATTGTTATGTTTCGACTTTGGTATTATGTTTAATTATGTTTAAATGTATATTTCTTGTGGTTTCATGAAATGAATTTTTGAACTCAATAGCTTTATTTTTAATATAATAATAAAAAAATTAAATTGTGTTCAGCCTTTTTAGCTATAATTTAGATATATGGATTTAGATGTAAACAGATTAAATAAACAATCGAACAGCACAAAAAATCTATCTCTCTGACCTCATGCTCTATAATTTTTTGAGAATTCGTGTAGTATTGCGATGCTAGTACGGTTTCAGGCAGGCCCGGACTGGCCAGGTCGGCTGGTCGGCGATTGCCGAGGGCCCCCGGCGCGAGGGGGCCCCGGAACCCCCATTCAAAATAGATATATTACTTTATAATTTGTTACATTAGAGTAATTTTGAGGGATGCAACGGATATCCAGTAAATATCCGATCTCCGGCATATCCGGCTGATTTTTCAATACCCGAAATACCATTGTATATCCGGCAGAGCGCAGCAAAGCGATTATATACGGATAACAGAAATCGTTTGGCCCCAAACAATGCAGAGAATCTTTTGTTTATGATGCAAAATCTATACTAATTAAATAACACTTCTCTCAGTGTGTGTGTGTGCGATGGCTAGCGAAAACTATATTGCACATAGAAGTCGGAAAATTTAGGTGTGAATAGTCCAAGACAGGTCCTGATGCACCTGTGGGCTCAGATTTTTAAACCTTAAAGGGCTGGGGCCCTTGGGCCCCTTTAAGTTTTTATGCACTTAATTGTTAATAAATGCCTCTTTTCTATCCGATCTTCTTCGTTTTGGGGGAATTCTCCATTCAGTTTCTACTCCATTTCTACATTTCTGTTAAGACTCTGGCACCCTTGAGGCCCGGTACAGGACCCCTTGAAGTTTTACAGCTCTAAATTGTTAATAAATTGCTTCCTTTTAATTCGATCTTTATTTTTGGGATCCTTTTTCCATTTAGTTATTCTCCCGTTTCTACATTCCAGTTAAGACCCTGGGCCCGTTTAGGGTCCCGTAAGGCCCGGTTTAGGGTCCCGTAGGGCCCCCTTGAACTTTTTGCGTGCCATGCATTTTCAACCCTTAACTTTTTCCCGTTCTCAATATGTAATTTTTAAGTTGAGTTTTGGACTCATCTCCCTAGAGGCCAAAACCCACATATTTTTATTGGGGCCCTAGGGCCCCCTTTTAAGCATTTCCTCAATTTTTTGCGCATTTCTTTAAAATTATATTATAAGGATTAATTCATACCCTATACTTAATTTTGACTAATCGAAGATCTAAAACGCTAAGTACTAAAATGTTTTCATGTTAGGACCTTGCTCTCAACTATTAGTTGGCCTCTTTTGGGCCCCATATTATAGCTCCCTTAAAAATATTCACAAGCTTTCTTTTTCTAACAACTTCTTAGGTTCTCCAACCACTACATGAACGAAAAAAAAAAAAATCAGACTTTCGTTACCACCAATTTTGAATATTAATCGCCTTCTTGGGACCCTTGGTGCAGCTTCTTTAAAAATGGTCCGAATGGCTTGCAATTTTCTTTAACATAGTTCTAGCATCCTCCGACTACTTAAAAAACTGTCTTTGTAGCCTACATACCACTTAAGTCCCTAGCCCCTTGGGGCCCGGTACAGGTGCCCTTGAAGTTTATGTACCATAAATTGTTAATAAATTGCCCCCTCTTAATCCAATTTTCATTTTTGGAACCCTTTTTCCATTTAGTTATTCTCCCGTTTCTATATTCCAGTTAAAATCCTGGGGCACCCTTAGGGTCCCGTAGGGCCCGACCCGGTGCCCCTTGAACTTTTTGTGTGCCATGCATTTTTCACCACATAATTTCCTCACCTTCTCAGTGCATAATTTTTAAATTGGGCCTTGGACTCTTCTCCCTAGACCAACGCCCTTATATTTTTATTGGGACCCTAGGGACCATTTTTAAGCATTTACCCAATTTTTGCGCATTTCTTTAAAATATTATTCTAATGATTAATTCATATCCTATGCTTAATTTTGACTAATTGAAGATATAAAACTCTAAGTACTAAAACATTTTAACACGTTTTCATGTTTCCCTGCTCTCAACTATCAGTTGGACCCTTTTAGGTCCCCTATTATATCTCCCTTAAAAATGGTCCGATTCATTAGCTTTTTTTCTAATAAATTCTTAGATTTTCCAGCTACTACATGAACGACAAAAAGAAAAAATAATTCTCAGACTCCAGCTACCACTAATTTTGCACATTAATCGCTTTCTCGGAGCCCTTGGTGCAGCTTCTTTAAAAGTGATCCGAATTGCTTTCAATTCTCTTTAACATATTTCTAGCATCCTCTAACTACATTAAAAGCTACTAAAAAGTATCTTTACACGCAACTACATGCCACTTAAATCCCTGGTCCCTTGAGGCCCGGTACAGGGCCTCTTAAAGTTTCTGCACCATAAATTTTTATTAAACTGCCTCCTCTTAATCAGATCTTCATTTTTGGAACCCCTTTTCCATTTAGTTATTCTCCCATTTCTTTATTCCAGTTAAAATCCTGGGGCACCATAGGGTTCTATAATGCCCGATCCGGGGGTCCTTGAACATTTTGGACGGCATGCATTTTTCATCACCTAATTTTCCCGCATTTTCAATGCAAAATTTTAAAATTGAGTCTTGAACTCTTCTCTCCGGACCAACACCCTCTTATTGTTACTGGACTCTAGGGCACTGTTTTAAGTATTTTCCCCTATTTTTTGCGCATTTCTTTAAAATTTTATATTAATGATTAATTCATACCCTATTCTTAATTTTGACTAATTGAAGATCTAAAGTGTTAAGAACTTAGACCTTTTAACTAGTTTTCATGTTAGGGCCCTGCTCTTTAATATCAGTTGGCCCTCTTTGGGCCCTTTGTTATAGGTCCCTTAAAAACGGTCCGATTCGCAAGCTTTCTTTTTTTTTAAACAACTTCTTAAATCCTTCTATCACAAAAACATTTCTCAGACTTCAGCTACCAGCGATTTTGAATACTGTAAAAGCACTTATTTTCGCGATTTTCGCGAGACCGTCGTAATCGCGAAAATTTAAGCCTCGCGAAATATTTTTCTTCGCCTCAAATAATAATAAAAAGTCAGAAATTTTTCCCTTATACACAATTTATTGATTACAGTTACTTAAATAACAAATAAGTTCAAAAATTTCTTGAATACTTACAACTATTTCTTGAATAAAAACAATAATACAACTAATAGAATGCAGCTTATTCACTTACAATATTTATACCAGCTTCTTTGAAGCCATTCAAAGTTATCTCATATTTGGCTTTAACACAGTTAAATGTTTGCACAAGCCAAGAAGCGTGAATCGGTTTTAGTCGTGATATTTGCAGGTCCACAGATACTTTTTACTATAGAAATTTAAACAAAAGGGGTTCTATTAGATAGTTTCGAGATTTTTCAATTTTCGGTTCTGCTCATATAAAATTCGCGAAATTTTCAGCTCGTGAAATCACCGATATATTCATTTTCGCGAAAATAAGTGCTTTTACAGTAATAATCTCCTTCTTGGAGCCTTTGTTGCAGCTCCTTTATAAACTATTCGATTCTATTGCAATTTTCTTTAACATAGTTTCAGCGTCATCCAGCTACTTTAAAACTACTAATTTTTACTTTCTTCTATCTTCAATAGAAGAAAGTATTGTAATCGAAATTTTTTTCGACTTCCGGTTTTCGACGGATTTACATGTTTTAGGGGTCAGAGATCCCAAAAAACATGTTTATAGAAAATGTCTGTCTGTCCGTGTGTCCGTCTGTCTGTCGCCATTGTACCATCAGAAAGTGTATGAAGTTATGCATAGAATTGAATCAAATTTTTATTTTAAGTTTTTGGCTATGGCAAGCAGATCCTCCCTGAATTTGGAAAAAATTCGTCGGTAGGGGGCGCTGTAATAGCTATTTTTGTGCGATTTTGAATATTGTACCATCCAAAAGTATATGAAGTTATGCATAGAATTGAACCAAATTTTTATTTTAAGTTTATGGCTATAACAAGCAGGTCCTCCCTGAATTTGGAAAACATTCGCCGGTAGGGGGCGCTGTAACAGCGATTTTTGTGCGATTTTGAATATTGTACCATCCAAAAGTGTATGAAGTTATGCATAGAATTGAACCAAATTTTTATTTTAAGTTTATGGCTATGACAAGCAGGTCCTCCCTGAATTTGGAAAAATTCGCCGCTAGGGGGCGCTGTAATAGCGATTTTGCATATTGTACCATCGAAAATTGTATGATGTATAGAATTGAACCAAATTTTTATTTTAAGTTCTTGGCTATGGCAAGTAGGTCCTTCCTTAATTTGGAGAAAATTCACCGGTAGGGGGCGCTTTAATAGCGATTTTTGTTCCATTTTGAATATTGTACCATCAAAAAGTGTATGAAGTTATGCATAGAATTGAGCCAAATTTTTTGTGTTTCTTTTTGGTCATGGCGTGAAGGTCCTCTCTGAATTTGGAAAAATTCCGCTGGAAGGGGGCGCGCTATAATTACGATGTCTGTACCATTTTCTTTATTGTACAATCGAAAAGTGTATAAAATTATGCACACAATTGAACCAATTTTTTTGTGCATGTTTTTGGCTTTGGCCAACAGGTCCTCCTTGAATTTGGAAATATCGCGCGGGAAAGGGGCTCTATGATAGCGATTTTTGTACACTTTTCTTGATTTTTCGTAGTTCTATTGTCCATCGGCAGCTCGTGCAAAGACGGGAACTCACTTCCTGCTAAGCCGGCTATTCGCAAACATCTGATAAAAACAGAATAAGGAAAAACTATTAATTTTAACAAATATTATGATATAGATTAACTCGTTTTTAGTTCATTTTATTTACTGAAGCAGCAATTTAAGATGAAAATCAAAGTTGATACAGTAATGAACTAATAATATTGAAGTATTAACATGTGTAACTAATTTTTGAAATATTAAGATGTATAAGATAGAAGAAAGTTTTGGGATTGGCACATCCAACTAGTTTTTTTCTATACTCAACTACATTCCAATTAAGACCCTGGCCCCCAGGGCCCGGTTTTTCTTTATACCTTAGCTACCACTTTCTTCGAACATTAATCTCCTTTTTCCAGCATCAACTTACGTTTACTCTCTACAGCCGTAAATTAAAAATCGCATTACATTAAAGGCGACTTTAGATAAAGGATTTCATCCGTTTATTAAACACATTGTGTTAATGTTAAAAGTAATTCATGAAATTCACAAGGGGTATCTTTAACCGCTTGAGGGCGCATTCTCTTCTCGGATTCTAAGGGCCCAATTTCAACGGGATTTGGTTTATTCAACTTATATTACAATTCAGCTACTTCCTATATTATGAAACTTTATTTTAGACTTCAGTTACCAACATTTTCTAACATTAAGGATGCATTCATTTTTGGATTCTATGGGCTTGATTACTACGAGGTTCGGCTTACTCAACTTGAATCCTGGTCCGGACATTTTTCGCCCAGTTGGAAATTTACATCTAATTACTCAATTTGTTTTTCGATTGTCTCCGGCACGTGCGGAGCACTTCCGGTATATGCTGCCTTAGGTAGCGGGGACCCAGGTTACAGGTTCGTTCGGAGAGAAGTTTATTGGGAACACACTAGACGCTGTGGAAAGCAATGGGGGTAGCCAAAATTAGGTTCATTTAAAATAATTTCAAAAGATATAAAATCAATAAAACTTGAGTTATGTTTAAGGTTATTATTTACGGACCCCGGACAACGCCGGGTGGGTTTGCTAGTATAAAATATAGTAAGTTCCCTCTCCATGAGTAAAATATAACTCTCGAAAGTTAAAAAAAGTGCCAGCTTTCCTAATATTGATATTTGAACTCTTTATAATAAATTTAAGAATTTACGTTTACATCTTTTAGACAATTGTACATTTACTTTCAGATTGTATAATACAATTTGAAATTGTTTATTAAAGTATTACTTTATTAATTTTCTTTCTTTCTTTTAAGTTAAACAATTAAATAGACCTATTTTTATTTTTGTTTTTTAACTTGTATGTTAAAAAAGCTTTATACTTATTATTTTTAATAAAGGAATTTTAATGCATAACTTGCGTTTCATACCTGTATAAAACTACAAGGGAAAGTATAATTTTATTATAATTATTTAAAATAAAAGTAATTTTCTTTTTATTTAAATATCAAAGTAATTTAACTTGAAATAAAAATAAATGTGACTTAAAGTAAAACAGTATTTTAAATAATTAAAACAGATAAAAACCATTAACTACACCTATGTTTGGAGAAAATAACTCTTCAACCATGGGCATTAGTAGTCGGTATTTTATGCTTAAATTTAAAAAAAAAAAAGTACTTATTTTTTTGCGAAAATACTCTACAATTATAGGTATATTAATAAATGTGTAAAGGTTTGTTTACTTCTGCCAGCATTGTGCAAATAAATATAATATTTTAATGCTTAAATTATATTTTTTATACAATATTATTAATACATATATACAGGACTTGAATTTCGGGACGGGATAGTGGGACTCACGCCCAAAAGAATATTGTGGGCGGGAGGTTTCCGTTCCCCAAAAAATCATTTTCTGAAAATTTTTCTTTGTGAAACGACGATCACGTCTCGTGACCGACTGACAAATTTCGCAATATTTTCCATGATCGATCAGCAGATTTCAGTTTCTTCTGACAGCCAATTTACATAATTCAGGATTGTTTTTTTTTCTTTCTTTTTGCGTTCGACAGATAAAATTTTGTTGATTTCCTTCGCGACCGATTGACGAATTTCACGAATTTTTCTGGAGACCAATCTGCGAATTTAGCAAATTTTTTTCTCGTGACCAATTGACACATTTAGCGATTTTATTCCGCAATCGATTGGCACATTTCTCTGTTTACGCTTGCAACATACTGATGAAATTCACGATTGTTTTTCTGCAGATAGTCCTCTTTTCATGAATGTTGAAAGAGATTTATTTTATAACTTGGATAAAGATGTTATTATAGATGAAGTAGCCAGGACCAGTGAAGAACTGGCCAAAAGCTGATTAGTAAACATGCGTTCACAATCACATTGCTTTTTTTAGTTTGCTGTATCTGTACCAAAGTATTATAGAGCCATTTTCCTTTTTGTTACAAAATCTATTTTACAATTTGCAACAATTAAATCAGAATTAAAGAGTACATTGTTTTTTTCAATGTGCTTTGTTTTTTATTACTATTGTGTCCCTTTTATTTACTTAGGTATTACAGCAGGATTTAGATTATTATGGTGATTATTTAGACTATTATATACTGTGATTTGTTTGTCTAAAATTAAAAATATTCCTCACTCTCATTTTTAAGTAATAAACCACTAGTAATTAACTAATATACTCATTGTTTCTAGCATGGAAGTAGTTTAGGTACTATATATAAAAGTAATATAAATATTTATTTTGAAAGTAAGTAAACTACATCTGAAAAAGCTTACTTTTTTACTCAACTATTTTCCAAGTGACAAAATAGCTAAATGTGGTTTTTAGGCATGTAGGCTTAATTTTCAAAAATTAGATATTCTGATATTCTATTCCTTCTAAATTTTCCATTAAGGGGCCTCTTTTCAGTCTCTAGCCGAGGCGCCCCAAAGGAGCCAGTCCGGGCCTGGTTTCAGGCACTAAAATATTGAGAAAAATATAAAGAGAGGAAAGATGGGTAAATGGAAAATAAGTAGGACACAGGTGTTAGTAAAGGAATTTAAGGTAGTGGTTAAATAATAAAAGAAAGTCAGTATGAAACGAATAATAATGTTCAAAAGAAAAAAGGATAGTAAAAGCTTAGTACGAGACATTTTAGTGAAAGGATAAAATGTTAGAAGAGAGTGTCATAGAAAAGAAATAGTAGGTAAAAAGAGTATGAGTTTCATCATTAAATTACTAGGACAGCAGTTGAAATACTGTGGCTTTCACCTGGTTAAAAAGGGAATAAGAAATCTTTCATTACAAAGCAATAGTGATGAGGAAAGTAAAAGGTGTGAAAGAAGGGGCGAGATGGCATTTTGGGCTTGGTTAGAGGGACGATTGCTAAGCATCCACCAGTACAATTATACCACATGATAACAGAATAGTTACGTATCAAGTGATTTAACAATAAAAATTTAAATATTAAAACAGGGGTTCTAGAGAGGTGCTAGTACCAATGGAACGTTTCCGTATTGTAAGTGTAAAAACCAATGAGATATTGGGAAGAGCAAGATAGGAGGATTTGACGTAAAGGGGATGAAAAGAGGGAAAGGGATGAAGAGTAAAAGGGTAGACGAGAGAAAAAGGGAATAGATATTCGGAAGTCTTATAGAATGGAAAGGATATATAATTTGGAATTCTCATAGAATGGAAAGGAGAGATAATTCGGAAAAGCTGAATCGATGTTAGTGAGTTATAAAAGCTAGAGATGGAAAGAATTTAAGAGAGGAGAGTGCAAGCTGATTGTGTCGCCAAGGAGTCAATCCATAATGTGAAAGGATTTTAGCATAATTGAAATGACCAGTGTTGAACTTTGACTTAGTGTATCGGAGCATGCTTTAAGCTCTTACGTCATTATTATACTGGACACTTTGGCCTTTGGGCCCGTGACTCTATACCGTTGGTGTTAGATATATTCTGGAGGATGTTCATTAAAGACCGTGGCATGCCTGGGGCATTATACTTGTTCATTGCCTGTATATTGGGTAAGCTAAATTTTATCTATTATTTCCCACTTCAGCACTGTGATTTTTAGATATCACGGCCTGTTAGACGCCCAATTTCTGATGACTCCACTCACATACATGACTTTAACTATTGTTTATATATTAATGATTAAGTAATATTGTATAAGGGCGGTCAGCAACATTTATATTACCTGATGCCTAAACATCAAAACATTATCAACAATAAGAAGCTTTAAGCATCAAAACAGTAGGAATACAGATTGAAATATAAACTTCAAACGTGTGCCGGGGCTTGCCGGACCATTTTTGATGTACAGTCGTATTGCTTATAGTTTTAAAGGTTAATTTAAAAAAAAATCTTCCGCATATAATTGCCATTTCTAAATATAAATTGTTTTAATAATCTCTTGATAACACTCAAAAACCAGAATTTCTATACTACAATTCAACTTTAGAGACTCAACTTTGCTAAATACTAAATGCAAATAGTATATATATATATATATACATATATTAAGACATTGGCTTATATAAATAATTAAAACTTTACATATAGTAAAATTAACTAGGGTGACGGAGCCAGTAATTGATCAAATAAGGTCGGTGCTACGGGTTTTTATAATATTTCCTTCCTTTTAAATTTTAAAAGTAAACTAACATGATTGCTACAACCCTTAATGAATGTCCTGTAATGGGCAAAAATGAAATCAGCTGAAATTAAATAGCAACAAAATTATAAGTAAATAGTTTCTTTAATTGCCATTTACCCAGTAGTTGATCAATCGAAGAAATCAGTCAAAAATTCAAAAATTAATTTTTAAAATACCATGCTTAAGCTGTGATGAACAATAATTCATATAAAACTATTATTTGAAATAAGCAAGATGGAAGTGAATTATTTTAACTTAGCGTAATGGTCTCCTACTAATCAAAAACTAAATTTTTACATTTTTTTTATAAAGAAATTCATAAAATGGCTTCTCTTAGAGCAGGCAATTGACAACAATGTGACAACGGGTGCTCCAACATTCAAACAAAAATATTATGTCTAGTGCCAGGTGTAAAAATCATTTCCGCCTGAAATGGTGCAATATTTCACAAATTTGATCAACTACTGGAGGGGTATCAACTACTGGAGCAGTCACCCTATATTTAATTAAACATTACTTGTAAGTAAAATAACTCAATCAACCATTACGTTCCTCTTATAAACAGTAAACAGTTGAGTAAACATTGTATTATGCATATATACTTTTTAATTAAATGCATACTAATATGTGTATATAAAATTAATTAAGTGTATTTACTAATATTACGTCAACAGCAATGATTTTGACTGTAAAACACACAAAATATAATTTTGACCAGGATTTTGTTGCAAATACTCCATTGTGCGGCGCTAGGCATTATGACTTTGTCCATTAAACAGGTAAAAGGTTGTTATAATGAAAAACTGGGATAATGTAAAAAAAAAAAAAAAAAAAAAGATTTCTATTCTTTTTGCACTACACGAGAATTAACGGAGTAACTAAATTCCCTATCATGGCGGTCCCAAATCTTCCTTCTTTGTCTACCTCATATAAAAATTTTGGGCCAAATATTGATCCAAATTGTTGTTTAGTACCCCTCTTTTAAGCTGAAACTCTAAGGGTTTTCCACAATAGTAGAATAAGTCGTATATCTTGTCATTCATTGCTTTCATAGAGGATTTAGTGCATTTAATAACACTATACGGCTTATTGTAATGTCGTTACCGGACATTGAACAAGCAGTTATCATCCAGTGACTTCTCAATTAGACAACTCTCACGGGACCGTGAGATAAGTGATATAAAGAAAAAAGTGATGGAAAACATTTGCTGAGAAGTGATGGAAATAGACACCATTTGCGTCCAAACAACATTGCGCTAGAAATTCTATAATTCGGAATTAAGCTGTCAGTACACACTAAGTCACTGGCCAAATTACAAACACATGATTTCATACAAAGCGAAGTTAATTTGATGAAAATCCTGCTATAATGCATTCGTTTTGTTAAAGATATTGTGCAAACTTCTGAATATTCTCTCTAACTCCACTAATTCCAGGAAGACATCTGAAGTTTCAATAGATCACAATCTATCCTATAGACTCGATAGCTGTGACAGAAGAACTTAGTCGAGATGTCCTTCGGAAACCAGATGAGTGATAGCTGGTCAGTAATCAATTTAAGTGCCAGGACAGGCTGTGAAAACCCTCTTAATTCGCAAGCCGCTAAGTTATTCCTGTGATCCAGCCTACTTTCACTTTGAAACATATGGTCCCGGAAGCATGGGAAAATAGTGTGTGACCCACCTGAAATCACGCGAGCTAGTCAGAAAAAGAGAGGACAAGGATTCGTTGAACCCCCGACCCCGACGCCCAAGAGAGACAATTTTTGAACTTAGGAGGAAGTTCTTAACGAGGAGTGAGTTAATGACGGAGGGAGATAGCAAGCTGGACTTGTGAATCTCGCCGGGCTTTTTATGGAGAAGTAGATTCTCCAGGTTTTCATTAAGCCTCTCACCCTGAGAGCAGCGAGCAGACTCGGTCTGTGGTCCATACGTTCTGTTGAAACATCTAGCCTCCTGACAAACAAAAGGTACTACGGTTAGACCGGAAGTACGCTGCATTTTATTTCCAACGGAAGATTAGATCTCCCAGCCGGACGACATTTTCACCGTAGATCATCGAGCATCGAATAGACTAAGTGGTCTGATTGGACAGTCTACTAACGAACAATATTGAACTCTGTTTTAAGGCTGCCACCTTCAACCTAAGACTTTCTCAAATTTCTACGCAAACAGTTATTGTTGCGTAGGAGTATTCAAGAACAACTCAAATCACGAGAATTTTTTATTGTCATTCAAATTAATAAATTTCATTTTTATTCTTCATCAATTGAGTTATAATCTGATTTACTCCCCTTCGAAACAAGCCTTAACCCGCTCGCTACCACGTTCCGAAGTTCGCACAATATGTACGGGGCAGATCTAGATTTCGTTATTCCCAAGCCGGCCACGGTTTTATTTGTCATATTTGTGTCGTGTTGGCATGAGAATGTTTTTTTCTATGCGTAATATCAGATCAGGCCTGCTTTTAGCCTTAGTTAGTGAAGAAAGTAAACAATAAAGCAACATCTCTTTGTTGCATTTTCTTTTTGTGTTTTTAAATAGCATATTTACTTGCATTTTTACGAACCCCTATTTTCGAAAGGAAATTTCGCTATAAAACGAATTTTCGCATGCAAAACAGCGAATTCGCTTTTTTGTTTTCCGCAGTCTTTTTCTTCGATGTTCTACTCTTCTTGTGATTGTACATGAATGACCGTTGGTTAAATAGCTGGAGACGAGTCTATTTCATAAGCTGGAGAGGTGGTGTAACCATTGACCTCCCTCCTCCTTATGAAATAGACTCATCTCGAACTATTTAACGAACGATCATTCCTGAACAATCACATCTTAATCCCCACCCCCTGATGATGACTGTTTGAATCAGTCGAAAGCGCTTGGGTGCCGACTGTTTGGCATCTTCGACGGTTTTAATATTTTAAAAACCTATTTTATGCATTTTTAGAACCTTGAGTAAGATAAATCACAATTTTGATTTTGTATATTTAAATGTTTTTTAGTGTTTTGCATATACAGTGAAATACGCTTAACACGAAACTAAAGGGATCGAAAAAATTTTTCGTGTTAAAAGAATTTCGCGTTAAAAGATTCTTAAAAAAAGAACAAAACTCACAAATATTTTCGACGTCATCAAATTTTATTTCGATTTCCTGTTAAAGTACAAGTAAGTTGCATCCATTAGGATAAAAAGCAAGTAAACAAAATATTGTTTAGGGGGAGGGGGGGTAATCAGATATCTTTTTCTGAAGTGTCTTTTTCAACATTCTGAGGTCTAGATTGTTTGAATCAAATAAGTTAAGCTGTCTCTAAATCTTCGTGCTTACCAGTTCTCATACGTTTTCTCCCAGGCTTAAACATACTGCGCTCAAACATTAACGTAATGGAATCCCTGTTTTTTTTATTATTGTTGATAATGTAGAATTGGCAATGCAAAACTCTATGCAGATTTCTGTTTTTGTCCTTCCTTTTTATCAGCTGCATTATGCAACTTCATATTCATTTGAAGTGAAATAGCAGGTTGTTTGCGCACCGATTTCTCAGCCATTGTGTTCATAAAACATAAACTAATTTATAAAAAACACGGAATTCTCTGATTTTTACCCAAAATTCAGTGGTTTTTAACACAAAATTCACCAATTTCAACTTAAATTCACTAGCTCGAAAGCGAATGTTTTTCGTGCTAAACGAATTTTGTTTCGCGTTAAAAGAACAAAAATGTATTAAATTGCATCGTATACTGTCCGGACCGCAATAACATTTCGTGTTAACCGATTTTTCATGTTAAGCGTTTTCGTGTTAAACGTATTTCACTGTACTTGATTGCATTTTACTTGGTTGCAATACTTGTTTTCTTTTCACGTATCTCTCTATTCTAAAAAAAGTAACTAATGCGCTGCTGTCGCTTTTTATTCCTTTATCATATCGTCTGAATTTTAGGAATTATACTGTGACCATATTTATGATTAAGTCGACAAACTCAAAAGTATTGTAGACTTACAGAGCTTATGATTAATTAGCCTTTTCTTTCCTTTTAACACTAAAGCTACCGCGAGGAGTCAAACGACCTTTTATGAATTTGTTTTGAGAATTTCTTAAACTAAATCATTACGAAATTTCTTTATATTTCACGACTTTTATTAAAATATAGGATCATATTATTCCTTAAAATGCCTCATCTCTGCACTACTTTTTTTGCCTAGAAAAAAATATTTTAGATTTAACTACCGCAAGGGGTCGTTTGACCCCTGAATAAATTTATGTGAAATCATAAAGGTATAAATTTTTTATTTTGTAAGAAAATTAGTAAATTGCGTATTTTTACTATTACATCATTTATTCTACTGTATTGCATCATATTTGTTAATGTGTGATGGTATAATTAGAAACTGACTTTACTCCGAGTGAGATTCTAGTTTGAACATTTCAGGTTATATCGAGAACGAAATAATCTTAAAAATATGTAGTGAACATATAATAAATTTGCACAATATTTGTTTATTAAATTTTCGAATTTCTTGAAATAATAATTATTTTTTTTAAATTTTTGCTTAATTATAATTTTTTTATTTTAATAAATAAACAATTTGTAATAATTATTTGAAAAAAAAAATCTTTTATTCATACACGAAAGTGTATCAACTGATATATTTTTCGCAAAACATCGTAAAATAGATAACTTTTTATATAAGGCGTCATTTCCCCGCTTCCGGTAGGAATAGGTATAAAAAAATATCGGTACGTTTAGTGTTAAAATATAAATAAATTACATTTAAAAATTAAAACTCAATCCATTTCTTAATTGTCTTTTATGAAATAATTGTGAAAAATTGTAAAACTCATAAAATAACTCTTAAAAATGTTGCTTTGATAATGAATTGATTCTCTAATAAAGTTATAAAATTTTATTCGAAGGTTTCTGGTGAATAAGCAATTTAATTCCATAGCTACTGATGTAAGCGAAGCGCACTCATTCTAATTAATAAGCATAGTCGATATTGAACAAAACTGAAGTTGCTTTCAAAAGTTGTATAAGGTTTAAGATATTGATCATTGATCTTAGAATTCAACGGATCTGAAATAATCAATATGAAGTTCAGCTAGCCTTGTAGCATGTCTTTATTGCTGTAAAATCTTACGAATTGTAGCCCTTGTTCTATTAAAACTCGTGCTTTATTTAAGAGGTTACATGGGTTTCGAAGGTTAAAAAAAAGCATATTCTATCTCTCTCTCTCTCTCTATATATATATATATATATATATAATAAATAAATAATTTTATTCAAAACTGTAAGCATATAAAAGAGAAACATTTAAAAAATATTTTATAAAATTTTCATTCAAAAATTTGGAAAATTCAGCCGGTGGGACCTGGTTTCTTGAGACCCCTAAAAAAAGTGTCCTCGGGGTGGTCAGGATAAATCAGGATAGCTTTATCCGAAATTAAGAAACCAATTTTTTTCTGTTAGTATATAAGTACAGCTCGTGATTGAACTAAGGATTTAAATACAGGGGCGCCATTTGAGGGGGGCTGGGGGGCAATAGCCCCCCCCAAGGAATTTGATTTTTCAGAAAATTTACCAAGCATCAATCGTCAAACAAAAATTTAAAAATTTGTCAAACGATAAAATAATTTATCAGATTTGATTCCAATAAACACATATGCATTAAATGTTGTAGAATATTTAACAATATCCTTATTTTGACAAATTCTGGTGTTATTAAAATCCCCCTCTTTATATATATATATAACATTGTATGCTTTCATCTTAAAATTATTAATTTTCTTCAATTATATCCCCCCTTCTTCAAAGAAAAATGTCAGACAAAATTTTCATAGTTTAAGAATATTACTTAATGCCAGAGAATTCCTTTTTCTCAGTTTCAGATCTAGAAAAACACGTATTATTTCAGTGGAAACAAATACTAGGGTACGTGTAATCTTTTATCTGAGAACGTAAACACAAGCAAGATGTCCCTTCCCTTTTTTTTCCAAGAAAAATGCGAAACTCCTCGTTTAACCTTGGATTTGGGCAGCTGTTGGAAACGGTCAAGTATTTCCCCCACTATAGAGCGGTGTTACCATAGCAACGCCAGCTCGTAAAATCAAAACCCCCTCAGTCTGCCTTTGTAATGTCACATAGGATGCAGTAAAAACGTGTTTTCCATGTGAATTTCATAAACTTCTTTTACTACGTTCGTTATCACAGCCTAAAAGCCTGTTTGGGTGGCCAACCATATATATAAAATTTTATGAGCCTTTTAAGTAAAATGCTTGGTGCAATTTTATAACCCTCCTTTTAAAAGTTATTGTCATACAGGCAATTTTGGAAATTTTTATGGGATACTGCCGTGAGAAAAGATAGTTTGCTTGGCATTTAAAGATGGGTGGCCCATTAGAAAAAGTGTATAAGGCGGAAAGCGGATTACACCCCCTTTTACATAAGTGGTTGAACCCTACCAGGTTAGCGAATAGGAGCGTCTGACGTCAGCAAGTAAGAGTGCACGTGTGAAATTTTATTACACGATACGGGGAATAAGTTAGTTAAGGCAGGATTTTTCGGACAAAAAGGATGTGATTTTTTTCTCTTAGTGAGTGGGGGTAGGGGGAAAGGAGGCTTTCGTTTAGCCCTCCCCCTGACCAGTGGTCAGACTATGTTTTCGAATTTGTTAAAACGAGGAGAGAAGAAGATAGTCTCTCAAGAAAACGGACGTGTCAGATGGTCCTGCTATCTTTAAAAGAATTTTTTTTTTACCAAGCGTGGGTACAGCAGCAACCATGATTGATCCCACTCACACCGTTGGAACAAGATTCTTTAACATTGAAGATTTAGAAGCTCATGTTGTCTTAAGAAACTAAGAGAAAAAAAAACACCTATGAGCATTCTCCGTAATTAACGAAACACAATCAGCATGTGCTTATCATCGCCTTGATTTCAGAATTCAGGTACGTCTGAAGAGATTCGCAGCATAGAAATGGGATTTGTGTGTGTAATGAAATCGTCCAGGAAATGATGATTTAGTGCATCTTCACTGAAAGTTGATAGGTGATCCCTTGAACGTTTTTTTTCTGTTATGAACTGTCTGTGATTTCCGTGGTTACCCTGGGTTTAAAGAAAGAGTTAATATGGACAAAAATAGCTTCAATGGGAGAATACCAACATCCATTCGTCTAAAGAAAAGTATACGCCGATCGACCTTGTCTCCACCCTATTAGAAGGACTGCCAAATAGATTTTTAAAAAAAATAAGGAAGAGTAAAATGATGTTATAGCCTACACCTTCTCTTGAATTGCCTTTAATGTAAGTAGAATTCTCTGTGCTGTTTTGATTATCTCTTACATATTTATTTATGTCAAAAGTATTAGAAGGAATCGAGATACCCTCGCAATTTGTTGTGTTAAAATGGCTATTTTAAAGTGAAAACTATTTTGAGATATTCTTTGCTAAATATTTACTTGCGTTTTTGTTGTATTGAAAATTTTCTGCAATATGGTAATAGTTAAACGAGTCTTTTAAATTAAAAACTATTTTGAGTTAAACCCTGTCATGTATCTAATTGATTTTTTTATACTGAAATTTCACTGCAAAATATTGGCAAAAATAATATTAAATTCTGAATAAGATCTGAAGTTTAATAAAATGATGTCAAATGTATTGCTCTGCTTTGCTCACTTCTCTTTCAACTAAATTAATCTCTAAAATAAAAAAAAAAGAAAAGGTTTTAATCTCATTAGTAAATGAAATAAATACCAAAGAATCTTAAGATCTTTTAACTCTGTATCAGTAGTAAGATTAAGTATTAAAGGAGGAATAATGTGCGAAATGAATTGAGGGTTTTGTTACCTTTTTTTTTTGATTAATGGCTTTTATACTTACTATGCATTTCCCTTTCATTTTATGAGTGTTATGTGGATTAATTTTAATGTGTGTTACCCCTCTTATTAACTTACTTTTCTGGTTATACTTATGCTGGTTCTTGTGTCTTTAAATTAAGGAGTTAGGTAATATGGTAACAAGATCCATTTTAGACGGAAATTCAGTCGCACATATGTTCCCTCAGTAAAAAAAAAAAAAAGTATTATATATAAGTAATTAATTTCTGAAAAGAGTATGTATTGTTCATTAAATTAAAAAAAAAAAAAAAAACTGAAATTGATATAATTGCTAGAATGTTCAGGGCAACTCCTAAAATATAAAAAAAAAAAAAGGAAAAGAATTCAAGAAGTAATTTTGTTTGCAGTGTAAAACATCAGTTAGGTTTAATGATTTTCAATGCTAATGATCTACTATACGATTATGTGGCCCCTGGATTTGAGAGTATAAGTGCAGTCACAATCTTGATATTAAATCCTTTTAAATTATCAAAACATATTATTTGATATAATGCGGACTCAAGAGTTTGCCTTTCGGTTGTGAAGTTCTGTGGTAATCAATTTAGCTTTTCTTATTTTATTGTGAATGCATTGTATTCTCAAATTCAGAAGTGTTGGTAGTTTTCTCTTCATAAGTTGTGAATGGTTGAGGATGTTGTTACTGTTAAATAATTAAGGTTTAATTTCACATTTCTAATAGTGTTTTTTTTTATTTACTTTAAGTTAGTTTATGCATTTCCTCTTTGTTTTGTTTTTTTTCTATTGGTAATTATTCTAAGAGTTTTTTTAAAATCAAATTAGTATCTTTCTAAGCATATTGCTTATTTTTATTTTTCCTCTTTTTGTAACAACATCCAGGTGTTGGTAAACTGTTCACACCTTGTTTAAAAATTTAAGGTCAGGCTAATATCATTAGTGACAGTTAATTGAGTAAATTAAAAGTGGAGTGTAATTAGAAGAAGAGAAAACCACCCAACAAGAATGGTACCGCGACATTTAGTCCTGGTTTGTTGTTTTTGAAATTTTGTTGCATTTTTATATAAACATATGTGAAAGGTAAGTGTGTGGTTCTGTACTTCTGATTAAGGATTGCTGTGGATTTTTTTTTTCCATACTGGTGTAATTTTAAGAGTTTTCTTGGTATTTATTTTTATGAATTTACTTTTCTGTGAATAGTTACACCCCTCTTGAAATTTTCTTGTACTAATTATGGTTACTGACGAGCACATCAAAGATTTTGCACTGGTCCAAAAGAAGAATGCACTTATGGAAAATATTTCCTCCATTCCACCTTTTAGCGGTGAGGCAAATTCAGTGCCCTTCAATGAATTTTTTGAAAAATTTGATAGTTTGGCTAATTTTTTCAAATGGGAAGAGGAAGAAAAAAAGTTTGCTTTGTTTAGTAGAGTAAATGGGGGAGCAGCTAGATTATATAAGCTTAATAAGGGAAAAACAGTAGATGATATTATAAAAATTTTTAAGGAAAGATATACCCACCATATCACTCCGGATGTAGCACTCTCGAATTTTTTCAGTTTCAAGCAAACACCCCATATGTCTGTGCAGGATTTCTATGATAGGGCATATGATATGTCGCTTAAAGCGTTGGATATTGATGGGCTGCAGGGTGATGTAGTAGAAAAAATAGGAATGCTATTTTGCACTCGATGCTCCTTGGTAACCTTTCCCCTGAAATTAGGAGGGGGGTTATCACAAAAAATCCACAGACACCCGAAGAAATCCTCAGAGTTGCGCTTTTAGAAGAAAAAGCATGTAGGAGTGTTAGTGTAAACCCTTTCTACAATCTGCAAAATGACGTTAGTACCCCTTTTACACCTCAGTGTGTACAACAAAGTGTAGCGTGTGCCGCTGTGCACCCAAAAAGCGAATCGAAACAGTCACAGCAGGAAATAAATAAACTAAGGGAACAAGTAGAATTACTCACAGCGAAAATCGAAAGTTTGGTGCAAAGTAATGATAAACGGAGCGAGGTGCAGAGCCAGGAAAGAACAAATATGCGTAATTTTTCGTGTTACATCTGTTCTGAGATAGGCCACTTTGCACGAGATTGCCCGCAAGCTAGGTATCAAAACAATTATGGTAGGGGCAGGTTTAGTAACTATAGGGGCCGTGGGGGCTATGACAACAATTATCGAGGGTATCCTGGCCAGCCTAATAATACTTATTTTAGGGAAAATAGAGACAGAAATGATTATAATTATAATGGTAGAGATAGACAGGACTTTAACTATAGGGGAACTAGGGGTAGAAGTGGTAATAACAATAGGGGCAGAAATGATTATAGTGATAGGGATAGGAATGATTATAGCAATAGGGATACTGACAATCAAGGGAATAGTAATAGGGATCAAACGAATAATGTAAATGTAAATCAACCTAGTAGTGACAGCAATACACAGGGTGCTCCTAAAGTACCTTTAAACTAAATAAGGCTGGATCTGAAATGGTCGGACTGATCCCCCAGAAGCCGAACGACTCCACCCCAGTATATAGTGTTTTTTCCCCACAAGTGTACAGTCTCCCAGTGACGAGTATGATTGTAAATAATAAAACTATCACTGCATTATGCGATTCTGGATCTGCGATAAATCTTTTGAGTAGTGCTATGCTAAATTTTTTTTTGGAGAGTAACGTAGAGGAATGTTGCACACCCATTGTGACTGTAACTGGCGAGAAAATGAATCTAAATCAATGTGTGGTAGCAGCGTTTAAAATTAATGATATTCTGTGCAGGGCTAAATTTTTTGTTGTCCCAGGGAAACTGGCGGATGAATTTTCTGCCATTTTAGGAATGCCTTTTTTAAAAAAATACAGAGTTACCATTGATTGTTCAAATAATACTGTCAGTCTTAAAAGCTCTGAACAAACACAAGGTAAACAAACAACTGAAGACCAGGATCATTCCAAAGTTGAGGGAAATTCAGGTTGCCATAGTATTAGCACAGTAACCGAGGATGTAGAAAAGTGTCAGAATAGTACCAAATTGTGTCAAAACTTTGTAAATAATGCTGTAAATAATTCAAGTAAATGTAATTGTAAATGTAAATGTAATATAGCAAAAATGTGTACAAATTGTGGGAAATTTACTTGTGAGAACTACCAGTGCAAAAGTGTAAACAAAGCTAATAGTGAACAAAAAGTAGCCTGTAGTAGTGGTATAGAGGCAGTTCAGGGTACCATAAGTAATGAGAAGGAAGAATTAGGTAATAGAGGGCAAAAGAAGTTACTAAATGAAAGTAATAGTGACTTGCAAAGGGAGAAAATCACCGAGGAAGTTGAGAGTACCATAGATAACCACAATATACCACAAACTACTCATGTTCACCAAGTAAACCTTATTTCGCAAGACACAGGTAGGATACAGCAAGGAGTAGATAAAAAGAAACCTGATGCGGTGCAAATTGCTGATATTGAGGAGGATTTAAGTGGTGACAATGAGAATAGTGAAAGTGAAAATAAAGTTAATGAAAATGAGAGTAATGACAAAACCATCATAGGTATAGCCGCATTATGTGATAAAATAACAATCCCTCCCCAAACTAAAATTTTGACAAATGTTAAGTGTAGTAAAGAATTAAATGTAAGCGTAAATGATCCTATAATGTTAGAACCCCTTGCTAGGAGTTTGCATCAAGGCCTCCTTATTTCCAGAACCATTTGCACACAAGAGCATGGTTTATTTTTATCTTTTGCTAATTTTTCAGACAATATGATTCACTTAAATAAAGGAACGTTTGTAGCTAAAATTCTTAAATGTACAGATAACTTAAATTTTACTCATGATGAATGTAATTTAACTTCAAGTAAATGTAATTCAACTCCAAATAAATGTAACTTAACCTGTAATGTAAATTTTGACACCCCAATAGCAGATTTTGATCACGCTGATTTAAAGTGGAGTTCAGAAATTAATTTGGATCACTTAACACCTCCTTTAAAAACTCAAATGCAAGTATTCCTTGATAAAAATAAAGATGTGTTTGCAGCCTCTGTACTCGATTTACCCGGATGTAACACAATTCCCCATACTATAAACTTGACTTCTGACAAACCGGTTCGCTGCAAAGCTTATAGAGTTCCCTACAAACTGCGCCAGGAAATGGAGGATCAATTGAATATTTTGTTAGAAGCTAATATTTTGTCACCTTCAATGTCAGAATTTGCCTCTCCTGTCATCTTAGTGGAAAAAACAGATGGTAGTTATCGCCTAGCTGTCGATTTTCGAAAGCTTAACAAGAATTTGGTAAAAGATGCGTACCCTATTCCTAATATCACAGACTCTGTAGATTCTTTGTCAGGTGCTAAATATTTTTCAACTCTTGATCTCACGAATGGGTTTTTTCAACAAGTTATTAGACCTGAGGACAAGCATAAGACAGCCATTATAACACATAAAGGATTATTTGAGTGGTCCCGCAACTGCTTCGGTTTGGCGAATTCTGGTAATTCGTTCCAAAGACTTATGAATGCCATTTTTGGGGACCTAGGAAACTTGGGTATTTTGGTCTACATTGATGATATAGTGGTCTCGTCGAAAGACATTGAGTCTCACATCAAGAAACTCAATCTTGTATTTGAAAGGCTTCGCCAACACAAACTGAAACTTAAACCTAGCAAATGTAAATTTTTAACAGATAAAATTCAATATCTTGGTTTTGAAATTCATAGTGGCAAAGTGTCTCCCATTAATAAAAATATTGAAATTATTGAAAAATTGCAACCTCCTACTACTCGTAAAGGTGTCAGATCTTTTATCGGCACACTTTCTTTTTACAGGCGTTTTATCCCAGATTTTACTAAAAGAGCAATTAATTTAATAGATTTAACTAAAGAAACTGGGCCTTTTGTCTGGAATGAGGCAGCCCAAAAGGAATTTGAGGATCTTAAGCAAGCGCTTATCTCAAAACCATGTCTCACCTTGCCAGATTTTAACAAAGAATTCATTATATATACAGATGCAAGTAGTGAATCTCTAGGGGCAGTCCTTTCACAACTTGACGAGAACAAGATGATACACCCTGTTGCCTTTGCTAGCAGGAGACTCAAAGATGCTGAGGTAAGATATTCGGCCACTGAGAGGGAGCTTCTTGCTCTTGTCTGGGCCACTGCCCATTTTAAATGCTACCTTGCCAACACTCATTTCACCATTTATACAGATCATGCACCACTAACTTTCATGTTAAAGATTCAAGACCCGACGTCACGTATGGCAAAATGGATTTGTACTCTATCAGACTATAACTTTACTATAAGTTATGTCCGTGGTAAATGTAATAGTGTGGCAGACTTTTTATCCCGTTTTGTTAAGGTAGACGAGCTTACATGTGCAGTCAGCTGCAATTTCAATATTCAAGTTGCTAAAGAGACATCCTTTGAACCATACTCCAACCTTATAGAAAAAATTAGTGAATGCCAAAAAGCGGACAAGAAGTGTTGTGAGATTGTAAAGAAATTAGAGCAAGGTTTGGAAACTTCACCTAAATACATGAAGTTTTTTTTAGAGATGATATCCTAGTATGTGAAGATACGAGAGATTCTTTGATTGTAAATAATCCTATCAAATTAGTTGTTCCTAAAGCATTAATTTTACAAGTATTCACTCTAACACATGACTCTCTAGCTGCCTGTCATCAGGGGTTCCAAAAAACGATTGACCGCATCCGTGAGCATTTTTACTGGCCGGGGATGTCGTCAGATGTCAAGCACCTAGTGGAATCATGTATTAGCTGCCAAGAAAAAAGAGCCCATAAGGCAAACCATCTTGCACCACTGCAACGTCTTCCCATCCCCCAATTCCCTCTTAATAAAGTACACTAAGATATAATTGGAGTCTTGCCACTGACCTTTTCTGGAAATAAGTATATAATTACCTACATTGACTCGTTTACAAAGTGGCCAGAAGCATATGCTGTCAGTTCGGTCACATCTGATGTGATAGCAGACACTTTGGCTGATTTCATATCGCGATATGAAGCACCGTGTTATATTACAACAGATAATGGTAAAAACTTAATATCAGAAGCAATTGAACATGTGTACAATATGTTTGGCATAAAGCATATCAGAACAACTTCCTATCATGCTTCTAGCAATGGCCAGATCGAATGCCAAAATCGTACATTAAAAAATGCACTCTCTCATATTGTGAATGAAAATCAATCTGACTGGGATACTAAGCTCAAATTTGCCCTTCTTGCAATGCGTACTGCTGTACACTCTTCAACAAAACTTACTCCGGCAGCCGTAATGTATGGAAGAAACCTAAACCTTCCCTATAGTCTATTTTCACAACCACCTAGAATCAATTACAACGATGCACCATCTTTTTGTGAACTCATAATCCCCGCCCTTCAAAAAGTGTATGCTGAAGTTCACAACAATCTTATTTCAGTAGCTGAGAAGCAAGAAAAGTACAGAGAGAAAACAGCAGTTTGTAAAAATCTAAAAGTGGGTGATCTTGTGTGGCTTTACACACCTAAAATTGAGCCAGGTCATACAAAAAAATTAAGTAAGTTAAATAATGGTCCTTTCACTATAATAGAGCAGTTAAATGATGTTAATTTTAAAATCGCGCTAGTTGCTAACCCGAAAAATACTCAAGTTGTGCATATTGACAGGCTCACTTTATTCAAAAACAGAACGATTGCAGACCAAAACAATCCACAACAACAACAAACGACTAATGGGGATTCGATTCACAGTCCGCCCATCGATGAAACAGAACCGATTCAGAGTAGCGAGCGAGCAACCCACCCCCGCACTAGTAGACGTAGGAGATTCTATGCATGGGTACCGCCCCCTGTAATGCAACGTAATGTAGGTGAAAGCACCAGGGAAATCGAAACTAATAAAAATAGAGGCAGTACTCCCGATGACGCACCTAGGGATCCAACGGAAATTGTTGCTCTTTCCCCGCAACCGCAGGAAGCTCCGGGAGGAATAGAATCGCAACCAGAGATTGCACCGGGAGGGAAATATTTGGGTTGCTCACCAGATCCATCTAGCGTTGCTGAAAGGGTCAGGGACGAAATTGATCATCCAGATAGCAACAATGCAGGGACGTCGGGTGATTCGATACGAACTGTCGCGACATCGAAACGCGTCAGTCGATCCAGGTCGACTACACGAACCGAATATTCGTTTCGGGATAGAAGTGTGCGACCAGATTATAGGGAGTAACGATTTTATTTGTTGTTTTTTTTAATGTTTTCTGTACATATATTTTAATTAATTTGTATTTATATGTGTTTTAATCTGTTTTTAGGTAAATGTATTTAATTTAAAACTCAATATCGAAAATGTTGAAGCTTCAAAATGGGTTTGTTTTGATTTGTCGTCCGTAAATATTAGTAGCAGTTTTTGGAGCTTTATATGTCCTATTTGGAAAAATTCTCATGTTTTGTGTTATATTATGGCCTGCATGCCGTTCCGCACCAGTTTTGAAAAAAGTTTTTAGTCAATTTTAGCCAAAATTTAAGCTAATTTTGGGGAGTTTGAAATTTTCAGGTGTGTTTTGAAAATTAGGTGCTGCAACTGAAGCGATATGTTTAAATGTCTACTTACGTTTAGTTAAGTGTATTTTGTATTGTGTATCCAATATCTTCAACATAGATATCCTTTTTTTTTCTCTCTGAAATAAATAAATTTTGGGGTATTTTGCAAAATTTTCGGAATGGTATTATGTTTATACTTCTCTGTGTTTTTGATGTGAGTTATCTACTGCCATACTAGCACACGCTCATGTTCTTTATACTTTACATGTTTTATTTTCTTTAGCTGTAAATATGAGTAAATGTATAAATTCTCCTTATTTATTTTATTATTATTATTATTCTTTCCTGTTAATTTTTTTTCTTCTTTGATTAAATTTGGTAGGCATGTTTATTGGATGATTGTAGACAATACATCACCATCCTTGCATTGTTTGTGTAGTTTATTTTTGCCTTTTTCTAAATTTTTCTAAGCTATGGGTAGTGTATTCCTAGTAGTACAGAACTGCAGACATACACTGTTTGCACAAATGGTCTGTAAGTGCATTTGTAAATTTCAAGTTAAAACCCCACCCTTTGGACAATGAACTTTTTCACGATAGGGGTTACAAAATTTTTTTTTTCACAGTACAAATTTTACACACCCTGTAATGTTATTGATGCTTTTCTATTTAAACATATGTATGTATATAATATCATGTTAATGCTGTAAGTTAGTTTCAATGATCTTTTTTTAAGTTATGAATCAGATACTGTTATGTGTTTTGCAAAAGATTTGATTTTTTTTATGTGTATGCATCTGCATCTCCAGCCTGTGTCTAATTGATGTTTATGCATATGTGTAAGTACCGGTTGGCAGTCCTTCATATATTTATTCCTCCACATTAATTTAAATTTCTCTATTTTAGAATTTTTTTAGGCTCAATTGCAGATGTAATGGGCATGTATGGTCAGGTGTGGTGTTCATTCAGTAAGAGTACTAGTAGTACTAAAATGAGAGTTCACTGTCTACATGTTTAGGTCAAAAGTATAAATAGGTAAAATTATAGATAAATATTATGTTGTGCAGATAACTTTGTGCTAGTGTGACGGCTGGGATTGGGATTCAGCTGGCTGTGGATTACTTTTATGGCTTAATATTTAACTTTTTTTTGGTTTATTCAACTTAAAGTTCCTGTCTGTTAAGGAAGTATTCAGGTAATCGATTCGTTGTAAGCAGCTCATATTGCACATTCCGGACTGTGCAGAGTGGTGTGTCAGGTACGTAGTGCTTCGAGACTCTTCGAGTCGCTGTTTGATTTGTTCGAGTATCAAGTGCTCATGTCGATGATACCCCAGCATTGCAATGGACATACTAATATTTTCGCTTCTCCCAATTTTTAATTTAATATCCTTAGTTAACTTACTTTGAGTGGAAAAATTGAGTTCTCCGCTGGGAGTTTAGTTTTCGTTTACCTTTCCAAAAAAAAAAAAAAAAAAAATGTGTTTTAGAAATTTTTTTTTGTTTTTTTCTTCAAGATAGGGGAGCCATGTTGTAGAATATTTAACAATATCCTTATTTTGACAAATTCTGGTCTTATTAAAATCCCCCTCTTTATATATATATATAACATTGTATGCTTTCATCTTAAAATTATTAATTTTCTTCAATTATATCCCCCCTTCTTCAAAGAAAAATGTCAGACAAAATTTTCATAGTTTAAGAATATTACTTAATGCCAGAGAATTCCTTTTTCTCAGTTTCAGATCTAGAAAAACACGTATTATTTCAGTGGAAACAAATACTAGGGTACGTGTAATCTTTTATCTGAGAACGTAAACACAAGCAAGATGTCCCTTCCCTTTTTTTTCCAAGAAAAATGCGAAACTCCTCGTTTAACCTTGGATTTGGGCAGCTGTTGGAAACGGTCAAGTATTTCCCCCACTATAGAGCGGTGTTACCATAGCAACGCCAGCTCGTAAAATCAAAACCCCCTCAGTCTGCCTTTGTAATGTCACATAGGATGCAGTAAAAACGTGTTTTCCATGTGAATTTCATAAACTTCTTTTACTACGTTCGTTATCACAGCCTAAAAGCCTGTTTGGGTGGCCAACCATATATATAAAATTTTATGAGCCTTTTAAGTAAAATGCTTGGTGCAATTTTATAACCCTCCTTTTAAAAGTTATTGTCATACAGGCAATTTTGGAAATTTTTATGGGATACTGCCGTGAGAAAAGATAGTTTGCTTGGCATTTAAAGATGGGTGGCCCATTAGAAAAAGTGTATAAGGCGGAAAGCGGATTACACCCCCTTTTACATAAGTGGTTGAACCCTACCAGGTTAGCGAATAGGAGCGTCTGACGTCAGCAAGTAAGAGTGCACGTGTGAAATTTTATTACACGATACGGGGAATAAGTTAGTTAAGGCAGGATTTTTCGGACAAAAAGGATGTGATTTTTTTCTCTTAGTGAGTGGGGGTAGGGGGAAAGGAGGCTTTCGTTTAGCTCTCCCCCTGACCAGTGGTCAGACTATGTTTTCGAATTTGTTAAAACGAGGAGAGAAGAAGATAGTCTCTCAAGAAAACGGACGTGTCAGATGGTCCTGCTATCTTTAAAAGAATTTTTTTTTACCAAGCGTGGGTACAGCAGCAACCATGATTGATCCCACTCACACCGTTGGAACAAGATTCTTTAACATTGAAGATTTAGAAGCTCATGTTGTCTTAAGAAACTAAGAGAGAGAAAAAAAAAACCTATGAGCATTCTTCGTAATTAACGAAACACAATCAGCATGTGCTTATCATCGCCTTGATTTCAGAATTCAGGTACGTCTGAAGAGATTCGCAGCATAGAAATGGGATTTGTGTGTGTAATGAAATCGTCGAGGAAATGATGATTTAGTGCATCTTCACTGAAAGTTGATAGGTGATCCCTTGAACGTTTTTTTTTCTGTTATGAACTGTCTGTGATTTCCGTGGTTACCCTGGGTTTAAAGAAAGAGTTAATATGGACAAAAATAGCTTCAATGGGAGAATACCAACATCCATTCGTCTAAAGAAAAGTATACGCCGATCGACCTTGTCTCCACCCTATTAGAAGGACTGCCAAATAGATTAAAAAAAAAAATAAGGAAGAGTAAAATGATGTTATAGCCTACACCTTCTCTTGAATTGCCTTTAATGTAAGTAGAATTCTCTGTGCTGTTTTGATTATCTCTTACATATTTATTTATGTCAAAAGTATTAGAAGGAATCGAAATACCCTCGCAATTTGTTGTGTTAAAATGGCTATTTTAAAGTGAAAACTATTTTGAGATATTCTTTGCTAAATATTTACTTGCGTTTTTGTTGTATTGAAAATTTTCTGCAATATGGTAATAGTTAAACGAGTCTTTTAAATTAAAAACTATTTTGAGTTAAACCCTGTCATGTATCTAATTGATTTTTTTATACTGAAATTTCACTGCAAAATATTGGCAAAAATAATATTAAATTCTGAATAAGATCTGAAGTTTAATAAAATGATGTCAAATGTATTGCTCTGCTTTGCTCACTTCTCTTTCAACTAAATTAATCTCTAAAATAAAAAAAAAGAAAAGGTTTTAATCTCATTAGTAAATGAAATAAATACCAAAGAATCTTAAGATCTTTTAACTCTGTATCAGTAGTAAGATTAAGTATTAAAGGAGGAATACTGTGCGAAATGAATTGAGAGTTTTGTTACCTTTTTTTTTTATTAATGGCTTTTATACTTACTATGCATTTTCCTTTCATTTTATGAGTATTATGTGGATTAATTTTAATGTGTGTTACCCCTCTTATTAACTTACTTTTCTGGTTATACTTATGCTGGTTCTTGTGTCTTTAAATTAAGGAGTTAGGTAATATGGTAACAAGATCCATTTTAGACGGAAATTCAGTCGCACATATGTTCCCTCAGTAAAAAAAAAAATAAAGTATTATATATAAGTAATTAATTTCTGAAAAGAGTATGTATTGTTCATTAAATTAAAAAAAAAAAAAAAAACTGAAATTGATATAATTGCTAGAATGTTCAGGGCAACTCCTAAAATATAAAAAAAAAAAGGGAAAAGAATTCAAGAAGTAATTTTGTTTGCAGTGTAAAACATCAGTTAGGTTTAATGATTTTCAATGCTAATGATCTACTATACGATTATGTGGCCCCTGGATTTGAGAGTATAAGTGCAGTCACAATCTTGATATTAAATCCTTTTAAATTATCAAAACATATTATTTGATATAATGCGGACTCAAGAGTTTGCCTTATGGTTGTGAAGTTCTGTGGTAATCAATTTAGCTTTTCTTATTTTATTGTGAATGCATTGTATTCTCAAATTCAGAAGTGTTGGTAGTTTTCTCTTCATAAGTTGTGAATGGTTGAGGATGTTGTTACTGTTAAATAATTAAGGTTTAATTTCACATTTCTAATAGTGTTTTTTTTTTATTTACTTTAAGTTAGTTTGTGCATTTCCTCTTTGTTTTGTTTTTTTTCTATTGGTAATTATTCTAAGAGTTTTTTTAAAATCAAATTAGTATCTTTCTAAGCATATTGCTTATTTTTATTTTTCCTCTTTTTGTAACAACATCCAGGTGTTGGTAAACTGTTCACACCTTGTTTAAAAATTTAAGGTCAGGCTAATATCATTAGTGACAGTTAATTGAGTAAATTAAAAGTGGAGTGTAATTAGAAGAAGAGAAAACCACCCAACATAAATAAATGCTTTATGCATAGAAATTAATAATTATCAAAAAAATTTCCTATTCGAACTTTCTTAAGGTGAGACCTATATCGTACTTTGGCTAATTTGAAAAATACATGAGAGACATTTTCTTTTATCAATTGCTTCTCAGCTGTGTACAACTTGATCATAGGAAAACTAGTGCCCTCATCGCTAGAAATTCAGGAGTAGAGTTCTTTCAGATAGTTTTTCTTTCTTTTTTCTTTGGGAGGGGGGGAGGTTTGAAGAGACGAATGTAAATTCAAGTTCTTAATTATCCGATTTTTTACTTTTTCGGATTATTAGTGTCACATTATATTTACTGCAATCATTGCAATGTTATCAAAATATTTAATTATTTGCTTTATTAAAATCATATTATACACTGCTCAAAACAATTAAAGGATATTTGAAGTTTTATATAAAATAAAGATATAAACGAAATTTTTTTTGCCGAAAATAGAAGAAGAGAATCACAAATGCAAATTTTTCTGGTTTTCAAACTGTGGAGTATGCAAATTTTGAGTTCGACGTCAAAAACGTCGCTTCAGCGGCAGCGAATGAAATTTGACTTTCAACTGGATGAAAGAGAATGAAGACAAGGATGATCGGCATTCAGTGATTGCTTTGTTTCGATGAGTACGATGTCTCAGCGAAGTCATTTGACAGATTCAGAAGCTTTGAGAATTGTTGGTAGGTTAGAAGGAGGCCAAACTCAAGCCGAAGTAGCGCAAGCCATTGGAGTGTCACAAAGTGTCATTTCCAGGATCTGGAACCGTTTTTTGGAGAGTGGATGTGCAGGCCGAAGACCAGGGCAAGGTTGTAGACGGGCAACAACGCCCAATGAAGATCGGTATTTAGCGTTAACAGCTCGGAGACACCGAACCATGAACGCTACTCTTCTCCAACAACACCTTCGCTCGGCTACAGGCACCACGATTTCAACTCAGACTGTCCGAAACCGGCTCCATGCTGTAGGTCTGTATGCTCGCCGACCGATGGTATGTGTTAGATTAACATCAAGGCGTCGTCGCGACCGCAGGGAGTGGGCAACCGAGCATGTCAACTGGAGGAGAAATGAATGGAGCAATATTCTGTTTTCTGACGAGTCCCGTTTTTCTGTGCATCCGGATAATAGGCGTATTTTCATCTGGAGGGACCGTGGCAGTAGGAATAATCCTGCGTTCGTGCACGAAAGTGTCAGATTTGGCGGTGGAGGAGTGTTGGTGTATGGTGGCATCTCCATTGACGGGCGCACTGACCTCTACATCATTCGAGATGGAGCTCTGACTGGTCGCCGATATAGGGATGAGATCCTCAGACCTATTGTAGTTCCTTACGCTGCAGCAATCGGAGATAACATCATTTTAAGGGACGATAACTGCAGGCCACATCGTGCAAACCTGGTGGAGGATTTCCTTTTCGAGGAAGGAATCGTTCGAATGGAATGGCCAGCGTGTTCTCCAGACATGAATCCAATCGAGCACGTTTGGGACGCTCTAGGAAGACGAGTTTCTGGCCGCCAACAACCCCCACAAACTCTCCAAGAACTGGAAAGAGCTCTTCTGGAAGAGTGGGGCAGAATACCTCAACTCGTCATTAATAGCCTCATTGAGTCCATGCCTCAAAGGTGTTCAACGTTGCTGGCCGCCCCTGGAAACCATACCCCCTACTGAAAATGATATTCTTTGAAGAAAACACCTTTTCTTATTCTTTTTTTCTCGTATGCACAAATTATGTTTTTTTCCTTTAGTACACAAATGCGCAATAAAATGCATTTTTTTCTGCCAAACATGTGTAATTTATTCTCATATAACCTACTATGTCTGTCGACCATGTATCAATCAGCTAAACAGTTTACCAGATACAAAATCCACCTAAAATTGCAATATCCTTTAATTGTTTTGAGCAGTGTATATTAGACCGGGAGCCGGCAGCAGGACTGCGGAGTCGGAGACGAGCCGATTTTTGAGCGAAAGAGTCGGAGTCGGATCTGTTAAAATTCCCGAAATCGGAGTCGTCCATTTTACAAGCAGGTCTGCGTTGTCGGAGTTGGGTCTGTTAAACTCCCGGAGTCGTCCATTTTTCCCACCGACTCCGCAGCCCTGCCGGCAGCACAGACAATCACCTCATCGAGTTCACGGCTGAAATTCCAGAATTAGTTAAAACTCGATACGCATATTAAAACGCAATCGGTCTGCCATGTCATATCTTGTTGAAAAACACCTGAAAACCTGATTTTAGCGATCGACTCGTAGGTTTACCATTGTGTTTTTCTTCACCCAAAAGTAGGAAAACATCAAGGTATGGGAGCAGGAAAACGCAATAGTAAACGTACCAGCCAACCGCTAAAATCGGGTTTTCAGGCGTTTTCCACCAAGATATGACTTGGCAGACCGATTGCATTTTAATATGCGTATCGAGTTTTAACTAATTCTGGAATTTCAGCCGTGAACTCGATGAGGTGACCGTCTGTGCTCCCGTCTCCCGGTCTATATGGTACACTCTCAAAATTCTTCAACGCCTAGAAATGGAGTCTGTGCGCACCTGACAAAACAATTTCTTCAACCCCAAAACTGACAGACTTCCCCCAAATACCAAAGTAATAGAAAATTACGCCATATTTTAACTTTTATAATAAAGTAGTCTATAATTTTATCCGTTATGTACAAAAATGAACAAATGGATTATTATTATGGGCCACCAGTCAAATGTATAGTTTTTCATTTGAAAAATATTCAGGACTTTCTTGTTAAAAACCAGATCATCCCGACTCCGACCGAAAAAGATAAAGCACAATCCGAAAAACTTAAAGTGCTCCAAACTCACTCAAACGAAGAAAATACTTCAACCTATCCTGACGCAGACTATAATTTCATGTAAATATGAAAACTGCTAAAAAGATTTCCATTGAAAGGCAACCCGACCCGAAATGAAAAAAAAATTAATTCAGATTTTAATACAATTATTGTAAAAGTAGTCTACAATCATATCTTTAATATAAACTTTACCTTTTATGTAGGAAAATGAAGATACATGTATAGTATTCATTAATGTTCAAATATGTAGCTTTTTCATCTGAAAAATATTCAGGATTTCTTTGAAAAATTGTATTAACACGAACCCACCTCAAAATACTGAAAACGCAATCCGAAACAATAAAAGCCTTACCTTATCTTTTACTTGCAGAAAATCATTAATGAAAAATTTCATATCGCTATAGATCACAAAAGTTGCAAATTTCGTGACCTATTCATGACGTTCATGGGCTGATTATGTCATGACTGATTGAACTTCGTAGTTCTTTTTGTGCGATCATTTGACAGAATTTGTGATTTTTTCCGCGACCGTTTCACGAACTTCACGATTTTTTTCTGCATCCATTATCGAAACTGGTTTTTTTCTCGCGACCATTTGTCTAAATTCACAATATTTTTCAGCGACCAACTGACGAAATTCCATGTTTGTTTCTGCGATCTTTTGCAAAAATTCGCGATTCTTTTTCAGGATCATTTGTTGAAATTCATGATTATTTTTTTCTACCACCGACTAATAATATTTTAAAATTTTTGCGCGATAGTTACACGGAATTCCCCTGGATTGTTTGACTAAATTTTCGTGAGTTTTTGTGCACACTTTTGACGAAATTCGCAATTTTTTCGCAATCATTTTACAAAATTCGAGATTTTAGTTTGTACAATCATTTGACAAAATCTGAATTTCTTTTCGTGATCTCTGGTGAAATTAGCAATATTTTTCACGGTCGTTTGGACAAATGAGCGTTTTTTCCGCGACGATTTCGGGATTTTTTTTCAAAGTTTGCAAAGTTGGCGATTTTTTTCTGTGATCCATTGACAAACTGATTTTGCGGAATCCGAAAGAAAAAAAAATCGTGGACTTTCACTAAAATTTAAAAAAAATCGCAGACTAATCACATGTCCGTGAAAGAAGTTACGGAGAAAATCACGCAGAGCTTTTCTTATTGTGCGGGATTTTCCCATTTTCTGTGAGATTTGTGAAGTTCTGCATGTTGTGCAGTTCTGCACATTGTGCAATTCTGTACGTTCTCTGTTCCACAAAGAAAATTTCCCTTGTCCTTCGACAGGAAACTTGATATGGCGCCCCTGTAGTAAAACCTGAAAAAAAGAAGTCGAAAGGGACCCGAAAAAAGTTCCATTTTAGACAGGTCTTTGTCTTAGCAAGTATAATTGTATGACTTTTTTCATCGAAATTTGATTTTTTTCCCCATTTGAGAAAGAATTCTGTTAGTTATAGACAGGCTTCGTTTTGACAAGTTTTACTGTAATACATCTCTTTTCAGAGCTATACTACAGAGTGGATGGTTTAACAGTCTTTGAGGATACGTGTAAAAATGTAACCTATAATAGGATCCTGTTTAAAAAGAAATTTTTTGCACGTTCAAGACATTATTTTACCTGCTAAGACGGAAACCTGTTTAAAACGAAATATTTCTTTGGTTCCTGAGTTTCCGGATTCAAAGTTTTTACTGTTTTTGTAAGCATGATTCAGTTTACGTTTCTCGATCGTGAGGGGGGGGGGGGGAGACGCCCAGATCTTACACTTAGCTGTATAACTTCCCTCAAAAAATCTTTGCCCCCCCCCCCCCAAGAAATTTCTGAAATGGCGCCCCTGTTTAAATAAAAATTGAAATGTGGATTTAGGGTACAGTTGTATGCAAAACAGTACAATTTTTGGTACAATTTAGACGACATACGAGTAAAATTAGTTGTAATCGAAAAAAAAAAGAAAAAACTTCTCTCAATCACTAATCAATCCTATTTTAAAGAAGTGCGCAAAATTTCAATAAGATCGGTGCATTAGTTTTTGAGAGATCGTGTTCAACGTCTTCAAAAATAGTGTTTTTAGAAAAAAAGCTATATACCTTGCGTTACTTCTGGCCTGCTTAAGCTTGATGAGGGCATTTTCAAAGGTTCTTTCTCTTAGACTTTTACTCCGATTGAATTGAAACTTTGGAAAAATATTCGAGACATATTGTACTATCAGATTAAAAAAAAAAAAAATGGATTTTTGAAACTTTCAACCATGTAATCCCTTAAAATACAGTTGATGTAAGATATTTCTGCGAATATTCAATGTTCCACATAATGGCTATTTTGTTTGGTAAGTCAGATATAAATAAGATAGAGCAAAAATTCCGTGTACTACGTGATGTGAAGTGTTTTACGAAGATCTACCTTGGAAGTATAGAAAAATGTTTTCTATTTTCTTGCAAATGCTTGATTATATTTTGAGTTATAAACTGAAGATGACCTTTTCTTGACAGCGGAGTCTCGAGAGTAGACCTCTTTTAACAATACAGTAAACACTGTCCAATACGGAATCGATCGGGACCGAGAAAATTTTCCGTAGTAGACAATATTCCGCCTTAGACAAATTTTACTCTATGTCTATGGATTCACAGGGACATGAAAATCTTTCCGAGTTAGACAGATTTCCGTCTTACACAGAGTCCGCCTTACGCAGAGTTTACTGTATTTTCTGAAAGGTCTTTCGTGTTTATAGAAAAAAAAAAAAAAAAAAAAAAACGCCTCTACATTTTTTTGATACCTGAATAGGAATACGAACAAATTCCGTGCGGTTACAAACAAAACTGATTAAAAATTATGATGATTTATTGTCAGAATTTTTTGATTTGAGCACAGCCTTAAAGCAAAAGAGATGGACTTATGCCACGCACAAACACTTTCTTATACTACAAATCAAAACTGTTTTCTTTTATTACAAACTAGCTTTGTTATCTCGAATTTCACGCTTCTACCGAAAACTGCTGCTGAGATACGGCGAAATGACCTAAAACTTTAGACCACTCTATTTAACCCCTTGGTGGGAAAATTTTCTAAAATCGCTGAAATAGGTGTACAACTATTTTTCAGTAGATTTGCCATCTTGAATTTCACACTCCTACCTAAAACGGCTGCTAAGATATGGGGAATTGACCTAAAACTTTCGAACCCCCGGTTAACCCACCTGGGAGGGAAAATTTCTAAGATCGCTGAAATACATGCTTGATTACTTATTTAGTAGATTTGTTATCTTGAATTTCAGGCTCCTACCTAAAACGACTGCTGAGATATGGCGAAATGACCTAAAACTTTTAACCACCCCTTAAACACCTCAGGGGGTGTTCAAAAATCCTTTCTTATTGCTTGCCTAGGTCATAACAGCCATCTACTGTCCAATTTCGTGATCCTGACTTTAGTCGTTTCAGCTCTGCGTTGATGTTTCATTAAGTCAGTCAGTTAGTCAGGAATTTTTCAGGAATTCTTTCTTATTATGTAAGTAATAAATGCATCCCAGTATCCGTTTTTTTTTTTTTTTTACTTCCCCACTGGCACCGTTTGTTGGAATCGAAAATTGTCATGCACGCTCACAAAATCAATCCTTTCACTATGAAAATTCCAATTTGTTACTTTGTTTCGGATTTGCTTTTTAATCATGACTGAAACTCCTGATTTAATATGATTTAAACTAAATTAAAGTAATAAAACTTTTAAAAAGTTAAAAATCTACAATTTAAATTCATGAATCTAGATTCTAAAAAATTAAATTGTTATTTTAAGAGTCTATACTAATTTTAGATTCATATAATATCGCTCACCCGCAAGAAAAGGGACACATCTCGGCAAAAGTAAATTTCACAGCAGAGGCAAAAGAAAACTTGCATGATTTTGCTTTAGCATGAAATATTGGCACTCTGCATGCAGGAATAAGGTTTGGAGGATTGGACAATTTTACCTATCCACACAATCCACAGCGTTTCTGTGGTCACAAATGAACATATTCTAGTGTAATAAAGGGATTTTTCGTATAACTACACTTACGAATTGTTTTGAGTTGCAAGACCGCACCTATGACAGATCTTTAGTGGAATAAAACGCAAAATGAATTTTTGCGAGATGTGTCACTTTCTGTGCGGGTGAGCGATATGTGAAGCTGCAATTATCTCTAAAACATATAAAATTTAGATTTTTTTTTTTTTTGTGTGTGGAATCTTTTGTGTTATTATGTGTGTATGAAAGTAATAAATGAATATTTTATAGGAATTTTTTATCTCCAGCTCTGGAGAAGATGCATAATTTTAAAATTTTAAAATAAATGGTTGACAAAGTAAAATTTCTTCGCATAAATCGGTTGCACTAACGTCTATTTGATTCTCATACATTAATTTTTCTCGGGGCTGTACAGTCGTGGAAAAAAAAAAAGTAAACACCCCTACTAACTCCTCAACAAATTATCGTAGACGAAAGTTACTGGTACCGAACGATTGGAAATAAAGTCTACTTTTAAATGACGTATATAAAATTTGCTTATGGGGCCATCTGCATATTAAAACGAATCCAAACTTCATTTTTTTCAATGGTAATACCCAGTTTTAACGAGATATTTCAAATCTTTGGTTCAAACTATGCTTAGACACCAAATTTCAAGTCATTTGAATTATAAGTTTTTAAATTATAAACATTCAAAATTTAGTGCTTTTAATGTTAAATTACATTTTCATATTTTTATTTATAACTTCTGAAATTATGATCCTAATGTTCTCATTTTTTGTGTAGCAATAATACTAATATACCCAAATATAAATATGTTGAATTTGCATTTTTCTTATAATTTTATGATATGAATTATAAAATTAATATTAAAAAAATTATGAATTGCAACCTACAATTTTTTTGATGGATTGAGATTTATGAAGTCCTGCTTTATGGGAATCCAAAATTTCACATTTTTCTTCCAAGTAATTTTCAAATTATGCTTAAAAAACGGCAAAATGATGGTTTAAGGGGCCGTCTATGATAGAAGAGACTAAATATTTTGAAATTTTTTATACTATCCTATAATCAATCTAACAGGCTTAATTGACTGCTTAAGGTGCCTTGATCAAGAAGGGAGCTCTCTCGGTTAACAATCGAATACCGAACTTCAGTTTGGATATAGCCCTTAAAATACGCTCGTTTTAAAATAATTATTTTCTCGGAAACTTATGGTACGAATTGCATAAAAATTTGTTTTTAGACTAATTGAAGGGTGTAGAGTTCATTTATGCTGTCAGAATTGTGTACTGCAATTGAAAAAAAAAGTTATGGTTCGTTTTAATATGTAGATGGCGCCCTAAGCAAATTTTATATACATCACTTAAAAGTAGACTTTATTTCCAATCGTTCGGTACCACTAACTTTCTTCTACGATGATTTGTTGAGGAGTTAGTAGGAGGTGTTTATTTTTTTTTCTCTCGACTGTACATATATAACGTTATTACTTTAGGGAGGGGGGCGGGGTCTAGCACTTGATATTGTAAGATATATCTGTAGTCGATAGGGGGATTTGGGTTTGCCTTTTGATATCGTTATCATTTTTGATCCAACCAAAATTTTCAGGTTTTTTTTACATTTTTTTACAACTTTTTTTTTTTACATTAAAATAGTCTATGAACTTTTTCATCGATTTTTATGAAAATACAAAGCTATTATTAAAACCCTTACGTAATTATAAAATCATTTTATCCCAAAATAGGGATTATTTCAACGTTCGGCATACCTATTCTTCTGCGATACCTGGATATAATGCGTTGTTAGAGAAACGAAGTTCGATGTGATACTTATTATGCTTACTAGTAAAAAATGGGGAGTATGTTGGTCCCCTGTTTTGTTGATAATTTCTGCTTACCCCTTCACCGTCAAGGGCACAAGTGCACAATAATATTGCTGAATGCACTGTGCTATATTTTCAAATAGTAACTATTTCCTTAAAGTATTATTTGCTATAAGGTTATTTCATATTTAATAGTGATATTTTATTGACTTCTCTTCATTTAAATCAGTAAATATACGAATAATAAATGTATATCATTGCAAACGTATAAAAATAAAAGAAAGAAAGAGGAAATTGTAAAAATAAAAATAATTTTTAGACATTGATAACGATATCATAAGAGCGCGAGGTAGGGGAGGGGGGTTCGAGGAATGATAACGTTTGATATCGTAAGGGGGGGAGGGGATCATAAATTGGCAAAATGTTGATAACGTTATATATGATAACGCCCTTATGATATCGTTAGACATTGATAACGATATCATAAGGGCGAGGAATGATAACGACGGGTTCGAGGAATGATAACGTTTGATATCGTAAGTGTGTGTGTGTGTGGGGGGGGGGGGGGGGAGGGGATCCAAAATTGGCAAAAAGTTGATAACGTTATATATGCATTGGCCCTTGTAACTTTTTAGTGAGATAAAAAACATTCTTTATTATGTAGAGTACTTAGAGAATTCAAAGACTGAAATTAATTTCCAAGCTTTTTAATTATAGCAAATCTTTACTTCGATAAAGGGGATATTTAAGTAAATTTAAAGCGATTGAACGTACTTCCTCATGGCATAATTAATAAGCCCTTTTTTTCTTTTTTAAGTATGCAGAAATTTCTTCGCAAAATGTAATCAAAATTCAATCGATTTTCCAATTGTGTTTATTGTAGCAACTGAGAAAAACTTTAAAGCACGTCAAATAACTTTTTAAAACATTATTTTTATAATGAATTCTTTAACGAAGTTATAAAATTGTATTCGAAGTTTTCTGGTAAATAAGTAATATCAAATTTCATAGCTACTGATACAAGGGAAATTCTCTCATTCTAATTAATAAGCATCGCTGATCTTGAACACGATCGAAGTTATTTTCAAAAGTTGTGTGAAGTTTAAGATATTGATCATTGATCTTAGAATTCGACGGATCTGAAAGAATCAATATAAACTTTAGAATAGGTTGCCTTTATTGATGTAAAACCTTACGAACTGTTGCACTTGTTCTGTGTAAACCCGTGCTCCATTTGAAGTATATATAGTAGATGTAAGATATTTCGCTGAAGTTTCAATATCGCACATTTTGGCTATTTTTTCTATAAATAAACCAAAATGATATTTAGTGAACGGATAATTCACTTTGAGATGTGAAGTTTTTTCTTTTTTAGGTGCGTTCGTAATTATATAAATACGTAGCACCTATAGTCGTTGTTCAGTCCATCTGTCTGTCGGTCTGTCTGTCTGTCCGCATATAACAGAGCAAAAACTACCCAACCGAATGGTTTGAAATTTTAAATATATGATTGTTGCAAAATTTTGTCGAGCCATTTCAAATTTTATGAAAATCGGATGTATAGTTTAATTACAGGGACTGTCAAAAGTTTTTCTTTACATTACAGCCGGGAAAAATTACTGCAAGTGCATTTTAATGGTGTTACAGCCTTCCGAATGTTCTGAAATTTTAAATACATAATTGTTGCAATATTTTGTCGAGCCATTTCAAATTTTATGAAAATCGGATGTATAGTTTAATTACAGGGACAGTCAAAAGTTTTCCGTTACATTACGGGGAATGGGGAAAAATTATTGCAAGTGCATTTTAATGATGTTACAGACTATGCACTTATGAAGTGCAAAAAAATATACATTCAGTACAATATGGGGTGCAAAAAATAATTATAAAACTAGTTATAGTACGAACGCACCTCATTTGCCACGTTTGACGAGCAATTTCTAACTTGTTTTATCGTGGCAATGTTTTAGAAGAGCACTTTTTCATTTCCTTATAAATTAATTATATTGTGAGCAGAATTCGTTATAACGTCAAGGTTTGTCGCTGATAGAGAATTCGCAGTCGCTTTTATGAAAAAAGTATTAATTAATCAGACTTCCGTGTACGTGCATTTAATTAAATTTGATTACAATTTTCAATGAGAGAAAGCGTCAGCAAAATATTCCTGGTCTGCACCTTATAGTGAGCAAGTTCAGAAGTGACAACTAGTCTGTTTTTACGTGCGTTCATAATTATATATAAATACGTAGCACCTATAGTCGTCATCTGGTCCGTCCGTTTGTCCACACATAACAGCGCAAAAACTACCCAATCGAATGGTTTGGAATTTAATCTATACAATCGTTGCAGAATTTTGTCAAGTCATTTAAAATGTTATGGAAATCGAATCAAAACTTATAAAGATATTAATAAAAGTTTTTTTCATTCGATTAAATCCTAACATACGTAATTAATTCAATGGTATCCCATGATAGGTAATGATTCTACGTTGCCATGGTGATGACGTCATAATTTCAGATGGAGTCCTATTATTTCCGCATTATGAATTCAATATTATATAATTGTAATAAATTTTGTGTTCATGTATTTTTGCGTAAGAGTGCGACCACTATTGCACCAAGATCCGAATATTTATAAAATTAGTTATAGTACGACAAGTTATAGTACCACTTTTGACGTAGAATTTCTGACTTTTTATTTTTTTCTTCTCTCTTTGATTTCCCTTTTTAGGCTCCAGAATTCGATGGTTGGATTTATATGAGCAGGCATTTACAAATTTAACTAAACAAATTTTCCTTTTATCTAATGGTTAAAAAAAAAGTAACGTTTTTTCTTTCCAAGGGGCTTAGAAGAATTAAACCATGTGTGAAAAAATAGCTAAGAACTTTTATTCAAGGGGTCTCCCCCTGGACTCTTTGAAATACATTGTTTAGTTACGTTTTCCTTTTACGTTCATGTGTTTTAAAGTTTTATACGGGAATTGGGGGGGGGGGGAGGTCTAGGGAGCGAAAGAACCCCTTACCTTTATGGAAAAACTGAAATAATAGCTTCAATTCTTCATTTTGATAAAAACCTGTAGACATTTACTGTTACACTGTAAAAAAAAAAAAAAAACACTGTAAGTTTGCCAGAACAAACTCGATCATATATATTAACATGGAAAATACAGTAGTTGCGTAAAATTAACAGCACAATCTGCTGGCAATTTGGACGCATTTTTTTACAGCACAAACTGCTGGCGTCCAAATTGGCAGCACATTGTGCTGTTAATTTTACGCAACTACTGTATTTTCCATGTTAATATAGTCAGGAAACCAAAGAAAGATACAGCACATTCACTGTGATCGAGTTTGTGCGCGAGATGAACAGTACTTTGTACTGTAAAAATGTCGTTTTTTTTTTACAGTGCATATTTTTAATTATTTATTATGTGTTACATTTCTGCGTTGCTTTTTAAGTTTATATTTTTAAAAAATTGTATTGGAGGCAGCTTTTGACATTTTTAAAAAAAATATTATAATCTAATTTAACCTATCAAAACTTATGTTTGCCATTTAGGAAACCCCCCCGCTTGGTTGCGGACGAAATGTGCATTTGTTAGAAAATCTTGCCCCTCTGTGGATTTTGTTTTGCTAGCAACCACATGTGCCCTTAACCCTTTCCGGCACAGGCAAGTTTTGTTGTAAAATGATGAAATCATCGGCTGACACCGGAATTTACATTCGACGTTTTTAGAAATCAAAAACTTGTTACTTTACACTTTCAATGTTAATGCACAATTTTTATTAAAATATTCTTGGTGCCGATTGTAAGATTGGAATTGAAATTAGGTATCCCGACCCGGGCACACTGTGCCGGAAAGGGTTAATTAAATTTGATTTCATGTTTCAATGAGAAAGAATTTTGGCCGCACCTAGTGAAGAAGCTTAGAACTGACAGCTAGTCTGTTTTTCTTTTCTCGCTTTCATTCCCTTTTGAGGCTCCAGAATGGATTTAGATAAGGATTTAGTGAAGATCGCTTTGAGAGTTCCCAGTTATCCCTATCTATCTACCGAGGATTTTCTCCCGGTATCTTTCTCGGTCTTTGTTGATTTAATGCCCTCTCGAAATTAAACAGTTGACATTCTCTGGAGTGACAAAAATTTGACCCCAACGTGATGATGGAGATGAAAAGAAAAAACAGGAATGAAAAATCATGCGTTGTTACAGGTTTGCACGGGTCGGACTTGGTCCGAGGCCGGCAGATTAAAGACAATTTTTTTAACGGGCCGATGAAAAAAATAAACGGACCGGACCGAGTAGATAAAAAAATTCGCCCCAATATAAAAATTTAAAAAGATCAAACTAAGCCAATAAAATGTGAACAGTTTTCAATGGACGTGACTGAGGCAAGTATAAGTATAAATATGCTGCACGAGCCGATGGTACATTGAAAACGTCAGTACAGAAATATAACATGTCCAGAGTAGAGATCGGCATTGATAGTTGCATCATATCAGACTCTGTGCCGATCAGAATCAGATTTACATTTCCTTTCTACAAACTGGACCTAAATGACGGCCCGGCACTGATACTGTTCTGCATTCTGTGGCTTGAGAACATGTTAGTAATCTATACCATATAGTAATCTAAAAAGTTAAAATTTCCCATAAATATGTATGCAGTATTCTAAAAAAATATCTTTATTGTATGCTTTAAAAAATCGGTTTTTTTGTAGAAATTGAGTCGGGTCCGATTTCATTGATTTTTGCACAGGCCGGGGCGTGAACCGCGAAAATAGAAACGAACCGGGCTGGGCCCGGGCTGAAATTTTAGTTTTTGTAATCGGCCAGACCAGGCCGAGATAGTTTTCGTTAGGGCCGGGTCCGGGCTTGGAAATTACGGCCCGTGCAGACCTCTATCATGCGCCAAACATAGATTATGAAACACTTACCAACACTTCCAAAATACTTTAACAAAACTTCATTCACCGTTTAATAATATGAAAGAAGATACCTGAGTAAACAATTTGGAAAACGCATAACACAACTGAAAACCAACCCAATTAACAAAATTACCAACAATACAGTAGGGTCCCGATTATCCAAGTTTCTGCTTTAACCGAGTTATTTTCTTCTGATGGACTGATGGCTTCTTTTATTATGAAACAGCCATTATAAATGAAGTGTTAGGTGAAGATGAAAGAGCAGCCATAAAAAGTTAGAACTCTGATTTTCTGGTCAGTATGGGAAAAAAATAGCCATATTTTTTTTGTAAAAAAAATTATGGCCATTTTTTTAGCCAACTTTTAAAAATTTCCGTCGTCATAATTCCCATAATCGAATTCTTTTGTGCCTCTCTGTAAATGAACGATAAATGATGTACATTCTATAATCTACAGGGTGTCGACTCTCAACGCTGCCCAATGGCTAATTGCTAAACCATTAGTCATAGACATATAGTTCCAGTTGCAAAAATGTTTTAAATGAGATAAAAATTATTTTAAAAGTCGTTTGGATTAAAAAATACATATATTTCTTAAAAAGTTACGAAATTTAATTTTTTATATGGTCCCCCGGTCCTATATGTGATTTTTAGAAAAAAAATTCCTATTACACTAACAAATAAGACAAAAAAAAAAAAAAAAAATTCCATTCTTCTAAGAGTAAAATTGAACGAGTTATGAAACTTTGAATTGCAAGACTTACATCAATTTTCTCTATTTGAACCTGAACACAAATGAGTTGGGCCGGGCTTTGAAGGGATCGGGGACAAAGTGCTTAAAGTATTAGAAGGATTTATTTCGCGTGTATCTGCACTTTAACTGAAAGTAGTCACTTCGTACAAGTATTACGATAATGTTAATTTTTCTTAATTAAGTTTCAGAATGGTTAAAATAATTGTATTTTAACATTATATTTTATTTTGTAAGGAATTGAGACTGTTGCTTTTCATCATTTCATTTAACAAAAATTCTGTTATTTTTTTCACTTACACTTTTGTACAAGTTGTATATTTTGCAGAATGTCAGCTATATGTCAGAATGAAAATAGAATTCAAATTTATATTGTTATATTAATTTTACTCTCAATTATTATTTTTTTATGTGTGACGATTATTTATGTTTCTTGTAAATTTGTGAATGATCCTTATTTGGCAGCAAATAAAGGTGCTCCAACTTTAAGCAGCTATTACTTTTAATCGTAGAAGAATGGGATTTTAGGTAGCTTTCATTACAAAAAGCTGGAAAGAGATTTCAAAAAATTTTGGTATGTTTTCATCGATCATGACCCCCAGACCCCGAAACCACCCTCCGTTCAAAATTGATATATATATATATATATATATATATATATATTCATAATATTTGACGGTGGAAGGTTATGTTTAATTAATGGTTATATATATATATATATATATATCTGACCTATGTCACACTGTAACTCTCGTAATTATGAACCGATTTCGATGTAATTCGGTGTGTACATAGTACATACAAATGTCTCGACCGAGTTCGTTGGCCAGCTTCATCCGCCGTTTTGTTTCAAAATGGCGGCCATTTAAAATTTTTAAAAAAATTTAAAATTTTAAATGTGGTACCAAAAAATTGAAAATGGAAAAATATTTTTTTCTTATGTATTTGACCTTTATACAAAGATTTCGGAGCAGTTTTTGTTTCGTCTATATCTTAAAAAATGGTTGAGTTGCAGCATTTTGAATTTCTAGCGTGACTGACATTTTGAAACGTCCTGAATTTTGTCACGCGATAAAAGGCGTATTTATGAACCGATTTGGATGTAACTTAGTTTATACATAGTACATACCAATGTCTCGACCGGGTTCGTTGGCCAGCTTCATCCGCCATCTTGTTTAAAAATGGCGGCCATTTAAATTTTTAAGAAAAATTTAAATTTGAAATGTGGTACCAAAAAATTGAAAATTGAAAAAATATTTTCTTCTTATGTGTTTGACCTTGATAAAAGGATTCGAGAGCAGTTTTTGTTTCGTCTATATCTTAAGAAATGGCTGAGTTATAGCATTTTGAATTTCTAGCGTGGCTGACATTTTGAAACGTCCTGATTTTTGTCACGTATTAACAGGCGTATTTATGAACCGATTTGGATGTACCTTGGTGTGTACATAGTACATACAAATATCTCGACCGAGTTCGTTGGCCAGCTTCATCCGCCATCTTGTTTCAAAATGGCGGCCATTTAAAAAAATTAAAAAATTAAAATGAGATACCAAAAAATTAGAAAATGAAAAAGATATTTTTCGTATGTGTTTGACCTTAATACAAAGATTCCGGAACAGTTTTTGTTTCGTCTATATCTAAAAAAATGGCTGAGTAATAGCATTTTGAATTTCTATTGTGGCTGACATTTTAAAACGACCTGATTTTTGTCATGCGATAACAGGCGTATTTATGAACCGATTTGGATGTAACTTGGTCTGTACATAGTACATACTAATGTCTCGACCGAGTTCGTTGGCCAGCTTCATTCGCTATCTTGTTTCAAAAGGGTTGCCATTTAAAAAAAATTAAATTTAAAATTTAAAACGAGGTATTAAAAAATTGGAAAATGAAAAAGTTTTTTTTTATGTGTTTGGCCTTGATACAAAGATTCCGGAGCAGTTTTTGTTTCTGAAAATTTGTTCTTTTGTTTATATCTTAAAAAATGGTTGAATTATAGCACTTTGAATTTCTAGCATGGCTAACATTTTGAAACGATCTTGTATTTGTCACGCGATAACACACGTATTCGCCTATTTCGATGTAAGAAGGCATGTGGATAGTATACATCAATACCTCGACCAAGTTCGCTGGCCAGATTCATCAGCCATTTTGTTTCAAAATGGCGGCCATTAAATTAAAAAAAAAATATATATATATTTAAAGTGAGGTGCAAAAAAATTAGAAATTGAAAAAGGTTTCTTTCTTAAGTATTTGACCTTGATATAAGAATTCAGGAGCATTTTTTGTTTATCTTTACCTTAAAAAATGGCTCAGATATAGCAGTTTCAATTTCTATTGTGGGTGACATTTTGAAAAATCTGATTTTTTGCATGCGACAGCACTCGTATATATCAACCGATTCCGATGTGAGTGAGCATGTGAACAGCAATTACTAAGGTCTCGACCAAGTTCACTGGTTAGCCTCATCCACCATGTTGTCTTAAAATGGTAGGCACTTTAAGAAATCGCCGAATTTGGCAGCCAAATATGAGTTACTTTAAAGAAAAGCAGCTTGGATAAAGCTGACTAATTTCGCGAAATTCTCATTCATTATATATATTGATAAAAATTAGTATTGAATCTCCTATATTCAGTTTCCACTATATTGAGCTTCGTGTGTTTGAATGATATAAGTTGACTTTTTTAAAATAAGGAATATGAAAGCTACCTCTTCCTCCCGGCACTGGCCGGAAGGACTTTTTTCTTTTGTGTTACTTCTTAGTGTAATAGGATATCGCCCATAAACCTTATAGACCGGGTGGCAGCTGCACAAACTATCACCTCAAGCTGACGGCTGAAATTCCAGGATTAGTTAAAACTCGATTCGCATATTAAAATGCAGCTGGTCTGACAAGTCATATCTTGGTGGAAAACACCTGCAAACCCGATTTTAGTGGTTGACTGGTAAGTTTACCATTGTGTTTTCTTGCTCCCAGTCCTCCATGATTTCATACCTTTGGGTGCAGGAAAACAGAATGATAAACCTACTGATCAACCACTAAAATCGAGTCTGCTGGTGGTTTCTACCAAGATATGACTTGGCAGACCAGTTGCATTGTAATATGCCAATCGAATTTTGTATAATCTTAGAATTTCAGCCGTCAACTCTATAACAGAATGTAACAGTTGTAATAAAATTATAACTTGTGTAATTTATTTGCCAATTAGAATAATTATGTTAAAAGTTAACCAAGTTACTTTTCAACTATGTTGGTAAGTGTTATAAAAAATGAAATCACTTCGCATAACTTTTTCATCGATTGTTTTGTATCTGTTGAAAGTTTTTTCATTTCCATATATTATTATTTCTACCTTTTTTAGGTCTTCTGTACGGGAGCCTGCGAACATTCCAAGCACACGCCTGCGATAATAATGAGCTGAAGTTAAATTGCTCTCACAGTACAACAATCAGTATAAATTTTGTTCGCTACGGTAGGGAAGCTGGCAGAGGAGACCTATGTCCGGGGCCTGGCACCTACGATGCGGCAACGTGTCGGCTGGATAGTGCAATCAAGGTAAATATCTCAGTAATTGACACTGATTAAGAGGACGGTGGGCGTTAAAAAAAAATTCTTTTAAGTTTCATAATAAAAATTTGAAATTTTGTGCAAATACATATTTCACCATAAGTATATATATATATTCACCTTAAAAGAAATTTCCAATCTTATTACAATTTTAAGATCTTTAAAAAAAATTTTCAATTTGAAACGGAATTTTAAAATGTTCTTTGCGAATTTTTTAGATATTTCCTCGATTTTGGATTTTAATCATGTAAAACTCTATTACAAACAAATCTGTGTATCTATTTCTTAATCCCTTATATAGTTAATTTTTTAGAGATATTTTTCTGAATTCCATATTAATTTTCATCAAAATTCTTCCTTATAATAAGTTAAAATTAAAATTTAATTGTCTCAATGAAGTCGAATTTTAAAATGCATAGGCACTTAGGGGCTGTGCATATATAACGTTATCATTTTAGGGGGGAGGGGGAGTCTGGCAAATGATATCGTTAGATATCTCTAGGGGGAGGGGGGTTCGTCTTTTGATATCGTTATCATTTTTGATCCAACCAAAATTTTCTCTTTTTATTTATAACTTAGCCTTTACATCAAAATAGAATATTATCTTTTTTTAGTCTGCTATCTATTTTTATGAAAGTACAAAATTATTATTAAAACCATTAAATGATTATAAAATTATTTAATTCCAAATTTCCTATTTCTTCTGTCATGTGTGTATGCATATATAATTCGCTGTTCGAGAAACAATATGCGAAGAATGTTTCAAATGATACATGTCTTTACTAATAAATAAAAGAGAAAGAATGTTGTCCACGTGTTTTGGTGATAAGAAGCTCTGTCCCCCGCCCCCCCCCTCCCGTGCGGGGTCAAGTGCAAGAAAACATTATTACTGTTGAATGCATTATGTAACAAAAAATATTATAAAATACTTTTAAATAGTAACTATTTCTTTTAAGTGTTATTTGATAAAAAGTTTTTTCATATCATATTTGTATATCACTCCAAGCAAAAGAAACAAATTTCAAAAATGAACAGAATTTTTAGACATTGATAACGATATCATTACGTGGGGGGGGGGGGGGAATTCGAGGGATGATAACGTATAATATCGTAAGGGGGGGGGGGGGAGGAGGTTCAAAATTGTCAAAAAAGTGATAACGTTTTATATGCACAGCCCCTTACTTTTTAAGCAATATCAGGATTCTTCCTTATCAGTTTCATGAATTTTGATGAAAAATTAAGTAACAAGAAGCATTTCAAAAATTTAAAAAAAGCCGAAACATCAATGTTGAGAAAAACAGATTTAAAGCATATTAAAAGGCCAAAAAACTGATTGTGAACAAAATTAAAACACGTGTAACTTTGCGTAAAGTAATCGCATCTGCATGCGGTTTTCCACGAATGACGTAGTACAAATTGGAGATGAATAATTCAGTATAACATTTCAGTTTCATTTACATAAATAACAACATATTCGAGAAGAATTTTTTCAGACCTTACAAGAATTGTTCAATTATTATAAAAGCTTAAGAGTAATACACACAAAAAAATGTATATTTTTGCTCAAATTAAGGTCCACTGTCTCCTTAACTTTACTAAGTCAGTTACAAAGCATTTAAATATTTAATAGCATTTCAGTTTCATTTATATAAATAACAACATATTCGAGAAGAATTTTTTCAGACCTTACAAGAATTGTTCAATCTATATTATAAAGGACAAACATATCTGTGCGTAACGCATACGTCATTTAGCGAATGGGAACACTTTGAAATTTTAAATGAAATTTCGGTTTTGCAATTTTCGCTACTGCAAATTTTTAAACTTCTAAACATCTCACAGTTTCAATTTTTACACCGTCGTAGAAGGAAAAAAATGTACTTTTAAATGCAATTTGTTTGGAAGCTCTATCTCAATTTATTTTTTAGATATTATTTTTTGTGATTGTTAATTGTTGATGTTTGTTAATTTTTGTGAACCAATTTTGTGATTGCGGCAACTAAGGTACTCCATTTCTATTAAAAGTAAAGGAAAAATAGTCATGGCTTATTTATTTTTATTGATTATATCCTTATTGATGCCATTTTCCCATTACAAATAAAAGTAACTTTTTTCTACTTTTTTAACAGAAAATGACGTCAGCCATTAAAAAAAAACACGCATTCTTCTTCATAAATCAAAAGATTGAAGAAGATTTTTCAATATTTTTACATTACGCTGATACTGAGTTTGAGACGCTAGGCAAAATGATTCAGTGAGTAAAAATGATGTCATATTTAAAACAAAACGATCATTATCTTTGCTAAAACTAAATACACTGCTCAAAACAATTAAAGGATATTGCAGTTTTAGGTGGATTTTGTATCTGGTAAACTGTTTAGCTGATTGATACATGGTCAACAGACATAGTAGGTTATATGAGAATAAATTACACATGTTTGGCAGAAAAAAATGCATTTTATTGCGCATTTGTGTACTAAAGGAAAAAAACACAATTTGTGCATATGAGAAAAAAAGAATAAGAAAAGGTGTTTTCTTCAAAAAAAATCATTTTCAGTAAAGGGTATGGTTTCCACGGGCGGCCAGCAACGTTGAACACCTTTGAGGCATGGACTCAATGAGGCTATTAATGACGAGTTGGGGTATTCTGCCCCACTCTTCCAGAAGAGCTCTTTCCAGTTCTTGGAGAGTTTGTGGGGGTTGTTGGCGGCCAGAAACTCGTCTTCCTAGAGCGTCCCAAACGTGCTCGATTGGATTCATGTCTGGAGAACACGCTGGCCATTTCATTCGAACGATTCCTTCCTCGAAAAGGAAATCCTCCACCAGGTTTGCACGATGTGGCCTGCAGTTATCGTCCATTAAAATGAAGTTATCTCTGATTGCTGCAGCGTAAGGGACTACAATAGGTCTGAGGATCTCATCCCTATATCGGCGACCAGTCAGAGCTCCATCTCGAATGATGTAGAGGTCAGTGCGCCCGTCAATGGAGATGCCACCATACACCAACACTCCTCCACCGCCAAATCTGACACTTTCGTGCACGAACGCAGGATTATTCCTACTGCCACGGTCCCTCCAGATGAAAATACGCCTATTATCCGGATGCACAGAAAAACGGGACTCGTCAGAAAACAGAATATTGCTCCATTCATTTCTCCTCCAGTTGACATGCTCGGTTGCCCACTCCCTGCGGTCGCGACGATGCCTTGATGTTAATCTAACACATACCATCGGTCGGCGAGCATACAGACCTACAGCATGGAGCCGGTTTCGGACAGTCTGAGTTGAAATCGTGGTGCCTGTAGCCGAGCGAAGGTGTTGTTGGAGAAGAGTAGCGTTCATGGTTCGGTGTCTCCGAGCTGTTAACGCTAAATACCGATCTTCATTGGGCGTCGTTGCCCGTCTACGACCATGCCCTGGTCTTCGGCCTGCACATCCACTCTCCAAAAAACGGTTCCAGATCCTGGAAATGACACTTTGTGACACTCCAATGGCTTGCGCTACTTCGGCTTGAGTTTGGCCCCCTTCTAACCTACCAACAATTCTCAAAGCTTCTGAATCTGTCAAATGACTTCGCTGAGACATCGTACTCATCGAAACAAAGCAATCACTGAATGCCGATCATCCTTGTCTTCATTCTCTTTTATCCAGTTGAAAGTCAAATTTCATTCACTGCCGCTGAAGCGACGTTTTTGACGTCGAACTCAAAATTTGCATACTCCACAGTTTGAAAACCAGAAAAATTTGCATTTGTGATTCTCTTCTTCTATTTTCGGCAAAAAAAATTTCGTTTATATCTTTATTTTATATAAAACTTCAAATATCCTTTAATTGTTTTGAGCAGTGTATTTGACCAATACTATAGCAACTAAAGGCAAATGTCTGAATGGTATTCGAGGGTACTGAGATTAGAACTTAAATTTTATGCGAATGTTCACATCAAATGTTGCATCGGACAAACACGACTTTAAGTTTGGAAATACATTCATTAATAATGTATTGCGCGTTAAAATACATTTAAATTGTAAATTTGAGTGGTGCGTATGTAAATTTTGAGAATGAAAAAATAACGTACAGTTTAGATTTTATGGGGGGAAATTTTATGATGTGACAAAGCGAAATCCTTTTACTCATTTTTCATCCCGTAAAAACAAGTGTAAGAGCCTCAATCGATAACTTCAACATAATTACTCATCTTGATTACGTATTATAATACAGTTTAATTTTTCAATAATTTAAGCAGTTGAAGCTTTTGGAAATAATATTTTAGTAATTTTAGGTTAAAAACATTATTTATTTTAAGAGCTAGATAACCAATGTAAAATGAATTTTTTATTGTAATTATTTTTGTAGGTTTATTATAAATTCGATCTGACAGTTCCATTCTAAACATTTTATTTCGTCGAATTTCGACGGGTTCCAACTCGTTATTACAAAAGCTTAAGAGTGGCAGAAAGACGTGAGTTCTGTTTTCAGTAATTCAGGAAAAGGACTTAACCCATTTATGCCTAGCGTCCCATTTTTGGGCCGTTTCAAATTTTAATGAATTTGTATAATTTTCTTATCCTTTATAACATGAAAATTGCATGAAATCATTATTTATAAATGTCTTTATCTATAACCGAGAGATGACAGTATAATGTGGATATTTATTTGCTTAAATTAAGGCTTTTTTCGGTGTTTATATATTTTTAATTTTTCAAGATGGCGAAATATAAAAAGTAAGTTTATTTGTATTTTTTCTATCAAGGATCCAAAATCGCAAGTTATAATCTTAGCTTGCAGACGTTTTTGAAATACGTATTTTTTTAAATTGCGAAATTAAATGTTCAAGCCTATTTTTTATGCATTTTTGTAATATGCAAAATATAGGGTTCTAGGCACAAATGGGCACATATTTTTGTTAGAAATTTCGGAGACAGTTATTTATGTAATCTCCTTTCGAAGATATTTATGAAATAAATTGTTTTTAAGTCTGCAATACGATTATTCTTATTTTATTATTAATAATAGTTATAACGTTATTAGTCTCTGAAAAGAAAGAAATATATATATATATATTAGTTCATAAAAATACTAATTATAGTACATAATATACAATTTAAAAACATTTTAAATATAAATGTAGGCAAAATATATAATAATGCGTATTATTCTACTAGAAATACTCATATTTAGTTCTTTTACATTTTATCAAATAAATACAAAAAAATTTAAGCTTAATTTTTTTTAGTATTTTTCCAGTTCATTTTGCAACATTTAAAGTGATTTTATTATTACAACAAATTTGAGAAAAAAAAATTCAGGCACAAATGGGTTAAAACAGAAAGCGCTGATAGACAAGGGATATACAACGGCTTGTTTATGTTACTAACACTGGGCGCTCGAAGAATTATATAGAGTATTTTCTCTTGTATCTCACCATTAACAATTCATTTCCCTTTCAAACTCATTTTTAAAGGTTTGTAAAACACATTAAGAAATTCAGACTACATTTTTGTTCCTCAAATAGAATTTTTTTTTCTCCTTTTTAGCTCACAGGTTATCAAAGCCTGAGAGCTAATGTGCCTGTAGGTTCCGTATCTATGTATGTACGTAACGCGATAACTCTTGATAGAAATATCCAATTTGCTTCATTTTTTTTTCTAGGTTCATTCTGATAAGGTGCTTCCCTGATTAGTTTTGGAGGTTCATTGGTTAATAAAGGGGGAAACGGGGGGAGGGGGTTAATCCTCCCTTAATTTAGATAAATGGAATTTTCATGCAGAATTATCAGTTTTACTCCAAATTTGGTGTACCGCTTAATTCTAGTAAGGCGCTTCCCTGATTAAATTTGGTGGTTCATTGTTTAAGCTTAAAGGGGGGAACGGTAGGTAATCCGCCCCCCCCCCCTTAATTTAGATAAATGGGTTTTTCTATCTGATTTGCTTCAAATTTGGTATGCCGATTTATTCCGATAAGGCGCTTCCCTGATGACATTTGGAGGCTCATTGGTTAAGTATAAAGAGGGGAAAGGGGGGGCTAATCCCCCCTTAATTTATGTTTCGAGGGGCGTTATTCATTGAAATAAAAGTATAATATATAATTAGTGTGAATAACCTGTGATCTCAATGCCATCAGTTTAACTGGGCACTTTTATTTTTATTCAATTTATGAATAAATATTTTTTTTTACTTTGAGACGGAGTCTTCAGATTGGTATAAAAATCGAGTCCGAGCTTGTGTTGGGGCCGAGCTTGGGCAAAAACCATTTCATCTCTAAGTGTGCATGTACTTCAGCAAATTTAAATAATGAAAAAGAGGAAAAGTCAATCAGGTTGAAAAATATTTTTTATCTTTATACAGGGTAACTCTAGGATAGGTGGCCATAGTTTTTAAAGATTGATATAAAAATTCTTAGAATGAAAATACAAGAAACGTTTATGCATATTTGAAATTCTTATACATATACTCATCATATTTTGGACAAAAAATAATTAAATATCGAGAAGAAAAAGTGAGAAACAAAATTGAAATTAAAATGGCAGATGGCCATCTCTCCTTCAAGCCGAGGAGAGATGGCCATGCAATACAAGAAAGGAAAATGAAGTTAAAATAGCAAAAAATAACACATTTCATGTATTTAATCATGAAAAATGCATAGAAATTTTTAAAGATGCAATTATTTCAAAGAAAATCAGTGAATAAAATTTGAATAAACAAAATTTGAAGTTTAATTTCAATCCTTCTATTTTCGTAAAATTTTACCACATTTTCGGCAAAGATCTTGATGGTTTGTACACGTTTCATGGAACCATTTCTGGCACCTTATGCATTGTATGCAGTAACCCTTTTTGGTTATGGTATTATATTCTTCTCCACAACCAACACAATGATTCTCATCCAATTCCATTACCTCGGAATCTGTAGAATCTATAATTTCAAATGTATTTCATCTTCTTCGCTACTGAAACTGTCATGTTTTTTTTTTTTTTTTTTTTTTCGCGCTTGTTTTAGATTTTTTACGGGTTTAAGTTTATTTATGAACTTTATCTGCTTCTGGAATGAACGTTTCCGAAGTTTTTCAATATTTTCTGAAACAAAAATACATCGTTAGGCCCTATTATATTATTTCTATTGAAATATTTATATTAGTTAACATTTAAATAATTATATCAATTAATATAATTATAAACTTAAAAATTATATAATTATTTTAAAAATAATTATATTTAGTTAAAATCTCCACTCCGTATAATTTTGAAACATTGATTATAAGTGACCATCTCTCCTAAAATTGATGGACAGATTGCCACCCAGTTTAAAGTGTCACTCCGCCATTGTACATCTTTCTTTTAGACTTAAAAGCAAAGATTGGATTATACATATATGTGCCTTAAAAGTCCTTATAGTAAAAAAGAAAGTAACATAGGCACTACAAAACATTTAGATACCTAACTCAACAAAAATATCCAACCACTAAATTAAATAAACATTAAAATTACACTTTCTTTTTTATAAATGAAAAACACAGCTGCACGTCGCAATGAATGAACACGTTGAACTATTTCTTACGAACAAAGTTATGCTGCAATCTATGGTATAGTTTTAAAAATATTTAGACTGGCCATCTCTCCTAGAATTGCCCTATGTAGAATACTAAAAATGTTTGCCGGCGATGCTCATTGAAAGAATTTTTTCTTAGGACTTGGGTCATATCAGTTAGGAAACTAAAATAGGGTTTTCTTTCCAGGTCATCGAAGGCAAATGCCGAGGACAGATGGTGTGTCGACTTCTAATTACGCCAGACATGTTTGACGGCGATCCTTGTCCTGGAGTAAGAAAATATGCAGAAGTAGCTTATAAGTGCAGACCAGGTAGTTGTCAAGTTTCACTTTTTCGAGCGTGTATGCAATATTCTTTAGCGTAACTGCCAACTCTTAAGCTTTGTTATAGGTACCACAAAAATTTTATAGTAAATTTCATCTCTTTTAAATAGCCGTAATCTGCCGTTTAGAAAAAGGCAAAAATTTCTATTAAATTTTTGTGGCACAAAAAAAGTAAGAGTTAGCAGCTATGCTTTAGTCCCACTCGAAGAAAATAAAAATAAATATTTTTTAATGTGTATTATATTTATTATTATATGATATTATTTTATTATATGTAGCTACTAGTAAGAGGAGGAAGCATTCTATATTTCCTAAAAATAAATACAAATAAATAAATAAGTAAACACATAAAACTGAACAAGTAATAAAAAATTATACAAAAAATCTTTTTTACAAATGTTGTTCGCACATTTTTTAGACAATTTTTTTTTTTTTTTTTTTTTTTTTTTTTGTCTAGAAAAAAAAAATCGTCTGCTTAGAGGAATTATTTTTTGTAGCTAATATGTTTTTGAAAGTATAAATTCTCGTCTGACAACTGAAATTTTTGTTTACATGCAAAGTGGCGCTTTTAAAGAACCAATGTATGGAAGGCTATATTTCTGAAAATTTCGAAGGCAATTATTCGTATTCGGTTATTAAAAAACGCTGTGAAATGCATAATTTTTTCTATATCTTAAGTCATAGTAGGTAATATTGTAAATAAGACAGGAAAAAAAGGTGAATGTCTGGCCCGGCTTCAAGGGAAAAATTGTTCCAAATATGTCCCCAAAAATAAAAAGGGATTCTTCGAATATAGCAATGTCTTTTATGGTAAAAGAAAATCCTCCAAGGCAAAAGTACTGTTGCTAAATCGTTAAAACGCCCAGTGTCAACTGTAAAAAAAAAAAAAAAAAAAAAAAAAAAAAAAAGCATTAACATTGATTTGAATTTTAAAAAGGCCAAAAAACGCAATGTTCAATGTTGATACAATAGATGAAGCTTGGGCCTGTTTAAATGATTCTCTCTATTCTAAAAAAAGTAACTAACACGATCACCGCTGCAGTAAAGAATTTTTTGTGATTGGAGGTCTTTCTTCGTTTATAGTAGAAAACTACTGCATACAAAAATATGAAAATTGCTAGTATTATAGAGAAATGTTTGATAAATACTCTGATGCAGACAGTTTTTAAATTGAATGATTATTTTAAGAGCTATTTAATGTTAAAGTTGGTCAAAATCGTTCCATTTTAAAGGAGCAAAAACTATACATAAGAATTTAATAATTTTTTTCTAAGAATATACATTACAAGCTCGAGGTGTGCAGAATGCATTTATTTTTTTAATTTGACTCAATTTTTGAAGGTTTTTAAAAATTTTGTATTAAAATTTTCATTATCCCAGAGATATTTTTTTCATATCTTAGAAAAGATTATTTTAAATTGTTGCCAATTGTAAAAGCAGAGCAAAGAATAATATTTCCTTTACATTATCAGTTTATTTACACGTGACTATGATAAACAGATTTTTTTTTTTCAATTTAGAAATATATGATTACGTGCCAAAAGCAGGAAAATATTGAAAATTATATCATAAAAATCGTATTTACACGCGAAAATTAAAAAAGAAAGATAACTTTAAAATAATGACTTTATTAATATGTGTTAAAAGCAGTAAGTGGGATGAAATTACGTCATATTTAAAATTTCCCAATCACAATATTGCCAAACAGTTTAAATTTAAAAAAAAAAAATGTTTACACGAGACATTTATTTCATATTTCGAGATGATCGTTTAAACTATTGTTGCCAATTCTAAGACAGCGCAAATAATAAAATTTCCTTTCTAGCAATAAAAATATTTTCACGTGAATATTAAAAAGGGAAAGAAAACGTTGGTGAAAATTATGTCAGATTTAAAATAGTACGTTTAAAATGTGTTATTTAAAACAATTTTCTTATAGCGTTGTTAAAAAATGCTGGGAGGGAAACACTCTGTTGACTTAGTTCATTTTGTATTAGCTGATTTTGAAATGTTTAACTAATCTTATTTAATCAAACACGAAAACAGTCATCAGATGTCTTAAGATCAGCTGATTCGATCTTAAAATCCACTATTTAGCAAGAGTTTGGTACAATTTCACTGTGAAGACGATCTTTTAAGCTTTTCTTTTTTTTTTTTCAGCATAAATTTCTAGAAGACATAATTTAGAGATCTAGTCGAAGGGTTACTTCTGTTTGTTTCTGGGACAATCTAATGATTAAAATGTAAAAAGTATTCTTCTTCTTCTTCTTCTCTTTTTTTTTAATTTTTTAATTTTTGAAAAGGTATGGTGGTATCCCTACATTCAAATGGCAATAGCTTAGAAACAGATAAATAGGAAAATTCGAAATATGAAATTGTATCTAACTACTTTGAACTGCTGTCTTTAACCTAAAATTGCTGATTTGATAAAAGTAGATATTTTTTATTTTGTATATTATATATTTATATATTATTTATGTATATGAATATTTACTTTTTAAAATTAAAAACAAATGATCATTTTAATGAAACGTTTCGCAATAAATAAATTAGCCTTTTTTACATTCTTTTTTATAATAAAGACAATATTTAAATTCAATATTTAAAAGTAAAACACTGAGTTTCTTTTAAATTTTACAGTTGTAAGACGTCTAAAGTTCAAATTTTTTCTTTCTTTTACACTCATCTATCATAACTAATAGCAATATGAGTTTATGAGAGTTTTTCACAGTTATATTTAATTGAAAAATAAATATCCAGGTAAATACCCAAAACCGATATTTACCCGGGCATTTAACCTTAAAAAAAAAATACCCGTGTATTTTACATCACTGCTCATTTCTTATCTATTTTTTAAAATAATTGTTTAAAATTTAACTTTTATTTATTTTTTCACTAAATCACGCGGTGAAATTACCCGCACTTATTTGAGAATCGACATATATACTATATGTATATTTTGATTTTCAAAGATGTTATATGTATATATTCTACCCATTTTAATGATTGACTTATTTCTTCGTTAAAGTATTATAAGGCGAAATATGTAAAATAAAATAAACATATTACCTGGATCTTAAGAGAACAATAATCGAAGATAAATTATTTGAAAGATAAGCTTCACAAATGACTCCTTAGTTCAAAATAAAAGACCAAAATCAAGAGTGACATAAAATGGAAAAAAACGAATATTGGGGAACGTTAGAAATATGGGAAAAATAGTAGGGATCAATCACAGCATAGGAAAATGGTCAAAAAATTAAGGATTAAAATAAAATAATTAAAAAAAAGTGGAAATAGTGGATAGACATACGAATTCGTAGAAGTTCTCAAAATCACCCTGTGAAATTATCACTACATGTGTTGCTGTTTTACATAAATTCTTTGAATTGAAGTAGAGGCTCCTTTTATAAAGACCTTAAAATAGCTGTATTGTTCTGGTTATTAGTGCTTTTCTTTATGATATTTTTTTACATCGTAAAAACATTTCAGGAACGTCTACTTTTATAGAAGAAACGTTTACGACAGTCTAGTGTAACCTGGTAGTATGGTAATTAGCCACGGTTCTGGAAAATGTCTTTCATAATTTTCAAAACCCTTAGGAGATCAACCGATTGACAAGTACAAAAACCAACAGGATTTTGAAATTAACAGGAAATGTCTTTTTTCGGAAACGTATCCGTAAACTTCGAAAGTCTATACTTTTTTTAACCCTTTCAAGCGCGGTAGTATGTTTATGAAACCAATAAATTTTAATTCCCAAATGCTACATGGTAGCAGAATTTTAGTGTAAAAATTTCCGTTTATTATGCGTGTGAAATATAACATATATCCTATTTCCAAATAAATTTGTTCGTAAATTCCAATGTCATTCATTCATTTCAACATTTTATCAATGGAAGTGTTTTGTCCCTGAAAGAGGTGTTTTTTCATTGTTCCATCTCCAAATATTTTTTATAAAGGAAAAGAAATTCTCCGGAATCTCTCGTAAGCATCGCTGCTGTAACAAGAACATTTTCTGTAATTGTTTTACAGTGAACTTGGGCCATAAACAATATTTAACTGGAAATAATCTTTTCATAAACACATATACGCAAGTAATGATGCTTTCTTTTGCTAATTCACTATTTATTTCCAGAATTTTTCAGAAATGAAATCGTTTGTGAAGGAGAACATTTGAATTTAAATTGTCCCGAGGGACAAAGCATTACAATATATGCTGCATCTTTCGGTACGACAAAGTCAGGAGTTCTGGAATGCAAGCAACCAGAGGGACTCCAAACAGACGGTAAGTGTCTTTCCTTCTTACTACTTTTTATAATTTATCTTTTCTTTCAGAGGTTCTGTTGAAAATAGGGAAAGTAGGATCATGTGTAAAACAACGGCCAACTGCAATACCGGCCGTGAAAGCGGTTGTTTGTTAGGGTGATGTTTTAGGACGGAGTTCATGACATCAGATCACATGATCTCCACCGAACCAATCGGCCAAGAAAACCGTCCTAGGGAGATGGGAAACAAACGATAATTTTCTCGGGCTATTGGAATCGGTCAGAGATCACGCAATCTGACGTCATGAATTCCGTCCTAAGGCGGGATAGGGCTACTGTAACACAGGCTGACTCGCCAAGCCTTTTGTTTTGCTCTTAGACCAATCAGCGATTGTTGCCCACGCAGCTAGAAGTGTCGTGGCCAATCGTTCTTCCTCATCCGAGAATTAAATGACGGCACGAGTCAACCCGAATTGTAAGAGCCTTAAGGCGAGAGAAACGCAAGAATTGTAAGATTTTAACAATTGAAGTAATAAAACTAACTGTGTATTTTAGAAATAATTTTTTTAAATAAAAAAGAACGAAGCATCGTTTAAGGAGAACGTACAGGAAAAAGAAAGCAAAACTTTTAATTTTTTCGAGGAGAAATTTGAAAAATACGGAATGCTTTCAAAGTCCATAAGCCCAAAGTCCATAGGGAAGGGGATTTGCGGCCTGACTAATAACAAACCTTAAGGTTGTCAACTGTAAAGTTTTCATCAACAGGACATGAGACCGGTTGGAAAAAGTGACCGAAAGATGGATAAAAGACGCTGTAAACGCAACTGTAAAAATTCTCGAAATTTATTTATTCATTTGTTTATTATTATTATTATTATCGTGCTTCTGTAAAATTTATATTTCAGCACACTCAGATTTAGATTACTGATTCACGAGAAAAAAAAAATCTGTAGAATTCCCCCCCCCCCCTAAAGAAACTGTTTTCATATTTAACCTTTAACTGATGTCACGCGGTCTCCAAGACCCCGCGACTCTCAGCTGTAAACACTTTTACAGCTTTTTACTTTTTTGTACTGAAGTTAAATAATATGAATAAAATACCTTTTTCATGCAATTTAATTCACATGTTCCTAAGAGAAGTACAACGATATTGTTAGGACAAAATTTAAGTAAATTCAACCATTTGAGTTACTTTTTTTATTCATTTTATTCGAGGGGTCTGGGAGACCGGATCACATCAGTTGTGTGACAAATTTTAGTCACATCAGTTAAAGGTTAACCGTGAAACAAACAACTCCCCCCCCCCCCCCCCCAAGAAAATAACTTAATAATGTTTCCAAGTTTACTTTTTGAAATTGGGGAAACTCTTTATCGAGACGAATCAAAATAGAACTAATGAAGATTTCCCTTTACCATTCATTCTTTACGATTAATCTACCCACATTAAAAAAAAAAAAAAAGAAACCTGAAACCTCTAAAAATTCACAGTTGAAGAAAAAAACAAGAGAAAAAAAATTGAAAGACATCCTTTCTTCTATTTCAGTAGCGATTTTGATGATTTAAACCATTTTTAAGCTCATTTCATTCCACTTGTTCAAGAACAGTATTAAATGTAATTTGTTAAATTTGTATCTGAAGCAACGCTTATAACTTCCCCCATTTATCAATCAATTACGTTCTTTTTATAAAAGGGAAACTCGATACTTCCATGGTTTTATGTTTATTCAGCCATTCTTGTAACAGTACTTCATCTATTCGAATTAGATGGAGAAATCACGAGAGATCCTAAACGTCAATGGCTTTTTTATGGGTAACGATTTTTCTTAGTTTAAAACTGGCACTTCCATTGCTTGATTTTGTCAAGGCATGTAATTTGATAGAGCCCTAACGAAGCTGTCGGTATGGCCTTTAATGTTTTAAATGTTATTTCTCTTGTTGGGATTTATTTATTTTTTTCTTATCTGTCTTAATTAAGAACCGGCACAACGCAGTCTGAGCGGAATAGATATTCCGACTGTGTTATTGGATAATTTGGATAATATCGATTAGGGACATTATAATTTAATGAAATTTTATTCAGACTCTTTTCTTTGAAAAATAAGCACATTTTATGAGGGTGTTGAACAAGGGCGTCATTTCAGAAGCTTGTTTTTTTTTTTTTTTTTTTTTTTTTTTTCACCTACCCTCTCCCTTCCGAACGAGAACCGATAAAAAATTCCGCTTTAAGCAGGTTTTCACCTTAGCAGGTATAATTTCAAGATACTGAATAAGAAATCTTTCCGTTTAAGACAGGATTCCGTTATAGACAGTTTCCATTTTTACAAGTATCCTCTAATGCTGTTAAAACATTATTTCTAGTACACCTCTGAAGAGCATAGTTATATTACATTTACTTTACTGTAGATCTTGTAAAAACGAAACCTGTCAAAAAAAGAATTCTATTGCAAACGGAAAAAAAATAAAGTTTCTATGAAAAAAGAAAAAAAAAAACACCATATAATTATACCTGCTAAGACGGAAACCTGTCTAAAATGGAGCTTTTTTCCTGACATTTCGACTTCTTTGCAGGTTTTACTGCAGGTGTGGGGAGCCATTTCAAGAGGTTCTTGAAGGGGGGGGGGGGGGGGAGAGGAGGAAAAGGTTTCGTTGAGTTGAAGAGTACCCGACCCGAAGGCGATTTTCAGTTTTTTTCAATAGAGTGCGGAATTTTGCCCCTTAACTTTTTTCATAAACATAGGATTCTTCTAGGAATATTTTTTAATTTTCGCGGAAGACCGCGGTATTTTTTCCTTTTTTTGCGGAATTACGCAAAATCAATTCGCCAGTCCATCGCCGAAAAAAAAAATCGCGAATTTTTCCAATTGAATTTGGAAAAAAAAAGTCAATTTGTCAAATTAGTCGCGGAAAAAAATATAATTTCCTAAAAGGACAGTGGAAAAATATGTGGTGGAAACAAACAGCGATTATTTTCAGTCAGTTGCGGGGAAAGAAATCGCAGATTTCATCATTCGATTGCAGAAAAAAAATAAAATTCGTCCATCAGTCGACATATACATATCATAGGTGTTCGTTATCCGTAGAAATGCGCATACACCAGAATATACGATACCGATTAGAGTCCTGCACAAATTATACCCGACCCGAAGGCGAAAATTCAACCCTAAACCCGACCCGAACTCCAGAAAAACTTTCATCAACCCAAATTTTGACGCGTTCAACCTGAACTCGAAATATTCAAACCCGAACCCGAAATCGAAGACAATTAATTCATGTTTTATTTTAATTATGGAAAAGTAGTCTACAATTATGTTTCTGACATCATTTTTTTCTTTTTTGCCCATGAATGCACATATATACACATTAATAATCAAATATATAGTTTTTTTCAATTGAAAACTATACAGGACTTTCTTTGAAAAATCGGGTCGATCCGGAAGAATCAAAACTTAAACTGAACACGAAACGTTTAAATTCAACTCGACCCACAATGAAAAAAAAAATAGCGTCAATCCAACCCACCTGAACCGCAGGTCGGGTCGGGTGCGTGAAAAATCGGGTTCACCGGCCCTTTGATATACATTAAAGATTTTAATAGACAAAACCTTTCTAAAATTTATCTTAATGATATCAGGAATTTCCCATGGTATTTTCAAAAGTACAAAAAAAAAAAAAAATTCTTCGGAAAGTAAAATTTTCCAGCAATTCATGATTTGGAACACAGTGTTAAAATTGTAATTTTTTTTTTCTTTTACTTTTCAGATTGTCAAGCGAGCTACGCCAGTGAAATCCTTATGAGACGTTGTAACGGTCGCCAATATTGTTCGTTGCTGGCCAACACAAGAACATTTGGTGACCTGAAGTGTATCGGTAGAAAACATCTCAAAGTGACTTATAACTGCAGTAAGGATTATATTTCTTTTTTTGTTGTTTACGTACTGGTTATTTCTATACTAATGTATTAAAAACATAAACACGCATGAGTGTGAATGTATTTGATTATGTATAATATTGTAAATAAATTTTTAATATGAAAAATTTCTATAGCGTGTGGCAAACCTGACATACAGACAAAATTGGCTGTTGTTTTGTACTATACATTTTAATCGAAAAAAAAAAGCAAAATAGCCAATCTATGTGCAAGATAACTTCATTTTAAAGCTCCTCTCAATTTGGCGCCTCCCCATTTAATCATTTTGCACCTTAATTAACATACGTAATTTTCTAACAAACAAAGTGCGTCGAGCCATCCCTAGAAACATTTACATAAGCTTTTTCTTTCTTCATTGCTTGGATATAACAAAATATTTTACTACAGAAAGCTTTCACACACACAAAAAAAAAGCCAACAATTTTTATTTATAGTCAAAATATGCGAGATAATTTCGATTTAAGCCCGGGACTCGAAATGTACTTGAGCAAACCGGAACGATATTGCGGTTCGTGAAGTTATGACCAGTATTGTTCCGGTTCGTGAAATTATTAAACATATTATTACAGTTTTATATATATACAGTTTATTGTGCTCTCTCTAACTTAAAAAAAAAGAAAAAACATTTAGAATCTTGCGTACAAATTTTATATTGAAGTTTTTATTTAACAATAATTTTGAATAGCGTTCCAGTTCGTGGATTTTTCCACTTCGAACTCTGTTTAAACCTCTCTCAATTTGGCGCCTTTTGACAGCGGTGTCCGGGGCGGCTTCCCCCCCCCCCTAGTTACGCTACTGCCTTAGGATACTAAACTGGAAATCATTTGGTCAAATAGTTTAGGAATTATGAAGATTTAAAGTTTCGAACTCCTTAATGTTTAACTCATTTGTAATTGTTACAAAACCGATTGCAATACGGGTAGTCTATCAAGCATAACTTAGAAACTACTTGGTGGAATTAGCTGTAGGTTTGAATTTCCGTATTTGAAACTTCTAAAATTCTGTTTAAAAATTTATAGATTACAATTCATAATTTTTTCGAAAACTAATTTTAAAAAATTATATTTTTTCGAAGTACATTTTCGAAAATACTTATGATTTAAAAAAAAAAACAATACTTATGATTTAAAAAAAACAATACTTATGATTTAAAAATTGATTATAATGATTTTTAGAGGCTTCAAATATGCGAATTCAAAATTACAGCTCATTCCGTCACGTAATTTTTGAGTTATTAAAAAAAACCAAAAAAAACCCCAAAAAACAAAACTATCGCATTCCCGTCGGTTTTCCAAAGATTACAAATTTAATTAACATTAGAACTTGCATAATTGCTAAACCACTGGACAGATTGACCTTCCGTATGGTATCTTAAGATAAAATTTGCCAAAAAAGTCAAATATGTTGTACAAATTGGGTATTCGTGTTGAAAATTTCAGAGTTTGATACAATTTCAGTATGAAGACGGTTAAGCTTATATATTTCAAGCATAAATTGAAAAAAAAAAAAAAAAAAGACGTTACTAGTCGAATGGTTATTTCCGTTTGTTTACAGGACAATTTAGAGATTACAATGTACGCTATATGGCCAAGGGTGGCCGGCCACTTGCGACTTTAGACGTTTTCTTAAATATATAGAAAAATACACGAGGAATTAACTGAAATTCCAAGTGTGTAAAGAGAATAGTATAGGTCATATATTTCCCTGAAGATTTTTTTTCCCGAAATCCCATAGGGGACCGTCAACAAATTAAAAAAGAAAGAATATCTTTTGGATAACCCTGTCAAAACTAATGTAGCAAAAGCGTTCAAACTGTAGAGTATTATTAAGTGGCTTATTGTAATAATTTGTGTTCATTTTTATAAGGATAGCATGTATACTCGAAGAGAAATTTAGGTTTTCATAAAAACAGTCTCAAATTTTGCCAAGTTTTTTTGCTTATAATTTGCAGAGTTCTTAATATAAAAAAAAAGTTATTTTTAAAAAATATGACAAACAACATTGTACAATTAAATTAAAATTAATTAAAATTAATTGTACAATTGTACAATTAATTAAAATACATTAAAAATTGTATGAAAAATGAGAAGGTTTATAAAATAATGTTTCATTACGCATGCCCAAATGCAATCAAAATGTAATGTGCACAATGTGTTAGCTAAATGTATAGAGCAACTTTTGTAAAAGTCACAAAAACATAGCTTGAAAATTCTGAAAATTATCGTTGATAGAATAAGCTCAAAACCCGTTGTTCCCAAAATGAAGCAAAAAGATGAGGGGCTGTATCCATATATCCATTGATTTGTGCCAATATAGCATACACAATATTGCACGCACTACTGTATTTGGATACAACCCCTCATCTTTTTGTTTCCTTTTGGAAATAACGGATTTTGAGTTTATTCTATCAACGACTATTTTCAGACTTTTCAAATTATGTTTTTGAGACTTTCACAAAAGTTGCTATTCTGATTACATTCAGTCATGCGCAGTGAATCATTATTTGTAAACGTGCTAATTTTTCATACAATTTTTATTACTTTTTCATTCTGATTACAGGGTATTGTGTACAATGTTATTTGTCACATTTTCTAAAAAGAACTTTTTTTTATATAAAGAACTCTACGAATTATAAGCAAAAAACTTGGCAAAATTTGGGACTCTTTTTATAAAAACTTTATATGCATGCTATCCTCATAAAAATGAACACAGGTTATTACAATAAGGCACTTAATCATAATCTACAGTTTGAACGCTTTTGCTACATTAGTTTTTACAGGATTATCCAAAAGATATTCGTTCTTTTTCAATTTGTTGACGGTCCCCTATGGGGTTTTGGTAAAAAATCCTCAAGGAAATATATGACCTGTACTATTATGTTTACACACCTGTAGCTTCAGGAGAATTCCTCATGACTTTCTAGATATTTAAGAAAACGTCTAAAATCGCAAGTGGCCGGTCATCTTTGGCCATATAGTGTATGTGGTGGTCTATCTTTTTTATTGGTCGACTGCATATTAAATTTCAAGGTTGCTTATTGGTTGTTGGAGTCGACGTTGCAGCAAATATTACAGCAAATATGTATAATGTTTTTAGGTGCGGTCGTAATTATATAAATACGTAGCACCTATAATCATCGTCTGGTCCTTCCGTCTGTCTGTCCGCATATAACAGTGCAAAAACTTCCCAATGGAATGGTTTGAAATTTAATATCCATAATCGTTGCAGAATTTCGTCGAGTCATTTCAAATTTTATAAAAATAGAATCAAAACTTAAAAAGATATTAATAAAAGTTTTCTTATTCTTATTATAAATATAATAATACTTTATAATTATAAAGTATTTTTTATTATAAAGTCTTCTATTAAATCCTATCATACGTATGAATTCAATGATATCCCATGATAGATAATGATTCTACGTTGTCATGGTGATGACGTCCTATTTAAGATGGAGTCCTATTATTTCCGTATTACTTAATCTACTATATATAATCGTAATAAATTTTGTATTAATGCATTTTTGCATAGGAGTGCAACAGCAGTTTTGCACTATGATCTGAATATTTATAAAATTTTATTATAGTACGAACGCGCCTCATTTCCCACGTTTGAAGTACAATTTACGACTTGTTAAACCTTTCTTTAACGAGTGTTCAAATGAATATTTTCATTTTAGTTTAGTTTTTCAGAAACATTTCTAGTTAAAAATTACATCAAACGTATTATGATTTATCTTTTTTAGTTTTTAACAGTATGTAGAAATGAGAGTATTGATACCCTTAAGGGGGTCAGGACCACATTTTAAAATAATTTTTATTTATTGAATTAAAATTCTGAATTTTTTTATGATGGTTAACCATATCATTTGTAAACAAAATCACATGTTGTGGAAAACAAAAAAGCCAAAGTGAAATATCACGAGTGAAGAAAAAAATGTATCACAGAATTACAGTAGGTTTAGAAAATCTTTTTATATAGAGGTTCTTAAAAACGTAGAGTAATAGAGTCAGATGATGGCTACGCATGCGCGTGTATATGAGAGGCTAATTGCCTTCTTACGGACCGCATTTTAACATATGTGGTTCTTCATTACCTTCAATAAGACAAATTCGAACTTCAAAACTAAACTCTTTAAAATAAGGAAGTTTGGAAGGACCATGCGAATGGATGCATTAACAGAGAAACTAAAAAAGAGAGAGGGTGAGGGAGGCATGAATGATCTATCGATGTTAACTGTTTTCTGTATCATAGGATTCATATTGATAATATGTGAATATTAAAGACGTGAATTATCACTTTTCTAACTAAGCTTAAACCAACTGAGTGAGAAATGTCCAAGCCTGGAATCGAACCCGGACCCCTGGAATAGCAGTGCTCTACCATTAAGCCACGAGGACGATGCCCAGCTTGGCATCTCTCACTCACATATGTCGATAAGACTGCTACCGCAGTTACAAGATGGAAAAGTCTTCATGAGCACACAATCCTGCGGCGTAACATGAGCAATCAGGTATAGTATATGATACATATTGTTATGTATCATATATGGTACATATAAAATGCTATGTATTCTCCACATGTGCCAGCCCATGTGCAACTCTTATTCCACATCTGGAGAAATCAGATTTATTTAAATATTTAAATGTGGCTAATACTGTTAACTTGATGGCACTATCCTGCCAAATATCGTTCGTCTTGTTTCACCAAAACATGGAATATAAATATTCATTCTGTGTCAGTACATAATTTCTGCTATTAAATAAAACTAACATTGCTATTCGAAAAAAGTGAGTGGTTACAAGATGGAGTAAAAGGTATGCATAAGAGTCTAAACCAGGTGTTAATGGTAAGATTTATTTTTTTATAGTTATTAATAAATGGTCAACGACAGAAACTAAAATATTATCAGATATTCATGCATGGTCTTTTATTAATTAGAGTGGGCCCGGTACCTCATCTACCATAGTACTTCGAATAGGTTAAAGCGTACAATTATATGTCACTTTTGTCAAGAACAATAAATTTAACAATTTTGTGTGAAAATTTCAAATGTTTTTTTCAAAACCTTTACGCGTTTTACACTTTCCAACATAGTTGAAAAGCGTTTATGAATTCGGTTTGGCTGTCTGTCCGTGCTCTATCTCGCATAAATATAAGCAGCTTGTCATGCAATTTGTATATGTTATTAATGTTTACCATAGAAAATTCAGTATTGAAAATGAAGTGTGAGGTGTGTAGCATTTGTAGTTCGTTTACAGGGAGACACAAAAGATTTCAGTTAAATTATGGTCTACGTGAAAAAATCGTTTGCTATGCATTTTATTGATGTTACGAGATTTCAAACATAATCAGATTATATGAATCACTGAGGTAGACTACAATGTGATTTCTGAGGATTCTTAAATAATTGACATCGTTCAATTGCAGGTGCGCACAAAAGAATTCCATTATGAGTGAAAAATCGGTTGCGTTGCATTTTAATGATGTTATAATACTTCAAACATAATGAAATTTAAAAGAATAACAAGGTGCATTACAGCATGATTTCTATAGATTGTGTAATGCATAGCATTTATCGTTCATTTATAGAGGCATGCAAAGGAATTCGGTTAAAGAGCTGACAATGATTGATAATTGCTGAAAGAGCTTTTTCAGCTATGGTATGCATTTTTAAACTTATCCATTTTTTAGTGCGTTAAGTGGTGTTTATAAATTTTATAGGGGATATACAGGGCTGCACAGAAGAATTAGCACACATACCGGGTATGGCCAGCAGTTGCTGAAAATGGATTCTTATTGATTTATGTATTTTTAAAATTGCATCTCATTTCAGTGTATGCAACAATGAATTTTTTAAATAACATTCTGTTAATGTTTGAAAACGTTGTCTATGCCTGATGCGTGATTTTTCGTTCTTGTTTATACTACTGACATTGCAATATACATTGTGTTAGTCCGTTTCGCCAATGAAGAGGTCGGATTGGCGCTAGTGAGGATCGAAACTGGGGATCTCATAAACTGTAGACGAGAGCGTTGGCGTCGAGCAAAAGGCCAAGCCAGTTACACGAAGCTGGTAATTCGCTTTATATTGTTCAAGTGAGATGCAATCATTACGCACAAGACGTCTTGTTGACGTCCGACGAGCGATGTGCACTCGTAAGTGATGCTACCGTGTTACCCCTTGCATGTGCGATTTTGATAGTCATTTACACCAGGCTATTGTTAAACTTAAAGTATTATGGGTTTTTTTTTCTCATGATTGTAGCATGCAGCTTGTGATATTTCCCTTCTTTTCTAGTTAATAGTGAGCTCTTAAAAAGGCCGTCCTTCACCACAGAAAAGTCAAGCGAAGAAACCATCCACACTACGTCCTTCCCTGGATGGGTCCGGGCTTTCGATACACCTTTACTCAACAGCTTACAGAGGCAACAAAGTAAGTGTTTGTCATTACGTTGAAACTTTTGTATAAAGAAATTATCAATAGCAATAATTTCCACGGTACCAGCAGATTGTCTATGAGCGCTAATGTATGGCAAACCTTTCTATAACGGTAATTTTGCCTTTATGCAGTGTTTTTTGAATAGGCGGACGGTTTTTAAAATTCAATATCCAGTAAACTGTGATAGCTGATGAAGTTGTTCTTGCAAGAGACTAATGTGTGAAATCAAAAATTTCTTTATTACGTTCGTATGTCACCGATAGATGGCGCTTTACTCTCTTAAACTGTAATAATCTAATATATAAAAATGAAAATTTGTCTGTCTGTCTGTAATTCTATACAAATCCACAGTTTGGAATCCAGAATTGTGAAATGTTACGTACATGTGTGTTAAAACACGACCGAGGCAACTAAAGTAATTCGGAATCGGAATAACTTATAGTTAATTTTTAATTAATAAAAAACCACAAATTTAACAGCAATTTCCAATCAAATTTAAACATTTTTCGTTATAGCTGTTGCCAACAATTAAAAATCCACAATAAAATTTGCTTTTCTATTGCAAAATTTCCACGCGAAAAATGAAAATGAAATAAATAGCTTGACGATTTTTTTTTTTTTTTTTTAAGTGAAGATTACGTCATAACTTTTCTATTGCAAGGTTTCCACGTGAAAAATGAAAATGAAATAAATAGTTTGACGAATTAAAAAAAAAGTTAGTATTACATCATATTGGAAATATAATGGACGTGCAGGTGAATATATAACACCAGATGAGTTTGAAAAAATGTATGGAAACATGATAAAAACATGAGTTTAAAAAAACGTATTGAAATAAGATAAAACCCTATCTGAAATATTGGCATATTTTAGCATTTTTGGTTCTCTGAATTTGTGTTTGGCATTTTTAAATCTATTCCATAGACATTATATGGCCATTAATAACCGGAAACACTCAGTTTTAGACATTTTATCGAATATTTTGAAACATACTTGCCAGATTCTTATGGAATTTCAGGATTGAAAAGAACAACTTTGACCTGATATTTATCAACGTCGATTTGATAAGAAAGACAATTAGGGGGCCAACAAAAAATCAAAGAAAAAATAATACTTTGGATCACCCTGTAAATTAAAATGCACGAAATGATCTATCGCTGCAGAATAGAAATTTGTGAATACTGTACAACATGTTTACTGATTTTTTGTAGGAATAGCATGCATATATTCTTGGGGATATAGCGATTTTTTTTATGTTCAAAAAATTCATGCGTGTTTTTAGCTTATATCACGCAGGGTTTTCAGCCAAATTTAACGGAAGTTTCAGAAAAATTGACAAAATGTAGTTGAAGCAATAGTGTAATTGGGATATAAATATATTGAATATTAATTAACGCATGCGCAAACGGTAACAAAGATTTTTTTAACATAATTAGATAGTCAACTCAACTCTATGGAGCAACTCATAAAAAAAAATCCAGTCAAATATAGTGAAAATTCAGAAAGATATCGTCGATAGAGTGAGTTAAAATTTAGTTTCTCTTTAAAAGCAGCTAAATCATAAGGAAATTTCCACAAATTGTCAATTTTAATTTTAATTTTTTTTTCATTTTTTATTGATGATTTAGTTCTTTTTGGATAACCACCAGAAGGAGCTTATTCCATGATAAAAAGAAGTATAAAAATCGAAGCATTAGTTTCAATTCTTTCAGTGATATTCATTGACATTCATTGAATACTAACTTTTTTCTGAAAGTCAATTGATAAAAAATGACAATTTGTGGAATATCCCTTATCATTCAGCTGCTTTTAGAGAGAAACTAGAAATCAACTCACTCTATCTACGATATCTTTCTGAATTTTCAGTATAATTTGACTGGATTTTTTGTAATAAGTTGCTCCATAGAGTTGACTATTAAATTGTGTTAAAAAATCTTTGTTATCGTTCGCGCATGCGCAGATAAAAATAATTTCATGCAACTGCTCATATTTTATAAAATATTTAACATATTTATATTCAAATTGCACTACATTATTTCTACTAAATTTTGCCAATTTTTCTGAAACTGGCGTTAAATTTGGTTGAAAACTCTGTATAACACGTGCATGAATTTTTTGAACTTAAAAAAAACAATCGCTATAATCAGTGTTCTTGCTGGCTTTTGACCAACATTCGCTATTTGGCGAATAAGAAATAAAAAAACAGTAGCCAAATGAAAAGAAATATTAGCAAAAAAGATTCGGCGTGAAACACTGAAAAATCTATCTTTAACCCTTTATTGTATCTCTCTTTTTTTTTAGTATGTTCTAAAACAACCTAATTTTTTGTAATTGCTTATAAAATAGAAATCCGACTATCTGCTACAAAAACTATTAAAAATAAGTACATTCTGAATGTCTCCTCAATGTGTAAATGTTTCAGACATTCTTTTAGCAGTCTAAATAAAAATTCAAAACAGCGACGATCTTTGATTTACTGTTATAAAAATATACGCTAAAAATTGCCATGAGATTTCGACTCTAACAGATAGAAAAGATTGACCCGCCACTCATACCTTGCATACAACTAATAAATAGTACGGTAAATGGCTAATTTCAAAGCCGCATTCCAGCAAAACTTTTCTCTATTTGGCGCTTGATGCAAGTAATTTTGTTTGTATTTTTACCGGCGCGATGCGGGTGCATAGATAATGATCAACTGACAATAAAGAAATACCTATCGCACAGTCCTTTCTGTACATTTGGCTGCTGATAGGCTGAATGGGTGTTGACTCAGTATCTCTATAAATAGAGTGTGATTGAACACGGTGCGATTGAACATGAAAAGCGACATCAATCGTTCAGTAACGCAAATAAGAATCCTGGAACGTACTGGAATACGCTTAAAAAGAGCAGAAATTGAGCACTCGCAATTTGGCGAATCTGATTGTTCGTTTACTCACCAAATGAAGCATTTTGTCGCAATGTGGCGCAATGGCGAGCGGCAGCGAGAACCCTCGCTGAATATACGTGCTATTTTTACAAAAATCAGTAAATATGTTCTACAGTTTAAACATATTCGTATTATGCAGCGATAGATCATTTCGTGCCTTTTTATGTACAGGGGTGATCCCAAATATTTTTATTTTTCTTTGATTTTTTTGTTGCCCCCCCCCCCCCCCTAATTGTCCTCCTTATCAAATGGACGTTAATAAATTTGAGGCCGTACATATTTTTCATAATCCTGAAATTCCAGAAGAACCTGATAAGTATATTTCTAAATATTTGACAAAATGTCTAAAATTGAAAGTGCCCGGTCATTAATGACAATATAGTGTATATACGTGTATATGCGTGTATATTAGAATTTCCACAAAGGTCCCTAGAGCTCATTCTTAGTGAAGAGCTGAAATAAAGATTTCAGACTTTTTTAAAATAAAATTCATAGAATTTTTGTACTTGCCATTTTTCTTCAATCATGGAAAAAATATTTAAATAACAAAAAATACTGAGAAACAACTTTTCATCAAAAGGTTTTAATTTCGGTCTTAATCCAGATCACAGATTATCCTACTAATCCTACCTATATCCTACAGATTATTACCTACTAAGAAAGTAGGTAATCTGTCATCCAGATTAAATGAAGAAAAAAAAGAGTGAAAATTATGTAAATTAACACGCAATCGTTGATTTTTCAAAACAAACGTTCTTAAAATTCCGCGCAACGCCGTAGTTTAGCTAATGTGGAATATAATCTGCAGTTTTGGATCAGAAACACCTTTTTTAAAATTTTAACTGATAAACAGAATGAAGGGTTAAAAGGGTGAAATTTGATTCACCTTCATACTTTATTTTGCGAATTCTAACAATTTAAGATAGCGTAGTGCCATCTACCGGTGATATATGGAACTAAAACAAGAAAGAATAATAAATTCCGAATGCATATATTAATCTCTTACAATAACTCTCACAGCTTATGTGTCACCATTTTATGACATGTTGTACAGCTTTGCCTTTTTGTAAATTCCTAAAACTTTATAAATTTAAATTCCGAATGCATACATTAATCTCTTACAATAACTCTCACAGCTTATGTGTCACCATTTTATGACATGTTGTACAGCTTTGCCTTTTTGTAAATTCCTAAAACTTTATAAATTTAAATTACTCATGTATGTAAAATATATAATGTGAACTTTAAAAAAAAGTTCATTGTCTTACTTAAATGGCGACTAAAATAATGAAAAAGATGTTACAAGTTAAAAATATACATTTTATTTGAAACTTCTGAGTACTTTCAAGCTTTTCCCAAGCTCATCATCAGAGAATATTTTAATAACTAAATGTTGTTTATTTATACAAATATGCCACATTGTTTTGAAAATGAGAGAGCCAATAATTATTACAGTTGAAAGTAGAAGTAGCAGTTACTTGATTAAATTTAATTAGAGAAAATATATAGTATTATTAACTGAAATTCCATTTATTTTATGACTTCACTCTGTTCTCATACGTCTCGCATTTTCAAAACAAAGTAATGTACTTGTATAAATAAACAACATTTAGTTATTAAAATATTCTCTCATGATGAGCTTGGGAAAAGCTTGAAAGTACTAAGAAGTTTTAAATAAAATGTATATTTTTAACTTCTAACATCTTTTTCATTATTTTAGTCGCCTTTTAAGTAAGACAGTGAACCTTTTAAAGTTAACATTATATATTTTATGTTTGAATGAAGGTGAAAAATTACTTTTCGTCATGATTTTGTTTTACTCATATGTTTTGAAATTTCTAAAAATCATTATATGAGATAAATCGAGGTATGTATATCTAAAACATTTTTATAATTAGAGGAAATTCGCATAATTAGAAAATCATTCTATGTCGTAGATAAATTAAGTACATTTTATTTTATATGGAAAAAAAATTGGTCAGAGGTACAGAGAGCCAATTGGGCCACACTTATAATTACACGTATAATTAATTAAGATTTCTGTATATTTATGTCTGTATTAATTACTTTACAATTTTCTTTAACGTTTTCGTTTTCGACCGAAAACAGGAAGATTACCGAAATTCGGTTGCGGTCTATCCTTAAATAGAGCCGCGAATTGTAAAAGAACACACGCATTTTAGGCTTGTGGCGAGTTTGTTATGTCTTCTATATCTTCTTTTAGTTTAAAAAAAAAAAAAAAAAAAAACTTGCTAGTTTTAAAAATGCAAATTTAGTTTCTGAATGCGACGTCTACAACATAAACATTCTTCTCGTTGCGCAATATTTCTGTACTTCAAAGACTGTAAAAAAACAAACAAATGTTTCTTAATCTGAGAAAATATAACGTAACCACGAACGAAAATATGCAATAACTTCTTCCGAATTACCCATGATTCCGAAATCCCTTCCTTTACTTTTAGAAACTTCAGCAACCAAAAGTTTTCGAGATTTAGTTAGTGTTTTTCGACAGAAATCACTGTCTTATTTAATGCCCGTACTATACTTATATTTTCTTACACCAATATTTCAGGCATTATTATTATAGTAGCCATTAGTATAGACATATTTTTCATATCTGTTTAACATCAATATATAAAAACTCATGGCACTTATTTTTCATTTAGAAAAATCTTTTATCTTGCTTTTTCTACATATTAAAATCAAAAGTCATAATTTACATTTTCCTTACTTTTCATAAGAAATTAAAACACATTTCCTTATTTTATTTAAAAGATCATATATTCCAGTAGATTAAAAAAAAATGCTATTTAACAATATATAATGCATCGTCTAATACCTTTTGGCACCTTTCTGAAAAAACGTTTTCATCCCTTATTCCGTGACATCTTCAGTTTGAAATGATGTTGTTTCGTAGTTTCGCTTAAGATCTTGTAACTTCCCTTTTTTTCCCTCTTCCCCTTTTCATTTTCCCCATCTTTCTAGCGTTTTTTGCCAACGAGAGTCAATATTTTCATGTGTAATATCGTTGTATACATTATGTCTGTCGAGGTCTATCTCTATCTCCCTCTCAAGAGCAAGTTTAAAAAACAACATAATATCACAATCAATTAAAATAGAAAAAATAGCCAAGTACGAAAACCCCCATAACACACTAATGAGAGAGGCCATAGAGATAAACCTCGACAGACAAAATGTATGCAACGATATTACACATGCAAATATTGACTCTCGTTGGCAAAAAATGATAGAAAGAAGGGGAAAATGAAAAGGAGAAGAGGGAAAAATAGGGAAGTTACAAGATCTTTAGCGAAACTGCGAAACAACATCATGTGAAACTGAAAATGTCCCGGAATAAGGGATGAAAACGTTTTTTCAGAAAGGTGCCAAAAGGTATTAGACGATGCATTATATATTGTTAAATAGCATTTTTTTTTAAATCTACCGGAATATATGTTCTTTTAAATAAAATAAGGAAATGTGTTTTAATTTCTTATGAAAAGTAAGGAAAATGTAAATTATGACTTTTGATTTTAATATGTACAAAAAGCAAGTAAAAGATTTTTTTAAATGAAAAATAAGTGTCATGGATTTTTATATATTGATGTTAAACAGATATGAAAAATATGTCTATACTAATGGCTACTATAATAATAATGCCTGAAATATTGGTATAAGAAAATATAAGTTTGCGAGATTTTTGGAATACTGATAGTGTCGATCGAGTTTCGGTTCGGCCGAATTTTCAGACGCATTTTTACCGATAATTCGTTTTCGGCGAAACTCAGATTCTGGGACGAAAATGAAAACGAAACCGAATTTTCGATCGATCTCTACTTATATTATATTTTCGTTGATCGGGAATTTTTTTTTTTCTTTTTGCAGTGTGAATGCTATAATTTGCGCTTGCAGTTGTTTTTCTTATGATGTTTCTCATTTTTGTTTTGTTGATTTTGTATTGTAGAATGGGGTCCAACATAAGCTGCGTTTTCTGATTTATTGTGCTGTTCTTTACATTAGATTTTACACGTCACGTATTCACGTCTTTAAAATATCTTTTTCAGATGAGTATGCCCTGAGAACTTCAACCCTTCCGTCTAACATGTTCAGGTCAGAGATGCAGAGTGATGAAGTGCCCTTAGACCTTAAGAAAGCAGATCAGGAAGAAGATCGGAAATTGGTCGGATTCATGTCTCAAATCATGTCAGCTCATAAATACGTAACAGGTGAGTATTTTCAGATGCAATGAGTAAAAAAAGTTTTTAATCATCTGACCGCCGAGCAAAAGGGCAAAATTGTAATTTTGTCCTCTGTAATTTCTTAAATGCTAAAGCAAAAATGATTTTTCCAACATGATGTACAAAAAAATAATTATACTCGTATATATGCCTATAACCTTTGAGAGTACTAATCATCACTCACAAGTAGGACTGTGGAAACGGTGGGAAAAATGGACGACTCCGACTCCGTGAATTTTAACAGATCCGACTCCGGCTCCGATTCTTTCGCTCAAAAATGGGCCCGACTCCTACCCCGCAGCCCTGCTTGTAAAATGGACGACTCCGACTCTGGGAATTTTAACAGCTCCGACTCTTTCGCTCAAAAATCAGGCTCCGACACCGACTCCGCAGCTCTGCTCACAAGTAAAGCTACTATAGTCTGTGGAGGCGAGTTTCGATTTTTAAAGCTCATTCGATTCGTCTCATCGAGCTAAGTAATTTGCTATCCCGCATATCGGCTATTGGGTTTTAATAATGACAGGGGGTCGGGTCAATGTTTAAAATTTCGCTCATTGAAAACCAGTGGCCGTCAAATAAATAAGATTTAAATTTATTTATGATTCTTACACTAACATGCATTGATGATAGTCAATTTCTGACACATTGTTCAATCCGAAGTGAGTAAAACACAAATATTAGACAGCGCGCACAGTGAGCAAAGGCTTCTTCAACTGACTCGACGACGCATTCAAAACAGCTCTGCTTTCTTTCTTGAATTTTAACCCTTTCGACTCGGGCGTCTTTTACACAAATTTTACTCGGTTGACACCACTTTTTTAAAAGAAGTTTCTTTCAACTACACAATTTCAAAAATGTTCTAATTAAATAAGGCAAATTTTATTTTCCTTTTTTACTGATGCCAAAAAAAAAAAAAAATTTGCAACGAAACGTGATGAGCAGTCAGACTGGACATACGAGTGCAACGAGTTAAAACAGTAATATGATGGGGTGACGTAGTTTTGGTCTTTATTTTCTTATAATAATAGCAATAATATAACCTTATAGTAGTTATTTTCAATGTATGGTACTGTAAAAACAATTAGTAAACTTAAACGCACGTATTTCTTTGAAGGCATCTCTTTTTCAATGAACGAAATTTGAACTTTGACCAGCCCCCCCTGTCATTATAAAAACTCAATAGCCGATATGCAAGGTATAAAAATACTAAGCTCGATGATATGAATCGAATGAGCTATAAAAATCGAAATTCGCCGCCACAGACTATAGTAGCTTTACTTGTCAGTGTTTTAAATCAGAATTATATATCTAGAATAATATTAATGCAAATAATGCTGCTATTGCAGTAAAACCTGCTGTGAACGGATATATGAGTTCACGACGGTGAGAAGTTTAATATACCTACGCCTACCCATCTTTTTCAGTAAGAATGAGTCTCAATATTATTTTCATATCAAATTTCATTTTTATCTATCTGTTGTCAGTATTTATTGGTCAGTTATAACTCGAACTGTGAAGGATTCTACCCCTTAATACTTGTTAATTTATTATGTATGTCACTTGTTTATTACTTTCTTTCTACGAAAATTTTCAGCTGCAATGAACAAAAAGTTTTTCATGAAACTACTCGTATTTTTCAGTAAGAATGATTCTCAGTATTCATTTCATATCAGATTTCATTTTTATTTATCTGTTGCCTGTATTTGGGGCATTCTCACAATCTTTTGACTTTTAAATCCCTAAATAATAATTTTTATTTTAGTACATATTCTTGTGTTATTTTTATTTCATATACTGGGGAACATCCCATTGCATGATTGCATAATAATATTAACGAGATAAATAAGTTCTGGACGATGTCGGGGGTCCAAATACCAGGAAAACTCCTATACCGTCACGTGTCCTTGATGCTGATTTTTAAGTTTGGAGCTGTCTGTATAAAATTGTTTCAATAAAAGTAATTCAATGTAATTTTTTTCCGAAACTGGGACAACTGTTTTATGTAAATATGCAACAAAAAATTAACCTGCACACATTTTTAGAGTTGATATTATTTTTTGAACTCTGTCCTTGGGTTTTAGATTCCTTACCGTCCCTCTTGCTAAACTTACACAGAAATGCACTTCAGATGCAGCCACAGAATTTTTTTCATGTTTTTTATCATGCAGAAGTATGCTAGAGAAAGAATGTCTAAAATTCTTTGACAGGAAATTTACTGCAGAATTTAAATTAGCATTTAAATATAAATTTCAAGTATCGTGGCTTTATTGGTAGTCTTACCGTCCTCAAGTTTTGTCCTGCACTTTTCGAGATAAATTAATTTTTTTTTAATTTAATCCAATGTAATTAACTGTTTCTAAAAATCAATGACATTGTGGCTATCACTTAGTCTTAACATGATTTGCCTAAAAATAGTGAATTTTCCTTACCGTCCAGCGGTAGAATTGATAAAAAATAGTCACTGGTCCCAAGGACCAGTAAACATCAGAATTTACTGGCCCGCAGACATCGTCACTGGCCCGCTACATAAAATTCTATTAAGTACCTTTAACCCTTTGAGTAACCCCCTCCCCTTCTCCTCCTTCTAGAATATAAACCAAACTTCCTTTCAGTTACCCAAAATTTTCGGCATAATAAAATGTAAAATTATAATTTGCTAAAAATTAAATTAACAGTACATAAACAAAAACTATAACATTATTATGTATTTTATTTCCGATTATTTATTTCAACTGACTAAGTTTTAATGCAACTATTTATTTATTTTAAATAAATTAAAATTCTGTGGTTTGTATTTGGTTGCGGTTTTCTCAGGGACGGGAAAATTTACGTTTACCTGTCAGAGAGGGAAAAAAGTTACTGGTCCTGCGGACCACTAAATATTTTAAATTAGTGGTCCGATTAAATTTTTAGTGGTCTCGTACCAGCGGACCACCAAGGATTTCGAACGCTGCCGTCCCATCCTTACCATCCCTTTTCTTCCATTACAGTCCCTTTTTAGGGTTTCGTTCATCTGACGAAACCCTATTCGTCTCGCTCCTCTGTCTGTCTGTCTGTCCGTCACAGAGCCCGTTCTCAGAAACTATACATGTTGGAGACTTGAAATTTTGCATACTTATAGCTGAACACCACACAACATACGACAAATCATAAAATTTTGAAAAAGTTGTACATTTAACCCTTTGGGCTCCCAAATGTGTACTTTAAACAATTCTAAGTGAGCTCCTAATTAGGTTGAAGGCGTGAAATTTTGCGTACTTATAGCTGAACACCTCAGACCAAACGACAAATCATAAAATTTTGAAAAAGTTGTAAATTTAAGCCTTTGGGGTCTCACATGTGTATTTTAAACAATCCTTTCTAAGTGAGCCCCTAATTAGGTTGGAGGCGTGAAATTTTACATACTTATAGCTGAACACCTCACATGAAACGATAAACTATAAAATTTTGAAAAAGTCGTACATTTAACCCTTTAGGCTCCCGCATGTGTATTTTAAACAATTCTTTTTAAGTGAGCCCCTAATTAGGTTGGAGGAGTGAAATTTTGCATACTTATAGCTGAACACCTCACATCAAAGGACAAATCATAAAATTTTGAAAAAGTCGTACATTTAAACCTTTGGGCTCCCCCATGTGTATTTTAAACAATTCTTTCAAAGTGAGTCCCTAATTAGGTTGGAGGCGTGAAATTTTGCATACTTATAGCTGAGCACCTCACATCAAACGACAAATCATAAAATTTGGAAAAAGTCGTACATTTAACCCTTTGGACTCCCACATGTGTATTTTAAACAGTCCTTTCTAAGTGAGCCCCTAATTAGATTGGAGGCGTGAAATTTTACACACTTATAGCTGAACACCTCACATCAAACGACAAACTAAAAATTTTGAGAGAGTTTCATATTTAACCATTTGGTCTACCACATGTGTATTTTAAACAATTCTTTGTAAGTGAGCCCTAATTAGGTGGAGGCGTGAGATTTTGCATACTTATAGCTGAACACCTCACATCAAATGACAAACCATAAAATTTTGAAACAGTCGTACATTTAACCCTTTGGGCTCCCACATATGTATTTTAAACAATTCTTTCTAAGTGAGCCCCTAATTGGGTTGGAGGCGTGAAATTTTGCATATTTATAGCTGAACACCATCATGCGACAAATCATAAAATTTTGAAAAAGTCGTGCATTTAACCCTTTGGTCTTCCACATGCGTATTTTAAGCAATTCTGTCTAACTGAGCCCTTATTAAATTGGAGATTTGAAATTTTGCATACTTATAGCAGAACACCTGAGGACAGGCGACAAATCATAAAATCTTGAAAAAGTCTTACGTTTCACCCTTTGAGCTACCACTTATGTATTTTAAGGAATTCTATCTAAGAGAGCCTTTAATTAAGTTGGAGACATGAATTTTTGCATACGACCTTAGACTTCTGGACTGAATACCTCAGACTACACGACAAATCATAAAATGTTCCAAAAGTCTTTTATTATTTACTCCTCCGGGCTCTAACTTGAGTATTTTAAGCAATTTTTCTAACCTCCGCCCTTTTCATCCGGGGAGCACTTTTCCAACTTTTGCCGACACCCCTTTGACCATTCTTTCATATTATGCACCATAGTCTTACATATTTGAGTTCCACTTTTTACCACCGGAGGCGCCTACTTATCTCGGGAGCTATGGGCCCAATCGCCTCGACTTATATATCTACGGATAGTATGTAAAACGGAGTTTCGTTCGGATAGAGGTTTGTTTAGAATAGAGTGCGCCCCTGGTTGCGAAATGCGAAACTAACAGATTTTTCAAAGGAATAAAGTGTTTTGAATGGAATATTAAACGAAACCCTCTGTGCGATCTGTGATCACACTTACCCACTTTTTTTCTATTCCATCCCCTTTTTTTCCTTCCGTCCCTTCTTTAACACACATTTAAGACAATGTTATACCAAAATTTTGTACTAAAAATATTACATTGTTATTATTTCTTATTTGAATGTCCTGTGGGTGCTATGCAAATTCATTATAAGTAAAAATTTAGAAGAAAATAGAAAGTTATAGTGGTAAAATGGTAAGAAAAATTAAACTCGCAAGTTTAACTTACACCTCAGTTAAATAAAAAAAAAATTTCGCTGCTGACCATTTTTTCTTTATTTTGAATCATTAAGGCATTCGTCTATCAGATTAAAATGTTATTTTAGCAAGCTTAATTTCACCAGATTTTTATTCTCGAAAGTCAAAAGGTTGTGAGAATGCCCCATTTATTGATCGGTTATAAGCTGAACGATGAAGGGTCCTACCCAATCATTAATACTTGTTAATTTATAATGTATGTCACTTGTTTATTACTTTCTTTACCTCACATCAAATTGTAAATTATTACAGGTAACAAGGACAGGCTCATCTTGTACGTCACGTTAACGATGGGTATTGGTCTCGTTATTTTTGCTACTGTGCTCATCGCACGTTTCGTCATCATCCACGTCCAATTCAAGCGCAACAACAGACCAGAAATAGTTCCAGTGAGCGATGACCAATTCTTCAGTGACAGTGATCTCGAACAGTATGAACCTCCAGATAGTTTACCTCCGCCGGTAATTAATTACACCGCTTCTCTGAGAAGACAAAGCAGTGATGCCCAACCCAGAGCTCCTGTAACAGATGGTTCTGAACACAACCACTACTTCAGCTGAATGAAATGCCTTCTGTCTAGCAAAGTCAACAAATCATGAAGAGCAGCAGGACTGTTACAACACAGCTTGTTATTCACAGCGTGCCTTTTTAATTTGGTGACTTGAGAGAACTCGAATGGAATGAAAAAACTCCTCTGTATATGTATCAAGCATTGCAAAGAATGAACTGTTTTTAGAAACTTTGCTGCTCAAAATCGTCTGAGTAGAAATTCTTAACATTCAGAAAATTGTTTTGTTTATTTTGCAATGTGTGAGGTTGCAAAAGTAAAGAACGGTAATTGTGAGGACACTTTATTTCTTTTTTTTTTAGGGTTTCTCAAATTGATCTTGACTCTATAAGTCATTGTTGTTCGGAAGCGTGCGAGGATTTTGTATTTTGTATACTTAGTTTTTTTGTAAATATATCATGTGTTTAGGTTCTTAATTTATAAGTAGAGAATGAAATATATCTATCTATAAGGATGAAAACAAATATGTAAATAATTTCTTCAACGAAACATAAACACTTAAAAGCTAGGTCAATCCTAGATTTTTTATTTCTTAAAGCTTTAAAAAATATTTTGTTATTTATTTATCCGAGTTAAAATACCCCTGCAAAGCACTAAGTGGTATTTCGTGTTTCTAAGGAAGATACAGTGCACAAAACAAAGGAGATGTAAAGCATCGAACTCAGTTTGCAACTAGAGAAGTTCAGCAACAATATAGATCATAGATAAACATACAATATATGACACTTTCATAGAGTAGAATGGTAATGCGATGACGATCGCAGCGCTTATAGTGACAAAGGGAAAGAAACTTCTCAGCCACGAAATATTTCTGCTATTGAGCTTCTACCTTCATTTCTTAAATAAATCTTTCTTTAATAAAACGCTTTCGTTTTCAATATAACGTTTTTATTTTCTTCTTTTATTGTGTGTGTGTAAATAATGGCACTATCAGAAGAAAAAAAAATAAGCTAAACATATTATCTTTAAAAAAATTGAAAAATTTTTTACAAAAATAATAAAACTTTTGTTTTTAATGATAAACGTTTGAATAAGATTTTTAGGGGGTAACAGTTATATTCATATTGAGTTACAAAAAAATATATATATTGAATTATCTTGATGAAGAAGCAGCATTTATGGTTATCTTTACTTCCCCATCCCCTTTTTAAACTTATATGTTATACAATCTTTGCTAATTTTCATCGCCAAATTTGAATTGTATTATCGTAACGTACGCAAATTTAACATAATTATGCGTGTTATTATAGTTGCACGCAAAAGTGTCATGAATATTTTGATTTTCACATGTCAAATCCAAATTAGATATTTAATTTCGTATCAGATTATTTTATTTAACTATATACCCACCGAAACAGCATAAAATCCAATAATATTGCATTAATGTAAAACAGACAAGGTTATTAATGTAAACATTCGGCGATAAAAATTAGCGAAATACTCACAATTTTGTGTTACCCGTACACTGAAAAAAAAAAAAAAAAAAAAAAAAAAAAAAAAAAAAAAAAAAAAAATACTGCCAGTTTTCCGGTAGGAATCGGAAAAATAATTGCCCTTATAAAATCCGTAAAAATAAGGAAATAGTCGGTAAAACGGTATTTTACGGATTTTATTCCGATTTTACGGATTTTATTCCGAGCTGGGTTGGAAATTATTCCGGTACGATAAGGGCAACTATTTTTCCGATTCCTACCGGAAAACTGGCATTATTGTTTTTACAGTGTAGTAAAAGGAAAAAAATATTGTTTCAATTTCATATGCAGACAAGATTCCGCCGGACATATTTAAGATTCATTTTTTTTAAATAAATTGTTATTCCCTTAATAATAAAAAGAAATTTAAATTCCAACAATTTTTAAAAACGCATTCGAATGATCAATTTCGAGATAATTGTCTGCCTCGAAAAAAATACTATCGAATCAAAGAATAGATGTTAAAAGTATAGAATAGAGCATAAAGAAATTTCACATACATAGATAAATTTCGGAAGCTGGTTAATTGTTCCCCCTTGTCACCAGTGACGGTAGTTAACGATGTCATTACAGATTTTGCTGTAACTGTCCTATCTTGTCCGTTTATCTGTGATATAAATTGAAACTAGTATTGCTAGGCTCACTATCACAAACGATGTTACTGGAATATAAATCATAATAATAATAATAGGACAGAGCATTTTCTCATGGAAAATAAACCAGTTTCTATCATTATTTTAAATTTATAACTATTAAATAATTATAAGGGAGACAGCATGCAATTAATTCAAAAATGCTAATTTCTGGATTAATTAGCCCATTTGCATCAACATCATATATATGCGTCAATTTTAGGAATTTTTTTATTTATTCAGAAATTCTGAAAGAAAAATTTATACTTTATGCAATCACGAAACACCTGTCATTTTATAAAACAAAAAATGCTATTCCCAATTTCTTGAATAAATTCGGAATTTCTGGATTAAAAAAAAAAAAATCTGAAATGCACGCTAATGATGTAAGTGGGTTAACAAGAGTTCAGGTCTATAAGTGTTCGTAAATGAAATAAATAATGTTACATTTAAGAACACATCGCACTGTATTAATAAAACAAACACTCAAACTTTCTATGTATATGTTGGAAAATCTTTCATTATTTAACATAATAATAATAAATGAAACAAGGTCTTATAAAAATTTAAAACAATAGAACGTGTTCCGAGGTTTCCGAATTTTACTTAATGCTCCTCACAAATTACATATTTGTATCTTAACCAACAATTTATCACAAAAACTTTTCAGTAAAATATTTTTAGATCAAGCATTTGTAGAAAAAAAAGTGTTCACGAACCAGCAGAATACCATTTAGGGGTCCAACCTAACAAAAACCAATTACTAAACAATTATATTGTACCTTTTCTAATAAACAGAATGATAACAACTGAAGTTCATTAATCTAATGCAAATATTCAACACAAACGCAAGTTTTGGTAATTGCGAGTTTATTTCACCGTAAATTAAACTAAATCACACATGTCTTTAAGGGGACAATATCACAAAATATGAAATTTTCAGTCCACACAATAAAATTTCTATTTAATGTTATATAATGCAATTTTCTCTTTTACATTCTAATAAAACATATTTTTAGAAGTATTTTCAAGAGATATTATATTCATAATAACACAAAAATAAAGCAATTAAAAGACTTAAAATTTCAGATTGTGATTTTCCTGGCATGTCACACTGTGATGTGTGCAAGTAAATGGCTTTCTGCTATACTGTACAAATATCTTTTTCTAGTTTTTTCAATTTCTAATTAATAATTATACCTTATATAACACATATATGAGGAAGGTAACAAGTTCTGTATTTTACAAATAATTTTCCTTAATTAAAATATGATTGTCACTGAAAATTAATGTCATTTTCCTGGCCTGCTCATTTTAGTTCTTTATGAGTTATAAAGATGGCGCTGCAGGGTAATTTTTTTTGTTGTTGACATAGTTCAAGTCAGAAGTAGTAAAATCATTTAGATATTTCTTTGAAAATAATGTGTTTAAAGGCTTTGTAAAAATTGAGTAGGCTTTTATTATGTCATTTTCTTGGCTTCTATAAATTACAAATAAAACTGAACATTAAACTGAATTTGAGGTACTATAGAGGAAACATGTTCCTTTAAACAAAATTAAAATGATCTAAAAAAAAAAATGTAAAAAATGTTTTAGAATGAAATTGTTATTATCTTGGCATACATATGCCAAGAAAATGACATATAATTATATTACATAAAAATGAACTTAAGCTCTTCAAACTTTAACAATTTTACATATAAATTCCTTTGTTCAGCTGTTTCACCAACATTTAAAAAAAATATCAGAAATTTTGAAACGATTTAAATTTTCAAAATTTTGTTTTCAAAATCTCACATTTTGTGATAGTCACCCTTAGAACGTACGTCTTTAATGAACCATGAATCTCAAAATTTCAATAGTTATACTCTAGGGGAGATCACCATTTTAAAAATTTACACTCTTTTCTGGAATGATTTTACATGATTGTTGATTATTATTCGATATTATATTTTAAATTGTTACACTAGATACAGACTGAAGTCCTACATCCGATCAAATAACTCAATTTAATCCAACCCCACCCGCTGTTTGGGGTCGGATTGGCGCTAATATTTTTCGTTACTGGTCCGGTTGACTTAATCTGATTAGGGTTCGGGTCGATTTCGGATTGGATTTGTACCTTGTGTTTCGGTTCGGGTTTACCAAAAAAAAAAAAAAAAAAAAAAAAAAAGAAAAATCTAGACTATTTATATTCAGGGTTCCGACAAATCAGAAAAAAAACTACCGTAATTTCCAGCGTATTAGCCGCGGCCAATTTAATTCTGTTTCAAACCGGGAATTTTTTTAAAAGAAATGAAGTCAATATAATGCTAAGAATAAGCAAGTTACATTTTACTTAAAAAAATAAAAATAATAAAAAAATGCAATTTAACAAATTACAACGATCATTTGGAAAATGATTTTTTCAAAGACTAAAATTTAAGACATAAAAAATAGCACGGAGTTGATCATACATTACGTACGCCATGAATTAAACATTAATAGTGTTATTACACTTAAAACTTGCAAGCGACAGAAATTGACTGCGACTCGTACGTATTATCCACCTGAAACTTACGTATTATACAAGCATTTCATTGGCTGTTCGGGAAAAGGCTTTTCCATCGTCAGATTTCCAAGAAATCTCACGGCCAATTTTAAATGAAATTTATTTCTTAAACTTCTAAACATCCCACAATATTAGTTTTTATATCGTCGTATAGAGAAAAAAATGTACTTTTAAATGCAATTTGTTTGAAAACTGTATCTCAATTTGTTTCTGAGTTATTATTATTATTTTTTTTTGTAGTTTTTATTACTTTTTTGTCATAGTGGCAACATTCTGTTATCCATCTCTGTTGAAAGTAAAGGGAAATACAGATTACTGTATAGACGAATAAAATGATGATTAAACCAATAAAAACCTTCAGATATGTTTTTGATTTCCTACCCTGACGAGGACAATAACCATTTTTCCAAATGGTTAAAAAAAAAAAAAATCTGGTAGTAAACAGAGTTATCTGAGCAGAAATTACAGTAGTAAAAAAAGAGAAAATAACAGTATTTTAATTTCTTATAGAAAAATTTGCCTATTTTAATTGCGTGATTAAATAATGTAAATCTTTCTATTATAAGAAAATACCGTTTTTTTCCCCTGATCTATCGCCACCCTAAATATTATCTTAAAAACATTACAAATCAAGACATCATGTATTCATATTTTTGTGTTTTCGTTAGTCATATTTAAATCTTTTGTTGAAGAATCCAGATGCGATATCTGGTTAAGATTAGAATGATGGAAAAATGTTTCCTATAGAATCCAATTAAAATTTGAATTTATTCCTGTAGTTATTTTCTGTACGTTACTTGTATAGCTTTCAACTTTGTTTGTATAGTTATTTTTTTAAATAATACTTTAATTGAAAATTACAGATCATAAAGATTGTATATATATTTAAAATTTTGAAATATTGATGCTTTATATTGATGGTTTTTGTAAAGTTTTCAAACTTAAGATGTAGTAATGATTCTTATATTTGTTAATGGATTTTCTAAATAAAAGAATTTAATTGAAAAAAAGTTTAATTTAGGAGAGCTTTTATTTACAATAATTTCATAAGCATATATTAATACTGTCCCATATGAAGACCCTAGTATTTGCATCATTAGCAGAAAGGAAAGTTTTTCTTGAGATTTCAACCCTCTTTAGCATTTATAAAATCTAGGAACTATTTTATGGCTTCACGCTTCACAGTTTTAATATTCATATTTGTCACACGTGCATACAATTTTCAAAGATCAAAATTGAGTTCTAACTTTCAGATATTAAATGTTTGGCTTTCATACCTTGGATATTTTGATGCTGAAATCGGAAACTGAGACGGACTTTGGACACCTAAATATTCTTTTTATATATTTAAAAAAAAAAAAAACTTTAAATGACTAAAAATCTTTTACTAGCTTCTGATCCCATTTATCATGCAGATGAATTTAACAGATAACCATTTGCAAATATTACATTAACATTAAGCCTTTGAATTTGTATAAGTATACGTAAAATACAGTTGGGATATATCAACCCTTTAGCATTTATAAAATCTAGTACGAGTTTTATGATTTCACAACTTCAACATTTACATTTGCCACGTGTACGTATGATTTTCAAAGTTCAAAATTGAGTTACGACTTTAAGATATTAAATGCTTGGCTTTCATACCTTGAGTATTTTGATGCTGAAATCGAAAATTGTTTTAGAGATTTACTTTGGAAACTTACATTTTCTTTTTATGTATTAAAAAAATACTTTAAATGACTACAAATTTTTTACTAGCTCCTGATCCCATTTGTCATGCAGATGAATTTAACAGATAACCAAGTTGTCATCTGAAAATGGAACAGCAACATTTATAAGATTTTAAGCTTTTGAATTTGCATGAGCATACGTAAAATACGATTGGGATATATCAGTACCAATAGAAAAAATGCTAGTGGGATTTGTCTGTTCCACTGCAAAACACTGCTTACTTATGCATAAAACTTGATTATATTTAGTTATGATGAAACTTTATTTTGTACATTCACAATATCTATGCAACATTGGAAAACAGATGTGAAATATGTACCAAATCGAGTCAAAAATAACAAAAATATATTAATAAAACACGTTTTGAATAAAGAATGATTATTGTAAGCAAAATATGGGGTGCCGTCGCCTCAAGGTAATTAAATACATTGCAGGAGGGAAAAAATGGCGAACATCACTGAAAGATTTTCTAGCCATTTTGATAGCAACAACTTTTTGTTTTTAATTAAGCAGATTTAAGCAAAATTGTATGCTATATAATGCAATGAAAAGTTTAAATTATTAGTTATTTTTTGTACATTATTTGTATAACTTTCAATTTGTTTATGTTTAGTCTTTATGTTTGTATAGTTATTTTTTTTTTAAATAATGCTTTAACTGAAAATTAAAGATCATAAACATTGTACATATCTTTAATATTTTGAAATATTGATTCTTCGTACTGATGGTATTTATAAAGTTTTCAAATTTAAAATGTAGTAATGATTCTTATATTTGTTAATGAATTTTTTAAATAAAAGAATTTAGTTTAAAAAAAAAGGTTAATTTAAGAGAGCTTTTATTTAGAATAATTTCATAAGCATATTATCACTGTCCCATATGAAGACCTTAGTATTTGCATCAGCAGCAAAAAGGAAAGTTTTCCTTAAGTTTATGACCCCATTTAGCATTTATAAAATCTAGGAATTGTTTTACTGCTTCACAGTTTAAACATTCATATTTTCCACATATACATAGGATTTTCAAAGCTCAAAATTGAGTTATAACTTTGATATATTAAATGTTTGGCATTCATGCCTTGAATATTTTCATGCTGAAATAGAAAATTATTTTAGAGACTGACTTTGGAAACCCAAATTTCTTTTTACGCATTAAAAAATACTTTCAATGATTACATTTTTTACTAGTTCATTTTACATGGAGATGAGCTTAAGAGATAATCATCTCGAAATATTACAGTAACGTTTATAAGATTTTAAGCTTTTGAATTTGTATAGGTTTCTTTTTACACATTAAAAAATACTTTCAATGGTTACATTTTTTTACTAGCTCATTTTACATGGAGATGAGCTTAAGAGATAATCATCTCGAAATATTACAGTAACGTTTATAAGATTTTAAGATTTTGAATTTGTATAAGAATACATAAAATACGATTGGGTGTATCAATCCCGATAATTATGATCCCTTTAGCATTTATAAAATTCAGCAAGAGTTTTATGGCTTCACAGTTTTAGTGCTCATCTTTATGGCGTGTACATACGATTTTCAAAGCTCAAAATTTTAAAATTTGGATACGACTTCGAGATATTAAATGTTTAGCCTTCATACCTTGAATATGTTGATGCTGTAATCGAAAATTATTTTAGAGATTAACTTTGGAAGAATGTATTTTCTTTTTATGTATTAAAAAGTACTTTGAATGACTGTAAATCTTTTACTAGCTTCTGATCCCATTTATCATACAGATAAATTTAACAGATAACCATCTGCAAATATTACAGTAACATTTATAAGATTTTAAGCTTTTGAATTTGTATAAGTATAATAGGTAAAATACGATTGGGATATATCAATTCCGATGGCTATGGCCTCCTATAGCATTTATAAAATCTAGTAAGAATTTTGTGATTTCACAATTTGAACACTCATAGTTACTACTTGTACATATGATTTTCAAAGCTCAAAATTGAGTTATGATTTTAAGATATTAAATCTTGGCTTCCATACCTTGAATATTTTGATGCTGAAATCAAAACTTATTTTAGAGACGAACTTTGCAAACCTAAATTTTCTTTTTATGTATTAAAAAAATACTTTAAATGACTACAAATCTTTTACTATTTTCTGATACCATTTGTCAAGCAAATGAATTTAAGGGGTCTCGGGATTCTTAAAATTGAAAAAAAAAAAGAAGGCAATATTCAATATTTAATATATTAAAATGTATTTTAAGATACAGTTTTAATTGGGATAAAAAATACAAGTATGTTATTTCATAAAAAATTGCAAGATGCAAAATTAGCATTTATAGGGGGCTCCAAACTGTCAGAAATTTGAAGAGCAGAAAATCAGCATAACAGATTATGCGCACGATTACAAAATAAATTTTACAACTAAAATGAAAATTTTGGTGCCTAGTTGTACAAATTGATTATAAAAATTGCTCCGAACCTAAATAAAGTAGTATTTAAAGCATTTTTAGTACAAGGGTATATTTAGCTAATGCAAAATTTAGAAAAATCCAACTGTATAATCACCTAAAAAAATATGTTTTTGAACGATAACAAGGAAACTTAAGTTTCAGTTTATACAGACTAACATGAAACACATGTTTTGAAAATTTCATGAAAAAATATTATGGAGTTTTTGAGATATCGTGCGCTTTATATTCAAAAACGTCATTTGGAGAAAAATGGCTTCAAAGTTTCGGAAACGTCACTTCGGCTATTGAGCGGATATAATTCTAAAAGACACAACTTCTGTTCTAATAGGAATTTCAAGGAAACAATTATATCAAAATGTTCAGAAAAAATAGGAGTTAAACATCTAAAAAAAATTTAATTTCGAAAATTTTAAAGCTTTAAGAGTCCTGAGGCTGAGGCCCCTTAACAGATAACCAAATTGTCATCTGGAAATGTAACAGAAACATTTATTATATTTTAAGCTTTTGAATTTGCATAAGTATACGTAAAATACAATTGAGATATATCAGTACCAATGGAAAAAATGTTCTTCCACTACAAAACATACTTTTTCATGCATAAAACTTGATTATATTTAGTTACGATGAAACTTTTTTGTACATTCACAATAGCTATGCGAAATATTGCACAAGATAAATATTTACAAAATCGAGTCAAAAATAACCAACATATATCAATAAAACACGTTTTGAATAGAGAATGATTATTGTAAGCAAGATATGCAGTGCCATTGTATCAAGGTAATTAAATACGTTTCAATGCAAAAAAATGGAGAATCATTGAAAGATTGTCTGGCCATTTTGATGGCAACAATTTTTTCTTTTGAATTAAGCAGATTTAAGCAAAATTGTATGCTATATAATGCAATGAAAAGTTTAATTTATTAGTTATTTTCTGTACATTACTTTTATAACTTTCAACGTTCAACTGTTTATATAGTTATTTTTTTTAAATAATACTCTAACTTAAAATTGAAGATAATAAAATATTGTGTATATATTTAATATTTTGAAATATTGGTGTTTTTTATAAAGTTTTCAAACTTCAGATATAGTAATGATTCTTATATTTGTTAATGAATTTTTTAAATAAAAGAATTTAGTTGAAAAATAAAAGATTGATTTAGGAGAGCTATTATTTAGATTCATTTCATAATCATATTAACACTGTCCCATATGCAGACAATATGAAGACATATATCTTCTATAATACGAGCAAAAATTGTGTGTGTGTAAATTTTATCTTAAAAACAGCTCTAACGATTTTGACTAAATTTTGTATTTTACCATTTTCGGGCACGAAAAAACCATCGGGCTAGGTCACATGTTCGAGAAATTTCGATTAGAGGGACATAATGGGTCAAGGTTAAGCTAATTATATCTAAAAAACGGCTCAATCGATTTTAACTAAATTTTGAATCCAACCGTTTCTGGACATGAGAAAACTATTGGGCTAGGCCACATGTTCGAGAAATTTCGATTAGTGGGTCACTATGGGTCAAGCCAATTTTATTTAAAAAACGGCTCTAACGATTTTGACTAAATTTTGTATTCTACCGTTTTGGATTACAAATAGACCATTGGGCTAAATCACATGTTTGAGAAAATTCGATTAGTGGATCATTGTGGGTCAATCTAATTTTATCAAGAAAACAGTTCAATCGATTTTGAATAAATTTTGTATCCAACCGGGACGAGTTTTCGGGTACGAGAAGACTATTGGGCTAGGTCACATACTCGAGAAATTTCAATTTGTGGGTCCTTTTTGGGTCACTGCGGGTCAAGCTAATTTTATCTAAAAAGCGGCCTTAACGATTTTCATTAAACTCTATATTCTACAGTTTTGGATTATGAGAAGCCCATTGGGCTAAGTCACATGTTCGAGAAAAATTCGATTAGTGGGTCTTTTTGGGTCACTGTGGGTCAAGCTAATTTTATCTAGAAAACGGTTCCAACGATTTTGACTAAATTTTAGTCTATCGTTTTCGGGCTCGAGAAGTCAATTGAGCAAAGTCACATACTCTAGAAGTTTCAATTAATGGGCCATTTCTGAGTCACTGTGGGTCAAGCTATTTTTATCTAAAAAACTGCCTTAACGATTTTCACTAAACTCTATATTCTACAGTTTTGGATTACGGGAAGATCATTGGGCTAAGTCACATGTTCTAGAAAATTCGATTAGTGGGTCATTTTTGGGTCACTGTGGGTCAAGCTAATTTTATCTAGAAAACGGTTCCAACGACTTGGACTAAATTTTGTAGTCTATCGTTTTCGGGCTCGAGAAGACAATTGGGCTAGGTCACATGCTCGAGAAGTTTCAATTAGTGGGACATTTTGGGGTCACTTCGGGTCAAGCTAATTTTATTTAAAAAACGGCCCTAACGATTTTCCCTAAGCTCTATATTCTACAGCTTTGGACGAGAAGACCATTGGGCTAAGTCATATGTTCGAGAAAATTCGATTAGTGGGCCGCTGTGGGTCAAGATAATTTTATCTAGAAAACGGTTCCGACGAGCTTGACTAAATTTTGTATTCTATCGTTTTCGGGCTCGAAAAAACAATTGGGCCAGGTCACATGCTCGAGAAATTTCAATTAGTGGGTCATTTTTGGGTCACTGCGGGTCAAGCTAATTTTCTCTAAAAACGGCTCTAACGATTTTCACTAAACTGTATATTCTACAATTTTGGACTACGAGAAGACCATTGAGCTAAGTCACATGTTCGAGAAAATTCGATTAGCGGTTCATTTTGGGTCACAATGGGTCAGGGTCAAGCTAATTGTATCTAAAAAACGGTTCAGAGCATTTTGACAAAAAATTGTATTATAACCGTTTCCGGGCATGATAAGACCATTGGGGTAGGTCACATGCTACCCCAGTGGTCTTATGCTTATGAAATGAATATAAATATATGTCTTCATATGCAGACCATATGAAGACATATATTTATATTAATTTCATAAGCATATTAACAATGTCCGATATGAAGACCCTAGTATTTGCATCAGCAGCAGAAAGAAAAGTTTTTCTTACGATTGTGATCTCCCTTAGAATTTATAAAATCTATAGGGAGTGTTTTATTTCTTCAAGGTTTTAACATTCATACAGTAGACCCCCTCAAATCCGCAAACGGTTAAAATCCCCACATCATCACAGATATAAATAATGAAACTTTTAGTTCAGATGTAGGGTCAAAATTACAATTTTTTTAAATTTTACATCATTCCATATCTATTTCAATATGTAATTCTCGATAATATGATTGAAATCGTGGTTTTTCATGAAGGAAGTATAAATTTTCTTCTTAAAAAAAAAAAAAAAAAAAAAAAAAAAAAAAATCAAGATACTCTGATATCACTGGTAATCTCATTCTTTTTACCAAATAGTATATTAATTAAGCTTTTTCTGGTTATTAAGACTGGCTAAATATGAAGTAAAACTTCCTTACTTTATGATTTTGATATGAATTAAATTTGAAATGTTCATTAAATAATTCAACAAACATTTATCTTATCTTTATTATGCATATTTAATTTTAAATTATTAATTATTTGCTTGACCTTTACTTTTAATACTTTAATCATTTTTTAAATTATCTTACTTTCTATCATTTTAGTTTATTGCTCTACTTAATTATTTTAATATTTTACTATATTCCAAGCCTTCATTGTAATTTTGACTGCATCATTACATTCAAATTACTGATTAAAATATGTAAACAAAGGAATGACCAGAAATCCGCACAACCTCTGGTCCCAAGCCGTGCGGATTTGAGAAAGTCTACTCAATTAACCACGTGTATATATCATTTTGAAAGCTCGAAATTGCAAAATTTGGTTACGGCTTTGAGATATTAAATGTTTGGCTTTGATATCTTGGATATTTTGATGCTGAAATCGAAAATTATTTTAGAGATTAACTTTGGAAACCTAAATTTTCTTTTTACGCATTAAGAAATACTTTAAATGACTACACATGGTTTACTAGTTTCTGATCCCATTTACCATACAGATGAATTTAAAAGATAACCATCTGCAAATATTACAGTAATATTTATAAGATAAGCCTTTGAATTTTATAAGCCTACGTAAAATTCGATTGGGATATATCAATCCCGATAATTATGGTCCCCTTCAGTATTTATAAAATCTAGCAGGGGAAAGTAGGAGAATGGCGCTCACTTAAGGAAAAACATGAATAGCTAGTCAAATATAGGCAAAAAAAAAAAAAAAAAAAAAAAAAAAAAAAAAAAAAAAAAAAATCAATATTTTATTAATGAAGTATAACTCCAAAGCATAAGAAAGAGTTTACAATCACTTAATTTGCATAAAAGTTTAAGGAATCTTTTTTTATTGTTTTATTTAAATAACCATCGATTGAGCGGTAATGCCCGACATGGTAGGGTAATTGCGCTCAGAGTTTGAATACAACATTTAAGTAAGACAAAAGTCACATATGTAGTTGTGTGGGCTGTTCACACCACTGCAGACTGTTTCCAACCACTTTACACATATTGTGCACTCATACTGTGTTGCACATATAGTGGGCTACTTTTTTTATAATTAGGTTTTTTGATTTTCACCACTTTTTTGAAATCGTAAAATTTGTCTTTTTTAATGACATATTAATTAAGGCGAAAGCAGGGGAATTTTGGCATTTCAAAAAAGTGTTGTTAATAAATAAATTTAAATTTAAAAAAGGTTGCCCACTGGCAACACTTCTGGAATTCCACGCGAGCGCCATTACTCGTTATCGCCATGTTGGGTTTTAACGCATTATAATTGGCGTAACAACGCACTACAAAAATAAATAAAAGCATGAAAGTACAGCTAAATGTATATATTTTGTAGACATAATGAGTAAATTAATATTTGAAAATAAGAGTGTACACTTACCTTCAAGTTAGATGTTGTAGAATTTTATAGTAAAACAACTGCAAACTAATAACTTGAGGACACAAAAATACTTTCCTTCCAACGGTCACTATATCCTTACTGGGAACTTAAGATAAAGTTCGCTAGGTGCCGGTACCGATCGCACGTTTTCAATTCTATTCTGTTTAGAGATATTGGGAGAGCGGGATTACCCTTCTGAGCGTCATTACCCTACTTTCCCCTAAGAGTTCTATGATTTCACAGTTTGAACGCTGTTACCACTTGTACATATGATTTTCAAAGCTCAAAATTAAGTTATGACTTTAAAATATTAAATGTTTGGCTTTCATACCTTGAATATTTTGATACTGAAATTGAAAATTATTTTAGAGATGGACTTCGAAAACCTAAATTTTCTTCTTCTGCATTAAAAAAGTACGTTAAATGACTACAAATCTTTTACCAACTTCCGATGCAAATGAATCTAACAGTTAACCAAATTGTCATCTGGAAATGTAATAGCAACATTTTTAACATTTTAATATTTTGAATTAGCATAAGCATATGTAAAATACGATGGAGATATATGAGTAACAATAGAAAAAATGCTAGTGGATCTGCCTGACCCAATGCAAAACATGCTTTTCATGCATAAAACTTGATTACATTTAGTTATGATGAAACTTTTTGTGTTCATTCACAATATCTATGCAATATTGGGAGACAATTGTGAAATATTTACCAAATCAAAAATAACAAAAATAAATCAGTAAAACACGCTTTGAATAGAGAATGATTATTGTAAGCAAAATATGCTGTGCCAATCAAGGTAACTAAATGCATTGCAGGGGGAAAAGATAGGGAACATCACTGAAAGATTGTCTGGCCATTTTAATGCCAGCATTTTTTGTTTAATCAAGCAAAAGTATACGCTATAAAATGCAATGAAAAGTTTAATTTATTCATATATTTATTTTCTGTACAATAGTTAAAATGAAAATGGCTCTATCGAAATTAATTGTTGAATAAGAAAACTTAATGAATTACAATTTATATGGTTAGTCATCAGAGGTTTAAAATGATTTACAAATAAACCTTTTTTAAGAACGTTTCGCTCATTTTGACCCACGGTAGATCCCATATATATTAATATTTTTTACTTGTCCCTATAAAAAAAAACACGTTAGTACAGCTATTTTAAAAACATGGTAGTACTGCGTAACTTAGAAACATATTCAAATTTCGAAACGATTGGCTAATATTTATGAAAGTCAAGAGTTTGCAAAGTAAACAGACAGAAAGACAAACATAACATTTTTGTATTGTAATTCAATTTTGACAAATTGAAAATCGGTGCAAAAGTTAATAATTCTCAAACATAAAAAAAAAATAAATTTACAAACAAAGTAGGGCAATTCTACAGAAAATTATCATTTTTTGGGGGAGGTGGTGGGGGTGGGGGGAATGAAATTTATAATATGTTTAATTTAAGGTTATGATTGGAAAACTTGATATTTTTATATTCTATAACAAAATCCTAATAAAAAGGCATTGTAAATTACTGTTTACAAACTAAGTTAAGTACCATTATTGTCTTTGTAAAGTCATAATGTTACGTCAGTTACACAGTAAAAGTTACGTCAGTTACGCGTGTAAATGCCATTTCTTTCTTTTTATTATTCAGAAATTAATTAAACAAGTTATTGTTATAATTTGGCATTACTTAGTCTTGTTGAGAACGTCAAATAATTTTTAACGGTATAATTTTGATAATTTTTTCACTTCAATGAAGGCAGAATAAATGTTTGTATATTTTATGGTACGTCAATTACAGAATTTTGAATTGCAATTTTTGGGACTAAAAGAGGGATTGAAATAATATGCAGGTATTTGGGTATTAAGTCCTTAGAAAGGAATATTTTAAATTGTAAAAATTTGCTCTAACTTTATTAGTAAATTTTCTACATAGTTTTGGAAACAAAATTCGATGATCAAATGTTACATTAGTTATTCGGGAATTGCTCAGTATATAACACCTTTTGTTGGAAGGAGGCAGGAATTTAAAATTTCCAAGAAGCATTTATCAAATTTCCTATAAATGATACACGCAAAATCCCCCCCCCCCCCTTTTTAATGCCATTCACTTTTACAATTGTAAATAGTTTGCGCTTTTAGAATTTTATTTTATGTAAATTTCGGCAGTATAAAGATATTGGTTGAAAAGTTGCTAACAAGGGAATCACTTTTGGTAAAATTCGCACCTAACTTTGAGATCCGGTGCATTTTATAGCCCTGCAGGGACGGCGAATGTATGGCACGGGCACGCGTGCCACTTTTGGCACGGCATTGCTTGTGGCTCTAAATAAAAATAAAGTGAGATTACACAACATCGCGACTGATCTTTTCTAAATTTGATTAAATGGAAATTGAAAAATTTTAATTGCGGGATATTATATTCCAATCTAATTAATTATGGTCTAAAAAATTTTTCAAACAAAGACGACATTTGCAAACTACCGACAAGAATTGGTTATTAGACATTACAAAATTTCGATGATAAATTTCTGGCTATTCAAAGAAACTGGCGTTTGCTATTTTAGCAATTTTTCTGTCTATCTATGCTTTCGAAACACTGTTTTCACAAATGAATAATAACAAAACTCAAACTGAAAGCACTTGCCAGATAAATCCGGTTCATTTTGCATTAAAATTAACCTGATATTAAGATGCAAAAAAATAAATCAAATTACATCGCATTAATTTGTTTTTATTAATTTCAAAATTTATTTGTTTCCATATTATAGTGTAATACCTACATGCTTGTTCCTATTATTTTAAAAATCTTAATATAAAAATTTTAAGTAACTTTAATCCATTATTTTTCCGCTACTAAATTTGTTTTTTAGTTGGCACGTCATAGTCACGTAAAATATATTTTGATCAAATTTGGCACACGACAACAAAAAGGTTCGCTAACCCCGCCCTAATAGGAACGAATAAAATTTGCCCCCCAAAATCATATTTATTAATTTTACAGCAGCACGACTTCCGGAAAATGCAATTTTTTAAAACACTTGTCGGACTATTAACACAGAAGTTTTTTTTTTAGAAAAAGTACTTTATGACATACAAATTAGTTAATAAAAAGAAAATATATTCAAAAAGTTTAAAAATTCCCCAAGAACCTATGAATTTCATTTGGAAAAAATACAACATTAAAATTGCAAATCTATAGCAAATAACACCTTATAGTAATATATTAATTTAAAATGCTCAAAGGTGTAAATTAAAACTTTAAAATCAGTAAAAATACGTTTATTTCGACTGTTGACATGTCTCGACTCACCCCGAGTCATTTTCAAAAACAAATACATAAAGCTATTCTAAATTTGCACGGTCTATGACACGCCATCATTCAGTTTTCTACGTATTCTTTCATATTATGCACGTTACATTTTCATTTTATATGGATGTTTATTTTATTTTATTTTCACTAGGGGCCCTGCCCCCTACGAACTACGCTCGCCAACCCCCGTTCAGACACCGCAGACTCTAAAAGCACGCTAATTTGATTGGCTTTGATTTCGGAAGATTGAATTATAATTTAAAAAACACTGGCGATCTGCTGTTAAAAGATACAATGGCTGTTTTCGTCTTTGATTAAATAAAATCAGTTAAACATTTCAAAATAAGCTAATATAAAATGAATTAAGTAAAAATAGTCTTTGTTTCCCGGTATTTTTTAACACAGCGAATTAGAAATGAAATTTTATTTGCGCTGTCCTAACAAAAATAGTTGAAAAGATTATATCAAATAAATGTCCCGCGCAATTTTTAAGTTTAAACTGTTTTGCAATGTTATTTTTTGTTCATTTTACTTTATAAGTGTAATATGACGTAAATGTGACGTAATTTTTTCTATTTAAGACTTCTAACGCATGTTAATGAATTTATTATTTTACAATAGCCTTTCTCTTTCAAAATTCACGTGTAAATATAGTTTAAATGATGTAATTTTCAATAAGTTCCTGCTTTTTATACCTAATTATTCAATTCTAATTTGAAGGGTTTTTCTGTTTATAATAGTCACGTGTAATTTTTTTTTCTTTTTTTGAAGCAAACATTATTGTTTGCGCTGTTTATACTGTTGGCAACAGTTTAAATTAAAACCATTTTCTAAAATATGTAAAAAATACCTCTGGAAAAGCTGAAAATTTGAATTTAAAATAGACATAAAACCTCAAAAAATGAGTCAAATTAAAAAAAATGAATGCAGTCTGCACACCGGGAACTTCAAACGTATAAAATGTTCTAAAAATGATTAAATTCCCATGTATAGTTTTTGCTGCTATAAAACTTTTTTAATGGAACGATTTTGTCCAACTTTAGCGTTAAATATCTCTTAAAATAATTCTTCGATTTGAAAACTGCCTGCATCAGCGTGTTTATCAAACATTTCTCTATAACACCACCGATTTTCAAATTTTTGTATGCAGTATTTTTCTTGATATTAACAAAGAATGACCCCCGGTCACAAAAAATTCAAAACCGGCGGCGGCGGTGACAGCGTGTTACTTTTATTTAGAATAGAGAGATATTTTTCTTGATCTAACGAAGAAAGACCTCCGGTCACAAAAGATTCCAAACCGGAGGCGGCGGTGACAGCGTTATTTACTTTTATTTAGAATAGAGAGATATTCATTGAGTAGCTCGAGCCATATTTTTGGTAAGTGAAATGATGCTGCATCGTTACATATTGAGTTTTTGCGCGTTCCAATCTCTATGGTTTCTCTTATAATGAATTTACAGTATAGACTGGAGGGGGAAATTATTTTACTTTTATTGAAATTTACTTGGATGGATTCTTCTTGATAAAATCTTGCTATGGCTGTGGTTTTTCTATTATATTTAATATCAGCTATATGCTCCTTTTTTCTATACTTAAATTTTCTCCTAGTCATAACAATATAGTAATTCTTTGATCCGTCTGCTCTAATAAATGGTATTTCATACACCACCGAGTAATTCTCAAAATTAATTGGGTCAATTTTAGTGCAAATGATATTCTTCAATTTCGGAGGTGGTTTTTCTACTAAGCATCCATATAAAATAAAAATGTAACGTGCATAATATGAAAGAATACGTGGAAAACTGGATGATGGCGTGTCATAGACCGTACAAATTTAGAATAGCTTTATTTATTTGTGTTTGAAAATGACTCGAAACATGTCAACAGTCGAAATAAACGTATTTTTACTGGTTTTTAAGTTTTATTTTACACCTTTTAGCATTTGAAATTAATATATTATAATTACATTTTTGACAGCGTAATAAGTAATAAATAGTAATAATAAATCCGCAGCACCCAATTTGGCAACTTAACTCGCTTTTGGCGTGAAATTAACAATTAAAAATCACTACTTTAAAATTAAATCTATACAAAAATACATATACGATGTTGGCAGACAAATTTCATCGATTCTCTAACTTTGGCCTATAAAATAGAGGTCTGCACGGGCCGACATTTCCAGGCCCGGGCCCGGCCCGACTCAGAGAAAAAAAATTCGGCCCGTCCTGGCCCGTACAAAAAAATAATGGTTCGGCCCGGTAAAAAAGTTGAAAGTTCGGCCCGAGCCCGGCCCGGTTAAAAAGTTAAAAGTTCGGCCCGAGCCCGGCCCGGCCCGAAAAAAAGTTAAACTCTATGCCCGAGTGAATTTCTACAAAACATTCATTTTTATGTCGATTTGGTTAAAAGTTTTTCTCGTACGAGGAGTTTTCTTTTCATGTTTATAATCTTCATTTTTATAGAAGTGTCACAGGGTGCGATATTTATTTTTTTAATGAATCTCTGTTTCTTGTATGTAAATGTTTCAGTTATCTTTAATATTGTTAATCCATATTCCATGTATTTAAGTGTTAAATATCTGAAAAATGCTTAATACAGTAAAATCTAAGACTGAATTGCATAGAAAAGAAAAAACAAATGTGTTATAGACAAGTTCCCTTCTTAACAAGTGTAAATGTATTGTATATTATTTCCTTACGCAGTATATTAATTTTGTTTGTTATTAATTTTTATAATTTTCTTACGCAGTATTAAGTAGTATGTTAATTTTGCATGGATCAACACGTTTTTCAGTTTAAAACAAGATTCCGTCATAGACAGGTTCTTTTTCACACGTTTTAATATATTTTAATATAACTATATTTTAATAAGAGTAGAAATCTACTACTCTTTAAAAAGAATGAATTTGAATATTTAATTGTAGAATAATGGCGATTTAAAAATGTATGCATTTTTTGACATAAAATTTGTGCCAAGCCTAATTTTACTGACCTTTGAATGGACCAGGCCATTCCGAGACAATGATTTTCATACGGGGTGGGTGAAAACTAGGAATGAAAATTTTGGGCCATGAATATTCGGAATGAAACCCGGGTGTGTGCAGAAAAAATAAGTTAAGCCAGGCCTGGTCCGAGTGCCGTGAATGAAAATAGGCCCGAGACCGGCCCGTGCAGATCTCAACTATAAAATGCACCAAATCACAATGCTAGCAGCGAACTGCACCAAAAGCGGTTTGGAAGCAAAAACTTAGCTGAATGAAATTTGTTCCATTCAGTGTGTATCGTCAGTAAGAAATCGGTGAAAAGGTGAAGAAGTAACCCTTTGCGGTTGAGTGTCGGCAAGCCGCCCAAGCATTATATACACGATTCTATTTTTATATTCATCTATTCGCACTGCTATATTTTAAAAGTACATTTTTACCGGCCCGTGCAGATCTCAACTATAAAATGCACCAGATCACAATGCTAGGAGCGAACTGCACCAAAAGCGGTTTGTAAGCAAAAACTTAGCTGAATGAAATTTGTTCCATTCAGCGTGTATCGTCAGTAGAAAATCGGTGAAAAGGTGAAGAAGTAACCCTTTGCGGTCGAGTGTCGGCAAGCCGTCCAAGCATTATATACACGATTCTATTTTTATATTCATCTATTCGCACTGCTATATTTTAAAAGTACATTTTTTTAGCAAATTTCTCTTGAACACGTTTCCAAAGTGCAAGTAAAATAGTTTCTTAATAAGAAAAAATGATGCCAGCCGAATAATTTCGTGTAAGAAATGCCTGTGCGTGAAACGACCGTTAAGGGGCTACTTCAGTCACTTGGAAGGACTCGCTCGCTAATGCTAGCCCTATGGAAGAAATTTTTTAAGGTATCTCGTTTGCTTTTTAATATTTTTAAATGATTTTTTTGCATTGGATAACTGACAAGGGAACCACTTTAGGTGTTGCTCGCACCTAGTATTGAAACCTGGTGCATTTTAAAGCTCTATATTAGGAAGTTTGGGAATGGATAAAATTTTTTTGTTAAAATAATTTTTTTTGATTTTACAGCAGATTAACTTTCTGAAAATGCAATTTTCTAGAACACATTTCAGGCTTTTAACGTAAAAGTTTTTTTTTAAAAAATAGTTAAAAATATAAATTAGTCAATAATAACTATAAAATGTTGAAAAAAGTTTTAAAATTCCTTCAAGAACCTACGAATTTGATTAAAAAAAAAATACTATATTATATTTCCATATTTGGCGGGGAAAGATTGGCGTCTTTTTCGTCCCGTGCAGTTTTCCGGCAACCCTAGCTCAGTATTTTCGCCACGCTCCGTGTTGTAATGGTTTGGATGTAAACCTATTACAGATATAAAGCTAGTGAAAATTTTGAAGTGCCATATCTGGCGACTTAACTCTCTTTTGGTGTAAAATTAACAAATAAAATTCCAACAATAAAAAAATTATTATAACTATAAAAAATACATAAAATATGATTTTAACAAATAATTTTTATCGATATTCTAACTTTTATACATAGGGCTACAAAATGCACCAGGTCTCGATTCTAGGTGCGAGCAACACCTAAAGTGGTTCCCTTGTGAGATTAATCTCTACATCTGCTCTATTTTACTTTTTCGATTTTGTTTGAAGATTTTTTTTTCAAGAGAATGCTTTCATTTTGGAAACCGGTTCCGAAAATGAAAGCGCCCTAATTAAAAATACCTGTAAACAAAATTGAAAAAGTAAAAAACGACCTTTCTACAGATCGATCTCAGGTAGCCAATGCCAAAAGAATTGTCTAAAAATACTGAAATGCAAATGAGATATCTTTATAAATTTCTTCCATAGGATTATCATTAGCGAACGGGTCTTTTCGCTTGACACGGCTCGGCAGCAAACAATAGTAAGCCACATTTGTCACTTTTGAAGATATTAAGAAAATAAAGCATGTATTTGGATACAAATGGCGCTACGAGTAATCCGAGATAGTACTGCCATCTTTTGAGATAATGCGAAACTCTTTACTAATTTCTATAGTAAATGTACTAATTTCTGTAATAAACAACAACAAAAAAAAAACTTAATTTTATAATTTTGGCGCTCACCATTATTTACTGTCGACCCCTTCAATTGTAAAGAAATTTAAGTAGTCATAAATAGTCATAAAGTCGAAAGGAGAAGAAAAAACACAACATTTCAAACACTAAGCATTTTTATTTTTCTTTACTCTTGCTATATAATTACAATATATTTTTGAACAATATTTTCAATGAGTACTGAAATAATCTTTCTTAAGATAAAAAGTTGTATTTATATGTTTTTCTTCTTGAATATGACTACATTTTTCTTCATTGAGAATATATATATAACTTTATATAATTTACTATACAATTATACGGCAGTTTCAATACAATTTTCTTGATATGCATGTACAATATATATATATATATATACCATTTCTTTCAAACTCTACAACTAGGAGTCAAAAAAGATAGGTGGTCAGGTTCTAACAATACAATGTACAATAAATAACATATCCAAAAATACCTTTGTACTTATACAGTTATCAATCTAAAATGTATACTCTTCTTAGGACATTATCTTAAAAATCAGCTAAAATTCTGAAATATGATATGTTTAGCATCTCCTGATTAAGTACCTGTACTACAATATATAAGAAAGGGCATTGTTCAATTAGTAAATTGATAGGACAGAGATATCATAAAAATAAAGAAGAAAGAGATTGTTAGACTTTTAAAAACTTGTTCACGAAGAAAAGTTTAAGATTAATCTGTATATCTTAATATCATTGATACATATTTCTCCCTCATATTGAGTTATTATATGATATTAGGACAAATTTACAAACTTTAATATAATATTGGGGCATATTGTCCTTGAAACGAACTGGGTTTAAGAACTTTTTGGTCATTTTTATGATTCCTCTTTTTTTTTTTTCTTTTAAATGATGAGACATATTATCCTTGAAACATACAGAGTTACAATTAAACTTTTCGGTCATTTTTTACATCCATCTTTATTTATTTTATTTTATTTTTTTATTTTTTAATAATACTGGGACATATTATCATTGAAACATACAATGTTAGAATTAAACTTTTTGATCATTTTAAAGATTAATCTTTTTTCTTTTATTAACGATATTGGGACATATCCTTGAAGCATCCTGTTTTAGAATTAAACTTTTTGGCCATTTTTAAGATTAATCTTTTTTTTTCTTAAGGATATATATTTTAAGGAACATATTTATGAAACATACTGGGCTTGAATTAAACTTTTTGGTCATTTTTAAGATTTACACTTTTAAAAATTACATTGGGACATATTTATCCTTATTTCCTTCTTGAAAAATACTAGGTTAGTACTAAACAATTGCTCATTAAAAAAATACATGTATTAGCAGTTCCATCATCTACAGGCGATTACATTCTACACATTATGAATAAAACTTTTACTTCAGCAAATGGTACCGCAAGCAAACTTTGAAAATATGGATTTGTTAGATTTACTGCATGATAAAGAAACATTTTGTGAGTATATTTTACATTATATTGAAGATATTAAAAAAGTTATTTACAAATGTGCAACTGAAAATGTGGTTTTGCTGTACTGTTCATTTAGTACTTAAATATTAGTATTTGCGTTCTATGGCATTTCTATATTTTAAATGATAGTAATTATTATTTGAATATATTATTTGAATAGCATAATTTAAAAGATTTTTGGACTGAAATTAAACATATTCAGTATTGCCACATCTGGTGTTTTTTTTATTCGGAAATTCCAAATTCACCCCGGAAATGTTGAATAGTTATTTTTGTCCAAACTAAGCTCAAAAGTGATAAAAAAAATACACTTAAAAGGCATAAAAATACCTTTATTCAGATCGAAATATGGTTCATCGCTCAAACGGCGACACTGTCAAGATCTTTGTTGGTACAAATATTTTCGCAAAAAATTTTAAAAACAAGAAATTCGTAAATAAAATCACGAGACCACATGTATAATGAAAAACAAATGAAAACATAAAACAAAATAAAAATAGATATTTGTGATCGTGAATTAACGTCTACTATTGCTTCTTATTCTGCAGAGCATCTCTTTCCAAATTTTAGGCAACTCAATGGAGGCTGAATCATTGCAAATATTCTGACTGCCTAAAAATGACCCATTAGTTATTTTCGGTTATTATAATGATAAATATTTTGCGAGTAAAATAAAATAAAATTACAATTAGAAATTTTTAGGTGCGAACTCGAAATCTCTAGATAAAACAAACGCCAGATTTAGCAACACTGAACATACCCTACAAACATATGTTAGAAAAATTACGGTTTTTAAAGGAAAATTATGTGCATTAAAATAAAACATATTCATTTATTTCAAAGTGCCGTGGTTATTTTTATTAGAAAAAAAGGGCATGCATTATTTTAATTTTTATGAAAAACATATTTTGAACTTAAAATAGATTTAAAATGGTTAATTAAGGAAAAATAATATTGAATTTTAAAAATACTTACATTCATTACAAAATGAACCTCATATGAGGCTTACAAGCCCTAAACATTTATTATTAATAGCTATTAAAACGTTTTTTCAGTTAATTTAAATTTCGTATACATTAACACATCAGAAAAACGTATTACGAGGACATAAATAAAGGACCATGCACAAATTATATGGAAATGTAGCCCCGGTGAAATTGGCTGAAATATTTCTATGCTGGTTCAGGGACAAGGAACCTATGGTACGTACGCCATAAGCAACTGGCAGTAGAATATTTTCGGCACAGTCAGAGCCTGAGGTTCTATGTTAGTCCCGGGACACACAGGACATGTCGGAGCCCCTTTTCCCAAATTTCATAGATGGCAGAAAATTGCAATTTTGACTGGGCTGTTTATTCTTTTATAACCATATTATTAACTGACAGTTATCTACATGTGTCGTGAGCAGTGGTGTAGTCGTAAAAAAAACAGAGGGTATACACTCAAGGCAGAGCGTATACCCTAGAGTGTATATACTACAGCTTTCTTGAAAAACAGAGGGTATACTGTGTTTCTTTAAAAAAATCCAGAAGATATACGGCGTATACCGCCGTATACCCTCCACTACATCCCTGGTCGTGAGTAAGCATAACGTTAAGAAAAGTTTTATAAATTAATTTGTGCGCAAGGTTAATATTCATATCGGAGAATGAAAAGTTACATTTTCGTCATGTTATGTTATATGAGTTTAAAAAAGGAGTGAACGTTGGACGTGCTACAAAACATATTCAAGAAATTTTTTTGGATCGTACTCACGCTCTTAGGATCGTTAAAAAGTGATTTTATCGATTTCGAAATGGCGATTTTAATCTAAACGATAAAATTAGCTCTGGGCGAGCTTCTGGCATTGATAATGATTCTACCGCTTCTTGACAATTTTTGCTGGAATCTTGAGCACAATGACGGCTCGACGGGTGAAGCCCGGCTATTTTTCTGCTTAATCTGTGTTATTCCTGAATAACTTTTATAACGTAACATGCAGTTATTAAAAATAATGGGCATAGAAATAGAGATTTTAGTTTAATTATCATTTTATAAAAACATGTGAAAAAACTGTTTCCTGCCAATGTTCCTTTTCTGGAACATGTTATAAATCCTATACAAAAAATTTTTTTGAAAAAAAAAATTACTCATAGTGCTTATGTTTGAGTTTTAATGTGATTTTTACCAAGAAATAGTTTGTGTTATCTTTCAATCATAGTGCGGCGTTTAAAAGGTTAAAATCCCATGGAAAGACAAAACATTTGGTTAAATAACTTTTCTGGTTCAAATTATGTTTATTTGGCATGGAAAAAAACCTAGAAGTTTGGCAGGTATGTTGTATAAAGTAAGATTTTTCGATGACCAAAGCATCAAAACCAATTATTTTTCCAGATTGTGCCCATTGAGCCATTTGATCGTAACTACGGCATATCAAAATTTCAGCCAGTTCGACCGGAAGTACATCTACTTATAATAAAATCCGAGTGAGAAAAGTGTAGGTAACCATTTTGATGCGAACCATTCTGGTCTGCGAATCGAACGTAACTAAACGCCATGTTAGGCTTAATGGAAAATATTTGCTAACATATGACAGCTAAAAAAACATGTATATCGTATTCAATTATAATGTATCAAGTTCCAAATTAAAAATAAGCTATGATAAACATCAGATTACTAGATATAAACAAAAGGACACTGTTGCCATTCACAATTTCCAAATCTTCAAACAAATGAATGACTCTTAGAACGCTAATAAAAATAAAAATAAATATATATATTTATAGGTTAGCGTCGATGCTGCTCTTAAAATATTTGTAAAAGTATATACCTTTAAGTATTTTAACTTTGTTTAAAACCTTCAAAAACTATACAATTAAGTTCTAAAGTAAAAATGACGGATAACTATCTACACAACAACTGGAAGTACGAGCTGTAGGCAGCTACACTAGCGCCCTCGGCCTAAGCTTTAAAGATGCTAATTCTCTGGCACCGTCTATCAGCAATTAATATAAACAAAGAAATTTTCTGTTGAAATCGTACCTTTTCTAAAATGCATTTTATCAGACTTGAAGGCATTGCAAATAAAATGAATATTTCTATATATTAGTCAGAAAAATATTTTTTTTAAATATTGTTTTGAAGATTTGTCATTCACATTTCGTCATTTTTGACGGGGTTATATATTAGTTTCCATATAATTTGTGCGTGGTCCTTTCCCTAAGGTGGGGTTTCCAACTGAATATTCTAAAAGAAAATGGTTCTACCATCTATTTCTGTATTTCAGAAGCATTGCTGGACACAATATGAATTTTATATATGATAAAGGAGTGAATGCACATAATTTACTGAAGATTTTTCTTTCAACACAACATCCTCATGCATGAAGCAATTAAATTAGTAGGCACACTCATAAACTTTTCTTCGTGCAAGTTATTCAGAACAAACTGAAATAAAATAGGTTAAACAATTTGATTGAGATATTAAAGAAATGGCGGAAAGATTTGAATCATTCTCAAAATATAACTATAGCTTTGTAAACTGGAAGCCAATTACCTGTTCAAGCGTGATATCGAGGCGACATTATTTTTTAAGAAAATCTAATACAGTGAGGTCACCAAAAGCTTTATCACAAGTTTATCTAAAATAAATTCAACAATAGATGTTAAAATGATTTAAATTTGAGCAGTTGTAAACAACTTTGATATGTTTAGATTAAAGGCACTATAAGGATATGCTACGTTAAAGTAATCATATGAACATGATGTAAGACCAGGGTTCTCGCTGACGATTGCCATTGCGCCAAAATCTTTCATTTGGCAAGAAAACGAAAGATTGATATCGCAAAATTGCGAGCTTTTTTTTAATTATTATTATTCTTTCGGCGAGACTATTAATGATGTTATTCTACCACCAAAAGATTTCCGTGTAACGTATTAATTTGTGTTTTGATATTTCTCAGAACTCGTTTAATGTGTTTTTATTTAAGCCACTAACATATTGACCCGAACCTAGAGTTGAGAGTTAAAATTTTTTTGAAATAAATCGACTAGATGGTATTTTCCCTCGACTTTGAAAAGAATCTATAACACACTTGTTTTAATAATTTCTATAACCGATATTTTAATTTAGTTCAATAACCATTCTAAAAACATTTACAAAAAAAATTGAATAACATATTGAAAAAGGAAACTATGATAAGTTATTAGACAGCTTAACGAAAGATTTTCGAACCAGCGTTTCACGACGATTCTTTTACTAACATTATTTGAACTTGGCTATGGTCCTCTTTAAATTGTGCTAAGGTTAGTCATATACAAGCGAGAATTCTGTGTAGGACGATATAGGACTGATTCACCACACCTTCTAAAACGGATAAGATCGTTATAATTTGTTGCCAATTTGATGAAATTCTTATTATATCAATATGAGTATTGATTACTTCTTTGCAATTTGTAATAATTACTTATAATAGTGTTAGTTTCTTTAAATTTTTGATTTAAAAAAGTAGTTTTTAAAATTTTTCTAAAACATTTATTTTATTGCAAATTTAACGCTAATTCGCTGGAGGTAGCGAATAGTCGTAATAATTTCTTTACATTAATGACACTTCTTTTGCAACTTTTATGGAAATTGTTTTTTGGAGACTGTATCAAAATGATATGAGTCAAAAGAAGTAAAGATCGTGGACGCCGCATCATTTTTAATTTTCACATTCGTCTCTGCATCTGTATTAATTAATGCTTTTTATTTTTATTTTCAAACACATTTATTTATTTTAGAGCAAATTTAAAGGTTATTCGCTAATGATAGCGAATATTAATATTAATTCCCTTTCAAAGATCGATACAGACCTTAATCTTGATCTAATAATGATTAAATTATGCAGTATCTGGAAACTACCAATTTTAAAGGTTATTATTCCCTTTTACATCTGTATTAATCGATATGGTCCTAATGCTGATTATTATTATTTTTTTAATCGAATGAAAGTTCTGGCTTAATTCGTTTGTAACGGTGGTAGGCTGCGCACATATTATAAACTATAAGGAAAGGGCAGCTGACGTCACTGTGGGTTAAATTACTGTGGGGTAAGGCTCAAGAAACACCTGTCCGTTCTTTGTGACTCCTACCGTACACATAAGTTCGGACGATTTGATTGGTCTATTTTTAACAGGTCTGTGTTATGATTGGCCTACGTCGCCATGACGATTCCTGCAATTATCGGTACGACAAAAATGTAGTGGTAGATTGGTTGACGGAAGAGTTTATTTGTAAACATGCCTTCTTCTTATTGCCGTTTCAGATAGATCTTAATCTGATATTAGGGCATTTGCTTCTATATCCGCATTAATCAGTACAAATCTAACGACGATTCATTTTTTAATGAAAATATCAATATAATTCGTTCACGGCAGTGATTGTGAAAAAATCTATTACCATTTCTAAGGAACTTCTTCTCTCTTTCTTTTTTTCGCTCTTTCTATTAATATCAAAATGATTCAAACTATTCTGGAAGACCTGCTTTTATACAGTTAATAAGTGGACACATGTTTTTGTTTGATGTTAAGAGAACTATAAAATTATAGCTCTCGAAACTGGTTGCTTTCTTAACAGTTGTGGTATAGTAAGAAAGATTTTTACAATTATTATTAGATTTATTATTGTCTCGTATTATTGATAAGCATCGTTCTGAAAATTCTTTAAAAAATGTATCACATTCATACAGGTATGAACTATTTTTAAGTACTGATAAGGTTTTGTAATATATATATTTTCCATCTATTTTATTCATTATCACAGTAAAATGAATGTAATTTATAATTATTGTTTTGAGAATAATCCAAATCTTAAGATAATACCTGCCTCATAAATTTAAGTAATATTTCTTTTATGAAAAAAAAAAAAAAGATCATAAACCGAAACATTGTATGATGATATTTATCACAATACATTAAGTAGAAAAATACAGTAATTTATAAATAATGATAAAACAATCTCGACTAAAAGTACAGTCCTTAGAAATTTTATATGATATTACATAATAACAATGGATAGAAATAGTTTCTTTAGAAAAATTATGAAATGGAAATCGAAGAAATAATATATATGTAAAACAGTTTTATAACAATTTGAGAAAATAGAGGTTTATTTTGAAACAACACAATCCAGAAAATACTAGATAATTCGATTTATGGTATTTGTATAAACTTAATCACAAAACTAGTCAGTAATGCATACATAAAACATAAGAATATTGATAATTCAGTTAATTTGACATAAATAACATAAAATTATATAAAGTTTTGTGTATTGTATGGCTAAAATATTAATAAGTACCCTAAGTACCTAAATCGTGAAAATTTAGTTAAAAAAATACAGAAAAAAGGGCATGAAACATCAAAAGAAAAATGCTTTAAACAGCTATATTGTACATAAAAAATTGTCATTAGAAAAAAAAATGTCCAATTAAAAATATTTAAAATTTAAAAATCAGCAAATCAAACTTTAATAAATGTTTCTTGAAAAGATGAAATTTTGGAAATATTCTTATATATTTGAAGGGGCTGAAATACAATATTTTAAATTAATTTTTCAAATAATTTTAATGCATACATTAAAAATAATTCCATTAAAAAAATTAAAGAAAAATATGTATTTATGCTTGTGTCAATATATATAGAAATATAATCTATTCTTTTATAAGATCAGATAGCTGCTAAATTAACTATGCATGGTAAATAATGTATAACTTTTATTAAACTTAACATTTTTTATGCTATAAAGTAAAGAAATATGTAAATTAGTAATTTAATAATGTTTTTTATGTAAACATGACTATGACTGAATTAAGTTACATAAATTTTAATAAATGAACTTTTAAATACTATTATTTGTATAATTCATCTGAATCATCTCATGCATGATAATTTTGTATAAAATTACCAAAATTCATTTTATGAGAAAAAAAATGTAATTAAGCATACAAGTTATCTGAACTGTAAAAAATTGAATTATTGAAAACTTTTACAGTATTTCACAGTTTATAAATGATAAAGTACGCGAACACATCAATACTAACATTATTTATACTATTTTTTCAGCACAAAGGGTATCTATACCCTAAAACAGTGTATTTTCTCTCAACATAAGGCATTGAATGGGATAATGATATGTATTCTTCATTCAACGACCATATAGATCAAATATTTAATTAGTTTATATATTTCTCAATTTTATTGACAACACACTACGGTAAATAGAAGCAGAGTTTGGCTGTGGAATTTTTAAGCACATAAAAATACAAAAATGGTTTGAAAATTACAAAAAATTACCATAAAAAACAGTATTATATATTTTTTATTTTCTTTAAAATATGATGTAATGATAAAATTGATTCCTAGAAAATAAAAGAATATAGTACATTTTTTAAAACTTAAATTATCTGATTAAAAAAACATAACTTTTACATTGACTAAAACCTCCAATTTTAACTATACATATTGTTCCAAAAAAATTTAAACGTAATTTAAATTTTTATCTGTTAGAGATAAATAGGCAATGTAAATTGATAAAGTGTTCGAAATGAAATAGGAATTAAGATTATGTTGATGAAACAGTCCTGGGATGAATTTTAAATATCGAAAAAATCGACTGTCCGTTTTCAGTGATGCAAAATTCCGAAATTTCATAAAATTCAAAGTCGCAAAACTTGGTGAGTTATGTTCGTAGAAGAATGGGATTTTTACTGTTGTAATTTTAACTGTAGTTGTCAAAGCATGAGAGAATTCTTTTCTAAATATAAGTTATAGGACTCAAGGACTGTATAAATATTTAAAAAGCGTAAATTTTTGGAAATCAATGGCGGTACTATTTCATTGCCAACCATATATTAAACATTTTTACAATTTAAATTGCAAAAGCGTTCAATATAAGGTATCTACGTATCCCCAACAGCTAAAAATATTAAACCGTGTTTAAATCTTTTGCGGACACCCAGCATATAAAATTTTTGAAATAAAATATAATTAGTTAATTTTTGCATAATGCATATATTCAGTGTTTAATTTAATTACGCAACAAAGTTTGTAAATTGTTTGATGCAAAATTATATACATACACAAAGTAAAGTTTCACAAAGCTTTTATGATTTTCCTTAATAATTTTATGAAATAATTTTCTTATTATAAAATTAAAATTTTATATGTGACGTTACTGTACCACTATACTTCATCTGTTTTATTTCACTAAAATGTTTTGTAATAATAATAAAAAAAAACCCCTCAGCTAATAATTGTAAAAAGTGAAAAATTCCACATTCATATTTCTGGCTATAATACATAACGAGATAAAATGAAATCAATTACTTTTTCAACTCTTCATAAATTTACATTCAGTGTTCACATTATAATATTAAAAATAATAGTAATAACAATAATAAATCAGATAGAAATAATTTTCTTATTTTTGTAATAAAAAAAAACGGAAAAAAAACCCTCTCAGCTAATAATCGCAAAAAGTGACAAATTCCACATTCATATTTCTGGCTATAACACATAGCGAGATAAGATTAAATGAATTACTTTTTTCAACTATTCATAAATTTACATTCAGTGTTCACATTATAATATTCTCAATAATAATAATAATAATAATAATAATAATAAATCATATACAAATACAAAGCTTTTCGAATCTTTCACATTTTCCATGAAAATCAAAAATATGTGAAAAAGAATCGTGTAGCGATTTTTCTGTTAAAAAAATCAATACTTTAAATCTCTATATTGAGCAATGACTGATAAAATTTAGAAAAAACAAAACTTTACATGACTGAAATATTTTCAGTCATGTGCGTGTTTCAGTCATGTTTTGTCCTGCAATGTTTGTTTTTTAACTTTTGATAATTGATTCTTATGTATTTTTAGCGGTGAATTCGAAAATGACCATATTTTTCTTTTCTTTTCTTTCTTTCTTTTTCTTTTCTTTTCTTTTTTTTTTTTTTTTTTTTTTTTTTAGCACTACGTCGGGATTTTTCGCATATCGTAAATTTTAAATTTGTTAAAAAGCCGAAATATTGCGAAAATCTGATATTATAATCTTTTTTTTTTTCAGAATAAATTATTCTCTTTTTTAAATTCTACTGGGAATTATTATAGCTAAACAGTTGAAGAATCTGATGGGGGAAAGGAGGGGGGGGGGGAGTTCATTGTCCCGCATGAAAGAGTTTTGGGGTGAATATCACAAAATGTGAGATTTTGAAAACAAAAATTTTTGAAAATTTAAACCGTTTCAAAGCTTCTGATTTTTTAAAATATGTTAGTTGAACAGCTGAATAAATAATTTTCATGTAAAATTGTTAAAGTTTGAAGAGTTTAAGTTCATTTTTATGTAGTTATAATTATATGTCATTTTCTTGGCATATATATGCCAGGATAATGACAATTCCATTCTAAAACATTTTTCACATTCTTGTTTTTTATTTATTTTTAGATCTAACATTTTAATTTTCTTTAAAGGAACATGTTTCCTCTATACTACCTCAAATTCAGTGCGATATTCAGTTTTATTTGAAAATTATAGAAGCCAGAAAAATGACATAATAAAAGTCTACTCAATTTTTACAAAGCCTTTAAGCACATTATTTTCACAAAAATATCTAAAATATCTTGCTGGTAGCAATGATTTTACTACCTCCGACTTGAACTATGTCAAGAACAAGGAGAATTACTCTGCACGCCATCTTTATGCCTCATAAAGAACTAAAATGAGCAGGCCAGGACAATGACATTCATTTTCAGTGACAATCATATTTTAATTATGGAAAATTATTTATAAAATACAGAACTTGTTACCTTCAACATATATGCATTATATACGGTATAATTATTAATTAGAAATTAAAAAAACTAGAAAAAGATATTTATACATGATAGCAGAAAGCTTTTTACTTTGCACACATCACAGTGTGACATGCCAGGAAAATGACAATCTGAAATTCTAAGTCTTTTAATTGCTTTATTTTTGTATTATCATGAATATAATATTTCTTGAAAATACTTCAAAGAATATTTTTTATTAGAATGTAAAAAAGAAAATTGCATTATATAACATTTAATAGAAATTTTATTGTGCGGACTGCAATTTTCGTATTTTGTGATATTGTCCCTTAGAACCCGTCTATTTTATGGTATCAGATTTTTGCAATATTTCGACTTTTTAAAAATTCAAAAATTTGCAAAATTTCCTGACGTGATGGTAAAAAATGAACATCAATTTCGGATTCAGCGCTAAAAAATACATGAGAATAAATTATGAAAAGCTAAAAAACATGACACAGCTCTGCAGGCTTGTGTTATTAGTTAAAAGGCAAAAAAACATAAGACCAATTTCACAACCAATACATTTACCACAAGCCAAACAGCTGCTTTAGTGCTAAAATCTACAATATCTATTGTACTTTTTACTGCACACTGAGAAGCATAATGTGCTACTATATCATCTAGTGCACAAATATTTACAAAAGTTGTTTTGCTAGTTATGTGCTCTATAAGTTTGTACAAAGCAACACTATACGTGCCCGTTTGTTGTATTAAGAAACCAGTCTGTTTGGTTTTTGAGTAAAAAATATTATGAGTATATTACTCCATACAAAAAAATAGAATTGCCAGATTCCATACAAGACATGACTGGAATAAAATAAAATTCCTTATGTTTATTATTAATAATAAAATTCATTATATTTACATATTAATTAATTTAGTTTTGCAACAATTCTAAGATATTTATATGCGAATAAAAACAGATACAACAAATATTTTACTTGATATTAAATTTTAGAGTGAAAATATAAAGATAACCTAGTAGCAAAACCAACATTGATTCAATATTTTTCGTATTAACTATAATGTAACCAATATTGCCATGAAATATTGTTCCAATATTTCGGGCTTTTATATTTTACAATACTGGTGCAATATTGGCAATAAATATTTCGTCATTTTATTGCTAATATTTCCAATGTAAAGCCAATATTTATGCAATATTCGTATTTTATTGGAACTATTTCCGATGAATGCAATACCTGCAAAACATTGAGCATCATTATTACGAATGTTGATCTACTATTGGATATGTAAAGTGTTGTGTGTTATTATTAAATGTTATATCACTTTATTATTATAATGATTTTATAAAAAGCACCATTCAAAATAGTTATTAGTACATTCATTACTTAAAAAATATAAATAAAGAGGAAACAATAAGTGAAATAATGTTTCTTGAAAAATGTGATAAGACAGTATTTTATAATTTCTAGTTATTAATAGTTTTTGATAAAAGGAGAAAAAAATCATAAACGACAATAAACATAAAGTTGCATATATAATTTTCGAGGACAAGAAAACATTTAAGTTTAGAAAAGTTGATATTTCTTTGATAGTCGAGAATTAGCATAAATTTAGTTGCCTATGTTATAATTTTTTTTCTCAAGTTCAGAAGACGAAATGGATGTTTTTATAATACAAATCATACTTTTCAGAAAAACTGTGAAAATTTGGGAGGGGGGTGGGGGTATTAGTCATTCATGTATACATATATTTCCTCCTTGAATTTTATTCAATGACTTACTTTATTTCTTTAATCCAATGTATTAAGTACCATCGAATCGAATACATAAAATTAAAAATCAAACAGCCTTTTTATGAGAATATATTAAAAATATATGCATAACAGTAACGTTTAAAATACAATAACAAACGGAAAAAGTATTTATAACATATGTTCGTTAGACTCTTTGTAGAAAATGTCCACTAATTTACTCATACTGACATTATTGAACTACATTTAAGATCTTTTATATATATTCATGCAATTTGCGACGTGAGGATGAGTCTTTATCAGGTTCTTTTGATTAAGACTCTTCTAACCAGGCCTGCAAACTCTATCTACACCCCGTAAATTCTATCTACATCCGTGTCAAGACTTCATAAAAATAGCCTCTTTTCAGCTCAATATAATACAAAATGAGAGAGAAAATACAACTGCCCAGATCATATTTGTTGAATTTTGAGTGCTTAAGGTATGTGTCTACCTTAGGGCACATTTTTTTTGAAAAATTGAAAATTTTTATCAAACACATGTGTTTTTAGTTAAAACAGGGAATAAAACTATGAATTCATATGAATTTTTAATGGAATTTTAATTAGCTTTTCAAATTTAGGCAATATTTAGTCAAATTTTAGTAGCGAATTGCGTTTATGCCAAACCTTCTGTTACGAAATCTATTCAATCTATTTAACTTTTTTCTTTTCGACACTATATTAGCAAAACACTTACCTGTGTTATGAAGCAAAAGATTTGCAATACCTCTTAAATTTACTAATATATACCAAATTCTGTATACAAAACAGGATTTTTTCTTTAAATGCGAATTTTTCAATAAATTAATATATGCAAACTTACAAGCTACATTTTGCTTCATAATATACCAATAGATGAGCAGAACCTTGTGACAAAATTTTATTTCGATATCTTAAAAACTTTTTAAGAAATTATGTTTCTCGTAAACGTACAAAATGAAAAACGCAGTTTTCCGGAAAATGCAAATTAAGATTTTGATATAGCACAATAAATTATATATAAAGTTTACAGCTTTAAAATCTACCATATTTGTAGGTGTTTATATATTTGTGTATTAACATGTATCGTGTAACTTTCTGTGGCTCTTTAAACGGTCACTTCCGGTTTCAGAAATTTCATTTCCGGTTTATATTTTGGACCACAACTTTGCTTTTAATTATCGCTGAACCAAAGGTAAGGCATCTTTGAAATTCTAAATGCTTGAACTTTAATTAAAAAAAAAAAAAAATCGAAAATTTTTGCAAAAACAGCTATTTGAGGGTAGGCATATACCTTAAAAGGACAATATATTAATTTTTTATATCCAGTATCCACCCATATATTAGTGTGTGTGTGTATGTGGAATACAACATGTATAAATAGTTTGCTTATAAACGTAAAATTCAACAGCATTTTTCTGAAAAAAAAAAAAAAAAAAAAAACGACATTCACAAATTACGTTTTCTATACTGATCAGTTCAATATCAGGAAACAAGACACTAGTTTTTATACGTAAAAAGAAATTATGACCATAAATTTAGAATTATATAATTTACTTCATGCTATGTTCCAGTGAAAGAAAAAGTATAGTACGCGTTGACATTGCCGTGAAAGTATCGACACCAACTTGTCTAAATATCGATACTGGTTAGTTTTTGCTGCCTTTTACTTTGATAAAGTTTATTTTCCCGGTCGTTCTCTATATTACACCTTTTCTAATATAATATATGTATTTTTTAAATGTATTTTTTCAAAAAGTATATATTTTTTCTTTATATTTCTCTATTAATTTTCCTCTCCTTGTTATGCATATCTTACTTTATTCTCTTTTAATATATGGTGCCTTTAACTCTTTAGCGGGCGTTATCCCCAAAAAAGGACACTTAATTTTAAGAGTACTGGCACAAAGAATATTTAATTAAAATTTTCCTTTTATAAAGTACGGGAAAATAAGCAAGTTTTTATTCGCTAAAAATTTCGTTTGTAAATTCCAGTGTCAGTCCATAATTCACCATTTTACAAGCAAAATAACTCTGTGCCGGAAAGGGTTAAATGTCTTTTTTGTTTGAGACAAGTCTTTTCCCCATTCCACGTTCCCAGACTTATGGTTTTTGAACACTGGTTACGGATCAAATTTTTCAACTCCAGGGGTCCCTATCGGGGGGGTTGGGGATCTACGATTCTACGAACTCTTTTCTATCATCTCATCCAAATGCAAGTATAAGATGTCTTACTCACAAAAACATAAAAAAAGGCTAACTGACTCTAAATTTTCTTTTTATAATCCAGTCTATCCCTTTCGAATTTCAGTAGATCAGCGTAATGTTACCATATCAAACCAAACCAATACTATACCAAATCATCATTTTTCAAAATTGATCAATTTTTCAAATCCATCAACTATGAATTACTGACATGTTGCTAGGGTCTGAAATGCTATTTGGGTTGAGATTCGAGAGAATCTGTCTTGAAGCGAATGTACGTTGTTGTTCACACATAGTTCATACAAGAAAGTAAAAGTGTTTAGGTGAAGTATGGTGCTTCTTTGTTCCAGAAGGTCAATTGCCACCATCTTTCCTGAGTAATTTTCTTCGCCATTTTTAATCCCAAAATTCCTTTCATTGAATAAGTCGAAGAATATTTTTTCGAAATAGTGGTGGCAATTGGCCTTCTGGCACACGGTTTCGCCGTCCCTGCTTTGGGTAAATTACCGTACTTACACCTTAGGCGAGCCTACCTACAATAGTAAGGAAAGTCTATTTCAGTTCTTTTATAATCCTGCGTATCCCTGTCGAATTTCACTAGAACAATGCAATGGTACCATCTGAGCACCAATTCTTGAAAATTTCAAACTGATGAATTGATTGGTCATAATTTTTTTAAACTGATAAGTTTCAATTCAATTTTCCAAACTGTTTGGCTATGAAATGCAATTTGAGCAGAAACTTGAAAGAATATCTCTCGGAAGATGAACGTTGTGTTTCAAATGTAATAATGAAAGAAAGTTGCCATTCCTATGGCTTAAAAGCCTCACTGAACTGAAATCAAAAGCTGCTTTTTAGGAAAATTTAGGGTTAATAAGAAAAGACTGAACACGTACACAAATTGAAAAAAAAAAATTAATTAAAGACAATATAAGTTTGTGAAATCTAAAGATCGGTTAAAAACTATTTTAATAGCATATTAAAATATCAAGGTAACTGGAATATTTGTATTGCGGTTGCGGTACAGGAAAAAGGCCAAGCAAGGAGAAAGACAGATAGACTTTCCAGCTTTAGTCCTTGAAATTTAACACCAAAGAAACAAGTTCTTTTAAAATTCGGTGCATTAATTCTAAAGTCATGCTTAAACCCATGTAAAAACTACTATCCACTTGAATAAACTATAAGAGTGTAATATTTGGCCTAACTATTTCTGATCTTTGTCCTATTTAATTACAGAAATTCTATAATTGATTTAGACGAAGTTGGAAATAGTAGTGACCAGTGGACCGCAGTGTGACATCCATGTTATAAGTTTATTAAAAATATCATAAATTTTCAAATAGAAAATTTAACACGAGTCTTGTATTCATAAGATATCTGGCAATTCCACAGAAAGGAAAAATAACTTGTGTGAAACATTAATAAAAAATGAAAATTACTTAAAAATGCATTATTAAAGCACTTTACATATAAAGTGCATTCTTACAGCAAATTTGGCATATGCAACATTTAATCTCACATTAAAAATATGCAACACACACACACAAAATACTTTTAAAATATTGTAATAACATCTCTGAACACTGATTCTGTGAAGTACAACCAGGTGCCAACATGAAAGAAGTTCTTAACATTTATTGTTCAGTGCACAGAAATATTCTGTACGGCTTAGAAAAATCAAGTAACACAATATTTAACAGCATGTAAGAAATGTGTTATCACTTCACAACGTCGGAACAAATGATAAACATACAAAATATTCAAAATATGGATATGCCGTAAATTGGGGTTACTTTGATCCAGGAAAGTGTTACTTAGAGGCAAATAAAAACTCATTTAAATAAGTCTTGGGTGTAGTGGGTTACTAGTTAACGATGTTGCCTGTAGAATATCATAACTGGTGAATCACGTGAATAGGGCCGAAAGTAGGGAGGCGAGCGGGGTGCTGCCTTGGGCAGCAAAAGAAGATTTGATTTGTCGTTTGATGTAAAAAACAAATAACAAAATTTGTGCAAAAAAGTCATGTAATCGGACACCCTAAATTAAAACTGTATTCCTTAATTTTATACTTTTTGTTTTGAACAGCATCGGGTTTTCCCGATTTTTCTGAATGTTTCTTGCTTTTGGGTGTGCCTGTAAACGAACTATTACAGCTACATACTTGATTACCGAATTCTTCTAAGATAGTTGCCAAAACATTGTCGCAATTAAGCTTGAATTGGTTCAGAATTTTGGAAGTTATTGTGATGAGAAATTTCGATTGTTTCTTGCTTTTGGGTGTCCCTGTAAATGAACTATAACAGTTACAGACTTGATTAACAAACTCATCCGACTGGTAGATCAATTTACTGTCTCAATTAAGTTTGAACTGGGTCAGTACTTTGGAAGTTGTCGTGATGACAAGATTTGTATTGTAGATAGATAGATGCATATATATAAACGGAGTAATTGGGTCGATTTTATTCTAAAGAAATCAAACTGAAAATTTTAAGATTAATGTACTTTCTAACAATTATTTTATATTTAAAATAAAAACTAGAAACAATATATCGAAAACTTGTTTGTACATTTATTTAGAAAAAAAAAACGGGTGAGGGGGGCACAAAATTCATGATTGGCACGGATAAAATAAATAAATAAATAAACTTAGTTTCGGCTCTTCACGTGAATTACAATCATCACAATAGATCCAAGACTGATTTAAAATAGTTTTTTTTTTTTTTTTTTTTTTTTTTTTTGGGGGGGGGGGGGGGGGGGAGGTCTAAGCACCAGCACAGAGTCTCTAAGTAAACCCAACTTACATTAGTGTTTTCTTTTAAAAGAGAACTATAATCTATCAAAGAATGCATCTGTTTTAAAATTGATAAAATGGTAGTAGTATATTTCTTTTCTTGATCACACTGTTGTCTTGATAGTTGCATAGATATATTTTTTCATTTGAAATTAGACTTTCAAAAATGGAAAATTGAAAAAATATTTAAAGATAAGTAACAAAATTTCTTCATTGTATTTTTTAAAAAGGCATCGAAAATATCAAGCACGTATAGCACAAATATTGACAAAAAAAAAAAAAAAAAAAAGAGAGAGAGAGAAAGAAAGAAATCATACTTAATATTTATATCGTATTTGACTCACAGTGGGCGAAAAAGTTTATTTTAATAAATTTTCAATCATACCTACCGCTACCTAGATTAAACTCCATCATTTAAATGTGGTATCACCCCCCCACCCTCCATTAATAACTTTTTATGAAATTTTGGTATTTTAAGCTTGGTTAAGAATTGTGTCTCATTAACTATTTTTTTACGCAATTTTTATGTTTGGTGTCAGTTGGTACCCCTTTAAATATGATAATTAAAATAGGGTAAATCCGGGTTAGATGCTCCATCGGGTTTCTTGCCCCACTCACTGTATTTGAGCGATGTGAGGGAGCTAGTGACGTTCTTCTACTCTCAATCGTTATAAAAAAGCGTAGTAGACGAAGTTACAGATATTAATTTATTCAAATAAAAGTTATATTCATACAAATATGCAAGTTTGGCTTTTGTTGTGTGTTCTCATACGATAGAGATAATAGCAAAGGAAATATATAATGTATTTATTAGAGATTTTTCATGAAATATTTAGTGAATGTTGTTGAAACAGGTATCGAATAATGTGTTAGTTTGTAGGTTGCAGCCGTATTTCTCCCTACTTCCAGAGCTAATGGCTGGAGCACCTATTCCGATCAAGTGGGGAGTCTAACCCTGAAGTTCGGAATAAATGGCCAAAATCATTGATTAAGTTTTTTAATAAAAATCCCATTTTATCAGTTACTAGCTGTTTAACCCGTTTTATGCATGGGAGTTCATGAATTTAATTCTAAAACCAAAATTAAAAATAACTATTCGATTTAGTAAAATATTTTTTTACTACTTTGCTTTTTTTTTTTTTTTTTTTTATCAAATTTAATTTATCATGTTACTATGGCAGTAGACAATAAAACGATATCTTTGGAATAAGTGAATAAATAGAAAAAAAGTTTTGTTGGTGCTTGTGATAAAATGTGTTTCTTTATTTTTAAAAATTTGTAATAATTAAGCGCAATTAAATAATCTCTCATTATTTGCATGTGAGGTCGTGAATTATCGTAATACCCGCTACAGCTTTTTAGTGCAGCGTGGCGTACGTAATAGGAAATGCGTATTGCAATAGAAAGGTAATTGTTGTGGTAAGAATTTTATTGTGGATTTTTAATTTTTGGCAACTGCTATAACGAGAAATTGAAAAATTTGATAGGAAATTGCTGTTAACTTGGTGGTTTTTTATTAATTAAAAATGAACTATAAGTTATTTCGATTCCGGATTACTTTAGTTGCCTCGGCCATGTTTTAATACACATGTACGTAACATTTCAGAATTCTCGCTTCCAAACTGTGGATTTGTATAGCATTACAGACAGACAGACAAATTTTCATTTTTATATATTAGATTTATGTTACAATAACATTTTTTATGAAGTTCTACATAACAATTTGGAGTAGGTAAGTAAAATGTGCACTAAAAAAATCATTAGCATAAAAAATTAAAATGGGGGGGGGGGAGGGCAATTATCTTTGACTTACCCTAATAATTCCTCCAATGTGATATTAGGAATGATGGCGAGTGATACATCATCACATATTTCTTTTTAAATGTGATTTTACGGTTGGTATCAAATAGTACCTCGCTAATAATCTTTATTTTCTTGAAGTGTAAAATTGCATGAAGAATAATTTTTTAACAAAGTAATATTAATTATCAATTTATTTAATTTTTTTTTATTTTGAAAAGTTACTAATCAAACTCCTTAAAATTCATCCTATTCTTGATATATGTGGACACACCAAAGATAAAATATTTTCTAATATTCTTTGATTTCAAGGAAAGCAACACCTTCTAGATAATTCGAAATTTATTTTTCGAAATGCTTATTTAAAACATACATTGTATGCAATTTTAAGTTTTAAATATTTGCCCACATAATACCCATAAACATTTATAGCCTGAATATTTTTCTCATATTCACATCCTGAAAACTGGATAATCAGAAGAAAGATAGCGTACAGCTATTTCAAGGCTTCAAAAGGGAGTTTTAAGTGCAAAATAAATCAACAAAATAAAGAAATGGCAGCATACATATATACTACAGAGGATAACTGTTGTTAAGTCTTTTATTTAGAGAAAAAAAGTGTGGGTGTGAGGCAGCAAGTTGTATTTGCATATTGTAGAAGCCAAACTAATAGAGTAGGGGTTTAATTCAACCTTGAAGAATTTAAACAGCAATATTTTTATATTTCTTTATGTTTATGTGCAAATTACTTTACATTGTTTTTTATTTTATGCAATTCAAAGTCTTTGTCACATTCTGATGTCAATAATCTATGCAACTACAGGACAGCAGCTGCATCAATTATACCAGAAAACATTTTACATTATCACATATTTTGAAATATCACGCTTATATTCACCAGTACATTATTTAACCAAGTGATTGAATTTATAAAAATCAAAGTAAAGCAACACATCTACAAGTAATGGGAAATCTCGGCCAGAGTAAAAAATCGTTCAAGATGCAATCTTTGAATTTTACAAATATAAGCTGTGTATAAAAATTGATATGTTAGGTATTTGTTATCACTTGAGAACTATTCCAAACAAATTGTGAGGCACACATTAAACAGGGTATCAAATGGTTGTAACTTGCTTAGGTACCTACTTCAAGTTTAGCCTTGCTATTTCATTATTGTCATTAGAGAGTACTTTTTCTCGAAACAACACAGGGTATATTTTAGATCCCTTTTTTATCTAAAATTTTCACTTAGCATATTACATTTTGTTTGCTACGTAATCAATTTACATTAAAATATATTTATTTCAAAATATAGTTTTGTTGAAGAGTTTTTAAGTGTGCACAATTGAATTCTACATATATTTATTAAAATCAATAAAAATCAACTGATTCTAATGTCTACATTTAAAATACTGTAATTTTTTTATATTTATAAGCAGCACATGACATTTATATACCCCTTTTCTTGTCTCAGTCCTATCTTATTTAATATTTTTCATGTAACGTTTTACATTTTCACTCAACACATAATTTATTTACAGCAAAAATATATTTAACCTGATAAATATTTTTGCTGAAATGTTCTCAACAAAAAATAGTTAAATTAAGTATTTTTCTTTAAAAAAAAACATTAAAAAGTAACAAATTCTAGCTTCTTCCAGTACATAAAAAACAAAAAATAATATTCTTTCAAAAAATGACATTGTGTATTTCGGAAAATTTCCTTAAAATAAATGTAATTTTACATTAATATCAAATTTAAAAACATATTTTCTTTAAACGCATATTAGTATCAAATAATGCAATTCGTTAAAAACGAATGGCCTAATTTGTGAAATTAAGTATTCAGTTTTTGTTAAATAATTGCTATTATGATATATTCGTATTTTATGTCTTATTTTTTAAAAAACTTTTTAACTAAGAGTAATACTTAAGATTTAACCAATGTGCAACAGCATTATTTATTAAATTGGCCAAACCTTACATTTGAATCATTTACCAAATCTTGCATTTGAATAGTTTTCCGGCAGTTTTTAATAGCTAAAAAAAATGTAGCTGAAAATATATAAATACACATTAACGAAAATATATAAATACACAATTAACAATTAGCATATTTTACAATTTGACAAGAGCAAAATTATATTTTATGCCTTATTAAAAAAAAAAAAAAAAAACTTTTAAGACAATTAAATTGCGACAACATTAATTTTTAAATTGGCCAAACTTTACATTTGAATTATTGGCCAAATTTTGAAGTTGAATAAAGTTTTCTGATAGCTTTTTAAAAAAAATGTAGCTAATATAAAAATAAACGTCAATGATTAATATACAAACGAATTGACAATTTTGATAACCATAGGCTCTCAAATCAACTAAAGATCAGTGTATGCCAAAGAAAAATTAATGTAAACTATCAACAATATAATTTTTCTTTAAAATTAAATAATGAAATACCAAGGCTGTTTGCATAAAACATACATCTGCATATCTGACTATAACATATCACTATAAGATATCTGAATACATAAGTTATTCAGATATAAATTAAATAGATATCCTTATTGCTTATTGGAACAGCAAGAACTTCTCATGTAAATTCTTTACAACCATATCAATATTAATAACCACATAAATGCATACAGATATATATATATATATATATATATATATATATATATATATATATATATATATATATATATATATATATATATATATATATATATGAGCTTTATATTTTGATAATATTAAAACATCAAACTTAATTATATCTGAATAACTTATAAATGAAAAATTATATGGATAAATACAACATAGATATTGATATGTCTCAGCTTCTGTTAATACTTAAAAATACCGTGTTTTTAATAATTTTTTATATTAATAATATTTTGTTCTCAAATTAGCTTCATTCTTGGACAGTTTTACAATAAAGCTCTAAAAATTTAATGCTCAAAAAAATGGTTCTAAGTTTTAATATATATTACAGTTATGTTTAAGATAAAGCTTATTATTTAATATATATAAAATGTAAGAAAGAAATAAGTACTTAAATTTTATAAGAAACCTCATCATGCTTTACAAATAAATCGTTATATATATGTTTTTAATATTAAATTATTTCAGAAAAATATATGAGGTAAAACGGTACATATGGCAGCATTAAATAAATGCATAAACCATGCAGGACACCAGCAATAGTTTCAAATAAAAGAATGTTTAAAAGAAGTAAGAATAAAAATTTAGTTTAAAGAAGGTAACTAGTAAAGGTTTCTCATAATAAATCAATAATTAAAAAATAATTTAAGGAAGGTAACAAGTAAAAGTTCCTCTTAATAAATGATTAAAACTTAACAGATTCTAATTCTCTAAATACATTTTAAAATGCTGTATTCTTTCAAAAAGGCATTTTGTATTTTAAATTCCACTAATATAAATATAATTAAATTAAAATCAAACTTAAACATTCTCTTAAAATGCATATCAGTATAAAAGAAAGTCCATTTTATTACAATCGATATGCTAAACGATTATTATTTTAAATTTTGCATTTTAAAACTCTGTTATAATTTTCAAATCAACGCTTATAAAAGATATACTAATTTCAAATAACAACAGGATGAAATATTTTAATAAGCTTTCATCAACACTTTTTAATTGATGTCAGATTTAAATATTAATATTTTTTTTATTTATCGTAAACTAATAAATTTTGGAACAATACTTTATAATTGTTTTTGCTGTTTTATTTTTTGACTTAATACTCTTTAACTATTAATAATTTATAGATAATTTTTTTAGATGTTTAACTTAAGGCTAATCATTAATTAATCTTTAAGACCATTAGATTTTTGAATAAAAAATGATAAGAGGTTTCCAGTAATGCATATTTGAATTGTTTGTTTGAATCTCAATAATTTTATGATAGCTTTTCTTAAATGTTTAAAAACTTATCACAAAAGAAATAAGCAAAAAGTTGAATAAAATTAATTTTTCAGTCAAACTTTATAGTGATTCTTAAGAATTTTACTTTTGAATTATTGTTAACTTAAAATATAAAAATTTTAATAGTTAAAAAAAAACCTTTAGTAATATATATGCAATATATTAAAAAGTTTAGGAAATACTTGCATGACTTGAATTTTCTGTTAACATGACAGTGCTTGATGTTGTAGAATTTTGAATGCTTTATAAATAAGGTAAATGAATACACAGACATCTTCTTTGATAAACTAATAGCAAACTCAATTATTAAAATAATAGTCAATTTTTCATTATTGAATTTACGTTTTTATAACAGTCGAACAATCGTTTAAAAAAAAAAAAATCTATGTATTTTACTGAAGGTTGCCCTAACATAAGTACTATTACAATTTTTTTTTGTTTAGTTTTTAAGGAAATATTCTTTATGGTCAGCATACTTTCAAATGTCATATTAAGAAAAAAAAGGAATATATTTCACTAAAACAATAGAAATACACAAATGTTTTCTTTAACCAAAATATAAAACAAAAATATATTCTAAAATAGATCCCTAGACTAGATATTATTGTAAATATACTAGCTTTAACTGTTAAAATAATCTAAGTACTATATCTATAAAAATGAAAATTCATAAGCGATACAAAAAATACTATAATACAAATAAAACTCAGTTAAATGCATAGAAACAAATGGTTTGAATGATGTTAATGAAATATGGCAAATATAAACAATGAAATTAACTTCAAGAGTGTTGATCATACAATTAACGGCACAAGCATGCAAGAAAATGACACTACCAATTTAATTTTTTTCTTCTGCTCATTAAAACCAACATGGTGTTTTGAGTTTGAACGATTTGCAAGGTGCTAAAAAATATTTCACTTAATATCTGATAAATGTATATCCAAATACTGGTTATGAGTTACTTCAATTTTTGAGGTGAAATTTCTTTTATGATATATATACATATAAAACTATTATAAACCAATACATATTATCATCAACAATTGTGAATATACAAATTATAAATGAAATTTTTATGCTAATTAAAAATGATGTATTAACCTTTATAAAATTCTTTGAAACAGATTATCATAACAAGTGAGACAAGAAATTGAAAATGTAGTAAACATTGGAAAAATGGAAATATTTGTGGATCCAAGGCAGAATCATCAGGCCCAAATTATCTTGAGTTCCACAAATTGCATGTACTATTTCATCCTAGCATAAGCCATAACAGGCTAAAAAATGGAAAATTTGGGCTAGCGTACACAATAAATCAAGAAAAAGAAGACAGAAATAACGTAAGATAAAAAATGACATGGATTAAAAATAAAACCATATTATCAATTGAAGATCCAACCATGCCATCAATGATACACATATTGAAAAGGTTATAAGAAATCATTTGCACATGTTGCCAAAAATATTTAAGTAAAATGCTATTGTACAACCAAGGAGCTAAGATAAACAGTGTAATAAGGTTGAAATAGATTAAATACAGTATTTTCACTAATGGATCAGAAATAGTGCTGCCATATATATATATATATATACACACACATATATATATATATATATATATATATATATATATATATATATGTAAATTTCTATGCTGCTAATGCGCAAGTTATTATGAATGATCACTATTTGTTATTTTATTTTCATTTTGAATTAAAAGAATTCTTTTTGAAACGTATTTTCTTTATTGAGGTATCTTTTATATATTTAATAAATATATAATTTCTGTTACCAAAATGTTTTTGCAACGTTAGTTAACAATATTAAATTTTTTTATGCGCTGGGTTTATTGCTGCAATTGCGCACAAACTTAGTATGTTATCTTATGATTTCTACTATTGTAGTTATTTGATACCTATATTTAAGAAATTTTATTTTATGATGCATTTTTGTCATCTTTCATGGCATATATAAAACTTCATTTCATTTTCACTGTTCTACATTGGTTATCAATTAATTTTTATTAATAATTTTAAATAATATATGTCTTACTTATATTAGTTATTCTGTATAATGTCAGTGTTATGAATATTAGCTAATTTATTAATTTAATTTTAGTAATTGGAAATTGATGACGATTTGTAATACATAATGGTTACATATATATATATATTAGAGTAGAACATTTCTAATGAAAGTACAATGCAAGTGATAAAAAAGTTTAAAAATCGAATGGAATTGTAGACAAAGGACAATATAAAAGCCATGTAAGAGAAAAGTTTAAATAGTTTAGTACTTTTTATTTAAAATATGCAATTAGTTACAACTGTTGGAAAATGTTCACAATGAAACAAAAACTTGTGTAGAATATTTCCAACACATCCAAAGAAATTTCTATCAAATAATGAAGTCATTGACAGAATTATTACATTATTAAAAATAGTTTTCTTATGATAAAAAATGAAATAATGGTTTTACAAATCTTGTTTAATTGCTTTAATTTTTAAAATATGTTGTATATGTTTACATATTCTTTCCAGGGTTATAGTATTTTTGAATTTTTAATTATTGATGAATATATATATATATATATATATATATATCCGATGATTCTGTCTAAGTTCTACAAATTTCCATTATTCCATTTCTGTTACTCAATTTCTGCTGTTTTTTACTGTGTGTTTGGAATCTATTTTAAGTGTGTTGGGGGGGACTGTGTTTGTTAATGTCATTTTATTGATAATTTAACAGTTTTTGTTGGTGGCCTGTAATGTTTATTTAATGGTTATATATAGATATATATATTGGTAAAAAAAAAAAAAAAAAATATATATATATATATATAGATTTAAAATGATGCTGTCTATGCTAATATGACTCTTAGACTGATAACAGACTACAAATTTATTTATTTTTAAAGTTTTGGTGGCATTTTTATCAATTTAAAATATATAGGAGGTGCAGATTAAAATATATACTGGGCAGATACAGCTAAAATACATAAAAGCTGAAATAATGAGACAAAAAACAGTTGAGATTAAAATTACATCTTTTGTTAAGAACAAGTTATTAAGAATAAATTTTATTAAGAATTGATTTAGTTACTTCAGCTTTTATTTAGTTAAAATAGTTTTTCAAAAGTTAAAGAAGGCCTTAATTTGCAGGAAACCTGCAGTATGCAGGTTATTTTCTAACATGGGTCCAGCCCTAAATTAAAATGCAAAATTTTACCATATGATCAACACTCAGTAAGTTACATAAAATATGTGCAAAGGGTTATATACAAAAAGACAAAATAATATCTTTCAGTGAATTAAAAATGAAACCAATGAAGACAGCACACATAAACACAATGCAACTAAAAATCAAAGAAAAAAATATTAATTTTAAATTAAAGCATTCATTAACATAAAAACTTGTCACAGTACAAAATTGTACTGCTGCATATTATAAATGTTTTAATTTACATTTCATATACCCTGTTAATTGACATAAATTATAACATTATTTTGATTTTAAAATGAAAACTGTTAGCAATATAGCCAAAAGCTAAAATTTCAAACTATATCTAGATTATCTCATAGCATAAAACTATTCACCACAAACTTAATACCAGTAAACTTTTATATTCTCAAACATAGTTTTTGAGCTTTGCTAAACCAATCCATGAATAAATATACATTTCACGTTGTAAAAAGACATTTTAAAAAATATACCATTCATGAAAAGTTGTATATAAGTTATTCTGTAAATAATAATAATAATTAGTTACAAAATATAAAGTAAAGTTAACCATGAAATTTTTACAAGATACTATGCGCTAATTTATGTAAAATAAGTCTTTTACAAAATTTAACGCAATGATAATTTTATATTAAATTAAGGTGACTCAGCATCTCTGAATTTTTAATATTCATTTATATTTTCTTTCTTTAGAACTTTCCATAGATCTTAAAGTACATCTAATCAAAATTCCAGAGTCATACTTCTAATAGAACATTAGCTACTGTTAACTGTTTTTGTTTGAAATAAATGCACTACTAAGTTATTGTATTTTATTTCTTCCTTTTTTTTTTTTATTCAATCATTTAGCCAATCATTTGCAAAAAAAAAAAAAAAAAAAAAAGTTTATTTGAATATTAGCATTGCTACAAGAGATTCATGATTAAAATTTTCTATACATTGAAAGCTTGTTCTTCTTTTTTACTTTTAATATAATGTAATTTACTTTTAATATAAATATAATGTGCACTTCTGTATATGATTGCAATTTAAATTGTTTTTCCCTTAAATTAATTCCATTAAAAAAAATTCTATTCTCAATTTTGTTTGAATGTCTTTTTTATGAAATTGCATGAAAAAAGGGCAAAAATAAGTAAATAAATAAAAATAGAACAGCAGTAGCACTTAAAAATCAATAGCAATTTTTTTTCTAAAAATTCATTATTTAACTTTTCAATGCAAAATAATTTGTTTTTAATATTTAATTACTAAAAATAACGTTAATTATTTTAAGATGCTGAGTGTTTTAAACTTTACAAACTGATAATAAGTAATAAAAATTCTCTCAGGTGATTCTAAAATATAAATTTTAAAGAACGTAAATTCAGAAAATTTCTAAATTCTGATACAAAAAAAAAAAAAAAATCCTTTTTCTATATCAATAATAATAAAAAAAAAAACTACATAAATTTCACAAAAGAAATATTTGATTTAAAATAACAAAACAATTCATATTCAAATACATTTCCAAGTTACACATTAAAATAGAAAACTTGGCGTCAAAATTTTTTAATAGAAAGCCCAATAGAACTCAGAATGGGATTGTCAGACACTACAATAATATCCAGCAGAATGCAAAATTATTATAATTGGAAAAATAACTTTATTTAAAAGTTTAAAGGCTCATTGCCTGTAAACACTTGGCTTTAGAAGTTATTAAACTAAATTTACAAATATAAAAAAAAGCAAGCAAAAGAAAGTTTATATAATTTTATGCAAATTAATTCCATATTGGGAATTAAAAATTAATTCTATATAGTAATTACCAATCAGATAGCTCAATATGATAATTAGTGAGACAATAATTTTACTTAAACAGAACAAATTTTACAGGGAAATAAATTTTGATAATTATATGCAATAAAAAATTGCAATGTTACCTACAAGCTGGCACCCACCCACATACACACACAAAAAATCTTCAATTCATTAAATAAAAAAAATTAAGAGAAACAATTTAAAATACATGTTATATAATATATGAAATATTATCATTCCAATATCTAAATATTACTGATATTGCTGTACAATAATTTTAGTTAAATTTAAAAAAATAAAATTTTGACAATTAGAAGAAAACTATAATAATCTATTTTCGGCAAGAAATCTCCAGCCCTTTAATTTTTCTTCAAAAATAAACTAATAAAATATTTAAATTAAAAATAGGAATTTAGAATTCATAAAATACACATTATATAATAAACAAATGTTATCAATCTCATTAAACTGTGTAAACAAATTCTAGAAATATTTTCAGGGCAATGCAGCAAAATGCATTATAGTATAATGCACCTATATATGAATAACAAAATCTGTATGAATAACAATAATCTATATGAATAACAAAAGATAACTGAAGTATTATTTTATAAAATAAGCAGAAGGAATGCAGCCTTAAAAAAAAAAGTTAATTTATAAGGTTAAATGGTAAGAAATACTGAAAACAACAAAAATATTAATTTGCGAAATTGGTAGAGTTAATGATATATTTTTAAACCATTGTTAGATTACAAAATCAAACCCCTAACAAATAGCAAACAAAATAACTTAAAACATATTTAATTGTTTTTTAATTGTTTTTAACTGTAAAAGAATTTTATTCTTAGCAATTAATAATTATCTGAATATATATTTTGAATTTTAGTTTACACTTTTAGATATTAACTATGTAAAATTGGATAACCTACATTCCTATGACTATGTTAGTATTTAAAATATAAGTAACTGTCCTTAAAAATAGACTCTAAACAACTAACAACTCTTCATTCAATACTAGATAATAAGCCCACTTTCAATTCTATAAAAACACGATTAATATATTTATAACTTTGGGAACAACTAATGAGAAGCTCAATTCATCAGGCGGTATAAGTTTTCATATTTTCTGATAAAGGAGGTCAATAATTTACTGCCCCTGAAGACCTGCTCAGTGTTGAATTCAGACATTTATCTCCGGGTTCAAAAAGTTCCGGGAAAAAGTTCAAAATTTATTGTCATATAAAAAGTATTTTAAAGAGAAAAAAACTTAAACATAGTACATATGTATCAGTTGTCAACTTTCTAATGGTGCAAATCTTGAAAAATATGTTAGTTAACAAGTAAATTGACCATAGGTTAATATAGGATTACAAAATGTTTAAGGAAAAAACTCGTCTCAATTAAAGCCTTTTAAACCTTTATATCCGAAATTATGAATTCGTGAAATTTTCATCTTCTAAAGCATTTTTCTTCAATTTTTAAAACTACATTAAAAGATTTATACAATTATTTAACAAATTTTAGAAGGATTTTGCTGATTAAAATTAATTAATTAAATTTGAATTTATAGGGATTTAGTGCAATATTTATAACTCCACTGAAATCTTTTATATAATATATATATTTTAGCATTTTATAGAGTTAGGAAATGTACAAATATAAGGCTCTTACAGTAGAAATACAGAAATATTTCTTAACTGAAACATTTCCCTCACAATCTTTAAACTTCAAAAAAGCTGAAAAAATGCAAATGAAAAAGAAATAATCTTTTACATATATTTTTCTTTTGTGCAACCAATAATTCTTTTGGAATAAGATAAATTAAAATATCTATTACTCATTCTAAACTGTAGTACCACTAATCGATGTATTAAATTAATTTTATAACAAGTTATTTTAATGGTACCTTAAAGTGTTTTTAATCATATTTGTGTTTGCATGCTTTGCTCTGCCTGATGAAGGAAGACTTTGATTAAATGATCCCGGAATTATAATTGATTTTATTATGTTTTTATAGATTTGAAAGTACACCTTTTCTTTCTTAAAAAAAAAAAAAAAAAAAAAAAAAAAAAAAAAAAAAAAACCCTGATATTTCTTTTTCACATGCAGTTAATCTAAAATGACTTCACACAAGCACCACAATTCTGTAAAAATATCACCAACATCATTTTGCATTCTACTGGACAAACAAATCTTCACAACCTTCAGTCAACCCTAAACATGCTGCCTTAGAAAAAAAACACATACGATTTCGATTGACAAATCCTCCGCTTTGTGCCATACTTAGAACAAAACAGTCAACAAACACAGTGCGCTGCGTCTGCTTGGACTATGAGAATTGACCAGCAATAATTTTAATATAAATTATAAACTATAGTACAATTATTAGCTGTAGTAGTAGTTGTTCATGGAATGGGACAGTGGGGCACGGGGCTGGCTCGTGCTGTCTTGCCGTCTTATCGTAGACATGTTGGTGTAGCGAACAACTTCAACACTTTGGTCCTGACGGGGATCGTATTGATCCAGATCGGAACAGTTCTCGTCAAAGGTAAGTGGTAAAGGTTCTGATATGTTCAGTTTGGCTTTCTTCAGTTGTCGTTGTTGCTGCGAGTACAAACGGAAAGTTAACACGAGCAAGAAAAGCAGGACGCCCACTCCTAAACTCAGGGTTACGTATAAAATGAATTTTTCTTTGTTTTCTGAAAGAGAAAAGAAAAGCTCATCAAGTAATAATGCAAAAAAAATGCACTGTAAAAAATATCAAAATGTACTAATTTTTGGGAATTTGAAAAAAAAATAACAATAAAATTTAATAAATTAAATTTCTTTTCTGATTTTAAGATATTTTTAATTTGTATTTTAAATATCTTTATATTATATGTTTGCACCTGAAAGTAATTTCTGTACAATTATTTGTGCTTTTATATGTATTTTAATTATTTAATTCAAAGTGAATATAGCACTAGAATTTTAAGTTTGGATTAAGTTATTGGAGTAAGTTATTTGGATTCTTCTGTAAATTTTATCTTCGGATACCAAACGAAAAGTCATTCGATGAAAAAGTTTAAGAATTAAGAAGGCTTAAACTTGCTACTTTTAATCTTAAATTAATTAATTAATAGTCGTTTCAAAACAGATTGGAATGCGGGTAGTTTTTTAAGCATACCTCAAAAACTACTTGGTCGAAAGAGTTTTGGATTTTTATGTTTGAAATTTCTAGGAATTGATTTCTTTCTTTTTCTTTTCTTTCTTTTTTTTTTTTTTAATCATAGGTTAGAGTTAATATTTTTCCCAAAAATTAATTTTGAAAAAAATATTCGAAAAAAAAAATGAATTGTCTACTTGCGAATTTATTAAAAGAAATCAATTTTTAGGAGCTATAAACATAGACATCTAAAATTATAGCGCAATCCACCAAACAGCAATATGTTTTGCAACGATTAAAAATGAATTTAACATTAGGAGTTTCAAAATTTAAACCTTTTTAATTCCTACACTACTTGACCCAATAATCTCCCGTTTCGTATCCGAAGTAAAAAAAAAAAAAAAAAATTACCCAAAAATCCTAATATAATGTCAAAATTAGGTGTTAGACTTGAAAATGTAAAATATTTGATACAATATCCATATGTAGACGCAGGCCGTGCGAAGAGAAAACTGCGCCCGGGGCAGCGTGTCAATTTGGCGCCCCCCCCCCCCCCTCCTTCAAAATTGATAAAGGGCAGAAACAGAAATAAATTATATTGAATAAATATTTTGCGTTTATTTTAGAACTTTAAAAGATTTAATTTTAATTCAGAAATTCCAAACAACTAAATAACTGAAAAGAAAATTGCACTTATTTGTTAATGATATCGTGATGCTTTGCGACAGATTTTTCTTAACCTTTCTCACATATTTTGCTAGCCATTTTTAGTTGTTTTTAGTCTTTAAGCTGCAGAAAATGGGTAAAAATCGCTAACAACCAGATTAGAAACAAGTGGTCCCTTCAACCAATAAGTACTAAAAAAGCAAAACAAACAAAAAACCTGCAGAACATAATGTAAAAGATAAAAATAAATTATAATTTCAGTACATTAATTAAGGAAGATAACTGAAACAATGTTTCAATTAATATAAAATAAAATACAATATCAGGCAAATACATTTACTTCCATTTCATTACTGTCTTCTATCTTTACAAGAAGAAAGTATTGGATTCATGAAAATTTTCAAATTCCGGTTTTCGACGGATATTAAGGGTCAGAGATCCCGAAAAAAAACATGCTTTTACAAAATGTCTGTCTGTCTGTGTGTGTGTGTGACACACATTTTGTGGGCACTCTATCTCAAGAACTAATGTACGGAATTTAATAAAAATTGGTATTCAATTAGTCCCTGATACAAATTAATGCTGATTAGTTTTTGGTGCAAATCACTCAACAGGTGGCGCTGCTATGCTGCATTATTTACGATTTCCGCAATGGCTCTATCTAAGGAACTAATGCACGGATTTTCATGAAACTTCATATTCAGTTTGTCCTAGATATAACGTGATGCTGATTACGTGTTGGTGTAAATCGCTCAACAGGTGGCGCTGCTGTGCTGCATTTTGCGCGATTCCCGCAATAGCTCTATCTCAAAAACTAATGCACGAATTTTCATCTAACTTCAGATTTAATTAGATTTTAACACAAGTTGTTGCAGATTAGGTTTTGATGTTAATCGTCCAAGAGGTGGCGCTGCTATGCTGGAATTTTCATGATTTTCGCAATAACTCTATCTCAAAAACTAATGCACGGATTTTCCTCAAACTTTCAGTTAGACTTTGACATAAATGGTTGCTTGGTGGTTTTGGAGTAACATAGGTTTTGATGTAATACCCAATAGACCGAAACGCTGCTAGGCTGAATTTTGCTGAATTTACACAATTTCAGACATGGCCATATCCTAAGAACCAATGCATGGAATTTCATATCTTTAGAATCCTCATGATGGGCATAGATTGCCGTCTAATTTTGACACTGTGATAGCGAATTTTCAAGTATTAACATGTATGAGATAGAAGAAAGTTTTGGGATTGGTACATCCGACTTGTTTTTCTTGCATTTAGGGTAGTAAAATCGTTTATTATTTTATGTGTAAAGATTGCGACACACTGAATTTTATAGAAAGTAAATTCAGGTTGCTTAATCTGTCGACTCATAGTAGATCTTAAGTAGTTTTTTACTATTTTATTGTAACTGAAATACTTATAAATTATGACGCTGTCTCCATGTTTTTGTAATTCCATAAATTAAAATTATGGAGCAACTCAAGGATTTCTAAATGATCCATTTTATAAAAGTTCTTATCTAATGGTAGAAATAAGGTTTTCGAATTTAAAACCTCGCTTAACAATGCAAGTCCATTCAAGTCAGCAATAAAGGGCCAGGTCCAGGCAATATTAACAGATTTTCGATAACTGATTTTAGATTCGCACCAGTCAGAAACTCAAATTCTTGTTATATATTTCTCAGTTTCTTAAACCTCCAGTTCAGTTGCACGGTAAAGTGTCTCTACGTAACACGAAATCCTTCACTTTCATATAACTTTTTTATATTTCCACTTTCATCAGGAGCTTCATAGTCAAATTGTTCTGCGAATTTTACGTTTTCTGTTTTGCTCAAATAAGGACTCTACATTTACGGACATAACCAAATCTTCGCTTTCTTGTTCAAAAATTTTCCTCTCTTATTGTCTGAAAATTGTTTTTTAGTGTTTCAATCAGTTTGCTGGGGATCAAAACATTGACTTTTTTTTCCGTGAGAATAATATTAACTTTTTCTATTTCATTTAAAATGCTGAGTCAGACTACCAAGCTGTAAATAAAGGGGAATTTCTTTATTTGCTTTATTAAGCTCTTTGCTCCTGAGTAAGTTTACTCATTTTACTTCATTCCTATAAGGTCTTCCAGAGCTTTTAAAATCTATTGCAATTGTTCGTAAACTGCAGATATAGCTTTATTTTTTCAGGACCATAGAGTATTGCAATGTTTCTTTAAATAAACTGATAAGTGAGACATAACTATATCCCATCTTTTAGTAGAAGAGAAGAAAAAAAACAAACACATTTTATGCAGTTCCGGACATTTTTGGACATACACCAGCAGCACGAACTCAAAGTTTAGAGAATGTGCAGAACATGTAAAAAAATAGACGAATTTATTTACTTCGAGCTTACACAACATTATATTGGGAAGCTATATTTGCACCATATCACAACATTGAGCTCTGAAGGGTTGATATTGGTATTGTTTATGACGGCCGATTACCTACAAGTTGGATATAGTAGGCCCAGTGTTGAATTCAGACACTTTTCTCCGGGAGAGATTTCTGTGGCTCCGTGGGGGGGGGGGGGGCATTATAGAGTTCCGGGGGGTAAATTGTGCTTTTTGACCATTGAAAACACAAAATCTCAAATCTTCCGGGGGGGGGGGGATCTCATTGCTCCGGCGGGGAATGTTCCCCCAGGTCACCCCCTGAAATCAACACTGAGTAGGCCTGAATGGGATGGGAGTGTCCTCTGTAAGGTCTTTCTATGGGAACCCAACCCGTATTTAGGCAAGGTTCGAAGAAAACTACGGACAATTTGGAACGATTAGGCTGACGTGCGCGATTGGGTCGAACTCAGCACCTCCCGTCTACCATCTTTGAGAACAGAACCTCTTGTGCAGCTGTGAATGTCGAGATTGTCGGACATTAGCTTATCTTAAATTTCTTACGCTACTTTTTTTCCTTTTCTTTTTTTTTTTTTTTTGTTGACTTGATGTAGTCAAGAAACCTTTCCTCGAATGAAAATTTTCTATTTTCGGTATCGCATAATTTGCGTCATTTGTCCTTTGTGAGGTGTACTAGATTCCTAAACTGAACTGTGTTTAAAATTCAATAACTTGCAAATGGTGACAATTATTAAAAGAAATTCTTACAGGAGAGCTGTGTAAGATATTAGAAGTATTTTTACGGCGATTCTCGGTTTTAGTTCCAAATAGCAGAGATAGGTGGCAAGCAATAAGCACTCAAAGGAGGTCTAAACTGAAATTCCCTAGCATCATGCGAAGGAAGAAGGTTAAATATATAGAATAGGCCCCTAAAAATAAGATTGTATTGGAGAATGAGATCCACTCCATACATTTAACCTCTTCTTTTCGCATCAATGTTGGGCGATTTCGGTTTTGGCTTTGATTGAGCACCTATGGCGCTAGATGTTGTCTTTATAGTGCTTGTGTGGTTATACATTGCTGGCATAATTGTCAATTCAATATAAACTTCATTGATTTTCACGAATATGGTTTAATAAAGTATACTGCTGTTACCTGAATTGACTATAAACCTGTTTAATTCTTCAACAAATCATCGATATTTATGTTGTAATGGGAAATTGTAAAACTGCAGTATAAGAATTGAAAAAGTCATTTGTAACACGAGCAGCAAGTGGTCTGCCCCTCGGTATTGCACTATCACTCTAAAGCGTAAGCTGAGTTCCCGAGGTGGGCATCCCTGCTTGCAGCGCTATCTATAGTTGCTATTTGGAACTAAAGCCGGGAATCGAGGTAAAAAAAAAATACTGACATTTTACATTACCTTCCCGCAATTTTTTTTTAAATAGCTGTCACCATTTACAGGTTATTGAAGTTTAAAAACAGTCAATCCATTTTAGGACACTCGGTATATGGAGTGCGATCGAACGAAATTGAAAAATACCTTGCTCTATTAATTTCTTCGACAATCGTTTTTCTTACTTCATTGGCAAGAAGGTTCATAATTTCATCCTGAATATATTTCGCCAATTATCTTTTTCACTTTCAATAATTTTAACTTTTGCTCTTTTCAAATTTGCTGTCGATTACGTGATTTAATTTTAAACGTCTCACAAGTTTCTTTTAGCGAATGCATGCATTCCTGTGTTCTAGAGCATTTTTATGCTCAGGAATTTTAGGATTTAATTTCTTCCACATGAAAAACCCACAATTTGGATTGGCCAACTTTGGAGGTCGATCATGATAATTGGTGTATAATAAACAGAGAAATCAAAATATAGCGATTCCCTTAAGTTATCCAATAAGCCGCAATCACTGTTAATAATTTCTCCACTAGGTATAATTTTCTTGAACTTTAGTTTGGAAAATTGTCGTCCTTCTGCAATGGCAGATTTCATGTAATCAGCATTTTCATCCTGTGCTGGACCTGTTTTTAACAGCAAAGTAATGACCGAATGACTATAAGAATGATCCCATAGTGGAATCAGAATAGGACACAGAAACTTTCGTATACGGTGTAAAAGGGGCCGCAGAGTGCAAAAGTTTAAGAAACACTGCAATAAAATATCACAAAAGCATATTATAAAATCATTAGATCTAAAGAGCTCAATGAAAAGTAAATGTGAACGACGCAATAACTTGGAAATGCAAAATGTACATACTTCCATTGGGAAAAAAATTCTCACTATGTAAATACATACATTTAGTTTTACAAACAAACAAAAAAAAAAAATAAAATATCGAAGAGTGAAAAAAAATTCCAATGAAAATGATCGACGACAATAAAAAAAAAGAAAATTGGTAGTACAAATTTGGCGCCCCCTAAATTTCCGCGCCCGGGGCGACCGCCCCCTTCGCCCCCCCTTTCGCACGGTGCTGTGTAGACGACCTTCTAGGCAAAAATTAAGTACAACATTACATTTTTTTACGATGATTTGCGGTAGAGTTAGTATGGGGCGGATGCGTTTTTTTTCTTCATTTTTTTTTTTACGTCTGTACATACAGGAAGTTCCGAATTCATGGTCCAAACTGTAAAGGAAGGTAAAGTACACATACAGAAGTAATTTTGGTGTAGCAAATTTTGGTGTAGCAAATTTTGGTGTAGCAATGTGGGGTCATAAATGAAGAGTTTGACGAAATGCAAGAAATGCGGAGGAAATTAAAGCAAGTGTTTTAATTGACATGAGAATTACTGTAAGTGCTTGATTGTGCCACCACCACTATCGATACAGACCTGGCAGCATCTAGCAAATTATTGGCGTATCCTTTCGAAGATTTCAGGTGTTTCACGAACATTTGCAGCAGCGATTGAAAGTCTTGCAATGAGATACTCATTAGAGTCAATTACCACCGGAGCATTAATCCATAAACCGAATGGTTGGAGCTCCGGTTGGGTGGTTACTGGTGTCTCGTCTACGTGTCTATATAGGGACTATTGTACAAAGATTTGTGATTTCTCCTAATTCAATTTTTCTACTTGTGTTTTCTGCATGGAATTATATGGTTACATATTTAAACTTTGTGGATATCTGCATAAATCTCTATAATGCATTTTAGCCATCTCTTTACGTGGAGACTTTTGCATTAGCTTTCGATGACGTTCTTCGTATGAACTGTACTATTATAACATTCACTACTACTGGACTTAATTTTGAACTGCTACGTTCAACTCAAAATTTGAGTTTTATGTTACTTAAGAATTTGCGTTTGTTCTATATTATGTTAAATTGTATTTAATTGCATTTAATGCAGCTTTTCTTATGTTTTTAATTTTTGTTTTTTCAATTTTCATTTTCCTCATATCTGTCGCCAGCGGCGAGAAAAGTTTTGTTTATTTTACCATGCTCTGCGAAGCATGTAGGGCATGTTGCGTTGCTTTTGTAATCCTTTTTTTTTAAATTAATGTCCGTTTTTCGGGCTAGTTTCTGCGACTGGGGTTTGTTTAGATGATGATGGAAATCTTACCACCGGAGCATTAATCCATAAACAGAATGGTTAAAACTCCAGTTGGGTGATTGCTGGTATCTCGTATATGAGAAACCTAAAACCTTCGAAAGGGTACGCCAATGACTTGCTAGACGCTGTCAGGCCTGTATCGATAGTAGTGGTGGCACATTTGAGAACTTACTGTAATTGTTGTATATATATATATATATATATATATAAGGCTTGTTTTCATTTCTTCCGCATTTTTTGTTTTTCGCTAGCACTTTTTATTTCCGACCTCTCATTGCTATACCAAAATTGCTCCTTTTTGTGTACTTTACCTTCCCTTACAGTTCAGCCCATGAGTTCAAGAGCATCATGTATAGTATACTTTGAAGTGTATAGACAGCAAACAAGTAGGTAGTATTTTGTAGCAAGTACAAATCTGACAATTTTCCGGTTTTTTCCAGTCAAATAAACCTATTTCAACTAGAAATATTATTTAATGAAAGAAAAGGTATAACTACTACATAGAAAGAAGGTAAGATTTTATTAAAAGCTCTTTCTGGTTCAATATCTGATTTAAAAAAACAAAACAACAACGGAAGGATAACAGCTATGCAGGTACGAGTCTAACTAAAGTGAACTGCTAAAATTTTTGGAAAGACACTAAAGATATATACACATATAAAAATTTTTAGCCTTTACTCTGTTGTAAGAATACGATAGCAAGTCAAGTTCTAATTGACTCGAAATACTATAATCCGGTATAAATAAAATAGTTAATTTTTTTTAATTACGGTCATTCCCAAAATAATGAGCAGGATGTAAATGTAACGTGATACTTTTTAAATAAAAGCTCTCATATAACTTATTTCATGCATATAATTATAAATTGCAATCTAAATCGGGCTATGTGATATTAGAGAACTTTATACTATGATTAGTTGCGTTTATGATTTTTTCCCCCAATAAAGTATTTAAATCTACTTTTGAACCAAATAAATGGAAAATTTTTTAAACACAGCACATGAAGTAATAAAAAAAGAATAACAAAAAGAGAAGGTGTGGAATTAAAATAGCTAATTTATCTAGATTAAAGACCCTAAGGTAGGAATGGCGAACCTTTTCACATCCACGTGCCATGTTTTTCCAAAAATAAACTTTTCATGATCATGATGTGCCAACAATAAAAATTTTAATGGATCAAATAATAATGAATCAAATAATAATGAATCAAAATTATTTAAAATTTCTTTTTTAAGATAAAATAATATGGGTAATATTTCATTTTTATACTTTAAAAATTTATTTTAAAAATACTATTTATGTTGTCTCATCTTAGAAATCCTAAATAATTTGTATCAGCTTCTTACTTACCTATCTATATATTTAAAATGCTAAGCTTTTTTTTTCGACAGTCCGTGAGAAGAAACTACTGTATCAAATTACATCAATCTTTTTTTAAATGAAAGATATTTGGCCACAGATTTGTTACCGTACATTCGTTTATTGAAATATTTTATTAATTAGCCGCAATTTTAAATTAAAATTCTACAGTTGCGCATGCGCAGCATATAAGTGCAAGTCTGCCTTTGGAGTGGCGTGCTGCACATGCGCAAAGATGCTCGCTCAGTTGAAGTATCACATCACAGGTAGAAGTTATTTTAAGTTCGTCTGCTATTAGATCTTACTGTAAACTAGCTTTTCTTTCTTTCACAAAGTTAATATTATTTGGTTGGTTGTATTTATGTCGGCCAATTATCTGCACGTGGGATATAGGCCCTAAGGGGGGGAGGGAGCGCCTTCCGTGGAGGTCTTTCTAAGGGAACCTAACCCGTATTAACGCTTGGAGAACCAAGGTTCGAAGAAAACCACGAAAACTCCGAACGATTAGACCGACGGGCGCGATTGGGATCGAACCCAGCACCTCCCGTCTACCAGCTTCGAGAGCAGAACCTCTCGGCCACTGGTGGGGCTAATATTATTTGGCTCTTTCAGCATTATTAACAATTCAAAAATTTACTGTGTCGATATTAAGAGTTAGATACGGTTTATATCGGAAGTGCCATATTGTTTTGGTCATATTACATACAGAAGAGAAACACAGTGATTTGAGGCTAAAAGTTATATCCGTCTTATGAATTGCGAATAGTTACACACGAAGATTGGGAAACTAGCATATTAAGTCATAGCTGCTTCTTTGGAAAAGTAAGGTATTAAATATTAAAACGCTAAACTATTTCTGTAAGATCAAGTCTTCGAAGCTCTTCAATTTAGAAGAAACGGCAATGAGTTCCCGCTAGCATAGTGGGTTAACGCAACAGTCTATAGCTCAGATGTTTTGTAGCGGGCGCAGGTTCGAACCCAAGCCTGGCAAGATGTGTAATATTTTTGTCGATAATTCGTTTCTGTAATGACATACTGTATTAGGAAGAGAAGTTTTAGGATTTTAATTTTATTATTATTATTATTTGAATGCTTTATAGTTAAATAAAATTTAACACTCAATAATGTTTTGAAAAAATAATGATTTTATATATAAAATATATAAGCTAAAATATTTTGCAAGTAATTATCAATTAAATAAATTGAGCTGATCTACAATTTTCGTTATATTTTTTTACCGTTATCAAGAATATATACCGGGTGTCCCAAAAAGGACTGATTGATTTTAAAATTCAATAACTTGCAAACGGGGACAGATATTTAAAAAATTCTTGCAGGAGGGTTATGCATAAGGTCAAAAGTTTTTTTACAGTGATTTTCAATTTTAGTTCGAATTACAAACAATAGATGGCGCTGCGATCAATAGACGCTGAATTCAGGCTCGATTTTTGGTACTTCGTGGCCCGGATAATACATTTCCATCTCCTTTTTCAGCATGGAACAAGAGAAAGTACCAGAAATCGAGCCTGTATTTAGCGACTATTGCTTACAGCGCCATCTATTGTTTGTAATTCGAACTAAAATCGAAAATCACTGTAATAAAACTTTTGACCTTGTGCATAAACCTCCTGCAAGAATTTTTTAAATATCTGTCACTGTTTGCAAGTTATTGAATTTTAAAATCAGTCAGTCCTTTTTGGGACACCCGGTATGTGTGTGTGTCAGAAAGAAAAGTTTGTCATTCTTTAAAAAATAAAATGGAAAGAAAGAAAAATATTTGTATAAGAGCTATAAAAGAAATTACCTTGATATCCAGGTTTAATATTTAAAAAATGTATAATAAAATTCAAGTAATAAAAAATGTATATTATAAATCGTTAGCTGCATCAAGTTTCAAATTTAGGTGTTTAGAGAATGAGACAGATAACAATAAAATTCATGGCAGCTTTTAATCGTCGTGTTAAAAATAAATAAATAAATAAATAAATAAATGGAAATATTGTTATTTAAAAAAAGAAAAAGAAAAAAAAAAGAGGCCGTAGTAATAAAAACAAATTCTCTACCCGGCATTTTTAGGTAAATTTCTGATAAAAAGCAAGCATAATTGGTTGCAAAATATAAACTTAAAATTCTTTCACTTCATTGAATAGGTTAGATTGACAGCATCCTCTATCACCTTAAAGAAATAGGAATCACTTACGCAATATAGAAATTCGTCATTCAATAATTAATTTAAAAGCAACTAATTAAAAATTCAAGAATTTTTCTGATGTAACATTCACGTTATTTACCGTCAAATCTTGACGGGCACTATCTAGTTTTTAAGAAAATGCAATTTGAATTGGACTCATTTGACAAGATGTTTTTACTTGAATTTTTCATATTATTTATTTCCGAAAAGAATGTGTCGCAGAAAAAAATGTCAAAAGAGCCAGAATCTACAACTTTTAGTGTCTGGAATTGAATTCCAAGTTGTTATAATTTTACCATCGGCATTTTTGCTTATAATGCCCTCTAATCTTTCTTTTGTGACAATCTTCTAATTCTCTCTTATTCTTAAAATTTTGTGAGCCAGTATTGAGCTAGATTGGGATGCATTAAGTTATATTTCAGTTTCTTCAATCTGTATGACAATGAGAACCAACCGAGCTAATCAAATTCAGATAAACAGAGACAACTTCTAGATTAATTAATGCCTTTTGTGAAATTCTAGTATATTTTGATGTAGAACATGAATCTATGCCGTGCCAAAAATAATCTGCAGCGTACCACATACGGCACGCGTGCCATAGGTTCGCCGTCCCTGCCCTAGGGGATCCAACGTGTGGGCTTCCCGGGTTACAGAATGTATGTGAAACTATTTTTTTGATATTGAAAACTCTAATAGATTTTTTTACATTTAATATATACCGGGTGTCCCAAAAATGACTGATGAATTTTAAAATTCAATAACTTCCAAACGGTTACAGATATTAAAAAAATTCTTGCAGGAGGGTTATGTATGATGTCAGGAGCTCTTGTACTGTGATTCTTGATTTTAGTTCGATTTCAAACAATAGATGGCGCTGAGAGCAATACGCGCTCAGTCCAGACCCGATTTTTGGTACTTCGAGATCCATTCAATACATTTTAATCTGATTTTTCCGCATGGAAGAAGAGAGAGGACGAAAAATCGAGCCTGGATTTAGAGCTTATTGCTTGCAACGCCTGTCACCGTTTGCAAGTTATGGAATTTTAAAATCCATCAGTCATTTTTGGGACACCCGGTATATACATTCGATTGCTCACTAACAGCATCCAAAAGCATTTTTATGTGAAAAATATCAGTTATGCAATAATGCATTCAAATAAAGTTTAGGAATTTATTAAAAGCGATATTTTCGTAATAGCCAAAGGAATCGCCAAAAATTTCGCTACTAACAGCAACCTTTATTTTAATTTTTATAATTTCAGTGGTTTAAGTGCGGGGTTCAATTTAATCTAACAAGGGAACCACTTTTGGTGTTGCTCGCACCTAGCATTGAGACCTGGTGCATTTTAAAGCCCTATATTATGAAGTTTGAGAAACGATAAAATTTTTCTGTTAAAATAATATTTCTTGATTATACAGCAGCACAACTTTCTGAAAATGCAATTTTCGAGACCACTTATCAGACTATTAACATTGAATTTTTTTGAAGAAAAGCATTTAAAAATAAAAATTAGTTAATAATAAGCCTAAAAGATTGAAAAAAGATTGAAAATTCCTTCAAAAACCCACGAATTTGAATTTGAAAAATTGCAACTTTATATTCATATTTTTGGCGGGGAAACAGTTGGCGTTTATTTTCAAAAGAAGAGCTTTCCGGCAACCCTAGCCAAATGTCATAGCTGAATTTGTAATAGCTAGAAATCACAATGTCCGACCTATTTCGCCACAGTAATTTTTCTAAATTGTGTAAAAATATTAATTTACTTTATGATTACTTTTACCGAAGGACCATTTAATGCAGCAACATTTCATTTTAAACATTCGAAACTCTATTTCATTCGATTTCAAAAGAAAATAGTTTGCTTATTTTGTATTTCACTAAAAAACAGTTTTCAATGATCTTCGAAGCTTTTATAGAATTAAATTTATTACTTATATATTTATCGTCTGCATATAAAAAAAAAATAAAAATCTAATATTTGTTTCTTATGCTATTAATTATTTAAAAAAAATCGCAATCTGATATAATTCTAGTAATATGTTCTGTACATTTTCTCTTTGGATAAAGCGAGCGGAAAAATTGTAGCGCCATATTTGGCGACTTAACTATCTTTTGGCTTGAAATAAACAAATAAATATGTAATAATAAAAAATTAAAAGTATAAAAAAGTATATAAAATATTATTTTAACAGAGAAATTTTCTCGGTTCTCTAACTTTTATGTATAGGGCTACAAAACGCATCAGGTCTCGATGCTAGGTGTGAGCAACACCAAAAGTGGTTTCCTTGTAAGTTAAATTTCTGCTTTATTAGTATTATTTTATTTATTTATTGATGAAGTGTTAATTTCGTTATGGAATATTAGCTGGTAACAAATGCTTAACTATTTATATTGTTTTAAGTGCAAACGGGTTAATCTTTCCTAATCATGTTGCACACTACAGAGATTGATTTAAAGAAATCATGCTTAAAAATTATTTTAAAAATCTTAAAAAATGAGTAAACTGAGATAGTGTTTTCAAAAATTTTTTAAACAGCAGTCTTTTTCCCAAGTCGACGGTGTAAAAAATAAAATTGTGCGACGTGCAGAACTGTAGAAGTAAAAAAAAAAAAAAAAAAAAAAATGCAATAAAAACGAAATTTATTGGCCAGGTGTTGTCGCTGTCAATATCACGTCAGCGTTACTCGCGGACATGTTTTTAATTTATAACACACATTACCTGTAATAAATTTATAAGCAGCGATCCATTCTGTTAAGAAACCAATAACTTTCTGATTGTCATCAGTTGTGGTACAATTTTCTTCGGCTGAATTATCACTAGTTTCGTCACTTTGAACTTCTGTCTTTTTTGTTGTTGTAACGTTCAGATCAAAATAACCTGAAATAGTTTAAATTAATCAGAAATTAACATAAAGAAAATGAGAAAAAAAAACCTTTTACATTTTAATTATATGTAGGTTAGATTTATTAATTCCACATTATGCTTTTTATAACTTTTTTAATCTACAGAATAAACTAGTATGTTATGGCCATCACAAAACTTTCTTCTATATAAATCACGTCAATTAAATCATTTAAATAGTACAAGAAATAACAACGATTTAGCACCAATTCATATCAAAGTATATCTGAATTTGAAGTTGGATGAAAATTCATGCATTAGTTCTTGAGATAGAGCTATAGCGGAAATTCTGAAAAAATGTAGCATAGCAGCGCCGCCAGTTGAGCGATTTACACCAAAAGTAAATAGCACTAAACGATATCAAGGTATACCTGAATCTGAAGTTTGTTGAAAATCCAAGCATTAGTTCTTGAGATAAAGTTATTGCGGAAATCGCAAAAAATACAGCATAGCAGCGTCACCTGTTGAACAATTTACACCAAAAATTAAACAGCACTAATTTATACGTCACTTCATGTCAAGGACTAAACTAAATCCGAAGTTTGATGAAAATCCGTGCAATAGTTCTTGAAATACAGCTCTTGTGGAAATCGTGAAAAATGCAGCACAGCAGCGCCACCTGTTGGGCGATTTACACCAAAAATTAAACAGCTCTAATTTATATCAAAGACTAACTGAATCTGAAGTTTGATGAAAATTCGTGCATTTTTTCTTGAGTTAGAGCTATTGCGATAATCATGAACAATGCAGCATACCAGCGCCACCTGTTGGGCGATTTTCACAAAAAAGTAATCAGCCCCAAACTATATCTTGGACTAACTGAATCTGAAGTTTTATTAAAATCCGTGCAGTAGTTCTTGAAATATAGCTATTGCAGAAATCGTGAAAAATGCCGCATAGCAGAGCCACCTGTTGGGCGATTTTCACCAAAAACTAATCAGGTCCAGTTTATATCAAAGTTTAACTAAATATGAAGTTTTGTGAAATTCCGTGCATTAGTTCTTGAGATAGAGCGCCCACAAAATTTTTGTCACATACAGACTCACAGTGACTGAGTGACAGACAGACTCACAGACAGACATTTCCTAAAAACCATCAAATCGTGTTCTGGGCCATTCTAAAACGTATAAATCCGTCGAAAACCGGAAGTCGAAAATTTTCGCGAATCCAATACTTTCTTCTTGTAAAGATAGAAGAAAGTAAAAATAAGGAAAATGATTACATGATTTGCATGTGAAAGCGCTTAATAAACTTAATAAAATCATCCAATGTAATTTTCATAGAAAAAACAACAAAACGTCAACTTTTCTGTAACAAATATGAATTGTTAATGGTACATAAAAAAATTTCTTAATAAATTCAGTTTTTATTATGAACACTTGTTTTAAAACCCCGTAAAATGTACTGAAAAAAAAAAAAAAAAAAAAATGTTGTTTTTACGGTATAATACTGGCAGCTGGGGTACCAGTTTATATCTGTAAACTAAGCAGTAAATATATCGTCTTATAAATGAATTAAACTGCATATTACTGCTTAATAGTATATTACTTGCTTATTTTACAGTTTATTATTGTTAATTTTACGGTTTTAAACTGGCACCCCCACCTGCCAGTATCATACCGTAATTTTTATTTTTATTTATTAATTTTTTTTTAACCCTTTATGTACTGAATTATGAATCCATGACAATTTTATCTCCGAAAGCATTTTTCGTGAAATTTTGAATCTACATTAGAAGATTTACCTAATCATTTAATAAATGTTAGAAGGATTTTAGAAGGATTGAAGAATTTAGAAGGATTAATTAAATTTGAATTTATAGGGATTTTGTGCAATATTTATAACCTTACTCAAATCTTTTATTTTAAATATTTTTCTTAGTATTTTGTAGAATTAGGAAATGTACAACTATAATGTTCTTACAATAGAAATGTAGAAATATTTCCGAATTGAAATATCCCCCCCCTCAAACGCCAAGACAGCTGAAAAGATGCAAAGCAACAGAAATCATCCGTTTAAAAATGTTTTTGTTTTGTGTGACCAATAATGCTTTTGGAACAAGATAAAGTAATGCATCTATAACTCATTCTAAACTGTATCACTACTAATTGATGTATTAAATGAATTTTATAACAAGTTACTTTAAAGTACTTATAAGTACCATCAGTGGATAAAGGGTTAAGCAGTGTGGATTTTATTTTTATGAGTTTCAGAAAATATTATCATTTATAGATGTAAAATCTTGAACGCTTTCAAACTTTTACCAATTATACAAAATTATAAAACATATGATTCATATGATTAACCGAAAATATTACTCATATTAAAGTAAAAGCCAATTTATTAACATATTTAGCAATTCAAATCTACAATGTAAAGCATTTTCAGGGCTGAATGGCACTCAAAAACGTTCTTAAGAACATGGGTTTATGCCTATCTTGACCCAGCTAAATTTCTTTTCCTTTCTCTAAAAAAAAAAAAAAAAAAAAAAAAAAAAAATTACAGAGATGTACAGGATTATAAGTATAAAATAATTTTTTCTGTGAGAAATCTATAAAATGCTAGAACCAGAATAAAAGAAAGCTCAGTAAAAAAATTTTCATGAAAAATACGGATGTTGTACTTGGCTAGTACAAATTCCACTATACCATTTTTTTTCCCCGAAAGTGATTTGTGTATGTATCAGAAATCATAGCTGCCAACTTTTAAGCTTTTATTGTATACCACTAAAATTTAATAGTAAATGTTCACTTATTTAATCGCACTATCTGCGATTAAATTAGGTGAAAATTTTTATTAAATTTGTGGTAAAGGTCTATTTAGATTGTTGTTTTTAATATAAAAGGGGGGGGGGGACCCCAAAATTACCGAAATGGCAGCACTGTGTGGCGGGGCTTGCGTAGCATGCTACACAGCTCAAGCTATAGTCTACTACTATATACTAGGCGCGCGTCGCGAAAAGAGTCTTCCTCAATTTGTCCCTCGTTTATTGTAATGTCGGACTTAATGAACTTAGTGAACAGCGTGCAGCTGTGAAATTTTGCTTTTTGCTCAGGAAAAATACTGCAGACACAGTTTAACATTGGAAACAGCTTACAAAAATGACGCCATGTGAAAACCAAGTGTGCGAGTGGTTTTCTCATTTCAAAAAATGTGAAATGTCGATTAATGGCAAACCTCGTTCTGTACGTCCTTCAAATTCCAGAACGGACTAAAATGTCGAGAAAGTTCGTGCAGTTGTACTTGAAGATCAGCGTCGGACCATTGAAGTAATTGCGGGGTTATCTGGCCCGATTTGTGACAAATAAGGAACTGGTTTTTCTACCATGACGATGCACCTGCTCACGCATCCTTATCAGTTCGCCAGTTCTTGGCTAAAAATGGCATGGCCCCACGCACCTTATTCACCTGACTTTGCTCCGTGTGACTTTTTTGCAGGAGCTTGCAGGCATACAGACAGACGAGTTTTAACAATGGAATGATCGATTAGACAAATGTATAAACTTAAATGAAGAGTATATTGATGTTTTTAAAATTGCTTTGTAAAAAAATTTAAATGAATAAATAAATAACAGTTTTTATAAAGAAATTCCGGTTATTTTTGGTTCCCCTCTCGTACAAGCAAATTTCCCCTAAATAGGGAATTTTTAATGGCAAACTAATTGGAAGTACAATTTCCGTATTCATACGTATTTTCTTTCTTTTTTTTTTACAATGCAATTAACAAAAAGAACAACAACAATAAAAAAACAATTCAATATTCTATAAAGCAGGGCCTTCTTTAGCGTAAGTGACAAAGAAATATCAATAATAACGTAAGTGCTTAATGCAAAGGCCAAATTAGTTATTTTGGTGTTTGAAGTAAATAAAGCACGTGTACTAACATATACATTTTGATTTTCTAAAACATGTGTATTAACAATAATCATAATACCCAATCACAGAACGCTCATTGGTACAAAATGCAAGAGTATATGTTTTAGAAAATGGCAAGAACTACACTGGTGTCCAAAATTAAGGACCAGTCACAAAATGCTCATTTTTAAGTAAGCGAATACCCAAAAGGCAATAATATAATTCAAATAATTACTATCCCTACAGCACAGCTAGCCCATATAGCATCTCATTCATGTTACACATGGTCACAAGTGTCACAGTCACTATGTTGAAACAAAAAATAGAAAATTCCACATGTCTCATTATGAGTCTCAAATGATCACTATATGTGACTCCAATGAGACGTCAATGTGACTGCTGAATTGTGACTTGCCACCAGGTGACTTTACAATGTAGGTACATTCTGACTCTCATGTGACTCTCATTTTTAGACTCAACTTCAAAGTCATCATGAACGTTGTATTATCATAAGTAACCAAATGATATCACATTATAGTCACATGGTGACTTTTCCCAAAAGAACACAATGATGACTTCACAGTAGTCTCTCTGTCACCTGAAAGTCATCATGTGAATTTAATGTGACATTATTTAGTAACTTATCACAATGCAGCGTTCACGATGATTTTGAAATTGAGACTGCAGATGACAGTCACATGAGAGTCACAATGTAACTACATTGTAAAGTCACCTGGTGATTCGTCACAAAGCAGCAGTCACAGTGACGTCTCAGTGGAGTCACATATAGGGATTATTTGAGACTCATAATGAGATGTATGGAATTTCCTATTTTTTTGCTTCACCGCAGTGACTGTGACACTTGTGACCATGTGTGATATGAATGAGATGTTATATGAACTAGCTGTGCTGTTGAGATTGTAATTATTCGAATTATATTATTTCCTTTTGAGTATTCGCGTACTTGAAAATTAGCATTTTGTGATTGGTCCTTAATTTTGGACATCGGTGTATAAAAAGAGAGCAAACAAATCGCAAAAAGTAGGAGCGTTTTTTCTTTAAAAAATAACTTCATAAATATATTGTGAAAATGAAGATATCGAAATTGTAAAATTGCTTGTGTTTCTCACTCGCTCCATCTTTATAATGAATAAGACACTACTTTTGTAAAGGCTTAAGATATGTACGTTCATTCTGGAAATTTATGCTTTTTTTCTTTTACATGTCATGCTTTCACAAAAAAAATTCTTTTATATACATATAAAATAAGGAAATTTGTACGTTATAATAGCTCAACCATTTCCTTTCCTTTATATGAAGATCCTGTACGCAGCACGGAAAATAGATTATTTTTTTCCCTTTTATATATACATGATGGCATATATGGCATAAAAATATCTGTGGAATTAGAAACATTAATAACTTTAAAAAATATGTGTGAACTGTGTTATTGTTATGAGTAACATTTAATTTTTTTTTCACAAAGTAAGTTTTTCTCAGTGTTTATTACCTCTGTGATAATTGGATGGTGTAGTAAATCTAATGTTATCTGACGGCTTTAAAGTATGGAGAATTTCTGAGACATCTGGTTCTTTAAAAACGCTTGGGTAATCAACATCAGGTTCTTCTTGGAATTCTAAATCTTGAAGGGAATCTTTAGGAACTGTAAAAACGAAAATACATAAGAAATCATAAGCACTGTTAAAATTTAGAGAGTTAAATTAATTGAATCATAAACTAAGTACTTTTAAAAGAATCGATCTAAGATTTATTATTTTATTTTCTAAACAATATTGAAAAATGAAGCACTAGTATTTCAAATACCATGAAAACACATAACGACAAGTGACACAGACTAAGGTAAAACTTTAAAATTTTTAAATGTAAACTAGACAAAAATTTCTGAAGACATTATTTTATTTCGCATTTTAACTTAAAAAAGTATCTAAATATTGCCATAGGTAGATTAAACATATTACTTTTGCTGCAAAGCTTTTAAGAATGCATTTAAAAATATTATATATAATATGAAATATAATTAGGATGTATACTATAATATTGAAGTATTATAGTAATGTATGTAAAAAAAAACGTTAGTATAGAGTATTAGGAGACATTACTAATGCTATACTATCACTAATCCTAACAACTCCATTTTTAGGTGAGTTCGTAATTATGTAAATACGTAGCAGCTATAGTCGTCTTTTGGTCCGTCCGTCCATCAGCATATAATAGCGCCAAAACTACCCAACCGAATGGTTTGAATTTTAATATAATATATGCAGGATTTTGTCCAGTCTTTTCAAATTTTATGAAAATCGAATCAAAACCTAAAAATTTATTCAAAAAAGTTTTCTTCATTCTATTAAATTATATCATACGTGTGGTGACAGAGTTTGAACTCTGCACTGCAAAGACCAGCACATTCTATAAATGAGGCTCTGGACGATCCACCTTAACGTCTAGGCAGATTCTTGAGGGAATCTTAAACTTTAATGTTCTTGAATATATGGATGAGGTATTTGCATTCGTTCATATCGGAAAGAAATTCGAATAGAGAAATAGCTAAGCAAAACATACTAAAAATACAACAGGAAAACGTGAAAACGTATAACAAAAAGCGAAAACAGGCCAATACATATAAACTCGGTGATTTGGTGGCCATTCAAAAAACACAGTTTGGGACAGGTACCAAACTAAAGCCTAAGTTTCTTGGTCCCTATGAGATTACTGTACAGTAAAAAGAAACAATCGCTATAACGTGAGTAAAGTTGGACACCATGAGGGTCCAAATACGACCTCAACGGCTGCAGATCACATGAAGCCTTGGACTTCTACTGTCTAAGACGAAATATTTGAGCTTTAAGTGATTTTTGTGTTTTTTATTTATTTTTTTTAAACTTTGTGTTAGTGATATCCTTTTTTTTTTATAACTATTATAAATAAACTGTGGAAAAGAACTGCTTCCAAGTGACAAGCAGAAAAACTTTATTATTTTTCTAACTCTAAAAATATTGGTCAAGGACTGAAAACTTTTAAAAAGGAGTATTTAGTGGTTGATTTCGTTATTATTTTGTTTTATATATTGTTTGTGAATTTTTTTGTGTGTATAATATACATTCTGGAAAAAGTAGTCCAGTACCAGTCTGGCATATGAGGTAGATGGATGACTGGGAGGACCCAGTCCTGTCAGGTAGGCCGAATTGTTGTGACAGAATTTGAACTCTGCACTGCAAAGACCAGCACATTCTTTAAATGAGGCTCTGGACGATCCACCTTAACTTCTGAGCCTACGAAAAAGTGCTGAATTTACAAAAACTATTGTGAGAGAGATGAGATGACTGTTGGTTGCTCGTGTGAGCAGACGTGTGAAACGTCGTGTCGACCGAATACCGGGTCAGCGGCCTCGGTTTTAAAGCGAAATGCCGCCGGCCAGTTATAATTATCATATTTAATCTAAATGTAAATACCCCATCTGTAAATACCTCATCCACATAATCAAGAATATTAAAGTTTAAGATTTCCTCAAGAATCTGAATGGACTAATTACTTCTAGACACCGACCACAGTAAAGGTACATTTATTCGTCAAAATCAATGTGCATTAAATTTCTACATACGTAATTAATTCAATTGTATCCCATGATAGGTAATGATTGTAGGTTGCCATGGGGATGACGTTCTATTTAAGATGGAGTCCTATTATTTCCGTATTAATGAATTGAATATATATAATCGTACTAAATTTTATATTCATGCATTTTTACATAAGAGTGCAACGGCTGTTGCACTAAGATCTGAATATTTATAAAACTAGTTATAGTACGAACGCACCATTTTGCCCCATTTGACGTACGATTTCCGACTTGTTTCATCTTTTAATCAAACATCTCGTACACTGGCATTTACAAAGCATAAATAAAACAACATGTTCTCTAAAATAGTTGTTCATAACGTGTCATTTAGTAACGACTATTTTTTATAGGTTCTCAGGCAAGTACCCTCATATAGCAATTGTATCTGCAGGGTGACCTAAGCTGGACATAGAAATTCAATAACGAGCAGATTCTGGAAATTACTAACGACTAAACGGTGAGAGTTTTTGAAGTTATTCTTCTGGAAGAATTATAATTTCTTTAATATACTTCCTTAATACACCGCGTTGTCTAAGGCTTTTAGAACTAACATTCAAAAATAGACTCACCTACTTTTCATTCTGTTTTGCTGTTGAATTGAAAAAAAAAGTTTACGTTTTGGAAATTTAAAGGTTATTTTTGGGTATTTTTAGAGTTTCAGACAGTGAAGAAGCATCTATCACTGATACGTGGAACTAAAAGAAGGAAATATAGCACAGAAAATTCCAACTATACGCATTATTCTACTGGAAGTATAGCTTCAATAGCTGTGCTCGTTTCCATGTTATTAAGTTTTAAAAAAATCATTCTATTTTAGAACATCCTGCCCATAATCATTTAACTCCTTCGCGACCGAGAGGTACGTATATGTGCCGTTTCAAGTGTAAAATCCTTGAATATGAACACCAGTATTTTAGTATAGGAATTTTCGCATTATTTAATCACAGATTTTCAGCAATTGAATAAGGCTAAAATTAATTTGGAAAAACTACTGCCGAAGAATTAAAATAAATGTTAACCCGTTCAGAACAGGTACCTTTAACACGAATTTTATTCGTTTGGCACCACTTTTTGTTAATTATTTGACTTAACTTTATAAATCACGAAAATGTCGCAATTAAACAAAACCAATTTTACTTTTCTTTTTTACTTTTATCAAACTGAAGCGTTTTAAGCTCTTTTTGAGGGTGCATATATGTACCCATGGTCCCGAACGGGTTAAAGACACTCATAGCGTCAAAATGAAGATGCACTCCCAATGTTATGTCGTGATAAAACAAATGTAGAGTCATGATGTATGCCATAGCTGATGCTGGATTTCTATGAGAAAAATGAAAATTGGTGAAACAAAATATCCTATCTCGGTATATATTTAAGTATAGTAATACTTGAGCGCAGCTATACATGCAAGAGTGAAATGACATGCAGATACTTGGCGAAATATCCTTAAATACGACGTTAAACAAGCTGCCACAACATAGAGCTAATTTGATGCTAACTCGAAAATTTCCCGAAATTTCTATTCAAGCCCGATATATTACAAACTACAATTACATTCCCCCTTTTTTCTACAACTCAGGTATTTTAGTTGGCAAAATTACATTTTTTTAATTTTAAACTTGTAGAATAATATAGAAAACATAATTGATAGTAAAAATAAATACAAAATTCATAGCAATGTTTTATACACACACGCACACTAGAAATGAGTTCGGGATCACGCTTCGGAGCCCGGGCCCGCCCGATCCCGAAAGTATATAAAAAATAAATTTAAACGATAAAATTCTAATATATTAAAAAAAAAAGTTTAATTTATAACTATAGAACAAAACAATTTATATAATTTTACTAGAAAACAGGAATTCTGCTTTTTCAGAATTTAGTGTCGCCCCCGATGAAAAAAATATATATATATACATAAATATAGATAATTCAGTTTTAAGACTCCAAAACACGCGCTTTTATTTTATATAAAATGATGTCCTCCTCATCTGCTAAAGAATTCCTCATTTACGATCCAGTCTTAAAAAACATCTACAGTAAAATATGCATAGAACGAGACTATCGCTGGATAATACAAAAATCCAAAAAAAAAAAGAGATTTCGTCATTCAAAAAACTGGACAAAAAAAAAAAAAAAAAAAAAAAAAAAAAAAAAAAAAAAAGGCTATCTTATGATTTATAGGCCTTTATTTGTTTGTAATATTAATATATATCTATATATATAAAAGAAAGTCTGGATTTTGTATTAATCAACGCGCAGCCCAAACTACTGAACCTAAAATCTTGAAATTTGGAGTAAAAATACTTCTTATGATATTGAGTGCCGCTAATTAAGGATTATCTAAAATTCCACCCCTAAGGGGGGTTAGAAATAGAACGAAGTTTTAATAAATTCCTTAAAAATCTGATTTTATAGTAATTTTTCAACTGATAACATATTTTAGTGTATTTTTGTATGCTGAACCGAATGGTACAAACAAAATTATTTTAAGTCTAATAGTTCATGAGATATTTCATATTTTTCTAATTTGGTGCTATCTTTGGCGCCAAAACCTCAAATTTTCAAGAGATAATTTCTAAAAGCTCATTCTCTTCATTCTGTTACTATAACAAGGGAAGAAATTCAATTTGAATAATTTTTTAATCAATTATTTTGCTTAAAGATTTAAAACAACTATGTCAGTTGGGAAAAAAAATATAAACGCCACAAAAACTAAAACAAAATAATAATAATAAAAAATGTTGTACTTTTCCGATCTATCAACACTATGCCAAAATGTATGTAATCGCACCATTTATTTCTACACTTAGCGATTAAACGATTTTTATTGCAAACCGTGCCCAACGTTAACATTTGCTATTTATTGAACGTGAATATTTTTTGAGTATTATTCCATCGTAATCTCGTAAAACATTTTAATTTGTTATTTTTTTAATAGAAAATATTTATTTTTAAATTATAACTTACATTTATTACTGACACTGACATGGATTTTACGATTTGGCAGTTACTTGATGACGAGGAAGATGCAATAAAATTATTTCAGAACTTAGGAATTATACCTATAAAATGTTTTGTTAAAATAGTTGAACGTCTTCATTCAAAAAATTAAATGTTTACTGCAATGACAGATATGCTTATTACGTACGCCACGACACGCTACAATGATAATCTGGAAGACATTACAATTCGAGACCTGTAGATTAAATTGACCTTATTTTATTATTTTATTGTAAAATATTTATTTATCCTTTTATTTTAAGTATTGATTTATATTGATTTAAAAAAATAGTTGGTGAAAGTCTGTAATTTTCAAATGTTATATATTTTAAATGCTCATATTTGTATCAACAAATTTTTTTTTTTTTTTCAAATGTTTCATTTCATTTTGCGTAATTATTGTGCTTGGCGACAACGGTGTTATTATAACAGAAAAATACCAAAACAGTTACTGATTTTATTTCAAATACAAAGAAAAAGGGTTTAATAAGAAATAAATAATATAAAATGTAAATATTTAATTTAAGTATGAAAGCAATGTTTGTATTGTTTAAAAACTGTTTATACTGTTCATATTCAAAGGTTTAAATAGAAAAATATTTTGCAATTTGTCATTTTCTCCTATGGATAAAAAGGAAAAATGGATACTTTTATGTTAGCTGTGCATAAATCTCGCCAGTAGCATTTTATAAATTGCAAATACCAATACTTCCAATTTTACTCATCATCATCTACTATATTTACAAAACGGAAATTCTTATTTCATTCCGATTGACTATAACTCAGGTTCTACTGAACATAATTTTGTAGAACGTACACTGTTAGTTAGGTAATTTGTTTTAGAAGTGTTTTAATGTAAAAAAAAAAAAAAAAGTTCTACTTTGAATTAGCGATAAGTACGGACTTTTAAAATTAGATGAACCCGATTATGAAAGATTACCTTTAATATAAAGTTCTGCTAAATGGATTTTGATGCTATGCCGGAAAGTTCTCTGTGGTGTAGTAAATTACTATAAGAGGATGTACGCTATATGCAAGGTGTATATACTAGAGAACAGGGACCCGGAGCTGGAGCTGGAGCCCGGAGCCGGAGCGCTCCGGAGCTGTGTTTTCCCTGGAGCTGGAGCCGGAGCTGGAGCTCTAAATTTTCCCCAGCTCCAGGGCTCCTTTAGTTTTTAATATTCTTTTAAATCTTTTTTTTTTTTTTTTTCAGTCTTTTAAATTTCTAGGCTTAAAATATTTTAATTACATCATTATTCAGTATTTTAATTATATCATTTTTTAGGTTTTTATTATTATTATTAGAGAAGGAAACCATCTCAAAACATGGCAATACTACTTTACTTCTACTTTGTACTTGAACTAAGTGACAACACTATTTGAAAACAAATATGGCCGCCTGTTGTTTACATGTGTAGTTGTACAATTTTGCTGTTTGAAAAGTGTAGAAGAAATTTAAGATTTTTGTGTTTAAAATTCCACCAAAGTTTCTATTTTAAAAGCAAAAGCTAAAAGATGTCCTATTTTCTGAACAAGCATTTCAAGTTTGATGAGAAGAAAAATGCATTTTGTCAGATCTTTAATGAAGGTAGAAAGTATTTGTAAGCAAAAAATTAAACGTATAAATTAAAATCTGCAACTCAAAAGCGCAAAGTCGGAGCCGAGTTGGAGCCGGAGCCGGAGCTGGAGCTGGAGCCACAGTATTTTCTCTCGGAGCGGAGCTGGAGCTGGAGCATCAAAAATTGTTCGGCTCCGGGTCACTGCTAGAGAATATATACATTCTATAAAGGTGTGCAGGGTTTCTTAAAAAATCCAGTGGGTATATAAAGTAGGCCTACTCCTACATCCCCGAGAGTTATATAATCTGGTTAACGCGATTATGGAAGATATATTTAAATTTAACTATATATAATACATATGAAATGCAAAGAGAAATTTCGTTTGGGGCGCTTACAACCTGAGTTCTGCTGAATAGATTTTTGATGGGACTTACATTGTTAGATAATTTTTCAGAAAAAAAAAATTAGTACATCATATCGTTCTACGTTGCTTAGTTAAATAATTATGGGGTAAAATTCAAAATCAGAAGAATACGATTATGAAAGATTGGCTTTTTTAAAGGTTCTGCTGGGTGGATTCTGGTAAGACAAACTGTTAATTAGATAATTTTTAGGGAACGTTTTGGTACATTTGTCAGTTTAAAAGATTCTACTAAGTGGATTTTGGTGGAACTTGCTCAGTTAGTTAATTTTTCAGGGAATATTTTTGTATAAAACACATATCGTTCTCGGTTGCTTGGTTATAGGATTTTGGATGAAAGTTCTAGAATGAAGTAAGCCCAATTATGAAAGATTAGCCTTTTTCATAGTTTGTATTGGACGGAATCTGATGAGAATTGCATTGATAAATTTTCAGAGGAAGAGTATATTACATATTGTTCTATCGTACTTCACCAAATCCTACAGTAAAGGATTAACTAAAAAAGTTGGTCCTTAGCAGCTCAAATTTTGTCTGTCTCAATAGAAAATACAATAGTATAATGATGTCCATATCGTTTGTAGCAATTCGGATGGGTATGCCATGTTAATGTCCATATTGCTTTCAAACGAATGATCAAATTCACAGATACATTTCGCTTGATTCTTGGTTTGTTTAGAAAAACAGACCAGCGAAGCGGGCGAAGGCTGCTAGTATATATATATACTTAAAATTAAATTTAGTTCATAATAGCTCCCTGCTTTATCAGAAATCATTCATTTATATTTTTTCAAAATAACGCGTATTTTAATTACATTTTTTCCCCCAATTTTTATGAGAAAATGGCAACAAAAAGATATAATCGCTATTTTTCAACTATTTTCCTTTACTTTCTACAGAAATGGAGTACTTGAAACTTGAGTTGCCAAAATTAAACAAGTGTTGCTAAAAACTACAAAAAAATTAATATCTCAAAAATAAATGGAGATGTAGTTTTCAAACAAATTGCATTTAAAAGTACTTTTTTTTTTTCAAATATGACGGTATAAAAATTGAAAATGTGCGATGCTTAGAAGTTTAAAAAATTGCAGTAGAGACTATTCCGTACAATGATACATCTGCCTTTTTTTACGGCTGGCTTATACGTAACGTTATTTTTTGGAGACCACACATTAATAGGCGGGAGAAAGAAATAGCATACCGGGGGATAATAATGCATAATATTTAAAAGTTTTTCTAAATGTAATATCTCATTTTTAAACAACTTCTTACATGGAAATAACTGTTAATTCGTAGCACAATATAATTTTATGAAATTTACATTCAATCTTATCAAAAGAGAAGTTTAGTATCAAATCTATGTATATATATTACGCTAAAGTACGTAGCACAGAAATCGCGATTATTTGTTATTCTTTAATGGCAACGCCGGAGAAACGAATCTCATTGGTTATTGTGAGAGTCTTTTGGTAGGATTTAGGACGATCGGGTTTGTTTACGTTTCGCTTTTTCGGTGCAATATCTTTCGCTGCAATTACGCAGCTTCAAAATATCATTTGAAATGCCCATAAAAAATCTCGGCGAATGCTTGAAAGAGAAGAAGAAGCCGAATTCGAGTCGATTCGAAATAGATTCGAAATCCAAATAGAATTGGTGGAGAACGCCGTTAAGCGATCGGCAAAATACGCTTAATAACTGTAGCATGCGTTGCTTCTGAAATCCAAATTACTGATTTAAACGTTCCGGGGCATGCATAACTGTGGGTGAAACGTGCAATTTCTGCAAAGCACTGTATTTTAAAAGCTAATTAAACAGCAGCAAGAATTTTGCAAAATGTTGTCATGACGTAAAAAGTAATTTAGTACTGACAGGTAGTTTTGACTGTACGGACCTGCGGTACGAATTTCAGGTTCATTTAAGAATATTATTACGGGCCCCCCAGAAGTAAGATGCAATAAAACCTGTTTAGACGGAAACGAAAACAACCAGTAATAAATTCCGTTTTATGCAGGTTATTTAAATTGAACAAAGCATAATAGCATTTTTTTTTTTTTGGGGGGGGGGGGGGGGAAGAGCTGGAACTTTTTTTTTCGTTTATTGCAGGATTCCGTTATAAACAGGCTTTACTCTATTAGAAAATAAATTTGCTGGAATGTACTTTAACAAAAATCTATATAGTAATATTTGCTTTCAGTTTTAATATTTCTTTTTCAGTATTACACGTTATGCTGTAATTGTAATTGCTTTTCATATAAAGATTTTAAATAAAAAATTAAATTATTGAAAATATAATTACATTTTAATTAAATTCATCAGTTAATTTGGAATAAAAAAGTTTAAAGTATGAGACATATAAAAATAAAAAAACTTAACCTTTGACTTTACACAACTTTGGAACTGAACAAGAGTCGGGCCATGATAATTTGCACCGTCCAGTGTTGATTTCAGGGGTGGCCCGGGGGGGGGGGGCAGTGAAATGTCCCCCCGTGGTAGATTCGAGATTTTGTGTTTTCAATGGTCAAAAAGTGCAAACCCCAACCCGGAACTCTATAATGTCCCCCTCGGAGCCACAGAAATCCCTCCCGGATAAAAGTGTGAATTCAACACTGGCACTGTCTCCACCCGCCCCCCTCTGTACGGACCTGCGATAAAAATTTCAGATTCACTTAAGAATATTATTACGGGCCTGGGCAACGCCGGGCGGGTCAGCTAGTAAAAATATATTTCCTTAAAAGGATACTCAAATATTTGAACCCAACAAGCAAATCTGATGCACCTATAACGAAGTGGAGTTTTATGAATAAATGAATGAAATTTGCAGAAATTATTATTTACATGAAGGATCGAACAGCCGTTTTCTTTTTCCAATAAAAGATGTACAGTCGTGAAAAAAATTTAAACACCCCTTACTAACTCTGCAAAAAATTATCGTAGAAGAAAGTTACTGGTACCACACGATTGGTAATAAAGCCTACTTTTAAATGATGTATATAAAATTTCCTTAGGTGTCCATCTACATATTAAAACGAGCCATATTCTTTTTTATTTCAATAGCAGTACACAATTCTGACAGCATAAATGAACTCTACACTCTTCAATTAGCCTAAAAACAAATTTTTATGCAATTCGTACGATAAGTTTCCGAGAAATTTATTATTTTAAAACGAGCGTATTTTAGGGGCTGTATAAAATTGAAGTTCGGTACTTCATTGTTGGACGAGAGAGCCCTCTTCTAGATCAAGGTATCTTAAGAGTCACTCAAGCAGTCATTGAAGACTGCTAGATTACAGGATAGCATAAGAAATTTCAAAATATCTTCACACTTCTATCATAGACGGCCCCTTAAACCATCATTTTGTCGTTTTTTAAGCATAATTTGAAAACTACTTCGAAGAAAAATGGGAAGTTTTCGATTTTCATAAAACAGGACTTAATAATTCGAAATCCATCAACAAATTGTAGGTTGCAATTCATAATTTTTTCGAATATTAATTTGATAATTCATAATTCATATCATAAAATTATAAAAATTGCAAATTCAACGTATTTTTGTTTGGGTATTTTAGTATTAATGCTACACAAAGAATTAGCACATTAGGAGTATAATTTCAGGAGATATTAATAAAAATATGAAAATGTCATCTAACATTAGAAGCACTAAATTTTAAATGTTTATAATTTAAAAACTTATCACTCAGATCACTTGAAGTTTTGTGTCTAGGCATAGTTTGAACCGAAGATTCAAAATATCTTGTTAAAATTGGGTATTGCTATTGAAAAAAAATGAAGTTTGAGTTCGTTTTAATATGTAGATGGCCCCTAAGCAAATTTTATACACATCATTTAAACGTAGACTTTTTTTACAATCGTTCGGTACCAGTAACTTTGTTCTGCGATAATTTGTCGAGGAGTTAGTAGGGGGTGTTTACTTTTTTCCCCCACAACTGTACATCTTATAAATTATAATCGATTCCTTCCTCAAAACTATCTTTCGTAATTCTCGTGTCCTTGACAATCAGCTTAAATTAAAAATTTGACACCGTTACCAGAAAGATCCGATGCTTTTATAGGAAAAGAGGAAAACAGCTCGATTACTTTCTATCGGAATAACAATGCATGCCAACTATAACTATTTACGAATGAAAGTGTCTTCGCGAATTCGAAGAGCGGAGCCGCAGCATGGACAGAGTTCATGAAGAAAAGGGGATAGAATCACTAACGTTGTTTTCATGTAAAAAGTGATTGTGACTCGTAGAGACAACTGAAGACTGAAAATTTGAAAACTTTAAGCTAATGTTGATCGACTTAAAAGAAAATATTCATTTCGCATAAGTAAAAGTAATGATCAATAAAAATTCCAATTAAAAAATATCCTAATGGCGCGATATCAACAAGTCGTCGCTCGTCGTCAATGCCAGACATAAATCTGCAAATATCACAAATTTTCTTTGAAAATAGGATTCCGCTACTACTACTACTACTACTACTACTACTACTACTACAAAAAAAAAAAAAAAAAAAAAAAAAAAAAAAAAGCCCACAATTTCTGTTTCTCTTCATTCTGATGAAAACAGCACACTGGAAATAAAATAAGTAATTTTTAAGAGAAAAAAAGGTTATTTTTATTCTTTTTTATACAAGAATAAATAAAATTTTCAATTTAAAAAAGAATGAGCCCGAGCCCGAAGACTGGTATAAAAATCAAGCCCGAGCTCGGGATCGGGCTGATCCCGTCACATCTCTAACGCACACATTTAAAGGCATGCATATAAGCTTTCTTATAAACACGTATGAATTGGAAAATATGCTAAAAGATTTGGCAGAAAACAGCATTAATGTGCGATTAAAAATAAATTTGGAAAAGACTAAGGTGGTGTTCAATTCATTTGCATCAAAAAAGAAAATCGTCTACAACAACACTGAGATTAAAGAAGTGCAAAGTTATGTGTACCTTGGACAGGAAGCATCATAGGATAATAGTATCATGAATAAAATCAATAGAAGAATAAGAAATGGATGGAGTGCTTTTGGGAAGAATAACATTATTCTGAAGAGTAACATGCCTCTTTGTTTGAAAAGAAAAGTGTTTAACCAATGTGTTTTGCCTGCACTAACTTATGAAGCAGAAACGTGGACGGTAACAAAACGGATGATACAAAGATTGCAAACAACACAGAGAAGTATGTAAAGATGTACGCTAGGCATAACTAGAAGAGACAGAAAGAGAATAACTTGGATAAGAAGTCAGACGAAAGTTTTTGACATCATTGAAAGAATTAAATGGCTAAAATGGAAATGGGCTGTACACATTGCAAAAAGACAAGACAATAGATGGAGCACAAATACCCTACAGTGGTATCCCAGAGATGTAAAACAACCAAGAAGACGATCTCAAGTAAGATGGAGTGACGAAATCAGAAAAGTGGCTGGTGTTAATTGGATGACTAAAGCATTAGACAGGAAACATTGGAAAAATCTGGGGGAGACCTACATCCAGCAGTGGATTGAAAACGGTTGATAATAATGATGATAAACACATATATAATTATACACACCGCCATAGTGATGAGTGTTCTTCTAAGTTATTTATATATGAGAAAACTCTTAAAACCACACTTGTAACATACTCATATTGAATATTAAATCAGCATTTAAAATGGTTCCTTAAAAATTACGTGAATGCAATAATCAAACTATAGCACACACAAATAAATTTAAAATAACGGAAAACTAAGAAAATATAATGTCATTACCACAGGTATAAATAACTTTTAAAAAGGTACGAGCTTTTGCAGAGCAACCAGTGAAACCAAACGTTGTGGAGTCGGCTGAGAGTGTACATTTTCTGCGTCCATGACAGCTGTTCATTGCAGTTTCGGTGGCAAAACTGGCTTCACAATCTGGAGAAGAAAGAAAAGTTATGAAGAGAATTTCAGTAAGGCACAAGAGAAATACAGTTTAGAAATTCATTAAACAAGTATAATGTAAATGGTTAGAAAAATCATCTTTTCCTAATTCCTCTCACATCATCTTTTAGTGATGACAAAAAAATCAACGAGATTCACATTTGAAGGGCTCATATCTCCGAAGGATATTAAGATATTGTGCGCAAAAGCACAAAATGCTAGTTTTAATATTTTATATTTTTGAGTACATATATTTAGCAAAGCCTAAAAGAAAATAGTTTTTCTTTATTTAATTTTATACTATTGTAAAAGAAAAAGAAAAAAATGTAAATAGATAGAAATTTGGTATCATTGTAATCTACGCAGTTGGGCAGTTTCCAAATATTATATATATTTCGCATTTTTATTATTTTTCTAAATTTTACCATTTTTAAGTAAGGAATTCATATATGTTTTCTATGTCAGGTTACCGTGATTCAGTATTTTATTATTGTAAATACCATACAAAATTCTATGAAAAGATAATTAATCTTATTTTAGAAACGATTTTATCTCTATGAAAAAAAAATGTGTTTAACAAAATTTAACAAACAATTATTATAATAAAATATATATATATATAAGAAATAAAGTATTAAGAAATGAGAATTTTTGCTTATTAGCCCTTTCAGGAAAATTGTGATGTAGGTTTTTTTTTTTTTTCTTTCGTTGTATAAATTGCATCATATCATATTCTTGGGTACAAATTTGTGTATAACCTTAACCAAGGACTATCAAAATAATTAAAAAAATACATATATAATTAATATTAGGACAATAAAAAAAAAGGAGCACCACTGATGAATTTTTCTTTCATGTTTTATGCAAAATAAAAATAAAAGGTTTTATTGTATGATTATATGCACTGTAAAAAAAAACGACATTTTTACAGTACAAAGTACTGTTCATCTCGTGCACAAACTCGATCACAGTTGAATGTACTGTATCTTTCTTTGTGTTCCCGACTATTTAAACATGGAAAATACAGTAGTTGCGTAAAATTAACAGCACAATGTACTGGCAATTTGGACGCCAGTAGTTTGTACTGTCGTCCAAATGCGTCCAAATTGCCAGTACAGTGTACTGTTAATTTTACGCAACTACTGTATTTTTCATATTTAAATAGTCAGGAACACAAAGAAGATACAGTACATTCAACTGTGATCGAGTTTGTGCTGGCCAATTTACAGTGGTTTTTTTACAGCGTGTGTTTTCTATTCATGTTCTCTCTTCTCTTCTTGTTCCTATATTTAGGTGATAAATTTTGACAATTCATTAAATATTTTACTGCCCTCCTGTAAAATCATCAGCAATCATAATTTTAGTAAATTACCTAAAAAGGAATGATTATTCCAAGAACCACTTTTATTTTTTCATCCCTAGTAAAAAAAATTAATTAATTATCAGACAATTTATAGGATGCTAAATAATTCGAACCAAAGTTACTGCACGATTATTCTTTAACTTGGGTTATTATCCAATTATGCTGTCTTCGCAACGTGCAGCTGGATAATATTTAATTAATTTTAAAAGCTAATCACTATCCTTTCATGTTCAGCGATGTTGGTCCCTTTTCTACCCAGCATATATATGTATGATTTTTACATACAATTCTAAAGAACTATTGACTAAGTGAATGTTATTGTAATTCATGCAGGAATTTAATTTCATTAACTATTTTATATTATAAGTTAGGCTTTCCACATAAAAAATACACAACGCGATATTTAACTTAAACTGATTTATCTTAGGTTCAATTTGATGCTGATCAATCTTATTAAACCCTGACTAATGATTACGATCACTATTCATGTACGCAATATATTGGCCAAATAAAGAAATAATATACCAGGGAGGATTTTTTAAATTACGTAACCAGAGTTTTAAATAATGTCTAGTTTTTCCCAGCAGTAAGTGAACAGGGTATAAACAAAACCTGTCACTGGGGTAGTTTTTTTTTTCACTTTTCTTTATTTCTTTTTAATATATCTTTATTCTGCATATATACAGATGATCATTGACTATTGACATAAATTCTGTTAACATTATTTAGGATGAAATACAGTGTATTGTAGAGGTCTGCACGGGCCGGAATTTCCAGGCCCGGGCCCGGACCGACTCATAGAAAAAAAATTCGGCCCGGTACGATACAAAAATTAAAAGTTCTGCCCGAGCCCGGCTCGGCCCGTAGAAAAAATAATATTGGCCCGGCCAGGTAAAAAATTTAAAAGTTCGGCCCGAGCCCGGCCCGGAAAAAACTTAAAATATCGGCCCGAGCCCGGCCCGGCCCGAATGAATTTCTACAAAACAATGATTTTTACGTCGATTTGGTTAAAAATTTGTCTCGTACGGGGAGTTCTGACCAAAAACATTTATCATAACTTTTTTTTCATGTTTATAATCTTCACTGCCGCAGACTGCGATATATATATATATATATATATATTTATTTATTTATTTTAATGAATCTCTATTTTTTGCATGTAAATGTTTCAGTTATTATCATTAATATTGTTAATCCATATTCCATGTATTGAAGTGTTAAAAATCTGAAGAATGCTATACAGTAAAATCTTCTAAGACGGAATTGTATAGAAAAGAAAAAAAAATGCGTTATAGACAAATTCCCTTCTTAGAATGCGTAAATGTATTATATATTAATTTCTTACGTATTGGTATATTAATTTTGCATGGATCAACACATTTTTCAGTTTAAAATAGGGTTCCGTCGTTAGGCAGGTTTCTTTTCACACGTTTTACTATATTTTAATTTAGCTGCATTTTAATAAGCGTTGAAATCTACTATTCTTTAAAAAGAATAAATTATAATGTTTAGATGTAGAATAATGCCAATTTAAAAATGTATGCATTTTTAAAAAAATTTTTTGGACCAAACCTTTTGAATGGGCCAGGCTACTCTGAGACAATGATTTTCATACAGGCTGGGTCAAAACTAGGACTGAAAATTTTGGGCCGGGAAGATTAGGCATGAAACCAGTCCCGGCTCTGTACAGAAAAAATAAGTTATGTCTGTCTCGGCCCGAGCCTTCAGAAAAAGTAAGACCGGGCCCGGCCCGACCCGACGTGTATGAAAGTCGGCCCGAGTGCCATGGATGAAAATCGGCCCGAGCCCGGCCCGCGGAGATGTCTAGTGTATTGTTACATGAACAAACTATACATTTTAGAGGTCAGACAAATGTAATGTAACCTAATAAATTTTATTATTCACATATTTCTCGAAATTTTTGGAGTAGATTTATAGAGTTTCATATATAGATATTTTTTAAGTTCATATATACATTTTTCGTTTCTTAATTAACTCTTATTTAAATCGAATCTTTATCTTTTGAAACATCCTGTATAGCCTAATATATAGCATATGCGGTGTCAGGATAATGTCCGGTTATGATGTTAAACATTTTTTTTTTCGCATTTTTCATAAAAACAAAAGAAAACTGCCAACTACCGATTTTTATGCAGTTAAACAAATATATTTTGATCAAGAATATTTATTTCGTAAAATGTGTGTTGTTTTTGTGTGGTACTTATTTGTTTTAATTTCTCAAGAGAAATTTCTGTTTCAAAAAATGTTTCGGACAGAAATCGTTAGTTGATATCTATGGGCATGACTCACTGGTCATTTTTCATTCACCGTGAGTGAGTATTCTCGCTGTGTACAAAGTCAATGTGGCTCAGTGTTGAATTCAAACATGCTTTTCCGGGATAGAATTTTGCAGCTCGTTGGGTGAAAGGAGGGAACATTGGAAGCTTCCAGTCCAGGGCGACATTTGCACTTTTGACTATACATAAACTTAAAATCTAAAATTGGGGGGGGGGGGGGAGAATTCAGGTTCCATGGCAGGGGGGGGGGGCAGGGGGAATGTCCCTCGGGGTTACCCTAGAATACATCCCTTATACGGCCTTGTTCAGTATATCAGGAGTAACCGAAAAAAAGGGGTTGTACAGTAAGTACCTTCATATTTCTTGTGTGTGTCTTCTGGGCATTTGTCCGCCCCCGACGAAGAGCTCCCAAAGAATGCGGTGAAGATGATGATACGAAGTGACTTGTGGCACCTTATCCTTAATTTGTCGTATTCACAGGCAACGCGGGTGTGGAATTTATCTGGAAAACAAAACAAAGAGCAAAATTATTAATGCATTTAATTCTTTAAAAAACACAATAGGCAGTTGTGCATTTGAAAAAGGGGACATAAGTGGATAAGCTTTATAGCTGTAATGTATAGCCGAGAGGACACACACATTACAATTGAATTATATTCAGTTGTATAGTAAGTATAAAAAATCGATATATCCGACTTCAGTCGCAGACTGTTTACGATAAAATCCCACCTTCACCCCATACATTTATTTTTCTGGACACATATATCACTGTCAGGAAAGTCTGGTCGAGTCACACCAGATTTTGCTGTTTTATGTTTAAACTTCCTTTCCTTTATGTTTGTTATTATGTTCTTCAAGGTTTTTTTTATTGCATTTTCATACAATATATTCCATGAAGGTTTCTTTGCAAAAAATTGGATGCGCATGACACAGTGAACAGACCTAAAAACAGTTAATAATTATTAAGATGCTACTTTGTACAGAATGATATAAATTTAAAAGCAACGTTAAAAACGCCAGAATAGGCAAACTTTCAGCAGACTAGTTTCGGTAGCCTTTAGCGTACCGTCCTCAGTGCAAAGAATAACGGAAAATTGCTCAATTATATAGAAGAGAAGCGGATTCAACTGAGAAGTTCATTAGCCAATGGGAAAACAGGAAAATACGGGTACCAGCCAATAGGAGAATAGAATAGGTAATGCCACCAGAACTTCTCAGTTGAGTCCGCTTCTCCTCTATATAATTGAGCAATTTTCCGTTACTCTTTGCACTAAGGACGGTACGCTAAAGGCTACCGAAACTGGTCTGCTCAAAGTTTGCATATTCTGGCTTTTTAAAGTTGCTTTTAAATTTATACTAAAAACAGTTACTTCCCTTTACTTTTGTAAATATATCTTTATCGAGATTCGAACTAGGAACTCAAATCTTTATCTGCCATGCCTTTATGGCACCGTTCTTCTTTTTTTTTACCATTATATCATGATAACATAATTAGCAAGTTTTTAAAACAGTAAAATACTTACTTGGTCTACACTTGTAAGAGATATCTAGATACCGCTGTATTCCAGGGCACTTGTCGTCTTTTAATAATTTGGGTGATACTTCTAATCTACACTCTTGTTTCTCACGACATTTGGCTTGAAGGCTCTAAAAGGAAAAAAAAAAAGAAATTTAGATTTACTGAAAAATTTAAGTCGTATTCAAACGTTCATTACGAAATAAAAATGAATGCACTATGTGTTCTTTACAATGCAATATAATACAAAGAAAAAAAAAGGCAGAAAAATACGCGTAAGAAATCGTGTACTACAGAAGATAATGAAAATGTATAAAGTCATTATCCTCGAAAACGATGTCACAGGATACTTTTTAAAAACAATTGCTATTGAAAATAATGTGGTAAGAGATGTATTATCAAATAGTTACATCCATTGTGCTATTACTGTACACAATACATGCAAATAATTAAAAAGAAAATATTAATTTTTCAGAAAAATAGCGTGTCCACGGACCCTGACAAAAATAAAGTCCGTGAACTGTCACAGCATTAGTTTGCACCATTTATTAGGGTCTATAAACTTAATTGATAACTTTTTTTTTCATGATGCAGAGAAACTTCCTTGAACAACCACCTCTAAACAACGACAACCTCCGAATACCGGCCACATATTGATGGAATCAAACACGTTCCATAGTAACATTAGTACAAACCTCTAAATAAGGAATTCTAATCAACGGCCGCTCAAAAGTCACGAGAAAAAAAATTAACAGCTCCTGGTACAATTTCATATTTATTTGCAAACCGAAATCTGAAGCATATCAAATAAAATTTACATGCCAACAAAAAGTCACTTAATCACTTGATCTCTTAAACACTCAATCCTTTTTCCTAAACTAGACATAGAAAATGAAAACATTAATAATGATAAGAAGAATTTAGATAATATTCGTAGAATTGCAGGCATAACTAACACGTTTGCCAGTAAGTTTGTATGTCTGGACAAAGATTTGGCAGTTACTGCGCCACATTTGATTCATACAGCAAATGGTGGAAGATCGGACAGAGGAAGCGAAAAGTGATGCGGAAGAGGAAATGGAAGGAATTATAGAATCCCCCGAAATTTCCAAAATTATTACATATACCAAATTTTTGACGAACTTTCGCGAAATACAAAATTTTGCATTAAATCATTAATGAATTGTACAGCAAAACAACTCATACAAGACATTTTCTGTAAAAAAAAAAAAAAAAAAGAAAGACTGAAAATCCCTGATTTTTTTTTAATGTATTAACCTTTTAAGACCCAACCCGCACGATCGTGCGGGTTAGACATTCATTTAATCAGGGGCGGCGCCAGAACTTGCCCGACGGGGGGGGGGGGGCACAGTATCCCCGACAGGGGGGCCGAATTCATATATATTAGAGCAGTGTTGAATTCAGACACTTTTCTCCGGGAGGGATTTCAAGTGGCTCCGGTGGGGGGGAGACATCTCATTGCTCCGGGGGGGGGGGAATGTCCCCCCCGGGCCACCCCCTGAATTCAACACTGTATTATTGGTCTCCACGAGCCTGGGCCTGTCCCGAAGCCCGAGCTCGGTAAAAGTTTCTTTCATTAAACTTGGGCCGGACTTAATTTTATCTGAAAACTCGGTACGGGCTTGGGCTAAATTTTAGTTTTTGAAAAGTTGATCCGGGCCTGAACTTCATTCTTCACGGGGCACGTCTGGGTCTTACATTCTTTCTGCAGCTTCGGGCTGGAACGGGACTGTATTTATACTAGAGATTTACCGAAAATTCGGTTTCGTTTTCGGTCCAAAATCTGAGTTTCGTCGAAAACGAATTTTAGACGAAAATTAACATTACTTAAACTGTATCGACTGTATATAAACTGTATGTACATTACTTAAACTGTATCGATTTGAGCTGTACCGACTCAAATGACACATTCTTTATTTAGTGCTATATGGACTTCACTGTTTATAATTATCAGTCGTGACTGACTCAAAACGCGAGTCCAAATTATAAAGCAAGAAATTCATATATGACTAAACTTTGAAGGCGCTTTTCACGTGCACATTAAAAACAGCAGACTTTACAATAATTGAAAATTTTTAGTTTAAAACCGTAGAAGTATTTCGAACACTCTTTGAGAAAGTTCTGGTATAATAGCTGACCATTTACAAAGATCATTTTAAAAGATAAATCGTATACCTAAAACATTTTTAATGAGATAAATTCGTATCATTAGAAAATCATTCCGTGTTGCTGATGAATTAATTACATTTTATTTTATATGGAAATAAAAAGTTTCTGTCAGAGGCACAGAGAGCCAACATAAGCCACACGTATATAAGTCGTTGGCTTATTATTCGTTGGTTATCGTAATTGGACGTTTTCGTTTTCGGCCGAAAATAGGAAGATTACCGAAATTCGGTTTCATTTTCGGTCTTAAAAACGGAAAAACGTTAAAGGAAAACTTGTAAAATAGCTTAAAATGTAAAAGTTAATTATGTTAATATCAGCTCAATCATAAAACAGTGATATTGATGTTTTTTAAAAAAAAACTTTAAATTCATGCTTATTTCGAAACAGCCAAAGTTTAGAGGTCTGCACAGGCCGGGCTCGGTCCTATTTTCATTCATGGCACTTACGCTGGGCCGGGACTAGTCACTACTCTTTTCGGGCCGGGCTCGGAACTTACTTTTTCTGAAGGATCGAGCCGGGCCTAACTTCTTTTTTCCCTACCGAGATGGGGCAGGTTTCATTCTTCCTAGGTCTTCATAAATCGATATTTTCAGTCCCAGTCACGATCCAGCTCGTATGAAAATCATTGTCTCGGCATGGTCTAGTCCATGAAAAAATCAGTAAAATTCGGACGGCCCAAAAATTGTTGCAAAAATTGTATATATTTTTAAATCGAGATTATTCTACAATTAAACATTAAAATTTATTCGTTTTAAAGAATAGTAGGTTTCTAGGCAATAATATTAAAATACAGTAAAACGTGGGGAAAAGAATCAGCCTATGACGGAATCCTGTCTTATACAGAAAAATTTATTGATCCATGAAAAATGAATATAATACGTGAGAAAAGAATATAATCCTGCTGCTAACAAGGGAAATTGTTTATAACGCATTTTTTCTTCTTTCCTATGCGATTCCGTCTTAGAAGATTTTATTGTATAGTATTTTTCAGATTTTTAAGTCTCCAATACATAATTTTTTGATTAACGATATTAATTATAGCTGAAACATTTACATACAAATACAGATTTATTAAAAAAAATGTATATCGCACCCTATGGCGCTTCTTTAAATATGAAGATTATAAACATGAAAAAAATAAGTTAAAATATGTATTTTTGGTCAGAACTCCTTCTTTTAACAAAATCGACGAAAAAATCCATGTTTTGTAGATATTCAGTCGGGCTGGGTCGAACTCGGGCCGAGATTTTAACTTTTTTCCGGACCGGGCTCAGGCCGAACTTTTAATTTTTATACCGGTCCGAGCCATTAATGTTTTTTGTACGGGCCGGGCTCGGGCCGAATTTTTAACTTTTATACCGAGCCGGGCCGAACTTTTCTTTCTATGAGTTGGACCGGACCCAGACCGGAAAATTTCTGCCCGTACAGACCTCTACTAAGTATAACTAAGTTATTAATTAAAATTGTTCAGTCTAATAATGTAATCAAGTAAGTCGGTATTCTGTTTTACACGAATTTTTTTTTAAATTCCTAAATACGAACTTACGACCCTAAACACGAACTGTTAATTAAAACCCCGCGCGGTTCGAGTTATGCACGACCCTAAATCGGCAAAATATTTTTTGTCGAACCTGCAACTTGATCCTAAGCATGAAATGAAAAAACAATCCACAATTTAAAACAATTCCCGAAAATAGTCTGCAATCATATCTCTAAAATTAATTTTATATTTCAAAAAATGAATGCATATATATACTCATTCATATACAAGTCTTTTTTTTTATCATTTGAAACAATAATCTGGACTTTTCTTTGGAAAAATTTGCCGTACTTGAATCAACTTCCAAGAAAAAAAACTTTAACCTGAGATGACCCGAAAATGGAAACACTAATCAACCCGACCCGCAGCAAAATTTTAGAGGCAATCGCCAACACTTTCGGGTAGAATCGGGTTACCTGACCCGATGCAAGGTATTAGTTCTTACTGTAGATACGTCTTCCCGCAGTTTACAATGAAGTTATGTATGTATATAATTATTTTCTCATTTAAACCTTCCATTTCTCTTCAATATATTAAAATGAGATTAATATCCATATTATTATAAAATGAGTCTACTGTATATTGAAATTAATGAACAAAGAAGAAATTTTTAGTTTGATACTAAGTTAGCTTGAATACTTTTACAAAACTCTCTTTTTATTTACTCATTCATTTATAAAGATGCTTACCTTACGCTTTTTAATAAGAAGATCGAAGTGAGGCAGATGAATTTCCACGTCCTGTCTCTTCTTAAAATCGTAAAATTTCTTATAGGCGCCTAAGTTTGCGGTCAATCGAATAAACAACAAACAGGAGTGCACATGAGTTTTAGATAAAATGTATAAGGTTTTCAGTAACATCCGGCCGTTGTGACAACAGACTTAAACCGACATGTGGTTAAATTCTTAAATTTTCTCGTCGCAGACTAAGGAATAAAATTTTAATTTAGATTAAACTCGTAAAAATTGGACGTAATTTGGGTATGGTGAAAATTCGGGACGTTCCATGTGAATCGGGACACCTGGCAACACTACTTCAGGGATCTGTTTAGGAAAATTCCAGGTCCTTTAAAGGACCCTTCACAAAATTCTTCATCTTAAAACTGGACCTTTCACAAAACTTTTCGTCCCAAAACAGGACCCTTCACAGAGCTTTTTATTTCAAAACAGGACCCTTCACAAAATTCGTTCTTATAAATAGACCTTTTACAAAATTTTCCCACCTTCAAATTGAACCTTTCACACATTTATTCTTTTAAAAGTAAAATTTGATTTGTAAAATAACAGCTGAGCTCATGAAATAACATATTACTTAGCTTTTTTTACCTATGAAGAATATAACGATATCACGTTACAGTAACGTATAGATATGTTAATTATATAACGATATCACATAATTCACAAAATTATGACTAGAATTTTCACAAATATAAGAAAAACTTCTCAATTTCACAAAAACAGGACACTCTGAAAAAGTCTGGACAGACCCCTGTACTTGTAAGTTTCAAAACTCAACCTCAAACACACCCGAACTAGAGGTCTGCACGGGCCTAAATTTCCAGGCCCGGGACCGGCCCGACCCATCGAAAAAAAATTCGGCCCGGCCCGATAAAAAAAACTAAAAGTTCGGCCCGGCAGGTAGAAAAAATAATATGGGCACGGCCCGGCCCGGTAAAAAACTTAAAAGTTCGGCCCGGCCCGGAAAAAAAAGTTAAATTTCGGCCCGAGTGAATTTTTGCAAAACATTGATTTTTATGTCGATTTGGTTAAAAATTTGTCTCGTACGAGGAAGTTCTGACCAAAAATATTTATCTTAACTTTTTTTCCTCATGTTTATAATCTTCATGTTTATAGAAGTGCCGCAGGCTGCGATTTTTTTTTTTTTTTTTTAACGAATCTCTATTTTTTGTATGTAAATGTTTCAGTTTTCATTAATATTGTTAACCCATATTCCATGTATTAACATACATGTATTCAATGTATGCTAAAAATCTGAAAAATGCTATACAGTAAAATCTTCTAAGACGGAATTGCATAGAGAAAAAAAAATGCGTTATAGACACGTTCCCTTCTTAGCAAGTGTAAATGTATCATATATTCATTTCTTACTTATTAGTATATTAATTTTGTATGGATCAACACGTTTTTCAGTTTAAAACAGGGTTCCGTCATAGGCAGGTTCCTTTTCACACGTTTTACTATATTTTAATAAGCGTAGAAATCTACTATTCTTTAAAAAGAATAAATTTTAATATTTAAATGTAGAATAATAGCAATTTAAAAATGTATGCATTTTTTGCAAAAATTTTTGGACCAGGTCTAATTTAACTGATCTTTCAATGGATCTGGCCAAGCTGAGACAATGATTTTCATACGGACTGTGTCAAAACTAGGAATTAAACTAGCCCCGGCTCTGTACAGAAAAAATAAGTTACGCCCGTCCCGGCCAGAGCCTTCAGAAAGAAAGTACGGCCCGTCCCGAAAAGAGTGGAGACCAGCCACGGCCCGGCCCGAGTGTCGTGAATGAAAATCAGCCCGAGCCCGACCTGTGCAGATCTCTAATCCGAACCCGAACCCAACCACAACGAAAAAAATTATCCTCAATCCGAGCCGTGGATTCGGTTAGGTCGGGTCGGGTGTAGGTAAAATCGGGCAATTTGAATCGATGAAGGACACTAATTTGAGATATAATTCTGGGCACTTTTTTGAAAAATCAGCTTAAACAAAACCGACGCGTAAGAATCAAACTCATCCCAAAACCGAAAAAATTATAGCCAAGCCAATCCAACTTCCAAAGAAAAAAATCAGCGGCCAGCTTATCCGTGGGTCGGTTTTTATATACTAACCAAAGATACCAATAACTTTTTGTAAATAACCAATAACTTTTTAAAAAACCAACCCGCACCCGACTCGGATCGTGTGCAGGAAAATTCGGGTTACCCGAACCGATGCAGGACTCTGCACTCAAGTCAACAAATTTTCCCCGATGACGATTAAATTTGACCCCGAAGGGCGGGGGCGGACACCCCTCTGGCGCCGCCCTTGCATTTAATTTTTTGCTTCTGAGTCGTATCTAATAAAAACTCAAATCGAACGATCGTTCTGGTTTGCCGATAGAGTAAAGTATCATTTTTTATCAACAGGTAGCGGTTGCAGTCCATGTTTTACTTTCTACAGGCATGACAAGATTTGTTTACAAATACATCGGGTCTTAAAAGGTTAAAACAATGAGGATTAATTAAAATGACTGTGTATTTCTGTTTAAATTTATGTAATTACGATTTTAAAAAAAGGAAACCTCTGAATAACACCCACCTCTGAAGAATTGTCACTTTCTGCCGGTCCCACTGGTAACCGCTATTCAGAGGTTACACTATACTTTATTTATTTTTAATTCGGTGTGTTCTTCAATTAATTTCAAAAAGATTTCAAAGGGTAATTTGTGTATTTATAATTTTGTTAGGTAAATAATTACTGTTGCAAGAAAATGAGTCAGAAAATTAATAGCTGCTAAATAGGTCAACAGATTGAAAAAAAAAAAAAAAAAAAAAAAAAAAACACTTTAGTTAAAATAGGAGCTTGTTAGTCATTTTAAAAGTAGCAATATGTTAAAAGCATCATTTGTGTATAATATTTATTTATCTTTTAAGTAACTGTGAACAAATCAGAAACGTCCGTGGTAGAAGATAAAAACAGGTAAGGGGTATAAAATCGTAACGTGAAATACAATAATATACAATATTACTCACACAAAACTTAATTCATCATCATCATTCAATTTAGTGAAATATTTAATGTGTTACAAATAATTTACGAAAAAAGTCAGGTATAAGGGCATCATTTCCGAGGACATAATGCTTACGAATATAGAATCTACATAATATAATAATGCAATTTTAATAATTTCTCATGATCTGGGAAAATACTGGCGTGATGTAGGTAAGTCCAAAAGAATATGTATATTTACCCTTCATTTGAAAAGATTGTTGTCAGAAAATTTAACACGGAAAACGTGAGAATGACGTGTAATCTATCACTGAAATTTCCAGGCCCGGGCCGGCCTGACCATTTCTTTTGGTCCCACCCGGACCAGTATAAAAATTAAAAATTCGGGGCAATCACGACCCTTCCCGGTGTAAAATCTAAAAGTTCGGTCGGAACCCAGCCCGTACAAAAAGTTCATTAGACCGGCCCGGTCCGGTATTAAAGTTAAAATCTCTCTCCAGGCCCTACCCGGTATAAAAACTGAAATCTCCCTCTTGGCCCTGCATGGTGTGAAAGCTGAAAGTTCAGTCCGAGCCCGGCCCGACTGAATTTCTACAAAACCATTTTTACATCGATATGCTTAAAAATTGTACGAGGAGTTCTGTAAAAATTTTCATTTCAGCTTTTTTTTTCTCCATGTTTATGTTCTTCATCTAAAAGAAAAAAAAAAAGCGCCCTGGGTTTCAAAATAAGGCACATTCTTTCCAAAATATTATCCCTTCCTAGATTTATTTCTGCGTGTTTCCATATAAACTACATTTACATTTTTAATGAATCTGTGTATTTTGTATGTAAATTTCTGAGTTATTTTTAATATCTTTAATCCCTATTCCATGGCTTGGAGACTTAAAAATCTGAAACATGCTATACACTAAAATCTTCTAAGAGGAAGTCGCATTAAATCCGTTATAGACGGGTTCCCTTCTTAGCAGGTATTTCGTTTGTTGTAAATGTATTATAAAATGTATTATATTCTTTCGCGCGTATTATTATATTCATTTTGCACGGAGCAGCACATTTTTACGTTTCAGACAGGATTCTGTCATAAACATGTTCCTTTTCACAGGTTTTACTGTATTTTAATTTTAATCTGTAGAAATATACACACAATTTTTTAAAAATAATAAATTTAAAATTTTAATGGAGTAATTTTCAATTTTAATTATCATTTAAAAATACATAGACAATTCTTTAAAAAGAATAATTTTTAAATTTTAACTGAGTAATTTGCAATTTTAATTGCGATTTTGAGTATATGAACTTTTTGCAAAAAATGTTGGACCGGACCAAAGTTTATTGATTTTTGCATGTGCCGGGCAGGGCCAATGATCAGACGTGCTGTATCGGGATCGAGCCTAAACATTTTGGCCCGCACAGACCCCTAGGAAGAATGAAGTCCATGGCAGGCTCGGCCTGGAAAAAAGAAGTCTGATACAGCCCGGGTCGGCCCCAGTAAGGCCAGGCCCGTCCCGTAAAGAGTGTCGACCGGTCGGGCTTTGACATGGGTCGGGTTCCGGGCCAGGACTGGGCCCGTACAGACCTTTAATCCGATCAACAAGCCATTTCTCACATGATAGAAAGCACAGACATAATGAATTACGTTAAAAATTACAATTACCGTCTTTTAAACGGTCTAGATTTCTCTCCCCCCCCCCCCACTCCCTCCAATTCTTAATTGATATTTCCAAAAATCTTTAATAGATAGAAAATAATAAATTCAACAAATACATATTTATTACTTTAGTGCCATAATTCATTTCTAGTTCTTCTTAATAACAGCAACACCCCCAAGAACTTTAGTGAAATATTAAAACTGTAATTACATAGATATCGTTGTGTATTTAATATTGAACTTGTATGGTATTTGACTAGTTTAAAAATTTAATTTATCATCAGATATCCATAATTAATGGTTGTTTGTTTAAGCGTATTAAAAATTTGCATCTCATATAAGAAATAATATTCAAGGAAATACTTCTCAACAAGATAATTTAGACAAACAGCCAGAAATCGGAAACAGTAATAATTTATTTGAATATTTCTGCAGGTATAGTTTTGTTAATACGAAGAATGTTATTGATTTTATTATTTTGGAAGGAAAAGCGATTTGGTAACTTCAGAATTATCCGTTTACAAATGTTTAATTTATTAAACGTTGTTTAAGTAGATGTGTTTAAAATTAACATTATTGCATTTAAAAATATTTTAACCATTCATGAGAGAAGTTTTACTTTAGGATTCAGTAAAGTAAACGAAATTATAAACTAAGGAGAAATAAATTTGTCGTCTGAGTTAATGAAACTATTTCGTAAAATAATCAGGAAAATGAGAAAGGAATGATTTTAATTTTGCATGCGTACCCTAGTAGTAAAACAATACATATTACATTGGTTAAATAGGGGCTTAATGTGGCGCCAATAATACAAAATATATAAATGAATAAAAGTCAAAATCTGGGCAATATGCTTGGAGCTAATTATGTAAGACCAATAATACAAAAAAAAAAAAAAAAAAGAGGGGAAGGGGGGAAGAAAGAAAGAAAAAGTCAAAATCTGTGCAACAAACCAATTTCCTATACGGCAAAAAGCGCAAACACAGACAGACAAAAAATATCATAATAAATTAATAAATTTTACAATTTCTGCCTTTTAGAAGTTTGTGATCCCCCCACCCCGCAATTTTTAAGTGATATTTCTGGATATTATTAATATATTAGAGAATAATAAATTCAACAAATACATATTTATTAATTTAACGCCATAATTTATTTTCTAATTCTAATTCAATGGCAATAATACCCTGGAGAACTTTAGTGAAATATTAAAACTATAATTATATACATATCGTTGAATATTTCATAGTGAACCTATACAGTATTTGACTAATTTAAAAATATAATTTATCATCAAAAATCCATAATTAATTGATGTTTGCTTAAGCATACTGAAAATTCGCATCTCATGTAAGAGAAAATATTCAAGGGAAAAACTTTTCAACTAGACAAATACTCTATAAATCGGAAAGAGTAATAATTTATATTTGTATATTCCTGCAGGTATAGTTTTGTTAATACGAAGTATGTGTAATTTTATTATTTAGAAAGGAAAAGCGATTTGAAACTTCGGAATTATCCGCTTACAAATATTTAATTAAATGTTAGTTAACTTATATGTTTAAAATTAATATTCTTGGGGTTAAAATTATCTTAAGCATTAGTGAGAGATGTTTTCCTTTAGAATTCAACAAATTAAAGGAAATTATGAAAACAAATGCAGTTTCAGTTAATGAAACTATTTTGTAAAATAATCAGGAAAATGATACCGGAATAATTTCAATTTTGCCTGTACACTCTAGCAGCAAAATATTATTAATTATATTGGATATATTGGGGTTTAATGTTGCGCCAATAATACAAAAAATGTCGAAATCTGAGCAACAGGCTAAATTCATACATGATGGAAAGCACACACACAGCAGACGCAAAGTACTATAGGTTTGTTGAAATTTTATTTATTTATTTATTTTAAATCTTAAGCGATATTTCCCGATAATTTTAATAGATTAGAACATACTAATTTTAACAAACACATATTTATTAATTTAATGCCATAATTCATTTTCTTGTTTTGCTGAATAGCAGTAACACCCCCCAGAAATTTGCTGAAATATTAAAACTATACATAGATATGTCGTGCATTTTGTATTGAACTTATACGGTATTTGACTAGCTTCAAAGTACACTGGTGTTCAAAATTAAGGATGAGTCACAAAATGCTAATTTTCAAGTAAGCGAATATTCAAAAGGAAATAATATACTTCGAATAATTACTATCTCTATAGCACAGCTAGTCCATATAACATCTCATTCATGTCACACATGGTCACAAGTGTCACAGTCACTAAGATAAAGCAAAAAAATAGGAAATTCCATAGATCTCATTATGAGTCTCAAATGATCAATATGTGACTCCACTGAGTCGTCACTGTGAATGCTGCTTTGTGACGAGTCACCATGTGACTTTACAATGTAGTTACATTGTGACTCTCATGTGACTGTCATCTATAGACTCAATATCAAAGTAATCGTGAACGCTGCATTGTGATGAGTTATCAAATAATGTCACATTAAAGTAACATGATGACTTTCAGGTGACAGAGAGACTACTGTGAAATCACCATTGTGCCCTTTTGTGAAAAGACACCATTTGACAATAATGTGATATTATTTTGTGACTTATCATAATGGAACGTTCATGATGACTTTAAATTGAGTCTTAAAATGACAGTCACATGAGAGTTAGAATGTAACTACATTGTAAAGTCACCTGGTGACTCGTGACAAAGCAGCAGTCACATTGACGTCTCAGTGGAGTCACATATAGTGATCATTTGAGACTCATAATGAGAGGTTTGGAATTTCCTATTTTTTGTTTCACCGCAGTGACTGTGACACTTGTGACCATGTGTGACATGAATGAGATGCTATATGGACTAGCTGTGCTGTAGGGATAGCAATTATTTGAATTATATTATTTCCTTTTGAGTATTCGCTTACTAAAAAATTAGCATTTTGTGACTGGTCCTTAATTTTGGACATCAGTGTATAATCCATCTTCAAAGATCCATAATTAATTCATGTTTGTTTAAGAGCATTAAAAATTAGCATCTCACATAGAAGGAAATTTTCAAGGGAATTCCTCTCAACAAGATAATTTAAACAAATATCGAGAAATCATAAAGAGTAATAATTTATTTGTATATATTCCCGCAAGTATAGTTTGGTTAATGCGAAGACGGAGATTATTTAGGTAGGAAAAACGATTTGGATATTTCAGAATTATCCGTTTACAAATATTAATTTTATTAAATGACGACATATGTAATGATTTAACGACATATGTTTAAAATTAACATTCTTGCATTTAAAACTTTTTCAACCATTCATGAGAGAAGTTTTACATTAGGATTCAATAAATTAAAGAAAATTATGGAGAAATAAATTTGTAGTCTGAGTTAATGACGCTATTTCGTAAAATAATCAGAAAATTACAAAGGAATAATTTTAATTTAGAATATATATACAAGTAAACAATATTAATTATAGTGGTTATATTGGGGCGTAATGTTGCGCCCGTAATAAACAAGTTGGAAATTGCACGTCAAACGTGACAAATGAGGTGCGTTCTTACTATAACTAGTTTTATAAATATTTTTTGCACCGCATATTGTACTGAATGAATATTCTAGTGTACTTCATAAGTGCATATCCATTTCATTCTGTTTCAAAGGCTGTAACATCATTAAAATGCACTTGAAATAATTTTTTCTTATTGGCCGTAATGTAACGAAAAACTTTTGACTGTCCCTGTAATTAAACTATACATCCGATTTTCATAAAATTTGAAATGACTCGACAAAATTTTGCAACAATTATATCTTTAAAATATCAGACCATTCGGTTGAGTAGTTTTTGCTTTGTTGGACGGACGGACAGACAGACAGACCGAACGACGACTATAGGTGCTACATATTTACATAATTACGAACGCACCTAAAAAGAGAAGTCAAAACCTGAGGAACATGCCAATTTCATACATGCTAGAAAACACACACACAGACAGCCACAAAGTATTATAGTAAAATTTACAATTTCCGTCTTTCAGAAGTTTGCGATTAAAAAAAAAAATCTTATTTGATATTCCCAGATATTTTTAATAGATTTGACGAAGTAAATTCAACAAATGCATATTTATTAATTTAAAAACATAATTCATTTTCTAGATCTAAACAATAGCAGTAAACTGATGTTTGTTTAAGCGCATTAAAAATTACTATATCATATAAGATAAAATATTCAAAGAAATACTTCTCAACAAGATAATTTAAACAAATATCCAGAAATCCGAAAGCGTAATAATTTATTTGTATGTTCCTGCAAGTTGGTTAATACGAAGAATGTTATAATTTTATTACTTAGGAAGGAAAAGCGATTTGGAAACTTCGGAATAATCCGCTTACAAATATTTAATTTACTAAACGTTATTTAACTACATGTGTTTAAAACTAATATTATTGCAGTTAAAAATATCTCAACCATTCCTCAGATATGTTTTCCTTTGAGATTCAACAAATTAAAGGAAATTATGAAAAAAAAAAATGTAGTCTGAGTTAATGAAACTTTTTTGTAAAGTAATCAGGAAAATGACACCGGAATAATTTCAATTTTGCTTGTACACTCTAGTAGAAAAACAATATTAATTATAATTATTTTGGATAAATTGGGGTATAATGTTGCGCCAATAATAGAAAAAAAGTCGAAATCTGAGCAACAAGGTAATTTTATACACCACAGAAAGCACATACAGGGCAGACACAAAGTGTTATAGTGAAATTTACAATTTCCACCTTTCAGAAGTTTGTAGATTTATGTATTTATTTTAAATCTTTGTGACATTTCCGGATAATTTTAATAGATTAGAAAATAATAATTCTAACAAACACATATTTATTAATTAAATGTAATAATTCATTTTCTTGTTTTACTCAATAGCAGTAACACCCCCGAGAGTTTTTCTGAAATATTAAAACTATGCATAGATATTGTCGTGCATTTTATATTGAACTTGTACGGCAGTTGACTAGTTTACAAATATAATTTATCCTCAAAAATCGATAATTAATTGATGTTTGTTTAAGCGTATTAAAAATCCTCATCTCACACAAGAGAAATAGTCAAGGGAATGCAAGATGCTCTTCAGCAAGATAAGTTAAACAAATATCCAGAAATCGTAAAGAGTAGTAATTTATTTGTGTATTGTTGCAGGTATAGTTTGATTAATATGAAGAATGATATAATATTATTATTTAGGAAGGAAAAGCGATTTGGAAACTTTGGATTTTATCCGTCTATAAATATTTATTAAATATTATTTAACAACATGGTTTTTTAAAATTAACATTCTTGCATTTAAAAATTTCAACCATACATCCGAGATGTTTACTTTAAGATTCAATAATGTAAAGAAAATTGTAAACTATGGAGAAATAAATTTATAGTCGGAGTTAATGAAGTTATTTCGTAAAATACAGTAGAACCTATTTTATCTGAAACTCTCGGTTAACTGAAATCAATTTTTAAACCTTTTTTTTAACTGTCACATTCCTTGTTTGCAAAATCCATTTTGAAAGCTTTTTTTTTTTTTTATAACTATCATATTCCTTGTGTGCAGCGGTCCTTTCCGAACCACGTGTACATATAAATATTTTCGATCCCCTTTCTTAGAATTCCTTTGAATTTAACCTGAGCTCCCGTAAGCTGTGGAGTGGAACGAACAAATCAGCGATTCTAAAGCTTTTGAATGTTTTGCAAAAGGTTTGGCTTGGCTGGAGCAGCAGAAAGACCGTGATACTGGGGAACTAATAATAATATTTCAAAACTTCCTGATAGAGCTTTAAATCAAAGGTAATCGAAACTGCGACAAAACTCTGCGTTCAAACTCTTGTGAAATATGTAAAAGGTACTTAATTTCAAAATTGAAATTCAGGTAATTTATTTTTGTTTCTATTTTGCTATTGCTTTATTTTTATTAAGCACTTGTTACCATAATAAGAAATAGCGCATATATTCATCCTTAATATTAAAATTGAAGCATTCTCGATTATCCGAAAATTTCGATTTTCCGAAAGAGGGTCGGTCCCAATTACTTCGGATAATCGAGGTTCTACTGTAATCAAGAAAATGAGAAAGGGTTGATTTCACTTTCGGATAAATACCCAGTGAAACAATATTGATTATACTGGGACTTAATGTTGTGTCAGTAATAGAAAAAGAAAGTCAAAATCTGAGTAACAAACCAAATTCGATAGAAAGCACACTCAGACAAAGTATTACAGTAAATTTACAATTTTTGTCTTTTAGAAGTTTGTGATTTAAAAAAAAAATATTTCTTATGTAATATTTTCAGATATTTTTAACAGATTAGAAAATAATAAATTAAACGAATGTATATTTGCTGTAAAATTTTATCGTGAAAAAAAAAGCAAATCACAATGTTACTAAAAGGTGCATGCACAATATTGAACAGTTTAAAACTAAACAAACATTAAAATTAAATTAAAATACTTAAAATCGACGTTTTGGTCAACTTCTATGACCATCATCAGGAACAAGATGATACATTACTTTTAAAGTTTGAATCAAACAGAGTCTAAACGTCTTGAATTAAAAAGACGTTAGATTCTGTTTCATTTAAATTTTAAAAGCAATGTAACATCTTTTTCCTGATGATGGTCATAGAAGTTCTCTGAAACGTAGATTTTAAGAATTTTACTTTCATTTTGCTTGTTTAATTAATTAATTAATTAATTAATTAATTTACTAATTTCAATGTTTATTTAACTATTCAATGTTGTGTATACACCATTTTGTAACATTGTGATTTGTTTTGTTTTCTCGATAAAATTTTACAGTAACTTTTTCATAGTGTAATTGTCCAACTTATTTATTAAATGCATATTTAGTAATTTAATGCCATAATTCATTTCTAGTTATACTCAACAGCAATAACATCCTCGAGAACTTTAGTGAAATATTAAACCTGTAATTGCATAAACATCTTTGTGTATTTCACATTGAACTTATACGGTATTTAACTAGTTTAAAAATGTAATTCATCCTCAAATATCCATAATTAATTGATGTTTGTTTAAGCGTAAAAAAAAGTGTAAAAATTGCAAAAAAAGTTAATAAAAATTAAATTTAACTGTTGACATGGTCAAAATGACGTCAGCATTACGCACGGACACGTTTGTCCTTTATAATATAGGTAGATAGTAGCTGGAAGTAGAAGTAACCTCGTGTATTTCAAATCCTATGCGTACTACACTTGGTTTAATTATAGGGTACGAAAGTTTTTCAACTGGTTATTTTAAACAAGCTCTCGAAACAATAATAATTAATAATTAACAATAATAAATCTCGAGACAATAATAATTTATTTGAAATGCTCCTTCAGGCACAATTTGATAAATACGAAAAATGTCATAACTTTATTAATTTGGAAGGAAAAACAACGTAGTCCAGGCAATAGAGACCGTATAGGTGTCTACCTAGCAAAATTAATGGAAGTTCTGCAAATGGGCTTACTTAATGTTTTTTGAGTCGCTGAATCTGAATTTGTAACTTCCCACCAAAATTTCCCCCGGCAACCCCCCCCCCCCCAAATTTTGGTAAAAGGCCCCCAAAAAAGGTTTTTATTAAAATAATCAATTTTCTTATTGCTTTAGGCAAAAAGTATCTAGAAAGTCAGAAAGTAGACAAAATTTGATATAAATTAGGTATATGACTTTATGACTTAGGATGAAGGGGAAGGGGGGATCTGCCTCGGAACATGCGCTGCGGTGCTGCGTGGACTAAGTTGCGCAATTCCACTTCATCACTCACACGTTTACATTCGCCCTCCCATCTCCCCTCTGAACTTTCTCTATAAGGTTTACTTTATTACATTCCCCGCGTGCTTTTCTCAAAATCCAATTTTTTTCAAAAAATCAATTTTTTGGGGGGTTGCCGGGTGAAATTTTGGTGGGAAGTTACAAATTTGGATTCAGCGACTCAAAAAACATAACATGAATCGAAATCCAGAACTAGTATTAATTTTGCCAGGTAAAATCCCCATATTGCCTGGACTTCATAACTTAATGCACGTAGCGCAGTGCATGTTCAGAGGGAACCCCCCCCCCCTACCCGTTCGTCCTGCGTCATAATGTCATATATCCTATTTGTGGAAAATTATGTCTAGTTTCTAAATTTCGTAATGCTTTTCCACTAAAACAATAAGAAATTTAAGCTAGGGGGGGGGGGGGATTTTGCGGGGGAAGTTAAATTTCGGATTCAGCGACCCAAAAAACTTAAAGTAAACCTTATAGAGAAAGTTCAGAGGGGAGATGGGAGGGCGAATGTAAACGTGTGAGTGATTAAGGGGAATTGCGCAACTTAGTCCACGCAGCACCGCAGCGCATGTTCCGAGGCAAATAACCCCTTCCCCTTCATCCTAAGTCATAAAGTCATATATCTAATTTGTTGCAAATTTTGTCTACTTTCTGAATTTCTAGATACTTTTTCCCTAAAAGAATAAGAAAATTGATTATTTTAATAAAAACCTTTTTTGGGGGGCATTTTACCAAAATCTGGGGGGGGGGTTGCCGGGGGAAATTTTGGTGGGAAGTTACAAATTCGAATTCAGCGACCCAAAAAACATAAAGTAAGCCAATTTCCAGAACTTTCATTAATTTTGCCAGGTAAAATCCCCTATTGCCTGAACTAAACGTGGAAACTTCTAAACTCCCTTGCTTTCTTTTATTTAATTTATTAAATGCTGTTTAACGACGTATGTTTAAATGAATAACATCACTTGAGTATCATCTTTGCCGTTAAAAATTATTGAGATATTAATCAAATGCGTTTTCTTAAGGTTTCAATAGATTTATTCAAAGTATAAACCGTGGAAAAAATAAATTTGTTTATAAATATTTATTGAAAGAGAATATTTTGTAAATTAATGAAAGAAATAGCGTTCGCTTTGTATACATTGACATAAAATATATCAACTACAGATTCATATACGTACATTGACTATTAAACTAATTAATAAAAGCTGCATCAACATTTAAATCTTGCAAATTTAGGTATTCACGATACATAAAAGTAAAACCGATAAATTTATTTACTTTCATGTTCTCTTTTAGGCAGAGGTTGTACAAAGAAACCACCTGATACATTTTACTCCTTTTACATTTTTTTCGATTTTGGTTACAGTTTTTTAGGTGCGTTCGTAATTACATAAATACGTAGCCCCTATTGCCGCCGTCTGGTCCGACCGTCTGACTGTCTGTCCGCACATAACAGCGAAAACTATCCAACCGAATGGTTTGAAATTTAATATATATAATCGCTGCAGAATTTTGTCGAGTCGTTTCAAATTTTATGAAAATCGAATCGAAACTTAAAAGATATTAATAAAATTTTTCTCCATTCTTTTAAATTCTATCATACGTAATTAATTCACTGATATCCTATGATAGGTAAGGATTCTAGGTTGCCATGGCGATGACGTCGTATTTAAGATGAAGTTCTATTATTTCCATATTACTGAATTTAATAAATTTTGTATTCACGCATAAATGAGTTCGACAGCTATTGCACCAAGATCTGAATATTTATAAAACTATTTATAGTACGAACGCCCATCATTTGCCACGTTTGACCTACAATTTCCGACTTGTTTTAAATGAGGGTAGTTTCACTTTCAGAATCTGTTCCAACCCGTTCCAAAAGTGAAAATGTCCGCATAAAAAAAAATAAAAATAAAAATAAAAACTGTAATGAAAATCGGTAAAGTACAAACGCACAATATAAGATATCGACCTCAGGTATTTTATACAAAAAAAATTACAGTAAACGCTCTGTAAGGCGGACTCTGTGTAAGACGGAAATCTGTCTTACTCGGAAAGATTTTCACGTCCTTGCGAATCCATAGACATAGAGTAAAATTTCTCTAAGGCGGAATATTGTCTACTTCGAAAAATTTTCATGGTCCCGATCGATTCCGCCTTACACAGAGTTTACTCGTTTACTGTATTTAAAAATATTGAAATGCAAGCCAGATATCTGTAAAGATCTCTCCCATAAGACCAATGTCAGACGGGCGTCTTTTTTGCTGCTTTTTTGCTTTAGTATTATCCATTCACAATGCTAGCAAAAAAGCAGCAAAAAAGACGCCCGTCTGAGATTAGTCTAAGGTAAACATTAGTTCTAGTATCTCCAAGTGACTAGTGTAGACTCTTTAGTTGGTAACCTAATTACATTCTGCTAAAAAATGAATCCAGCTTATTCAACAAAAGGGATTATTTTACACGATTCAAATGTTTACTTAAACCGATAACTGCGACAAAAAAGGGCCTCCCTTGGAAGTCCGCTTAACAGTATCAACACTTTGACGAGCTTTCGAGTTGACGTCAACTTTACGCCCAGTCTATAGTTGCATTTTCATTTGACAAGTATGCATCAACAATTAGGCTTAAAAATTCCAAGGTATCCCAATTAGATCGGGCAGCGGTGGCCAAGCTGGCATTATACTCGTAGCCGTTGGTCGCAGGACCCAGGATAACTGCCGGCTAAAATTCCGTCATGTACGCTAACGGCGCCTGGTGTATGCAAAATCTGTCTTGGGTGCAAAGTCCTCCAAGTTACCTGTGAATTATACCTCTGGGGGGGGCCTTGCCAGGTGAAGGTCTCGTCATAAAATCAAGGTTCTAAATTACGAGATCAACCTCAGTAGCAATGTGCAGGGGCCAAACAACAGTATATAACGTTAAGTAAACGGCAAAACAAAGTATACACAAAACGAGCAGTAGGCACTGCAGACAGGATGACGATCGAGGCAATGATGTCAGGTTTATTGCCGCTACGTGGCGATTAGGCGGTCACCAGCCCCGATGCCAGGTACAAAACCGCTAAGCTGGGGCAACCCGGCAGGTAAAGGCCTGGTCATCGGTTAGAAAGAAAGAATATCTTGTTTTACAAAGAGGTTAAAAAATAGTGAATAAATAGACAATACACACAATTTGTGATCAACATTTGCAGGTATTTTTATGTAATCAACAAATGAATGAATTCATTGAGTCTACTCTTAATGAAGATGATAAAAATATTTCAAGGAATTTTTTTAAATTTTGAAAATGTGAGCAACTTTGTGCATTACCGTAATCAAACGCGCACGGTACTTGATTTATTTGAAAATATAATGTATACTCAAAAGTTCATAATTAATTGAACTTCGTTTAAGAGAATTAAATATTCGAAATGAAGAAAATATTTAGGTGCATAATTTTCAATTGGATAATTTAGATGAATACTCCACAAATCTGAAACAATAATATACACTATTTAGAATATTTCTGCAGGCACATAATTTGATAAATACGCAGAATGATATAATTTCATTATCTCGGGAGGTCAGAAATTTAGAAATTTCAGAATCGCCTGTATTACTTTATTAAATGCTATTTAACGTCATATGCTTAAAATTTAGATAAATAACAACTCTTATAATCATCGTTGCATTTAAAAATTATTCAACAATTTATCAGAGATGTTTTACTTCAGGTTTCAGTAAATTAAATGAAATTGCAAATTTTTGGGTTACATAAATTTGTAGTGTTAGTCAATAAAACTGTTCTCAATTTGTAATCTATACTAATAAAAGTAAAGAATTTGTCTCTCTGTGTGTGCAATGGCTTGGAAAATCTATCACACGTAGAGGTATGAACCTTTGGATGAGGATAGTCCACGATCCTAACGCACCTGGTTTTAAGATTTTTCACTTTTTGATGATCCATCGAGATATTAATTAAAAAACATAATGAATATGTAAAATATCGGCTAAAATCCCAGCGATGGCGCCGAAAGTCGGAAAACGCAATTTTTTTTCCCGCGTCTTCTGCAGCGCTCGATTTACTATTACTTTATGCCATTCGAAATACCATAAAACAAAAAATATATGCTGGAATTTCGTACTTTGACTTTTTTAACAGCGGGATCTGTTTAAAAATATATCAATATTAACCCTTTCAGATAAATTATTTTCCAAATTTCTTTTATTCCCCCGTTTTCAAAGCCTGCATCGGGCAACTATTCGAAAAACGAAAAATACCAAGTTATATGTATGTAATTTTATCTTTCTAACAGAATAACTTTCTAACTGTTTGAAAAAATAGAAACCCTTTCAAAAAAATGTTTCCCGAAGAGCCGTTTCAGCGATTTTTCTGAATGTTTAAAATTCTGCACCTGCTTTCACGATACCGACTTGATAGTACCTTCTCCTTCCTAATAATGTCTTTGTTTTACAAAAAATATTCATATTTATTATCTTAAAAATTTTATTTCTGATGCATGCATGGCACTTGACTTATTTAAACGTATAATGTATACTCAAAATTTCATAATTAATTTAACTTTGTTTAAGAGTATTAAATATTCGAAATGAAGAAAATATTTAAGTGAATAATTTTCAATTGGATAATTTAAATGAATACTCCATAAATCTGAAACAGTAATAAACTCTTTAGAATATTTCTGCAGGCACATAATTTGATAAATACGCAGTATCATATAATTTCATTATCTCAGAAGGAAAGAGATTTAGAAATTTCAGAACCATTATTTTATTACTTAATTTATTAAATGCTATTTAACTTCATATTCTTAAAATTCAGGATAAATAACAACCAGGGTTGTTTGGTTTAAACCACGCTGGTTTAAACCAAATGTTTTTTTTTTTTTTAACCATGCTGGGTTTTTTTTCTCTTTTTCCCTAATATTTACATTTATTTTACACGTTATTCAAAAATGCAAAATCCAAGTTATGCAGAAGCTGCAAGCAAAACTTTAGAAAAATGATGAATTAATAAACTTGTAAAATGACAAACATTTTTAGTCAATCAAACTTTTCTTATAAGCTTTAAATCTACATGGCAGACTAATTAATTTTTCTAAAATTAGCTGGGGAAAAAATAGTTTTGTTTCTTCTTCTTCTTTTTCAATCCTTTTATTTTTAAAAATATCCAAAATGGCAGGTTTGAGCTAAAAATACACTTTTACTTACTTAGATTGCTTGATTAGTTAAGATTTACTAAGAATTACATATGCCTCAATGATGACATAATCATAAGTAATTCTCTCTGGTTACACTTTGTTCTGCATGCTAATGAATGATTGGCTGTGAGTTTATTGTATCATTGCTATTGGGTTTAGTAAGCCTTTGTTTTCCTTGCATTCCTACATTGGGATTGGAGTTTTGCATTATGATTTTATTCTCTTACCAGCAGGATTGGCATGGTTTAAATCAATTGGTTAACCATTAGAAAAAATCTAATATAATATTTTCTCATTTTCGTAATTTAAGTGTTTCAAATTATTGGATATAAATAATTTCTACTTTTAATTAGGGATGTAGTGGAGGGTATACGCTTTTATACGACGTATACCTTCTGAATTTTTTAAAGAAGCCCCGTATACCCTCTGTTTCTAAAAATAAGCTATAGGGTATACCCTAACCATGAACGTTTAGGACTCTAGCATATGCCCTCTGCCTATAGCGTATATTCTCTGCATTTTTTACGACTACAACACTGCTTTTAACAGTCTTATCCCAGCAGTCACCGTGAGACATAGTGAGTCTAGGTTAATTTGTATGCATGTAGAATGCAAATTGAATGTGTTGATGGACATATCTGAAGCTCTAAAGAGAAAATTTAAAACATGTGAATTTAGCAAAGATAAAATAGACTAAAAATATTCAATATTTTGTATGAAATATTTTTCTTTGAGAAAACGCAGATTATTTACAATTAATAACATAAAATGACTTTTGAGATTTCAGTCAAGCTGTAAAAGAAAATTTTCTTGATTGGGGAAATTATCTTTTAAGACTGTTCTCAACTGCTCGACTCAACAAGTGCAAAACGCTTTGACACATTCACAAATTAATTTTTTAACGGAAAGATATAAAATTGGAAGGCCTGACTATGGAAGCAATTTGGAATCGAACTGTGTTTTCCATTTTTATAAGTAAATTACCTATTGAGTTATAAGCAATTTTGATCACGTGTCAAAGATGTTTTTAACCTTCCTTGAGTGGTTATTCTTCTTTCATGCGGAAATTCAAAATGTCGACTTTGACAGTATTTTCTGAAAGATCTATTGCGTTTGCAAAAATATAGAAAACACAGTTCCATTACATAGTATCTGAACAACAACATCTGCTAGTTTCATGCATTTCTGAACAAAAATAAATTAAAACTTATGTCATAAAGTTGCCCTTTTGGATTTGAGAACAGCCTTAAGAATAAAAAAGAAACTCAAAATATGAAGTCAAATAAGAGGACATTGAAAAATTGGGTGCTAGAGAAGCACCTGTTTACTTTCAACTAAAATATGCAAATATGCAATATATAATAATTAAATCGTCTATTGCATAATCGAATCCATTATTTAGATCTGACAAAAAAAAGGGAGACAATTGAGATAAGGTTCACTTGAGATATAATAGAAAAAAGTCTCATAAAAATGCTTAAAAAGGTATAATATTAATTTTTAGCTTAGAAATTTAAAAGTAATATGTATTATAACATAGCTTAGAAAAAAAGCCTGTGTATTAAGTCTGATGGCTATTTAAATGTTTTGGTGGATGACAACTTTTATAAATTTACTTTTGATTTTAAGATCAATGTTTTCAGTAGTCTAAAAAGCTGGTAAATAGGTATTTCTCTTTATTTTACTGTTGCCTCTTTTTTTTTTTTTTAACCTGGCAGTTTCTGAGAAGTGTCAAATGACAATATACAATACTTCTTGAAACGTGTAAAGACTCTACTGCTAAATTTAAAATTATTCCAGGAATTCTTTATAAAAAGCTTTACTTTCAATAAAAGATAATAATTGTTCATGTAGTGTTCTAACAGAAAAATCAGATATCTCAAATTGCAAATATTTCAAAGAAAATATTTTGAATAGCCATGGGAAGTACATTGTATTTATGAAACTACACCATATATTTATTTATAGTACTATAGTAATCAAAAGATTGTTAATTAAGATTTTCAAGGTATCAATGTTTCACTGTGTAGAGCATTTTATTCATGGAACAGAAGACAAAGCTTTTACTAAAAATGTTTAAATTATTTCAATTTTCTGCATAATTACTGTAATTATTTTATTTAAATTATTTTTAAATGAAGTTCAGGGCTTGAAATTCAATTTTTTCTAGGAGGGGAGTCTCCCTACCAATATTTATAAATGGAGGGGAGTTGAGCTATTTGGGAGGGAGAAAAAAATCTTTAAAACCCACTGTTATTTATGTGCTATTTAAAGAACTACATTAATACAAACATAGACATGAAAAAATACCATTGAAGCAATTTAAATCAGCAATTCAGAATAATTATGCTTTATAATTATAAATTTGCGTTTTTTCTGCAACCTTTTGACGAAATTCGCGTTTTTTGCGATCCTTTGATCTTTTGATGAAATTCATGTTTTTTGCGATCCTTTGATGAAATTCGCGTTTTTGCGATCTTTTGATGAAATTCGCGTTTTTTCAGTGACCTTTTGATCAAATTCGCGTTCGTTCCTATAGATCCTTTGCCGAAACTCGCGTTTTTCGCGATCTTTTGACGAAACTCGCGTTTTTTCGCAATCTTTTAACGAAATTAGTGTTTTTTCCACGATCCTTTGACAAAATTCGTGTTTTTACCGCGATCTTTTGACGAAATTCGCTTTTTTTCAAGATCCTTTCACGAAATTCGCGTTTTTTACCGCAAACGTTTCACGAAATTCGCATTTTTTTCTGCGATCCTTTCACGAAATTCACGTTTTTTACCGCAATCCTTTGATGAAATTTGCGTTTTTTCTTGCGATCCTTTGATTAAATTCGCCTTTTTTTTTTCAGCAGCCCTTCGAAATTCACGTTTATTCCGCGATTCTTTGACACAATTCACGTGTTTTCTGCGGTCCTTTGACGAAATTTGCGTTATTTCCGCATCTTTTGCCGAAACTCACGTTTTCCACAATCTTTTGATGAAACTTGCGTTTTTTTGTGATCCTTTGCCAAAATTAATGTTTATCCGCGATTCTTGGGCGAAATTTGCATTTTATTCGTGATCCTTTCATGGAACTTGCTTTTTTCCACGATCCTTTGCGACGAAATTGGCAATGTTTTTCTGCGAACGATTGGAGAAATTGATGATTTTTTTGCGATCATTTGTCTTAATTCGTGGATTTTTCTGTTATATTTTTTATTTCCAAATTGATGACCGATTTTTCATAATTTTCGGAAAATAAGGAGCATAATCACCTCTGAATTCGCCAATCGTCGCAGAAAATAACGCAAAACTTGTCAACCAATCTCGGAAAAATATAGTGAAATTTGTCTATCATTCACGCAAAAAAATCGAGAATTTCAACGATTTTTCGTGGTAAAAAGTTTGCAAAATGTGTCAATCGGTCGCATGAAAATATCACGAAATTCACAAGATATTCTCGGGAGTTGATCGTAGTTTTAAAATCCAAAATTTTTCAGAAAAGGAGGGAAAATTTTTGGACGGGAGCCTCCCGCCCGCGATATTCTGTTGGGCGAGATTTTAAAATTTTAGGCGTGAATCCCGCCATCCCGCCCTGAAATTCAAGCCCTAAAGTTATAATATTTATATATCCAACAATGTTTATTCTTATCAATAAATATGCATGTATATGTAATAGGAAAATCTGTTTAAAAAAACCCGGTTTAAACCAAGAAAACCGGGTTTTTTTGAAAAATACCCGGTTTTTTAACAACTCTTGTAATTATCGTTGCATTTAAAAACTATCCAACAATTTATCACATACGTTTTACATGAGGTTTCAATAAATTAAATGAAATTGTAAATTTTTGGCTACATAAGTTTGTAGTGTTAGTCAATAAACTGTTCTCTATTTGTAATCTATACAAATAAAAGAAAAGAATTTGTCTTTGTGAGTGTGCAATGGCTTGGATGTGAAACTTTAGGTGAGGATAGTGCACGGTAGGTCCTAATGCAGCCAAGAACCAGATTTTTCATTTTTCGACAATAAATTAAGATGGTAATTGAAAAAAACATAATGAATGTGTAAAATAGCGGTGAAAATCCCAGCGATGCGCCCCAAATGAGAAGCGAGAGTCGGAAAACACAATTTCTTGTCCGTTTTTTCCGCAGCGCTCGAATTACTATTACTTTATACTATTCGAAATACCATAAAACAAAAAATATATGCTGGAATTTCGTACTTTCACTTTCTTAACAGTGCAATTCGTTTAAAGATACATCAATATTAATCCTTTCAAACAACTTATTTTCCAATTTTCTTTTCCCTCGTTTAAAAGCCTTCATCGGACAAATATTCAAAAACCGAAAAAAAAAAAAAATATATAGCAAGTTAAACGTGCGTACTTTTATCTTTCTAAATGAGAAATCCCCTTGAAAAAATAGAAACTCTTTCAGAAAATTGTTTTTCGAAGAGCCGTTTCAGCGATTTTTCTGCAATTTTCTAAATTCTGCATCATCTTTCACGGTACCCACAATTATGTAGTACCTTCTCCTTTCTGATGATGTCTTTGTTTTAAAAAATATTAATATTTATTACCTTAAAAATTTTATTTCTGATGCACGGCACTTGACTTATTTAAACATATAATGTACACTCAAAAGTTCATAATTAATTGAACCTTGTTTAAGAATATTAAATATTCGAAATGAAGAAAATATTTAAGTGAATAATTTTCAATTGGATAATTTAAATGAATACTCTACAAATCTGAAACAGCAATACACTATTTAGAATATTTCTGCAGGCATATAATTTGATAAATACGCAGAATAATATAATTTCATTATCTCGGAAGGTAAGAGATTTAAAAAATTCAGAATCGTCTGTATTACTTTATAAATGTTATTTAACACCATATGCTTAAAATTTAGATAAATAACAAGTCTTATAATCATCGTTCCTTTTAAAAATTATTCAACCATTTATCAGGGCTGTTTTCCTTGAGGTATCAATAGATTTAATGAAATTGTAAATTTTGTACTAGATAAATTTGTAGTGTTAGTCAATAAAACTTTTTTCTATTTGTTATCTATACTAATAAAAGAAAAGAATTGGTTTCTGTGTGTGTACAATGGCTTGGAAGATCTACCACACGTAGAGGTATGAAACTTTGGATGAGGATAGTCCACGGTCCTAATGCACCTGAGATTAAGATTTTTCATTTTTTGATAATAAATCGAGATATTAATTAAAAAACATAATGAATATGTAAAATATCAGCTAAAATCCCAGCGATGGCGCCGAAAGTCGGAAAACGCAATTTTTTTTCCCCGCGTCTTCTGCAGCGCTCGATTTACTATTACTTTATGCTATTCGAAATACCATAAAACAAAAAATATATGCTGGAATTTCGTACTTTGACTTTTTTAACAGCGGAATCTGTTTAAAAATATATCAATATTAACCCTTTCAGACAAATTATTTTCCAAATTTCTTTTGTTCCCCCGTTTTCAAAGCCTGCATCGGGCAACTATTCGAAAAACGAAAAATACCAAGTTATATGTATGTAATTTTATCTTTCTAAGAGAATAACTTTCTAACTGTTTGAAAAAATAGAAACCCTTTCAAAAAATTGTTTTCCGAATAGCCGTTTCAGCGATTTTTCTGAATTTTTAAAATTCTGCACCTGCTTTCACGATACCGACTTGATAGTACCTTCTCCTTCCTAATAATGTCTTTGTTTTACAAAAAATATTGATATTTATTATCTTAAAAATTTTATTTCTGATGCATGCATGGCACTTGACTTATTTAAACGTATAATGTATACTCAAAATTTCATAATTAATTTAACTTTGTTTAAGAGTATTAAATATTCGAAATGAAGAAAATATTTAAGTGAATAATTTTCAATTGGATAATTTAAATGAATACGCCATAAATCTGAAACAGTAATAAACTCTTTAGAATATTTCTGCAGGCACATAATTTGATAAATACGCAGTATCATATAATTTCATTATCTCAGAAGGAAAGAGATTTAGAAATTTCAGAACCGTCTGTATTACTTAATTTATTAAATGCTATTTAACTTCATATGCTTAAAATTCAGGATAAATAACAACCAGGGTTGTTTGGTTTAAACCACGCTGGTTTAAACCGTGGTTTAAACCATGGTTTAAATTAAAATTTTTTTTTTAAAAAAAAACATGCTGGGATTTTTTTTCTCTTTTTCCCTAATATTTTCATTTACTTTACACATTATTCAAAAATGCAAAATCCAAGTTACGCAGAAGCTACAAGCAAAACTTTAGAAAAATGATGAATTAATAAACTTGTAAAATGACAAACATTTTTAGTCAATCAAACTTTTCTTATAAGCTTTAAATCTACATGAGAGACTAATTAATTTTTCTAAAATTAGCTGGGGAAAAAAAATAGTTAGTTTTGTTTCTTCTTCTTCTTTTTCAATCCCTTTATTTTTAAAAATAGCCAAAATGGCAGGTTTGAGCTAAAAATACACTTTTACTACTTAGATTGCTTGATTAGTTAAAATTTACTAAGAATTACACATGCCTCAATGATGACATATCCATAAGTAATTCTCTCTGGTTACACTTTGTTCTGCATGCTAATGAATGATTGGCTGTGAGTTTATTGTATCATTGCTATTGGGTTTAGTAAGCCTTTGTTTTCCTTGCATTCCTACATTGGGATTGGAGTTTTGCATTATGATTTTATTCTCTTACCAGCAGGATTGGCATGGTTTAAATCAATTGGTTAACCATTAGAAAAAATCTAATATAATATTTTCTCATTTTCGTAATTTAAGTGTTTCAAATTATTGGATATAAATAATTTCTACTTTTAATTAGGGATGTAGTAGAGGGTATACGCTTTTATACGACGTATACCTTCTGAATTTTTTAAAGAAACCCCGTATACCCTCTGTTTCTCAAAATAAGCTATATCGTATACCCTAACCATGAACGTTTAGGAGTCTAGCATATGCCCTCTGCCTATAGCGTATATTCTCTGCATTTTTTACGACTACAACACTGCTTTTAACAGTCTTATCCCAGCAGTCACCGTGAGACATAGTGAGTCTAGGTTAATTTGTATGCATGTAGAATGCAAATTGAATGTGTTGATGAACATATCTGAAGCTCTAAAGAGAAAATTTAAAACATGTGAATTTAGCAAAGATAAAATAGACTAAAAATATTCAATATTTAGAATAAAATATTTTTCTTTGAGAAAACGCAGATTATTTACAATTAATAACATAAAATGACTTTTGAGATTTCAGTCAAGCTGTAAAAGAAAATTTTCTTGATTGGGGAAATTATCTTTTAAGACTGTTCTCAACTGCTCGACTCAACAAGTGCAAAATGCTTTGACACATTTACAAATTAATTTTTTAACGGAAAGATATAAAATTGGAAGGCCTTACTATGGAAGCAATTTGGAATCGAACTGTGTTTTCCATTTTTTATAAGTAAATTACCTATTGAGTCATAAGCAATTTTGATCACGTGTCAAAGATTTTTTTTAACCTTCCTTGAGTGGTTATTCTTCTTTCATGCGGAAATTCAAAATGCCGAATTTGACAGTATTTTCTGAAAGATCTATTGCGTTTGCAAAAATATAGAAAACACAGTTCCATTACATAGTATCTGAACAACAACATCTGCTAGTTTCATGCATTTCTGAACAAAAATAAATTAAAACTTATGTCATAAAGTTGCCCTTTTGGATTTGAGAACAGCCTTAAGAATAAAAAAGAAACTCAAAATATGAAGTCAAATAAGAGGACATTGAAAAATTGGGTGCTAGAGAAGCACCTGTTTACTTTCAACTAAAATATGCAATAAGGTATATTTAAATCGTCTATTGCATAATCGAATCCATTATTTAGATCTGGCAAAAAAAAGGGAGAAAATTGAGATAAGGTTCACTTGAGACATAATAGAAAAAAGTCTCATAAAAATGCTTAAAAAGGTATAATATTAATTTTTAGCTTAGAAATTTAAAAGTAATATGTATTATAACATAGCTTAGAAAAAAAGCCTGTGTATTAAGTCTGATGGCTATTTAAATGTTTTGGTGGATGACAACTTTTATAAATCTACTTTTGATTTTAAGATCAATGTTTTCAGTAGTCTAAAAAGCTGGTAAATAGGTATTTCTGTTTATTTTACTGTTGCCTCCTTTTTTTTTTAACCTGGCAGTTTCTGATAAGTGTCAAATGACAATATACAATACTTCTTGAAACGTGTAAAGACTCTACTGCTAAATTTAAAATCATTCCAGGAATTCTTTATAAAAAGCTTTACTTTCAATAAAAGATAATAATTGTTCATGTAGTGTTCTAACAGAAAAATCAGATATCTCAGATTGCAAATATTTCAAAGAAAATATTTTGAATAGCCATGGGAAGTATATTGTATTTATGAAACTACACCATATATTTATTTATAGTACTATAGTAATCAAAAGATTGTTAATTAAGATTTTCAAGGTATCAATGTTTCACTGTGTAGAGCATTTTATTCATGGAACAGAAGACATAGCTTTTACTAAAAATGTTTAAATTATTTCAATTTTCTACATAATTACTGTAATTATTTTATTTAAATTATTTTTAAATGAAGTTCAGGGCTTGAAATTCAATTTTTTCTAGGAGGGGAGACTCCCTACCAATACTTATAAATGGAGGGGAGTTGAGCTGTTTGGAAGGGAGAAAAAAATCTTTAAAACCCACTGTTGTTTATGTGCTATTTAAAGAACTACATTAATACAAACATAGACATGAAAAAATACCATTGAAGCAATTTAAATCAATAATTCAGAATAATTATGCTTTATAATTATAAATTTGCGTTTTTTCTGCAACCTTTTGACGAAATTCGCGTTTTTTGCGATCCTTTGATCTTTTGATGAAATTCATGTTTTTTGCGATGCTTTGATGGAATTCGCGTTTTTTGCGATGCTTTGATGGAATTCGCGTTTTTTGCGATCTTTTGATGAAATTCGCGTTTTTTCAGTGGCCTTTTGATCAAATTCGCGTTCATTCCTATAGATCCTTTGCCGAAACTCGCGTTTTTTCGCAATCTTTTAACGAAATTAGAATTTTTTTCACGATCCTTTGACAAAATTCGTGTTTTTTCCGCGATCTTTTGACGAAATTCGATTTTTTTTCAAGATCCTTTCACGAAATTCGCGTTTTTTACCGCAAACGTTTCACGAAATTCGCATTTTTTCTGCGATCCTTTCACGAAATTCACGTTTTTTACCGCAATCCTTTGATGAAATTTGCGTTTTTTCTTGCGATCCTTTGAAAAAATTTCCTTTGATTAAATTCGCCTTTTTTTTTCAGCAGCCCTTCTAAATTCACGTTTATTCCGCGATTCTTTGACACAATTCACGTGTTTTCTGCGGTTGTTTGACGAAATTTGCGTTATTTCCGCATCTTTTGCTGAAACTCACGTTTTCCACAATCTTTTGATGAAACTCGCGTTTTTTTGTGATCCTTTGCCAAAATTAATGTTTATCCGCGATTCTTTGGCGAAATTTGCATTTTATTCGCGATCCTTTCATGAAACTTGCTTTTTCCGTGATCCTTTGCGACGAAATTGGCAATGTTTTTCTGCGAACGATTGGAGAAATTGATGATTTTTTTGCGATCATTTGTCTTAATTCGTGGTATTTTTCTGTTATATTTTTTATTTCCAAATTGATGACCGATTTCTCATAATTTTCGGAAAATAAGGAGCATAATCACCTCTGAATTCGCCAATCGTCGCAGAAAATAACGCAAAACTTGTCAACCAATCTCGGAAAAATATAGTGAAATTTGTCTATCATTCACGCAAAAAAATCGAGAATTTCAACGATTTTTCGTGGTAAAAAGTTTGCAAAATGTGTCAATCGGTCGCATGAAAATATCACGAAATTCACAAGATATTCTCGGGAGTTGATCGTAGTTTTAAAATCCAAAATTTTTCAGAAAAGGAGGGAAAATTTTTGGACGGGAGCCTCCCGCCCGCGATATTCTGTTGGGCGAGATTTTAAAATTTTAGGCGTGAATCCCGCCATCCCGCCCTGAAATTCAAGCCCTAAAGTTATAATATTTATATATCCAACAATGTTTATTCTTATCAATAAATATGCATGTATATGTAATAGGAAAATCTGTTTAAAAAAACCCGGTTTAAACCAAGAAAACCGGGTTTTTTTGAAAAATACCCGGTTTTTTAACAACTCTTGTAATTATCGTTGCATTTAAAAATTATCCAATAATTTATCACATATGTTTTACATGAGGTTTCAATAAATTAAATGAAATTGTAAATTTTTGGCTACATAAGTTTGTAGTGTTAGTCAATAAACTGTTCTCTATTTCTAATCTATACAAATAAAAGAAAAGAATTTGTCTCTGTGAGTGTGCAATGGCTTGGATGTGAAACTTTAGGTGAGGATAGTGCACGGTAGGTCCTAATGCAGCCAAGAACCAGATTTTTCATTTTTCGACAATAAATTAAGATGGTAATTAAAAAAAACATAATGAATGTGTAAAATAGCGGTGAAAATCGCAGCGATGCGCCCCAAATGAGAACCGAGAGTCGGAAAACACAATTTCTTGTCCGTTTTTTCCGCAGCGCTCGAATTACTATTACTTTATACTATTCGAAACACCATAAAACAAAAAATATATGCTGGAATTTCGTACTTTGACTTTCTTAACAGTGCAATCCGTTTAAAGATACATCAATATTAATCCTTTCAAACAACTTATTTTCCAATTTTCTTTTCCCTCGTTTAAAAGCCTTCATCGGACAAATATTCAAAAACCGAAAAAAAAAAAAATATATATACCAAGTTATACGTGCGTACTTTTATCTTTCTAAATGAGAAATCCGCTTGAAAAAATAGAAACCCTTTCAGAAAATTGTTTTTCGAAGAGCCGTTTCAGCGATTTTTCTGCAATTTTCTAAATTCTGTATCATCTTTTACGGTACCCACTATTAGGTAGTACCTTCTCCTTTCTGATGATGTCTTTGTTTTAAAAAAATATTAATATTTATTACCCTAAAAATTTTATTTCTGATGCACGGCACTTGACTTATTTAAACGTATAATGTATACTCAAAAGTTCATAATTAATTGAACTTTGTTTAAGAGTATTAAATATTCGAAATGAAGAAAATATTTAAGTGAATAATTTTCAATTGGATAATCTTAGATGAATACTCCACAAATCTGAAACAGCAATACACTATTTAGAATATTTCTGCAGGCATATAATTTGATAAATACGCAGAATGATATAATTTCATTATCTCGGAAGGTAAGAGATTTAGAAAATTCACAATCGTCTGTATTACTTTATAAATGCTATTTAACGCCATATGCTTAAAATTTAGATAAAAAACAAGTGTTATAATCATCGTTCCATTTAAAAATTATTCAACCATTTATCAGGGCTATTTTCCTTGAGGTTTCAATAAATTTAATGAAATTGTACATTTTGTACTAGATAAATTTGTACTGTTAGTCAATAAAACGGTTTTCTATTTGTTATCTCTAATAAAAGAAAAGAATTGGTTTATGTGTGTGTACAATGGCTATGTAAGATCTACCACACGTAGAGGTATGAAACTTTGGATGAGGACAGTCCACGGTCCTAATGCACCTGAGATTAAGATTTTTCATTTTTTGATAATAAATCGAGATATTAATTAAAAAACATAATGAATATGTAAAATATCGGCTAAAATCCCAGCGATGGCGCCGAAAGTCGGAAAACACAAATTTTTTTTCCGCGTCTTCTGCAGCGCTCGATTTACTATTACTTTATGCTATTCGAAATACCATAAAACAAAAAATATATGCTGGAATTTCGTACTTTGACTTTTTTAACAGCGGGATCTGTTTAAAAATATATCAATATTAACCCTTTCAGACAAATTATTTTCCAAATTTCTTTTGTTCCCCCGTTTTCAAAGCCTGCATCGGGCAACTATTCGAAAAACGAAAAATACCAAGTTATATGTATGCAATTTTATCTTTCTAACAGGGTAACTTTCTAACTGTTTGATAAAATAGAAACCCTTTCAAAAAATTGTTTTCCGAAGAGCCGTTTCAGCGACTTTTCTGAATTTTTTAAATTCTGCATCTGCTTTCACGATACCGACTTATAGATAGTACCTTTTCATTCCTAATAATCTCTTTGTTTTAAAAAAATATTCATATTTATTATCTTAAAAATTCTATTTCTGATACATGCACGGCACTTAACTTATTTAAACATATAATGTATACTCAAAATTCATAATTTTTTGAACTTTGTTTAAGAGTACTAAATATTCGAAATGAAAAAAATATTTAAGTGAATAATTTTCAGTTTGATAATGTTAGATGAATATTCCGCAGATCGGAATCAGTAATATTCACTATTTAGAATATTTCTGCAGGCATATAATTTGACAAATATGCGAAATGATATAATTTCATTATATCGGAAGGAAAGAGATTTGGAAATTTCAGAGTCTTCTGTATTACTTAATTTATTAAATGGTATTTAACGTCGCATGCTTAAAATTCAGGATAAATAACAACTGTTGTAATCATCGTTGCATTTAAAAATTATCCTATCATTTATCAGAGATGTTTTCTTCGAGGTTTCAGTAAATGAAATGAAATTGTAAATTTTGGGATACATAAATTTGTAGTGTTAGCCATTAAACTGTTTTCTATTTATATTCTATACTAATAAAAGAAAAGAATTGGCCTCTGTGTGTGTACAATGGCTTGGAAGATCTACCACACTTAGAGGTATGAAACTTTGGATGAGGATAGTCCCACGGTCCTAATACACCTCAGATTAAGATTTTGCATTTTTTAATAATCAATCGAGATATTAATTAAAAAAACATAATGAATATGTAAAATATCGGCGAAAATGGTCGCCGATAGCGAATTCCGCAAATGAAGAGCCAAAAGTCGAAAAATTTTCGCGTCTTCCGCAGCGCTCGTATTACCATAAAAAATATATATATATGCTGGAATTTCGTACTTTGACTTTTCTAACGGTGGGATCCGTTTAAAAATATATCAATATTAACCCGTTCAAACAAATTATTTTCCAAATTTCTTTTCCCCCGTTTTCAAAGCCTGCATTGGAGGACAACTATTCAAAAAACGTAAAATACCAAGTTATACGTACGTACTTTTATCTTTCTAACATAGAAATCCGGTTGAAAAAATATAAACCCTTTCGAAAAATTATTTTTCGAAGAGCCGTTTCAGCGACTTTTCTGCTATTTTCTAAATTCCGCATCATCTTTCACGGTAATCACTTATAGGTAGTACCTTCTCCTTTCTAATGATTTCTTTGTTTTAAAAAATATTATTATTTATTACCTTAAAAATTTTACTTCTGATGCACGGCACTTTACTTTTTTAAACATATAATGTATACTCAAAAGTTCATAATTAATTGAACTTTGTTTAAGAGTATTAAATATTCGAAATGAAGAAAACATTTAAGTGAATAATTTTCACTTTGATAATCTTAGATGAATACTCCGCAAATCTGAAACAGTAATATACACTATTTAGAATATTTCTGCAGGCATATAATTTGACAAATATGCGAAATGATATAATTTCATTATATCGGAAGGAAAGAGATTTGGAAATTTCAGTCTTCTGTATTACTTAATTTATTAAATGCTATTTAACGTCACATGCTTAAAATTCAGGATAAATAACAACTCTTGTAATCATCGTTGCATTTAAAAATTATCCTATCATTTATTAGAGATGTTTTACTTGAGATTTCAATAAATTAAATGTAATTATAAATTTTGGGATACATAAATTTGTAGTGTGAGGCATTAAAACAGTTTCATAAAATATTCAGAAAAGGAGAAATAAATAGACTCCGCTTCGCATATATTATGACATACATGGTCTCTCATAAAAGGACATCCAACACAATAAGATTGAATAATTCATTAATTGAATTCCAAGTTGTCACAATTTTACCATAACCATTTTTGCTTATAATCGCCTTATGAACTTTCTTATCCAAAAATCTCCAAATCGTCTCTGAATCTGAAAAATTTTGAACCAATACTGAGCTATATTGGAATTCATTAAGCTGCATTTCAGTTTTATCAATCTGTATGACGGCGGCAACCAATCTAACTAATCGAATGAAGACTAACTCACAAGGAGGGTCTCATGCGGGCATTCTTAGAAAAAATTGAAAAAATTACTGAATGTTGTTCGCATGCGGATAAATATGTTTATGAAAAAAATTTCGGCGGAACCTCAATAGAGCGTCCGTAATTAAAAAGATAATTTTGTCATTTTTAGATTATTTTAATTATAGTTTTGTTATATATATATATATTTAAATATATTTATAATTAAATTTAACAATAATATTTTATAATTTAAAACAAAATTTAAATTGATTTAAATTGTTTCAAGCTCAAAATTTACTCCGATTGAGCGCTGTCGATTTGATTTTGTTGCTATGGAAGCAACTTCTTCGATATGGAAATGTATAGCGGCAGAATTTTGCATGTGGACTTTTGAATAACCGCTTAAATTTTATAATCTTGAATTGGAGGATGAAGCTATGGCAAAATTTTATTCAATCGGTGATAAAAAGAAAAAAAAAAGAGTGAATTATTTATTACTTTACAGAATGTTTTAAATTTACATTGCTGCAAACGTAATAATAGTCATAAGTAAATAAATGCAACTTAACAAACCAAAATAAACAAATGAAATAATTAAAAATCAAATGTCAGCTGGCTGTAACTTAAAATGGATACTTGCAACTAGCAAAACATAGAAAATATTTTTTCAGTGATAAAATTAAACAATTTTAGCGACAAGCAACATGTATATACAAAATAATATATAATAAACTCTTTCATTAATTAAGTTTAAATTCATTAAATATTGCGCATTCTAAAAAACAATTATCAAGCAGTTTTTATAGATGCATTAAAATCGTTTGCTTTTGGCGAGGAAATATCCTGCTCACCAAATCGTGTGTCGTTTTCATATTTTCGTGCCAAATATTCGAAAGTATTTTATTTTTTTACAGACTTTCTACTGGAATTCCGCCGCTAAATTTAACTGATCCATTATTACATTCCTGAGTAGTTTCACTAGAATTTTTTTCAACATTTTCTGAGTATTCCATGTAAGGAGACCTTCCTTGTCAGACAGTCTAACATTCATGCACTCTGGGCGATGTTTCTGTGCTGCACCGAAAATAATCTGCTGCCAAAGAAGTTGGAACTAGATGTATTCCTTCTTCCATTTCTGCTGCATGCCACTGGTTCACCGTCTCTGAGCTAATAGATTATATAATAACAGAATGTCTTCTTACAACAGAAGTTAACACATCTTGTTGGGAGATCCTTCGAGTACGCGGCAAGCGACACTCGATTTCGTTCTATGTATTTACAAGTATCTGCGGAGTTAATGATTGAAAGATCCCTTGGTTACGCGTAGTATATCCCCAAGCGATACTAGATTTCATTCTATGTACTTACAAGCATCCAGTGTTGAAATCAGACATTTTCCTCCGGGACAGGTAGAGTATTACTGCGGCTCCGGTGAAAGAAATTTTAAGAGTTCCGCTGGGGAAATTGCCCTTTTGTCTATTAAAAATCATAAAATCTCAAACCTTCAGGGCGGGACATCTCAATGTTCCGGGGGGAAATGTCCCCTCGCGGGCCACCTCCTGAATTCAAAACTGCAAACATCTGAGGAGTTACGATTGAATAGCAGTTGTGATCGGTTGCTTCAGTTCCTGCAAATTAGTACAATACGTCAGATACGCATAATCCTTCACATAACTCCACATGAAAAAATCCGACGGAGTTTAATCTGGAGATCGAGGAGGCCAAGGATATGGACTACCACGAGCAATCCATTTGTTGATGGAAATTCTAGGAATAAAAATGCTCCGAAAAAAATCCTTCAGAGGTGTGTTATTAAAACGTGACATCGAAGAAACACCATAGTTCTTAGCTTTTTTTCTTCTTTTTTAATAATTTTGTAATGTGCCCAATAATTTCCGGACATCCTGTACTTATTCATTTTACTATAAATGCATACGTATCGAATACTGAATAGCATTCATATTTAACTTGTGAATTTAATATGTTTATTTAAAAAACAATGTGTACTCGAAAATCCATAATTAACTGAACTCTGTTCAAGCGTATTAAAATTTTGTATCTAAATCGACGAAAATAGTTGAATGGATAATTAACAATTATTCCGTAATTCGGGAACTGTAACAATTTATTTGGGGCATTCCTGCGAGCATAATTTTATTAAAATAAAGAACGTTACAATTTTATCATCTCAAACTGGAGAAGTAATCTGGAATTTTCGAAACTCCTTTGTTTGCATTTATTTAATTTATTAAATGCTAATTAACGATAGATGTTTAAAATTTCTACTAATATATATTACTTATGCAGCAGTCTTGGAGTTAATAATTGTTCATCCATTAATCAGAGAAGTTTTGCTTGAAGCTTGAATAGGTTAAATGAAATTATAAACTTTAGGGAAATAAACTTGTGTCCTGAGTTAGTTACTCTTTTTCGTAAAATAACCATACAGTGAGAAAGAAATAGCTTTTGTTACGCATACATTATGATACATTTTCCAATACTGCAACAAGAAAAAACTTACATAAAAAATAAATCAAATAAATAAATAATGCCAAAGTAAATTATTTGAAAACAACGTTTAAACACACAATAAACAAGCAGATTTGACCATACGTATACGTTTCGTGAGTACTAGGACTCACATCCTCAGTGTAAAAACTTTAAAAACTTTAAAAACAATAACCCCCCAACTGCATGTACGGTGAAAAAACCCGGTGAAAAGGTGCGGTGAAAAGGGTTTTTTCACCGTACATGCAGTTGGGGGGTTATTGTTTTTAAAGTTTTTAAAGTTTTTACACTGAGGATGTGAGTCCTAGTACTCACGAAACGTATACGTATGGTCAAATCTACTTGTTTATTGTGTGTTTAAACGTTGTTTTCAAATAATTTATATTTTCCCACAAGTTCTGTACTTATTAATGCCAAAGTACTCATTAATTGCTATAAGTGATAAACATAATTTTTAAAACGACAAAATACCTTTATTTATTTATATTTCGACATGTTTCATTGCATCATACGGCAACATTCTCAAGAAAATAAAATGATAAAATATTTTCGCAGAAATTCAAATTGAAAAACCATTAACACTAGAACCACCGGAAATGTTACCCAATTGTTATAAAAATATCGTACACCAGAATTTTTATTAAAAACTATCTAACATATTTATTTAACTCATTTCTCCATGGTACAAATTTAACTTATTTTAGAAAGAAATTTATGGTTCGAATCGAAGTATTTTTATTTGGTACCGGTCAAAATGACCGCTATGGCCGTTCTAGTGTTAAACAAAAATAAAAATCCTGCAAATACAAGCATAATAAAATTAACAAAACTATTAAAAATGGAAGTTTGTGAACGTGAATTATTTTATATTATTGTTTCATTATCCTGTATAGCATTTCTTTCCAAATTTTAGGGAGCTCCATGGATGCTGAATCATTGCAAATACTTTCATTGCATAAGAAGATCGCGTAAGAAAATATTTGCAATGATTCAGCATCCATGGAGCTCCCTAAAATTTGGAAAGAAATGCTATACAGGATAATGACACAATAATATAAAATAATTCACCTTCACAAATTTCCATTTTTAATATTGCAGTTAATTTTATTATGCTTGTGTTCTCGTGATTTTTGTTTTTGTTTAATTCTTTTTCAATTTGAATTTTTACGAATATATTTTATTATTTTATTTTCTTGAGAATGTTGCCGTCGGATGCAACGAAAAATGTTGAAATGTAAATAAATAAAGGTATTTTGCAGTTTTAAAATTCATGTTTATCACATACAACAATTAATGAGCACTTTGATGTTTTGAAGTAATTTTTATATATAGTTTATAATAATTAATACTGCTATAAATTAGTTGGACAAAAAGAATAATTTATTATATGCTTAGTTAATACGCATATGTTCATCATGTTTAGACATATCGTAGTGCATATCGTACGAAGAGGGTACATAGAGAGTAAGTTTACCTTTTTTATAAATGTTCGATGTAGTGCACTGCAAATGGAGGCGTCTTAAATTCAGACACATATGTGACTGAAAAAGTAATTCAGACATTTAAGTGTCTAAATGTGAAATTTCAGACATCATAGATGTCTAAATTTAAGACACATAAGTGTCTTACTATGATCATGTTATAAATGAACGGAGAAAAATGTCTGAATAATAGTGACATGTCTGAAATTAAGACATTTAGAAATTCAGACACTTAAGTGTCTGAATGCGATACAATTGTATCATATGAGTGATGACTGTACGTATAATTGTATTGCAATATGTATATCAGCGCTATCAGAAAATATTTCCGAATGGATGAAAAATATTTAAAATACTCTTTCATCCATTTAATTTAGTATTTATTTATAAATGAAGAAATCATGGGACATCTGAGAAAATTAGAAAAGTTCGCTTACTAAGGTTTGGAGCTAAGTTATTTTTGGCGCAATAAATAATTAAATAATTCCTTTTCACAAAATATAAAGTTTTCCAAAAATTACTTGTTATCATGATCGTATACAGGGAGAATCGCTTACCTAAATACTAAGAGTTATGAGTAGATGGGGAAAGAAACGTACTGAGGAGCAAGATTTTCGAACATACAGTAAAACCTCCCTAAAGCGACCACGTTCGTTCCTTTGAAAAGTGATCGCTCCGAGAGGTGGTCTCTTAATGGAGGTCATGTTTAAATCTAGATTTTAATTTTTGAAAAAAGGTTACAATTAATGTTACTAAAATTTATTTTTCACGTTAGTAAAAGAAACTATAAAAATTTAAGTATCAAAACAAAAGTTAATTATATAAATTAATTACTGCAGAGTTTAAAAAATGAATACATTGACGTTTGCTTTGATTTTACGGTTTTATATTTTATAACTTTTGTTTCCAAGTCTTTTCAAAGTCCAGTCAATAAATGCGTTTTTTTTTCTTTTTTCTTTTTTGACGGGAACAAATAAAGACGATTTGATTAAATTATGTATTTCTTTGAGAGTTTCCCGACAAAATAGGGCAGGGGAGTTTATCGACCGTCATTCTTAATTTGTCATCAGAGTTCATTTTATTACCTAAAAAGGCTCAAAGGGGTTTAAATATTTAAAAGTTACGGAATAAAAAAAAAAAAAAAAAATCTAAACTTAGTTTAGAAGTTTGATGAATAATGCGCACTGCGGAACTATTTTTCTAATAAAATCTTCTTCAAGCGACCAGGAAAAAACGGGATTTGTTTCATTTTCTTCAAAGAAATGGGTCGCTCATGGAGGGAGTTCAACTGGGATGGTCTCTGAATGGAGGTAAAATTAGTATTGAGCCTGTGGGAATAAATTTCGTTCCATGAAAAATATGGTCATTCAGAGAGGTGGTCGCTTAATGGAGGTGGTCGCAGAGAGAGATTTCACTGTATATGCCTGGGGTCCACAGCCCAGTCCGCTTTTGTAAAATGCAGAATATAAACATGAAGTAGGCTAAACTAAGAATTTATGCCAGAGCTCCTCGTGTAAGACAATTTTTAAGAAATTTAAAAATTAAGAAATATTAATCGTTTAAAAATAAGTTTCTAACGATATTTTTCACAATGGAGAACTGATTTCTTTTTCTCTCTCCTCTCTCTGTCTTTTTTTTTTTTTTGAACTGCCCCTCCTCATTTAAGATAAATTTGATATATATGAACACTAACAGAGGAACAGAATTAAAATCGTCTTCTAGGAGAAGTTAAGGGGGGGGGGGGGGGGGCTCCTCTGGAGAAAAATTCTTAGCAGCATTTTCTCTTAGCGTTTAATTAATATATTGCTATTTGGAAGAGAAAAAAGTATTTTTTAAATAATCAAACGTATAGAAAATATAATTAATTAAATTTCAGGGATGGACAATTGCTCTCTTCATGACCACCGAAAATTCGATATGTTATTTTCTAGTTTACAATAAAATCTTTATTTAAAGTATGTTTTCTATATGTCTAAAAATAAAAAAACTGCAAAAACTATACTCAAATAAATGTAACACATTAAGAAAAACACCTAATAAAGAAAATAAAGCTTTTCTTATTTCTTCTTATTCAATGATTTATTTCTCGCTGATAAAAAGTTCAAATGAGCTCATCAAGCACTTTATAACGGTTTATAAACAGTAGGCTGAGATCAGCGACTGCAGTGGTAATTAAAATGCTGATTTCGCCTATTTCTCTTTGTTCAAAAATGTCCGTTGGCAACTGGCGCGTTAAAACGGTTCTTTCAATGCTTTCAATGAGGTAGTTCCCTGTTTAACAAAGTTGGCCGCAATTTTTTTATGTGTAACATTATTTATATTCTGTGACTGATATATACATAGCTGGAACAGTTTTTTGGAATAATTCATTTATGGAATAATATATGCGATTATTATAAAAATGATACGTTGAGTAATGTAATTGTGCCATCCACATAGATGTATATGCAGCTTACTAATACACAGCTTATAAAGTGCATTTTTGGAATTTCAATAATTGTACTTGAGAGATTGGAGAATAAGAAAGTGCGAGTGAAATGTGATTCGAAAAAGCGAATTGAATTAAATTCTGCATTATATTAAATTATATCATTATGAAAAAAATATGTTGAATAATGAAAAAAAAATGTCTTCGTTATGTTTTTCAATTATCAGCATTCATCTGAATATTTAGTGAAATATGTAAGAAGAAAGTGTCTATATTTTTGTGTTTCTGTTTATATTACATGGATTTACTCTATTACATTTAAGGAAATACTAAAAAGGTAAGAATGTGATTATTTACAAAAATATAATTTTTATTTGGAAATAGAAATTTTCCTTGAACAATATTAATTATGTAATATTAATTATTTAAATCACTTTTTAAAGAATACATGTGTTTATCATATTTGTATCTTTCTATATAGAATAAATGTTTTTCAGTATTATAGTGTTTTTTTATTATTTTCGGCTAAATTTATTTCATTTTCAGGATTAATTAACTAACTTGCTTGATAATTCTTAAAGTATTCGATTTATAAATAAATGTTTTTCATATAAAATAATATCATCATTGCTTAAATCATTGCTTAAGCATTAAAAGTTATTGCTTGTGTACATTGACACCCAAATTTGTCAACATTTTTAGTATTATATTTTTGTCCAAAAAAAGAAAAAAAAAAAGCAGTTGCAGCACTATATAGTTTTTGTTGTGGATACAAGCTATTAATCTGACTATAAAAATGTCAGTAAATATTAGCCATTTAATATAATGCCATTTTTTTAATAGTTAATTTTATTAAAAATGTTTTTCTATAATAGCTATATAATGATTTACAATAAAATAAGTAAGGAAATAAATCATTATTTACTTTGTTTAATTGCTTAAAATTATATTTAAGTTTTGTACAACTTCAGATATTGAAAAATTTATTAATATTGATTTATTGATTGTTAAAAAGGAATTACAGATTTAGAACGGAAAAAAGACTTTATTTTCATATTTTACTGCATTTTTCACATAAAATTGGGGGGGGGGGGGATTTTTTTTTCAACGTTTGTTCATTTTTATAAAAGATACAGAAATAACAATTAAATATATATTTTTAATGCAAAATAAGTTTTGAAATTAGATGTTATTTCTCTTGCATGTTATTAAAAATATATATATGTTTAACTTTTTAAAGATAGCTTAGTAGCTCTGGTGATTACCATATGCTATATGTAAAAGAAATTGCCTACATGGCAAAATATAATTAAAAAGATCAAGTTATTAAATGATATTGTTATTAATAAACCCTTCCGTTGTAATTTCTAGTTACAGATAATATTAACATGATTTCGTATATGAATTTTTATGTTTAATGACAGATCATTTAATTCTTTTACATTTTCGAAATTAATGTTTTCATGTAACAAAATTAAATTTATGTATAGGAAATGCTATGAACATTTTTGCTTCAAGTGGTGGGCATAAAACTTGAAAAATAATTATAAAAGCATCAGAATCGGAGTTATCGTGAAATTTTTAATGTTTTATAAATACATTTTAAATTGTTCCTTTGTAACGCTTTATTAAAAAGTTCGAAATTTCTACAGTATTTAATTGCACGATGAAAGAATTTTTTTTAGACTATGGAAACTTGTTCAAAGTAAAATAACTACATTTATATGTATTTCCTGTGTTTCATCTGTATAACATATTTAAATTTTAAGACAGAAATTTTCTGACAACTTTCAACGTCAAAATTATTCTGATTTTTTATAGGATTATTTTTTATTATCATCGGAGAATGCATCCATTTGCGCAAAGCAATTTATTGTACTTATCAAGCAGGACGGTCGTTCTGCCAAGCCAAGCTGAAAAAAAATGCTAACCTCGCCAAACAAACAAACGCCAAGAATAAAACGCAAGACACCGTAACTGCTTATTATACTGAAGACAGCTTCTCCATGTTAAATCGACAAAACATGCCAACGTAAAATTTCCCATATCAAAAGAACCAATCATTGCAGAAAAATAAAACCAAAACCAGGAGGACCTAATGGAAAAGATCTTCAATTTGAGATCAAATGCATCCTCATAAATTAATTATAAACAGAGATATAGATTTTTAAAAAAAACGTCGAGATACTGAAAATGACAGATTTTTTTTATTCGTCACACCTTATGTTTCAATCGAGGTAGAGACTTAAATAATGGACAGAAAAAAGTAAGGATTGAATTTTTGGACAAATATTTACTCAATCTACGTGCTTTTATAAAATTCAGCTTTAAAAACTCAAATTTTCTATTTTTAATTAGCGAAAAAGTGTTAATTTATTCCAAAGTTTATAAATTATGCCAAACAGCGATAAACCCGCCAAACCACTTTAGAAGTCTTATATTATTCTTTTATATTATCCTTTTGCATTGATTTCATCGAAGAAAACTATGGCCGAGATCCAGATAGATTTTTCGCTGTTAGCGAAATGAGTTTGACCAATCATAAGCCAGAATGTTTCAGAATTTTTGCTGTTTCTGGATCCCGGTCTATGTCATAAAAGTTTTGAGTCATTTTCTTAGTGCCATGGATGCAATGTTTACAGAAATATAGGCTGAGATCCAGATAGATTTTTCGCTGTTAGCGAAACGAGATTCACCAATCAATAGCCTGCAGTGCTGCAAACAGCGAAAAGTTCGCAAAAGTGCAAGCTTCTGATTGATGAATCTCGTTTCGCTAACAGCGAAAAATCTATCTAGATTGCGGCCAATTATGTTGAACACAATTTTGCATTTCCACATCCAGGAAGGGTATTGATGTCATAACAACAGTGCATATTCGAAACTATTTAAGGCATTGATTCTGAACTCCTTTGCTATACATTTCAATATTAAAGAAGTTGTTGTTTCAATAGTTTTAGTTCTTTTCTCTATTGCTCACTCTAAAACACAAATATCGAACTTTAACCAACAGCGCTCAGAAACTATAGCGCCTAGAATATATAGTGTTGAAATCAGCTAACCCTGTAATACTTAAAAAAGCGCTAAAATATTGTATCCCTTAAATGTGCAATGATACTGCTGCAATATGCAGATCGCAGCGACATCTGCAGAATATTTTCTACAACTGCTAGAAATTGCTAGTCTATACAATGTAATAATAGTAATACGAAAATCCCGCAGATGTCGCTGCGATCGACACTTGAAATTTTAGCAGTATCGTCGCACATTTAAGGGATACAAATTTTTAGAACTGTTTGGATAGCCTATTTCCACACTAGGTATTCTAGGCGCTGTATCAGAAACACCATAACAGAGATCCTTTATACATAAGAGTGGTGATATATGCACAGGAGGCATGCTCATTTCAAGTTTTTGTCGAAAGTACGGCAATCCGCTTTCTTGAATAGAGGATATTCAATCTACGTTATGATCACATGGTCAAGGCAAGAACGTCTAGCGTAAAGAAGGGATGGCTCCGTCTACGTAATGTAAATCCCCACTAGCCAATGAAACAGTTCATGGGAGAAAGCAGTAGTACACTGTTAAAAATATCGTGAAAAATTACCTCTGTTTTTACAGGCTATCTGCATTCTGACCAATGAGAACGCTTCATAGGCGTTTATGTTGCGTTCTCATTGGTCAGAATATAGAGAACCTTTAAGAACAGAGGTAATTTTTCACGATATTTTTAACAGTGAAGTTTCCAGTTTCCCTTCTTATCAGTTAGAAATTCTTTGGGTAAATTACCGGTACCACGTGACTTTTTCAGCCTCGAACTCATATTTGGAATATCCTCCATTAGAAGATATGCGCATGGAAGATCTCTATTAGACTAGGGAAATAATTCAGCATGCATTAGCCTGACGATAATGGTATGCTCACAAAAAACTTTAACGACTTGTTTTTATCAATTTTACCAATAAACATTTATTGGCTGTATGTCGCTACTTCGTTACAGAGACACACTTGTTCCTAATGGAGGATATTCCAAATATGGGTTCGAGGCTGAAAAAAGTCACGTGATACCGGTAATTTACCCAAGGAACTTCTAACTGATACGAAGGGAAGATACTACTGTTTTGCCTCATCAACTGTTTCATTGGCTAGCGGGGATTTACATTACACGTCTACGGAACCTTCGCTTCTTTACGATGGAAGTTTTTACCTTCACCACGTGATCAAAACGGAGATGAAATATCCTCCATTAGATCTCGGCCTTAATGTATCAAAATACGGAGTTTGCTTTCTGTACTATTCCTGAGCTCAGTTATAGCGTCTAGAAATATAGGCCGGGATCCAGGTACATTTTTGCAAACAGTGAAAAGTTAGCAAAAATTCTGGCTTCTGATTGGCCAATCTCGTTACGATAACAGATACAAATCTACCTAGACCACGGTCATAGTGTGGAAACCGGCTATTCCAGTAATGCTTTAAAAAGTGCTAAAAATTGAATCCCATAAATATTGAAAAATGCTGAATGACAAATGTCGATAGGAGCAACATTTTCTAGATCTTCTCTGAGCGAAACGTTTTCTTTTGAAATAGTTACGTTGGAATTACCATATTGGAATCGCTGTAATCGACATTCGTCGTTCAGCCTCGTTCAACATTTATGGGATACAATTTTTTAGCACCTTTTTAATAAGCCGATTTTTAAACTACATCTTCTAGAAAATATAGCTCCGTTATAGCGTCTAGATTATATGTTGTAGAAATCGACTATCCCAGCAATACTTAAAAAGCGCGGAAGTATTGGATCCCTTAAATGTACAACGATGTCGAATTCCAAACAGTCATTTGCATCGACATCTGCAGGATATTTTTTAAAGAAGAATGAGACATGTGTAATGCACCGCGTCTAAGATACATAATGTGGAAATTTGCTATCCAAGAACCGCTAAAAAGTGTATCCCTTAAATGTGCACTGACGCTGAAATCCAGGGAGATGATCGCAGCGACATCTGCGATATATTTTCAAATTTCAAAGTAAACATCGTATTAATACAGCGAGCTTGACTCCAAACACACAGGTCAGATGTATGTCAATAAAATGTAAAAAAAAAAATGTTACAGCGTCTAGACCAAATTCTCTTGGAGTTTTGGGAAATATCCTGCAGATATCGCTGTGATCGAGTGATTGGATTTCCAAACTATATATTCTAAACGCTGTAGCACCGCGGTAGCCTGTCTTTTTCGTTTTCCTCGAAGTAGATATAGATAACGTCATTTGAAGCCGTTCCTAAAGTGTGGCCAGCTCATTACGTCACACGGAGTTGATTATCTGTACACGGCAATGGACACAAAAAAATCGGCGCACCGCTTTGTACTAATCATCGTGTAAAAATGATTCAACTCCGTGTGACTTTTAAACGTCATGAACTGGCCTATTATGTCATTGGTCACGCTAACACCCTCCCCCTTGCGTCCGCCATATATAGCGGCATCTTGCACTGGAGACTGCTAAATGGGCTGCTATCGGTCAAAATCAATAGAGAAAAGGGCAGAAGAGGGGGAAATAAATCGTTTTTTTTTATGTAGTTTTTCGGGAAGATTGATATGTGTGCTCCTCTCCTTTCATAGCTTCATGATGGTGAAATAAACCAACGCCCCCTAGATATTTGAGAAAGTATTGACACGCGTCACGAAAACACCACACAAAGCAGGCAAAGAAAAGGAACAAAATCGTTCATTGGCTCGTGGATATGAACGAGCCAAAGAATGATTTTTCTTCTTTGTTTTGCCTGCTTTGTGTGATATTTCCCTGACGCGTGTCAAGGCTTTCTCGAATATTTAAAGGGCGTTGAATAGACCTGGATCAAGATAGATTTTACGCTATTAGCGAGAAGAGATTGATCAATCAGAAGCCTGCATTTTTGAAAACTTTTTTATGTTTGCACTAAACACCGAAAAGCCTGCAGGGATGGAGGCTACTGATTGGTCAATCTAATTTTACTAACAGAGAAAAGATTATCTGGATCCCGGACATTAACTTTGGTCCGTTAAGACGATTTTGAAAAAATCAAATCAGAAAGCCAATGTTTTTTAACTTTTCTGGTTAGTTTAATCGAAATCTTCCACGTCCATTATTGAAAACTGAGTTACTGTACTTTGGACAAAAACTTCAATATGAGTACACGACTTGTGCATATATCACCACTCTTACATATAAATGTACTCTGTTATGAGCATGATTCTAACTGCAGCTGGTTAAATTTGAGTATCTGGGTATTAGAGAAAGCAATAGTCGCCACCGTGGTTGAGTGGATAAGACACCACGCCGCTAATCGCTTGAGAGCGTAGGTGGGGCGGGTTCGAATCCCGCCATGATCCCCACGTGATCTGATATATATGTGTTCAATAAAACAAACAAACAAACGAACAAGCAATAGTGAAAGGTACAGTTGCCATGGAAACAACGACTTCTTTAATTCGTATAGAAAATTAATTAATAGTTGTAAATGACTTAAGTTTTAAATGTAGGCAAATGCTCTTTAAATATCAATGGCTCCCATCTAGTAGTTTACAAAAGTAATTTAATATATTCTCATGATGTATAAGTTGATGCAACTCTTAGCTAATAAAAATTCTGCAACAAGACTTATGTAGGTAGATCTTTTCAATGATTAATTCAGAACTCTAAGAACAAAACGAAGTTCTTAAGCGCTCTTCCTCCCCCCCCCCCTCAAAAAAAGAAATACGATAGAAAGATATACGTATTTGGATAACTTCAGTATTTCTGTGATCTTTTGTCAGAGTTTAGAAAAGGTGCCTGGGTATTAAAAAAAACATAAAATAAATTTGACGAACGATAAGACTGTAGATTTTACGCAATTTTTAACTGGAAAAAATTTAATTCTAATGTTTATGCGGCTTTAATAATAGACTATTAAAGATAATCAATTTACGGGAATTTTTATACGAAATTATATTCTCACATTTATGCAAATAGGTATGGATAAACAGACTTGAGTAAAATTACATATTTATTCTTTTTTCTCTATAACACGATCTAAATGAAGATGAAGTTATATGTACAGTTTATATCTTTAAATTTTTAGATTTTTTTATCAAAAATGTTTCATCATCATGTCTAGAATTGCTAGATTTACTTCTGTAGACAGATCTTCGATTCTTTAGATTCCTGCGGGGCTTCATTCTCGGATTACCTGTAGGTATTTGTAAAGGTAAATTTATTTTGCAAAACCATCAGCAAAAAAAAAAAAAAAAATTAGAACAAACAATTAACTGACAGACTAGCTGTAAATATATATTTTATTTTGACTCTATTTGATTTTTATTAAATTTTCATCCTTCATAGAAAATTTTAAGGAGATATAAATTGAGAAAGACTGATACTTTGAAAGAAGAAATTGACTTTCCTTACTTTAAAATTATTAATTACTCTAAAAAATGAATGATAGATAAACAAAATGTATACTATTGTGTTTTTTCCCTGCTTATAAAGACTATAGAAGGACTAATTTCAGCGAGTAGAATTATTTCAATTATATATAATCTGTTTAAAAAAAAGAACTGATATCTACTAAAAAACAACTTTTCAAAAGTAAAAAAAAAAGCCAAGCAAAAAAAAAAAAAGGGGGGGGGGGAAAGTTGTGGCTAAAAAACAGTGTGATATCAAATTTCCAAGCTTATATTATGGTACTTATTTAACATTTTTTATTAAATATTTACCATACGCAAGTCGAGTACCTAAGTATGCGTTGATAGAAAGCCTTTTCTCCTTTACTAAATACATCATAACGTGTTTCTGAAAATTAATTTTTTTTTAATTATGCATGATGGGCTTGGCGGCCATCTTTCCATATTTTACACAAATTTCTAAGCAGACAAGCTCGTAATATGTTTGCATTATTAAGAATTTTGAACTTCTAGTTTTGGTTACAGACAGATAAAATAAGAAAGTCTTTTATTTTGAAAGAAAAAATTGATTTTTACTGCTTTAACTAATTAATTAACCTCCTCCGAAAAAAAAAGAATCATAAGATGAAACCTTAAGTTTCTTCAACTTTATTTTAAGACACAAATTTCTAGGCACTCATTTCCATAAATTAAAAGCATAAAATGTTTGCTTTAGCAACAATTTCGAATTTCCAAACTTAACAATGTACTTGTGTGCTTAGAAATTTGTGTAAAATATGGAAAGATGGCCGCCAAGCCCATCATGCATAATTTAAAAAAAATTAATTTTCAGAAACACGTTATGATGTATTTAGTAAAGGAGAAAAGGCTTTCTATCAACGCATACTTAGGTACTCGACTTGCGTATGGTAAATATTTAATAAAAAATGTTAAATAAGTACCATAATATAAGCTTGGAAATTTGATATCACACTGTTTTTTAGCCACAACTTCCCCCCCCCCTTTTTTTTTTTTTGCTTGGCTTTTTTTTTTACTTTTGAAAAGTTATTTTTTAGTAGATTATATATCATATTGCATACTTTTAGATTAGGATGAAGTTAATGACAAAGGATATATTTATCCAAACATATATTTACATGTTCATATATATATATATATATATATATATATATATATATATATATTAAGTCATCAATGTTTTTAAATTTTTGTTGCTGTATATGTAGTAGGGGGAAGGGGGGGGGGGGTAATGAATGTAAGCCGCTGGTACTGGAAGTTATTAGAACCACATTTCCTATACTGTCAAAAAAAAAAAAAAAAAACATTTTCTAACTTTTTTAGAATATATTTATAACTGTATATATTAAATAAAACCTCTCAATAGCAGACACCCTAGGACCATAGAATTTGCCCGCTATTTAGAGGTTTTATTTTCATATGTAAAAAAAGTCCAGAGTGTACAAATACCCAGCATACCGAGTACAAATTACACAAAATATGCTTCAATATATTATTAATCTGCTTTTCAATCCACAAATGTTGTGGATTGAAAAAAGTAATCGCTATATAGGTGTCTGCTATTCGAGAATGTCCGTTATTACTGAAGCATACAGTAAAACTTCTATAACCGGTCACTCCCGAATAGCGGACAGCTCTATTTAGAAAAATATAAAGCGGGATAGTGTTTCTTCTAGAAGCAGGACCTGATTAAAACATGGAAACTAATCCGCGGCCCTGCCCCCTCACCTTCCCATCGATTTTTGTGCCCCCAAATTTGGTATGCAATTTTACAAATTCAATGTTTTTATATATGTTTAGGATTTTTAGTATTATAACCAGATACAAAATTATCATATTAGGATTATAATTTCAGGAGATATTAATAAAAATATGAAAATGCAATTTAACATTAGAAGCTCTAAATTTTGAATGCTTATAATTCAAAAACTTATCATTCAAATGACTAGAAATTTCGTTTCTAGGCATAGTTTGAACCGAAGATTTAAAATATAGTGTCAAAATTGGGTGCATCCATTGGAAAAAAAACAAAGTTTGGTCTAATTTTGATTTGTATATTATGCAAATTACCTATGCAAATTTTAAATACATCATTTAAAAGTAAACTTTATTTCCAGACGATTGGTACCAGTAACTTTCTTCTATTATTGTTGTCTTCTAGTTGCAGAGTTAGTAGGAGGTGTTTATTTTTTTTTTTCGACGACTGTTCCAATCATGTGGATAAGAAATCGCTTTTGCGACTGATACTGCTTGTGTGATCGCAAGCAACGTGGGGAGCAGAAATGAAGGGTACTCAAATCATAATGAAGGATTTCTGTGTCCATTGATATTTACTATATTATTTATCGTTTGAAAAGAGCCAAATAAACATGAAGTCCGTCCAGAATCTTATAACTACTGCTCGTCTCAGGTGCCGATGTGCGGTTGTCAAATGTTTAAGCATTTCTTGGTAATGATAAATAGTATAATAATAAAAACGAAGGGGGATAAAGAAAAGTAAGTGTTTCGTGCTCAAATTTTTTTTAATGTTCGGATCTCATATGCTGATAATTTTGTGAAATCTAGTGCTAGATTTTATTTAACACAGAAATAAAAATCCAAAAAATGCTTAAACTAATTGACTGGGATATCTAATTTAAATAGAAAAAAATTGTGCAACAAAGCAGGGATGGAATTCTTTCCGAAGAAGTGAATCATTTTTTATAAATGGGAATAATTTGTTACCATAAAGCAGAGCTGATTGCAGCATGGACAAACTGGGCTTATTCTATGGGACGTTAGCTTTACGGGCCCACAAATTTGGTATGAAATTTCCATAAAGCTGATATTTTAAATTTGTTTTGATCTTATACTTATTTTAATAAATATTTTGTACTTTTAGAATATGATTAGGTTAAAGAAAAGGATATATTTATCCAAATATGTATTTGATGGCATCGAGCAGTCTTTTTTTTTTTTTTTTTTTTTTTTTTTTTTTTTTTTGTAGCAATATATGAAGGTGGCGGTGGTGGTGGTGGGGGGGGGGGGGGGGAGGCTAATAAATAAATACTCTTTGGACTGGAATTAATTTAATAAACATTTTTGATACCGTAGGGCATATATGAAATCGCATAAATACATATTTAGGTGAATATATTTATATATATTATCCTATTCTAAAACTACAAAATACTGATTACGATCATAATAAAGTCAAAACTGATATAAAATATCAGCTTTATAAAAATTTTGTACCCAATTTGGGGTACCCTAAAATCAGGGGGCAGAGAAGCATCCTAGTTTTACCACGCTGCAATTAGCTCTGCTTTATGGTAACAAATTATTCTCATTTATAAAAAATGATTCAATGTGGTCAAATATGGCTGCGTATATGACTTAGAAAGAAAAGTGGTCAAAGATGGCTTCACATTGGCAAAAAAAAGGGCTCAAAGATGGCCGCAATTAAGACACTTGAAATGTCTGAAATCCAGACGCAAGAAGTGTCTAAAAATTTTAAGACACTTTAAAACGTCTGAAAATCGAACACTCTAGTTTCAGTCACTTATGTGTTTGAAATTCAGACGCAAGAAGTGTCTGAAAATTTTCAGACATTTTAAAACGTCTGAAAATTGAACACTACGTTTCAGACACTTAAGTGTCTGAATTTCAGACATTTCAGTTTAGAGTGTGGCCTTTCGTTATTCTCAGAATGCTCTATCAGTAAAACAGTTCTTGCCTTATGTTTGTGAACATGTTGACATCGATCAAATCAAGTACAGTGCTGATTTCTTGGATTCAATTCAGGAATGGATTCCAGAAGAGAAAGATTTGTAAACCTACCCAGCAAACACAGAGCTATCGGTAAGCAATCGGCCGACAGCCGCTTGCCACTACCGGCGGTATTGGCACGATACCGGTTGCCGCTATCGGTTCCGTATCTTTTTTGATACGCCGCGCGAATGCGGCCCGATTCATGAGGCACGCAGCCGGTCCGGTATCGGCAAAACACTATGCCGACAGCAGCCGATAAGTATCCATATGAACGCCGGCCGCAGCCCGACACCAGTATAAATTGAAAAAAAAGCTGTTTTGATGGCGCCATCTATGAGCTACCGTCGAATGTATATTTGTAAGGAACGCCCAAGGACAAAGGTGTTTAGGCGATAGACGAGGTAGGGTTTGATCCTACGAACCCCAGGACAGGAAGTAGACGCCCTAACAACTGGCCTACAGAGACTTGATCAGGGGAGGATTATAATGTTATAAGGGGAAGAAGTATTTGTTTGTCGTTGAAGGTAATTGGTAGATGGGAAAATTAAAATTTTGAAGCGTTTTTTTTTTATTATTTATTTGTAATTGTCTTACGCGCGTGTATTTAAAAGTTAATTTAATATTTAATTGAATGAAATAGATTATCTTAGCGAATTCGTTAAAGCAAATGAATTGTTTTTCTTATAAATTTAAGAATAATTAAGTATAAGAAATATTTTTAGAGGTTTTGTTCAGTTAATCTAATTTTCTTATTAGGAATTATAATGCAATTACATGCGGTGCGTTAATTTATAACATTTATATTTTTAACGTGGGAAAATTTATTAATAAATAAAAAGTTGATAATTTAATAACTTTAAATTAGAATAAGAATTCATTTTATGTCGTTTTGATGATTTAAAGCTGAACATATATTTAATGAGTATGTTGCAATATTAATTTGTTACTTATCAATATTTTTAATTTAAAAATAAAATAAAAATATTAATTTACATATTTTTTTTTCTTTTGGAAAATGATTTTTAAATGGGAGATATTTCTGAATTTTCTTATTAATTTAAGAAATCTTATTAAATAAAATAAGTGAATTTCAGAGGTTTTTTCTGTTAATACAATTTTCTCTTTAGGAATTATAATGTAATTAAATCTGTTAATTCAAGAAATGTATATTTGTAACATAGAAAAACTAATTTTAATAAAAAATAAGTTGCTAATTAATCACTTTTAATTAGAATAAGAGTTCATTTTTTGTCATTGGATGATTTAATGTAGAATATATTTTAAGTGATTATGTAGCCATAATGATTGTTTTACTTATCAACATTTTTTAATCTTCAAATAAAATAGAAATATTAATTTATCTTTTTTTTGGGGGGGGGGCGGTTAATAATTTTTTAGAAGTGGGAGATTTTCTGAATCTTTCTTTTAAATTTTAATGCTAAAAAGTTGGGTTTTTTTTATAGCTTGTAAAATAATTTTAAACACGTTTTAATAGTTTGATTTTTAAATAAAATAAGAAACATAGCTACTTTTTTTCTACGATTAAGTTTACAATGAATAGTGATTTTAAGGAGCGATTTAAAAAACTCTTTTGATGATTCAAATAAATGTAAGTCCTTTTTAAAATGAATTCTATAACAACTTTTTAAAAATAAATAAATGTAGGCTATTTTTGACATTTTTTTTGTTTATCGCTGTTAGAATTTTATATGAAATATACATATCATATCAAAACTCAAATTCAAACAAAATTAAGAAAAAGTAAAAAAAATGTCGGCTATAGCTAAAAATTCCGAATTCGGACCGATGTTGGCAAATCTAATCAAGCCACTATCAGAAATCACATACCGGTCCTGCGTCACTTGCCGGTGTAAGTCGCTTGCCGATACATAAACATAAGGGGACCGATTACGGTAACCGGCAGCCGAAAAAGCATTCTTGAGTTTCAGTTGCCGACATGCTGCCGACACTTCACCGAAACCACTGTGTCCATACCGACACTTAACCGACAGTGTCGGCGACGGTCCGATCGTGTGCCGAAAGGTATGTGTTTGCTGGGTAATCTTTAACATATATCCATACACTGAAATTGAGGTGTGAAACTATTAAACTGTTACTTTACAATTAATATTTCGCAAATTATTCAGTTATGGCATTTCCCAACTAATTTGTGTCTTCTCTGTACTTGTGTTTGTATTATGTCACCACATTTTTTTTTTTTTAAACATAGAAAGTAGTATTTTTAACGACTCGAGTACACAATGGGATTTTGGAAAGACTTTATAAGAGATATTTTTGCATATAAACTGCAAATATGGCTGGTAACTTCATGAAAGAAAAAAAAAAAAAGGAAAATATTTCATGAATAATATTAAGTTTAGTATTTGAAGAATTTGCGAAAATGGCAAGGAAAATTATGAATAAGGTAGCATTTACCAGCAATATAAGAATATATTTTGAAGACCACGTACCAAAAACAGGGCACTAATTTTTAAGGTTTACAAACAAGCCCAAAATGCATTTTGTGACGTCTGGATAGTTTTCCTTTGATTTCTCTGGCGCCATTGACACGTGACGTGTGGGTGCGCGGAGAGGTGGGGTGGACACTTTTTATTCAGAGTGTGATAGGGAGAAGTGTTGTGTAAGCCGGCACGTGAGCGTGCTCGGATATTTTTTATGAGAAACCAAAAGATTGTAATAAAAACGGAAGTATTATAATTTGAGTTTGTGAGTGATTTAATAATATGTTGAAGTGGAGCTTGTGAAGTGAAATATAAAGGTGGTCTGCAGCTATGTGAAAAATATAATTATTTGTATATAGTGTGACGTTCAAAAGTTTTGTCTTCCATGTTTTTATGTATTCTTATAAATAAACTAATTTAGTATTGTGAAAAAAACTAGTGATAAATTAAACGAAGGATTACACACTTGGGATGGTTGGCGAATTTCGAGCGTATACAGACCTGCCAACCTTTGAAAATGAGAAATTGTAGCACACAAAATTTAAATTAATCTGGAGGTTGGTTGGTTGGTTTTTCGTGTTACGCAGCCATCTTTTGACATTCGTAAAAGAATAAGGTTTCAGTCTTTCAACTCAATATAGTAATTTTTTCCTCTGAAAATTTTTATACGATGGTTAGTGTTTCTTTTTGTTTCGCAGAATTATTATTATTATTATTATTATTATTTTTACATTTGCAAAAGGAGTCTGGTTCCAATTTTTTAGCCCCGTGCAGTCAAATTTTGACGAAATTCGCGGATTTTTTTCCCGCGATCATTTCAAAATATTCACAATTTTTTCCCACAATCGTAATTCACATTTTTCTATCACGATTCTTTGTTGAAATCCGCATTTTTTACCATAAACTTTTGACGAAAATTCGCAAATTGTGCTATTTTGCACAATATCTCAAACTTTGCCCCTCAAAGAACCCCCCCCCCCCCTTTCAGAAATTCTTAAAATGACACCCTTGTTTCTAAGGAAGGGAATTCCTGTATAATATTTACAGAAACACGATACACTACTGTGTAATATACATAAAGAGTGTTTATTGTTAAGAAGTTTGATTTGCAGCCCAGATTTTTTTCATACTAATAGCCATTTTTTTAAAACTTTCGGAAATGAATACTTTGAAATTTTGGAAATTTCGTAACAGAATCACTCCTGAAAAATATGCTGCGCGGGATAAAAATCGCTACTAGAAACAAAAAATGCGTTTGTGTTTTTTGCAAAAAATCGTAGTTTAAGAGCGATTTTCGTAGCATCGTAGTTTATAGGTCCAAATCGTAGCAACTACGATTTTTTCGTAGCAGTTGGCAGGTCTGCGTATATGACACGCTCTATTTACGAGAACGACAGCCTTATAAGAAGTAAGATGCATGTTTATGTATTTTTAATTGAAGATAATGTTTGAAGATATTTTAAGTAGATAAAGAAATAGAATGTAATTTATTGTTATGAGTTTGTATATTTATATAAATGATTTAAGGAGACAAGAGAAAAGTATATGATTTATTATTATGATCGATTTAAGCATGTCAGAGGAAAGATGCTATTTGTAGTATGACATTTATTGCTTGATTTATTTATTTAAGATGATAGTATCTGTTATATGTAGAATTTACTATAAAAGTGTTTGAAAGTAAAAAGAAAAATGTTTAGCATTAAAGGGCTGAGGAAAGAGGATTTAGTTGTGGTCGCAACTGAGTTAGGCTTAAAAGTAGAATCAGAGCACAGAATTATAGATTTGAAAACACTCATTGAGGGAAGCGACCAATACGCTAAGGATACTGAATTTATAAAAGTATTTTTAATTACTACGGTATCGGATAGAATAGAAAAAGAAAAACGTGAAGCCGAGTTACTCAAAATTGAAAAAGAAAATGTCAAAACAGAACAGAACACTGCACTAGAATTAGAACGAACAAAATTAGAAGTCATAAAAGACCAATTAGAAATGGCGAAGATACAAACTGATGATAAGAATTCTGATTTGGGGGGGGGGGGGGGGGTGGACAAAATTCCCATACTAATTCTTTAGAATCTTTAATTAAAAGCGTTAGAACTCTGAGCATGCCAGTCCCGACTAAACCGGAAGCGTGGAATTTATTTTTTAGTTCGCTCGAAAAAGCATTCGAAATGAAAAATGTTGCGGAGGAGTTAAAAGTTGAAATTTTACTAAATTTAGTAGGTGAACGCGCGGCACATTTATTAGTTTATGTAAATACAAATGAAATAAAGAGTTATCCGAAGGTTGAGGCTTTAATTTTAAAAGAATTTCAACCCACCCCGGAAGCTTGTCTAGAAAATTTCCTTACGGCAAAAAGAATGAAAAATGAAAACCATTTGCAATTTGCAAGCAGAATTCGAGCTAATTGGGATTTTTATTGTGAGCTTAGAAAAGTAAATGATTTCGATACGCTTAATGAATTAATTGTTACCGATAGATTATTGAGTTCATTAGATTCAGAAACGCGGAGTTACGTTAAATTAAAGCAAATGGATGACTGGCTAAAACCACGCGAGATCGCGGAATTATGCGATAATTGGTTTACTTCAAAAGGTAGAACTTTTCGGAATTATATGATAGACCGATAAAATCCTTTCGCAACTATGATGAAACCGGAAGTGTGAATCATGGGAAATATATCCCACCTCATATCAGAAATAATGTTCTTTCTCGCGATAGAAAAACTAACAACATTTGTAGGCTATGTAAACAAACAATTCATTTGCGTTTCTGTCCGAATAATAAAGATAAAAATAAAATGGGGAATTTCCGCTATCAAACGAAAAAGGAATCGGTTATTGAGAAAAACAAGTTGCGCACGAATCGGTTTTCGCTAATCATCTCGGCATGAAAAAAAAAAAAACAAAATAGAGAATTCGTTATTCATTTTTTTTGGCCAGCTATGTCGCGGGATGTGGAAGAATATTGTGCATCGTGTAAGGATTGCCAACTACGGAGCAGGGAGATGGCCAGCGATCAGATACCCATTGTCCCAATTGAGAGACCGGAACTTCCGTTCGACGTTGTAAATATTGACATAATTGGAAAAATTGAACCTCCTTCAGCGCGTAGGCATCAATACGTACTTACTTTGGTAGACCAACATTCGAGATGACCAGAGGGAGTTCCGTTACGGACAATTACGGCTAAAGTCACGTGCGATGCATTGTTGAAGATATTTATGCGAACAGGAATACCCCGCGTAATAGCGAGTGATCAGGGCAGAAATTTTGTATCAGGGTTAATACAAGAGTTTCATGCTAGGCTGGGGGCGGCTCCTAGGTTTGCTACGCCGGGGCACCCACAGAGCTTGGGACTTGTTGAACGATATAATCAGGTATTGAAACGTATGTTGCACCATATAATTCGTAGTGACCCTAAAAATTGAGATAAACACATCCCCTATCTATTATTTGCGTACAGAGAAATTCCGAATAGCACTACGGGCGTATCGCCATTCAAATTAATGTACGGAAGGGAGGCCAGAGGGCCACTGGCGGTATTAAAATCTACATGAGCAGGCGAAATCCCACTACCTGTAAATCTAGGAAAGAGCGCGACCGAATACCTTTAGGAGTTAAAAAATTATTTAGAAAGGGCGGCGGAACAAGCGGCAATAGTATCGGAAGTTAAGCAAAGCTCGTATGCGAAGTACGCTAATCGAAGAGCGATTTACAAGGAATTTAGACCGAGGGACCAAGTATATTTATTAATCCCGGACTCTACGAACAAACTTTACGTGCGGTGGACAGGGCCAGCCGAAATAGTGGCGCGCTGTAACCATGATTCTTACAAAGTGAAATTAATGAACGGGAATGTTGGAAATGTCCACGTAAATAAGATAAGAAAATTTACTCTCCTAGGGTACAGGCGGTGGGGGTGATCTTCGAAAATTAGGAAGAATTAGGGGAGGTCCATTCCACCCCCAGTACGAAAGATAACTCCGACTTATTCAATATTGAGGAAGTTGATCTAAGTCATTTAGGAAAGGCGGAGAAAGCAAAAATGTTAGATTTATTGTATAAATATAAAAAATTATTTTCTAGAAAAGTGCAAATAGCTAAGGTAGGAGAGCATAAAATACGAATAAATGACGCAGAAAAGAAAAAGCCCTATGTTTACAGAATAACAGAGGCTTTGAAACCTCAAGTAGATAAACAAATTGAGGAGTTATTGGAACTAGGTCTGACTGAAGAAAGTGAGGCAGAGGCGCCACACCCAGTAGTGTGCGTGATGAAGAAGGATGGAGCCTTGCGCCTATGCGTAGATTTTCGAGTGCTAAATGCTATTATAAAAACTGATGATTTCCCGATGGAAAATGCCACCGATCTGTTGTTCAGTATTGGCAGGGCCAATGTGATAACCACGATAGACTTGCTCAAAGTGTATTGGGCCATACCACTAGAAGAAGAGAGTCAAAATTTAGCATGTTTTAAAACTCACAGGGCTCAGTATCGCTTTAAAGTAATGGCCTTCGGGCTCAAGAACGCAGCTGCGACTTTTCAAAGAGAAATGAACAAAGCACTGTCCGATTACAAGGAGTTCGCCAGAGCATATATAGACGACATAGCCGTTTTTTCTGAAACATTTTCTGAACACCTGATGCATTTAGAAAAGATATTTTTTAAGTTATCACGATTAAGGTTCTCAGTGAACTTGAAAAAAATGTGAATTCGCAAAACCGCAGATCAAGTACTTAGGACATATCACCGGGTCCGGCAGCCATCGGACCGGCCCCGGAAAAGTGGAGGCTATTCGAAAGCTATCTGTGCCTCAAACGAAGAAACAGTTGAAAAGTGTTCTTGGTTTGTGTAATTATTATAGAGATTACATTCCCAAATATGCTGAAGTAGCATATTCTCTAACTGAACTGGCGAAAAAGAACAGTCCAGAGCAGTTGTGTTGGTCAGAAGACCATGACCGGGCATTCAATCAGTTGAAAAGAGGTCTTATCGAAGCACCTAGTCTACATACTCCCGTTATAGGAGTACCATTTGTCATCGAGTGCGACGCATCTGCAGTCGGCATCGGCGCGTGTTTATCACAGCGAAAAGACGGAGTACTGTACACAGTGAGCTATGCCAGGCAAAAACTCACCAAAACTCAACAGGCTTGGCCGACGATTGAAAGGGAGGCCTATGCGGTCATCTGGAGTCTAAAGAAGTTCGAAACGTGGATTTTTGGTTCACCTGTGGAACTTATCACTGATCACAACCCACTAATTTTCATCACCAAAAATGCCCCTCAATCTTCCAAACTGCAACAATGGTCATTAGCACTGCAGAAATATGACATTAGGATTTCGCACCGACCTGGTGCCAAGTTGATAAATGCAGACGCACTGTCTAGACTTGAAACTATTGGACAAGAAAATAAACTTAAAAAAAAAAAAAACTTTCACGAACTGATTGATAAATGACTATGTTTTTTAGTGACTTTAAAGTTTTGATTCAAGATTTATTTAGTGTGTTACTACAGCTTTTGTTTTCTTTTACATGTGTTTTATTTATCTTTGCATTTATTATTGTTATTATTAAGTATTAATTCTGTTTTGTATTAGTAGATAAGAAGAGTATAGGCAGCGTGTCCTGACTACTTCAAACATTTAGTTTGTATATTTTTATATATATTTATAAATTTGTATTTTTATTTGGGTAATTTGTTAAAAAAAAAAAAAAAAAAGAAGTGTGAGGACGCCTCCAGACTAAATTTCAGATAGAAAATGATTGACCCCCTCCCCCATTTTCAATCTTGGGGGGGGGGGGGGGTGACGTCTGGAGGCGTCTGGATAGTTTTCCTTTGATTTCTTTGGCGCCATTGACACGTGACGTGTGGGTGCGCGGAGAGGTGGGGTGGACACTTTTTATTCAGAGTGTGGAAGGGAGAAGTGTTGTGTAAGCCGACATGTGAGCGTGCTCGGATATTTTTTATGAGAAATCAAAAGATTGTAATAAAAACGGAAGTATTATAATTTGAGTTTGTGAGTGATTTAATAATATGTTGAAGTGGAGCTTGTGAAGTGAAATATAAAGGTGATCTGCAGCTATATGAAAAATATAATTATTTGTATATAGTGTGACGTTCAAATGTTTTGTCTTCCATGTTTTTATGTATTCATATAAATAAACTAATTTAGTGTTGTGAAAAAAACTAGTGATAAATTAAACGAAGGATTACACACTTGGGATGGTTGGCGAATTTTGAGCGTATATGACACATTTCTTGAAAACGAAAGAAAGAAATTTGCTTGATTAACATCTTAAATGTTAAATTTCCTCAGACTGTTTTGAATAATTGCTTTTTTTTCCTGCAGGTACATTTGTTATTTTCTAGAGTGTCAGATTTTTTGGCAAATTCTTAGAGATTTCAGCAAGAGATAAATTTTTTATTTAAAACATTGTGTCTTTAATATTATGTTTTACTTTAAACTAAACTACTTTTGATATATTCTATTACATTATAAATAATTTGTTGGATAACTCGAAAAATTGAAGATTCATGCATCAGAAATTTACTAGGTCCACTACTGGAGCATAGAGGAAGGTAACACTTTTAATTTTTCGTTTTTTCCAAAGAATATATTTTGAAATTTTAAATGTTTATTCTGATACATAAAGGTAGCACTAGGCTATATATATATATATATACATACATACATACATATATATATATAAATATAGACAGTAGAACCTCGATTATCCGAAGTAATTGGGACCGACCATCTTTCGGATAATCGAGAATGCTCCTATTTTAAGGTTAAGGAAAAATATATGCAATACAGTAGCCTCCCCTTAACCAGCCTCCTCTTATCCGGAACTCCGCTTTAACCAGCTGATTATCCCTCCCAAAATCAGTCAAAATTCAGAAAGGAAAACTTCGGTTCTCATTTCTTTATGGTTAAGTAGCTCAAAGGTACATATTGTAGAATATTTTTAACTGCTTATAAAGGTATGTGGTAAGATTTACAACAGTTTAATTTGTATTAAATATTGCTTATTATTTGTTATTAGTGATAATTTTCATTTCAATTCAGTCAATTACAAATAGTATTCACTAGTATTCACATAATATATAAAATATGTACTTAATACACAAATTAAAAAACTAAATGATTCCTACGCATTTAATTAATTAAATGAGCAGTCACTTATTAAATTTTTTTTCCCCGATTTAACTGGTTTTATCTTAACCGGGTAATCCTCGGTCCCGTTTAGGCCGTTTAAGCGGGAGTCTGGTGTATTTATTATTATGGCAAGAAGTGCTTAATAAAAATAAACCAATAGCAAAACAGAAACAAGAACAAATTACCTGAATTTTAATTTTGAAATTAAGTATTTTTTACATATATCACAAGAGTTTGAAAAAAAAAATGTTTTGTTTGTCGCAGTTTCGATTGCCGTTGCTTTAAAGCTCTATCACGGACTTTTTAAATATTATTAGTTCGCCAGTATCACAATCTTTCTGCTGCTCCAGCCATGCCAACCCTTTTGCAAAACATTCAAAAGCTTCAGAATTGCTAATTTGTTTGTTTTCTTCGTTCCACTCCGCAGCTTACGGGAGCTCAAGTTAAATCCAAAGGAACTCTAAGAACAGGGATCGAAAAAACTTATATCACCTGCAGTTCGGGAAGGACCGCTTGCACACAAGGAATGTGATAGTTAAAAAAATAAAAATAAAAAAGCTTTCAAAATGGATTTTGCACCCAAGGAATGTGATAGTAAAAAAAAAGCTTTAAAAAATTGATTTCGGTTAACCGAGAGTCTCGGTTAAAAGAGTTTTGGATAAAAGAGGTTCTACTGTATATATGTATATATATATATTTACAGTAGAACCTCGATTATTCGAAGTAATGGGGACCGGCGATCTTTCGGATAATCGAGAATGCTTCAATTTTAAAATTAAGGAGAAATAAATGCGGTTTTTCTTATTATGATAACAAGTCCTTCATAAAAATAAAGCAATATCAAAATAGAAACACGAATAAATTACCTGAATTTTAATTTTGAAAATAAGTACTTTTTGCATATTTCACAAGGGTTTGAAATAAAGCTTTGTTTGTCGCTTTGTTTTGCAGCTCTATCACGATTTCTTTTTTTTTCTTTTTTTCTTTTTATTTCTTTTTATTTATTTATTTATTTATTTATTTATTTTATTTTTTTGTAATACCAGTATCACAGTCTTTTTGCTGCTCCAGCCATGCCAAACCTTTTGCAAAACATTCAAAAGCTTCAGAATTGCTAATTTTTCGTTTTCTTCTCCAGCTAGACGGCTTTCACATATATTCCGGTTGTCCCTCCTTTTATTGTGTTCTAGTTCACTCCGCAGTTTACGGGAGCTCAAGTTAAATTGAAAGGAATTCTAAGGAACGGGATCCGAAAGATTTATCTGTACTCGTGGTTCGGAAAGGACCGCTTTCACACAAGGAGCACAAGGAATATAATAGTAAAAAAAAAAAAAAAAAAAAAAAAAAAAGTTAAAAATTAGATTTCGGTTAACGGAGAGTTTCGGATAAAAGAGGTTCTACTGTACATATATATCTTGTGGAATTCACTAACACTTTAATTACTAATTAGATAAATGCCCTTAAGTGGCCCGCTACTGGTGCGTTTACCTTAATATTGAAAATAAAGAATTAGCGAACAGAAAGAAAAATAAAATAAAAAAGCTTTCAAACATTTTTTTATTAAGTTTGCTATTTATAAAATTAATATTGTTCATGAAATATTCTTTTTTCATTTAATAAATTAAAGCCATATTTTGCCGTTTACATACATGATACCGAATTCTGGCAATAGTCCGCAATTAGCTTTAATGGTCAAAATGAAAAGAGATACACTAAACACAAGAACTAACTGATGACTTCTAAGTTTTAAAATTCAAATTTAACTTGTTTAAACTATAAATATTTGCATTCTCGGAGTAATTTTCTATTTACAAAAAGAAAAAAAAAACCGAAAAAAAAAAAAAAAAAAAAGAAGAGAAAAGGAAAGGAGAGAGAGGCGGGGGATGGGGGAGGCATTTATCATGATTTGACCTTACAAGGAAAAAAAAATTACCGGAAAATACTGAATTAATTACTTTAAATGAATTTTATTTGCTATTCAGAATGACATAGAGAAAAAATTCTCGTATTGAAAGATTACGGTTTAATAAGTCTCTCTGAATAGATTAAAAAATAAATAAATAAAAAAGATATGTATACAGTTTCTTTTGAATGCAGCATAAAAAACAAAAAACAAAAAAAAAAATCAATGATTTTATTTAATCCAATGAATGTATAACGTGTCATTATTTTTCTTCAAAGATGGTTTAAAAATTATATTCGAGTAACTTTTTTCGGGAAAAAAGACAATAATCGCTTTTATAAAATTTCTTTCTCTGTTTCTGTGTACTTACAGTTTTTTTTCTTTCAAAAAGTTAATTTATTTTAGAGGTTTTAACTTTGAAAGAAAATAAACTGGGTAGTTAATAAGTCATTAAATCGCTTTTGGTTTGAAATGCATGCTTTATTGACCGATGCAGCCTTTTTAGGAACCTAATTTTAAGAAAATTTTGATTTAAAAGAAATAGAGGATTGTCAGGTTTCGGACGTTAATAAGCGTGTGACTAATTAAGATTACTGTTAATTAACAGTAATATCAAACATAATATTATTGTGTTTCATTTATTGTAATTTGTATGTATATCACTTTCTATATAATGGGATTAGAGAAATATTTTTCTTATCTTGAAGATTGTAACGAGCTATTATATTCATATCTTACTGAATGAAAAAAAGAGAACAGATAAAGTGCACAAAAGAAAGTCCCTGGGAATCCCTAGTGAATGACTGAGCGAGGAAGCGAAGTGCAGTGAGAGATAAGACGATTCTTTAATTTTACAGTGGAGGACCCCACATGTTTTTATCTTGAAGTAGAAGCTGAGAGAGAGTGTTTGGGAGTTTGGGCTGAAGTTTCGGGTGTAGAGGCTGGAGGGTAGATCCGTGCATCGCCGGTGAAAGTGTTCCTGAGAAAAGATTGACTCCTGTGGGGAGAAACGTGTATACAAGAGGAGATACCTGTGTGGTTCTTCGATAAACCTTGCCGGTGAAAGTGTTCCTGAGAAAAGATTGACTCCTGTGGGGAGAAACGTGTATACAAGGGGAGAAAATTCTGTGGTTCTTCGATAAACCTCGCAGGTGAAAGTGTTCCTGAGAAAAGATCGACTCTTGTGGGGAGAAACGTGTATACAAGGGGAGAAAATTCTGTGGTTCTTCGATAATCTTTGCTGAGTGAAAGGAATAGCGTAGTTTAATAATATTACACAGTACGTAGACATTATTACAACGTACAACTTAGGGTTGTGCACAGGGGCGTAAATCCTGGGGGTGGTACGGGGGGGCGGTGCAACACACCTCCTACGAAAAAATCAGTCGGAAAATTTCCCGTTCGATCGGAAAAAGTACGTTTAGTCGGAAAAAATGGTATTAACCTATAAAAACTTATAAATTGGAAAAATGAAAAAATAAGTCGGAAAATTCCCGTTCGATCGGAAAAAAGTAAGTTTAGTCGAAAAAAATGGCATTAACGTATAGAAACTTATGAATTGGAGAAATATTTTTGTAGTTTTTAATTAGTAAATAAGAAAAACAAGTTAGAGCGAAGAAAACCTATAAAATTTTCTTAGTCGGATTTTTTCCCCTTGTAGTTTTTAATTAGAAAAAACAATTTAGAACGAAGAAAACCTATATAAATTTATACTTAGTCGGAAATATTACGGATTTTATTTTTGTGATTAAAACTATTCAGAAAAACTTTGACTTGTCAAATATTGTGAACTCGAAAACCTCGATATGAAGAAACAAAATATTTATATACATATTCCAGCAATGTTAATATTATTTGTAACCTTGATATTTTGATCGAAAACTTTGATATTCCGAACTTTTTTCTGTTCCCTTTGACTTCGAGATATCGAGATCCAGCTGTATTTATTTATAGTCGGAAAGTTTTTAGTTTAGTCTGGAAATTTTAAGACATACTGATTGAAGTAAAGAAACTTCTTTTTTTTTTTTTTTTAAATCTAACTTTAAATTTAGTTAGAAACGTGTGTAACGGAATTTAGGTGATATCCGATGAAAATTCAAAACTGAATTGCAAATATTTAGTACTTTACCCTATCAAAATCTGGATATTTTCCACTCTACACGAATTTTACCTTTAATCGAAAATAATAATGGTTTTATTTTTTCTACTAATTTTGTGTTTTCTTTTTATTTTATTAAAAAAGATGTTAATTTTTTTTAAAACTTTTTTTGCGTAATTTTAGATTGATTTAAAAATGTGTTTCAAGAAATTTATATTATACCGGATGAAATTGAAAACACCCAAATACCAACAAATTTAATTAGGAATTTACCAACAAATTTAATTAGAAATAAGAAAAGGGATATATTTCACTTTCATACTAAATGGAAAATATTTTACTAAACTGCTGGTGCCAATTTGGCGTTTGGGAATTAAAATTAAGTGTTTTCATAAACATACCACCACCCCTGAAATGGTTTTAAAAAAAAATCTAATAACGCTATCATTTTGATAAGTAAAATCGGGTAGATTTAACGTTTTTTTCAATTTGCCCTTCGTAAATTATAGAAACATTTTCCCTTTCAGGCCATTTAAGCTTTTTCCCTTCTACATGACGAGCAAAGCGAACTAACCATCTACCATCGCACTGCTTTTCTATGTAACCTACATAATGTCTATGAATAGTCTCTTTGTTCTTCCTTACCAATTTCAGTAGTTCTTGCTGTAAAACAATAATGAATATTACAGTCCTATATTAGTTTGCAAACTTAAAAAAACTATTAAATTTCAAATATACAAGTGTATCATTTCTCCCCAGTACTAATGTATCATTTTTCCCTATTATGCCTTATTGGATTTTCAATCACTTTGTACAAATGCAGTTGCAAAATGGTAATCTACTTTCTAGTAAATCTAATCCTAACAATGTCCTTTATAAATTAAAAAAATTACAAGATATTATCTTCACAATAAAAAGAGTTATAAAAGAAAATCAGCCAGTGAAAAAATTTACATTGACATTCCAAAAACCTTCAAAATTAAAAGAAAAGAAAAGTTGTCAGTTCTTCACTGATTAGTCCAGCTAATGATGGCTTCAGCAAATAAAACATGCCTTCACATGCGTTAGAATGGCTTTTAATGCCATTTGTTGAGAAAAATTGTCAATGTATCAACCATCCCTATGTATCAAACCTCCCTTACCTCCCCTACTAAGAAATGGATATAAGTTTTGTTCATTCGAAAATTTTCAATCTTTTAAATTTTGACTTTTTTTATGTTGTAGACGTACATCGTACGCTGGTAACAGGATTCCTTATGCTTAATTCAGAATTTGAATTTCTATCCGGAGTGGAGTCTATGTGAATAAATATGCCATACACAGAAAAAATAGAATGCATTAAGCCCTTTATTGGTAAAAAAACGGGCATCGAATCCCCAGCTTTTCAATCATCCAGTTTCATCAAATTTTGTACATTTAGAAACAAGATATATCGCTATCAAACAAAGCAGTTTGGAGTTCCAAACCGCAATTTTCTACACATATTAATCATAGTACTTCACCACTAATTTTTAGAGACATACAATAATAATTCAAAAGGAATCAACATCAGCGCTTTAAAACCTATTTGACTATCTCGATACACTCAGTCATAATTATCTTGAGACTTTCATCTATCATCTATAAAGTTTAATAATTTCGTAAGATATTTACGATATCCTTTCTTCGTTTTTATCATATATGCTAAACTTTTGGACATGAGTGTATATATATATTAATTAGTCGGCATTTTGTTGGCAATAGTACTCGGAAATTTTTCTTCTTGGAGTCGGAAATTTATGAGTCTACACCCCCCCTACGCGACCAGGGTGGTTTACGCCCCTGGTTGTGCAGGATATCCCAGCCTATAATTGTAAATAACGTTTTTTTATGCAAATAATGTTTTTTTATGTAAATAATTTGTATATAAATTATTCTTTAATACTAACTGAATAAGTCAGTATTTAATTGTTATTAAAATTTGATTGGTTGAGACGATTTTGAACCGAAACGAATCGCAAGTATCTTGGTGAGCCTGCCATTATTGTCAAACTAATGTTTTTTAATTTATCTCAATTGTCTCTTATAACTCGTCCAGTTTGAGAATGCGTCGTGTGCATATGTTACCACTCTCAGATAGAGCTATCTGAGCGATCCTATTTATCCTAGCGATGCTATTCTGTCGAATATCCAAGTTCTTGCTGTTTTAAGTGAGCTAGTAGATTTGGGGTTTTCTTGGTTGCAGTTTATGATAATATGATTTAGGTCATGGCTGTTTGAAAAAAAAAAAGGCAGATATCAGCTGAGACGGTGTTTGCAGAGAGCCTCAATCTGTATTATAGACCAACCGGGCTGTGCTCATCTTTAGCACTTCAAATAAAGTATCCTACGTAGCTAAGGGTGTCTAAAAGTAAAGTTTACGCGTTATTCTAGGTTTGTAATGAGTGTATTAGATAAATTTTGATGAATTAGTGCTTTACCCATCTTTAGACTACTAGTGATTATAGACTTGATTTAAGGCTAGTTATTTTGAAGTGTTCAACCTCTAGGAAAGTTTCATTTTAAAGTAAAGATTCGAAGGCTAATTTGTTTAAAGTTTCCTTCCATGTCACTTTCATTGTTCATCTTCTTATAGAACTCAATAAACATTTGTTGTCAATCTAAATCTGAGTTCTTATTTTTGCGCTACAATCATAAACTTTATGGAAAAGGATGCTATAAAATGTGGTTCTTGGATCCCCCCCCCCTTTTTTTTTGTACTAAGGCAAATATTTTCTCTCTGTAGAGTTTTAACCCTTTCAGGGGCAAGGCATCTCTTCTCAAAAATTTTTCAAATAATTAATTCACACTGCATTTTATGAACAAATTTATTTGAAAATAATCAAAAGCTTTTTTTCACGTATATTATGAGATCGAAATTGTACAAAAAAATTACTGGTGCCATTTGTCAGTTTGGGCATTAAAATTAAGCGTTTGCAGATTGCAGACGGCGCCCCTGAAAGGGTTAAATGGTCTTACTGGTATACTCTATATCAGAGTTCGTCAACTAGTGGTCCGCAGAAAAATCTGTACATTATTTGGAATTTTTTATGTTTTATTATAATAACTGTTTTCTACAAATAATAAAATTAACAATAATAAAATATGAACATACCCTAAAAAATTCTTATATTTATGATAATTTAGTTATTTAATTTTAAAAATTTAGATCATAGCAAGTACTGATAATTATGTTAATTGATATTAACTGTTCTATTCAAAACAGGCAGTTTTTAATTTGGGGTTCTCCATAAAATTTGAATAGCCATTGACGACTGAAAAAGCAATGGAAATTTTTATTAGGTTATCAACTACATATTTGTGCAAAACAAACATTTTTATTATATCACAGCTATTAAAACTTGGTTCTGGCCTCGATATGAAATAAAAATGGCTCTCCGTGTTGCTGTAAGGCAGGGTTCTCGCTTGCTTTATTTGACTAACGTTAGCGATTTGGTGAATAAGATATAAAAAACAGTAGCCAAAAAAAAAAAAAAATTAGTAAAATAGATTCGGCGTGAAATATGAAAAATCTATCTTTAAACCCTGTATCCTTTTTTTCCAATATATTTTTAAATAACCCAATTTTTTGTGATTACAGTAGAACCTCGATTATCCGAAGTAATTGGGACCGACAATCTTTCGGAAAATCGAAATTTTCGGATAATCGAGAATGCTTCAATTTTAAGATTAAGGAGAAATATATGGAATATTTCTTATTGTGCTAACAAGTGCTTTATAAAAATAAAGCAATAGCAAAATAGAAACAAGAATAAATTACCTGAATTTTAATTTTGAAATTAAGTACCTCTTACATATATCACAAGGGTTTGAAAAAATGTTTTGTTTGTCGCAGTTTCGATTGCCTTTGCTTTGAAACTCTATCACGGAATTTTATTATTAGTTCACCAGTATCACAGTATTTCTGCTGCTCCAGCCATGCCAAATCTTTTGCAAAACATTTAAAGGCTTAAGAATTGCTATTTCTTCCGTTTTCTTCGTTTCACACCGCAGCTTACGGGAGTTCAAGTTAAATTCAAAGGAACTCTAAAAAAGGGGATCGAAAATATTTATATGTATTTGTAGTTCGAAAAGGACCGCTTGCACACAAGGAATAAAATAGTAAAAAAAAAAAAAAAAAAAAAAACTTTCAAAATGGATTTGCACGCAAGGAATGTGACAGCAGAAAAAAAAAAAGCTTTCTAAATGGATTTGCACACAAGGAATGTAATAGTAGAAAAAAAAAAACCTTTAAAAATTGATTTCGGTTAACCGAGAGTTTCGGTTAAAAGAGTTTCGAATAAAAGAGGTTCTACTGTACTTATAAAATAGAAATTCGACTATCCGCTACAGAAACTATTAAAAATAAGTGCATTCTAAATGCCTCCTAAATGTGTAAATGTCTCAGACATTCTTTTAGCAGTCTAAATAAAAAATCAAAACAGCTATCTTTAATTTACCGTTGTGAAAATATACATTAAAAATTGCTATGAGATTTCGACTCTAAATGATAGAAAAAATTGTCCGGGCAATAATACTTTGCATACAACTAATAAATAGTAAATGGCTAATTTCAACACCGCATTCATGCAAAACATTTCTCTATTTTGCGATTGATGCGAGTAATTTTGTTTGTGTTTTTACCGGCACATAGTAGGGACGAAACTAAGGGGGGGGGGGGGGCAGAGGGGGCATGTGCCCCTGGCGCCAAATGAAAGATTATACCTTTAGAATCGATCATTTTCTTCTGATGGACTGATGGCTTTCATTATTATGAAACAGCCATTATAAATGAAGTGTTAGGTGAAGATGAAAGAGCAGTCGTAAAAAGTTTGAACTCTGATTTTCTGGTCAGAATGAGGGAAAAAATGGCCATAATTTTTTTAAATATACTTTGAGGAAGAAAGGGGTGGTGGTGCCAAAATTCATGTTTGCCCCGGACGCAAAAAAGGATAGTTTGGTCCCTGGCACATAGATAGTGATTAACTGACAATAGAGAAATATCTATTACATAATCCTTTCTGTGTCTATGGCTGTTCCTAAACTGAAATGATGTTGAGCCAATATCTCTATAAATAGAGTAATGTAAATGGCACAGTGCGATTGAACATGAAAAGCAACATCAATCGTTCAGTAACGCGGAAAAAAATCTCGACTGTATTGGCACCTACACACATCACACGAACACAAAAAGACCAGAAATTGAGCACTCTCAATTTGGTGAGTGTGATTGTTCGTTTACTCGCCAAATGAAGCATTTTGTCGCGATTTGGTGCAATGGCGAATGGCAGCGAGAACCCTGCTGTAAGGTCGTTGATGTCAAAACATATGAACATTTTTCAAACAAGCAGGAACAAATATCATATTAAAAATGTGTGTTATTTAAATAAACGCCAATTACTTTGTAATAATTAAAATAACGCTAATAATTTGGTTACAATGAAACAGCCGCTAAAGATTTTTGTTACGGTTAAATAAACTCTTTCTACGATTAAATAAGGCAAAGATTAGGATTAAAAATAGTCGTCTTCCGCGGATTACAGTTTGACACCCTTAATTTAAAATTTTGTAATACTGAATAGGTAGACTGGAGACTATGTGAAGATTTGTATTGTTATACAATAAAATTTTATTAAAAAATTTTTCTCAGTGGTCCACAGAATTTTAAATTATGAATTTAGTGGTCCGTGAGGTCTGAAAAGTTAGCTATCGCTGCTCTATATGCAGGGACCGATTTACAAGTTTGGGGGCCCGGGCACAGATGCTTATAGCCCCCCCCCCTTCCACCGACGCTTACAGAAGGATTGAGTAAATATACGTATTGAAAAAAGTACTTACTAAGATAATCACTAATCACTGTTGATTTTAATAATTACTTTAAAATATCAGTAAAAAATTAATTTTGATAATCATTAATTTACTTTTAAATAATTACTTCACAATTATAAAATTAAAATGAGTGGACTTTTACAATAAATTCTGTGGTACTGATTATCTTTTCCTATGCAAGTCTATATTATCTGGAATGATAAAGTATGCAACAACTAATAATAAATTTCCCGCATTACCAAGCTACAATTATTTAAAATATTAGGGGGCTCTGTCGCCTACAAACTACGTTCATCAACCCCAAATAACCTGACGAAAATAGGAACAGGATTAGATAAGAATTTAAAATACAATATATTTTTAAAGTGATAAAGATAGAAGAAAATATTTGCAATAATAAAATAATTAAATATCGATGTTTCAGACAAAATATACGATGTTATAAAAATACGATACGAGCAGAATAAAACGTAGAATGAAATGTAAAATTCCATTATATGTTAAAACTACATCAGATTTTGGACAATAATTGAATAAACTTTTGCAGCAGGGCTCGTGCCCCGAATGCCCTTCCGTAAATCAGGCACTGTCTATATGATATGATTTAAAAAAAATACAGCCTTTTGAAGCAACTTTGATTTAATAATTGGATAGCAGCCACTTACTTGCCGAATGTCGTGTCCCGAGCACCTGGAAATGTCTTGTAAGGCGGGGTTCTCTACTTGTGTCCTGCACAGGATATCTCCGGACACTGGCCTGCCGTACTCCGCCTCGCTGATGCTGATGACGGTGTCCGGCCAGCATTCTATAAGGAGCTCTTCGTCATCACACACTTGGCGTTGGAAAGTGCGCAGGGTCCCTATAAAAAACAATGAAAATAAATAAATTATAAAGAAAATGCCTTATTAATATACAGCAAAACTCCATTTACCCATACTGCCAATTATCTGGTACGATATTAGGGGAAAAAATACAATTAAGAAGAAAAAATATTGGCAAATTCTATGCAATAGTTCGTAAAAATATAATTTCCTCGAAACTGTTATGTAAACCAACCTTCAAATTTATAATTGAAATTTTCGAAGTTTACATTTGGAAAACTGAATTGTCAGGTTAAAGAAGGAAATTGGCAAATTTTATGTATCGGTTCGTAAAATTATAATTCCCTCGAAACTCTTCTTTAACCTGCCAATTTGGAATTATCAGGTTAAAGAAGGGAATCGGCAAATGTCATGTATCGGTTCGTAAAAATATAATTTCCTCGAAACTCTTCTTTAAACCAACTTTCAAATTTATAATTGAAATTTTCGAAGTTTACATTTGGATAACAGAATTGTCATGTTAAAGAAGGGAATCGGAAAGTTTTATGTATTGCTTCGTAAAAATATAATTTATTCGAAACTCTTGTTTAAACCAAACTTAAAAACTAGTCGGATGTGCCAATCCCAAAACTGTCTTTCTATCTCATACATGTTAATATTTTAAAATTCGCTATCACAGTGCTAAAATTAAATGGAATTTTATAATGAAGATTCTAACGATATGAAATTCGGTGCATTAGTTCTTGTGATATGGCTATCGCTAAAATCGTGTAAATCCTGCAAAGTGAAGCATTGCACCACCACCTGTTGGATTATTTATACGAAAAACCTAATCAGCAACTACTTGTGTCAACGTCTAAATGAATCTGAAGTTTGATTAAAATCCGTGCATTAGTTCTTGAGAAAGAATCGTGAATCGGAAATCGTGAAAAATGCAGCATAGCAGCGCCACCTGTTGAGCAATCTACACCAAAAACTAATCAGCACCAATTAATATCAAGGACTAACTCAACATAAGTCTTTATTAAATTCCGTGCATTAGTTCTTGAGATATAGCGCGCATAAAATTTGTGTCAGATACAGACAGACGGTCAGAGTCATAGACAGACATTTTTTAAAACATGTTTTTCAGGATTTCTGACCACTAAAACTTGTAAATCCTTCGAAAACCGGGAGTCGAAAATTTTCTCGAATCCAATACTTTCTTCTTATAAAGATAGAAGAAAGTAATTAAATAAAATTGAAATTTCCGAAGACTATATTATTTCGATAATTGAATCGTCAGGTTAGAGTGTAAAGTGCAAAAATAAAGTTTTTGAGAAGTCAAAGAAATACGTTATAAATAATGGAGTTTTCAGTCAATAACAACCGAATTTTTACTGGAACTTCAGAACCCTATTTAGGTATAGAGTAGAACTTGAAAGCATTGAACATCTACCCAAAGTTTTTATCCTTCTGTATATAATAAAAAGTAACGCTTTGGAAATGGACCAATGAAAATCTGCGTAGATACCGTGAAACGCATCTGATTGGTCAGAGCTTTCACACGCTATAAGGGGGTTACCAAGGGAGGCGTCCCGGCTTTGTCGCCAACTTGGCGATATACCGCCAAATTTGGCGACCAAAATTAGTCGCCAAAAGTGACGCCAACTTGGCACCATTTCCAGTATGTCACCAAATTTCCACACCCTCTCATTGAAATCCAATAGGGTTTACTTGCTTGCAGAAAATCAACAAACTGAGATAGTTCAATGCAACAAAAACTAATATTAGCTTATGAATAGAGCTTAATTGTACTATTTACATTATTTTTAAGCACAAACACTAACTATTTACAATATTCGTAACGCTATATATATAATTTTTATTTAATTTGTAATTATTCAAATAAATTATAAATTTTACCTTTTTTTAATGATTTTATATTTAATAATTCTTTTAATTATGAAACTCTGTAACCTCTAATGATTACCTGCTTGGAGATAATGAAATAAAATCGTCAGCAGTTGGGGGAGGAGCGCGTTTATACCAAGTGGAATCTAAGAATTGAATGCATAGAAAATGAGGAATCGCGAAACAATTTCTTCTGGGGTTGACTAGAAAATAAGGTTTGCCTCGCGCCGAACGGAATCGTGAAGCGATTACGCAGGGGGTTGGTGAGTGTAGCGAGCAAGGGGGCGGAGCCCTCCTAGTAGAATTTTAAAAAAAGTTGTTGGATTTATGCTCTTCTTAAAACTTAAGTTGTTTCAGTTGGGTAAAACAGTAAATAACTTCTTAAAAAAAGAAAGAAAAAAGGGAATATATATTTCCATTTAGTTTACAGCACAAAAGTGAAAAACAGAGTGACTAGGAAAAAATTCTAAAATAGAATGAAACTGAAACAACTAAAAAACGAGGGATGGAGATACTGTAGTTTAGAGCACAAAAGAGTATTTTTTCCATTTTTGGTCTTCATCCCCTTATAAGGGCACATATGACATAAAATGATTTATTTTTTTCGAGTTTTCAATTTTGCGCTTAGAATATATAACAGACTCAGACAATTCGAAAAATAAATAATTTATATTGTTCCACAATATATAAATCTCTAAACAGAGGCTTTAATTTAGAAAAAAATCTCGCGTCCGGAAATTTGGATCAAAACGCCAACTTTGCCAGTATTTTCTGAAGGTTCTTCTGACTTTACCAAAAAAAATGGAAAACAAGGTTGGATTACATAGTTTCTGAATAAGAACGTCTGCCAATTTCATGTACTTCCAAACAAAAATTAATTCAGAAATGTGCATGTGTCAGAAAGTAACCTCCTTTAATTTGAGAACAGCCTTAAGGAGACAGTAGACATTCATTTGGACAAAAATCAGCTAAAAAAAATATATATGTATATTTTTTAATACATTTTAATCTTAACTGCATCATCTTCAAAAAACCGCATGCAATTGCAACAATTCCTAGCGATGTGACAAGCTTTTGAAATTTGTACACCGTAATTGAGTTGCACTAAAAATAAATTTTTAAATATCGCGTTGTATCAAAATGAGAATTTTTGTCAAATTTGTATATTCAAAATGTTTTATGTGTCTTATTTTTTATCCATTTTTCATAATGTTAAGTATTATTGCTTGAAATATGCTATATTTCAAAACTTAGTAGTAATATGCATGCATTACTGTACATAAAAGGATAATTTGGTAGTTATATAACTTTTTTCCGTGAAATTTCAAGAAAAGGTGTAAATATTGGGAAACATTTTTATTCTTTTTTCTCAATATATTAGTATAATTTTAAAACGCATACTAACTGTTGTTGCAGAATTATAAAGCTATTATTTAACAAAACACATGGTTCCTAAAATCAAATTTAATTAGAATGGAGAATTTTTAATTGGAACGATCAATTAACATATTTTAATTAATAACTTAATTAAAATATTTTGAATAAAATTTATTAATTTACTTAGAAAGTGTACGAATTATTATGCGTGCAAAATTTCCATACAATTGAGTGAAAATGAAAAAAATGTTTTTGAACGTCCAATTTCCCCTTAAAAATATATTTTACTATTTCTCACTCTTTCATATAGTTAAGCATTCATAGCATAACTAGATTTAAATAATTAGTGCATGCAGATATTTATTTATTAAAAATAAAAATGAAGAATTAGTTATTTTAGTGTAGTTTAAAAAAAACAATTAAAATGAAATAGTTTATAATTTAATTTACTTTTAAGTGAAACAGACTTTTATTTTCTCCATTTCAAAGAATTCTTTTTAAATTTTTCATTGGGGGGGGGGGGGGGTATTTGGGAGCTGTGAATTGCCGTGTTCATTGCATAAACTGTTTAGTGACAACATATACATTTTCTCTAAACCTTCACCCCCCCCCCCCCCCCCACATGTCTCTATTTTTCATGCGCATTCTATTTCATCAGAAGAAATATTTTTTAAAAAAAGAAGATCAAAATAAATCCTCTGGGAGAACAAAGAGATTAGGAAAAGAATGAATTCGGAATGAATTATACAAACTAAAGAAAAGAAGGAAAAAAAGTATACAAACTGGAAAAAAAAGAGAAAATGGCTTAGAAGTAAATATGCTTCCTTTCAGAAGGTTTTTAAGCTGAAATAATAGATAAGCATTCGATGGAAAATAAATATCTTTAATTCCTATTTCGCGTTTTGTATTTTTCCAGATAATATCATATATTGGTATATAGAGGAATGTACATTATATATATTTTTTATCTTTTGAAATCATTTATTCCCTATTACATTCTGCAGCTTAGTTATAAAAGCTACAGGAGAGAGAAAATTGCAATTTATTCTCTGCACTGCATTGCACTTGAAAAACCGAAAGTGAGTTAAGGGAAAATGATTTTTATAATAATATATTGCACACTAAAAGATCGTATCTAAAATTCGGGAAAATAATATTTTGCAAGAAATAGACAAGGTTATATTCTCTATCCGCATTGGGTTTATTATTCGTAAGGAGGAAAAGAGGAAGAAAATTTAAAATTTTATATTTATAAATTAAATCATTTTATTTTTAAAAGATGAATAAAATTTGACATAACCAATAGTATTTACAAAAAAGGACACGCCTTTGATGGAGTTAAATTGGTGAAAATAAAAACAAATAATCCGATTCACGTCTTTAATTTCAAAATGGGCATAATTTTTTCCCAATTGTTACAGTTTAAAGATATCTAATGAACACTTTCACGAGATAAAATACCTTAAAATTCATTTAATTTTAAACACTCCACGGGTCCGACGAACGCAACTATGTCATTGCTTAAAAGATAGCGGAGAGTTTAAAATAAAAGAATTAATAAAATAGTTCTGGAGATATAAATAAAATAAAAAATAATAATTTAAGAGCCTTTAAATATAAATGAATGCAAACATTTACTTTTATTGTTTTAAATGAAAAATGAAAGAATTAGTTATTTTAACGTCGCTTTTAAGAAAACAATTCAAATGAAATAGTTTATAATTTAATTTATTAAGTGAATCTTTTATTTTCTCCATATTTAAGAACTGAGGACGTGAGTTTCAAAACTCGCTTTATCCAGAAAATCAAATTTTGGAAAATTGCGTCCATTAGTTTTCATTGTAAATCAAGATTTTACAATGCCCGAAATTCACGATAAAACTACACTGCTCAAAACAATTAGGGGAGCACATGGTTTTAACGAAATTACGCAAATATTTACACCGATAAGTAACGTAAAATAAAACATCCATAATTTAAAGTGCTGTAGAAAACAGATAAAGAAAAATTCACAGGTTAATTAAAGTTTCTGGCGTCAAAAACTAGAAAAAGGAGATAAGTGCAGAAATCGGGATTTTTCAGAAACGTCTGTTTCACTGCCTCAGTTGTAAAATTCAATTGCTCAGCTTATGTTTTGAAAAAAGGTGGCTTGAAAATGTCACAACAACATGATTTACCGCAATCCATGGCTTAGCGTGTTATCGGGACAATTGAATTTGACCTCATGTCGTATTTTATGTTGCAGTAATTAGTGATTTCTTTTTTCAATGCATGATAATGCCAAACTTCATACAGTTCGTCTTGTGGAAAACATGATTGAAGATAAAACAATACAGCGTATAGAATGACCAGCATGCTCTCCTGACCTAAATCCAATCGAGCATGTTTGGGACATACTCAGACGACGCATTGCTGCGAGACCGAGGCCTCCTTTTACTGTACGGGACTTGGAGATTTCAATTCTTGAGCAGTGGAACAGTATTCCCCAAAGTCTTATCGATAGCCTCATCGCATCCATGGAAAACAGGTGTGCAGCAGTCTTAGCTGTTCGAGGAGACCACACGCCATACTAAAAATCTTGCATCATTTCTAAACAATAGTTTTTTTTTTATCATTTACATGAAACTAAATTGTTGCCCTAAACCATCTTTTCATGTTCTTTTCATCTTTTCAAAGAATAAAAGCTCCCTTACAAAATTTTTTGCGTCTTTTTCTTCTGCATTGCGCATTGATACACGTGTACTATCCATTTTATGCCCATACATGGCTGTCTGCACGTCACTTTTTTGTTTGCTCCCCTAATTTTTTTGAGCAGTGTAGTTTTCCAGCAGATTATAGTGTCTTTTCGATGCAAGTTCACCAATAGAATAGATTGATAGAGAGATAAATCGTTTTTTTTTTTTTTTTTAATTTTGGATAAGACGAGTTTTGAAACTCACGTCTCAATTCTACTTAGATCTTTCATGGGAGAAAAAAAAAATCTCGGAGCTGTGAATTGCCATATTCTTTGTATAAACTGTTCGGTGAAAACATAGTAATTTTCTCTAAACGTTCCCCCCCCATCTCATTTCTGCATTTTTTAATGCGCATTCTATTTTATAAGAAGAAAAACTTTTTTTTTTTCTTTTAAGAAGATCAAAATAAATCCTCCGGAAGAACAAAGAGATTTAGAAAAGAATGATATACATGCGGAATGAATTATACAAACTAAAAGATAAAGGGAAAAAATATACAAACCGGAAAAAAAGAGAGAAAATGGCTTATAAGTATATATGCTTCCTTTCAGAAGGTTTTAAAGCTAAAAGATAAACATTCTATGGAAAATAAATAACCTTAATTCCCATTTTGCGTTTTGTATTTTTCTAGAAAATATGATATATTGGTATATAGAGGAATGCACATTATATATTTTTTATCTTTTAAAATCACTTATTCCCGATCAGATTGCGTGGCTTATTTATAAAAGCTACAGAAGAGATAAAATTACAATTTATTCTCCGCATTACATGACGCTTAAAAATTCAAAAGTGAACTAAAGGAAAAATCATTTTTATAATAATTTATTGCATACTGAAAGATTATTTCTAGGATACGAAAAATAATATTTTGATAAAATATAAAATGCAAGAAATAGACAAGATTATATTCTCTACCAGCATTGGGTTCATTATTCGTGAGGGTGAAAAAGGAGAAATAAAAAAAAAATTTATTTATAAATAATATTATTTTATTTTGAAAAGATGAAAAAAAAAAATCTACTTAAAAATGAATTTTGACATGGGCAATACGTATTTACAGAAGAAGACACGCTTTTGCTATAATACAGAAGCTAAAATGATGAAAATAATTTTTTTTGTCGATTCACGTCTTTAATTTAAAACGCAAAATTCTGTCCAATTATTACACGTTGAAGATAATTAATGAAAGCTTTCACGGGATAAAATGCTTTAAAAGTTATTTAATTTTAATCACTCCACGGGACCGACGAACGTAATGATGCCATTGTTTAAAAGACAGTGGAAAGTTTAAAATAAAAGAATTAATAAAATGGTTCTGGAGATATAAAATCTCTGCGTTTAAATATAAGCGAATGCAAACATTTAGTAGTTTTATTTTTTTAAATGAAAAATGAAAGAATTAGTTATTTTAATGTCGTTTTTAAGAAAATAATTCAAATGAAATAGTTTATAATTTAATTTACTTTTAAGTGAAACAGTCTTTTATTTTTTCCATATTTGAGAATTCTATTTAGATCTTTCATGGAAGAAAAAAAAATCTTGGAAAATCTGTGAATTGCCATATTTTGTGTATAAACTGTTCGGTGAAAACATAGTAATTTTCTCTAAACATTTCATTCGCACCTTGTTTCTTAATTTTTTTTAATGCGCATTCTATTTCATCAGAAGAAATACTTCTTTTTTTGTAAGAAGATGAAAATAAAATCTCCGGTAGAACAAAGAGATTTAGAAAAGAATGATATACATCCGGAATGAATTATAGAAACTAAAAAAAAGGGGGAAAGAAAAGAATAAAACCGAAAAAAAAAGAGGAGAAAATGGCTTATAAGTAAATATGCTTCCTTTCAGAAGGTTTTAAAGCTGAAATAATAGATAAACATTCGATGGAAAATAAATAGCCTTAATTCGTATGTCGCGTTTTGTATGTTTCTAGATAATATCATACATTGGTATAAAGAGGAATGTACATTATATATATAATATATTATCTTTTAAAATCATTTATTCCCTATTAGACTGCGTGGCTTATTTATAAAAGCTACAGGAGAGATAAAATTAAAATTTATTATATAAAACTTGAAAATTCGAAAGCGAAATAAAGGAAAATCATTTTTATAATAATATATAACATTCTGAAAGATTATTTCTAGAATACAGGAAAAATAATATTTTGCAAGAAATAGACTGGATTATATCCACTATCCGCATTGGGTTTATTATTCGTGAGGGGGAAAATGTAGAAAATTTAAATTTTTATATTTATAAATTAAATCCTTTTATTTTTAAAAAGAATATTTTGATATAAGCAATACTTTTTATAAAAGAGAACATACCTTTGCTATAGTACTATGTTAACTTGATGAAAATGAAAAAAAAAAATCATAATAATCTCATTCACGTCTTTAATTTCAAAATGGGCAAAATTTTCTTCCAATTGCTACACTTTAACCTTTAACTGATGTTACCGATTTCACAGACCGCTGTTTTTTTTTTTTTTTTTTTTTTTTTCAATTTTTATAGTTTAACTTGTAACTTTCAGTTTAACTAAAACACTACCGAAAGTTTGTTTCGTTTTGAATTTTAGTACTATCACCAGAGACTTTTGAATAGGTGAATTTTAATTATAATAGTCCTCTACAAAAAGTTTAGTACAAAAACCCCATCCTATCAGTTAATCGCGCCTTTTATTCATTTTTGGGTGGAGCTGTCACACAGACCGCTTCACAGTAGTTATGTGACAGAACAGTTAGGTTAAAGATATCTAATAAAAACTTTCAAGAGATAAAATGCTTTAAAATTTGTTTCATTTTAAACACTCCACGGGCCCAAAGAACGTAACTATGCCATTGCGTAAAAGACATCGGAAATTTTAAAATAAAGGAATTAACAAAATGGTTCTGGGGATAAACGAATGCAAGCATTTACTTTTATTTTTTTAAAGGAAAAATGAAAGAATTAGCTATTTTAATGTCGTTTTTAAGAAAACAATTCAAATGAAATAGTTTGTAATTTAATTTACTTTTAAGTGAAACAGTCTTTTATTTTTTCCATATTTGAGAATTCTATTTAGATCTTTCATGGAAGAAAAAAAAAAATCTTGGAGAATCTGTGAATTGCCATATTCTGTGTATAAACTGTTCGGTGGAAACATAGTAATTTTCTCTAAACATTTCATTCGCACCTAGTTTCTTAATTTTTTTTTTAATGCGCATTCTATTTCATCAGAAGAAATACTTCTTTTTTTGCAAGAAGATGAAAATAAATCCTCCGGTAGAACAAAGAGATTTAGAAAAGAATGATATACATCCGGAATGAATTATAGAAACTAAAAAAAAAAAAAAGGGAAAGAAATGAATAAAACCGAAAAAAAAAGGAGAAAATGGTTTATAAGTAAATATGCTTCCGTTCAGAAGGTTTTAAAGCTGAAATAATAGATAAACATTCGATGGAAAATAAATAGCCTTAATTCGTATGTCGCTTTTTGTATGTTTCTAGATAATATCTGTTATATAATAACATCCTTTCCAATTAAAATTAATTTAAAAAGCTATTTTAAAATATTTAAATTAAATCAAAAAACTTCTTTACTTTTAAAATTTAAATTCTACCTTTAAATATTCATTAATTTTCGTTAAGTTCGTTTTTCAGTTAAATTTCACTTAAAAACAATTTTAATTTAATCGCCATAAAAGATCGTCAAAAATTATCAATAATAATATAATAAATCTTAAAATTAATACTTTCTACCGTAATAGAATATTTTATAATAATTTTCAAAATAGAAAATTCAAAAAACGATCTTTTATTCAAACTTTTCTTTCTCTGTGTGGCATCGGTTTCGACTTTCGCGCCTAACGGAAGTTCGTTAGTGGCGTCCAAAAAGATAGCGTCCTCTCTCTCTCCGGTAGACGTCGAGATGTGAGGACGTGCGAAATTTTCGCCCTTTGGGCGCGTCGGTTGCCGTAACGGCTAAAACCGTTGGAAGTCTTAGATGGAAAAGTCTATTCAATTTAAATATTAATATGTAACAATATCATTTCATTCAAAGAGAATCTCGTCAAGATAACATGTTTCATTATATCTAAAATCCAATTAAATTTACGGTAATTCTGCATATAATTTCTGGAGATGTAACCAAGCTTGGATGATCTGGTAATTACAGAAGTGCACCGCCTGATTGATAAACTTAGTAACATCGTTCATCCAGTCTTCATCATAAGAGATATCTTGAGAACAGTTTTCTCAAATACGACACAAGCCAGCTAGAGAGATCGATATATGTTCGTTAAGAATTCTTCAAGTGTAATGATCAAAAGGAGTTATTACAAAGGAGCTTCTCGAAGAAAGATTAGCAATTGATTCACATATTCAGAAATAACATTATGCTTATTATGGATTTAGGACTATTAAATCCAGCTATATTGATCAACAAAAATTTGACTGATCATTTTACATTCCGAATGGATGTAATGACTCAATTTGTACATTGAACTTTTTAGCGTGGCGGATATTCGTAAAAATAAGGAAGGCTTTTATGTAATTGTAACAATATATTAATGGTATTCTTGTTTGTTGATTATAACACAAAATAATTGATGTTTCAAGTATGGGTAAGTGCACTTCCCTCCCCTTTCCCCTTTTAACTACTTCATTTAAATAAAAATATTTTGTTTTATTAAGTGTATATGTATCATTTATGTGTTTGATGTTTTTATTATTGAGTGCCAAATTAATTTATCACAATTATATATTAAAGAAATATTAAATATAAATATTTAAAAGTAAATACTTACACTTGGCACATTTTATATAGATTCAACACATACAATTTTCAGGCAAGATGAAATACATTATAAGTTCAGGTAGATCTAAAGTTTTTTATTTATATTTTACCATGAAGATTCCTCAGATTATATTTATTTACTTCCTTCACATCCAATGTTTACTAACCACTAAAGTTCACTCGGACAATCATTAATAGTAAACCCTCTCTTTTCTAATTCATAAATTAAATTTACATAATTTTTTATAACTCCTATTTTTAATAATTTAGATTTAAATTCCTTTTCTCTTTTCCTCTTATTTCAATTATTTCTTTTTTATTACCTAACAATATCATACATTGGTATAAAGAGGAATGTATATTATATATATAATATATTATCTTTTAAAATCATTTATTCCCTATTAGACTGCGTGGCTTATTTATAAAAGCTACAGGAGAGATAAAATTAAAATTTATTGGATAAAACTTGAAAATTCGAAAGCGAAATAAAGGAAAATCATTTTTATAATAATATATAACATTCTGAAAGATTATTTCTAGAATACAGGAAAAATAATATTTTGCAAGAAATAGACTAGATTATATCCACTATCCGCATTGGGTTTATTATTCGTGAGGGGGAAAATGTAGAAAATTTAAATTTTTATATTTATAAATTAAATCCTTTTATTTTTAAAAAGAATATTTTGATATAAGCAATACTTTTTATAAAAGAGAACATACCTTTGCTATAGTACTATGTTAACTTGATGAAAATGAAAAAAAAATCATAATAATCTCATTCACGTCTTTAATTTCAAAATGGGCAAAATTTCTTCCAATTGCTACACTTTAACCTTTAACTGATGTTACCGATTTCACAGACCGCTGTTTTTTTTTTTTTTTTTTTTTTTTTTTTTTTTTCAATTTTTATAGTTTAACTTGTAACTTTCAGTTTAACTAAAACACTACCGAAAGTTTGTTTCGTTTTGAATTTTAGTACTATCACCAGAGACTTTTGAATAGGAGAATTTTAATTATAATAGCCCTCTACAAAAAGTTTAGTACAAAAACCCCATCCTATCAGTTAATCGCGCCTTTTATTCATTTTTGGGTGGAGCTGTCACACAGACCGCTTCACAGCAGTTATGTGACGGAACAGTTAGGTTAAATCTATCTAATAAAAACTTTCAAGAGATAAAATGCTTTAAAATTTGTTTCATTTTAAACACTCCACGGACCCAAAGAACGTAACTATGCCATTGCGTAAAAGACATCGGAAATTTTAAAATAAAGGAATTAACAAAATGGTTCTGGGGATAAACGAATGCAAGCATTTACTTTTATTTTTTTAAAGGAAAAATGAAAGAATTAGCTATTTTAATGTCGTTTTTAAGAAAACAATTCAAATGAAATAGTTTATAATTTAATTTACTTTTAAGTGAAATACTCTTTTATTTTCTCCATATTTAAGAATTCTATTAAGCTCTTTCATGGAAGAAAAAAACTTGGAAATGTGAACTTCCATATTCTGTGTATAAACTTTTCGGTGAAAACATAGTAATTTTCTCTAAATCTTCATCACCCCCGTCCCCATTTCTCCATTTTTTAATGCGCATTCTATTTCATCAGAAGAAAAACATCTTATTTTTCTTTTAAGAAGATCAAAATAAATCCTCCAGAAGAACAAAGAGATATGGAAAAGAATGATATACATCCGGAATGAATTATACAAACTAAAAAAAAAAAAAAAGAAGAAAAAGTATACAATCCAGAAAAAAAAAGAGAGAAAATGGCTTATAAGTAAATATGCCTCCCGTCAGAAGGTTTTAAGGCTAAAATATAACATAAACATTCCACGAGAAATAAATAACCTTAATTCCTATTTCGCGTTTTATATTTTTCCAGATAATATGATATATTGGTACATAGAGGAATGTATATTATATTTTTTTATCTTTTAAAACCACTTATTCCCTATTAGATTCCCCGGCTTATTTGTAAAAGCTACAGGAGAGATAAAATTATAATTTATTCTCGGCATTGCATAACACTTGAAAATTCAAAAGCGAATTAAAGTAAAATAATTTAAAATAATATTTTGATAACATATAAAGTGCAAGAAATAGACAAGAAAATAAAAAAAATTATATTTATAAAGTAAAATCATTTTATTTTCAAAAAATGACAAAAAAGACCTATTTAAAAAATAAATTTTGACCTAAGCAATAGTATTTACAAAAGAGGACACACTTTTGCTATAATACAGAAGTTTAAATATGATGAAAATAAATTTTTTTGTCGATCCATGTCTTTAACTTAAAAATTAGCAGAATTCTCTGGAATTGTCACGCGTTGAAGATAACTAATAAAAATTTTGCCGAGATAAAATGCTTTAGAATTTTATTTTATACACTCAACGGGCCGAAGAGCACAGCTATACCATTGCTTAAAAGACATGGGAAAGTTCAAAATAAATAAATTAATAAAATATTTTCAAAGATATATAATACTAGCTTGCAAGGGGCAAAGCCCCCTAGTATATATATTTTTAAGGATTTATTTAGATTTTCCATATAAAAAAGAAAAAAAATGGGACAGTGTGGCGCCATTTTCTGTGTATGAACTATTTGGTGAAAATATAATCATTCTCTAAACCGTCATTTTCTTCACTTAAAAAAAAAAAAAGAATTAAATAAATAAATAAATCCATTTTTTTCCGTACGTTCTATATATCTAAAGTATAAAGAACAAACTTATTCGTGCGTGACGTAATTTTGACTGTGGAAACAGCAGACGATTAAATTTAACTTTTATTAACTTTTATTGCAATTTTTTAAACTTCTAAATAACGCGCATTTTCAATTTTTACACCGTCGAATAGGGAAAAAAATGTACTTTCAAATACAATTTGTTTGAAAACTTTGTCGCAATTTACTCAAATTTTATTGTTTTTAAAATAATTTTCAAGCATGATTTTTTTTTTCAAATCTATTTCTATCGCGTGCAGTTGATTAGGAAAGATTAGGGCTCAACATAAATACGTTTGCACTTAAATTTATATAAATAGCTCACCATTTGTTTCCACTTTATATTTCATATCGAAATTAAAACATTCGAAACATTCGCCTATCAATAAATAAAACAATAAAATATAAATAAGTCACGAATTTTAGACATGTAATCGAGCCGTACGAGCTTAAACTACATACATGAACAGAATCAAAGAGGTTGGATGTAAATAGCGATTTTTTCGTTTATTAACTCCTGGCACGAGGCCACTGTTAATAAGTTTCAAAATTTTATTTTAACACATTAATGCTATTTTTCATATAAATATCATTTTTAGTATTGTTAATGTGCATTAATATATATATATATATATATATATATATATATATATATATATATCATGTAAAAAATCTATTAATCGTTTTTTAAAAAAAAACTATAAACAGGTGCGAGGCTTTCTTGCCGCAATCTTTGATATTTGACGATATGTTTTTTTTCACTGTTTTTTCCATTTTTTTTTTTTTTTTTTTTTTTTTTTTTTTTGCAAACGCAATAGATCTTTCAGAAAATAATGTCAAAGTGGACCTTTTGAACCGAATTTCCGCGCGAAAGTAGAAAAATCCCTCAATAGCGAGCGAAAAACAGATTTGTCACGTGATTGATATCGCTTATAACTCAATGGGTAATTGATTGATCAAAAAATGGAAAAAACAGTTCAATTCCAAATCGATTCCATGGCCAGGCTTTCCAATTTTATATCTTTCCGTCAAAAAATAAATTTGTAAATGTGTCAGAACGTTTTGCGTTTGTTCAGCGGAGCAGTTTCGAACAGCCTTAACTGCAGATTTAAAAGAAAAAAAAAAAAATCAAACAACGTGTTTTACTGAATCTTTCGAAAAATACCTCATTCATCGCTGTACCTTTAGTATGTGAGGAGAAAAAAGGATGTTAACAACAGAAAAAAATATATATATAATGGTTTTTACCTATATTATGTAACCCGGGAAGCCCGGGTTTATCCCCTTGTTTCAAGTAAAACAAAAGTGTGTAAAGAACTTTTTCCCCTCTTAAAATAAATCTCTACAAGAACACAGAGATTTCGAATAGAAGGATATACATCTAGAATGAATTATACAAACTAATATACATAATTATATATTTATTTCATTTTTTTATGGTAGTGGTTAATCGGGCAATGGAGGAAATAAGCATTTAAGCTAGTAGCGTATTATTTCTTCCTCAGAAATTAACCGCTTTTTACTAATGATTTCGTAATATTGCCCTTGAAAACGAGTTACGAATATTAGTTCCAATTTTATTCATAATTGTTCTCTCATTTTAAATTCATTTTGTAATTTTTCTTTTTGAATTAATGATTTTTAATTTTGAGATCATACATTTCGTGCAAAGGAATTGTTGATGCTGACAATGATTCATTACTTCAGGTCTTTTTTCATTGGTTAAATTGTTTTAGTTACAAATTGTTTTACAAAATATTTCAAATATTTATGATTTCCTACATTTCTTTATTTACTTGTTCTTTTTATGAATTTACCTTCCTGTTGATTTTCCTTTCGCCAATTTTGAATGTTTTAATTTTTTAATAATTGGTGATTAGGATTATTAAACTAGAAAAAATTCATTAATGATTCGTTAAATTAATAATAGTTGATCCAAATTTATTATGTATAATGTCAGTGTAATGTACTGATACTCAATTTATTATTATTATTATTTTTTTTTTAAAGATGATGAATTGTAATATTATATAATGGTTATATATATACATATAAACATATTGAAGAAGAAAAAACGAATAAATTTGCTTCCTTTCAGATGGCTTTATATCAGCTGAAAGATAAAATGGTAGATGAGCATTCGAGGAAAATAACAATACCTTAATTCCTATTTTTCGTTCTGTAATTTTTCAGATGGCTTTATATCAGCTGAAAGATAAAATGGTAGACGAGCATTCGAGGAAAATAACAATACCTTAATTCCTATTTTTCGTTCTGTAATTTTTCAGATGCTAGGATTTTGATATAAAGCGAAACGTAGATTTTACTCTATAAAAATCACTTATTCCCTGTTACATAACGCGGCTTAGCTACTTATAAAAGATATAGGGAAGATGAAACTACCATTTATTCCCGGCATGCATAATACTGGAAAGCGAATAATAATAATAATAATAATAATAATAATAATAATAATAATAATAATAATAACATTTTGATAATAATATACTCAGGCTGAGTACAGTTCTAACAGAATCCTTTAACATAATTGTTTGCCTTTTTTAATTTAAAAAAATTATTAAAAATCTTATATTTAAATTAAAAAAGAAATTTTCTAATCAGAAAAAAATTTTATTAGACTCCTTTGAAATTCCAAGGAGGGTAGGCATCTTGTATATAACACAAAAAATGTTTATACAAGGTGAATATATTCCTTCGAATTTCCAATAAATATTACCCCATTATTTGTGATCAAAATATTTCTAATCAGAAAAAGTTGCGTTACATTCCTTCGAAATTCCAAGGAAGGTACGCATCTTGTAAACGCAGAGAATGTTTATGTAAGATGAATATACTCCTTCGAATTTCCAAGAAGTCTAACACCATTATTTCTGATCAGAAAAGGTTGTGTTACTCCTTCGAAATTTCAAGGAGGGTACGCACGCATCTTGTATAAAACACAGAGAATATTTATACAAGATGAATATACTCCATCGAATTTCCAAGAGGTCTGACACCATTATTTTTGATCAGAAAAAATTGAGCTAGACTCCTTCGGAATTTCAAGGAGGGTATGCATCTTGTATATAAACACAATGTATGTTATACAAGGTGAATATACTCCTTCGAATTTCCAAGAAGATCAGAAATTTTCTACTTAATGTTCACAAACTTTGCAGACGCCTCATTTCGTTGCAGACTTTGAAATACTTTTTTGCGATTAAATGAAACAAAACATTCTATTAAAATTGTGTGGTAAAAATGCACACACTCTACATTTATTTTTAATACAAGAGGAAATACTGTTTTGATAAGTCACTACACTTGTATAAGAAAAATCACGTGACTTAATACTGTAAAAGCACTTATTTTCGCGAGCCGTAATTTTCGCGAAAATGAAGATATCGGTGATTTCGCGAGCTGAAAATTTCGCGAATTTTACACGAACAAATCCGAAAGTTGAAAAATCCCGAAACTACCTAAATAGAACCCTTTTTGCATAAGGCATTTTAAGAAAACTCCTTTTGTCTGAAAAATTATTTCTATTAATTGTATTATTGTTTTTATTCAAGAAATAGTTGTATAGTATTCAAGAAATAGTTGTAAGTATTCAAGAAATTTTTGTTCTTATTTCTTATTTAAGTAGTAACTATAATCATTAAGTTTTGGATAAGAGAAAAATTTCTGATTATTTATTATTATTTGAGGGGGGAGGGGGGAATATTTCACAAGGCTTAAATTTTCGCGATTACGACGGGCTCGCGAAAATCGCGAAAATTAAAGCCTCGCGAAAATAAGTGCTTTTACAGTATACATACATACATACACACACACACACATATATATATATATATATATATATATATATATATTGTTAGAAAAATTTGTGAGTCTAACAGTTTTTGGGGTGAATCCACACGCTCCTCACTAATTCATATACTATAAACGCAAACTGCGCGATGCCTCATCACAGCAATAAAAGAATAATTAAAGGCCTTACCTTCTATGTATAGATATCCGTTTTTCAGCTCGCGGTTAGTCAGGGCGTCTAAGAATTATGGAGTATCCCGTATCATCATATATTCGTATATCTTTACTCCTTCAGGTCTCAGTGCATCAGGCTTAAAATAGGAATCATGTAACAGACGGTTTATTGTGACTGTACTCCATTGAAACTACTCATATTGTAGGAAAGGAAAAAGGAGAAGTTTAATTAGAGATACTAAGAAAGAGATTACATTTTGTACGTCTTCACTTGTGTGAGGACGTTTTAAAAGTGAATATTACATATGTTTTTCCGCGCGTGTTACATCATTAAAATTGATAACCATATGGATGTATTTTCGGCACTTTGAGGTAATCAACCAATTATACATAATTGGATATTTATGAAAGTTACAAGGAAGTAAAGTCTGATAAAATAGTGTTCAGTGTAACAGTCAATTATAATGTTTATAAGTTTATAACGCGAACCAGAATAGAACATAAGTGCTTGCGAGTCTGGTTTAAAACATATCTCACATAAGGCGAAGAAAGATGAAGAGATGCAGTTTCTGTGCATATTACATCTGTCGACTACTAAGTGTTTCTTTTTCGCTATGAACTCTAATGATGTTTTTCTGCAGTAGAAAGAGGGAGAAAATGGGTATCCAAAACTCTTGATAAGGGGATTATATGAATATATCTTCTATCAAGTTCCCCCTTAAGCCCCTAATCAAGATTGATCTGTAATTTTAATTTGTCTCTGTTCTCTTGAAATTCAGGCTTGGGTTCTGGCTTCGTCAAAATGTCTGCCAGCATAGATTTGCTCGGACAATAACGTAATTCTATGGTACCATTTTCTTTCATATACTTAATCATGTGATATTTTAGATCGATGTGTTTTGTCTTGTTGGTGTATTTTTCAGATTCTATCATTTTTATGCAGGATATGTTATCTTCATATACAATTACGGGTTAGGTTTTGTGGTAAATTCAAATCTTGTAAAAGTTTTATTATCCACATAAGTTCTTGTGCAGCGTTTGCTGCGGCTACGTATTCAGCTTCTGCTGACGATTGCGCAATGCAAGTTTGGCGTTTGGTTATCCATTGTATCGGATTTTTCCCAAGAAGGAATAAATTCCCTGATGTTGATCTTCGTGTTTGCGTATCACCGGCCCAATCGGCATCGGTGTACACTTCCAAAATTGGTGTACATTCAGTGCTGATTATGAGATTTAGGTCCTTTGTGTGGTAGAGGTACCTGATCAGTCGTTTAACACCTTTCCAGTCTTTTTCCGACGGATTTTCGTTCTTTCTGCTAAGAACATTTACAGCCAGTAGTATGTCTGGCCTAGTTATAGTTGCAATGTATAATAACGCGCCTATCGCTTTACGATAATTTATGTTGTTTGGCATTGGATTTTCATCCTTTTTTGATCTTAAGAAGCCCGTTTCCATGGGTGTTCCGTAAGGTTTTGATTCCTCTAAGTTAAACCTTTTAACGATTTCCATTATTTTTGTTGTTTGGTTAAGGTTAAAGCCGTTATGTGTTTTCTTAATTTTTATCCCAAGATAATTACTAATTTCCCCCAAATCTTCAAGTGTATATTGTGTTTTTAACTTATTTATTACTTCTTCAATTTGCGCATTGTTTCCCGCTATGAGAATGTCATCTACGTACACAACTACGTAGACTATATTTTCCCCCTGTCCTTGTGTAAATAGGCAGGTGTCTGCCTTGCTTTGCATAAAATTTAGTTCTCTAAGAGATTCAGTAATTTTTGTGTACCAGGCCCGGGCTGTGTTTAAGCCCGTATATGGCCTTTCGGAGTTTACAGACTTTATCGGGTTCGTTTGTGTTCACGTACCCTTCCGGTTGTGACATGTATACCTCTTCTTCTAGGTCTCCGTGCAGGAACGCGGTTTTTATGTCGATGTGCCTGACACTAATGTTATGATAGGCTGCGGCAGTGAGGAAACATCTTAAGGTGGTGTGGGATACTACTGGGGCGTAAGTCTCGTCAAAGTCGACCCCGTATTTTTGTTTAAATCCCTGAGCTACTAATCTCGCCTTGTAACGCTTTACTTTCCCAGATTCATCACATTTAGCCTTGTAGGTCCATTTGGATCCAATTACTTTGGCTCCCTGTGGTGGTTTTACCAAAGACCATGTTTCATTTTTCATAAGCGAGTTTATTTCGTCGCGTGTCGCTTCAATCCAATTCATTTTTTCTTGTGGGTTTTCAATGTTTAGCATGTCGTGCCAACCTTTCGGTTCATATACCGGATCATGCCGGACTGCATAGGCAAACCTGTCCGGTGGCACGCCTCTATTATGCCTTTCAGATCTTCTCAATTGTTGTGTATGTTGAGACGCGGATGGTGTATCTGAAGAATTTTGGTTTTGTGTTAGATCAAATTCGATTACGCTTGTGTCAGTCTGTCGTGTGTGTTTGTTTGTTTCTGACATTAACTCATTCGTGTTTGAACTTTCATCAGCATTTATATTACCCATGTTATTTTCCGCGAATTTTACGGTTCTAGCTAAAATGACTCTTTCGTCACTAGTAAATATTCTGTACGCTTTGGATCGGTTGTCGTAACCTACGAAAATGCCTTTCTCTGCTTTATCATCTAATTTGCCGCGTTTTGATTTGTGGATGTATGCGTACGCAGTACAGCCGAATACTTTAAGATATCTTAAATTTGGTTTTCTGTTTAGCCAAAGCTCATATGGCGTAGTGCTAATAGATTTGGAAGGCAAGCGATTCTGCAAATGATTTGCGGTGCAGATTGCTTCTCCCCATAATTTATGTGGGAGGTTAGCTTCGCTTAACATGCTTCTAGTCATGTCTAACAGTGTCCTGTTTTTCCTCTCAGCAATGCCATTTTGACTTGGACAGTATGGTACGGTGAGCTGGTGTTCGATTCCGTTACATTTAAGATAGTTTTCTAATTCATCGTTGACATATTCCCCGCCATTGTCGGATCTGATGGCGGTTGGGAATTTTCCAAACTTATTTTTGACGGTTGAGATGTATTCCCTCAATTTTTCATATGCTTCGCTCTTTTTCGACATTAAGTAGATAACACAAAATTTGGAATAGTCGTCAATGAATGTTATGAAGTACCGCTTTCCCCCTATGGTGGGTGTATTTATCGGCCCACATACGTCACTGTGGATTAATTCTAGCCTTTTCGTGGCTCTATGTGCACCCGATTTGGGAAATGGGGCGTCGTTGGTTTTGGACTTTATGCATACCTCACATTCTTTGTCGTGTCGGCAGTTGTTTATGGTAATTCCGTTCACTAGTTGTTTTTGTACAATGGTTTTAATTGTTTCGTAGCTTCTGTGGCCTAACCGTCTGTGCCACAACTCAATACATTTTGTGTTTGAACACTTATGCGTAATGTTTACATGATTGCTTTCAAATTGATTATCATTGTTTACTTGTACTTCATATAAATTGTTCTTTAATCTACCTTGAAGAATTACTTCATCGTTATGTATAATGTCGCATGTATCTTTTTCCAATTTAACTTGACATCCGTTTTTCGTTGCCCTGCTTACTGACAGCAGGTTAGTTTCGATTTCAGGCACAAACAGTACGTCACGAAGTATAATCTGCCTGTTGTTTTTTCCTGTGTGAATTACAATTTCCCCTGAGCCATATGAAATTAGTTTATTGCCATTCGCGACTGTTACGTTAGTTTCTGTGTCGCTAGTCATATTTGAAAACATTTCTTTGGAGTTGGCAATATGGCTAGAGCTTCCGCTATCGATAATAAAAGTTTGTTTATTTGCGGGTCGTTCAATTAACAACGCAACATTTTTATTTTCATTTCCTATCTGTCTTGTATCTTGCGGTTTCGCGGTTTTGGCCGGGGCATTTTCTTCAAAACATAGAGAGGTGGTGTGATTTTTATTTTTGTAAAATTTATTATTTTGTACTGGATTATTATTATTTTTCCGTTTCAGGAACCAACAATCGTTGTACGAATGGTTCTTCATTTTGCAATAGGAACAAAATTTGTTACCTCTCTTGCGGTCTGTGTTAACTAATTTTTCTCGAGCCTTGTATGCTTTAGTACTATGTTCCGAGTTTTCGGAATTTTCAACTCTACGAGTATACTCATCAAATAATTTGCTTTTAATAAAGCTGGGCGTCAATTCATCTGCATTTCTCGACTCTAACGCCGTAATCAATGTGTCATATGACGGCGGTAATGAGCACAAAAAGAGTGCAGATATATGAGAGTCGGTAACATTTTCTCCGATCGCAGCTAATTTGTCGATAAGTTCCATTAATTTCGTGATGTGTGCGATTAAGTTCCCTCCTTCGTTTAGCTTTGTGCTATACAATTTTCGAAGGAGGTGCAATTTGCTTGAGAGATTGGACCGTTCGTGAATATTTTTCAAAGTGTCCCAAGTCTCTCGAGCCGTGTTTAAATGTTTGATGTTAATTATCTGCCCATCTTCAATACTGAGATTGATTAGTGCCCGTGCTTTCCTGTCTTTCTTATTCCAATTTTCAGTCAAAGGGTCTGGAGCTTGATCGGTAATGACATCAAATAGCTCCTCTCTAATTAAAAGCATTTCTAATTTAAACCGCCAACAAGAATAGTTATTGGCGTTAAGTTTTTCAATGGCTGCACTATCTTTTGCGTAAGCCATAATTTTTCTTTCCTTTAAGTCAATTAGATACTTTTTCCTTCACCTGACTACCGGATTTATTTATCTGGCTTAATTTGCCTAAATGGATATCTATATTTGTTTAATTTACTAAATGAGACATTAAATCAGTCTCATAATCAAAATATGTTAGAAAAATTTGTGAGTCTAACAGTTTTTGGGGTGAATCCACACGCTCCTCACTAATTCATATACTATAAACGCAAACTGCGCGATGCCTCATCACAGCAATAAAAGAATAATTAAAGGCCTTACCTTCTATGTATAGATATCCGTTTTTCAGCTCGCGGTTAGTCAGGGCGTCTAAGAATTATGGAGTATCCCGTATCATCATATATTCGTATATCTTTACTCCTTCAGGTCTCAGTGCATCAGGCTTAAAATAGGAATCATGTAACAGACGGTTTATTGTGACTGTACTCCATTGAAACTACTCATATTGTAGGAAAGGAAAAAGGAGAAGTTTAATTAGAGATACTAAGAAAGAGATTACATTTTGTACGTCTTCACTTGTGTGAGGACGTTTTAAAAGTGAATATTACATATGTTTTTCCGCGCGTGTTACATCATTAAAATTGATAACCATATGGATGTATTTTCGGCACTTTGAGGTAATCAACCAATTATACATAATTGGATATTTATGAAAGTTACAAGGAAGTAAAGTCTGATAAAATAGTGTTCAGTGTAACAGTCAATTATAATGTTTATAAGTTTATAACGCGAACCAGAATAGAACATAAGTGCTTGCGAGTCTGGTTTAAAACATATCTCACATAAGGCGAAGAAAGATGAAGAGATGCAGTTTCTGTGCATATTACATCTGTCGACTACTAAGTGTTTCTTTTTCGCTATGAACTCTAATGATGTTTTTCTGCAGTAGAAAGAGGGAGAAAATGGGTATCCAAAACTCTTGATAAGGGGATTATATGAATATATCTTCTATCATATATATATATATATATATTTAAATAAACAGACAGCGTTCGAAATCCTTGCTGGTTCGCTAGTCCGAGACCACCGAAAATTCTATCGGACCACTAATTTGAAAAATTTAGTGGTCTACAGGATCAGTAATTCCCCCCCCCCCCCTCCAAGTCAAGCTAACATACATTTTCCTGGCCCTGAAAAAAAGACGCAAGCGAACGCAAATCACACAATTTTATTTTATATAAAAAAATAATAAATTTAAAAAATGCATTAAACCTTATAGTCAGTTGAAATAATCGGAAATAAAATATCTAATTAATAATTTTATGGTCTTTGTTTATGTACTGTTGTTAATTTAATTTTTAGTGAATTATAATTTTATGTTCTATTATGCTGAAAATTTTGAATAGCTGCAAAGTAAGTTCGATTTATATTCTAAGGTGGATGGGCGGGGTTCCCTCAAAGGGTTAAACGGACTCAATAGAATTTTATGTAGCGACCAGTAAATTCTCATGCTTACTGATTACCCTTGGGACGTATGACATTTTTTAAATCACTTCTAACGCTGACAGATAACCAGTTTCATAAACACAATCGGTGACATTCTCAAGATCAATAATGATAAAATACTGTTTTCTAAAATTATTTTAAATGTGAATTTGATAAACAAACATCGCGAGACCACAGGTATCACGAAAGAAGATGCTTTAATAAAAATGGTCATCTGTAAATGGGAATTATTTTATATTATTTATTTTTCATTATCCCTTTCGGGACGGGTAATGCATATATGCATCGCCAAAAGTGCATGGTGGAATTTGTTTTCGGCACCATTAATAAATGAATGTAATATTTGTCTTTTTTAATTTGAGTATTTTCTAGTATTTCACAAGTAAAGGGAACTATTTAAAAAAAAAAAAAAAGCGGTGCCATTCAAATAAAATTTGTGTAAAGGATGCCGTCTCGAAAGGGTTAATTAACTTTTTTTTTAAATTTTATAAAGCATCTCGCGCCAAATTCTAGGCAACTCAGAGGCTGACTCAAACTCTAAAAACAGACAAGGTATATACTATTCTCAACAGGCAATGAACTTATGATGTAGTATCATATATTGATATATTAATATACTTAAAATCAAGTTGTTCCTAAATTACATTCCGTTAATTTATTTGTCCACTCATAGATCTTAAAATCTATTCATTAACTGTCTAATATAGTTTGATTTCTTATCTCATCTAAAAAGCTCTCTTTTTAAATAAAAGTGACGAACAGAAAATTTCGTCTTATTTAAGAGCCTTACTCATGGGAAATTTCTCTCACAAATATGGTAAAAAATTTCCACTTATTTTTATTGGTGTCAGTTTGCCCAGGTATTATAATATTTTCACTGATACTGACAGGAGGTTGTCTTCATTGTCACAATATGACGGAACTACTACCGCCGAAGTAAACTCTTACCAGTAAAAAGGAATATCCGTTTTTGCCATTATTTTTGACTGAAATTTTCCATTAATAAGGCGTTTGAATAATAAGAAAATTTCTCCTTAAATTTACTGGTGGAAGTTAGCCCCGGTGTTAACAAACCCCTGCAAAAGTGGTTACAGTTGAAACTGCACTATATTTATGATATGTCAGTTCCTCTTTCTTAATAGTTTCATGCTGTCAGTAAATACTATAAACAAAATAATTATCCGTTGAGGATGGCAGATAAAATTGCAATTTGGTGCAGGTTTAAATAAATAACTTAAAAAGATTTAAAGCTCATTTTCTTTAATCATTATCAAAACATTTTTCATCCGTGATTTATCGCCAGAGTAACTCGTTAGAATTTGAATTTTTATATGTAGCAAGTCTAACGGATTTTTGATTTAATGTTTTTCGTGGTTCGACTGATTATATTTTCTCGGTGACTTAGCAACCAGCATTAGAAGTGTAAGGTCAAAATCTTGCTCGTGTTAGGGGGATCACTTCACCGTGTCTTGATGCATTCACTGTAAAAAAAAAAAAAAAAAAAAAAAAAAAAAAAAACGGACTAAAATACGGAAATTGTACTAGTAATCGAGACGCCAGTACTATTTCCGTATTTTAACGGAAAATTTTCCCCGTAAATTCCAGAAAAACGGAAATTTTTCTGTAATTTACGAGGAAAAATTACCGTTAAAATACGGAAATTGTACTAGTAATCGAGACGCCAGTACTATTTCGTATTTTAACGGAAAATTTCCCCCGTAAATTCCAGAAAAACGGAAATTTTTCTGTAATTTACGAGGAAAAATTACCGTTAAAATACGGAAATAGTACTGGCGTCTCGATTGCCAGTACAATTTCCGTATTTTAGTCCGTTTTTTTACAGTGTTTGAATAAAATAATTCCATGGATTTCACGTGTCTTCAATCTATCTTTATCTAAAGTATTTTATTTCAGGAAAACGAACCAAAGTAATGTGCATAAAACGCAATCTACTCACTATTTCCTCATTACAGATCAACGGCTCTAACTTAACCTAACCTAACCAACAAAATAACTTTAACCCGTTCGGACCATGGGTGTATATATGCACCCTCAAAAAGAGTATACAGAATTTGTTTTAGTAATCAGTAAAAAAGAAAGGTAATATTTAGTTTCTTTAATTAGAGTATTTTCATGATTGTTTCAGTAAAGGTAACTTAAAAAAAAAAAAAAAAAAAAAAAAAAAAAAAAAAAATGTGGTGCCAATGAATAAAATCTTTGTAAAAGCCGCCGGTCCCGATGGGGTTATAATCAATAATCAAATTAATGACACCATAGGGCTCATCATCTGCGTGGAAAAAAAGACACAAAATCATAGATTTTAAAGATTAGTATCATCAAAATTATCATTAAATGATTAGTATAATTCTAATATCAACGAATTAAAAAATGCATACTGAAAAAGTAATGCTTTATGGCAATGCAACTAAACTGTGTAGGTTTAAAAAAAGTTATTTACACCGAGAATTTTTAAAAGAATGAATGCCATGCAAATGTTTGCTTACTCGAAAAATATTATTTTACCGAAAGTAATAAATTAACAACACAAAATGTGAGAAATACACGATAAATTTACGTTAAAAAAACAGTCATGCATGTCACACAGAGCAAAAAAAAAAAAAATCATTACGGAAACTATAATAAAATGCAAATCAAATAAAACTTTCCATTACCGTTTAGGAAAGCAAGAAGATAAACATATAAAATATGCATAACACATTTTTCTAACAGCTGTGCAAAATAAACCTTCATGTATCAAAGAAAGTAGTACAATGAAGCAAACAAAATGCGAAACAGAAAACAACACTGAAAAATAGCAAAATAAATAAACAATTTATGATATCTGCATTTTAACTTAGCTTATGTTTCCACACCTCTTTGCATGCAAAAATGCATCCCAATTTTTTTTTGGTACAAGGTCACGGAATTAAGAGCATCAAAATTTACCCTAGTTATTGCTTTGAAAACAAATGTGTACTCAACATTAACATTTACGAAATTAATTTCAAAACGCTTTTTAAAGAAACAACTAGTTATAATTAACACAAACAGCTGCTTTATTAAGAGCTATGGAAATACAGTCGGACCTCGTTATCCCAACGACTGGTTTTCACGTCACTCCGCTTATCACGTCAGTTTTTCTAAGTCCCGATTTTCTGTATATGATTTTAATGTAAATACACTCCGGATTTACGTCGTTGAATAACTTTCTTCTCCGGATATATTGTTAAGGAAAATTGTCCATTTTTCGTAATCCATCTTATAAGCACAGAAATTAAGTGGTATGAAATGTCTTTTTACAAACGTTTCACAAAGGTGTCTGAAATACCCATTGAAATAAATGAAAAATTTTACTTCATTCCTTTATCCGAATAAATAAACCCGCACACTATAAATGAACCACTTAAGCTCCAGATAGACGCACAAGTCTACTTGCGGTCTTTTTGCTCTGGTCAGGCGGCGCTTTCTTCTGGTTACACTGCGTTTTTCATTCGACTAAAACCGAAGCATTACATTGAATTAAAACGATCAGAAATTATCTAACATCCATTTCTGAAAAAACGAATACTGATTATAATTCATTGTATAATATTGAAAAAAATTATTATAGGAAGCACATCTATGGAGTAAGCAAACCTTAATTCATCAATATTTCATGTAACAATAAAAAAACAAGTCATCTTAAATCTGATTTTTATTCTTTTCAATTTTGTTTTTGTGTTTATTTTGTTTAATAATGATGTTTTATTGCTTAAAACTGCAAGAAAAGTTATAAATTTAAAACTGTCTTAAATTAACTAAAAATACAGATTTTTATCAGCATATTTTTCTCCAACTCCGGTTACCGCGACACTCCGCTTATGACGACACTTTTTTCTGGTCGTGTCGGGATAATGAGGGTTGAATGTATACCTAAATTGTTATCATTATTAGAGTAATTTAACAATCTCATATCACAAACTTAAGAATGTTTCGAAATATATAGAAGTATTAACCTTATGAAGGGTGGTGATATATTATGTTAGGTCTACCGAAAAGCTCTGTCCGATAATGTTGTTTATTTTTTTTAAATTCAGATTTCTTCATTGGCACCACTTTTTTTGAAATGGTAAAATTCCCATTGTTTCCACCTTAATGGGAAATGTGAAAACAAACGAAATTTTAACATTTCAAAAAAGTGGGTGCCAATGAAGAAATCTGAATTTTAAAAAAGTAGGCGTGAAACAACATTATCGGACAGAACTTTTCGGTAGACCCAATATATTCTACTTAGTTTAAATTCCAAACTGCCAAATGCCACCCAGAATTTTCGAATAAATTTTTACTAATATAATATTCATAAAGAAAAATATTTATTTATTTTCAAACATCTTTGTTTGTAAACTCATATGGTAATTAATAATTTCAACATTTCAGTAATATAACAATTACTTTGAACCGTAAAGGGTTAATATGATCCTCAATATCAGGGTTGTGTAAAGTGTTGTTGCCAGGAGTCCCGTGTAAATCGGAGCTCTAAATGCTCTGCACACCGGTATTTTAAAACATTTTTTTTTTTCGCTTTACCTAATGGCAAAAGTATCTGAGATTAAAGATGGCGAAATAAACTGTAAGGAATTAGTGGTGTCGAGAGCATTTGGAGCCCCGATTTACGCGGTATACCTGGCAACACTAGTTGTACATAACGGTATTCTTTGAAAAACCTCTTAGCGCTTCTTTCAGTTATTACTTATTGTTAGACATTCTTTTAAAATTAAAAATAGGTTTTAACCCAATTTAAGCCAGTATTTAACGCAAACTGGAAGCAATGCTCCGCCACTTTATGTTATTAAATTTTCGGCATCGATATTTATCTTGCAAGTGATTGTATTGTAAGTATTATGATAATAGCGACGGGTAGAGTTTAGATGTAAAAAAATACAGTAATCAGTACAGAATTAAGAAAGACGTAACACTACATTTCCAACGTATATAGTGTGTTAAATATTGCTTAGCTTTAAAATCATTAATGATTGCAGGTCACATACGCTAATAAAAAACCTTTAATTGTTTCGAAAATGGGAAAAAAAATAGTTTAACGCTTAAATGAGCGATTTTTTTATTTTGTTTCGAAAAAAAATATAGATGATTTTCTGAAAGGTTTATTACACAGGAAAAATTAAGAAAAAAAAAATCAGAGATATATTTTTCATATAATATGCCAATCTTTTCTTCTGTTGCACATCTGCAATACAAGTAAACACTACTGTCGTGGCTGTTTTACGCTAAAATAATGCAAATTAGTAAATACAGTAGAACCTCTTTTATCAGAACCTCTTTTAACCGAAACCCTCGGTCAACCGAAAACTGTTTTGAATTTTTTTTTTTTTTTTTTTTTTTTTTTTTTACTATCATATTCCTTGTGTGCAAAATCCATTTTGAAAGCTTTTTTTTTTAACTATCGTATTGCTTGTGTGCAAGCGGTCCTTTCGGAACTACGAGTACATATTTTCAATCCCCTTTCTTAGAGTTCCTTCGAATTTAACTTGAGATCCTGTAAGCTGCGGAGTGGAACGAAGAAAACGAACAAATTAGCAATTCGAAAGCTTTTGAATGTTTTGCAAAAGGTTTAGCATGGCTGGAGCGGCAGAAAGACTGGGATATTGGTGAACTAATAATATCAAAAGCTCCGTGATAGAGCATCAAAGCAAAGGCAATCGAATAAATGTAAAAGCTACTTAATTTCAAAATTAAAATTCAGATAATTTATTTTTGTTTCTATTTTTCTATTGCTTTATTTTTATTAAGTAATTGTTACCATAATAAGAAATATTGCATTTATTTCTCCTTAATCTTAAAATTGAAGCATTCTCGATTATCCGAAAATTTCGTTTTGTTCGAAAGAGGGTCGGTCCCAATTACTTCGGATAATCGAAGTTCTACTGTACTTTCATAAGTATGTCTCCAAATATCTTATTTTATATAATTATTTGTTTTATAAAACTTAAACTTTAACCCTTTAATTACCATAATAGAATATGTTCTAGAAATTACGTAGTTCAGAGAATCGGACTTTACACCAGTAAGTTTCAATGGTTAATTTCACTTTATTTAAATACGGAATGTCTGTTTTTTAATTAAAGCAAATACTGCTATTTTAATTTTCTGGTGTGAATTAGGTATATGCGAACAAAAAGAAGCTATTAAATTCAAATCATTGTTGTTTGCATATATGCAAAGCTGCGCACTAAAGGGTTAATATTACGACCTTCCTGTGTACACAAATTCGCATTTCAATCAGATTTTTAACAGTTAAATTTTATTTCATGACTATGCAATTCGGATTTTGACAATACTGGACTGGATTTCTCATAAAGCGGGATTTATTGTTTTTTCACATATGCCTGTAAAAGTACTTTTACGGCAACAGTACAGTGTGCGCAGGAAAGCCCCCTATAGCGCTTTTTCTTAGTTTGTTTCTTTTATTTAAAAAGAGTTTCTTTTATTGTTTCTTTTATTTAATCTGCTCTACCTCTTTTATACCCAGCTCCTAGCGTAATGCCGCAAAATATTTTTTAAAAGACACTTTACACCGATGGGTATTTATCTTATTACTTTTTTACAATCGCGAAAAAAATTTATAAATGAAAGACAGTTGAATTTCCAGTCGAAAATATGCTGTAGGACACAATAATAAATGTTTAAGGGAAGACACGACTGGGGCGCCATGACCACTCACATTAATTTTACATTAACATTTTATACTTACTTCTATCTTTATATTATATTGGCACCACTATATTTTAAAAATAAATTTTGTAGTATGCACATGTTGTCAAAGTACAAATAAAAGTGTTCCTTAAAAAAAAAACAACAAAAAAAAAACTGCTAAATAAGTAAAATTTGTGTAAGAGAAACTGGTCCTGAAGTTACGTGGGAAGTGACATAAAACCGATAAGGGTTTAAACCAGTGGTTCCCAACGTGGGGCGTACGCCCACCGGGGGGCAATTTGACATTTTAGGGGGGCATTTTCAAATTTATACATTTTTACATTTCCTGCCTGTGTGTTTGGAAAAGTGATGTGATAGTCTAAAAATAATACATGCAAGATTTAAAGAGGAAATTCAAAAAATAAGTTTTTTGTTGAATTAAAAAAATGTCCCCAATCAAAGTTTAAAAATAGATTTTAAACCAGAATAATTACAAGTAAAATTTAAAAAATATTATCGCTTACGACATTATGATTTTACATTTTTTCATAATTAAAATTTTCTATAATTGAAGAGCTAAGTGGAAGAACATGTTAAGTAACAAAAATTGCATTTGAAGAAATTTGATGTGAAAGTTTTTGTTCTCAATTTTAATGATTTATTTTCTGTTTTATACCATGTGTTTAAAATATTAACAGGTGTGGTACTAAACTTTATCAAAAAAACTTATTCCTAATTAATTTTTAAATATTAAAAAATATTAATATTATTTGGATTATTAAATATTAAAAATTAATGAATAATGACTTAAATCTTCAAGGCTAAATAGAACTTTGGTATTTTAGCGTTACCATGTGATAGAATACCTTATAACACCTTCGTCCAAAAGATAAAAACATTTTTAAGAAAATGTAGCATAACATGTTCTTCCACTCAGCTCTTCAATTGTTTTGGTTATTAATGTATTTTACAATTTTTGATTATTTATTGAATGAGACTTGTCTTTCTATTTGCTCTGCTATATGTCTCACGAAGAAACTTTTACAACTGAAATTATTTAAAGCTATATCTGAATCCAACCGCTTTGAACATATTTAACCTAAAAAGTACCTGAAATAATTTTATCGAGGTACAACTAACTTTATAAAATTTACAAATCTTAATCAGTTTAGAAAAAGATATGTATAAATAGTAAATAGCCGTGACTCTAGTGCAGGTCTTGCTACAGAATAAATAACGTAAAAGTCTTTTCAAGCGTTTTGAGAAGATGAAAATACTGACCATATAATACATTTGTTTGACACTGAGGTAATTTGGAAAGGAACAACGAAACTCTTTTTGGCATAAATACAAAAATATACAGCCTCATTAACATTTATAGAATTATGTTAAAAAAATTGTGACAAAATTAACCTGTTTCAGAATTTAAAAAATGTGAAGAATGGTTGTTGTTAACGTTTTATGAAGCTTATTCCATGGGAATAGGGTTCACCTTTAAATAATGAGACATGTATGTTACAGAATGGAGAAGGGGGGGTATCGTGATTTTACAGATGCTTCGGTGGGGCGTGGCCAAAAAAAGGTTGGGAAACACTGGTTTAAACATTATCTTATTTATTATATGTAACTAAATTTTATATATAAGTATTTACATATATACTTTTTAGGGTTTCGTTCATCTGACGAAACCCTATTCGTCTCGCTCCTCTGTCTGTCTGTCTGTCTGTCCGTCTGTCTGTCCGTCACAGAGCCCGTTCTCAGAAACTATACATGTTGGAGACATGAAATTTTGGGTACTTTTAGCTGAGCATCTCACATCATACGACAAATCATAAAATTTTGAAAAAGTCGTACATTTAACCCTTTGGGCTCCCGCATGTGTATTTTAAACAATTATTTCTAAGTGAGCTCCTAATTAGTTTGAAGACGTGAAAATTTGCATACTTATATCTGAACACCTCACATCCAACGACAAATCATAAAATTTTGAAAAAGTCGTGCATTTAACCCTTTGGGGCCCCACACGTGTATTTTAAATAATTCTTTCTAAGTGAGCCCCTAATTATGTTGGAGACATGAAATTTTGGGTACTTATAGCTGAACATCTCACATCATACGACAAATGATAAAATTTTGGAAAAGTCGTACATTTAACCCTTTGGAGTCGCGCATGTGTATTTTAAACAATTCTTTCTAAGTAAGCTTCCTAATTAGTTTGGAGACGTGAAATTTTGCATACTTATAGCTGAACACCTCACATCAAACGACAAATCATAAATTTTTTGAAAAAGTCGTACATTTAACCTTTTGTGCTCCCACATGTGCATTTTAAACAATTCTTTCTAAGTGAGCCCCTATTTAGGTTGAAATTTTGCATACTTATAGCTCAACACCTCAGATCTCACGTCAAACAATAAATTTTGAAAAAGTTTTATGATTAACCCTTTCAACTCCAGCTTGTGTATTTTAAGCCATTCTTTCTAACTGACCCCCTAATTAAATTGAAGATTTGAAATTTTGTATACTTATTGCAGAACACCTGAGGCCAGGCGACAAATAATAAAATCTTGAAAAAGTCTTACGTTTAACCCTTTGAGCTACCACATATGTATTTGAAGCAATTCTTTCTAAGAGAGCCCCTAATTAAGTTCGTGACATGGAACTTTGCATACGTATAGCTGAATGCCTCAGACACCACACGGCAAATCATAAAATTTTCAAAAAGTCTTTTATTATTTACCCCTCTGGGCTCTAACTTGTGTATTTTAAGCAATTTTTCTAACCTGCGCCCTTTCAACCCAGGGAGAAATTTTCCAACTTTTGCCAACACCCCTTTGACCATTCTTTCATATTATGCACCATAGCCTTACATATTTTAGTTCCATTTTTTCCCGCCAGGTGCGCCTACTTATCTCGGGTGCTATGGGTCCAATCCCCTCGACTAATATATCTACGGATAGTATGTAAAACGGATTTTCGTTCGGATACGGGTTTGTTTAGAATCAAGTGCGCCCCCTGGTTTTGAAATATGGAACTAACATATTTTTCAAAAGGATAAAGTGTTTTGAAAGGAATATTAAACGAAACCCTCTGTGCGATCTGTGATCACACTTACCCACTTGTTTTTTTTGCATTGGATAGCTGAAGTCGATCTGTACAAAGGCCGTTTTTTACTTTCGCGATTTTGTTTGCAAATTTTTTATGAGGATGCATACACTTTCGAAACCGGTTGCGAAAAAGGAAAAAAACGGCAGATGCAGGATCGATCTCAGCTATCCAATGAAAAAAAAAAAAAAAACATTTAAAAATATTGAAATGCAAACGAGATATCTTAAAAAAATTCTCCCATTGGATTAACATCAGCGAACGGGTGTTTTCGATTGACCGAAGTAGCCTCTTAAAAATTGGAGCTACTCGTCCGATTTGAAACCGATTTAAAACGTCACACAAAAAAAATATACATATCGGTTTTAGTTTTTCTTTTTATAAAGATAGATGTCTCGATGAATATAAAAAAAATATATATTGTAACTAAAAAAAGTAAGGAATGAAATTCATCATTATTTGTGTTTGAATTCAAATATTTACGTAGAAATAAAATATGGATGAGAAAATTTTTAAAAGAAGCTACAAAAAACGCGGATAACATTACAAAACACAACAGGAAAAGATAAAATGTCGTCTGGAGGTCAGAGACGCCATAACCAAAACGATCATTTTATTCTGAAAAATGATGATGTCCATAAAATAAATTGCCATTTAGAAAAAAAAAATATGTCCATCTGTAGAAAAGAAAGTAATATATCATCGATGTTTTAACCACCAACGCCACCATGTGATTTTCAGATAACGATTTGCACGTGCTTTGATCGCAGTAGTTTAATTTTAAGACAACAGATGGCGCAGGTTGTCGATCAAATCAAAGTGATATAAAGATGAAAACCTTCATTTTAAAATCTGCGGGGAGAAGAAAAAAAAAAAAAAAAAAAACCCGATCAATTAGCGTTCTTTATTTTATATTATAGTGTTGTTCTTAGCTTTTATTCGGAATCTATATTATTGATTTTTCAGATATTTATTATTGTGAAACCCAAATAAAAGCGTTTAAAATATTCGTTAAAAATGAATTGTTTATTACTAAGAGTGAGTGAGGGGGGGGGGGGGGGGGGGCAATATTAAAAGTTGTTTATTGAAATTGTTTTGACAGTAATTTTAAGCGAAAATATCGTGTAAATATGTGGTTTCGATTGTTATAACAAAATAAACTTGAGCAACAACAATTAAATGCTCATATCAAGCATTCACATCGAAGAAAATTAGAACTTAAAGATATTAAAATTATAAAATATATTAAACTGAAAAAAAAACAACAGTTGAAATGAATTTTAGTAAACTATGGGGTGTGAACAAAACACAGTAAAATCTTTAATAACGGAAACTGCCTATGACGGAATCCTTTCTTAAACGGAAATTTGTCATTTCACTGACGAAAAGAAAAGCCTATACAATTAATTGCACTTGCAAGATGGAAATTTGTCTACAGTCGAAGTTAACTCCAGTCACAAGCGATTCCGTTTTTAAAGGTTTTACAGAATTTTACTTATACAGGCATGGCCTGATTAACCTCTGAAGCTATGGGAATCACATCATCATTTCGGGGCCCCTTTTCATTCGAGAAGAGTTCCTTAAATTCTATATACCCACGGAAACTCACCAGTGCTACAAATATTATTCAAATTAGTACAAATATAATATTATTGAATTTTCTCGATTTTGATTGGTTGGACGATAATACTGCCTGATAAATTGAAGAGTTTGGTTGGTTGGACGATAATACTGCCTGATAAATTGAAGAGTTTTGTTGGTTGGACAAACTTAGAAATTGTCATCATTTGGTTGAAATTGATCTATTGTATGAAAAATTAATGTTATGAAAGGTATATTTTCATCAAAAACTTTGTAATAAATATATCAAGAGTAAATAATTTGAAAAGAAATTAGAATTTTGGGATGGAATTAATTAAACATAAAATTTGGGGGCCCCTTCAAAATTGTTTAAGGGAAGCACGTGCTTCTCGTGCCTATTCGGTAATCAGGGCCTGTATACAGGACCACAGAATATATTAGAATACGTTACAACAGATGAACTTTTAAATTTTAAAATGCAGTAAAATCTGTGAAAACGGATTCTCTACTGTCTGGGAAAATTTTCCATTTCAGACAGAAATTTCCATCTTAGCAGTTATAACTACCTAGTTTTATTTTCGTTCGTCGAAGACATGAGATTGTCCCGTTTAAGAGAGGATTCCGTTATAGAAAGGTTCCGTTATCACAAGTTTTAGTGTATTTTTTTAAAATAAAATAAGATTAAAAAAGAGAAAAAAAACCCATTAAAAATGACTTTCCTGCATATACTCTACTGTTGCCGTAAAAGCAGTTTTACAGTCATATGTAAAAATACGATGAATCTTCCGTTATCAGTATCCAGTCATCCGTATCGATATGATGAAATAAAAAATTGCATTTAAAGAGACCAGGTAAGCGAAATTTAGGGAAAAAATCGATTTTTACATTTTTATATCATTAAATAGTTTAAACTTTTATCTTTCCAACGATGTATCACACATGTTTATAGATTAAAAAAAGAAGTGTTGAAATTATTCATTCTTTCCAAGAGTACTTCACAGCTTAATGGTCATTTAAATTTTTAATTGTTTTTTTTTTTCTCTAAACTTGGATTTTTCATGTTTGTGTTCCTTTTTTTCAATATCTATTAAACTTAAGAACTCATTTTTTTTAAATACTTTTATTATGTTTATTGTATACTTTAACGCAGGGATTTAATGATTTGTTGAGAATTATTTATTTTATGCAGTGAAATCTTACCGTAAATGCTAACTTAAAAATGCCTTTCAATAAATAATTAATTTTCAGGTTCATTTAGAAGAAAAATGGTCTGTTAAAATACGTAAAGCATGTTACTCAAACTACTCTAAAAATTCTAGACCTCTATCTTGCACCATTTCTGAGAAAAAGATACATAAAGTTGGTGTCTTTTAACATGGTCGAGATAGAGCTTACTCGGTCCCCCTAAGGGGGAAAAATCTTATTGAAATTTAAATTTATGTATTCGTTCATGAAAACGTTATATCACCGGAATTCCTGTTTAAGCCAACATAAAAAATTATATTTATTTGGAATATTCGAAAAAAAAAATTGCCTGTACTTGGATAATTCTAACATAAGTCAATATTTACGACTTACGGCAAATATTTATTTTTATTAGACAGATTCAACTTCTAAATCTAATCTAATCTAAATACACTATATAGCCATTAATCGCCGGACACTTTCAATTTTAGACATTTTGTCGAATATTTAAAGATATACTGGTGGGATTCTTCTGGAATTTCAGGATTAAAAAGATTATGTTTTACCTCATATTTATCAATGTCTAGTTGATAAGGAGAACACTTAGGGGGCCAACAAAATATCTTAGAAAAATAATAATATTTGGGATCACCCTGTAAAATAAAATACATGAAATGATCTATCACTATAGCATACAAATATGTAAATATTATAGAATATGTGCATTCCTTTGTGTAAGAATTTCACTTACATTCCGGGAGATATAGCGATGTTTTTAAAAAGTTCAAAAAACTTTTGTATGTTCTTGTCTTATATCATGCAGGGTTTTCAACCAAACTCAATGTAGTGTTTCATATATTTATATTCCAATTGCACTATATTATTTCTACTACATTTTTCCAAATTTACTGAAACTGGTATTAAATGTGGTTGAAAACCATGCATGATACAAGGCAAAATCATGCAAAAGTTTTTTAACCAAAAAAAAAAAAAAAAAAAAAATGCTATAGGGCAATTCCACAGAAAATCATAATTTTTTTTTCGGGGGGGGGGGGGGCGAATCAAATTTGTAATATGTTTAATTTAAGGGTATGTTTGGAAAACTTGATATTTGTATATTTTGTAGAAAAATCCTAATAAAAAGACTTTGTAAATTACTGTTTACAAACTAAGTTAAGTGCCATTATTGTCTTTGTAAAGTCGTAATGTTACGTCAGTTACACGTGTAAGTGCCATTTTCTTTTCTTTTCTATTATTCAGAAATTAATCTTTATCAAATCGACATCGATAAATATGAGGTCAAACATATTTTTATCCCTTTCAGGGGCAAAAAAAAATTCTGTTCGTAAAATGATGAATAATTGACTGACACCAGAATTTACAAACGAATTTTTCAGAAAATAAAAACCTGCTTTTCTAGAACTGAACCCTTTCAAGAACAATGAAAGGGTTTAAATCCTGAAGTTACAGAAGAATCCGATAAGTACATCTTTAAATATTCTACAAAATGTCTAAAATTCAAAGTGTTCGGTGATTAAACCCTTGCCTGTGGAATACATCTGAGAAAAATGTGCCAAAAATGTTTTTTTTTTCCTCCGAATGGTTTGAATGAAATTTGGAAAGAACTGCAAAATTACAAAAATCCGACAAAGTGCGCGAAACTGCCGAACTCTTCGCGGGAAAGTATCGCCATCTATTGGGAAAATAGTAAATTACATATTATGTATTGGACGAACTGAGTTCGGGCTTCACGGAATTGACACACCGATCTTTCTCCTGCCTGAACTCAGATCCGGCATTCCAAAATTGGCGCATTAGCGTTGCCCGAACTGAGTTCGGGCGTAAAAGGCAAGGGGTTAATGGCTATATAGTGTATGTGCATGTGTTTTTATTAACACTTTCTAACATACAGTTCATACAGTTTAAATGCCGCCGATTCAAAAAAGAAAATTTTAAGTCACTTGAGTTGTTTCAAAAACATTTTGATTTTATGTCTTCAGTGTTTGATAATTCACCTCTAAAAAAACAACTATGTACATAATAAAATACTGAAAATATTCATTATAATTTATAATTATTAAAACTTAAGAGCAGAAGAATCAATATTAATCTTGCAAATCGCATTTTTAACTCTTAACACTAGGACCGCCGGAAATTTTATTCAAGTGTTATAAAAATATTTTACTCCAGAATTTTTATTTAAAACAATATAACTTATTTATTTAACTTGTTTCACTGTGGTACATTTTTAACTTATTTTAGAAAGAAATTTCTGGCTCGAACCGACATATTTTTATTCGGTACCGGTCAAAGCGACCGCTATGGCGGTTCTAGTGTTTAAATGCATAATATTTTACTTTGTTTCGAAAAAATTATGTACGTTTCTCAGAAAGGTTTATTACACAGGAAAAATAATGAAAAAAAAAATCATAGATACATTTTTCGTATAATACGTCAACCTTTCCTTATGCTGTACATCTGCAACACGAGTAAAAACTAAAATATTGCAAATTAGTAAATATTTTAAGAAGTATGAATCTAAATACCTTATTTTATATAATTTTTTATTTTGTAAAACTCTTAAACGCATAAATTATTCTTTTAGAATTGTGTTTTATAGTCTTATATTAAACATTAGACACCTGAAATTTTAAGATAGATTTTTAACTTTATTTAGTAACATATTTTCATACTTTTTACAAAATTAATATTTCTATATAAATATAGTGGTTGCTAAGAGTTAAATAAAAAGTGATGCAGATATGCATCACTATACATTTAAGGGTTAAATTTTCTTCTCAATATTTTGAATTTTTGAACCCAGTTTGAACTTAGTTTCATCCCCCCCCCCCCTCTTTAATAAGGATAGGGGGTTCAACTTGGACTTCACGTGTTACACAATATAGGTGAAAACTTTTTTTTTTTTTTTAATTAAAAACTTTGATAGATTTTTTACATTTAACATATTTATTAAAGATTAACCACTATCAACACCAAAAAGCCTTTTTACATGAAAAATAAAATTAATGTATTCAAATACAGTTTTTAAATGCATTAAAAGCGGTACTTTCTTATTAGCCGAATACCAGGAGTTAACAGCCGAAGAAATCGCCCAAGATGTCGCTACCTACAGCAGCTTTTTTGATTGATAATTTCAGTGGTTTAGTGCGTGGTTCTATTACAAGTCAGTTGAATTTGGGTTTTATTTGTATTATTTTATATTTATTTGCTGGTGAAGTTTTAATTCCGTTATAAAGTATTAGCCGGAAACAAATGTTAAACTACTCATATTGTTTTAAAAGCAGACGGTAATCGAGTTAACCTTTCGAATCTGTACGCGATTGAGATAGACTTAAAAAAAAATCATGCTTAAAAATTATTTTAACCCCTTAACGGTTGTATTAAATTGCGGTTTCAAAATTCAAATTGCTTATTGGCACTACTTTTTTGAAAAGAAATAATTCACCTTACTTAATGACAGGTAAAGTGATACCCTAATAAAGCCAATTACACAATTTTATAAAACTGGTGGGAATCAAACAATATGTCTAAAAGACAGCCCGTAAATATCACGGGAGCGAGAATTAAGGGGTTAAAAACCATAAAAACTCAGTAAATTGAAATACAGTTTTCGAACAAATTGCATTTGAAAGCAGTGGCGCCAACTTTCGAAAAATATTGGGTAGGCTCAAAATCATTTTAGGATAAAATGATATTGCCATTTTGCTTTCTTTGAAAGTTTGGGAAATGATGATATTTCAAGTTAGGATAAGTTAGAATTTTTTAGAGTAGGATATAAAATTATGATATTATGGTGGGGTCATCATTTTATGTACTCTAATATTTTACTATTGTGCCACGAATTTGACTACAAATTAAAAAGTAGTGGACTAAAAAATATTAAAACGGACATTTAATGCAAATACACTGAAATGCTTCTATTAATAGTTCTATGTACTTAAACTATACGGATGGTTCAAAATAGATACAATTTCTTGAACCACTGATAATAAAAAGACCAATTGCGAAAAGTAGATAAGTAAAGTGCATCTTTCAGATATGGCATTTACTTAAAAAAGATGCTGTATGCACATTAAAATACGAAATTTAATTTTTATATGGGTTCCTTTTCGTATAACGTATTAGAAAAAGAAGGATATTGGGAAAAAATTCCTAGGAAGGAGAATAAAGAAAAAAAATTCTTTTACGGATAGAACATAAGGTAAATGCACCTATAGTGGGCCAAATTTAGTGCATTTAGGAAAAAAAATTAATTCGCGAATATGCAGGAAATTTCTATTTTGAGAGAAAATTGGTTGTTGGGTCTTTCCATGGTAACTTACGTTACATTTAGAGCAATTTACTGCAGTAATTTTAGTAATATAACGCTAAAAATTATTCAAATGGAAAGTTGACATGATTTGTTAATTTAACCTATCCAAAGCTCAATTTGAATGAAAATTACCTAGAAAATGAGAATGAAAATTATATTTTTTTATGTTAACTTATGTTCCTTTTTCAGTAATGTCAGTTACATAATAAATATAACTGCCAGAGTTCAATAAATAACACAAAAATTAGACAAATTTAATCTAAATTGAGCTTTGAATAGGTTTAATTAAAAAATTATGTCAATTTTGTATTTTGAATTCTATTTTTGGTGTTATGTTACTAAAATTACTGAAGTAAATTGTTCTAAACAAATCTTAATTTACGCCGGGGCCCACCGGAGCCCGGCTCCGGTACTTCTCTGTTTTCAGTAAATATTTAAATATTGGTCGGAATTCACCGGAGCTCATAAATACAGGGCTCCGGAGCCCAGTGCAATAGCTCTTCTGAAAAACCGAAGCCTAAATTACTTTTTTATTTCCTGCATTCTTTTTTACCAAAACACTTATATGTGACGTAATGTGTCGCACGCGTAGGAGATGGAGATGAAATGGACTCAATTTTTATATCAGCTTTCGGGCTTGGACTGACTCGATCTAAATCTGTATTACAATTAAAATTGCATTTATTCATGTATAGAAAAAAAACCTTTTTTTCCTTTAAAATTACACATTATACTCTATTTCAAATCATTTTAATGCTATTTTGATCAGAATCAGAAACAGAAATCGTGTTTTTCTATTTCAAATTTATGCCGGCGACGTCGTGTTGATACGGCGCCACTCAAGGGACTGAACAATGAATTTGTTTTCAGTTCAACTTTTTTTTGTGGTAGTAGAATAAATTTTTATTGGCTGGGTGTTTTTTTTTTATTACTATTATTTAGATATCCAACCTGAAAAGAATAATTTCAGTTTTCACCAACGAGCATGAGTTTGAGGTTGTTGTTTTTTTTAGGTTATTTGTCTTCTGTTGCGTACGAGTATAAAAATCACGTTATTGATTTTTCTGTTTATCTTGTATCATGAACAATATATTCACAGTGTTAGGAAAATTTTTAACTTAATATTAGGTAAAAAATATATGGTCCCCTGAAAGGGGTCTTTGTTTTTGTAAGGTTCTGGCCAGCTTTACCATCCACCAACCCTGCTTGCTTATACCACCATCTTTCCACGCCATGATGTCTGCACACTCACGACTGTTTTTTACTTCATGTCTTCAATACTGTCATGCCATTTTCAACTTGTCCTGATGTCGGGGATGTGTGGGGCTGCCCACGGGAGCCCCGGTTCAAACAGTGTTCGAAGTCGAAGTCGAAGTTTCTATTTATTTTGTATCATGAACGGTACCCATGCTAAGGCTATGCTCTGCACATTTATGAAGCACTTTCATTTGTAAGTAGATATAATTGCATGTATTGTTATTCTGATAGAAAGCAATCGAGCACCATTTCCCCTTTTTCTATAAAAGCATCGATTCTTTCCGATAACGTTGCCAAATTTTTTATTTAATCTAATTTTAAGTGGCTCACCACAAAAGATTCTTATGCGGAATGAATCGATTACAGTTTAAGATATGCACCTTTTATAGGAAATTGTAAAACATTGTTTCATTCTTCAGCATATAAATATCAATTTCTATAAATTTCATTCATTTTTTTCTTAAAAATGCATTGCTGCGAACTATACATTTTTTGTGTGAACACTATATCCGAACCATAATCCTTACCATATTTAATCGCAGAATTCTGCATTTAATTAACATTAAAATTAGACAAAGATTTCTATTTGGAAGGAGTGATAACTAAAAAGTGGAATAGTTAGCAGCTAAGTATATACTGATAGATATATATAAAATTTTTATTTTTCTAAAGGAAAAAAAAATGCTTTAAATTTTGCAAATAATATACGAAATACAAATATGCAGATTGGAGTGACAGAGGGGGGGGGGGGGTACGGTTGTTGTACCAGCACTGGAGATTATTAGGGCTCCGGTACTTTTTCAGTTAGAAATTAAGCCCTGGTTCTAAATGTAACGTAAGTTACCATGAAATGACCCAGTTACATGTTTTAGTATGAAAGGGGGATGGGAGTGTAAGTTGTGTTTTATGCTCTTGCGTGTCTATTATTGCTATTTTTACCGTATTTGTAAACAAAATTAACTTTATGGACGTCAGCGAAATAATTTCTTTTCAGCGATTGAAAAATAATTAAGCACGAAAACAGAATAATGAAAATTCGATGGGCTGAAAGAGTAAATTTTTGGGTGGGCTCGGGCCCCACGGGTCCATATAAGTTGGCGCCACTCTTTGAAAGAACATTTTTTCTCTTACAGTGTAAAAATTGAAATTACACGATGTTTAGAAGTTAAAGAATTTCAGTAAAAGCGAAATTCGTGGGTTAGGTGTTGCCACTGTCACTATGTCGTTAGCGTTACTCTCGAACATATTTTTGCTTTATAATACAGATAAGTAGGTAACATTAACAGATAATATACAACTTTTTATTTTGCATGAAATTTACTGTAAATTAATAGTTGCAATTAATAGCTGTGATGTTACAATAGGGGCAGAGGGGATTACTTCAATGTGACAACCTCAGGGCTGCCACTGACGACTATTTTTATATTCTATTTGCACCACTAATTAAAAATAAATAAATTTTGTAGTATACTTCTTTTGCACATGTTGTCAAAGTATATGTAAAAGATTTTTGTTTAGAGAAAGTGTTGTGAGATAGAATTTAAAAATAGTCGCCAGTGGCAGCCCTGAAATCTGCAACATAAGGGGAGGAAGGGAGGGTAAAAAAAGCCACGAAATTTCCGTGATGCAATTAACTCTTTCAGGGGCAAAAAAATTCTGTTTGTACAGTAATGAAATAATTGATTGACAACAGAATTTACAAACGAGTTTTTCAGAAAACGAAAACCTGCGTTTCTACGCTTTCATTATACGAGCAAGATTTTATTAAAATATTCTTGGTGCCATTTGTGAGTTTTGGAATTAAAATTAGGTTGTCACGCCGCCGTGTGACCACCGCTCTTGAAATGGATGACCCGTTAAGCGTTTCCTTTCGAGTAAACAAAATACTCTGGTGACACTAATTTTATGAAAATACCAGATAATAAGTAAAAAAAAAAAAAAAAAAAAAAAAAAGAATGTAGAAGATGTAAGTTTAATCGCACTTAAGATGGGGTGATAAAGCAGATAGAGCATAAAACGATAGCATTAAATTAAATGCAGTAATTTTAAAAGCTGCATCCTTAAGTACAATGCCAGTCATGACGTATAAAGGCACTTAATGAAATTCATCGTGCATTTTATGGTGGTAGCTAACAAGTAGATCTTCGCGTGTTAAGAAAGGAAAAAATTCCTATTTAACATTCTTGAAGCTGAACAACTGTCAAACTAGAATAAACGTACTTAGAATAAATAATAATATTACATTATTTATTCTAATATACGGGGTGTTTCTAAATGAATATCGGGCTTTTAACGCTTGATAGTATTTATTACATAAAATTTAAAATTATAATTAACACATAAAATGAAAGAGCAACTCAAACAGTTTTACCTACAAGCTTACAATATGAGCACCTTTCGTCACGCGGGGTGTTTGTGGGGTGATGGTTGCAACAGCTGCAATGGTCAGCTGATAGTGGAGGCACATACACGCGATCTTTTATGAACCCCCACAGGTAGAAATTATATGGCGTCAGATCGGGTGAGCGTCTGAACAGAACTTCTTTGCTAATCAACGTTTGGGAAGAACTGAGCTATCGACTTGATGTGTGCCGCATGGCGAAAGGTGCTCACATTGAACGCTTGTAAGCTTGTAGGTAAAACTGTTTGAGTTGCTCTTTCATTTTATCTATTAATTATAATTATAATTTTTATGAAATAAATACTACCAAGCGTTAAAACCCCAATATTCATTTAGAAACACTCCGTATTATACCAGTGGTTCCAGCTTGTATGGACCCATGAGGCCCGAGCCCACCCAATAATTTGCCCATAAAGATTAATCGCTAAATGCATATATTTTAAGTAAATAAGAGAATAGCGACAGCCTGTCGTTATATCGTGCATACTTGGAAGCAAATATACAGCGCGATATAACCGAAGACAGCAACTTTACGAAAAATGATAAACTACAAGAAAATGTTTGCATTTGACGCCTGAATGTCCTCAATTTATAGATGCATATTTCAATTTTTTCAATAAAATTCACGATAAAAAATGGTATTTATTATAACCAAAATACATGGAAATGGAATACTATTTCATAAATCTGGGTAGAAGTAGAAATATTTTCTAGAGGCACGAAAAATCAACGAAATGTCCGAATGACTAATATAGCAAAGCTACTTACTATATTTTCAATGCACTAAAACCTGTAAAAACGGAACCTACATTAAACTATATACTTTATAACTCCAACGGAAACACTCCTGTGCAGTTATATATGCTGAGACGGAACCTGTCTAAAACATATTTTCCCAATCCCTTAAGACTCCGTCTTTTTCTTTTTTACTGTACAAGTATTCCTATCCCCTCCCCGGAAATGAAAAAATTTCCTACTTATAACCCGAAAAATTTCTCAGCCCACCCAATATTTTTAAAAGTTGGCGAGCCATTATTATACTATTTATTATATCTTACATAGTTCTCATTTACAGTATGACAAAAGAAAGAGAAGTAACGTTGGAAATAAAGTTCAGTGATATACTCGCATATCATATGTATATGGGGCATTCTCACAATCTTTTGACTTTTGGGGAAAAAAATCTGGCGAAATTAAATTTGCTAAAATAACATTTTAATCTGATAGACGAATGCCTTAAAGATTCAAAATAAAGAAAAAATGATCAGCAGCGAAAAATATTTTATTTAACTGAGGTTTAAGTTAAACTTGCGAGTTTAATTTTCCTTACCACTTAACCCCTATAACTTTTTATTTTCTTCTAAATTTTTACTTATAATGAATTTGCATAGTACCCACAGGACATTCAAATAAGAAATAATAAAAATGTAGTACTTTTAATACAGAATTTTTGTATAACATTGCCTTAAAGGGGTGTTAAAGAAGTGACGGTAAGGTAAAAAAAGGGGATGGTATAGGAAAAAAGGGACGAAATGGTAAAATAGGGGACGGTAAGGATGGAAAGGTAAGGAAAATTACCACCTATTTTTAGGAAAATCATCTTAAGACTAAGTGATAGACACAATTCATTGATTTTTAGAAACAGTTGTTAACATTGGATTAATTTTTTTTTTTTTTTTTTTTTTTTTTTTTTTTTTTAATTTACCTCGAAAAGTGCAGGAATAAACCTTGGGGACGGTAAGACTACCAATAAAGGCTCGATCGTAAAATTGATATTTAAATGGTTATTTAAATTCTGCAGTAAATTTCCTGTCAAAGAATTTTAGACATTCTTTCTCTAGCATACTTCTGCATGAGAAAAAACTTGAAAAAAATTCTGTGGCTGCATCTGAAGTGATTTTCTGTATAAGTTTAGCAAGAGGGACGGTAAGGATGAAAAACACAGGGACAGGCTTCAAAAAATAATATCAATCGTAAAAATGTGTGCAGGTTCATTTTTTGCTACCTATTTATATGAAACAACTGTCCCAGTTTCGGAAAAAAGTTACATCGAATTACATTTATTGAAATGATTTGAATTACATTTATTGAAACAATTTTATAAAGACAGCTCCAAACTATCAGCATCAGGGACATGGGACGTTAGATGAGTTTTCCTGGTATTTGGACCCCCAACATCGTCCAAAACTTATTTATCTCGTTGATATTGTTATGCAATCATGCAATGGGATGATCCCCAGTATATGAAATAATAATTAAAAAAAAAACTCAAAAAAGTGTATTAAAATAAAAATTATTATTCAGGGACATGAAAGTCAAAAGGTTGTGAGAATGCCCCATACACAGGTTGTTCCAAAATTCGACCGACAAATTCAGAACGGTGATAGTAAGCAAGGCAGCAAGAGGATGAAAAAATACCATAGAACATGGGGTCGCAAACCACGTATTTAATCAAAAATACAGGGTGTTTCATCTTAACCCAATTTGTGTTAACGGTAATAACTTTCAGAAAACTGAAGTATATTAATAATAAAACATTTATCACACATTCTCACCTCTGTTGTAAATGTGATAACACCAAACAAAAGTGGTAGAAGTTTGCATTATACGCGACAGCAGTATGCCTTGACACCCCACAGTTTGGACTGTGATTATTAGTTCATACGGTATCATCGATTGTTTGAGCAACATGTTTTTCCACATCTTTTCGTGATGTTATCACATTTCACACAAAACAAGGTAAGGTCGTGGAAAAAAAAAAGTAAACACCCCTACTAACTTCTCAACAAATTATCGTAGAAGAAAGTTACTGGTATCGAACGATTGGAAATAAAGTCTACTTTTAAATGACGTATATAAAATTTTCTTAGGGGGCCATCTACATATTAAAACGAATCCAAACTTCATTTTTTTCAATGGCAATACCCAATTTTAACCAGTTATTTCAAATCCTCGGTTCAAACTATGCCTAGACACCAAATTTCAAGTCATTTGAATGATAAGTTTTTGAATTATAAACATTCAAAATTGAGTGCTTCTAATGTTAAATTACATTTTCATATTTTTATTGATATCTCCTGAAATTATGCTCCTAATGTGCTAATTTTTTGTGTAGTAATAATACTAATTAAACAAAAACATAGTTTGAAGAACAAATTAAAAAAACAAAATTTATTTCCTACATTGTTTAAGCCCGAGAAGGGACAGATATTAAGATATTTCATTCAATTAGTTTTACATTTAATGTTAAATTTTTGTAACAAATTAGTTAAGCCAATTGAAGATTAAAAAATAAAAATAAAATTCATACAATATGATGCTTAAAACACCCTAAAAAATTAGATTCCGTTCAATTGAAATCGTAATAAATCTTAGACTTCTTCCATTTTCAATTGAAAATATTTGTATTGCAGATTTTGCATTATGTTTATGACAATTGTGCATAAAATGATAAGATGCATGCAAAATACAAAACTTAAAAAAAAAGGTCTAAGATTTATTTCGATTTCATTTGAACGGAATCTAATTTTTTAGGGAGTTTTAAGTATCATATTGTATGAATTTTATTTTTTAATCTTCAACTGGCTTAACTAATTTGTTACAAAAATTTAACATTAAATGTAAAACTAATTGAATGAAATATCTTAATATCTATCCCTTCTCGGGCTTAAACAATGTAGGAAATAAATTTTGTTTTTTTTTTTAATTTGTTCTTCAAACTATGTTTTTGTTTAATATGTCAAGTTTTTTAATAACTACTGCACTCAGACGAACGCATTTCAAAATTAATGGAGAGTATCCTCATCAGGCTTTGATGTATGCGGTATTGCATCACAATGTGGGATGCAGTTTACCAATGTGTAATTCAAAATGTTTCACTACTGTAGTAATGCACGTTGCGGTAGTTTGTACAAAAACTTCCATTCTGAACGTAAAAAATCTATAATCAAAAAATAAAAAATTAACTTAATTTAAATTTAGATACCCTATTTCCTACTCTGGAACGCTATGAATGTAAATGTAAATTGTGTTGAATCCTTACTGCTAATATTTAACAATATTCAAGTGATACAGTAAAAAATAAAAAAGAAAAGTTTTACTTAAATTTTTAAACCCTATTCTTTCCCAAGGGGTGATGTAAACACATCAGAAAATTATTACCTAAGTTTAACTTGGGGTATAAATAGTTCTCATCTCGGAAAAAAAATACATTTTAAAATTTAAGTTATGTAATTCCCCACTAAGTTCGCTACCTTGCGTAAAAATAGCTATCCATTAGAAAATTTTTACTAAAATATAAACTTGACCAAAGCAAAAACTTATTCTGAAAATATCCTTTTTATTTCCAATATGACGCCATATACACCTTTTTAATTTTTGAAAAAAAAAAAAACTTGCTCAATTTAATATTTCACGTGAAAATCTTTCAACTAAAAAGAAATAAATTATCATTACGGCTTTTGAAATTTTTGCAACAATGAAGTAGAAATGTTACATTTTCTATGAAAAATGTAAAAAAAAAAAAAAAAAAAAAAAAAAAAAATGGCCCATGTTTCTCTCTAGGTAATTCACCCATATGCAAAGGCATTTTACCATTCGTTTTGACCCTGACGTCAGGCAATCGTTTTTACACTTTAAATTTATAATATCATTAGAATTAGTAAAGAATAAAAAATGAGTGGCATCAGGGACAAAAAGGTGGGAAGAAAAAATGAAAAAGTTATGATCTCCATAGGCTTTTCCATGTTAAATTAACATTGAGAAGTGACACTGGAAATAAATAAGTATTGCGCTGCCGCGCAATACTTAAATATACCCAAACATAAATACGTTGAATTTGCAATTTGTATAATTTTATGATATGAATTATGAAATTAATATTCGAAAAAATTATGAATTGCAATCTACAGTTTTTTTGATGGATTTAGTTTTATTAAGTCCTGCTATATGGAAATCCAAAATTTCACAATTTTCTTCCAAGTAGTTTTCAAATTATGCTTAAAAAACGGAAAAAGGATGTTTTAAGGGGCCGTCTGTGATAGAAGTGACAAGATATTTTGACATTTTTCCTGCTGTCGTGTAATCTAGCAGGCTTCATTGACTGCTTGAGTGGTGCTTAAGGTGCCTTGATCAAGAAGGCTCTCTCGGTTAACAATCGAGTACGGAACTTCAATTTGGATACAGTCCTTAAAATACGCTCGTTTTAAAATAATTAATTTCTCGGAAACTTATGGTACGAATTGCATACAAATTTGTTTTTAGACTAATTGAAGGGTGTAGAGTTCATTTATGCTGTCAGAATTGTGCACTACTATTGAAAAAAACAAAGTTATGGTTCGTTTTAATAAGTAGATGGCCCCCAAGCAAATTTTATATACATCAATTAAAAGTAGACTTTATTTCCAATCGTTCGGTATCAGTAACTTTCTTCTACGATAATTTGTTGAGGAGTTATAGTAGGGGGTGTTTACTTTTTTTTTCCACGACTGTACATATCGTTGCATTTTCATTGCAATGTTTTTATTTCTCTCGAAATTATTACCATTAATCCGAGTTCTGTTAGGATGAAACACCCTCTAATTTTGATTAAATAAGTGGTTTGCGACCCCATTTTCTATGGTATTTTTCATCCTCTGGATGCATATTATCACCCATCTGAATTTGTCGATCGAATTTTGGAAAACCCTGTATATCGTGATATATATTTTTTATTAGTTCACCCGCCTGGCGTTGCCCGGGCCTGTGATACTACTCTTAAATGAACCTTAAGGCTGTTCTTAACTGCTCTACGCAACAAGTGCCAAACGTTTTGACGTACTTAGAAATTCATTTTTTAACGGAACGATATAAAATTGGAAGATCTGACTATGGAAGCGGTTTGGAATCCAACTGTGTTTTCCATTTTTTGATAAATAAATTACTTATTGAGTTATAAGAGATTTTGATCACGCAACAAAGACGTTTTTCACTATTTCTTGAGCGGTTCTTCTTTCGCGCGGAAATTCGGTTCAAAACGCCCAATTTGACAATATTTTCTGAAAGATCTATTGCGTTTGCAAGAAAAGAAAAAAAACAACAAAAAGAAAAAAAAAACAGTTTGATTACATAGTTTCTGAACCTGCTAGTTTCATTCATTTCCGAACAAAAATAAATAAAACTTATGTCATAAAGTTGCCCGTTTGGATTTGAGAACAGCCTTTAATTTGTATGATTTTCTGTGTATAAGTCGGTTTTGTCTTAAATACATCCCCGTGACTGTGTGAAAAATCGCTAAAAAAGTGATATTTAGCGGTAAAGAGGCTCGAAATAACTGCAACGGGTGTGTGTGTGTGTGGGGGGGGGGGGATGATATGTTTCCGACGACTGCGTAATTTTCGTGCTAAAATATTGATATTTAGCTGTAAAAATCCTTGTTTTACGCGCAACTGTTTATTCATTTATTTTTTCACACCAAAATCGTGAGTTAAATTTTTTGATTTTCAAACTGATTATTTGGCCTTTAAACCCGCCTATAACCAAATCAATACTCGATCATTATCTAATATTAGTATTAGTATTAAAATTTCAGAGCTATTGTATAAAAGTACATTTTTCTAATCAAAATATGCGTAATGTTAATCTTGCGGCAAAATGCGCGGAAAAAACGAAAAGTGACTTCGGGGAATGAATTTATTTCAAAGGGTTTCGTATTTTTTGAAATGGTTGTCTGTTTTATACTAAGTTTAAAAATATTCGTAATCAGCAGAAAGTTGACTATTTTGAAAATCTTGTTGGAAGGTGGTTTAGTTAAAAAATAAACAGGAAAATTATATCAAGGGTTTGGCTAGATTCGAGCGCAATTTCTAATTATTTTTACATTCTTCGTTGCTCAGATAAACGAGTATTTATTTTACTAAAATTATTGCTACTTAAAAGTATTATATGTCTAACAGTGTAAGCAGTAATTTTATATTGTTTATCCCTTTAAAACCCAACCCGCACGATCGTGCGGGTTAGACATTCATTAAAATTTTTGTTTCTGAGTCGTATGTAATAAAAACTCGAATCGAACGATCGTTCTAGTTTGCAGATAGAATAAAGTATCATTTTTTATCAACAGGTAGCGATTGCAGTCCATGTTTTACTTTCTACAGGCATGACTAGATTTGTTTACAAATACATCGGGTCTTAAAGGGATAACGAGAGATGAACAAGTATAAGACTCTAATGTTTTTTCAACTTCTTTCTACCACATTCCAATATAGTTGAAGACCATTTATGACTTCTGTCCGTCTCTCTGTGCTCTAACATTTTTGAATATGTTTTGAATGCTATTAAATTTAAACATGTTATTAAGGTTCACTACAGAAAGCTCCGCATTGAAAATTATTAGCGTTTGTAGGTATTTTACAGGAACATCCAAACGAAACGAAACGTTCATAGTCCAAGGTCAATATTTTAACTTAATAAATGATGTTTCATGAAAATAAAATACTAACAAACATATATGATATTTTCGCCCAATATACAGCTAAAATTATGATCAATGTCTTCTAAGTGATGCAGGGAGCAAAATGCATGGAGTCTATTTCTATAAAATTATTTTTGATATTTTATTTTTAGGAAGTTTTATTTTTGGAAATAGCCTTTCAAAAAAAAAAAAAATGTTTAGAGATAAAGTCTGATGGCAAAAATCTAGTACATTGCATTCTGAGTTTTCCTTTCTGAACCTTTTCCAATTTATCCCACTATAAATCTTTCGATGTGTATTTTTCCAATTTAAAATCCAAATGAGAGATTAGTAACACAAAATTATATTTAACTACAAATTTGTTATATGCAAATAATTCCTTTACGTGTTTTCTTTTGCGTAGATAAAATATCCTTGCGATATAATAAGCTAACGAAAATACGAGTAGATAAGCCAAAAAAATATACAATGTAGTTTATATAAATTTAATCACACAAAGGCAATAAATCCGAGTTATAAAAAACGATAGCATTAAATTGACAAAAAAGCCGCATCCTTATGTACTTTACGCATAAAGGCACATAATGAAATGCACCACGCGTTCATGGATATAGCTAAAAAAGCAAATTGCTACGTGATAAGAAAGTTACAATTCGTCTTTTTTATTCACGAAGCTCAAACACTTGCAAAATAAAGATTAAACGTACTTACAATCCTATTATATAAATATTTCACTGTTATTTTAAACGTACTTACAATTATGTTATATAAATATTTCTTTGTTATTCATTTAAAAGAGCGATAAATTGCAAGAGAAAACAACATTGAAAAATTACTTAGTCGTAAAATAAACAGGAAAGTGGTATCAAGAGCAATATTAAAATTCTAGCACGATTTCTAAATTTATTTAAGTGCATCTTTATGTGTAAAAGCAAGTACTTAATTTGCTAAATTGCTGTTACATATACTGTTATACCTTTATTGTCTCACCTAGAAATACCTATGATTATTATGAGTTGTGTAATAGAATTTTCTTTTATTAAAAGCTTTTGCATCTAAACCGCCAAAAACCGTACTTTAGATAAGGAAAATTCTATGTGCATTCTAATGTATACGTATCGCATAGTAATGAAAGGACTGCTGGATTTTTTTTTAAATCTTTATTTCTTAACTTTTATATTACCCCTTTTTTCCTGTACTGCCTGGGTAAAATTCGCAAGACGAATACACTGAAAATTACCTTATTGACATTTATAGCTCTTTTATAGGGACTTCCAAAAGAAACGGCAAATTTACAGTCCAATGTTTGGTAATTTAACTTTATACAGGCAGGTTTCACGAAAAACAAATACTGACAAACATATATGATTTTTTTCTTTCAATGCAGTCATACTATTATAAGTAATTTTTTCTAGTAATACCTACTGGAATCATAATGCACGGAGTCTATTTCTATAGAATTATTTTTGTTATTTTATTTTATTGCGTGTTATTTTTGGAAATAAACTTTCATGAAAAAATTTTATAGATAAAGTCTGGATGGCAAAAATCTAATACACTACATTCCGAGTTTCTCTTTCTCATCTTTTACCAATTTATCCCATTGTAAATCTTTCTATGTATATTTTTCCAATGTAAAACCAAAACATGAGATTAGTACACAAAAATATTTAACTACAAATTTGTTATATGCAAATAATTCCTTTACGTGTTTTCTTTTGCGTAAATAAAATATTCTGGCGATATAATAAGCTAACGAAAATAGAAGTAGATAAGCCAAAAATATATATATATATATATATATAGAATGTAGTTTATATAAATTTAATCACATAAAGGCAATAAATCCGAGTTATAAAAAACGATAGCATTAAATTGACAAAAAAACGCCGCATCCTTAAGTACTTTACGCATAAAGGCACATAATGAAGTGCACCACGCGTTCATGGATGTAGCTAAAAAGCAAATTGCTACGCGATAAGAAAATTACAAATCGTCTTTTTTATTCACGAAGCTCAAACACTTGCACATAAATATTTCTCTGTTATTCATTTAAAGGAGCGATCAATTGAAAGAGAAAACAACATTGAAAAATTACTTAGTCGTAAAATAAACAGGAAAGTGCTATCAAGAGCAATATTAAAATTCTAGCACGACTTCTAAATTTATTTAAGTGCATCTTTATGTGTAAAAACAGTACTTAATTTGCTTAATTGCTGTTACTTATACTGTTATACCTTTATTGTCTCACCTAGAAATACCTATGATTATTATGAGTTGTGTAATAGAATTTTCTTTTATTAATAGCTTTTGCATCTAAACCGCCGAAAACCGTACTTTAGATAAGGAAAATTCTATGTCTATTCTAATGTATACGTATCGCATAGTAATGAAAGGACTGCTGGATTTTTTTTTTTTTTTTAATCTTTATTTCTTAACTTTTATATTACCCCTTTTTTCCTGTACTGCCTGGGTAAAATTCGCAAGACGAATACACTGAAAATTACCTTATTGACATTTATAGCTCTTTTATAGGGACTTCCAAAAGAAACGGCAAATTTACAGTCCAATATTCGGTAATTTAACTTTATACAGGAAGGTTTCACGAAAAACAAATACTGACAAACATATATGATTTTTTTTTCTTTCAATGCAGTCATACTATTATAAGTAATTTGTTCTAGTATATTTTTCCAATGTAAAACCAAAACTTGAGATTAGTACACAAAAATATTTAACCGCTAATTTCTTGTATGCAAATAATTCTTTTACGTGTTTTATTTCGTGTAGATAAAACACCCTTACAATATAATAAACTAATGAAAATACAAGTAGGCAAGCCAAAAAAATTATATGAAATAGTATATATAAATTTAATCACATAAAGGCAATAAATCCGAGTCATAAAAAACGGTAGCATTAAATTGAGAGAAAGCCGCATACTTGACGTATGAAGGCACATAATGAAATGCACCACGCGTTTATGAAAGTAGCTAAAAAGTAAATTGCTACGTGATAAGAAAGTTACAAATCGTCTTTTTTTATTCACGGAGCTCAAACAGTTGCAAAATAAAGATTAAACGTACTTACAATCCTATTATATAAATATTTCACTGTTATTCGAAACGTACTTACAATTATGTTAGATAAATATTTCTCTGTTATTCATTTAAAAGAGCGATAAATTGAAAGAGGAAACAACATTGAAAAATTACTTAGTCGTAAAATAAACAGGAAAGTGGTATCAAGAGCTATACTAGTATTCTAGCACGATTTCTAAATTTATTTAAGTGCTTCTTTATTCGTAAAAACAAGTATTTACTTTGCTAAATTGCTATTCCTTATACTTTTATACCTTCATTGCCTCCCAAACAAATTCTTATGAGTTGTATAATAGGATTTTTCTTTTATTAAAATCTTTTGCATCTAAACCGCCAAAAACAGTGCTTTCTTAAAGGAAAATTCGCTCTGCATTCCAATGTATATCGTATCATACAATAATGAAAGGCATGCTGTTTTTGTTTTTTTTTGTTTTTTAAACCTTTTCAACCTGTACTACACGGGTATACAATAAAATTTGTAAGACGAATGCACTGAAAATTACCTTATTGACATTTATAACTCTTTTATAGGGACATCCAAAGAAACGGCAAATTTACAGTCCAATGTTCGTAATTTTACTTTATACATGCTATTTCGCGAAAAACAAATACTGACAAACATATATGATTTTTTTATTTCATTGCAGTTGTACTTTTATAAGCAATTTGTTCTAGTAATACTGGAATCAAAATGCACGGAGCCTATTTCTATAGAATAATTTTTGTTATTTTATTTTTAGTGAGTTATTTTTGGAAATAACGTTTCATGAAAAAATGTTTATAGATAAAGTATGATGGCAAAAATCTTGTACACCAAGTTTTTCTTACCCACCTTTTACCTATTTATCTCCCTGTAAATTTATTTCAGTTTGTATTATTTGAATTTAAAATTAGAATGTGAGAGTAGCACAGAAAAATATTTAACTATAAATTTCTTATATGCAAATAATTAATTCCTTTACGTGTTTTATTTCGCGTTAGATAAAACACCCCTATAATATTAAGCATTTTTGGAAATAACCTTTCACGAAATTTTTTTTATAAATAAAGTCTGATGGCAAAAGTCTAGTACACTACATGTCACTACTTTTCTCTCATACTTCTTTTATTTATCCCACTGTAAATATATCTGCGCATATTATTCCAATTTAAAATCAAAACGTGAGATTAGTACATATAAAAATATTTAACTATAAATTTTTTATTTGCAAATAATTCCTTTACGTGTTTTACTTCGCGTTAGATAAAACACCACTACAATATTAAGGCATTTTTGGAAATAACTTTTCGCGAAATTTTTTTATAAATAAAGTCTGATGGCAAAAGTCTAGTACATTACATGTCACTACTTTTCTCTCATACTTTTCTTATTTATCCCACAGTAAATATTTCTGTGCATATTATTCCAATTTAAAATCAAAACGTGAGATTAGTGCATAAACATATTTAACTATAAATTTCTTATATGCAAATAATTCCTTTACGTGTTTTCTTTCGCGTAGATAAAATATCCTTACGATATAATAAGATAACGAAAATACAAGTAGGTAAACCAAAAAATTATAGAATGTAGTACAATATATTTAATGATACAAAGGCAATAAATCCGAGGCATAAAAAACCTAATATAAAACGATCGTAATAAATTGAGAAAAAGGCAGCATCTTTAAATACTATGTCAGTCTTGACGTAAAAGGCACTTAATAAAATTCAAAGCGCGTTTATGTAAGTAGCTAAAAAGTAAATTGCTACGCAATAAGAAAATTAGAAATCGCCTTTTTTATTCACGAAGCTGAAACACTCGCAAAATAAAGATTAAACGTACTTACAATCAGGGGTGTAGAATATGTCCGATCCGGCGATCTAGGATCGGGGGAAATTTTAACCACCTGGGAAAATTTTGCAGAAACATATACAATTGATTTCGATTTTAACAACAAATGCCATAATTCCCTGAGATAGAAAAATTTCACTATAAATAAAAAGATCGGTATGGTGAGCTTCACAAAATCGATCTCACAATAATATGTACCGTATATCAGGGGTGATTGTATTCCGAATTTTTCGAAAAATTAAGGCATTTGGTTCCTAAAATTAAAAAAAAAAAGTTCATCAATCTGAAAATTCGGACATAAAAGTACCAAGAATTTTGTCCAAAAATTATGGAAAACGCGAATTTCCTCACAAGATTGTAAATTTTAGTCAAAAGATCGCGAAATGAATGCAAATTTTGTCAAAAGATAACGAAAGAACCGCAAATTATGACAAAAGATCACAAAAAACGTGAATTTCGTCAAAAGATCAAGAAACCAAGAATTTCGTCAAAAGGGGCGAAATAACAGCGAATTTCGTGTAAAGGGGCGAAATAACAGTGAATTCCGTCAAAGGAACGCGAAAAAAATTCGAAAAATTCGTCAAAAGATTGCGAAATGAAAGCAAATTTCGTCAAAAGATCGCAAAACAACCGCAAATTTTGTCAAAAGAAAGGCGAAATAACCGCGAAACTCGTCAAAAAGAAAACGAAATAAACGTACATTTCGTCAAAAGATCGCAAATTTTTACAAAAGATCGCAAATTTTTACAAAAGATCGTGAAAGAATAGTAATTTCGTCAAAAGATCGCGAAACAATCGCAAATTTCGTCAAACGATCGCAAAACAACTGCGAATTTTGTCAAAAGATCGCAAAATAATCGCGACTTTCGTGAAAACATGGCGAAATAACCGCAAATTTCGTTAAAGAAACGCGAAAAAACCCGCAAACTTCGTTAAAAGATCGCGAAACAACCGCAAATTTTGTCAAAAGATCGCGAAACAACTGCAAATTTTGTCAAAAGATCGCGAAACAACCGCGTATTTCGTCAAACAGGGCGAAATAACACACATTTTGTTAAAAGATCGCAAAAAACCGCAAATTTTGTCAAAAGATCACGAAAGAACCGCAAATTTCATGAAACGATCGCAAAACAACAGCGAATTTCATCGAAAGATGACAAAACAACCGCAAATTTCGTCACAAGGAAGGACGAAATAACCGCAAAACTCGTCAACAGATCGCTACAAAACCCAAATTTCGTTAAAAGATCTCGAAAAAGTGCGAATTTCGTCAAAGAGCCGAGAAAAAAACATAGTGCAGGGAGCGGATTCCCTTCCCTCTTCCCCCACTCTGCTATAACCTTTCAGAAAATTTGCTGTGAATTTCAGATTTTTTTTTTTTTACTCGGAATCACCCCTGCTATATATACTCCGGCATAAGTTGAGAAATATTGGGAAAATAAGTTTTCTATACTTACGATTATACAGCATTTACCTATAACATACCGTAAAATTTTGGGGAAATTTTCATGTGGATTGGGGGAAATGTTGGGAGTAGAAACATTTTCTGCACCCCTGCTTACAATCATGCTACATAAATATTTCACAGTTATTCTTTTAAAAGTGCGATAAATTGAAAGAGAAAAAAGGATTAAAATTTATTTAGTCGTAAAATAAATAAGAAAGTGACATCACGAGTCAATATGTTTGAAATATTATTACATTTAAAAGTGTTATCAAAATTCACTATAACAGAAACGGAAAATTTACAGTCCAAGTTCGGGAATTTAACTTTATACATGATTTTCATGAAAAGCAAATACTAACAAACATTTATTATTCTTCCCTCAAATACAGTTAAAAATATTAGCAATTAGTTCTACAGTCAGTCACAAAAGTCAACATACATCGTCGGTACTATGTCAAACTATCCAATGTGAAAACAGTGGTTTACTTTTTTAAAATTCAGATTTCTTGATTGGCACCACTTTTCTGAAATGGTAAATTTCCCCTTGTTTTCTCCTTAATTAATATGTCATTAAATAAGGTACAATAAGGCGAATTTTACTATTTCAAACAAGTTTCGCCAATCAAGAAATCTGAATTAAAAAAACCTACCCCACTGTTTTCACAGTGGATAGTTTGACATGGATCGACGACATCCATGCTACATAAATATTTCACAGTTATTCATTTAAAAGTGTGATAAATTGAAAGAGAAGCATCGAAAAATTTAGTCGTAAAATAAGTAAGAATGTGGTATCAAGAATCAATATGTTTTAAATGTTATTAAATTTAAACGTGTTTTTAAAATTCACTATAGCAAGCTCCGCATTGAAAATGATTTTGTTACCATTTACAGCTCTTTTACAGGGACACATTAAAGAGACAGAAAATTTACAGTACAAGGTCGATAACTTTATACATAATATTTCATGAAAAGCAAATACTAACAAACATTTAAGATTCTTTCCTCAAATACAGTTAAAAATATTAGCAATTAGTTCCATATAATACTGGGATCAAAATGCACAGAATGTCTATTTCTATAGGATTTTTTAAAAATTTATTTTTAGTAAGTTATTTTTGGAAATAACCTTTCATGAAGGAATGTTTATAAATAAAGTCTGATGGCAAAAATCCAGTACACTACATTGCGAGTTTATTACCTTTTTCCAATTTATCCCACTATAAATCTTTCAAAGTATAGTATTCCAACTTAAAATCAAAAAGTGAGATACACAAAAACAATTAACTATGAATTTCTTATGTGCAATTCCTTTACGTATTTTCTTTCACGTAAATAAAATACCCTATACGATATAATAAGCTAACGAAAATGCAAGTTGGCAAGTAAAAAAAAATTATAGGATGTAAGATATATAAATTTAATCACACAAAGGCAATAAATCCCAGTGCTAAAAAACATAATATAAAACGATAGCATTAAATTGAGAAAAGGCCGCATCTTTAAGTACTATGTAAGGCTTGACAGGAAAGGCACTTAATGAAATTCACCGCGCGTTCATGGAAGTAGCTAAAAAGTAAATTGCTACGTGATAAGAATGTTAGAAATCGCCTTTTTTATTCAAGAAGTTGAAACACTTGCAAAATAAAGATTAAACGTACTTACAATCATGTTACATAAATATTTCAGTGTTATTAATTTAAAAGTGCGATAAATTGAAAGAAAAAACAGCATTGAAAAATTATTTATTCGTAAAATAAGCAAGAAAGTGGTATTAAGAGTCAATATGTTTTAAATGCGATTAATATTAAACATGTTATTAAAGTTCAATATAGCAAGCTACAATATGAAAACGATCTTATTAGGTGCGTTCGTAATTATATAAATACGTAACCCTATAGTCATCGTATGGTCCTTCCGTCCGTCTGTCTGTCCGTATATAACAGCGCAAAAACTACCCAACCGAATGGTTTGAAATTTAATATATAGTATAACCGTTACTGAATGTTGTCGAGTCATTTAAAATTTTATGAAAATCGAATCAAAACTTAAAAAGATATCAATAAAAGTTTCCTTCATTCTGATAAATCCTATTATACGTAATTAATTCAGTGATGTCCCATGACAGGTAATGATTCTAAGTTGCCATGGTAATGACGTCCTATTTAAGATGGAGTCCTATTATTTCCGTATTATTGAATTTAATATATATAACCGTAGTAAATTTTGTATTGATGCATTTTTGCATAAGAGTGCAACAGCTATTGCACCAAAATCTGATTTTTTACAAAACTAGTTATAGTACGAACTCACCTCATTTGCCACGTTTGACGTACAATTTCCGACTTGCTACCATTTATAGCTGTTTTACAGAGAACAAAATACGGAAAATTTACTGCTCAAGGTCGGTAACTTTATACATGATATTTCATAAAAAGCAAATACTAATAATCATTTACGCTCTTTTCCTTCAACACAGCTAAAATTATAAGTAATTTGTGCTATATAATACTGGCATCAAAATGCACGGAATATATATTTTTATAGGATAATTTTTGTTAATTTATTTTAGTAAGCTATTTTTGGAAATTACCTTTCATGAAAAAATGTTTATAAATGAAGTCTGATAAAAGGAAGGGCTTCACTGCATAAAATGTACACTTAGCAAAAACCTAGTGTGTTTTAAGAAGTCTCGGGACTCTTAAAGAGTTAAAGTTGTCGAAGTTTAAATTTATTATGTTTTAAACTCTTATCTTTCCTGTACATTTTGATATAATTGTTTCCTTGAAATTCCCATTAGAACAGAAGTTATGGCTTTTAGAATTACACCAGCTCAATAGCTGAAGCGGCGTTTCCAAAACTTTGAAGTCATTTTTCTCCAAATGACATTTTTGGACATAACGTACACGATATCTCAAAAATATTTGAATATATTTTCATAAACTTTTCAAAACATATGTTTCATGTTAGTCTGTATAAACGGAACCTAAAATTTCCTTTTTATTGTTAAAAAAATATTTTTGTAAGTGGTTATATTGTTGAAACTTTCTAAATTTTGCATTAACTAAATACAACTTTGTATTAAAAATACAAAAATGTTTTAAATACAGATTTATTTAGGTTCAAGGTAATTATTACAATCTGAAGTATAAGCAGGCACCAAAATTTTTAATCTAGTTGCAAAATTTATTTTGTAATCCTGCGCGTAATCTGTTGTGCCGATTTTCTGCTCATCAAATGTCTGACAGTTTGGAGACCTCTGAAAATGCTAATTCTGCATCTTGCAATTTTTTAAATATTTGAAATAAAAAAACATACTTATATCTTTCATTCCCAATTAAAATTGTGTCTTAAAATCAAATTCATTTTAAGATATTAAATGCTGAAAATGGTCATTTTCTTTAAAGAGTCCTGAGACCCCCCTTAACCCTAAAGGACATTATTTTGGCACTGTAGCAAATACTAGAAATCGTGAACTAAGATCTATAGAGCATCCGGAAGAAACGTTCGGGTAACGTTTTGAAAAGTGGAAAAAACGCTGGATTAATATCTGCCCAAGGGTCCTATTTAGAGAAATATTAAAAACTAGCTGAAGTACCCAGCTTTGCCCGGGATTTATTGAAAGCGTTAAAAAGTTTTTTGCTTTTATACCAGCATATATATATATATATATATATATATATATAAAACGTTTCTTAAGACTGAATATGTATAGTCTTGATTCTTGAAAAAAAAAAAAAATATTGAAAGAGAAATGAATATTCATTGCTTTCATGTCATGACTTTCTCCTGTAAAAGTCATACATTAACCCTATTGTATTCGTTTAACCACTTCAGTCCCTTTGTCCCCAAATGGGGACCTCCGTTTTGTCCCATTTTACTAATGGTACTGGAAAATAATTACAATTTCGATATCAGAATGATATGTTTCGAAGTATAACATTCGAACTAATGCAAATAAAATAAAAATCTTGCTCTGAAGTCAAATGGGAGAAAAAAAAAATTCAGTAATGACTAATAATACTTCGATAATACTCAGTAGCGAAGAGGTTAAAATATGAAGTCATATTTACCTACTTTTTGTACGTTTTTATATTGATGCTCCTTGTATTATTTTAAAATATTTGAAAATGCTCGTTGTATTTCAAATTTGACGCTATACTATAATCTGCTTTTTGTGCTTACTCCTATTTATATTCCTTATATTATTGTCAAATATTTAAAAATGTCTGTTATATTTTCTGTATGACATCATATTCATTTTCTTTTTAATTCTTATAATGACGTCATATTCACCTGTTTTCAGTACTTACTCATACTCATACTCCTTGTATTGTTGTCTGATATTTCAAAATGATTGCTCGTCGCTGTCTGGTTTCTTTTTCCGAATTTTCGTACTGTCGCCGTCAGTTTTTTGCAAAAATTAAGTAAAATTGCCAACAGATTTAAAAGTTGGATTTTCAGAAGTGAAAAAATTTCTACATTTGCCCTGAAATTTTCAAATCTATATCTTGATTAGTTTTCTCAATTTTGTGCAATTGGTGAAAATTATCTCATTTTTACTGTCACAAACCACTCATTGCCTACAGCAAAAGAAAAATAACCACTTTTTCGCCACCACGTACTTTAGCTTTTTATACTTTAGCTTTTAGATAGAGATTTACAGAACGTAATCTGTATTTAAAGCTTCTACAAAGCAATTTTTGTTAATAATTTTATAAGGTTAAAATAGATATATACATTTTTAATATTAATTTGTTAAATTAAATTTTGAACATATTTTATGAAAAGAAAACAGATGTAACTATATTTCATAGGTTTTTCTCTCAGTGCGATTAAAATTATACTTTGGTCTAAGTAATATTGGGCCAAAGGTGTACATAATATCTGTTTCTAGAAAGTTATTTTTATTTATTTATTTTCAGTAAGTTATTTTCGAAAGAAATTGGCGCAATTTTTTTCTGATTTCCGCGGCTGTAAATCTTCTTAAATATATTATTTCAAATTAAAAACAAAATCACGAAGTGAGAATACAACATAAAAATATTGAACTATAAATTTCTTAAATGCAAATAATCCCTTTACGTGTTTTCTTTTGCATAGATAAAATAGCCCTACAATATTTTATCTTAAAGAAAAAAACAGTTTGCAAGTTAAATAATAATAAGAGGTACGAAACACAACTTTAATCGCACAAAGTAATAAATCTATGTAATAGAAAATGGATAAAATATAAAGCAATAGTATTAAATTGAGAAATTTTAAAAGCCACGTCGTTAAGCATTATGCCATCCTTGACTTAGTTAATAAAATTCATCACGCGTTCTATGCTGGTAGCAAAAAGTAAACCTTTATATGATAAGAAAGTTAGAAATCGCCTTTTTATATTCAGATGCTGAAAAGCTATAAATATATAATAAACCTACTTAAAGAAACGTTGTATAAATGTTTCACTATATTCAACTGTAAGTGTGGTAAATGAAAACGAAAAAACGGCATTGAAAAATGTAATGGGAGATAAGCAGAAAAAGAGTTATCTAGGTATTGTTCCTTTAAAGTAGAAAAATTTTCAAATTTTATTCACGTACTTAGTTATTCTCAAAAGTAAGTATTTATTTTACCAATTTAAAAAAAAAAACTGCACATATACAGGGTATTCTATTATTGTGCTGACAAAGTGAGAAGGGTGATAATAATATAACAAATGTTAAATTTTTAGTATTTAAAAATGTTTCCAATAAATTCTACTAAAGTTATTGTTATTAAAATAATGAAAAAGTTTTCGAAACAGAAGAATTTTTACGAATAATATCATTTCCTGTTTTATCTTTACACATTTCTTCCTATTACTTTTGGTACTAAACCCTTTATTTAAAGCTTCTACAAAACAATTTATGTTAAAAGTTTTATAGGTTACAATCTATATATTTTTTAATATTAATTTGTTAAATTAAACATTGAACATACTTTACGAAATTCAAATAGCTGTAAACATATATAATTAGGTTTTCTGCCGAAGCGTTTAAAATATAAAGTAGTTTAATCTAAGTAATACTGAGACCAAGGTGTACAGAATATATATATTTCTAGAAAGTTATTTTTATTAATTTATTTTCAGTAAGCTATTTTTAAAAAATGTTAGCGAGATTTCTTTTATTGTTTTTTTTTTCTTTGTTTCCCCTGCTGTAAGTTTTTCTACATCTGTTATTCCAAATTAAAATCACAATCACAACATCGCAACGTGAGATTAAAATACACAAATATTGGACTAGAAATTTCTCAAATGCAAATAATTCCTTTATGCTTTTTTTTTGGGGGGGGGGGGGGCATAGATTTTCTCTACAATATTTTATCTTAACGACAATAACAATTTGCAAGTTAAATAATAATAATAGGCAGGAAATACAACTTTAATCACACAAAGTAATAAAAAATATAAAGCGAAAGTATTAAATTGAGAAATTTCAAAACCCGCGTCCTTAAGCATTATGTTATTTTTGACGTATATAGGCAGTTAATAAAACTCAACACGCGTTTTATGGTGGTAGCTAAAAAGTAAATCTCTACGTGATAAGAAAGTTAGAAACCGCCTTTTTATATTCTCAATACTGAAAAAGTATAAATATAAAATAAAAACTTAAAGTAATGTTATTTAAAAGTTTCACTTTATTCATTTGTAAGTGCAGTAAATGAAAACGGAAAAACACCACTGTAAAATGTAATGAAAGATAAACAGGGAAGGAGTTGTGCCTGTAAAAGCAGGAAAATTTTTAGATTTTTATTCGCGTACTTCGTTATTCCCAAAAGCAAGTATTTATTTCACCAGTTTGAAATATGACACATATACAGGGTATTTTATGATTTCGGTGACAAAGTGGGAAGTATAACAGTGCAACAAACATTAATTTTGTAGTATTTAAAAATGGTTCAAATGAATTTATCTAAAGTTATTGTTATAAAAAAAATAAAAAATTTTCGAGGAAAAAGAATTTTTGCGATAAATATCATTAACTGTAGATCCGGAAGGTCTTTCTTTTTCTTCTTATTTTTTTTTATTTCTTTCTGGGGTATTTTTTTCTAGAAGGGTAGGCTCATATCAAATAAAGTTTTTCTTTTACAATTTATGAACAAAAAAAAAAAAAAAAAAAAAAAAAAAAAAACAGCTATAAACATATATAATAGGTTTTTCTCTCAACGTGTATAAAATTATAACTAGTTTGGCCTAAGTAATACTGGGCATAACGTGCCAAGTTGCACAGAACATCTATTTCTAGAAAGTTATTTTTAATAATTTATTTTTAGTAAGATATTTTTAGAAAATGTTGGCGAGATTTCTTTTTTTTTTTCTTGTTTTCCCCTCTATAAATCTTTAAACATATATTATTCCAAATTAAAAACTAAATTTCTTAAATGCAAATAATCCCTTTACGTGCTTTCTTTTGCATACATAAAATAAGCCTACAATACTTTATCTTCACGAAAATAACAGTTTGTAAGTTAAATAATAATAAGAGGTAGGAAATACAACTTTAATCGCACAAATAAATCTATGTAATATAAAACAGATAAAATATAAAGCGATAGTATTAAATTGAAAATTTTTAAAAAACACGTTTAGCATTATGCCAGCCTTGACGTGTATATGTAGGCAGTTAATAAAAGTCATCACGCGTTCTATGGTGGTAGCTAAAAAGCAAATCTCTACGTGATAAGAAAGTTAGAAACTGCCTTTTTATATTCTCAATACTGAAAAAGTATAAATATAAAATAAACGCACCCAAAGTAATGTTATTTAAACGTTTCATTTTATTAATTTGTAAGTGTAGTAAATGAAAACGAAAAACAGTAAGGAAAAATGTAATGAAATATAAACAGGAAAGGAGTTATTTAGACATTGTACCTGTAAAAGCAGGAAAATGTTTCGAATTTTATTCACGTTACTTCATTATTCCCCAAAGCAAGTTTTTCTCTTACCAGTTTGAGAAATAACACATATACATGGTATTATATGATTCTGGTGACAAATTGAAAAGGATGATAGCGCAACAAACAGTAATTTTGTAGTACAGTAGAGCCTCTTTTATCCTAAACTTTTAACCGAAACTCTCGGTTAACTGAAATCCATTTTTAAAGCTTTTTTTTCCATAGCATTCCTTGTGTGCAAAATACATTTTTAAAGCATTCTTTTACTATAAAAGACTGTATGAACATGAAAGTTGAAGCTTGGGAATTGTTGCAGCATTATACGTTCATTCGAAGTTGGAGAAAACTTGCTCCACGTTTAGCAACTGAAACGAACGAAAGCTTTATGGATGAAAAGAGAATGATGCTGCCGAATTGGAATCAGTATTTAATGAAATGAACCTGGTTGTGATAGCTTTGATATTGCAGGAATAAACGTTTGGCTAAATTGTGACTCAAATGATCCCGGGTTTCATATATTGAGAGATGAAGAAATCATTGACGATATCCGAGAAACATGTGCTGATCAAAGCGAAGAAGAGAACAACGATGTGGGCGAAGAAAATGAACAAATTAGCAATTCTGAAGCTTTTGAAGAAGGTTTGGCATGGCTGAAGCAGCAGAAAGACTGTAATACTGGTGAACTAATAATATTAAAAGAACTTCGTGATTCAGCTGCAAAGCAAAGGCAATCGAAAATGCGACAAACAAAACTTGTTTGAAACCTTGTGAAATACGTAAAAAGTACAATACACCCTCGATTATCCGATTTAATATGGACTGCCTAGTACCTCGGATATAAGAAATCTCGGTTAATAAAAATTGCGTATAAAATCGCCTATCAAGGGGGGGGGGGGATGTAATTGTCCAATAATACATTTCACCTCGTGTTCAATAGGGCCAACCGGCCCTGGAAGCAAAGCATTGTTCGCTGTTGTCTTGACTTCTCAGGGAGCAATTATTCTTGGCAGTTGAATGCTTTTGGGAACAGAAAAGCCTGTAGAACAGACAGTGAACTAAAAAGTGTGGTCTTTTTAAAGCTCATTCACACCCCTCCCCCCACCAAAGAAAAAAAGAAAATCAGACTTCGTTATCGGCTCGGTTAACAGAAACCTCGATTAATCGAAGCTCGGTTAATCGAGATTCTACTGTACTTAATTTCCAAATTAAAATTCAGGTAATTTATTCTTGTTTCTATTTTGCTATTGCTTAATTTTTATTAAGCCCTTGTTACGATGATAAGAAATAGGGTATATATTTGTCCTTAATCTTAAAATTGAAGCATTCTCTATTATCCGAAAATTTCGATTTTCTGAAAGATGGTCGGTCCTAATTACTTCGGATAATAGAGGTTCTACTGTATTTAAAAATGGTTCCAATCAATTCATCTAAAGTTATTATTAAAAAATTTAAAAGTTTTCGAGGAAAAAAAAATTGCGATAAATATCATTAATTGTAGATACGGAAGGTTTTTCTTTTCTTTTCTTTTTTTTTCTTTTTGTTTCTTTCTGTTTTATTGTTATTTTTTTTTCTAGAAGGGTAGATTCATACCAAATAAAGTTTTTCTTTTACAATTTATGAAAAAAAAGGAAAAAAAAAACCAAACCATAAACATATATAATAGGTTTTTCTCTCAATGTGCATAAATATATATCCAGTTTGACTTAAGTAATACTAGGCATAACGTGCCAAGATATACAGAATATCTATTTCTAGAAAGTTATTTTTAGTAAGATATTTTTAGAAAATGTTGTCGAGATTTCTTTTCTTCTTTTTTTCCTGTTTTCCCCTCTGTAAATCTCTAAACATATATTATTCCAAATTAAAAACTAAATTTCTTAAATTCAAATAATCTCTTTACGTGATTTCTTTTGCATAGATAAAACAGCCCTACAATACTTTATCTTAACGAAAACCTTCAACATTATGTTATTTTTGACGCATATAGGCAGTTAATAAAAGTCATCACGCGTTCTATGGTGGTGGCAAAGTAAATCTCTACGCGAAGAGAAAGTCAGAAACCGCCTTTTTAATATTACCGATGCTGAAAAACTAGAAATATAAAACTAGAAAACAGGAATTCTGCTTTTTCAGAATTTAGTGTCGCCGACAATGAAAATATATATATATATATATATAAATAGTACAAAACATAATTCAATTTTAAGACTTAAAGCACATGCTTTTATTTTATGTAAATAGACGTCATTCGCATCCGCTTAAGAATTCCACATTTACGATCCACAATTAAACAGCTACAATAAAGTATGCATACACTGTAAAAAAAAAATACTTACAGTTTTCCGGTAGGAATCGGAAAAATAGTTGCCCTTATCGTACCGGAATAATTTCCGACCCAGCTCGGAATAAAATCCGTAAAAATAAGGAAATAGTCAGTAAAACGGTATTTTACGGATTTTATTCCGAGCTGGGTTGGAAATTATTCCGGTACGATAAGGGCAACTATTTTTCCGATTCCTACCGGAAAACTGGTATTATTTTTTTTACAGTGTCACTATCGCGAAATAATACAGAAACGAAGCCAAAAGATGCCGTCATTCAAGAAACTCGACAAAAAAAGACTATTTTACGATTCATATGCCCTCATTTGTTTGTAACATTAATATAGATAATTAAATTAAATATAGTTCATAATAGCTCCATGGTTTAACATAAATCATTCGCTTATATTTTTTTCAAAATCGTATTTAAATTACATTTTTTAGGTTGTTAAGAGAAAATGGCAACAAAAATATATAATTACTATTTTGCAACTATTTTTTCTTTATTTTATACAGAAATGGGGTACTTCCGTTGCCAATATTAAGCAAATGGCTCTAAAAACTACAAAATAAATAAATAAATAAATAAATAAATAAAATTAATATTTCAAAAATAAATGGGGATGCAGTTTCCAAACAAATTGTATTTAAAAGTACAGTCGTGGAAAAAAAAAAGAGTAAACACCCCCTACTAACTCCTAAACAAATTATCGTAGACAAAAGTTACTGGTACCGGACGATTGGAAATAAAGTCTACTTTTAAATGACTCATATAAAATTTGCTTAGGGGGGCCATCTACATATTAAAACGAACCATAACTTGTTTTTTTTCAATAGCAGCACATAATTCTGACAGCATAAATGAATTCTACACCCTTCAATTAGTCTAAAAACAAATTTTTATGCAATTCGGACCATAAGTTTCCGAGAAATTAATTATTTTAAAACGAGCATATTTTAAGGGCTGTATCCAAATTGAAGTTCGGTACTGGATTGTTAACCAAGAGATCTCCCTTCTTGATCAAGGCACCTTAAGCAGTCAATTAAGCCTGTTAGATTACAGGATTGCTTAAGAAATTTCAAGATATTTAGTCACTTCTATCATAGACGGCCCCTTAAACCATCATTTTGCCGTTTTATAAGCATAATTTGAAAACTATTTGGAGGAAAATGTAAAATTTTGGATTTCCATAAAGCAAGACTTAATAAATCTGAATCCATCAAAAAAATTGTAGGTTGCAATTCATAATTTTTTTAATATTAATTTCATAATTCATAATTCATATCAGAAAATTATAAAAATTGCAAATTCAACGTATTTATGTTTGGGTATATTAGTATTATTGCTATACAAAACATTAAAACATTAGGATGATAATTTCAGGAGATGTTAAGAAAAATATGAAAATGTAATTTAACATCAGAACCACTAAATTTTGAATGTTTATAATTCAAAACTTATCATTCAAATGACTTGAAATTTGGTGTCTAGGCATAGTTTGAACCAAAGATTTGAAATATCTCATTAAAATTGGGTATTGCCATTGAAAAAAATGAAGTTTGGATTCTTTTTAATATGTAGATGGTTCCCTAAGCAAATTTTGTATACGTCATTTAAAAGTAGGCTTTATTTCCAACCGTTCGATACCAGTAACTTTCGCCTACGATAATTTGTTCAGGAGTTAGTAGGGGGTGTTTACTTTTTTTTTCCACGACTGTACATATTTTTCCCAATACGACGGTAAAAAAATTCAAAATGTGCGATACTTAGCAGTTTAAAAAATTGCAGAAGAGTGTTTAACAGTACAATGATACATCTGTTTTGTTTTACGCCCGGCTTATACTACGTAACGTTACTTTTTCGAGACGACACAAAATAAGCTGGGAGAAAGAAATAGGATACCAGGGGTTAATAAACGTACAGTCGTGGAAAAAAAAAGTAAACACCCCCTACTAACTCCTGAACAAATTATCGTAGATGGAAGTTACTGGTACCGAACGATTGGAAATAAAGTCTACTTTTAAATGATGTATATAAAGTTTGCTTAGGGGGCCATCTACATATTAAAACGAGCCCAAACCTCATTTTTTTCAATGGCAATACCCAATTTTAACGCGATATTTCAAATCTTTGGTTCAAACTATGCCTAGACACCAAATTTCAAGTGATTTGAATGATAAGTTTTTGAATTATAAGCATTCAAAATTTAGTGCTTCTAATGTTAAATTACATTTTCATATTTTCATTTATATCTCCTGAAATTATGCTCCTAATGTGCTAATTTTTTGTGTAGCAATAATGCTAATGTGCCCAAACATAAACACGCTGAATTTGCAATTTTTATAATTTTATAATATGAATTATGAATTATGAAATTAATATTCGAAAAAATTATGAATTGCAACCTACAATTTTTTTGATGAATTTAGATTTATTAGGTCCTGCTTTATGAAAATCCGAAATTTCACATTTTTATTCCAAATAGTTTTCAAATTATGCTTAAAAAAAGGGCAAAATGATGGTTTAAGGGTCGTCTATGATAGAAGTGAGTAGATATTTTGACATTTCTTCTGCTGTCCTGTTACCTAACAGGCTTCATAAGGTGCCTTGATCAAGAAGGGGGCTCTCTCGGTTAACAACCGAGTAACGAACTTCAATTTGGATAGAGCCCTTAAAATACGCTCGTTTTAAATAATTAATTTCTCGGAAACTTATGGTACGAATTGCATAAAAATTTGTTTTTAGGCTAATTGAAGAGTGTAGAGTTCATTTATGCTGTCAGGTATTGCGATTGAAAAAAATGAAGTTATGGTTCGTTTTAATATGTAGATGGCCCCCTAAGTAAATTTTATATACATCATTTAAAAGTAGACTTTATTTCCAATCGTTCGGTACCAGTAACTGTCTTCTACGATAATTTGTTGAGGAGTTAGTAGGGGGTGTTTACTTTTTTTTTTTTTCCATGACTGTACTTAAAGTAATGTTATATAAACGTTTCACTATATTCATTTGTAAGTGTGGTAAATAAAAACTGAAAAACAGCATTGAGAAATGTAATGGAAAGTAAACAGGAAAGGAGTTATCTAGACGTTGTGCCTATAAAGTAGATTTTTTTTTTTTTTTTTTTTTTTTAAATTCACGTACTTCGTTATTCTCAAAAGCAAGTATTTATTTTACCAGTTTGTAAAATGACACATATACAGGGTAATCTATGATTGTGGCGACAAACAGAGAAGAGTGATAGCAGGGCTCGAAATGTACCGGAGCAAACCGGAACGATGTTCTGGTTCGTGAAATTGTGACAAATAATTCGTGAATAACGTTCGTGAAAGTATGGAAAATATTGTTCCGTTTCGTGGAATTATTAAAAAAATATTATTAAAGTTTCATAGATATAGCTTCTATGTTCTCTGTAATGTCTTTTTTTCTAATTATTTAAAATCTTGAATGCATTTTTTAAAATTGGTTTTTCTACGGTTAAATATAAATTTGCTATACAGTAAAGTCCCGATTATCCGAGTTAATAGGGACCAAGCTCACCTCGGATAAGGAAAAAACTCGTATAAACCGAATTAACATAATTTGTCACCCACTAAGGAGATGAAATATAAATTTTCACTTAATTCAATCCTTTTTATGGTACTAGTTACATTTCTTTGATGTGCATTTCCGTTACTTTTAAGAAATACCGGGAATGAAATTGTTTTTTTTCAATTGAACTTATACCTTTGGAATGGATCATTTTCTTCTGATGGACTGAAAAAAAATTATGGCCATTTTTTTTCCATTCTGACCAGAAAATCAGAATTCTAACTTTTTACTACTGCTCTTTCACACTGTAAAAAAAAATGGTAACGTTACATGTAAAATCCAGGAACGTTTCGCCTTTTCTCAGGTTTTCAGAATAATTTAGCTCTTTCCTGTGAAATTCTGGTTTTCTTATCTGAAACATTCCTGAACAAAAGTTGGAAACAGCAAAACGCTGCGGCCACCATTTATTAATTTTTTGCTATAATCCGTTGCTCGCGCGCGAGTGTCGAAAACGAATTCCTTAAATGAATGTAAAAAAAATCAATATGGAATGCAAATAAATCAATAGACGACATAATCCTTTACGTCTCTATTGTCAAGACAATTCAGATGAAAATACAATACCTCTGTGACATCGCTAAGAGATTATCTCTCGTACTTGTCTGTGGAATGTTTAACGAGCAGACCATGTAAAAAAATACACCTATTATTTGGATCTCCATTAACCAGGGGACCATCAAACATGATTCTCACCGATTTTGATTAATTTAAAGTATGTTTTAGAGTTCTTATCTCTAATTATTCTTGTGAAAGGATTTCTTCAAATGGGCCTTAGATTTTCAGAAATTAGATGCCGAGGTTTAGCATACGTTTCAAATACCCATTAGTTTGCAGCTCTCAACGTGTCTTTCATGGTGTGGACGCAGAAAGCTCGCACGCCACCCGTACGGCCCGAGTTCGATGCTACCTCTTGACTTTTTTTTTCTTTTTTAATTAATTTGATATTTTAACACTTTATTACAATTTGATTTAAATTTGATATATATTTGACACTTTGAATTGCTGCAAATTTGAATTTTTTTTTTATTTTCGGAAAGTTATACAATTACGTTTAGTTTTTTTTTTTTTTTCATGAAAATTTATATGTATTTTATCTAACTTGTAAACTAACATAATTACTGACGAAAATCCAAAATATTTTATGTCTAGATTTTTTTTCTAATTATTATTTACATTTATATATTTTTATATTTTAAGCAAAGTTCAGAAACAATATATCATATATATATTTACTTTATTGAATTTTAACTGAAAATTTATTTTTTCGTGTAAATTATAAATAATAATTTTGATGTCAATTTCAAAATATTTTTTCATTCTAACAAATAATGGTAATAAAGCGAAAATTGTCAACTGGAAATGTAAAAATCGTCTGCGGATCCCGCATGCTGTGAAATGTCAGTAATGTTTTGCTGTCAACAGAAATATTCCTGGTATTTCGCAAGAAACTTACTGGCATTTCTGTAGAAAGTTTTTAACATATACAGTAAAGTTCCAGTCATTTTCAAGAAATGTTTCTTGGAAATAATGGGCAACTCAGCTGCCCATTTTTTCCCAGGAACGTTGCGGAATTTTTTTTACAGTGCATCTTCACCTAACACTTCATTTATAAAAGCTGTTTCATCATAATAGAAGCCATCAGTCCATCAGAAGAAAATAACTCTGTTAAAGTGGAAACTCGGTAAGCGGGACTCGGATAATCGGGACTTTACTGTACTTTCAGGAGAAAAAAGAATTATTTAGAAAAAATTAGTCGACAATAATTTTGAAATATCGTTCCGGTTCGTGGATTTTTCCATTTCGAGCCTTGAGTGATAGTACAGCAAATATTAAATGTTTAGTATTTAAAAATGGTTGTAATAAATTCCTTTAAAGTTAAGAAGATATACCTCTGGGAATTTCTGTTTCATGGAAAAAAATGATTTTGAAGTTAATAATATTCAAATATTAATAATATTCAAGAGCAGAGATTCGTTTTAAAATAAAAATTTATTTTTCAACTTATCTTTTTTAAACTAAATTTATTACTAACATTTCTTATGCGCTCTGTAGAAAAAGAAAACTGGGATATAAATGAAAGGGTTTTTTAAATTAAGTAAATAAAAAGTTCTCACGCACGTTTTAAAAACAGTTTTTTTTTTTCCTGTGAATTTTTTTAAAACATTTCTTATTTAAAACGATACAACATAAAAACTAAAATTACTATTTTTTTCAGCTTACTTTTTAAAGTAAAAAAGTCTTCAAAGCTAACCTTTAAAGAGTTTTCGTTATTATTATTTATTTTTACTCATATAGGTTTAATTATTTTTTTAATCCATTTTGAAGTAAGAAAAGAATGAAATGAAATTTGATTAACTTTAATAATTTCATGAAATATAATTTTCTGAAATAAAAATCAAATTACAATGTAGCGCTACCGCAACAATATCTCGTAGATGGAAAGTGGATTTAGTAATTCTTTGCAAATCCATTAAAGAAATTTTTGCTTAAATTATAAACTATAATGAAGAGCAGACTTTTAACGACAAGAAAAAGAAAGAAAGGAAAGGAATAAGACTGATTAAGTATTACACGTACGGCATGATTATCCAGTACTGATATCAAGAAAATGCTAGAAAACACTGATAGAAAAAAAAATGATTAAAAAATAGGTCTGTTTTAAAAACATTATTTTTGCTATGAATACTTTTTAAGTAATTTTTTAATAACATTCACCAAACAAAAAAAAAAGGTGTACATCTTTTAAAAGATATAATATGAAACTTAAGATACAGCATTAAAAGAGGAATTATTTATTTATTTTATTATTATTATTATTATTATTTTTTGCATTATTTATTTTTTTTTTTCTTAATATTAATAATGAAAATATGCTAGTTTTCAAAACTAATCTTAAGAAGTTTTCATTTAATGTTTTATTCATATTCCTACAATTCTTTTTTATCAATTGTATATTAAGAAAACAGAAAAGGAAAATTTGATTAACATTTATAATTTCCTGAAATAACTTTTTCTGGAGTTAAAATTACATAACAATGTTGCAACTACAGGAATAATATGTCTCGAGGATAGAAAATATGTGTAGTAATTCTTGGCAAATCTCCTGAAGAAATTTTTGCATAAATTACATTCTGTAATGAAGAGAAGTTTTAACGGTGAAAAAAAAAAAAAAAAAAAAAAACGGATAAGACTTCATTAAGTATTATGTTTCTTAACAATTTCTTAAAACTTTTTTATTCTTTAAAATCCAATAAGCGCGATACCTAATTTTTATAATATATTATAAGATATTAAATAATAATAATAATTATAATAATACTGTGGTTCTAAAAAATCTAAATTACGGGTTTTTTTTAATTTTGAAGACCTTTTAAAATAAGATTTTTTCCATCTTTTGAATTCGAAAATAACATTAAAGGATGACGTTATAGCACAGTACATTGGCGGAATGCTTCATTTAAAATACATCTATAGTAGAATTCGTCTGCAAACTTTTATCAAATATTTTTCCTTTTATCTAACATTCCATAAACATCTGGAATTTATTTAATTTTATCGTCTGAAAATAAATTTGTTTTTAATGAGATAAGAATTTTCATTCTGTCAATTTTCCGATTAAAGTATTTCTTTTAATAACATCCACATAACATAAAAAAAAAACTGTGTATCTTTTAAAAGATATAATATGAAACTTAAGATTACAGCTTTAAAAGATAAATTGACTTTTTTGCGTTTTTTATTCTTTCTTTTCTTTTCTTAATATTAATAAAAATATGCTGGTTTTCAAAACATAATCTTAAAAAGTGTTCGTTTAATGTTTTATTCATATTCCTATAATTCTTTTTTAAAAATCTATTGTATACAAAGAAAGCAGGAAAAGAAAATTTTATTAACAATCATAATTTCCTGAAAAAAAAATTCTGGAGTAAAAATTACATAACAATGTTCCAACTACAGGAATAATATGTCTCGAGGATACAAAATATGTGTAGTAATGCTTAGCAAATCTCCTGAAGAAATTTTTTCATAAATTACATTCTGTAATGAAGAGAAAAGTTTTAACGGTGAAAAAAACAACAAAAACAAAAAAAGAAATTGGATAAGACTCATTAAGTATTATTTTCTTAACAATTTCTTAAAACTTTTTTGTTCTTTAAAATCCAATAAGCACGATACCTAATTTTTATAATATATTTCAGAAGGGTATTAATAATAATAATAATAATAATACTGTGGTTCTAAAAAATCTAAATTTAAGGGTTTTTTTTAAATTTTGAAGACCTCTTAAAATAAGACTTTTTCTATCTTTTGAATTCGAAAATAACATTAAAGGATGACGTTATAGTACAGTACATTGGCGGAATCCTTCATTTAAAATACATCTATAGTAGATTCGTCTGCAAACTTTTATCAAACATTTCAACTATTTCCATAAACGTCTGAAATTTATTTAATTTTATCGTCTGAAAATAAATTTGTTTTTAATGAGATAAGAATTTTCATTCTGTCGATTTTCCGATTAAAATATTTCTTTTAATAACATTCACATAACATAAAAAAAACCTGTATATCTTTTAAAAGACATAATATGAAACTTAAGATTACAGCTTTAAAAGATAAATTGACTTTTTTGCGTTTTTTATTCTTTCTTTTCTTATCTTCATATTAATAATAAAAATATGCTAGTTTTCAAAACATAATCTTAAAAAGTGTTCGTTTAATGTTTTATTCATATTCCTATAATTCTTTTTCAAAAATCTATTGCATACAAAGAAAACAGGAAAAGAAAATTTTATTAACAATCACAATTTCATGAAAAAAAAAATTCTGGGGTAAAAATTACGTAACAATGTTGCAACTACAGGAATAATATGTCTCGAGAATACAAAATATACGTAGTAATTCTTAGCAAATCTTCTGAAGAATTTTTTGCATAAATTACATTCTGTAATGAAGAGAAAAGTTTTAGCGGTGAAAAAAGAAAAGAAAAACTTGGATAAGACTCATTAAGTATTATATTTCTAACAATTTCTTAAAACTTTTGTATTCTTTAAAACAATAAGCGCGATACCTAATTTTTATAATATATTTCAGAAGGATATTAAAATAATAATAATAATAATAATAATACTGTGGTTCTAAAAAATCTAAATTCGTCTTTTTTTTTTAGATCTTGTAAAATAAGATTTTTGCAATCTTTTGAATTCGAAAATAACATTAATCTAGTCTTGTCATCAAAAAGCATCCAGAATGCTTCATTTAAAGTACATCTATAGTAGATTTCGTCTTGAAACTTTTATGAAACATTTTATCGATTTGTATAAACATATAGAAATAACCAGGGTTCTCGCTGCCGCTCGCCCTTGCGCCAAATCGCGATAAAAAATTCTTCATTTGGCGAGTAAACAAATAGTCAAATTCGCCAAATTGCGATTGCTCAGTTTGTGTGGATGGTGTGCCAATACCGTCGAGATTCTTAGCCGCGTTACTGAACGATTGATGTCGCTTTAACATGTTCAAACGCACCGTGCCATTTACATTGCTCTATTTATACAGACACTGATTACACAAATTCACTTTAGCAACAGCCAAAGACACAGAAATGATTATGCCATAGGTATTTCTTTATTGTCAGTTAATCGCTATCTATGCGCCAGCGTCGCGCCGGCAAAAACGCAAACAAAATTACTCGCTCCAAGCGCCAAATAGAGAAATTTTTTGCTGGAATGCGGTGTTGAAATTAGCCATTTACCGTACTATTTATTAGTTGTATACAAAGTATCATTGGCTCGTCAAATTTTTTCTATCGGTTAAGAGTCGAAATCGTATAGAAAACTTTAGTGTATATTTTCACAACGGTAAGTCAAGATAGCTGTTTTTAATTTTTATTTAGACTGATAAAAAAATGTCTGAAACATTTACACATTTAGGAGGCATTTAGAATGTACTTATTTTTTATAGTTTCTGTAACGGATAATCGAATTTCTATTGGATAAGCAATCACAAAATATTAGGTTATTTTTGAACATATTGAAAAAAGTGGATACAATAAAGGGTTAAAGATAGATTTTTCAATGTTTCAAGCCGAATCTATTTTGCGAACATTTCTGTTTATTTGGCTACTGTTTTTTGTTTTTTATTCGCCAAATCGATAATGATGATCAAAAGCCAGCGAGAACACTGAGTACATCTATAGTAGATTTCGTCTTGAAACTTTTATCAAACATTTTATCGATTTGTATAAACATATGGCAATAATCAGGAATTTATTTTATGCCATAATATGCTAATAATTTTATGCCATTAGTGTTTAAAAATGATTTCGGGCATACGGGCGTCACGGCTGGCTGAAAAGAAGCGCAATCTGGAAGTCCAATTTTCGATCACTTTACCGAGCAGCTGGGGCTGTATATCAGCAATAACGCGGCAAACGTTTATGTACAAGTGGTCCAACGTCTATGCCGTTTATCGGGCTAGACCAGCGACTTCACATATTTCTACAGAAAATAATCCATTGGTGTGAGATCCCATAACCGTGGATTCCAGTTCACAGGTCCATTAGGCGAAATTATGCGCTCACCAGTGGCGTATCTAGACTTATCATTTCGGAGGGGGCTGAAATACAGTAAAAGTTTCTAAAATGCAATAATAAGCAATTGGAAAAATTACATTTTAAACTGGTTTCTATCTTAACAAGTAATCCATACATTATACAATCAAACCTGCTAAGATGGATACACATGGAACTGGGGAAAATTTCATTTTAGGCAGGTTTTCGTCTTAGCAAGCATAATTCCATGGTTATACCGCATTTTTATAAACGGAATACGGAAAATTATCTGCTAAGCGGTATGCTAGTAAATAGTAAATAAAACCAAAGTAAATAGCAAATTTAAAATTATTTAGAAGCGTTCTCACCCTACCGCATTTAAATAAAATTTCAAAAAGATTCAAGGGTTTGCAGTTCATACTAAGGAGATATCTCGATCTATGCCTTACTTTAAATCACAGACTTTCAAACTGATAAACAGCAAGTAATAAAAATTACATGTTTTATAAAACGTGTGTTAAGATATATAACAGAAACTTGACTGAAATGGATAATTTCATGGTCACACTTTCTAATATGATTTCTAACACACTTTATTAACCTGTCTAAAACGGTGTATTTTTTGGTACAATTTTAATTTCATCTCAGCAGGTTTCATTAGATTTTGCTAAGCTTTCGTAATTAAACTTGATTTTTCTATAAATTTCGGAGGGGGCTGCAGTCTTATCAGCCAATCCCTTGGATATGCCACTAGTGCTCATTCAATGTTTCCCGCAATAAACAGATGGTGTTTTGCACAATTTACAAGCGTTGACCTGGCGTAAGTCTATTCACGGTGAAATGGCAAACATAGTGAGTACAAATCATCTATCATCTGTCAAATTGACAGTGACTAGAAACAGTATTGCCAATTTCAAAATTACACCTCTGGAAAAAACACCCTTTAGAATAGTGCTTGGGAAAATTTTTAAACGCAACTTCATATTATACGTGCACAAACTGTGGAATATGAAACAACATAATTGAAATAAGAACAATTACAAAAATATTCATTTAATACTACTAAAATGCTAGTATTAAGATGGATACGCATGGAACTGGAAAAAATTTCATTAATACATTATAATTTGTTATTTATAGTTTTTTCTATTATTATTATTTAAAATATATTTTTTTTTCTTTTCATTTTTGGTTATTATACACATGGTTAAATTAACTGTTAACTGTAATAATAAATTATAATGTATTTATGGTAAAGTAGATATTACCATTTTTAAAAAAAGGAAAAAAAAAAGTTGGCATAATTTTTAATTAGTAGTCGGCCCCTAAACTTTAATCAATGCGTAATATTTAATCGATTAATGATAGTATCATTTTTATATGATGATCTGCAGCATAAATAGTATATATATATATATATACATATATATAATAAAACTTTTCTAATTATAAATAGTTAATACAAATGAAAAATCGACCAAAAAAAATTAATACAGTAATGATACTAGGAATCTGATTATCCATTATCCTATATTTCAAAAAGTGGAAGAATTAAATATGTAAGAGTAGAATTAAAAAAGGAATGTGAAATCATGACACGAAGAAAAATGAATACTTATATAGCAGAACACTTCGTTAAAGTGGAAGAATTGAATAATGTAAGAGTAGAATTAAAAAAGGAATGTGAAATCATTACATGAAGAAAAATGAACACTTATATTGCAGAACACTTCGTTAAGGGCAATATTCCACAATATACGAAAAACACAATTCATTTCTGCTGAGAAAGCAAGCCAAAGCATTAAGAGCTTTCACCAATTGCCCTATCAATTGTGACAGAAAAATTCATAAGAGAAAGAAAACAGACGCAATGGAATTTCAAAAAAAAAAACACAAAATAAAACTGAATTACACTATAAAAAAAATCGAAATAAAAATTTTACAAACCATTACAGTGCATATGTAAAGATGCATAACACCTCGCAAATATGTTAACTTGAAAATTGAAAATCACATGGAATTATTATAAGGTTACAGTTAACAGTTAATTTAACCATGTGTATAGTGTAATAACCAAAAATGTAAAGAAAAAAATATTTTAAAATAATAATAATAATAGAAAAAACTACAAATAATAAATTATAATGTATTAATATATATATATATATATATATATATATATATATATATATATAGGAGAGGAGACGATGTAGGCTTTTTTACACACAGTACAATCTTTTTAATGTAAACATAACAACATGAAAAGTAGAAGTACAGCAACAATATTCGGTTTATTGTATTATTTTTGCTGGTTTTTAGGTCTGAAATTAATCTTTTGTTCCATTTTTTTTATTCGATGTATCTTTTACTAGAAAAATTTAAACACGCATGTTTCGGATACCCATATCTGTCGTGTAAAAATAGAATTTGCTATATGCATGAAAAATTCATTTAAAAGGAATTTTCTTATAATATTTTGTCGATAAAAATTGAACTTTTATCTGACAATATTTCTATTTCATTTCCGTTAAATAGGATGCATTAAAGTTAAAGCGACATCGTAAGTTTTATGGAGCTGCTAAATTATTTCTCATCCCAGGAATATAAATGGCAAAATCTCAAATGTTCGTCACGAAAGAGCCATTTTAAGCAAGCCGTTTAGATAATGCGAGAAAAATTGAAACACAATACTTCATGCTGAAATAACAAATTCAACCGTATTCCCCACTTTCTTTTAAGCATAACTGTAATTAAAAAAAACCTTAACCGAGTTCCAGTGATTACCTATTTTTGTTATTATTATTTCTTGTTTACTAGTGGAGGATCGGTACCTTTTGATTTTTTTTTTTTTTTTTTTTTTTTTTAAATGAGTTTCACGATAAAAATATAATATCATAGCGAAATTATGATTTTTTTTAATTAAAAAATTTAGAAAGGTTCAAACGTTTTCAATTTTTAAAATTTTTTACACATTTTTATTACACATTTTGGCTCTGTTGCCTAATAACGGGTAACTCTATGCAATATCATTACATTTTCTATGGTTTAATTTCTTATGTCGAATTTAGCAATGCTTTAACACAGCATTTCAAAACAAAATTTTGTGAAAGAAGTAAATAAATAATCGGTCCTATGCGAGTTAAACTCCCGCACAGCGGTAAGGAAATACTTAATTTTACTCGCTACTGCCGAGTGAATTTTCTGATTGGGCGAATGAATTTTTAGGTAGTCTTTGGAAATTGCAAACTATAGAGATATGCCAAAAACTTATTTTTATTAGAAACTTATTTTAATTTTTGTTATTAGTTGCTATAGTTTGCAGCTTTCCAAAGTACTGTGATGTAAACATGTTACTAAGTTCTATCCTATACCAAACTTTCCCATATTGTATATATTTCTTAATTTTATAGGAAAAATATATGAAAATGCATTGTAGTAATAGTAATTAACTATTTTTAAAGTCGCGTAAAATTTGTCACAACAATTTTCAACTGCGTGTTGTATTTTTTCTGGCTGATAAAATAAATCCTTGGATAAGTAAGATCTGCTGTAAATCCCCCACCCCTGCTTGCGCGGAAAAGCTTCCGTAAATAAAGCTCAAACTTGGCATTGTGCCAAGTGCGCTTCGAAAGGAGGTCACAATCGCAAAGTCGGAACGCCGCGTTTTTCTAGGTAGATTTTTAATTAATATCTCAGTTAATTACCGGTACTTTATTTTTCGAAAATCAATTATCAACAATCCATGGACGATTCCGCGTAGATATACCTCGAGCTTGAGCATCACTCAACTCCTACGCTAAGCACGCAAAAGTAAAAATTGTGTGTAATGGTACAATGCGATTTTCTCAAAAACTATGCGACCTAGGATAATTGCTATAGTTTTCCAACCAGTTTTAAATAAACTCGTACTATCCTTGACTTTCTGATAATTTTAATTTCAGTAGATTCGGAAATACGGGTGGGGCGGGGGGTGCATATTTTTGCAGTACATTTTAGACGATATCTCTGAAAATATTATTTCTAAAAACAAATTTATTAATTGAGTTCGGTGTTACGAGATCTTTCGAGCGATAACCCACACTTTTCATGTTCCATAGTTTTCGAGAAAAACGGCGGTGACAGACGGACAGACAGACACACGAGTGATCTTATACTTGTTTTATTTTTTAAGTAATGTACTCTAAAAAAGAGGAAAGAAAGATAAACTTCATCCCGTAAGATTTAACGCCCTTCGTTTTCCTTTTGACTACATTATATGGGGCTGTGGATATATAACGTTATCATTTTAGGGGGAGAGGGGGATCTGGCACATGATATCGTAAGATATCTCTAGGGGGAGGGGGGGATTGTCTTTTGATATCGTTATCAGTTTTGATCCAACCAAAATTTTCTCTTTTTACTTGTAACTTTGTCTTTACTTCAAAATAGTATGTTATCTTTTTATAGTCTGTTATCTATTTTAAGGAAGATACGAAGAAATTATTAAATGATTATAAAACTATTTATTTCCAAAATAAGGAATACCCCAACGTTTGGCATTCCTGTTCTTCTGTCATATGCGTATGCATATACAATACGCTGTTCGAGAAACTATATGCGAAGTATGTTTAAAATGATACTTGCGTTTACTAGTAAATAAAAGAAGAAGAATGTTGTTCATCTGTCTTTTTGATAAGAGGTCCTGTCCCCCGTGCGGGGGCAAGTGCAAGAAGATATTAGTGTTGAATGCATTGTGCTACAAAAAGCTAAAATACTTTTAAATAGTAACTATTTCTTTTAAGTGTTATTTGATATAAAATTATTTCATATATAAAGTGATATTTTATTGACTTCTCTTGAATCAATAAAATATGCGAAAAATAAATGTAACCATATTTATATATCACTCGAAACAAAAGAAAAAAAAAGTAGACAATAATAACGATAATCATTACGGGGAAAGGGGGCGGCGTATGATATCGTAAGTGGGGGAGGGGGTCCAGAATTACCAAAAAGTTGTTAACGATATGTATGCACGGCCCCTATGCTGATTACAGAAAAAAAATTATAAAAAAGTATGCTGCCAACAATAATTTTCCAACTTTCATCTGAATTCTTTTATACTTAATAAAAATAATTTATTACTTTACAGCTGAATTAACAGAAAAATTTTCTTTACTTACACACGCAAGATCATTATTTTTCAGGTTTTCTTTTTATGGTGTAATTAATGATTAAAAAAGCTTTTCAAAAAGAAAAATAATTTTCCGATAAAATTCACTGATTAATAAAAATTAATTACATAACAACTCTCATAATTTGTTTTTAAAATAAAATGAAACTATTTAATTTACGAAATGAGTACTTTTTTCCCCAAGCTCACAAACTAAACTTATGCAACCGAAAAAAAAAAAAAAAAAAATGTAATTTTACGTTTTCGAGCGATTTATTTATTTTAATAAATTATGAAAAAATGATGAATAAAAATAGCCCAAAAATTTTAAATAATTTACACTTTCCTTTTCAACAAAAAGAATTTTAAAATGTATGTTTACATAAAAACGGATTAACCCTTTATCTACTGACGGTACTTATAAGTACCATTAAAATAACGTGTAATAAAATTCATTTAATACATCGATTAGTAGTAATACAGTTTAGAATGAATTATAGATGCTTTACTTTATCTTGTTCCAAAAGCATTATTAGTTACAAAACAAAAATATTTTTAACCATTCGCAAATATATTTAGGAAAAATGTATAGGGGCTAAAAAAGTTACTAGAAAAAAAAAAAAAAATCTTTGTATATCATGTGAAAGCTTTTGTAACGCCGAACTCAAAAATACATTTCTTTTAATTTTAGGTATTATATTTTCAGAGATATCCTCGAAAATGTAATGCAAAAATATGTTACCTTCTCTCTATTTCCGAATCTATTGAAACTAAAATTATGAAAAAATTAATGGGTAGTAGAAGTAAATTTAAACCTTGTACAAAACTATAGCGATTACCCTAGGTCACACAGTTTTTTGAGAAAATTGCATTTTTCCGTTACACACAAATTTCGACTTTCCGGCGTTGAGCAAAGGAGTTGAGGAGAGCTGTAAGTACCTACCAAAGCGATATAAGTAAGCGTACAAACTTAATACTGGAATCGGGCGTAAATTAACACAGTTGCGCCATCTTGTGGACGGGGTGATAATCCACATACGCGGGCTTTTAGTGTAACATCATATCTGACAGGATACCTACCATCTGCGAATATTTTCTAAATCTTTAGTCACTCATGGAACTGAATTTGGTTTACCACATTTATTGCAAAATAATGGCATAGCGAGAGCGGCGTCCAGATACACTTGACACCGCGAAGTTTCCTTTGCTTTGTGAAAGGTATTTCAGCTACTAATCAAGCTCAAAAAAACTTTACAATTTTATTGGTGTGAAGTAAGAAAACAGTTAGGCATCTCCCTGTAGTTTAACCCCGTCCGCTACGTGGCGTGCGACCTTGATTGATGTGACCTTGCCTTTAATCTTGCGGTTCTCTCTCCCATTTAAGATAGGACGCTTACTTATATCGATTTGGTACATACTGTCGCAAAAGTATAAAAGGATTGTCGGTTAATGATTATCGAAAAAAAAAATGTCGGTAATTAGCCGAGATATTAGACACGGACGATTTGTACTCTATGCAACATCGGTTTTAAAGCCTTAGATAACAACTTTTAATGATATATTTGTGTAACGCAATGCCCAGTTACAAATTAATATATTTATTGTACGGAACCCTCTGTACGCGAGTAGTACTCGTACTTGACGGATTATTTTTTAGTCATCCAAAATGCATAATCAATAGCGATCACAAGTAATTCAACAAATTAAATAATAAAAACTTTAGTATAAAAGAATGGTGAAGACGACTTTATAAAATCACAAAAATAAAATGCGTCTCAAAACACACATTCACGCCAACGTATTTTATTTGTTATTTGAAGGTGTAAGGAGCTTGAAGAGTTTCAAAGAAACACACCTTTTTAAAAAAGATAAGAAGAAAAAAATAAAGAAAGAAATGCCCACTAAACCAATATCGCTTAGATTGGCAGGTGGCGCATCATAAAGATAAAAGATAGGCTTAACCTTCCATTTCCCATAACTTTATTGATGGAATGGGGATAAAGGAGTGCAGCGACTCTTAAAATATCAGGTATTACAGGAATCATTAAAGCGATCTATATTATTGCTCAATAAAAACACACTACCAGCGATTAAATGACACGGAAATACGGCTTTTTCATTATCGCAGTAAAAATACTATGAAATTTGGCTAAAAATGAAGTTCTTGATTTCAAAACAAAAGTACAGGGGGAATAAAAGAAGGTAGCAATTTTTTTTAGAGGTCGCAGTGCATATAACAGCGGTTGGTGTGTGTGTGTGTGGGGGGGGGGGGGGGGACAAGGGTGCAGTTGTACCGAACTCTAAGCTTAAAAGGTTTCAGGATTGTTAAAATTGGAAGAAAAAATAATTGATCATTTTTCAACATTTAATATCTTAACCTCTTCGGTTTCTGGGTCCCCAAACGGGGACCTCTGTTCCTTTCCTTATAAAAACTAAAATATTTGATTTTTTTTTTACATTTTCACATCACTTCTTAATAGCTGAATTTTTTTGCGTTCAAAGGAAACGAATAAATAGTAGCATGCTAGCTGATTCGCACAAAAAATAAAAGTTATTTTCATCTGAGTTTACAAAATGCCTAAAAATGCCCAAAAGGCAGTATGACCAAGAAAGTGAGAAATTTTCGTAAGTATTTAACTTCAATCGTTTTCAATAAAAAATTTTGAGGATTTGTAGATTATTTACTTGTTTAAAGCTCTTAAATTTGTGATTGCGTTAATTTAGGTTAATGGTTATTAAATTGATGTTTTAAAGGAATCTGCAAATTTAGATCCACATTTTTGAACCTAAATTACCAAGCGCCTAATGAATCAATTTCTGAAAAGATATTTTTTTCTCTGATTTATAATGACATTTTGTTTGGAAAAATCCAATGAATATGCATTTGTATTATTATTTAGCTTCGGAACTGAAGAGGTTAAAATGTGTATGATTTTAAAACCCAATTATGAAAGATATAAGTATGTTTTTTCATTTCGTATATTTAAAAATATATATAAAGGAGGAATTAATATTTATAGGGGGCTTTAAACTATCATACATTTGCCGAGCAGAAAATTAGCATGCAGCATACGAGCAGGATTACAAAATAAATTTGCATCTAGAATAAAAATTTTGGTGCCTTATTATACTTCAGATTGTAAACATTACCCTGAACCTAAATAAATTCGTATTTAAAGCATTTTTATATTTTTAATACAAAGTTGTATCTAGCTAATACAAAATTTTGAAAAAATCAACAGTACAATCACCAATTTTTTTTTTTTTCTCTTTTGGAAAAAAAAAAAAAAAAAAAAAGGTCCAGTTTATGCTGACTAACATGAAACATATCTTTCGTAAATTTCATGAAAAAATATTACGAAGTTTTTGAGATATCGTGCACGTTGTGCCCAAAAACGTCATTTTGAGAAAAATGACTTCAAAGTTTTAGAAACACCGTTTCAGCTATGAGTAGATATGATTTTAAAAGTCATAACTTAAGTTCTAATTGAAATTTCAATGAAACAATTATATCAAAATGTTCAGAAAAGATAACAGTTTAACATATCAAAAAATTAAAATTTTGAAGATTTAAGAGTCCTGAGATCTTTTAAGGGTCACGTGAGAAGCTGTCTTCGCATATACAGGTCTAGCAAAGCGCCTAAAAATGTAATCTGTACACTTTAAAAAAAGACAAATGTTGCTTAACCTCCGAAAATTGAATATAACAACGCTCGAAAGTATACATTAACCTTTTCCGAATTGTCCACGATTCCGAATAGCATTCTTTATCTTTAGAAACCTCAGAAACCAATATATTTTCGAGATTTAAAGATCATTTATAAAAAAACTTTTTTTGCTGCCACTGATTTTCGTAAATGTTTCCGAGTAGTTTATTAATCAGTTTTCTCAAACGAAATATCGGTTTCTAGGATACTATAAATCTCCAATTAAACATTTTCCGTTGCGTAACTGACTTTAATCATGCAAGAGTAACAAAACAATATTAATGTTAATATTAATGCAGTTAATTTATCATGTTTGCTTATAAAACACGCTTGTTGATCATGGACATATTTACTTAAAAATTGATAGCATTCGAAAAACCTACATTCCACATTGAGCCTATATCCCAAATTGAATATCACACTATTATTATTATTATTATTACTATACCGCAGACCAGGCCCCTATACCTGCCGCGTAATATGACTAGCTTAACGAGTTTTGCGCCTGGCCACGGGGCGGAAGTCGCTTGTTCGCCTCATGCGGAGATCTAGTTGATTGTACCTTGGCTTTTGTGGCTGTATAGCTATTTATTTTATCACTTTTGCTACTGTGTTGGCCGGTTCTAGATTGCTATTAATTATGCTGTTTGGATTTGTCGAAAATGGAAGGGGAAAAAAAGAAAAGACGGGGGGGGGGGGGAGTTGCTCACTCTTCTACAGAACTCAAACTACACGGGACCGTTTCCAAAAATCAGTAGTAGCTAAAAAACTTTGTCCTTATAAACGCTTCTTTAAATCTCGAAATTATATTGGTTTCTGAGGTTCGTAAAGATATAGAAGGTTTTTTGCAATTGTGGATAGCTCGGAAGAGATTAGTGTACAGTCGTGGAAAAAAAAGCAAACACCCCCTACTAACTCCTCAACAAATTATCGTAAGCGAAAGTTACTGGTACCGAACGATTGGAAATAAAGTCTACTTTTAAATGATGTATATAAAATTTTCTTAGGGAGGCATATACATATTAAAACGAATGCAATCTTCATTTTTTTCAATGGCAATACCCAATTTTAACAAGATATTCAAATCTTCAGTTCAAATTATGCCTAGACACCAAATTTCAAGTCATTTGAATGATAAGTTTTTGAATTATAAACATTCAAAATTTAGTGCTTCTAATGTTAAATTACATTTGCATATATTTATTTATATCTTCTGAAATTATGCTACTAATGTGCTAATTTTTTTTGTAGCAATAATACTAATATACCCAAACATAAATACGCTGAATTTGTAATTTTTATAATTTTATAATATGAATTATGAAATTAATATTCGAAAAAATCATGGATTGCAACCTACAATTTTTTTGATGGATTTAGCTTTATTAAGTCCTGCTGTATGGAAATCCAAAATTTCACATTTTTCTTCCAAGTAGTTTTCAAATTATGCTTAAAAAACGGCAAAATGATGGTTTAAGTGTGATAGGTCTTGATAGAAGCGAGTAGATATTTTAAAATTTATTCTGCTGTCCTGTAACCTAACAGGCTTCATTCACTCCTTGAGTGGATCTTCAGGTGCCTTGATCAAGAAAGGGTCTCTCTCTCGGTTAAGAATCGAGTACGGAACTTCAATTTGGATATAGCCCTTAAAATAAGCTCGTTTTAAAATAATTAATTTCTCGGAAACTTATGGTACGAATTGCATAAAAATTTGTTTTTAGGCTAATTGAAGGGTGTAGAGTTCATTTATGCTGCCAGAATTGTGTACTGCTAGTGAAAAAAACAAAGTTATTGTTCGTTTTAATATGTAGATGGCTCCCTAAGCAAATTTTATATACATCATTTAAAAGTATACTTTATTTGCAATCGTTCGGTACCATTAACTTTCTTCTACGATAATTTGTTGAGGAGTTAGTAAGGGGTGTTTACTTTTTTTTTCCCACGACTGTACATTTTCGTATGTGGTCATGTTATATTTTCCTTAGATTAAGGAAGCTTTTTTATAGTGTGACCTTTTCATTATCTCAGTAAAGATACCATGAAATTTGCTTAAAAATGATGTTCTTGATTTCAAAAGAAAAATACAGGAAGATAAGAAAGGAAGTGTGACGTTTTTTTTAGAAGTGGCACGGCATGTAACAGGAGGCGGGAGCAAGGAGTCCGTGCTCTAAGTTAAAAAGAATCCCGTGCAAAGCTGTCTTCGCATATACACGTCTAACAAAGGGCCTAAAAACAAGATCTATACACTGTAAAAAAAAAAAAAAAAAAAAAAAAAAAAAAAAAAAAAAAAAAATCTTAACCTACTGTGACGTTTTATCTGAGCTCACGCAGAGATCAGATGACCATAACGTAATAAACATTTTAATTGGGATCGCCAGATGCCTAAACTATAACTTAACATGTCAGTGCTTCACAAAATCCAGATGTGACTTGTAAACTGAATTTAATGATGCAAATATCTTGAGAAGTGCTGCGTAGCATTTGTAAGAACTGAAACTTTTTTGACCAAGATGATTCAATATACGACGTGGGTTGGCTAGGAGATAGACTGAACTCTCGGAAAAGGCCCCGTGGGGGAGATGCTGCTTTGACACGACCGAAGGCGGTCAGTTATCGGTTCTGCTGGAGGAGCGATCCGCTCCTAAAAGGATCAATTTTTTTTGTCTGTGTTAAGACTGTATGTGTGCTTGCTGATGTGTGTGTCATTGTGTCGTCAATAAAGAAACTGTAGAAAATGAACTCAAAGTTCTTTTTATTTTAGTTAAGATTAATTCTTTAAGTTAGATTTTTATTGGCGTTACACTACGAAAACGTAATAATAACAACAAACAAAAATATACGATAACCTCTTCAGAATTATACCCACTATTACGAAAAGCATTCTTTATCAGAAACTAATATATGTTTTAGATTTAAAGAATCATAAAAATAAAAGTTTATTTTGCTGCCACTGATTTTCAGACACGTTTCCGAGTAGTTTTTATAGTGTATTAATCAGTTTTCTTAAACCCATGAAGCGAGAGTAAATTGACGCAGGTGGGATCTGAACCACGGATCTCATGAACAGTAGCCGATCTAACCACCGCATATATTTTTTTTCTGGAAAACCAATCAAAAGAAAAGTTACTTGCAGTATAAGCCGCAGATATATATTTTTTAAACTGAGTCTCAGCTCAGTCACGTTTCGATGACTTATTTACTTCTACCCAGATAATGACTCTCATTCTTATCCTCCAAAAACCGAATCTACAACTTCAACAACCTTCTCCAGTCATTCTCCACTTAGGATAGATTACAAGTATTTAAAAAAAAAAACTATTCCATTAAAAACATCTAGGGATTAGCATTATTTATCAGTATCACTGCAAGATGTCAATTTAATAATAACACATTCTTTACCTGGGGGGAAAAAAGAAAAGTAAAGAAAAGGTATCGGTCTCTGGCATCACGGACATTGATATTTTTTCCTTTGTGGTGTGTTTATATTTTTACTGGTTACGGACAAGCGGGCCAACAACGACTTCGAATGTAACCATTCGCAAAGTAATCAGAGAATTTATTTAACCTTTAACTGATGTCACAGAAATTGTCACAAAACTGGTGTGAAGCGGTCTGTGAGACCGCTCCATCGAAAGATGAATAAAATGCACGATTAACTCATAGGATGGTGTTTTTGTACTAAACTTTTTGCACAGGACTGTTATAATTAGAATTCAACTATCAAAAATATCTGGTGATAGTTCTAAAGTTCCAAACGGAACAAAATTTCGGTAGCGTTTGTAGTTAAACTGAAAATTGCAAGTTAAACTATAAAAATTGAAAAAAGCCGCGGTCTGAGAGACCGGTAATATCAATTAAAGGTTAAATAAAGATTTCCAAATTAAGAAAAGTTAATTTAAAAAAAAAATCTTCCATAAAACTCACTTCCATTGCACTTCCCTAAAAAGGAATTGCAAAAAAGAAAAGAGTTTTATAAGCTGCACCTTAAAAAAAAAAAAAAAAAAAAAAAACTAAGACATAGTTTAGTCACGATTCGACGACTTATTTACTTCTCTATAGATAACGAGCTGTCATCCTTATCCACTAGCAACCGAAACTACAACTTCAACAACCTTCTCCAATCATTCGTCACTTAGGATTAAAAGCATTTTTGAAAAACTATTTCATCAAGAACAGGTAGGGAGGTAGGGATTAGCCGTATTTATCGGCACAATCTTCGAACTGCTTTCGCCATTTTCTCTCGGACAAAAAAAAAAAAAAAAAAAAAAAAAAAAATGTATTTATTTTTTCGACAAAAGAAAAACAAAAGTCGCCGCTATCTTAAACGAATGCACGTGGCTGGAACAATGACAACGGTTACGACAAAAAGAATACATAAAGAAAGCTTTTGGAAGAAGCAAGTCACGTTTCTTCCAAATTGGCATTCTCAACAGAAAATCAAAACTCGAGTAGAAGGAGATGAAGAAGAAAAATGAAAGTACAGCGTGGGATGGCTGGAACGTCGAGTGATTAGCGGTCAGTAAACGAAAATATCAAAACATGGCATTTCTATCTTGAAGATAATGGCGCATCGCTGAAATGTTACAATGTATGTAAAAATCTAGGAAATATTTTAAAGGTTTAGATTTAGTATGCGACGAAATAGAAAAAAAAAGTTACAAACATCATAAGCTGTAGGAAAATCAACAAGGTATAACAGTACCGTTTCGGATCGTAATACAAAACGGATTCTTCTTCAGATGAAAATACACGAATGCAACTCAAAACATTAACAGCAACATACGACAAAGATAGAAATAATTTTTTTTGCTATTATTGGAACGAAATTAACTATCAATCGTATGGCTGTATATAGAGAGATTTTCAAAAATAGCGAATATTTTGCAAAATGTAGACTTCTGATTGATCAATCACGTTTCGAAATTCAAGCTGGACTCCCGCCAAATTCTTTGGAAAACACGATAAAACATTACTGTTAAAATCTTTATTATTTTTAAAGTTATGGATGCAAATTTAAGTATGACTTCGAGTCACACGCACTGTCATTCTTTGTTGTATAAGTGGATGTGGATAATGAGCTAGATAATACAGAAATATGGTGCACGGCTTGCTGTGCACCATAACCCCCCTTTTCTGTTTTAAGAAATCGCGGACACCTCACAGAAAATATATATTGTATAGGTACATACAGAAAAAGTTTGGGCCAATCTCTTCCATTCTGCTGTTTTAAATGTATTTTGTAGTCAAAAAAGTTCCATTAAAAAAAAAAAAAAAAAATCTTGAACAAAACTCAAGCTACAAATATTTACCTGGCACCGCTATTTATTTAATGACAAACAGGTAAGAAGTATACTTTTAAAACAAACTACACTGCATCTTTTTACCAACTAAGGCCTACCTTATTCACAAGCAACAGGAAGTACAACTTCAACAATCTTCTCCAATCATTCCTCGCGTACCATTAAAAATATTTTAAAAATTATTCCATCAAGAACAGTTAAGAATTAACCGTAGTAATCAGTACAATATTTTAAATTATTTCGCCATTTTTTCTTCGACAAATATTTGTATCAGCTTCGACCAGGAAAGCAAATGTCACTGCTATCTTAATCGAGGCACGTGGTCCAAACAATAACAGCGGTTAAGACAAAAAGAAGAATAGTGAAAGAAAGAAAGAAAAAAAAGTCATCTGCAGCTTTTAGAAGAAGCAAGTCACGTTTCCTCCAAATTGGTATTCTCAACAGAGAATCAAAACTCGAATAAGAGGAGATGAAGAAGAAAAATGAAAATACATTCGTGGGACAGATCGTCGAGTGATTAGCGGTCAGCAAGCAAGTGTTTAAAACATGGTTTTTCTATTTTGAAGGTAATATCTTGATAGTGCATCAGTTAAATGCAACAGTGTGAATGAATAAACAACAAACGTTTTAAATGTTTTGTTTCCATTACTGGATGAAATAGAAGTAAAAAGAGAATTCTACAAATATCATAAATATGTAAAGAAAAAAAAAATCCCGATGGTTCTGTTTAAGTTCGCGATAGAAAACCGATTCTTTGACTGGTGAAAAACCCAAACGTAAATAGACGGCAACCATTAAATTGAAACATCAAAATAAGTCTATTCTTACAATACCTTATTAATAATGTCTTTATTATAGTAATTTTTAGAATTATGAACAAGAATCCATGTTAGGCTTTGAATAACACAACGTGTATTTTCCATTGAATAAGTGTGTAGCGGTCTTGAATCTATGGTAAATATTATTTCTCTTATTGTTTACTAACACCCCCCCCCCTTTTTTTTATTAGTCAGATCATAGGAACATGCTGTAGATAAATTCATTTCCTATACATACAAATAAATTTTTCGTTCGGTATTCATACGTGAATTTCCATATTCAGAAAAGTTAAAAATTTCCATACCTTCAACAAAATTCACGATACATATATTTGTCTAGGCGACCTCAAGTAAGATGGAGTGATGAAATCAGAAAAGTAGCCGGTGTAAATTGGATGACTAAAGCACTAGACAGGAAACATTGGAAAAATCTGGTGGAGACCTACATCCAGCAGTGGATTGAAAACGGTTGTTGATGATGATGATTAGGGCTGGATTAATTATCAATATATCGGTCAAATATTGATATTTTTTAACTATCGCAATAACAATATGTAAGCTCTGACTCTAACGATATATCCCAATAGCGATATCTAATCTCTGGCTCTACTTATATATCCCAATAACATTTTTTTCCCGCACCACGCAACCGCAAGAAGAAAAAGCGCCGAATATTGCGTAACCAATAACTTCTTCAAACCTTTCTCTCATCCGATAGATGCATTTATTCGCAGCCCCGCTTTATTCTAAATTCCCTCCCGTGATAATCTGTCTTTCGGTCATATCTCAGACCCAGACTAATTCATATTCTAATATATCAACATACCTATGTCCGTTCGTTACTGAATAATGGTTTAATCGTCGTTGTTTTAATTTCGCTGCTACTATTGGTTTAGACATATTAGAACATATCAAGTCTTTGATACGTCCTGGCCAATGACTTCTTCAATCCTTTCTCTCATCCGATAGATGCATTTATTCGCAGCCCCGCTTTATACTAAATTCCCTCCCGTGATAATCTGTCTTTCGTTCATATCTCAGACCCAGACTAATTCATATTCTAATATATCAACATACCTATGTCCGTTCGTTACTGAATAATGGTTTAATCGTCGTTGTTTTAATTTCGCTGCTACTATTGGTTTAGACATGTTAGAACATATCAAGTCTTTGATACGTCCTGGCCAATGACTTCTTCAATCCTTTCTCTCATCCGATAGATGCATTTATTCGCAGCCCCGCTTTATTCTAAACTCCCCTCCTGTGATAATCTGTCTTTCGTTGATATCCCAGACCCAGAATAATTCATATTCTAATACATCAACATACATATGTCCGTTCGTTACTGAATAATGTTTTAATCGTCGTTGATTTAATTTCGCTGCTACTATTGGTCTAGACATATTAGAACATATCAAGTTTGATACGTCCTGGCCAATGACATGAGCTAGAACATCTGTTCATTGTTGAGTCAATAATTGCTATTGTCTATAGGCTTCATTCAATGCTCGTTCGTATGGTCTTCTCGAGCTAGTTATCGGCAGTGATTTTATATTTTATAGTAAGATGAACGTACGGTGTCGGGTAAATTGCCCGAATTATAATCAAGTGATTTAAAAAAAAGAGGCTAAGAGTAACGTGTGGCAATATTTTGGATGCCCAGGTAATGAAAATGGTGAAGTAATAAATGAAAAAATTGCAGTATGCAGTATATGCGTTCGACCGGTATTTGCAAAAGCTACTTCTAATTTATGGAGCCATCTTAGCTATAATCATCCTCTACAATATGATGGACTACATTCTAGGTAAGAATTGATTTACTTTATTTTACTGATTTACTTTATTTATAAGATTTACTTTACTGATTGATTTTATTGATAATATTCACACGGGCGTGGAAATTAGTTAAACGAATTCCAGTTGTAATTTTTCAATGAAAATATATTTCAGATTTTTTTTTTATTATATAATTTCAAATAAGACAAAAAAAAATCGTGTTTTAAAAAATGACATAAATGAGCAAAAAGATAAAAAAGAACAATAAAAATAAAAAATATTACTACATCTGGGCCTTATTTTTAAAGTCTGTAAATGTAATATTATTAAATGGCATTATACTGGATGTCTGCAAACTGGGCTGGAACGCTTGGATTAACTTCGTGTCATTAGACTGAAGCCGTGTTTGCTTTTTGCTCTGGACATGCAGGCTAGGTCGGCCTTTTTTTCTGCTCACTCGGGGTGTAGTGCGGCACGGGTCGCGTCTTACCAGAGCCAAACCCGAAAACTCTGCTTAAAGTCAACCCGACCGACACCCGGCACACTTCATCACAAACTCGAAGTGGAAGAAAATAAATTCATATTTTAATACAATATAAAAAAGAATTATTCTGTAATATCAAATTTATCTTTTTAGTACAAAATTGAATACATATACACTCATTAATGTTCAATTATATAGTTTTTTCATAAAATATATTCCTGACTTTCTTTTAAAATGGTTGGTCTACACGAACCGCGTGTCGGGTCGTGTTCGGGTAACCTGAGACGATGCAAGAATCTAATTTGAAGACTGGGTCGGGTTTGAACTTTTTTGTAGTATACGTCGAATTGATAGTTTTACTTACGACTTTACTTTTCTCTCTCTATTTTTTGGTAAAAATAATAGTTATATAATACATTTTTAATAGAAATTTTGAAGCTTTATTTTTGCTTAAAAAACTACAGAGTAATAATTTAAAAATCTATTTTCTTTTTTCATTGTTTAAAAGTTTGGATTTTCTGTAAGCACATTTTCCTTTCATTTTAATTTACATTAAAAATTTTATAGGTTTACGTGCTTAGTGTTGACTCTAGAAAAAAAAGGCCGCCGGGCGGGAATTTTTCACATAGGGGACAATATTCTGAAAAAGGATACTTTTTCTCAAAAAGGGAATACTATTCTAATAAAAGGGCACACTTGTACCTTGTTTACAAAAAATATTTTGAGCTGGTTTGTTTAGAGTCCCTAGAATTTGTGATATTTTTCCGAGATCAACTGAATTGCCACGGGGCGTATAGGAAGTATTAAAAAGGCAGCCGGGCGCATCGGAAGAATTTCGAAAGAGCCGCCGGGTGCCAAAATAGAAATAAAAAGGGCCGTTGGGCGCAAAATAGAAATAAAAAGGGCCGCCAGGCGTAAAATAGAATTAAAAAGGGCCGCCGGCCGCTGCGCCCTGCTAAAGCAGCTTAGAGTCAACACTAGTGCTTATAATTGCTTAAGTGATCAGATCAAGATCACTAAAATTGATATACCATGTTCTATGGCCGGCACAGACGCACAAATAATCTGAAAAATCCAGTACTTTAATTTTTATACATAAATATGCGGTACAAAATTCAAAATCCAGCACCCATTGGACCTTGGCGATTCCGAATTTCGTTTCATTTTAATTAAAAAAAAAATATATATATCTACCGCCGCCCTCCACCCCACCTCCTCTCCCAAAATACAAAAAACAGTGCGTGATTTACGTCACGAATGCGTTTTCAATACTAAAACACCATAATATTAAAGCAGATGTTTTAATAGCGAATTTTTTTAATGTAAGAAAAGAAAATCTATCCACATTGAACAGTCTCTTTCCCCGCAAATTATTTATACCAGAAACACGTTTACAATACTGAAGAAAGATAGTACTTAAAAATAATAAAACTAAAGTAGATATTTGAGTTAAAAAGAAAAAATAAACAAATAAAAGCTCTATCCATGGTTTCTTTCTGCATTGAAAAACACAATGATCTGATTGTGTAAACATATGACTTCCGATTTCTCGGAGCGAGGTGAATAAACGAAAACAAACTGCAGATGCGCTCCTGCTTTTCATTCGAAGTTTCGGAAGGCGTTGTAACTTTCTAATAAATAATTAAATTTTAATAAAAATTTCTTACACAGCCTAATTTACTATTATTTCAACTAGCTGAAAATTTGAAAGAAATCGGTGAATTTACATAGGAGATATGGATATATTGATTATTATTATTTTTTTAACAGTAAGGAAAAGAAGATTTTGATTTTCATTCTTTTTATTTTTTTGTTTGCTTGCAACTGTTTTTTTTCTCTGCACTTAAGCACTACAAACTTGATGTCACTTTCAAGTTCCTTTTTATACCATTTAAAAGAATAGAATTTGAATAATGTGTTCTCGCGCTAAAATGAGGGGGGGGGGGGGAGGTGGAGTTTTCTGTCATGACGGCTTTTTAAAAAGCCATCCGGACAAGGCGTGGGTATCTATAAGATGTATATTCATTTGTAAATAATTATATGATTATTAATGTTTTAAATTTTTTTGTTTATTAATCTTTTAAAATAAATGTTATGAGTATTTTCATAAATTTATAATGCAATGATTTCTTTGAACTAACCAAGACTCTCTGATTTCGAACTTCTTGAAATCTAATGCAGAATATCGATTGTTTTGTTTATGTATTTGTTTTTGTTAGCCAATAACTTTATGTTATTTCTATTTTTTTTCATTTGCAACATTTCTTTTTTTTTTTTTTTTTTTTTTTTTTCCTTTTAAATTCAGTGGCACTTTCGAAATAAAAAACAGATTTAAATATCAAACCGAGTATTTTGCGTAATCAAGTAGAATTTTATGGTAAGTTTTTCTTTTTTGTTAGTTTCTTTCTAAAAAATATGTTGTTATGGGTCTAGATGTTATTTACAAAATATTTATAAAAAAGTGAACTTTCCTTAGCATAGGTCTATTTCCAAATGGGATTTGAATATGTATATTTTAAAAATTTTAATGTTTTATTCATCCATAGATAAACAAATATGAAGGTATAAAGACAGAGAAATTTTCTTAATATTTTAACTATTAAGAATGTATTGATACTCTTAGAAAAAGATTAAACAATAAAATTTCTGCTGCATCTGTCATTCACTGAAGACTATTTAATTACGAGTACATGCAATTATGACATTAAATCTGTTTCAGTTTTTGCTTTTCACTTATTTTAATCATTTTAAAATCATCAACGTCCTAAAATTGAGAACTTTTTAGTTTATCTATAATTTTTTTTTTTAAATAATATTCTCCGTTTACGCGATAAAATTAAATAGTTAAAAAGTTATTCATAAATAATACATAAAACAGGAAGAATCGAGAACAAGCTAAAGAAAACCACTATGTAATCAATGATATAAGTGCAAATAGATAACGAATATTGGTTCCTTTTTCTAAAGTATTTATTTGTATCATATATATATATATATATATATTTAAAGAATATTGTGTGAGCAAATAGGTATAAAACATTAATTCTTTGCTTCCTACAGCTATTTGCAATAAAATTATTCCTACTATACCATTTGTCTTTAGCAATAAGAAATTTTTCTATTCCCTCACACTTTAAAGTAGTTATCGCGATATATCACCGATATTGATATTAACTCGTTGATATATTGCGATATTAAATTTTTGATATCGTCCAGCCCTAATGATGATGAATACATCTATTTATTTCAGGAAAAATGCATAAAAAACAGGTTTTTTCTCATTGAGCTAACATAAGCTGCATCTTTTTAACAATTAAGGCCTGTCTAAGTCACGATTCGACAATATATTTACTTCTCCATATCAGACGAGTTCTCAACCTTTCTTCAATTTCTATCATCTATTATTAGGATTAAAAGGCATCTAGAGAAACTATTCCGTGAAGATCAAGTTGTGATTAACCGTATTTGCCCGTGAAATCTCCGAACTTCTTTCGCCATCTACTATGGACAAAAAAGATATTTGTTTGACCAGGAAAATAAAAGTCGCTGCTGCTATCTTAAACAAAGCACGCGTTCGAGACAATGACAGCGATTAAGACAAAAAGAAGAATGTAGAAGAGAAAATAAAAAAAAAAACGTCTATAAGTTGTTTGTAAGAAGCAAGTCACGTTTTTCTAAATTGGCATTCTCAACAAAGAATGAAAACTCAAGTAGAAAAAGATGAAGCAAAATAAAAGTTTAGAGTGGGGGCGGCGGGAGAGTCGAGTGTTTAGCGGTTAAAGTCCTATATCGGGTCGGGTATCCCGGTCCTGTTTTTACACGGACCCAACCCGACCGCGGTTGGCGTCCGGTTTTTTTCTCCCCATTCACTCATTAGAACTCTTTTTATATCAGAAAATGCAACATATCTGTAAATGAATAATTAATGCAATAATAAAAACCCATTATAATGACCGTTTAAAACAGAAAAAAACCCCAACTATTATGATTAATCCCAAAGACCTATTCAAAATTAAAGTTAATCCGAATATTTTTAATGATGAACAAAGATTTTTTTAAATCTAAATTTTCGAATAGTATAACATTTTTCCATTGAAATCGGTTAAATAGTTTTAAAAAAAAGGATGATTTATTACTAATTTGATGTTAACGGCCTACTTCAGTCACGCGAAAAGACTCGTTCGCTAATGCTATTCCTATGGAAGAAATTTATAAAGAGATCTTGGTCGCATTTCAATATTTTTAGATGATTTTTTTTGCAGTGACTAGCTGAGGTCAATCTGTAACACACTGCTGGACACACTGCTCGATTGCTTGCTATCAGAATAACAACACATGGCAATTATATCCATTTACAAATGAAAGTGGCTTCGTAAATGTGCAGAGCACAGCGTTCAACAGAATATAATATGTAATTTTGAAGGAGGGAAAGTTTTTTTTTTTTTTTTTTCCTATACATGAATAAATAAAATTTTGAATGTAAGACAGATTGAGTTTAGAGTCAGTCCAAGGTTCAAGCCCATAAACTGATATAAACATTTAGTCCATTTTATCTCCCCCTTCAACACGTGCGGCACATTACGTCACATATAAGCGTTTCGATAAAAAAAGAATGCAAAAGCTTGGAGATGGGAAGGAAAGGAAAGGGAAATTTAGACTTCGGTTTTTCGGAAGCGCTACTGCACTGGGCTTCGGAGCCCTGTATTTATGAGCTCCGGTGAATTCCGACCAATATTTAAATATTTCTCAAAACAGAGAAGTACCGGAGCTGGGCTCCAGCGCAAATTAAACCCTACTGTTAATCATTATGATGTGGCTAATACAAAAGTACTGTTTTTAATCAAATTCAAACCATTATTTCAATTACATAATTGATATTTGTCATATAAAAATGTTCTTTGGTGGTGTTAGTCGCATTGCTGCCAACTTTTACACTTTTTCGTTACCACTAAAATTCAAATGGATCTTTTGCTTATATAATCTCAAATTTCGTTGATTAAATAAGGTTTTTAGTGGTAAGAAAAACGCTGACAAAGGTTGGAAACTATGCAGTCGGCAATTTAAAAAGATATATTGAATGTAAAAAATAGTTTTCACCTATATTATGTAACCCGGGAACACCGGGTTGGATCCTTTAGTAATAGTAACGATAATAAACTTTTTTTGTATAGAAGTTAATTATTTTAAATATGAATTTAATAAAATATCAGGTTGTAACGAAAGTTTTCCGACACAGCTATTACAGTCTGTGCAAACAGTTCGTGTTGACGTATTTGCTCATATGTTATCAAACGATCTTTGGCATTTGAAAGAAAGAGACTTGCTTTATAACACTGTGTTGTAAAATTTGTAAAAAAAATATCGTTATCATTAAGTATAAGGTGTCTGAAATGGAACTATCATGCTACCAGATTAGAACTATCATTTACTTCCAGTTTTGTTGCCAAAAGTCAGCTACAGAAGTGCACCGAATTAAGTGTACAGCTTTAGATTCTAGTGTTCTATGTTCTATTATCATATAACACTGCGATAGTTTGGCGGAATAATGGTTATATATAAAATTACAGTTAATTATATATATTATAATTAGTATTATGTAATGGTGATTTGGCGGAAAACTTTCGTTACAACCTAATAAATATAATGTCAAATAATCATTTAAATGTTATGTAAGTTTTTCAGATTCTGTACATACGATGCTATTAAGCAAGCATGATTTCATTTTGACTTATTATTATTCTATATTAATGTAATTATTAGTTGGGGAGAAATTTTACAAGTAAGCTAAAGTTTTACAATTAAATGTAACTAGAATCAAACTTTGACATTTAACAATAACTTCATGTTATAATTCTGTCCTCAGTAAAAACATTTTCTATATTAAAAGTATCTGCGTGCAAGGCAAAAGAATCGAATTAAAAACTAATTACCTGTTTTTTTTAAACATTCCGTTATTTTTTAATGTTTGTTACATGAGAAAAACAGCACATGCTGTACCAGTCACTCTGTGCAAAGGCACGATTTAAAAGCATGCAATGCAACAGATTAGCGGGAAAACTCACTTGTGTATTCATGAAGTTAATTATGTAGTATAAAAAATAAACATTGGGAATAAATGAACTCCTATTTACAATCTCTTTTTTGGCTGCGTTCGTAATTATATAAATACTTAGCACCTATAGTCGTCGTTTGGTCCATAAGTCTGTTTGTCAGTCCATCTGTCCGCATATAACAGCGCAAAAACTACCCAACCGAATGATTTGAAATTTAATATATATATAATCAATACAAAATTTTGTCGAGCCCTTTAAAATTTTAAGAAAATCGAAGCAAAGCTAAAAAATATATTAATAAAAGTTTTCTTCATTCTATTAAATCCTATCATAGGTAATTAATTCAATGATATCCCACGATAGGTGATGATTCGAGGTTGCCATTGTGATGGCGTCCAATTTAAGATGGGGTCCTATTATTTCCGTTTTACAGAATTTAATATATATAATCGTAATAAATTTTGTATTCAGGCATTTTTGCATAAGAGTGCAATAGCTATTGCACCAAGATCTGAATATTTATAAAACTAGCTATAGTACGAACGCACCGCATTTGCCACGTTTGAGGTAGAATTTCCGACTTGTTATTATTCTATATTAATGTAATTAGTTGGGGAGAAATTTTGCAAGTAAGCTGATGTTTTATTATTAAATGTAACTAGAATCAAACTTTTGGCATTTAACGATAACTTCAAGTTATAATTATGTCCTCCAAGTAAAAACATTTTCTATACAAAAGTATCTGCGCAAAGGCATGATTTAAAAGCATGCAATCCAACAGATTATGTGAAAACACACTTATGTATTCATGAAGTTAATTATGTAGTACAAAAACAAAACAAAAAAAAAAAACATTGGCCATAAATGAACTCTTATTGCCGAAACGTCAGTGAAGGACCGAAATTTTTTGGTTTCCATCTGTTTGTTTGTTTGTTAAGTTAGTTAGTTAGTCTGTCTGTCCCGCGATAACTGCCGTAAAAAGCATCCGATTAGCTTGAAATTAAGGATGTATATTGGTGAGCTCCCCGGATTTAGCTGTATAGTTTTGGGTTAAATTTGGTTCATTCGTTCGGAATATATAGAACATTTTATTTTGTGACATAATGCTTTTCTATGGGAAGTCAGACGATTTTCCAATTTTCATTTGTTGAAAGAAATCGCTCACATGAATAATAGATTTAAATGGTAAATTTTGGATGCTGAAATTTTCAAATAAGAGTATTAAATTATTCCTTTTAGTTTGCAATTTTGTCAAAACATTTGTTAGAGCTTTTAAATTAGGTGTATAACTTATGATGGAACTTTATACATGTGTTGGAATAATATAAAACATTTTATTTTATGAATTTACTTATATTTCATTTTTTTTTCCTTTTAACCGTTGCGTAGCAACTATATCTCATCTAAAAATATCATAAATGTGAAAGTATGTATGGTTTTTAAAGTCAGATCAAAGTTAAAAGGAATGAATTAATGAATGCCTTTGTATAGATATTTGCATATAGATTGATTTAAACGCAGAAATGAAAATAGTATTTATATACTATATAGAATAATATTTTTATTTATATATTCAACTATTTTGATTATAAATGAAAAAGTTCGTTCTTTTCATACAGAATAAACTGACATTATTCTATTAAACTTAATAAACTTTATTGTTGCAAAAAAAAAAAAAAAAAAAAAGGAATAACAATTTCTCCCCAAAGAGTTAATTTTAATTTGTAAGATTTTCACGTTGATTGACAGCGCAAAAACAAAACAAACAAAAAAAAAACATTGGCCATAAATGAACTCCTATTTAAAATTTCTTTTTTAGGTGCGTTCGTAATTTTATAAATATGTAGCACCTACAGTCTTCGTCTGGTCCGTCCGTCTGTCTGTCCGCATTTGACAGCGCAAAACAAAACAAAAAAAAAAAACATTGGCCATAAGGAAAAGGGAATAAGCAAATTACAAATAATAAAAAAGATAAGTAGGACAAGAATAAATACATATAAACATTTCACACCAAATACCACCTAAAATAATTTTTGTAGTGGTATTTTCCCAACACTACGAAGAAAGATTCCTCGATTTACACGATTTTACTTGTCCTTCCTTTTCTCATTGGTTGCGATTTCATTTTCGCAATTGTGTATATTAATTGGCACAAAATTTTACATTTTTATGACTGAGGTGTATGTAAGGCCATACAAATAAGAAATTCCGTATTGTCTCCTATACGGAATTTATAAATATGTAGCACCTACAGTCTTCGTCTGGTCCGTCCGTCTGTCTGTCCGCATTTGACAGCGCAAAAACAAAACAAACAAAAAAAAAACATTGGCCATAAATGAACTCCTATTTAAAATTTCTTTTTTAGGTACGTTCGTAATTTTATAAATATGTAGCACCTACAGTCTTCGTCTGGTCCGTCCGTCTGTCTGTCCGCATTTGACAGCGCAAAACAAAACAACACAAACAAACAAACAAAAAAAAAAAACATTGGCCATAAATGAACTCCTATTTAAAATTTCTTTTTTAGGTGCGTTCGTAATTTTATAAATATGTAGCACCTACAGTCTTCGTCTGGTCCGTCCGTCTGTCTGTCCGCATTTGACAGCGCAAAACAAAACAAAACAAAAAAACATTGGCCATAAATGAACACCTATTTAAAATTTCTTTTTTAGGTGCGTTCGTAATTTTATAAATATGTAGCACCTACAGTCTTCGTCTGGTCCGTCCGTCTGTCTGTCCGCATTTGACAGCACAAAAAAAAAAAAAAAAAAAAAAAAAAAACATTGGCCATAAATGAACTCATATTTAAAATTTCTTTTTTAGGTGCGTTCGTAATTTTATAAATATGTAGCACGTACAGTCTTCGTCTGTTCCGTCCGTCTGTCTATCCGCATTTAACAGCGAAAAAAAAAAAAAAACATTGGCCATAAATGAACTCCTATTAAAAATTTCTTTTTTAGGTGCGTTCGTAATTTTATAAATATGTAGCACCTACAGTCTTCGTCTGGTCCGTCCGTCTGTCTGTCCGCATTTGACAGCGCAAAAAATACCCAGCCGAATGGTTTGAAATTTAATACATATATAATCATTGTAGAATTTTGTCGAATCATTTCAAATTTTATGAAAATCGAAGCAAAACTTAAAAATATATTAATAACAGTTTTCTTCATTCCATTAAATCATATCCTACGTAATTAAGTCAATGATATACCATGATAGATAATGATTCGAGGTTGCCATGGTGATGACGTCCTGTTTAAGATGGAGTCCTATTTTACTTCCTTATTACTGAATTTAATATACATAATCGTAATAAATTTTGTATGCATGTCTTTTTGCATAAGAGCGCAACAGGTATTGCACCAAGATCAGAATATTTATAAAACTAGTTATAGTACGAACGCACCTCATTTTACACGTTTGACGTAAAATTTTCGATTTGTTTAAACAATCCGTTATTTTTTAATGTTTGTTGGGAAAACCGCACGTGCTGTACCCGTCACTCTGCGCAAAGGCACGATTTAAAAGCATGCAATTTGACTGCATGCTTTTAAAGCGTGCAAAACGACGACAAACAGGAACAAAAACTCAACTAAAAATCAAAAAAGAAAAGAAAATAGTCTGGTCTGCCTAAGAAAAACTGGGTTCGGGTATTAGACCCGATGCAGGATTCTTTTCTGCTGCTAAAAGAAAAAAAAACTGGACACTGTATAAACCAAATTTATGAATTCCCAATTAAGATAGAAGTTTCAGCTGACATTTTTATTAAATACGCTGCGTTTCAGATAAAATCAGATCTTCTTTGTACAATAATCAGAAAAAATTTAATAAAGTCATCAAATAGAAAATAAAAATTGAAGATCAAACATATTTTAATAAAATTATTACATTAGTGCTTTTATTACATTACAATCAAACTGTAAAAAACAAAGTAAACATTCAAGATGTTCAGATTAATTTAATGTAAATACTGTTGTTCCCAATTCTTCTTTCAGGCAAACAATTCACATTCTCTATAATTTAATTCGACGAAGACTTATTCAATAATTTAATGGGTTTAAGTAGTTTCTGAAAAGAAGTCTAAGCAATAAATGTAACTCAACAGACATGTAAAAAAGTAGCGAACGTTATGTTTGAGACCACAATTTCGCTCTTACAAGGTATAAAATATTGATTTTTGAGCCAGCGTGAACATTATACGCCCATGTGGAGTTTTCCGTAGGAGTGATGTTTAATTCATTGTTTAAAATTAATTTGCTTAACAAGATTTTAATTAGCTCTTTATTTATTTACTTTACAGTATACTATGTAAATAAATAGTTAATTAAAAAAGATACGAATCATTTATTTAATTACTGTAGAACTGATTTATTTTCCTAAGTTTACTTCGTGCAAATTGAAATGATCTCTGATTCACCTAAGTTTCAGAGCGAGATAATTTCAGCGTCTGCTTGGTTTACAGCTGTTCTTCAAAAAATGTTTTTTTCCCACTAAACAATTGAAAATTTCTAACATATTTCCTGACTCGATTTTAAACGTAAAAGAATGAAACTTGCAGGCATGATTACTGAAGAGATTTGTAATCGGACAGTTTTCTTTATTGTTTCAATAAATTAATTAGAACTTGAGTTATAAACAGCTGTCGTCTCCGGATGGCAATTTTTAGGTGCGTTTGCAATTATATAAATACGTAGCACACATAGTCGTCGTCTTCTCCGTCCGTCTGTCTGTCCGACTGTTGTTTAACAGCGCAAAAACTATCCAACCGAATGGTTTGAAGTTTAATATATATAATCATTGCAGAATTTTGTACAGACATTTCAAATTTTATGAAAATCGCATCAAAACTTAAAAAATATTAATAAAAGCTTTCTTCATTCTACTAAATCCTATCATACGTAATCAATTCAATGATACCCTAAGATAGATAATGATTCTAGATTGCCATGGTGATGACGTCCTATTTAAGATGAAGTCCTATTATTTCCGCATTACTGAATTTAATAATTTTGTATTCATGCATATTTGCATAAGAGTGCAACAGCTATTGCATCAAGATTTGAATATTTATAAAACTTGTTATAGTACAAACGCACCTCATTGCAACGTTTAACGTACAATTTCCGAGTTGTTTTTTTTCGAGGGTGCGGGGAGGGGATTGATAGGATTTTGAATCCCCTTAAATGGGCGTGAGTACGATGGTTTATTTATGCAATAAATATTAATTTTATTTAACCATAAATATATTCCTCTTTATGAGCTAAGTAAATTGGGACTTACCCTTTTTCAAGCGGCTTACCCGTTTATAGCAAATCAATTATTCAAATGAAATCGGTTGATCATATTTTGCACCGTTTTCCCCTTTTATTTGGAGAAGTAATTGTACAGCTCATATTCAAAATATTAGAATAATTAAGAAAAAGTAATAAGGAAAAATTATTTTTTATTTATTTATTTTTGATACTAAGTAAATGCAATTAAATTTATTATAAATTAAATCTGGAATATTTAGATAAGATTTTGACTTTTACAAAATATAAATACAATACAATAAATTAGGTATACAGCTTTCAGAAACACATTAGAACATATTAGAATAAAATTTAGATCGGTTCAAAATATTAGAATATTTTATTTTACGCAACAATATTACTTTATGAATATGAAGTAAATGGTAGTTAATATTTTGTAGCATTCCCTTTAGCTTTCATGACAGCGTACAATCGATCTTGCATACTATATACAAGGTTTTTACAAACATTTCTATCAATATCAGCCCAAATAGACTTTATACGTGCCATTAACTCAGTTTTACTTGAAGCAGGATTTTCATGGCGATTTTTCTTCATTATACACCATAAGTTTTCGATGGGATTAAGGTCTGGTGAGTTTGGTGGCTAAGGAAGTACCTTAATGTTGCGTTGGCGGAACAAATTTTTAGTTGACATCGAACTATGCGGTGACGCTAAATCTTGTTGAAAGATGAAATCATCTGCAAATAAATCTTCTGATGATGGTATCATGTAATATTCCAAAATTTCTTGATATATCTGAGAGTTAACCTTTTCGTAGACGATGCATAACTTTCCACGTCCTTCTTGCACTCATGCAATTCCAAACAAAGCAAATTGCAAATTTGCGCAGCAAATTTTGCGGAATGTTTAAGGTATTCTTTATCAAATGCTTCTTGCTTCATTCTCCAAACTCGAATCATATGAAGGACAAAACATACTTTCATCACTAAATAATATATTTTTCCAAGTTTCTTCGCCCCATAAATGCCTTGATTTACAGCAACTCAATCTTTTACGCTTTTGTTTTACAGTCAAGAGAGGTTTTCTTTTCGGTACACGAGATTCAAACTTAAATTTATGGAGACGTCTTAATGTTGTCGATGTAGAAACTTCAACTCTTTCTTCTTTCCATTTTCGGGGCAAGAATCCCACACTTTTAAAACGGTTTTTCTCAATTATACGCTTCAGTTTCCTGTCATCTCTAGCAGATGTTTTTGGTTTTCGACCGCCATCTTGGTGATTATTTTGAAATTTTCCATTTTTTTAATATTGTGTTAGTATTTTACTAACGCTTGACTGCGAACAATGTAAATAATTCACTATATAACATTGATTTTTACCATGCCGATACAAATCAACCATACGAAGTTTATTAGATTCAGGAATATCACTCACACGACCGATTTTAAAACGAAAGAGCAAATACCATGCCGATACAAATCAACAATACGAAGTTTAATAGATTCAGGAATATCACTCACACGACCCATTTTAAAACGAAAGAGCAAACAAACTGCAAAAAGAATACTGATTTTAAATAAAATCGTCTGAATTTAATCAATGATGCCACCAGTTATGAATTGGTGATAATTAAAGGAGAATTATGTGAAATATTCTAATATTTTGAACCACTTGAATAAATATTCTAATATTTTGACTTTTCAAAATAATTTTTTTTCAATTATTCAATAATATATTTTTCCAAGCTTCTTCGCCCCATAAATGCCTTGATTTACAGCAACTCAATCTTTTACGCTTTTGTTTTACAGTCATGAGAGGGTTTTTTTTCGGTACACGAGATTCAAACCTAAATTTATGGAGACGTCTTAATGTTGTCGATGTAGAAACTTCAACTCTTTCTTCTTTCCATTTTCGGTGCAAGAATCCCACACTTTTAAAACGGTTTTTCTTAATTATACGCTTCAGTTTCCTGTCATCTCTAGCAGATGTTTTTGGTTTTCGACCGCCATCTTGGCGATTATTTTGAAATTTTCCATTTTTTTTTTTATTGTGTTAGTATCCTACTAACGTTTGACTGCGAACAATGTAAATAATTCGCTATATAACATTGATCTATCATATATAACATTGACATATATCTTTTCAAAAATTATATTAATTTTAACATAATAAATAAGTTTAATCAACAATAAGTTCTTAATAAAAATATTGTTTGCATATTTGCATTAAAAGACATTAAACTACCAAACGATATTTTCAATTTATAAAAAAAAAAAGTAATTATTCTAATATTTTGAACATGAGCTGTATTCTACAATGTATGACTTCTGCTACATCCTTTAAATAAAGGTATGTTAGATTATTTATGTATTATTAAATGAAGATGAACCGACATTTTAAGGTATTTAATTGACACATATTTAAGTTGTATTATGAGAGCTTTTTATATGCGCTCTTCCTCCAATAGCTACATTTTACAGAATTTTTGTGATAAGATTAACAACGTTGCCACCTTACGCTAATTTAATGCCATAAAGTTTTCTGAGAAGATACAGTTTACTAGACAAATTATGTCGCTCGTTGATTTCACGCAAAACTTGCCAGGTTTGTCTGTCTGTCTGTAAATTTTCACATGAGTAATCTGATTATCATTAATTGTTAAATTGATGAATGCTCCGGCTTTTCTATCCCTTTTGGACCATGCATCCGTAATTGGATTAGGCCGGTCTTCCGTGATTACATGAAAGAAATCTTCCTTTGTTAACAGCATTTCGACGGTGAATTTCCAGGTCGAGTAATTCGAAGCTGTAAGTTTTTCAATTGCTAAATTACCTTTAGAAGTTGCCATCCTTTTAACTTTTAATTATTTATTTATTACCGTAAAAATTCTTCAACTTTTTTTTTTTTGAAAGTTCAAAAGTTTATTTAATTTTATTTATCAAATATATGATATTTCAGATTTCAGTGGAAGGTATTTAATTTATTTATTTCTAATCGGTCTCAATAATCTTGATAGGATTTTTATTTCATAAATATATCACCATACTCACGCCCATTTAGGCCCATACCACATGTAATTTAGAACTTTTTTAATATTAACGTGTCTTTCCATAATGCAATTTTGTACATTGGGTTTTTTTTTTTTTCGTTAAGGGGAGACAAGGGCGAGGGGAGTTACATCGCTTATAAATCTCAATCCTTAATTTTTCTATTGGGAGGAGGGAGGGGCTTAAAATTGAATAAAATGTCTTTGGATTTTAAAATCACAATAATCTTCACTTGAAAGTTATCTGCAAACACGAGTTCAAAATCAGCAAGCCCTGCTTTTGATTTGGACAAAAAATATCATATACATATATATATATATATATATATGAAAAAAGGTAACCCTTCTTAAATGTTCGATAACTAAATTCTTTTGTGTGTCCCTGTAAATGAAGAATCAACACAACGCACACTATATTCTACGAGTATAATAAACATGTTGTAGTCCACCTAAGGGATATATACCGGGTGTCCCAAAAAGGACTGACTGATTTTTAAATTCAATAACTTGCAAACGGTGACAGATATTTAAAAAATTCTTGCAGGAGGTTTATGCATAAGGTCAAAAGTTTTATTACAGTGATTTTCAATTTTAGTTCGATTTACAAACAATAGATGGCGCTGTAAGCAATAGTCGCTAAATTCAGGCTCGATTTTTGGTACTTCGTGGCCCGGATAATACATTTCCATCTCCTTTTTCTGCATGGAACAAGATAAAGGACCAAAAATCGAGCCTGTATTTAGCGACTATTGCTTACAGCGCCATCCATTGTTTGTAAATCGAACTAAAATTGAAAATCACTGTAATAAAACTTTTGACCTTATGCATAAACCTCCTGCAAGAATTTTTTTAATATCTGTCACCGTTTGCAAGCTATTGAATTTTAAAATCAGTCAGTCCTTTTTGGGACACCCGGTATATGTATATATCAATTTGAATATGTTTAAAACAGTGGAACAGCATTAAAGTACACCAATTTTATCTTATAAATTGTAAAGTAATAGAATTCCTTTGAAGTGCCTGTAAACAAGTCATACGTGCTACATCCTTCATTTTCAATACAGAACATGCCATAGTAAACCCTAATAACATATCAGTTGCATGGCAATTTGAGTACATTTACGCTAGTTAGAGAATGGACAGGTGATACACAGACAGAATGACAAACAAATCGAATTGATAAACACTTTTCAACTATGTTGGGGTTAAAAATATGGGCTTTCCGGACATTGCCTTGATTAATAATAAAAACAAGGCGGAAATCGTACGTCAAACGTGGCAAATGAGGTGCGTTCGTACTATAACTAGTTATATAAATATTCAGATCTTGGTGCAATAACTGTTTCACTCTTATGCAAAAATGCACGAATACAAATTTATTACGATTCCATGTATTAAATTCAGCAATACGGAAAGAATAGGACTCCATATTAAATAGGATGTCATCACCATGAGAACCTAGAATCATTGCCTGTCATGGGATATAACTGAATTAATTACAAATGATAGGATTTAATAGAATGAAGAAAACTTTTATTAATATGTTTTTAAGTTTTGATTCAATTTTCATAAAATTTGAAATGTCTCGACAAAATTCTGTTATGATTATATATATTAAATTTAAAACTATTCTGCCGGTAATTTTTGTGCTGTTATATGCGGATAGACAGACGGACGAACCAGATGACGAGAATAGGTGCTACGCATTTTTATAATTATGAACGCCCCTAAAAAGATTAAAACTTCCAAAATTCCCCAAATCTTCCAAATGTTACTGCATGTTTAAGAAGTTAGTTTCATTACATTTTTGTTTTAATCCCTTCGGGGCCGGCGGCTTTTACAGAAATTTTATTCGTTTGGCACCATTTTTTTAAAAAAAGTTATCTTTACATAAACAATCACGAAAATGCTCTAATTAAAGAAACTAAATATTATTCTTCTTTTTTACTGGTGCCTAAAATAAATTCTGTATGCTCTTTTTCAGGGGGTCCCGAACGGGTTAAGCAAGTATTCTAAACGTTTGATTTACTATTTTACATTTTGCTAACGGAAAAGCAAGATATAAACAGATGTTCTTGCTTACAACCTTATTATTTGGATCATGCGATGCTCTACAAATACTGGTAAGAGAAAAACTCTGGTATATTCATGAGGCAAATAAATCAGGTGGGCAAAGCAAAGCAGAATAAATAGTGGCTGCCTAGAAATTTGTCTAACTATTTACCTCTTCGCTGCCACAGTCCCTGCTGCATTACATGGAAGAATTATTATACATTCTAGATGGCTAATTTATGTTATTTATGGTTCATAAACAATATTTATCTTTCATTATGCATAAAATCACTCCTGATCTTAAATACACTTCTTACCAATACTTTCTATATATTTAAGACATTGGTGATAATTGATTGAAGCATTTTTAACAATGCGATGCAAAGTAGGGTTTTTTTTCTAATCGAACCCAGACTATAAATAATTTATGTATATAGAACGTAGGATGAACGTATTATGAAAGAAATGTAAATATTACGAAATCTAGTCTCACAACATGTTACTAATTAAAACTTTCGGTTACTGAAAAACAGTGTTGTATTAAGACATTTTTCGCCGGGAGGGATTTCTGTGGCTCCGGGAGTGGAGGGGGGGGGGGACATTATAGAGTTCCGGGGGGGGGGGGGTGTAATTTTTTACCATTGCGCATGCATACGTATTGATTTTCTTAATATTAAATACGAATTTATTTTGAAAAGGAAAAACTAAAAATTATATAAATTAAGATTTCTAATTTAATAATAATAATAAAAAAAAAAACCTTTTCGAATTAAAAAAATAAATAACAATTACTTTTCTCATTCCTTCAAAAGTACTCACAATTTATTTTTTAAATTTGAATAAAGTGAAATAATGAATTTATAAAGTTGTTTATAAATAAATATTCGCATTTAACCCCTTCGGGACCGGCGGCTTTTACACAAGTTTTATTCGTTTGGAACCACTTTTTTTTAAAAAAAGAGCTACCTTTACTTAAATAATCACGAAAATGTTCTAATTAAAGAAAGCAAATATTACTTTTCTTTTTTACTGGTGCCTAAAACAAATTCTGTATGCTCTTTTTGAAAGTGCATATATGCACCTGTGGTCCCGAACGGGTTAAAATATAGTTTAAACGAACATATTTAAAAGATATTTTAATTAAAATATTAGATGTAAAAAAAATCAATATTATTCAGAAACAAAACAAAAAAAAAACCTTATTGAATAAAAATATAATATTCATAATTTATAAGATTAATACTAAAGTATTAAAACCCCAGCCACAATTTCATTAAAGACAAAATCTTCCCCAAATTATCTTCAAAATTATCTTCAAAATTAAAAGCTTTTTAAAGAAATTGATTAAAATATACCTATCTGAAGCAAACATATTTACTTCAAAGTGTTTCGCTACTGTAGAACTGTAGCCCTGTGGTTAGCGTACTCATCTCATAACGCTAAGATGTCTGGTTCGAATTCAAGGTCAGCAACTTTTATTTTTTCCCAAATTTGTTCAATTGACGGATATTTTACATCCTGTATTGAAGCGGGGGAAAAAAAAACGGATCGTCAATTAATGGAAAAATCGTGACAGTACTGCTGCCAGGCAATTTCCGTGAATTGAAGAAAGTATTTCTGAAAGTGTTCATATATTTGAAGAGACAGGCATTGGAAACAGTTGAACGTTTTATGAAACATAGCAGCGAAAAATGAGTGATAATTTCTCCACTGATTTTTTTACAGATAGGGAATCGCTACCTATCACGAAATTTTTGCATATAACAATACTACGAATTGGAAATATTCGCAACTTTAATACATCATTAATTCACAAAAATGAAATTTTCGAATATTGCAATTATTGTTTTCAACTTTTAAAACGGATAACGAAAAGATATCCGTTTGAGATTTTGAAAGATTCCGTTTTGAAAGATTTTTTGAGATATCCTATATTTTCTAAACAAAAAATGCTAAAAGTAAATACAATGATACGCGAAAATATAAAAATATATTGTGTCATAAATTCTTTAATGATCTTTATATGGAAGAGAAATGCTACATAGCACGAAATCCGGGCACATAACATTGTTACGAATTAGAACTTTCCACGATTCAAAAAATACGTCATTAACTCATAAAAACGAAACACGAGAATCTGGCCGTCTGCATTTTTATTGTTCTCAAATTTTAAAACGGAAATAGGGATGACGAAGCGATATTTTAGATGATGACACAATTGCAACAAAATAAGGAATTGCGGCAGGGAAAAATAATAATGGAATAACATTCTTCTTTCCACACAGACAGGAGTGCTTTATTATTATTCTCCCTTGCTAATGAAGGGGTTGTTTTGGGAAGCCGGAGAGGTACTTCTTTATTTCTTTCAAAAGAAGATTCGTGTTTTAGAATTATAATGCATGCATGAATGCATTTGGATTGAAGGAGAAAGGAGAAACTGAATTTTAATGGAATAAATTATAAACTGAATATAGAAATACATCAGCAAAATTTTGAAGTTACTGGAGAATGCACAAGGTTTATTTATACACTTATTAGAGTTACATAATTGAACATTGAAACAAGAACGTAAAATCATGCGTCAAGCATAGATTATGAAACACTTTCTAACACACACTTTTGGAAATACTTTCTTCAGTTCGCGAAAATATTCCTGGCAGCACAGCTACCGGTATATATCCGAGAATTGAAGAAATTTTCCGTCCTTTTTTCCGTTCTACACTGAGAGAAAAAAGTTTCACAAAACTGAGTAAAAAGTACTCAATTTTAAATACGTGACATACTCAAAATAGCTCCGATCGAAATGTACTCAAAATTGAGAAATACATGTACTCCTTTTTGCTTCCATGGCTGTGTTCAAATGTGCATCGTTATGTACCGAAGTAAAAATGTACTGACATTTATTTTCCGCTCAAAATGTTAACAAAAAACGTCTAATTGATTATTTATTAAGAAAAATAGCAAAATTATTATCAAAATATCCAGATCGAATGTTTTTATGACAAAAGCATTATTTGTAAACATTTTCAAATTATTTTAAAATACTGTAAAATAATCATCCGAATCCTACGTCATAATGTCATATATCCTATTTGTTGCAAATTTTGTCTAGTTTCTGAATTTTGTAATGCTTTTCCCCTAAACAATAAGAAATTTAAGTTAATAATAACTATTTTTTTTGGGGGGGGGGGGTTCGGGGGGGAAAATTTTGGGGGTAAGTTAAAAATTTGGATTCAGCGACGCAAAAAATTTAAAGTAAACCTTATAAGGAAAGTTCGGAGGGGAGATGGGAGGGCGAATGTAAACGTCTGAGTGGTTAAGCGGAATTGCGCAACTTAGTCCACGCAGCACGCATATTCCGAGGCAGATCCCTCCTTCCCCTTCATCCTAAGTCATAATGTCATATATCTAATTTGTTGCAAATTTTGTCTACTTTCTGAATTTCTAGATACTTTTCCCCGAAAACAATAAAAAAATTGATTTTTTTAATAAAAACCATTTTTGGGGGCATTTTACCAAAATTTGGGGAAGTTGCTGGATGAAATTTTGGTGGGGAGTTGCAAATTCGGATTCAGCAACCCAAAAAACATAAAGTAAACCTATTTCCAGAGCTTCCATTAATTTTGCTAGGTAGAGCCCCTATACGGTCTCTATTGCCTGGACTAATAGCAGCTATAGGAATAAGAGTTGTTACAACTGTATAGTATACAAAGGATGTCTTTTATGATTCAGCGGGGAAATACAGTAGACTCCCTCAAGTCCGCACAGCTTGGGAACAGATGTTATGCGGGTTTTAGAATTTTGCGGATTTCTGGTCATTGCTTTGTTTACAATTTTTAAACAGTAATTTGAATGTAATAATGCAATCGAAATTATAATGAATGCTTCCAATATAGTAAAATATTTAAATAAAGTAATAAACTAAAATAATAAAAAGCAAGATAATTTTAAAATTGATTAAATTATTAAAAGTAAAGGTCAAGTAAATAATTAATAATGTATGCATAATAAAGATGAGATACATTTTTCTTGAATTATTTAATGAAACTTTCCTCTTAAAGGTACCCTATTAATTCACATCAGAATCATAAAGTAAGGAAGTTTTATTTCAGGTTTAGCCAGATTTAATAACCAAAAAAGCTTAATTAATACATAAATATATTTTGGCAGAAGGATTGTGATTACCAGTGATATCAGCAATATCTCGATTTTTTTCAGAAAATAAATTTATACTTCCTTCATGAAAAAGCATGAGTTCAGTCATATTATCGAGATATACATATACACACAGAATGATATAAAACTAAAAAAATCTGTAATTTTGTTCTTACATCTAAACTGAAAATTTCATTGTTTACATCTATGATGATGTGCGGATTTTAGGGTTGCATATTTGCGGGAGTCTGCTGTACTTTACATTTACTTTTAATATTAACAAGCTTCATGGACATGGTGAATGAAACAACTGCGAAATGATTGTCGATTAAAAAAAAATTCCCGCTGACTTCGCAGAAGCAAATTTTTTCCTTCTAAAATATTCTACTTTTTAATAAAATAAATTTTAAACCAAATTTTTTTCTTCAATATCTCTAATAAAATTGCAAAAGAATTTTAAAAGTGTGTATTTTGACTTACAGGTTATAACAAAGATTAAAATATCTTTAAAGAAAATACATGGAAATCCCTACAGGGAATTTGATATAGGAAAAGGGAAATGTCTGTAAAATGATGACCGAGAAACTCAATCGAATGCGCATTTAACTGAGAACTAGTGTAAGTTTACAGGCAGTCGTTTTTTCTGTGGTTTTACAGAAATGTGGTTATATTATATTTTGGTAGATTAAGAAACATTTTTTTTTTCACAGTATAGTTGATGAATGCATAGCCCATTTACATATTTTTATTACTGTACAATCTTTTAAAAATTTCATTTCAAATTCAATGAATAGAAATAAAAATTGAATTTTCAAGAAAAATATGTGCTTTTCCCCCTTCTTATACTTTTCCATAATGACGACAGAAGAAATATATTTTTGTTTGGACATTTATGATACAACGCATGAATAAAAATTTTCCATTTTTACAAACAATTATCAGCCTTAAAAATAGTACCGCATTTTTATGATTCCTAACGATTTATTTCTGTTTCTGTGACTGGAATTAATTACTTGTCTTTAATATAAGTAGTTTACAATCTGTAAGAAACATCTTGCATAATTTTTGCAGTATTTTTTGCACTTTCTTTTGCCAATGATAAGTTTTCGATAAATTAACACTAGAACGGCGGGAAATTTTGCTCAAGTTTTATAAAAATATTTCACATCAGAATTTTTATTTAGAACTATTTAACTTATTCATTTAAGTTATTTTTGTCCAGCATATATTAATCTTATATTATAAAAAAAATTCTGGTTCGAATCGAAATGTATTCATTCGGCAAGGGTCAAAATGACCCCTCGCCGCCGTTCTAGTGTTAAAGTTCACTTGAACTTTAATTTCTTCTCAACTTTGTTGTCAAGACTCTTAAATTATTCACATTCCACCTGAAAGGGAAAAATACGCACTAGAGAGAATACTGATGAGGATGCGAAATGGACTAACGAGAGAACACTCGAAAAGTGTTTTACAGAAATAATGTGAACATTAAGAGAAAGTGGGAGGGGTAATTACAAGCATTTGTCTAACTAGACTTGGGTAAACACAAGCAGCTTATTTAAAATAAGGAAAAATGATTATTTATAGGTTACCTATTCGAAATTTAGTAATCTCGCTTATAATAAGAGTCCTATTTTTGATAATAAAGAAACAAAAAACGATATATCTTGTATAATGCGCATTACGCGAATTTAACTGCAGGAAATACGGGAAAATAAAAAATGTGTAGTAATCCTAATTCAGTTTTTTTTATTGAATCTAAATTATCATGTTAATTCACGTTTAATATATATATTTAAATGACCAGGCTGTTGTTTTAGTCATCAGCCCTGAGCTTTCAACTGAACCAATTTTGAAAATTACTTTTCAAAATAAAAGCTGTTCCTTTGTAGATGTGCCCCTTCTAGCTATTTTTTCATTTCTTCTCATTTTTATATTTTATTTTAAATTTTAAGAGCTTTTTATGATATTTCTTCAAAATTGTGGCAATTGGATTAATTCCACTGCTGCAGAGAAAAGAGAAAATAGAGTTTATTTTTATTGATATACTTATTGATACCATTTTCCGATCACAATTAAAAATAATTAAAAAAAAAATTGAACAGAAAATGACGTTGCTTCAAAAAACAACCATTTATCTCATAAAATTATTGCATTTCAATATTTGTTCAATATATTAAAATACCATGCTGACCATACCATACCGATAAACAGTTTTTAATAAATTAAAGTTAATTTGAACTTAATTTCTTCTCAACTTTGTTCTCAAGACACTCAAGTTATTCACATGCCCCCTGAAATGGAAAAATACATGAAAGGGAATACTGATGGGAATGCAAAATGGACTAACAAAAGAAATCTCGAAAAGTGTTTTACAGAAATAAGGCGAACATTAATTAAAATTAAAATATTTTTATAAATAATAATTAATTAATTAAAATCTTAACTAGATTTGGGTGAACAGTTTATTCAAAGTAAGCAAAAATGATTATTCTTAGGTTACCTATCCGAAATTTGGCAATCTCGCTTATAATAAGAGTCCTGTTTTTGATTTAAAAAAAAAGAAACAGAAAAACAATATACCATGTATAATTCGCTTTATGCGATTTTAACTGCAGGAAATACGGGAAAATAAAAAATGTGTCGTAATGCTCACTTAGTTTTTTTGTTGAACCTAAATTGCCATGTTAAGTCACGTATAATAAATATATTAAAATACCATGTTGACCATACCATACCGATGAAAAGTTTTTAATAAATTAAAATTTCTTTAAACTTAATTTTTTCTAAACTTCGTTCCCAAGACTCTTAAATTATTCACATGCTCCCTGAAAGAGAAAAAATACGCTAGAGAGAATACTGATGAGAATGCGAAATGGACTAACGAAGATAACATTGGAAAAGTGCTTTACAGAAATAATGGGAACATTAAGAGAAAGTGGAAGAGCACTGGTCCGTTTTCCAAGCGAACCTTGAATCAAACGAAATGGAAAATTCGACATTGTGTTTTAAAGTAATATGGACCTTCGCCTGGAAAGGTCCTTCCGCATTTGCTGAATACGATGCTAACGCCATTTTATGCGTCAGAAAAAAATTAAGCAATTCAAAAGCATAATTCTTTTATAGTAGATCATTATAGCACAGTTTGGGGGTGGGGAGGGGGGGGGGGAATGTGGCTGTTACGACCAACAGAAATTAAAATGTTCTCCAGTCTTTGCGAAAATATTTGTATTACATGCATTTATCTAACCAGATTTGAGTGAACAGCTTATTCAAAGTAAACAAAAATGATTATTTTTAAGTTACCTATCCGCAATTTAGCATACCGTATTTTATGAGCATGCGCGTGTAATGCGAATCCTGTTTTTGATAGAGAGAAACGAAAAAAAGAAGAAAAAGTATCATGTATAATGCGCCCCACCCCATGCGATTTTAACTGCAGGAAACCCGGAAAATATAAATTCTGTAGAAATCTTCACTTTTTTTTTTTTTACTTGATTCCAAATTATCGTGTTAACTCACGCATATTTCAACCCTTGTTAAAATAACATAAAATTAATGTTTCTATGATGTGTACTTTTTTCTCATAGAAAGCTTTATTTTGAACTAGCACGCAACGCCCACTGCACTGGTCCGTTTTCCAAGCGAACCTTGAATCAAACGAAATGGAAAATTCGACATTGTGTTTTAAAGTAATATGGACCTTCGCCTGGAAAGGTCCTTCCGCATTTGCTGAATACGATGCTAACGCCATTTTATGCGTCAGAAAAAAATTAAGCAATTCAAAAGCATAATTCTTTTATAGTAGATCATTATAGCACAGTTTGGGGGTGGGGAGGCGGGGGGGAATGTGGCTGTTACGACCAACAGAAATTAAAATGTTCTCCAGTCTTTGCGAAAATATTTGTATTACATGCATTTATCTAACCAGATTTGAGTGAACAGCTTATTCAAAGTAAACAAAAATGATTATTTTTAAGTTACCTATCCGCAATTTAGCATACCGTATTTTATGAGCATGCGCGTGTAATGCGAATCCTGTTTTTGATAGAGAGAAACGAAAAAAAGAAGAAAAAGTATCATGTATAATGCGCCCCACCCCATGCGATTTTAACTGCAGGAAACCCGGAAAATATAAATTCTGTAGAAATCTTCACTTTTTTTTTTTTTACTTGATTCCAAATTATCGTGTTAACTCACGCATATTTCAACCCTTGTTAAAATAACATAAAATTAATGTTTCTATGATGTGTACTTTTTTCTCATAGAAAGCTTTATTTTGAACTAGCACGCAACGCCCACTGCACTGGTCCGTTTTCCAAGCGAACCTTGAATCAAACGAAATGGAAAATTCGACATTGTGTTTTAAAGTAATATGGACCTTCGCCTGGAAAGGTCCTTCCGCATTTGCTGAATACGATGCTAACGCCATTTTATGCGCCAGAAAAAATTTAAGCAATTCAAAAGCATAATTCTTTTATAGTAGATCATTATAGCACAGTTTGGGGATGGGGAGGGGGGGGGGGGATGTGGCTGTTACGACCAACAGAAATTAAAATGTTCTCTAGTCTTTGCGAAAATATTTGTATCATTATAGATCTTGAGAATGTCGTCGTCTGAGCGATACGGGTGCAGACTCACGGTCGCCAGTCGCCACTTGGCGACTAAATTTTTTGCTTTGGCGACTCACTTCCGGCGTCTAAGTCGCCATCCTTTGGCGAATTTCGCGTTTTTCCGGCGTCTAAGTCGCCATCCTTTGGCGAATTTCGCGTTTTTCCGGCAGTCTTTAGACGAACAATCCTCTGACGAAAATCGCGTTTGTTTTCGTGATCCTCTAACGAAAATTGCGTTTTTTCCTCGATCTTTTGACGAAATTCAGGTTTTATAGCGATCGTTTTATGAATGTCGCAGTTTTTTTCGCGATGCTTTGGCGAAATTTGCGATCCTTTGATAAAATTCTTTTTTTCTGCAATCTTTTGACGAAATTCGCGTTTTTTCTGCGATCATTTGTCAAAATTAGCGTTTTTTGTGGGGTCCTTTGATAAAATTAGTGTGGTTTGTTTCGTTAGCCTTTGACGAGCTTGAAGTTTTTCTGAAAAGTTTGACGAAATTCGCATTTTTCCCGCGAATCTTTGACGAAATTCGCGTTTTTTAACGATTGTTTGACAAAATTCACGTTTTTTCTTGATTCTTTGACGAAATTTGCAAGGGTTTTTTGCGATCCTTTGACGAAATTCGCGCTCTGAATTTTCTCCCATATAAACGCTATTGCTTTTATGGGTTTCTTTCACAATGTGGCCACACGATTATTTGGGTTTAGGAGCCACTGGCTCCTTAAAAATTTTGTGAATCTGCACCTATACTGAGCGATGAAAAAAGGTATTAATTTGCCTTGTAAGTGTATTTTTATCACTTTTAGCAAATATTAACCTCATTTGATTAATACAGGTTTCATTTATATATTTTTGCGAAGCAAAATAAACAATTTTGAGCTGTTCAACTATTTATTGTTTGAGTGTAAAATATTCATTAGACAGCAATAGTTAAATATCAAAAGAAATTTTCAACTTCCTCAAAGACCCCCCTCCCCCCTTTCCAAAGGGATATTTGAAATGGCGCTTTTGAGCACAATGTGAAAGTTACATTATAACTACTGCTCTTCCTCGTACATTTATTGGAGAACATTTATAAGGGTTATCTAAGATAACGCATTTAAATTTAGTATTTTATCCACCAAAATTGTCCTTTTTTCCCCCATCCAAGCGCCGATATAATTTATGCTAATAAATGTAGTATTTACTTTTAGAATAGTTTATGAATTATAAAATGTTTTCATAAATATATTTCTCTACTTTAAGACAATTTTTCATTGACTATTTAAAAAAAAACAATTCAGAAATTCTTATAGTAAATTATGCAAGAGAAAAAGAGGGTTTTTTAACCGGTGATAAAACGATTCCTTTCTGTAACATTAATATTTTATAAACGTAAGACTGCATCATTTTTAACTACATTATTATTAGCAACAACGTTTCATCATTCGAAAATTGCACAATGTTTCCCAGTGTGAGATAGTTTTTGAAAGGAAGAAGTTGCGGAATAAGTGTAATTTATGCAAGTGAATGCGGTATTTAAGTTTAGAACGGTTCGTGATTTTTTTTAATTTGTCCCTGTAACAACATTTGATTACTTTAGACAGAATTTCTATTTATCATTCAAGGGGTTATTCGACGATTCTGTTTAATATATCACGTAAAAGGGAAAAGATGGTTTTTAATTTTTCGTAAAGCGATTGCATATTTATGAAGATTATGGAAACATTATTATATAATATTGATATAACAAGATTATATAATATTGATACTTTTATTTATGAGCTACATTATTATTTCTAACTATTTTTAAGCATGCGAAAATTGTATATTTTTCCCTTATGAAATATCTTTGAAAATTAAGGATTTCGAAAAACATTCTCAGATACAATTTAAGCTAAAACTAAACTAAACCAGGGCTTAATTTGCGCCGGAGTCCGGCTCCGGTACTTTATTTTTAGTAAATATTTAAATATTGGTCGGAATTCACCGGAGCTCATAAATACAGGGCTCCGGAGCCCAGTGCAATAGCGCTTCCGAAAAACCGAAGCCTAAATTACCTTTTCCTTTCCTTCCCATCTCCAAGTTTTGCATTCTTTTTTACCAAAACACTTATATGTGACGTAAGCACATGTAGAGGATGGAGATAAAACGGACTCAATTTTTATATGAGTTTTTGGGCTTGGACCTTTTATAGGAAATTGTAAAACATTGTTCCATTCTTCAGCATATAAATATTAATTTCTGTAAATTTCATTCATTTTTTTCTTAAAAATGCATGGCTGCGAACTATCCCTTTTTGGGTTAACACTATTTCCTAATCATAATCCTTACCATATTTAATCGCAGAATTCTGCAATTAACATTAAAATTAGGCAAAGATTACTATTCAGAAGGAATAATAAATAAAAAATGGAGTAGTTGCTGCCAAGTATATGCTAATAGATATATTTAAAATTTTCATTTTTCTAAAGAAGAAATTTTGCAAATAATGTACGAAATATAATTAGGCAGATTGGAGGGGAACGGTACGATTGCTGTACCGGTATCGCATAATATTAGGGCTCCGGTACTTTTTTTTATTAGAAATTAAGCCCTGACTAAACCTTTTGCTATACGATCCATGAAGGATCAGGTCATGCAGTGCCCAACCCTGGACACTTGTCCCTGGCCCCGAGGTGCTGTACAACATATGTCCCGGTCAGGTGGTAAGCCTAACGCGAGACCCTCGATGTTTAGTTTCCAAGCAACCTTGGTACTCTTTTGGCGACCCCGAAGGGATAAAAGGTTGAGAGAACCTTTCCCAGGCGGGAGTCGAACTCAGGATCTGTAACGTGGCAGACAGGCATGCTGACCACTGCGCTACTGGGCTTACATTTCATGATAACTAATATTTCTACAGGGTATCTTAAAACATGTACACGGTGACGCTGATAACTATTGAATTTATATTTGTAGAAGATTATTGTGTGAAGTCGGAATTACTTTTACTATGCTTTCATGCTTTAATTCCAAATACCATCAATAGGTGGCAGTACACTGTTAAAAATCTGAAGAAACTGTTCAGTCATTCAACCATTCTTGTAAATGACGATCACTTTATCAAGCGTTCTAGAGAATCTATTAAAATTACAGTTAAGTAACAGTTATCTATAAATAGGTTGAATAACTGGACAGTTTGCGGCAAATGTTTTACCAGCGTATGCTGTTTTACACTGTTAGAATATTCAAACTAAAGTATATTACAATGGATCAAAGTTTACACAGCTTTTAACTTTCATTCTGTTTATATGTCGAAACAGTTGAAAAATGGTTTCGTTTTGAAATTGCAAGTTTATTTAGAGCAATTACACTCTAAGACAAAAACAGTAAAATTACGGGTATTTTATCGTGAATTGCTGCAGTAATTTTAAGGGAAATCTGGTAAATACATTGTTTTTATGGGCAGAACCCGTTTTCTAAGGGAAAAGACTGTTTATCATGGGTAAAGTCAGTTTTTTATGAAGATTTGCCTGGAATGTCTATTGCAGTAATTTTATTGCTGCATTTTTTTACAAGGTATATTATAGCTTGAGACAATGCAATGACATCTTTAATCATATTTGGAACTAAAACATGTTGTTGTCAAAGTGCATGTAATTTTTTTTTTTTTTTTTTTTTTTTTTTTTTTTTAAGTGGTGCGAGATAAAATTAAAAAATAGTCGCCAGTGGCAGCCCTGTAAGATTCACATATTTTATAAATTTGGTATGACCTTGGTTAGATAATTCAAAAAATTTTTTAGGTTAAATCTGTGTACATATACTTTTAAGCAGTTTCATTTATAAAAGTTTCTTCGTAGGATATATAGCAGAGCGAAAATAAATAGAAAGTTCACTCAATATACAATCGAAAGTGTTGCGAAAAAATATAAATACAGTAATAACCAGAATATTCAATTGAACAATGGAACAATGTGATCTTGTTGATAGATTACCTAGTTGCGTGGCAACTTTACATCTAGTTGAGGGGTGATCGTGTTGCAAGGGCATTAGGGAGCCTTAAAAAAATTAATGTTTAAACGTGGCTGGTAGCCACAATGAGTAAAATAATCATAAAAAGTTAAGAAAAAAATAAAAAATAAGCACTTAAAGTACTCAGAGTTTAATAATGTAAGAGAAAACAGAAAGAAAAAAAAGAAAATTTTGAAAAAAAGAAATTCCATTAGTTCCAAAAGGAAAGGCGAAAAAGCTAACGGGGGATACCCCATCTTAAAAAAAAGACACTTTTCAGAGACCATACATTAAGTTTAAGCTGAAAAAAATTCTATATTTATAGCATAAAAGCAATTTAGATTTTTTTTCTTTTTTTAAAAAAGCAGGACAGAACAAACAGAAAGGTCAAGTATAGAAGAAGGGTGCAGTGGTGTAGTCGTAAAAAAACCAGAGGGTATACGCTAAAGCCATAAACGTCGTGCCTAGGGTATGCGCTATAGCTTTATTTGAGAAATAGAGGGTATACGGTGCTTCTTTAAAAAATCCAGAAGGTATACGGCGTATACCCGCGTATACCCTCCACTTAGAGGTCTGCATGGGCCCGGGCTTGGCCCGAGGCCCGTACCCAGCCCGGCCCGCGGGCCGGCTGAATGAAGGCGAATTTTCAAACGAGCCGGGCCGGCAAAATTAGGACAATTTTTTCACCGGGCCTGGCCGACAGACAAAATAAACGGGGCGGGCCTGCAAAATTAGGACAATTTTTTCAACGGGCCGGGCCAATAAAAAAATTAATCGGGCCTATAAGAATTCAAGCGCAGCAGATAAAATACGAGCCATTTTCAATGAATATGATTTTCTCGAGAAGTATAAATGTGCGTCACGAGCTGATGAGAGTTTAACAACATCAATACAGAAATATAACATATCCATCGTAGAGATCGGCATCGTACAGTTACAAGAGGTCTGATTCCGAGTTTAAATGTATCCAGCAGACTCGCGCCGGGACGGAACTGGTCTTAATCGATCTCAGGATGTGTAGGACAGTCATTGTGTTTCGTAGTATTAATAGTGATAATGAACTTCTGTTAACAGTATCTTTGGAAATATACCTTAAGGTGGTTCTCATATTCACTACTCAACAATGCGAAACTTTCACACACATTTTCTGACTCATTTTTAACTATAAAGGCATAAAATTGGCAGGCCTGACTATTGATGGCATTTGGAAACAATTAGCTTTCTCCATATTTGATAAATTACTTACAGAGATAACAGAGATTCTTGTCACGCGACTGTACGTTTTTCTCCTTTCCTGTGCTATCGTTTTTGGAAATTCGATTAAAAACGCTAACTTTGGCAGTATTTCCAGAAAGATATATTGCTTTTATCTATGAAAAAAACGACATTTGCATAGCTTCTGAATAAGAATACCTGCCAATCTTACGCGTTTCCGAAAAGGAATGAATTCATAAACGTGTCGAAATGTAGCTCCTTTGGATTTGAGAAAGGTCTTAAATATGAGAGAATTATTTTCACAAATCTACTTTTAATTATACAGCTTCAAAAGTTATCATGTTTTTAATCCATTATTCTGAACTACATTAATCTTTTAATGAATCCTTATTTGAATTTTGAAATGTTTGCAGACGCGATGACTAAAACATTGTAAGTAATAGTTAATGTTTACTATTGTGTGTTTTCTGTTTTGCGAATATCATAGTAATCTAAAATATACTGTAAAATGTTACCATAAATATGTATGCAGTATTCATTAAAAGAATCTTACTTGTATGTCGAGAAAAAACGGATTTTTTTGTAGAAATTGTGTCGGGTCGGGCCGGGCCGGCCTCGGGCCGAACTTCCAATTTTTACACCAGGCCGGGCCAAGATAGCTTTCGTTCGGGCCGGGCCTGGAAATTCCGGCCCGTGCAGACCTCTACCTCCACTACACCCCTGAAAGGGTGATGAAACCTCAGTCTTCATCATTAAGCAAAAGCAAGTATTTAGGGCGTTTTCTATTAGTTGGGTCGGATAAATCCGCAATGACTTGTTTGGGAAGAATATTCATAGAGATTTTTAAATATAAAAACAGATGTCCACGTATAATTATTCTGGTGTGAGTTTATTTTAAACTTTTGATTAGAAAGTCTTAAAATTCAACATAAATTTTGTTTCTATTCCATTTATTTTTAGCCTACAACATTATTTTGAAAAAGAAACTGACAGCGAATGGTTCAGCAACAAATTTCGAATTGTCCCTCTTAAAAGTCAAATTGTCCTCCGATGGGGCGCACGCCCCACGTTGGGAACCACTGATTTATACCCACTTTAAAATCATAACTCGATAATGCACTCGCGTCAACTCTATTTTCCATTCTTTCAAAATTTAATCTACGATAGCTAAATTACAATAGTAGCCACAAATTATCGTCTGCGGACATAAAAGAGCTCAAATTTACATATCCGACCAATAATTTTTTTTTTTCTGGCGTATATAGTCTGCCCCTGTCACAAAAATTTCAGAGTTAGCCTCGTATAATATTGATATTGTATGATTTTTAAATACATTATTATTTCCAATTTATATTCTATACTAAGCATTCGAAAACTGTACGATATTTCCCAGTTTGAGATCCTTTTTAAAGGCAGAAAATGCGAAAAATGTGCAATTCATGTAAGTGAATCCGGTATTTAAGTTAAGAACGATTTGTGAACTGTAAAACATGTCTCTGTAGAAATGTTTGACTACTTTAGACAATATTTCCATGTATTATTCAAGAAGTAATTCAGAGATTCTCAATAATATATCGCGTGAAGGGAAGATGTGGTTTTTAAACTTGTGTAAAACGATTACTTATGGGAATAGTTGAAATAATGTTGATGCTTCTATTTTATACTATTATACGAGCAATTATTTTACACATAGACATACACACACATTACATATACACACCCATTGCATATATATATACATACGCACACATATATATATATATATTATAGCGTCAGCATTTTTATTATTAACGTTCTTCGGATTCAATGACTGAATGGCCCCACCAGTGGCTGAGAGGTTCTGCTCTCGAAGCTGGTAGACGGGAGGTGCTGGGTTCGAACCCAATCGCGCCCGTCGGCCTAATCGTTCGGAGTTTTCGTGGTTTTCTTCGAACCTTGGATTTCCAAGCGTTAATACGGGTTAGGTTCCCTTAGAAAGACCCCCACGAAGGGCACTCCCCCTGGGCCTATATCCCTCGTGCAGATAATTGGCTGTCATAAATACAACCAACCAACCATTCAATGGTCGAATGTAATAGATGCGGTACCGCGAAACCTAAAAAATATTTTTTCCCCTACATTTTACGGAATTTTAAAGAAAACATGTTATTAATATCATTTTTTTGTACATTTATATTATTTATTAACAGAGTCACAGGTAACAAAACAACAATTTCCAAACTTGATTACATATTAGGCAAATATTATACAATAAAGAGAAAGAATAGAGATGAAGTGTGGGGGTTGGAGATGACGCCAAAAGTGTAACCTTAAAATCCGCTACGTTAGACCCAAACAAAATCACGTGCTTTCGCAAAAAAAGAAGAAAACTTCTAGTAATACAGTTTTTAATTCATAATACAATGAAATGCTAGTTTAGAATGCTTAACACTAGAAAGACGGCGAGCAGTCATTTTGACCACTACTAAATGAATATATTTCGGCTCGAACCAGAAATTTCTTTAGAAAACTAGTTTAAAAGATACAAAGAAAAAAAAAAAACTAGCTAAATAAATAAGTTAATAATATAAAATAAAATTTCTGGTGTCACATATTTTTACAAAATCTGAGTAAAATTTCCCGTCTTTCTAGTGTTAAATACAGTAAACTCTGTCTAAGGCGGAATCCATCGGGACCAAGAAAATTTTCCGCGGTAGACAATATTCCGCCTTAGAAAAATTTTACTCAATGTCTATGGATTCGCAGGGACTTGAAAATCTTTCCGAGTTAGGCAGATTTCCGTCTTACACAGAGTCCGCCTTAGAGAGAGTTTACTGTATAAACAGATCGTTTTCATTTAGAGAAAAAAAAATGCACGGGGGATGTCAAAGAATTCGGTCCCTGTTCCACGGGCTTGTTTTGTTTGGGCCGAAAGAGGGTATTTAAATTTGAGGGATAACGCGCATCATATTAAAAACCGTTTTTACGGCATACTGCATCTCCATCTATCTATTTCCTCCATGGACAAATATAGACCTTAATGAAACGAAGTGAACTGCTGGTCAGCGTATGTAAAACTTCATTTATAAATCTCGTAAACATACCGAATAAATTTCGAAATAACTATTCATATTTAAAAAAAAAAAAAAAAAACCTAATTAGTCTTACGTGCAAAGGATTATTTATAAATCCAAATACATTGGCCAGTAGTGAAGTAACAGGGTGCATCTCATTTAAAATAATCAGTAAATTTATATAACAAAAACATCGCAACAATTAAAAAATACACTATTTTTTTCTTTAACCAAAACATCAAGATAACGAGTGACATCTATAATGTCTAAGAAATACATTTTTATCTTTATCGGTAACACCGTATAACAATATCGGCGTGTTTTTTCATCACGAAAACAGCAATATTTTAAACAGCCTTCGGAATTAAAAATTCCACATAAGGAGAAATATTCATCATTTATTCATAATGGTGAAACGTGAATACTCTATTTGTCTCCAGTATTATTTGTCTCGGATTTCTTAAGGAAATCTGAATGAAGAAAATGGTATTTAAGATGACCTGGCAAAAAAAGAAAAGAACAGAAAAAGAAAGAAAAAAAATGAAAGAAATGTATTTTAAAAAGACTAAAATGTGATGGAAAAAAGATAAAAGAAAAATTTTAATCTCGAAAGAATTCATATGCTTTTCTTTGGCTAATGAGGTTATTTAAGGAAATCCGTAAGGTGCGTATTTTTGAAGATAAGTGAGTGGCGAAAATTCTGAATTACAATATATATATATTAATAAAATAAATAAAAAATATATTTGCATAATGATGAATGTGCAATGTGTAAAAATCAATGCAATAAAAAGCATAAATAAAAAGGATAAATTCATGTATAAATGCTTTGGTACTTTTCGGTTAGCCGGGCGCCAGTTTTATATGTACATTTATATATATACATTCATATACGTATATAATGCATATGTATATATATACATACATTGTATATATACGCACACACATATTTCATCAATACTTAATAATGCAGAAACACCATAACTCTGGAAAGAAGATGTATATCAGCGGTGAGACAACGACGGGCACGGGTCACACGGACAATAGAAATCTCTTCATCTCTAAACTCCCCCTAAGTTGTAAGCGCATGAGTAGGGTTACTGTATAATGCACTTTACCCCTCGTTTGGCTAACTGAATATTATTTACTATATAGAAAATAAGCACCTTGTAGAATTGGTTGTGGATGAACACAAACAGAAAAAAAAATCGCATAGAAAATAAATATTTATTTTAAAAATTGTACTTTCTCTCTATTAATAAATATTTCATCATTATTAATATACTAAGCAAAAACAAGTTCCAAAGAAGTTTTATTTAAGATAATCTGCCAGGGGTCGATGCAGACTTTTATTCTTGGGGTCCATTTTGTGAAAAGTAGAAGTTATTTTTATAAAAAATAACATTTTGTAACAAAAGTTAAAATCCAGTTCTAAAATTCGAACCAAGAATTTATGAACAAAAACATTCTTTAAATCCCTTTGATAAAGTTTTTGTTTTTCGTGATGTGGTTTTATTTACAAATTACACATTTTAAAACAGTTTTTACGAAAAAGAATGTTACGTAGAGGGTCTATTTTATTAAAAGGAATTTTGTAAAAGGAATTTTGTGTGCCTGTTTTATTAAGTTTATTTTTGTGAAGGGGCCCATTTTATTAAAGTTATTTTTGTGAAGGGGCCCATTTTATTAAATTTATTTTTGTGAAGGGGTCCTAATTAGGCCCCAAATTTTGTCTGGATCCACCACTGTTTGCAGTTAAAAAATATTATTGTTTAGATGTACTTGGGGTTACATGATATAGAATTGTACGCAACTAGTAAAATACAAGTATATTTATTGATTATTATTTTATTAAAATTAATATTATAGTTTTCTGTTTTGAAAATTTGATACATCTCAAATTTATAATATGTATATATATGTGTGTATGTGTGTCTGTATTTACAATTGAGAAGATAATAGAAAAAATATACATAAATTATTTAGTAAACATAACTTTTTATTCGTTTTGTTTTTGAGCAAAAATTTCAACGTCTGGTTTTTGTAACTTATAGTTAGTTGTATAGACTTTTGTGCATAATTGATAAGGGAATTATTTATACGTAAAATTTGAATATGTCAAATAATTTGTAAATTTTAATAACTTTTTAGCAATTTTGTTTCTAAATATTAATGTGAATATATTATGTGAACTTTTTTTCCTCATTTAGTACGGGTATAAGTAAAAACTAAGTGCGTTAAGTAATTTAGAAATTTTAATAATGCTTTAATATTTCTAGTGTTAAAATCGGGCATTTTTCTCCTGGAATTTTTAGAGCTCCGATGGTTGCAGGGAGAATTTGCACTTTAACTACATTAATTCTTTCCGGCGGTCACAGAAATTTTTTTTTCGTAAAATGATGAAATATGATTCACTGACACCGGAATTTACAAACGACTTTTTTAGAAATTAAAAACTTATTATTTTAAACTTTCGTTGTAAAAGCAAAATTTTATTGAAATATTCTTGATGCCGTTTGTAAGTTTGGAATTAAAATTAGGTGATCTCGGCGTGGGACCACTGCTCCGGAAAGGGTTAATAAGCATTAAATTCAAAAACTTCCAGCTAGAATCCCGCCTCCCACACACACGCACACACCAAGGCTATCTCCTGAATTTATCATTGAACATTTTTGCTTTGAAATATTTTTAAAATATCCTTTACATCAAGGAAACAAATAAAATACTATGATCTATAATAAAACAGCCGAAAAGTTAGATTGCAGCAATCCAAGTTTTCCTGTGGGAGTGGGACTTCTGAAGATGACTGTTACATTTTTAATTTATATTTGACATTATAGGAACGATTATTTAGTAGAAATTTGGATTTAAAGGAAATGCACATTTTTTTAACCCTATGGTATGTCTTATACCTTTCCAAAAATAATGATTAATAAAAATGTGTGTGTGTGTGTGTGTGTGTGTGTGTGTGCGTGGGTGGGGGGGGGGGGATAAGGCGGCTGTAAATTTTACATGTACTCGATTATGTTTGTCTGTACCGTATTATTGATTGTTCAATATATCAGTTTATATAGATATATTCTTTTTATCAGTTGTATAGGAATATATTTTATAAGGACTTTTATTTTAGATTTTAGAAAAACAGCATAATTTTCATTTATTTCATCAGGTTTAAAAGTAACAATTATTACTAAAATAAAGTATTCCAGTTTTAAAAAACTTATTTATCAAGATAATGTTATTGATGTTGCAAGAAATCTTCAAAAAATTGTGACAAAATGGATGATTAAAACTAATTTTTAAGATATGCTTGTTATGAAAAGGCAGGTTTACTTTATGTAATAGGCCTTTCACTATTTAATAAGGCCTTATTCTAGGTATATGTAATAATACTTAATTTTACTAAATGAAATGATAAAAATTATTCTTGGCTGAATCATAAAAACTTTTACTCATAAAAAATATTCAGAAATTAAAATAATACTTGTTTGAACAAAATTTCTTTGATTCGTATTCTATCATATAAGGCATTCACCTTCGTTTAAATTTTTTATTATGTCTTTCAAAAAGAGTAACTTTTATTTGCTCTAAAATTAATTTATTTTCAGATTATTAAGTCAAAAATAATAAACATAAATAAATTAAACAAGCAAACAAACAAAAAGGAAAGGGAGAAGAGGTAGGAAAAAGTTCTAATATCACAGAATACAAGAGTAGTTTTTATATAACTTAAAATTAATTTAATTTGAAAATATTAAGTTATATAAGCAATGAACATTAATAATCTAATGAGAATAGTAATTTAATAAAATAAAATAATAGATTACTACTTTAAGTATCAATATTTAAATTTAGTTACATTATTTACATTTAAATAATGAAACCTAACTTCACTGATATATACAATGTAGCTAAACGCTATACTATATTGCAGAAAAATGAACTTTTTTTCTTTTTATAACATTATTTCTTTCATAAATATATATTTATAAAATATTATATAAAAGGTAATGAAAAGTTTTCACTTAAAATTTCAGTCATATAAATTATCCAGTCATATAAATTATCCAATTATATATATATCCAGGGACAAATAATTACAGATTGTATTTATTTATTATTGTTTGTGCAGTTTTAATGAAATAAAAACTTTACAATAAAAGCTATATTAATTATATTGTATACACATATTTTATTGTTTTAATTTATTAACATTTTTTGTCGCAACATATTTTGACGTTGTCACGCTTACAATCAGCAGAAAGAAAATTCGGGTCAGAGCTGGAAGTCTGCACATGTCGAATTTCCAGGACCGGGTTCAGCCCAGCCCGGAACGCACGGAAACTCTCCTGACCCGGTCAGTGTAAAATTACAAGTTCGGACCGGACCCGATTCTTTTATATTTTCACAGTTCAGGGCCAGCCCGTACAAAAATAAGTAAAAACAGATCTGCTCCGGCCCTTGAAATAAACTATTAAATATGCTCGGTCGGGTCAAGACTACAGCGTACATATTTATAGCAAAAATTTTCAGTACATTATAGATTATCTCTCTTCAAGACGAATTACACAACAGCAACCTTAATTATTACTTAAAAACTAAAGCTTTTCAACATTCAAATAAAGATTCATTAAAAAAGTTGATGTAACTTAGAACAAAAGAAGGTTAAAATATAATAACTTTTGAAGTAAAAGTATATTTTTGAAAAATATTTCTTTGTAATTTATTATGGCTGTTCTCAAATCCAAAGGAACTACTTTCTGACACATTTCTGAATTAATTCTTGTCCAGAAATGTATAAAATGGGCCTATGTTCGTATTCAGAAACTTCGTACTGAAATGGTGTTGCCCATTTTTTGATACAGCAAAAGATCTATCAAAAGATACTGTCAAAGTAAACGTTTTGAACCGAATTTCCGCACACGAAACCTGAAGAGAAAAAACCAGCCGGCACGTGACAAGAATAGCTTATAACTAAATAAATAACTTATTTATCAAAATATGAAACTTAATATTCATTTTCAACCGTTTCAAGAGTCCGACTTGGCAACTTTATGCCTTTACAGTTAAAAATGAGTCAGAAAGACTCGCGTGCTCAACAAGCGCAAAACGTTTTGACACATTTACAAATTCATTTCTTAACTAAAAGATGTAAAATCGGAAGGCCTGACTATGAAAGCGATATGGAATCGAACTGTATTTTCCATTTTTTCATAAATAAATTACTTATTGAGTTATAAGCGATTTTGGTCACGTGATAAACACGTTTTTCACCCTTTCTTGAGTGGTTATTCTCTTTTCGCGAGGAAATTCGGCTCAAAACACCCACTTTCTGAAAAATGTATTGTGTTTGCAAAAAAAAAAAAAAAAAAAAAAAAAAAAAAAAAAGCGGAAAAAACAGTTGGATTAGATAGTTTCTGAACGACAGCGCCTGTTAATTTTATGCATTTCCGAACAAAAATAAATGAAAACTTATATCATAAAGTTGCCCTTGCATTTGAGAACAAACACCCTTAAAGTATGTTTTCAATGATTCCATTAACGGAAGTCCATTATGACTATTACTATTTTTGCAAAACATACTTCTTGCTTGACACATCCTGCAAATAATTAATTCCAGTACTACTATGTAGAAAAACAAATTTGATCCTGGTATGGTCCATGTTCATGATATGTCCATGTAAGCTTGACACATGTACCGTATTTTATGGAAGAAACGCCGCGGCGTTTACGAGTTTAAAAGTTAATTTTTTTCCAAGTGCGGCGTTTACGCCTTGTGCAGCGTTTACGATTTTTTTAAAATACCAACTGAGTTTCATTAATTTAAAAATTCATAAAATATTTAAAATCGGATTTAAATGTTTTAAATAAAACTTCAGACATCTTAAGATATTAAAAACGAGGCATCCTACATTGCTCAGAAAACTTCGATTAAAGTTAGGTCAATGTGATGCTGTCGACAAAACTAGCATTCTGCTGGATGCGACGTTTACAACGGGTGCGGCGATTACGATATTTTTAAGCTTATTCAGGCCAATTTCAGGAGTGCGGCGTTTCTTCCATAAAATACGGTACTAACTTCTTTTTAAAAGTAGAAGTACAAAATTGGCGAGTTTGACTATGGAAGCGATTTGGAATTGAAATGAGTTTTACATTCTTTCATAAATAAATTAATTATCGAATTCTAAGCAATTGAATTGTGGTCAAGTGATAACCGGTTTTTCTCCTCTCTCTGACTGTTTTTTTTTTTTGTTTTGTTTTGTTTTTGATTTTATTTCATCTGGAAATTCGGTTCAAAACGTCCAATTTGATGGTATTTTCGGAAAGATCTTGTACATTTACCAAAAACCAGAAATCGTCTTTCGATTGCATAATTTCTGAAAAACAGCACCTGCCGTTTCAGGCAATTTCGAAAAAATGAATTAAAACTTGTATATAAAGTCGCCTTTAGATTTGAGAACAGCCATATACTACTCGTGAAACTCGTATCCATTGAAAATGGTTCATATGTTATCGGCTTCATTTAAAATTTATATAGGCCCGGTGTTTAAAAGACTGTCCTGATTCTTTAATTCAATGCTTGGCGAAATCTGTTCCTCTCAACGCCAAGTAACATACGCGAGTGTCCCGTCAATTGTCCCCTCCCGCTTCACTATCTTCCAACTTGACCTTTGGGGAGGAAAATGCAGGAAAAAGTAATTATACCGTGCCCTGTGATGTCCTACGGATTTCCCTGGGAGGGGGAGTGCAGAGGGGCCATATGCCCGGACGCCAGAACGAAAGGCGAAGGGGGCGCCGAATGAAGATTTTGTTTGACTCTGACTTTTCTGATAAACAGATTCCAAGAAGGTAGTTCTATTTATTTTTAATCTCTCTCCCTGAGCAGCATTGAACTTTCTTTTTTCCCGCCTTGCTATGGGCGAGGTCGAGCGACTGTCCGGGACAATAAAAACAAACGAGAGAAGGAGTCAGGGCCGAAACTAAGGGGAGAGAGGGGACATGTGCCCTGGGCGCCACGCGAAGGGGGCGCCAGATGAAAATTTGGTTTGCCGTTTTATGCAATATACATATGTGCGTGTGAAATTTGTGTAAAAAATATTTCCTAGCCGAAAAATCAAAAAAAAAAGCTGAGTAATCTGCATTAAAATTGTCAAATAGATAAAAAGATTCGCCTGCAATATACAAGACAGCAAATGAATAATCCCATTCTTTTTTTTTTATATAATTACTTTTTTACAGGCATATCACCATATCTGAACTTAGAGATGGTGAGGTCAGGTGACTGGCTGGGACAATAAAAACTAAGCGGTCGAAAATTCACAAAATAAAAAGTAAAAACTTAATAATTTTGTTGTTGTTGTTTTGAGTCACACATAAATTTGGAAATTAGCATTAGGTTCAGGAAAGTATCTAGACATATCAATCTATAAATAAGATGAGTGGTATAAGTGATAATTACACAAAACTGGTGTAGATAGTACAGGAAAATATTTTACAATACTGGAATTCATTTTTATGCCTATAGTAAATCGTGGTTTTTTAGTTCCTAAACGATGTGACTCATATCACTATGACATTAAAGTGCCTCAATTGTAATAATTTGTAATGCTACAACAACATGTAAAATCAGGAAAAATAAAATGTGTATACAATGGAATCTTGTCTTAAATGAAAAAACTACATGGTTCCCAACAGAAAAAATACCAACAGTTATGCCTGATAAGACGGAAACCTGTATAAAGCGTAATTATTTCCGATTCCATTCGATTTTTTCCCTGGTTTTAGTAAATAAATAATTGATAAAGCTGGTTATATATTTCAATGTTACGTATTTTATTGTTACGTATTTTACTGTTACGCATTTAAAATTTTAAAATAAGCCCGCTAATTGAAACTTTCGCAAATTTCTCCTTGTAAACTTACTTTGCGGAGGAAGAGGGGGGCACCAAAATCCATGTTTGCCCCGAGTGAAAAGATAGCTAGTTTCGGCCCTGGAATGAGTGCAAAAAGTTAAATGCTTTAGTAAAACCATTTAAAAGAAAAAAAGAGTATAGCATTTGCAGTGGTACAGTAAAAAATCTCGCACAGGGCCCCCTGGCTAATAAAGTCGCCCTTGCCTTTATCCCTCAAAATGATTTTTTCTCTTCTTTTTGTCATTTCTAGGCGTTTTGCCACCCTAGGCGGAAATTGAAAACTACCGCTCTGTCCCTTTTGATGCAATTATTTTTTTCATTACTCTTGGTGCATTATTTTTTGCATTACTTTTGGGGCAATGTTTTTTGCAACCAACTAGATCCAGTCTTAGAGAGACGAGGCGAGCTTGGGTGACTGCCCGTGATAAGCAAAAAAGTGCGCAATGGCGCCCTTTTTTGTTTGGCACCCAGGGCGCCATGAATAGTAAAGCCGCAGCCGCTCCTGCTTTTACCTTACCAAATTACATTTCTCGTCCTTTTGAAACTTCTAGGTAGGTGACAACTGAAAAATGTCGCCCATGCCTTTTACTAAAATTACTCTTTGTACATCCAGATCCGGCCTCAAAGGGCGCGAGGTCGGGCAACTCTCAACGGCTAAAGACTAAGGGTTGAAATATATGCAAGATAGAATAGTAACTCCCTTTTTTAATGTTTTTTTATGACTATTATAGCCCGGGCCGAAAATAGGGGGGGGGGGGGGGGGTGCAGAAAGAGGATGTGCCCCAGGTGCCAGAACAAAGGTGAAGGGGCGCCAAATGAAGATTTTGGTTGTCGTTTCATACAAAAATGTATAAATATATATGAAATACAAGGAAACTCGCAAGCTAATGTTAAACCTATTGTAGTGTTCTTTTCAAATTTTTCGCTTGCATTTTAATATTTTAAGTTTTTTTTTTTTTTTTTTTCCTCTTAGAATAGTTTAGATTGATCTTTAGCATTGCTATACTTTTAGGTTTCGAAACCGGCACTGAAAGTGAAAGTAACTTTATAAAAATAATTTGCGACCAAAATCGAAAAAGTAAACACTAACCTGGTTAGAATTCAACCTCAGCTTTTCTAAGGAAAAAAAAGTTAAAACTATTAATATGCAAGCGGGACAATTTAAAAAGAACGCTCCCATACGTTTAGCATTAGTGATCCAGTTTCTTCGCGTAACTAGTGTAGGCTCTTAACGCTCAGGCTAATGTTAATCCTATGGGAGTACTTATTGTGCAAATTATTAAAAACATTCATTAATCACTGTTTCAAAAGAATATGCGATAGTGTATTATACATGGGATTTTCAGATAAATTAATGTGAAATTTATATTCACATATTTTAGGATTGTGACTTATTGAGACTTTTACAAAAACGATAAATGGCAGTGATTTTCAATTTTTAATTTTTTTTTAAGATGCGATTAAATTTAAACCTCTTTAGTGTGTAGCATTTCACCCACTCTCACTTCCACAAAAAACAAAAACGCTTTAGTTCTCAACCATCAATACGGTGCTGGCCAATCATTGATATTTGGTCAGTAGTTGTAAGTTGATCGGTAGAAGAAAATTTTTTCCTGCAAAGCTATATACTATTTTTTATAGTGTCCAGTCACCCACGTAGTTTAATTGCAGTGATGGTCACATGGTCACGCAAAGAACGTCTTTGACCTCTGAACTCGTGTTTCCCTCTTGTGCAAAGTGAGATATTTTTTTTTTCAATTTTAAGCCTTCGTGAAGGTTTCAAAATGTATAATATCAATGATTTTTAACCCCTAAAATAACAATTTTTAAATTTAAGAATTTCTTACGATACATATTTATGAATAAGATTATGAAGTTTTAACATCTATCATTGTTTTTCAGTTATACATAAATATTTTTCAACATCAAAGTTAATCAACGCAGTATATAACTGAGATTTTAATTCCCATCAGCAGTATTTGTTTTCTATTTAAAATAAAAGCCACTTTTTATTTATTTATTATATATATGAATACTTTTCATTTTTTAAGGTGGGAGGGGGTATCTTTAAAATTTTTAATGTCATCTAATCCTCCACTCCCTTGCACAGAGTTTAAAATCATGAATTTTTTTTTCTTTTTTGACCATTGGCTTCTTGGTAATGACAATAAGTATCCGCGTAAAATTTTCCTTACCCACAAAACTTAAAACATTTAAAATATTTTTCTCTTTTCTTGTTTCTTTCAAATGTTAAGTTGTGTTAAATGTTAAATAAATAAATGACTTACCCTTCTCCCAAATAAAAAAATAAATTAATAAATAAAATATAAAAATAATTTCAAAATTTTTAGATTATTATACTGTATTTGTTATTCATTAGAATCGTTGATGTTAATTCTCTCCCATCCCCCCAGCAAATAGAGAATAATTAATAGCTGGTATTAATACAAAAAAAAAAAATCTTTTTTTCAGCTTTTGTAGTCTTAAACCCTGTAAAAAAAGGGGGAACACATTTTCTTATTTCATTGTAAGTTTCACACCTTTGTTTAAAATAAGCTATCTAAATCTGCAAAAATATGTTACCAATTTACCTTTATAAATGTGTGAAATTTAAATAGCAAGATTATTTTCCTTTATAATAATAATAATAATAATAATAATAATACTCCGCATTCATAATGCTTATTCTTTAGCTATTATTTTTTCCGTCATTACTCAGCGAATTTAGATAAAACATTAATTACTTTATCAAAGTCAATATTTTTAATAAATATTTCTTTATTAAACTGGGCTAACGACTAATTATTGCCAAATGATAATTTAAAATACTTTTATTGCTTAAAAAATATATAAGTTTCACATTTTTTCTTTAATCGTTTAAACAAACAAATCTTAAAACCCCTTTTTATGAAATTTTCATTATACTAATATTTTCAATAAACAGTATAGTGCAATACAAAATTTTAGTTTTATTTAACCTTTTGCTCTTCTTTGTGGAGAGTAACTTGCCATTTTTTAAAAATCTCTGCTACTAGGTGTGCGAAGTGTTAATGCAACAATAGCTTGGCTTTTTTTTTTCACCCATCAGTAACCCCCCCCCCCCCCCAAAAAAAAAAAAAAAAAAAAAAAAAAAAAGAGACAGAGAGAGAGAATTTGGTTCAAAATTCAAGAGAGTGTTCTTAAAGAAATTGTTATTCTTGTTCTAGGGATTGTTTTCCTTTTTTTTTTTTTATCTATAATATTTTACATGTTTTCTTATCATGTTTTGAATAATTTAAAGATTTTTTTTAGTATTTTATGCCAGAATCCTCCCAGATTACGATTATGTTACGATTATTTATTACCAGCTGATTCGATTAAACAATAATGAACTTTGTTTTCACAAAAAAAAAAAAAAAAAAAAAAAAAAAAAGAAGGATTTTATTATATAGTCAATCGTATAAACTGCGTGCTTATGTACTTTTTTTGTATCACGACAGACAATTTTTGTATAAGAAATCAGGATTGCAATTCACTTCTTATTTAATCAAAAATATAGAATATGTCACTAAGCCGAAGTCTTATTTTTATTCCACGTTTTAAAGCCTTATAAAAGAACAATTTTTAATCTTTTATCATCAATAACTTGAAATGGAAATAAATCTTCGCTTATCTTAAATGCATAAATTCTGCGGATTTCAATATTCAAAATTATTGAAAGAAAATTTAAAGATTGTACGCATTCTAAATGTCCCGTACTATACGCAACAACTGTCGTGACGTTGTTAAGGGTGTATTCCGATCCAAACTGCTTATTTTCTGATTCATTTTAAAATTCATTTTTGCTCTCAAACGCATCAAACTGGGAAATTCTCTTATTTAGAAACTATATAATGTGCCGTGCTTCTTAATTTTTTGATAAATGCAGAAAATACTGTAAAAAACGCTGTCAAAGTGGGCGTTTTGAACCGAATTTTCCGAAGCGGGCGATCTGGGAATGAAAAAATGGTCATACTGAGAAAATAATTGTTTAAAAATCAAATTCTAATTAATTGAACTGAAAATGAAATCACACGGCATGTTAAACATGTCTTCAGAAATCACCCCAGCAAGTTTCATGTTTTTACTTTTAAAAATGAGTCTGAAAATGTCTCAGAAAATTTCGAGCTGTTGAGGATGGAAAAATATTTTTTCGAATACACCCTTAATAATAATGTAGCTCTTGTAAAGATAATTTAAACAAACCTACTTTATTATACATGAACTATAATAACTCGAGAAGTACTAAAAATTTCTTTGGCTTACATCCAGGCAACACTGAGCTAGTTACTCCATACTTTGGACTCAAGAAAAAAAAAAGTAGCTTGAATATTTTATTCATCTTTTAATTATACCTTTAATAGTTTCAATTCAAGAATAACATTTTCAATAATCAATTTTTCCTATGTTTTCCATATATTATTCAAGTTATTAAAAAATGACTCATAATTTTTTCATTCAAGAAATTCCTTATATTTGTATAATTATTTTTCCTTTCTATTATAAGGAATTTTTTGAATGAAAAAAATAATATGTCATGTTTTTAATAGCTTGAAAGTTGTTTTGTCCTTTGAACTATAAAGGACAAAATATAAGTATAAAATACAGGCATTACAAAAGGCAGTTATTTCTGTCGATAAAAATTATCTAAAAAAATATTCATCAGTTAAATGCAGCATTTAATGTTATTAAACTCAAGAGAGAAAAACAAAGGCCGCGCACTTGAATTTTATGTTTTATTTTTAAATATGCAAATTTTTTATCAGAGTTCTTGGCAAAGTCTTTAGGTAAGCAGTTTGAAGATTGTGAAATCTTTAGTGGATAAAAATAGATTTTTAAATTTAAGAGAAATTTCAAAAGTTTCTAAGATTTTAGATAAAGAGTATAATTCGAGACAAAAAAGATGTAATTTTGCATCAAAATGGATGCTTTACTAACTCCGCAGTCAAACCTATTCAGACTATCTTCCTTTAATCTCCTCCTAATCTACCCATCTTGACCTTTGGGGAGGAAAATGCAGGAAAAAGTAATTATACCGTGCGGAGCGCAACTATCCCATATCAGCAATATTATCTATAAACATCCCAAAAACTTTCAAAAATACAGGGGAAAAACAAAACACAGGCAAAAAACTGTTTGTTCTTCATCAGTGGGAGGATAGACAGACCTAACTCCACCCCCACTGTTAAAAGCTTGCAGGTTTCTGAACACACGTCCATCCTGCACTCAACACAGAAAAAAACTATTGTCATTTTTTAAACATAATTAAAAAAAATAAATAAATAAATAAACCAAATTTAAACAAAAAAGTAATGTAAACAAAGCATAATTAAAATACAAAACAAAATTTTTTTTTTAATAAAATGGTCTTTTAGAAAATTACTTTAAAATTGCAATTTAAATATAAACAGATAAAATTAACTTAACATGTATGAATGCAGAACAACGTGCACCCTCCCAAACCTACAAGAAAAATTTTCAAAAACATGAAACAGAAGTACCTGTACAATGTCCTTCACCTGTCAATAATATCAAACTGTTAATTTTTCCTCCGAGTCCATTATCAAAATCTTTAAATCCAAATCTGCAAACCTCCATTGATTCAAAACATCCGTGTCAACTCGTTCTTTAAACAAGACTTTAGAATTCACACTTCATATGGAATGTTCAGGAAAGATGCTACCATAAGTTGCTCATCCCGCCAATCCACAATGCTGCCACTCACTTTTTAAAACAATCTTTAAATAATACTTCAAAAAATTTATAGGATAACTATTATTGTAAAAAAGATTAGCCAATGGTAGCATCCTTCCTGAACATTCCATATGAAGTGTGAATTCTAAAGTCTTGTTTAAAGAACGAGTTGACACGGATGTTTTGGAATCAATGGAGGTTTGCAGATTTGAATTTAAAGATTTTGATAATGGACTCGGAGGAAATATTAACAGTTTGATATTATTGACAGGTGAAGGACATTCTACATGTACTTCTGTTTCATGTTTTTGAAAATTTTTCTTGTAGGTTTGGGAGGGTGCACGCTGTTCTGCATTCATACATGTTAAGTTATTTTTATTTGTTTATATTTAAATTGCAATTTTAAAGTAATTTTTTAAAAGACCATTTTATTAAAGAAATTTTTTGTTTTGTATTTTAATTATGCTTTGTTTACATTACTTTTCTGTTTAAATTTGGTTTATTTTAGCCTTTTGAATTATGTTTCTAAAATGACAATAGTTTTTTTTCTGTATTGAGTGCAGGATGGACGTGTGTTCAGGAACCTGCAAGCTTTTAACAGTGGGGGTAGAGTTAAGTCTGTCTGTCCTCCCACTGATGAAGAACAGACAGTTTTTGCCTGTGTTTTGTTTTTTACCTGTCTTTTTGAAAGTGTTTGGGATTTTTATAGTTAAATATTACTGATATACACCTTCTTTCCCGAGTTATGGAGTTTTTGCATTTTTAAGCATTGATGAAATACATTTTGTTGCATTTGATATGAGCTGTTATTAGCGCCAGTTATGCAACAATTTTTTCATTAATTATATATAAAAAAATACATACACACACACATATATATGTATATATAACACTGGCGCCAGGTCCGGCTAACCGAAAAGTACCAAAACTTTTTGTAATTTTTTTAAAAGGGACATTTTAGTCTTGTATAAAACGTGTTAAAAGTATGTCAGTAATTTCATAAATAACTAGGTTATTTAAAAAAGTGTTCAAAGGATATTTTTGAATATAACGGAATGAGGCGAATATTCTCAATCACAATATATATTTATAAGATAAATTAAAAAATATTTGCATACGATGAATGTGCAAAGTGTAAAAATCAGTGCAATAAAAGAAATGAATAACGTATGAAATGTGCAAAAAGTATGTCAGTAATTTCTTAACCCCTTGAGGGGCGGTGGGATATACTTTATCCCACCTACGATTAATGAAGATTTACACCAGAAAATTTTTATCAATTTTTACTTTTCTAACTTTGGTGGGAAAAAGTCAAAAAATTGTTTTCCTTATTTTGCAATAACATTTTTTGAAGATTCCAGTGTCAATTCGACATTACAGAAACACAATTACTTGCCCCACAAAGGGTTAAATAACGGTTTTGCTATAAATGTTTTATGTGACTTTCATAAAAGTGACTTTTCGGTAATGTATAAAACGTGCAAAAAATATATCGGTAATTTTTTAAATTACGAGGTTATTTAGAAATGGTGTCCAAAGGATTTTTTTGATGAGACGATTATTCTGAATCGCAGTATATAATTAAAAGATAAATTAAAAAAACATTTGTATTACAGTGAATGCGCCAAGTGTAGAAATAAATGCAATGAAAAGCATAAATAACAAACATAAATTAAGAGTATAAACTATATTTGTGACTTTCACGAAAGTGACCTTTCTGTAATATATAAAACACGTACGAAAAATATGTCAGTATTTTTTTAAAACTGAGGTTATTGAAAAACAGACTTCAAAAGGATATATTTGAAGGCGAATGAACGACAAAGAATCTGTGTTACTTGATAAGGTAAATCGAAAAATATTTGTTTTTCAATAGATACAAAAAGTGTAAAAATCAATGTAACGAAAAGCATAAGAAGAATACATTCAGCGTACATTTGTTTCGAGGTTTCATAAAAGAATTTTTGTGTAATGCAAATATAGATACATAATATATTCGTAGTTTTCTTTTAAATGTTGAGGTTATTATACAATGTTTGAAGATAAGAGAATGACAAAGATTATGAATAAAATATTTTGGTAACATAACTTCAAAAACATTTGTGCTCCCAAGAATACGTAACGTGGAAACATTAATAATGGAAGGCATAGGTAGAATGAATTTAGGCTGCATCTGTTCGAAGGTTTCATAAAAGTGAATTTTCTATAACGTAATAGGTATAAAATTATGTAAATAATATTTTTTTAACCAATGAAGTTATTTATAAAATGTTTAAAGGCTAATCCTTTGAAGAAAATTGAAAATTGAAGGTTCTGAGTTACTTGATAAAATAAATAAATAACATTTGTTGTTAAATGTTACGTGGAAAAACCAAATGTAATCGAAAGCGTAACTAAGAAAAATGACTTCAGCGTGTATATCTATACATTTTTTTAACAAATGAAGCTATTATTATTACTATTCTTTTTCTTCTTATTATTATTAGCCCCGGTACGGTATGCTATTTCTTTCTCCCAGCTTATTTTGTGTATTTCAAAAAATAACGTTACCTTACAGAAGCCACCCGTAAAACAAAGCAGTACGATTAAATACTCTATAGCAATTTTTTAAACTTCTAAGCATCGCACATTTTCAATTTTTATACCGTCGTATTGGAAAAGAAAATGTTCTTTTAAATGCATTTTGTTTGAAAACTGTGTCCCCATTTATTTTTGAAATATTAATTTTTTTTTTTTTTTTTTTTTTTTTTTTTTTTTTTTGTAGTTTTTAGAGCCATTTGCTTAATACTAGCAACGGAACTCCATTTCTGTAGAAAGTAAAAGAAAAATAGTTCTAAAATAGTAATTATATATTTTTGTTGCCATTTTCTCATAACAATCGAAGGAAAATGTAATTAAAATACGTGCTATTTTGAAAAAAATATAAACGAATGATTTCTGTTAAAACAATGGATCTATTATAAACTATATTTAATTTTAAGTATCTATGAATCATTTGATAGCCGTTTTTTTTTTTTTTTTTTGTCGATTTTTTTGAATGACGGCATCTTTTTGCTGCATTTGTGCATTATTTCGCGATAGTGATGTGCTATGCATGCTTTACTGTAGATGTTTAACAGTAGATCGTAAATGTGTAATTCTTAAGCGGATGCGAATTACGTCATTTTACATAAAATAAAACGTGTGCTTTAAGTCTTAAAAGGGAAATATGTTTTGTACTGAAGTAGAGTCCCGCTTAACCGAGCTATTTTCTTCTGATGGACTGGTGGCTTCTATTATTATGAAACAGCCATTATAAATCAAGTGTTAGGTGAAGATGAAAGAGCAGCCGCAAAAAGTTAGAACTCTGATTATCTGGTCAGAAATGGGGGGGGGGGGGGATGGCCATAATTTTTTTTGAAAAAAAAATTCTTCTCTTTCATCTTTACCTAACACTTCATCTATAATGGCTGTTTCATAATAATAGAAGCCATCAGTCCATCAGAAGAAAATAAAGTAAGGGAAATGCCGGGGGCGACACTAAATTCTGAAAAAGCAGAATTCCTGTTTTCTAGTTATTATTTATTTATTTATTTATTTATTTATTTATTTTAACAGAAGAACGAAAATTTTGAATAAAATACTTTGATAACATGAAGTGAAAAACATCCGTAGTTCAATGAATGCACAACACGGAATAAATAATCTAATCGAAAGCATAAATAAGGAGAATGAATTCAGCATACATATATAAATTTTTTAACTAATGAAGTTATTAAAAATGTTTAATTTATTTTATTTCTGTAAAGATAAGAGAATGATGAAGATTTTGAATAAAATACCTTGATAAGAATGAATCAAAAATATTTGTGATTCAATGAATATGTAAGGGGGAAAAACAGAGTGATACAAAACAGAAATAAGAAGAATGACTTCACCGTACATCTATATACATTTTTTAACAAATGAAGTTAGTATTATTATTATTTATTTATTCATTCATTTTTTGTTAAGAGAGGAAAAAGATTTTTAATAAAATACTTTGATAAGATGAATAAAAAACATTCGTTGTTCAATGCATACATAACTTGGAAAAAATAATCTAATCGAAAGCATGCATGCATAAGTAAGAAGAATGAGTTCAACGTACATCTATAAAATGTTTAACTAATAAAGTTATTATTATTATTATTATTATTGGTAGTGTGTGTGTGTGTGGGGGGGGGGGTGTTTAACTTAAGAAAAGGACGAAGATTCTGGATGAAATACTTTGAAAAGATGAATTCAATACTATTCTTTGTTCAATGAATACGCAATGTGGGAAAAACAATGTAATCGAAAGTATAAATAAGAAAAATGACTTCAGCGTACATCTATATATTTTTTAACTAATTAAATTTTTTTATTGTCTTTTATTTTTTAAGATATGAAAAGGATGAAGACCCTGAACAAAATACTTTGAAAATGTGAATTAAAAAACATTCGTTGTTCAATGAATTAGTATCATGGGAAAACCAATCTAATCGAAAACATAAATAAGAGGAAAGCGTTCAGCATATATCTGTGCAAATTTTAACTAATGAAGGTATCAAAAATTATTTTGTTTTAAGATGAGAGAATGACAAAGATTCCGAATGAAATACTTTGAAAAGTTGAATAAAAGAAAAAAAAAAAAAAAGAAAAAAAGAAAAAACGAAAAATGTGGCTTAATGAATACGTAAAGCGGGAAAAACAATGTAATTGAAATCATGCATAAGAAGGATGAATTCAGTGTACATCTGTACAATTCATCTGTGCAGTTTTTGAAAATCTTTTAATGTACTCTATTTTTAACTAATGAAGTTATCAAGAAATGTTTATTTTACTATATCTTTATTTATTTATTTTTTAATATAAGAGAATGACAAACATTGTGAGTAAAATTCTATGATATGATAAATTCCAAAAGATTTGTAGCTACAGAAATACATAACACAGAAAAAACAATGTAACGGAAAGCAGCAATAAACAAGATAAAATCAGAATACATTTGTTTAGAAAACCATAATACACGCTTAATAAAAATGATTCTTTCTACAATGCAAAAAATGTGTCAAGTTTTTATTTTTATTTTATTTTATTATTATTATTTTTTAAGTAATTAAGTTAGTGAAAATAAGTTCGAAAGTTATTCATTTTTAAAGAGAAGTGAATAACAATGATTTCGAATTTCAATCTTTTGATATGATAAACTCAAAAAATTTTGTTCTAGATGAATGCGAAACTTTTAAATATCAGCATAATGGGAAGCATTACATAAGATAAATGATATTTACATACATTTATTTCGAGGCTTCCTAAAAGTGATTTTTCTACAATGCAAGAAATTTGCATAAAATGTGTCAGTTTTTTTTTCTTTTTAAAACTAACGAATATATTTAAAAATATTTCAAGAGTTATATATTTTTAAGATAAATTAATACGATTTGAATTACAAAATTTGAAAAGAAAAATACAAAAACACTTGTGCTACAATGAATACATTACTTGAATAACGAATATAAGGATATATATTTTATTTAAAAATTTTACAGAAAAGAGTGCCTAACCATAAAAAAATCTAATATTTACAATGCTTTTAATACTTAAAAGTTACGGGATTTGATTCCTACTTAGGTGCGAGGGGGCGGGGGAATTTTTTTTTTAACATTGAAGTAATAGAATAAAAATTTTTACATGTAAAAATAGTGATTAACCAAGAAATAACTTACAGTAACAGCCACCAACAAATTTTAGCTAAAGAAAAGAACCAGAACTTACCTAAAAAAAAAAAAAAATGAGAAAAATTTATATTATATAAAATTTAACATCATTAACAAAATGAAACATAAAAAATTTAATAAGAGACAACAAAGGAAATCAACTTCCATTATTTCTTTAAATAAATAAATGAATATTCAATATTTAAACTTCATTATAAAACTATATATGAAAATCGCTTAAAACATCAAACTAACTTAATATTTGCTAAAAGTGATAAAAATCCATTTAAAAGGCAAATAAATACCTTGCAATTAAAGATACACAAAATGTATATATGAAAAACATATACCGTTGAAATGTCACATTCACATTGAACTACACTGTTAAAAATGTGCAGCATTCTGGCAGGTCATTTGATCGTTTTTTCTGAAAACGGTTACACAACCGTAATTTTAACACTATTCTGACCCTATTATTGGCCATTTTATGGTCAGAATATAGTTAAATTATGGTTATGAAACCGTTCTTTCAATAAACGGTCGAATGACCTGCCAGAATGCTGCAAAATTTTTAACAGAATAAAATTAAAGAAAAACTTGCTAAAAAGGTACATTTAATATGTTAAAATGTCACAAATATAAAATATGTTATTACATAATAAAATTAGCTTTTAAAAACTTATAAACTTCCACAATTTCGCGCCGAGAGCTTTCAATCAGACCTTGATTGTCATCAGAACTTTTTTTTTTTTTCAGGGCAGCTTAATTTGTGACATTTTATTTGGCCGCTCGGAAAGTCGTGTCCGTTTGGGAAAATCAATTCGTACAGGAAAATTCTGCCCGTTAATTATTCGACATTAGATATCGAATCAATGTCTAATAATTAAATGATGGAATTTTCCGGTACGAATTGATTTTTCCAAACGGACACGACTTTCCGAACGACCCAAAAACACATTAAATGCGCCTTTTAGTAAGATTTTCTTCAGTTTTATTTCGATTTAAACATGTAATAGTATAAAATAATTCAAGTTCACTAATATCCATGTATGAAGTTCCGGATTTAAACATTCAGTAAAAAGGGAATTTATTTATTTATTTATTTAAAGAAATAATGAAAGTTGGATTAATTAAAACAAGAAAGAAAAAATCATGCTTCAAAAATAGATTATGAAACACTTTCCAAAACATTCAGAATATTGTAACATAACTGCACCGTTTAATAAGTTAAAGTATTATGTCTAATTCAACCCTATGGAAATGCATAACACACTTAAAAACCCAATTTCAGCTGTTCCCATCTACAATCGGAAGATTATCCTAATTCTTTGAGCAGTCCTGTATATAGATTTGGTGCATTAACTACATGCATGCCAACATTTAATTCGGTTAAGAAATATATAGGTACATTAGTTGAAATTTCCCCTTCAGCAATTTCCGCTATAAAGGAGAATGGCACGTGAATTATTTTCTGCAGCCGTGTATATGAGGTATAGAATTTATATACAACTAGTATAATACAAAAAAAAAAAAAAAAAAAAAAAAAAGTTAAATTTAAAAGCGCTTACTGAAATTGAAAACTCACTTGCAGCCATTATTCCTTAAAGAGTACTATAATCAATTTCTTTGGCGTGTCCTTGTAAATGAACAAGAAATGCTATGAATGCCCTATTCCATCGTAATGATCTTGTAGTGAAATATTCAGTGATTTATATCAGTTTCAATACATTTGAAATAGCGTAATGTTATTAAAATAATCTGCAAACGATTTTCCCCCATATACCATAATGCAATGGAATTCTTTTGAGTGTCCTTGTAAATGAACTATTCATCCCACATACTTCGTACACAGTACCAAACATGCTTAGGTGACCCTAAATAACGTTTATCAATTGTATGAAAATCCGATCATCTTTACGTGAGTTAGACCGTGAACAAACAGCCAGACAAACCGAATGCATAAACACTTTTCAACTTTGTTGGAAAGTGTTAAAAATAATGATTACTTGTATAATAGTAGATGTTTAACTTCACTCTTAAGAGAGTTAGGTCATATAAAAGAAATATCTCGATCTCTCGATTTTTGGTATAAACAAGCTCGACTGTAATAATAATATTAATATTCTTAATAATAAATTATCTTGATCATGGAGGAAAAAACCCTTTAATCCTTGTAGTATGTTTTGTCTACTATTTGACATCATATCACCAAGCTTATTTTTAACAACTTACTATGTGTGTACAAACTCAATGTACAAAATTCCAAGTTTTACAATATTTTTCTGGTTTCATCGAAAGATTGACACATAAACTAAATAAATACATTATCTCCTTTATTGCAAAACCTTTCGTAAAATTAAAAAAAAAAAAAAAAACATTGTATGTAAGACAATAGATTCAAGAGAACCAAATCAATTATCAGGGGTATATGAAATACCTTTCACAGTGATGAAACAGTGTAGCAGCAGAAAATCAATTGACACCGCAAAATTTTATTAGTATTTTCCATCTAACTTCAGGACAGAATTTCTGAGATTTTTGAAGGCGAAGAATACAATAAAAATTTAGTGGTGAGAATCGCTCAACTGCTGCACCACTGTTCCCTCACTGCTTTCACCAAAGAGGATGGAACAGTGCAATTTTATGAACAATGACAAGCAACAAGCTTAAAACAGGATCAAAGAACATATAGCAGACATCAATAAGCTATTTTGGGCAACTTCTATAGAAAGTCCAGTCAAATATTGTGAAAACTCAGAAAGATATAGTGAGCTGATTAAAAAGTTGTGGAAAATCTTATAATGCTTATAATAAAGCCAGTTTTAGAAAGCAACTCACTACATCTCCCCTATCTTCGTGAAACTTCGCGACATTTGACTAGATTTTTTTATTATATAAGTTGCCCTAAATAATAGCGAACTGCCAAATTATAAAATAAAAATTTTATAATCTTCCACACATGCGCAGTAAAAAATTATTTCATACAAATGTCCATATCTCATAAAATATTCAATATATTCATGTTTTAATTGCAGTATACTGTTGCTACTGTACTGTTCTTTGTCAAGTTTTCAGAAAAGTTGAGTTAAATTTGGTTGTAAACTCTGTATGCTATAAACAAAAAACTTTTGAATTTTTCACAAAAACGTTAACATCTTCACGAATATGAGTGCTATGCATACATAAATGCACACAAACGTTGAACAAGACCCAAGTAGTCGTTTAACACATTGTCAAACCATTTTCAGCATTTCCTGTTTACATAGGTGATCGCAAATATTATTTCATTATTAATTTATTGTCATCCCTCTAGTTGTCCTCAAGACTAAATATTCACCGAGTAATATGAAATCAAACATGTTCTTTACAATCCACAAGTTCAAGAACAATTCGCTAATAATTTTGGTAGATATTCGACAGACCGTGTGTACAATCGTGTACAACCCTGTTCCTTAAATTTTGGAGGCCATTGTACATAAATTCTTAATTTTATGAAAACACCTTTAATTAAAACTATTCAATTACATCTAATCCCGATAAACGTCGGTTGTTTTGAATTACGCAAATCAATAAAAGCTGTATCAAAATGAACCACGTCTACTCGAGTCTTCACAATTCAGATGAATAAGATCAATATTCATTCATTTTTTTATATTTTTACTTTCATGTTGTTTATAAGTAGTAGTAGTATATCTCCGTTTACGTTATAATTATTAGTCCCCGGTATGCTATTTCTTTCTCCCACCTATTAATGTGTCGTTTCCAAAAAATAACGTTACGTTGTATATGCCAGCTGCAAAACAAAGCAGACGTATCATTATACGGAATAATCTCTACTGCCATTTTTTAAACTTCTAAGCATCTCGCATTTTCAATTTTTCATACCGTCGGTCGTATTGGAAAAAAAAAGTACTTTTAAATGAAATTTGCTTGAAAACTGCATCTCCATTTATTTTTGAGATATTAATTTTTTTGTAGATTTTAGCACCATTTGTTTAATTTTGGGAACTCAAGTACTCCATTTCTGTAGAAAGTAAAGGGAAAATAGTTGAAAAATAACAATTTTTTTTTTTTTTTTTTTTTTTTTTGTTGCTATTTTCTCATAAAAACTGAGAAAAAAAATGTAACTAAAATACGTGCTAGTTTGAAAAAAAAAAAAAAAATGAATGAATGATTTCTGATAAAACATGGGGCTATTATAAACTAAATTTAATTTTAAGTATCTACATTAATATTACAAACAAATGAAGGTATATGAATCATGAGATAGCCGATTTTTTTTGTCCAGTTTCTTGAATGACGAAATCTCATTTTTTGGATTTGTGTATTATCCAGCGATAGTCACGTCCTATGCATATTTTACAGTATATGTTGTTTAAGACTGGATCGTAAATGAGGAATTCTTTAGCGGATGCGGATGATGTCATTTTATATAAAATAAAAGCGCGTGTTTGGAGTCTTAAAACTGAACTATCTATATTTATATACATATATTTTTTTTTCATCGGGGGTAACACTAAATTCTGAAAAAGCAGAATTCCCGTTTTCTAGTGTTATATATATATATATATATATGTAATTTTTTTTTTTTCAGACTCATTGCAATGAGCATATGCAATTTTAGGGTGATTAGAAAATGACCCAAAATGGTCATCGATGACCATGTGTTTTTCCAGACATCCTAGTTATTTTCTTATTCCCCCACCCTTATTATTTCTTTCTATCTTTTATTATTATTCATCTACAATCTGAAAACCTATTGGTCATGAAAAAAATATCTCATGCGCCAAAAATATGATTCGCCAATTCTTTCGCCAAAATAAACATGTTTTCGCGCATTTTATGGTACATTCGCAACTGGCGTATTTGAAAATGGCTAGTTCCAGTCCTGCATACGCATTCCATTTACATACTGTCATATGAATTCGCCGAGTTTATTAACTTTTTCCTCAATAAATCAATTAAAAAATTACAACCTTTCTTCGAAGTAAAATACATAAAACTTTTCACATTTTGCTTATGAAAGAAGTGTCCCCACAAATAGCATTTTTCAATATATACAGATCATTTTTTGGACTTTAAACTCTTATAGTAGATTTCACCAAATAAATATTTTTATGCATGAGATACATAACATTTGAACTGTTTTGCTACGTGTTTAATAAACATGAGGAAGTTATGCATTAGCATGACACTCACTGTTTCTTTTACATATATTGCATTGCATATCGAACTTGAAATGTATGGATAATACACTGAATATACGAAACAATTTCAAAATCCCGTTTGTAATTTTATTTTTACCAACGTTTTTATTCCCTCTGGGAAGATATCCACTGGTATGTTTGTTTTAGTATAAATTATGCTAATCAAACAAAATTTTTATTTATAAAACGATGACACAATTCGCATCTCGCACACATTATACGCACACAAAATTGTATCTGAATCACTGTTACACTTTTAAGCAATACAAGCTCGATAGATATATAGTCATTTACATCAGTTGAGAAATACACAGAAAACAGTGTCAGATAAACTAGCGGATTTTACCAGGCAAAAACAGATTCTTATGCATGATAAACACCGCATAGTGTTTTAGGGTATTTGTTTAACAAACATGGGAAACGGCATATATTAATATGAAACTCACTTATTAGTTAGGACATGACGCGATGCATATATAATATTTATTCGAATTTCTAAAAAGTATGAGGAATATACAAAACAGTTTAAAAGTTTTATTTGCAATTTCGCTTTAACAAAAAGTTTTTTATTCCTCCAGGCAGATATGTTACAGCTTACGGATTTATTTAAATACAAATTCAACCTATTCGAGTACAGCTATTTACCCCCAAGTTGATGACAAAAATGATTCTACAAATCCCCTTTTATAATTGCCTCGGAAGAGTATTGTACATTTCATCATGATATTTTCTCATCAATTGAAAACTTATTTGAATTCTCATAAATTCAGTTTGAAATTATGACATTTTTCGACATTTCCATAAAGTTTCGATATCACTTGTTATGTAACGTTGTTGCTCAAATATCTGTTGTGGTTTTAGCAATTTAACCTTTTACCCGACGCACCATGAACTGCTTGTCAAATTATTTTGAAAAATTTTTTTAGATGATTTAGATTAATTCTAAGGTAGCGTGCCGAATTTCGGGATGTTATTTAAAATAGAAGTGGAGTTACGGATATGTTCCACTTGTGGAAAGTTGGCGGTACGAATGACATTTGTACATTTTGGCGAATTTTTCTTTCGAAATCATACCAGCACTGCACACATAACAAAACAAAGAAAACAAGGTAAAGTTAAAAAATGTTTCTATTTTAGGAACATGTTAACTAGTCACTAACAACAAAATGTTTATGAAAGGCCTGAAAACATTTTGCATGCATACGCTTTCCAAAATATTCACACCATTTATTCATGTTTTTCTGTCGATTTGAGAATCTTCTTGAGTAGTAGACGAAAAACAATAGCTACTGAATGAGGTGATAATGTCCATACTTACTGGAGAAGTAGGACTTTCTATTCCCTTTCTCAAACATCAAATCCAATTTTTATGGCAACAGTCGCAATTTCACGATGAAACTCCAAATGGCTTAGGGTTTCTTTTGAACCTACTCCATGACAAGTAACAACAGCCATATTTAGTTCATTTGCAAACAGATGTCATCACCATTTTTATTATCGAAGAACTGGACGATATGTTTCAAGCAAATAATCCAAAAATTCTGCACTGCCCATATTCTAATTATACAATCTAATCAATCGAGGTTATTTCATTGAAACTTCTCGCTTCAATTTTCGAGAATATCATGTTCCACTTTGAGTTAGCGATGTGTTAGCTTCCCAATTTAATATAACAGTAACGACACTGTTGTCACTCCATCGTACACAAACAACTTTGCTATCACTTTTATAATCAAAATTTCCTCCTTCTTGTTTTTGCAATTATTTTTTAGATTTTATTGGCATTTATTGTTTCAAAAATATTTCACAGACACTTTGACAAGGTGCAAGAGATATATATCATAAAATTTATTCTTTAATAATTCTGGTACAAAAATAATAAAAAAATAATCGCCCAAGGGAGCCCAATAAAAATGATCAACATATGCATGCATGTGATATGCATATTTTAGTTTATCTAATTTTTTCCAAACTATTTTCTGTGTTTAAATTTTATAGATTATATACAGGGCTGTAAAAAAGATCCCAAATACTTTTCTATTTGCTAACAGAAATTTCCCAAGAGGAATTTTCAACTGTTCTATGCATTTCCTAACTGAACTAAATTTAACATACTATGTAGTATATATACAAATCTATAGATCATATACAAGGATGCCAAAAAAATTCGGATATTTTTTCGACTATTAAATGTAATTTCTGAAATCGGTTTTTCAAATATGTTTTCGTTTTTCATTTTCTTTACTTACATATAATTTTTGACCTTATTAAACTGTGAAGTTTTGTTACAGTTTTGTGAATGTGTTGGAAAGGGTTTCATCATCTATGCTTAACACATAATTTTTTCTTTTTTTTTTTCCAATTAAGAAGAGAATTTACCACTTAAATTTTAGTGTGAAAATTCATGAAAGTCTTATAAAAAATTACCCAAAGTAAAAATTGTTTTTGCGCCCTTATACGTATTCATTTATCATGTTTATCATTATTCGTTCTTCATGTTTCATTTATAATTTTTCATATTTATCACCAGCGTTCGAAAAAATTTAGTACAAAACTCTTCTCCGCCTGATAACTAGTTTGAGCACAGCGGTAAATAAACTCAAAAAAGCTGGTGGATCGTAAAGGGTTAAAAGATTAATTTAATTTTCTTAAATATCGGTGCAAATAGGTTAGATATAAATATTTTATGCGTGTTCGTCGTTCTGATTCCGCAACACTTAATGACTTATTTTATTATCATCACCAAATCATAAAAGTCCCAAGTAATTTTATTTGGGGTTTCTCTATCGTCGAATGCATCTATCGTCGAATGCAAAATGTGTATGGAACGGAGTGTAATGTCACGCAGATCGGTATTCCGGTGATATAGGGATTTTCGTAGAGGAAGAAGCAATACTGACGACGGCACGACCTGGTCAAGCGCATGTGGTCGTCTTCCACTACGAAAATCCCTAGACCACCGGAACATCGATCTGCGTGACATACACTCCGCGGCATACACATTTTGCATTCGACGATAGATTTCACTAGCACTCACATTTTCCTCTGTTAAAAATTGCGCGACCGCGCGTTAACACCATTTGGAGGCATCCGTGATGCAAACGATGTCTTTTAACGTGCTCCCACGCTATCACACACGCATCTGGCTGGATCTGACGAAATCGCATGCATTCCCAGAACTCTGCGCCTTCTATAGGAGCAGGCGCAGTCATCTTTCTCTTCAAATGGTGAAGTTATTACATTAATGCCACTTTCATTTGGCCGACCCTTATATAAATAGGGCCCAATTAGAGTCCTGCATTGATTCGCATTACAGGAAGCCAACACGACGTGTGGTTCGGGTCGGGTCGGGATGACGCTAATTCTTTCAGGTCGGATCGGGTTGCTTTTCTTTGAGTTCCGAATCTTTCGGTTCAAATTCGAACGGACCCGACTTTTCAAAAGGAAGTCAATAATATTTAAAAATATATATATATATATATATATATTTGAACATTAATGAGAGTTAATATTAAAACATATTGTTTAAATATTAACTCATAAGAAAACCCCAAATAAAATTACTTGGGACTTTTATGATTTCGTGATGATAATAAAATAAGTCATTAAGTGTTGCGGAATCAGAACGACGAACACGCATAAAATATTTATATCTAACCTATTTGCAGCGATATTTAAGAAAATTAAATTAATCTTTTAACCCTTTACGATCCACCAGCTTTTTTGAGTTTATTTACCGCTGTGTTCAAACTAGTTATCAGGCGGAGAAGAGTTTTGTACTAAATTTTTTCGAACGCTGGTGATAAATATGAAAAATTATAAATGAAACATGAAGAACGAATAATGATAAACATGATAAATGAATACGTGCGCAAAAACGATAAATGAATACGGGCGCAAAAACAATTTTTACTTTGGGTAATTTTTTATAAGACTTTCATGAATTTTCACACTAAAATTTAAGTAGTAAATTCTCTTCTTAATTAGAAAAAAAAGAAAAAAATTATGTGTCAAGCATAGATGATGAAACCCTTTCCAACACATTCACAAAACTGTAACAAAACTTCACAGTTTAATAAGGTCAAAAATTATATGTAAGTAAAGAAAATGAAAAACGAAAACATATTTGAAAAACCGATTTCAGAAATTACATTTAATAGTCGAAAAAATATCCGAATTTTTTTGGCATCCTTGTATATGATCTATAGATTTGTATATATACTACATAGTATGTTAAATTTAGTTCAGTTAGGAAATGCATAGAACAGTTGAAAATTCCTCTTGGGAAATTTCTGTTAGCAAATAGAAAAGTATTTGGGATCTTTTTTACAGCCCTGTATATAATCTATAAAATTTAAACACAGAAAATAGTTTGGAAAAAATTAGATAAACTAAAATATGCATATCACAACTGAAAACGCACTTTCAGCAATCATTGATCACAGTCAGTACTATAACCGATTAGTTTTGCGTGTCCCTGTAAATGAATGATAAATGCTACGCACACCATATTTTTATACTAAGCATCTTGTAGTGCACCTCAGTGATGTATATAAATTCCAATATGTTTGAAATAGTGTAACATCATTAAAATATATTGCGAACGATTTTCCCCATAGACCGTAATATAAATTCTTTTGAGTATCCCTGTAAAAGAACTATAAATGCTAGATACTTCATTTTCAATACCGAACATCCCATGCTAAACCGCTATAACATATATAAATTACATGGCAAACTAAGAATATTTACGTGAGTTAGAGCACGGAGAGACGGTAGACAGACAGACTGGCAGGTAGGCGTATTCATAAACCATTTTCAAATATTTTGGAAAATATTAAAAATAATTAACACTGAAACTTTTCAATAATGTAATCTTATTTTTTAGTTTTGTTAGTGCTCATTTAATCATTTATTTTATTAATAAATTCCAATGACAAGATTCATATCGTATACAGTGCCTAGTGAAAATGCATTAAAACTAACGTTAGTTAAACTTAAATTTACACTATGTGCAAAACTACTTAAAAGATGACAATATTTAAAAAGGTGTTAAATTACTTTAATACCTTAGTACTTTCAACTATAAAAAACATAGTCTTCGTCAGAGGAATACAAGAAATACTATTGTTATTAACATCTAATTTTCAAAATCCACGTAGATGATGTCGAAAGGAGTGAAAGTGGAAGTCAATTTTTTTTTTCGTCTGATTTGACTTTCGTCATCTTCTACGTGGATTTTGAAAATTAGACGTTAATAACAATAGTATTTCTTGTATTCCTCTGACGAAGACTATGTTTTTTATAGTTGAAAGTACTAAGGTATTAAAGTAATTTAACGTCTTTTTAAATATTGTCATCTTTTAAGTAGTTTTGCACATAGTGTAAATTTAAGTTTAACTTTTAAAGATGAATTAAGCATTTCTATTTATTTATTTACTAACGTTATTTATTCATTTTCAAAATCTGTCGTTGATGGAAAGTTTGCAATCCTTAATCTTTTTCAGCATTTCCTGAAATATGAAAATTACAATTTATTTCGTGAGAAACAGATACCTAGTTGAACGTTGTCATTTTTGTTACCAGATAGACTGTAAATCTTTAGGGATAAACTAACATTTTACTGGATGAGTATTTTAATGCAGAAAGTACATCACATACAAACTTATTCGGCAATGTTGTTTAATAAACTTGACATACCGCATATGTTTAACTGAAACTATTTGATTGTTTTGCATAGATTTGCACAGAGTAACGTAAAGTTATTCAAATTTATGAAGATCATATGTGGAATATTCCGAACAGTATCAAAAATTTGCTTTCAGTTTCACTCCTACCGTAGCTTTTTATTCGCCCAGGTTGGTAGGTTTGTTTTAATAGTTGTCATGCTGCTTTAGTCAAAGTTATTTAATTCCATTTTATTCGTAAGATAATTTAACAATGTATAGAATTATTTCTAAAGATATTATTTTTTTAGTAAAATCGTCTCATTCGTTGAAGAATTATTTAAATCCTCAATAATTCAGTTGGAAACAACAACAACAAAGAATTGAAATCTTCAAAGTTTTTTTTTCCTCAAATTCTGTGGCAATTTATTACGTTCCAAAGATATATTAACCATTTGGAAAAATGGTTATTGTCCTCGGCCAGGGTCGGAAATCAAAAACATACCTGAAGCGTTTTATTAGTTGAATCCTGCATTTTATTCGTTTTCTGGTGGGTCTATACAGTAGTCTGTATTTTCCCTTTCCTATTAACAGAGATGGATACTTCTGTTGTCACTATGACAAAAAAGTAATGTAATAAAAACTACAAAAAAATTTTAATAACTCATAAACAAATTGAGATAGAGCTTTCAAACAAATTGCAATTAAAAATGCATTTCTTTCTCTATACGACGATATAAAAAGTAATATTGTGGGATGTTTAGAAGTTTAAAAATGAAATTTCATTTAAAATTGGTCCAGGAATATTAATGTTTAATCCATGGCGTACGTAATGTATGACCAGCTCCGTAGAAGTTTAAAAATTTACAGTACCGGAAATTGTAAAACTGAAATTTCTTTTAAAATTTGTTCATGATGGGTCCAGGAATGTTAATATTTAATCCATGGCGTACGTAATGTATGATCAACTCCGTGCGATATTTTATGTCTTAAATTTTAGTCTTTGAAAAAATCATTTTCCAAATGGTCATTGTAATTTGTAAAATTGCAATTTTTTTTTTCGCGTTCGTAATTATATAAATACGTAGCACCTACAGTCGTCGTCTGGTCCGTCCGTTTGTCTGTCTGTCTGCATATAGCAGCGCAAAAGCTATGCAACCGAATGGTTTGAAATTTAATATATTTCGGTGTGTTCATTATTATATAAAGACGTAGCACGGTCGTCGCCTGGTTCGTCCGTCCGTCTGTCCTCATGTAAGAGCGCAAAAACTACCCACTCGAATGGCTTATAATTTAATATATATAATTGTTGCAGAATTTTGTCGAGTCATTTCAAATTTTGTGAAAATCGAATCAAAACTTAAAAAAGATATTAATAAAAGTTTTCTTCATTCTGTTAAATCCTATCGTGCATAATTAATTCAATGATATCTCATGATGGGTAATGATTCTAAGTTGCCATGGTGATGGCGTCCTATTTAAGATCGAGTCATATTATTTCCATATTACTGAATTTAATATATATAATCGTAATAAATTTTGTATCCATGTATTTTTGCATAAGAGTGCAACAGTTATTGCACCAAGATCTGAATATTTATAAAACTAGTTATAGTACGGACGCACCTCATTTGTCGCGCTTGACGTACAATTTCAGACTTGTTTTCTGTTTTATAATTTAATTGGCTTGCATCTAATAATGTGGAATTAAATATAAACACTTTAAAACTTTTTTTTAAATATCTTGTTTCATTTTTTAACCCCCCCCCCCCCCCCCTTAGCATTATTAGTATTATTTTTAAAAAATCCTTCGGCGATGGAAACATTTCGATCCGCATTGTTTTTCAGCATTCCCTGAAATATAAACATTACAATTTATTTCATGAGAAGCATATCCCTTGTTGAACATTGCCATTATTGTTACCAGGTATACTGTAAATCTTTAGGGATAAACTAATAGATTTCCCTAGATGCGGATTTTTATGCAGCAAGTAAATCACATACGAACTGTTTGGCTATTTGTTTAATAAACATGGGACACTGCATATGTTAAACTAAAACTATTTGATTGCTTTACATAGTTTTGCACAGCATATTGTCAAGTTATTCAAATTTATGATGATCATAGTATGTGAAATATTTCGAACAGCATAAACATTTTGCTTTCAATTTCCCTTCTATCGTAGCTTTTTACTCGCCAAGTCAGGCAGGCTTGTTTTAATACTAGTTCTGCTAATTTAGTCCAAGATATTTGAATTCCACTTTATTCGTAAGATAATTTAACAATGTATAGAATTGTTTCTAAAGAGATTATATTTTTTTTTAGCAAAATCGTCTCATCAGTTCACGATTTGTTTAAATCTATAATAATAAGGAAAGACGTTTGTGTGTGAGTGTGTCGATGGTATTCTTAAGAGATTGCTGCACGTAGAGCTACAAAATTTGGGGAAAAGGTGCGTCTATATATGAAGTTTTGCCCCTCGAAGCCCGATTTTCGATTTTTTGAGTAGATTTTTTTAAATTTAAATTTGTATGCGATTTTTAGCAATTTTTTCAGTTTCGAGGCGATTTTTCTGCATTAGTGAAAAGAATACGGTTTCTTTCTTTTAACCCAATATAGTAAATTTTGTTCTATTTTCAAAAAAGTTTATGCGGAAATCGTACAGCGATTTTTGAATTTTTAGCGAATTTTTTATGCGATTATTGAACAGCATTCAATGCCATACCTATAAGGGGATACCGTAGGGGGACACAGTTCTGTCGCCAAATGCCGCCAAGTTTGTCGCCAACTTCGCGATATCTCCAATATTTCGCCAAATTCCTATAGACTTCCATTGTAAACCAATAGGGATTACTTGCTTACAGAAAATCAACAAATTGAGATATTTTAATGCAACAAAAACTAATATTAACTTAAGGGATTATATTAATTATATTTAAGAGAATCCAAGTAAATTAAATTATGAATAAAAGTATCATGATACGATGCTTAGCATGCCTTCCCAAACATAAATTTTAAGAGAGCCCGAAGGTCAAAGGAATTAGATTTGAAACTTTTAACCAATTATAGTAAATTTTGACTTTCGTGATTTTTGAACTTTTTGTGATTTTTAATTCGATTTTTACGTTTCTTCGCGATCTGCTGCAATTTTTTGACATTCTATTTTTGACCTAATACTAAAGTAATTTCTGCCCTCATTTCAATAAAATTTATTCGGATTTCGTATAGCAATTTTTTAATTTTTCGGGAATTTTGTATGTGATTTTTAGTGTATTTTAGTGATTTCCTACCATTTTTCCACATTAGTAAAAGGAATCAACTTTCAATCTTCGAACACAATATATAGTTTTATTTTCTCTTTTCGAAATTTGTGCAGCGATTTAAAATTTTTTCGCGATATCTTATTGTGATTTTCAGAGCTTTTTCGCAATTCGTGCTGTTTTTTGACGTACCCGGGAAACGCCGAGCAAATTAGCTAGTCATCAATAATTTAGTTTGAAAAAACTTTATTCATTTATTTTGTAATTAGCAAATTTTGTGAGAATCATATAGATTATTTCTGCTATCAACATTCCTTTTTCTCAACTAATATGTAGCGTATAACGATGAATGAGGTATCACTGAATATAATTTTTTGCTCACATCTGACTGACTTCGCATACTGAATTTTCGTTGTACTTTTAGGTTAAGGTATTAGGTTTATTCAAAATAGCAATCTGTTACGATTCCAAATCTGTTTTAATTTTACTCCTACGATTACTAGAATAGGAGTCTCATAGCCAATTGAATAAACAAGAGGTAATGAGTCAAATACTGAAAATGGGCGTAGGAAGGCAAGGAGAAATGTAAACAATGCTTCTATGCATGATTTCTTTACGTTTTTTACATAAAAACACTAATAAAACTTAATTGACATTCCTAGATTAATTTTATAGATAAGAAATCTTTAAATGCGAGTTCTGGAAAATCAATTTTTCCATTATTTTTACGTTCATTAAACTCCATTACATAAAATGTTTTAAACCTATTTCAGTCAAATTATGTAAGAATGCTTACAATGTTACCCACTGTGTTCTGAACTGGAATCTAAGTCTATGTGATAATGTAATTATTTTACAGGTGATGGAATATAAAAAAAAGACATTTTTGACATATTTTGAAATATTTCAATTAATTTTGAATATATTGTAAAACGCCTTAGTTTTAGTCACAGGTAAGTGTAATAGTTGTATGCAGAACAAAGGTAATTGAAATTTATTTAGTTGAATTGAGTGTACGCTGTCTAGCGTAAGCATTAAATTTTGCTGAAAATATAACAATTCTCTCTCTCCCCCCCCCCCCCATTTTTAAAAAAGTTATGAAGATAAATAATATCATACGAAACTCAATTTTTCACCTTGAATCAACATAAAATAAATAATGTGAACATTAAAAAGTTCCACAATCTTACTTAAAAGGCGACTAATGTAATGAAAACGATGTTACAAGTTTAAAATATACATTTTATTTAAAACTTCTTAGTACTTTCAAGCCTTCCTGCAATTAATAATAATAATATATATTTCCTCTAATTAAATTCAATCCAAGAAATTGCTACTGCTACTTCTACTTTCAACTCTAGTAGTTATATTGGCTCTCTCATTTTCAAAACAAAGTGACGTATTTGTATAAATAAACAACATTTAGTTATTAGATAGTCTCTGATGATGAGCCTGGAAGGCTTGAAAGTACTAAGACGTTTTAAATAAAATGTATACAATTTTAAACTTTTAACATCTTTTTCATTACATTAGCCGCCTTTTAACTAACAAGGGAACTACTTTTGGTGTTGCTCGCATCTAGCATCGAGACCTGGTGCGTTTTGTAGACATAAAAGTATACATAAAAGTTAGAGAACCGAAAAAATTTCTCTGTTAAAATAATATTTTATATAATTTTTTATACTTTTAATTTTTTATTATTACATATTTATTTGTTTATTTCACGCCAAAAGTGAGTTAAGTCGCCAAATAGGGCGCTACAATTTTTCCGCCCGCTTTATCCAAAGAGAAAATATACGGAACATATTACTAGAATCATATCAGATTGAGATTTTTTTATATAATTGATAGCATAAGAAACAAATATTAGGTTTTTATTTTTTTTCTATGCAGACGATAAATATATAAGTAATAATAATTCTATAAAAGCTTCGAAGATCATTGAAAACTATTTTTTAGTGAAATACAAAATAAGCAAAATATTTTCTTTTGAAATCGAATACAATAAAGTTTCGAGTGTTTAAAATGAAATGTTGCTGTATTAAATTGTCCTTCGGTAAAAGTAATCTTAAAGTAAATTAATATTTTTACACAATTTAGAAAAATTACTGTGGCGAAATAGGACGGACATTGCAATTTCCAGCTATTACAAATTCAGCTATGACATTTGGCTAGGGTTGCCGGAAGCTCTACTTTTGAAAATAAACGCCAACTTTTCCCCGCCAAAAATATGAATATAAAGTTGCAATTTTTCAAAATCAAATTCGTCAGTTTTTGAAGAAATTTTCAAACTTTTTTCAATATTTTATACATATTATTAACTAATTTTTATTTTTAAATGCTTTTCTTTAAAAAAATTCAATGTTAATAGTCCGATAAGTAGTCTCGAAAATTGCATTTTCAGAAAGTTATGCTGCTGTATAATCAAGAAATATTATTTTAACAGTAAAATTTTATCGATTCTCAAACTTCATAATATAGGGCTTTAAAATGCACCAGGTCTCAAAGCTAGGTGCGAGCAACACCAAAAGTGGTTCCCTTGTAAGATTGTGGACCTTTTTAATGTTCACATTATTTATTTTATGTTATGAAGATATTTTTAAGATTTTATGTTTTGGCATCTTTCTTTAATACAATTGAACTAAAAATATGTGTATTTATTAAATATTGTAAATTGTTTTAAAAAGCGCTCCGAATATTGGCCTAAAGGCTGCTCGTCACTGAGTTTCCGAATTTCCCTCGGTAATGTTAAGTCTATGGACGTTTGATGCATTTTTATATTTAAAATATCGCCTCAGAATATTAATATTTTTTATTTCTGCTTCCTGTGTGCTCTTCTTAAAGGATGTCTCTTTTTTTCTTAGTTGTCAAAATATTTATAAAATCTATGCTTAATTTAATATTATATTTGTTAAAAGGGGACGAACTGGGAGTAAATTTTTGTAACACTTCATATAAAATTAAACTTAAATTTTAGAAATGTTTTGAAAACTAAAAAAAAAGAGACACCTTTTAAGTAGAGTACACAGAAAAAAGAAATAAAAAATATTGATTTCCCGAGGAGATATTTTAAATATAAGAATGCATCAAACGTCCATAGACTTAAGGGGCTACTTCGCTCAATCCTATGGAAGAAATTTTTAACTACATGATGTTTGCATTTTAATTTTTTTAATTTTTAATTAATTAATTAATTAATTTTTTTCTTTGGCATTGAATAGCTGAGATTGACATCAGCCCTTTATTAGGCGCTTTCGTAATTATATAAATACGCAGCACCTATAGTCGTCGTTCAGTCCGTCTGTCTGACTGCCCGCATATAACAGAGCAAAAACTACCCAACCGAATGGTCTGAAATTTTAAATATATAATTGTTGCAAAATTTTGTCAAGCCACTTCAAATTTTATGAAAATCGGATGTATAGTTTAATTACAGGGACAGTCAAAAATTTTTCGTTACATTAAGGCCAAAGGGAAAAAATTATTGCAAGTGCATTTTAATGATGTTACAGTCTTCCAAATGGTCTGAAATTTTAAATATATATTTGATGCAAAATTTTGTCGAGTCATTTAAAATTTTATGAAAATCGGATGTATAGTTTAATTACAGGGACAGTCAAAAGTTTTCCGTTACATGACGGCCAAAGGGAAAAAATTATTGCAAGTGCATTTTAATGATGTTGCAGACTATGAACATATGAAGTGCAAACAAATATACATTCAGTACAATATGGGGTGGAAAAAATATTTATAAAACTAGCTATAGCACGAACGCACCTCATTTGCCACATTTGGCGAGCAATTTCCAACTTGTTACTTTTTCGATTTTGTTTGCAGATTTTTTTTAAGACGATGCTTTTACTTTCGAAACTGGTTCCGAAAATGCAAGTGTCCTAGTTAAAAAATCTGTAAACAAAATCGAAAAAGTAAAAAACACTCTTCGTACAGATCTATCTCAGCTAGCCAACTCAAAAAGAATTGTTTAAAAATACTGAAATGCAAACTAGATACCTTTAAAAATATCTTCCACAGGATTAGCAATAGTGAGCGGACCTTTTCAGGTGAATGAAGTAGCCTCTTAACATTACCGAGGGAAATTAGGAAACTGAGTGACAAGCAGCCTTAAGTACCGTCACCATCATCATTTTTCTATGCACATACACAGTTGAAAAGTGTTTATGATTTCTGTTTGTCTGCCCCTTTGTCCATGCGCTAAATCTTGGAAGGATTCTCGGATTACTCTAATTATTATATGTTATTGGTGTTTAGTACAGCATGATCGCTATTGAAAACGAAGTGTGTAGCTTTTATAGTTCTTTTACAACAACCAGTAGCGGTTCGTCAGGGTGTCACAATAACTTTACTGCCAGTATTTTAACCCTTTCCGGCGCGGTGTCCTTAAAAATGGACACGTAATTTTAATTCCAAAACTGGCAAACGGCACCAAGAATATTTAACAAAAATTTTCCTATTATAATATACATGAAATTAAGCAAATTCGTATTTTCTAATAAATTCGTTTATAAATTGCGGTGTCAGTCCATTATATCATCAGTTTATAAACGGAATTACTCCGCGCCGGTAAGGGTTATCAAACTAAATTTTGCCTTGTTTAATCGTAAAACATTTCCAGGATTAATGAGATCAAATTTAATATAAAGAAATTTCTGGTAGCAAAGTGATTCTAAACCGTCACTGACAGGGGCAGTCAAAAGTATTCCATTCCATTACGGTTAATGGGGAAAAATCGTTTCAAGTGCATTTTGATGATGTTAAATCATTTCAAATATAATGTAATTGGTATGCATTTATTAAGTGCACCAAAAAATGTACTGAAAGAAAAAAATATATCGCCTTCATCTAGAACGAATAGGTAGTCCTTTTCTAAATCCCTAAACTAGAAATATAGATTTTCGAGTTATCCGAATAAGGTAAACAAATAAACTGAATAGACGAAATGATCGATAATGTAGGGTAACTCTAGGATAGATGGGCATAGTTTTTAAAGATTGAAATAAAAATTCTTAGAATGCAAATACAAGAAATATTGATGCATATTTACAATTCTTATACATATAATCATACTATTTTATGCAAAAAATAATTAAATATTGTAAACGAAAAGTGTTAAACAAAATTGAAATTTAAATGGCAGACGGCCATCTCTCCTTAAGGGGACAAGGGACCTTTAAAACCTTAAAAATCAATTTTTTATTTTTTGTAAATTTCACTTTAAATATTATTCAAGGGAACATTATATGCATTATGGTAAGCATTTATCACAAAAAAAAATGAAAAAAAATTTTTTTTTGAGAAAAAAGTGGAATTTTACGCGTCATCTTAGAAATCTTCGAAATGCGGCTTGCGCGTTCCATATCAATGAAAATCCCCAATATTTTTTATAAAAGTCTGGTTTATATATATAAATAAAACTGTGCATAGAATTTTATATATTTGAATATAAAGGTAAAAAAAAAAAAAAAAAGAAAAAGAAATTTTGAAAAATTTTCGAAAAAAATTTATATAAATAGATGCCATAATGCATATAATGAACCCTTGAGTAATATTTAAAGTGAAATTTAGAAAAAAAAATTAAAAAATTGGAAAATTTTGAAATTTAAAATTTTTTTTTTAAATTTTGAAAAATTAAAATTTTTTTAAAAAACTTTTATATTCAAGTATATAAAATTCGATGCACGGTTTTATTTATATATATAAACCAAACATTTATAAAAAATATTGGGGATTTTCATTGATATGGAACGCGAAGGAGGCATTTCGAAGATTTCTAAGACAACACGTAAAATTCCATTTTTTTCTCAAAAAAAAAAAATTTTTTTTCATTTTTTTGTGATAAATGCTTGCCATAATGCTTATTATCTACCCTTGAATAATATTTAAAGCGAAATTTACAAAAAATAAAAAATTGATTTTTAAGGTTTTAAAGGTCCCTTGTCCCTTAAAGCCGAGGAGAGATGGTCATCCAACACAAGAAATAAAAAATTTAAATAGCAAAAAAATAACACATTTCATATAGTTAATAATGAAAAATATATAGCAATTTGTAAAGATGCAGTTATATGATGGAAAATGAGTGAAGAAAACTCGAATAAACAAAATTTGAAGTATAATTTCAATACTTCACTTTTCGTAAAATCTTACCAGATGCTTGGCAAAGGTCTTGATAATTTGTACATGTTTCATGTAACCACTTCAGGTACCTTATGCACTGTATCCAGATATTCTTTTTGGATGTGATATTATATTGTTTTGCACAACCAACACAGCGATTCTAATCCAATTCTATTTACTCGGAATCTGTAGAATCTGATAATTTAAATGTGTTTCGTTTTCTTCGCTACTAGAATTGTCGTGTTTTTTTTCTCACGTTAATTGTAGGTTTATTACGTTATTAGTTTATTTATGAACTTTATCAGTTTCTGTTATGAAAGTTTCCGACGTTTCAGTAGTTTCTGAAACAAATAAATCGTAAGGTATTATTATATAATTATTATTATTATTAAAATATTTATATTAGTTAAAATTTAAATAATTATATCAATTAATATATTTATAAACGTAAACGTTATTTATTTATTTTAAATTTAATTATATTTAGTTTAAATCATCACTAAGTATAATTTTGAAATATTGATTAAAGGTGGCCATCTCTCCTCGATTTCATGTGGCCATCTCTCCTGAAATTGAAGGACCGATGGTCGCCCAATTTAAAGCATCAATAGCCATTGTATGTCTTTGTTTTAGTCTTATAAGTAAATATTAAATTATATACGTGCCTTAAAAGTCCACGTAGTAAAAAATATACATAACATACGTACTGCAAAACTTTCAGATACCTAAGTCAAAAAAAATATCCAACCACCTATTTAATTGACATTAAAACTACACTTACTTTTTATAACCGAAAAACACAACTGCACGTCGCAATAAATAAATTCGTTGCACTATTTCATACGAACAATGTTTATATTGCAATCTATGATCAAGTTTTGGAGATATTTAGACTGGCCATCTCTCCTCTTTGGTCATCTATCCTAGTGTTACCCTATAATTTTCTAGGTGATGAAGAAATACATTATACAGGGTGTTAACATTGTCCTGTAAACAACTCCTGTAAACATTGTCCTTTACAAATTCCCAAAGGAAAAAGTCCAGCGGCGTTATATCAGGTGATCTGGGTGGGCAAGGAATTGGACCTCCTCGCCCAATCCATCTTCCTGGAAAATGGTCATTCAAAGATGGTATCCGATCAAAGATCCGCTGGACTTTTTCCTTTGGGGATTTGTAAAGGACAATGTTTACAGGAGGAGTGTGTCGAACATTGATGACTTAAAAGCCAGAATTACAACCGCAATAGCCTCTGTGGATGCCGACATGCTTGCCGCTACCTGGCGTGAAATTGACTATCGACTTGATATTCTCCGTGCGACGAAGGGGGCAACACGTGGAAGTTCATTGACAAGGATCATGAAACTTTTTGAATCTAACCATTTATGTTATTAATTTTAATCTATCTTTATTATTTTATGAGTTATTAAACATCAAAATGGGTCTGGGACTTTATAAACACACTGTATTATGAATCGTTTGAATTGGCAGAAATTATCACTTGATTTCTATATATAATTCATAAACTAGAATTTTAGTTACTAAAATTTACTTTACTTCTTGTGTTCGTATTTATTTGCATAGATTTCTGACCACGACAATATAGGAAAACGGCCTTGTGTTTTTATAGGGATGACTAGAATTCTCTAGGAAATTGAACTAGAATTTATAAGGATGACATGGAACTATTTTTTCTTGAACCACAATTTATTTTCTAGATGCCAGAGGCATAATTTATTTTCAGTATGTTGTCCATAGAATGTGAGGTGCAAAGCAATTATTATTGATTTACAGGGTCACAGAAAAGAATTCTATTACACAATGGTTTACAGCGAAAAATCGTTTAGAGTGTATTTTAATGACGTTACACTATTTCAAATAAAGGAAAATTATGCATCACTGAGATGCACGATAAGTTTCTTACTGAAAAGTATGGTCTGCATTGCATTTTTCATTCATTTACAGGGACACATAAAATAATTCAGTTACAATAACGTATATGATACTACGTCCCGAGTTGACAAAACTGATTAATATAGTATACAAAGTACTCGAAAACATTTTTTTACATGTAATCACCCTTTTTTGAAACAATAACAAAAAAGTTTTCTAAAGTACGTAGTGTAGTAAACAGGATATCCTTCGATCGAAAAAGAAATCTTAAAAACAAAGGATTATTTTAAAGAAATGATTCATTTATTGTTCTACCTCTTAAATATCAAAAGAGTGGAATTGGTTCCGGATGCTCTAATAAACAAAGAGGCGTATTATTTTTTTCAGGAGAGAATATCACTTAGTGAAGAATAAGATCATTGAACGCTCATTAAGAACATAATTTCTTTTCATGATCGCGTGATAATAAGTGTATGTGATGAAATCTAGCATTAATCATCATCGCGTTACATAAGATAGTATTTGTAAAAGTTTCGCGAAACTTTTAAATTAATTTCTGCACAAAGTAAGTAAAGGATATGAATGAAAAATACGTGAATTTCGGCTTGCAAAAAGGAATTATTTTCAATAAAATTTCTAGCTATTAATTCGACATAAAAGACGGAATAGTAAACAAGAATAGATAATTAGTTGCATGAAGTTTCGAACAGCAACTTGAGTGAAGAAAGGAATATTTTAAAATCCAATTTTTTCCTTTTTTTAAGAATATGAAAAGAAATCTTAAGAAATTGAAGTAAACCACACTTTTTAAAGCTCAATATTTCTTAAAAACACGTCAAAAACTTCACAAATATTATACGCTTCGAAAAGATAAATCTTTCTTTATTATTATCACTTCTTAAAAACATGTTAAAAGCTTGAAAAAGTTATACGTTTGGAAGGGATATATTCTTAGTTATTATTTATCGCAAGAATGAAATCAGTGTTTTCAACTCGTAATAAGATTTTTGGGAAGCTGAAAATTGTCGAGTAAATATTTTCATGTTTAAAGAACGTTTTACAGACAAACTTTATAAATTAACAGGGTTAACATTAATATTAAAATATTATTTTGTCACTTTTGCATGTGAAAATTCAATTACAAAGTTGAAAACGTTTAATTGAGAATTGATAGCATCCAATGGAGTTATGAATAAAGAGGAGGGGACATATAGTGTATCATGTAGCAGTTGCGAGTGAAGTAAATGAGGAGGTTGTCACAAGATGGCTGTTGCTTTTTATAATCGGATCCACTGTTTCTGATTACCGCCGGTGAAAACTTCCATCAGTAGACTTGAACAGAATATTTCGTCGTATTTAAGCGCCTCACTCATGGGAAATCTATATATATATTACGCTAACCTACGTGGCACAGAAATCGCGATTATATTTTATTGTTTAATGGCAGCGCCCGAGAAACGCATCTCATTGGTTATTGCGTAAGAGTCCTTTGGCAGGATTTAGGGCGATCGGGTTTGTTTACGTTTCGCTTTTTCGGTGCAATATCTTTCGCTGCAATTATGCAGCTTCAAAATATCATTTGAAATGCCCATAAAAAATCTCGGCGAATGCTTGAAACTGAAGAAGAAGCCGAATTCGAGTCGAATCGAAATAGATTCGGAATCCAAATAGAATTAATTGATCGAGAACGCCGTTAAGCAATCGGCAAAATAGGCTTAATAACTGTAGCATGCACGCGTTGCTTCTGAAATCCAAATTACTGATTTAAACGTTCCGGGGCATGCATAACTGTGGGTGAAATGTGCAATTTCTGCAAAGCACTGTATTGGAAATGCGAATTAAACAGCAGCAAGAAGTTTACAAAATGTTGTCTTGGCGTAAAAGGTAATTTTGTACGGACAGGTAGTTTTGACTGTACGGACCTGCGATATGAATTTCAGGTTCATTTAAGAATATTATTACGGGCACCTCAGAAGTAAGATACAATAAAACCTATTTAGAAGGAAACGAAAACGACCAGTGATAAATTCCGTTTTATGCAGGTTATTTAAATTGAACAAAGTATAATAGCATTTTTTTTTTTTGGGGGGGGGGGGAGGGCGGGAGAGCTGGAACTTTTTTTTTTCGTTTATTGCAGGATTTCGTTATAAACAGGATTTACTCTATAAGAAAATAAATTTGCTGGATGGTACTTTAAAAAAAAATCTATATAGTAATATTTGCTTACAATTTTATTATTTCCTTTTCAGTATTACACTTTATGTTGTATTTGTAATTGCTTTTTCATATAAAGATTTTAAATAAAAAAATAAATTATTGAAAATATAATTACATTTTAATTAATTTCATCAGTTAATTTGGAATAAAAAAAGTTTAAAGTATGAGGCATACAAAAATTTAAAAACTTAACCTTTGACTTTACACAACTTTAGAACTGAACAAGAGTCGGGCCCTGGTAATTTGTACCGTCTGCACCCTCCCCAGCTCTGTACGGACCTGCGATAAAAATTTCAGATTCATTTAAGAATATTATTACGCGCCCGGGCAACGCCGGGCGGGTCAGCTAGTTTCTCTTATTTTTACTGGTGTCAGTTTGCCCAGGTATTATAATATTTTCACTGACACTGACAGGAAGTTGTCTTTGTTGTCACAACATGGGGGAACTACTATCGCTGAAGTAAACCCCTACCAGTAAGAATGAATATCAGTTTTTGCCATTATTTTTGACTGAAATTTTCCATTAATAAGGCGCTTGAATAATAAGAAAATTTCTACTTAAATTTACTGGTGGAAGTTAGCCCCGGTGTTAATAAACCCCTGCGAAAGTGGTTACAGTTGAAACTTCGCTATTTTTATGATATGTCAGTTCCTCTTTCTTAATAGTTCCATGTAGCATCCTAAAAAGCGATAAACTGATTACTACACAATAAAAGCTACTCGGAAACATTTCCGAAAATGAATGGCAACAAATGAAACTTTGTTTTTATAAATGCTTCTTTAAATGTAGAAAATATATTGGTTTCTGAGGTTTCGAAAAATAAAGGACGCTTTTGGGAATAGTGTGTAATTAGTAAGAGGAATAGGTTATTGTATATTTTCGTTCCTTTTTATATTTTATACAGCATTATTAAAGTATTATTAAAATATTTTATGAAGTACGCGGCGTTGCTCAGAATTTTAAGAATGTTTGTTTTGAAAAAGCAATTTCAAAATTAAATATACAGTATAAAACAAACAAAATCGCGAAAACCTCAAAATGTCAAAATATGCCATAATCGGGTTTCTATCATGTTTCAATAGGTTTTTCAAACTCATATGATGTTATATATTCATCTGCTAACGTCCATTATATTTCTAATTTGTTGTAATATTCACTTAAAAAAAAAAAAAATTATTTCATTTTAATTTTTCACGTGGAAATCTTGCAATAAAAAAGTAATTGTTGTGGTAAGAATTTTATTGTAGATTTTTAATTGCTAACAACTGCTGTAATGAAAAATGTTTAAATTTGATTGAAAATTGCTGTTAAATTGGTGGGTTTTTATTAATTAAAAATTAACTATAAATTAATTCAATTCCGGATTACTTTACTTGCCTCAGCCGTGTTTTAATACATATATGTACCTAACATTTCACAATTCTGGCTTCGAAACTGTGGATTTGTTTAGAATTACAGACAGACAAATTTTCACTTTTATATACTATTAGATTTTCCTGATTAAGATTTTTTTTTTACTTCTAAAGTGTAATTACTCTTTTTTGAAACAATAACAAAAAAGTTTTTTAAAGTACACATCGTAGTAATCAGGATAATCTTCGGTCGAAAACGAAATCTCAAAACAAAGGATTATTTTTAAGAAATGATTCATTTATTGTTCTGTCTCTTAAGTATCCGAAGAGTGGAATTGGTTCCGGATGCTCTAATAAACAAAGAGAAGCATTATTTTTCAAGGAGAGAATCACTTAGCAATGAATAGATCATTGAACGTTCATTAAAAATATAATTTCTTTGGATGATCGCGTGATAATAAGTGCAGCATTAAATCTAGCATTAATCATCATCGTGTTACATAAGATAGTATTTGTAAAAGTTTCTCGAAACTTTTAATTTTTACACACAGTGAGTTAAAGGAGGTGAATGAAGAAATGTGCAAATTTTGACTCATAAAAGGATATGCTTTTCAATAAAAATTCGTGCTATTAATTCGACATAAAAGACGGAACAATAAGCAAGAATGGATATTTTGTTACATTCGATGGACGTGAAATTACAAGTAGCACCTTGAGTAAAAAAAAGAATATTTTAAAATCGAAATTTTTCATTTTTTAAAGAAATTATAAAAATTGAAGCAAAGCACACTTGTTAAAGTATAATATTTGTTAAAAGTTTAACAAATACTACACGCTTCGAAAAAATGAATGTCTTTATTTATATTTAATAAATTGAAAACTTCTTGAAAACATGTTAAAAGTTTAAAAATTGTTATACGTTTGGAAGGGATGTGTATTTTTTTATTATTTATCGCAAACATTAAATGAGTTTTTCAACTCCTTATATAGGTTTTCATGCAGTTAAAAAGATTGTTTGAGTTTATTAAATAGATTGGATAGTGACCAGCTGACGTTTCACAGTATTCCCATGTGGTCAGTTTTCTGAAATATTCATCAATAATTCTATTTTACTATAAAATGACAATCACGGGAGCCATCTCTGTCAGCCATGTCAGAATCTGAGAAGAGATGCGTTTATTATTTAAAGGAATAGGCGAATCTGGTGATTTGTTCTTCAGAATAAAAAGGTAGACGAAACCTTGCCCATCCAGCTTAACTCTGCCAGATTGTGTAATTCATTATAAATTAAACATTTTGATTAGTGTTGCCAGGTTTAGTGTCCCAAAATCGGGTCAGGAAGACAAAAAAGAGGGACAACGGCTTCTAAACCGGGACATAAAAATATAGTAAACTAGGGGGCTCAGCCCCCTGCTCGCTAACGCTCGCCAACCCCCACGAATTGCTATGCAATTCATATTTGATCGCTACGCGATCCCAGCTCGCTTCGTTCGCTCGCCACTATTTATGTCAACTCTAGCCAGAATGAGTGCTATCATAAATCATTACAATATATTAAATTTACAAATATTTTTATTGTATAAAAAAGTAATGGAAAACTGTTGAGAATGTAAATAAAAACATACCTTGGAAACAGAATAAATTAAAAACCTTAGTGAAAACACAATAAAAAATATTTTTAGTTGGGCCGCTATGAGATCCGAGCAAGCAACGTATGAAATTTACAAATATTTTAATTCATAAAAAAGTAATTGAAAATTTTGTTGAAAATATAAATAAAAAATGCATTTATCAAAAGTTTGGAGCTGTGACTTGTTGATCATCCTTGAGAAAGCTAAGCGAACAGGAAACTGACGCCGTTTAAATTTAAATGGCATGTTAGTGTCAGATGGGGTCCTTCTCCTTTCATTTTGCCTATAGTATTGAAAATCACGGCTTAAATTAATTTAAAACTATATGCTATGTATCACGCTATCGAAATGTAAACAAAACGTTTTCGCCTGTGTCTAACTACAACCTTGGATCAAAAAGCTACGTCACCGTAAAACGGACCAATAGCATTCATGTATTGCTCAAATGGTTTGCGTTAAAAGAGAGATCCTGTCTGGATTTTGATTTGCTGAGTGGGTTGGGACATGTGACCGTAACTACCACTGAGAAACGTCGCTTTGGCTGTTGCCAAATAGCAAGCTACAAATACAGCCCTTTTTTAGCGCTACGTAAGAGAAATAAATGTATAGATCCTGTGAAACAGAACCTGTCTATACCGGAATTCTGTGTTAAACATAAAAAATTCCTAGATCCTACGGAAAAAATAGCTCACAATTATACTTGTTATGACGAAATCTGTCTAAAACAAAATGTCACCCAACAACAAAAAATTTCTCCCGTCAGTTGACTTTCCGTCTTAGTAGGTTTTACTGTACTAAAAAAAGCACAATACTCTTATATAGAAAAATCTGTGAAAGCGGAATTGTTGGGAACTGAGACAAAATTCCGTTTTGGAGAGGTTCCCGACTGGGCTATTGTAATTGCATGGTATAACTTCAATGGGGACAATGAAATTTTTACTTGAGAAGAATCCGTTATAAACAGATTCAGCTTTAAAAATTATATACAAAACAAAATACATTAAAATTTACAAAAACAGAATAGCTAGGGATCGTCCGTCTTAGCAGGTAGATTTGCATGGTATTCCTTTCATCGGAATAATAAAAATTTGCTATTATAGACAGGTTTTATTTTGACACAATTTACTACATTAAAATCTACTTGATGCAGACTAGCTAATAGCAAAATAATAATAATAATAATAATAATACAGTATAACCTCGATTATCCGAAGTAAATGGAACCTATCATCTTTCGGAAAATCGAAATTTTCGGATAATCGAGAATGCTTCAATTTTAATATTAAGGAGAAATATATGCGTTATTTCTTATTATGGTAACAAGTGCTTAATAAAAATAAAGCAGTATCAAAATAGAAACAAGAATAAATTACCTGAATTTTAATTTTGAAATTAAGTACCTTTTACAAATTTCACAAGGATTTGAAACAATGTTTTGTTTGTCGCAGTTTCAATTGCCTTTGCTTTGAAACTCTATAATGAAGTTTTTAAATATTATTAGTTTACGAGTACCACAGTATTTCTACTGCTCCAGCTATGCCAAACCTTTTGCAAAGCTTTCAAAAGCTTAAGAATTGCTAATTTGTTAGTTTTCTTCGTTCGTTTTGTTCGTTCCACTCCGCAGCTTACGGGAACTCAAGTTAAATTCAAAGGAACTCTAAGAAACGGGATCGAAAATATTTATATGTACTCGTAGTTCGGAATGGACCGCTTGCACACAGGGAATATGATAGTTAAAAAAAGAAAAATTTTTTTTTGAAAGTGGATTTTGCACACAAGAAATGCGATACTAAAAACTAAAACAAAAAGGTTTAAAAATGGATTTCGTTTAACCGAGAGTTTCGGTTCAAGAGTTCGGTAAAAGAGGCTCTACTGTAATAATAAAAATGCGCAGCTTGGTCCCGCGTAAATCGGTATACCTGGCAACCTACTCTTGATGTGCGTTTAATTGAGGAGTTTCTCTATTCTGCTACTATTTACAAAGGAATATTTTATATTATTAGATGATTTAATAAGGTAGCTTGACTTTTGTTTTTGTCTTGATGTAAATGTGTCGATACACTGTAAAAAGAAAAAAAAAATCTGTATTTCTACAGATGCAAAGTTACAGAAATCTGTATGCTTACTAAAATTTTATCTGTACACTGTACAAAAAAAGTGCAAATCTACGAAACTAGTTTTTGTAAAGCTACAGAAATCTGTAGCTTTACAAAAGAGTCTACTAAAATTAAAGTAATTTTACTAAACTTTTATCTGTAACCCGGGTTGCAGTTACATAAAAAGTTCTAGTCATCCCAGTTTCCTAAAAAATTCTTAGTAATCTTTTAGATTTTTTGATTTACGGTGCAAAAGCTACAGAAATCTGTAGGTTTACAAAAGAGTCTACTAAAATTACAGTAATTTTACGAAACTTTTATCTGTAACCTGGGTTGTAGTTACATAAAAAGTTCTAGGCATCCCAGTTTCCTAAAACATTTTTAGTAACCTTTCAGAGTTTTTGATTTATAGTGCCAAAGTATATCTGTTACACGAATTTTTGTTGTTGCCGTTACATAAAAAGTTCTAGGAATTCCAATTTTTTGGAGAAATTTTTCTAACTTTACAGATTTTTTTTACAGTGCAGTAATCACTGCAAGAATAACGTAACTCAAAACAAGTAATAACAACAAATGTATCGTTATCGACAAATGGAAGTATATGAAAATACTTAATGCCGCATACAGTATATAACAATATGTTACATTAAAATATACAAAACAAAATCATCGACAATTTTCTTTTCTTATAAAAGGAGTTAGAAGAAGCAAAAAAGAAAAGGTTTTCATCTATTATTAATTTAGATTCACAATTGAAAACTCTTTTTGCATTATAAATTGCGAAAAATATTTTGCTTCACAGCGCTAATTAAAACGCTAGTGAAATAACGAAAAAAATTTCAACTCCAATTCATAAAATTATTAAATTTTTGATGGTAAAAGAGCAATATGTAAATGCAATCTACAACTTGTCATTATTAGTAACTAGCTGAGATTTCTCTAATCTTTTTACAAATCAACGACAGAACTAATTAGTCTCACGAACCATGATATTACAAGGATTAACGGAGGAAGTTATGAGACCACAAATCACAATAGAAACGTTAAGAGGAAATGGAAATCTGTTTGAAAACTTAATTTCTTTAAAGACTAATGCAATAAAACTGTCCTTATACTAATTCTTTTCAATGCATGTGAAGAGAAAAGAAAGCAAAAGATGTCTCAAGATATGAAAATATAGATTTAAAACAAATTGCTCCTTTCATGAGCCTAATAATATGATTGGACAGTGGACAGTTATCAGCTGACGTTCTATATAATTCGTACGTGGTCAGTTTATCTGAAATAATCATCAATAATTCTTTTTTTTTTACTAGAAAAAGACAATCACTGGAGCATTCTTTATCGGCCATGTCATAATCTGAGAAGAGAAGCGTATGTTATTTAAAGGAGTAGGTGAATCTACTGATTTCTTCTTAGTGCATTTTAGAAAATAAACGTAGACGAAACGTTGTACATCCAACTTAACCCTGCCAGATTCTGCTCTATTATCTACTTATAATTGTAATTAATTGTAAATAGTCGCCCTGATGCATGTTTAATTGTTGAATTCCTATATTCTGCTACTATGTACCAAAGAACATTAAATCAAAAGCTACCAAGTTTATTTAAAGGAATAGGAGAATCTTCTGAATTCTTCTTAGTCCATTTTAGAAGGGAAACGTTGACGAAACGTTGCACTTCGAAATTAACCCAGCCAGATTCTGTTCTGTTATCTTCTTATAATTCTAATTAATTGTAAATAAACCTCCTGATGCATATTTGATTGCTGAGTTTCTCTATTCTGCTAGTTTATACCAAAGAACATTATATCAAAAGTTACCAAATTTATTTAAAGGTATAGGTGAATCTACTGATTTCTTCTTAGTACATTTTAGAAAATAACGTAGACGAAACATTACAATTTTAAAGCATGTTTAGTTGTTGAGTTCCTCTGTTCTGCTACTGTGTACCAAAACCAAAGCACATTAAGTCAAAAGTTACCAAAGTTTTACAAAGGAATAGGCGAATCTGCTGATTTCTTCTTAGTGTACTCGTATTTTAGAAGATAAGCGTTGACAAAACGTTGCACTTCGAAATTAACCCTACCAGATTCTGTTCTATTATCTATTTATAATTCTAATAAATTGTAAATAAACGCCCTGATGCATATTTAATTGTTGAGTTCCTCTATTCTGCTAGTATGTACAAAGAACATTAAATAAAAAGTTACCAAAGTTATTTAAAGGTATAGGCAAATCTATTGATTTCTTCTTAGTACATTTTAGAAAATGAACGTAGACGAAACGTTACAATTTTGATGAATCTTTAACTGTCGAGTTCCTCTTTATTCTGCTACCGTGTACCAAAAAACATTAAGTCAAAAGTTACCAAAGTTATTTAAAAGAATAGACGAATCTATTGATTTCTTCTTAGTGCATTTCAGAAGATAAACGTAGACGAAACGTTGCACTTCGAAAGCAACCCTGTCAGATTCTGTTCTATTATCTACTTATAATTCTAATTACCTGTAAATAAACGCCGTGATGCATGTTTAATTGTTGAATTCCTCTATTCTGCTACTGTGTGCCAAATAACATTAAGTCAAAAGTTACCAAAGTTATTTAAAGGTATAGGCGAATCTACTGATTTCTTCTTAGTACATTAAAAAAATAATAATAAACGTAGACGAAACGTTACAATTTTGATGCATCTTTCATTGTTGAGTTCCTCTATTCTGCTAATGTGTACCAAAGAACATTAGATTATTAGATGAACTGGCAGCTTGACAGTTGTTTTTGTCTAAATTTTCTCAAGGTATTACTTAATCACCGTAAGAATAACGCAGCGAGAAAGACGTCATGCTTTCATATGGCTTCGTGTACTGTACAACAAATGTATTGTTATCGATAAATGAAAGTATATGATAATATTATATGTCACGTACGATATATTACAATATGTTACATTAAAATATACAAAACAAAATCATCGACATTTTTCTTTTCTTTATAAGAGAAGTTAGGAAAAGCAGAAAAGAAAAGGTCTTCATTTATTATTAATTTAGTATCAAAATTTAAAACTCTTATTGCAGTATAAACTGTCAAAAATATTTTGTTTCACAGCACTAATTAAAACGCTAGTGAAATAACAAGAAAATTTTCAATTCCGATTCTAAAAATGATAAAAATTTTGCTGGTAAAAGAGAGATATGCAAAAGCGTTCTATAATTCGTTAGTGAGATTTCTCTAATCTCTTTCCGAATCAACGACAAAACTAATTAGTGTTAACGTCTTACGAACCATGATATTACAAGGATTAACATAGGAAGATATAAGAATACAAGTAAAAATAGAAACGTTAAGAGGAAATGTAAATCTGCATGAAAACGCAATTTCTTTAAGGACTAATGCAATAAAACTGTCGTTATACTAACTCTTTTGCATGTACGTGACATGATAAGAAAACGGAAGAGCCTAACGAGCTTAAAACATAAATTAAAAAAACATTGCTACTTTCAAGAGCCCACCAAAGAAGGCGAAAAAAGAAGCCGGACAATGACCGGCTGACATCTGGTGGAATTCACACGAACAGGTCAGTTTATCTGGAATTTTCGTCAATAATAAATTTTGTTGGAAAATTAAATGACAATCACGGGAGCATTCTTTATCTGTCATGTCATAATCTTAGTTTACAAGCGTTTATTATATACCGGGTGTCCCAAAAATTTCCGACGATTTTAAAATTCAATAACTTGCAAACGGTGACAGATATTAAAAAAAATTACATGCAGAGGAGTGTTATGTAAAATGTCAGGAGTTTGTATGCTGCGATTCTGAGTTTTAGTTACAAATAGTATCGATAGATGGCGCTGTAAGCAATAACCGCTAAATCCAGGCTCGATTTTTCGGCCTCTCTCTTCTTTCATGCGAAAAAAGGCGATTAAAATCTCTCGAATGGATCCGGAAGTACCAAACATCGGGTCTGGACTGAGCACCTATTGCTCTCAGTGCCATCTATTGTTTGAAATTCGAACTAAAATAAATAATGACAGTAGAAAAACTCCTGACATCATACATAACCCAAGAATTTTTTTAATATCTGTCATAGTTTGCATTTTAAAATCATCGATCATTTTTGGGACACCCGGTATGTGTGTGTGTATAGAATATACCTTTCGATTTTACACGTTTTGTCGAATATCTACTGAAATTCTTGACGAATTGTTCTTGAACTTCCAGGATGTAAAGAACATGTTTGACTTCATAGTTTTCTGTGAAGATTTAGTTGCGAGAGCAATTAGGAAGCTTAATAATAAATTTAATAATAAAATAAAATTTGCGTTCACTCATGTAACAGAAAATGCCCAAAATGGTCTGTCACTGTATCAAATGACTATGTGGGTCCTATTCAAGGTTGGAGTAGCGCAATTGAGATCAAAGTATCCAGGTTCGAATCCTGGTATGGGCATTTTTCGTTCTGTTGGAATAAACCTTAATTGTGCTGCTTCAACCTTGAATATAATTTATCCAGTTAAAAAAAAAAATCTTTCTCGTCATTATGTGGGCCCTGTTCAACGTTTGTGTGCATTTGTGTAAGTATAGCAGGCATATTCGAGGAGATGTTAACGTTTCTGTGAAAATTTCAAAAGTTTTTTGTTTATAATTAACGATCTACCAAAAATTCGGTTTTGGTTTCGTCTTCGGCCCAAAATCTGAGTTTCGTCGAAAATTCGTTTCCGGCGAAAATGTTGTCGAGAATTCGGCAGGGCTGAAACTCGATAAAAACTACCTGTATTCCAAAAATCTCGTTTCTTGCTTCGGAAGTTTTCAACATTATTCATTGATTTGAGATGTATCGGCTCAAATGGGACACTCTTTATTTATATCTATGAATTTATATTAATAAATTATTTATAATTATTAGTCATGACCTACTCAAGACGTGAGTGCAAATTATAAAGCAAGTAATGCATATAGAACTAAACTTTGAAGTTTTTCACGCGCTTATTAAAAGCTGCAGACTTAATAGTAAAGGAAAATTTTTAGTTTGAAACCGTAGAAGTGTTTCTCTTTGAGAAAGTTCTTGTATAACAGATGAAGATCATTTACAAAAATCATTATAAAAGATAAACCGATGTATGTATACCTAAATAACTTTTTAATTAGATAAAATTCGTATAATTAGAAAATCATTCTGTGTCGTTGACGATTTAATTACAATTTATTTTATATAAAAATAAAAAGTTTTGGTCAGAGGCACAGAGATCCAACTTGGGCCACAAGTATAATTAATAATTATGTATATTTAATAAAAGCGTATAATTAATTTATAATTATGTATATTTATGTATGTATTAATTAAAAAAAATAATTTGGACATTTTCGTTTTTGTATTCGATTTCGGCCGAAAATAGGAAGATTACCGAAATTCGGTTTCTGTTTCGGTTTCGGTATTAAAAACCTGTTTTGGTGTATCCTTATTTATAATATACAGAGTTTTCAATCAAACTGAACAGCATTTTCCAAAAACTTAAAAATAACAGTAGAAACAGTATACTGCAATTAAAATATAAAATATTTCATGAGATGTGGGAATTCGTATGAAACAATATTTAATTAGTGCATGCGTGAAATATTTTAAATTTTTTATGTTATGTTTGGTAGTCATCTACTTAGGACAACTTAAATAAAAAGTCCAGCCAAATATCGTGAAAACTCAGAGAGGTATCAACGATACAATGAGTCCGATGACAAATCCCTTATGACCCAGTAAGTTTTAAAAAAGCAACTCACTATACCTCCATTATCTTTCTGAATTTTAGCGATATTTGGCTGAAGTTTATATTTAAGTTGTCTTAAACAGTTTCCTACCAAATTATGAAATAAAAATTTTGAATCTTTTACGCTTGCGCAGTTAAAAATTCATACAAATGCCTATAACTTATCAAATATTCAATACATTCATGTTTTAATTGCAGTATACTGTTTCTACTGTTCTTTGTCACGTTTTCGGAAAGTGGTATTAAATTAGGTTGAAAAGTCTGTATGTTATAAACAAAAAACATTTGTTTTTCACAGAAATGTTAACATCTTTCCGAATATGCGTGCTATATGCTTGCACAAATGCACAGAAACGTTGAACAGTAGGGCCCGCATTGTCATTAGCTAACAGTGACATGGCAATCACATTTACTGTTACATGGATGATCGCAAATATTATTTTATTAGCAAATTTATTATTGGCTCTCTAACTGGTCTTGCGGCTAAACCTTCACTGAAAAATATAAAGTCAAACCATGTTCTTTACATCCTCAAAGTTCAAGGAAAATTCATTCAAAATTTCAGTACACTGTTAAAAATATGCAGCAATTGCTGCATACTCACTCCACCACTTTTATAGAATGTTTCTGTTCTGACCAATGAGAATGCCCTATAATATAGTCAAGTTACAGTTTCCTATAAAAGCGATGGATTGACGATGCAGCAATTGCCCCAGATTTTTAACAGTGTACATATTCGATAAACAGTGTACAATCGAAATATAGTAATTTTAATCGAAAAGAACAAAATAAAAGGGTAAGACAAAAAATAAAATTAAATAAATTCATGACTTTAAGCTCCACCTTGCATGTATATACATAAATAATACGGAACCTGCTGATTTGTTCACGAGTAAGAATGCAAAAGTAGACGAAACGCTGCTCGACCAGGTAAATCTGGCAGATTCTGTTCCTTTAAATACTAACAATTGCAATTAATTTTAAATAAACTATTTGATGTATATTTAGCAGCTGAATTTTTTCTATTATATGCTGTGTACCGATGAAGTCTATTTAAATATACCTCGCAGGCAAGATCGTGGCTTTTTTTGACAAAATGTTTAGGTAAGTGAGAAAAACATTTCGCAGTGTGAAAAATATAAAGCGAAAACGTCCACAGTAAAAAATGTGTTGTTTTCGATCAATGAAAGTACATGATAATACATTACGTCACATGTTGTAGGAAACCGCTACTTTCGTAATCATTTTAATGAAGAGGGATTCATTACAAATAATCCCCCAATTCTCCCTCCCTCTCAAATGAATGCCGGTCAAAAGCATCGGTAAATTTCTAACACGTATGTGATCATCAATCCCACTTCAAAAACCTTGATCTGACCCAATAACACCATAAATTGTAATCTGTTCATCAAAATCTGATAATCAAAAACTGTTGATCTGATGGTTTAGATACACTGATGGCCTCATAAACTTCCGAGTATTTGAGAAGATCTTCAAAACACTATGCATGTCGAATCTAGAAATGAGTCTTACAAGACACTAAAGTAAAGGGATACCACATTTCAGAACCCAAAGAGAGGCATCTCTCTAAGACATGTGCCTGAGCCTTCTGGGTGCTTGAGTAAAGGTATCTTCTCCAACTTTGGCAATCTCAAACTGAGGTCTGGTAAAGATTTAGAGTGCCGATCCGTGTCGAACCCATCAGGAACATTTCCGAGCGTTGAGAACTTGCCCCCTACGGATTTTGCATCGATTTCTAACCGTTCCATGTTGTGTGAATAAACTCCGTATTTCAATTGTGCATGTAAATGAATAATTTTTTCTTAACATTGCCAGCCTGATTTAAATTTGAGTCATAATGCTCATTGTGTTGTATAAACCCCTTTGCTACTGGTGTCAAATAACGCTTTTTAAAGATTTTCCTTTATGGTTGTTTCATATGCAAATTAAAAAATAAAAGTAAAAAACGGACATCTTTTTTAATACACCAAATGCTCGCATTATGATTCTTTTAATTAAAAAAAAAAATAAAACAAATAAAATAACCATAAATAAAAATCTTAAAATGTATCATTTAACACCAGTAGTAATAGTGTTAAAATATGCATAACAGAGTCAACGATATGCTTTTTATTTTATTTATTTTTGAGACAAGCTCGAAAACGCAGAAAACTAGCTTTCATAAATTATTAATTTAGGCTCACAACTACAAACTCTTATTGTATTACTAATCATCAAACATATTATGGTTCACAGTGCTAATTAATACACTATTGAAATATTAAGTAATCTTGAAACGATATGCAAATGCATTTTACAATTTGTTATTTTTAGCAATTAGCTGAGGTTTTTCAAATCTCTGTAGAAATCAACGACACAGCTAATTAGAATAAAAGTCTTGCGAGCCATAATATTACAAGTATTGACAAAGGAAGTTAAATTAGAACAACTTCATGACGCTAAGCGAAAGTGATCATCTGCATGGAAATGTAATTTCTTTAAGGACTACAACAATAAAACTAAACATTACATTCATTCTTTTACAAATACGTGACAAGAAAATAAAACGGGAGATGTCTAACAAGCAAAATATATAAATTAAAAATATTGCTACTTTCACGAGCTTATCAAAAAGCGTTCGGGCAGTGAGAGGTTGGCATTTGGTAGAATTCACAAGTGGTCAGTTCATCTGAAAATTTCATCAATAATTCTGTTTGAAAATGAAATGATAATCACGGGAGCTATGGATCATGCCATGATCGGAGAAGAGAAGCGCTTAGGCTAGAGGCGTTTACGATTTCGAAGCGTAGGCTTATTTTAACCCTTAAATGCCGGGTGTTGCTTTTCGGCAACATACCCAATTTAGTCTCTAAAATACTATTAGAATAATATTGAAGCTATAATGCCTAATGTTGCCAATAAAATACCTTCTGAAAATATTATTAAATCGATTTTCAACATGTAGATGGCAACACTTGTGCTGTTTAAGAATAAAGATAAGATTTATTTTTTCAATTGTTGCTACTTGTTCTTTTTGTTTTTTTCGAAGCTTGCGAAATACCCTATTTTGTTCTGCAGTGAGCAAGTAAAATTTATTTCTTATTATAGTTCCTAAAATTCTTGTTTGTTTAATATTATAGAATTTTATCAAGGAAAATTATTTTTTCAATTAAAGACCAGTATTGCTGTTTAGTAACAAACTGTTTTTTAGCCGTAAACCATACTTAAAACAAAATATGATTTTTTTAAGTATTTTCCCCATGATTTATTTAAAAAATGAAAGCCGAAAAACATTATTACAATGATTTTTGAAAAGTCAGGCATTTAAGGGTTAAGAAATAAGCCTACAGATTGTATGATATATTTTTCAACTTTTGAAGTTAATGGTTGTTATTTTAAAAGGGGGGGGAGGAAATGCTGGTTTAGAAATTCAATATTTAGGGTATGGGGTATTTTTTTTTTTTTTTCGTCAAACATTTAATTTTAACTCTCGCTGGGAAAATTGTGACAGTATTTTTATAAGAGGGTTTCCGAGCGCAAAGAACCTACCCCCTACGGACTTTGCATCAATTTCTAATCGTTCCATGTTGTGTGACTGCACTCTGTATTTGTGCTGTGCGTGTAAATAAATAATGTTTTCGTAAAATTGCCATCCTGATTTACATTTACGTTATAATATTCATTATGTCATATGAACACTATTTCTATCGGTGTCAAATGACGCTTTTTCAAGATTTTGATATAATGTTATTTACACGTAATGTTTCAATTAAAAAAAAAAAACAAACACCGAAAACCGTTTTTAATTCACTGAATGCTTAAATTATTATTGTGTTGGTTTAAAAAAAATAAAAATAAAAAACTTAAAATGTGTCATTTAACACCAGTAGTAATAGTGTAAAATATACAAAACAGAATCAACGATATGCTTTTTATTTTATTTACTTTTGGCACAAGCTCGATAACATAGAAAACTAACTTTCATAAATTATTAATTTGGGCTCATAACTGCAAACTCTTATTCTATTACTAAACATCAAACGTATTTTGTTTCATTGTGCTAATTAATAACACTGTTGAAATATTAAGTAATCTTGAAACGATATGCAAATGCATTTTACAATTTGTTATTTTTAGCAATTAGCTGAGATTTTTCAAATCTCTGTAGAAATCAACGACACAGCTAATTAGAATAAAAGTCTTGCGAGCCATAATATTACAAGTATTGACATAGGAAGTTAAATTAGAACAATTTCATGGCGCTAAGCGAAAGTGATCATCTGCATGGAAATGTAATTTCTTTAAGGACTATAACAATAAAACTAATCATTACATTCATTCTTTTACATATACGTGACAAGAAAGAAACGAGAGATGTCTACGAGTAAAAAATATAAATTAAAAACTTTCGCGAGTCGATCAAAAAACGATCGGACAGTGACCGGTTGGCATTTGGGTAGAATTCACACGTAGTCAATTTATCTGAAAATTTCATCAATAATTCTGTTCGAAAATGAAATGATAATCACGGGAGTATTCTTTATGGAACATGCCATAATCGGAGAAGAGGATTTTGTATTATTTAAAAAAATAAGCCTATAAAATGTATGATATATTTTCAGCTTTTGAAATAAATTGTTGTTTTAAGGTTTATTGAATCTATATTTATCAATATAGAATTAGGGCTTTTTAAAAAATAATACGTATATTTTATTGAGGCTTTGAAAAAAAAAAAAGCACTTTTATAGAGTTAAAAAAAAATAATAAAAAAAAAAATGATTGCTTGAAATTTCCTCAATTTAAATGATTCCGAATAACACAAGCCAAGAGAGAGAAAAAAATTACCAAGATGGCTATTATGGTTTTGGAGGAAAGGTACAAATTGTGATAAAAAAAATGTCACTTTTCAGGAGAAGCTAAAACCATATGACTTACTTTCCAAACAAATTTTGGGTACTTCCAGACTATATATCGAGATAGGAATTTTTACATTTTGTGCAATACACAATCTACCCTATTAAAATCCGTGCGCGTATCGATGTAACCTCAAAAACTCGGAAACCACAGGGCGCAGGGCTGCGAAATTTGGCATACGGGTTGCTGGTAAGGGGACCATGAACAATTAGGGCAAAAAATTCGAAAATTTTAAATACATATTTTTTGTTTATGTTTTTGACGAATGTTTGCCTTTTTTATGTTCAACCTGTAATCGCGCGAGTTCTAACGAGATCTAAATGTTTACTGCAATGTGAGATAAACATATTACGTACACCACGCTGCAATACCAAGAAGCTGTAGAGGGTATTACGATAATTCTTTTACCTCGCACGCAAATAATTAGAGATTATTTAATTGCGCTTAATTATTACCTTTTTTTAAAGAAATAAAGAAAAGCATTTTATCACAAACATCAACAAAACTTTTTATTCAATTTATTCCCTTATTCCACAGATATTGTTTTATCGTCTGCTGTCATAGCAACATGATAAAGTTAAAATTTCATTTAAAAAAATGCACAGTAGTAGTAAAATATAAACTTCAGTTTGGTTGTACTGATTTTTATTTATAATTTTGGTTTTAGAATTAAATTCATGAACACCCGTGCGTAGAACAGGTTAAACAGCTAGTGTAATAATAAGAAAAAAAACTTGGACTTGCGCTGTCAAATTTAATAATTAAAAACTCTTATGATACTCATCAGCGTGCACATAAATAAAAACTATATTAAAAACACATTAAAAATTAATCCCACCGTTTCATGCTCTTTCTAATGAGCCACCATCAGGGGAGAGGGTTCTTGACCTCCACGAAGCAAAGTTACAAACAGCACAGTCACTTTTACAACATCAAACTTTGTAATAATATTACGAAAAAAAAAAAGAACGTGGATTTTTTATTTTTCGTGTATTTTACAACCTTAAAACGGAAATAATTGCTGGTTCAGAAATTCAATATTAGGGTATGAAGTACTTTTTCTGTAAAACATTTAAGGCTGTTTTCAAATCCAAAGGAGCTTCTTTCTGACACATTTCGCCGATCGAACAGTAACCGGTTGGCATTTGGTAGAATTTACATATGGCCAGTCTATCTGAAAATTTCATCAACAGTTCTGTTCAAACATGAAATGACAATCACGGGAGGATTCCTTACGGATAACATCATAATCGCAGAAGAGAAATGTAGAAATTTTAAGAAATAAGTCTACAGAATGTATGATATATTTTTCAGCTTTCGAAATAAATTGTTGTTTTTTTATCACTGAAAAAATTGCTTGTTCAGAAATTCAATATTTAAGGTAGTATTTTTCATATCAACCCTTTAGTTTTAACTATCGTTTCGAAAATCGTGACATGCTTTATACAAGGATTAAACTGTTGATCAGTGTCGAACCCATCTGAAATATTTCTGAGCGCTAAAACCTGCCCCCTATGGACTTTTCATCAATTTCTAACCGTACCATGTTGTGTGATTGCACTCCACGTTTGTGCTGTGCGTTTAAATAAATAATATTTTCGTAAAATTGCTGCCTTGATTTACATTTAGGTCATAATGTTCGGTTCATTATGTTATATAAACACTATTTCTATCGGTGTCAAATGACGTTTTTTCAAAATTTTGATATAAGGTTATTTTACACGTAATTCTTAAATAAAAGAAAACACCGCAAACCGTTTTTAATACACCGAATGCTTGAATTTTTATTGTGTTGGTTAAAAAAAAAATAGATATGAAAATCTTAATTTGTATAATTTAACACCAGTAGTAATAGTGTTAAAATATAAAAAACAAAATCAACGATATGCTTTTTATTTTATTTACTTTTGGCACAAGCTCGAAAACATACAAAACTAACTTTCATTTATTAATTTAGGCGCATAACTGCAAACTCTTATTGTATTACTAAACATCAAAAGTATTTTGTTTCATTGTGCTAATTAATATACTATTGAAATATTAAGTAATCTTGAAACGATATGCAAATGCATTTTTAAATTTGTTATTTTTAGCGATTAGCTGAGATTTTTCAAATCTGTTTAGAAATCAACGACACAACTAATTAGAATAAAAGTCTTGCGAGCCAAAATATTACAAGTATTGACATAGGAGTTAAATTAAAACAACTTCATGATGCTAAGCGAGAGCGATCATCTGCATAGAAATGCAATTTCTTTAAGGACCTCAACAATAAAACTAATCATTACCTTCATTCTTTTACATATACGTGGCCGGCAACGAAAACGGAAGATGTCTAACGAGCAAAATATATAAATTAAAAATATTGTTACCTTCACGAGACGATCATAAAACGTTCGGGCAGTGACAGTTTGGCATTTGGTAGGATTCACACATGGTCAGTTTATCTGAAATTTTCATCAATAATTCTGTTCGAAAATGAAATGATAATCACGGGAGCATTCTTTATGAGATATGTCATAATCGGAGAAGAAGATTTTGTATTATTTAAAAAAAAATAAGCCTACAGAATGTATGATATATTTTCAGCTTTTGAAATAAATTGTTGTTTTAAGGTTTATTGAATCTATATTTATTAATATAGAATTAAGATTTAAAAAAATAATAATAAATATTTATATTTTATTGAGGCTTTGAAAAAAAAAACACTTTTGTTAAAAAAAAAAAAGAGAGATTTTTTGGAGTTTCCTCAATTTAAATAATTCCGAATAACACAAACCAAGAGAGATAAAAAAAAATTACCAAGTTGTCTATTATGGTTTTGGAGGAAATGTATAAATTGTGATAAAAAATTTTACTTTTCAGGAGAAGCTAAAACCATATGCCCTACTTTACAAACAAATTTAGGGTACTTCCAGACTATATATCGAGATAAGATTTTTTGCATTTTGTGCAATACACAGCGCAATAACATAACGGGTTAATAAAAAACGATGATTTTTTTTTTAAATTTTTCGACTATTTTACCCTCTTAAAACAAAATAATTGCTGGTTCAGAAATTCAATATTTACAGCATGGAGTACTTTTTCTGTCAAACATTTAAGGCTGTTTTCAAATCCAAAGGAGCTTCTTTCTGTCAAACATTTAAGGCTGTTTTCAAATCCAAAGGAGCTTCTTTCTGACACTTTCGCTGATCGAACAGTAACAACACCCCCTATAGTCGGACTACAGGGTCAGCCATATTGGCACTTCGGGAATTCACTGTGAAGGCTTTGACTATAGGGGGTGTTGACAGTAGCCGGTTGGCATTTGGTAGAATTTACATGTGGTCAGTTTACCTGAAAATTTCATCAATAATTCTGTTCGAACATGAAATGGCAATCACGGGAGTATTCCTTATGGATAGCATCATAATCGCTGAAAAGAAGTGTTTATTATTTTAAGAAATAAGTCCACAGAATGTATGATATATTTTTCAGCTTTCGAAATAAATTGATGTTGTTTCATAATTCAGAAATTCAATATTTAAGGTATGGAGTATTTTTCATATCAAATCTTTAGTTTTTAACTATCGTTTGGGAAAGTGGGACATGCTTTATACAAGGATTAAACTGTCGATCAGTGTCGAACCCATCTGAAATGTTTCTGCCCCTATGGACTTTTCATCTTTACATTTACGTCATAATGTCCGGTTCATTATGTTCTATGAACACTTTTTCTATCGGTGTCAAATGACGCTTTTTCAAGATTTCGACATAAGGTAATTTTACACATAATTTTTAAATAAAAATAAAACACCGCAAACCGTTTTTAATACACAGAATGCTTGAATTATTATTGCGTTGGTTAAAAAAAAAAAAAAAAAAAAAAAGAAATAAAAACTTAAAATGTGCCATTTAACACCAGTAGTAATAGTGTTAAAATATACAAAACAGAATCAACGATATGCTTTTTATTTTATTTACTTTCGGCACAAGCTCGAAAACATAGAAAACTAACTTTCATAAATTATTAATTTAGGCTCATAATTGCAAACTCTTATTATATTACTAAGCATCAAACGTATTTTGTTTCATTGTGATAATTAATACACTATTGAAATATTAAATAATCTTGAAACGATATGCAAAGGAATTTTACAATTTGTTATTTTTAGCAATTAGCTGAGATTTTTCAAATCTCTTTAGAAATCAACGACACAGTTAATTAGAATAAAAGTCTTACGAGTCATAATATTGCAAGTATTTACATGGGGAGTTAAATTTGAACAACTTCATGACGCTAAGCGAAAATGATCATCTGCATAGAAATGTAATTTCATTAAGCGCTATTAGAATAAAACGAATCGTTACATTCACTCGTTTACATATACGTGACAAGAGAATAAAACGGAAGAGGTCTAACAAGCAAAAAAATGTAAATTAAATAAGTATAAAAGTAAAAATAGTTTATTAACCCATATTGGACCACACCGATTAAATGTTTTTGAAAATTTTTAAAACTTCGATTACATCATTACTATGGTGTAATTAAGTAGATACTAGCAAAATTTTGAAAGAAAGTTTTTAATTTTTTAAGTAACTAGCTGTCCTATAAACAGGACATATTAGTAGGACACATAGTAAGGACATATAAAATGCATACGTAAACTAATTTTATGAGCAAATATTTTATTTTACTTAAAAATACTGTTTATGTTGTACAAAAATACTCTATGATCTCTCCAATAAAAAGATAATAATAACGGTAAAATTCTAGATTATAAGATCATAATTTTTAAAGGATTTTTTAAATAGATTTTTTTCAATTACATTTTAATTGGTTGCTTGTTTTTTTGTTTATATGTTATACTTTTATGTATTTTAAAGACGTCATAACTAAATGCATCCAGAAAATCCTTACCAATTTTATTTAAAAAAATGTTTTTAAGAAAACACTCAGGCATATAAGCATTCAATGTTGATCTTGAAAATCTCGCCGAAATTTTTACTACAATCCCCCCACCCCCCAAATAAATAAATAAATAAATAAAATCGTTGCAATACATTAATTTGGATTCGAAATTCAAATGCAATCGAATTGGACATCGAACTCAATTATGAAAAATTCACTGTTTTTTTACGCTTGTAGAGAGGGCAAGCAAGTAAATTTATTAAAAAATTATATAATTTTTGCTCCTTTTTTTTAAAGATAGGGTAAATGGAAATAAAAAAAATGAAACAATAGTTAAACTATCTTTTTAGGATTTCTAAACTGATTTCTCAAACACAATCGTAAATTAAGTAATATTAAACAATTAAATGACAAAAGCATATATTTTGCACTCAAAAGCGATCATAAAACATTTGGACAGTGACCGGTTGGCATTTGGTAGAATTCACACGTGGTCAGTTTATCTGAAATTTTCATCAATAATTCTGTTCGAAAATAAAATGACAATCACGGGAATGTTCTTTATGGAACATGTCATAACCAGTGATGAAGAAGTGTTTATTATTTTAAGAAATACGCCGACAGAACGTATGCTAAATTTTTCAGCTTTCGAAATACAGTAAATTCTGTCTAAGGCGGACTCTGTGTAAGTCGGAAATCTGTCTACCGCGGAAAAAATTTAAAGTCCCGGCGAACCCATATAAAATAACATTAATTCTTGCTGCATAAGCCGGAATCTGCCTAACGCGGAAACGGAAAGGGTTTTAAGGACCCACCGAAACCGAAATTTTGCATAAGACGGAAAATAGGATATTTTAAAAATGAAAGGCATTCTTTTATGGAACTTTAAAACTAATATATATACGTCAAATATCCAATGTCGAGCAAAAAAATTAAATTCCGTAATACTTAAAAAAAGTTAATTCAAAAGAACAGAAATTATTTAAATTTTAAGGAATTTCTTGCTCATGCCATTTTTTCCTATATAAATATGCATTTAAAAGTTATTATTACTAGTTGAGTGCACATTTATGAAAATACGTATTGTCTACAGTATATTACGCTTTAAGGTTGTACTCAAATTCAAAGTGATGGCTTTCTGTCTCATTCTTGAAGTTATTATTATTTGTGTGTGTGTGTGTGTGTGTAAACTTCAAATTTGTTTGTATTACAGCGGTACTAAGAAATTGAATAGCGTTTCTCATTTATTTATAAAGACAAAGGATCTTCCAGAATTTCAGTTTTCGACAGATTTTCGAGTCAGGACAACCAATGAAAGATCGTGATGAAAGATCGAATGAAAGATCGCGAGCAATTCATTATAACTCAACATCCAATCTTTTTATCGAAAACATAAAACGCTATTCGACTGACATATGCTCCATTCCAATAAATCAGGCTCTTTTGCATAAGCCGGAATATTGTCTACCACGGAAAAATTTCTGAGTCCCGACTGATTCCGCCTTAGACAGAGTTTACTGTAAATTGTTATTTTAAAATGAAAGAAAAATTGTTAATCCAGAAATTCAATATTTAGGGTATGGGGTATTTTTTCGGTCGAAAATTTAATTTAAACCATCGTTGTGATTGATAATTAGTTGATAATTAGTGACCTTTACACAAGATCAAGAGTAGTGTTTTGCATCGGGTCGGATAAACCGATTTTACACGGCCCCTAACCCCGCGATAAGTTTACGTTTTTAGTTTTCGTTTCGGGTTAGGTTTTGACCCTTTCGGTCGGGTTCGAGTTGACCAGGTTTTTCCTAAGAAAGTGCAGAGTTGACCAGGTTTTTCCTAAGAAAGTGCAGAATATTTTTCATATGAAAAAACAAAACAAAATATTTGAAAATTAATGATTGTATTGAACATTGTGCCATTATTTATGAATATTGGTAAAAATGTCAGGTAGTAAAGAAAAATTTCATCATTTCATTTCTAACATTTCCATCGTAAAATCAATATTTCTGCAATATTTGCGTTTACAGCAAATAAGTCAATATTTGAGCCGTTAATTTTGAAAGTGGTGCAAGTCCATTTTGTGAAAAAAAGTAGTTAACGCTAAATTGTATTACAAATTATCATAAAATTTAAGTTTTTAATCAATGCGCAATAAATAACTTTTAATATTACAATAAGTTTTTACTATTTTTTTTTTATTGGATCAACGATATTTCTAATGCGTTTATTTTCAAAGTGAAGCAAGTCCATTTTGAATAGAACTGCTTTTTATTTTGCTTGATATAAAAATATATTTCTATTATACATATAAAATATAAATATATTTATATGTATTTCAATGGCTATTCTCATTTAATATTGTCCTACATAATTATTCGTTCCACATTTATGCTTCAAAACGTAAAGGTTGAAAATTACTTTTTTTTCTTTTGCTAGAAAAGTCACAGTCAGAGGCAAAAATTTTTATATCTGCAGAACGATGCAATTAGTAAACAGTTGAAAAATTCATTCACCCTTGTATCGAAACTATCGAAAATATCGTAGACAATATTTTAAAAAATAAATATCATATTCCATTCAAATACATGAAAATATCGAAGATGTCCAACATCAAGAAATTTGAAAACAAATATCGTATACATATCATTGATATGTATGTACCACCGAAACCCGTGCATGTGTAATTACATCCTACGCACACACAGATAAATACGTGTGCGAGTGGGAGGCGACCCACGAAGACGTTTAATTATTTCCAAAAGCGCCCGTAATTGTACAAAGGTCGACGACATTAGGTCAAAATAATCGTTTCTCGGTGTATCCTTTTTAGACCCCAGGGTTTATTAGCCCCCCGGTACGGTATGCTATTTCTTTCTCCCAGCTTATTTTGTGTCATCTTCAAAAAATAACGTTATTTTACAGAAGCCAGCCGTAAAACAAAGCAGTATTATTAAATGCTCATAATAGCAATTTTTTAAGCTTCTAAGCATCGCACATTTTCAATTTTTATACCGTCGTATTGGAAAAAAAAGTACTTTTAAATGTAATTTTTTTGAAAACTGTATCTCCATTATTTTTGAAATATTAATTTTTTTGTACTTTTTGGAGCCATTTGCTTAAGCAAATGGCTAACGGAAGTATACTCCATTTCTGTAGAAAGTAAAGGGTAAATAGTCGTAAAATAGTAATTACATATTTTTGTTGCCATTTTTTCATAAAAACCGAAAGAAAATGTAATTAAAATACGTGCTATTTTGAAAAAAATATAGACGAATGATTTCTATTAAAAGATGGAGCTATTATAAAACTATGTATATTTAATTTTAAGTATCCATTTTAATGTTACAAACAAATGAAGGCCTATGAACCATTAGACAGCCGTTTTTTTTTTTTTTTTTTTTTTGGGGGGGGGGGGGGGGGTCGAGTTTCTTTACTGACGGCATCTTTTTGCTGCATGTGTATTATTTCGCGATAGTGACGTCCTATGCCTACTTTACTGTAGATGTTTAAGAGTGGATAGTAAATGTGAATTCTCAAGCGGATGCGAATGACGTCATTTTACATAAAATAAAAGCGTGTGCTGTAAGTATTAAAATTGAAATATGTTTTGTACTATTTATATATACATAATTTTTTTTTTCATCGGGGGCGACACTAAATTCTGAAAAAGCAGAATTCCTGTTTTCTAGTTTTTGTATTATTTTTTACTTCAGATATGAATTTATATTAACAAACTTATACAGATTGAAAAGCGAAAAAAATTAAAAAATATTTTTTGTACATATAATGTGATGATACACGGGGACTCAATAAGTACATTTTTAAAAATTTGTTAGGATTTTTTACTTTACTTATTTATTTATTTTTTGCATTGCAAAAACAAAGAAAAACATGAAATAGTTATATATTTAATAATTTTTTATTAGTAATGGACTCTAAAAATGGTATCTTAACGTACTGAAAGTAACATTTCGTACATTTTTCCTGTAAGCCATTTCGATATAACACATATCTCGCTAAAAAAACGCTATAAGAATCAAATTGCTATTTTGTTTAGTTCTGCTATCTGTTAGGCTCCATTCACACCAATTTCTGCTTTTTAAACTTTATATACGTGAAAAAAAAAAATTGTAAAGGTGTGTATCCTTCAGGATACATCGGGTCTGAGGAGGGTATAGTAAATACTGAATTCGATAAAGGTATAATAATTGCTTAAGAAATGTATATTATAAAACAAAAACTTGCTCGGTATTAAAGGCGACGTCAAATGGACGATGGTAACACCTGACCAACTAACACATTTCGCTTTTACTGCAACTATTTAAACTTCTAAATATCGGACACTTTTGATTTTTACACCGTCGAATAAGGATTATTTCAAATACTATTTGTTTGAAAACTCTCTCTTAACTTAACCCTTACAGGACCATAGGGATGTTAAGAGTAAATATTAGTATGTAACTGTTTATTTTACTTTGTTTCAGGGTTCGCAAAAACCAGGTTTTTTTTAACCCAATTTTCCTAGGGGAAAATCGAGTTTTTTCAAAAATATGATATATGTACTAATGTTACATTATTGTGTACTATAATTTATATATTATATATACTAAACAGTAAAACAAATATTTACAATATAATTGCAATGCTAAACAAATTAGAAATGGTATAAATTACTTGAATTTAAATTAATTAAATGTCCGTATTTCTCACAAATTAGTTTTTAACATGAAATAAAATATAAATTGTTAATTTGCTTCACTACAAAATTTGCTTTGAAAATCAAATAATGATTAGAATGCTAAAATTTAAAATGTATAAGTAGGAAGAAAAGAGAGGGCAAAATACATATCTAATGTGCTGAATTTTATGTACTAAAATATGGAATCCCACTAGCTCTTTAAAAGAATCTCTATTCTTTATATACATTGTATAGCCATTAATCCCCGGACACTATCAGTTTTAGACATTTTGTCGAATATTTAAAGATATATTTGTCAGATTTTTCTGGAACTTCGGGATTATGAAGAATATATTATACTTCATATTTATCAATGGCGATTTGTTCAGTAGGACAATTAGGGGGGAAATCAAAAAATCAAAGAAAAATAATGTTTGGGATCACCCTGTAAAATAAAATACACAAAGTGATCTATCGCTACAGATTACGAATACGAGGATATTGCACAGTATGTGTATTCATTTGTGCATTTCCTCTTTTTCAGACTTCCGGAAAGAATTAACGTAAAAAGCATGTTTTCTAGGAGTCCGGTAATTATTTGTTTACAAATGACGAATAATTTAGTGTATAAAGACGAATTTTTCTGACAGTGTACAACGCCCTTTTATTTGACATAAAGGGCTTACTTTTATCCATTTCACTCCCAATTAAAATGTTTTCTAAACACCCTGTATACACATGTCAACCACTTTTCATCCCTAGAACTTTCTAAATGCATGAATATTTAAATGAATTTCAAATATTATCGCTGGAATTTGGTGAAACGATATTCGACCGATATAACGATAATATACAGGGTGTCCGGTCTCAACGGTGTCCAATGGCTAATTCCTAAACCGTTAATCATAGACATATAGTTCCAATTACAAAAATGTTTTAAATCAGGTAAAGAAATATTTTAAAAGCGATTTGGGTCAATAAAAACATTTCTTTAAAAATTACGAAATTTAAATTTTTATACGGTCCCCCGGTCAGGGCTTAATTTCTAACAAAAAAAAGTACCGGAGCCCTAATATTCTGCAGCACTAAAACCATAGCGCCCTCCCCCTTCCCCTCCGTCACTCCAATCTTCATATTTATATTTCATACATTATTTGCAAAATTTAAAGTATCTTTATTTCGTTAGTAAAATAAACATTTTAAATATTTCTACCTGCAAATGCTCCCCTTTTTAGTTTATAACTCCTTCTGAATAGAAATCTTTGCCTAATTTTAATGTTAATTAATCGCAGAATTTTGCAATTAAATAATGTAAGGATTATGATTAGGAAATAGTGTTAACACACAAAAAGAAAGATTCGATTATTTTATAGAAAAATGCGAAACACTGCCCGATTACTTTCTATCAGAATAAAATTTTGAATGTAAGACAGACTGAGCACGAGCCCGCCTAATCCCAAAGTCTGATATAAAAATTGAGCCCGTTTCATCTCCATCTGCTAAGTGTGCGACACATTACGTCACAAATAAGGGTTTTGATAGAAAAGAAAGAAAAAACTTGGAGATGGGAGGGTAATTTATGCTTCGGTTTTTTGGAAGCGCTATTGTACTGGGCTCCGGAGCCCTGCTTTTATGAGCTCCGGTGAATTTCGACGAATATTTAAATATTCACTAAAAACAGAGAAGTACCGGAGCTGAGCTCCGGTGGGCTCCGGCGCAAATTAAGCCCTGCCCCCGGTCCTATAAGTTATATTTAGTAAAATTTTCCTTTTACAATGACAAGTAATACAAAAAAAGTCCCGTTATTCTACGATTAAAATTGACCGAGTAATAGCTGTTTAAAGTTGGAACATATTTTTTGCTGCAAATTGGGGGTCATTCACAAATTTAGTCTAAATATAATTTCGTCAGATATATTAAAAAATGATTGAGTAAAATTAACATTGATATATATAAATTTGAAATCTTTAATAATTCTGACATATTAATGCAAAATATAAACTTTGTAGTAAACATTTAAGAAGAAAGAAAAAACAGAATTTTTGTTAAATAAAATGATGCTAAATTAACAGCCTCAATTCTTTACAAAATGATACGTATTTTAAAATATTATCAGATTACACTAGCCTGCAAAAGTTGTGTTATGTCATGTTGTTTAGCTTTTGATAATTCGTTCTTATGTATTCTGTACCGCTGAATCTGAAATTGACCTTAATTTTTAACCATCAAATCAGGATTTTTCGCAAATTGCAAATTTCAAAGTTAAAAAATTCAAAATTAATCTTGAATCTCCTTCCTCATCTCATCGGACTACTCTGCTGTTTAACTGTAGGAATCCCAGGATAAGCAAAAATATTGAATAAAAAAAAAAAAGTTTTACATATGTTTTGTAGTATGAGATTTTCGCTATATTTTAACTTACACATTTACAATTTGCAAAAAAATTCTAACGTGATGGTTAAAAATGAAGATCATTTTCAGATTCAGTGCTAAAAAGTACGTAAAAATAAATTATCAAAAGTTAAAAAACACAGCCATCTCCTCTACTTTATAGTATCCGATTTTTGTTATTCTTTAAATTTGACAATTTATGATTTGCGAAATATCCAACATGATAGTTAAAAATTAAGGTAATTTTCGGATTCAGTAATAAAAAATACATAAAAGTTAAAAAATCCAACAATCACAGTCTTGTATTATCTAATCTAAAACTTTTTCTTAAACTTCTTGGCGATATTCTATCCGAAATTTTTTGTGTTATCCTATAAAATAAGTATAAATGGTAACAACCGAAAATCATAATAATATTAGATTGTTATCGGATTTGCGCCAGTATGTAAAATGTAATCTCGATCGGATATTTGAAAGTGAGTTAAAGTTCGTGTACAAATTTTGAACTGGAAAAACATACATACGATCGTTGAAGTAACATAAAAACTTATAAAAATATCATAATTGTTGTTAAAAGAAATCATAAAAGAAAGTCTCAAATCCTGACAAAATAAAACATATGTTATTTTAGCCAATCTGAAACTTAATAAATGTTAACTTAATCGTAATACTTGTACGATCTTTTTCTAAGCGCAGATACACATGAAATAAGACCTTCGAATACTTTAAGCACTTGATATGCGATCCCTCAAAGCCAAGCCGAACTCGTTTGTTTCCAGAGCAGAAAACAAGTCATGCATTTTTAAAGTTTCATAACTCGCTCAATTTTAGTGTTATTTGAATGGGACTTTTTTTGTCTTACTTGTCACTGTAATAGGAAAATTTTACTAAATATAACTTATAGAACCGGGGGACCGCATAAAAATTTGAATTTCGTAATTTTTTTAGAAATGTTTTTATTGACCCAAATTGCTTTTAAAATATTTCTTTACCTGATTTAAAACATTTTTGTAATTGGAAGTATATGCCTATAACTAACGATTTAGGAATTAGCCATTGGACACCGTTGAGACCGGACACCCTGTATAAACCATATAATGGCGACCACTTTGGACCGTATAAAGTTTCAGTATTTTGGAATTTATCCAGCAGTAAAGGACATAAATCCAACTTGCCCGCGAATATCAGTGTCTGGATTTTAAATATTATCACTGGAATTTGACGAAACGATATTTACCACTTTCTACACGAGTGTCTAAAAGTTTCAGTATTTTGGAATTTACCCAGCAATTATGGACTAATTATGGGATTTATTATATGGGATTCAATTATGGGATAATCCAACTTGCCCAAAAATATCAGTGTCTGGATAAGATCAGTTTGTGTGATCACGTTGTATACACACGGCAACCACTTTTCATCTCTAGAACTTTCTAAATGCATGAATATTTAAATGAATTTTAAATATTATCGCTGGAATTTGACGAAACGATATTTACCACTTTCTGCACGAGTGTCTAAAGGTTCAGTATTTTGAAATTTATCCAGCAGTAAAGGACATAAATCCAACTTTCCCGTAAATATCAGTGGCAGGATAAGATCAACTCATCTGAACACGTTATATACACACGGCAACCAATTTTCATACCTAGAATTTCTCTAAATGCATGAATATTTAAATCAATTTTAAATATTACCGCTGGAATTTGACTAAACGATATTTACCACTTGCTGCACGAGTGTCTAAAGTTTCAGTATTTTGGAATTTACCCAGCAACTAAGGACATAAATCCAACTTGCCCCAAAATATCAGTGTCTGGATAAGATCAGTTCGTGTGATCACGTTGTATACACATGGCAACCAGTTTTCAAAGCTAGAATTTCTAAATGCATGAATATTTAAATGAATTTTAAATATTATCGCTGGAATTTGACGAAACGATATTTACAATTTTCTGCACGAATCTCTGAAGTTTCAGTATTTTGGAATCTATCCAGTAGTAAAGGACATAAATACAACTCGCCCGCAGACATCAATGTCTGGATAAGATCAACTCATCTGAGCACGTGAGAGTGTTACTTATAACATTTTATAAATTTTAAAAGAAAAACTTTATTTAGCACGGATATTTTCTTTTAAAAAAGGAATGTCTTGCAGTTACAATTTATGATATTTTTCGCAAAATTCTCCTTCCGTGTAAACTTTTAGAATTTGTAATCTAGAGAACTTTAGAGCAAGCATTTCATAATTGCAATCATTTCAGTATTTTGGAATCTATCCAGCAATAAGGTACACAAATCCAACTCGCCCACAAATATCAGTATCTGGATAAGATCAACTCAGCTGAGCACGTGTGAGTGCCACTTATTAAGTTTCATAAATTTTAAAAGAAAAATCTTATCCAGCACGAATATCTTCTTTTAAAAAATGTCTAAGTTACAATTTATGAAATTTTTGTAAAAATTCTCCTAATGGGAAATCTTTTAGAATTTGTAATCAACAGAACTTTAGATGAATTTATTACAAGCAGTTGGAAAGAGTAGAAATTTAAAGTTGATTCTTTATGAATGTGAAAAGCATATAATTCAGGATTGGAAAAATATAAATTAACTGCTCATAAGAATAATGATATACAAGTAAAAATCGGTCAAATAAAATGAAGCTATCACAAATCAGGAATATATATGTTACCGGCCAAACCCGATTTTAGGCCAAACTAGTTTATCCTAACGGCCATAGGATAAACTAGTTTTTCCTAGGCCAAACTAGTTTATCCTAACGCCCATACGATAAACTAGTTTTTCCTAGGCCAAACTAGTTTGTCCTGACGCACGTAGGACAAACTAGTTTTTCCTAGGCCAAACTAGTTTGGCCTAATGCTCATAGGATAAACTAGTTTAGCCTGCTATTCATTGGTCTGAACTAGTTTATCCTAGGCCAATTCAATTTGGCGAGCTTTTATTGATCCCAAAGACCTCCTCGGCGCCAACGTTTTAGTTTGTCCTAGGCCAATCTAGTTTATCCTAGGCCAATTCAATTTGACGTGGTTTTATTGATGCCAACCAGTGTTGGACACACAAAAAAAATGAACTAATGCAAACTTGAATTAAATTTTTCAAAAATGAGTCGAGTTCAGGCTCAAATTCAAAATTTTTCTCACGAGTCCGCTCAACTCAAACTCATCTATGGAAGTGAGCAAAGTTCATTTCATACTCGTTTTTTTTTTTTTTTTAATAAATATAAGGTAACTTTAGCGTCCTAATTTACAAAATTTTGTGAACTAGTCTTTTGGTTATTCGATGTACGGGTCTGTACGGGCCCACCCAATTTCCCTTCCTGACACTCGGTCCGGTCTTGTTTTGAGAATTACTTTTTTCGAGAGGTTCAGACCGAGGTGGACCGTGACTCAATTTTTTTTACTGCCTTCTGTCGGGAGTTGACTGCATTCTTCTTGAGGTCTGATCAAGCAGGAATTTTCAGTTGGTAATAAAATAAAGTACGTTAAAAGCTGAGAAAAATAACCTGCCTATGACGGAATCCCGTGTTTCAAAAAAAAAAAAAAAAAAAATGTTGATCTATGTAAAATGAAGATACTAGTACTTGTGAAAAGAATATAATGCATTTACAACAGACAATGAACATGCTACTAAGGGAATCTGCCTATAACGGATTTTTCTTCTTTCCTATGCAATTCCGTCTTAGAAGATTTTATTGTATAGAATTTTAACAATTTTTAAATCTCCAAGCAATAGAATGTAGATTGACGATATTAATGATTCTTTTGTAAACTATATTCATTTTTTAATGAATCTCTATTTGTATGTAAATATCCGAATTACTACTAATTCTATTAATGCTTTTACACGGAGACTTGAAAATCTGAAAAATTTTATATAGAAAAACCATCTGAGCCGGAATCACAAAGGAGAGGAAAAAATTCGATTTTGTTAAGTTCCTTTTTTAGCAGGCCCGTCGTCTTTAGCAAATGTAATATGTTTTTTTCAAACGGATTATTATATCTTATTTGCACCGGTGAAAAAAAAAAAAAAATCCGTTTAAAACAGGATTTCGTCATACGCAGTTTCTACTAACAGGTTTTAGAGTACTGTATCCCCATCCATACAAATGTATATGTAATATTCTGTAAAGAGAATTTTATTTGATGAATAATTTTTTCCAGTTTGGTAATAATCCTTAATTTTACTAATGTTAAAGTTTGAAGAAATTTGATAACTTATTTCGAACACACACAGTCACATTCACAAAAAAAAAAAAAAAAAAAAGAAAAAGAAAAAGAAAAAAAAAGAAGTAAAAATTTTCTTATAATAAATATTATTCTATTAATTGGGTGATTTTATTTACAACACAAATGAGCTTCGACAAATATTATTATTACTACTACTAATGATTTAAGATTTTTTTATAAGCAGCATAATTGTGCAGTTATGAACATCAGTCAATTATATTTTTATTCAAATATTAAATTTGTTTTTAAAAAATATATGTGTATTTGATTTAATAGCGATTAAAGATTAAAAGCAAGCTGCAACTAATTAAAATTCAATTGAATTCAGTTGCAATTAGGCTCAATTGCAAATAATGTATTTTAGTTGTATACTACAATTAAATGAATCACAGTTAAAATACTTTCAATTAAATTAAGTGTGATTTGAAGCGCGCATTAAAATTTTTATTAAATAAAAATCTGCCCTCCGCTCTCTCACAGCACACAAAATTAAAAATCTTTAAAATTTTGTAGTTTCATTTTTTTAATTCTGCCGATTTTATTTTATCCTTTTTTTTACTTTTAAATACATTGTGACCTCGAAAATCTCGAGAAATAAGGCAACTTCAAAAATCTGGGAACAAAGGCCAGCTCTCCCAATTTTTTTGTCCAACTTATGGGACAAAAAAAATAGCAATTGTTTACGAAATAAAAATTTCGAGATCGAAAGAGATGGATTAGCGGACATTGAGATCGCTCAAGCTGTGCTAAATAGAACCGCCGATAACGCTATATTAGCAGCTCATAGGAAGGAGAACGAAAAACTTGCAGAAGAAAAGATGTCACTTGAAAAATGTATATGTTTCACTGGAAAATCACTAAATGGTTTAGAGGAACAATACTACATTTCCGAAATCGATATTGTTCACTTATAAAATCCAAGAAAAACTTGTTAAAGAACGGCAGAAACTATAGCAAATAAAATTTTATCGATCGACACAAGAATTGATTTCACTGTTTATTAGAATTTATGTACCAAAGAAAAAATCAATGTTTTTTTTTTATATTTATTTTTCCCACATAAATGTCACTTGGTTTTGAATTAATTATGAATAAATGCACCATTAAGATATCAGAAGTACATTTGATATTCTTTCAGAAATTTGGAATTTTCAAAAATCCGGCGAAGTCCTGGTCCTGACGATGCCGGATTTTCGAGGTATAACTGCGCATAATTAATCAATTCTCCAAATTATTCCTCTCCTAAATTTTATGATAGCATCGCACCTCATTCTTGGTCCTCCAGCACATAATTTGTCATATGGAACATATTTTGTAACTAGTGATGGCAGTGAAATGGGAAAGGTAGGGGAACTGTATTCCACTCTTCATCGAATAAAATATATTATACAGCGGTGACAGCAATACTACTTTGCACAAGGTTGATGCCGCAGCGGTAGTTGGGATCAATAAAAATACGTCAAATTGCATTGGCTAAAAATAAACTAGAATGGCCTAGGACAAACTAGAAGGTTGGCGCGAGGAACTCTTTGGGATCAATAAAAGCTCGCCAAATTGAATTGGCCTAGGACAAACTAGATCGGCCTAGGATAAACTAGTTCAGACCAATGAATAGCAGGCTAAACTAGTTTATCCTATGAGCATTAGGCCAAACTAGTTTGTCCTAGGAAAAACTAGTTTATCCTATGGGCGTTAGGAATTAAAAACGGTTCTAACGATTTTGACTAAAATTCATATACTACCGTGATCGGGTGCAAGAAGATCATTGAGCTAGGTCACATCTTCGAGAAAATTCGATTAGTGGATCATTTTGAGGTCACTATGGATCAATGAATTTTAATGGAAATGAAGTTTCAAACAGTTATTAAGTTGTTGAATAGTTTGCAGTAAACCAATTCGCAAAGTTGGCAACAGTTCGCCAAATTTGGCGAAATTTTGGCGAAACATTTGGCTTGTAGAATCTAAAGGAATTTTCTAGAAATGCTCAGTAGGAGCCAAGATACATATGATTCAACCAATCAGAGCCCACAGAGTTAGAACGTTCTCGAAAATAGAATTCAATCAATCCGGGTAGATAGAACTTTCTCAACACATGCTTTGCGCCAAATGAAAGAATGGCGAAAGAATTGGCTTTCAGAATATGAAAGAATTTTCCAGACTTTTATAAAACAGAATGCTTTATAGCAATAGTACAACGAGAATTTTGGGTTATATCGAGTTGAACACAACGCTAATTTTAACCGGGAGCAGCTCGGTCTTCACTACTCGTATTTTAATTAAATTAAACATACAATTGCATATACAGTTCTCCACTTAATCGGGTCACGGATAATCGAATAACCCGCTTATTCGAATAGAATCCTCCGGAACCAAATTTATTCCCATTGGTTCTGTTATTTTTCCCCGCTTAAACCAAGTACATTTTACGAACGTTCCCGCTTAATCGAATAACAAATGCGTGATCGATGTTTGAAAATAGGCGTGGAAAGCACGTTTCAGTTGGAACTTTCTTCCACCTTTTGTCATTTTCGGTTCCTTTAGGCTTAAAACAAATTTTCAGTTTTTCCTGCAATGATTTCGACCAGCAGGTGTATAATGGACAGGTCAAATGATTTCCCACCTTGATCTCCCCACTATCACTTCTTGCTGTTAACCAGGCATTAATGGCAATGCGCCGTCACTCGAGATGGTAGCTGTAATATTTTGCACTCATTCGAAAAATAACTCGATATTTATTCCTTTAAAATCCCACTTAAACCACTTTCAACGATTTTTTTAAGGCAGTATAAGTAACGTAAATTAGAAGTATCAAAATTTTGATCCAATTCAAACGAGCTGCATTAAGTGTGATGTAAACTATATAAATGTATGTATTGACATTAAATTAATACGTATTTACTTTATATTAGCATTTGTATTTATTTTAGTTTATGTTATTCTGTTAACGATTTCTTATGCTGTTAATTGAATATACCGTAGATGGTTATTTGGTCTTTTTATTACGCATTAAATATTGGAGTTATGATTCCCGTTTAATCAAATACCCCGCTTAATCGAATATTACTTCTGGAACCGCCAATATTCGTTTAAACGGGGATGACTGTACTTATATAATATTATAAATGACTGCATAAAATTTAAATAAATAATTGTAAAATCTGTAAAACTCAGCTTTAGCAACATAATTTGCATTAATAACACTAAGGGGTTTAATATCTGTTAAAATAGAAAAAGCGAAAAACGGGCTTTGTACGGATCGACCTCAGCTATTCAATGAAAAAAAAAATCATTTAAAAATATTGAAATGCAAACGAGATATCTTACAAAATTTCTCCCTTTGGATTAACATTAGCGAATGGGTGTTTTAATGTGACTGAAGTAGTCTGTTAACTCCGGAGATTTATTCCAGTTATTTGGAACACCCTTAAATTGGGGCAGTCACTGTCACAGGAAAATTCGTAATAGAACCGATACGACTTAGTTTATCAAAATATCTAAATTTCAATCGTTGAAAATTTTATGAAACACAATTTACCACTCTCCGCACGAATATCAAAAGTTTTGAGTATTTTGGAATCCATCCAGCATCAAAAGACATAAATCCAATTCGCCTACAAACATCGGTGTCTGGATAAGCTCGATCCAGTTAGGCACGTCTGCGCACAACTCAATCATGTTACATATCATATTTCGTAAACTTTAGAAGAAAAAAAATATATATTTAGCACGAACCTTTCCTTTAAAAAACTCCGCAATTATAATTTATGATATTTTTCGTAAATGGGGAACGAGAACTTTTAGAATTATTAATCAAGAGGAAACTTTGGATGAAATTATTGGAAGCAGTTTAGAGTAAAAATTTTATAACTGATACTTTTAAAAATATGAGAAACATTTTATTCAGTAAAAAATGATATATAGTTAAACTGCGAATAAAAATAATGATTCCAAAACTAATCATCTCAAATTATGATTCTTCTATGCAAGAAGGTGTTGCGCCTTTTTAACTTTTTTTAACATAGTAGAAAAGTGTTTATGACTTCGGTTTGTCTGTCTGTTTGTATGACCATCTGAATGTGCTATAACTTTCGTAAATATATTCGGATTAACATATAATTGGCATAAGCCAACATTAGAAAGTTTTCTATTGAAAACGTGTAACATTTATATTTCGTTTACACGGATACCCAAAGGAATTCCGCTGCATTATGGTCTATGGAGAAAAATCATTGGTGGTGCAATTTAATCGTGTTACGATAATTCAAACATAATGACAATGATATGCATCACTTACATGGGCTACAACATACTTCCTGCAGAGTACAGAAAAAAAAATAGCTTTTATAATTCGTTCACAGGAACGAACAACAAAATCCCGTTGCATTATAATCTACTATGGGATCGAACCCAGGCTTCCGAGTTACAGTATATAGATGAAAACCATTTTTTTTTTAAATTGAAAACTCTAATAAATCTTTTACATGTAATATATCTTTTAGATTGCCCACTAACACTAAAAAAGCATTTTTATATGAAAAATATCAATTATGCAATCATATAAACTTTTGAAATTTTTAAAGCGGCATTTTCGTATTAGCCGCAAGCTAAGAGTTAATTAGCCCAAGATTTTACTAATTTACGGCAGCCTTTTTGATTATGATCATTTCAGTGCTTTAACCCCTTGAGCGGCAAGCAAAATGTCTGTAAATATTGAATTCTCACCGGAAAAATCGAAACATTTTATTTTTATATAATGAAAAGCAATTTTTCAACGATTTTTTACCAAAGTTAAAAATATAAAATTTAGTTAAAATTTTCTGGTGAGAATCTTGTTTAAATTAGGTGGGATATATTTTATCCCACCGCCCATCAAGGGGTTAAGCGCGTAGTTCAATTATATGTATGTTAAATTTGTGCTTTATTTATATTATTTTATTTATTTATTTATTTATTGAGGAAGTTTTGATTTTTTATGGAATATTAGTCGTTAAAAAAGGCTGAACTTTTTACATTGTTTTAAGAGCAAACGGATTAATCTTTCGTAATAGGTCTCCGTGCGATAGTGATAAATTAAAAAATATTTCATACTTGAAAATCATGGAAGACGGTAGTATTCCGAGTGACGCAGCCTTAAGCCTAAAATCGTATCATATCGTATCGTTAAAATCGTATCGTATCGTATCATAGAATTCGTAGATGGCGGAACTCATATATACAGCTAACTCGACATCAAAGAAAACTCGAAAAGCCGCCTTTTAATAACTCAGCAGATATAGGTTTTATTGTTCTGAATTTTCTAGGACAGTCTTATATCTGCAGTCTAATCGTATACTGAAATTTTTACATTTCTACGTGCAGTATATTTTGAGATCTAAATAGCCATTTTTAAAGTGAAAACGTTGGTATGATATCGAGGAAGTTCCTAATTTGAAAATCTCGAAAACGGTTCTAACGATTATCTTTAAATTGATACATAATATAAATGTGATTAAGGCGAGGTGAATAACACTTTTCTTTTTTCTGGGAAAACTCTCGTTCGTTAAATAATTCGATTTTTTTTCTCTCGAAAATGACACGGGCGATTTTTTAAAAATCAAATAAATATGTTTCAGATGAACCAAATAACAATTTACTTGTTTCCAGCAAGACTTTTGTTCGTTTTATAATGCGCATGAAAAATCGGACTATATTTCTTCGCCATTCTATGGAAATTTCACCGAAAATGCATGACACTGTATTCATACACATGCTTTCTTTTTAACCACTTTGGGGGAGAAAAATTTTGTTTTCCCACTGGCTGAGTGGTTAAGGGCCATCGTCTACTGATCTTAAGATAGGCAGTTCGATACTCCCTGGTACTTGTTTTCGCATGTGAATGTGTTTTTTTTTCTTTTAAAGTATGTTAGTTGACCATTATTCTCAGTTCCTTTGTAATTTTTTAATTGCTATTAAGTTAAATAAAATTACAATTATAATGACGCCAATTTGATGATGATTATTTCTTGGCAATTTTTCAACAATAAAAATATTACCATAAATTTTATAAATATATTTAATTTCAATCACTTTACAAAAAATATACATTAATAATTATTATTTGAATATAAATCACACGATCAGAAACGTAAAAAAATAATTCATTTCAGCTCTTCTTTTTATAATATCATTTTTTATTATTATGACGGTCAATCAATATATAATCACTGACATCGATAATATTATTATTATTATTATTATTATTTTCCTTGCATAAAAACTATTGTGATGTAATAATTCTTTTATAATAAATAATTTAGTTGAAATGTTTTATTTATAAATAACAATGAAGTTTGATAACCCCGAGACAATTGTTTTTATTTAACTTTGCAATATTTACAGTTTACATAATAAGCATATCAGAATTCTGGTGTCGCCATCTTTTGACGCAATTGCGTACTACATTTTGACTCTTATTCGGAAAAAAAAAAAACTAACGCTCTTCGCCGCTTTGAAAGAATCTCTTGTGACTAGAGGTCTATTTCGCAAATATTAAGAAAAATTACTGCATACAAAAATATTAAAATGGGTAGTATTATAGAGAAATGTTTGATAAAAACGTTGAAGACAGTTTTTAAATCGAAGAATTATTTTAAGAGATATTTAATGTTAAATCTGGATAAAATTGTCTCATTAAAAAAGTCTCATAGGAAAAAAAATATACATGGGAATTTAATCATTTTCATTCAATTTAATCATTCAATAGAAACTCGAAGATTGCAGAGTGCATTTATTATTTTTAACTTGCCTAATTTTTTGACGGTTTATTTCAATTTTAAATTAAAATTTTCAGAATTTCCAGAGATATTTTTTACATATTTTAGAAAAGGTTATTTTAAATTGTTGCCAATTGTTAAAACAGCGCAAAGAATAATATATCCTTTAAATTAAAAATTTATTCACACGTGACTATTATAAACAGAAAAAAATCCTTTTAAATTAGAATTAAATGATAACGTGTTAAAAGCAGGAAAATATTAAACATTAGGTCATAAAAATTGTTTTTACACATGCTTACTTAAAATGAAATCGGTTAATAGAAACTGTGTGTAAAAACTCGCCGTGCTTGCGAATTTAACATCTCTTTTAAAAATATATATAGAACGTTTTTTAAATAATAAAAATAAATATACGTAAAGTTCTGTTTCACAGCTTAACAAATTTTAAAAGAAAATCAACTACCAGTAGTAAATTTTAAAATGCAAATTGAAAAATTTACGAAAGTTCACACAGCCACTGGAAACAAAGAATTGTTCGCTATTGACTTCTCAGTGTCCAATGTTTCTTTGGAGTTGAGTGCTTTTGGGGGCAGAAGGGCCTGTATAGCACGGACAGTGAGCTAAAGAGTGTGGTTATTTTTAAGGCTCATACAAAAGGAAAAAAAATCAGACTTTGTTATCGGCTCGGTTAACAGAATCCTCGATTAATCGAAGCTCGGTTAATCCAGGTTCTACTATAATTCAATCTTCCGTAATCTTTTTAAAGCAGATCAAATTAATGGACTTTAGCACAAAGTCACATAGCTGATAACTGCCATGCTTGTTGGCCACCTTTTTTTCAAAAAGTTTGCTTCGCCTTATTCAATTAATGAGATATCTCCGATAAAATAAGTCACATTTTCCCGTTCTAAAATACTGGTATCCTAAATCGTAGCATGTAACTGACACTACAAGTACTCATGGAACTAGACTATTTTAAGTCTGATTTTTATTATAGACTATATAAAAATATTAAAAATATATATTATGATAGGAACTAGCGGGCTTCGTCCGCTATTTACGTTACGGATATAAAAATCGTGTTTTTTTTTTTTTTTTTTAGGGAAAAATAAATAAAAACCCATTTGACGATAGGTTTATAAAGACACATTTTGTATTTGTTATATTTCCGGGGATGAGGGGGGGGGGACTATTTTGATTAAATATCGCAATTAGTCCACATGGCAGATATAATTATGATAGACACTAGCGGGCTTCGCCCCTCTATGGCGCCTTATGGGTCCAGCTTCCATAACTCAGAAACTACCTTTCGGACATCAATGCAACAGATTCCAAACGTTATAATTAACTTAATAAACACCCTATATAGCATTAAAGTAAATTTATGAGTACTGCATACTATTTTTTTATCGTAATTTCTGAAGAAAAAAAATTATTTCGGTTCCATTTTTAGGTACTGGTCTGAAAAATTTTGAAAAAGGGGGGAAGGAGGGGACATGAGACTGCTGTTTGTCAAACAACACAACGGGGTCTGGCTTATTCAACTTCGTTTTTGATGATTTCAATTGGAAGGTGGTTTGTTTAAAAGAGTGCGTTCCCTGCCTCATGAAAATTGGAACTATTGGTGCACCATCTATGTAAGGATTTAATAATTATAAATTAACATTTTGGATTTATTAATTTAAGGTCAAAGTGTTTTTAAAGGAATATCAAATGAAACCCTCTGTGCGATCTGCGATTATACTTACCCACTTGTTTTTATATACAAACTGCTATAAGGAAAATTGTAATAAAATAGTAAAAATTAAATCTGCATTAAATCCCATAAGTATCTTTTTTTTAATCATTTTATCACTAACCTCAAAAAAGTAATGATATCAATGCAAAAACCCTTGACGGGTTAAAAGTTTCTGACGCAGCACTTTATCTTATGCTCTAAGAATTTTAAATATGGAACTTAAAAATACTGATATCAAATTTTGAGTGACGTTATGCTATTTCTTAAAAAAATATATTTGTATTTATTTCATCATTTTATTTTTGTTTTATTTATAATCGCATGTGCAAAAGTTATGTTAACATGAAAAGCTGCATAAAATTTTATTCGCTGTTGCTTTATCATTTACATCTCTCATAAATTCAAAATATGAGTTTTAAAAGATATGATATAAAATTTAAGTGACGCCTTGATGTGACTTTAAAAGGTTTGTTTTAAAATTCAATTTAAATTATTTTTGACTTGGTTAAAATATTTTTTTACATCTACACAATACTTTTAATTTTCCAATTCACTGTTAAATATATCCCTTTCATTGAATCTATACTATGCATTGAAATGTATTTATTTCAATAAATTGATTTATCTTTTGTGTCACGCTATTCAAAATTGTGAGTAAGATTTATGTAAATGGTTTATTTGCGTCAAACTATCCTTTTTCATACATTTCATGTAGTTTGGACACAATGACGCAAAGAAACCATTTACATAAATCTTACTCACAATTTTGAATAGCGTGACACAAAAGATAAATCAATTTATTGAAATAAATACATTTCAATGCATAGTATAGATTCAATGAAAGTGATATATTTAACAGTGAATTGGAAAATTAAAAGTATTGTGTAGATGTAAAAAAATATTTTATTCAAGTCAAAAATAATTTAAATTGAATTTTAAAACAAACCTTTTAAAGTCACATCAAGGCGTCACTTAAATTTTATATCATATCTTTTAAAACTCATATTTTGAATTTATGAGAGATGTAAATGATAAAGCAACAGCGAATAAAATTTTATGCAGCTTTTCATGTTGAATATAACTTTTGCACATGCGATTATAAATAAAACAAAAATAAAATGATGAAATAAATACAAATATATTTTTTAAGAAATAGCATAACGTCACTCAAAATTTGATATCAGTATTTTTAAGTTCCATATTTAAAATTCTTAGAGTATAAGATAAAGTGCTGCGTCAGAAACTTTTAACCCGTCAAGGGTTTTTGCATTGATTATTTTTAACGGCATAGATCATCAGAAAACAGAGATGCAGTTTACAAACAAATTCCATTTGATAGTTTTTTTTCCCTATTTGGCTGTGGGAAAATTTAAATTGTTCGATTACATATACTATGTTAAATTTATGTCTTTTTAAATATTATTGTTTTATTTGTTTATAGAGGAAGTTTTAATTTCGTTATGGAAAATTAGTTATAAATAAGTGCTGAGCAATTTTTATTGCGTTATGTGCAAAATGTTTATTATTATCATTTAATGGAGCCGGCACGCGATAGATAAATTACAAAAATTCAAGATTAAAAATTATTTTAAAAGCCACAATATACAATTCAGTATACAATCAAAATGATCACATGGTCATAAGTCATTTGCATATTTCTAACTTTTGGAACAATTGCACTACTTCTTCGCTGAAACATTCTGGGAAACAAATCAAAGAAACTAACTGGCCGGAAACTTTTGACCGCCACTGTAGGTATAATATTTTTCTTTTTATAAATTCACTAGAAATTTGATAAAGCTCTATTTACCACTATGTGCACAGATATGAAAAGTTTCAATGTGTTGGAATGCATCCAGTATTAAAGGACATAAATCCAAATTCGCCAGCATCAGGGTCTGGATAAGCTTGACCCAGTTAGGTACGTCTGCGCGTTACTCAGTTACGTTTATACACTACATTTCATATGCTTAAAAAAAAGTACATTTGGCACGATTTTTTCTTTCAAAAGGCGAAGGGTGGGGTGGGGGAGGTTAAAATTTATGATATTTACTAAAAATTCTTCTTCAGTAAAAACTTTCAGAATTTTTAATGAAAAGAACTTTAGATGAATTTGTTGGAAGCAATAAGCAATATGGTAAAGAATAAATTTAAGTTTGATGTTTTAAAACAGCTTTTCTCAATCGTACACAGCATTTATCTTTCTTTTACATTACAGGGACAAACAAAAGAATTCGTTTACATCTGTTTATGAATGAAAACTTCTGATTGTGCGTTTTCATTTGTAGTGTGCGTTGTTAAATGTAACTAAAAGTTTGCATATTACTTGTTAAGTATAAATTTTATAAATCATATATAGGGCTGCACAAAACAATTCCGAGTACATTTCCATTTATTGATGAAATTGCCGAAGGGAAATTTGCAATATGTTACTGAGGTTTACTATGTTCGCTACTGAAAATCAAGTGTGTAGCATCTTTACTTCGTATAGAGGAGCACTCAAACGAATTCCATTGCATTATGGTCCACGGAGAAAAATCCTTTTCGATGTATTTTCTTGATGTTACTCTATTTGGAACATATTGAAATTGATATACAGTGAAACCTCCTTGAACGGTCACCTCTAAACAACGACAACTTCCCAATACCGTTCACATATTGACGGAACCAAACACATTCCATAGCAGTAACATTAGTACGAGCCTCTAAATAGGGAATTCTGAACAATGGCTGCTCAAAAGTCACGATAAATTTTTTTAACAGTTTTTGGTACAATTTCACATTTATTTGCAAACCAAAATCGGAAGCAGATCAAACAAAATTTACCTAATATGTCAACAAAATGTTACTTAATCTCTTGAACACTTAATCTTTTTCCAAAACCAGACATAAAAAATGAAGACATTAGTAATGATGAGGAAAATTTAGATAATATTCTTAGAACAGCAAGCATAACTAACATGAACGCCAGTATGTTTGTATGTCTGGTCAAAGATTTGGCAGTTACTGCTACATTGATTCATACAGCAAATGGTTGAAGATAGGAGAGAAGAAGAGAAAAGTGATGCGGAAGGAGATATGGAAGAGATTATAGAATCACCCAAAAATTTCCACTTCTACCAAATTTTTCCCGAACCTTTGTGAAATCAAAAATTTTGCATAAAATCATAATGACGACGAGTTGCACAGCAAAACAACTCACACTATTACTTCTTTGGAGAAAGATATTTGCAGAAAAAAAAAAAAAAAAAAAAAAAAACTGCAAATCACTGATTTTTTAAATGTATTAAAACAAGGACATGAGGATTAAATAAAATGACTGTACATTTCTATTTAAATTTATGTAATTATAATTTTTTTAAAATGAAACCTCTGGATAACACCCACCTCTGAATAGCGGTCACTTTTTATTGATCCCACTGGCAGCCGTTATTTAGAGGTTACACTGTACATCACTGAGGTGCACTATAAGAAGCTTACTGTAGAATCTGGTGCGTGTAGCATTTTATGGTTTATTTACAGGAACACACAAAGTAATTCGGCTGCAGAGCATTTTCAATTCTAGTATATGTTTTTAAATTTAAATAATTTATTGCATATTAGCTGGCGCGTATAAATTCAATCTATACATCGTATACACATAGCTTTTTTTTAAAAAAAAGAGAGTACATTTTTATTTTTTGACAAAAATTGTTGCAGGGAAATTTTAAGCTGTGCTATGCGTATCCTTACTGAACTAAATTTTATCATATTATGTAGTACATGTACAAAGTTATAGATCCTATACAGAGCCGTCCATAAGAATGAAGATACTTTATCGATTATAGACGGTAAATGCTGAAATTGCGTTTTCAAATATGTGTTATACGTTTTCCAAATTGTTTACAGTATAGCGCCGATTATCGGAACTCCAATTAACCAAACAGCCTATTTCTCTCTCAAAAAAAAAAAAAAAAAAAATTAAACCGAACTTCCATTTATCCGAACAGCCTATTTATCTCAAAAAATATTTAAAACGAACTTCCATTTATCCGAATAGCCTATTTATCTCAAAAAATATTTTTAATGATGATAAGATTGTGGATGAGATTTAAGATGACAGGGATGACCGCCCCGGGATGAGATTTAAGATGAAAAAGAAACTGAAGAAATGAAAAAGAAATGATCTGAAAATGACCCAGGTCCATCCCATAACGAAGCCTTTGAATGGTTGGAAACAGCTATGAAATGGCTCGAACGGCAGAAGAACTCTAATCCTATTCAACTAACGTATTGAAGAAGAATTCGAGATAGGGCAGCATTGGACACAACGTCTTCTTCGAAGCAAGCAACAATCGAAAGCTTTTTTGTTTGAATTATAATCTCTGGAGTTCAGAAAATGATAAAAAGAGGAAAAAAAATAGTAAATGACTAGAAAACAGGAATTCTGCTTTTTCAGAATTCAGTGTCGCCCCCGATGACAAAAAATATATGTATATAAATATAGATAAGTAGAGTCCCGAAAAAAAAAATTATGGCCATTTTTTTTTTCCCATTCTGACCAGAAAATCAGAGTTCTAACTTTTTACTGCTGCTTTTGCATCTTCACCTAACACTTCATTTATAATGACTGTTTCATAATAATGGAAACCATCAGTCCATCAGAAGAAAATAGCTCGATGAAAGCGGAAGCACCGATAGTCGGGACTCTACTGTAGTTCAGTTTTAAGACTTATAACACGCGATTTTATTTTACATAAAGTGATGTCATCCACATCCGCTGAAGAATTTCATCATTTGCGATCCAGTGTTAAACAACATCTACAGTAAAGTGCGCTTAAGACGTCACTATCGCTGAATAATACACAAATCGAAAAAAAAGAGACTTCGTCATTCAAGAAACTCGACAAAAAAATCGGCTATCTAAAGATTCACATGCCTTCATTTTTTTGTATTATTAATATAGATATTTAAAATTAAATTTAGTTTCTAATAGCTTCCTTCACTGATATTTTTTTCAAAATAGCACGTATTTTAATTAATTTTTCTTCTCAGTTTTTATGGGAAAATGGCAACAAAAAGATATAATTGCTATTTTTCTTTCACTTTCTACAGAAATGGAGTTCTTCCATTACCAATATTAAGCAAATGGTTCTAAAAACTACAAAAAAAAAATAATATCTCAAAAATAAATGGAGATGCAGTTTTAAAACAAATTGCATTTAAAAGTACTTCTTTTTCACAATACGACGGTATAAAAATTGAAAATGTGCGATGTTTAGAAGTTTAAAAAATTGCTATAGAGCTTTTAATCGTACTGCTTTGTTTTACGGCTGGCTTCTGTAAGGTAGCGTTATTTTTTGGAGACTGCACAAAATAAGCTGGGAGAAAGAAATAGCATGCCATACCGGGGGCTAATAAAAAAGTTAAAAAAAAAAAAAAAAATTTAAACACGCTAGCACTAACTGGCGCTGCCAGTCCTAACCCTGGATAAAGTGTGAATGTTTTAGTGTAGTCAGGAACTTCCCTTAAATTGTCTGACCATTTATCTGAACTTTTGCTTATCCGAACTAGGGTCGGTCCCGAGTTGTTCGGATAATCGGCGCTCTGCTGTACTTAGATATAATCTTTCACTTTATTAAAATGTGAAGTTTTATTACAATATTCTGAATGTGTTGGAAAGTGTTTCATAATCTATGCTGGACGCATAATTTTTCTTTCTTTTTGCTTTATTAAATTAAATATGTAACCGTATACAGATATATAATATCAGAGGACTGTCCAGACTTTTCTCGAAGGGTCCTGTTTTGTGAGAATTATGAATGATTTTTTTTTATGATAGATTATATTTTATTTTAACCCCTTAACGCTCTTATTAAATTACGGTTGAATAATGCAAATTGCTTATTGGCACAACTTTTATGAAAAAGAAATATTCACCTTATTTAATGACAGTAAAAACGATACTAAAATATAGCCAATTTCACTATTTTATAAAACTGGTAGGAATCAAACAATTTGAGATAAAGACACAGCCCGAGAATATGACGGGAGCGAGAATTAAGGGGTTAAAATAATTAAATTTATGAAATGTACAATTTTGATCGGAAAAAGTTTTGTGAAAGGTCCTTTTTTAAGGCAAAAAATTTTGTGAAGCATCCTGTTTTAAGATAAAAAATTTTGTGATAAGAGCTGTTTTAAGAAGATAAAAATTATGAAGGATCATGTTCTAAGAATAAAAGAATTATGAAGGTTCAGGTTTTAAGATAAAAAAAAATTGTCAAAGGTCCGTTTTAAGATGAAAAATTTCGTGATAAATCCTACTGTTTTAAGAAGAAAAAAATTGTGAAGGGTCCTTTAAAGGGCCTATATTCTTCCTAAACAGAACCTTCGATAGTATAAATAATGAAGTTTTCAAGTAAATAAAACATAAAATATATATATAACCAAGCTTTAAAAATAAAATTTATATTAATATAGTAATAAATTTTAATACTGTAGTCTATTTTTATTAAATTTTACATATAACTAAACTTTAAAAAGAAAAGTTATATTAATGCAGTAAAAATTTAAAAAAAAATTCTTGCCAATCACTGAAAATCTGATGAAACACTATTTACCACTCTCTGCACGAATCTAAAAAGTTTGAGTATTTTGGAACCAATCCAGTTTTAAAGAACATAATCTAATTCGCGTGAAAATATCAGTGTCTGGATAAGCTCAATCCAGTTATGCACGTCTACGTACTGATCAATGATGCTACATATTACATAAACTTTAAAAGAAAAGTTTTATTTGGCACGAATACTTCTTTCAAAAAAACTTCGAAGTTATGGTTAGTTTTTCAGGGAAAAATATTTCGAATTTTTAATCAAGTGAACTTGGCGTAAGTTTGTTGGGTGCTGTTGAAAAGAGTTGAAACTTAAGATTGATATATATACAAAGTGAATATATAATAAATATTTTGCAGAGAAGAAACGTTTAATTTAATTACAAGAGCATTTGTGATTCATAAACAAAACTTGGATCAATAAAATCAGGTTTTATGCTAATTTTAAATTTTTGCTGTAATCTATTTTTATTAAATTATATATAGAACTAAACTTCAAAAATAAAATTTATATTAATGCAGTAAAATTTTTTTTTTAACAAATTCTTACCAATGACTGATATCTGATGAAACATTATTTACCGCTATCTGCACGAACCTAAAAAGCTTGAGTAATTTGGAACCTATCCAATTTTAAAGAACATAAATCTAATTCGCCTGAAAATATCAGTGTCTGGATAAGCTCAGTCCAGTCACACGCGCAACATCTACGCGCAACTCAATGATGCTACATATTACATAAACTTTAAATAAAAGTTTTATTTGTCACGAATATTTCTTTCAGAAAACTCCGAAGTTATGGTTAATTTTTCAGGCAAAAATATTTCGAATTTTTGGGCAAGTTCGCTTGGCATAAGTTTGTTGGGTGCAGTTGAAAAGACTTGAAACTTACGATTGATATGTATACAAAGTGAATATATAATAAATGTTTGCAGAGAAGAAACATGTAATTTAATTACGTGAGCATTTGTGATTCATAAACAAAATTTGGATCAATAAAATCAGGTTTTATGCTAATTTAAAATTTTTGTTGTAATCTATTTTTATTAAATTATACTTATAACTAAACTTGAAAAATAAAATTTACATTAATGCAGTAAAATTTTTTAAAACAAATTCCTACCAATGACTAATATCTGATGAAACACTATTTACCGCTGTAACGCCAATAAAAACTAACTTAAAGAACTAATCGTAAATCTTAAAGGAGGAGAACTTAAGTTCATTTTCTACATTTTTATTGACGACACGGACAACACACAGCAAGCACACATACATTTCTTGACACATAAACTTAGTCTTTTAAATCCGTTTCGGAGCGGCTCGCTCTTACAAACGAAAACCCGATCGCCTTCGGCCGCTTCAAGAACGCATCTCCTCATCCACGGGCCCTTCGAGAGTTCAGTCTATTTTAATTGGTAACCCACGTGGTATTCTGATTCATCTTATTAAAAAAGTTTCAGTTCTTACAAGCGCCAAGCTAGCACTTTTCAAGTATTTACATCATTAAATTCAGTTTACACTTTACATCTGGATTTCGTGAATCATTGACATGTTAATTTATAGTTGAGGCATCTGGAGATTCCAATTTAAAATGTTTATTACTTTAAGTGGTCGTCTGGTGTCTGCGTGAGCTCAGATGAAACTTCACACCGCTCTCAGTACGAATCTAAAAAGTTTGAGTAACTTGGGACCTATCCAATTTTAAAGAACATAAATCTAATTCGCCAGAAAATATAAGTATCTGGATAAGCTCAGTCCAGTTAGACACGTCTACGCGCAGCTCAATGATGCTACATATTACATATACTTTAAATAAAAGTTTTATTTGGCACGAATATTTCTTTCAAAAAACTCCGAAGTTATGGTTAATTTTTAAGGGAAAAATATTTCGAATTTTTAATCAAGTGAGCTTGGCATAAGTTTGTTGGGTGCAGTTGAAAAGACTTGAAACTTATGATTGATATGTATACAAAGTGAATATATAATAAATGTTTACAGAGAAGAAACGTATAATTTAATTACAAGAGCATTTGTGATTCATAAACAAAATTTGGATCAATAAAATCAAGTTTTATGCTGATTTTTAATTTTTGTTGGAGACTATTTTTATTAAATTATACATATAACTAAACTTCAAAAATAAAATTTATATTAATGCAATAAAATGTTTAAAACAAACTCTTACCAATCACTGACAATCTCATGAAATATTATCTACCACTCCCTGCAGTAATCTAAAAAGTTTGAGTATTTTGGAACATATCCAGTTTTAAAGAACATAAATCCAATTCGCGTGAAAATATCAGTGTCTGGATGAGCTCTACACAGCTAAGCACGTCTTCGCACAACTCAATGATGCTACATATTACATAAACTTTAAAAGAAAACTTTTATTTTGCCACGAATATTTCTTTAAAAAAACTCCGAAGTTACAATTTATGGTTATTTTTCAGAAGAAAATATTTCGAATTTTTAATCAAGCGAGCTTGGTTTAAGTTTACTGGATGCAGCTAGAAAGAGTTTGAAACTTATAGTTGATATACAGTATGCCCACTAAAGTCACTTGCCACTCTCTTAACCCATTTATGCCTAGCGTCCCATTTTTGGGACGCTTCGAATTTTACTAAATTTGTATAATTTTCTTCTTCTTTATAACATGAAAAGTGTATGAAATAATTATCTATAAATGTCATTATCTGTTACTGAGAGATGACGGCATAAGATGAATATTTATTTGCTCAAAATGAAGCCCTTTTTTTTCGTGTTTATAGTTTTTTTTTTTTTTTCATTTTTAAAGATGGTGAAATGTAAAAAGTAAGTTTGTGTTTTTTCTACCAATTATCGAAATAAATATTTCATAATCTTAGCCTGTAGACTTCTTTGAAATATATATTTTTTTAAATTGTGAAATTATATGTTCAAGTCTATTTTTTATACATTTTTGTAATGTACAAAATATAGGGCGCTAGGCACGAATGGGTACATATTTTTATTAGCCATTTAAGGGACAGTTATTTATGTAAAGACCTTTTCAAGATGATTATGAAACAAATTGTTCTTAAGCCTCAAATACAATTATTCTTTGTTTGTTATTACTAATAGTTATAATGTTATTAGCCTCTGTAAAGAATTAAACATATTTTTTCAGTAATTCATAAAAATACTAATTAAAGTATATAATATACAATTTAAAAGCTTGTTTTATATAAATTTGGACAAACCATATAATTATGCACATTATAATATTACAAATGTTATGCATATTCCTATATTTAATACGTTTATATTTTATCAAATAAATACAAAAAAAAATTAGCATAATTTTTTTAGTATTTTTCCAGTTCATTTTGCAACTTTTTAAAGTGATTTTACGGTCGTTATTTTGTGGATCACCCTCGTAATATTGAAGAATAATTACACATTTTCAACTAGCTAAACATATTACGTCTGAATCCGAATTTCAAATTAAAAAAAGAGAAATTTAATATGAAACATTTAATAATAATAAAAAACACATTAATATTATAAAATAAAATAAAAAATTACTGTAGACGTTGCGAGCTTTAAACAACCTCCTTAATACAATTGTCAATTGAAAACATTAGTTCTCTATTACATTAGACATTAAATACATTTATGTTACCTTAGTTATCTAGTGTGATTAGTTATCTATTGTTTACACATGTTCACGTCCAAAATTATGCATTTGAAATAATAAATCACCATGCATTTTTTTTTAAATATTAAATCACCATGAATTTTAACTTGCATTTATTTTTGATAAAACGTGTTTTGCTTTCCGTTTGAGAACATAAAAATCTAAATTCTCAGGTGAGATTGAAATATCAGTAAATCTTGTTGAAAAGCAATTTCTACATTTAAAAGTAATAAGAAGGAAAACAAAACTTTCTGACAAGCAAATTGTAATCTTTTGGTAGATCTATGACACCAAAAAAAGGTGTTAGCGTAGATTTCCACCAAATCTTAAAAATTGATATTGAATCCTTAAAGTAGAAAGAAATACAGCTGTTTGCCCTAGAAAAAAAATCTGATTTTATTTATGGCTATTCGTGATGGTAAAACTGAGTGGGAAATGGATCAGCGAAAATTTTAGAAGTAAATAAGATTTTCAGAGAAGTGAGTAAGACTTAAGAGAAAAAAAAAATGTTAGTAGTAATGCAATTGCTTTTATACTTTAAAATTTCCTGAGGCATTAGATTACGGTAAATCGAGCATGGAAAATGGTTTTCCGATTTTTTTTCTTTCTTCTTTTTCTTTCTTTTTCTTTTCTTTTTCTTTTCTTTTTCTTTCTTTCTTTTTTCTTTTTTTTTGAGTTTTCGTGATGATAGAAATGACAAAGAAAAACAGCATAGAAATTTTGAGAACGAAATGAAATTTTTGATAGAAAAGGTTACTAATGCAATTGCTTTTACGCTTTTAAGTTTTGAAAAGGTTCACGTCATGGTATAACGAACATGAAAAAAAAAAATTGCGATTTTTTTTCTTTCTTTTTCTTTTCTTTTCTTTTTTAGAGAAATTGCCCTTTTGATTTTTCGAGATGATAGAAATGTCGAAGAAAAACAGCATAGACATTTTGAGAATTAAATAAAATTTTCGACGGAGAAGGTTACTAATGCAATTGTTTTTACGCTTTTAAATTTTGAAAAGCTTCAGGTCATAATACATCGAGCATAAAAAGTTCTTTTCTGATTTTTCTTTTCTTTTTTTGAGAAATTTCTTTTTTGATTTTTCGTGATTAATAAAATTGCGTTTTTGAGAACGAAATAAATTTCCGATTGAAAAGGCTACTAATGCAATTGATTTTATGCCATAAAATTTCCATGTTATATTAAGATCATGAAAAATTCTTTTCTTTCTTTCAGATTTTTCGATACAATTGCTGTTATGCTTTGAAATTTTGAAAAACATGATATATTGAATACGATTTTTTTCTATTTTTTTCATTCTTTTTTCTGATTTTACATGACAATAGAAATTACAAAGAAAAATACCATAGAAATTTTGAGAGCGAAATAAAATTTTCTATGGAAAAGGCTTTTATGTTTTAAATTTTCGAGAAGAATCATCATGGTATATTGAGCATGAAAAATTCTTTTCAAATTACCATTATCATAATCATTATAATATTACAGATATGACGACGAAAAATAGCATAGAAATTTGGAATATGAAATAAAATTTTTGATGAAAATGGCATATAAGATATAGGATTATAAAATTTCGAGAAGCTTCAGATCAAGGTATATCGAGCATGAAAAATTCTTTCTATCTTTTTTTATTTTCTTGTCTTTATTCCTTTGTTCTTCTATTTTTTGAGAAATTTCATTTTTGATCTTTTTCTGATGATAAAAATAACGAAGAAAAGTATCATAGAAATTCTGAGAACGAAATAAAATTTTCGATTGAAAAAGGTTTTATACTTTAAAATCTCGGGAAGCTTCAGATCATGGTATACGGAGCATGGAAAAATCCTTTTCTATTTTTCTTTTATTTTCTTTTTTTCTGAGAAATTTCATTTTTGATATTTCGTAATGATAAAAACGACGAAGAAAAATAACATAGAAATTTTGAGAACGAAATAAAATTTTCCATGGAAAAGGCTTTTATGCTTTGAAGTTTCGAGAAGCTTTAGATCATGGAATATCGAGCATGGAAAATTCCTTTCCTATTTTTCTTAATTTTCTTTTTTTCTGAGAAATTTCATTTTTGATATTTCGTGATGATAAAAACGACGAAGAAAAATAACATAGAAATTTTGAGAACGAAATAAAATTTTCCATGGAAAAGGCTTTTATGCTTTGAAGTTTCGAGAAGCTTTAGATCATGGAATATCGAGCATGAAAAATTCCTTTCCTATTTTTCTTAATTTTCTTTTTTTCTGAGAAATTTAGTTTTTGATTTTTCGTGATGATAAAAATGACGAAGAAAAATAACATAGAAATTTTAAGAGTGAAATAAAATTTTTGATTGAAAAGGCTTTTATTCTTTGAAGTTTCGAGAAGCTTCAGGTCATGATATATTGAGCATGAAAAATTCTTTTATGAATATCATCATCATTATCATCAATATTATTTGAGAAATTTCATTATTGATATTTCGCGATTATAGATACCAGAAATATTGAGTAAGAAATAAAATTCTCGTTGGAAAATTGTTTTATGCTAATTTTGAGAATTCAGATTATGGTATATCAATCATGAAAAATTCTTCGCTATTTTCTTTTCTGTTTTTTTCTTTCTTTCGTCTTTTTTTTTTTTTTTTTTTTTTTTTTTTTTTTTTTTGAAAATTTCATTTTTGATTTTTTTTTTTTTTGTGATGTTAGAAATAACGAAGAAAAATATCATAGAGAACGAAATAAAGTTTTTGATGGAAAAAGATTTATGCTTTAAAATTTCGAGAAGCTACAGATCAGGGTACATCGAGCATGATAAATTCTATTCTTTTTTTCTTTTCTTTTTTTTATTTCTTTCTTTTTTGAGAAATTTCATTTTTGATTTTATTTGTGATGATAGAAATGACGAAGAAAAATATCATAGCAATTTTAGGAACGAAATAAAATTTTCGATGGAAAAAGCTTTTATGCTTTAAAATTTCGAGTAGCTCTTCAAATCGTGGTATATAGAATATAAAAAATTAGTTTTCTTTTCTTTTTTCCTGAAAAATTTCATTCCTGATTTCTCCTAATGATAGAAATAACGAAAAAATAATTGAGAAATTTTGCGAACGAAATAAAATTTTAGATGGAATAGGCTAGCAAGCATGCAATGCATTTACGCATTCAAACTTCGGGAAAGACTTTTACTAAATTAACATGAAAAATTCTACTGCAAATTAAATCACAGTTTCTTTTCACATTTTGCGGCAACGCCAATATCTGGATTCCCGCCAATTTGTATCTGAATTAATATAAGTGTGCGAGTGATGATTTCGTTACTTGAGGCTGCCTCGTATTAAGTACTTATACACGTAGGATTCGATGTAAATGTCTCGTAAAAGAAAATTTTCAGGTTCATTATTTCTTGCCTTGAAATAGTTACTTTAACTTTTTTATTTTATTTATTGGAAACTAAAAATAAAGGTGAATGTCAGCATTTAAAGACTTTTTTTTATATATTTATTAAGGAATATTATTTGGAAATGGGTCATGTGGATTAGATGTAATTACTTAACATTTTATGGATATGTAATATTCTTCAATCTAAGGTGAAAATTCGTTTTTACATTTATGCAAGAACCAAAATAATAATAAAAAAACCTTATAATTTTTATAATTGTAATAATTAAATGAAATATATTTACATATATGTTTGTATACTTTTGTAATTATCCGAGTTTTGTCTAATAAAGAAGATTAAAGAATTTTTTTATGTGCGTTAATTATATATATATATATGCAAAGTTTCATTTTATGATTTTTACCTTTCTAGTTATGCAATGGCATGTAGTCAATCATTCACAATATTGCAGTTTTTGATGATGGTCGGTAATGTTTAATCAATGGTTATACATTAGCATTCAAATTATTATGCTGCATTTTCGCATGTAATTATGAATGTAACCTTTTTATGATGTTTTTCATTAAGATACCTTTTCATTTTGAATGCAAAATTCATTTTGAAATATTTTGTCCTTAATATTGGTATCTTATATATATTTATATATACCTAGGTAGCTAAATGTTTTACCAATCTTTTAAATATTATACGCTTAGATCCTTGTTGCAAATTGCGCATAATCTTTGTGTATTATCTATATGATTTCTACTTGTAGTTATCTGATACCTCCATTAGGAAATTCCATTAATTTTTTCATTCTTATCATCGCAAAGTTTCATTTTATGATTTTTACCTTTCTAGTTATGTAATGGCATGTAGTCAATCATTCACAATATTGCAGTTTTTGATGATAGTCGGTAATGTTTAATTAATGGTTATATATATATATATATATATATATACATATATATGGTGTCTGGTCCGTCTGGTCCGTCCGTCCGCATATAACAGCATAAAAACTACCCAACCGAATGGTTTGAAATTTAGTATATAAAATCGTTGCAGAATTTGGTCGAGTCATTTCAAATTTTATGAAAATCGAATCAAAACTTAAAAAGATATTAACAAAAGTTTTCATCATTATATTAAATCATATCATACGTAATTAATTCAATGATATCTCACGATAGGTAATGATTCTAAGTTGTCATGGTGATTACATCCCCTTTCAGATGGGATTTATTTACATTTAATGTATATAATCGTAATAAATTTTGTATTCATACATTTTTACATAAGAATGCAACAGCTATTGCACCAAGATCTGAATGTTTATAAAACTAGTTATAGTACGAATGCACCTCATTTGCCACGTTTGACGTACAATTTCCGACTTGTTGAAATTTAAAAAAATTATAATCTTTTTAAAATATATTAAAAATATTTAATTAAAACAGATAAAATTTAAATTGCATTTATCATCCACTGGCGTATTATAACAAGTTGGAAATTGCTCGTCAAACGTCGCAAATGAGGTGCGTTCGTACTATAACTAGTTTTATAATTATTTTTTGCACCCCATATTGTACTGAATGTGTATTTATTTGCAATTCATAAGTGCATAGTCTGTAACATCATTAAAATGCACTTGCAATAATTTTTTCCCATTCCCCTTAATGTAACGGAAAACTTTTGACTGTCCCTGTAATTAAACTATACATCCGATTTTCATGAAATTTGAAATGGCTCGACAAAATTTTGCAACAATTATATATTTAAAATTTCAGACCATTCGGAAGGCTGCAACATCATTAAAATGCACTTGCAATAATTTTTCCCATTGGCCGTAATGTAAAGAAAAACTTTTGACTGTCCCTGTAATTAAACTATACATCCGATTTTCATAAAATTTGAAATGGCACGACAAAATTTTACACCAATCATATATTTAAAATTTCAGACCATTCGGTTGGGTAGTTTTTGCTCTATTATATGCGGACGGACGGACAGACAGACGGACTGAACGACGACTATAGGTGCTACGTATTCATATAATTACAAACGCACCTAAAAACGTGTTATTAAATTATCTCTTTTTAAGTGTTTCATTTATATTTTGATAAAACAACTATAATGGTAATTTTGTTTAGCCTTTATAAAATCAGATTATGATGAAGTTTTTAGTTAGTGGTGGTGAATAATTCAAAAAGAGTGGTACTAATTGGCAGGTGCACATATTCTTGAAAAATGGCTTTTTGAATGTTAAAACGAGTCAGACACAGCGTTTTACAAACTTTAATTAAAAAGAATTAGATATGTAGGATGCAATAATGAAAGTCGGGGGTGCTTTCATTTCATCATCGTATAAGAGAGCAAACAGAATAGTACATGTTTGAAGGGAGGTGGTCAGAGAGAAAGAGTTTTGAATTCAGGGAGTGGTCCGGGGAGAATATTCCCTCCCCCCCCCCCCCCGGAACATTGAAATGTCTCCACCAGAAGGTTTGAAATTTTATACTTTATAATGGACAAAGCCGCAATTTCCCCACTAGATCTCTAAATATATCCCCGCACGGGCCGCAGAAATCCCTCCCGAAGAAAAACGTCTGAACTCAATACTTTAGAGAGAGAGAATGAATGCTCAAAGTCATACGGCATAATTTGCTCCTTTGACTTAGTGACATATTTAATTTGGCGAGAGTACATGAATCATAAGATTTCTTTTATGCATTAATATACAGAGTCATATTATTTCCGCATTACTGAATTTAATGTATATAATCGTGATAAATTTTGTATGCATGCATTTTTGCATAAGAGTGCAACAGCTATTGCACCAAGATCTGAATATTTATAAAACTAGTTATAGTACGAATGCACCTAGTTTGCCACGGTTGACGTACAATTTTTACGTTGAATTTTTACGGAAAAACTTAATCAGCAAACTTAAGTCAGCAAGACTGAAAGCATGCCAACAGTACGAAACACAACAATTTTGGAAACCCGGTGAGAAACGCTTATATAGACACAATAAAAGGAAATGTGGATAATTTCGTGTTATGAAAAAGATTAGCATTTTCGTCGGAGCATGTAATGATAGAAATAGCTTCCCTATAATTTATTTATAATGGGAAAACATAGGGTGGAAATAAAATTTCAATAAATTAATCAACAAATTAAAAAAAGAGATATATTTATAAAGGAAAAGGGGATAATTTAAAACGATATGTGATGCTTTCGCATCACAACCTGTTTTGCTTTTGTTTGAATATAATTATTCGAGAAATCAAAGTGCTCATAGTTGAGTCTTAAATGTCAATAATTTGCACTGGAATATATTTTCTACATTTAAATAAAAAATAAATAAGATAAACATAAAATAAACAAAAAATAAACGAAATAAATAAGAACTTTCAAACGAGTAAACCGCGCTTCAATTTTTTTCACAGATCTGTGATTCAAAAAAATGTTAAAACTTAAATGTGGTGTTGAATCCTCAAGATAAAGTATAGCTGCCAAACTTACCAAAAAATGAATTTGATTTCCGATTTTAAATGTGATGAAAACGATAGAGAAAAATAACAGAAAAATTATGAAAAATGCAGAATAGAAACGCTACCTGTTGGGCGATTTATATCAAAACGTAATCAGCACTAACTTATGTCAAGCACTAACTGGATCTGAAGTTCGAGGAAAATCCGTGCATTAATTCTTGAGATAGAGCTATTGCGGAAATCTAAAAAAATTCAGCATAGCGGAGCCACCTGTCAGGCGATATGCACCAAAAACTAATCAGCATCAATTTATATCAAAAGTTAACTGAATATAAACTTTCATTGAATTCCGTGCATTAGTTCTTGAGATAGAACGCCCATAAAATTAGTGTCACATACAGACTTACAGACAGAGTCACTGACTCACAGACAGACATTTTGTAAAAAACATGTTTTTCGGTATCTCTGACTCCTAAATGGTGTAAATCCGTCGAAAACCGGTAGCCGAAGATTTTCACGAATCCAATACTTTTTTCTTGTAAAGATAGAAGAACGTAAAAATTGGAACGTATTTCGAATTAAGTACTTATACACGTAGGATTTCGATGGCAATGTTTTTTTTTTTTTAATTTCATGTTCATTTTTGCTCGATTTCCTTTTATTATTATTTTTTTTTATTGCAATTAAAAGGTAATATAGAATGTTAGCATTTATATTCATTATCTTTCTTTTACATTATAAACATTTCTTTGGAATTTTTTCTAACTAGGAATACTTAATACGAATACGTAATATTTGTTTTATTGTGCGATAAAAGTCATGTTTTTTATGTTTCACGTTTTTTTTTAATAGGGTCTAAAAAAGATTACTTAATATGAATACGCAGTATTTGTGTTATTGTGCGATAAAAATCATGTTTTTTTTTTAATGTTTTTACGTTTTTTTTTAATAGGGAGAACAACGACAATAATAAAAACAAACTATAAAATTTTAACCATACGAATTTTGTCGATAAAAATAAGATTTAAAAAATTAATTTTAATGAGGTATAATCTTTCACAAAAAATTAATAAATAATGCATGATTAAAACGATAGAATTTAAAGAATATTCATTATCCATTATCTATTAACACCGGGTTTTATGATTTTCTTTAAAATATATTATTGTTTTTTAGGGTTCCGTACTTAGAAAGGGAAAACTCATATTTATAGATTATTTAACCATTCACAGATATTTAGGGAAAATGTAGAGGGGCTAATTAAGTTACTTGAAAAAAAATCTTTTCTTTGTATAGCGTGTGAAAGCTTTTGTAACGCCGAACTCAAAAATATATTTCTTTTAATTTAAAGTATTCTATTTTCAAAGATATCGAATATCTAAAGGAAAAGTATGTTCCCTCCTTCTATTTCCGAACCTACAGGAACTAAAATTATCGAAAAATTAGAGGTAGTAGAAGTTAATTTAAACTTTGAAGGAAAATTATAGCTATTACACTAGGTCACATAGTTTTTGAGAAAATCGCATTTTTCCGTTACACACAAATTTCGACTTTCGGGCGTTGAGCAAAGGAGTTGAGGAGAGCTGTAAGTACCTACCAAAGCGATATAAGTAAGCGTACAAACTGAATACTGGAATCGGGCGTAAATTAACACAGTTACGCCATCTTGTGGACGGGGTGATAATCCACATACGCGGGCGTTTAGCAAAGAAGTTGAGGAGCGCTGGAGGTACCTATCGTCACAGAAGCATAAAAGGATTGTTAATAATGATTTTCGAAAAAAATTGTCGGTAATTAGCCGATATATGAACCTTCAAAGGCAGGGACGGTTAGAACATACATAACGAAACGGGCGACGTACTCTACGAGCCACCGGCTTTTAAAGCCTAGATAATAACGTTTAATGATATATTTGTGTAATGTCCATTTACTAATTCATATAGTTATTATAAGGAATCCTCTGTACGCGAGTAATACTCGCAATTGACTGGTTATTTTTTAATTTTTACATGTTGATTTTGTTTGAGTGCAGATACTATATTATCAAAAACTCCTATCGAACTCCTTTCAAAAACAATTTCTACACTTAAAAAAAGAAAACAAACAAACGAAATTTTCAACCAAGAAAATCGTAATCTACCTAGCAGTGATCTGTGATATCAAAAAGATGTCAGCTTGAAGTTTCATCACAGCTTAAATTTGGTATTGAATCCTCAAGGTAACATGTACAGCTGTCAAATGTGCCAAAAAATCGAATTTCTTTGTGATGATAAAAATGACGAAGAGAGAAGAACCAACCTAGAATATCAGAAGAATGTTTATAAATATTTTTCAATTGAAAAATGTCGCTGTCGCTTTCATGCTTTGATATTTAGAGAAATATTTTTGTTTTTTCGAATCATGTCATACGATGCGTGAAAAATTTACTCTAAAATTTTTTCCCTAAATCTATTCTAAAAAATTGCAATGCTACTGTATATTAAATACCGATACATGTAGGATTTCAATGCCAATGACTTGTAACAACAACAACAACAAAAATCACGTTAATTTTTGCTTGATACATTTTTCTCTAAGCATTTTTATTTTATTCATTGACAATTAAAAATACTATAGAATGTCAGAAGTTAGATTCTTCATTTTTTATTTACTTCACAATGAATATGTATATTTCTTAATTATTATTATGCGATAAAAATTTCATTTTTACGGATTTTGTTAATAAAAACTAAACAACAACAACAACAAGAGATTTAACAGCGGAAAAATGTAAACTGTTTTAATTAACCAAATTTCACCAATAAAAATCAGATTAAAAAACTAATAATGAAATCCAGCAAATTTATAATCCTTTAAAAAACATTAAAAAAATATATCATTCAAACTTGAAAATGTAAGCAATATTTATTATCCATTACCATTAATTAAAAAGGGTTTTTAATGTTTTATTTTATTTTAAATTGCATTTAAATTTTGATGAAACGTATTTTGATTTTGTTTGAGTGCAGATACTAGATTATCAAAAATCCCCACCGAACTCCTTTCAAATGCGATTTCTACACTTAAAAAAAAAAAAAAAAAAAGAAAAGAAAAGCAATTTAACAAATTACAACGACCATTTGGAAAATGATTTTTTCAAAGACTAAAATTTAAGACATAAAAAATCGCACGAAGTTGATTATACATTACGTACGTCATGAATTAAACAATAATAGTGTTATTACACGTAAAAATTCCAAGCTACAAAAATCGCCTGCGACTCGTACGTATTATCCACCTGAAACTTACGGATTATCCAAGCATTTCATTGGCTGTTCGGGAAAAGGCTTTTCCATCGTCAAATTTCCAAGAAATCTGACGACACATTTTAAGTGAAATTCCATTCTTAAACTTCTAAACATCCGACAATATTACTTTTTACACCGTCGGATAGAGAAAAAAAATGTATTTTTAAATGCAATTTGTTTGAAAGCTGTATCTCAATTTGTTTCTGAGTTATTAATTTTTTTTTTTGTAGTTTTTGTTACTTTTTTGACATAGTGGTAACAGAAGGTATCCATCTCTGTTGAAAGTAAAGAAAAATACAGATTACTGTATAGACCAATCAGAAAACGAATAAAATGCGGATTAAACCAATAAAAACCTTCAGATATGCTTTTGATTTCCTACCCTGACAGAGAACAATAACCATTTTTCCAAATGGTTAAAAAGAAAAAGAAAAGGGGGGAAAAAAGAAAAAAAAAAACGAAACTTTCAAGCAAGAAAACGCAATCTACCTCAGTGATCTGTGATATCAAAACGATATTAGCTTGGAGTTTCATCGATGCTTAAAAGTGGTATTGAATCCTTAAGGTAATAAATACACAGCTGTCAGGCCTGCCAAAAAATCGAATTTCATTTCTGATTCTTTGTGATGATATAGATGACGGGGAGAGGAAGACTATCAGCGGAATTTTTAGAACTCTATGATTTTTTTGAATTGAAAAATTCTACCGATTTTTTATGTTTTGATATTTATAGAAATATTGTTAGATTTCTAACCCCTGAAAAGTGAAAGTAAAAATCACAGAACATTTCATTTTATTCAAGACAAACTTACTCATCTCCAATAGACGTGGATTCCTGTGGTCGCCGTGCCCTTTCTTATCTCTACGCGTACATGGAAGGGTTACCGTTATGTTGACGTCACGGACTCACGAACTTTGGACTCTTTTTTATTCTTTTAACCTTTTTTTCCAATGTATGTTTCTCTCTCTTTTTCGCTGTAGTAAAATGTAGTCGTCCTGTGAAAATGTGCAGGAAATATAACGCCTGTGTACCAACATATTTTACTCAAGATATGCTATTAAATATGTGTGGAAAGAAAACGAATGATCTATTTGCTCGACAATCTATACACACCTAATTTAAACAAGAATCCATTTTTTAATACACTTTAGGTTTATATTTGTGAATATGCACTCTCATTGCGGAAAGAAGATATCGCCATAAATATTAGTGACGGGACCGGGGTTGCGCTATCGAGATAACAGGTAAGAATATTTTTTTTTCTTATTCCTGTTAATGAAATGATTAATAATATAAATACCTTACGGCACACTGATTATCAGAAATATTAAATTATATGAATATATTTTAGTAATAGATCATGAGACCGAATTAGTGCTAAAATAGTGTGTGCCATATTAGAAATGTATATATAATAAGAAAGTGTAAGCATAGGACTATATATTTTGCTACACGAATATAAGAAAGTGTAAGCACATATTATATGAATATATTGAATGTTATCATATAATTAATATATTGAATTGTTATTCAAGTCAACTTTATATTACTCACTGCAATTTACAGTTAGATGAGAATATATAAGATTATTTGCAATCTATATAAATTTGAAAAATATTAGAGTAATAAAGAAAATAAACAAAAATGAGCATACTGAAAGATGCTATAATTGAAAAACTCACCGTAGATAACTACGATGTGTGGAAATTTCGCCTAGAGAACTATTTACAAAAAGAAAATCTCTATGACGTAATTATAAATGAGCCCCCAAATCCCGTCACCGATGATTATACCAATAAAAATCGCAAAGCCAAAGCGATTATAAATTTACTAATAGACGATTCACAGATTATACACACAAAAAATCTGCAGACAGCGCGCGAAGTGTGGAATGCGCTTAAGAGTGTGCATGAGAGAAGTAATCTTAGCAATAAATTGTACCTGCTAAGAAAGTTGTATTCTAGCAGGTTAGCCGAAAATGGCAATATGATAGAGCACCTAACTAACATTTATCAGCTTCGCGATAAGTTAACCGCTATTGGTGAGAATATTAATAATGAACACCTAGCGGCCCTGCTTTTGTGCTCTTTACCACCAAGTTACGATACATTAATCTGTGCTCTCGAAACAAGAAATAATGATGAACTTACCCCAGAATTTATCCGCGGAAAGCTGGTAGATGAATTTAATAAGCGACAGAACAATCACGAAAATTTTCACAACAACTCTGCTTTGAAGGTGAAATGTGCACAAAATAGATATAGTAAATTTTGTAAATACTGCAAGAAGACCTCGCATAATATTGAAGATTGCTGGAAATTAAAAAACAAAAACAATGAGAAACCAAAACCAAAAAATTTCAGAAACCAATTTAACAATATGCCTAACAGGTCGGCAGTGTGTTTTCAAGATAACGTAAGCGCGAACGGTTCTAAAAACAAAAATTTCGATAAGGAAAAACGCGCAGACAAAAACATAACATTTTTCATTGGTAATGGTTCTAAAGATCTCTGGGTCATAGATTCTGGGTCTTCAACCCACATTTGCAACGATAAAAATAAATTTCACGACTTCAATTATGACAAATCGAATGTCACTATAGCAAACGGTCAAGAATTACATTCTGACGGTTACGGATCGGTAATATTAAACACTGTTATGTCAGATAACACAAATAAAACCATAACATTAAAAAATGTTTTATATGTTCCAGAGATCGAAACAAATTTAATTTCCATCAAACAAGCTACCGAAAATGGTTGCGTAGCTATATTCAAAGATAATATGTGTAAAATAACTCATAAAGGTGTAACATACCTTGAGGGTCATATAAATAATAATTTATATCAAAGTAATTTGAAATCCGGTTCTACTCAAAATGTAAATATAATAAATCATTGTGAAAAGAAAAATTGTTTACATAAGTGGCACGTAAGGTTGGGTCATCGAAATATTAAACACATAAAGGAATTAGTTGATAAAAACATGGCATCAGGGATTCAAATTGATAACTGTAAGCACAGTAATGAATGTGAAGTTTGCCTCGCGTCAAAATTAACCGACATGCCTTACCCCAAACACGCTAGTTTTAGAGCTACGAGAGCAATTGAGCTGGTCCACAGTGACCTATGTGGCCCTATGCAAACAGCAACCGTTGGGGGGAAATATTATTTTCTAACCTTCGTCGACGATTTTAGTCGTTTTACAGTCGTTTTAGTCGTTTAGTCGTTTACATATTTACTAAGGAACAAATGTGAAGTTTTTTCAAAATTTAAGGAATACGCAGCAATGACTGCTAACAAATTTGGCAGAAAAGTGCAGGCAATTCGGTCCGATAACGGGGGGGAGTATTCGAGTCAGGAATTCGAAGATTATTTGAAAAATGAGGGAATTGAACATCAATTTACCGTACCGTACTCCTCGCCCCAAAACGGGGTTGCAGAGCGTAAAAATCGCACCTTAATGGAGATGGGACGCTGTCTTCTTAAGGAAAGTGGTCTTCCTAATTCGTTCTGGGGGGAAGCGATATGTACAGCGACGTACATTCAAAATAGGCTCCCAACTTCATCCTGCGATCGGACTCCGTATGAAAAATGGACTGGTCGTAAACCAGACCTTTCTAACATTAGAACTTTTGGTTGCCGCGCATATGCATATATTCAAAAACCAAACAGGAAAAAGCTGGACGACACCGCGCAAGAAGGTATATTTGTCGGATATGACAACAGAAGTAAGGGTTTTAGAATTTGCACGGATGGAAGGAAAATAGTTATAAGTCGGACAGTAAAATTTTTAGAGAATGATAATCATGACTTAGTTAAAAATAATGCATCAGATGGAAATAAAGAAATAGTTAGCGATAAAAATCCGCAGCCAAAATTACAACTAATTGACGAGGAAGAGAATAACACCGAAAATGATATGCAAAATCAGGATGGGAACACAAATGTAACAGGCACCCCACAGACTTTACCACGTAGATCTGATAGATCTAATAGAGGGGTTCCCCCTGACAGATTCGCGTTTTTAACAAATGATGTAAGAATAAAAGAGCCAAAATGCTGGGATGATATACTGGAAATAGAAAATCCCCTGGAAAGGCAAAAATGGATAGATGCTACCTTGGACGAAATAAATTCTCTCAAAGAAAATTGTACTTGGGAATTAGTTGAGGTCCCACCAGGGACAAAGGTCATCGGTAGCAAATGGGCATTTAAGTCGAAATACAACAGTCAAGGTAAAATAGAAAAATACAAGGCAAGGCTAGTGGCTAAGGGTTTCTCCCAGAAATACGGGATTGACTATGATGAGACTTTTGCACCCGTTGCATCTCACACTACTATAAGAAGCTTTTTAGCAATGGCTTTGTACAAAAACTTACGCCTTAGACACGTTGACATTAAGACGGCCTTCCTTCATGGGGAGTTAAAGGAGGAAGTTTACATGCGTCAACCTGAAGGATATGTTGTCCCCGGATCTGAACATAAGGTTTGTAAACTTAAAAAGGCGATTTACGGGTTAAAGCAAGCAGCGAGAGCTTGGAATATGAAAATACATGATTCGTTAACAAAATTAGGGTTTAGCCAGAGTTCGATTGACAAGTGTCTATACAAACGAAGCACAAATAATGAAACAATTTATATAATTGTTTACGTTGACGATCTCCTCATCGCGGGGGAAGATAATAACATTGATAAACTAATACGTCAGTTAAAGAAAGAATACCCTGTGACGGACTTAGGCGATGCTAATTATTATTTAGGTATAAACATTAATCGGCCTAATCAAAATACAATGACCCTAGATCAAATTAACAAAATTCATGAACTAGTAATTAAATTTGGCTTGGAAAATTCAAAACCAACCGATACTCCTATGGAACCGGGCTATGTTAAGTTAAACGATGACGAAAATCTTTTATCAGATAATGTAAACTATAGACAGGCGGTCGGCGCATTACTTTACATTTCAACCGTCTCCCGACCAGATATTAGTGCAGCTGTTAACATTCTATGTCGTAGAAATGAACGTCCCAGAACTAAAGACTGGGAAGCCGTTAAAAGAACCATTAGATATTTAAAAACTACTATCGATTTAAAATTGACTTATACCAATTTCGAAGAACCTGTCTTGAAGGCATACGCCGACTCTGATTGGGCAAATGACCCACAAGATCGAAAATCTGTGTCAGGCAATCTATTTTTCTTGGGGTCCAACTCGATCTTATGGACATCAAGACGTCAAAAGTGTCTCGCAATGTCTTCAGCAGAATCTGAATTTATATCAGCTTCCAGTGCTGCGCAAGAAATTTCTTGGATAATAAACTTATTAAAAGAACTGGACATGCCACAGCAGTGCCCGATAAGCTTGATGGATGATAATCAATCCGCAATAAAACTTGCAGAATCCGATAAGTTCCATCATAAAACGAAGCACATAGATCTTCGTTACAATCATATAAGACACTTAGTGGACAGTGGAATCATAAAACTCCGCTACATCAATACTGACTTAATGACTGCTGATCTTCTAACCAAACCCCTTCCCAAACCTAAGTTTGGCTTCCACAGAAAAACAATTCTTAACAATTGATATAATGCTTCAGGGGTTAAAGGGGGGTGTTAGATTTCTAACCCCTGAAAAGTGAAAGTAAAAATCACAGAACATTTCATTTTATTCAAGACAAACTTACTCATCTCCAATAGACGTGGATTCCTGTGGTCGCCGTGCCCTTTCTTATCTCTACGCGTACATGGAAGGGTTACCGTTATGTTGACGTCACGGACTCACGAACTTTGGACTCTTTTTTATTCTTTTAACCTTTTTTTCCAATGTATGTTTCTCTCTCTTTTTCGCTGTAGTAAAATGTAGTCGTCCTGTGAAAATGTGCAGGAAATATAACGCCTGTGTACCAACATATTTTACTCAAGATATGCTATTAAATATGTGTGGAAAGAAAACGAATGATCTATTTGCTCGACAATCTATACACACCTAATTTAAACAAGAATCCATTTTTTAATACACTTTAGGTTTATATTTGTGAATATGCACTCTCATTGCGGAAAGAAGATATCGCCATAAATATTAGTGACGGGACCGGGGTTGCGCTATCGAGATAACAGGTAAGAATATTTTTTTTTCTTATTCCTGTTAATGAAATGATTAATAATATAAATACCTTACGGCACACTGATTATCAGAAATATTAAATTATATGAATATATTTTAGTAATAAATATTTTGTTTTTTCAAATAATGGCAGGTCATGCATGAAAATATTACTCGAAAAAATTCTCTCTAAATCTATTCTAAAAAACTGCAGTGCACTGTATATTAACGCTTTAGCTGTTGACGGTACTTATAAGTACCATTAAAATAACTTGTTATAAAATTAATTTAATACAGTTTAAAATGAGCTATGGATACATACATTACTTTATCTTATTCCAAGAGCATTATTGGTTACATAAAACAAAATATTTTTTAAAGGATGATTTCTTTTGCCTTTGCATCTTTTCAGCTTTCTTGGCGTTGAGGGGGGGGGGGGGGGGGTCAATTTAGAAATATTTCTATTTTTCTATTGTAAGAACATTATATTTGTGCATTTCCTAATTCTACAAACTACTAAGAATTTTTTTTTAAATAAAAGATTTGAGTGGTGTTATAAATATTGCACAAAATCCCTATAAATCCAGGTTTAATTAATCTTTCTAAAATCGATTAAATGATTATGCAAATCTTTTAATGCAGTTTAAACAATTCACGAAAAATGCTTTAGAAGGTAAAATTTTCATGAATTCATAATTCAGTTCATAGGGTTAAATACTACATGTGGGATTTCGATGTTAATATCTTGTAAAATAAATTTCATATTAATTTTTGCTTGATTTGAATTTTTTTCTTTTTATTTTATTCATTGACAATTAAAAAATAATATAGATTATCAGCAGTTAGATTTTTTATTTTTTATATACTTAGTATGAATATGTATAATTATTATTATGCGATAAAAATTTCTTTTTTACGCGTTTTCTTAATAAAACAACATGAACAACAACAACAGCAGCAGCAAAAGTTAACCCTGGGAAATTATAAACTCTTTTAATTATCGGAATTTTATCAATAAAAATCAGATTTAAAAAATAATTGTTAATAAAATACAGCAAATTTATAATTCTTTAAAAACTGTATCATTCAAACGAGAAAATTTAAGCAATATTTACTATCCATTACCTGTAATTAAAAAGGGTTTATAATGTTTAAATTTATTTTAAATTTCATTTACGGTTTGGTGAAACATATTTTGATTCTGATCGAAGGCAGGTACTAGATTATCAAAAATCACAACTGAACTCCTTTTCAAATACAATTTCTACACTCCAAAAAAAAAAAAGGGAAAAAAAAAAAGAAAAGAAAAACATACAAACGAAACTTTCAAACAAGAAAACCGCAATCTATCTCAGTGATTCGTGATATCAAAAAAATGTTAGCTTGGAGTTTAATCGAAGCTTAAAATTGGTATTGAATCCTCAAGGTAATACACAGCTGTCAGACCTGCCAAAAATAGAATTTCATTTCTGATTCTTTGTGATGATAAAAAAGATGAAGAGAGCAGAACCATCCAAGAATATCAGAGGAATTTTTATAACTATTTTTCAGTTGAAAAATGCCGCTGATACGACTACTTTTATGCTTTGATATTTCGAGAAATATTTTTGCTTTTTCCAATAATGACATATGATGCGCGAAAATTTTACTCTAACAAATTCTCTCTAAATCTATTCTAAAAAATTGCAGTGCCACTGTATATTAAATACCTATACATGTAGGATTTCGATGCCAATGTCATCTAGCGAAAAAAAAAAAAAAAAAAAAAGGTTTAATTTTTGCTTGATTTTTTTTTTTTCTAAACAATTTTCTTTTATTTATTGTCAGTTAAAAAATAATGTAGAATTTCAGCAGTTAGATTCTTAATTTTTTTAATTTACTTTATATGAATATGTATATATTTTTAATTATTATTATGTGATAAAAATTTCGTTTTTACGAATTTTGTTAATAAAAACAACAACAACAACAACAAAAAGAAATTTAACAGTGGGGAAACTATAAACCCTTTTAATTTACCGAATTTTACCAATAAAAATCAGATTAAAAAACTAATAATAAAATCCAGCGAATTTATAATCCTTTAAAAAATATATCATTCAAACGCGAAAATTAAGGCAATATTTATTATCCATTACCTGTAATTAAAAAGGGTTTTTAATATTTTATTTTATTTTAAATTTTATTTACATTTTGATGAAACGTATTTTGATTTTGTTTGAGTGCAGATACTAGATTATCAAAAATCCCTGCCAAACTCCTTTCAAATGCAATTTCTATACTTAAAAAAAGGAAAAAAGAAAAGAAAAAGAAAAAGAAACTTTCAAACAAGAAAACAGCAATCTACCTCAATGATATGTGATATAAAAGTGATGTTAGCGTGGAGTTTCATTGAAGCTTAAAACTGGTATTGAATCCTTAAGGTAATAAATACACAGCTGCCAGATCTGTCAAAAAATCGAATTTCATTTCTGAATTTCATTTCTTTGTGATGAGATAAATGAGGAAGAGAGAAGAACCATGAGCTTCGATGAAACTCCAAGCTAACATCTTTTTGATATCACAGATCATTGAGGTAGATTGCTGTTTTCTTGTTTTCTGTTATTAACCTAGAATATCAGAGGAATTTTTATAACGATGTGATTTTTTCAATTGAAAAATGTTGCTGATATGATTATTTTTATGCTTTGATATTTCGAGAAATATTTTGCTTTTTCAAATCATGTCACATGATGTGTGAGAATTTTACTCTAAAAAATTCTCTCTGAATCTATTCTAAAAATTTACAGTGCCACTGTATATTAAATACCTATACATGTAGGATTTCGATACCAATGTCTTGTAATTAATATATATATAATAAAAACATGTTAATTTTTGCTCGATTCGAATTTTCTTTAAACATTATTTTATTTATTGAAAATTAAAAAAGAATATAGAATGTCAGCAGTTATATTCTTTATTTTTTATTTACTTAATATGAATATGTATATTTTTTTTAATTATTAGTATGCGATACAAAATTCATTTTTAGGGATTTTCTTAGTAAAAATATAAACAAATAGCAAAAATGTTAACCCTAGGAAAGTATAAACTCTTTAATTTTCCGAATTTCATCAATAAAAATCAGATAAAAAAAATTAATAAAACCCAGCAAATTTATAATCCATTAAAAAATATTAAAAAATATCTAATTAAAAAGAGAAAATTTAAACAATATTTTTTATCAATTACCAGTAATTAAAACGGCTTTTTAATGTTTTATTTCATTTAGAATTTCATACATTTTGATAAAACGTATTTTTATTCTGTTTGAGCGCAGACACTAGATTATCAAAAATCCCTGTTGAAGTTCGTTGAAATACAATTTCTACACTTAAAAAAAAGAAAGAAAGAAAAAGAAACAAACAAAACTTTCAAACAAGAGAACTGCAATCTGCCTCAGTGGTCTGCGATATCAAAAAGATGTTAGCTTGGAGTTTCATCGAAGTTTAAAATTGGTATCGAATCCTCGAGGTAATACACAGCTGTCAGACCTGCCAAAAAATCGAATTTCATTTCTGATTGTTTGTGATGATAAAAATGACGAAGAGAGAAGAACATCCGAGAAATTTTTAGAACGATATAAATTTCTCAATTGAAAAATGCCACTGACGTGATTACTTTTATGCTTTGATATTTTGAGAAATACTTTTTCCTTTTTCAAATCGTAGCATATGATGCGTGTAAATTTTATTCTAAAAAATTACATTTTGCTCAATTCTGAAAAATTGCAGTGCGCTGTATATTAAATACTTATATGTGCAGGATTTTGATGTCATTGTCATGTAAAAATAAAATAAAATAAATAAATAAAAATAATAATTCATATTATTTTTGCTTGATTTGACATTTTTTTCTCAGGTATTTTTATTTTATTTATTGGTAATCCAAAAATAATAGAGAATGTCAGCAATTAGATTCTTTATTTTTTATTTACTTAATATGAATATGTATTTTTTTTATTTCACTATAAAAATTTCAGTTTTATGCATTTTCTGAATTAAAAAAAAAATGTAACCCTGGGAAAGTATACACTCTTTTAATCATCCGAATTTTATCAATAAATATCAGATTAAAAAAAAGCAATTTTTAATAAAATCAAAGCAAATTTATAATCCTTTAAAAAATATTTTAAAATACATAATTTAAATGCGAAAATTTAAGCAGTATTTATTATCAATTACCTGTAATTAAAATGCGTTTGTAATGTTACATTTTATTTTAAATTTAATTTACATTTTTATGAAGCGTATTTTGATTCTGTTTTAATTCAGATACTAGATTAGCAAAAATCCCTACCTAACTCTTTTAAAATACAATTTCTCCCCTAAATAAATAAATAAATAAATAAATAATAAGAAAAACAAACAAACGAAACTTTCAAACAAGAAAACCGCAATCTTACCTCAGTGATCTGTGATATCAAAAAGATGTTAGCTTGGAGTTTCATCGAAGCTTACATTTGGTATTGAATCCTCAAGGTAATAAATACCTGTTAGACCTGTCAAAAAATCGAATTTCATTTCTGATTCTCTGTGATGATAAAAATGACGAAGATAGAAGAACCAAACTAGAATATCAGAGAAATTTTTATAACGATATGATTTTTTCAATTGAAAAATGCCGCAGATATGATTATTTTTACGCTTTGATATTTCGAGAAATATTTTTGCTTTTTCAAATCATGTCATATGATGCATGAAAATTTTATTCTAAAAGCTTCTCTCTAAATCTATTCTAAAAAATTACAGTGCCACTGTATATTAAATACCTATATATGTAGGATTTCGATGCCAATGTCTTGTATATATATATATATATATATATGTAGGATTTGAATTTAAACATACTTTATTTTCTTTATGACGTAATTGATCAACAAATTAACTGATGCTCTGGCATTTTTATTATCCATAATTTGAAAGCACGAGTAATGAAAATCCACGATCACGAGATCATGGTTTGGACATATTCAAAAACTAGAAAAGAGTCGGTCTATAAAATAATGTTGTATATGAAGCATCGGCTTATCAGATGCCAAGGAAGGTATTGTTGAACCTAATCAAATTATTCGTAAGAAATATGTTGTAAGTTTTAAGTGAGAAAGGTGCTGTATTTAGAAAAGTATCAACGAAGTGATGTAAAGTTACCTTTATAGAATTGTATTAAAGTGTATGTGTTGTGATTCAAACGTCTACTTATTCAAATCATCTATATATTAATATTTTACAAACAATAACTTCTACAAATTTGGGGGCTCGGTGCCGGGATGTTAAGCGACTATTAGTGGAATAGATAGATAGTAAAATATTAATCGAAGAGAAATTGTTGTCAATCGCCAGTGTCAAGAAATGGATTTTGAATGAACAAGGCAAGTGTGTAAAAACCGTAGTCATATTTATCCAAGTACAACTTTGAAGAACATGGTATCCTTAAATAAAGCTAAAAGAATTGATCTAATATATCTCTGCGAGGAATGCGGAATTCAACCACCCGAAAAACCGACAAACCATGTCCTAATAAAGCTAATTAAAAACTGGGAAGATTACGATGAAGATTTTATAAAGGACCGCCTAGAAGTAATCGTGGCAGTTAGAAAAGCACAAGCGGAATCGGAACTTGAAGAAAAGAAATTACAAGCAGAGATCGAAGAAAAGAAACTGAAAATGGAGATGGAAGAAAGAAAATGGAAAATAGAATTGGAAGAAAAAGATCGCGAAAGAGAATTTGAAATTAAGAAAATGCAACTGCAAGAAAATTCAAGACAACACATCGATGTGAACACAAGGACAAATCCAGGTAAGCAATATGAATTGCTTAGATTATTAACAAAATATGATAGTACGAATGATATTAGTTTATACTTGGCTATATATGAAAGGCAAATGGCGCAAACGGGCATTGATAAAAAAGAGTGGGTCAGCTATTTAATTAACCTAAGGCCGTTAGATGTGATTAATATAATAACCAGGGAGAGTGAACCTGAAATGCATGATTATGATTACATAAAAAGTATTCTTTTAAAACGGTACAAACTATCGCCAGAAGAGTTTAGGCTGAAATTTTTCTCACTCAAAAAAGAGCCATCGGCAAATTGGCACGATTTCGCTTATGAGATCAAGGTATATTTCAAACAATGGACCGACGGCCTTGAAATAGATAGCTTTGAGGAATTATCGGAATTAATTGTAGTTAATCAAATTAGGCATAATTTACCTGCGGAAACAAAAACACATTTTGCAGAGGAATTGTTAGTAATAAAAAAGATAGACGACTTAGTAAACAAATTAGATATTTACGAAACGGCACGAAGGGTTTGCAATAAACAAGCTATAAGGAATACAAGTGGAAGTTTTGAGGATAAACGATCGAGAGTGGCTGACTACGCCAATTTGAAAAGGCGCCAAGTTGACAATAGGCACAATGTGAACCGTGGAAGAAACGAGGCACATATAATCTGTTTTAATTGTGGCAGACCTGATCACGTGAGTAAGAATTGTACCATGGGAAGTAAAACACAACAAAATTATTCAAATTATAACCCGCAACGTAATCAAAATTGGCGAGAAACGAAATACCAAGATTGGATCCAAAAAACGCAAAGAACAGTAGTTAATATGGGCACGTTAAATGGCAAGAATTTTATTTATTGGCAAGAATTTTATTTTATTTATTTTAATTTTATTTATTGACAATTAAAAAGAATATAAAATGTCAGCAGTTATATTCTTTATTTTTTATTTACTTAATATGAATATGTATATATTTTAAATTATTATAATACAATAAAAAATTCGTTTTTACGTATTTTCTTAATTAAAACGAAAAGAAACAACAACAAAAACGTTAACCCTGGAAACTAAAAACACTTTTAATTATCCAAATTTCATCAATAAAAATCAGCAAGTTTATAATCCTTTAAAAAATATTTAAAAATATGTAATTCAAACGAGAAAATTTATTTTTTATCTATTGCCTGTAATTAAAACGGCTCTTTAATGTTTTATTTTATTTTGAATTTCATTTACATTTTGATAAAACGTATTTTGATTCTGTTTGAGCGCAGATTCTAGATTATCAAAAATTCCTGTTGAAGTTCGTTGAAATACAATTTCTACACTTAAAAGAAGAAAGAAAGAGAGAAAGAAAAAAAGAAAAACAAACAAACAAATCTTTCAAACAAGAAAACCGCAACTTACCCCAGTGATCTGTGATATCAAAAAGATGTTAGTTGGGGTTTTATCGAAGTTTAAAATTGGTATTGAATCCTCAAGGTAATACACAGCTGTTAGACCTGCCAAAAAAATCGAATTTCGTTTCCGATTCTTTGTGATGATAAAAATGACGAAGAGAGAAGAACATCCGAGAAATTTTTAAAACTATATAAAATTTTCAATTGAAAAAGGCCACTGATATGATTACTTTTATGCTTTGATATTTCGAGAAAGGTTTTCGGTTTTTCAAATTATGGCATGTCATACGTGAAAAATTCTAACGCAAATTAAATAATATTTTTACATATTTGTATTTGTTCAGGGGTGTAGTGGGGGATATACGGTGGTATACGCCGTATACTTTCTGGAATTTTTTAAGAACCTCCGTATATCTTTTTTCTTATTTAAATAAAACAATAGTACGGGAAGGAAGGATAAAGTGGTTATTTGAGTTGTTTTCCAATGTATTGTACCCCAATCACACGGGAACTGGTTGCAACAGTCGCCACAGAGTATTTATTGTCTGTGACTTTGAAGAGGTAGCCTACATTTTTCTAGTTCTGAACTCATTTTATTGTTTTTCTCATTTTTGATTTTAGGCAAGTGTTACAATGTCTTGATTGTGGTTAAATAATATGAAAATTATTTGCTCTAATGCTCTTTGATCAGTGTGAAGTAACCTTTTAAATGACGTGTGTTTGAAAACGCTAAGTTATGTAGATTAGATGCTAGGCCACAGTTATTCTAATGGTATCGTTCCGGGAAAAGTGGCCACTATGAGATCGGGCAAAATGGCTACTTTGCCCTTAAACGATATTTTATTCGTTGTTCATAACAAAATACTATCCAAAAATACATTTTTTGAAAGAAAGAAGATAGATCGGGGCAATAACTTCTGCAGAGAAAGGCTTACTCTCAGGGTTAACTTCTAATCTTCATATACATAATACCTAAATCCTGCATTTAACAGTGAAACCGGGTATAATTTTGCATTAATTAAGTATGAATTAACAATATATATATATATATATATATATATAAATCAAGTTAATTTAAAAGGTACATTTATATCTCATGGGATTAGTTTGCTGCTATATTAAGCTAATTACAACTGTATTTCTTTACATAATTATTTCCTTAAGTTAAACATGCTAAATTTGCATAGTTTTTTCATTCACTTCAAATTAGAAATCAATTGAAGACAGCATTTTTTTTTTTTTTTTTTTTTTTTTTAAGAAATGGGATTTATAATAATAACATTTTTGAAAATGTTAGCAAAATTTGCTAAATATATATTAAAATAGCATTAAATGTTAAATTAGATTGTCATAGAAGTCAGTGTCAGCGACATCTGTAAATTTAGATCGCAAATAGCTTTACACTAGCTTTGCTGCTTTATCAACTCCTAAATGATTACGTAATTTGCTCCAAACCAAACCAAATGTAGAAAAGTATTGTTAGATTGAAGCAGGGGTAGCTGTGCTGAACGCAAAGAAAAGAAAAACTGACAAAATCCAGGAGGAAACTTACCTTTTTCACTCTTTTTTACCATAATCTGCCACCATTTTTGCTGGAATGATATATACTTGTTAAAATATATCCATAGCTTAATTGCTTTACAATACAGAAAATGAGGGTGATTAACATTAATTTGGCTGAGGAGATTAATTTTTAAGATTCTTAATATTCGTACAGTGATGATAGCACCAATGACTCTAGGTAAGCGATATAATTAAAATTTCCCTCCAGGGAAATCCAAGGAAAATTTAATATATTAAATATTAAAATTATAATTAATCAATGCGATGTGTTACTTTTTTCGGAGATCGCCTACCTTCTAAGCCTGTAATTTCTTTTATATATATATATATATTTTTTTTTTTAGTAAATCATATAGATAAATAGATTATTTCTTTACATCCCCATATCTATAAGAGAAAAATATTAATTAAGAATTAAACAAAGAAAAGATTACTCATATTCAATCTTGATTTACATTTTATTATATGAGAAATTTTACAATTAAAAAAAATGCTATTTACAAATTGTGGGTTACAAATTTTAATAGTAATGCTGATGCACATCTATATTTTTTTACCTATTTTTTATTTTAATTATTTAATTAATTTTATAACACGTGAAAATCACCACAGTCTGTGACTTTTTATACGTAATTACTATAACTGATTCACAATGGAAATAATCATAATCCACATAGGATATCGATATCAACGTTTCGTATATATAAAAAAAAAGATCCCCCCCCCCTTTTTTTTCTGAAGGTGTTAAATTTTGCGATTTTATTTTCATTTATTGTGAACAAAATATAAAGACAGAATATCAGCATTCGAATTTTTGCCTTTTTCTATTTACTAGGTTGAGCAAAAAGTTCTGGGAAATTTGTGAAAGTTGCGTTGTTATGCGCAAATTAACAACAAAAGCAACAAGGACTATCTTTCAAAGTAGAGAACATTATAGTCCATGACTTTCTTCCACCGTTCAGCAGAAACTGAATTTGCTGGAAGTACCGTGGCGGCTTCTTGGAATTGAAAAACTCTTGACATGCTTCTTCAACTTCATTAAAGGATTCAAATCGATGACCCTTGAAAAAGGTGTTGCATTGATTGAAAGAGGCCATAATCGGATGGAGCCACGTCTGGACTGTAAGCGGGGTGTGGAAGAATTTCGACGCCGTCCAACTGTGCAAACTCACCGATGACTTTCAGAATCGTTAGACCTTTTCTCCAATAATGCCGAATCAACACACGCAAATCATACTGTTCGACAGGCATTTTGGAGCCAAAATTCCTGAACTCCTATAGATATACCACTAGTACTCCTATATACGATACAATTTCTGGTAACTAATGGATTAAAAATTTCCCAGAACTTTTTGCTCAACCTAATAATAGGGAGTATTGTTTGGAACTGGATCATGTGGATTAAATACCATTAACTTCACATTTAATACCTACATATTACGTATTTCCCATGGTGCAGTAAAATGTCACTTTTACGTTTTAGCAAAAATAAAAATAATAATAATAATAAATAATCTTTTAATTTTCCGAGTTTTGTTTACATAATTAAAATAGAAAAGATTTTTACAAATGAAATCTAGAGAATTGATAAACTTTTTAACGTACTACCTCTTTAGGGGTCTCTCCTAGGGGTCTTGGTGCAATAGGGAAAAACGGCAGATTGAATTTGGCGAGAAATTGTTCTTTCAAAATTCTTGTTTGTCAAGTTTTATTTTCATTTTAGAAGCTCGTCTAATTGTTATATCTTTATTAAATAAATTACAATGCGTCAAAGTACGATCAATATTTATACCATTTTATACATAAGAGAACAAATCTATTCAAAATATACATAAATAACCAATGTAACAATTGCAAAATATATGACATTTGACGACATAAATAGGATAAATAAAATTAGAAACTTTTCAATGGCCGCCGTATTATTTTCATGATTGTTTATAACATTTGGTAAGAAATAGAAGACTGAATAAGAACAAGTCCTCATAAATTAAATTTTAAAAATACTTATTAAAACTATGCCAGACCAGCCGAATAATCGAATTTCCTTTGAGATTCTTCGTGATGATAAAGATAACGGAGAAAGATACCGGAGAAATTTTTGGAACGAAATAAAATTTCGAAGTAAAAATATTGCTTATGCTAATTGCTTTTATATTTTAAAATTTTGAGAAGCATTTTCTACTTTGTTCAGACCGTGTTGTCAGGCTAGAAAAATTCTACTACAAATTAAATTATATATTTTTTCCTGTTTTGTGGCAACTTTCATATTTGGATGCGCGCCAATTTGCATCTGAATTAATACAAGCCAGTTAAGTGATGATTTCGTTATTTGGAGCTGCTTTATATTAAGTACTTATACACGTAGCATTTCGTTGCCAATGTCTCGTAATAGAAAAGTTTCATGATCATTTTTTTTCTCTTCTTGAATTAGTTATTTTTAGCACTTTTATTTTATTTATTGTGAACTAAAAATAAAAATTGAATGTCAGCATTTAGATTATTTCTTTTTCCATTTATTGAGTAATATTCTTTGGAATTAGGTCACATGGTTTAGATGCGATTATTTAACATTTTAGAGATGTGTAGAATTTTTAACACTTCCCAACAAAGCTGAAAGGTGTTTATAAATCTCGTTTGTCTGTCTGTCCGTCCGTCCTCTAACTCGCGTAAATGTAGCCAGACTGCCATGAAATTCACTGATGTTATTGGGTATTACTACGGCACTTCGGTATTGAAAATGAAGTATGTAGCATTTATGGTTCATTTACAGAGACACTCAAAACAATACCGTTGCATTATGGTCTAAAGGGAAAAATCGTTTGCGATGTATTTTAATGATATTACACTATTTTAAACATAATGAAATTTATATATATTATTGAGGAGTACTACACGGCGCTTACTGTAGAATAGGGCGTGCATAGAATTTATCGTTCATTTACAGGGACACTCAAAAGAATTTGACTACAGAAGAACAATAATTGATGAAAGTGCGCTTTCCGTTGTGGTACGCCTTTTTAAATTGAACTATTTGTTTTAAATAATTATTGGTGTGTATAAATTTTATAGATCATGTACAGGGCTGCACAAAAGTTCTCAAGTACATTTCCGTTTTTTCATGGAAATTGCCAACTGTGCTATTCGTTTAACCCGGGAGGACGCGCGGCGGGCCTGATAGACCCGGAGTGCGTACGGTTTTTACAATTATCACCACTATCTTTTTTAAAGTAATCTTCAACTTCTTTTATCGCAAAATTGTCTAAGATGAAATAAGGTGACGATTATTATTCACTGTAAAAAAAAACGGACTAAAAAACGGAAATACTACTGGCAATCTAGACGCCAGTACTATTTCCGTTTTTTACGGGAATTTTTCCCCAGAAATTACAGAAAAATTTCCGTTTTTCTGATTAAAAACGGATATTTTTCTGTAATTTATGGGTAAAAATTCCCGTAAAAAAACGGAAATAGTACTGGCGTCTAGATTGCCAGTAGTATTTCCGTTTTTTAGTCCGTTTTTTTAACACAGTGTTTGTTTTTATTGGTGACATAGTAAAAAATCATTTATACCCTGGGTATGCGCGCGTTCTCCCGGGTTAACTAAACTAACTTTTACGATACTGTGCAGATGTAGTATACATACAAATCCACATATCATATACAGGGCTGCACAAAAAAAAAGCTGTTATTTTCCCGACTATTGATGGTAATAGCACAAATTGAGTTTTCAAATGTGTTATGAGTTTTTCCAATTCTTTATTTAGACATCATATTTCACTTTAATAAACTGTGAAGTTTTGTTACAGTATACGGAATGTGTTGGAAAGTGTTACATAATCTATGTTCGACGCATGATTTTTTTTTCTTTTACTATGTGGTAACATGGTTTTTTTTTTTTTTTTTTTTTTTTTTTTTTTTTTTTTTTTTGCGTTTTTGAAGAAACTATAATAATAATGATAATAAAACACAAATCTGAAAAATTTCCCGTTTTTAATTATTCGAATTTTACCTATATGAACTAAGAATACACATTTTAATAAAATCTATAAAATTTATAATTGTTAAAAAACTATTAAAAATGTATGAAATTCAAATAAATAAATATTCATATTTACAGCATGCATTTTTCTAATTTTCTTATCTTTACAGAAAAAATGATCTTTGATACTACCTAAATGAAAAACAAGGGAAAAGAAGAGAAAAAAGAAAATATTTAAAAAAATATTTCCTTAAAATTTTTAGCCAATCCTCCACCATTCGTGACATTAGTGGTGTGAAATGATTATTTATCTATTTTAGAACCCTGCACGAGTCGTGTTTTATTCGACTCAAACACGAAATTTCCGCTTAAATTCGAAACCTGACCGGACGAAAAAATTTCATCAATTCTTAACTTGACCCAAATCCAATACACTTCCACCCGAACCCGAATCTTTTGAAAATACACGGTGTTCATAATTAAACGACCCTACTTTAAAGCCTTCTACAGACGAAACTATTGTTAATACAGTTGCGAAATTTTGTGAAAGACAATAAAGGGATGGGAATTTGTATAAGAGGAAAAAAAAATACTTCAAAATTTCGTCACCAGAGGTCTTTTTAATGAATCACACATTTAGCATACATTTACGATAATTTAGAAATTTTATTTATTAACTTTGCCTGATCGTAAAGACAGCATTTCACGACATGTTCTTAGCATTTCCCAGAACACACTGCGGTCAACTGTGGAACAAGCTATCTTACGATTCCAGATGATATCGGAAATTGATCACCGCCATGTAGAACGTGTTTGGTTGTAATCAAATTTCTAAACTATCGTAAATATATGTGTCGGAGTTTCCTCTTAGTCCGCAACCCTTCGAAGAAAATCCTTATTATTTGTATGCTGCCACCACCGATATGATTGCGTGATATCGGTCACTATCTGAGAAGATTGTTTAAATGAAAACCAACGCTTTCAATTAACTAAATTAACAGTTAATTTACACACTATTTACACAACAACAAAAGACTATTTACACTTACAAACTCGGATATAGATGATCCGGTTCAACATTAAATTGAATACAGTAAATGCTGGCTGTATACTGTTAAACTACGTTAAACCACTCTCACTTTACGCACGTTAAATTAGCTGTCCGGAGATCAATCTAGATATCCCAACACCTATGTGCTCTAAGCCTACGCTCTATCGCTAAGAGCTCTCCTCCGGGACACCCGTCCACTTTGCGCGCTACGCTCCAAACTGACTATCTCAGCATAAGAGACTCCCTTCCAGCAACCCCTTGCTCCTTCTCAACGTAACCCCTCCGGAGTTTTCTACCTGGCTCCCATTTCAAACTCTTTTCTTCGTTCGTGGAATGCTTTTGTCTTCCCATCTTCCACAGACATCTCAAAAGGTTGGGCACACCCCTCTCCAACTATCTTTTTTCCCCTTCATACCATCTATACATTTTCACCGGCTTAGATCCAGTTTTAGATAAGGAAAGACTGTTATTTTGAAATTCCAGTACACAGCCCATACAATATATAATATTAAGACAAAAATAATATAGAACCCCAGTTCTAATAGCAGATATTTCTCAGAACCTGATAATATGCTAAATGTGTAATTCGTTAAAAAACGGCCTCTGGCGGGGAAATTTTGAAGTAATTTTTTTTTCGCGCAAACAAATTTGCATATCTTTGTTATGTCCTCCACAAAATTTCACAGCATTGTGTACAACAACAGATCGTCTGTAGACAACTTTAAAATAAGGTCGTTAAAATATGGACACTCCATATACTGGTTTCTCAGGTTTCTAAAGATAAAGCAAGCTTTTCGGTATCGTGGGTAACATGAAAACAGTTTCGTTCGTGATTATATTATATTTTCCTAGATCGAGATAAATTTGTCTTCGTTTACAACAAGAAGAAATCCATAATTTCTACTTACAGTGCATACAACTTTATATTGTGCTTATTTTTTAAAATATGGTTCAAATGGTAAACTCACTGCATTTCAATGTTAAAAAAACGTACATTTTGTAAAAAACTGCATATTTAATTAAAATCTTTAAAAAGTTTTAAAAATTTAATTTTTTAAAAATCCCTACTACTTTTTTAAATATTAATATTTTTGCCCAATTTAAAAAAAAAAAAAATTCAAATGTATATTACACAAGACTGCGTATGGATTTTTATATACATCTAATATTACATTTAATATAATTTTTTTAATGATGCATATAGTGTAAGATGATGAAATCCAACACATTTTCATATACTTTTATTTTAAAAAAAAGATCTAAAGGCTAATTCCATATGTAGATTTATTACATATATAATAAAGAACATGTGCAAAAAATTTTAAATCTCTATCTCAAATGCAAAAAAAGCATTAGCATTTTGAAAAGATGCAAGTGAAGAAAATATGAACATGGAGAAAAAGCTGTTTAAAGTTTTCATTTGTGTGGGAATTGCGCTGGTTATATTAACAAAATTTACAATATCTAGCGATATAATTACTGTATGGGTAAAAAAGAGGCGTCAAAATATTCACAATTAAACGGGCTTTAATTTAATATAAAAAACCGACATTTTGACCAACCTATCTCCTTAATTAGTTCAAAAATAGTTTTAAATTATTATTACCTTTATTAAATTAATTTCTATTTTTCTCATTATTAAAAAAAATTTACTTTTGAGGAGTAAAAATCAACAAGAACACTCAGATATTTTACAGAAATTTTTTCATTGATTTATTTATAAATATCATGCGCTGTCGGAGAATTCGCCTTTAAACACGCGAGTTCAGATAATTTCCTACTGAAAGTATGATAATGAAATAATTTTCAATGTTTACTATTACAAGTCTAAAATTAACGGATTTTAAAGCAATACTTCAGCGTAAAATAGAACATCTTTATCTAAAGACGTTCTTGATCAACGATCAAATAATTGAGAGATATTTACTGCTTTGAACTTTTTTTTCTTCTCATGGAATATTTAACGGTTGACACGCAATATTACGAGTAAAATAAACGAAACTGTGCACGAAAGCTAGACTATAAAAGTGTATAACACATCGATCTATCAAACTACAAGAGGGATAACTATGTGTAACTTTTAACTATATTCTCAGTGAGTACACTTTCAAATTAATTTTATTTAAATAGCTAACAATAATAACGTTTCAAAATATTAAATGTTTCGTTTAAGCAGTGTTTCTCAAATGGTGTGTCGTGGGAGTGCGTCAGATGTGCCGTGATTAACCGCGTAAAATATTGTACTTTATGATGAAATTTTATTTATTTTAATCTTTATTTTATTCTCTTTCAAATATGCGACTTCAAATAATTTCCTACAGAAAGAAATATAATGAAATAATTTTCCATAACTGCTATTACAAGATTAAAATTGGAGTATTTTAACTATACTTAAACATAAAATGAAAAAACTTTATCAAACATCTTTCTTAGTCAACGATAAAGTAACTGAGACATTCTTTGGGCTTTTGTTTGCACCTGATGGGATGTTTAACGGTTAACATGCAGTATTACAATGAATAAAACTGCACTCTAAAAACGACATTTTCAAAACTGAGCAAAAAATACTCAATTCTGAGTATGTCGCATAGTCAAAATGGCTCCGAATCAAAATTACTCAAGTTTGAAAATCGTATATACTCATCTCTGAAAACACGGATATACTCAAATACGAGTACATGATGTTTTATTCTTGAGAGTATGCATGTTTTCAGAAATGAGCATATGCATGTTTCAAACTTGAGTAATTTTGATTCGGAGCCATTTTGACTATGCGACATACTCAGATTTGAGTATTTTTTGCTCAGTTTTGAAAATGTCGTTTTTAGAATTTATAGAGAGAGTACGTGCTGCATAGCTAACCCTAATTTTAAGGTAACTTATAGAAATTAAGCGTGCATACAATAAAAATAGGGATAAATATTTCGAAACAACAAAATTATAGAAATTACCTTCAAAATTTTCAATAAAATCTTGAAATTCCACCTGCGAAGTCTTTTTTTTACGAATTCATCCATTCCCTGGTTTCAAAGGTTGAATTCTACGCTTCTGCGAACACATTACGAAGGCTTTTAATGTTCTTCCGCGATTGCGATAAAAATGTAGTTCGCAACATTTCATGTAGTAAAATATTATTGAAACGTGCGTTTCGTTCGAAATCATAACAAATGAGATTATATGAATAAATGTAACTACACCGGTGAAATTTACTACAGTTAACAAATAAAAAGTAATTTTATTTGAAACTGAGTACTTCCGGTATATCAGAATTGAAAGTATTGGGTTTTCATATTTGAAACAAAAAGTTTTATACCAAAATGAAAACATAGATTTGCTCACATTTGAAAGTGTCATTTTTCTGAGTGTGTAAACGGAAGATATGCATAATATAAGAGTGTATAACTTAATATATACACATCGATCAAACTACACGAAGGTTAACTATGCAAATGCACCATTTTTAAATAATTCTTAGTGAGTACATCTTGAAATTAAATTTTTGGCAAATACCTAACAATAATAATGCCTCAAAAGCTTAAACGTTTTGATAAAACAGTGTTTCGTGGAAGCTTTCAGGCGTGCCACGAATAATCGCGTGAAATAATGCGTTTTTGAATTTTTAATATACCCTATGTTGAAATGTCATTTATTTTACCCTTTTTTTCTTTTTCTTGTTCACTTTTAAATACGTGAGCCACTGGATGTTTAAACATCATGAGACCTGACTATCGCACGTGCACCTGGGCACGGAATTTCTGAGGGGCACGAAATTTTTCATAATTTCATCTAATTTTCCATTAAAAAAATCATAATTGTGCCAACGTTTTTATTTCTGAAAAATTAAGTATAACAAATCTAATAGTTGTTTTGGGAATACACTTTTCTAAGTTTTTCCACTTCAGTCACTTGAAATCTGAAATTGTGCAAAAAAATGATTATTATGAACAAGTTAAAAATACATGCAATGCAATGTGCTTGCAGGTGATTTTCCTGAAAGGAGAGTTGCATCGTTTCTCCACCAGATAGCGTATACGAGTGCTTAAATTCCCAATATTTGAGGTATTAATACGATGAAATGACAAAAATATATCTCAATCTATGTTTAAAAGCACATTTCAATAAATAATAGAAAAAATGTTTTAATTTAATTCCTGGAACTCTTTTTCAGTTTTCCGGAAGACTTAATTTTTCGAGTTGATACTTTTCGAATAAGTGTGTAATATGTAAAAAAAAAAAAAAAAAAAAAAAAAAAAAAACTACTATCGGTAAATACACCAATCTAAGGCACGAAAAATTCAAATTGCCCTGGGCACAGAAACTTGCTAGTCAGGCCCTGATCATGAGTTAAGTGTGTCGCAGAAGCTTAACCATGGATTCAAGTACGCAGCAAGGGGAAAAAAAAGTTATGAAGCACTGCTCTACATCCAATGGCAGTCGTAGCCGAAACGTCACGGGTTCGAGGCTCGCCGCCAGCTAAAATCCACCATGTACGCTGTGTACCTGTTAAATCCACCATGTGCATGTAAAATCTGTCCTGGGTGCAAAGTCCTCCAAGTTCCCTGTGAATTATACCTCTGGAGGTGTCTAGTCAGGTGAAGGTCTCGTCACCTGATCAAGGCTCTAAATTACGAGACCAACTCGAGTAGGGAGAGCCGCCCTTCGGGTACTCGGCATGATGTATATGCGTGCCATACAGCGCGCAATTAAATAAGTAAATCCACTTTCAGTAACCGGCCAACATAAACTAAAGCAAAGTTAAACAGAGCTGCCATTAAAACGGCATACGTGCTTCTCAATCATACCCTGTTCACACTGGATACTTTAAGATATCTCAGACCGCTGAACTCTCTGAGAGTGTTCCACAAACTCTGTCACTGAGTTTCAACTTGCTTCGGCTAAATACAGGAACTACCACTCACTCTCGTTGGCTGTAAAGCTTCGCTTTTACTGATTGGCTGTTGCAACCGCTTTTATTTTAAGCGCATGCCCATACTTTACATTTGTTCAGATCACAGACACAGTGGCGTTCACTGAGATATCTTAGGTAAGTTTTTTGATGTGAACAGGCATTCAATTCCGGGAGGGTAGTACCTCAAAAACGGCTGTCTAAGATATCTTATGTATCCGGTGCGAACAGGGTATGAGACCGCCACTACGCGGCTATCAGGTGATTTCGCCCCGTTTCCAGGCACTCAAACCCGTAAAACTGGGTTATATCGCGGTAGGTAGGGGCTTGGCCAGCGGTTAGAAAGAAAGAAAATACGCAAGTTCAAATATTTTAGTAGAGAGAGTAAGATAATGAAATAATTTTCCATAACTTTCTATTACAAGACTAAAATTGAAGGATTTGAAAATACGTAAGTTTCATCTAGCATCGTTCTTAGTCGATGATAAAATAACTGCAAAATGTTCACTGCTTAGGTAGGTCTTTTGTTTCTTTTGATGGGATATTTAACGGTTGACACGCAATATTATAATGAATGAAGCTAAATGTAACGAAGTTAAACTTAATATGAGATTGAATAACACATCCATCAATCAACTATCAGTAGCTATGCAACGTTCTTTAAATATTCTTAGTGAATATATTTCGAAATTAATTTTTTTGTAAATAGCTAACAACAATAATGCTTCAAAGCGTAAATATTTCGAAAAAGCAGCATTTCTCATTTGGAGTGTCGTAAGATAGCGTCAAGTGTGCTACGATTAACCACATGAAACATTAATGTGTTTTTGAATTTTTATTATACTGAGAAATATTAGATTATTAGAAGAAACTATTAGAAGAAATACATTAATAGAGAGATTAAAATAACTGAGAGATATTCACTGCTTTGGGCTTTTGATTGATTTTGATGGAATGTTTAATGGTTGATACACAATATGTATTATAATGAATGAAACTAACTGCACACGGAAACTGTACTTAATATCAGAGTGAATAACATATCCTTCAATCAAACAACATGAAGAATAACTATTTATCATACTATTAAATACTATTAGTGAATACATTTCGAAACTTATGTTTTTCGAAAGTAGCTGACAATAACAATGCTTCAAGAGCTTAAATGTCTCGATAAAGCAGCATTTCTCAACTGAAGCGTCGTGGGAGAGCGTCAGGTGTGCCACGATTAACCACATGAAATATTAATGCGTTTTTGAATTTTTATTATACTGAGAGATATAAACTATTAGAAGAAATTAATAGAGAGATTAAAATAACTGAGAGATTTTCACTGCTTTGGGCTTTTGCTAGCTGTTGATGGAATGTTTTATGGTTGACATGCAATATGTATTATAGTGAATAAAGGTAACTGTACACAGAAACTATACTTAATATCAGAGTGAATAATGCATCCATCATTCAAACTATATTAAGAATAACTTTGTATCATTCTTTAAACACTCTTAGAGAATACATTTCGAAACTAATTTTTTCGAAAGTAGCTGACAATAATAATGCTTCAACAGTTTAAATGTTTCTATGAAGCAGCATTTCTCAACTGGAGTGTCGTGGGAGTGCGTCAGATGTGCCATGGACTAACCACATGAAACATTAATGCGTTTTTGAATTTTTATTATACTGAGAGAGATTAGACTATTACAAGAAACTATTAGAAGAAATACTACACTAATAGAAAGATCAAAATAACTGAGAGATATTCACTGCTTTGGGCTTTTGTTTGATTTTGATAGGATATTTAACGGTTGACACGCAATATGTATTATAATGAATGAAACTAACTGTACACAGAAACTATACTTAATATCAGAGTGAATAACTCATCCATCAATCAAACTATATGAAGAATAGCTTTGTATCATTCTTTAAACACTCTTAGAGAATACATTTCGAAACTAATTTTTTCGAAAGTAGCTGACAATGATAATGCTTCAAGAGTTTAAATGTTTCGATGAAGCAGCATTTCTCAACTGGAGTGTCGTGGGAGTGCGTCAGATGTGCCATGGACTAACCACATGAAACATTAATGCGTTTTTGATTTTTTATTATACTGAGAGAGATTAGACTATTAGAAGAAACTATTAGAAGAAATACTACACTAATAAAAAGATTAAAATAACTGAGAGATATTCACTGCTTTGGGCTTTTGTTTGATTTTGATAGGATATTTAACGGTTGACACGCAATATGTATTATAATGAATGAAACTAACTGTACACAGAAACTATACTTAATATCAGAGTGAATAACGCATCCATCAATCAAACTACATAAAGAATAACTTTGTATCATTCTTTAAATACTCTTAGAGAAAACATTTCGAAACTAATTTTTTCGAAAGTAGCTTACAATAATAATGCTTCAAGAGCTAAAATGTTTTGATAAAGCAGCATTTATCAACTGGAGTGTCGTGGGAGTGCGTCAGATGTGCCATGGACTAACCACATGAAACATTAATACGTTTATGAATTTTTATTATACTGAGATATACACTATTAGAAGAATTATACTAATAGAGAGATTAAAATAAATGAGAGAGATTCACTGTTTTGGGCTTTTGTTTGCTTATGATGGGATGTTTAACGGTTGACACGCAATATTATAATGAATGAAACTAACTGTACACGGAAGTTATACTTTATATAAGAGTAAATATCGATCAAAGTACAGGAAGAATAACGATATATAACTTTTAAGTATTCTTAGTGAATATGCTTTGAAATTTTTTTACAAAAAGCTAACAGCAATAATATTGCTTCAGTAGCTTAAATGTTTCTATAAAGCAGCGTTTTTAAAACGGTGTGTCGTGGGGGCGTGCCAGGTGTGCCGCAATTAATCGCGGGAAATATTAATGCGCTTTTGATGTTTTAATATGCTTGATGACTAATTTCATTTATTTTAATCCTTTTTATTGCTCTTCAAATATGTGAGTTGAAATAATTTCCTACAGGAAGGAAGAAAATCAAATATTTTCCCATAATTACTATCATGAGACTAAAAATTAACGAATTTTAAAGTAATCCTTAAGCGTAAAATAAAACATATTTATTTAACATCGCTCTTAGCCCATGATAAAGTAACTGGGAGATATTCACTGCTTTGAGCTTTTGCTTGTTTCTGATGAATGTCAAACGGTTGACACACAATACAATGAATGAAACACGGAAGTTATACTTAACAAAGAGTGAATAACACATCAATCAAACAACATGAAGAATAACTGTGTATCATTCTTTAAATATTCTTAGTGAAGATTTTTTGAAATTAAATTTTTGAAAATAGCTAACAATAATAATGCTTCAAAAGCTTAAATGTTTCGATAAAGAGCATTTCTCAACTAGAGTGTCGTGAGAGCGCGTCAGGTGTGCCGTGGTTAACAGCGTGAAAAATTAATGCATTTTTGAATTTTTAACATACTCTATGTTGAAATTTCATTTATTTTAATCTTTTTTTTTATGGCCAATAAATAGAATATATTTCAAATCATTTGGCACATTTAAAATAGAAGAAAATATAGTAAGTAAAGTAAAATAAATAATAAGTTTAAAAAAAAGTAAAAAAAAAAATTAAATAAGAATGAAAAATAATATAACACGCATTGATTATGAAAGAAGTTTAAACACCATTAGAATATTGTATAGAAACTTCATTTTTTTCATATGATGAAAGTTTATACAGGGTGTTCAGAAAACATTCCGACAAAAAATAATGTTAAATAAGAATAAAAAATCATGTAATTCGCATTGATTATAAAAGAAGTTTAAACACCATTAGAATATTGTATAGAAATTTCATTTTTTTTTTCATATGATGAAAGTTTATACAGGGTGTTCAGATAACATTCCGACAAACTCAAAGGCTTGTTAATGGACAGGACATCAAGAAAATCAAAAGTTGCAATGGAACACGATGTTGCAAACCACTTATTCAGTCAAAAATATAGGGGTTTCTCTTTAATAAAACTCGGGCTTCCATTCATAACTTTGAGAAAAAGGGAAGTATATTGTAATGAAACTTTTAATGCTTTCTTTTGTCATAAATGTGATAACATCAAGAAAAGTGCGGGAAAAAACAGAGTACATAGCAATTTTATACACCATATAAAGTGGTAATCACAGTAGAGGTCTGCAGGGGCCCGGGATTGGTGGTCCGAGGCCGTACATGGCCCGGCAAAATGAAGGGAAAATTTTCTAACGGATCGGGCCGACGAATTAAAGACAATTTTTTTAACGAGCCGAGCCGAACCGATGAAAAAATTCGACCCGATATAAAATTTAAAAGGGTCAAACTAAGCAAATAAAATGTGAACAATTTTCAATCGACGTGGCTGAAACAAGGACAAGTATAAATATGCTGCACGGGCCGATGCTAGATTGACAGTACAGAAATAGAGGGTGAACCAAAAGTCTTGCCCTGATTACAATAGTTCATTACAAATTAACAGTTTGTATAATAATGTAACTTGTTGTATCATTGGAGAGGTTAGTTTTAGTAGTTTTTTTGTGCAATAGAACGAAACATTTCCTGATCGGTGGATTGGAAGACATAGACTTACACCCCGGTCTCCGCGCTCTCCGGATATTAATCCTCTGGATTTTTTCTTTGGGAACTATATCAAGGACCACACTTTTTGCCACACCAATTGCTGACGTCGAAGAACTGAAGATTAGGATACAAGCTGCTGCGTGTACTGTAACAGAAGACATGTTAAAGAACACTTGGCGGAAACTAGAATACCACTTAGACATTCTCCAAGCTACCAAGGGGGCACGCGTTGAAATTTACTGATGTACATGGTCTTATAAAAACAAATACATATATAACAGTACTTACAATGTACCCAAACAAACATATGTCTAATTATAATAGTTTGATAATAATAAATATTTATAATCAGGGCAAGACTTTTCGTTCACCCTATATAACATGTCCAGCGTAGAGCAGCAGTTGCATCGTGTGTGAACCAGGGATTACTTATTTCAGTAGACTCGGTCCAGCCCAGGATCAGGCTTACATTTTCCTTCTACATATTGGGCCTACATGACTGGCCGGCAGGGTTGTAAAAAAGCCGGCTAAAATTTAAAAAAACCACGCCGGTGGCTTTTATTGGTTTTAACCGGCTTTTTTTGGCCAAAATTGGCCTTTTTTGGCCATAATTGGCTTTTATACAATAAAGCATTGTAAACTACACATTTTAAAGTGTTTTTAATTTGTTTTAATGACATTTAATTGATTTAGAGTTTAATAAGTAACCCAATTTCTCAATAATGAAGATATTAATACTGGAATAAAACTTTAATGGTTTTGCTAGTGAATTGTAGTCCGAACTGCAAATATGTCAGCTAAATTTTAAAAGGACCATACCAACTGCTTTATTTCGTTTACACTGACCTTTAACCCCTCCCCCCAATTTTCTCATTTTTACTGCTTTATAAAATTAAAGAGGGCAATGGTTACTTAGTTACATGTTTTATTACTTAATTTTAAGAGCTATTAATATACAAATCTTATTTTATTTGTAGTAAACATTTAAAATTATACATAGTCATATAATAAAAACACCATTTCTCTCTATTAAAAACATTATGTATAGCATATGTATGAATATGCTTAGTAACAAACTTTTCAAAATTTTATTTAGAAAATTTTTTTTTTCTTCATGTTTAAATGCTCTATTTTTTATACACGTATATACCAAACTCTCCTCAAATATTATATCTTCTCTAATTTCTCTTTTAACATTTATAACTTAATCTCTCCATATGGACACATAAGAATTTTTTCATTTTGATGCGCTACATTTTATCATTGTTTAATTAAATATAATCTTTAAAATGTGTAGTATATGTGGAGCTATGTAATATGTAATTTCAAAACACCAGTTTGGAGCCCAACTTATATTATTTTCTATATTTATAATTTTTTTTCCAGACATAATTGCCTTCACAGTTGCCTTCTAAAAGTTATAAAGACTTATTTATTTGACAAAATTTACTAGAAATTTATAATTTTTTTAGTAGAAAATGTTTAAAAAATGCATTAAAAATTAATTGATCCAAATTTAAAACAAATTAGACGTAAACCAACTTTTAAAAATAAAAATTGACTTTATTAATACATGGAAATTATTCCAGAGAGAAACATTCGCCTTGGATACAATATTTCAAGTGAAAATCAAATTTCAAAGTAATTGCTTAAAAGGCGCAAAGGCCAACATAGTGAAAAAGATTCCAAGCCGGGATTCGAACCCGCTTAAAAGGCGCAAAGGCCAACATAGTGAAAAAGATTCCAAGCCGGGATTCGAACCCGGCTGAAATTTGATTTTCACTTGAAATATTGTATCCAAGGCGAATGTTTCTCTCTGGAATAATTTCCATGTATTAATATAGTTTCTATCGATGCTGGATTTAATTATATTTCGTGTTAGCCCCAGGTTGGCGGCTCACAATAAATATTCCATCTTGTGCTGCGTTTGTAGCCTTGCCAACATATAATAGTGAAAAATTTTCCGAGCTGTGTATCGTTCCAAGTGGTTTAGTCGGTAGAACGTCAGTGCGCTATACTGATGGCCCGGGTTCGAATCCCGGCTTGGAATCTTTTTCACTATGTTGGCCTTTGCGCCTTTTAAGCAATTACTTTGAAATTTGATTTTCCCTTGAAATAAAACTGACTTTTTTCAATAAAAGCCCGCTTTTTTTAAGTGGTTACAACCGACTTTTTTTGGCCTGGCTAAAAGTCGGCAATCCTGCTGGCCGGTACTGATGCTATTTTTTATTCTATGCCTTGCGAACATATAGTAATCTATAATGCTAATTTTTTTCATATGTATGCACTATTCTAGAAAAAAAATCTTAATTATATGTTAAGAAAAATCGGTATTTTCTGGGGAAATTATGTCGGGTCTGTTTTCATTAATTTTTGCACGGCCGGGCCTGTTTTCAATAATTTTAGGACGGGCCGGGACCAGACTGAACTTTTAGTCTTTGAAACGGGCCGGTCCCCCCGGTCCCGGGCGTGGAAATTCCGGGCAGTCAGACCTCTAAATCATAGTCCAAAATATGAAGCGTCAAAGCGAGTAAAATGAGCAAATCTTCTAGCAAATTTTTTTGATGTTATCACATTTAGAACATAGGAAACCAGATTTATTAAAAAGGTTCATTAAACTATATATTCCACTATTCGAAAGTTATTAACGAAAATACGAGTTCAATTAAAGAGAAACACCCTGTATGGAATTGCAACCCCCGTTGCAATTTTTGTTCTTGATGTCCACTAACAACACTCTGAGTTTTTAAGTCTATTATCTGAACAATCTTGTATATAAATAAAAAAATTAAGCAGATTTCAAAAAACATGTTCAACAATTACTATACATTGATGGTATTGGTAATGTATTCGAAATACTTTATGCAGCTCTGCATGTGATGTTGAAAATAACGTATCACCACATATCATTATTTATCTTCTTTTTTAAATTAAATTCCCCATTTTAAAATTTACATTCTCCTTTCATAATTATAAACTGAATCAAAACTTCCTTTCCTTTCTAAAAAGAATATATTTATTTCTTCTCTTGCGCTTTAGTTTTCAGTTATTTAAGTTTTCCCAAGTTCACCCAAAGCCGTTAATAAAGTAAATCAAAAACAAATCTTTTTCTCATCCTAAAATCATTACCTGTTCGAGCATATTTTCCTTCGATTAACGAATATATAAAAAACGATATTCTTTGACCATATGCTCCAGTTGTAGCAGTTATTTATACACTCAGTGTTAATTTTCAGTTTAATAGTCAATACAAATGCCTTTTCGGCCGTAAATGTATAATCTTTTTATATTGAAATCGAAGCCCGGCATCTGCATTTCTGATTCGAAATGCATATTTCCCATCATTTAGCCTTGGCATTCGTATTTGTACGTTGAAATGTTAAAATGCCAATCAACGGTCCTTTTGGCTAGTTTTTAATTCAAAGTTCCATTAAGTGATATATCTTTGGGGTTATAATGGCCTACGGTACCAAGATTTTGTCTCGACACATTGCCAATGATAGCTGACAAATTATTCATTCCTTCTCTGTACATCGTACTGTTAACAGCTAACTAAAAGGGTCCCTCTCTGGCACTTACATTATTCATGTCTACAGCTAATAAAGCCATCCTTTCTTCAAATTTGCTGAGTCCTTCTTTTCGTTCATATCTTTATTATTCAAGGATCTACGAACCTGGATCACCAACGATTGGTACTTTAAGAAAAACAGCAATATAGTAATAAAACGTTTTCGCTACAGATCATGGTCTACAGTATACTGCATATAATCCATACAGGGTGATTAAAAAAAAAGTTTACAAAACGACTTGGCAAACAGGCATTCAGCAAGGATAAAAAATCACACAGGAACATAGGGTCGCAAATCACTTATTGAGTCACAAATACAGAGTGTTTCATCTTAACTGAACTCGGGTTGGCGGTAATAATTTCTAGAAAAATAAAAACATTGTAATGAAAATGCAACGATATGTACCTTGTTTCGTGTGAAATGAGATAACGTCATGAAAAGATCTGGAAAAACATGTTTCTCAAGCAAGCGATGATACCGTATGAATTGATAATCACAGTCCAAATTGTGGTGCGTCAAGGGCATACTGATGACGCGTATAGTGCAAGCTTCTACCACTTTTGTTTGGTGTTATCACATTTACAACAAAGGTGAGAATGTCTGTTAAATATTTTATTATAATATACTTCATTTTTCTGAAAGTTACGACCGTCAACCTCAACTGAGTTAGGATGAAACACCTTGTATTTGTGACTAAATAAGAGGTTTGCGACCCTATGTTCCTATGTGATTTTTTTATTCTTGTTGTATGCCATATTTGCCATGTCGTTTGCGATTTTGTAAACTTTTTTTTTTTAAATCACCCTGTATATTTTCATTCATATCGTATAGTGCAGTAAAAGTTGATTCATAGAGAAAACGCATATTATAACTGAAAATTTTTTTCCGACAATTACTATCCACAGACGGCAATGTATCCATATATGTGATGCCTTGTATATGAATTTATTTATATTCTACTCGCACCACATAGTATACTAAAATTTACATCAGATGAAAAATGCGCAGCACAATTGAAAACGCACATTCAGCCATTCCCGTCAGTACAAATTAATTACCTAGAATTTTTTTGGAGAACCTTATATATGATCTATGAAATTCATACACACTATAATTACATAATAAAATTCAGCCAGCATTAAAATGCATAATACAACGAAAAAGCGTTGAAATTATTAATCATAGACGATAATGCATTTTTTTGTGCCTTGTAAAAAAATATTAAATGTTACATGCTCTATTCCTATATGAAAGATGTTATTTCTCACCTCAATAACTTATATCAATTTCATAAACCATACTACAGACAATTATTGTGAACAGTAAGTAATACAATCCAGTTCTTTTGTGTCTGTATACTTGAATAATGAATTCTAGGAGCAAAAGTTTACATAGGAAACATATGGTAGTGAATATAAACAATGTATATAAATTTCGTAATGTTTGAAGTACTTCAATAAAATGTTCTTCAAACAATTTTCGCCCACAGCTCACAACGTGTCCGAATTATTTTGTCTGTCCCTGTAAGCGAACTATAAATGCTACACACTTCTTTTTTAATAGGAATATGCTATAGTAAACCACAATAACATATATCAATTTCATGGCAATTCAATTATCTTATTAAAGTGCGGACAGGCAGACGACAGATAACCAAATAGACGAACTGAAGTCATAAACATTTTTCAAGTATGTTGGAAAGTATTTAAAAAGGTAGGGCACTGTATTTTATATGTGCACTGAAATTTTAAAAGCACAGGACGTTTTCTGTGGTGATTTTAGTACTTACTAAGGGTTACTTTGTATTTCAGGTATCGCAACATAATAAATATTTCTAATTCGGAAATAATCGTACTAAATCTATGGAATCGTATTGACTGGAGAAAGAGTGACTAAGCCAAAATGAATAAATAAATAACTTACAGTATCAGCTACTGCTAAATTTCAGAAAAAGACAAGAAGAAGAACTTACCTAGAACGAAATAAAAAAATATGTTATTAAAATATTTATATCTTGTAAAATTTAACATCATGAATAAAATAAAACTGAAACTATATTACTAGTAATCATTTTTGAACGATAATCTAACCAGGAATTTACATGGGAGGAAAATGAATAAGTCTTCAAACAGCAATTAAAAAAACTATAAAAAGTGGACATTTTAAAAATTAAAGACATTTTAAAAATTAAGAATTGTCATAACATATTTTTCGAACAACATATGTATTAAATCTATATAATAAAAGCCGAAGTCATGTGTCTGTCATCAACAGTTCCGGGTTGACCGCTTCACTTTTTGTATGCCAAGCGGCCAATTTGGTAATTTAATGTTAGCCGGGAGAAGGTGATAAATCGCCAAATATTGTAAATATCATGTCATCAGTATTACAGTATTATAATAGTCCATTTCATGCGACTCTCATAAATAATTTTTCAAGTGGTAAATTAAAACAAATCTTTGATGTTGAAATTAAATGTTATGGTTTGTGGTATTATTTATTACTTTTCTTTTTTTTTTCAAAGCAATAATTGAGAGTCATAAAGGTACTACTTAGTTATCCTGTCGACCAATTTCGCCAAATTATATAAATCGCCAAACCACTCGCCAAATTATACAAATTGACATAATTTTTATTTTCAATAACAAAAAATAAATAAATAAATAAATAAATAAATAAATAAATAAATTAGTATAACATTAATAAAAATACAAATAAAACGTCGAAATAAAAATCCCTTGATGACGTAAACACGCGTACTTGCTCAAAGTCAAGTGAATGTGACATTTACGATCAACCGTTATTGGCATTTAATCTTATAGTTTAGAGATAGATTTTTGGTCGACGGGATAACTAAGTAGTACCGTCATAAATTTTAAATATTTCGGTTTTAAATTAAAGTTATGCATTTTAAATAAAATGAGTGAAAGTACTATATTTTAAATGAAATACGAAAAAATACGACGGGCACAATGTTTGGCGATTTATCACCTGCGCCCGGCTAACATAAAAATGCCGAGTTCAGAATTTCTGTATCAGAATCTTCGGATTTGGCGAAGGATTGAGCAAGTAAATTAAATTATGTATAAAACTAACGTGACACAATGCTTAGCATATGTTTAAGGGAGACCAAACTACTCGCCAAGGGCGGCTAGTGTATAAATAAATACTCTTTTAAAAAAAATTTGAAAAAAAAAAACCCTACTATTTTTAAGAACTTTTCTTTTTTATTGAATATACCCATTAAAAAATGAAAAAAATGTGATATAAATAAATTTTAAACTACGAAAGCAATAAAAACCATTTATGTTACAGAAAAAATGTTTTATTTTATCTGTTTTTACGGGTAAAAAATATAATTTTTCTATAAAATAAAATCCTTTTACTACCCTTCCAGCTGACGGTTTTTTCAGTTAGTGTTACAGGTTTTCTCTATAATGTAGAGTATAGTTTAATAATCTTTTAGCCATACTTATATAAAAATGTTAATTATTTTTACAGCTTTAATACTAAAAATATATATCGAAAAAAAACCCATACATGCTATAAATGTTCATTGATGAGCTCAAAAAATAATTAACCAGTTTCGATTTAAAAAAACTTCCTTCCATTACTTTCTATGCAGTTGCATGAAATAAATTACAGTTTTTAAAGTTATCTACTTCAATTCAGGGGGTAAGCGGAAAATCTTTTTTAATCTCTTTGACTTTTTCGATTAACTCTTAAAAACGATAAAATGCGTAATAAAAAGCTTTTTTTATCTTCTCATATCACTATGACAACAACAATCCAGACAATGATCGATATAAAACTATTTTATCGATAGTTAGCATACTTAGTAGAAATAGATAACATTTAATGAAACTAACTGGAAGTAAAGAAAAAAAAAAAAAAAAAAAAAACTCCGATCAGGATCCAGTTAGTGAAACTAATGATGTTCTATTGAATTTCCCCTATCTATAGGTTTATAAAAGAAAATAGGGGGAAAAAAAACCTGGCTATTTCTGCTAAGTTCGTGCAGCGATTAAATGATGCTACAATAATTACTAGCGTTGTTACTACTGATTTCTTGCATTAAAAATTGAATGGCGTTATTTTAACCTTTTACTGCATACATATTTTTTTTTAAATATTTCCAAAGGAATCCCATTACATAAAGCTATTTTAGTGAGATGTAGGGGGGAAAAAAAGGAGAGAGAACAGAAAGAAAGAAAAATCATGCGTCAAGCATAGACTATGAAACATTTTCCAACAATAATAATGTAACACAACTTCACCAATTAATAAAGTGAAAGATGACATCTAACAAGGGAGGTCTCCTTAAAGCACATAGTCAGAATATTTTGAAAAAAAAAAAGTGTTAATGAAACTTCTTATTATGCAATAAAGGATCAGTCAAATTTAGCGGTGAAATTATAGTATAAAGTTTGTAAAAAAATAAATTCCTTTCGAATATTTGGAACGAAAAGACGATCTCGCCAGGCATTTGGCGGGCAACATTTCCTCTCACCAAATGCCAGCGATTTCAATGCATTTTGAAATTTCTAGTGTTTAAATGCGCAGTACTTAAAGAATTTAAACTTAAACAATGGAACAGTTTATTATTAGCCCCCGGTACTGTATGCTTTTCTTTCTCCCAGCTTATTTTGTACCGTCTCCAAAAAATAACGTTACCTTACAGAAGCTAGCCGTAAAACAAAGCATTATAATTAAATACTCTATAGCATTTTTATTAATTTCTAAGCATCGCACATTTTCAATTTTTATACCGTCGTATTGTAAAAAAAAAATTGTACTTTTAAATGCAATTTGTTTGAAAACTGCATCTCTATTTATTTTTGAGGCCCCACCAGTGGCTGAGAGGTTCTGCTCTCGAAGCTGGTAGACGAGAGGTGCTGGGTTCGAACCCAATCGCGCCCGTCGGCCTAATCGTTCGGAGTTTCCGTGGTTTTCTTCGAGCCATGGATTTCCATGCGTAAATACGGGTTAGGTTCCCTTAGAAAGACCCCCCACGGAGGGTGCTCCCCCTCGGTCCTATATCCCTAGAGTAAATAATCGGTCGTCAAAAATCAACCAACCAACCATTCATTTTTGAAATATTAATTTTTTCGTAGTTTTTAGCACCATTTGTTTAATTTTGGCAACTCAAGCACTCCATTCATGTAGAAAGTAAAGGGAAAATAGTTAAAAAATAGCAATTATATCTTTTTGTTGCCATTTTCTCATAACAACAGAAAGAAAATGTAATTAAAATACGTGCTATTTTGAAAAAATATAAACGAATATTTCTATTAAAACATGGAGCTATTATAATTATATTTAATTTTAAGTATCTATAGACTCTTTCAGTCATGACGTTTTGGTTGGAAACTGACTCCAAACAAACGGTTGCCATGCGTAATTTCTTTTTAAATATAAATCGTGGAAAATGTTACCAGTACATATCAAGTATTAAAGCACTTAAATGTGAGATATAAGATATAGCTGCAACACATAAACAAAATAGAAAATACAACATAGCAACCGTTTGTTTGGAATCAGTTTCAACCAAAACGTCATGACTGACGTCACGACTGAAATCGTCTACATTAATGTTACAAACAAATGAAGGCTTATGAATTATTAGATAGCCGTTTTTTTTGTCGAGTTTCTTTAATGACGGCATCTTTTTGCTGCATTTGTGTATTATTTTGCGATAGTGACATCCTATGCATGCTTTACTGTAGATGTTTAAGAGTTGATCGTAAATGTGGAATTCTTAAGCGGATGCTAATGACGTCATTTTACATAAAATAAAAGTGTATGCTTTAAGTCTTAAAATTTAAATATGTTTTGTACTATTTATGTATACATATACTTTTTTTCTTCGGGGCAACACTAAATTCTGAAAAAGCAGAATTCCTGTTTTCTAGTTTTTTCTATAAGTTTATATAATGTATACTAGTTGCGTGTTGCTGAAATTATTTAATTTTGCACGGTTTGGCTAGCTGGATAAGTTTTAAGTGTATTTTAAAAGTAACTGTGAGATTAAGAAAGGTCTGCTTATACATTTCGATATTGAATAAATCGTTGTTTCCATGGCAACAATACTATTCTCTTGTTGTCTCCGACACAAACAATATCGATGTCAAATGGACAGTCCTCAGAATCAGAATTTAATTCTGAGTTTGAAGTAATTTTAGTCCATTAAATTTTATTCTAAACCGTATAGAATGACCGTTAAATTTCATTGATGCATAAATGCATAGGACAAATCCTTAGTTATAAAAGTGTATTTATTAAACTTACTTCAACAAGTTCAGCAAGGAAACTTTTTCCTTAAAGAGAATTTGACATAAAAGCGTATTTTTAGAGTTTCGTTCATCTGACGAAACCCTATTCGTCTCACTCCTTTGTCTGTCTGTCTGTCTGTCCGTCACAGGGCCCGTTCTCAGAAACTATGAATGTTAGGGACTTGAAACTTTGGTTACTTATAGCTGAACACCTCACATCAAATAACAAATCATAAAATTTTGAAAAAGTCGGTAATTGACCGAATTACGGGCTAATTAACTTCTAAAATTAACCAATCAACCTTTTGAACACAGCTACGAACGCACCTTCTCCAAATCAGCGGAGTTTCTCCTAAGGGTTGCCAGTAAAATCAGCGGATGCATGGTTACCACGGAGGAAAGTAAGGAATAAATGAAGTGGACATTTAAAAAGCGAAATCGCATCTCCCAAAGTATTGGTCCTACAAATTCGTAAAAGGTATAGAAAGATGCGGGAAAAAATTCTACTTTATTTTGGTATAAAGTTCAAATTTCTGCGTTGGGTATAACGCAAAAAATCCACTAAAAATCGATCGATAAAAATTTAATTTCTGTATTTGAAAAGACAATGAAAAGAGATTTCATTTCAGCGGAAAGCAGGTGTTGTCATCTTTCAGACATATCGGCGCCGGAGAAATTTAAGCAGAGGATATTTTAATACGAAATTTAAACTTTTTTAAATATTAAATTTTTAGATTAATTTTTTTTTTTTTACATCCCGACGTAAAAATTTTCGCCGATTTCATACATACGCAGTTCAAACTCCTAGTTTAATTTTTTGTTCCGTTGCCAGCGCGTGATAAATCGCCAAATAAACGAAATTATTATTTTTTACGGACGCTATATCGAGGTTCCGCGGAAATTTTCTTATACACATATATACCGACATGAGAAGAGCATTCAGTATTTTTTCAGATTTCTCTGAGTATGCACGTATGGAGACTATCCTTGTAAATAAACAATTTGAAAAACGCATAACACATTTGAAAACACAATTCCTGCAATCGGAAAAGTACTCAAATTCTTTTGTGAAGCCTCCATAGGTTCTATGGATTTCTATTTATACTACATAGTATGCTAAAATTTAGTTCAGTTAGAAAACATATGGGTCAGTCTTCAAAAAGTGTAACATTTCCGTCACACACATTTTACAGTAAAATTTTTAAAGAATTATTCATTTAACTATATTTTTTAATTTCAATAAAATTATGACTATTTATATCAGTACCCACCATTTTTATAATAATTTTTAATTTATTATTTTTCTGGGTCACAGTATGTGATTTCTCACCTCCGTGGCATGTCACACACCTCGTATAGCTGTTAATGTTGTTTAATAACTTGTTTAATTTAAAAAATATATTTATATATTTATTATTCCTTCCACAAATGTCTCAAATACTAAATATTTAAGCAGATTTAAAATTTTTATATTGTGATTTTGTTTGTCTAGGCAGAGCAATTAATTCTGTCACACAATAAATTCTCACCTCCATTACCGAAACATAAAATGCCATTTTTCACTGATAAATGGCAATACTGGCATCACATTTTATTTTCTATGATACAAGTCATCCATCTTGTTTACTTACAGCTATGAAGAAGTTCTGAGTTTTTATTTGAGAAACAAGAAAATAGATTTTGTTTTTAAGAATCAAGTGTGGTTATTGAGAACTCTCACCTCCGTGAACTTGAAGTTCAGGTATGTAAAACAATGTAAAAATACAAGTTTACCTGTTTTAATATGCTTAACATGAGCAAATTGTAATACCAAAAAAAAATAATTTCTTTTCTAGAAAAAAAGCATACATTAAACCTATTTTTACAGAAGATTCCTCATCCTCACCTCCGTGAATTAAAGCTCATCTCAGTGAATAAGGTTATATATATATTTTTTAGGACTATTGTAGTAGGACTATTGTTCATGGTTACTTCTAGTAAGTAAAAGCTTGATATAAAAATGAAAAAAAAAGGGAAACGCAAGGTTTTGAAATTGAAAAATATTTTTGTTGAAAATATACACTTTCTGGAGAATGACCCATATAATATAGCTGAAAATAGTTCAGTTGAAAATTCTCAGTGATGTTAACCAAGTTCAGTATAAAGTTGGACAGTTATATTTATTGCTGTGTTAGTCAGTTTTTCTCTGTGCTAACTTGTTGACGAGTGAAGACGTTATGTCTTTCAAGATGGTGTGTCGGGAAATATGGAATATCAGATACACAACTGTTTCAAGACGAGTCTAAAAAGAAAAACAATTTTTCAAAGAATCTGATGATTTATAGATGATGTACTAAGGTTCACTCATTAAATAATTTTGATTATTCTTTTAAATCGTGGTTTTTTTCTTGCAATTTTTTTATTCAATTTTGCAATTTTTTTATAATGGCACTATTCCATATTAAACGACTGGTTGCCATTACAAGAAATATGTAACTTTTTTAAACGCTAAATATTGATATGTGTTTTTTTTCTACTCTTTAAATGCATTAAAAATGTGTTATAAAATTTCGTGTGTGTAAAACTTTATGCAACAATGGCACTTTAAAGTACCATTTAAATAACTTGTTATAAAATGCATTTAATACATCGATTAGTAGTAATGCAGTTTAGAATGCGTTATAGATATTTTACTTTATCTTGTTCAAAAATTTGGTTGCACAAAACAAAGGTATTTTTAAAAGGATGATTTCTTTTGCCTTTGCATCTTTTCCGCTTTCTTGACGTTGAAAGATTGGGGGGGGGGGGGGGGTTCAGTTTGGAAATATTTCTATATTTCTGTTGTAAGAACATTATATTTGCATATTTCCTAATTCTACAAAATAGTAAAAAAAGAAATATTTTTAATAAAAGATTTGAGCGGAGTTATTGCACAATCAATATAAATTCATATATAATTAATTTTAATTGGCAAAAGTTTACTAAAATGTATTAAATGATTGTGTAAATCTTCTAATGTAGTTTCAGAAATTCACAAAAAATGCTTTAGAAGATGAAATAATTTAGGTTCATGATTTAGGATATAAAGGGTTAAGAAATAGTCAAAGTATGTTTCCTAAATTTTAATGTATTTTTTGGGTTCCGTACTTAAAAAGTAAAAACTGAACCATTACCAGATCACTCCTGTGTCTGTCTGTCTATTTGTCACAGCCATTTTATTCGTAAACTATGGAACGTGGAAAGTTCAAATTGGGAGAAGTAATAAAGAGTATTGCCTCACATATTTACACAATATTAAACATTCACAAATATATTTATGGAAAATGTAGAGGGACTAATTAAGTTACTTGAAAAAAATAATATTTTCTTCGTATAGCGTGTGGGGTATCGTGCGAAAGCTTTCGTAACGCCGAACACAAAAATACATTTCTATTAATTTTAGTTATTATATTTTCAGGGATATCGTCGCAAATGTAGTTCAAAAATATGTCCCCCCCCCCTTCTATTTCCGAATCTACTGAAACTAAAATTATGAAAATATTAGATAAATAGTAGACGTTAATTTAAACCTTGCAGGAAAACTATAGCGATTAACCTAGGTCACAAAGTTTTTTAGAAAAGCGCATTTTTTCCGTTACACACAAATTTACATTTGCAGGTATTTAGCACAGGTGTTGAGGCGTGCTGGAGGTTCCTATCGTAGTAGAAGTATAAAAGCATTGTTAAAAAGGATTTCCGAAAAAATCGTCTGTAATTAGCCGAGATATTAACCCTTGAAGACACGGACGGTTTGGACATACATAATATACTCTATGTACCATCGGCTTTTAAAGCCCAGATAACTATTTTTAATGATATATTTGTGTAATGCAATGCCCAGTAGCAGTATAAAAGCAATAAACGTCAAATTGTCAAAAACAGACTAATTTAATTAGAACCAATCACATACATACTATCAGATTCGTGACTAGTTTGCATTGAGAGTCTCACTCAATACACCTTCCGTGTCTTTAAAAGTTAATTAAAAATCTATCTGGAAAAACGCGGCACGGACCAAGGCGGCGTTGCAACTTTGCGGCCTCCTTTCAAAGCGCGCTTAGCACAATGCCAAGCTCAAACTTTTAACAAGGGTTTTGTTTTAGCCACACTGTAAAAAGAAAAATTTATTGCTACGCTGAATTTAGTTTTATGAAATGCCAAATGAAGTTTAAATATGCACTACTTTTATTGTCAGTGCGAATTAAGTTCATCTTAATTAGAATATGATTAAAAAAGAGTTATACAGAATAGCAATATCTGATATTATTTCGGGTTCATATATCTTTGAACTTTTATGATATACCCATTCATACTTTTCTAGTATACACAGCTATACCCAACTCGACGTTTTATAGTTTTTACAAAGTCTTATTATTGTTTTAGCAACAATTTTTTAAATAATGCAGTTAAGAATTCATATATTTATTGTACGGAACCCTCTAAGCACGAGTAATACTCGCACATGACCGTTTATTTTATGTTGACTCACAAAAGAAAAATAAAATGGTATTCCATAATACCCCAAATTCCTATATATGTTTAAAAGATAGTCAATCCTTTAATGGAAGTTCTGCATATCAAATAATTCATTTTTCCACATTTATAAATTTCTGCTTTTGAAAACTTATCTTAAATTTTCTTGAACAACGTGACTCTTTAAAGATCATAATCCGAGATTATAAGCTCAGTAACGACCCATCTAAATATTTATGATTTTAGCATAAAAGTTGCTTCTGTAATGCGCACCGCAATTCAGCTCACCTTGAGATGGGGCAGCCCACGCAATTCGCTAATGACTGAGTGTCCACCTTCATAAAACGTTTCTGCGAAGGCTAAGCATGTTAATTAATTTCTAGAGATGCCGTGGCAACAAAACTGCATGTACAAAGACGGTGGAAAAGTTTGTAAGCGTTAGTTTGAAAAGAGTTTACTTGTAGTGTCTGTTGCATGTAAAACGATTCAAAAGAATCCGTGCGAATAGTTTAACTGGTTTTCAAAAGTATATTCGTAAGGGTAATAATACGCTTAAAAGAGAGGCAAAATCATTTATATTCAATTGTATAATATTCTGAATTTTTTTAATCAAAATTCGCAAAAATTAAAAAAAGTTACAGGGAGTTATTAATAAATAGTACTTAAGTTAGTAATAATAAACTAACGTTCTTTTTCAGAATTAACAAATAAAATAAAAGATATGGAAGAAATCAATCTTTACATTAATTTGTTAAAGTAAATTTTAGAAAAACATTTTGCTTTAATAGTAACCTGAATATCATGTATTTTTTCTAATTAAACTTCTAAAAAGCATATGTCACCGTTATTAATATTAAGAAATAAATTTCTTAAAATTCAAAGTATCTCAATTTGTTATCTTTTGGTAGCAAAAGTCATTTTCATGTCTTTTAACACTTTTTTACTCAACTTAATTTGATTAATGAATGTAAAGTTGGAATTTTGAAATTGATTTTTCAGTCCCTTCCTGGTATATTGGAATTATAAAAATTGTGTACACAACATGTTTTTAATGCCAATACTATATTTTACTATATTTAGAACTTAATTATCAATTAACAAATCAATATTAAGGCATTTTACCGTTAGTCGGTCAGTGATAAATCGCCAAGCATTCTCTATGGTTACAACAACATACGAATTACAACATTAATTATGCGCTAATCCACGCTCGCTAAAATAAGCCAACTGGCTACGTAACTGCAACAGTGAAATATTTTAAACACCAAATAGCTGAAAGTAAAGAAAGTTATAATTAAAAAAAATACGGTTTTATCAATTAATAGTTTAATATTAATCACATTGTGAATATTCATTGAGAAAGCAACTTAAAAATCCCTATTAGATAATTTAAATAAGGCTTTTAGGCTCTTTCTTGTTGCCAAATCTTAAAATCACCCCCGGGCCCCTCCCCTTTTTAATTTGGCACCCGGGGGGCATGAATGGTGTCCGCAAAATTTAGAAAAGTGCTCCCCAGCGGAGGCCAAATTGGGGGGAGCCCGGTAGCAGAAAGTGCGCGACGTGCGACGTGCGTCGCAGATTTATTTTGGACCTTGCAGATAAATTTGCCAACTTGAAAAAAAAAAAAAAATCATTTCCTTAAAAGAAAAAAAAAGTACGAAAATTCTGACAAAAAATATCACGAATTCGACAAATGGTCGCCGAAAAATATCAATTTCGACAATCGTTCGCATAAGAGATCGGTAATTTATAGCCAAAGGGTCGCTATAAAACGTGAATTTCGTCAAAAGAGCCCGGAAAAAAAACATGAATTTCGTCCCAGGGTTGTGGAAAAAATGCAAATTTCTGTCACAGGATCGCGGAAAGAACGCGATTTTAGTCAAACGGTTGTGGGAAAAACCAAATTTACTCAAACGATCGCGAAAAAACGCAAATTTAAGTCAAAGGATTGCGGAAAGAACGCGGAATTTCGTCAAAAGATCTCGAAAAACGTAAATTTCTGCCAAAAGATCGCTGTACAAACTTGAATTTTATCCAAAGATCCCGAAAAAAAAACGTGAATTTCGTTCCAGGGGCGCGAGAAAAACGCAAATTTCTGTCACAAAATCGCGGAACAAACTTGAATTTTATCAAAGGATCGAGGAAAAAACACGAGTTTAGTCAGACAATTTCGGAAAAAATGCAAATTTTTGTCAAACGATCGCGAAAAAACGCAAATTTCTGTCAAAGGATCGCGAAAAACGCAGATTACTGTCTAAGGATCACGAAAAACGCAGAATACTGTCTAAGGATCACGAAAACGCAGATTACTGTTTAAGGATCACGAAAAAAAGAAAATTTATGTCAAAAGATCGGAATTAATTTTGCGGGATTTCGTCAAAAGATCTCGAAAAACGCAAATTTCTGCCAAAGGATCGCTGTAAAAAGGCGAATTTCATCAAAAGATCCCGACAAAAACATGAATTTCGTTCCAGGGGTGCCGAAAAAACGAAAATTTTTGTCACAGAATCGCGGAAAAAACGCAAATTTCGTCTATAGATCGCGAAAATAAAACGAGAAATTTCCGCATAAGATGGCGAAAAACAGCAGATTTCTTCAAAAGATCGCGAAAAAACGGCAAATTTCGTCAAAAGATCGAGGAAAACGGCAAATTTCGTCAAAAGATCGCGTAAAAACGGCAAACTTCGTCAAAAGATCGCGTAAAAACGGAAATTTCGTCAAAAGATTGCGTAAAAACGCAAATTTCATCAAAAGCGCGCGAAGAAAAACGCATAGTGCCGGTAGTGGATTTTCGCTCCCCCCCCCCCCCCCACCCTGTGTTGTAACCTTTCGGAAAATTTGCTGTGAATTTCAGATTTTTTTTTTTTTTATTTTACTCAGAATCACCCCTGGTATTAATCAGTAAGAACGCTGTTTATTTTAACACTTATAATGTTTGTACATAAGAAAATGTAACATGTTACTTCCGCAGACGATTTTCATCCCACTAAATTGCTGTCGCAGACACAACTATAACTTTCTGCTACTGGGGGGGTGGGGGGACTCAGGATGTGCATAACATGAATAAGTGGTTACAACAAAATGTCAACTATCCAACAAAATGTCACATGTGGGGGTCGGTAAAAGTTAGAAAAATTCCTTCCTATGGGTCTACTTTCGCGCCTCCTGGAATACATCCTCCCCCCTTTTTAAAATACCGTTTGCAGAAATGTGTTACTGTGACTGTGACTATATACAAAAGGACCAATACAATGTAGCAATTTCATAAATTTTTCTCAATTCAACTATATGTGGGGACAAAAAGTTATTGATACCCCCTCGTATCATTTGGCAAAAAACCTTGCATTCTGAAGCCCGAATTGTGCCAAATATTTTATTTTAAACGCCAATGCCCCTATAGTGGAAAAGTACATTATTTTGAATCACCCATGATATTCTAAACTTCCGATACAAAAAGAAAAAAAAAAAAAAAAAAAGCTTTACATTCAGGGTTTTTTTATTTTTACGTTCTTTCCTAATCATGAATACTTTAGCATACACCCAGGGCACTGAAAATATATTATTTCGAGGTATTACATTATTAATCAGCAAGAAACGAAATAAGTTTAGTTGTTTCTGTAATAATTCATACTTAAGAGAAGAAACTCATGTCTTTTCACCTCAGTAATACATGTTAAAATGGAGAAGAAACAAGAGAAAACTTTTCTTCTTGAGACTTGAAATGTTTTGTATTTATTTATAACTGGTAAAGTTCAAGATTAGTTTGAATGTGGTACTTATTTAAAAACTTTTGCATTAAATATTTATGAACGCAATGTTACAAGGAAATTAATCACGGAAGTTATTTCTTCTAGTACAAAAAATGTATAAAAATCAATGTATGTATATTTATGTTTATATTGATCTATATATATATATATATATATATATATATATATATTTAACTATATCTATATAATGAATGAACTCACAAGCTCCTCTGATGATTCTGTGAGTCATTCATAGTTTCTTATATTACATACTGGTTTCATATGTTCATTTCTAAATCATCTTTAGAACTTTATCAATTTCTTCATATATTTGTGATTTCAAATTTATTATATATATATATATATATATGTATTTACATCTATATATCTATATCTATCTTTTATATTATATATATATATATATATATATATATATATATATATATAAAACCATTATATAATATTACAATTCATCATCTTTTTTTAATAAAAATTAATAAATTGTGTATCAATACATTACACAGACATTATACATAATAAATCTGGATCAACTATTATTAATTTAACTAATCATTAATGAATTTTTTAAAAACCTATATCCCAATCACCAATATATGAAGTATTAAAAAATTCAAAAATTCAAAAGTGGCGAAAGGAAAAACAACAGGAAAGCGAATGCATAAAAAGAACAAATAAGTAAAGATAAATATGTAGGAAATCATACATATTCTTTTTCCTTTTTGTAATGTTATAACCTTGTCTATGTTTTTTTTCTACTCCTTAATTTTTTTTTTTTTTTTTTTTTTTTTTTTTTTTAACTAGAGCAGTTAGCAATACGCAAAACTGAGTCCTTTTTTTTTTTTATTAAGTATCCTAAAGAAGAAAAATATATAGCGAAAAAAATGTTGTTTAATCAGGATTCTTCATTCTTACTTTTCTATCTCATCATATCATGAATTACTTAGCATATACACTCAGGGCACTAGAAATATCTTATTTCGAGGGATTACATTGTTAATCAGCATGAAACGAACAAAGTTTAGTTGTTGCAGTAATAATTCATAGTTAGGAAAAGAAAATTTAGGTGATCTTACCTGACTGATATTTGTTAAAGTGTGGTAGAAACAAGGGGATTTTTTTCTACTTGAGATTTAGAAATGTTTTGTATTTATTAATGAAAGGTAAAGTTCAAGATTAGTTTGAATATGTTACTTATTTAAAAACATTTGCATTAGATATTTATAAACACAATGTTACAGTGAAGTTAATAATGAAACGTCTTTCTTATTACAAAAAAAAAAGGGGGGGGGGAAATTGCTGAAAGCTTTATTTATATATATTATATCTGGGCAGTTTTCAAAAGGTGGGCACTGAACATTAGGGTTGGGCGATATATCGATAAAACCGATAAAATCGATATAAAATATAAATCGTGATAACGATATCAAAAAATCCTATATAACGGTGCATCACGAATATCATAATCGTGATGTAAATCGCGATTATCATAATCGTGATGTAAACCGCGATTATCATAATCGTGATGTAAACCGCGATTACCATAATCGTGCTGTAAACCATGACGACTCCTCAAGATTCTCCCAGCTTCAATCGTTTTATTAAATACCGAATCCTCAGTTGCCGATATTATCATAGTATTAACGGTATGATTTCCCACAGCCTAAACGGTTCTTGAAAAGGGGAAAAAGTTATCTTTTCTATGTTTATAGGACGGTTGATAAATATCATACATCTGGTTTTCGCTTACATTTGTCGTCAGCGGATATTTATGTTGTTTTTGCAGTATTGACGGTGTAAAGCTCAAAATGCTACAGATCAGATACCATGATTTTAATTTCGTTCTGGTATTTAGATTTCAGCCATGTTGATGAATATTTGCCCTTTGTTTTTCAACAATGTGCGAATAATCAGGGCGACAAAGAAATAAAATATTATATTTTATTTGCAACAGGCGGTTTAATTGAATAAGTGAAATAATACTTCCATAATAATATTTATTAATGTCTATTCTAGGGTCCTTTTTAATGCAGATATTTTTACTTCTGTGAAGCGCGTTTTTTTTTCTCCTCACGGTTTCTTTTAAAAATCGACAGTTGTGTGCTATATGTGAGTATTTGGTATTTTACTGCCTCTGGCATCATTTGTTTGTGGGGAGTGGGAGAGAACAATTAGATGTTTGTTTATTTATTTAATGTCACCAGAATTGAAAATAACAAACATGGCAGAAAAATTAAGTAGTTAAAGTTTGTGTGCTGGCAATAAAAGGAGAGACGCAATTTTCTCTGTGTTTGGGGGGGGGGGGGGGGTTATAGTTTTTTTTTTCTTCCGTTAAGCGGACATTGTTCGAAACGCAACAGATTCTTATCCAACTTTCCTGCTAGCACAAGCATAAGAAATAGACTCTTAAAGGTTAGGAAAAGATATTTTTTTTAATTCAGAATTTTATTTAATCAAATATTTTCCTTTTTAAATTCAAAACGAGAGGCGTGACTGCAGTCTATTTTACCGTATAGTCACATGAAAATGTGGCATTAATTTTCTTTCACTTCGCTTCGGATTCATGTTAAATATTTCGGTTCAGGTAAAAATACACACAAGATAATTTTCACAATAATAATTGCACCCTGACACAAGCACAAAATGAAATTATCGTATTTGTGGATTGTTAGTACCGAGCTTAAAATATAATTAGAATAGAAGTCAGCAAAAAAAAAAAAAAAAAAAAAAAAAGTTTTTTGTTGTTGTTTTACAAAAGAGTAGCAACCGTGGAACTATTTTTAAGCGAAGGGATTGGATTTAGCAAAACTGGAAGTTCGATTATGATTGTTTGCTGCGCGTCGTTCGATATGCACTTGGTCTTGGTATATTTCTCTCTCTCTCTCTCTCTCTCTCTCTTCGCCCCCCCCACCCCCACCCCCTCTCTCTCTCTCTGCCTTTCTCGGGTGCGGAAGATAGTGCGTCGCATATCCAGTATTTGGAAGGGACAGTGACTCATTAAAATCCCAATCCGCTGTTGAAAAAAAAATATTTATAACGCTTCATATATACAGCATACATGGGCTTCGGAATCGGAAGAACGAAAAGAAGGATAAGGTAAATTTCGAAAGACATTTGATTGTGGGCCGCAACATAGGCAGAGATTTTTTTTTTTTTTTTTTAAATGAAGAATATAAAAATTAAATAAAATAAGAATTTTCTGTCGGAGACGCCACCATATTAGACAATGTTTAAACATACCAGCCAAAAAGCAATGTAGGAATTTAAGAATTATATAAAAAATTTAAGAAGTGATTATAGCCGGATTATTACATTTTTTTTTTCTCCCTCATTCAACGAAATTTTAGTACTTTTTTTCTTTTAACCCTTAATTTTCTGCATTTTCTGCTAAGAAGATTAAATTTTACTTTTTCAAATATAAAGAAGATTTACTAAATTTCAGAATGCACGGCGATGCATTGGCAAGTGGCCCTCCCGCACACTTCTTATCCAGTGCCCGTGGCAGCATATCTATATATATATTACGCTAACGTACGTGGCACAGAAATCGCGATTATTTGTTATTGTTTAATGGCAACGCCCGAGAGACGCATCTGATTGGTTATTGTGTAAGAGTCCTTGGCAGGATTTAGGGCGATCGGGTTTGTTATTGTTTACGTTTCGCGTTTCCGGTGCAATATCTTTCGCTGCAATTATCTAGCTTCGAAATATCATTTGAAATGCCCGTAAAAAATCTCGGTGAATGCTTGAAAGTGAAGAAGAAGCCGAATTCGAGTCGAATCGAAATAGATTCGAAATCCAAATAGAATTGTCGAGAACGCCGTTAAGCGATCGGCAAAATAGGCTTAATAACTGTAGCATGCACGCGTTGCTACTGAAATCCAAATTACTGATTTAAACGTTCCGGGGCATGCATAACTGTGGGTGAAACGTGTAATTTATGCAAAGCACTGTATTGAAAATGCGAATTAAACAGCAGCAAGAAGTTTACAAAATGTTGTCATGACGTAAAAAGTAATTTTGTACGGACCTGCGATACGAATTTCAGGTTCGGGCCCTCCCAAGAGTAAGATACAATAAAACCTGCTTAGACGGAAACGAAAACGACCAGTGATAAATTCCGTTTTATGCAGGTTATTAAATTGAACAACGGATAATAGCATTTTTTTTTTTTTTTTGGGGGGGGGGGGGGGGAGAACTGGAACTTTTTTTTTTCGTTTATTGCAGGATTCCGTTATAAACAGGCTTTACTCTATTATAAAATAAATTTGCTGGATGGTACTTTTCTTAAAAATCTATATAGTAATATTTGCTTACAATTTTATTATTTCTTTTTCAGCATTACACTTTATGTTGTATTTGTAATTGCTTTTTCATATAAAGATTTTAAATAAAAAATTAAATTTTTGAAAATATAATTACATTTTAATTAAATTCATCAGTTAATTTAGAATAAAGAAGTTTAAAGTAAGAGACATATAAAAATTAGAAATCTTAACCTTTGACTTTACACAACTTTGGAACTGAACAAGAGTCGGGCCCTGGTAATTGGCACCGTCTACACCCGCCCCCTCTGTACGGATCTGCGATAAAAATTTCAGATTCATTTAATAATATTATTACGGGCCCGGGCAACGCCGGGCGGGTCAGCTAGTATTACATTAATACAGCAGCCACACATTTCGCGCCTCTTTAGATTGCGCATTCGGATATATCGTTCTTTTTACGTGTATGCCGGGAAATAATAAATTTTACTTTAACAGTAATTTTAAATAGCTTATATATAATTTCATTGGAATAAGTGTATTTATTTATTAAATGTTGTAATTTATACTAATAAAAGAAACTTTCGCTCTACCTGTGTGTGTGTCGGCGATGGCTAACGAAATCTACCACACATACAAGTCTGAAAATTTAGATGAGGATAGTCCAAGGTAGGAATTTTACAATTAGCAGATTTACAGAAATTTTTGAATTTTCTGAATATCAACAAGCGCACCCGCTCATTTTCATTGCTCTGTCTCTGACTTCTTGAGCACGCAAAAAAAGGAAAAAAAAAAACTTTTTTTTCCCCCCGACTATATTAATATACCGACTATTTCCGACTATATTTTATTATTTTGTTCAGTTTTATACGTTACTTGATATTTTATTAGTTTGTTCATATGTCATAATATCGATATATCGAAATATCATGGTATAAAGATGCCGATTTATCATGATATATAATTCCAGACATCGCCCAGCCCTACGAACATACATCATAACTCTAAGCTCTTCAATGAATAATTCTAATTATCATGGACTTTAATTTTTTTTTTTTTTTTTTTTTTTTTTTTTTTTTTACATTGAGTTTTTAATTCTTCCCAGAGACAGAAACTGACATAATTTATTGTAAAAGCTTTGTATAAATATCTTAAATTTGTATAAATATCTTAATTATTTTATTATTTTATGCTAAAGAGGACAATTTTGGACATTCATAACGCTAACTGCTCCAATTTACCACAAAAACAAGGGTTTTAACTTGTTTTCTGGTGGTTCTAATGGTAAACAACGAATGCATAAAGGAAACGGATAATTTTTTGATAATTTCGTTAAGAGATTGGCAGTCTGATTTATTGCTTTTTGAAGATAGAAGGACTTTTCTAGAAAGAATTTTTCAGTATTTTGTTTTGTCCAAAAGTAACGATCGTAACAAAGCTGTCATTTCCACAAAAAATACACCAAGTACTTTAAACTCTTTTATCTAACTTTAAAAAGATTTAAAATTTTTTTTTAAAGCATTTGTATATGTTTTGTAAGATTTTTTTTGCAATAAATGCACTTTCCTCTAATAAGAAACTGGAATGTCCGAATCGCGTAACGATCGAAACGCGGATTTTTTTTTTTTTCGGTAAATTTATTTTTAAAGATGATTCGATGTTCTGAAACGTATAAAAATATATTTATTGTAATGTTTTATCGTAAATAATTACAGTTTTTTATATACATAAAGCGTATTTAGTGCATGTAATAATAAAATTTGACTAGAAGCATGCTCAACTTACGTGTGTACGATCGACACAAAATGGCGGCCGCTGCGATCGTTCCGAAATTTTGGACATGCTTATTTAAATTATGATTTAAAATTAATAATAAAACTTCTTTTGCTTATTTCAAAAGTAATTCTCCAGTGATCTTACGCGTTGTTATGTATTTCGCAAAGTTTTCTTTGCAGCAAATGTACCCAAAAAGATTATTTAATAACCATGTCCAAATCGTAGAACGATCTAAATACTAATAATTTTAATTTTCTAAATGCATAAATAAATATATCATAACAGAGTTCAATGTTCTAACATACGTATATATATATATATATATATATATATATATATTTGTTAAATTATTATATTTGAGGTTATTATTTTAATTTCATGATTTAAGAATCCCCCCTCCTTAAAATTTCATTCTTCATCTTTGCACCCCCACCAAAATGCAAAGCAAATAAAAAGTTTAAACCACTATGTGCTGTAATTTTGGTTTAAAAAAACAAAAAACAAAACAAAACAAAACAGAAATTGTCAGTGCTTGAAGTATAGTAAGACAGCCAACGAAAACTATTAAAGGTACTCAAAAGATTCACTCCGTACAAACGACAAACAAATTTGGTACTATTCAAATAAGAAATAGATATCTTGTTTTTGCAGTCTCTGTAGAAACAATCAAGAATGCATTACCAGTGAAGCTGAGGAAAAAAAAAGAACATTTCTATAATTGACTCCTCACAGTTGAAAATAGATTGACATTGGTGAATGGTGCTTTGTAATTTATGATAAAAACTTATAGCCAGGTATTATTGAAAAGATCAGGATTGATAATGGCGAACAAACATTTTCTATAATTTTTTTACCCCTCAGGGAGACATTGATTTTAACATGTTTCATTATCCATCTAAAAAAGACAAGAAAGAAGGAAAGAAAGAAAGTTCTCCAATTCAAAATATGAAGATATTTTGTTGAAATCGCCATCGCCACCTCACCCTGTGACAGCAAGAGGAGGCTTTTTTTTTTTTTTTTTTTTTTAATAAAGAAATTATAGATATGTGCAAAAAAAAAAAAAAAAAAAAAAAAAAAAAAAGGCAGTGTAACTTGTTTTCTGAGAAAATAAAAAGAATAAATTATATGTTGGATATTTCTAATATTGTGTAAAGGTATGTTTTTTGCATAATGTGTGATTCCTATAAAATTAAGATATTACTTCTAAAAAGAGGTAAATATTTTAATATCAGAGTTTAACATTTGATTTTATTATTATTATTACTGGATAACAAAAAGTTAATTATACATATATATGTATGCACATACAATTATAGAACGAATTTATTACATTCTTAGTCTTGAGACTTTTTTAAATACTAAGCGCAACTTATTTTTGGAAAGGTGAAAACTGTGTAACCTACATGTCAGCAATGTCTAAAATCTTGTTACCTAGGTGACAGAAATGTCCAAAATTTGTAACCTACAGAACTACTAATTAAATGCTTTAATAATTAATCTTCCAGAATAGTTGCTGTCTTTTAATGTTTGTGTATAATTTTGTAGACTTATATACTATACTATTAAAAAAAATTTGGCCTTAAATTTAAAAATTTTAAAAATTGCTTATAGTTAACGTTTAATGATCCCACCTTTTGATAATCTCCCATCTATATTTATCTATATCTGTATCTATCCCTCTATCTATCTATCTGTCTACATATCAATCTATCTATATGTATATATATTCCATTTTCCGTTTTAAAATGCTATTAGCTTTTGTATTTTTTTCTACCCTTTATTTATTTATTTTTTTTATTTAACTCATTTAGCAATATTGGGTATATTTTTTTTATGGAATTATTACTATTGATTAAATTATATTGTGTCGATTATCTTATGTTTTAATAGTTATACTACATACTTGCGAAATGTTTTATTATATATATTTTACATATATATATGTGCGTGTAAACTTTTTCCGACAGACTTAAAAAGTAACTTAAAAAGTAACGTAAAAAGTAATGACGTCAGGGATATTGTAATTCGGTCAGTGAGGGCAGTGAAGCCGAAGTCGCTTAAACACTTTACAATAGCGTTTGAAAGTGTTAAAAAGTGCTAACTAAAATATTTGAATCTACCGACACAGTTTAGTAACGGAGTCTTTTAATCTGTTTTTCTTATTAACTATCCTAAAGAAGAAAAATATATCACAAAAAAAAAAAAAAAGTTTTTAAATCAAGATTCTTCATTCTTTAGTTCTTATCTCATCATATCATGAATAATTTAGTCAGGGCACTAGAAATATCTTATTTCGAGGGATTACATTATTAATCAGCATGAAACGAACAAAGTTTAGTTGTTGCAGCAATAATTCATAGTTAGGAAAAGAAAATTTAGGGGATCTTACCTCACTGACATTTGTTAAAGTGTGGTAGAAACAAGAGGATTTTTTTCTACTTGAGATTTAGAAATGTTTTGTACTTATTTATGAACTTACCTGACTGATATTTGTTAAAGTGTGGTAGAAACAAGGTGTTTTTTTTTTTCTACTTGAGTCTTAGAAATGTTTTGTATTTATTTATGAAAGGTGAAATTCAAGGTTGGATTGAATTTTGAATGCGGTACTTACTTGAAAACTTTTTAGCTTGATATTTATGAACGCAACATTAATAGGAAATGAATAGTGGAAGTTATTTTTATCAGACTACAAAATGGAAAGAATTCCCTAAAAGGAAAGAATAACGCGTCATTCGGGTAACGAATAATGTTGCAAACAGTTTCGATCGAGTTTCGGCCCGAAAACGAAAACGTAACAGAATTTTCGGTTGATCTCTACTTAAAATATAAAATGCAATAACTATATTTATGGGGCCTCAGGACTCTTAAAATTGAAAAAAAAAAAAAAAAACCATTTTCAACATTTAATATCTTAAAATGTGTATGATTTAAAAACACAAATTTTATTGGAACGAAAGATATAAGTGTGTTCCTTCATTTTATGCATTAAGGAAATTTCAAGATGCAGAATTAATATACTATTTAAAGGGCGCTCCAAACTGTCAGACATTTGTCGAGTAGATAATTGGTATAACAGATTACGCGCAGGGTTACAAAATAAATTTCGCAACTAGAAGGAAAATTTTCTTGCCTTCTTATACTTCAGACTGCAGTAATTACCCTGAACGTAAATATATTTGTAGTTAAAGCATTTTAATACAAAGTTGTATTTAGATAATAGAAAAAATTTCGAAAATTTCAACAGTATAATCACCTAAAAAAATATTTTTTTGAACAATAAAAATACAATTTTAGGCTCGGTGCATATAGACTAACATGAAATATATGTTTTGAAAATTTCATGAAAAAATATTCACAAGTTTTTGACATATTCTGCGCGTTATGCCCAAAAACGTCATTTCGAGAAAAATGACGTCAAAGTTCCAGAAATCACGCTTCAGCTATTGAGCGGGTATAATTCTAAAAGCCATAACTTCAGTTCTATTGGGAATTTCAAAGTAACAATTATATCAAAATGTTCAGAAAAGATAGGAGTTTAACATCTAAAAAAATTAAAATTTCGCAAATTTTGAAGCTTTAAGAGTCCTGAGACCCCTTAACATTTTTTTATTTAACTTAACTTGGTTTATGAATGTAAAGTCGGAATTTTGTAATTAATACGTACATAAATATACAGAACTGTTAATTAATTATACGTGTAATTATACACATAGCCCAAGTTGGCTCTCTGTGCCTCTGACCAAAACTTTTTATTTTCATATAAAATAAAATGTAATTAATTCATCAATGACACAGAATGATTTTCTAATTACACGAATTTCATCTAATCAAAAAATGTTTTAGATATACATACCTCGATTTATGTTTTATAATGATTTTTGTAAATGATTATCTGTTATACTAGAACTTTCTCAGAGTGAATTCGAAGCACCACTGCGGTTTCAAACTAAAAACTTTCTATTATTGTTAAATCTGCAGCTTTTAATGAGCACGTGGAAAGCGTCTTCAGAGTTTAGTCGCACATGCATTGCTTGCTTATAATTTGCACTCACGTCTTGAGTCAGTCACAACTGATAATTATGAACAGTGAAGTTCATAGCAATAAATAAAGAGTGTTACAGTTAAGCCGATACAGCTCAAATCAACGAATGATGTTGCAAATTTCCAAAAGAAGAAACGAGATTTTTGGAATACAGATAGTTTCGGTCGAGTTTCCGCTCGGTCGAATTTTCGACAGCATTTTCGTCGAAAAATCGTTTTCGGCGAAACTCTGATTTTGGGCCAAAAACGAAAACGAAACAGAATTTTGGGTCGATCTCTACTTAAAATATACAATAGTGGCCAAAATTGTGGACACTTTTTGGTAGCTTTCATTAAAAAAAGTAAAAAGCTACATATTGCAGCCGTCCGAAGGAAAACACTTCGAGAAATTTTGCAGTATTTTCGCCGATCATGACTCCCAGATACCAAAACCACCCTCCGTTGAAATGCTGACTTACATATATATAAGTCATTTATATGTATATATATGGCATTTAGATATACAGGGTGATTCTGAATTCATCATCAATATTTGGTGGGCAGGTAGGGAATAGGAAAAGAACACTATTTCACATAGGAAAGCATAGGCACAAACGAACGCATGACGGCGTAGAGGGCGCTTTGTGTCCGCATCTCCCATGAACGCGCATAGCTGTCTGCCGTGTGCAGCCAGTCGTCATTCGACAAGGTGACTTCGCAGAAGTAACATGAACCGGTATACGTTTCAAGAACTTGCAGATATGCATCTAACTTACGGTGCCGCAGGAGAAAGCTGTCTTAGAGCTAGGCAAATGTATGCAGAGCGCTACCCCAACCGGCGCGTGCCACAGCATCAAATGTTTTCACGTGTTCATCGACAACTGTGCGAAACTGGATCATTTGCTGGTATTAATGTTGATCGAGGCAGCCGCCGATCAACACGGACAGTTTCAGTCGAGGAAGATGTCCTACAGTCTATCGAAGAACAGCCAAGTTCTAGCACACGAGGTATTGCTCGCCAGTTTGGAGTTTCACAATCAACAGTGTGGCGGATACTAAACGGGGAACGTTTACATCCTTTTCATTTGCAAAGAGTGCAGTTACTGGAAGCAGAGGACTATCCCAAGCGTGTTACTTTTTGTCAGTGGTTCATGCAGAGAACAGCCGTTGATCCCAGTTTCCCAACGTATGTTTTTTCACAGATGAAGCGTCCTTCACTCGTGAAGGTGTCTTCAACACACACAATTCGCATGTGTGGGCTAATCAGAATCCACATGGTACGAGAGTTAGAGCTGCGCAACAATTCTTTGCCGTCAATGTGTGGACTGGGATCGTCGGCGACTGTTTGCTGGGACCGTATTTACTACCATCCCGTTTAGATTGCGCAAACTACCTCATATTTCTTCAGACTGTGTTACCGGGCCTTATGAACGAGGTTCCTGCTGTTATTCTCCGGCGAATGTGGTTCCAGCATGACGGCGCTCCAGCACATTTCGCAAATGATGTGCGTTGTTACCTGACCAGAAAATTTGGAGCTCAATGGATTGGTCGCGGTGGACCGGTTTGTTGGCCACCACGGTCACCGGATTTATCTCCAATAGACTTCTTTGTATGGGGTGCCATGAAAAACATGGTGTACGAGACCCCTGTTGCCAGTGCTATGGACCTTGTAGCACGCATATCGGTTGCCGCCGCAAACACCCGGGAAACGCCAGGCATATTCCAGAAAGTTCGGTTGTCCATGCAACGTCGTTGTGAGGCATGTACTCTAGCAAATGGTCAGAATTTCGAGCACCTCTTGTAAGTCTGTACAAAAGATGCACAAATAAATGTTTTTTTCTCTTACCACTTTCTTGTTATGTTTTCTTTCCATCATTTAACCGGATTCATATTGCCCTACTAGATGACGTCTGCGTCCATACTTTCCTATGTGAAATAGTGTTCTTTTCCTATTCCCTACCTGCCCACCAAATATTGATGATGAATTCAGAATCACCCTGTATATATTTATATGACATTTAGATATATATATTTATATCTAAATTTTGTCATGCTGTAAATCTCGAATTTTTGAACCGATTTGGATGAAATTTTTTATATGCATAGTACGTACCATCTCGACCGAGTTCGTTGACCAGCTTCATCTGTCAACTTGCTTCAAAATGGCGGTTATTTGAATTTTGTGGACACTTTCAGAAATTTTTAGGTTTCCTAACTTTCTCTTTAAAATGACCTATGTTGTTAACTTACACTGTGTGACTCTTTAAAATATCTTTTAACGTTTCTAACATTCTGTTTAAAATGATATATAAGAGTTTGCATTTTGCGAAACGTAACATTTTCTATAAGTATACAAGGTTAGAAAACATAAAATAATTTAAAAAATTCAAATGGCCACCATTTTGAAACGAGATGGCGGATGAAGCTGGACAACGAACTCGGTCGAGACATTAGTAAGTACTATGCACAGGAAAATTTTCATCGAAATTGGCTCAAAAATTTGAGAGTTACAGCATGACAAATTTCAGATATATATTCATACATATATATATATATATATATACAGGATGCAATGTGTTATCTATCGTCGACCTTTAATTTCCCAAGCGTTGGTCGTAGACATATAGTTCCAATTGCAAAAACGTTTCAAATGAGCTAAATATTCATGTTGTGGCATTATTTAAAGTAAAAAATCAATTTTATAAAAATTACGAAATTTAACTTTTTATCCGATCCCCCAGTCCCTATAGTTACATTTAGTAAAAGTTTACACACATCATAACAGATATAACACAAAAAGTTTGACATCTGTACTCCACAAATTGACACAGTTATTCAATTTCAAAGTTTGAGATTTTTGAACATGATTTTGTCTCTCACTGATGGATCAGTTAAAAGATGAATTAAAGTAATTCGAGATCAAAGTCAGGGTGCAATGTATTTTTTACGGCGAAACCACCTTTAGCCGTTATCGCCCAATCGGGGAATCATCAAAGAGAGTTATTTCATCTCAAAATTTGAGCTTTTTATTTGTCGAACAATATTCATACGTCAAAGTAGGTAGAATCGACAACCGGATAATAAAACATACTCACTAAGGACTAGATAAATGGCAGCGGAATTTTACCCTGATTTTGATCTCGAATTACTTTCTTTCATCTTTTAACTGGTCCCTCAATGAAAGACAAAATCATGTGCAAAAATCTCAAACTTTGAAATTTAATAACTCTGTCAATTTTTTTATCACATATGTCAAACTTTTTCTTTTATATCTGTTATGTTAGATTTCGTAATTTTTATAAAATTGATTTTTTACTTTAAATAATGCCCCAAAATGAATATTTACCTCATTTGAAACGTTTTTGTACTTGGAATTATATGTCTACGACCAACAGTTGAGAAATTAAAGGTCGGCGACAGATAACATATTGCACCCTGTATATATATATATATATATATATATATATATATAAGTCAATATTTCAATGGAGGATGGTGTTGGTATCTGGGGGGTCATGATCGACGAAAATATAGCAAAATTTCCCGAAGTGCTTTCCTCCGGACGGCTGCAATAGGTAGCTTTTTTATTTTTTGTAATGAAAGCTACTTAAAAGTGTCCACAATTTTGGCGACCACTGTAAAATACAATAAATATATTTAAAAGGAAATCTATTAAACTTGAAAAATTAAGTGTCCTCAAGGAAGCATTTTGACATAAAACATGAGGAAAATCTAAGTTTCTTAAGAATAAAAGGTTACATAACATCTGAAGATCAAAAGAGAAAAATTGAATAAGAAAACAAGAGGTTAGTAGAAAGTATATATATTATTCAGTAGTAACGCGGAAAAAAAAAAAAAAAAAAAAAAATCCTACTTTTTCATTTCGTTTAGAGAAACGAATTTTCTCTTTCCCGTTCGATCAGGTAATCAATCCAGGAAATCTTTTGTAACAGGACAAAAGTTTTAAGACAGATTAATCGATGAGCACTACTTTTAACCCCATAACTTTCCACTGCTGTAAAGGAAAATTTTCAATAAACTGCTATCGTGCTAAAGTATCAGAATACTCCGATGACAGAAATTTCGGAAAAATGTTATTTAACAAATATAATTAATTCTATAAAATATTGACAGTAATACAAAAAATTAGAGTTTAAAACCACAGTCGGCAACAGGTGGACCGCGGAAGGTAAGCCTGTACGACCAAAAATTTTTAATTTCAATATTTACGTATAATCGATACGTTTGAGCGAAAACCTTATCAATGTTTCTTATAATTTACAAGTAATAGCCCGATGAATTGGATTTTAGGTAGATTTCGTAAAATTTACTACCTATTGCAGTTGTTACCATGGTGCGACTTTTGAAAAATTCCTTATAATATATATATATATATATATGTGTGTGTGTGTGTGTGTGTGTGTGTGTGTGTACTAAATTTTGTCCGCACGATAAAAGTCGCAATTAGACACAAATCATCTTCAAACTCGCCAACAACTTTGAGATGTCTAATATCTCGGCGGGGATTGAAAATGGGCAAAATCTGCCCAAGGGAATGGAAATGGGGAGGGTAAAAAATTTTTAAATACCGTCTTAACATGGTTCTGATAACATCAGCTCTTACACAACAATGACAGGAAAAAATAAATACTTTTCGTTATAGCAGTTGCCAACAATTAAAAAAAAAGCAATAAATTTTCTCACCACAACAATTGCTTTTCTATTGCAGGATTTTCACGTGAAAAATTAAATTAAATAAATAGCTTGACGAATTGAAAACAAATTGAGTATTACGTCAAGAGCAAGATCTCCGCATGAAAACTCAAAATGAAATTAATTGACGAATTAAAAACAAAAACAAAATATTGAGTCATATTGGAAATATAATGGACCTCAGCAGGCGAATATGTAACGTCATGTGAGTTTAAAGAAAAGTATTAAAACATGATAAAAACCCGATTATGGAAATATTAACATATTTTAACACTTTGAGGTTCTCTAAATTTACTTTAGCCATTTTTAAACCTATTCCATATGCATGCGTGTGTGTATTTGTGTATATTAGAATTTTCACAAAATGTTTAGCTCCCTAGAGCTCATTCTTAGTGAAGGAACTGGGTTTATCTCTAATCTTGATTTAAGTTTTTTTGGTGAATTTAGTAAACTTCGAAATCTACCTCCGCCTGTAGGCCCGAGTGGGCAGGGAGTTTTTTAATAGTGATGCATAGTTGCTTTGATGTGAAACGCAAAATACTGTGTTGGAGCGCAGATACGGTGGTGGGACTGACCGGCTGCAACTTTCTCCAAAATGATTTTTTTTTTTTTTTTTTTTTTTTTTTAAGAACAAATATCGTTGGAGATTAATGGAGGTCCACCTTGAAGACTCTCTTCACATTAGCTGTTCACCACGTGGACCAAACTATAAAAACTATTTTATTATGTGTATGTAAAAATTTTCAGAATGTTTACCTGTGTGTGTAATAATGTTTCAGAACGAATACCTGACTTTTACATTTTATATTATATGAATGTATATGTAAAAATATAAATTTAAAAATAATAAGTATTTATTTTACTTACATGTTTTTTTTCTGGACCTCGATAATTTTTTTTAGGTAGCTTTCTTTACAAAAAAGCTACCTATTGCAGCCGTTCGGAGGAAAGCGATTTCAAAAAATTTTGGTATATTTTCATCGATCATGACCCCCAGACCCCGAAACCACCCTCCGTTCAAAATTGATATATATATATATATATACATATATATATATATGACATATGTCACACTGTAACTCCTGTAATTATGAACCGATTTCGATGTAATTCAGTGTGTACATAGTACATACCACCAATGTCTCGACCGAGTTCGTTGGCCAGCTTCATCCGCCGTTTTGTTTCAAAATGGCGGCCATTTAAAATTTTTAAAAAAATTTAAAACTTGAAATGTGGTACCAAAAAATTAAAAATGGAAAAATATTTTTTTCTTATGTATTTGACCTTTATACAAAGATTCCGGTGCAGTTTTTGTTTCGTCTATATCTTAAAAAATGGCTGAGTTATAGCATTTTGAATTTCTAGCGTGGCTGACATTTTGAAACGTCCTGAATTTTGTCACGCGATAAAAGGCGTATTTATGAACCGATTTGGATGTAATTCGGTGTGTACATAGTACATACCAATCTCTCGACCGAGTTCGTTGGCCAGCTTCATCCGTCATTTTGTTTCAAAATGGCGGCCATTTAAAATTTTTTTAAAAATTTAAAATTTGAAATGTAGTACCAAAAAATTGAAAATGGAAAAATATTTTTTCTTGTGTATTTGACCTTTATACAAAGATTTCGGAGCAGTTTTTGTTTCGTCTATATCTTAAAAAATGGCTGAGTTATAGCATTTTGAATTTCTAGCGTGGCTGACATTTTTAAACGTCCTGAATTTTGTCACGCGATAAAAGGCGTATTTATGAACCGATTTGGATGTAACTTCGTTTATACATAGTACATACCAATGTCTCGACCGGGTTCGTTGGCCAGCTTCACCCGCCATCTTGTTTAAAAATGGCGGCCATTTAAATTTTTAAGAAAAATTTAAATTTGAAATGTGGTACCAAAAATTGAAAATTGAAAAAATATGTTCTTATTAATGTGTTTGACCTTGATAAAAAGATTCGGGAGCAGTTTTTGTTTCGTCTATATCTTAAGAAATGGCTGAGTTATAGCATTTTGAATTTCTAGCGTGGCTGACATTTTAAAACGACTTGATTTTTGTCACGCGATAACAGGCGTATTTATGAACCTATTTGGATGTAATTTGGTCTGTACATAGTACATACCAATGTCTCGACCGAGTTCGTTGGCCAGCTTCATTCGCCATCTTATTTCAAAAGGGTTGCCATTTTAAAAAAATTAAATTTAAAATTCAAAATGAGGTATTAAAAAATTGGAAAATGAAAAAGATTTTTTTTATGTGTTTGGCCTTGATACAAAGATTCCGGAGCAGTTTTTGTTTCTGAAAATTTGTTCTTTTGTTGATATCTTAAAAAATGGTTGATTTATAGCACTTTGAATTTCTAGCATGGCTAACATTTTGAAACGATCTCGTATTTGTCACGCGATAACACACGTATTCGCCTATTTCGATGTAAGAAGGCATGTGGATAGTATACATCAACACCTCGACCAAGTTCGCTGGCCAGATTCATCAGCCATCTTGTTTCAAAATGGCGGCCATTAAATTAAAAAATATATATATATTTAAAGTGAGGTGCAAAAAAATTAGAAATTGAAAAAGGTTTCTTTCTTAAGTATTTGATCTTGATATAAGGATTCAGGAGCATTTTTTGTTTGTCTTTACCTTAAAAAATGGCTCAGATATAGCAGTTTCAGTTTCTATTGTGGGTGACATTTTGAAAAATCTGATTTTTTGCATGCGACAGCACTCCTATATATTAACCGATTCCGATGTGAGTGAGCATGTGCACAGCAATTACTAAGGTCTCGACCAAGTTCACTGCTTAGCCTCATCCACCATGTTGTCTTAAAATGACAGGCACTTTAAGAAATTGCCGAATTTGGCAGCCAAATATAAGTTACTTTAAAGAAAAGCAGCTTGGATAAAGCTGACTAATTTCGCGAAATTCTCATTCATTATATTGATAAAAATTAGTATTGAATCTCCTATATTCGGTTTCCACTAAATTGAGCTTCGTGTGTTTGCATGATATAAGTTGGCTTTTTTTAAATAAGGATTATGAAAGCTACCTCTTCCTCCCGGCACTGGCCGGAAGGACTTTTTTTTTTAAGTATTCGGAACCAACTTAAAATTACTTGCCGACCCCTGGTTTAAATTATTGATTGAGAGATAGAGAGATAAGAAGAAGAAACAGATTCGAAGTTGCATAAATTCATGTAGCATTCATGTATGTTATACAGTGTGTTCCCGAATTCGACCGACAAATTCAGGAGGTGATAGTATCATCAAGAGGATTAAAAATTGCCATAGAATATCGGGTCGCAGAATGCTCATTTAGTCACAAATACAGGGTGTTTCACCTAACTAAACTCGGATTGACGGTAATAATTTTAAGAAAAATAAAAATACTGCAATGAAAATGTAACGATATGTACCTCGTGGTATGAAATGTGATAACAACACGAAAAGTTCTGAAAAAAAACAATGATACTGTAACTGGCAGTCGCAGTTCAAAATATGACGCGAATTCAACTTCTAGCACTTTTTTTCATGTTATCACATTTATGACAAAATTGAGCATATCTATTAAAAGTTTCATTATAATATACTTAATCTTTCTGAAAGTTATTACCGGTAACACAAGTTGAGTTAGAGTAGAACACCCTGAATATTATTAAAATATTGTAAAATATTGTACCAAAAAAATGTACGATTTCATCCTAGCATGAGATACAACAAGCTAAAAAATGCAAGATTCGGGCTATCGTACATAATAAAACCAGAAAAAAGATGCTAACAAATAAGAGATTAAAAACAAATGGTTTAAAGAAAGCAATCACCTCCTGTATAACAATCCCAGGCAGTTATGACACAGCAAATTTCAAACAGAGTTTGGGATGATTTGCACATTTGCCAGAGTATAAAATTCTTCTTCTTTTATGAAGAGCTGCTCATTTATTTCTCGGGAAATTGCCAATGTATTTTGACCGAACGCAAACAAGGATAAACGAGGAGTGCGTAAATGCTGTTTAATATAGCGATTTCAGATATATCCACTATATAGCTGATCAAATGGTGCTAATTACTTTTCCTAAATGTAGAATGATACAAAAGGTTTATTTTAAAGCCTTGTGATAGAGTCTTATAGAGCGATCTCTACTTTTATTACTTCAAACTTCATTACATGTTACAAATTATCGTAACATATATATATATATATATATACTTATCTTTTTGCTATACACCTGCATAACATTCAAAATAATAATTGTTAATTGCTTCCGCTATTGGATATGTTCTACTATTGTTAGTCACAAATAATTCTTTTGAAATTGTCGAAACATGTTTTTTATTCTTTTTTTCAATTTTACTTCAAAAGATATTTTTGAATCTAAACGCTAAAGTTTAACGTGAAAATTTTCAGCCTATATTTGTTATTGGATCTAATCTACATTTGTGAATATTCGACAGAATAAAGAAACCATTTTTGAATTGATTTTTTTTTTTTTTTTTTTTTCGAAATAGAAGTCATTTTTACTGATTTGTGGACTGACTTGTTTTCAATTCAATGGAGGAGAAAAAAAAATATTTTTCGGAAGTGGAAACAAAATCTACAAAGTTATTTTTTACGTTGAGAACAAGAAGTATATTTTCTACACAAACTGCCTGTCTTTTTTATATCAGCTTAGGGCTTTCTATATAAGTTGTCAGCCTGGGTTTGATATACATATTGATAATGATTTGTTAAGTCTAGTGCTATTCCTTATTTATTTATTTATTTATTTTTATTTATGGAATTGGCTGGCTAATATTTTTTTTTCTGCATCGTATATGTCGCTCGCCACTATAAAAGTGAGACAACTCAAAAATACTATATTTCATAGGAGAAGCAAAAGAAGATTTGCATTGTTTTACTGTAACGTAGAAGTATAGCACTTAGCTCTATATGCAGCTCTAAAAGTGTACATAAAAGCGCAAAACTCTTAGATATTTAATTTTTATTGCGGGTAAGCGATATGAAAGCATTATATTGATTTAGAACACTGTTTATTCGTTTAATTGTAGAATGCGTTTTGACAAGTGAAAACATTTTTACACAAATTTTTTTTACACACACACACACACACATATATAACGTAAATAAACATCGATGAAAGTAGAGGAGGCGATATTGTAATATGTAGTAAAATGAAGCATCGTGAGAAGGTGGTGATACCCAGATCGGTGATATTACGTTAATTGAGAGAATCGTGCTGATCCATCCGTGCATAGAATGAATGATGGATAGTAGTTGTCAATTCGAAGCATAATAATATGGTTGCAGTCGTGTTGTGGCTGAACAAGGCAATAAATAAAAAAAGTGGGTGTTTTTCCGATAGGCAAAAAGCAAGGCGATTCATAAGTCCATGCTTTTATTTAAATAAACGTCATGGAAGCAGTCCATACATGATTGAAATGGGCAGTGCCATCTCTAAGGCAATTAGTTGTTACAAGATGTTCTTAGAATACATCGAACACAACTCTTTTAACAATTTATAAGGGTTAAATCATTTGAATACGTGATGAGTAAAACGCACAGCCAGGGGACTGTTTAACACTTGAAAACTCGACCAAAATCTGACGGAAGATCGCGTGCAGCTGCTTTTTGTGGACAAGCGGAGGAATACAAAATCTTGACGTTGTGCGCACTCTGACCAATGCGAGAATAAGGGATACGAGTACTGTCTACGTCACGATCAATGGGGATGATAAAGAAAAGAGTCCTAACAATCTGAAGTGGACGCATTTTATAGTAAGAAGTAACCCAAGGCGCGAAATTAATCTCGGAATAAACAAATGAAATGGCTCTCAAAAAAACATTCTAATTCACAGAAATTATATATATATATATATATATATATATATATATACAGGGTGATTATAATTAAAGTTTAACTTTCAAAATGCTTTAAAAAATAATCACTGGTCAGAATGATTTCAAATTTGAAATGAATATACTGGAAGAAGGGGGAAACGATATAGCATAAGAAAAAAAAAGTTCCAAAGTGACTCAATAGATGGCGCTGTAAGCGGCATAACAAAAGTGGATTCGGCGTCAAGTGACATTTTTAATCGAAATACGAGGGTTTTGTCATGAGTTGCACGGTAAACCAACCGTACTGTTCAATGTGCATGAGTGTTTTGGTTGTTTTACGGAAAAAATGACTTCCAAATCAGTCAATATTTGTGGTATTGTTAGTGGAAAGTCCATCCACCACGGCAAGGTCGTACCACATTGGATGGGAAAAATCGATTTTTAATCGTTCTTGGGCAAAAACCGAATAATGATTCTGTTTTTAATTATTGCTAGACATGCGTCAGACAGGTTGCGTATGCTGTCCACCATTGTCCGCCACAAGTTGAAACCGATAATCGTTATCGATTGTCTCATCGCATGTCTAGCAATAATTAAAAACAGAATCATTATTCACTTTTTATGCGGTTTTATGACCCAAGGACAATTAAAAAACCGAATCATTAAGTGATTTTTATGCGGTTTTTGGCACAAGGACAATTAAAAACCGAATCATTATGTGCTTTTTATGCTGTTTTTGGCCAAAAGACAATTAAAAAAGGAATCATTATGTGCTTTTTATGCGGTTTTTGGCCCAAGGACAATTAAAAACCGATTTTTCCCATCCAATGTGGTACCAGCTTGCCGTGGTGGATGGACTTTCCACTAACAGTACTACAACTGTTGACTGATTTGGAAGTCATTTTTTTCGTAAAACAACCAACGCACTCATGCACATTCAACAGTACGGTTCGTTTACTGTGCAACTCATGACAAAACCGTCGTATTTCGATTGAAAATGTCACTTGACGCCGAATTCACTTCAGTTATGCCGCTTACAGCGCCATCTATTGAGACACTTTGGAACTTTTTTTTTCTTATGCCATACCGTTTCCTCCTTCTTCCAGTATATTCATTTCAAATTTGAAGTCATTCTGACCAGTGGTTCTTTTTTTACAGCATTTTGAAAGTTAAACTTTAATTATAATCACCCTGTATATATTACTATACATCTGTATAACTTTCAAAACAATACTTGTTAAATGCTTCCGCTATTGAATATGCCCTACTCTTGTTAGTGACAAGTGAATTTTTTGATACTGTTAAAACATTTCTTTCGATTTTGCTTGGAAAGGTATTTTTGTATCTGAATGCCAAGGTTTAAAGTAAAAAATTTCAGCCTGTATTGGTTATTGGATCTCCATTGTAAATATTGGACAGAATAAAGAAATCATTCTTGAATCGAAATTTTTTTTTCGGAATAGAAGGCATTTCTTATAGATTTCTGGACTGACTTATTTTTTTTAATTCTTATTGTTCTTTTTACCCCCATTCAACGCAGGAGAAAAAAAAAATTTTTCGAAGTGGAAACAAAATCTATAAAGTTATTCTCTACGTTGAAAACAAGAACTATATTTTCTACACAAAGTATCTGTCTCTTTTTTATATAAGCTGACAGCTTGGGTTTGATATACATATTGACAATGATTTATTAAATCTTGTGCTATTCCTTTTGTATTTGTTTATTTATTTTTATCGAAATGGATCGCAAATATTTTTCTTCTGCATAACATATCGCTCCATCGCAAGAAAAGTGACACAACCTAATACTACATGTCACATTTTTCAGCCCGACACATTTTGTGTCATCAGAGCCCGAGCCCGATGCCGAAAGTTATACCGAAAACTAGTCGGATGTGGCAATCCCAAAACTTTCTTCTATCTCATGCATGTTAATATTTCCTGAAAAATAAAGCATATCGATGCCACCGGCTAGGTGATTTACACCAAAATCTAATCAGCAACAACTTATGATAGTTTGATGAAAAGTTTAGTTTGATGAAAATCCGTGCATTAGTTTTTGAGGTGGAACTATTGCGGAAATTGTGAAAAATGCAGCGTAGCAGCGCCATCTGTTGGGCGATAACACCAAAAAGTAATCGACAGCAGTTTATATCTGGGATTAATTGAATCTAATGTTTTATTAAATTCCGTTCATTAGTTCTTGAGATAGAGCGCCCACAAAATTCGTATCACATACAGACAGACAGGCTCGCAGACAGACGTTTTCTAAAAACAGATTTTTATGTCATATGAAGGGAACGAATATTTTTATCGCTCTGTTGGAATAAACTTCAACTGTGCTACTCCAGCCTTGAACATGATTTAATCCAGTTGGAAAAAAATATTCGTTCCCTTCATATGACCTAATTACATGGTATACAGGAGTTTCCGTGTTAAAGTAGTTTCATCATGTAAAATGCTATAGTTATAGGTCGGATGAATGAAACTAGCGCTGCAGTTCGCAGCCAAGTCCAACTAATAAGAGTGAAATATGTCAGCCAGGTATCGGTCCGGATAGCCTAACAGGTAAGGCATTGGCACGGCACGCCAAGTATCCAGGTTCGATCCCTGGTCTGGACATTTTTCGCTCTGTTGGAATAAACTTCAACTGTGCTACTCCAGCCTTGAACAGATTTTTATGGTTCTCTGACTCCTAAAACGTGTAAATCCGTCGAAAACCGGAATTCGAAAATCTTCATGAATCCAATACTTTCTTCTTGTAAAGGTAGAAGAAACTAAAAAGGTACAAAAAATTGCATAATATTTAAAAGTTCTTCTAAACGTAATATCTCATTTTTTTTTACAACTTCTTACATGAAAATAGCTGTTAATCTCTAGCACATAATTAATTTTATGAAACCTACGTTCAGTCTTATCAAAAGAGAAGTTTAGTATCAAACAAAAATATACTTCCCGAAAAAGATTCTTATATCTTTCTTCCATAACAAGTAAATCTGATAGACACATTAACGAAGAGCGTTTTATGAATAAATGAATGAAATTTGCAGAAATTGCGATTTATATGACGAAAAATCGAACAACGTTTTTCTATTTACTAAAAAAGGTGTACATCTTTCGTACTTCTCATGTCCTTGAAAATCAGCTTAAATGACAAATTTGTTACCTGAAAGATCCGATGCTTTTATAGAAAAAGAGGAAACACTGCTTGATTGCTTTCTATCGGGAATAACAACACATGCCAATTTTATCTACTTACGTGTGCAAGTGACTGCGTAAATATGAAGAGCAGAGCCACAGAATGAGCAAAGTTCAAGAAGAAAAATGGACGTTTCATATAAAAAGCGTTTAGCACTAGCAGACAATAGAACACTAAAAAATTCTTAATATTAAGCCTACTATAATGCTTAGAATGCTGATTGACGTAAAAGAAAATATTTATTAGTTATTAGAGATTATTAGTGTTAGACCTCTAAAACAAATAATTATAAGTAAACATTCCGATTAAAAAATTTCCTAATGACGCCATATTCTGCTTGGTGCCATATCAACAGGCCGTTACTCGCCGTCAACGCCAGATAGAAATCATCAGATATCACAAGTTTTCTTTTAAAACCCCCAGGGGCGGTGGGATATATTTTATCCCATTTAATTTTAATCAAGATTTCCACCAGAAATTTTTAATTAAATTTTACTTTGATAATTTTGGTGGAGAAAAATTGCAAAATTGCTTTTCCTTATTTAGAAACATAATTTTTCGAACTTTCTGGTGAGAATTCAACATTACATAAACACAATTGCTTGCCCCTTAAACGATTAAAATAGCGTACTACTACTACTACTAAAAAAGAAAAAAAATCTATTTCTCTTTGATTCTAATCAAAATAGCATTACAGTCTGTTTCAAAAGTATAAGACCACAACATATTTTGCTATTTAGGCAATAAAAGAAATATTTCAATCAAAATAAAGAACATTTTATATTAGTACATCAAGTTTTTAGTAAAATGTAGCAAATTACACAAATGAAATTAATTTGAAAAAAAATAATGCATCAATATAACAAAAAAGTGTCAAAAAGAACTGTTACAAAATTATAGGACCACCTGTGGAAAAGAACAGTTTTCTCAAATTTCGTAAGATGTTGCTCCACCATTTCTCTGAATAACTTCAAACACACGATTTGGCGTAGAGTTAATTAATTTATTAAGGAACGATTCAGGAATGTTGTCATATTTCTCCATAATGACCATTTCTAATTCATATGTTGAGTGATATTGTTTGTTATTTTCATACACTTGGCGAGACAAATAACACCACAAGTTTTCTATGGGGTTTAGGTCAGGGCTTCGACTTGGCCAAGGTAAAACATCAATCTTTTCTCTTTTAAGCCACTCTTTTGCTGATTTCGATGAATGACTGGGAGCATTATCTTGTTGAAACTTCCATTTTGCACCTCCTAAAAGTGGTCCGAATAGTATCAGATTTTGAAATAGTATTCGTTGGTAACTGCCCGAGTTTATTATCCTTTCAACTTTTTGGAGATCGCATTTTCCTGCATATGAAAATGCGACCCACACCATAACGGGACCGCCTTCCATCTGCCTACTGAAGAACTCGCGAGATCTTTGCCTTAAATCATGCTAGTAACAATTATTGCTGTCTGGACCATCAAGATTGAATTTTTTCTGGTCTGAAAACAATATATTTATCCATGCAGAGTTCCAGGACATGACATTTTTTGCCCACTTAAGACGAGCTTCTTTGTGACATTTCAGTAGTAGTAGTTTACTTTTTAATTTGCGACGAATAACACCAAAATTAGATTTCAAACTTCGCCACACGGTTGCATGTAATACCTTTTTAGGTATTTGTTGTGCTATTTTACGAGTCGACTGGTATTTTTTCGTTGCCAGTTTGACAATCCGCCTATTATCACTATCTGATAACTTCTTTTTACGACCAGATCGTTTATGCGTTCCATACAATTCTTTTTTACTTTAAACATTATGAATCGCAGTTTTAGAACGATTAAGAATCTTACTTATTTCACATACAGACTTTCCTTTTCCTTTGTTGAACCACACTCTTCTCACTTCTATTTCAGACAGCTCACTTTGACGAGGCATTTTACTAATAAATTCAAAGAATCAGATACAATTCAGAATTTCTGCATTTTATTCTTTTTTCAAGTTTTACAGATTGTTTAGGTTACAGTTAAACTCTGAGTTCAAATTAAAATCGTCTGCTTTATTAATAATAAAAGAGTGGTCTTATATTTATGAAACAGCGGGTTTACGTAAAATCGTTTGGCATGAAACAAAAAAATATTCAAACTTTTTTTTCCTGAGCTAAATAAAACATTATAGAGTTATTTATTTTCATTCAACAACTTTTAAATTCAAACTAATATTTTCTTTGTTGAAAAAAGGTGAAATTCTAAGTGGTCTTATAATTTTGTAACAGGCTGTAAAATGACTTGCAATGAAATAAGTAATTTTTAAGGAAAAAGAAAATTATTTTTTGTTTCTATACCAGAAGGAAAGTAAGTAAAATTGTCAATTTGAGAAAGAATGAGCCCGAGCCCGCTCGAGTCCGAAGGCTGGTATAAAAATCGAGCCCGAGCCCGTCTCCTGTACCGACCGTGTATCTGAGAGATACACGGGCAGTACAGACTTTTCGTAAAAAAACGCGTTTTTCTGGATCTCTGACCCCCTAAAACGTGTAAATCCACCGGAAGTCGTAAAAAAATTGCGATTACAACACATTCTTCTGTTATAGACAGAAGAAAGTAAAAAAAAAAAAAAAATACTCCAGTACTTAACATCCCACATTGTAAATTTTCTGCCACGGTTTATTATCAGATAATATCACGTATTGGACAGAATAAAGAACCATGCTGGCATTGAAATATTTTCCAGAATAAAAGGCATTTTTATCGATTCATGAATTGATTTTTGCGGATCCAGTGGACGTGAAAATTTATTTTTGGAAATAAAATCTATAAAGTTATCCGCTGCATAAGGAGTAAATATTCTACTCCAGCTGTCTTAAGTTTTGATATGTATATTGGCGGTGATTTTAAGCTTGAGCTATTTCTGGTTTCGTGCGTGGTTTTATTGAGCTCTAATCAATACATCAATACATATTGAGATTAAATAAAGCAAAATTCAGCATACAAAAATGTGGTGTTCAAGAATCTGGAGACTCGACAGCTGCGCATCATTCTAGTAATGCACTTATGCATTGAGAAAACTGAAAATTATTAGCAATTTCTGTTAATTAATGAAATTACAATAAAATTAATTGAATGCATTATAAGATTACTCAGCAAGTTATAAATAATTGGGATTTTATTTTACGTTACTCTTCCAATGTTTCTACTTATTTCCTCCAATAACTTCAAGTGGGATTTAATTGGGTAAATTCTAAAATTCAAGGTTTGGCATATTACTGTGAGAAAAATTTCCCCAGAGAGGACTTTTTGAAAGGTAAGTTACCCGAATTATTGTTCCTGTAGACAGCGCTGATACTCGCATTACCTCCAAGGGGTAATGACTGATATCGAACTTGCGAGGATTGGCCCAAGCTCCTCATTTACTCCGAATCTTATAAATAGTTGGGATTTTATTTTACGCTACTCTACCAAGTAAAAATAATTGATAAAGAAAACTATTTCTATTTATTTCCTTCTTTAGCCTCAAGTGGGATTTAATTGGGTAAATTCTAAAATTCAAGGTTTGGCATATTATTATGGAAAAAATTTCCTGAGAGAGGACTTTTTGAAAGGTAAGTTACCGGAATTATTGTTCCTGTAGACAGCGCTATACCCGCATTACCTCCAAGGGTAATGACTGATATCGAACTTGCGAGGATTGGCCCAAGCTCCTCATTTACTCCGGATCTTATAAATAATTGGGATTTTATTTTACTCTACTCTATCAAGTAATAGTAATCGAATTTTTTTTTATTTCTACTTATTTCCACCTATGACCCCAAGTGGGATTTAATTGGATAAATTCTAAAGTTTAAGATTTGACATATTACTATAAGAAAAATTTCCTCAATGAGGACCTTTTCAAAGGCAAGTAATCCGAATTGTTGTTCCTGTAGAGAGAGCTGATACCCGCATTACCTCCAGGGAGTAATGACCGATATCAAACTTGCGAAGATTGGCCCGAGCTCCTCATTTTGTGGCCAGCATAATAACTACTGAGCAGAGTGGAACATCGGCTAATGTTGCAGATTATCGAGCTGAAGTAATTTTTGCGATCCTATTTTGAAAGATTTACTTGTCGATAATGTTTCATGATTCTTAAAAGGCTAGGAGAAATTAAATTAAATAAAGAGATATTAAGTTGGAAATAAAGCGTAAAGCCTCAGTAGACATATTTTCAAGAAAAAAATATGGAAATACGTGCAACAATCGAATTTGTGACTTTCTTCAAAGAGTCTTCTGGGTGCATCCAACGAAAGGGACAAGTCACGACACTTTCATCCTCTGGGCTATCGAATCAAGTGACCAAGGAAGGTAGATTTCCACCAGTTGTTGAACTGTCACGTGGCCAAGATAGGCAGAAGCAACCGCGATCGTGGAGTTCACGCCACGGACTCTTTCGTTGGTCGTGGTTTTGGTTTATAAACTCTCACAAGTTAGAAAATACCACACATAAACTTTTGTTATAGCGTCTACGACATATCACTAGCCCGCAAGAAAAGTGACACCTCTCGCAAAAATTCATTTTGCGTTTTTTTTTTCCACTAATATTTCTGTCATAGGTGTGTCTTGCTACACAAGCAGTTTCATAGGTGTAGTAATACGGAAAATCTCCATACGCTATATGTCCATTTGTGACCACAGAAGTGGGGTGGATTGCGTGTGGAGATAAAATTACTCAACCCTCCAAACATCATCCTACGTCTTCATTCTAAAGGGTTTTATGCTTTTATGCACGTTTTTATTTCTACACACAGAGATAAGTACTGCAATTTTATCTTACAGTAAAACCATCCAAATTTTCTTTTGCCTCTCCTGTGAAATTTACTTTTGTCGAGATGTGTCATGTTTCTTACAAGTGAGCGATATATGCAACCGGCTATTCTAGTAGCGCTTTAAAAAGTGCTAAAAAATTAAATTCGATAGATGTTCAACGATGTTAAACGATAAATGTCGGTCGCAGTGACATCGGCTAAGCTTTTCACCGGCCGAAACGTTTTCACAATTCAGTTTTTATAACAATGTTTACGTTTGAGCTACCAGATGTCTCTGCGATCTACATTTACCGTTCAGCATCGTTGGACATTTATCGGATTAAATTTCCTAGTAATTCCGGAATAAGCGGTTTCTACATTACACCTTCTAGATGCTATAGTTTCGTGACTCTTTTGTAATATAATTTAGATTTTTAAAAAACGTTTAAAAAAATTTATACCGTTGTCCATGTTCTGCAATTTCAATAAATTTATTAGTCTATACAAGTTCTTCTAAGCATTTTACCGGAAAAAAGCGTTTTATCTGAAAAAATATCCTGCAAACATAAAGTCGACGTTTATCTTGAAAACCAGTTTGTTATTGAATGTATGCATTGGACTGAGTAAAGAGTCATTCTTGGATTGAAAAATTTACCAGAATAAAAGGCATTTTTATCGATCCCTAAATGGATTTTTTGTGAATCTAGCGAACGAGAAAATTTACTTTCGGAATTGAAAATAAAATCTATAAAGTTGTCCGGTGCATGCATGAGGAGGCATTTTCTACACTCGCTGCCTCGGTTTCGATATATTTATTATTGGTACTGATTTACTGTGTTATTTCTTGTAGCGTGCATGGTTTTATTGAGCGTGATTTAGTACATCATTCTGATAATGAATTTTATTTGACAATATGCGTTTTGAAAAATCGAAATTCTGAGTTTTTCACACTTTCTAATATCGTTTAACCCTTTTTATCCTGAATTTTGAATTAAAAAAATTACTTCACCTGAATAATTATTTACGTTAATGTTTAAGATATCCAGAACAACATATATAATAATAATTTGATTTTTAGATATTTTTTTTAATTAAAACTGATTTAATAATTCGGTACTTACAGCTCTTTTTCGCAAAATATTTACAAGAATAATTAGATCAATTAACAAAAAATACTGTTATGGAAATTTCACAATTTTTATAAGAACAGTATAAATAAATGTATTACGATCCTATCTGTAACAGAGAAGTGTTTTGTAGTTGCAAATTTTTCGTATAATATTTTTTTAATAGGATAAATGCTACACTTGGGTAAATGGTTGAGAAAATAAGCACATCTATATAATAAAAGCCTAAGTCATGTAACTGTCATCAACAGTTCCGGGCTGACCGCTTTGCTTTTTATATGCCAGGTGGCCATTTTGGTACTTTAATGTTAGCCAGGTACAGGTGATAAGTCGCCAAATATTGTTCAATCGCCATCATTTAATCTACATATTTTAATAGCCGAAGTCATGCGACTGTCATAAACAATTACGGGATCGGGATTACGCTTTTCATATGCAAGGTTTCCATTTTTGATTTAAAAAATCAAAATTATTTTTCGAATAAAACTACATAAAAGTTACCATGATCGTCAATAATTTTTAGTACTTTTATGTTATCCGGGTGCAAATCTCTCCCAATAGCATTTTTTAACTCGCCAGTTAGCAGTTTTTTTTCGCATGGTAAATTAAAACAATGCTTTGTAAGTTGAAATTAAATGTCATAGTTTGTGACACTATTTAATGTTTGCGAGGGGAACAATGTTTGGCGATTTATCATCTGCGCCCCGCTAATATAAAAATACGGAGTTCTTTATTTTTATTCTCTCTATCAGAATCTTCCGATTTGGCGAAAAATTGAGCAAGTAAATTGAATTATGAATAAAAGTAAGATGATACATTGCTTAGCATACATTTAAGGAAGACCAAACTGGTCGCCAAGGGCGGCTAGTTAAAAAATATTTAGCTTCGACTGTTTCCCTGGGCTTTCTAAATATGATTGAGTAAGTTATTTTTTATGAAAAGTGTAATGTATTGTTATTAGTAGACGAATTAAATAAATTTTACATTCAATTTTCTTTAATGATATTAAGTACCGTCAGGATATAAAGGGTTAAAAGTGTTTATGAATTTGGTTTGTCTGTCCGTGCTCTAACTAGCGTAAATATAGTAGGATTGTCATGAAATTGATATATGTTGTCAGGGTTTACAATAGCATGTTCGGTGTTGAAAATGAAATGTGTAAAATCTATAATTTGTGTACAAATTCACTCAAAATAATGTCGTAATTTTATTATGGTCTATGGTGAAAAATCATTTGCAGTGTATTTTAATGGTGTTTCACTGCTTCAAACCTATTGAAATTATTATACAACATAGAGGTGCACGTAAGATGATTACTATATAACATGGTGTTTATAGCAATTATCGTGAATTTACAGGGACACACAAAATATTTCTCTTACAGTACTGCCTAGGAACGTTAATTACTCCAAGTGCGTTTTCAATTTGGCGTTGCTAATGAAGCATAAAACAAACAGAATGAAAAAAAATGCAAACCGAGAATCGGACCCGGATCTTTGCAATAACTCTTCAACGTTCTACCGTTTGAGCTACGAGGACGGTACCCAAACTGGCATCTCTCACTCACATATGTCGATAAGGGTGCAACAGTAGCACAAGATGGAAAAGTCTTCATGAGCACACAACCAGGCATGACACGCAAATAAAGCCCAGAATAGATGAACACATATGTGTATAATTTTAATTAATTTTTCAATTAATTTTCAGCAATGAAATTAATTGAAAAATTGTTTTAAATTACACATACTTTAATTAAAGTTAAATTATTTAAATACCGCAATTTCTTGGCCTATTTTGTTTGCCCTCGCAAATTACTTTTTTTTTTTTTTTTGTATTGATAAATTGTAACTAACATGCTTTTTAAATAAAATAAATAAATTAACGAAAAAGTTCAGATGTTTATTTTTTGTTGATGCATTAAATTGGTAAACTATTTAATTTCTGTCAAAAACTGAATTCAATTTATTCAACTAAAGAGAATGAAAATGTTTAAATGTTTACATCGAATGTTTACATCCAATTTACATATTTACATTGGTTACATTGAAATGTTCATATCATTTAATATGAATTTGGGCTAGCACGGACAAAAAACGGCCTCCCTGGGAAGTCCTCACTAACGGGAGCTCACTGTAGTCATCAATAAACCCGCTGACTGCTTAATTTTTTTTTCAAAATATATTCGACCAATATGTCTTCTATTATTACCATATTTGAAATCATCATGTATTTGAAATATGTAGTATATTTCTCATTCGTTTTTTAACCTTTTGCTATGGTAATTTTTTAAACAAAATTGCTCAAAAAACTGTATATTATATATTTTTTCTACAAATGTCTTGCCCGTGAAAATCGCGGGATAAGCAGTCAGAGGGTTAATTCAAAGCGGTTACTTGGCAGCTTATCCTCAGGATTGCAAATAGGTAATCAGATATTCATGAAATTTTTATTTCTACTAAATAGTTCATAGAATTATAATAAATGGCTGCACATGAAATGGTCTAAAATTTTGTTCATTTGGATAACAACCTTAAAATTTGCTTTTTAACACTTTCCAACATAGCTGGAAAGTGTTTATGAATTCAGATTCTCTGCTCTACTGTCTGTCTGTCCACTCTCTAACTGAAATAAATATACTCGAATTTTCATGCAATTCATATATGTTAATGATGTGTACCATGGCACGTTCAATATTGAATAGGAAGTGGATATCATTAATGCATTAATGGTTCATTTACAGGGGCGCTCAAAAGAATTCCGTTACATTATGACCAATGCAATAGTTTGAAATGTGTTTTAATGACATGACGCTATTTAAAATGTAGTGAAATTGACATAAATCACTGAATTTCACTACAAATTGATTACTACAGAACAGGGCATTCATAGCATTTATCATTCATTTACAGGGACACACACAAAAAAATCGGTTATAGTACTGTTTTTAAGCAATAAATGCTGGAAGTGCGTTTTCAATTTCGGAATGCGCTTTTAAATTTAACTAATGTTTTACAAGTTACTCGTTGAGTATAAATTCTATACCTCATATACAGGGCTGCAGAAAGAATTCACCTACTAATCTCCTTATTAGCGGAAATTGCTGAAGAGGAATTTTCAACTATGGTATGTATTTCCTAACTGAATTAAAATTTTGCATGCATGTAATTTATACACGGAAAAAACTGTTTTGTTGAAACAACTAAATTTTTATTAATATAGCTCCAACCAAATATTTTGGTTGGAAAGACCAAATTTTGGTTTGTCTAATTAAATGATTTGTTGAATTAACAAAATCATTTGGTTAATCTAACCAAAATTTGATATTTCCAATCAAAATATTTGGTTGGAGCTATATTAACCAAAATTTAGTTGTTTCAACAAAACAGTTTTTTTCCGTGTAGATACAAATCTATTTATCAATACAGCGCTGCTCATAAAATTTGGATAATTTTCCGATTGCAGGTGGGAATTGCTGAAATTGGTTTTTTAAATGTGTTATGCGTTTCCAAACGGTTCAATTAGACATCCTATTTCAACTTATTAAGCGGTGAAGTTTTGTTACATATTCAGAATGTGCTGGAAAGTGTTTCATAATATATGCTTGACGCACTATTTTTTTCTTTCTTGTTATGTTTTAAAAAGTTAGCATACCTTGGTGAAAAATAATATGTTCACAACTTAAAATTAATACTAGAAAACAGGAATTCTGCTTTTTCAGAATTTAGTGTCGCCCCCGATGAAAAAAATATATATAGATGTATATATAAATAGTACAAAATATATTTCAATTTTAAGATTTAAAGCGCTCACTTTTATTTTATGTAAAATGACGTCATTCGCATCCGCTTAAGAATTCCACATTTACGATCCACTCTTAAACATCTACAGTAAAGTATAGGCATAGGACGTCACTATCGCGAAATAATACACAAATGCAGCAAAAAGATGCCGTCATTAAAGAATCTCGACCAAAAAGTTTAATGATTCATAGGCCTTCATTTGTTTGTAACATTAATATAGATAGTACTTAAAATTAAATATAGTTTATAATAGCTCCATGTTTTAACAGAAATCATTCGTTTATATTTGTTTTAAATAGCACGTATTTTAATTACATTTTCTTTCGGTTGTTATGAAAAAATGGCAACAAAAATATATAATTAATATTTTACAACTATTTTTCCTTTGCTTTCTACAGATATGGAGTACTTCCGTTGCCAATATTAAGCAAATGGCTCCAAAAACTACAAAAAAATTAATATTTCAAAACTGAATGGAGATTCAATTTTCAAACAAATTGCATTTAAAAGTACTTTTTTTCCCAATACGACGGTATAAAAATTGAAAATGTGCGATGCTTAGAAGTTAAAAAAATTGCTATAGAGTATTGAATCGTACTGCTTTGTTTTACGGCTGGCTTCTGTAAGGTAACGTTATTTTTTGTAGAAGACACAAAATAAGCTGGGAGAAAGAAATAACATACCGTACTGGGGGCTAAAAAGTTAAATAACTTAATTTCTAGTAAAGCAAAACTCTATACAGTAGGATTATTTTAATATATATTTTTGTGTAAGTGAAAACTATAATTTTTAATATAACAAGCTTTTAAACTTTTAATTTTTAATATAACAAGCTTTTCCATCCTGACCGCTTCAGAATATTTATTTTAGAAAATTTTATTCTTCAAACATATTTTAACAAGAAAGAAAAAATCATGCGTCAAGCATAGATTATGAAACACTTCCCAACACATTCAGAATAATCTAACAAAACTTTATAGTTTAATAAGTTAAAATATTATGTCTAATTCAACTGTATGGAAACGCATAGCACATTTGGAAACCCAATTTCAGCTGTTCCCCTCTACAATCAGAAAATTATCCGAATTCTTTGAGAGGTACTTTATATCGCGAAACAGCACCGAAAACTGGCGATATGAAGCAATTAAAATAATAAAACTTTGTAAAAAATCACCATAAAATAAAAACAATACCTAGGACGCGTTTCGAGCTAAAAATATAACAGCTCGTCATCAGCTACAGTAAACACGTGTCCGTAAGCGGACAATGTCAAAAATGAACTGAAAGGTACAGAACTTTCTTCCTTTCTCTGCTCCTTTCAGCTAGCGCCATCTGCTGCATTCTTTGCAACATTCTCTACCTTTCAGTTCATTTTTGACCTTGTCCGCTTACGGTCACGTGTTTACTTTAGCTGATGACGAGCTGTTATATTTTTAGCTCGAAACGCGCTCTATGTATTGTTTTTATTTTACGGTGATTTTTTACAAAGTTTTATTATTTTAATAGGCACTTTATATGATTAAAAAAGTTGAATTTAAAAGCGCATGATGAAATGGAAAACACATTTCAGCAATTATTACTCAAAGACAGTACTGTAACCGATTTCTTTTGTATGTCCCTGTAAATGAACGACAAATTCTATGAATGCCCTATTCTATCGTAATCATCTTGTAATGAAATTCTGTAATTTATATCAGTTTAAATACATTTGAAAGAGCGTAATGTCATTAAAATACTCTGCAAACGATTTTTCCCCATATACTATAATGTAATGGAATTCCTTTAGGTAGCCCTGTAAATGAAATATTAATCCCATATACTTCATATGCAATACCAAACGTGGTTTTATGACTCTAAATAAGATCATCAATTGCATGAAAATCCGAGTATATTTACGGTAGTTAGAGCGTGGACAGACGGGCAGACAAACCGAATCACCTTTGTTGGAAAAGTGTTAAAAATTGAAAAGTTAAAAACATTCCTTGAATATATTTATTGTTTGCTTTCCCTTGAACATTTATTTGTATACCACTTAAAATAATATTACGTTTCTACTGCTAAAGATTATTTTGAGATTGAAGTATATTACCATACTAAAGAAAAGAAGATGATACTACCTACCTCTTTCACGTCGAAAAACATCCCAACAAGCTAACATTTATCTTGAAAATTTTCAGCCGTAGTTTATTATAAGATATAAATATGTATTCTGTACAATAAACAAACATCCTTACATTGAAAACTTTTCCGGGATAAGATATATTAATTGATTTCTGGATTGATTTTTGCCGATCCAACGGAGGAGAAAAATTATTTTCGGATGTGGGGATTCTTCAGAAATAAAAGATAAATTTGTTGACTTCTGGATTGATTTTTGTGGATCGAACAAAGAAGAGATTTATTTTCGGAAATCGGAAATTGATTTTAACTCTTTTACTACAAAAGCAATTTAATTACAGTTATAAATTAGCGGTACATTTAATTAATTTACCAATTCCGCTAAGTTCACATTTATCTTGAAAACTGTTTGCCACAGTTTATTATCGTATATAAATAGGTATTGCACAGAATAAAGACTCATAATTACTTTAAAAGTTTTTCGGAATAAAAGACATATTTGTTGATTTCTGGATTGAATTTTGCGCATCCAATGGAGGAGAAAATTTATTTTCGAAAGAGAAAATTTTTACGAAATAAAAGACAAATTTCGTGACTTCGGGATCGATTTTCGCAGATCCAACAAAGGAGAAAATTTATTTTCGGATATGAATAACTGATTCTACTTTCGTACTCCTAAAAGTAAAGCTAACGTGTATCTTGAAAATTTTTAGTCGTAGTTTATTATTGAATATAAACAGTATTGCACACTCCAGTAGCACACAACATTTCATAAACGTTGAAAATTCAGATATTTCATTTGAAAAACATTTGCTTCACGTTGTGTGGTACTAGGACAGGGTAAAGACTCATTATTACTTTGAAAATGTTTTGGGAATAAAACATATATTTGTTGATTTCTGGATTGATTTTTGCAGATCTAATGAAGGAGAAAATTTATTTTCAAAAGAGGGATTTTTTACGAAATATAAGACAAGTTTGTTGGACTTTTGCATTGATTTTTGCGGATCCAACAAAGGCAAAAAAATATTTTCGGAAATGAATAACTGATTCTACCTCCTTTACTCCGAAAAGTAATAATATTCCACAAAGCTAACGTGTATCTTGAAAACTTTCAGTGGTAGTTTATTATTGAATATAAACAGTACTGCGCACTCCAGCAGCACACAACGTTTTATAAACGTTGAAAATTCAGATACTATTTCGTTAGAAAAACGTTCACTTCACGTTGTGTGCTACTAGGGCAGGATAAAGACTCATTATTACTTTGAAAATTTTTTGGGAATAAAACATATATTTGTTGATTTCTGGATTGATTTTTGCGGATCTAATGGAGGAGAAAATTTATTTTCAGAAGAGGGAATTTTTACGAAATATAAGACAAGTTTTTTGGACTTCTGCATTGATTTTCGCGGATCCAACAAAGGAGAAAATTTATTTTCGGAAATGAATTACTGATTCTATCTCCTTTATTCGAAAAAGTAATATTCTAGAAGGCTAATGTTTATCTTTAAAACTTTAAGACGTAATTTAGTATTGCATATAAATAGGTATTGGATGGAATAAGGAACTACTTTTGCATTGAAAACTTTTTCGAAAAATATATATTTATTTCTAAATTGATTCTTGCCTATCCAATGAAGAAGAAAATGTATTTTCGGAAGTGTGAATTTTTCTGAAATAAAAGATAAATTTGTTGATTTCTGGATTGAATTTTGCGGATCCAACAAAGGAGAAAATTTATTTTTGTAAATGAAAAACTGGTTCTACCTCTTTTATTCCAAAAAATAATATTCCGTGAAGCTAACGTTTATCTTGGAAACTTTCTGCCGCAGTTTATTATCGGATATAAATAGGCATTGAACCTAATAAAGAACCATTTTTGCGTTGAAAGCTTTTTTGTAATAAAACATATGTTTGTTTATTTATGGATTGTTTTCTGGGGATCCAATATAAGAGAAATTCTATATTCGGAAGTGGACATAAAACATTTAAATTTACCTTTTTCGCTATGAATAGGGGTTACAACCTACATATAATTTGTTATGGGTTTTGTATATTCTATGTACGTAGTTTGAAGCAATTGAGACCTAGAATAATTCTAAAAAGATGTGAATTTATTTTTAAAAAAGTTATGATTTTTTATCTGTTCCTTTTTTAAGTTAACAGGAAAGAAAAGCAAACAGGTTTTAAACTATCTTTTTAGAATTTCTAAATTGATTTCTCAAAGCATAATCATAATTTAATTAATATGAAAGTGTTATATGTATCATATACAGGGTGTCCACTCTCAAGGTCCAATGGCTAATTTCTAAATCGTTGGTCATAAACATATAATTCCAATTACAAAAATGTTTTAAATGAGGTAAAAAATTATTTTAAAAGTCGTTTTGATCAATAAAAACATTTTTTAAAAGTCATGAAATTTAAATTATTATGCCCCCCCCCCCCCCCGGTCCTGTAAGGGATATTTAGTAAAAATTTCCCATTATACTAACAAATTGTAAAAAAAAAAAAAGTCCCATTCATCTAAGTCCCATTGACCGAGTTATAAAAATTTGAATTACATGACTTATGCCAATTTTCTGCATCTGAATACAAACGAGTTGGACCATGTTTCTAGGGATCGTACACAAAGTGCTTAAAGTACTGGGAGGTTTTATTTCGCGTATACATTTCTGCACTGCAGCCGAAGTGAGTCACTTTGAGCAAGTTTTAAGATAAAAATAACAGTACATTAAAATTAAAGTTAACTTATATTTTTAGTACAAGTTGTATATTTTCCTTTAATAGGTCAGAATAAAAATAGATTTCAAATTTATATTGTAATGCTAATTTTATTCTCAACTATCACTCTTTTCTTATATCCTCTTCAGTTCCGAAGCTAAAATAATAATACACTTTCTTATTCATTGGTTTTTTCCAAATAAAATGACATCGTAAATGACAGAAAAAATATATTTTCTGAAATGGATCCTTTAGGCGCTTTGTAATTTAGGTTTAAAAATATGGATCTAAAACTACAAAACCCCGAAAAATATCAGTTTAATAACCATTAACCTAAATTAACGCAATCGCAAATTTAAGAGCTTTAAACAAGTAAATAATCTGCAAATCTTCAAAATTTTTATTGAAAAAGATTTAAGTTAAATGTTTATGAAAATTTCTCATTTTCTGGGTCATACTGTCTTTTGGGCATATTTAGGCATTTTCCAGATTCCGATGAAAATAACATTTATTTTATGTGGGAATCAATTTAGATACTGTCATTTGTTCGTTTGCTTTGAATGCGAAAAACATTCAGCTATTAAGAAGTGATGTGAAAATTTAAAAAAAATCCGACATTTTAGTTTTTATAAGGAAAAGAACAGAGGTCCCCGTTTGGGGACCCAAGGGCCGAAGAGGATATATATGACGATTATTTATACTTCTAATAAATTTGTTAATGACTCCTATTTAGCAGCAAAAAAGATGCTTCAACTTTAAACATCTGTTACTCGGTCAGTTTTAATCGTAGAAGAATGGGATTTTTTTTTTATTTTACTTCTTAGTGTAATGGGATATTTTAGCTAAATATAACTTATAGGACCGGGGGGCCGTATAAGAATTTAAATTTCGTAATATTTGAAGAAATATTTTTATTGACCCAAATCGCTTTTAAAATACTTCTTTAAATCATTTAAAACATTTTTGAAATTGGCCTAACGGTTTAGAAATTAGCCACTAGACACCGTTGAGAGCGGACACCTTGTATAATCGTATATGCGCCATATATATATCATATACAAGCAATATTTACATCTTATATCTCATATATGTGTTATGCATACGTCATATGTAAGTCTTAAGTATGCTTCATATATATGGGGTATTCTCACAATCTTTTGACTTTCAGGAATAAAAATCTGTTGAAATTAAATTTGCTAAAATAACATTTTAATCTGATAGACGAATGCCTTAATGATTCAAAATAAAGAAAAAATGGTCAGCAGCGAAATTTTTTTTATTTAACTAAGGTTTAAGTTAAACTTGCGAGTTTAATTTTCCTTACCATTTTACCACTATAACTTTATATTTTCTTCTAAATTTTTACTTATAATGAATTTGCGTAGTACCCACAGGACATTCAAATAAGAAATACTAACAATGTAGTATTTTTAGTACAAAATTTTGGTATAACATTGTCTTAAAGGGGTGTTAAAGAAGGGACGGAAGGGGAAAAAAGGGGGGGGAATTGTATACGAAAAAAGAGACTGTAATGGAAAAAAAGGGATGGTAAGGAACATTACCACTATTTCTAGGCAAATCATGTTAAAACTAAGTGATAGCCACAATGTTCATTGATTTTTAGAAACAGTTATTTACATTAGATTAAAAAAAATAATAATAATAATTTACCTCGAGTGCAGGAATAAACCTTGGGGACGGTAAGACTACCAATAAAGACACGATGCTTGAAATTAAAATTTAAATACTGATTTAAATTCTGCAGTAAATTTCCCGTCAAAGAATTTTAGACATTCTTTCTCTAACATACTTCTGCTTGAGAAAAACCTTGAAAAAAATTCTGTGTCTGCACATGAAGTGATTTTTTGTATAAGTTTAGCAAGAGGGACGGTAAGGAATCTAAAACAGAGCGACAAAGTTAAAAAAATAATATCAACCGCAAAAATGTTTGCAGGTTAATTTTTTGCTACATATTTATATAAAACTATTCTCCCAGTTTCGGAAAAAAATTACATTGAATTACTTTTATTGAAACAATTTTATACAGACAGCTCCAAACTTAAAGATCAGCATTAGGGCACGGGACGGTATAGGAGCTTTCCTGGTATTTGGACCCCCACGATCGTCCAAAACTTATTTATCTCGTTAATATTGTTATGCAATCATGCAATGGGATGTTCCCCAGTATATGAAATTAAAAAAAACACAAGAATATGTTCTAAAATAAAAATTATTATTCAGGAACTTAAAAGATTGTGAGAATGCACCATATATGCATACTTTATTATGTATCTGTCATGTATAGGGGAAGACGGGGTACAATGAAACAAAATTTACTATTTTTTTTTTCCTATCCACAATTTTGCATGCACAAAAATATAATTAATGCATATTTTTAATCTTGTATTTTCCCCATCTAAATAAATTTTTATTAGGTTCTAAACAATATTTTTATGCTTGAAAAATAACAAAAAATAAATGTCTTACAGTGTTTCATTGTACCCCGGCATACGGGGTACAATGAAACACATACTGGGGTACAATGAAACACATACTGGGGTACAATGAAACACTCCAAATGATGGAAGCAATTTTCACCCAATATAGTTTATTTTATGAAAAATGAGATAAATACAAAAACAAAACTTGATTAATAAGGAACTTGATAAAAATATTCTAGTCTAAGAGGAAAAATAAGAAAATTCTATTAGTTTAAGAAATACCTTTCATTTTATATTAAATTGGCTCAAGTCAGTTTCAAAAATGAGCATTTCTGCTTATATTTCAGTTGCTTCTGAAGGAATATGGGGTGGTAGTTTCAACACAATGAGGTTTTTTTTTTTTTTTTAATGTAAGTTTCTAAAAAAAAAAAAAAATAAATAAACTAGGTTGGAGTCTTTATATCAAGTACTTCACATTTGACTTCATTTAAATGTATGATTTCTCCAACGGTATATTGTGGAGCAAACATTCAAACCGTGTTTTCTCACAAAAAAATAAAAAATGGGTATTGTTATTTTTATGAACTCTGTGTTAAATTGCACAGAAATGAATGGTATTTTTTACTAAAAAAAATTTTTCTCCGATTATAAATCAATTTTAAAACTTGACGTTTCAATTAAAGAGTGTTTCCTCCAAAGCCTGGATTCAATCAAGCAGTGATTTCTCCAGTCTGCCAATCACAGTTGTCACTTAATGTGTACTTTCGAAACCTACCACACATATCACAATTGAAACGGATTGTTTTAGAAAAAAATAAGAGAACTGTTAAAGTTAAAGGCTTCCAGAATTATAGATTTCAAGATCTAAATGAAGAATATGATGTAAATCTTCTTAAAAAGGGAGTTACTGTTGCCTTGTTCAAAGGGTTGTTTTAGAATATCTTCCTCTTAGCCACGCCATACCAGTTGAAAAGAACAAAGATGTTAAAAAACTTTTGAAGATAATGTATAGTGAACAGTGGCAAAATCAACTTTATGATATATTCAAATGATACAACCACATTATCCATGATTGATAAGCCTGCAATAAAGAAGAGGGATATGTGTATAACTGTCTAGATGAAGATATTGGTTTTAAAATTTGAAGTGGATTTCTGGCAAACGAGTATTTATTTAGTAAATATTTAATGAATACTACTAGGTACCATAATCTGTCATTTTATTTTAACAATAATCAACTGAAATTCGGTATTAATTCAAATAAAATAATGCTATTGTATTATTTGTGAGTTAGAACTTATTTCATTCAAAAAGCGTTTTATCCACTTGTCAAACAATCAAAACATGTTTCCTCCTCTGAATTCGGTCAAAACGTGATTTCGCCAAATATTAAATGCATTTTATTAATTTGTTTTATGTTTAATATCTTAGGTATGCTTGCAATTCTTTCTAATAAACAGTAATAAAAATACACAATAAAAATGAGAATTAAATACAAGTTATTTTCTTATTTATCAGTTTTTTGTGTTTTTTGAAAATTTGTATCTGCAGGAGAAAGCATGGTTTGCATGTTTGCTCCACATATATTTCCTTATGTTTCCATTTATACTGATACTGCTTGTGCCATACATGTTGTGTGTGGATATCTCATTCTTAGTACTTCGATGACCAGTTGGGCCTGGGAAAAAAATCTGGATCATCATCAGAGTCTGTAGCAGGCAGAGATTGTTTTGAAAACAATCCCTTCTTAGCTTTTTTTTCTCTTTCTATTTTTTAATTGCTTAACAAGAGCATTTTTTACTATCCTGGTTAGAACAAAACTCTCTTTTTTTTCTGTTTTCCTACTCTTACTTCTAATATATTCTATTTACTACTTTTATTACTATAATAAAACATGTTTCATTGTACCCCGTCTGCAAGTGTTTCATTGTAACCCGTCTGCAAGTGTTTCATTGTACCAAGCACTGATATTACTAAATAAAAATTTATTTTCAAACTTCTAATATTTATTTTTTTTAGTTTGGTTTTGGAGGCTTGAAGACAACAACCCAAAGATAACAATGTATAGAAAAAATAATTATTACATATAACAACAAGGAAAAAGAAACAAAATTACTTTTAGTAAAAAAAGTTACTTTCAATGGTGTAAAAGCAATAATCTTCTATTGCTACTGTTATAGAAGTGTGAATGTATCCAAATCACATCAGTAATTGGAACATATAGTTGTACAACATATATATAAACTGCAACTCTCTATGACAAATTTGATTGATTTTATAAGTAATGTTTCATTGTACCCCTTGTTTCATTGTACCCCGTCTTCCCCTACTTCATATATACGTTATATATGAAGTATTGCTAGAGATTTCTGCGTCCAATCTTCCTCATGAACATCTTAAAATGTCATAAAATTTGGCGGCTCATATTGGCGATTAGTCCTTGTAGCCGCTATAACAAAGAAGTATCTATATATCTAAGATTCAAGGATACAAACATTTCTATACGGAAGTACTGGTATTTAAAATAATCCTCATGTTATTTCTCTCGAATTTTGTGGTCACGAGTATGCACGGTTACTGGATTGTGACCCTTGCCCAGTTTCATATACAAAAATTATTTGTTGTAATGTGCACTACCGTCTCTAAAAATCTTTCTTGGGTACTTTTCGAGTATTGGCGAGATAGTGATAATGGGTTTGACGAGAGAAAGAAATTTTCATGCATACTTTCTGGCAATCTCATATACACTACCTCATACAAGCAATTTTTTCAATATTATTATACAATTTATTTAGTATAAACCACTTTTATATTATGTCTACTTTTATATGCAAATAGAAGTAAATTGTCATATAAAATAATAATAATTTATATAACTAAAATGTTTTTATATATTTAAGTACAAGTTCATTAGGTGTCAGTGTTTAGTACAAGTTCATTAGGTGTCAGTGTTCTTTATGACGGTCGATTATCTACACGAGAGATAGAGGCCCGAAGGGGGAGGATGCCCTCCGTGGGGATCTTTCTAAGGGAACATAACGCGTATTTACGCAAGTATACCCAAGGCTCGAAGAAAACCACGGAATCTCCGAACGATTAGGCTAACGGGCGCGATTGGGATCGAACCCAGCAACTTCCGTCTACCAGCTTTGAGAGCAGCACCTCTCAGCCACTGGTGGGACAAAGTTCATGAGGTTCGTATTTATAACTGTTTACATCATTTGGCAACAAATCCTACTTTCTACTAAAAAACCGCCAAGGCCCCTATACTGGAAAAGTACTCTTTCTTGAAACCCTATGTATTTATGCGCAATTTGTTACAAATTTTGATTATCGAAAGCGCATACTCGATAATCAATACCTACTTAAAAATAACGAAAATAAACAACGTTGTAATCTAGTATTATACATTCAAATACCCCATACCGAATAAGAACATACATGGGCAGAAAAATCTGAATAACCAAAGCTTTAATAGATCCTTACTAATATGTTCATGCAACCCATGAGCTGATACAGAAAGTACACTTCTTATTCCTAATAGAATATACTTTATGTATTTTATTTCTGTATCCAAAAATAAAATTGATACTCCAGAAGATACAAAATATCCAATCCGGGATTTCCTCGCACGTAACTAGAGATAGGTTAACTTGGCGAGAGGCATCAATAAATATGCTTTTTTATTTCAGAAAACTTTTCGATGCAAAAATAGCTCCTTATTCTGCATAACAACTATCTATATTTCCAGAATAAATAGGGCTGAAAATTTTCAAGATAAATGCCAGTTTATCGGAATTACTTCTGGGGTAAAACGTGCGGAATATGTAAAGACTGAGTTTTCATAGGCAGATATATTTCCTTGAACCTCAAAAAATGATTACCAATATAGTATCATTATACATGTTATTGCGTTTAACTCTTAACTGCATTGACAGAAATTGTTGCATAGTTACTGTGAGCAGTTTCTGAGACCGCTTGGTGACCGAAAGATGAATATTAAAAAACAGGAATTCTGCTTTTTCAGAATTTAGTATCGCCCTCGCTTAAAAATTAATATATATGTATATTAATATAGATAATACAAAACATATTTCAGTTTTAACACTTAAAACACACGCTTTTATTTTATAAAAAATGACGTCATTCGCATCCTGAGGAAGAAAAACTCATTTACGATCTAGTCTCGAACAACATCTACAGTAAAATATGCATATGACATCACTATCGCTAAATAATAACACAAATCCAAGAAAGAGATGTCGTCATTCAAGAAACTCGACAAAAAAATGGGCTATCTAATAATTCAAATTCATATGCCTTCATTTGTTTGTAATATTAATATAAATACTTGAAATTAAATAGTTTATAATACCTCCATGTTTTATCAGAAATCATTCATTTATATATTTTTTTCAAAATAGCACGTATTTTAATTACAATTTTTCTTCAGTTGTTATGGGAAAATGGTAACAAAAAGATATAATTACTCTACATAAATGGAGTACTTGAGTTGCAATTAAAAAACCAAAAGGTGCTGAAAACTACAAAAAAATTAATATCTCAAAACTAAATTGAGATGCAGTTTTCAAACAAATTGCATTTAAAAGTACTTTTTTCCCCCCAATACGATGGTATAAAAACTGAAAATGGATAATGAAAAAGGGAAAATGGAAAATAAAATAATAATATTATTTTATTATTAAATTTATTTTTAGTCCACTAATTGTCCTCCTGATTAAATCTTCGCCGAAAAATATGAAATCAAACATGTTCTTTTCATCTCAAAAGTTCAAAAACAATTCGTCAATAATTTTGGTAGATATTCGACAAACCGTGTATTACGCGAGGAAAGCCGCGGGTTTTGTTAGTATTTCATAAATCAAAGCCAATAAAAAACAAAATACAAATGATATAAAAAACACCAACAGAGGCTAACTTTAACTATTTAATTTCGATTTACAAAAATAAATTTTCTCCTCCACTGGTCAGCAAAAATCAATTTAGTAATCAATAAAAATGCCTTTTATTTCGGCAAAGTTTTCAACGCAAGAATGGTTCCTTATTCTATTGAATAGCTTTGTATAACCGATAATAAACTAGGGCTGAGAGATCTAAAGATATTTTTGGAGGAGAAGAAGGGTAAGAGTAGTTTATATAATCTAACTAATATATTTTATTCGTAACAAATGATACGGGATAAAACATTATTTATACAGTAAAGCCTGTTAAGAGAGAATCTGTATATAACGAAATATTAAACTTAAACTTACACTATGTGCAAAATTACTTAAAAGATGACACAGTATTTAAAAATGTTAAATTATTTTAATAACTTAGTACTTTCAACTATAAAAGCATAGTCTTCTTCAGAGGAATATAACAAATACAACAGTTATTGACGCCTAATTTTCAAAATCCACGTAGATGGTGACGAAAGGAGTGAAAGTGGAAGTTAATTTATAGATCCGAAAACATTGGGAAAATAAAACGTGGATATAGAGAAGCGGGAAATTACTCGTTTCATCATTCTTTAAGCAAACTGAGCCAAATTCTGGGTATGTTGTAGGATAAAACGTCATTACAAACAGTATTTTCTTTAGTAATAATTTTTGTTGATTCGCGGATAATTAAATCATGATAATTCTTTGAGGGATATATAATTTTTGCGTCTTCGAAATTAACTGGTATATTCTGCTTCTGGTTTTAAGTCTTGACAGGGCTGTTGTAGGTCGGTTATACTTTAAATCTCTCAAATGTTCTACGAACTTTAAGTTTACGCGAAGTCATGCCTATGTATTCGAGATAAATATCTTCTGTTTTCAGTGGAATTAATTTTACCCCAGAAACTTCATCCCTTGGGATCGGGTCCACTTTGGCACTAATCAGATCTTTCAGTTTTGCAGAAGGAGTGGCGACCGGTCGAAAAATCCGACCGGTCGTTTTGAAAATTAGGCGTCAATAACTGTTGTATTTCTTATATTCCTCTGAAGAACACCATGTTTTTATAGTTGAAAGTACTGCAGGGACGGCGAACCTATGGCACGCGTGCCACATTTGGCACGCGAAAGAATAATTTTGGCACGGCATTGCGGGTGGCTCTAAATCAAAATAAAGTGAGATTACACAAAATCGCGACTGATCTTTTCTAAATTTGATTGTGGCATATTATATTTTAATCCAATTAATTGTGGTCTCAAAAACGTTTCAACCAAAGACGATATTTGAAAACTGTTGACAAGAATTCCTTATTAGACATTACTAAATTTCGATGGTAAAGTTATGGCAACTTTGAATTTATTTCAGATCTATTCAAAGAAACTGACGTTTGCCATTTTAAGTTTTTCTGTCTGTCTATATGAATCCGAGTCACGGTTTTCACAAATGTATATGTCAAAACGCAAACTGAAAGCACTTGTCAGATAAATCCAGTTCAGTTTGCATTAAAATTAACCTGATATTAATATGCAACAATAGAAATCAAATTACATCGCATTAATTTTTTTTAATTAATTTCTAAAATATATTTGTTTTCATAATTGTTATACTATAATACCTATGTGTAAGTTCCTAATATTTTTTTAATCTTAATAGAAAAATTTAAGTAATTTTAATCCATTATTTTTCCACTTACTAAATTTGTTTTTTAGTTGATACTTCATGGTCATGTAGAATATTTGTTGATCAAATTTGGTACGTGGCAACAAAATGGTTCGCCAACTCTGTAAGGTATAAAAATAATTTAACATTTTTAAATACTGTGTCATCTTTTAAGTAATTTTGCACATAGTGTAAGTTTAAGTTTTAAAGATAAATTAAGCATTTCTATTTATTTATTTACTAACGAAATCTTGTTTTTAACGCAAAGACTGCGTGGTCTTCGAAAGGAATAAAATGCAATGATACCCATTAAGAAGGAAACTTGTGTAAAACGTATTTTTTACGGTCTCTAGCGAGTCTATTTTCACAATTTTTAATATATTACAATGTCAAACGTCTAAAAAATTATACAAAGTATTTCAAAATGACGTGAACGATTTCAATTAATTATATTTTGTCCATAAATTGTCAAAGTAAGATGTAATTTCACACATATGTAAAGCATAGCGGTGAAGTTTCCCGAATTTTGGGAAAACATCTTTCGAATAGAAATATTCTCTTTATTTAATGGCAGTAATTCCGCGATAAATTAAGACGAAGGTTACTATTTAAAAGTGATTCGTTCAAAAGATTACTTTTTAAAAAAGCGTTCCGTCTAGCTTTACACGCTATACGCATTCGAATGCTAGACACTCTGTAACATTGAGGTAAACATGGTCCAAAAGAAGCATTTTCTACAAAAATTATTAATTTTATTTCTTCAGTGATGAGTACTTTTTTCAATTCCTACTATTAGTTCACACTCTCCCTATATATATCTTGTTCAAATTTTCAATCGTTAATAAAATACTTATTATTCATCCAATCAAGTTCAAATAATTTTTTTTAACTTGTAGTGGATGACACTTGATGTTAATACAGTTTTTTCAAATATCAATTAATTAATTAAATTAAATTAATTAATTTTAGTTTTATATGGGAGACAAAATGGCGACCATTGCTTATTGAACGGCATTTAATGTATCTTCATACCTATAAGGGGGGCTACCATTGGAGGGACCCTGTTCTGTCGCCAAATACCACCAAGTCTATTGCCAACTTGGCGATATATCATCAAGTTTGGCGACCAAAATGAGCTGCCAAAAGTGACGCCAACTTGGCGATATCTCTAATATTCCACCAAATTCCCATAGACTTTCATTGTAAATCAGTAGGGTTTTAATGCAACAAAAACTAATATTAGCTTAAGGGATTATATTAAATTTTTCTTTGATTACCTAAGTAGGAATTGACTTTAAAAAATAAATTTTTATACTACTTGTTTGATTTATTGTTCAAAATCATGCGTAATGCTACCTCATACCTAGACTTAAAAAATAATAATAAAATAAAATAATATAAAGTATGCATATTTTATAAAAGTAGTGTAATCGCTTCGAATTCTGTTATTAATCTTAGAAAAAGAGTTGAACACTTTTGAAGTGAAGCTTATTTTTTTCTTCTTCTTTCTTTTTTTTTTTTTTTTTTTTTTTTTTTTTTTTAAAAAAAAAGGTAAAAGAAGAAACTTTTCCACAATTTGTAAAAAATTTGTTCGTTGAACACCAGTGCCTCTCGTTACAAACAATGTTTTCGAAATTTCTACAACAGAGTAACAGTTTACTTTCCTTTTACGCATTAAAACCAGGTTCTCGTTATATAAAAATTGGATATAAATGAGTTCGACTGTAACAATAAATTTTGCAAAAAAATTATATTATCTAAAACTCATATTCTCATATAACAAAAGTAACCACTGTTATGTTCGTGTAACACATGTTAAATAAAAAAGACGAGCACAAAGCAAACAAATACTTTTAAAATAAAAAAGTGAAAGTCACTTTAGTCGACCAAGGGAAATAAAAAGCCGAGCAACTTCAAGTAACTTCTTCTCATTCTCACTCCATGACTTGATTTCAATTGTGCAAAAACATTCACGTTATTAAAATTGCCTATTTAAAAACAAGTTGGTAAGTGTGATCACAGATCGCACAGTACGTTTCGTTTAATATTCCTTTCAAAACAATTTATTATTTTGCAGAATCTGTTAGTTCCACATTTCGCAACCAGGGGGCGCACTCTATTCTAAACAAACCTCTATCCGAACGAGACTCCATTTTACAAACTAACCGTAGATATATTAGTCGAGGGGATCGGGCCCCATAGCACCAGAGATGGGTAGGAGCCCCCTGGCGGTAAAAACTGGAACTAAAATATGTACGGCTATGGTGCATAATATGAAAGAGTGATCGAAGGAGTGTCGGTAAAAGTCAGAAAAGTACTACCCGGGTGAAAAGGGTGGAGGTTAGAATTACTTTTTAAGAGCCCGGAGGAATAAATAGTATAAGACTTTTTGAAAATTTTATGATTTTTCGTGTGATCGCAAGTGTTCTGCTATAAGTGGGCAAAATTTAACACCTCCAACTTAATTAGGGGCTGAGTTAGAAAAATTGCTTAAAATACACAAGTTAGAGCTCAGAGGGGTAAGTTTAAGACTTTTTCAAAATTTTATAATTTGTCGTTTGATGTGAGATATTCAGCTATGAGAATCCAAAATTTCAAGTCTTCAACTTAATTAGGGGCTCAGTTAGAAAAAAAAAAGAAGCTTAAAATACTCAAGTTAGAGCCCAGAGGGATAAATATAAGACTTTTTCAAAATTTTATGATTTGTTGTTTGATTGTGAAGTGTTCAGCTATAAGAATCCAAAATTTCAAGTCTCCAATATACAGTTTCTGATAACGGGCTCTGTGACAGACAGACAGACAGGCAGAGGAGTGAGACGTATAGGGTTTCGTCAGATGAAAGAAACCCTAAAAAGAAAAAAAATACTTATTGCGCGCCATTGGCGTATTTTAGCGAAAGTGGTTTGGCACAAGAAAGTGTTTTTTTATGAAAACCCTTTAAAGCTATATCCACACTCACTTTAATCTATGTTGTTGACAACAGTGTACCTTCATAAATAGGAATGTCGCAACATACGCACAGGACGCATGTTCAAATTAGAAGCTTTTGTCCAAAATAATAGCAACCCACATTCTAGAACAGAAGTAAGCAAGTAATTTTAAGTGGAGTCCGAATACCTTTGAAAAATTTTATCGAGGTACAGAGAAAAAACACATGAGTAATATATAAGTTCTTATTACTTTGAATTTTTTTCATATACATATAAAAAATGAAATTAATCGCACTATTACTTGTAAAATAGGGATTCAGATTTGGATAGCAACCCATGGTCGGAAACGCTGTCCTGGAGCGGTAGTGACGACACAAAACACAAGAAAGACAAGACACGAATAAGAGGAGAAAACATGTTTATTATCCTTAGTACAGCAAAAAACAAAGAAAAAAGAACATTAAAGAGACAATGATAGTCATCAAAGTAGGTGTCCGAAATTACGACCCCGGCCGTGACGTACGGAAGCGTATTGAAGATCTAATGTTCTCGAAAATACCGTGAGTGTCCCGGACTTCCCTAGCAGCAGCCACGATGCGTGCAACAAATTCCTCAGCACTTTCTAGCATTGTCCCGGCATTTTTGTAGCACTAAGAATAATAAACATGTTTTCTCTCCCTGTTCATGTCTTTTCTTTCTTGTGTTTTGTGTCGTCACTACCGCGCCAGGAAAACATTTCCGACCATTTGCTAAGCTGACCATTTTTTGCTAAGAATATCGAACTCAAGACAGCTGCTATAGAAAATACACTCCTTATTCCGAATTCACAGGATAACTTCAGAAATCGATAAAAATCCCTTTTATTCCGGAAAATTTCTCAATCCAGGAATGGCCTCTTATTCTGTCCAATGCGCATGGACCGACATATCAGATAATAAATGGGGGTTAAAAGTTTTCGAGATAAACGGTAAAAGGAATACCTTCAGGTTGCTGAATATTTTATCAAGTGAAGTTGGTTGCAGTTGAAATAACTTATGTTGCCTGATATATTTATTTAAAATACATAAAGACACGGTCACATTAAAAAAATTATGCATGATATGGTAACTAATTTTTGTTTCAAACTTTCCCTGGTGTACATAATCGTAGTTTAAAGAATAACATTAAAATCAATTGAGAGGTTTTTGAAAAAAATGCAGATATATATATATATATATACAGGGTGCAATATGTTATCTATCGCCGACCTTTAATTTCTCAACCGTTGGTCGTAGACATATAGTTCCAATTACAAAAACCTTTCAAATGAGCTAAATATTCATGTTGTGGCATTAATTATAGTCAAAAATCAATTTTATAAAAAATGCAAAATCTAACTTTTTATACGGTCCCACAGTCCTTATAGTTATATTTAGTAAAAGTTTACGCATATGATAACAGATATAACACAAAAAGTTTGACATCTGTACTACAAAAATTGACGCAGTTATTAAATTTGAAAGTTTGAGATTTTTGCCCATGATTTTGTATTTCCTTGAGGAATCAGTTAAAAAATGAATTAAAGTAATTCGAGATCAAAATCAGGGTGCAAATGTCCTTTTTAAGGCGAAACCACCTTTATCCGGTATCGTCAAATCGGCGTATCACCAAAGAGGGTTATTTCATCTAAAAATTTGAGCTGAATGTTAGGTGCCAAACAACATTCAAAAGTCAAAGTAGGTAGATGAAGTAACGCTCTTTGGTGAAAAAGGACATTGCCCTGATTTTGATCTCGAATTACTTTTAACTGATCCCTCAATGAAAGATAAAATCATGTGCAAAAATTTCAAACTTTAAAATTTAATAACTGTGTTAATTTTTGTAGTACGGGTATCAAACTTTTTGTGTTATATCTGTTATGATATCTGTAAACTTTTACTAAATATAACTATAGGGACTTGGGGACCGTATAAAAAGTTAGATTTCGTAATTTTTATAAAATTGATTTTTTACTTTAAATAATGCCACAACATGAATATTTACCTCATTTGAAACGTTTTAGTAATTGGAACTATCTCTACGACCAACGGTTGAGATATTAAAGGTCGGCGATAGATAACATATTGCACCCTGTATATATATATATATACATATGTTCATACATAACGGTCAAAAACAGAAGCCCCTTTTTTTATAAATCGCCTAAAAATATGAAAAACGCAAGATTTAATAAATCATTTTCTGCTAAGAATATCGAACTCAAGACAGCTGCTATAGAAAATACACTACTTATTCCGAATTCACCGGATAACTTTATAGATTTTATTTCCATTTACGAAAATAAATTTTCCCTTCCACTGAATCCCAAGAAATCAATTCAGGAATCGATAAAAATACCTTTTATTCCGTAAAGTTTCTCAATCCAGGATTGGCCCTTTATTCTGTCCAATACGTATGTATATCCAATAAAAAGGGGGTTAAAAGTTTTCGAGATAAACGGTAAGGGGAAAGGCACCTTCAGGTTACGGAATGTTTTTCAAGTGAAGTTGGTTGCAGTTGAAATAATTTATATTGCCTGATATATTTATTTAAAATACACGAAAACACATTCACCTAAAAAAAAAAAAAAAATTGTGCATGATATGGTGACTAATTTTAGTTTCAAACCTTCCTGGTGTACCAGAATCGTAGTTTAAAAAATAACATTAAAATCTAGTGAGTGGTTTTTAAGAAAAATGCAGATATATATACATATGTTCATACATAATGGTCGGAAACAGAAGCTCCTTTTTAGGTGTATTCGTAATTTTATAAATATGCAGCACCTATAGTCGTCGTTCGGTCTGTCTGTTTGTCTGTCCGGTCGCATATAACAGAGCAAAAACTACCAAAACGAATGGTCTGAAATTTTAAATATATAATTGCTACACAATTTTGTCGCGTCATTTCAAATTATATGAAAATCGGATGCATAGTTTAATTACAGGGATAGTCAAAAGTTTTCTGTTACATTACGGCCAATGGGAAAAAGTTATTTCAAATACGTTTTAATGATGTTATAGGCTTTCGAACAGAATGAAATTGCTATGCACTTATAAAGTACACTAAAATATACCTTCAGTACAATATTCGGTGCAAAAAATATTTATAAAACTAGTTATAGTACGAACGCACCCCATTTGGCACGTTTGACGTACAATTTCCAACTTGTTCCATAGGTCGCCTAAAAATATGAAAAACGCAAGATTTAATAAATCATTTTCTGCTGAAAATATCGAACTCAAGACAGCTGCTATAGAAAATACACTCCTTATTCCGAATTCACAGGATAACTTCATAGATTTTATTTCCATTTACGAAAATAAATTTTCTCTTCCGCTGAATCCGCAGAAATCAATTCAGGAATCGATAAAAATGCCTTTTATTCCATAAAATTTCTCAGTCCAGGAATGGCCTCTTATTCTGCCCAATACGTATATAAATCCGATAAAAATGGGGGTTAAAAGTTTTCGAGATAAACGGCAAGGAGAATACCTTCAGGTTGCGGGATATTTTTTCAAGTGAAGTTGGTTACAGTTTAAATAACTTATACTGCCTGATATATTTATTTAAAATACACAAAGACACGGTCACATTAAAAAAAAAACTGACTAATTTTAGTTTCAAACCTTCCCTGGTGTAGCAGAATCGTAGTTTAAAAAATAACACTGAAATCATTTGAGTGTTTTTGAGAAAAAGGAAGATATATATATACATATGTTCATGCATAACGGTCAAAAACAAAAGCTCCCTTTTTTTTTATAAGTCGCCTAAAAATATGAAAAACGCAAGATTTAATAAATCCTTTTTCTGCTATGCATATCGAAATCGAGACAGATGCTATAAAAAATACACTCCTTATTCCGAATTCACAGGATAACTTCATAGATTTTATTTCCATTTACGAAAATAAATTTTCCCTTCCGCTGAATCCGCAGAAATCAATTCAGGAATCGATAAAAATGTCTTTTATACCGGAAAATTTCTCAATCCAGGAATGGCCCCTTATTTTGTCCAATACGTATGTATATCCGATAATAAATAAGGATTAAAATTTTTCGAGATAAACGGTAGTGGAAATGTCCCTTTAGGTTGCGGAATAGTTTATCAAATGAAGTTGGTTGTAATTGAAATAACTTAAATCATTGATATATTTATTTAGATCACACAAAGACACATTAATATAAAGAAAACTATACACGATATGATGATTAATTTTCGTTTCAAACTTTCCCTGGTGTTCCAGAATCGTAGTTCAAAAAATAACATTCAAATCCATTTAGTGTTTTTTGATAAAATTGCAGATATACAGGGTGTTTCATAAAAGATGGGCAAAATTTTAAGAGGGGATAGTACACATCCAAACAAACAACACTCATCAAAGAATGTATGGCCGAGAATAAAATGCAAATGTGCTAGCGCATTTGGAAACCCACACATTTAAGCTGCATTCCTGTTGCCAGCTATCGGGAGAAGAGAAGAACGACGCTAATGGCATGCAAATGCGATATGGAGAAAAAGAAGAAGAATGCGTATGCAAAATTTCACCTCGATTAAGGCTCTTCTTAACTGCTCTCCTCTCAACAAGCGCAAAACGTTTTGTCGCATTTACAAATTCATTTTTTAACGGAAAGGTATAAAATTGAAAGCCTGGCCATGGAAACGATTTGGAATTTAACTGTTTTTTTCCATTTTTTGATCCATCAATTACCTATTGAGTTATAAGGAATTTTGATCACGTGAGAAATACGTTTTTCACTCACTCTTGAGTCTCTTTCTTCCTTCGCACGGAAATTCGGTTCAAAACGCCCACTTTGACATTATTTCCTGAAAGATCTATTGCGTTTGCAAAAAAATGGAAAAAACAGCTCAATTACATAGTTTTTGAACAACAACACCAGATAGTTTCATACATTTTCGAACAAAAATAAATTAAAACTTATGTCAGAAAGTTGCCTTTTTGGATTTGAGAACATCCTAATAGAGAAAAGCTTCTGATCCGAGTATGTAACTGTCATTCGTGATAGGAACGTATCGGAAGATGTTGTCCTTCCCTAATTAATAAGGAAAAGGCTGATATGCATTTTATCTACTGAACTGCAAATGGAAATCTTTCAGGCGCTCAACGGCTGTACGGAGAACGGTTTCCCACTTTGATTTTGTCACTTAATCGTTTTATGTGGTGTTTTTGCCTCGTGTAATCGCATCACCTTCGGCGCCCTCTACCACCTTTGTGTTTTAATTCCGACCATGCATTCTTTGATGAAAGTTGTTTGTTTGGATGTGTACTATCGCCTCTTAAAGTTTTGCCCATCTTTTATGAAACATCCTGCATATACATATGTTCATGTATAACGGAAGAAAACAGAAGTTCAATTTCTTGCAAGTAGCCTAAAAATATCATAAACGCAAGTTTTAATAAATCATTTTCTGCTATACATATTGAAATCAAGACAGATGTTATAGAAAATACATTCCTTATACTGAATTCACTGGATAATTTTATGGATTTTATTTCCATTTCCGGAAATAAATTGTTCCCGCTGGATCCGCTGAAATCAATAAAGTTGAAATAACTTGTATTGTCTCATACATATATTGAACCACGTAGAGGCACTTTCACACTTTTAAAAAGTCTGGAGTAATTTTATCAACTTTTCGAACCATGGAATCGATTGTATTCAAACGCTGGAATTCCCGTTTTGAAACTGGAGACGTTACCTGTGTGCTATTAATGCTTAATTACAATCCCGCAATCAGGGCCTTCGCAACGTCTCCCAGGGCCCTGGCAAAGCAGTTAATGCGGCCCCACGTATACTACAATACTGGACTAATAAAAATTACTTTCAAATTGTATATATCATAGAATAATACATAATATAAAAATAGATAATGAAATGTGTAAACAATGCCACTACTTTTACATTTAATGGGTATAATTATTTTTTTATTCCGCAAAATGTTCTATCGTTTACAATATCTTAAATATTTATTTTTTGCGTTCACGGTTATTTTTTGCACTCATGGTTACTGTCCGGATCGTCGAATCTATATATTCTCCGACAATTATATCACTTTTGCTTGCAAGAAATTCTCACAAAAAATTAAAAAAAAATCTAGCGGAAAAATACTATTATTTTATACGGAGGAAACATTATTTCGAATTTTATAGAAAGACTCAAGGCTAGAGGTCTACACTGACCGAAATTTCCAGGCCCGGCCCGGCCAGATACAAAAATTGAAAGTTCGGCCCGGCCCGAGTGAATTTCTACAAAACATTGACTTTTACGTCGATTTGGTTAAAAATTTGCGTCGTACGAGGTGTCCTAACCAAAAATATTTATCTTAACTTTTTTTTAATGTTTATAATCTTAATTTTTATAGAAGTGCCGCAGGCTGCGATATTTATTTTTTTAATGAATCTCTATTTCTTGTATGTCAATGTTTCAGTTATTATTAATATTTTTAATCCATATTCCATGTATTGAAGTGTTAAAAATCTGAAAAATGCTATACAGTAAAATCTTCTAAGACGGAATTGCATAGAAAAGAAAAAAAAAATGCGTTACAGACAAGTTCTTAGCAAGTGTAAATATATTATATATTCTTTTCTTATGTATTAGTATATTAATTTTCCATGGATCAACACGTTTTTCAGTTTAAAACAGGGTTCCGTTATAGGCAGCTTCTTATTCACACGTTTTACTATATTTTAATAAACGTATAAATCTACTATTCTTTAAAAAGAATAAATTTTAATGTTATAAGTGTAGAATAATAAAAATTTAAAAATGTATACATTTTTTGCAAAAATCTTTGGGCCAGGCCTAATTTTACTGACCTCTGAGTGGACCAGGCCACGCTGAGACAATGATTTTCATACGGACTGGGTTAAAACTAGGACTGAAAATTTTGTGCCGTGAAGGCTAGGAATGAATCCAGTCCCGGCTCTGTACAGAAAAAATAAGTTAGGTCCGGCCCGGCCCGAGCCTTCAGAAAAAAGTATAGCCCAGACCGAAAGGAGTGGAGACCAGGCCCGGACCGAGTGCCGTGAATGAAGATAGGCCCGAACCCGGCCCGTGCATATCTCTACACGAGGCCCCTAAGGAGACTCCAATTGGTGCTGGGTCCGTTTGTCCTATGGTAGCGTCGGTCCAGGCCGAAATTTTATAACATAATATTCCGTCACATTTCTTTGGAGGTTTCCCCTATAGAATGGGTTGCAAAAAGGTTTGAAAATGATTTAAAAATAGATTAAATGCCTAATATGCTGGCCAGATTTGTACGAAAATCCAAGAGAGTTCTTGCGACAGTGGTGTATAACATTTTCGCCAAATGGGAACTGAATCCGAAGTACCGTTTAGGAATTATCGTGTTTACTCACTCACACACGCACACACAAAACATGATTTCTGACACCTAACAGGTTGATTTCGAAAAGTAACAAGAAGGAAAATCTGCAATGTTTCGACCCGGCTTTAAGGAATATTTTCTAGAATATTAGAATCAGCTAGTTCGAACACCGGACCTCCCGTTTCGAAACTGAAGGCGTTGCTTCTGAGCCCCTAAGGCTTGACTAGATCGGCATAATATTTATCTCTTTTACTCTGTCATATGCAGGGCTTAATTTTTAACAAAAAACGCACAGGAGCTCTAATTTTCTGCAGTAATAAGAACTATAGTGCATCCCCCCGTACCTCCACCCCCATATGTATATTGCATTCATTATTTGCAGAGTTTAAGGCAATTTCGCCTTCAACGAAAGAATATATACATATATATATATGCGGTAACACGAATTGAATTGAACAACCTTTCCTATATATATATATTGTCTATATCTAATATTAATTTATATACAGGGTGTTTCTAAATGAATATCGGGGTTTTAACGCTTTGTAGTATCTATTATATAAAAAATAAAACTTAAAATTATACCTAATACATAAAATGAAAGAGCAACTGAAACAGTTTGTTGGTACCTATGCATGCGCATGCGCACGCACTATTTCTTCCGTCATCCGTTAGAAAACGCTAGTTGCAAAAATGACAACTAGTTAACAAAATGTATTTTGTGTTCTGCAGTTTGCAAAGACCGAATCTGTAGTTACTGTGCAACGTGCGTTCCGGATTAAGTTCAGATGTGATCCCCCAAGTAATAATATCCGTAGATGGTATCATCAGTTTGAAAATACCGGCTGCCTTTGCAACAATTACCCCACAAACCGTAATCAACGTTTGGGAAGAACTGAGCTATCGACTTGATGTGTGCCTTGTGACGAAAAGTGCTCACATTGAACACTTGTAAGCTTGTAGGCAAAACTGTTTGAGCTGCTCTTTCATTTTATGTATTAATTATAATTTTAAGTTTTATGTAATCAATACTATCAAGCGTTAAAACCCCGACATTCGTTTAGAAACACCCTGTATAATAAAACCCAATAAATTAAATGAAAAGAGCAAAAAGGTAAAATCAGGAATGAGGAATTTTCAAAAAATCCTAACTCGCCAAGGATTTCTTTGTATCAACTAGGAAAACACAGCACACAGCGCTTACACAGTGGGTTTCAGCGAGTTCCGGTAAGTTCCGACTAATATTTAAATATTCGCTAAAAATAAAGAAGAATCGGGACTGCGCTCTTGTGATCTTCGGCGCAAATTAAGCACTATGTGGAGCTGAAAAGTTGATCAATATTCAGTAAGACTATTTTAGACGAACAAAAAGCAGCGAGTAATTAATATCATACGACCACGAGTAAAACCGGCAGATACGGTTGCGGTTAATTCTGGCATTCTTCGTCACTGTCCAGAAAGAATTGAAACAGAAAACCATTGAGTCTACACTTGAGAGCGCTAGATAGAAGTATACTCTTACGTGTGCGGTACGCTATTTCAGATATGCAAGCAGTTTGGTAGGAAATAACGCAAAGGTTTGGAGATAAGAGAAAAAGGAAAAGGTAATTTAGGCTTCCATTTTTCAAAACACTGTTTCGGTGGGCTCTGGAGTTCCAAATTCAGGAGTTCCGTGAATTCCAACCAATATTTAAATATTCACTAAAAACAAAGAAGCACCGCGACTGAGCTCTGGCGCAAATTAAACACTGGTTATAGTTCCTTGCTGGTTTTACCTATATAATCAGTTGTATTGGTAGCTATTGTTTTCATTCTCTTATTCTCTCTCTCACCGACATATATACATCATGATTACACATACTTTCCTTACACTATATGCTCGGAAAGTAAAAATCAATTAAATATTAGATTTTTCATGTAAACAGGGTATTGCCTAATTCTACCGAAAAATTCAGAGGTGCGACAGTAGACATCAAGAGAATGCACAATTGCCACAGAACATGGGGTCACAAACTACTTATTTAGTTATAAATACCGGGTCGTCTTCCATCCTAACTGAACTTGTGCTGACGATAATCATTTTGAGAAAATAAAAACATTGCAATGAAAATGCAATGATATGTATCTTGCTGTGTGAAATATTATAACATCACGAAAAGTGGTGGAAAAACAGAGTGCTCAAGCAATCGATCATACCGCATGAACTGGTCATGACAGTCCAAAATGTGGAGCGTGAAGTGCATATCAAGTGCATCTGACGCGTATAAAGGAAACGTCTACCATTTTGTTTTTTATTATTATTATTACATTTACAACAAAGGTGAGAATGTCTGTTAAAAGTTTTATCCTAATATACTTCAGTTTTTCTGAAAGTTATTAGCGTGAACACAAACTGAGTTAGGGTAGAACAGGGCTGTCCAACGCGCCACCCGTGGGCGCCATGGTGCCCTTTGAAGGTTTTCATGGCGCCATTTCGAATGTTTTCTGTTACTTGGTGTTTTTTAAATAAAAATCCATTTTAAAATATGCTTATGTAAAACCAATCCTGTCCCACATGTCTTTTATTATAGTCAGCGATAAATTTTAGGCTCCTTTCTCTACAAAATATTTTGATAGGCTTCTATCTCAGGTAAATATAATTATACATTTACTGTGATTTATGCTTTTTTTCTTCAATTTTTCTTCACACTGAGCTCTGCATAGTAGGGGACTTATTTTTCACATTTTGAGGTGTCTGTCGATCTTATGTCTGCATATCGTAACTCCCCTCCAGGGTTGCCAATATCGGCTCCTTTTTTACTCACAAAATCCGATATCATACCTGAAATCCCGAATAGCGATTTTTTTTCTTTATCTGATGCGAGGTATTTTAGGATTACTTAAAGTACAAATTTTTCTTTAGGAATTTCTGAATTAAAAAAAAAAAAAGGTCAAACAGGCAACCATAATATCCCCCAACTATACGTATTATTTTTCTGTGTTACCAGCCATGTGAATAATGGCACCCTTCATGTTTGCCACTGGATCAGGGGTGCGCCCGTACCGCCCCCCCCCAAAAAAGGGGGTTAAAATACGGAAATACTACTGGTAATCGAGACGCCGGTCGGTACTATTTCCGTATTTTAACGGAAGTTTTCCTTCGTAAATGCCAAAAAAAACGGAAATTTTTCTGTAATTTACCGTGAAAAAGTTCCGTTAAAATACGGAAATAGTACTGGCGTCTCGATTGCCAGTAGTATTTCCATATTTTAGTCCGTTTTTTTTTTACAGTGCGCACTTATTGAAAGTTGGACAGTCCTGTGGTCGAGCACCCTGTATTTTTGATTAAATAAGTGGTTTGCAACCCCATGTTCTATGGCAATTTTTCATCCTCTGGATGCTTACTGTCATCCCTCTGAATTTGTTGATCGAATTCGGCAACACCCTATAAATATGCTCATTGTATATATTATCTGGATATTTTGTTATTTTTGCATGAGTTTCAGCTATTTCTGAAAAAATCCTTAGATATACTTCAAGAAAACATAATTACTTGTGCAAGAAAAACAAAATGCAACTTCTAGTGCTTAATAAATAAAAGTAGTCAATTTATAAGTACTTATCCGTTGCAGATAATACAATGTATGCATTTTCTTTTCATTCCTCATATATATAATATATTCTAGATGCAGGAACAGTTATTTTCGTTGAAAAGCTTAGAGGCATGTTACTTTTTCTGACTAGATCTGCGGTAGCTTTTCGATTTTTTTTTTTCCATCGTATGTATGAAATGGAGTGTATACGTTTAACCCTTTAGCGGGCGGTGTCCACAAAAAAGGACACCTAATTTTAATTCTAAAACTGCCAAACGGCACCAAGAATATTTAATTAAAATTTTCCTTCTATAAAGTACAGAAGCAAGTTTTTACTTTCTAATAAATTCGTTTGTAAATTGTGGTGTCAGTCCATCATTTCATCATTAGATCAACAGACTTACTTCGCGCCGAAAAAGATTAAGTATAGTGTGGCTTTTTCTTCTAGAAAGTCTTGGAAATACATTTTAGTATCAGATTATCTAAATTTTAACAAATAATATAAAAATTTATTTTTTAAAGTCCATTCCTACTTAGGTCATCAAAGAAAAAATTAATATAATCTCTTAAGCTAATATTAGTTTTTGTTGCATTAAAATATCTCAATTTGTTGATTTTCTATAACAAGTAGGTTTACAATGGAACTCTATGGGAATTTGGCGAAATATTAGAGATATCGCCAAGTTGGCGTCACCTTTGGCGATATATCGCGACGTTGGTGACAAACTTGGCAATATTTGGAGGCATAACAGGGTCATACCTATAGTAACCCTCCCCTTACAGATATGAAAATGCATTAAATGCTTCAATAACCAATGGCCGCCGTTTTGCCTCCCATGTAAAACTAAAATTAATTAATTAAAATTTAATTAATGAATTAATATTTGAAAAAAACTGTATTACCATCAATTGTCATCCAGTACAAGTTTAAAAAAAATTATTTCAACTTGATAAGATGAATAATAAGTATTTTATTAACGATTGAAAATTTGAACAAGATATATAAATAAATAAATAAATATAGGGAGAGTACTACTTACTAATACTAGGAATTGAAAAATCCTTGCATATATATATTCAAATGAACATTTGAGTAACAATAAGGGTTCTCAAAAGTATTACCACAAATGTTTAGAAACGTTAACACATCAATACACACAAATAATACACAATACACAATACACAAGCAATTTTTGCATAGGAGACCAGAGTCGAAATTCACTTATTGAGTCAAACATACTAGATGTCTTAATCGGAGATAAATCCGAATTTGTAGTTTCATCCGAAATTGCAGTTCGATCAAGAATCTACTACAGGGGAAAACAGAATTATTGACAATGTATTCACCAACATTCTCGAGCAATGTGGTGTTATTCATTCCTTTTTTAGTCATCATAAGCAGATTTGGGTAAGATTTAAATTAAATTAGACAGAATAGCCACATTTGATACTACAGTAGAACCCCGCTAATCCAAACCCCGCTGACTCGAAATTCCGGTTAATCCGAACCGATTTTATTTTCGAAAATTATACTTGAACATGAACATATTAAAAAAATAGAATTAAAAAAAAACACTCAGTAATGTAAAAGTAGAATATTGCACACAAATATAAAGTGAAAACGTGCACTGAAGGCCTACTCGTAGAAGCCATCTTAAAAAAAGCTCGAATATCTGTTTGTTTGCCAGCTACTATAAAATTCTTATCTAAAATGCAAAAAGTATTTAATTCAGATGATAAAAATTTATTTTTCATTTCAGCAGTTTGATTTCGGCTATCTACAGAAATGCTTTTTTCTTCACCCCTAGTCGACATGGTGATTGAGCTATTTATAGATTCGCGATTTTGAACCTTTTGTAATGGGTTGTTACGTAATTCTTCATTCTGAAGCTCCATTGGATTATTATAAACATCGGGAGTGATTAAACAGGAATACTATTTTTTTCCGAAAGTCGTGCCGGATTATCCAGCATGCCGGACCTTACGATGCCGGATCAGGATGTTTACTACATTACTGAGTACTTAAAAGTTACATTTTTTTTATAGCACGCATCTTTTTTTTCACTATTTTTATCAGAATTTTGGGTAATACGAACTGGCACCGGTCCCAATTAGTTCGGATTAGCGGGTTCTACTTATTTAGGTTGCATATCTCTCTGAACTTTCAAGACATATCCATCTACACTTTTCTAAGTATATAGTATAGCTATACCCAACCCTACGTTGTTTAGTTTTTTGCAAAGTGTTATTATTCTTTTATCTTTTTTTAATATTACAGTTACTAATTAACCTATTTTTTATACGAAATCCTCTATACACGGGTAATACTCGCACTTGACCGATTTTTTCTTACATGATTCCCTTCATCATAAGAGGCCTCGTGATTTTCACTGCGAGACGTTTATGTAGCATGTAGACTGTAGGTTGCTACTACTACTTTTGTAAGATAACACAGTTGCATGTTTTGAAATCATGAGAATAATAGCACCCTTTATCATTTGCCACCAGCGGAGGTGTGCCTCGGCTCGAAAAGTTTAGCAGGCCTGAAAATTTACTGAAAAATTGCTGAAAATTTACTAAAAATTTGAAATGACCTGATGAGAAGTGCTAAAAATTCTCACTATTAGCATCCAAACAACACTAAGCTGCACACTCCATAATTCGGAAAATACAATACATATACGATGCCACTGAACAGTGAATTTGTTAACATTTAGCACTTCCTCTGATGCCATCACATTTAAACAAAAAAAGGTTAGTCATTTGAAAATTTTGATAGAATATCTTCATTGTCGTTAAAGATTTTGCATTCGGGTTCAACTCGAGAGAAACATTCCCGTATTTTTGACTGAATACAAGGATTGCGATATTGTTTTCCTACAGAAAAATTGTTTGTCTATGTATTGTTTGTCGCCCACAATGAGATGATTGTCATTCCAAAAAGAACGATGTTTTCTTCATAATAGCAGACGCTATTTGTTATTTCTCCACCATAGACTATTTTATATAGAATTCAGCTTTTGATGATAAATAACAGTGTACAAAAAAAATACGGAAAATATAATTACTTATACAAGTAAAACCACAGACGGGTTTCTTGCTTAATAAGTAACAGTAGTCAATTGATAAAACTTATCCATTACAGATAATACAATCTATGCATCTTCGTTTCATTTCTCATATATAATATATTCCAGATGCAGAAAGATTTATTTTCGTGGAGTAGCTTGGAGGCATATAACTTTTTCTGCCTGGATTTTGTGATTACTTTTGCATTATTTTTTTTTTCGATTGTTTGGCAGAAGAAAATTGCGGAAAATATAAAATGAACCGAGGTATTGGGACATTTTTTCCTATAATTGTTTTAAAATGCATTTTAATATCTGGCTGTACTTTTAAGTATCATTAAAGAAAATTTAATATGCAATTTATTTAACCGTCTGTCAATAAAAGTAGATTTCACTTTTCATACAAAATATTTGCTCAATCACATTTAGAAAGCACATTTAAATAAATTTTAAAATTTTAGCTCTGCTACTAATTCGAAACTTTTGAAACTTTTTTTAGCTCACAGGCTATCAAAGCCTGAGCGCTTATGTGCCCGCCGGTTCTGTATGTACGTATGTACGTACGTACGTAACGTGATAACTCTTGATAGAAACATCCCATTTGCTTCCAATTTTTTTTTCTAGTTTCATTCTGATAAGGCGCTTCCCTGATTAGTTTTAGGGATTCATTGGTTTAAGCTGCGTACGCACTATCCTTCTAACTGTAATCAGTGTCGGCTTCGTTTATTCTGGCCACGCGGTGTCTTTGATTTTTAACGACTTTAGCAGGAAAGGACTGATGTCCGGCAAAAGAGGAACCTTTCCTTCAAGTAGAGTCGAGCTCCTTATCTCCTGACCCATTGTTGATTCCCCTCATTCTTTTGTGAATAAACCGCAGATGGTCCAGTACAAAAGATCTTCCAAGAAAACTGGAGATGTGGGCAAAATACGCGTGCGAACGCAGTCTAAGGATAAAGGGGAAAAAGGGGGGTCAGTCCACCCCCCCCCCCCTCCCTTAATTCAGATAAATGGGTTTTTCATGCAGAATTATTCGATTTGCTCCGCATTTGGAATACCGCTTTATTATGTTAAGGAGCTGCCTTGATTAGTTTTGGGGGTTCATTGGTTAAGGATAAAGGAGGAAAAAAGGGGTTAGTCCAACCAACCCCCCCTTAATTCAGATAAATGGGTTTTTCATGCAGAATTATTCGATTTGCTCCGAATTTGGAATACTGGCTTATTATGTTAAGGAGCTTCCCTGATTAATTTTGGGGGTTCATTGGTTAAGGATAAAGGAGGAAAGGGGAGCTAGCCCACCGCCTTCATTTAGATAAACGGGTTTTTCATGCAGAATTATTCGGTTTGCTCCAAATTTGGAGGTTTGGTCCGGTTTATTATGTTAAGAAGCTTCCCTGATTCGTTTAGGGTATCCATTGGTTAAGGATAAAGGAGGAAAAGGGAGGCTAGTCCACCCCCCTTAATTTAGATAAATGGGTGTTTTTTGCAGGATTATTCGATTTGCTCCAAATTTGGTATACCGGTTTATTATGTTAAGGAGCTTCCCTGATTAGATTGGAGGTTCATTGGTTAAGTATAACGGGAGAAACGGGGGCTAATCCCCCTTCACTTATTTTTTTGAGGGGAATTTATTCTTTAAAATAAGAGTGTAATATACAATTAGTGTGAATAGCCTGTGAGCTCAATGCCATCAGTTTAGCTGGGCACTTTTATTTTTTATTTGTTTTTTCTTGGAGTCTTTTATTAGAAGTATGTGTTCTGCAATGCTTGGGATCTGATTTCGAAAAAGTTACTTAGTTTAAGCAAAAAAAAAAAAAAAAAAAAAAAAAAAAAGAAAGAAAGAAAGAAGAAGAAGAAAAAGTCACGACCTGTGTAAAAAAAAATAAAAAAATAAAAATGACCATTTATTAAAAATTTTTATTTAAAAAAGTAAACTATTTATATTACTGAAAATGCGATTCCCAATTTTATGAAAAGTACCTTAACCACTTGGGGAATAGCGATCGGCATACGTGCCGCGTAAAATGCCTCAGAATCCATGATTATTCTCACTGTAAATTTTGCCTTATTTAATCCGAGAATTTTCCCGATTCAATAGCCAAAAATTTCTGTTTTGAAAAACCGGTGATAAAAGATTAAAAAATTCTGTAAAAGACGCTCGTCCCGAAGGGGTTAAAGAGCCTCCAAAACAGAAAAAAAAATAGCGAGTCTAATTGAATAGTATATGTTAAAGTTTTAACATTTTGAGCATACTGATATATTGAAAAAACATTAAACAGAGAAAAATTATTTTAACCACTTACCAGTTCAATATTTTTGATTTTTTTTTTTTTTTTAATACCAACTTTTTCATAGCAAAAATCATAATTTCATGCCGTTTTTTAACGAAGTATATTTAGAAAATTATTTACAGATCAAAAATAAAGATGATATATGGAAATATAAATTTATATATTTCCACTTCAAAGTTGGCTTTTATTATACACGTCGAGATGAGAGAAAAGCTTTCATTACGTACTTTGCCGTTCAGTGTTGAATTCAGAATTTTATGGGGGGGGGGGGAGGAATTTCAATGCTCCGGGCCACCCCCTGAATTCAACACTGTTGCCGTTTTCATCCACACTCTCAGAAAATATTTTCTTCAATTTACGGAAATAATACTGGCAGTACTGCTGCCGGTATATATCCGAGAATTGAAGAGATTTCCGTTCTTGGACAGAAAATTTCCGTAATCTGAGAAAAAGGGTGTTTTTAAAAATACGTCTCTCTTTCTTCCGTGGATCCACTTGGTTTAGAACCTGGGGCCATACGTTTCGAATCAAGCATCTTAACCGCTCGGCCAGCGAGTACATGGCAAAAGATGTGTTTAAAACGAAGATACGCGTTTTCTTCAAATGAGAGATTGGTAAGGCTTCTTATATTTCTTGTTCAGAAAGCTCGGAAATTTAAACTTAATTGCAGGGACATTTTGTCGTAATGAAATAATGGTTGGAGTTTTAACACTTATAGAATAATAGAGGATACAAATTATTACGTAATAGACATATTTTAATAAAACATAATTTGATTGTTAGATGCAAAATATGAATATTATATTTTCAATTAAATTCCAGAAGAAATGTTTGCTTTTTTTAATAAAATCGATTTTTTTTTTTTTTTTTTTGATTGAACTACTATATATTTTTTAAATGTGTTCGTTTAGAATATATTTTACTTGCGAATATATTTTTTAATACTCTAAAAAATAAATTGCGAATAAGTTTAAATGAATGAGAAAATTACTACTTTATTAAATTCGAAAGCATTATTTTGTTTGTTTTTAAATAAATTAGAAATTTTAATTTATTGAATTTTCGGTGTTTCATTTTAAAAATAAATTCGAACTTTGGTATTAATATAGCCGATACGCATGCGTGCAAGAAATAAACGGAAAATTTCCTTCTTTTTCAGATTTACTGGAAGAATGAACGGAAAAAGCGTGTTTTCTAGGAGATCGGAAATTATTTGTTTAAAAATGACGAATAATTAATTTAGTGTAGAAAGACGATTTTTTCCGACAGTATAGGTGAATTTTGGAAATGATACTCACATTTCAACTGTGTTCCTATATATCCGTGTCAAAAATCCTAAGAACTATCAGATTCAGTCACAGAAATTTCAAAATCACTGAAATCAGAATTTCAGAATCACTATGTTGTCAGTGTCATCCATTTGCAGATAATACAGAAACTTTACATGCAAAATTAGAATTCAACGTCGGAAAAATTATATAAAAATCATACTGAACTCAGTTAGCTGAAACGAAAAGACAGACTAATGGACAGAATATACTCGAAATTCTGAACACGGTCTTCACATAAACGTCAGCAAACGTAACATACTATTTCGAAAATTAACATGTGTTTCGCGTAGAATTCTAAACCTAGATAACAGCAAAACATGGTTGTGGACGACTAATACAGTTTATGAGCAGAATTGTCAACTAGATTGAAATATACCGAATAAACAAAAATGTAAGCCAGAAAATGCGATGCCCGTATGAGGTACGAGCCAAACTGGTAAGACGTTAAAGATTGCAACTTTGATTCATTAACAGCAAATTGGATGTAATAAAAAGGCTTTTTAATATATTTATAATCATCAGATCTTTACATAATTTCACCAGAATATACTTGGGATATCTAAATATATTTTAAGCAAAAAATTGTAAAATTGATGTTTTCTTCATTTTTTACATTTGAAGGTTGGTATCTATATTCCCCTTAAAGCAATAAATTGGGGTTCACTTTGGAGTTAGGACCTAATAAGGATCTACTTATGTCAAAGTCTAACATAATATGAAAATTGCTGAAATTTCGTGCATTACTTCAGGTATAGATATTGCGGAAATCGCGATAAACACAGCATAGAAACAGCACCTGTTTTCGATTTATACCCCAAACTAATCAGTGCCTATTTATGTCAAAGTCTGACAGAATATGAAGTTTGATACAATTCCCTTGAGATATAGCTATCACAGAAATCGGGAAAATGCAACACAGCAGCGCCTCCTGTTGGATCTTTTACACCAAAACCCATTAAGTACGAATTTATGTCAAGGTCTAACTGAATCTCAAATTCCGTGGATTAATTCTTGAGCTAAAAGATTTTTTTTTTTTTTTTTTTTTTTTTTTTTACATAAAGACAGAGAGACACACAATTCACGGACAGACGCTTTCTAAAAACCAGGGCTGCGGAATCGGCGGGAAAAATGGACGACTCCGACTCCGGGAATTTTAACAGATCCGACTCTTTCGCTAAAAAATGGGCCGACTCCGACTCCGACTTTTTTGCTCAAAAATGGGCCCGACTGCGGAGCCTTGCTAAAAACAGTCAAACCGTGTTCAGGACATCTCTAAAACTTATAAATTGGTCGAAATTTTTCACGAATCGGAGGCTTTCTTCTTGTAAAGATAGAAGAAAGCAACAACTTCTTTTCCCTTATAACAGCAGTAGATGTTTTTCTATTTCTTCACCATTCACTATTTTCACATTAGATTCAGCTTTTGCTGTTGATAGTAATAAAGTAGAGAAAACAAAATATCAAAAGTATGATTACCCATGCAAGTAAATCCACAAGCAATTTCTAGTGCTTAATATGTAATAGTAGTAAAATGATAAGTACTTCTTATCCATCGCAAATAATACTGGCATCTTCGTTTCATTGTTGATGTCTAATACATTCTAGATCTAGATGCAGAAAAGTTATTTTCACGGAGAAGCTTGGAGGCATATGTTACTATTTTTAGACTAGATATGTGATTGCTTTTTGCATTTCCCCCTCTCCCCTCGATTGTTTGACAGTGAACGATTGTAGAAAATCTGAAATGGCCAGCATATGTCAAGGTTTGTGGTAGTTTTTTTCACAATTTCTTTGAAATTGAGTTCAGTTTTGGAATTTGTGAACATTAAGAGTGATCAGATTCAAATGCACATTTGCGAGAAATATAACATGGAAAAGAGCTTCTTTTTATTTAAATATATATATACATATATAACCTTTATATAATATTACATTCATCATCTTTAAAAATTAATAAATTTAGTATCGATACATACACTGACATTAGGCATAATAAATCTGGATCAACTATTATTAATTTTAATCATTTATGAATTTTTCTATTTTAATAAACATATATCCTAATCACCAATATATGAAGCAATAAAAAATTAATACATTCAAAATTGGCGAAAGGAAAATCAACAGAAAGGCGAGTTTATATATATATATGTGGAGATTTCGCAAGCAACACCTGCATTAGACTGAGTGTCTCCGTATTTTCCGCTTCGAGATTAAAAAGGAAACGAGCCTTAACGAAGCTGTGTGAAGTGGAAATGCAGAAGAAGTAAAGAGAACGAAATGAGTTCGACGACGGAAGGTTTTGTTAAAAAAGAACGGAATATATTTCGGTGAAATAAGATTGAATATTTACACGACGTAAGAAAATCTCAGAAATATATTCGACGACGTCCTGAATTATAGACTTTAAGCTAATTAAAGAACGAGAAGAGTGTTTATATCTGTATTTTTGTTCGTGTATTCGTCTAAATAAATGTCAGTGTTCGTCCTAAAAGTGAGTTGTGAGTTATGTATGGAGTCTCACCCCCATAAATTGGCGTCAGAAGTGACAAGTTAACCCACCAATATGATTAATTAGAGTTATTTATCCTACATATTCAAGCCGGATATTCTTCTAACGGTGAGTTCATTGCTATTATTTTATTATGAAGTTAGTTGAAATACCAGAACTGGAAGTTGCGTTTAAAAACGAACGAACGCATAAAATTAAATTGCTGCATAAATTCCTATTTGATGCTGACGGTGATCGCTCTAATAGAAAGAGAATACGCGATTTTACTGGTTTCGGTTTTCAAACCGACAGCACCGAATTCAAAAATAAAATAACTAAAGTTCAAACTGATTTTTCATTAAATGATCTGATTACAGTGTGCAATCTACTTTGTATTGATAATGAGGGATCTTTAAACGATCTCGCAACCCGATTAGTGACATACCTTTCGGACTTGACCTTACTACAAAATAATATTATACAAAATGAAAGTGACACCGACTCGGAACCCGAACTGCCTTCAAATAATATGACTTCAAGTAATAACACTGAATTACCAAATTTTGACAAACAACAGCAATTTCCAGTTCAAAGTTTTATGCAATCGTCTATTAATTTTACTGATATTGAAAGTGGAGATTTCGCAAGCAACACCTGCATTAGACTGAGTGTCTCCGTATTTTCCGCTTCGAGATTAAAAAGGAAACGAGCCTTAACGAAGCTGTGTGAAGTGGAAATGCAGAAGAAGTAAAGAGAACGAAATGAGTTCGACGACGGAAGGTTTTGTTAAAAAAGAACGGAATATATTTCAGTGAAATAAGATTGAATATTTACACGACGTAAGAAAATCTCAGAAATATATTCGACGACGTCCTGAATTATAGACTTTAAGCTAATTAAAGAACGAGAAGAGTGTTTATATCTGTATTTTTTGTTCGTGTATTCGTCTAAATAAATGTCAGTGTTCGTCCTAAAAGTGAGTTGTGAGTTATGTATGGAGTCTCACCCCCATATATATATATATACACAGTAGCGCTCAAAAGTATTTTGACAACCTTATATTCTCTCTTATTTTATTTAATATAAAAATGTAAAAGAAAATATATTCCCTATAATTGAGAACACTATGACTGCGTTTACTCAAATGTATCAAGTTTCAACTTGGCATACAACATTCGGCGCCACCAAAGAAATATGACTCCTCCTTAGCTCAAAAGTATTTTGACAATTAGTTTGCATTTAATTGTTGAAGGTGTTAGTGGCGCTATAGCTTCGATTAGTGTTTAGATCGACTTATTGTGATTATTTTTAAATGCCGAAATGTAAAAAATATTGAAGTGATTCTATAAAAGCCGCTGTAAATGCCCTTAAGGCTCCGCTGCACTGAAACTCCCCGATCACGAAATCCCATGTTAGTCTATGGGAAAACTTTCAAGCGCGATGACTCATTACCTAATATAATTATTAAAATACCGTTTACACCATCAGAAAGTAGACGTCAGATGCCGATGATGTGCGTTTTTAAAAATTATATACGTAAATTTTAAGTACATAAAAAATCCCTATAGACTTTGAAGTTTCCATTTGATTAAAACTTATCATCTTCTTAAACATACTTAAAATTTACGTAGACAATTTTTAAGAACGCACATCATCGGCAACGAACGTCTACTTTCTGATGGTGTAAATGGTATTTAAATAATTATATTAGGTAATGAGTAATCGCGCTTGAAAGTTTTCCCATAGGTTAACATGGGATTTCGCGATCAGGGAGTTTCAGTGAAGCGGCCCCTTAAGAAAGGTAGACTGCAAGCAGAATTAGCTTGTTCTTTTAACGGGTCTAGGCAACTTGTTATTACATGGAATAAAGTTTTTAATAAACAGAAATACATCGAAAATAAGCCTCAAAGTGACCATCCGAAAAAAACATCTTGCAAGTTGACTGTATTGTAAAAATGATATCTACAAGTGATTGCCGTAAGTCCGCTGTAATAATAAAAAATGAATTGAAAGAAAATTACGGCATAGAAATACACGTTTCATCAGTCAAACAACGCCTAAACCTCTATGGTTTACATGGACAAAAACAGGCAAAAACACGTATGTTATCTACTAAGAATAGGATGGCTAGAGTTGCATTTGTAAAACGGCATAACCCTTTCAGGATCAAAGCAATTCCATTGCTAAAGTGTTGAAATTAATGATTGACATCGGAATTTTGGTTAAAAAAAATTCGGGTTATTATGCGTGTGAAATATAGCTTTTTCTTATTTATAAATAAATTTGTTTTCAAATTCCGGTGTCAGTCATTAAATTCAACACGTTAGCGATGGAATTGTTTCGTAATCGATGATGAAATCGAATCTTTTTTTATAACTACAGCGGACTTACGACAATCACTTGTAGATATCATTTTTATAATACAGTCAACATTGCAAGTTGTTTTTTTCGAATGGTCACTTTGAGACTTATTTTCGATGTATTTCTGTTTATTAAAAACTTTATTCCATGTAATAACAAGTTGCCTAGACCCGTTAAAAGAACGAGCTAATTCTGCTTGCAGTCTACCTTTCTAAAGTGCATTTACAGCGGCTTTTATAGAATCACTTCAATATTTTTTTACATTTCGGCATTTAAAAATAATCACAATAAGTCGATATAAACACTAATCGAAGCTATAGCGCCACTAACACCTTCAGCAATTAAATGCAAACTAATTGTCAAAATACTTTTGAGCTAAGGAGGAGTCATATTTCTTTGGTGGCGCCGAATGTTGTATGCCGAGTTGAAACTTGATACATTTGAATAACTGCAGTCATAGTGTTCTCCATTATAAGGAATATATTTTCTTTTACATTTTTATATTAAATAAAATAAGAGATAATATAAGGTTGTCAAAATACTTTTGAGCGCTACTGTATATATATAAACCGAGCAAAAAGGAAGAAAATTATTAAACAAATATACACTAAAAAATATATATAATATATTATTCTGACAGAAGTAATTTGTGATTCATTTTAAATACAGTAAACATCCTTTAATCCGGTACCCTAAGGTCCGGCGTGCTGGATAATCCGGCGCGACTTTCGAAAAACAAAATGCTATTCCTTGTTTAACCACGCCTGATGTTTATATAAAAAAAACTGGTGGAACTTCAGAATGAGGAATGAAACAGGAAACTTTGAAAAAGTCATGGCGTAAACTTTGGCTTGAAGTAATAGACGAAAACGTTGAAGTTACTGAAAGAAGTACAGTTGACGATGAACTAGAAGATGTTGTTGGTTGTTTGCCTTTAGAGAAACCCATATCACAACTGAATCGAGAAGAAATAAAGATCTGGTCGAAACAGATTTTGATGAACTGACAGAGGAAATTTTGATAGATAAGGCCATCATTCAGAGTGCTATCAGCCCAAGAGCCCCAAAGACGTTGACTCTTAAGAAGATAATGTGGACGAGACAAAAAGCATCAGTTGGTATCAAGCTGCTGATGAATTGAATACATTTATCAAGTTTTCTTCTGAGCGCAGCAGTTCGTTCAACGATGCGGAAATTATGAAACTCCACATCATACGAAATGACTTCCTAAAAAAAAAAAAAAGAAGAGACAAGACTACTACAAAACAAGCTGATATTCGAGATTTATTTAAGATTTCTTCTACGAGTAGGCCTACTCTACTGTGTAGTCCTACAGTGCACATTTTCATTTTATAGTCATATACATATCGCTCACCCGCAAGAAAAGTGACACATCTCGACGAAAGTAAATTTCACAGGAGAGGCAATGAAAATTTGCATGATTTTACTGTAACATTTAGGTCTGCAAGCAGGAATAAAAACGTGCATAAAAGAGTAAAACCATTAATGATGAAAATGTAGGATGAGGTTTGGAGGATTGGGTAATTTTACCTCCAGATACAATCCACCCCTCTTATGAGGTTACAAATGGATATATAGAGTAATTAAGTGATTTTCCGTATAACTACACTTATGAAATTTTTTGTATAGCAAGATGCGCTATGACAGATCTATTAGTGCAATAAAATGCAAAACGAATTTTTGCGAGCTGTGTCGCTTTTCTTGCGGGTGAGCGATATGTTGTACTCTCTACATTATTGGGTATTTTCTGATTCTATTCAAGCTGCTTAAAGAGTAAAAAACATGCTTTACTATCATTTTTTGTTTAATTCTAACTTCTACACGTTTTTCCCGACATTCCTCCTGTAATCCGGAAAATTTCGTAATCCAGCATGCTTCAAGTTCCGATCGTGCCGGATTAGAGGATGTTTACTGTAATTCAATTGCTACATCCCTTCGAAAAATTTGGTATTTAAAGAAAGCCACCTTTGTCAGTTTATGTGTAATATATATTTTAGTTTCAAAATACAAAAATCAAGACTCACAGCCTTTACTTCTAATTTAAGCATGGCAATTCATATAGAACTATTTTTTCGGTCAATAAATCACTTACGATATAAGTCACCACAGAATATCAGCAAACAATTACAAGGAAAACTTACCTAGAATATAAAAATAAAAATTAATACACAATTATTTACATCAAATACATAAATATTTCTTTAAAAAAAGATATATAAATATTTCATAAAATTTAGCATCAAAAACAAAAATGAAACAGAAAAGTATTTGCTTGTCTTAGAAAATAAGCTGGTAAAAAGTTGCGTAGAGTCCTACATAACTTGCACCCGAAATATTCAAACCCGAACCCGAAGAGGAGGAAAATTAATTCCTATTTTAATACAATTTAGATACACCGAAGTCATACCAGAAAGTCCTAACAGCAATTTTTGATTTATTTAACGACAGGCGTTTCGCGATTACATAAAAATTCTTCTTACGGAATTTCCGGTATGAATTCAGAATTTCTTAATAAAATATGAGGCCTAACTGGCAAACCTCTAAATGGTATCAATCAATGCTTTCAATTCCCTTGTACTGTAGAAAATGTTGCCGAAAATTCGACAAGACCGAAACTACCTGTAGGCCAAAAATCTAGTTTCTTCCTTCGGAAATTTTCAACATTACTCATTGATTTGAGCTGTATCGCTTCAAAAGAGACAATCTTTATTTATTGATATGGAACTTCACTGTTTATAATTATCAGTCATGACTGACTCAAGATGTGAGTGCAAATTATAAAGCAAGCAATGAAGAAATGCGTATGCGACTAAACTTTGAAGACGCTTTTCACGTGCTCATTAAACGCTGCAGACATAACATTAATAGAAAAACATTAATTTGAAACGGCAGAAGTGTTTCGAATACTATTTGAGAAAGTTGTAGTATAACAGATGGTCATTTACAAAAATCATTATAAAAGATAAATCGAGCTATGTATACCTAAAACATTTTTTAATTGCTAGATTAAATTCGTATTGTTAGAAAATATTCTGTGCCGTTGATGGATTAATTACATTTCGTTCCATATGAAAATAAAAAGTTTTGGTGAGAGACACAGAGAGTCAACTTGGGTCACACTTATAATTAATTAAAAATTACATATATTTAATAAAAACAATTAATTATGTATTTTTATGTATGTATTATTTTTAAATAAAATTTTTTGGACATTTTCGTTTTCGTTTTCGGCCGAAAATAGGAAGACTATCAAAATCCGGTTTCGGTTTCGGTCTTAAAACCTGTTTCGGCCGATTCTTAATTATGAGTTTCGAATTTAATTCCCTCAATTAACAATAACTCTTGAATCCTACTATGAAATCGCAACTGACTCTATACGATTAACTAATTTAATACCGTTTTTTTTTAATAATAACATACGTTTACATTTGAGATTTAAGTTCCACTTCTAAAATTAAAAAATAATTATATCAAATCATACCATCAAACATTCAAAAGGACGTCATAATGGCAATAATGAAGTTATCACTGTAGCATAACATCATCAGTTTAAAAATACTATGGTACGCAATCCGGGTTTTCGAGTGACAGATCCGGTGTACTGAACATAATTGAAAATAACTTTAAATTGAAGACACTCATAGAATTTGTTTGTAATTAATATGCAGGGTTAGTAGTTAGCATAAATGAAGGACCGGATTGCAAAACTTTATATTTTCAAAACTATTACATAAATTATAGAAAGTGATATATGAAAATAAAGAAGAACATTCGAAGGTTGTTTTTTTTTTTTTTTTTTTTCAGTTAAAAATGTTCGATGAGCGAACCTTTCGTAACACGATAAACACCTAATCTGTAATCAAGATCGTTCCACACATTTGGCAGTTTTGCACAATCAACGATTCTTAATGCATCAGTGCTGCATTATTTAGTGTTTCAATGCATTAGTACTGCATTATGTAGTATTTTAATGCATACAAAAAAAAAAATCAAGCATATGATACTGCACTTGATGCTAAATTAAAATCTGTTATTTTAGACCGAGAGATTGCTGCACAAATCATTACCACCTCATCGAGTTCACAGCTGAAATTCCAGGATTAGTTAACACTCGATTCGCATATTAATATGCATCTGGTCTGCCAAGTCCTATCTTTGTGGAAAACACCTGCAAACCGGATTTTAGTGGTTGACTGGTAGATTTACCATTATATTTTCCTGCTCCCAGTCCTCCATGCTTTCATACTTTTGGGTGCAGGAAAACACAACCGATTTACCACGATAAACTTACCGATCAACCATTCTGCAGATGGTTTCCACCCAGATAAGACTTGGCAGATCAGTTGCATTTTAATCTGCTAATCGAGTTCTGTCTAATTCTGGCGTTTTATCTGTCAACTCAATGAGGTAATTAAACACAATTTGCATAACTACAGACATACACACATTAAAATTTTAATAAAAACAATTAAAATATAGTTAAAAATATATATAAAAGTTTCGGCTATTTTCATAGCCCTCATCAGTAAACGAGCAGAGTCACAAAACAGCAAGAGCCACAGTAAACGAATAAACAGTTAAAATCACGGTCTAAGTAGGATAAAATAATCAGCAGGAACTTGGGTTGCTTCGTTGATCTGATTATTTTATCCTACGTAGGCCGTTATTTTAACTGTTTTTTCGTTTACAGTGGCTCTTGCTGTTTTGTGACTCTGCTCGTTTACTGATGAGGGCTATGAAAATAGCCGAAACGTTTATATATATTTTTAACTATATTTTAATTGTTTTTATTAAAATTTTAATGTGTGTATGTCTGTAGTTATGCAAATTGTGTTTAATTATTAAGTAATCCAGACGTAATTATGTATGTATTTTCAATGAGGTAATGGTCTGCGCAGCCGGCTGCCGGTGTATAAGTGAAAATAACTTTCAAGTGAAGACACTCATAGATTTTGTTTGTATTTAATATATATATTTTTAGCTCAGTAATTAGATAAAAAAAATTATGTTAAAAATATCAACTAAGTATAAGGCTAAACTAACATCAACTAAACATCACAAAGCTACTAATAAGATCTACAACTTTAGCATCTCGGCTTATATTTGTACACTAATTTAGAGTGTGTAAATTAAAAAAAAAATTGATTCAGAACTTTTTGTTCGAAATTTAAAAAAATCGACTTAAAAAAAAAAAAAAAAAAAAAAAAAAAAAAAAAAAAAAAGATACACTTTTTTTAATAGGAATGAACGCGAATTTGTTAAAATTTGGAAAACGAACTAACTTGAAATTTTCACGTTAAGTTATAACAGCGCTTTGACCACTGTTTCGTAGAGTTATATTTGTATAGAACATATTGCGCTCCCTGTCGGTGGAAGGTTGAACTAACCACTATTTTCGAATAGTAATTTAAGCAAATTTCTTAATTTCTTATTTTAACACAATGTTTATCGAAGCATCTAAATAGACCAGATTTACATCTCCTACAAAAATTTTAAAACGTTCGGACGAGTAGAAATATTTTTTACAAAATAAAATGTCTGAAAATGTCCACGAAACCACTAAAAACCTGAGTGTTTTGTCGCGGTTCCGCTCGTTTTCGGTACGCATGTTTTGTCGCAGTTCCGCTCGTTTTCGGTACGTATAGACTCCAAAAATCAACTTACGCAAAATAGCACGTATCTTCAATTTAATATTTTTCTTGCAATTTTTTATATTTAAAAATATAAATTTAGATAAAAGGGAATTAAAGGTATAAAATCATACAAATTTGTGGTTCATTCATCACAGCCCGGGCAACGCCGGGCGAGTCAGCTAGTAATAATCTATAAAATAAATCTTATAAAATGCAGAAGAAGAACTTGTTCAGAGGATGTTAATAGACAAAGTAGCGATTGTGCACAATGGAATTAAATAGTATTAAATTAAACATCTCGTATTGAAATTTTCAATTTAATTTTGAGCTCATTTCAATTAAGTACACGGTTTTGTTTTAATTCTCTTAGCGCATGGCAGTATTTTTGCATATATGTTTAAGAATTCATAAAATGTAACAGCTGTGCAAAGCATCGGAATGAGAATTTAATACCTTAAGCAATGGAAAAAATAATATGAATATCTATATTTTGCTATACCAACGTTTAAATGCAGGAGTTGTATGCTGGAAAAAGAGGTTTCAACTGATATTTTAATCCTACCGCAAATATAATTACTCCAATGGTGTTTCCGTAAACATAGCGATAAACTTTTAAATTTTATTGGTGTATCACAGCCTTTTTGTCACACAAAATCAACTAAATTCTCATTTAATGCACGTAGTTTGTATGTTTTGTAAAGTGGTCTTAAAAATTTATCCAACCTTAAAATAGATTGTGGGCGTTTAATAAATGTTCTCAGAATGCGTTGCGAAGGCGTATTTAGATTGCGTAGGTTTTCAGTAAATTGATATAACGATTTTTTTTTTAAGTTATTTCAACCAAATCGAAACTGTAAAATTTTTATAAAGTATGCGATTGCTATTTAATGCATCAAAAAATCGAAATTTTATTTTTTATTCTGAAGGAAACCACTTCTTAACATTTTGAAAAACAAATTGTGTGTCTATACCATTTTGTTATGAATCATTTCCATTTTTACTTTCTTCTATCTTTACAAGAAGAAAGTATTGGATTCGTGGAAATTTTCGACTTTCGGTTTTCTGCGGATTTATAGTTTTAGAATGTCCTGAACACGATTTGACTGTTTTTAGAAAATGTCTGTCTGTGAGTCTGGTGACTCTGTCTGTATGTGACACAAATTTTGTGGGCGCTCTATCTCTAGAACGGAATTTAATAAAACTTTAGATTCAGTTTGATCTCGATATAAATTGGTGATGATTACTTTTTGGTGTAAATCGCCCAACTGTGGCGCTGCTATGCTGCGCTACCTCATTATTCATGATTCATGAATATGATTCACGAATTCGTGATTCATGATTCATTATTCATGATTTCCGCAATAGCTATATCTCAAGAACTAATGTTCAGATTTTCACCAAACTTCAGATTCAGTTAGTCGCTGATATGATTTGGTGCTGATTACTTTTTGGTGTAAATCGCTCAACAAGTGGCGCTGCTACGCTGCATTTTTCCCGATTTCTGCAATTTCGATCTTAAGAGCTAATGCACGAATTTTGATGAAATTTCAGATTCAGTTACTCCTTGATATGAATTGGTGCTGATTAGTTCTTTGTGTAAATCCCTCAACAGGTGGCGTTGCTATGCTTCATTTTTCACGATTTCCGCAATAGCTATATCTCAAGAACTAATGCAAGAATGTACACAATCAACTGATCCAAATTAGCGAGCGTGACATTTTCTATTATTACTCATTAATCACTATAATTCTATGCTAAATTCAAAGAAAGGCATTATAGTTCATATCCATAATTAATGCTGTGTGAGTATACTATTTTACTTAATGTATTAGAATGATATAAGAAGGTAGTTTCGTGAAGGCCACAACATATTGATAGTTTGAAATTTGTTGAAATTTGTCGTTTTATTTGTGAGGTATAATTGCATTTATTAGTTGAGAAAATTTCAGATCCTTCCAATTTGTAGCTGTGAAGCTATCTAGTGCACAGTACAATAATTTTTATTTCGAGTTATAAATGTTCAAAACTTTCGAGCAAAAAGAAAATTTACATAAATGCGTTCATTATTTCAATATCTTTTAAATTTAAGAGAGCTGAAATATAAATTTGGTATTAAAGTATTCAGAAGTCAAATAGCCTTCAATTAATATAAAAATTGAAAATTAATGATTAACCTTACTGAAAACTCAACTTGCTTTTGTTAACACATTATAAACAGTTCGAAAAATGCTATGACGAATCTTTGATTCATTGAAATATAAGCTTCAAAAATATATTTTTCATAAAATAATAAGCTATGAACTGTTAAATAAGTAATATTTTTCAAGATAGATTTGCAAACTGTAGCTTACAATAAGATTCTTTCTATTAAAGATTAAAATTATAAAATTTGATAAGTTGTTAATAACCGATCGACTGAAATATTTAGAATAGACCCCCTGCATTGACGTCACGTTGCTATTAGCAACGACTGATACTATTGTATCTGGTGCACACACGGAACGTCAGAACTCCACATTTGCCGTTAAAAGCACGTGTTATCTTTCTGTTTAATTTAGAACTTCCTTATTTTTATTATTACTAGGGGATCGTACCCGGGCTTCCCGGGTTACAGAATATAGGTGAAAACATTTCTTTTTAATTGAAAACTAATAATATTTTTATATGTAATGATTTTTTTAGATTACCCACTTACATTAAAAAAGCATTTTTCATATTAAAAATACGAATTATACAATCAAATAATTTTTTTCAATTTATCAAAAGCGATATTTTCTTATTAGCCGCAAGCTAAGAGTGATTTGACCAAGATTTTGCTACCTACGGCATCCTTTTATATTCTGATAATTTCAGAGCTTATACATGTCTGTTAAATTTGTGTTTCATTTATATTATTTTATTTATTTATTCTTAGGGAAGTTTTTTTTAATTGAAATTAGCAGTAAGAAAGTAATGACTCTTTATTTTGTTTTAAGGGCAAACGGATTAGTATTTCGTAATCGAGCTCCGCGCGATATAGATAAATTAAAAAATAATTCATGCTTTAAAATTGTTTTTAAAACCATAGACAATCAGAAAACTGAGATGAGCTTTTCAAAGAAATTCCATTTGAAAAAAAAAATCCTATTTGGTGATCTAAAAATTTAAATTGTACGATTACAAATATGTTAGATTTGTGTTTTTTTTAATGTTATTATTTTATTTGTTTATAAAAGAAGTATTAATTTCGTTAATTTTTCACAAATACGTTAGATTGGTGTTTTTTTTAATATTATTGTTTTATTTGTTTATAAAGGGAGTATTAATTTTGTTATGCAGAAATGGTCAGAAACAAATGCTGAACAATATTTGTTGCTTTATGTGAAAAATGTTTAGTATTATTATGTACTGAAACCGGAATGTGATAAGATAAACTTTAAAAAAATCATGCTTAAAAATTATTTTTAAAAACATAATACATCAGTCAATTAAGATACAGTTTTTGCGCAAATTGCATTTGAAAGTAAATTGTTTTCTTATGCGACGAAAATTTAAAATGTACGATAGTCAGAAGATTAAAAAATTGCAGCAGCGAAAATTTCAAGACCGAAATTTGATCGTGAAGTGTTGCCATTCGCAAAATGACGTCAGCGTTACGCACAGATACGTTTGTTCTTTATAATATAGATACGTAATCAGTAAAATATAATAAAGATCATTTATTACAATGTGGTTATCAATTGAAGCTCTTATGCTTGGTATTCCGGAATAAAAAACAGCAATTTTTACCTTCTCAAAATTTGCATACGCATTGCTCATATCCATATTCATCATTTTTAAAAAATTTGTATTTTGTTTGATCATTTTAAATTTATTTTAACTCAAAACTTGAAGTCACCAATGTCAGATTTTATGTGAATAGACGCGCTCTTTAATTGAGATTCTAATTTCAATTCCGGAGAGTAAAAATTTCTGTAATTTATGCTTTTTAGACGAATTTGTATTAAAATGTTTAGCTTTATCTAAGAAAATGATCGTTTTCTTTTAAATATGATTTCATTTTCACTTAAATAAGCATTTCGCCTAGTGTCTGAAACTTAGTATCAGGACACATGCTGAAGGAAAAATAATATAGAAAATTTATGAGGAAAAATGCGTGTTTTCAAAAGCAGTATGTCATTTTCCGTTATTATGCCCCTAATATAATATTCTGTTCCTAATGGGATTTTGCGACACTAAATCCTATACAACAATTTTGAATTTTTATCAGAAAACAGCATGAATAAAATAAAAATACCGCATTATTTCTCTCTTGTCTGCAATAATGAAAGCTATCCAATTTTCCCCATTTTGATGAAATTTCATAAATTGCTTTTAAAATTAAGATATAAAAGTGGGGATATAAATAAAAACAGATAGTGCGATCACATCGACAAATGAACAGTTTTCAGTTTAAAAAAATAGTAGTAAAACTGGTTCAGCAGAAAGATCAGAGCAGATGACTAAAAAACACACTTGTGTTTTAAATATATAGATTATATAAAGGTATGAAAAATTTTAAACCTCGAATTTTTTGTTTGCTTATCTAACTCGGCGAAGCAAATCCATCCAGGCGAGAATCATCAATATCTGTAATATAAATCACTATTATTTGCATGTCACCTCTCTTTCATAAAGACACTCTAAATTTTTGTAAAACATTGCGTTTTACAGTGTGTGATTTCGATTACATTATTTTCAAAAGCGAAGCATTCGCCTGTGTAGAATTTCAAAGCAGCTGGGCTGTGAAAATGACGCGCTTCTACAAAACATAATTCAGTTTTAAGAATTAAACTACACGCTTTTTCATAAAATGACGTCATTTGCATCCGCTAAAGCAATCCACTTTTACAATCCAGTCTTAAACTTCGTCTATAGGAAAGTATGCATATGACGTCATTATCGCGGAATAACAGACAATATTCTTGGCATAGCCTGTATTTTAATTTCAACTTTTGTTTCAGGTTTTATCAGAAAATGGCAACAAAAAGATACAGTAATCTCCTTTTTTTGACTATTTTTCGTTTACTTTCAATAGAAATGGGATGCTTTTGTTGCCACGATTTGAAAAATGGTATTAAAAACTACAAAAAAAATTAATATCTCAAAAATAAATTGAGATACAGCTTTCGAGCAAATTGCATTTATAAGAGCATATTTTTTCCCTCATACAACGGTATGAAAATTTAAAATGCGCGATGTTTAGAAGTTAAAAAATTAGCAGTAGAGAAAATTGCAAAACCGAAATTTTATTTCAAATTTCAAAGTGTTGCCATTCGTAAAATGACGTATGCGTTACGCACAGATATGTTTGTCCTTTATAATATAGATAGTGCAAATAAGTCTAATAAATCAAATGGAGAGCACCACATTCGCCTTATATTTGGACGCTATATGAAGCGATTTCAGACATGTGACATCATGTGCAACCCGTCTGTAGGAAAGAGTGCACGGTGCATTTAAATGTGGATATAATTTATTAAACTAGTTGACCCGCCCGGGCAGACTGTCTTTGAAAAGTATAACAGTGGAGTGGACTTCATAAAAAAAAGACTGAATAATATTTATTTATACTAAAAACTTGTAAAAAAATAAAATAAGAGCTGAAATTTCAAAAGTATAACAGTTATGTTTCAAAAAAGGATACGATACTAGTCCAGGCAATAGGGAATTTTACCTAGCAAAATTAATGGTAGTTCTGGAAGTCGGTTTCCTTTATGTTTTTTGGGTCGCTGAATCCGAATTTGTAACTTCCCACCAAAATTTCCCCCGACAACTCCCCCAAATTTTGGTACCCCCCCCCCCCCAGCAAAAAAAAAGGTTTTATTAAAAAATTCCATTTTTTATTGTTTTAGGGGAAAAGTATCTAGAAATTCAGAAAGTAGACAAAATTTGCAACAAATTAGATATATGACATTATGACTTAGGTTGAAGGGGAAGGGGGGTCTGCCTCGGAACTTGCACGCGGTGCTGCGTGGACTAAATTGCGCAATTTCACTTAACCACTCACTCGTTTACATTCGCCCTCCCATCTCCCCTTCGAACTTTCCTTATAAGGTTTACTTTAAGTTTTTTGGGTCGCTGAATCCGAATTTTTAACTTACCCACAAAATAACCCCCCCCCCCCCCGAAAACCCTCCAAAATAGCTGTTATTAACTTAAATTTCTTAATATTTTAGGGTAAAAGCATTACGAAATTCAGAAACTAGACAAAATTTGCAACAAATAGGATATATGACATTATGACGTAGGATAAACAAGGAGAGAGGGGGCTGCCTCGGAACATTTTCCGCACATTTTTCTCACAAACCAAATTTTTTCAAAATATGAATTTTTTTTTTTTTTTTTTTTTTTTTGGGGGGGGGGGGGGGGGAGGTTGCCGGGTGAAATTTTTGTGGGAAGTTACAAATTCGGATTCAGCGACCCAAAAAACATAAAGTGAGTCGAAATCCAGAACTAGTATTAATTTTTCGAGGTAAAATTCCCTATTGCCTGGACTTCATAACTTAGTGCACGTAGCGCCGCAGTGCATGTTCTGAGGCAGCCCTCCCCCTCCCCGTTCATCCTACGTCATAATGTCATATATCCTATTTGTTGCAAATTTTGTCTAGTTTCTGAATTTCGTAATGCTGTTCCCCTAAAGCAATAATAAATTTAAGTTAAAAACAACTATTTTTTTTTGGGGGGGGGGGGGGTGTTCGGGGCGGAAAATTTTGGAGATAAGTTAAAAATTTGGATTCAGCGACCCAAAAAACTTAAAGTAAACCTTATAGAGAAAGTTCGGAGGGGAGATGGCAGAGCGGATATAAACGTGTGAGTGGTTAAGTGGAATTGCGCAACTTAGTTCACGCAGCACCGCGCGCATGTTCCGAGGCAGATCCCCCCTCCCCCTTCATCCTAAGTCATAATGTCATATATCTAATTTGTTGCAAATTTTGCCTACTTTCTGAATTTCTAGATACTTTTTCCCTAAAACAATAAGAAAATTGATTTTTTTAATAAAAACCTTTTTTGGGGGTGGGGGGTGGGGGGTGGGGGCATTTTACCAAAATTTGGGGGCGGGGGGAGTTGCCGGGGGGAAATTTTGGTGGGAAGTTAAAAATTCGGATTCAGCGACCCAAAAAACATATAGTAAGCCTTTTTTCCAGAACTACTATGAATTTTGCTAGGTAGAGCCCCTATACGGTCTCTGTTGCCTGAACTATACTACTAGTTATCCCGTCGACCAAAAACTGTCACCAAACTTTAAGATTAAATGCCAATAGTGGATGATCGTAAATGTCACATTCACTTGACATTAAACATGTCGAAGTTAATGAAAAAGAGAGGCTACCGCGGTGCATCCCAAGTGTCTTTTTTTACAGGCCACTAGAGTGACGTGATGCTCTTTTCGTACACCTGCATTGGTGCATTCGAGCATCACGTGATTCCAGCAGTCTGTAAAAAATGTAGATTGCACCGCGGTAGCCTGTCTTTTTCGTTAGCCTCGAAACATGTGTTTGTTACGTCATCAAGTCTTTTTAATTCGACGTTTTATTTGTATTTTATTTGTTTTTGTTTTACTAATTTATTTGGGTACTACTTGATTATCCCGTCGATCAAAAAATTATCGCCAAACTATAAGATTAAATGCCAATAATTGTTGATCGTAAATGTCAAAATCTCTTGACATTAAACATGATACACGTGTTTGTTAGTCATCAAGTGATTTTTAATTGGACTTTTCATTTGTATTTTTATTAGTGTTTTACTAATTTATTTGTTCTTTCGTTAATTAGAATAAAAAATATGTCAATTTGTATAATTTGGCAAAATAGGTCGACGGGATAACCGAGTAGTACTGTTAATATTACCGTTATTTAAAATTAGTACCGTTATTAAAACCGTATAGTAGTACCGTAATTTAAAATTACTGCAAATTTTGAATTTTTTTTTTTTTTTTTAATCTTTTACATACATTTTATAGTTATATCTGTCTACGTTTTTTGACTAAATAAAGAGCATTAGGTTCCTTACAATTTTCCGTTATCATTGATACTTTTATGTCCTTTAATAAATTGGATTATTACATTTAAAATACTTACATTTTATTCACAAATGCACTATCTTAAAAATATCTGTTTGTTTATTGTTTAATTTAATAATTCTGCGATGCGTTTCATTCAAACGTTGCCATTAAACAATTAACATATAATCGCGACTTCTGTGCCACGTACGATAGCTTAATATATATATAGATATAGAATATTCAACATAATGGTCATTTCAAAATTATAAAACTATTTATATTAATGAGTAACTCTGGTATACAAATAAAATTTTAAGTAACGCAGTGTTTATTTATTTCTATATTTTATTTCCTTATGCCGCTTGCAGCAACCAAAATAGATTATTCTATCTTTTTTTACAGAATCGAGTTGTAAAACTGTGGAATCAGTTATAGTCTTCGTTGAGAAAAAGGGAATTATTTTTTTAATAACAATATTTTTAAAAAGATTAATTTAAAAAAAATCGGACTGTAGTAATATAGATTTTTCAATTTGGCGTGTAGAATGTTAAGAAAATCATTTTATTAATTTTGATTAAGATTACATTAGAATTAATAAGACATTTAATATCAGAAATTTAATAATTATAAAACTAATAAAAGTAAAAAAGGTTTTTAAAAAAACGTTCTTTTATATAAGCATTCAATTGTTAGCTTAAGAAAAACGTCTAATTTCATGACTACAATTCATGTAGTTTCAAAAAAATATTCCGTTATGTCTGAATTTGGCGTGGGCTGCGACTATTGAAAATTTCCCGCTTTGATTTGCGGTTGATAGAAAGTGTGAATTAATGAATTTATTAAAAATATGGATATAATTTTCGCCTTGTTTCTTTTTAAGATGTGGCAGTAAGAAAAATATTTAAAATAACTATTCAGGATTTCTAAATTGTTTTCTCAAAGTACTATAATCATAATTTAATTAGTATAAAACTATCAAATGATAAAAGTGTAATTAAAAAACTTTTTACACTCTTTATTCGTAACACTTTCCAACAAAGTTGAAAAGTGTTTATGAATTCGGTTTGTCTGGCCGTCTGTTTGTCTGTCTGTCCACGCTCTAACTAACGTAAATAGACTCGGATTTTCATGGAATTGATATATGTTAATGATGTTTACCATGGCACGTTCGGTATTGAATATGAAGTGTGTAGCACTAATAGTTCATTTACAGGAACACTCAAAAGAATTTCGTTACATTAATATCAATGGGGAAAAATCGTTTGCAGAGTATTTTAATGACTTTATGCTACTGAAATTGATATATAGCACTGAATTTCACTACAAGATGATTACGATAGAATAGTTCATTCATAGCATTTGTCGTTCATTTACAGGGACACACAAAAGAAATCGGTTACAGTACTGCCTTTGAGGAAGAATTGCTGGAAGTGCGTTTTCATTTCGGTATGCGCTCTTAAATTTAACAATTTTTTTTGCATGTTACTCGTTGTGTATAAATTCTGTACCTTGTATACAGGGCTGCACAAAAAAAATTCTCGTACCATTTTTCTTATTAGCAGAAACTGTTGAAGGAGAATTTTCAACTGAACTGAGGTATGTATTTTCTAACTGAACTAAATTTTTGCATATGCATGTAGTTAATAGATACAAATATATATATATATATATATCAAATACAGGGCTGCTCAAAAAATTCGAATAATTTTCCGACTGTAGATGAGAGTTGCTGAAATTGGGATTTCAAATGTATTATACGTTTCCAAATGGTTCAATTAGATATCCAAATTAACTTATAAAACGGTGAAGTTTTGTTACATTATTCTGAACGGGTTGGAAAGTGTTCTATAATCTATGCTTGACGCATGTTTTTTCTTTCTTGTTTATTTATAGATTCTATATTTCAGTGTTTAAAATATTTCGTTTTTGCAGTTTCACGGCCAGTCGAAATATGTAGGTGAGGCTGGTTAGGCGCATAATTAACAACATTGTTTTTTTTTTGTGTATATATATATATAAACAAAAGGACTACGTCTGAATTGATTCATATTTATAAAAACTTTTCAAAATAACAGACATTACATTACAAGATAAAAAACACTAAAAACAATATAAAAGGACGTTTCGGATTCATTCATCCGATTAACGAGGCTGCATCTCTATCAATAGAATATTCAGTTTTGTTTTAACTATAATTTTTTGGCAACTTGATGTAATGTTTTTCTACTTGTTGAACTTTAAAATCTAGTATGACTTTTACGTTAGGAATTAGCTGATGAGGGATTCAGAATGAATCCGAAACGTCCTTTTATATTGTTTTTATCTTGTAATGTAATGTAATGTCTGTTATTTTGAAAAGTTTTTATAAACATTGTTTTTGTAACTCGTAAACAGTTGTAACCATTAAGATTGTTTAACGACTTATCATCTGCGACCAATAAACGGAAAAAAGCTTTAAAATTAATTTATTTTTCCGTTCTAAAAATATTAAAATGTACTGCCATCGGAAACACACCTGCTTGCATAATATTTATAATTCCAGTTTATCAGGAAGTGAATGAAAATTCGATTACAAAATTCCATTTTAGATACAACAAAAAAGAAAAATCATGCGTTAAGCATAGATTATGAAATGCTTTTATGTTTTATTGATGATTATGATTAATATAATGATTATTATGCTTTAACAAATTTAGAGATATAAGGTAAATAAGATAACTAAGTAAACATTTTAGAAAACGCACAAAACATTTCAAAAACTGATTTCTGAAATTACCGTCGATAGACAAATATATATTCCACTTCTTTTGAACTGCCCTGTATTTGATCTGTAAGTTGATATATATACTATACGATGGAAATATTTAGTTTAGCAAGAAAACGCATAACAGGTCGAAATTTCTCTTTCAGCAATTTATACTATTGATGGAAATATACTTGAACATTTTTGTACAACCCTTATTACACACCACTATTTAGCTAAAAGTTAATTCAGACATTGTATATCATTTTATCTATATATTCTACAAACATTTCTTAGTAAACTAAATGCAGTTCAGCGTAAAAATGCATAACTCATTTAAAAACCACCTTTAAGCAATTTTCGCTCATACTCAGTAACTCTTACAAATTCTTTTGTGTAGCCCTATATATGAATTATATCGTTTATACAAACCATATATAGTATGCAGAAATATAGTGAAACATAAAAGCGCATATCATAATTGAAGAGCTAAGTGGAAGAACATGTTAAGTAACAAAAATTACATTTGAAGAAATTTGAAGTGAAAGTTTTTGCTGTAAATTTTAATGATTTATTTTCTGTTTGATACCATGTATTTAAAATATTAACAGGTATGGTACTAAATTCTCTCAGAAAAACTTATTCATATTTAATTTTCAAATATTAAAAATTATTAATATTATTGACGTTATTAAATATTAAAATATCAAATGTTAATGAATAATGTCTTAAATCTTCAAAACTAATTAGAATCTTAAGCATTTTAGCTTCACCATGTGATAGGATACCTCATAACACTTTCATCCAAAAGATAAAAGTTTTTTTTTTAGAAAATGTAGCATAACATGTTCATCCACTCAGCTCTTCAATTAAAAATGAATTTCCAGCAATCATCGATAATGTGCAGTACTTCGGATACAATATATAATATCTGAAATCTTTTGTGCGTCCCTGTAAATGCTATGCACTTCGTATTACACATGAAATACGTTATAGTAAACCTCAGCGACGTATATCAATTTTATTATACATGAAATAATTTAACATTATTAAAATACGCCGCAAACAATTCCCTCCACCTCTATATCATTATGTAACGGAGTTATTTTGTATAGCCGTATAAATGAATAATAACTATTCTTTGCACCTCATATTCTGCAGAATGCATATTTTAGTGCTTTTTATTAATGCATATCAATTTTATTATATTTGAAAACGTGTAACACCATTAAAAATCATTTTTAACGATTTTTTTCAATAGGCCGTAATGTAACTGAAAACTTTTGACTGTCCCTGTAAATGAAATAAACGAACTACAAACTTCATTTGAAATAGGGAACGTGCTATGGTAAACGTCAATAACATCCAAAAATTTCAGGCAATCCGAGTATATTTACGAGAGTTAGAGCGCAGACAGACGAACAGACATAGTGAAGTCATAAACACTTTTCAACTTTGTTGGAAAGGGTTAAAAAACAAGCTAAATTAAATAACAGTGTGTAAAAACAACACACTAATGTCACAAAATAAAATCATTTAATACAGTAGACGTTTCGATCTCTACAGGAGCCTCTCGTTAGTACAAATGTCAATTGAGACTTAAGCTGTTTTCTATATGGAAAGGGCAGCCGACGTCACTCTGGGTTAAATTATTGTGGATCCCACAGTAATTTCCAATTCGTCGTTATAATTCCCTCTGTACACAAGAATTCAGGCTATCTGATTGGTCTACAATTAACAGCTCTGTAATACAATTGGTCAAAGTCGCCATGATGATTCCTGCAATGATTCCTAAAGAAAAATGTAGTAGGTAGATTGGTTGACGGAAGTGTTCGTTGCTAAATATGTCCTTCCCTTATACATGTTATAGAGGAAGTATAACAGTAAGGAACTCCCTCGACTTTTGGCTGATGAAGGACTCGTATACGGCTGAAAACGTCTACTTTATTAATTGATTTTATTATGCGAAATTAATCTGTTGTTTTTAGCTTTATTGCTGAAACACCGTTGAGGTTTACACTGTTAAAATATCCCTGTAAAATTATGGCAGCAGAGATTCCAGTCATACCCGTAAAAAAAAAAAGATCCATGCCCATCATTTTGTGACAACATGTACACCCTAGCGGAGGAAAATGTATGGGGTCGTACCGTATTTTTCCAACAGATGGGCTAGATCTGCAAGAATATGTGGATTGCCCTTAATTTTCTAAATATCTAAAAATATCCCTGTAAAATTACGGGCAGAGGCCGGCAGCAGAGATTCCAGTCATACCCCGTAAAAAAAAAAAAAAAAAAAAAGATCCATGCCCATCATTTTGTGACAACATGTACACCCTAGCGGAGGAAAATGTATGGGGTCGTACCGTATTTTTCCAACAGATGGGCTAGATCTGCAAGAATATGTGGATTGCCCTTAATTTTCTAAATATCTAAAAATATCCCTGTAAAATTACGGGCAGAGGCCGGCAGCAGAGATTCCAGTCATACCCCGTAAAAAAAAAAAAAAAAAAAAAAAAAAAAAAAATTCCATGCCCATCATTTTGTGACAACATGTACACCCTAGCGGAGGAAAATGTATGGGGTCGTACCGTATTTTTCCAACAGATGGGCTAGATCTGCAAGAATATGTGGATTGCCCTTAATTTTCTAAATATCTAAAAATATCCCTGTAAAATTACGGGCAGAGGCCGGCAGCAGAGATTCCAGTCATACCCCGTAAAAAAAAAAAAAAAAAAATCCATGCCCATCATTTTGTGACAACATGTACACCCTAGCGGAGGAAAATGTATGGGGTCGTACCGTATTTTTCCAACAGATGGGCTAGATCTGCAAGAATATGTGGATTGCCCTTAATTTTCTAAATATCTAAAAATATCCCTGTAAAATTACGGGCAGAGGCCGGCAGCAGAGATTCCAGTCATACCCCGTAAAAAAAAAAAAAAAAAAAATCCATGCCCATCATTTTGTGCAGCCCGTAATTTTAACGGGCAAAGATATAATACACTTCAAAACACAATAACACTTTACTTAATGTCACGTAGCACGTTAGATAATCATCACAGAATCGCTTTTTTGGCGAGTTATATGTTACGGTTGCGGTTAAGTGACATTATTTTTCGAAACACGACTAAAATGAAGGGTTAAACCCTAGCGGAGGAAAATGTATGGGATCGTACAGTATTTTTGTAGTGGATCAGACCGTTTTTCATCAAATAAGGCTGTTGCCCGTGAAAATTGAACAGAAAACGCTCATAAATTTACAATTTTTTCTGAGAGTGTACTGTGGAGACACGAAAAGCTTTTGCTGTTTGTACGTCTCACGATAACTGCCTCAAAATGCATTCGATTAGCTTATAATGTAGCAAAGTAGGTATGTTGGTGAGCTACTTGGAATTAGCTGTATACTGTATAGTTTTTAGTTAAATTTGGTTTATTCTTTCGAAAAATATGGAACATTTTCTTTTATGCCATAATAATGCTTTTCTATGAGAATTCAGGCGATTTTAATGTTTTACCATTCTCTGAAATTAAAATGGTACATTTAAATACTTGATTTAAATGTTAAATTATATGGATGCTAAATTTTCGCTATGCGATGTTTTAAATTAATCAAATCGGTTTGAAATTTTGTGAATAATTTCCTCGGTCATTCGCAATTCTGTGCATACTTTTTTTTGTGGAATTTTCCTCAAAAAATACAAAACATTTTTATTTACCATTTTAAAATTTTGAAATAATATGTATGTCTTTTCTTTACTTTTCTTTTCTTTCTTTCTTTTTTTCTTCTTCTTCTTTTTTTTTTTCCATTTAATAATTGTCCAGCAACAGAATTTCATAGCAATCAGAAAGAGAAAATTAAATAAAATCAGCCTAACTTGACATAATCCCTGGTAAATTTTATATGTTTAGAAATATACAATTAGTCTAACATTATTACTTGCGGGTTTCAGGATATTAGATATTGTGTGAAGTGAGCTGAAAAATCTTGCAAAATTGACGTTTCCGCCCATGATCTGAATATTTACTGGTAATTATTAAAATCTGATTCAAATGTTTCATTAATTTTAAATCTCTAATTCAGACATAATATGTTTAACTACTTCAACAAGTTGGGAATTGCACGTCAAACGTGACAAAATGAGGTGCGTTCGGACTACTATAACTAGTTTTATAAATATTTTTTGCACCGCATATTGTACTGAATGTATATTTTAGTGCTCTTCATAAGTGCGTATCCATTTCATTCTGTTCGAAAGGCTGTAACATCGTTAAAATGCACTTTAAATAATTTTTTCCCATTGGCCGTCATGTAACGGAAAACTTTTGACTGTCCCAATTATTAAACTATGCATCCGATTTTCATAAAATTTGAAATGACTCGACAAAATTTTGCAACAATTGTATATTTAAAATTTCAGACCATTCGGTTGGGTAGTTTTTGCTCTGTTATATGTGGATGAACAAACAGACAGACAGACGGACAGAGAGACAAACGGACGGACAGACAGACGGACCGAACGACGACTATAGGTGCTACATATTTATATATTTACGAACGCACCTAAAAAGATTGATAGTTTTAAAAGTGCGAGTGATCGTATATGATTAATTTTTTAAATTAAAACCTTGTTTGTTTAATTAAAATGTTATTGTTTTTATAACAGAAGTATATACACTTATGGGTGAAACACAAAAGCAAAGTGATAAATGATTTTTGCAGATTATTATAATATGACAAACACATTTATAATATAAAAGGATGTTTTTTTGTAACAGAACCTAACAGTATTAAAAATTACCTTTTGATACTAGAACTGTTGCAATTTACGTAGACAAATATTTGATACCACAAATCGCTTTCGAAATCATCTAAACTTAAAATTAGGAGGGGGCGTGATTGAGACAAAAGGCAACTTGTAGGCGTTATTTGATAATATCTATTATGCCTTCGATGCGAGGGTGTATTTAGTAAACGTGACGTATTCAAATGTGTCTTTCATACTTTCAATAAACAAAGCGCTTGTAGAAACCCTGTTTTATACTGATAATATCAGTATAATTTAACAGAGTTTATTAAAAGTCAAAGTTTACTACAAATAGAATATTTTACACAAAAATATTAGAATACGAAATATTACTTGTGGATATATATTCATCATATAAAATCCAAGTGTAGGAAAGTGCAGGTAACCATTCTGGGGCGTACCGTGCCATCTACATATTTAAAACACAACGTTGTTTTTTAGTTATCTGCAATAAGCTTACTACTGAACCGATTTTGCTAATTATATTTCTAAATGAAGGCTTTTCATTTATAGATGTGCCCGCACTAGCTATTTTCAAAAATATTTCCATTTTTATATTTTACTTTTAATTTTAAAACATTTTTATGAAATTTCTTCGAAATAGTGACAATCGGATTACTTCTACTTCCATTGTTTCAGATAAAAGGGAAATAATGAAAAATATTCGAACAAGTGGCTTTTGGGACGCTTTTTTTTTTTTTTTTTTTTTTTTTTTTCAGAAAATAATATATGCACGTGTACATTATTTTTATAAGCGAATAAAAGTTCAAATTTACAGCGACATCACAAGAATATTGTCTATTGGGTTTATTTTATCTTTATGCATTATGACTTTATTAGTTTTTTTCATTACAATTAAACATAATTTTTTTATTATTATTATACTGTGCTTAAGCATAAAAGTACGTATATAAAGTATGTTTGCAACATTGCCGTTATGCTTAGCTTGAAATATATTTTTACATTAGCAAAACTAAGGAGGAAATTTCATATGATTGTATCAGCATGATGTAATTTTCACTAATATTTCCTATCTTAATTCTAAAGATTGGAATCTGAACCTTTGTTGATAATTAACCTATTTAAGAAATTGAATATTGAGTAAAAAGAAAAAAAAATATATATATATATCCTCATCATTTGTATTTGTAGACATCATTTGTCATTTATAAAATTTATTTTTCTACAAAACAAACTTTTCAATAATAAAATCGTCAAGTTTTTTGTGTGTATAAAGCACGCTAGAGGTAGCGAAACTACAGTAGTCGCTACTTTTTCTATCAGTTTGTAGTGTTAAGAGCTATATTTTGAAAACTGTAATTTAGCGAATACCGAGATACAAAAACCAGTAGAGAACACTGACACAATTGTTAACATTACTTCAGGGGAAAAAAATTAACACTCTAAGAATGTGTTTTAGGGTTCAGTAAACAAACTAACGATAAATACATGAGTATATGGGGCATTCTCACTATCTATTGACTTTTGGTAAAAAAAAAAATCTGGCGAAATTAAATTTGCTAAAATAACATTTTAATCTGATAGACGAATGCCTTAATGATTCAAAATAAAGAAAAAATGGTCAGCAGCGAAATATTTTTTTATTTAACTGAGGTTTATGTTAAACTTATGTTATGGAAAATTAAACTTTGCGAGTTTAATTTTCCTTACCATTTTACCACTAAAACTTTTTATTTTCTTCGAAATTTTTACTTATGATGAATTTGCATAGTACCCACAGGACATTCAAATAAGAAATAATAACAATGTAGTCTTTTTAGTACAAAATTTTGGTATAACATTGTTTTAAAGGGGTATTAAAGAAAGGACGGTAAGGTAAAAAAAGGGGATGGTAATAGGAAAAAAGGGACGAAATGGGAAAAAAGGGACGGTAAGGATGGAACGATAAGGAAAATTACCACCTCTTTTAGGCAAATCATGTTAAGACTAAGTGATAGCCCCAATGTTCATTGATTTTTAGAAACAGTTGTTTACATTTGTTTAAATTATTTTTCTTTTTTTAAATTTACCTCGGAAAGTGCAGGAATAAACCTTAGGGACGGTAAGACTAACAATAAAGCCACGATCTTGAAATTGATATTTAAATGCTGATTTAAATTCTGCAGTAAATTTTCTGTCAAAGAATTTTAGACATTCTTTCTCTAGCATACTTCTGCATGAGAAAAAACTTGAAAAAAATTCTGTGGCTGCATCTGAAGATATTTTATGTATAAGTTTAGCAATACGGACGGTAAGGATGAAAAACCCAGGGACAGAGTTCAAAAAATAATATCAACCGTAAAAAAAAATGAAGGTTAATTTTTTGCTACATATTTATATAAAACAATTGTCCCAGTTTCGGAAAAAAATTACATCGAATTACTTTTATTGAAACAATTTTATACAGACAGCTCCAAACTTAAAAATCAGCATCAGGGACACGGGACGATATAGGAGTTTTCCTGGTATTTAGACCCCCCAACATCGTCCAAAACTTATTTATGTCGTTAACATTGTTATGCAATCATGCAATGGGATGTTCCCCAGTATATGAAATAAAAAAACACAAAAAAGTGTATTAAAATAAAAATTATTATTCAGGGACATGAAAGTCAAAAGATTGTGAGAATGCCCCATATGCCAAGTATGTATGGCGGTCATTACATTTTCATGCTATTTTATCAAATTTTGATCAAAAACCATGAAGAAAATCTAAATATATTTACTGTGCAGAAAAGTAACTACTATATAAAATATTTTAGTGCAAAAAAAAAAAAAAAAAAAAAAAAAAAAAAAAAAAAAAAAAAAAAAAACCAAAAAAACTTGTAGATTTCTTTATTTGCAAAGAGTCAGTACGTGAGTACTGATTTGCAGTACGTGAAATCGACATTTTTTTGTAGAATTGACAATTTAGCGATATTATACTTTAGAAGCAGAGTGTTGTTTTCTATTTCGGGAGGCCGGAACAATAGGATAAAGTGCCCATATTTCGTCCCCCTTTACTTCTCCGCTTCTTCGAAAGTGGCGCCACTTATCACACAAGGCACAGGGAACGGAAGGTAAAAGGGGTGAGTAGTGAAAGTTTCGTTCGCCAAGATGCATACATATATTAAAGACGACGAATTTCCTATTTTTAGAAGTCCTGAGTTCTTATTACGTCGTTTCTAGAACGTTATTTACTGTTCTAGAAACGAAATTGTAAGTATGTAAGTATTTATTTCTGTATTGTAAGTATTTATTTCTGTATTCTAAGTATTTATTTCTTATTCATTGCATGTATTTTATGTAGGTAACATGCTTTCAGAAGGATACAGTGAGTTTTGGGACGCTCAGTTCATCTTACGGGAACTGAAACTTCGTTATATTGGGAAGTAGCGTGGTACCAATTTCGTCCGCCTTGCAGTTCTTATTTTCGTTCCGGGCATGAAATTAGGAGTGCATTGTCATGACAATTTTTCATTTTTTTTCTCATGTTTGGATGGCTAATATTTCGTTATGTTATTCTTCTACTGATAATTAGTACATTTCTTTGTGCCTTAATTTAATGTAAATTAAATTACTTAGTCATTTAGAAATAAGTTTTGATTTAGTTATAAGTTAAGTCTCGGCCTATTGGATTTTTGGAGGGGGACGAAATTGGGACCATTTTTTTTCTTTCGGCATATATACATACTTTTGAAAAAACAAATTTTCGCATTGTTAAAATTTTTTTGTACGATATTTGCCTATGTTTCTCTGTGAGTGGGTAGTTAGGCTATGTAAAATCCAAATTTGGTAGGTTTTCACTGAAAATTACAACATTTAAGGCTGTAAAAATAACTGGGGGGATATGGACGAAAATAGGGCACCTTACCTTATATTCCCCCTCCCCCCTCCCTTCTTTTTCTAATTTTCAATTTAGTAATGGTTTATATTCATTTATACGAGGCGTTGAGAGGCACATTGAACCAACCTCGCCAGCTGCGATTTCGAGAAAAATGCTCAAATTTTTGTCAAAATCTTTTAAGCCAGTTTTAAAAGTGGCCAGAGGAGACAAAGATTCTTCAGGAAACATATGGTGATTAAGTTTGCAGTGAAAGAGTGGCTAAACCACTTGAGCCCCTTTTGCATTGGCATCTTGATGTGCAAGAGTATAAGATACGGTGGGCTATCTATTAAACTGGCTATATAACTTGAATAGTTTGGAAATTAGTAAAACTCATTATGCAGCGAAGAGACATATCATGGGATACAATGCTTTGATACCTCAAACTCACTTTTCGCAAAATACGTGGAATAGTCTACTGTGGTTCGCAACGACTTATATAATCGTGTTTCAACAAAAAATATAGTTTTTTGGCTATATATTATTTAAAAACACCACATTAGTTAAAATGGTGTGCATAAAATAAATTGTATATAACCCCTCATTTCTATCAGCAGTCCTTTAGGTGTGTTCATAATTATATAAATACGTAGCGCCTATAATCGTCGTCTGGTCCTTCCACCTGCTAGCATGTAACAGTGCAAAAACTAGCCAACCGAAGGATTTGAAATTTAATATATATAATCGTTGAAGAATTCTCTCGATCCGTTTCAAATTTTATGACAATTGAATCAAAATTTAAAAAGATATTAATAAAAATTTTCTTCATTCTTTTAAATCCTATCATACGTAATTAATTCAATGATATCAGATGATAAGTAATGATTCTATGTAGCTATGGTTATTACATCAGATTTAAGACGGAGTCATGTTGTTTCCGTTTTACTGAATTTAATGTATAGAATCGTAATAAATTTTGTATTCATACATTTTTGCGTAAGAGTGCAACAGCTATTGCACCAAGATCTGAATATTTATAAAACATAGTAATAGTACGAACGTACCTCATATGCCACGTTTGATGTACGATTTCCGACTTGTTTAAATTGGGTGCATTTGGAAGAAAAACTCGTGTTTATTTAAAAAATAAATAAATAAAATAGAAAGACTTATTCCGCACGGCCCGCGTGATTTTAAAATCCGGAACAAATTACTAAAGCGCAGAGGTCGCGTTTAACTCCCATTTCACAAGTAAATCAGTGTCTTTTTTTTTTTTTTTTTTTTTTTCCTTTCCCAGAGAAAGGAAAATTATTCGCTCTGTTTGTAATCGTGAGTCAGTTTTCACTCGTAAAAATCGACTATATATAGTCTAATTTGCTATCGGCATTATAACATTTTAACGAAAATAATGTTCACCTACACCCTTTTTTTTTTCCGCTGAGCAATCGTATTCCATTCAATAAATGGGAGTAGCTATAAAGTCACACCCATTAAATTTGGATGACGCAACCACCAGTTTTTAGAGAAGAATATGCGGGCGAGTGTTAAAATTTAGGGAGTCTTTTAAATATCATTTATCAGAATTTCCCAATAGTAATTATCACTTTATTCAATGACAGACATTCTTTGGTTAAATAATGTGAAGATTACTACTCGGAAATTCTGGTAGTTATCTTAAATTTTTTAAAATGCGCTAAATGAACACAACATAGGTGCGAATACCGTTTTCAGTAAGTTTCAAAATTTGCAGAAAATTTTAAAGAACACAATAAAACAAGCTTTACTCTTATCCACAATACTTCATTATTATTATTAAACAAAAACGTAATTTGAAGAACAAATTAAAAAAAAAAATTATTTCCTACATTGTTTAAGCCTGAGAAGGGACAGATATTAAGTTGTTTCATTCAATTAGTTCTACATTTAATGTTAAATTTTTGTAACAAATTAGTTAAGCCAATTGAAGATTAAAAAATAAAAATAAAATTCATAGAATATGATACTTAAAACATCCTAAAAAACTTAGATTCCGTTCAAATGAAATCGAAATAAATCTTAGACTTCTTCCATTTTTAATTGAAAATATTTGTATTGCAGATTTAGTATTATGTTTATGAAAATTGTGCATAAAATGATAAGATGCATGCAAAATACAAAACTTTAAAAAAAGTCTAAGATTTATTTCGATTTCATTTGAACGGAATCTAAGTTTTTAGGATGTTTTAAGTATCATATTCTATGAATTTTATTTTTATTTTTTAATCTTCAATTGGCTTAACTAATTTGTTACAAAAAATTAACATTAAATGTAGAACTAATTGAATGAAACAACTTAATATCTGTCCCTTCTCAGGCTTAAACAATGTAGGAAATAAATTTTGTTTGTTTTTTAATTTGTTCTTCAAATTACGTTTTTGTTTAATATGTCAAGTTTTTTAATGACTACAGCACTCAGCGGACGCATTTCAAAATTAATACAGAGTATCATCATCAGGCTTTGATGTATGCGGTATTGCATCACAATGTGGGATGCAGTTTACCAATGTGTAATTCAAAATGTTTCACCACTGTAGTAATGCAGGTTGCGGTAGTTTGGACAAAAACTTCCAATCTGAACGTAAAAAATCTATAATCAAAACATAAAAAATTAACTCCACTTAAATTTAGGTACCCTATTTCCCACTGAGGAACGCTAATGAATGTAAATGTAAATTCTGTTGAATCCTTACTGCTAATATTTAACAATATTATAGCTGTGATACAGTAAAAAATAAAAAAATAAAAGTTTTACTTGAATTTTTAAACCTTATTCTCTCCCAAAGGGTGATGTAAACACATCAGAAAATTATTACCCAAGTTTAACTTGGGGTATAAATAGTTCTCATCGCGAAAAAAAATACATTTTAAAATTTAAGTTAAGTAATTCCCCACTAAGTAAAAATAGCTATCCATTAGAAACTTTTTACTAAAATATAAACTTGACCAAAGCAAAAACGTATTCTGAAAATATCCTTTTTATTTCCACTATGACGCCATATTCACTTTTTTAATTTTTGAAAAAAAAAAAAACTATTTCAATTAAAATTTTTCACGCGGGAATCTTTCTACTAAAACCAAATAAATTATTATTACGGCTTTTGAAATTTTTGCAACAATGAAGAAAAAATGTTACATTTTCTATTAAAAATGTCCGTTGATTCTCAATGAAAAAAGTGAAATTTGGAATTATTAAGAAAAATATTTGAATAATATACAAAAAAAATTGGCCCTTCTTTCTCTCTGGGTTATAATTCACCCACATGCAAAAGTATTTTGCCATTCGTTTTGACCCTGACGTCAGGCAAACGTTTTTAAACTTTAAATTTATAATATAATTAGAATTAGTAAAGAATAAAAAATGAGTGGCATCAGGGACAAAAAGGTGGGAAGAAAAAATGAAAAAGTTATCATCTCCATAGGCTTTTCTATGTTAAATTAACATTGAGAAGTGACACTGGAAATAAATAAGTATTGCGCTGCTGCGCAATACTTAAATTATTACTAGTATTATAAATACAGTACGACCTCTTTTAAACGAAACTCTTTTAACCGAAACTCTCGGATAACCGAAATCCATTTTTAAAGCGTTTTTATTATTATTATTATTATTATTATTATTACCATATTCCTTGTGTGCAAAATCCATTTTGAAAGCTTTTTTTTTTTTTTAACTATCATAATCCTTGTGTGCAAGCGGTCCTTTCCGAACTACGAGTACTTATAAATATTTTCGATCCACTTTCTTAGAGTTCCTTTGAATTTAACTTGAGCTCCGGTAAGCTGCGGAGTAGAATGAAGAAAACGAACAAATTAGCAATTCTGAAGCTTTTGAATGTTTTGCAAAATGTTTGGAATGGCTGGGGCAGAAGGAAGACTGTGATACTGGTGAACTAATAATATTTAAAAACTCCATGATAGAGCTTCAAAGCAAAGGCAATCGAAACTGCGACAAACGAAACATTTTTTAAAACCTTTATGATATATATAAAAGGTACTTAATTTCGAAATTAAAATTCAGGAAATATATCAGGCATATATCTATCTCTTCTTAATCTTAAAATTAACCGATAATCCGAAAATTTCGATTTTCCGAAAGATGGTCGTCCCAGTTACTTCGGATAATCGAGGTTCTTTCTACTGTATTATGATTACTTTTATTCGCTTTAGTGAATTCTGAGAGTATTATTATGAACAGGGGCGGCTTTAGCAGCCATTGTATCCTCCTGAACGAGATTTTTTTTTCATCTCCTATACAAATGACATCTTATAAAAAAAAATTACTGACTAAATATTTAGCGCATTTTCCGCCCTTTAGTTTTTGGCTCCCCCCCCCCTGCTTCCCCACCACAGACAGTTGCCCTGTGAAGTCAGCCCTGCTAGTAATTAATCATAAAACGAATACTTTTTGTAAGCTAAAATACGTATTTTGCTTCAAGAGAAGTATTATATAGTTTTTCACCAATTCTCAATCAGTCGACAAACAAATCAGATAAAAACTGATTCATTCTATCGCTGGTTTTTTTTTAAATCCATTATAAACGATATATATTTATTTATGTTTAACAAATAAACTTATCGGTAAACCTAAGCATAGAGCGCACATTTGCATACAACATATCAGGATGATTGCATTCGTGGGTAGTTAAAACATTTTGAAAATGTAAAAAAAGAAAATGTCTAAATAATAATTAATGATTGTGTAACTGTACTTTGAAATCATTGAAAGATGCAAATTGTTTATTGGTTTACTGAAAGATGTCCTTTTTAAGCCAATTTTCGAATAAATTTCAACTCAAGATGTAATGCATTTATAAGGAAATGAAGACGTCTATGTAATGTCTGCAGTTTTCATGCAATCCCATATGAAAGTGTCTTCGAGGATATGCTGATAAATTTGGCACTTTTGAACGGACAAATAAAATTTAAAAACAGTTTTAATTTTCTACTGACCTTCTAAAATATTTGAAAAGTGTTTAAGAGTTTATTTTTTTTGTCTGATTCTGCGTTCGCCATTCTCACGAACATACAAAATCTAGGATAGCGATAATATTTTAATACATTATTGAGATAGAACAGAGCATATTCTGCATTAAAAATGCCAAGCGCAACTTATATAGTCTTGTTTCAAGAAAACAAAGTGTTTACCTGTTTTAAAATTTTCTAGTATTATTAGTATGGGAAATTAAGGCTCGAAGTGTATTTTAATGATATTTACTTTTAAACTAAAAAATATTACATTAAAATGTTGAACAAGCTGATGAGACATAATAACAAAAGCAAAAACGTCACTTCTTAATTATACCATAAAAGTAATAAACACAATAAACCAGGGTATGAAAAAAAATCACGATTTAAAAAAATCGGATTATTTTGATTTAGTATATTTTTTCACAAAACAACATCAAAGTAACAATAAAAATACTAATTTTATAGCTGGCTATATCATAAACCTAAGTTTTTTGAGCTATAAATGCCTTATACTGACATTTTCAGAGGGGAAAAAATGGGCAAAGTATCAAGGTAACAAAAAATATTTATTTACTCTAAATCGGGAAATGTAATCATGAATTTTTTTGTTAAGGCAAATTCAATACTTTGTAGAGAAAAACTAAATTTTCTGCTTTACTAGAAATTGTTGTAATTTCTGTAAAATGGAGCCATATAGGATGCTAACCTAATTATTTTTTAGTAAGTAACTATTATAATGTTATTTTTTTAGTAGTGTTTTTAAGTAAGTAAAGTTTTACTAAGTAATTTTCCTAACTGCCATCTATGTGTAACATTTTTTTTTTTCAATTTGTCGTGTACTACACCAAGTATTGTTATCTACCGTTCAGTGTGAAATAGCAGAGTTTCCCACAGGTTTAAAGAGGGGCAGGGTGCTGCTGGTGAATAAAAGCATACTTTTTATTCTTAAGGGCACTTTTTAGATTTTACAGTGTACATTTTTTTTAGACTGTTTTAATCCAAAAACGCCACTTTTAATATTTAAAATTCATGAGACTCTTTTCAAGACAACAATCAAGAAGTTTTTCAATGCAAACAAATTTTTAAATCAATAAAGAGTAAGGATTAATTTTCTGGATAAGGGGCAAGAAGGGCGCTAATTTTTTGGATGAGGGGCAAGGAGGGTGCTATTTTGTAAATCAAAGGGTAGGAAAGGAAGGGAATAGCACCCCCCTGAAACTATTTAGGGGAAACTCTGGAAAACATCAAGCAAAGAGCTTTTAATAGTTGATTCAAGTTCTTTGCTTCGAGTATGCTTGAAAAACAGGTCGCTAACTAATACTTCTTTGTCAGTGGCTCAGAGGTGGTCAGTAGTCAAAAGAAAGAAATTATTCTTTGTTGTGTATTTACTTTGGGAGACCCACTTTTATCCCATTCAATAAATTCCCTTACCTCTCTATTGGGTGTCTACAAAGAAAAGCAAGCAGAGGATTGCTGTTGAAAATGAAAGAACATTCCCAGAGTGTATTGAGAACATACATCTTTATTTTTTATTTTCTTTGATTTAAATAAAATGTACTCCTTTCAAGATTACTTTGATTTAGAGTATAGTTAAAAATTATTAATGAAATAATAAAGAAAATGTAATTGTGTGATTTTAATCAATGATTTAAAAAAATCAAGTAATTAAAATCCCGCTGATTTAAATCAACGTACCCTGCAATGAACACATAAAATAACACTGTCTTGCTCTACCTTTTAAATCGGTAGCATGACTTCTTTCCGTTTGAAGAACAAAGACAAAGCTCTTTCGAAAGACCTTGCTCATACCTTAATTTATGTGTGTTATTAAGATTTTTTGATTTAAAAAAATGATTATTTAAAAATATTAAAATAGTGTGCTAATAATTTTTTATTGAAAATTAATACTACAATAATAATAGCTATAGAGGTTTAACTATAACTTTAAAATGAATAATAATTTTTACAAACTTATTAAAGAATACTGTTATACCGAATGCAGGATAATTACCAATGGCATCGTACATAAATACAACAAAACGTTTAATCATTATTCTACACTGTATTACTATTTTTATTCATTAGTTTTCTGAATTGGTCTAAAAAAAATAACAATTAGGAATTAATTTGCGCTCCGAAGTTTTAATTTCAGAGGCGAAACGAATTCTTTTTCTTAAAATTCCAACATCATTAAAACTTTGAATATTCATCCGAATCTACATTTCTTTCTCATTAGAACTGGACGCTGATTGAAACCTCAGAATCATTTGCTCTCTGCACCCTGACTTTATGAAAGCTAGAGAAAGAAAAAAAAAACTATAAGAGATGTTTGTATCCCAAACTTTCTTTTCGCCAGAATCACGCACTTGTAAAAAGAGACATTGTTATTCATCCATCACGGCAATAACTACTTCTGGAAGGGAAGTGAGTAATGCATACAAAAATCTCACCATTAGAAGAACAAACAGATTTATCCTCGCGCAATACTTTCTATAAATAATATAACGAAGTGATATTAACAAAAATACAATTAACAGAGCATAAGGTATTTGTTTATTGTATCAATCCGGTCGAAAGTATGCATGGTTACATAAAGCAGGCATGAAAGTGGGAAATGGGAAAAAAGGTGAAATTTTTTTTCCATCTATATAAGGTCAAACTCGTATAATTTAGACACATTTTAACAGTTATTCATGCAATAAAATGAATTATAACTGTACATATGATTGTTATTTTCTTTTTGTAACTTAGAAAGTATTAAAAGAAAAAATAAATAAATAACAATAAATGTATAAATTCATTAAATCAAAAAAGAAAATTGGAAACAGTTTGCTAAAAGTATAAATCCATCCAAATGTATCTGATGAACTTATGTCAAGTACAGAGATTAATTTTTCAAAATAAATGTATTATTTTGAATGATTTGACTGTTTAAGACTTTACGTAAAGAAAAAAAAAATCTCTATGCTAAATATATGCACGCCAAATTTATCTTTACTCCGGAAATACATTTCCAAAAATGCACTACTAAAATTACCCAGAAATGTTTTATAAATAGAATAAAATATTCTATTTCAAAAAGAACCTTATGGAAACTTCCTTTCCCTATGTTAAAGAACTTAATTTACATGACTTTCAGATAGTTATAATAAAAGATCACCTTTGATTTGATAGTGCAGCAATTCTGAAACAAACTCCTAGGATTTGAGTAGACAAAATATCTAAATATTAAGTTTGTTAGACCCCCCCCCCTCCCCCCATATGATACTAATATATTTTTTTTATTATTGCATCAATCCAGAGAATGTCCAAATTTACTTTTAAAAAGGTGAAATTAATCCTTCAGGAGAAACTCTTTCATACCTGATAAAGGGATAAGAATAATTGCACAGTTTTTCAAAACTGTGTTGATTGTAAAACTGAAATTTTAATGATCACACTGTAGAAACAGACAGATGTATATCAATATAGGAAAATATAATATAACTACAAAAACGAAAACATATAATAACCTCTTGCAAATAACTAACAATTCCGAAAATAGTTCTTTATCTTTAGAAGCCGCAAAGCCAATATACTTTCTAGATTTACACAAGCATTAATAGAAACAAAGTTTCTTTTCCTGCCACTGATTTTCGAAAGCGCCCCCGAGTCCAGTAATATAGTGAAGAAACTGCCATCCATCTGGGCTGTCACATTATCAAGGTAGTCTGAATACCAGTTCGACAATTAGTGGAAACCAGACCAAGCAGATTACATGACATCTCACTCAGTAGGGTCAAAGAGCAGTGGGCCTGTTTCTTTCATTGCTGTGAAAAAGTACACTGTTTCCTAAAAGACCACGAATGATTGGATTCAACTTAATGTATTCACTTTAGTGTGATTAATGCACACGAAAATATCATGAATAGAACATCAAACAGGTTTGTTCAAGTATTGCTTTCTAAATAATCTGAAAAATACAGGGCATCCTTATAAGGATATCCCAGTTTCAATGGTATATTATAACAGTTTAATTTAGACAATTTACAACTAATTACACATCAAATTGAAAGTAAACTAATCTAGTTTTCCTTACAAATGCTCAGTATGTGCAACTTTAGTTATATGGCACACATCCAATCTAAAGTCCAATTCTTCCCACAGTTCGGTTAACAAATTTGCAGTAATGGAAGCAATATCCTCTTCAATTATGTGTCTCAACTAGGGATGCACCGAATACTGATTTTGGCCGAATGCCGAATATTCGGCCAACAGGTAATCCGAATACCGAATATTTGGCTAGCCGAATAGTGACTATTAAGCCGAATACTGAATATTCGGCCGAATACCGAATATTCAGCTTGTTGATTACTTTTAAAATTCAGAATTTGAAAGCATTAAAAAGTTAAATTTTGAAGCAATTTTAGATAACATTTAACACACATACTTCCATATTGATAAACAAGATCTTTTTACAAGTAAATTTTACAGTAAAAAAATTATGCTTTGAATTGTTATTTAAGAAGATGATAGTTTTAAAGCTTCTTTAATTGATACAATTTTAAATTTCATGGATTCCTCTCTGAATTAAAACAAATGAATAAAATTTTCTTATATTCTAAAACAAATATTTTAAAATCAAAGTGAAATTTTGAAGGAATTGGATGAAAAATTGTAGTCACATATACTGTTTATTTGTCAGGAAGAGACTAAAATCGTATATTGGTAGTTTTCTTTCGTGATACTTTTCAAATAGCAAATAAAAAATATAAAAGCATTCTCTTTTATTTAAATATAATTCTATTTCTAATTATTACATATCTTTTTTAAAAAAAATCTTTTAAGTGTTCGGTCTGGCCGAATATTTCGATATTCGGCCTAACCGAATATTCGGAATGCGGAATAGTTTGATATTCGGCGTAACCAGATATTCGGTAGTAGGAGAAATAGGCCAAATACCCAACAGATACCGAATATTCGGTGCATCCCTAGTCTCAACTCTGGCAAATCATTAGGTAGCGGCGAAACGTAGATTAGAGATCTGCACGGGCCGGGCTCGGGCCGATTTTCATTCACGGCACTCGGGCCGGGCTATACTTTTTTCTGAAGGCTCGGGCCGGGCCTAACTTAATTTTTCTGTACACAGACGGGCCTGGTTTCATTCCTAGTCTTCATGGCCCAAAATTTTCAGTCCTAGTTTTGAGCCAGCCCGTATGAAAATCATTGTCTCAGCGTGGCCTGGTCCATTTAAAGGTCAGTTAAATTAAGCCTGGCCCAAAAGTTTTTACAAAAAATGCATACATTTTTGAATCGCCATTATTCTGCATTAAACTTTATTAAATTATAATATAACATATATTTATAACATTAAACTAACATTAAAATTTATTATTTTTAAAGAATAGTAGATTTCTACGCATACTAAAATATAACTAAATTAAAATACAGTAAAATGTGTGAAAAGGAACCTGCCTATGACGAAACCTTGTTTTAAACTGAAAAACGTGTTGATCCATGCAAAATTAATATACTAATACGTAAGAAAAGAATACATAATACATTTAGACTTGCTAAGAAGAGAACTCGTCTATAACGCATTTTTTTTTTCTTTTCTATGCAATTCCATCTTAGAAGATTTTACTGTACAGCATTTTTCCGATTTTTAACACTTCTATACATGGAATATGGATTAACAATATTAATGATAACTGAAACATTTACATACAAGAAATAGACATTCATTAAAAAAATAAATATCGCACGTCTATAAAAATAAAGATTATAAACATGAAAAAAAAGTTAAGATAAATATTTTTGGTCAGAACTCCTCGTACGAAACAAATTTTTAAACAATTCGACGTAAAAATCAATGTTTTGTAGAAGTTCACTCGGCCCGGGCCGAGATTTTAACTTTTTTCCGGGCCGGGCCTAACTTTTAATTTTTTTATCGGGCCGGGCGATTTTTTTTCTCTGTGAGTCGGGCTGGGCCCGGGCCTAGAAATGTCGGCCCGTGCAGACCTCTAAAGTAGATACGGTCAGGCAGCTGAAGTCCTGAAGTTCAAGACTTGCTTTCCGAACAGATTTCTTAGGACTACGTAGGCAAGATGCTCTCACAGCACGGTCAACATCATGTAGAAACTTTGGATCGTCCCGTGGATGTGTGCCGTATAAGTGCACATACTGAACATTTGCAAGAAAAACTAGGTTAGTTTACCTTCAATTGGATGTATGATTTGTTGTAATAGTCTAAATTAAACACCATCGAAACTGGGATATTCTTTCAAGGACACTCTGTATAAGCTAAAAAAAGAAAGATTTTCAGGGAGTCGCCTGTTATATGTAGTCCATATGGAGTTATGTTAAGCATCCAGAATGGTTATACAATTCTTTATAGCTCTATTAATTGGTCTCAGGACTCTTAAAATTGGATAAAATGAAAAAAAAAAGACCATTTTCAATATTTAATATCTTAAAATGCATTTGATTTTAAGACACAACTTTTACTGGTATGAAAGATATAGGAATGTTCTTTCATTTCATGTATTAAAGAAATTACAAGATGTAAAATTAGCATTTACAGGGGGCTCCAAACTGTCAGACATTTAATAAGCAGAAAATTGGGACAACAGATTACGCACAGGATTACAAAATAAACTTTGCACCTAGAATGAAAATTTTGATGCCTACTTATACATTAGATTGTAATAATTACCCTGAACCTAAATAAATTTGTATTTAAAGCATTTTTATATTTTTAATACAAAATTGTTTTGAGCTAATACAAATTAAAAAAAAATTCAATAGTATAATCACATAAAAAAATATTTTTTTGAACAATAAAAGGGAAATTTTAGGTTCAGTTTATACAGAGTAGCATGAAACATATGTTTAGAAAATTTCATAATTTTTTTAAAAAAGTTCTTGAGATAGCGTGCGCGTTATGACCATTATGCAGAAAAATGACTTAACGCCGCTTCAGCTACTGAGCAGGTATAATTCTAAAAGCCGTAACTTCTGTTCTAATGAGAATTTCAAGGAAACAATTATATAAAAATGTTCAGGAAAGATAGGCGTTTAACATCTAAAAAAATAAAATTTCGAAAATTTTAAAGCTTTAAGAATCCTGAGACACCTTAAATGAAATATTGAAATCTTATAGATTTATAAGCTATTTAACGATACGTTTAAATAATAATACCTTTTTTCAAAAGCCCAATACACAATTTTAAGTTTTATTAAATGCATAATTAGCATTAAAGACATCGTACATACATTGATCAGAACTTTTAATTATTGCTTAATATTGTAAAACTACTTTTATTCGTTAGTTCTCTGAACTGGTCTGGAAAATTAACAAAAGGAATTAATTTTGTTTAACTACCAAAGACGAGAAATTCTTTTTCTCAAAACTCCAACATCATTAAAACTTGAAATAGTCATTCCAAACCTATTTTTCCTCATTAAAACTGGATGCTTATTGAAACGTCAGACTCACTTGTTCTCTGCAACCCGAATTTGCGAACAGGAGATGAAAAAATATAAAAGACATTTATATACTAACTTTTTTTTTGTCAGAAACAAGCTCTTGTTAAAAGAAGCATTATTATTCATCCATCATCGCTATATCTACTTCTGGAAAAGAAGTGAGTAATGCATACGAAAGTCTCATTATTAGAAAAGCAAACAGATTTATGCACGTAATGCTTCGTCAATATTACAAAGAAATATTTGAAAAACATCCTAATAAAAAAACACAAAAAAAACTAAAGACATTTGTTTCTGTCTCCATGCCGCGTTAGTGTTACAGTTAAAAAAAAACATGGAGTTCCGTATATGTAGCCAAAATTATTTTAAACTAAAGATAATTTTTAACAAGTCGGAAATTGTACGTCAAACGTGACAAATGAGATGCGTTCGTACTATACCTAGTTCTATAAATATTCACATGTTGGTGCAATAGCTGTTGCACTCTTATGCAGAAGTGCATGAATAAAAAATTTATTACGATTCTATATATTAAATTAAGTTATACGGAAATAATAGGATTCCATCTTAAATAGAACGTAATCACCATTTCAACCTAGAATCATTACCTATCATGGGAAATCATTGGATTCATTACGTATGATAGGATTTTATAGAATAAAGAAAACTTTTGTTAATATCTTTTTAATTTGGATTCGATTTTCATAAAATTTGAAATGACACGACAAATGTCTGCAACGATTATATGCAGTAAAACCTCTCTAAAATGACCTTGTTCCGTTCCAATAAAAATTGGTCACTTCGAGAGGTGGTCTCTTAATGGAGGTCATGTTTAAATTTAGATTTTAATTGCTGAAAAAAGGTAACAATCAACGTTACTAAAATTTATTTTTCACATTAGGAAAAAACATAAAAATTTAAAAATTAATCACAACAAAACAAAAGTTAATTACATAAATTAATTACTGCAGAGTTCTAAAAATGAATACATTGACGTTTTCTTTGAATTTACGGTTTTATCTTTTATAACTTTTATTTCCAAGTCGTTTCAAAATTCAATAAATAAATGATTTTTTTTTTTTTTTTTTTTTGATGGAAACAAATAATGACCATTTCTTTAATTTATCTATTTCTTTGAGAGTTTCCTGACAGAATAAGGCAGGGGAGTTTATTGTCTGTCATTCTTATAATTTGTCATCAGAGTTCATTGCCTAAAAAGGTACAAAGGGATTTAAACACTTAAAAGTTACCGGAATAAAAAAAAAATTAAACTTACTTTAGTAGAAGTTTGGTGAATAATGCGCTCTCTGGAATTATTTTTCCAATAAAACCTCTTCAAGCGACCAGAAAAAAAAAAGGAATTTGTTTCATTTACTTTAAAAGGAATTGGTCGCTATGGAGGGAGTTCAACTGGGATGGTCTCTGAATTGAGGTAAAATTAGTATTGAGCCTATGGGAATAAATATCGTTCCATGAAAAAATGGTCGTTCAGGGAGGTGGTCGCACAGAGAGGTTTCACTGTATATTAAAAAAATTCAAACCATTTGGTTAGGTAGACTGTTATATGCGGACAGACAAACAGGGCGGGGCAGACGACGACTATAGGTGCTACGTATTTATATAATTACGAACGTACCTAAAAATTATCAGGTAGTCTTTTTTGCAATTTTCTTCTAAAAATGTGTACGATTACAATAACAGTGGTATAACTATAAGTTAAAACAAAATGTTACTTTACAAAACCCCAATGAATAATAACAATAATGATACGTGATAAGTTTCTAATTAGTACAAATGCCATGGCATATACTAAATTGGATAAAATTTTTAATAATTATTTTACGGAGCATTATGGCTTTCATTCGTTAATTCTCTCAAGGGGTCTCAGGACTCTTAAAATTGGAGAGAAAAAAAGACCATTTTCAACATCTATATAATATTACGCTAACGTACGTGGCACAGAAATCGGGATTATTTGTTATAGTTTAATGGCAACGCCCGAGAAACGTATCCCATTGGTTGTTGTGCAAAAGCCATTTGGCAAGATTTAGGCAGAGGTAAATCCCGTTTATTTACTTTTCGCGTTTATTTATTTACGTTCTCTCTTTCGCAGCAATTATGGAACTTCACAATATCGTTAGAAATGCGCGTAAAAGATCTCGGCTAATGCTTGAAAGTGAACAAAAAGCCGCATTAAGAAGAGAAAATCGAAATAGATTGGATCCAGAACGGCGTCAAACACAGAGCATAAGCTGTCGCTAAAATAGGCTTAATAACCGTCACATGGGCGAACGCGTTGCTTCTGAAATCCAAATTACTGATTTAAACGTTCCGGAGCATAACTGTGGATATATAGTTATATTGGCATGGTGTGTATATGACATCTGTGCCAAATAAATATTATTCAGTGTTTTTTTTTTTTTTTTTTTTTTTTTTTTTTTTTTCTGCCCGAGCAACGCCGGGCGGGTCAGCTAGCTTAATATATTCAAATGTATTTAATTTTAAGACACAAAATTGGGATGAAAGATATAAGTATTTTCTCTCATTCCAAATATTTAAAAAATTGCAAGATGCAGAATTAGCATTTACAGGGGGCTCCAAACTGTCAGACAGTTGACAAGCAGAAAATCGGCATAACAGATCACGCGCAAGATTACAAAATAAATTTTGGAACTAGAATACACATTTTGGTGCCTACTTATACTTCAGATTGTAATAGGACCTAAATAAATTTGTATTTAAAGCATTTTTATATTTTTAATACAAGGTTGTATTCAGCTAATGCAAAATATAGAAAATTTCAACAATATAATCACCTAAAAAAAATATTTTTTTAACAATAAGGAAATTTTAGGTTCCGTTTATACAGACTAAGATGAAACATATGTTTTGAAAATTTCATGAAAAGACATTCAGAAGTTTTTGAGATATCGTGCGCGTTAAAACGTCATTTTCAGAAAAAAAGACTTCAAAGTTTCGGAAACGCTGCTTCAGCTATCGGGCGGGTATAATTCTGAAAGCCGTAACTTCTGTTGTAATGGGAATTTCAAGGAAATAATTATATCAAAACTTTCAGAAAAGTTAGGAGTTTAACCTATAAAAAAAATTTTAATTTCGCAAATTTTAAAGCTTTAACCCCTTGGGGACGAGCGATCAGTATACGTGCCGTGTAAGGTGCTCAGAATCCATGATTATTCTAACCAGTAAATTTTTTATTGTAATTTTTGCCCTATTTAATCCGAGCATTTTCCCGATTCAATTAGGCAAAAATTTCTGTTTTGAAAAACCGGTGAAAAAGATTAAAAATTCTGTAAAAAACGCTCGTCCCGAAGGAGTTAAGAGTCCTGAGACCCCTTAACTGGTCAAGATCCGAGATTCCGAACTTGGGGGCTTATAAGGGAGCAATTTCATTTTTTAGGGGAGCAATTCCAAATTTATTCTGTCAGGGATTGTTGTTGTTTTTTAACATAGTGTTGTAGACTAAAAGTAAAAGTTATAAGTACAAAATACCCCTTCCAAAAAAATGTTTTATTGAATTAAAAAAAAATTACCAATTAGATTGTAAACTGGAATTTTTAATTATATGAAAAATTCAACCACTTTCTTAGCAATCAAATATATATGTATATTCAATAATTTTTCCTAGTTGCTATTATACAGTGGAACCCGTTTAAGACGCTCACGGTTAATACGCGATCCCGTTTAATACGCGGTTTTTTTCCGACCCCTTGAACATCGCCCATAAGGCTAATGCAAAAATATCACGTTTAATACGCGAACGGTTATTACGCGATCCCGCTTAATACGCGATGGATTTTAGGTTCTTTGGAGCGAAAAATCACGTTGAAGACGCGATTTCATTGATCAAGATGCAAATTCCTTCTTTCTTATCTATTAGCATTATGAATTTAGCAGATTTTTTTCATGCAGGCTAAAAACACTTTTTAGGAATAGTATGATTCAATTTATTTAATAACAGATTAATTAAGGCGAACATTACTAATCGAAAATAGTGGTAGATATTTTAATAGAAAAAACACCCTCTAAATTAGCAACACTGGAATTCGACTTTGGTCCTGCGACATAACATTCTTTTGTCTCTCGCTTCGTGTATGTTCACGAATCAAAATGCTTAGATACATCATAAAAATTATTATGATTAACAATGTTTATACTTGTTGTCAGTGAGTTTTGAACGTAAGTACTAATCTCTCGAACGTGTTCATTTTCACAACTATGTTTTATAATACATATTATAGGTTAAAAAAAGGGGAAACTTTTAAATATTAAACAAAATACGACTGCTGTTTTTATAATTCTTTTAAGTTTTCTTTACTTTGTGCTGTGCTAACAATATTTTTTACGCAAATATGAAAAAGGATAGTTTTCTTATATTAAATAGTAGACCGGATTATAATGGTATTCATTATGACAAGTACTAAATATGATTTTAATAACTGGAATGTGTTTCAAAAATTTAATACTTTTTCTTTACGTAAAAGAAAAAATAATAAATTTACAACACGAAAATTATTGTTGTTGTTTAAATTTTTATTGTAACGTATTAAACGACAATAAAATTCCTATTTATTTTCAGTTGATATTTCAGTCGGTCGTATAAAAGGAAACAATGAGTAAAAAATTAATATTATTAAATTTTAATCTAAATACGAAAAAACACAATTTTCAACCGTAAACATATAAATAAAAGCTCTAAAGTTCATTTAAATGATTAGATGTGTAAATAAGCCCAATTCCTGCACCATTATGCAAATCACGTTTAATACGCGATCCCGCTTAATACGCGACTTTTGTCCACTCCCTTGAAACGCGTCTTAACCGGGTTCGACTGTACTTTGAGATTTTTCAAACTATTTATTTTCGACTATTTATTGAAGGAGACTTGTGTTTTTGTCCGTTCTCCTGTATGTCACATAAAGAAACTTTTACACGTCAACCTATACTTAAAGATATACAGTGAAATCTCCCTGTGCGACCACTTCCATTAAGCGACCACCTCCCTGACCGGCCATTTTTTTCATGGAACGAAATTTATTCCCATGGGCTCAATACTAATTTTACCTCCATTCAGAGACCATTCCAGTTGAACTCCCTCCATGAGCGATCCATTTCTTTGAAGAAAATGAAACAAATTCCATTCTTTCCTAGTCGCTTGAAGAAATTTTATTAGAAAAATAATTCCGGAGAGCGCATTATTTATAAAACTTCTAAACTAAGTTTAGAATTTTTTTTCCTGGTGACTTTTAAGTGTTTAAACCGCTCTGTGCCTTTTTTAGGGAATGAATTCTGATGACAAATTAAGAATGACGGTCAATAAACTCCCCTGTTCTATTTTGTCAGGAAACTCTCAAAGAAATAGATAAATGAATAAAATCGTCATTATTTGTCCCCGTCCAAAAAAAAAAAAAAAAAAAAAAAAAAAAACATTTATTTACTGAATTTCGAAAGGACTGACAAATAAAAGTTATAAAAGATAAAACCGTAAAATCAAAGCAAACGTCAATGTATTCATTTTTTAAATTCTGCAGTAATTAACTTATGTAATTAACTTTTGTTTTGATACTTAAATTTTCATATTTTTTCCTAATGTGAGAAATAAATTTTAGTAACATTAATTTTTACCTTTTTTCAACAATTAAAATCTAGATTTAAACATGACCTCCATTAAGAGACCACCTCTCGGAACGACCCATTTTATATTGGAACTGAACGTGGTTGTTTTAAGGAGGTTTTACTGTATATGTTTGACTGTCTGGAACGCATTTCATTAAAAAAAATATATATTTTAAATAGCTGAATGATGAACCCTTATGAAATGTATAAAAGACAAATGACTTCAGAAAAGGCAATATGTAAAGAGTAAATTTCTTATGGCCTTTCAAAAAGGTTATCATGGACAAAAAAACTTGTTGAAATGGTAAATTGAAAAATATTTATTTTAAATATGAGTTATTATATGCAGTAACACCTCCCTAAAGCGACCACGTTCCGTTCCAATAAAAATTGGTCGCTCCTAGAGGTGGTCTCTTAATGGAGGTCATGTTTAAATCTACATTTTAATTTTTGAAAAAAGGTAATTAATGTTACTAAAATTTATTTTTCACATTAGGAAAAAATATGAAAATTTAAGTATCAAAACAAAAGTTAATTACATAAGTTAATTAGAGCAAAGTTTAAAAAATGAATACATTGACGTTTGCTTTGATTTTACAGTTTTATCTGTTACGATTTAAGTGCAATTTCTTTTGGAAGGGAAAAAATTTTAACGATTTCATTAATTTATCTATTTCTTTGAGAGTTTCCTGACAGAATAGGGCAGGGGAGTTTATTGACCGTCATCCTTACTTTCTCATCGGAGTTAAATTCATTGCCTAAAAAGGGCACAAAAGGGTTTGAACATTTAAAAGTTACCGGAATAAATAAAAATTCTAAACTTAGTTTAAAAGCTTGATGAACAATGCGCTTTCTGGAATTATTATTTTAATAAAACCTTCTTCAAGTGATCAGGAAAAAAAGGAATATGTTTCATTTTCTTCAAAGAAATGGGTCGCTCCGGGAGGGAGTTAAACTGGGGTGGTCTCTGAATAGAGGTAAAATTAGTATTGAGCCTATGGGAATAAATTTCGTTCCATGAAAAAATGGTCGTTTAGAGAGGTGGTCGCACAGGGAGGTTTCACTGTACTTTATATTATGCAGTTTATTTTTAAAATGTTTCCAATTTAAACGCTACGTAGCACTAAAGTAATCCAGCTACCAATTAAGACAATGTAACGAAGACAAAATCATTTAAAGCTATTTTTAAAATATCAAGCAATATAGTACTTTAATTTTTAATGTATTTTTAAACTTATAAACCCTTGGTATATCTTTGAATCCTTTCATACCCAACAACAACGACTTGGTTAAATAAAAACAAACGCTGATAAAATGCGTGTGTTTTTATTTTTATTTTTAAACTCCTTAATTTTAAGTTATTAAACACTAGAACCAATTTATAAAACTTCTCTAATGATGACTAATGAGTCTGCATAATTACTATCAACAGAAATGATTTAGCCAGGTTCATTAGAAAATCACGAAAAAAAAATTAAATGCTTGTTTTAAACTTAATTATTAAGTTGTTCAAAATAACTGTTCTAAATTATATTTTTTTTTTATTATGTTTCAAACTTGAAAGAAAAACGTTGGGGAAATCACAGCGACCGCTGTGGTTAAAACAGCTTTCTAATTGTTAGTGATTAAAGATTTATACTCAAGCCAATTATTCTAATCGAGATCACAGTTTTTCTCACGATCACGATTTTTACTGTACAATAATTATACCCATTACCAAGTACTATTTACATCGTTTAATTTATTCAAGAGGAATTAAAAAATGAACATCGGAATCTAAAAGACTAAATAAAATAAATAAAGTAAGACAGACTTTAATACATTTTAAAATAAAATTTATGAAAAGTTTAAAAAAAAATAGTAAAAACATTAAAAATACATTTAGTATATGTTTCGCCAAACAACCGCAAGACCTCATCAGTACAATTTAACCAATGTAAAACAAACAAGAAGTCAAATCAAGTACAGCTGAAGTTTGAATCTAGCTTACAGTTTTACCATTTCCTTATACTAGTATGTATGTTAAAAAACATTTTGAATTTATGTATATGAAAGGATAATGAAATAAAACTTTTTTAAATTCAAAAATTAAATTAAATTTCTTAATTATTTTCTACTTTAAAATCTAATCCTCAAAACTAAATTTTGCAATTTTAAGTTGTTTTCTTCACCCAACAAACATTACTTTTAGATATTAAATTAAAAACCAGCTTTAAAATTCAAAATGGAAGTTAAAAACTTCCCACCGCTGCTATCTGATATATCCGTTAAATAAGCTGTAGGTTTCACTGCAATGGAAGCATTATTTAAATTAATATAATTCTACAGATAGTCCAGTTTTAAAAAATTAAGTCATGATTAATACTCTCAAGGCTTATATGCCTATACGTAATTTAAAAAAAATATCACGTTAGAAAAAATATCTTTTTTTTGAATTTTGAAAAATTTTAGAGAAAAGATTACAATTTTGCCCTTTTGCTTGGCGGTCAGGGGTTTTTAATTAACACTTTGAGGTGCTAAGCCCGAGTGTCACTCGGGTTGCCGTTTTCGGCGAAGCGAACTAAGCTGAGAGTCTCTCGTGGTCAACTTTTAACTTTCTGAGCTGTAAAAGTACCTACTATAAACGTTCGCTATTTTTTCAGATATTATCTACGAACCTTTTATTTTCTAAAAAGAATAGATATAGCACTAAACAGAAGTAAGTATATGGAAATATCTAGAATCAGAGCTTAATTCGAACTTATTGTGAACTTTGTGATGTTGCTCTTGTTTGCTTTGTGCTTTGAATTTTACCACACAATTTATTTTTATTAAATAATATTTATATACAAATAAAACCTATTTTCAGATATTTGTACAACATTTGGGTACGTTTTTATTCAAATTTATGTAAAATTTTATGCTAAAAATGATGAACATTTTTTTTTTAATATAAAACATGCTTTTTTCAATAATTTCTCATTGAACAATAAATTTTTAGTACATTTAAATAGTTCCTTGATCATGAATAAGAACCGTTTGAAGTTTATAATAAAAATATTATTAAAATACATATCTTCCAAGTATTTCTTAAAAAAATCATGAAAAGTACCAAATACCCTCAGTCCAGAGGGAGATATGCGATTGAAATAGTTCAGACCTCAAAGTGTTAAGCGCTATTCTGCCGTTTATGGAGCAGGCGGGCCTGGCCAGGCCTTGCTCGCGGTCACCAGCCTAGACATCAATCAACAGAATGAAACTAATTAAGTTAAAGTTTCCTCCCTATTGACACATTCGCCCCTTACTGGAAAATGTAAATGCTGGTGCTAGTAAATGCAAGTGCTGGATAAAAAAGACAGTGCGCATGAGAAAAAGAGATATTTTGAGATAGTCTTCTTGATAAAAGGATGCAGTAATTCAATAATATGGTTCTAGGGTTTTCTTCCTTCGAACATGATCGAACTCTCAACTCTCTGGATGTACTGCCTAACTGATTAATAAAATCAGTTCGGTCAAACAGCGAGGTCTTGAGCCAAATTATATTTTATTATATCCATCAACACCAGTAACTCTATATACCACAGAATACACCCATAAATCTAATGTTTTACACACACACACACACATATATATATATATATAACTGGTGTCCTAAAATGGACTGACTGACTTTAAAATTCAATAACTTGCAAATGGTAACGGTTATGAAAAAAATTCTTGTAGAAGGGTTATGTAAAATGTCAGGAGTTTTTTACTGCGATTCTCGATTTCAGTTTAATGTAGCCTGCGATAGATGGCGCTGCAAGCAATAGACACTTAATAGGGGTCCAATTCTTGGACTCTCTCTTCTGTCAGTATTGATGCGAAAGAAGGAGGCTTAAATATATGGAGTGTTTTCCAGTCGCAAATGCAATTTTGTTCTTAGGGTTCCTCTCCATATATTTAACCTCCTTATTTCGGATCAATGCTGAGAGAAGAGAGAGGCCAAAAGTCGCGCCCCGATTTAGCGCCTATTGCTTGCAGCGCCATCTACCGCTGCTAATTTAAACTAAAAAGGAGAACCGCACTAAACAAACTCCTTACGTCTTACATAACCCCCTTGCAAGATTTTTTGAACTGTCACCATTTGCAAGTTATTGAATTTTAAAATTAGTCAGTTCATTTTAGGACACCCGATATATAGATATGAGGACGTGAGTTTCAAAATTCTCCTTATCGAGACAATCAAATTTTGTGAAATCTTGAAAAACCTCTAACTGCGTCCATTGGTTTTCATTGTAAAACAAGATTTTACAATGCCAGAAATACGGGATAAAGCTAGTTTTTTTGCAGACTGTTATGTTTTCTCGGTGCAAATTTATCAATAGAAAAGATTGATAGGGGAAACACTTTTTTCTTTTAATTTTGGGTAAGGCGAGTTTTGAAACTTACGTCCTCATAAGTGTGCGTGTATTGTATATGCATACTACTAAACCCGTGCATAAAATATTTATTTCCATTCTTTATTTTTAAAACGTTGTTTAAAACATCCCACAAGTGCTATTAATAAAGTAGTATATTTTCTTTGATGATGACGAATGGGCTTCATTTAATCACTATCATTTGAAGTGGTTTCGCTGAGTTGAACGGAAAATAATGCCTTTGTATGCTGAGTGGAATAATTTAAGGAGTGAGATTTTTTCCCCTTTTTAACAACTACATATAGGATCGCTTTACATATGGGTCATATCTCCATGAGGACGCATTTACAAATGGTGCATTTTATTCAGTTTCGAGAGCATCTTGGTAAATTTTAAATGTAAGAATGTTTAAAATAAATATTTTGAGTGTTTATCAACTCAGCCCGGACAATATCATGAACTGCGCATGTAATGGTAATAAGTCATTTTCGTTTCTCCACGTTAATCAAACGGGGGCCAAAGTGCCTTCATTTTCTAAGGATGAAAAACATTGTAATTTTCGTATGCAATTCCTTAACCCGTTCGGGAACATGGGTGCACATATGCATGCATCCCCAAAAAGTGCTTAAAACGCTTGAGTTTGATACCAGTAAAAAACAAAAGTAAAATTGTTTTTATTTAATTACGACATTTTCGCAATTTATTATGTTAAGTCAAATAATTAACGAAAAGTGGTGCCAAATAAATAAATTCGTGTAAAAGATGCCGGTCCAGAACGGGTTAAGGAGGCACAGGACCTTTTGAGTTTGTCGAAACGATCAAAAACGTTGCCATTTTCAAAGTACCAGAATTCAGATAATATGCAATTAAGATCTTTTTATTTTCTATCTACTTAAAGTATATATTCTTAACTATAATACACAGAATTACTATTTACGTTTTAAATTTCAAAATTCATCTAACTAATGCGCGAATGAAAATCCTTACGTGCTGCGCGCATGATAAAACTCTAAATTATGCATATAGAAAGCAATTTTTGAACAAAATAGAATCACAACACGCTTATCTCTAACTTAAAACCAAAATATATACAAAAAGAATTGTTTAAAATTTAATTTTAACACAAAATTTAAAAAAATTCAACAATTTTTATATTTTTCAAATGCAAATATATAATAATAATAAATAAATAAATAATAATAATAATAAATAATAATAATAATAAATAATAATAATAATAATAATAATAATAATAACCAAAATATAACAAGATTTTTGGTTTTAACATGTAGACTATAAAAAAATGCCTATTTGATTAAATGTTTACAGCTGTAGGTTATAAAGTTTGAAAGTAGCAATGCGCGCAAACTCAAAATTTACTGATCTAAGAATACGCATATTAAAGTTTCAATATCTATGGACCTTCACGATCTATCAATTACTACAACTCAAGAAATAATGCAAATTTTTGAATACGGTATTTTAAATATTGTTGAGAAATGTTTAAAATTTCAGAATTAAAAAAAAAAAAAAAAAAAACCACCCGTAAATAAACATTTTGAAAGTTTAACGGCTCTGTGCCCCCAACTTGTTGCTTTTCATTGACTTTTCCAATTTTTATTTTTTAAAAATGAATATTTTATCGTGTGTAAAATACTGAAAGCACAATAAAAAGAATGATTAAATTTTCTAATATAGCTTAAAACAGAGCTTTAATAATTAAAAAAATATATATCCAAAAAAGGAAAAGCAGAGCAGACCCCCGAAAGCAAAAGAAAAATAGAAAAGAAAATAATTCAAATGCCTTATTGGCATATTTTACATAGGATGCAGAGTGGCTAAAATTAACCTGCAAACTTCACACTAGTGTGAATCGGCACTGATCAAAATTTCAAATCATCGGCGTTTCTTGAAAACATGCTTTCATAAATTTGCCTTTTCCATTTTAAAAATGACATTTTTGATAAAAATAAATATCACACTTCGATTACTCAGTGAATTCCGTCCGTATAGGATTCACGAGTTATATATTTCATTATCACTGTACATAGAGAAAAGAGAAAAAATAGAGATGAAATATGGTGGCTGGAGCGACGCCAAAAATGTAACCTTAAAATCCGCTATCCGGCCGAAAAAAAAAAAACAAAAAAAAACCACGTGCTTTCACAAAAAAAAAAAAAAAAAAGAAGAAAACTTTTAACAAACAGTTTTTAATTCATGATACAGTAGAACCTCGATTATCCAAAGTAACTGGGACCGACCATCTTTCGGAATATCGAAATTTTCGGATAATCCAGAATGCTTTAATTTTAAGATTAAGGAGAAATATATGCAATATTTCTTATTATGGTAACAAGTGCTTAATAAAAATAAAGGAATAGGAAAATAGAAACAAGAATAAATTACCTGAATTTTATTTTGGAATTAAGTACCTTTTACATATATCACAAGTGCTTGAAAACATGTTTTGTTTTTCGCAGTTTCGAGTGCCTTTGCGTTGAAGCATCACAGAGTTTTTTAAATATTATTAGTTCACCAGTATCGCAGTCTTTCTGCTGCCATGCCAAACCTTTTGCAAAACATTCAAAAGCTTCAGAAATGCTAATTTGTTCGTTTTCTTTGTTCTACTCCGCGGCTTACGGGAGATAAAGTTAAATCCAAAGGAACGAAAGGAAGGGATCGAAAATATTTATATGTACTCGTAGTTCGGAAAGGACCACTTGCACAGAAGGAATATGATAGTTAAAACAGAAAAAAGCTTTCAAAATGGATTTCGCACACAAGGAATGTGATAGTAAAAAAAAAAAGATTTAAAAATGGATTTCGGTTAACCAAGAGTATCGGTTAAAATAATTTTATGAAAGAACTCGGTCTCGTTCCACGTGCTTGTTTTGTTTGGGCCGAATGAGGGCATTTTAATTTGAGCGATAATCGTATTCATATCGCAAATCGTTTTTACGGCATACTACAGCTGTATTATTTCTCTTTACTCTATGATCACTGTATTACCAACAAAGTTATACACAATTGAAGTTACGTAATACCAAATCTCACTGGTGTGAGTACTGAACCGAAGTAGAGGTCTGCACGAGCCGAAATTTTTTTTGCGCGGGCCCGGCCCGCCCCGTACAAAGAAAATATTGGCACGGCCCGGCCCAGTTGAGAAGTTAAAAGTTCGGACCGAGCCCGGCCCGGCCCGGCCCGGCCCGTAGAAAAAAAAATATTGGCCCGGTCCGGAAAAAAGTTAAAATCTCGGACCGAGCCTGGCCCGGCCCGAGTGAATTTCTACAAAACATTGATTTTTACGTCGATTTCGTTAAAAATTTATCTCGTACGAGGAGTTCTGACCAAAAATATTTATCTTAACTTCTTTTTTTCATGTTTCTAAACTTTATTATTATAGAAGTGCCGCGGGCTGCGATATTTATTTTTTAATGAATCGCTTTTTCTTGTATGTAAACGTATCAGTTATCATTAATATTGTTAATCCATATTCCATGTATTGAAGTGTTAAAAATCTGAAAAATGCCATACAGTAAAATCTTTTAAGACTCAATAGTCCAGGCAATAGAGACCATATAGGGACTCTACCTAGCAAAATTAATGGTAGTACTGGAAATCGGCTTTCTAGATGTTTTTTTGGTCGCTGAATCCAAATTTGTAACTTCCCACCAAAATTTCCCCCGGCAACCCCCCCCCCCACCAAATTTTGGTAAAAAGCCCCCCAAAAAAGGTTTTATTAAAAAATTCCATTTTTTATTGTTTTAGGGGGAAAGTAGCTAGAAATTCAGAAAGTAGACAAAATTTGCAATAAATTAAATATATGACATATTGACTTAGGATGAAGGGGAAGGGGGGATCTGCCTCGGAACATGCGCCGCAGTGCTGCGTGGACTAAGTTGCGCAATTCCACTTAACCACTCACACGTTTACATTAGCCCTCCCATCTTCCCTCCGAACTTTCTCTATAAGGTTTACTTTAAGTTTTTTGGGTCGCTGAATCCGAATTTTTAACTTACCCCCAAAATTCCCCCCCCCGAACCCCCTCCCCAAATAGTTGTTTTTAAATTAAATTTCTTATTGTTTTAGGGGAAAAGCATTACAAAATTCAGAAATTAGACAAAATTTGCAACAAATAGGATATATGACATTATGACGTAGGATAAACGGGGAGAGAGGGGGCTGCCTCGGAATATTCCCCGCTTTTCTCAAAAACCAAATTTTTTCAAAAAATCAATTTTTTGGGGGGTTGCCGGATGAAATTTTGGTGGGAAGTTACAAATTCGGATTCAGCGACCCAAAAAATATCTAAAAAGTCGATTTCCAGTACTGCCATTAATTTTGCCAGATAAAATCCCCTATTGCCTGGACTTCATCATTTAGTGCACGTAGCGCCGCAATGCATGTTCCGAGGCAGCCCTCACCCTCCCCGTTCATCCTAATTCATAATGTCATATATCCTATTTGTTGCAAATTTTGTCTAGTTTCTGAATTTCGTAATGCTTTTACCCTAAAACAATAAGAAATTTAAGTTAAAAACAACTATTTGGGGGGGGGGGTTTCGGGCGGGGGGGGAATTTTGGGGGTAAGTTAAAAATTCGGATTCAGCGACCCAAAAATCTTAAAGTAAACCTTATAGAGAAAGTTCGGAGGGGAGATGGGAGGGCGAATGTAAACGTGTGAGTGGTTAAGTGGAATTGCGCAACTTAGTTTACGCAGCACCGCGCGCATGTTCCGAGGGAGATCCCCCCTTCCGCTTCATCCTAAGTAATAATGTCATATATCTAATTTTTTGGAAATTTTGTCTACTTTCTGAATTTCTAGATACTTTTTCTCTAAAACAATAAAAAAAATGGAATTTTTTAATAACAACCTTTTTGGGGGGCTTTTTACCCCAAAATTTGGGGAGGTTGCCGGGGGAAATTTTGGTGGGAAGTTACAAATTCGGATTCAGCGACCCATCTAGAAAGCCGATTTCCAGTACTACCATTAATTTTGTTATGTAAAATTCCCTATTGCCTGGACTACAATTAGTACATTGAAAAAAAAATGCGTTTTAGACAAGTTCCGTTCTTAGCAAGTGTAAATGTATTATATATTCTTTTCTTACGTATTAGTATATTAATTTTGCATGGATCAACACGTTTTTCGGTTTAAAACAGGATTCCGTCAGAGGCAGGTTCTTTTTCACACGTTTTACTATATTTTCATTAGTGTAGAAATTTACTATTCTTTAAAAAGAATAAATGTTAAATATTTAATTGTAGAATAATGGCGATTTAAAAATGTATGCATTTTTTGCAAAAATCTTTGGGCCAGGCTTAATTTTACTGACCTTTGAACGGACAGGCCAAGCCGAAACAATGATTTTCATACGGGCTGGCTCAAAACTAGGACTGAAAATTTTGGACCGTGAAGACTAGGAAAGAAACCAGTCTCGGCTCTGTACAGAAAAAAATAAGTTAGTCCCGGCCCTGCAGGAGTGCCGTGAATGAAAACAGGCCCGAGTCCGGCCCGTGCAGATCTCTAGTGCGGAGCCTACGAGTTAATAAATACTTTTAATTTCTATTTAATTTTTTTTTTTTTTTTTTTTTTTTTTTTTTTTTGTATTTTGGTTGGTGAATAAATTGGTAGATGAAGCATTTTTTAATGTTTTCAATTGAACAACAACAAGAATGACGATGATGAGGATTATGATGATAGCAATAATATTTTATTATTAAAGCGATTTGGAAATTTTGAAAATTCAAAAGTTTCAAACTTAAGATGATGGCATATCAGGTACTTGGTCTGTACTTCCCGGTTACAATACTGTGATCATTGTCTAAATAACAACTTCTTTGTTGCTGAAAGTAACCACTCGAGAAAGAAAGAAAAAAAGAAAAGAAAGGTGAATCAAAAAAAAAAATGGAAAGAAAGGAAAGAAAGGAGAAAATTTAAAGAAACATACAAAGAAAGCAAAAGAAAATAGCTTCAACTTATGGTGATTAATTTTCAGATTCATATTTATGGCGAAATCACATTTGAAAATCATCATATGTACCTTTAAAACACATTTTACAATGGATACTTCAAAATAATTTTATTCACTTCAGTTAAAAATGTAGTTCGCGATAGTTCTACCATATAATAATAGCTTTTTTAAATAACTATGTTAAACATACCTTTTAAATATTAACAATGAAAATAAATGCGATTATTTCGAATTTACATATGAAAATTTGAATTTCTTTTCTTTTTCGATATTTTCTATCAAATTCTATTAGATAATTATTACGCTGCTTTTATAAATTTTTAAATGAACTTTTAACTATTAATACTACAATGAAAAGTAAATACATTCCAAAACATTAGTTAAAAATATAAGCTTAATGTGATATTTTATTTTAATTTTGTTACGCAGCCTTTTATGAAGTATAAAAATATTATGGATGATTATTCAGATCATTTTCCAATTTTAAAGAATTTATTTTTAATCTGCACTATTCAATTAAAATAATTTGGATGTGTTAGCTGAAAAATTAAATTAAAGTGGATTTTTTTTTTTTAATATACATTTTCGAACTTTTACATGAAATGTATATGAACTAATTTGTATTGATTTTTTTCAGACATTTTATATAGAACACTTTAAATATTTAATAAAGTTGAAGGAGATAAATAAGAAAAATAAATAAAAAAGATGCAAAGAAAACAGAAGCAAACGTTTAAATTCTGATCCTCAATTTTAAGCTTTATATTTAAATTAAAATCAAATTTAAAAATTTCATAGGTCATCTTAAAAACACAGTTTAAATTGATACTTCAAAATAAATTTTATTTGTTTTCGTTAAAAATGTAGTTCGTTCCAGTACCACTGTACATAATAATGGTTTTTTAACACTTTCCAACATAGTTGAAACGTGTTTATGAATTCGGAAAAAGGTCCCATTTTTCTACGGTTAAAACTGACCGAGTAATAGCTGTTTAAAGATTAAGCATACTTTTTTCTATGAAAAAGGAGTCATTCAGAAATTTACTAGGAATATCGTCAGATATTGAAAAGAAGATAATAGTTGAGAGTAAAATTGACATTACAATATAAATTTGAAATCTATTTTCACTCTGACATATTAGAGAAAAATATAGAACTTGTACAAAAAATAAGTGAAAAAACAACAGACTTTTTATTAAATGAATACATGAAAATAAGAAACCCCATTTCCTTACAAAATAAAACATAAATGTTAAAGTATAGTTATTTTAACCAATCTGAAACTTAATAAAAATTTAAACTATCGTAATATTTGTACATTGTGACTACTTTCATTCAAAGTACAGATACACCAGAAATAAATTCTTCTAATACTTTAATCACTTTATGTACGATCCCTCGCAGCAATTGTGAGTTAAAAGGGAAATTTTTACTAAACTAGGGGGCTCTGCCCCCTGCGAGCTACGCTCGTCAACCCCCGTTCAGACACCGCAGACTCTAACAGCACGATAATTTAATCGGCTTTAAAAAGATTTCGGAAGATTGGATTATAATTTGAATCTGAGAATTATAATCTGACGTAATTTTGATCATCTTAAAATATCAAATAAATGTCTCGAGCAATTTTTAAAGTTTTGCAATATTATTTTTTGTTCATTTTATATAATAAGTGTAATGTGACGTAAATTCTCCTATTTAAGACTTCTAACGCATGTTTATGAATTTATTATTTTACAATATTCTGTCTCTTTTAAAATTCACGTGCAATTATAATTTTTATGATGAGTTCCTGCTTTTTATATTTTCTGTTTATAATAGTCACGCGTAAAATAAATTTTTTATTTGAAGTAAACATTATTGTTTGCGCTGTTCATACAACTGGCAACAGTTTAAATTAATAACATTTTCTAAAATTTCTAAAAAATATCTCTCGAAATGCTGAAAATTTGAATTTAAAATTGAAATAAAACCTCAAAAAATGAGTCAAATAAGAAAAACAAATACAATCTGCACACCGGGAACTTATAACGTATAAAATGATCTAAAAATGATTAAATTCTCATGTATAGTTTTTGCTCCAATAAAACTTTTTTAATGGAACGATTTTGTCCAACTTTAGCATTAAATATCTCTTAAAATAATTCTTCGATTTGAAAACTGTCTGCATCAGCGTGTTTATCAAACATTTCTCTATAATACCACCGATTTTCATATTTTTGTATGCAACAGTTTTTTTAATATTAACGATAAAAGGCCATGCTTAAGCATTCAAATTGGATGTGGATCTACCCGGAATATCTACGCAGATTTTCATTGGTCCATTTCCAAATCAAAACTTTTTTTTATATATAGAAGGATATCTCTTATAGGACCGGGGGACCGTATAAAAAATTAAATTTCGTAACTTTTTAAGAGATGCTTTCATGGATTCAAACAACTTTTAAAATATTTTTTCTTTGCCTCATTTAAAACATTTTTGTAATTCGAACTATATGTCTATGACTATTGGAACTATGTTTAGGAATGTCTTTGTATGATAGTCTATGCTTGGGAATGTTTTAGGTATGTCTATGTTTAGCAATTAGCCATTGGACGCCGTTGAGAGAGGACGTATGTTATTGAAGTTTACCATAAAATGTTCGTTATTTTTACATTATGGTCCATGGAGAAACTTGTTTGCATGTATTTTAATTATGTCACTGTGTCAAACAAATTGAAATTGGTATACATCATTTAGGTGCACTGCAAAGTGCTCATTATACACTGCTCAAAACAATTAGGGGAGCACATGGTTTTAACAAAATTTCGCAAAAATTTACACCGATAAGTAACGTAAAATAAAACATCCATAATTTAAAGCGTAGTAGAAAACAGATAAAAAAAGTTCAGACGTAAATTAAAGTTTATGACGTAAAAAAGTAGAAAAAGTAGATTAGTGTAGAAATCGGGATTTTGCAGAAACGTCTGCTTCACTGTCTCGAATGTAAAATTCAATTGCTCAGCTTGTGTTTGGAGAAAAGGTGACTTGAAAATGTCACAATAATGTGATTTAACGAAATCCATGGCTTGGAGTGTTATCGGGACAGTTGAATCAGGAGAAACACAACGAAGTGTAGCGGACGCTGTTGGGGTCGCAAGAAGTGTCAATGCAAGGCTGTGGAATCGATTCCAAGACACATGGAATGATAGATATAGGACAAGGGCAAGGTCTGCCATGTGCTACCACAGAAACGTATGACCGATATATCCTGTTAACAGCTCGTTGAGACGGAACGGGCAATGCTACTCTGCTGAAAGCACAGTTGTTCTTGGCCACAGACGAAGGTTGTTTAGCCAAACAGTCCGAAATAGCCTTCATCAGGGTGGTTTCTATGCACGTAAGCCAATGACTGTATTCTGTTGATCTCAAGCAACTGTGCGGCCCAAAGAAAGTGGGCAGCTGAACATCGAGTTTGGAGTCAACGTTGTTGGAGTCAAGTTCTCAAGTCAGACGAGTCTCTATTCCGTCTGGATGTGACATATGATGTGTTTTGGCATGGAAAGAAAGTAGTACTGAAAATAATCCCACATTCGTTCGTGAAAGATCACATTACAGAATAGGTGGGTAGATGATGCCGGCTTGAATCAGCATAGGTGGACGTACGAGCCTGCATTTAATTCAGAATGGCACTTTGACGGTCCGAAGTTATACAGACGAAATACGGAGACCTCATGTCGTATTTTATGTTGCAGCAATTAGTGATTTTTTTTCCCTCCATGATAATGCCAGACATCATACAGTTTGTCTTCTGCAAAACACGCTTGAAGCTAAAACAATACAGCGTATGGAATGACCAGCATGCTCTCGTGACCTAAATCCGATCGAACATGTTTCGGACATACTCAGACTACGAATTGCTGCGAGACCAAGGCCTCCTTTTACTGTCCGGGATTTGGAGATTGCAATTCTTGAGCAGTGGAGCAGTATTCCCCAAAGTCGTATCGATAACCTCATCGCATCCATGGGAAAAGGTGTGCAGCAGTAATAGCTGTTCGAGGAGACCACACGCCATACTAAAAATCTTGCATCATTTCTAAACAATACTTCTTTTTTATCATTTACATGAAACCAAATTGTTGCCCTAAACCATCTTTTCGTGTTTTTTTCCATCTTTTCAAAGAATAAAAGCTCCCTTACATTTTTTGCGTCTTTTTTTCTGTATTGCGCATTGATACACGTGTATTATCCATTTTATGCCCATACATGGCTGTCTTGAACTGTTCTCTTAACTTTTTTGCTTGCTCCTCTAATTTGTTTGAACAGTGTAGTATAGAATAGGATATGCATAGCATTTATCGTTCATTTACAGGGACACACAAAAGAATTTGGCTACAGTACTGTCTCAGCGAAAATTATTGGAAGTGCGGTTTGAATTGTGGTATACGTTTTAAATTTAAAAAAAATTAAATGTTAATTGATGTGTACAAAATCTATAGATCATATACAATGTCGTATAAAAGAAATTGAGAACATTTTCGCTTATTGACTGGAATTGCTGTAAGTGAATTTTCAACTGCGGTATGTCTTTCTTAACGGAACTAAAATTTTTGCATACTATGTAGTATATACAGGGTGTCTCCAAATCTATGGGTCAAACTGTAAGGGGAGATAAATTTGATCAATTACAATAAGTCTCAAGTGTACCATCACCAACATCGATACATTCCTGGCCGCAGCTAGTACGTGACTGGCGCACCCTTTCGAAGGTTCCAGATGTGCCATCTAATGAGACACCACTTGACTCTGATCAGGACTTCATTGCAAGACTTTCAGCTGTTGCGGCAAATGTGTGTGAAACACTTGGAATCTGTGAAAAGTTACACCAACCACTTACTAGCCGCTGTCAGTGCCACATTTAAACACGTACTGTAATTGTTATGTCAATAAAACGCTCCTTTTCATTTCCTCCGCATTTCTTGTTTTTCGCCAAAACTTCTCATTTCCGACCCCACATTGCCATACCAAAATTGCTTCTTTATGTGTACTTTACCTAACCTTACAGTTAGGCCCATGATTTTGGGGACACCCTGTATACAAATCTACAGGCAGGGTTTAATTTCTGACAAAAAAAGTACTGGAGCTCTAACATTCTTCAGTAATATCAAACGTAGTGTACTTTCCAGTAAACTGCACCTGCGTACTTATATTCCATGCGTTGTTTACAAAATTTAAAACAATTTCTTATTCAGCAAAATATATTTTTAATGCATAACGACCATATCTATAAGGATTTATGTACCGGGTGTGCCAAAAGTTTGTTACAACTTTAAAAACTCATAAAAAAGGATGAAATTATGATAAAGGAGTGCGGTTTGCAAGAAAGGGCTCACAAGTAGTCGGATTTTTTTTTTTTTTTAGCAGTAAAAAAAAAAAAAAATTAGTTAAAAAATCACATGTAGAGGGCACTGACGACGTGAAACACAATGAACAGGACAACAGTTGTGTCGTAGAATGTTCTGGAGGTCATGTTGAAAATTTGTTATTGGAAGAACAAATAAATGGAGCGTATTGTTGTCCTGTTCATTGTGTTTAGGGTCGTCAGCGCACTATACATTCATTTTTTAACTTTTTTTTTTTTTTGGCTGTTTAAAAAATTTCGACTACCTTGTGAGCCCTTTCTTTGCAAACCGCACTCTTTTATCATAATTTCTTCCTTTTTTATGAGTTTTTAAAATTGTAACGAACTTTTTGCTCATCCGGTATAATAAAATCTAATATGTGAACAGAGCCAAAAATATTAAAATCAGATGTGGGGAATTTCAGAAAATCCTACTCGCCAAGGATTTCTCTTTATCAATTGGCAAAAACAACACAGCGTTGTTCATCTAGGCTCCGGAGCGCAGTATGTATGAGCTCCGGTAAATTCCAACCAATACTTAAATATTCACTAAAATCAAAGCAGCACCGGAGCTGAGCTCCGACGTAAATTAAGCACTACTGTCTATAGATCATATATAGGACTGCACAAAAGAATTGACAGCAAGTGCTAAATTTTCTGTACTTTTCCAGTATAAGGGTCTTGGCTGTTTTTTTTTTTTTGTTGTTTTGTTTTTTTTTTTTAATCCTTGTGCAATTCGGCCTTCAGAAAGTGAGATTTGTTCTCAAATGATATAAACAACTATGAAAATAAACCTAATGAACTTTTATGCTTATTTATATATGTATTTATGTATAAATATTTTATTTATGAATATATTATTATTGTTTTTTTATATACAATTTATTTCTGTTTGTATATAAAAATAAATAAATAGCTTTTTTATAATAAATAAATTATAGAAATACTGAAAAAATTGCTTGTGTATAGGAAACAGTGAATAGGTTGCCAGAAAATACGTTGCCAAATTTCCTTCTCTCGCCAAGGCCATTTTCTCTATCTCGCCAGGACCCCTATACTTGAAAAGTACCGAATTTTGTTTTAAAATGTGTTATGAGTTTTTCCAAATTGTTGACTTAAACATTACCTTTCACCTTATTAAACGTTGAAGTTAGTTTGTAGTATTTGGAATGTGTTGGAAAGTGTTTCATAATCTATGCTTGACGCATAATTGTTCTTTCTTGTTTTAATATTTATGTTAAACTTATCTTTAAATGTTAATAATAAAAATAAATGCAATTATTTCGAATTTACGTATGAAAATTTTAATATTTGCTTTCTTGACCTTTGCTATGAATTTTTGTTAGATAATGATTTCGCTGCTTTTATAAATTTTTTAATGATCTTTTAACTATTAATATCATAATGAAAGGTAAATACATTCGAAATTATTAATTAAAAATATAAAAATTTAATGTTTATACTCGTATTTTTATTTTGTTTCACAGAATTTTCTGAAAAATATAATTAAATTTAACTATATATCATATAATATTATTTAACTCATTTTCCCATTTTTAAAGAACTTATATTTAATCTGCAATATTAAATGAAAGTACTTTGAATATTATCACTGACAAATTAAATTAAAATATACTTTTTCGAATTTTTGCATGAAATATATATTAATTAATTAACTAATCTAGATTTATTCTGTTTTCAGATTTTTTATACATACAGTATTTTAAATTATGCAAGATTTCAATTATGCAAGATTCCTCATTAGTGACTATGTTACTTTAATTTGTTGAAAAAAGGTATGTTGTATAAGTATTGAACAGCGATTATGGATAAAGGTCATAACTTATAAGTTAAGTTCATGGAATCAAATACTGTAGAGATTGTTGAGTTGCGGATTTCGATTATGGAAGATTCCTCATTAGTGACTATGCTAATTTCATTTGTTAAAAAAAGGTTTGTTGTATGAGTATTGAACAGCGATTATGGGTAAAGGACATAACTAATAAGTTAAGTTCATGGAACCAAATGTTGCAGAGATTGTTGTGTTGTGGATTTCAACTATGCAAGATTCTTCATTAGTGACTATGTTACTTTAATTTGTTGGAAAAGGGTTTGTTGCATAAGTATTGAACAGCGATTATGGATTAAGGACATAACTTATAAGTTAAGTTCATGGAACAAAAGGCTGTAGAGATTGTTGCGCCCGGCTAAGGCTAACAAGGAAAGGCCTTAAAATTAATTAATTAATTTTTAATTAATTTCTAAAAATATTAAAATGTTATACTGCCATCGAAAACATACCTATACATATTTTTTCATAATTCTAGAGTATCAGAAAAAGAATGAAAAATTGATTACAAAAATTACATGATTACATACATGAACCACGTTGAGTAAAACAAGTCAGAAATGTACGTCAAATGTGGCAAATGAGGTGCGTTCGTACTATAACTAATTTTATAAATATTCAGATCTTGGTGCAATAGCTGTTGCACTGTCACGCAAAAATGCATGAATACAGAATTTATTACATGTCTATATACACTATATGGCCAAAGGTGACCGGTCACTTGCAATTTTAGACGTTCTGTCAAATATCTAAAAAAAATACATGAGGAATTAACCTGAAACTGCCGGTGTGAAAACAGTATAGTATAAGTCATATATTTCGGCAAATAATTTTTCCCGAAACCCCATAGGGGACCGTCAAGTAATTGAAAAAAGAACGAATAACTTTTGGATAACCCCGTAAAAACTAATATAGCAAAAGCGTTCAAACTCGAAATTATTAATAAGTGGCTTATTGTAATATACTGTGTTCATTTTTATGAGGATAGCATGTATACTCGTGGAGAAATTAAGGTTTTTATAAAAACTGTCCCAAATTGATGAGGCTGTATGAAAGGGGCTGTATCCAAATACAGCAGTACGTGCAATATTGTGTATGCTATATTGGCACTAATCAATGGATATATGGATACAAACCCTCATCTTTTTGCTTCATTTAGGGAACAACAGATTTTGAGCTTATTCTATAAACGATTATTATCAGACTTTTCAAACTATGTTTTTGAGACTTTTACAAAAGTTGCTCCATACATTTAGCTAACACATTATGCACATTATATTTTGATTGCATTCGCGCATGCGCAGTGAAACATTTTTTAGTCAACCTGCTTATTTTTCATCCAATTTTTATTATCTTTTAATTCTGATTGCAGAGTATTATGTACAATGTTGTTTGTTATATTTTCTGAAAAGAACTTTTTTTTTATATTAAGAACCCTGCAAATTATAAGCAAAAAAACTAAGCGAAATTTGGGACAGTTTTTATAAAACCCTTAATTTCTCAATGAGTATACATGGTATCCTCATAAAAATGAACACAGTGTATTCCAATAAGTCACTTATTAATAATCTCGAGTTTGAACGCTTTTGCTACATTAGTTTTTACAGGGTTATTCAAAAGATATTCGTTTTTTTTTCAATTTGTTGACGGTCTCCTATGGGGTTTCGGAAAAAAATCTTCACGGAAATATATGACCTATACTATACTGTTTACACACCTGGAGTTTCAGGTTAATTCCTCATGTATTTTTCTAGACATTTAACAAAACGTCTAAAATCGCAAGTGACCGGTCACCTTTGGCCATATAGTGTATTAACTTCAGTAATACCGAAATATTATGACACAAACGTAAATAGGAAGTAATCAACATGGTAATCTAGAATCATTACCTATCATGGGATATCATGGGATTGATTAGATGCTATAGGTTTTAACAGAATAATCATCATGCCAACCTAGAATCACTACCTATCATGGGCTATCATTGAATTAATTAGGTACGAGAGGATTTAATAGAATAATCATCATGCCAACCTATAGTCACTACCTATCATGAGATATCATTGAATTAATTACGTATGATAAGATTTAATAGAATGAAAAAAACTTTTATTAATATCTTTCTAATTTTTGGTTCGATTTTCATAATATTTGAAATGACGTGACAAAATTCTGCAACGATTATATATATTAAATTTCAAACCATTCGGTTGGCTAGTTTTTGCGCAGTTATATGCGGACAGACGGACGGACAGATCAGACGACGCCTATAGGTGCTACGTATTTACATAATTACGAACGCACCTAATAAAAGCGGATATATATAAACATTTTATAGAGAATATTTTTAATATATAATAAAATTCTCACATTACTTAAATAATGTGTGCAATAAATAAGCGAACGAAAATCTTTTAATTACGACCAGTCAGCTTGCTCTCTTTTACTTTGAAAATTATCTCCCTTGTTAAAACTAATTGTTATGCGCTTCATTTATGATGAATAACGACTAATTATGTGAGCAGCGGCGTATTAGCGATGTAATTGTTTCCGTAATTGTCTGGTTTTATTATTTCCTTCGGTAACGTTTTATTTTATTTTTTATTTTTTCCTTTTTCTCTCCCTTTGCACACAGTTACTTTTTCGTGTAATCGAATGTTGTTCGAAGGGTATGGGGTATGAAATATAATCTAAACTCGAAAAGTAGATTTATGAAGTAGGCGGGAAATAAAAGGCCGGTCACCTGATTTTTCGAACCCCCAATCTTAAAGCTGGTGTCAAATCCAAAATGCCTACATTCTGACATATTTAAAAAATTATTTTTGTTCATAAACGCATGAAATTGGCACGTGCTCTTATTCAGAAACTCTGTAATGCGAACTGTTTTTTTTTTTTTTTTCGTTTTACGGGCAATTCCACAGAAAGTTCTCTTTTTTTTGGGGGGGGGGAGGAGTAGGGGGGAATAAAATTTATAATATGTTTAACCACTTCACCGGTGACAGGTATGGGGAAACAGTGCTTTTACCCCCGAGTTATCTCTGGGCAAACGGTGAAGTGGTTAATTTAAGGGTATGATTGGAAAGCTTGATATTTTTATGTTCTATAACAAAATCCTAATAAAAAGGCATTGTAAATTACTGTTTACAAACTAAGTTAAGTGCCATTATTATCTTTAAGTCATAATGTTACGTCAGTTACACAGTAAAAGTTACGTCAGTTACATGTGTAAATGCCATTTTTTCTCTTTTTATTTTTCAGAAATTAATTTAAAAAGTTACTGTTATAATTTGTCATTACTTAGTGTTATTGAGAACATTAAAACACTTTTTTTAACGGGATAGTTTTGATAATTTTTACACTTCAATGAAGGCAGAAAAAATGCTTTATTAGTACTTTATTAGCTTTTATTAGTAAATTTTTTACACAGTTTTGAAAACAAAATTCGATGATCAAATGTTACGTCAATTTCGATGGAATTGACCTTACGGTAAAAGCAAAAGATCTTTCAGAAAAAGCTGTCAAAAAAGACGTCACGAATCGAATTTTTGGATGTCCTCAGAAAATGATTGCTTAACCCTTCTTTGCATGATGATGGAAATTTCCATCGTAACATTGAATGCCCAAAAATTATATAAAAGAACAAGTTCACTTTAAGTTGATCGTGTCTGGATACCTTTTTAATGTCCATTGCATAAAAAAAAAAAAAAAAAAAAAAAAAAAAAAAAAAACATAGCTGTCAAAAAAAAAAGGCTTCTCCAGCTCCTCCACCTCCAAAAGATCAGCCAAAAAGATGAACTCCAAAAGAGAACAGATGGTGCTGAACATTGGCCAACAGTGGGTGGGTCACTCTGGTGCAAGTATCCTAAATGTAAAGGGTATTCTACAATTTCTTGTAGTAAATGTGGAGTCAATTTGTGTCTAAATAAAAATAATAATTGTTTCGTTAATTATCATAAAGAATAAAAAATATCCAATGATATCCTCTTTTATTTCTATTTAGTACTAAGCTAATGATCTAACTTTGCATGATGATGGAAATTTCCATCATATTGTTTTTTGCTAAATTTATACTATAAACATATACTAAGATTTTTTTATCCATTTTTCCTTTAATTTTGAACATGAATTATATCACCTTGATTTATTTCACTAATAAAGAAAAAATCATGCAGAGAAGGGTTAACCCCTTGGGTACACATTTCTTTTAGGGCTGCCACTGGCGTTTTTTTTATTTTTTCTAATTCCAATTCGCACCATTTTCCCAAAACAAAGCCTTTCGTATATACTTTCATAACACGTGCAAGAGAAATGTACTACAATTTTTTTTCTTTAAATAGTGGTATGAAAAGAATATAAAAATAGGCGCCAGAGGCCAAAGGTATGACGAGTATCAGCCATCAAATGTACTCAAGGGGTTAATAACTGAAAATGTGATTAATTTATCTTAAAATGAAAGACGGTTCGATTTGAAATCACTTTAATAAGCATACCTGCAAGTATGTACTTGTCATGTCAATCATGTCTGTCATGCTTTTGCGTTTAAAAATGAGTTAGAAAATGTGTCAGAAAGTTTTGTGTTGTTAAAGGGAGAAAAATATTTTTTAACAGCCACCTTAAAAGATCGGATTTATCAGTTAGATTTTTGAATAACTTCTCCAATGTAGTGTAATAATTCAGTATGGTTTCAAATGAAAAATGTAATTTATTATGGGAAAATCTTAACATTATTATATTAAAAGTTAAAAACAGAATTCGTAAAAAGTTTCTTAGCGGTAAGAAATTCCTATTAAATCTGCTATTTCATACATTTCTTTCAGTTAATAAAGATTTTATCACAGAAACTGCAAATTTTATATGTATGCAATTCTTATTTATGTAAAAACATGAAATTTGATAACTGAAGCTAAAATTTATCATAAATATATTATTAGGAAATTGAAAAATTTGAAGATCGTTTAATATTTCTATATGGATACGACTTAAAAATATAGGAGCAGATACATTGTCGCCAGTCGTCAAAAGGCGACTACATTTTATGATTTGGCAACTAACTTTCAGTATCTATGTCGCCATGCTTTTTTTTTTGTTGTTGTTGTTTTTTGATAATTTTTAATATAGAAAATTGATGTATGTTTGAGGTGTTCTTTGACTTTTATAATGTAAAATAATTTCACACATTCACAATTTTATTATATGTACTTTTGTATCACAAAATCAAAATAAGACATATTGTTTTCTAAATATTCCCTACTATCAGGACAGGAATGCTTTGCACATAATTCCACACACATAAACATAACTTTTATAACACACATAAACATAACTTACATAAAACACATAAACATAACTTTTTTTAAAACTATCAACGTTATGTTCTGACTGCGCATATTTTAAGATTAATATTACACTTAATTAATATTTAAATTTCAAGAATTTTATGATTAAATTAAATACACTGGTGTCCAAAATTAAGGACCAGTTTTAAAATGCTAATTTTTAAGTAGGCGACTACTCAAAAGGAAATAATGTAATTCAAATAATTACTATCTCTACAGCACAGCTAGTCCATATAGCATCTTATTCATGTCACACATGGTCACAAGTGTCACAGACACTACGGTGAAACAAAAAGTAGGAAATTCCACAAATATGTAGGTAATTGTGTTAAAAAAAAAAAAAAAAAAAAAGTTTAATATCAAATTCTAAAAACTATGCATATTTATATGTTATAATAATGAATATTTCTCTCAAATGTAATTATAGGGGTCATCTGTAAATATTTATTGCAAACATTGTCAATAATTGTCATATACCTAACATTGTTATTTCTCCTAAACTGTATAAAAAAAAGAAAAAAAAATTAAGGAGTTTCGCAGGTAGTAAAACTTTTCCCTGCCCTGGGCTTGGGGGTTACACCTAACCATAAGCCAAAAGCGGGTTCCCAGGGTGGGTGCTTACTTACTTACGTCTCATTATGAGTCTCAAATGATCATTATATGTGACTCTACTGAGACGTTAATGTGACTGCTGCTTTGTAACGAGTCACCAGGTGACATTACAATGTGGTTACATTGTGACTATCATGTGACTATCCTTTTTAGACTCAATTTCAAAGTCATCATGAACGTTGCATTAAGATAAGTTACTAAATAATATCACATTATAGTTACATGATGACTTTTCACAAAAGAACACACTAGTGACTTCACAGTAGTCTCTCTGTTACTTGAAAGTCATCATGTGACTTTAATGTGACATTATTTTGTAACTTATCACAATGCAGCGTTCACGATGACTTTGAAATTGAGTCTACAGATGACAGTCACATGAGAGTCACAATGTAACTACATTGTAAAGTCACATGGTGACTCGTCACAAAGCAGTTGTCACAGTGACGTCTCAGTGGAGTCACATATAGAGATCATTTGAGACTCATAATGAGATGTATGGAATTTCCTATTTTTTTGCTTCACCGTAGTGACTGTGACACTTGTGACCATGTGTGACATGAATGGGATCTTATATGGACTAGCTGTGCTTTAGAGATAATAATTATTCGAATTATGTTATTTCCTTTTGAGTATGCGCGTACTTGAAAATTAGCATTTTGTAATTGGTCCTTAATTTTGGACACCAGTGTATACACATTTGATGTAATTAGTCTGTGTTTTGTTGTACATGGGTATATATTAAATAGATTATTTTTAGTTTAGATTCCTGAGTTTTTAGTTTAGTTTAGTTTTTTTTTTTAATATATATATATATATATATAAATGTTATTATTTTTATGTATTTTTTTTCATTATGTAGCCACTGGATTTTTTGAGTTTAGGAGTACTGGCTCCTTCCAGATTTTAGGAATCTGCACCTATTCTTAAAACGTTGGCTATCTTAAAGCATTATCAGACTGGGAAGCACTGCATGAATCTTTTCTTGCAGTGCTGCAAGAAGAAGGAAGTTCATGCAATTTAAAATATTGTAACATACTTTTTTTGAAATTGTGCGTGAACTGCAGTCATGGAATTAGGCGTGATTTTAAAGATAAACATTGAAAGCTTATAAAAAACTGTTTTTTTAGCCCCCGGTATGCTTTTTCTTTCTCCCAATAATTAAAGTGTCGTATTCGTATCCAAAAAATAACATTCCGTTTATATAAGCCAGCCGTAAAACAAAGCAGATGTATCATTGTACGGGATAATATCTACTGCAATTTTTTAAGCTTCTAAGCATCGCACATTTTCAATTATCATACCGTCGTGTAGGGGGGAAAAAGTACTTTTAAATGCAATTTGCTTAAAAACTGCATCTCAATCTATTTTTGAGATATTATTTTTATTTTTGTAGTTTTTAACACCATTTCTTTAAGTTGGCAACTCACGTACTCCATTTCTGTAGAAAGTAAAGGAAAAACAGTTGGAAAATAGTAGATTATTATCTTTTCGTTGCTATTTTCCCGTAACAACTGAAAAAAAAAAAGTTAATTAAAGTATGTGCTATTTTGAAAAAAATATAAATGAATGATTTCTGATAAAACATGGAGCTATTATAAACTATATTTAATTTTAAGGATTTATATTAATGTTACAAACACATGAAGGCATATGAATCATTAGCATAGATGCTAACACCTCTTAATTATTCCGGAGTCTGATCCAAAATTTGCATGTTCAAACCGGAAAAAATATATATAAGAAAACTTTTTTTTCTATGGGGTAATTTTCGATTTCATTTTGAAATTTTTGGTTACATAAAATTTCCGGTTGAAACGTGTTTATTTTGCATCAGACTCCGGAATAATTAAGAGATGTTGGCATCTATGCATTAGATAGCCGAATTTGTTTGCCGAGTTTCTTGAAGGACGAAATTGCTTTTTGCTGTATTTGTGTAGCACTCTGCAATAGTGACGTCAAATGCATACTTTTCTGTAGATGTTGTTTAAGACTGGGTCGTAAATGTGGAATTCTTCAGCGGATGCGAATGACGTCATTTTATATAAAATAAAAGCGTGTGTTTGAAGTTTTAAAAATGAAATTTATTTTGTACTATCTACAGTGAAACCTCCCTATGCGACCACCTCCATTAAGCGACCACCTCTTTGAACGACCATTTTTTAATGGAACGAAATTTATTCCCATAGGCTCAATACTAATTTTACCTCTATTCAGAGACCACCCAGTTGAACTCCCTCCATGAGCCACCCATTTCTTTGAAGAAAATGAAACAAATTACGTTTTTTCGTGGTCGCTTGAAGAAGGTTTTATTAGAATAATAAATCCGGAGAGCGCATTATTCCTCAAACATCTAAATTAAGTTTAAAATTTATATTTATTCCGGTAACTTTTAAGCGTTTAAACACCTTTATGCCTTTTTAGGCAATGAATTTAACTCTGATGACAAATTAAGGATGACGCCAATGAACTCCCCTACCCTATTCTGTCAGGAAACTCTCAAAGAAATAGATAAATTAATGAAATCGTCATAATTTGTTCCCGTCCAAAAAAAAATTGCATTTATTTACTGAACTTCGAAAGGACTTGGAAATAAAATTTATAAAAAGTAAAACCGTGAAATCAAAGCAAACGTCAATGTATTCATTTTTTTAAACTCTGTCGTAATTAACTTATGTAATTAACATTTGCTTTGATACTTAAATTTTCATAGTTTTTACTAATGTGAAAAATAAATTTTAGTAACATTATTTGTTACCTTTTTCAACAATTAAAATCTAGATTTAAATATGACCTCCATTAAGAGACCACCTCTCAGAGCGACCAATTTTTATTGGAACGGAACGTGGTCGCTTTAGGGAGGTTTTACTGTATATTTATATACATATATTTTTTTTTCCATCGGGGGCGACACTAAATTCTAAAAAAGCAGAATTCCTGTTTTCTAGTTTTAAACACTATTTTTACTTTTATTATTATTTCCATAAATCATTCTATTATTTTTCAATTGCAACAGTTTGATTGTTTACACTCCTGTACACCGTCAATGTTAATTTACAGAAAGGAAACTTCGAAAGGAAATTAACAAAACAATCGACTACCCAAATTGAAAGGAAGAGAAATCAATTAATATTCTTTATAAAGACAAAAATCGATCATTACAACTAAAACTGTGTTTGAAATATACAGTGGATAGGGAGATTCTCAAAAGGTGGGAGCATTAAACGTTAACTATATGTAATTTTTAAATTTTTCAAATTTAAGGCCAAATTTTTTTAATAGTACAGTATTTTGTCTATAAATATAATATATAAATATTTTCAATAGTATGTCTACAAAATTATACACAAACATTAAAAGACAGAAACTATTCTGGAAAATTAATGATTAAAGCATTTAATTAGCAGTTGTATACGTTACAAATTTTGGACATTTGCAGATTTTGGACTTAAAGATTTTGGACGTTGCTCTTAGTATTTAAAAAATTCTTAAGACTAAGAATGTAGTAAATGTGTCTGTATACATATATATATGTATAATTAACGTTTTGTTATCCAGTAATAATAATAATAAAATCAAATGCTTTGTTACGTACGTTACTTTCGGACATAACAAAATACAGAAAAATTCTTTATAGAAAAGTCCTTTTATCTTCAAAAAAGCAATAAATCAGCCTGCCATCTCTTAACGAAATTATCAAAAAATCATTCGTTTCCTTTATGCATTCGTTGTTTACCATTAGAACCACCTAGAAAAAAGTTATAACTCCTTTTCTTGGTGGTACATTGGAGCAGTTAACGTTATGAATGTCCGAAATTGGCCTCTTTAGCAGATAATAAGAAAGTTTTAAGATATTTATACAAAGCTTTTACAATAAATTATGTCATTTTCTATCTCTGAATAGAATTAAAAACTCAGTGTAAAAAGAAAAAATAAAGTCAATTATAATTAAAGTTATGTTTGAAAGGCTTAAAGTTATGACTTGTGTCCAGTGCCCACCTTTTGAGAATCGCCCGATACTGCTTGTAAAGAAGCTGAAGGAAACGTGGAAATTATTCGTTATATGCTCAGCCCAGTACTTTAAACTGTTATAACTATTAAGTGATTTCTGTACATTTTTGTTCACGGAATTCTAGTCTTAGAAATATATAATGTTCAGAATAAGAAAAACAATTATTTAGTTATCACAATGATTATAAAATTTTTATAATTAGATTTTCTGAATATTTTTTTGAAAACATATTATTTAATATTCATTACATTAATTCAACTTCCGTGAGTATAACCGTTTCAAGTTAACAGAGAAATGCTGAATTTTACTTTACAAATCACCAATTTATGCACATCAAATTTTGTAGACACTTTTTAATTAGCAGTAAATTAAAAATTAAAGATATGAATTTTTAAATTGCATATCTTTAATTTTTTTAAATCTAAATTTTATTGCTACAGAATCTATAAATGTTAAGTAAACGCAAACATCCAATTAAATTTATTTTTCACAATTTTTTACATAGGAAGTCACAGCGAAAATTTTAAATATAAGTTAAGGATGTTGAAAGATTTCTTCACGTAAGACACATTTTGAGTTTGTTAAAAATTTTATTCGTGATCATTCAAAATTTTACTTTTTACTCTAATTCTTCCTCATCATTTGATTAAAATGTATTTGGAATTTTTACTCGATCGACTACTTTGATACCGGTAATTTTATCTCGAGTTTAGAATCATTGATTAGTATACAAACATTTTTCAAAACACACTATTTTATGGTACATTTCCTTTTTGGTACGAAATTCTGTTATACGCGATGTAGATTTTACAATATTTCTTATAGCCGAGATTAAAAACATAGCGAAATACTATAGAGACTCTGAGAAAATAGTTAAAAGTTCGAAATATCCAATACTTCGACTTAAACAGGCTTGTTTTCTCCGGGTTTTTCCGTGCAGAATGTTTCACAAAGAAAGAACATATTTCAAGAATTTATTTCATACAAACTGAATAAGACAGAAATACATTTCGCACATCATTGGATACACAAGAAGTCAAAAATTAGACCTGTGTAGGGGAAGACGAGGTACAATGAAACAAAATTTACTATTTTTTTTTTCCTATCCACAATTTTGCATGCACAGAAATATAATTAATGCATATTTTTAATCTTGTATTTTCCCCCTCTAAATAAATTTTTATTAGGTTCTAAACAATATCTTTATGCTTGAAAAATAATAAAAAATAAATGTATTGCAGTGTTTCATTGTACCCCGTATGCCGGGGTACAATGAAACACATACTGGGGTACAATGAAACACTCCAAATGATGGAAGTAATTTTCACCCAGTATAGTTTATTTTATGAAAAATGAGATAAATACAAAAACAAAACTTTATTAATAAGAAACTTGATAAAAATATTATAGTCTAAGATGAAAAATAAGAAAATTCTATTAGTTTAAGAAATACCTTTCATTTTATATTAAATTGGCTCAAGTCAGTTTAAAAAATTAGCATTTCTGTTTATATTTCAGTTGCTCCTGAAGGAATATGGATTGGTAGTTTCAACACGAGTTTTTTTTTAAATGTAAGTTTCTAAAAAAAAAAAAAAAAATTAAAACTAGGTTGGAGTCTTTTTATATCAAGTACTTCACATTTGACTTCATTTAAATGTATGATTTATCCAATGGTATATATTTCCTTATGTTTCCATTTATACGGATACTGCTTGTGCCATACATGTTGTGTGTGGATATCTCATTCTTAGTACCTCGATGACCAACTGGGCCTGGAAAAAAAATCTGGATCATCATCAGAGTCTGTAGCAGGCAGAGTTTGTTTTCAAAACAACCCCTTCTTAGCTTTTTTTTCTCTTTCTATTTTTTAATTGCTTAACAAGAGCATTTTTTACTGACCTGGTTAGAACAAAACTTTTTTTTTTTCTGTTTTCCTACTTTTACTTCTAATATATTCTATTTACTACTTTTATTACTATAATAAAACATGTTTCATTGTACCCCGTCTGCAAGTGTTTCATTGAACCCCGCACTGAGGTTACAAAATAAAAATTTATTTTTAAACTTCTAATATTTATTTTTTTTTAGTTTGGTTTTGGAGGTATGAAGACAACAACCCAAAGATAACAATGTATAGAAAAAATAATTATTACATATAACAACAAGGACAAAGAAACAAACTTACTTTTATTAAAGAAAGTTACTTTCAATGGTGTAAAAGCAATAATCTTCTATTGCTACTGTTGTAGAAGTGTGAATGTATCCAAATCACATCAGTAATTGGAACATATAGTTGTATAACATACATATAAACTGTAACTCTCTATGACAAATTTGATTGATTTTACAAATAATGTTTCACTGTACCCCTTGTTTCATTGTACCCCGTCTTCACCTACAGTTAAGCTGCATTATCTCATTATAAACACCTGTTGAAATGCGGCAATCATCAAAAAGTCGGAAATTGTGCGTCAAACGTGGCATATGAGGTGCGTTCGTAATATTCAGATCTTGGTGCAATAGCTATTGCACTCTTATGCAAAAATGCATGAATACAAAATTTATTACGATTATGCATGTATATTAAATTCAGTAATACGGAAATAACAGGACTCCATCTTAAATAGGAAGTCATGACCATGGCAACCTAGGATCATTTACCTATCATGGGATATCATCGAATTAATTACGTATGATAGGATTTAATCGAATGAAGAAAACTTTTATCAATACTTTTTTAAGGTTTCATACGATTTTCATAAAATTTCAAATGACTCGACAAAATTCTGCAACGATTATATGTATTAATTTTCAAATCATTCGGTTGGGTAGTTTTTGCGCTGTTATATGCGGACAGACAGACGGACGGACCAAAAGACGACTATAGGTGCTACGTATTTATATAATTACGAATGCACCTAAAAAGGAAAGAAATCACATATTTCATCACACTTTAAACAACATCCATTCACATTCGACTATCTTTTAATCCCTTTTACTTAAATTACATATGGGTATTCTGTAGAAAACACTATACTAGTAAATCAATACATAAAAAATGCTTAATTCATCTTTAAAAAGTTAAAGTTAAACGTACACTATGTTCAAAACTACTTAAAAGATGACAGAATACTAAAAAGATGTTAAATTATTTTAATACCTTAGTACTTTCAACTATAAAAAACATAGTCTTCATCTGAGGAATATAAGAAATACAATTGTTGTTGGCGTCTAATTTTCAAAATTCACGTAGATGGTGACGAAAGGAGTGAAAGTTGAAGTTAATTTTTAAATCCGGAAAACGTTAATAAATAAAACATATGGATATAGGGAAGTGGAATATTACTCATTTTATGATTATTTAAGTAAACTGAGCCAAATTCTGGGTATGCTGTAGGATAAAACGTTATTGCAAACAGTATTTTCTTTAGTAATAATTTCTATTGATTCGCGGATGATTAAATCGTGATTATTCTTTGAGGGATATATAATTTTTGCGTCTTCGAAATTAACTTGTATATTATGCTTTTTGTTAAGTCTTGACAGGGCTGTTGTAGGTCGGTTATACTTTAAATCTCTCAAATGTTCTTTAATACGGACTTTAAGTTTACGTGAAGTCATTCCTATGTATTCGAGATAAATATTTTCTGTTTTCAGTAGAATTATATATACTCCAGAAATTTGATCTTCCGGGATCGGGTCTATTTTGGCACAAATTAGATTTTTCAGTTTTGCTGGAGGAGTGGCGATTAAGTTTACGTCAAAGCGGAAAAGTGCATGTCTGAGTTTTTCGAAAAGTCCTGGTATGTACTTCATGTTGCAGTATCTCATATTACACCGTGGAGTTTTTTGTATTTTCATATGGTTCTTCTGTGAGTTGATTAGCTTATCAATAATGCGTATTGGGAAACCATTTCAACTGCAATGTTTCTAATGGTGTTTAATTCATTTTCAAGGTGATTAATAGAGCAAACACTAAAAGCTCGTCTTACATAAAAGTTGAACGGAGCAAGTTTGTAGTTAAAAGGAGATGTACTTTCAAAAGGAATGGTGCTGTTAGACTTATTTACTTTTCTGTAGACTGTGCGCTCAATTGTTAAGTTTGATAAATCTTTAATTAGCATTACGTCAAGAAATGATAACTCGTTATTATTTTCTATTTCGATGGTAAACTTTATGTTAGGGTCCATATTATTTATTCTGTTAAGAAATGCGTACAATTCAGATAAGCCATGATCCCATACTATGAAAATGTCGTCCACATAACGATACCATACTGACGGAGTTACTGACGGAATGACTTCACGTAAACTTAAAGTCCGTATTAAAGAACATTTGAGAGATTTAAAGTATAACCGACCTACAACAGCCCTGTCAAGACTTAATCAGAAGCAGAATATACAAGTTAATTTCGAAGACGAAAAAATTATACAGGGTGATTCAGCTCGTCGGTGACAAACTTTAAGGATCGATAGAGCACACCTAGACGAACATTTTTGAAAAGGGAATGTAGGGTCCCTGACGCGATGGTAAGGCGCTAGGCGCTTTCGAAAATTTGGGTGCCGAAATTCGAAACGTCATAAAAACTAGGGAAATGGTTAGATTTTCTTGCTTGTTGCGTCGAAATGATTCTGTTTGTTTAGACTTTCTTCAGTACCAATTTGATAAGCGTATCTCTTAAAACATGGATAGGGGGCGCTGCAGACTTTGGAGAGCTAGACAACAACTTTAAGCCCGTTATTTTGATAATTTAACACATGCTCGCCAAAGTTTATACTCTAACTTAAAGTTTGAACCCAAAAGTAGAGCCCTGCAAAAAGCGTAAGAGCCGGAATAAAATGTCAAAGTACAGGGTGGTCGAAACTCGAAGGCTCCTAAGAGATAAACAAACAGATTTCTTGACTTATGGCATGCATTTTCATGATTCTGTTTGCTGGGGCTCTCTGAAACTCAGTTGAACGGTACAAAAAGAAACATCGATAGGGGGCGCTTTGGGCAAAAAACATAATTCGTTGACATTTCGGACGCTAACTGGAAACGGGGCGCTACGATCAGTTAGTAATAATGAAAACACATTTTCTACCTCTGCTCAACACTTCTGAATAAATTTAGACCAAAAACATCAATGATACTGGAAATTTATTTACAAAAAATAACACTACAGAAGATGCTCGAAATTTCGACCTTGGGCCATGATGCAGGCTTCGCACCTCCGTCGCATTGAGGAGTGTGTGTTTCCAACAATGCCAGGAGTATCTCTGATCTGCCCTGCAGCTGCCACAATGCGCGCCACAAGTTCTTCAGCACTGCTGACAGGTGTATGGTATACCTCGGCCTTCAGGTAACCCCAAAGGAAGAAATCCAAGCAGGTGAGGTCTGGTGATCGGGCAGGCCAGTGAACTGGACCCCCACGCCCGATCCACCGCTGGCCATACCTTGCGTTTAGATGGAGACGCACGTCGTTCGTGTAATGGGCCGGAGCTCCATCGTGCTGGAACCAAATCTGGCGACGCGAACCTTCGGGTACGTGCGCCTCATCCAGAAGCTGCGGCAGCACTTGATCCAGGAAAATCAGGTAATTTCCACCTGTCAGCCGTTCAGGTAACAAATAAGGGCCAATGAGGCAATCCCCCAGAATGCCGGCCCACACATTTACTGAGAAACGCTCCTGGGCTGCTCGGCTTCTGGTTTCATGTGGATTTTCATCACACCACACATGACTGTTGTGGGCGTTCCACATTCCCTCCCGGCTGAAGGTGGACTCGTCCGTAAACAAAATGCTGTTTACAAAACGGGGATCCCTGGATCTCATCGCCAAGTACCATCTTGAGAATTCCACTCGAGGGCCAAAATCCTGCTCTCTGAGCAACTGCACCCGCTGGATGTGGTAGGGGTGCAGATTCCGGGAACGTAAGATGCGCCACGCAGTTGCTTGCGAAATGCCAACATGTCTGGCGATATCTCTCGTGCTAAGACCTGGGTTGTCCTCAACCAGGTTAAGCACAGCCTCTTCGTTGTCGGGGGTGCTCACTGATCGCTCCCGTTCAGGCCTGCCTCCGTCGAAAGATCCCGTTGTGGACAACCTCTGGTGTACTCGAGCGAAGAAGGCATGGCAGGGGATTTGCCTGTTGGGGTAACGCTCGGCGTACAACCGCTGAGCGGCTCGTCCATTACAACCAGCAGCGCCATACGCCAAATGCATGTCAGCCAATTCAGAGTTTGTGTACCGTTCCATCCTACTACCGATCTGCAGACAAGTAACCCGAAGCTTAAGTAGGTACCGCACGTTCAAAAGACGTGTCTGCGCATACAACTACGTCATCTCGCGTTGTCATCTACGCATTACGTATCTTTTGCATATCGATATGGTACGATATCTTTTGCATAAATCAGCAAAAAGCACCTTATGTAAATTTTATTGCGCGCATTGTGCATGATTGAAACCAGCTATGTTTGTTAAAAAAAAAAAAAAAACTGCAGTTTTAATAGCTTCTTATGATAAGTAAATTACTCTCTTGTTTTGTTTCTAACTGATCGTAGCGCCCCGTTTCCAGTTAGCGTCCGAAATGTCAACGAATTATGTTTTTTGCCCAAAGCGCCCCCTATCGATGTTTCTTTTTGTACCGTTCAACTGAGTTTCAGAGAGCCCCAGCAAACAGAATCATGAAATTGCATGCCATAAGTCAAGAAATCTGTTTGTTTATCTCCTAGGAGCCTTCGAGTTTCGACCACCCTGTACTTTGACATTTTATTCCGGCTCTTACGCTTTTTGCAGGGCTCTACTTTTGGGTTCAAACTTTAAGTTAGAGTATAAACTTTGGCGAGCATGTGTTAAATTATCAAAATAACGGGCTTAAAGTTGTTGTCTAGCTCTCCAAAGTCTGCAGCGCCCCCTATCCATGTTTTAAGAGATACGCTTATCAAATTGGTACTGAAGAAAGTCTAAACAAACAGAATCATTTCGACGCAACAAGCAAGAAAATCTAACCATTTCCCTAGTTTTTATGACGTTTCGAATTTCGGCACCCAAATTTTCGAAAGCGCCTAGCGCCTTACCATCGCGTCAGGGACCCTACATTCCCTATTCAAAAATGTTCGTCTAGGTGTGCTCTATCGATCCTTAAAGTTTGTCACCGACGAGCTGAATCACCCTGTATATCCCTCAAAGAATTATCATGATTTAATCATCCGCGAATCAATAGTAATTATTACTAAAGAAAATACTGTTTGCAATGACGTTTTGTCCTACAGTATACCCAGAATTTGGCTCAGTTTACTTAAATAATCATAAAACGAGTAATATTCCACTTCCCTATATCCATGTTTTATTTATTAACGTTTTCCGGATCTAAAAATTAAATTCAACTTTCACTTCTTTCGTCACCATCTACGTGAATTTTGGAAAATTAGACGCCAACAACAATTGTATTTCTTATATTCCTCAGACGAAGACTATGTTTTTTATAGTTGAAAGTACTAAGGTATTAAAATAATTTAATATCTTTTTAGTATTCTGTCATCTTTTAAGTAGTTTTGCACATAGTGTAAGTTTAACTTTAACTTTTTAAAGATGAATTAAGCATTTCTATGTATTTATTTACCGATGTAAAGAAATCGATACTGGATTCAAAAATGGAGTGCGAAAACTTAATTAAAAAATACAAATATGAACGTCTTAGATTAGATCGTGAACTTTTAAACCTGCGTTTCTTAAAAAACTGTAAAGCTATGAATCTTGCTCCGAGGTTTTTAAAGTGCCAAAGTTATTTTGCAAGTCACCATTGCGAAACTCTCAAGAAAGCATTTGAATTAAACTGCCTAAAACTATGCATTAGACAAAAATATAAATTAATTGACCAGATTACAGTGAAAGTTTTCGACCTATATAATTCATTAGCGGGTTCATTACCAGCACCAGATTTTGACAGCGCACTACGTATTACAGAGCATTACAGAGATATATAACGGAAAAGTAAGTCGAGAACCATACGAAAGAAATTCAATAATTTGAATATTTTGAAATCAGAAAATCATAAGTGCAAACCGGTGCCATATATTAATATTTCGAATAGAGAAATATCGAGTAAGGAAGATGAAGTTTTAGTAAAAGGTCCTAAATATATGTTTAAGAATCAGTGTTGAATTCAGGGGGTGGCCCGGGGGGGACATTCCCCCCGGAGCAATGAGATGCCCCCCCCCCTCCCTGGAAGATTTGAGATTTTGTGTTTTCAATTGTCCAAAAGTGCAATTTCTCCCCCTGAACTCTATAATGTCCCCCCAGGAGCCACAGAAATCCCTCCCGGAGAAAAGTGTCTGAATTCAACACTGTTAAGAATAATGTAAACTCCAAGAGCATAATGGCTGATTGTGAAAAAGTTACCCTGTCAATAGACCCAGAGAAAAGAGATGTTGCGAGAAGTGTTATGTATAACCATGTGCAAGCATTCGTTACAAAATCAAGTATTAAAAATAAAAATAAAAATAATCTGGTAATTAATCGACTTAAAGCAGATCAAAATATTATTATTATACAGACAGACAAAACAAATAAAATCGCAATAATGAACCGTATGGATTATATTGCAAAAATGGAAACATGCATCGCAGATATGGAATGCACACCACTTTGCAAGGATCCGAACAACCAAATCCAGAGTAAAACTGAAGCTTTAATCAATAGAGGATCTTGGCCACCAATAATGAAAAGCAAATTGAGAGTGAATAACACCGCCGCCACTCCAAGGCTATTTGGGAGACTAAAGGACCATAAAAATAATTTTCCTTTAAGGCCGATAGTTGGAAAATATGCAGACCCAACATATTTCCTTGAAAGAGCATTTGTTCCTTTTCTGAACCTTTTTCTACCACCGTCTAACCACAGTTTAACGTCGACCACTGATTTCATTAACCGGATTAAAGATTTGAAGCTCAATAAAGAGAGTGTTTTAGCAAGTTTTGACATCATTTCACTGTTCCCATCAATCGACGTTGACAAAGTAAAATTAATCATTAATAACTTTATTGATAACGAGCCATCATTAAACTCAGAAATGAAGACCACCGTAAAATCTGGACTTAACCTAGTAACTGGAAATAATATTTTCATTTTTAATAAGAGGATTTATAAGCAGACTAAAGGAGCACCAATGGGTCCCCCCATTTAAAGTATTTTAGCCGAATTCAAATTACGTCCATTTGAAGAAAGAATTTTGGCAGACAGTGTTTTAACTCCGCCAGTATGGTATCGTTATGTGGACGACATTTTCATAGTATGGGATCATGGCGTATCTGAATTGTACGCATTTCTTAACAGAATAAATAATATGGACCCTAACATAAAATTTACCATCGAAATAGAAAATAATAACGAGTTATCATTTCTTGACGTAATGCTAATTAAAGATTTATCAAACTTAACAATTGAGCGCACAGTCTACAGAAAAGTAAATAAGTCTAACAGCACCATTCCTTTTGAAAGTACATCACCTTTTAACTACAAACTTGCTCCGTTCAACTTTTATGTAAGACGAGCTTTTAGTGTTTGCTCTATTAATCACCTTGAAAATGAATTAAATACCATTAGAAACATTGCAGTTAAGAATGGTTTCCCTATACGCATTATTGATAAGCTAATCAACTCACAGAAGAACCCTATGAAAATACAAAAAACTCCACGGTGTAATATGAGATATTGCAAGATGAAGTACATACCAGGACTTTTCGAAAAACTCAGACATGCACTTTTCCGCTTTGATTTTAACTTAATCGCCACTCCTCCAGCAAAACTGAAAAATCTAATTTGTACCAAAATAGACCCGATCCCGGAAGATGAAATTTCTGGAGTATATATAATTCCACTGAAAACAGAAAATATTTATCTCGAATACATAGGAATGACTTCACGTAAACTTAAAGTCCGTATTAAAGAACATTTGAGAGATTTAAAGTATAACCGACCTACAACAGCCCTGTCAAGACTTAACCAGAAGCAGAATATAGAAGTTAATTTCGAAGACGCAAAAATTATATATCCCTCAAAGAATAATCATGATTTAATCATCCGCGAATCAATAGAAATTATTACTAAAGAAAATACTGTTTGAAATGACGTTTTATCCTACAGCATATCCAAAATTTGGCTCAGTTTACTTAAATAATCATAAAACGAGTAATATTCCACTTCCCTATATCCATGTTTTATTTATTAACGTTTTCCGGATCTAAAAATAAACTTCAACTTTCACTCCTTTCGTCACCATCTACGTGAATTTTGAAAATTAGACGCCAACAACAATTGTATTTCTTATATTCCTCAGACGAAGACTATGTTTTTTATAGTTGAAAGTACTAAGGTATTAAAATAATTTAACTTCTTTTTAGTATTCTGTCATCTTTTAAGTAGTTTTACACATAGCGTAAGTTTAAGTTTAACACTATACTATTTACAATTTTTGGTGTATTTTGACAATTTTAGAGTTTTTTAACAGATTTTTAGTAGAATTTTTATTTTTTTAAAATTTGAACTTTTAACGGATGGACAGACAGACAGACGGACAGACCACACGACGACTATAGGTTACTACGCATTTATATAATTACGAACGCATCTAAAAAGGCAGTCCATATCTTGACACCTGATCCCTAGTTATTGAATTTAGCAAATCTTGGAGATGGGCAGGCATAGGTGGTACATACACTCCTCCTTTTATGTATCTACCACAGGTAAAAATAACAGGAGTTTAGATTTGGAGACCTCGGAGGCCATAGACGCAACTAAGCCTAAACTGGGTAAATGCAACCGGATCATACACCCAACTTTGAACTTTCCTGTATCCAGTTATGAGCTGAATCTGTTTCGGTTTAATAGGAGAGACCGGGGCTAGTAGGCGCAGTTTTTAGTTATTAATTTTTATTAATTTTTTGTTTAAGTTTTTTATGAAACTTTAACTGTACTTTTAAAGAACAGGCATTGGGCTATAAATACCTGGAGTTTTGAGTTTGTAGCTTTTGTAGTTTATATTTAGCGGAAGCCTAAAGTAAAAGGAAAATTGTGCGCCAACCTACCCCGTCACGGGGCAAGTTGCCTATACCTATGGGGTAAGTTGGCACACGCATTATAAAAATTTAAATAAAACACGCAGTTAAGATAAATCAATTTCATTATTACCAGTAAGTTTAAACAAAGGCGTTATCGCCGTTCAATGTAAATTCTAAATTATACAGACATAAAAATAATGAATAAAACATTGACAATGAGTAACTTCTATCCTACTCGATATCATCATCAGAGTTACAGTTGTCACAACTAAAAAATCGAGTGTCTCCGTTTGGGCAAGCCCCGTGTGCCCAAAATCTTGAATTGCAACCACTTTTTTCGGTGTTTGCTGTTTTTCAAGGTACCAGCATACACCAGACACCGAGCCAACTTGTCCCGTGTTCAATGCGCCTACTAGCCCCATAATAAATTTCTTAACAAAAGGGACACGTAACCATCTAAGCATAAATAATCCAAGTAAATCACATATGGGGTAGGTACAGTTAATTATACACTAAGAAAAACTGCGCAAGTTAAATCGCAATTATTAAGATAAGTATTAGAAATTAGAAAAAGAATGAAGCAACAAAAAATTACTTATGAGTGTAAAAAACAGAAAAATCGTAATAAATGTCCACTGCACGTAGGTAACGCTTCAAAACTACAATGAGGATTGTAAAAAGCAAGAAGAAAGGTATTCTGTGACTGGGTGCGCAATCTATCCACAAACAGCCAATTTATAAGGACTGCGCCTACTTACCCCTGTAGCCAACTAGCCCCGGCCTCCACTACAACTTATATGACATAAATTTTTAAAATATGTTTTTCCCTATTGAAGCATTTAGTATTTTAAAGCATACGGTGAATAATTTCAATTTTCGCAACATTACAAAATATACAATGTATATCCTTGCATTCGGAAAATTATAAACATAAGCCACTAAAATCTTAAATCACAAGGATTTTGAACGGAATTAATTGAATTTATTACTGCCCCAATTTCCAAATCGAATGTAGTAATGATGCGAAACACTCAAAATGTACATATGATACTTATCTCTAAATTGAATTAATGCAACCCAACGGACTAGACTTTGGACTTTCCTGTATCCAATTATGTGCGGAATATATTTCTGTTTTATACAGTTTGTATGGAATAAATTACGGATTTTTTTTTCTTTTTAAAATATACAATGTTTCAAAACATGCATGAACATTTTAAATATTGGAAACTTTAGAATATATACAATGTATCCTTGCACATAAACATAAGCCACCAAAATCTCAAATCACAAGGACATTGAATTGATGAATTGCATTTATTACTGTCCCAATTTCCAAATCGATCATTGTATTGATGCGAAACATGCAAGACGAACGAAGGTTGGGTTTAAAGACTAACGGCGCATGTGATATACAAAGTGGCCATAATTAAACTGACACAACTCAGAATGTTTGTTCTGTGGCGAGATCTAACTGAATGACGCCAAATTTTGTAAGAAGATTAAAAAGGACGGGGGACGAAGGATTCTGCGAAAAAAATATTATTTCCAAAAGTCGCCGCGAGGGGAATATGTGGCGCTGTGAAACAGAAAAGAGAATTTTTTAAAAATGCAGAATCAATACTGAAATAAAATTACCTTTTATTTATCTCATTTAATGATTTTAGTATTGATTCTGAATCCACATATTCCCCTAGCGGTGACTTTTGGAACTAATATTTTTTTTTCGCAGGCCTCCGCCCCCGGTCTTGTTTAATCTTCTTACAAAAGTTAACGTCATTCTCGGAATTACATCGTGCTACAGAACACTCTGACAAGGAAGGTCTCCTTACTGGGCATACTCAGAATATTTTGAAAAAAATACCAATAAACTACTTATGTATATAATAAAGGATCAGTCAAATTGAGCGGCGGAATTACAGTAGAAAGTCTGTAAAAAAATAAAATAATTTCGGGTATTTGGCGCGAAAAGACGAAAGCGTCACACGATTTGCCGAGCAGTACTTTTTTCGCCAAAAGCAAACGATTTTAATGCACCTGAAAATTGTTTTTTAATTGATTTTTAGAATGCGTGTAAAAAGTATTTAATGAATTTAAACATAAACAATGACAGAGTTTAATAAATACATTTTTTCGTATTACATATTTATGTTGCTTGTTATTTAATTTTATTACTTTAAAAACAATTCCGTATATAAAAAATACTTTTATATATATTTAAGCGTATTCCAAAATAAAGGCAAGTTTCATTTACCAGTTATCCATTTCAATACCAAAGTATTCGTCGTTTCCATAGCAACAAAATTCAATCGACTCGACAGTGCTCAATTGGAATTAATTTTGAGATATTGAAACAATTTTAATTTATTTTAATTTTCTTTTAATTCATGAAATTTAATATTTAACTCTCATTATATATGCCTAAATATATGCACTTTAAATTTATATTTGTTCCAGAAATATATCTCCAAAAATACATATCTGAAATTACCGAAAAGTGTAACTGGGACAACACAACATGCTATATTCCAAAAACAACATTATGCAAACTTCCTTTCCATTTTAAAGTGTTAAAAGAAATCTACGGAAAGACACTTTTTTATTCTGGTCTAGAATTTTGAAAAAAAAATATATATATATATATATATATATATATATATAACCACAAACAAAATATCAAAATCCATCACTCACCATATCTAAATTGAAACTCACATCGAAAATATTAAAATAACCAACATAAACTTTAACTCTTAAAATCAAACTGAATAACCAAACTAAAGAAAATATATATAATTGCAAAACATAGCAGAACAGAACAGAAGGCGAGCGGCATGGCTAACGACATGCTCTGCAGGGTTAAGTCAGACTTTACGCATGCTACGTCCCCCTTCTATATATATATATATTGCATATTCTTGGAGTTTAAACTTTTAAGAATATATCCTCTATCCCCGTGAGGAAAATTTAAAATTCCAAAAATATAGGGAGTTATAGCTATTTTAGTGACGCAGCAACTAAGCTCGTCACGCCGGAGCGAATCGGACAATAGACGATGAACAATGCTCGACTCCCCGACCATTTTTAACACTTTCCAACAAAGTTGAAAAGTGTTTATGCATTCGGTTTGTCTGTCCGTCTGTCCGCACTCGAACTCCCTTAAATATACTCGGATTTTCATGCAATTGATAAAGGTTATTTAGGGTCACCAAAGCATGTTTGATATTGTATATGAAGTATGTGGGATTAATAATTCATTTACAGGGGCACTCAAAAGTATTCCTTTACATTATGGAAAATGGGGAAAAATCGTTTGCAGAGTATTTTAATGACATTATGCTATTTCAAATGCATTGAAACTGATATAAATCACTGAATTTCCCTACGACCACTTTAGAACAGGGCATTCATAGCATTTTTTATTCATTTACAGGGGCACACAAAAGAAATCGGTTACAGTATTGTCTTTGAGTAATAATTGCCTGAGTGTGCGTTTTAAAACTCGGTATGCGCTTTTCAATTTGACTAATTTTTTGCATGTTATCCGTTATATATAAATCCTATAAACTCATATACAGGGCTGCACAAAAGTATTTACAAACAATTCTCCTTATTAGAGGAAATTGTTGAAGGAGAATTTTCAACTCAGGTACATGTATTTCTTAAATGAACTCAATTTTGGCATGCATGTCGTTAATAGATACAAATCTACATATCATATACAGGTCTGCTGAAAAAGTTCGGATAATTTTCTGATTGTAGATGGGAACAGCTGAAATTGGGTTTTCAAGTGTGTTATGCATTTCCATATGTTTGAAATAGACATAACGTTTTAACTTATTAAACGGTGCAGTTTTGTTACATCATTCTGAATGTTTTGGAAAGTATTTCATAATCTATGGTTGACGCATGATTTTTTCTTTGATATTGGTACTGTAACGACTTGACTCGTCACCAATGGAACCATGCGTAAATCATTTAAATCACCACTATGCTTGACATAAGCACATTTATTTTTCTCACGACACTAGATTACCGAGATCTTCTCAAAACTACTTTTTTGAACATGGTTGACATGATATACCAAGTTCTATTTAACCGATTTACTTCAAATTTTGTACCAAAATTCAATGTATTATTTTCTATAGCCCTTTCCATTTGTGTATCAAAATTATTTTTTTTTACTATTTAAAAAAATTAAAAATTACGAAAAAAAAAAATAGTCGAAAAATGCCTTTTTTTTCAGACAGCCGGTATTTTGCGTATTTTTTTCCCGTTTTCTCTTAGACAGGGGTTATACTGATATTCTTACTGATTAAGAATCTTTTTTTATTATTTTGTTTCGGATGACCAGAAAGGTTGCAATCGTACCAACCAGCACATCCTTCTATTTTACTGCCAACTTTACAAGCTTATACATATATTTATTTATTTTATAAAAACATGTATAATAATCACTTATAAACAAATTAAGTTAAATAATGCTATAAAAAATGATAGAATATCTTTATAAATAATAATAATAAGTCTTAATAAAGATATTCTATCACTTTTTATAGCATTATTTAACTTAATTTATTTATTTTGTCAAAAATATTTTTCTATAATAAATATGCTGTAAAAAAATTAATGGTAAAAATATTTTTTTGGGCGAGCTTGACAAAACGGCCAAAATGTATTCCTCTAGACCAGAAAACCCCTTTAAACAACTTCATTTACATGAGTTCTAGATGCTCGTATAACATAAGCTGATCCTTGATTTGATAGCTGTTCTGCACAGTAGTTCAGAAATAAAGTTTGAATAGACAATATGTCTGAGGATTAAATTTCCCAGAATCTACCCCTCATATGCTTCCAATATTTTCTTTACGTTTTGTTATGATTCAGAGTATGTTCAAAATTGCTTTCAAAAAGATGAAATTCCGCTTTTAGTAGGAACTCTTTCATGCCTGCAACCTCTTTAGACCCGAAGCTAAAATAATTTTACAAATAGTCATTCATTGGTTTTTCACAAACAAAATGACATCGTAAATGGCAGTAAAAAGAAATATTCTGAAATTGATCCTTTAGGGGACTAGTAATTTAGGTTCACAAATAGAGATCTAAAATCACAAACTCCTTTAAAATATCAATTTAATTATCTCTAACCTAAATCCATACAATCGCACATTTAAGGGCTTTAACCCTTTATCTACTGCATTATGATGATCTACTGTAGATTTTTTCATGTAATTATTTTTGCTCTTTCATTTTATGCATGAATTATAATTTTAAGTTTTATGTAATAAATACTACCAAGCGTTAAAACCCCAATATCCATTTAGAAACACACAGTATTTTAAGATGTATTCACAAAAGTTGTAAAAAATTACAGATAAATGATCTCTTTAATTTTATTTATTTATTTATCTATTTTTACACGATTCTAACTACTTCTAATCTTTTGAGAAAACAATGCCATCCGTGGGCTTCATAATAAGAAAGAAAATCCACTACACCCCATTTCTAATTAGAAAGAGGCGGAGAAGTTAAAAGAATGAGTATGATGTATGATGAGATTTCGCAGATGTCATTTTTCGCTAGAAGCTCCAGATTTCCAAAATCATGAGTTGAGGTGTTTCTCAGGTGCTTGAATTGCGGAGCATTGCGAAAAATGACAGATGTTTCTAATTCCTTCTCCTACACGAAATTTAGAGATTTAATAAGATCAGCGAACGGAAATTTAATTGGATTTTGAATGCTTCAGCTGAATTTAATTCTCCTCAAACGGAGTGCTAGAATGTCATTTTGAGTGTTTAAAGAAGATCTCGCGTAATTGAATCTTCTCCAAAGATAATGGATTGGACTTAAAAAAAAAAAAGAGGCTGGAATGAGTGAAAGATTAATTTTTCTTTTTTTCTTTTTTTAAAGGCAGTAATCTATATTATAAAGGACAAAACGTGTTCGTGAGTAACGCTGACGTCATTTTGACGGTGGCAACAGCAGACGATTAAATTTCGCTTTTACTGCAATTTTTTTACTTCTAAACATCGCACATTTTCAGTTTTTGCACCGTCGAATAGAAAAAAAAAGTTACAATCAAACGCAATTTGTTTGAAAACTGTATCGCAATTTACGCATTTTTATGGTTTTTAAAATAATTTTTAAGCATGAATGTTTTTTTTTTTTTTTTAATTTTTCTCTATCGCGTGCAGATGACTACGAAACATAAATCCGTTTGCTCTTACGATATAAAAAGTTCGGCGTTTGTTTTCAGCCTATATTCCATACCGAAATTAAAACTTCCTTGATAAATTAATAAAATAATGAAAAATAAACAAAACACAAATTTAAGACATAATTCAACTACGGACTTAAACAACTACAATTATCAGAATAAAAATCCCTGCTGTAAGAGGTGACCTTTGACAATTTCTTCGGTTATTAAGAGGCTACTTCAGTCACACGAAAAGACCTGCTCGCTAATGCTAATCCTATGGAAGAAATTTATAAAGATATCTCGCTTGCATTTCAATATTTTTAAAAGATTTTTTTACAGTAGATAGTTGAGAGCGATCTGTACAAAGGCCGTTTTTTTACTTTTTCGGTTTCATTTACAGGTATTTTTAATGAGGATACTTTCATTTTCGGAACCGGTTTTGAAAGTGAAAGCAGCCTTATAAAAAAAATCTGTTATCAAAATAGAAAAGTAAAAAAAAAAAACGGCCTTTGTACAGATTGACCTCAGCTATCCAATGCAAAAAAAAAAAAAAAAAAAAAAAAAAAAAAAAAATCATTTAAAAATATTGAAATGTACACGAGATATCTTTATAAATTTCTTCTATAGGATTATTATTAGAGAGCGAGTCTTTTCGCGTGACTGAAGAAGCCCCTTAACTCTTGGCACGAGGCCAATACGAAAGTATCGCTTTTAATATATTATAAAACCTTATATGGATACCATAATTATATTTTTCATATGAAAAGGATTTTTGGTGTTGTTAGTTGGCAAAAAAAATAAATAAATAAAAATAAATGTAAAAAATTACAAGAGTTTAAAAAAAGAAAAGAAAAAGAACAAAGGATTTCCCCTATATTCTGTAACCCAGGAAGGTTGGGTTGAATCCCTAGTTTTATTAATTAGCAGAAGAAGTCGCTTTCGTCAAGCTTGGACGATAAATCGCCAGCCATTGTAACACTACTATTCTATCCAAAATTTTACATATTCTTCTTGAGCATTTTTTTTTCTCTCTTATCACACATGTTACTTTTCAATATGCGCATTCAATATTCACACTTGTTATTTTCAGCAAGCAAATATTTATTTTTAAGTCACGCATTAACAGATTCAAAACATAATATATATGCTTAACCTTTAACTGATGTTACCGGTCTCACAGACCGCTGTTTTTCAATTTTTATAGTTTAACTTGTAATTTTCAGTTTAACTACAAACACTACCGAAATTTTGTTTCGTTTGGTACTTTAGTAGCATCACTAGAGACTTTTGAATAGATGAATTTTAATTATAACAGTCCTGTATAAAAAGTTTAGTACAAAAACACCATCCTATGAGTTAATCGCGCCTTTTATTTATCTTTCGATGGAGCGGTCTCACAGACCGCCTCACACTAGTTGTGATAATTTCTGTCACATCAGTTAAAGGTTAAAGTTATTTAACATTCCATTAAAGTTCAATAAAGTTCATTTTCAAAAGATTTTTATTGAAAGTTCATTTTTTGGATGCGATAGAGTAAAGATTGTAATTTTGCGATAATTAGAAGTGAAAATATGTGCGATCAAAGTTACAGCACACTTCGCGACACGTAATGTTAAAATTTGTGATAAGCGTCATTGACAGAAAAGCATGTTTGTGCTTTATAATATAGAAAAAATATGTCAATTTGGTGTTGTAAATATGTATACAATCTCTTGGAAAACGAATGCGATGTTTAACATTTATATTTATATAAATTCAGTAATTCATTAACTATATGAATATGAAATGGGTGACATTTACATCTGTAGCTCTTAAATTTCATGTACTGCAATTAAAAAAAAATAGTTAAAATGTTCGTCAATAGATGTCGCTCCACCATGTCAAACATTTAAGAATGCTCAGTTAAATTAAAAAAAAAAAAAAAAAAAAAAAAAAAAAATCAGTTATTTTTTCGTATTTCAATCGCTAAATAGAATAAATAATACAATTTCAGATATTTTTTATGCTGTTTTACATGCTAGTTTGAGCATTATTGTAGTTTGAGTCGGTGCAGCGCTATCTATTGCCGAAACTATGAACTCCTTTAAAAATTACAGTGTGTAAAATTTAAGAACAAGTAGATATAAATGTCACTTTTTTCATCTTCAAATTTGCCATAGATAATGAATAATTGAATTTTCAAACTGAGGCGTTTACTTCTGGTCACCCTGTGTATAAAATATATATGTATATGTATATATATATATATATATATATATATATATATATATATATATATATATATATATATATATATATATATATATAGAATATAAATTATATAGTTGGAAGTACATCTAAAAATAACAAGTAAATACAGTCGAGTCTCTATATAACGAAATCCATTGTTCCAGTAAAAACTTCGTTATTATAGAGAAATTCGTTATATAGACAATGAGTTAAAATTCCTATTGAATGTGTAAATTTTGAACAAAAATTACTTTTGAGGTGTTTAATTAAGAATTTGAAATGTTTAACTATAAATATTAACCTAATATTGTATTTCTCAATTATTTAAACAGTTTCAAAAAAGAGAACAGACATTTATATGAAAGCATAATAAAAATCACATAAGGAAAACTTACATTAATTTTAGACGAAGAAATCTGTAATTTTTTCGCTGTTTTAATTTCAAAATTGTTACACTCTCGAAAAAATGTTCACATTTTCGCAAGGAGTGAAAAATTGTATCGGGAACATTTTCCTCCATTTGAATTCTCATTCACCTTAAACTTCAATTACCTCTCTGATCCCGCTCTTATATGTGTGACAATCCAATTGACACTGTTTTAAGAAGTATGTTGGGAAGTGTGGGGAAGGGGGGGGGGGAGGAGAATTCGTTGGGTATAAAAAACAAGGAGATTCAAGGCAGAAAAGTAAGATAAAGAAACTCAGCACTGAACGATAAATCACTAATCAGTGATGGAAAATTGATTCCATGTGATTTGGAAGCTTTTTTAAAATAATAAATAAAGAACATTTTATGAAAAAATTCCTTATATGGAGATAGATATTTTGCTATATGGAGACTGTTTTTAATGAGATCATGGGAAAAAGGGACTGTTCCTACTAAAAATTCGTTATATAGAGAAATTCCATGTATGGAGTTTCGTTATAGAGAGACTCGACTGTACACAGAAAATCCACTAATAAACTAATTACAGTGTTAGTAATCCAGGAGCAAACTTCAGCCAATTTGCGTTATTTCAAACCTTTCTAGTTTCCTTAACCCTTTCAAGGGCAAGGCATTTCTGCCCCAAAAATATTCAAATAATTAATTCGCACCGCAATTTACGAACAAATTTTTATGAAAATAAACAAAAGCTTTTCTTCACGCATACATTATAAGATCGAAATTGTACGGAAAAAATACTGGTGCCATTTGGCAGTTTGGGCATTAAAATTCAGCGTTTGCAGACTGCAAACGACGGCAACCCTGAAAGGGTTAAGGGGAGGTTTAACTTCTTTGAGTCAAAATTCCAGATTTTTTTTTCTTTTTTGTTTGAAAACTGCATCTCCATTTATTTTTGAGATATTATTATTATTATTATTATTATTTTTTTTTTTTTTTTTTTTTTGTAGTTTTTAGAGCCATTTGCTTAATATTGGCAACGGAAGAACTCCTTTCTGAAGGAAGTGAAAGAAAAATAGCAATTATATATTTTTGTTGCCATTTTCCCATAAAAACTGAAAAAAAAAATAATTAAAATACGTGCTATTTTGAAAAAATATAAATGAAGGATTTCTGATAAAACATGGAGATATTGGAAACTAAATTTAATTTTAAATATCTATATTAATAATACAAACAAATGAAGGCCTGTGAATCTTTAGATAGCCGATTGTTTTGTCGATTTTTTTGAATGACGAAATCTTTTTTTTTTTTTTTTTTGGATTTGTGTATTATTCAGCGATAGTGACATCCTATGCGTACTTTACTGTAAATGTTGTTTAACACTGGATCGCAAATGATGAATGCTTCAGCGGAAGTGGATGACGTCACTTTACGTAAAATAAAATCGCGTGTTATAAGTCTTAAAACTGAACTGCAGTAGAGTCCCGACTATCGGAGTTTCCGCTTTCACAGAGTTATTTTCTTCTGATTGACTGATGGCTTCCATTATTATGAAACAGTCATTATAAATGAAGTGTTAGGTGAAGATGAAAGAGCAGGCGTAAAAAGTTAGAACGCTGATTTTCTGGTCAGAATGGGGGGGGGGGGGGGAATTGTGCATTTTTTTTTTCAAAAAAATTATGGCCAATTTTTTTCCATTCAGACCAGAAAATCGGAGTTCTAACCTTTTACGACTGCTCCTTCATCTTCATCTAACACTTCATTTATAATGACTGCTTCATAATAATGGAAGCCATCAGTCCATTAGAAGAAAATGATCCAATCCAAAGGTATAAGTTCGATTAACTCGGATAATCGGGACTCTACTCTATCTATATTTATATACATATATTTTTTTTTGTCATCGGGTCGACACTAAATTCTGAAAAAGCAGAATTCCTGTTTCTAGTTTTTCTTTTTCTTCCATCCCTTACGTGGGTAGATTGTTGCTCTAAAGCGGCTTCATGACAACTCAATATCTTTTACTCACTGAATGTAATAGCGCTCGTTAAACGAGCTATTGTAAAATTTTAAACTCGTTTTTCTCGAAACCCTATTTTTTCGGACTGGGCGACTATTTTTCTCGAGAACTATTGAACAGATTTTCTTCTTCTTCTTCTTATTATTTTTTTTGACCGAAAAGTATGATTTTCATTGATTAAATATTTTTTAAAGCTCGCAAAAGTAAAAAAAGAAGGTGAAAAGTTTCTTTCTTTATTCAAATGAGCGCAATTTGTCAAAAATCACCTTTTCAAGCTAAATGTTGGTATAAGCTCGGCAGACTTTAATTCCTTTTCATAGCATGGCGACTCAATTTGTTTGACATCCGTGTGACTGGAAAAATACGGTGCCCGACTGGAAGTCCATGACGCGAATCTGAAGTCGCGCAAGACATAATATTCAGTTTTTTTACACAAAAAAACGTAAATATATAATTAAATTGTCAATAAGTATTATGCAAAAAGTGATATCTCTTTTCTTTATAACCGGGAAAAAAAAGTAAAAATCATGTATATTTTAGGCCAAAGAAGTAGTACTTCCCCTTGGCGAGCTAATGTTAAACCTATGGGAAGGGGTTCTTTTCAAATATCTCATTTGCATTTCGATATTTTTAAATATTTATTTCCATTGGACAGCTGAGGTCAATCTCTACATTCGCCTTTCTCAGATTTTTTTTTTTTTTTTTTTTTTTTTGTTGTTGTTGTTTGGTAGCATTTTATTTTAATGCGCTCACTTTCACTTTCGGAATCAGTTCCGAAAGCGAAAGTAACTTATTAAAAAAACCTGCAACCAAAATCGAAAAAATAAAAAAGGACAAATTTAGAGATCGACCTCAACTATCCAATGAAAACAAAACTATTTAAAAATTTCGAAATGCAATCGAGATATTTTAAAAGAACCTTCCGATAAGTTTAACATTAGTTAGCGAGTGCCTTAGCGTGAAAGGACGGGAGCATTAACTTGTTCCAAGGTATGTCACCGTGGTAAAACGGTTTAAAAACACAGTATTCCGAGATAATTTAGTTAAATAAAGATAACAAAGTTTTGCCTTTGGAAGTATCGCAAGTCCGCGCGGCTCAGCGAAAAGTATGTAAACGACAGTAATTCTAGGAATTTTCTTATACATTATTTTGTGTAATTAGAACCAACGGCCTACATTTAATTGTGTTTTAAATATATTTCAAAGACAAAGATCTACATTCAATATTAATGTTAGTTTTATTATGCTTCTCTGGGACAACATAATCTCACAGAAAAATCTGGATCTTGGTTCATTACTGTACTGCACCATAAAATGATAAATTAAAAACCAAAATCCTGGTTCAACATTTCCTGCAAAGTGGTAAAGACACAACTACAAACTTGTATAATCTGAATCATTGTTCAACCTTTCACAATAAGTTTGGTTTAAGAAAAAACCTGAATCATGGTTTAATATTTCCCTATAAATCTGGCTAAAAAAATTCCTGAATCATGGTTCAGCTTTTTACCATAAAATCGGTTAAAAAAAAAAAAAAAAAAAAAAAAAAAAAACCTGAATCATGATTGAATCTTTCAACAGAAAACTGGTTCAACAAATTTACTAATATAATGTTATTTGTGAAAACACCACTAAACTGGTGAAACTTAATATCAATATCTTGGTTGCAGCTAGATTTCGCCAATTTCTTGGGGAAACATTGACCTTCATTTTGAACAGTGTAGAACCAATCATATGGCATTCTTAGAGGAATGAAAAATAAATTTTTTTCGCAATTCAACTCTTTCTGGTCCCTTTGAAGAATAAAATGTATGATGAGATTTCGCAGATGTCATATTTCACAAGAATCTCAAAATTTTCAAAATGACGAGCTGAGGTGTTTCTCAGGCGCTAGAATTTCGGAGCATTGAGAAAAATGACAGATGCTTTTAATTCCGCCTCTTAAAGGAAATTTAGAGATTTAATAAGATCAGCCAAAAGGAAGTTTAATTGGATTTTGAACGCTTCAATTGAGTTTCATTCTTGTCAGAGTAATAAAGTGCTATTTCGAGTGTTTAAAAATATATTAGTATAAATGAATTACTACCTATCCATTACTAAGGTAATGGATAGGCCATTTTAAAATAAAAATGGAATGAGTGAAAAATTTATAAATCAGATTCTGAAGAACAGGAAAGACATTTTATTAAATACAATTTATCAGGAAATTGATTGAATTAGTATGAGCTGAAGCTACAATTTTTAAAAAATTGAATGACAATGGAACAAAAATAAAGAAAGAAAAAATTAAAAAGAACGTGATTCGAAATAAAAAGAAAAATCTGCTTTATTCGCAGATTTTTTTTTTTTTTTTTTTTTTTTTTTTTTTGGACAAAAAAATGATTAAGATTAATTAATGCATTTTGATTTTTAAATTACTTTCATATAATAGCCTGAGTAGCAGATGAACATTATTTAAAACGTTACTTCTTTATTTAACTACATTCATTATTTATTTATATGCTCATATACACAAAATCTTACATATTTGTAAGATTTATCTTACCGATTACATCCGTCCATTTTATCTACTTACATTATATACCGAGTGCTCCCCCAAAAATGAGAAATTTTTAAACTTAAATAATTTGAAAACAATAACGGATAGTAATTTTCAGTGTGTTGCATATTTATTAGAAAAACAATAAATTTTTAAACCTATGATTTCAAAATTAGTTTAAAATTTCGCCAATAGGTGGCTCTGTAAACTTAAAAATTAAACGATATTATTTTCGAAATAAGCGAGATTTTCAGCAAAATCTTATAACAAAACTAGTCGATACCCGTGAATATATCTCATCAGCAATATCATCACATGGCTTTTACAGATGCAATGTTCCAGTTCCAGTAAACTTGTGGGTCCTTGTAGGTAACTTTTCTTTTAAGTGTCCCCACAGAAAGAAATAACAAGAATACAAATTCTGCAAATAGGGAGTTATATTGGATGGTATAGAAAAATAGCTCCAACGCAACCTATTGGCGAAATTGAAAACTAATTTTGAAATCATATGGTTAAAAATTTTATTGCTTTTCTAAAATAGATGGAGCAAGAGGGACATTTCTATCATTAACCATTTTCATTTTATTTAATTTTTAAAAGGGTCCCTCCTCTTTGGAACAGCCTATATATATATATATATGAGCACGTGAGTTCTCTATCAGTCTATTCTATTGGTAAACCTGCATTGAAAAAACACTACAATTTGAAAAAAAAAAACTGGTTTTATCGTGTACTTCTGGCATTGCAAAATTTTGGTTTACAATGAAACCAATGGACGCAGTCAGAGATTTTTCGGAATTTCTCAAAATTCGATTTCCTGGATAAGACGAGTTTTGAAACTCACGTCCTCATATACTTACAAACAACCCCTTTCAGTATGTGTGATAAATATCATAACCATTTTTTCAACAGATGATACTAATATTGATAATGAAAAAATCTTCCGTAATCCTAATTCAAACCAGTTGCTACAATAGTGGTTTTTTTCGCGATCGGAGTGTAACTGACAGCATATTTTTTCGAGGAATAAAAGCAGTGAGCAATTCTGACGTTAAAAAAATCGTGCAACACACAAATTATTCTGCCATTAAGAATATGGAACTTAAATTTCACATATTAAATTATCTAATTAGAAAGAAGCGAAGAAGTTAAAGAAAGAGTGTGTGATGAGATTTAGCAGATGTCATCTTTGGCAAGAAGCTTCAGATCTTCAAAATCATGAGTTGAGGTGTTCCTCGGCTGCTTGTGGAAAATGACAGGTGAATTTTAATTTCGTTCTCCTATATGTAGAGATTTAATAAAATCAACAAACGGTAATTTAATTGGATTTTGAACTTCTCAACTGAATTTAATTCTCGCAGAGTTTCATTTCGAGTATTGAAAAAGGATACTCGTGTAATTTAATATTTGCAAATGATAAAGGAATAAGCATTTTTTTTAAAAAAAAGCTAATAATCACAGAAAGATTATCTCTGCTAAATCAGATAAGGAATAATAGTAAAAAACATTTGATAAAATTGGAATATATTAAGAAATTTATTGAATTAGTAAGAATGAGCTAAAGCTACACTTTTAAAATCTTTAATGGTTGCATAACAAAAGGGAAAAATAACTAAAAACTGTGCCTGGCACATAGATTATGAAACATTTTACAACGTTATGAGTACATAACTTAAGTTTACATACTAAATTATCTTCCGTTTAAAATCATCTTACAAAATAATAAAATCATATTGTAGTATTAGACAAATACGAATATGTAAAATTAACTACAGTTCAAAATTGCATACACATACACACAAGGGACGATAAAGGCAAATAAAATAAAACAAATAAATAAATATAGAAAAACAAAGTCGCAGTGAACTAATTCCATGAGAAATGCAAAGCGTCTCACTAGATTTTTATTCCTAGTTTAACCCTTTCAGGGGCAAAGCATTTTCAATGCTAAAGTGTTGAAATAAAGGAATGGAATGGCACCGGTATTTAGCAACAAATTTAATTGGAAATAAGAGAAAGGCTATAATTCACTTTGATATTAAATGGAAAAAAATTTATCAAAATTCTGGTGCCATTGGGGCGTTTGAGAATTAAAATTAAGTGTTTTCATAAAAATACCACCGCCCTTGAAAGGGTTATGGAGTCTCACGGGACTCTTAAATTTTCAAGAATTTGACTTTTTTGATATAATAAAACCCAATTTTTTCTGAACATTTTGATATAATTGTTTCTGTGAAATTCCTATTAGAACAGAAGTTATGCCTTTTAGAATTTTATACACACTAACTGCTAAAACGGCGGCGTTTCGAACCTTCGAATTCAATATTCTCTCGTTTTTGGTCGTAACGCACAGGATATCTCAAAAACTTTTCAATATTTTTTCATGAAATTTTCAAAAGATATATTTCATATTAGTCTGCATAAACTGAACGTAAAATTTTACGTTTATTGTTCAAAAAAAAATTTTTTTAGGTGATTATATTGTTGAAGATTACAAAATTTTGTATTAAATAAACAAAACTTTGTATTAAAAATATAAAAAATTATTTAAATAAAAAATTATTTAGGTTCAGGGTAATTATTACAATCTGAAGTATAAGTAGGCACCAAAACTTTTATTCTAGATGCAAAATTTATTTTGTAATCCTGCGGGTAAGACTGTCATGCCAAATTTCTGCTCGGGAAATGTCTGACAGTTTGAAGCCCCTATAAATATAATTTATCCATCTAGTAATTTTTTAAATACAGTTGGACCTCGTTATCATGATACCCGGTTTTCATGTCACTCCGCTTTTCACGTCAGGTTTTCAAAGTCCCGATTTTCTGTATATGATTTTGATGTAAATAAACTCTGGATATTACGTCGTTGAATAATTTTCAACTCCGGATATCCCGACGGTTTAGGAAAATTGTCCGTTTTTCATCATCCATCTTATAAGAACGGAAATTAAGCGGTAAGAAATGTCTTAGCCAAACTTTTCACAAAAGTGTCTTAAAAACCCATTGAAATAAATGAGAAAATTTACTTAAATCCTTTATCTGAATAACCCATAGACTATGTGTATCTACTCGCGGTCTTTTTGTTCTGGTCAGGTGGTGCTTTCTTGTGGTTACACGGCGTTTTTCATCCGACTAACACCGAAGCATTGCATTGCATTGAAATGATCAGAAATTATCTAACATCCATTTCGGAAACAACGAACATTTATTACAATACATTGTATAATACTGATTAGAATTCATTGGAAGTTATTGAAAAACGAATTCTAGGAAGCACATCTAGGGCTAAGCAAACCTTAATTCATCAATATTTCATTAAATAATAAAAAAAAAAGTCATCATAAATCTGATTTTTATTCTTTTCAATTTTGTTTTTGTTTTTATTTTGTTTAATAATGTTTTATTGCTTAAAACCGCAATTACAGTTATAAATTTAAAATTGTCTTAAATTAATTAAAAATACAGCTTTTTATAAACAGATTTTTTTTCCAACTCCGGTTATCGCAACACTACGCTTATGACGACAATTTTTTCTTGTCATTAGAGTGTCGGGATAACGACTGTATATGACTGTATATGAGTGTCGACTGTATATGAAATGAAAGAGCATACTTTCCTTGAAAAATTATGTTTTAAAATCGTACACATTTTAAGATATTAAATGTTGAAAATGGTCATTTTTTTTCATATTTTCCTGAGACCCACTGAAGATATACCAAAGAAATTTTCAACAGATTCATTTTGATTTGCGTGAAAGGCGATGACAGAATGGAAAGTGCTAGAAATACACTGTAATTCGGTAAGAGACACCATGTATGGCCTGTTCAACCTTTCAGTAAACAGGGCCGCAGTTCAGATGGTGACGAGCAATGAAGGGCGCCACTGTTCAAAACATGCAATAATATTATCTCACTGGATGTAGAAGGTAACAATACACACACTTCTTATCATGCTTTTTTTTTGTTCAAACATCTACCGCTAATTTTGAATAGTAATCTTCGCTTTATTTAATCACTGATGTCTGAAATTAAATTAAGCTAATATTCCAATAGAGAAACACTGGTAGATATTTTGAACAAAAAACGCACTAAATTGACAATTCTGCGCCTTATACAATGCGCCCAAATATCTCATAGTTGCAACCGTAAGGATCCTACGATTCAAGAAATCCATGTAAAAATAATGTGTAGGGGGAAAAAAAACATAAATCCTAGCAAATTTAGAAGTACATTTACCTGAGATTTTTTCTTAAAAAATTTTGTAGAAGAAGACTTAAACGCGCCTATAATAAGAATTTTATATATAAATAAAACATGAAAATATCTTAAATTTTAAAGAAAGAAAAGCTTGTAATAGGGTACATTAGAAAAGGCGCCATTGACGCCCGCGATCGCCGCCTTGGACAGCCCTAATATATAGGACTAATTATATTCTGAATTACGGATCGTCGAGCTAAGTGTCCCTTGAACATGAATAGCTGTGATTTTCAGTATTTCTTGTGATGCCATCACATTTTACAGAAATCGAAATGCGTTTATTGGAAATATCGCTACAATTTGTTCATTGTTAAAGCTAAAATTATTGTTGAAGAATATTTCGGGTTCGACTTGGAAGAACATAGCTTGTATTTTTTTTTACTATGCCCTTAAAAATAACATATAAACAAAAAAATAAGCATAAAACTAAGCTAATACAAGGTAAAAGTGACTTAATAAAATCAGCGAACAGAAATTTAATACTTTTTTGGAAACTTTAACAAAAAATTAACTCTCCATACAAACTTCCAAAACCGAGCATTTAGAACAAATGTAATCACTTTTATCACGTGTTTAGCTTAGTTTTGATGATTTTAAGGGATCTTCATACACAATTTTAAAAAATAAGCACACAGAAAAAAAATATTATATATATTTTTTCATTAAAAAAATTACTCTTATATTCAGAGGATATGTGGTAATTACGTGCATTTTATTTTATCACACTGAAAATGTTACTCAAAATGATAAAAAATTTGTTATTAGGAATATTTGTACAACGAATCAGTAAAAAACAAACTTTTTCATTTCAGCAAGTTAAACATAAATTGCAATAAAATTTCAATTTATTTTTCAGTTACTTTAACAAAATAACTAATGACTTGCGCCTAATTAGTTTTATAAAACATGTATTAAAATTATTTTAGAAAACTACAGTATAAAAATAGTAAAAAAGAATGAACTGAAGCATTAAAAATCGTTTTTGCTTGATAATTTAATTGATATCTTCAATTGCAATACCTTTCCAATATCCCAGAAAATAATAACATATGTTCTACAACTTTAATTGGACTTTAAAAACCACATATTCTTATTTCGACTTCCATCACAGAAGAACGAACAGGCATTAATGGGGTAATTGTATTAGAAAATCATCGGTAAATGGATCGCAGACGATGACTTTATTTTTATTTATTAGCAGGCAATGGATGAATAATATGTCTTTTTGAAGAGAGATTTTTATTACATTAGATAGCTCATTTGCGATTTAATTGAGTAAGAATAAAAAACGACAAGTTAAAATAGATATTGTAAGTAGGGTGTATAGAAACACGAACATAAAGCAATATTTTAAATCCTTAAAATTACTGAGATTGTACTACGTAATATTTTTATGCTTTTAGAACATTTATTTTGGAAACTTTAACAAACACTTAACTGTTCCAAAACCGATAAAAAGCATTTAGTTTGAAATTGCACAATAAAATACCACTTAAAAAAAAAAAAAGTTTTTATATTCCTGCAGTTTGAGCAACTATAAAGTGCACAATTTAATAGGTTAAAATATCATTAAACAAAAATAATTTATTTTAGAATTAATATTCTATGTCTTTTGTCGTTTGTGCGTTATGCGATATATACTTTTAATAGCGTACTTTCAATTACACGCATTTTACATTACTTGATTGAGTATGTTATTGAAAATGGGTAGATATAATAAATAAATTATTTCAGCTTATTTTTAATCTTTGTGTACGTTGTTATGTTTTAATTAGAACAAAAAGCTTTATTTTTCAGCATGATTAGCCTATCACTTAAATATTACATATGCCATTCATGAACTTTATATTTCAATGCACGGATAAGGAATTATTGACTACAAACTACCCTTATAAGATACATTCTAAATAATTTACATTCTAATAACATAAAAAGAATGCATTGAGGTTTTAAAAATCGTTTTTGCTTGATAATTGGTATCTTCAATTGCAATACCTTTCCGATATCTCAGGAAATAATAACAGAAGTCCTATAACTTTAATTGGATTTTAAAAGCTACATATTCTTATTTTGTCCCCCATCACAGAAGAACGAACAGGCATTAATGGAGTAATTGTAATAGAAAATTATCGGTAAATGGATGGCAGACGATGGCTTTATTTTTATTTATTATCTGGCAATAGGTGAATAACGAGTCTTTTTGAAGAGAGATTTTATTACATTAAATTGCTCATTTGTGATTTCATTGAATAAGAATAAAAAAAACGACAAGTTAAAATAGATAGTAGAAGTAGGCTGTATAGAAATACGAACATACAGCAATATTTTAAATTCTTAAAATCACTAAACTGACAATGTACTTCTACGTAATATTTTTATGCTTTTAGAATATTTATTTTTTAAACTTTAACAAAAATCTAATTGTCCACATAAACTTACAAAACCGATTGCAAGATTTTAGATTGAAACTGCACAATAAAATAACACTAAATTTATTTTAGAATATTCTATGCCCTTTTGCCGTTTATTACATTATGGGATGTGCATATATATTTCTAATGTAATCTGGTAATTGCACGCATTTTACATTACTTCAATGAATATGTTAATGAAAATGGGTAAAAATAATAAAATATTTTTGCTTATTTGTAATCTTTGTGTACACTTATTTATCAAGTTATGTTTTAACTGCAACAAAAAGGTTAATTTATTTTTTAGTAAATTCAGTATATTACTTAATACTATAAATACAATTCATGAACTTCATATTTCAATATTTCAATCCATGGAAAAGGATTTATTGACAAACTACCCTTTTAAGACATATTTTAGACAACTTAGATTTAGTAATATCATAAGAATGCATTGAGGCTTTAAAAATCGTTTTTGCTTGATAATTGATATCTTCAATTGCAATGCCTTTCCAATATCTCAGGAAATAATAACAGATACCCTATAACTTTAATTGGATTTTGAAAGCTACATATTCTTATGTTGTACTCCATCACAGAAGAACGAACAGGCATTAATGGAGTAATTGTATTAGAAAATCATCGGTAAATGGATCTCAGACGATGACTTTATTTTTACTTATTAGCTGGCACTGGATGAATACTATGTCTTTTTGAAGAGAGATTTTATTACATTAGATAGATCATTATTTGTGGTTTAATTGAATAAAAAAAAAAAACGACAAGTTAAAATAGATATTGGAAGTAGGGTGTATAGAAACACAAACATAAAGCAACATTTTAAATTCTTAAAATCCTATTAAACTGACAATGTACTTCTACGTAATATTTTTATGCTTTTTGAATATTTATTTTTTTAATCTTTAACAAAAACTTAACTGTGTGTATAAACTTCCAAAACCGATAAAAATCATTTCGATCGAAATTGCACAATAAAATATTATCCCTTAAAAAAATAAAATACTAGAGAACAGGAATTCTGCTTTTTCAGAATTTAGTGTCGCCCCCGGCATTTCCATTACCTCATTTTCTTCTGGTGGACTGGTGGCTTCTATTATTATGAAACAGCCATTATAAATGAAGCGTTAGGTGAAGATGAAAGAGCAGCCATAAAAAGTTAGAACTCTGATTTTCTGGTCAGAATGGGGGAAAAAATGGCCATAAATAAGCGGGACTCGGTTAATCGGGACTCTATTGCAAAACATATTTCAATTTTAAGACTTAAAGTACACGGTTTTATTTTATGTAAATTGACGTCATTTGCATTAATATAGATACTTAAAATTAAATACAGTTCATAATAGCTCCATGTTTTATCACAAATCCTTCATTTATATTTTTCTCAAAATAGCACGTATTTTAATTAATTTTTTTTTTAATTTTTATGACAAAATGGCAACAAAAAGATATAATTGCTATTTTTCAACAATTTTTTCTTTACTTTCTACAGAAATGGCGTACTTGAGTTGCCAAAATGAAGCAAATGTCGCTGAAAACTACAAAAAAAAAATAATATTTCAATAAGAAATGGAGATGCAGTTTTCAAACAAATTGCATTAAAAAGTACTTTTTTCCCAATACGACGATATAAACATTGAAAATGTGCGATGCTTAGAAGTTTTAAAAAATGCTGTAGAGTATTTAATCGCACAATGAAACATCGGCTTTTGTTTTACGGCTAGCGTATACAAGGTAACGTTATTTATTGGAGATAAAATAAGCTGGGAGAAAGAAATAGCATACCGGGGATAAAAAAGTTTTATATTCCTGTGGTTTGAGCAGCTATAAGGCGTGCAGTTAAATATAGACCGGGAGACAGCTGCACAGACTATAGCCTCATTGATTTCACGACTAAAATTACATGATTATACAGAACAGAACTATTAGCATATTAAAATGCAACTGGTTTGCCAAGATATGACTTATATCTTAATGGAAAACATTTGCAGACCCGATTTTAGTGGTTGATCGGTTTTCATGTTTTCCGGTTTATCATGTTTTTCGGCACCCAAAGGTATGAAAACATGGAGGACCGGGTGCAGGAAAACACAATGGTTAACCTACCAATGAACAACTAAAAACGGGTTTGGAGGTGTTTTCCACCAAGGTATGACTGGATGACCAATTGCATTTTAATATGTGAATCGAGTTTTGACTAATCCTGAAATTTCAGCCGTCAACTCGACGAGGTGATAAATGTTCTGCGCAGTCACCTACCGATCTAATAGGTTTAAATATCATCAAACAGATAGAATTTATTTTAGAATTAATATTCTATGCCCTTTTTACTTACCCATCATACGTAGTATAGGGTAAGTCTTGTAATCGTTTTGAAAATCGAAAAAAAATTTTTGATGGATTTACACGCTTCAGACAATGGAGATTCCGAAAAATATACTTTTAGAAAAAAAATTTGTCCGTACGTCTGTATGTCTGTGTGTCTGTAATCGCTCTATCTCCCGAACAAATTGAGATAGAGACTTGAAATTCGGTGTGTACTTAGGGAGTAATAATGGGAAGAAGCCTATTGAATATCAGTAACCTCGATTAAACGTAACAATTTTTTTCGGACTCTTGAATTATTCGTTCTGATAAAAGGTATACAACAATTTTCGAAATTGTTTATTTGAAGGAGTGAATACAAAAGACAATAAAAAACCATAAATTTTGTATCATGAATGAACTCGATCGGATAATTAGTTGCCGAGATATTTGTAATTCTATTTTTCACAATCTTCGATTTTTCATGACCCTGTATTTCATTCAAATTCCAATTCAAAGATATATTTTAATTGGAAATGAGACGCTTAATCCGACGTAGTAAACTGTTAGTTAATAGAATTGTAATTTTTTGAGTTATAATTAGAAAAAAAAATTGTCCGTACTTCTGTATGTCTGTGTGTCTGTAATCGCTCTATCTCCCGAACAAATTGAGATAGAGACTTGAAAGTCGGTGTGTACTTAGGGAGTAATAATCGGAAGAAGCCTATTGAACATCAGTAATCTCGATTAACCGGAACTATTTTTTTCGGACTCTTGAAATATTCGGTCTGATAAAAGGTATACAAAAATTTTCGAAATTGTTTATTTGGAGGAGTGAATATAAAAGACAATAATAAAACAAAAATTTTAGGGCAGCAGCAGGGCTAAATCAGCAGGAGGGCTAAAAAACACCTGCTGTCAACACACGAAAGTTACAGATGGCGTTCAAACTCAGCGTTGTCTCGATACAGTGGTCCTAAATTACAGAAAAAAATTGTCGTGATATATTTTATGCGCATCTTTTAAATGATAAATTCCGGATGTTTTCAACACAGAATGCATTTCCAATGTAATTTGGTAATTACACGCATTTTACATAACTTGACTGAAAATGTTATCCAAAATGGGTAAAAATAATAACTTTTTCCTAGTCTATGTGTAAAATTTGTGTACATTTATTTATCAAGTTATGCTTTAATTACAACAAAAAGTTTAATTTATTTTTCACTAAATTTAGTATATTAATTAACACTATAAATACAATTACTGACACCTGTATATTTTAATGCATGGACAAGGAATTCACTACCCTTATAAGCTAACTACCCTTATAAGACATGTTATAATTTATATTCTAGTAACACCAAAAGAACGCATTGAGGCTTTAAGAATCGTTTTTGCTTGATAATTGGTATCGTCAATTGCAATGCCTTTCCAATTTCTCAGGAAATAATAACAGATGTTTTGTAACTTTAATTGGATTTTGAAAGCCACATTTCCTTATTTCGCCTCCACCAAAGAAGAACGAACAGGCCTTAATGGAATAATTATATTAGAATGCCATCGGTAAATGGATAGCAGACGATGACTTTACTTTTATTGATTATCTGGCAACGGAAGAATTATGTCATTTTGAAGAGAGATTTTATTACATTAGATAGCTCATTTGTGATTAAATTGAGTAAGAATAAAAGTTAACAGGTTAAAATAGAAACTTGAAATAGGATGAATAAATAAATAAATAAACGAATATGGAGAAATAATTGGCATTGAAAACCCCGAAGTGGAAATTGCTTTGGATCTATAGCAACTATGGATTTTTGCCTCGAATGATCCTTACTATACGCAGAAACAACAACAAGCTACAACAATTTTATTTATTTTTCCATTACATATAAACATTATTATATTATATTTCTGTTACATTTCAAAACATAACTACAAATGGACACTCACAATTACATCCATGTCTTACCTGAGGATTCGAACCCGGGCGACTGCGTAGCAGAAGCTGTCGCTTCTGATCACGCCACCGGGCGACATGGAGAAGTAATATAACTATCATTTTAATTATATTTTTGAAACTGTTACTTTTTTAGTTAAAAAATTGTCTCCTTTTTTTAATGGTTAAAATGTATAAAATTACGAAAATATATTGTTAAGTTGTAAGAAGAAAATGTAAGCACAATAAACTAAATAAGTATGTAAAAAGAACAGAAAGATAACATCTTAATAATTTTGATGGGATTTTCATTTTTACATGATTTTGTTTAAAGTCGTTTGTTGTCTGTTTGAGGATTAAATCTTGGAATCGATTTTTGATCCACTTTATTATCCGATTTTTTTGCAAGTTTCCAAACAATTTCATTGTTGGTGACAATTCAATATTCATGTATTTTCAGGGCCCGTACCTCATTAGGGGTAGGAACAATGGGCAAAAAACCTTCTTTTACGTAAAAATAGCAAATAAAGCCTTTGTGCAACAATATTAAAAAGCAGAAAAACCAACGTTTAAAAATGCACAAATAATACATGAAAAGCAGCAAACGTTTTCTTCTTTTACGTTTTCGATTGAAACCCTTTGTTTAACGAAATGATTTTACTCAAATTTTACTCACCACTTCATTTATCCAGGACAACGCATATTCAACTATTTTTGGGACTGTACCTCATTAAGGGCAGGCGCCACGGACAAAAACATTCTTTTACGTTTTCGATTGAAACACCTTCTTTAACCAGGGCTGCGGAGTCGGTGGGGAAAATGGACGACTCGAATCCGACCCCGACTCCGGGAATTTTAACAGATCCGACTCCGACTCTTTCGCTCAAAAATGGGCCGACTCCGACTCCAACAACGCACACCTGCTTGCAAAATGGACGACTCCGACTCTTTCGCTCAAAAATGGGCCGACTCCGACTCCAACAACGCACACCTGCTTGTAAAATGGACGACTCCGACTCTTTCGCTCAAAAATGGGCCCGACGCCGACTCCGCAGCCCTGTCTTTAACGAAAGAATTTTACTCAAATTTTGTACACCAGTTCATTGTTCAGGACAACCCATATTCAAGTATTTTCAGGGCCGTACCTCATCAACTAGAGGCTAAATTCTCTTTTAGTTTGAAATCTTATTTAATTTTAGATTAAAAGCCTGTTACTTATTATTTATTATTTTTTTTAACATATATTTCTTGTTTTCCAATAAAGTTGGATTTTTTTTTTTTTTAAACAAAATAATCACATTAAAAGGACATCAGTAAATTGATGACAGACGATGACTATGCTTTTATTGATAACTAGCAAAAAAACAAGAATATGGAATTTTGAAGAGATGTTTTATTACATTAAGATAATTATTTGTGATTAGATTGAGTAAGAATAAAAGTTAACAGGTTAAAACAGAAACTTGGACTAGGATAAGTATAAAATATAGAAGAGCGAATGCAGTGATTCGATTTAATTACAATTTTAAATATTTTTTTCAAACAACTGTATAATTTGCACTTTTTTATTTAAGAGTTTTAGAATAAAACTATAAAAAAGAATTTCATCACTGTTTCTTTACCCTTGACTAGAGTTGAATTATTCAAGAAAACATATAAATGTTCAAAAATACATTGGGAATATTTTCAAACGCATACGTTTAAAATAAATTAAACAGTACATAAAATTTAAATTAAAAAAACTATAGGAAATGCGTCCTAACACTTTTTATATGGATTTTTATTCTTTCCAATATAGCTGAAAACATTTTGATGGAATAATTTTGTCATGGTGTCATCGGTAAATGGATCGCAGATGATGGATTTATTGATTTGTTGGCAACGGATGAACAACGTGGCATTTTGAAGAGAGACTTTATTACATTAGATAGCTCAATTATAGATAAAACTTAGCAGGTTGAAATAGAGACTTGAAATAATATAAGTACAAGTATACAAACTTAGCGAAGTTTTATATTTATCATTTTTATTACTTTTTCAATTTGCTGGCTTGTATTTTTAAAAAGGTTTAAGAAATGAGTTACTCTTTCTTTAATAAATTAACCAGTGGGAAATACCAAGATACGGTTGGTTGAAATCAACTTTGTGTTCAACTCGATATAACAACAAATTCTTGTTGTATTATTGCTGTAAAGCATTTTATTTTTAACAGTATTATTAACAGAAACAATCACTATTTCGCCAAATATCGCCAAATCTTGCAACATCCTTTCATTTGGCGCCAACATTGTTAACCCCTTCGGGACGACCGTCTTTACAGAATTTTTAATCTTTTACCACCGGTTTTTCAAAACAGAAATTTTTGCCTAATTGAATCGGGAAAATGTTCGGATTAACTAAGGTGAAATTTACAATAAAAATCTACTGGTGAGAATAATCACGGATTCTGAGCACCTTATGCGGCACGTATACCGGTTGCTCGTCCCCAAGGTGTTAATCTTGAAAGTCGATTTCCTCGCCACATATCGCCATATTTGACGAAATGTTGCCAACCTTGCGATTTCGTTTACTTCCATTTGTTCAGCATTTTAAGGGTCTCAGGACTCTTAAAATTGGAAAAAATGAAAAAAAAAAGGACCATTTTCAACAATTAATATCTATATGATTTTAAAACACAATTTTTATTGGGATGAAAGATATAAGTATGCTCTTTCATTTCATGTATTTAAAAAATTAAAAGATGCAGAATTAGTATTTATAGAGGGTTCCAACTTCCAAACTGTCAGACATTTGTCGAGCAGAAAATTGGCATAACAGCTTAGGCGCTGGATTAGAAAATAAATTTTGCAAATAGAATGAAATTTTTTGTGCCTAATTATACTTCAGACTGCCATAATTACCGTGAATCTAAATAAGTTTGTATTTAAAGCATTTTTATCTTTTTAATACAAAGTTTTATTTAGCTAATACAAAATTTTCAAAATTTCAACCGCATAATCACCTAAAAAATATTTTTTTGAACAATAAAAAGAAAATTTTACGTTCAGTTTATACATACTAACATGAAACATATATTTTGAAAATTTCATTGAAAAATATTCAGAAGTTTTTTAGATATCCTGCGCGTTATGCCCCAAAAAGTCATTTGGAGAAAAATAACTTCGAAGTTTCAGAAACGTGGCTTCAGCTATCGAGCGCGTACAATTCTAAAAACTATAACATCTCTTCTAATGGGAATTTTAAGGAAAGAATTATATCAAAATGTTCAGAAAAAATAGGAGTTTAACATCTAAAAAAATTTAAATTTCGGAAATTTCGAAGCTTTAAGAGACCTAGACCTCTCTATGCGTTAACGAAATCCAGTGGGTCAGAAATTTATTTGAACGTATTGTATTCTATAAAATGCTCTGAAATGCGAGTGAAGCCATCACAGATTTTTTTTTCCCCCTACGAAATAAAACAGTGATGAATTAAGGATGGCTCGGCGGAGGGAGGCGCTTTCCTTCTCGGGATACCAAAGTGTCCCTCCCCCCCCCACACACACACACCACTTCAGACCTCCCTACTGTCCTCCTCCACGGAGCAGCAAAATTTCCTCCCAGAGAAAAATGTCTAAATTCAACACTGAAACAAGTAAAAATTAAATTTAAAAAATCAAAAAACCTGACTACGTAAAAAGCGAACTAATTAATTATATTTCTCATCAATGTGAAACTATTATTTATATTACTTACCTTTTTTTAAAATTTACTTATATTGATTGCTTTTAAGTTGTGTTTAATTGTTAGTTCCCATCTATAAACTCTGTTTTGATGAGGCCTATAGATATGTATGAAAGTTAGAATTGCAGTAAAGCTAGAGATCCTACCTACACAACTTCCAGGTTGTGTAATATTTAAACGGAGCTTCTGACTGTAAAATAGCCAATGAAACATCGTCTTCATTTTGAAAGACATATCCAATGATATGCCACTCAATGTGGTGCGTAATTTTTTTTTTCGTTTCTACCGCCATTTTGAATTTATAAAAACAAAACATAGCCTATAACCATCGGACGGTTAAAACGAATCGATAGAAACCTCATCAATTAAATTCCATACAACCGTTGGGACGTTTCGAGAGTATAAAGAAATCCACATACCCAGATACGCGTGAAACACATTACCCTTCTTGGCAGTCGGGTAATTAAATAATGAATTGAAGTTAGTTAAATTCATAAATAGATATGAAATATTTTCACAGATGATCTTCGACTTATTCTTAAGTTTCATATTCAAACTTCCTTCTTACACAAAAGGATGTTTTATTTCGAAAATATCCATCCGGAAAGATCTTTTAATCCTTGACATGAGGCGGTAAAAGCGAAAACCGTGATCCTAATCTGTCGACATGTGTAACTCTTTTATGTCGAAAACGTTGTGGATTATATTTCTTCGCTCAGAAGTGAAGGGATATCTCATCATTTTAGCAAGGAATTATGGCCGACAAATTGTGTCAAAACATACAAGAGGGTCTTATTTCTAGGAACTAGAATTTCTGTAACTCATTTACTGACTGCTGTGTTTCTGATGGCAGTCTTTTCGCGGCGCAGTGTTATTTGTATTATGTAGTTATTAACTCTACCGCAGATCAAATTACATTTGGTGAAAGAAGACTTGGAATGTAGAGTATGGGGGTAGGCGAATAAGATTAGGAGTATTTCAAGAATCAGAATTCGGCGTTTTTGTGTAAGATAAGTAAGTCTGCATAAAGAATATTGCAAAAATACAGCAACAGAAATTTAGAATAATCGAGCAAAAATAGAACTGACAAGCATTTACTGAGACAGATAAAATCACAACTCTCAATTGCACATTGGAGCTGATATTTAAGATATTTATGACCTACTCCACGGTTTGTTCGCCTTCTTGAATTTTGCAGACCAAAACATTTTTCGGCACCAGTATTTTCTTATAGAAAATCTCTTCTTAAAATAAGACGAAATTTTGCGCATTTAACATAGATTTCTTTTTCTATAAAAAGATACTAGTAGTTTTCCTGGAGAAATAACGGTATCTCTACGAACCATGAACTCTCTTTTTAACCTTTCCAACAAAGTTGAAAAGTGTTTATGATTTTGGTTTGTCTGATCGTCTGTCCGTGCTCTAACTCTCGTAAATATACTCGGATTGGCCTGAAATGCTTGGATGGTATTGACGTTTACCATAGCACGTTCCCTATTTCAAATGAAGTTTGTAACATGTTTAGTTCATTTACAGGGACATTCAAAAGTATTCCGATACATTACGGCCAATGGGAAAAAATCCTTTAAAATGATTTTTAATGATGTTACATACTTTCAAACACAATAAAATTGGTATGCATTTACTTTGAGTGTTTTACTTTGAAAGTGTGTTTTACAAGTGCACTAAAATATGCATTCTGTAGAATATACGGTGCAAAGAATAGTTATTATTCATTTACAGGGCCATACAAAATAATTCCGTTACAGAACGATATAGGGGTGGAGGGAATTGTTTGCGGCGTATTTTAATTATGTTTAATCATTTCATGTATAATGAAATTGATATACGTCGCTGAGGTTTACTGTAACTTATTTCATGTATAATACGAAGTGCATAGCATTTACAGAGACACACAAAAGATTTCAAATGCTACATTGTATCCGAAGTACTATACAGTAGCGATGATTGCTGGAAATGCATTTTTATTTATGATATGCGCTTCTATGTTTCACTATATTTATGCATAGTATATGTTGTGTATAAATGCTATAATTCATATACAGGACTACACAAAAGCATTGTAATAATTACTGGGTATAAGCAACAAATTGCTTAAAGGTTGTTTTTAAATGAGTTATGCATTTTTACGCTGAACTATATTTTGTTTACTAAGAAATGTTTGTAGAATATAGATAAAATGACATACTGGGTCATGCAAGGAATTGGATACATGGCCGTCTGTAAATGATAATTTCTGGAAATGTGATTTCAGTAGTTTTAAGAGTGTTTTAGTTTGAATTAAATTTTAGCTAAATAATGGTGTGTAATAAAGGTACTAGGTAAACTACAGGGTTGTAAAAAAGTATTCAAGTATGTTTCTATCTATTAGTATAAATTGCTGAAAGAGAAATTTCAACTTGTTATGAGTTTTCTTGCTAAACTAAATTTGCCCATTATACAGTATATATATCAACCTACAAATCAAATACAGGGCTGTTCAAAGGAATTGGAATACATATTTGGCTATGGACAGTAACTGCTGAAATCAGTTTTTTAAATCTTTTATGCGTTTTCTAAAATGTTTATTTAGTTATCTTATTTACCTCATTTCCCTAAATAACGAAGTTTTGTTAAACCATACAGGAAGTGTTGGAAAGTGTTTCATAATCTATGCTTAACGCATGATTTTTCTTTCTTGTTTTCACTCCTATCTAATTATTTTGTGCTAATTAGTTTTAGCCAATGTGCATATGTGTGAGTATAAATTTGAGGAACAAACAAATAATGCAATAAAAAGAATTCTGGGTTCCTGGAACTTAAAATAACTGGGTCTTTTTTTAACACTTTTCAACAAAGTTGAAAAGTGTTTATGCATTCGGTTTGTCTGGCCATCTGTCCACGCTTTAACTCCCGGAAATATACTCGTACTTTTATGAAATTGAAAAAGGTTATTTAGGGTCACCAAAGCATATTTGGTATTGTATATGAAGTATGTAGGATTAATAGTTCAATTATAGGGGCACTCAAAAGTATTCCACTATATTATGGCATATGGAAAAAAATCGTTTGCAGAGTATTTTAATGACATTACGCTATTTCAAATGTATTGAAACTGATATAAACCACTGAATTTCACTACGATCACGTTAGAACAGGGCATTCATGGCATTTTTTATTCATTTACAGGGACACACAAAAGAAATCGGTTACAGTACTGTCTTTGAGTAATAATTGCTGGAGTGTACGGTTTAAAATTCGGTATGCGCTTTTAAATGTAATTAATTTTTTGTATGTTATACGTTATATATAAATTCTATACCTCATATACAGAGCTGAACAAAAGTATTCACGTACCATTCTCCTTATTAGAGAAAATTGCTGAAGGGAAATTTTCAGCTGAAATATATGTATCTCTTAAGTAAACTAAATTTTGGCATGCATGCAGTTAATAGATACAAATCTATCTATTATATACAAGGCTGTTAAAAAAATCGGTTAATTTTTCGATTGTAGATGGGAACAGCTCATATTGGGTTTTGAAATGTGTTATGCGTTTCCATATGGTTGAATTAGACGTAATATTTTAATTTTTTAAATGGTGCAGTTTTGTTACATTATTCTGAATGTGTTGGAAAGTGTTTCATAATTTATGCTTGACGCATGACTTTTTCTTTCTTGTTTTATATAAAAGTGGGTCCACTTTTTTGAAATAATACCTATTCAATGTTTTTAATAGAAACTATGCCTCTTTTGCGTTTTTTTTAAGGTAAAAATTATCGGTATTAAATTGCCATCCTGAAGGAAGTAACACGATTTTTTTATGAACTCCTTCTCCAATTTTTTCCCTTAAATGTTGCACTATAGTGAATCACCGGCATCACTGAAAAATCACTGTCTCATTTACTGCAGTTATTTTACTTATTTATTTAGTTCTAAGGATTATCTTTCCTGTGGAGACTAAGATAAAACATGACTATTTTGCTGCAGTGCATCGAGTTGTATTTGATGATGAAAGATTTAGAATTTAAGGTACAGAATAAAACAGATAGATTTAGTTAAATTTCAAGGGAAAGGAATTCCACATTATTATTATTATTATTATTATTATTTATGTACTTCTTGATGCAATTAATAGTGTGTTCTGTAGAGTAATTATAATAATGACTTATTTTTTCTCTTTCAAATACTAATTTTGCGGAAATACAGTGCAATAGAAATTAATGTACTCGAGGGAAAGTAAAAAAATGTGGAATTTACTATATATGCATATAATTTATAGCTTTTTTCCTTTCATTCCGATTTAAATAACATGTGCATCCAATCAACGTAAGCGAATTTTTGTAAGTTCGCGAATATCAAAGTAAAGAAAAGGTAAATAATGTGCAGAAAAAGGAGTAGTAACAACTATGTATCATTAATCATAAAGTAAACATTAACTTTTCAAATGTATCCTTATTTATTATATTTAACATAATTGTCCTTGCATTTCTCTGGTTACCATCTCTCTTTTTTTCTTTTTTATTTTAAAAATATCAATGGAAAGTAAAATAACAACATAATAAACTTGATGTAGACTATTATGATATTGACTTGAATACTTACGTTATTTAAATTACCGGCAAAGATTTATAAATATGACACGCATTCTGTGTTAAATACACTATGGAGGGGCGGACATCTGGTGGTTCACGGGTTCGCTGAAATGGTGGTTAAAAAAAAACTCCAACATATAGGTGTAAGTACAATCATTTTTTATTCATTTTTCAATACGAAGGAAGACATCTCATAAAAAGGAGCCTCAAATATGAAGCTATGTAAAGGCAGAGATTAAATATATCTCTATGTGTAGAAACATATCTGTTCATGACAAACTGCTACGCAACGTTACAAAAGGAAAAGAAAACAACAGCGGTCCTTTAGCGGACCTTCCAGCAGGGTGGTCGGGAGCGAACTCTCGTTAATGCGTTCTGAAATCACATGCCTTGGCATATTGTATTATCGCCAACTAATCAAGTTTTTGACGCTGATATTACAGAAACAAAGGATTGGCTGCAGGTTTAGCAGACAAATAACGTGGCAGCCCAGCCTTTCGGCGCACCCACAGGATGTGAAGCAACCCTACATGTTTCAAGACTAAGTGCGACATATAGTCTCGTTTTTGTTTACATTAACAACAGATTTCAGCTAAATGTGATTGAGTAATCTTTAATAAATGTATGTGAATTTAGAAAGCATAATGATAAATGAAAATATAATTTAAAACTGCAATTCCAATAAATACATTTTTTTTTTAATTTCATTTTTTTTACCCGTCAAGTTTTAATGGGAAATGAGAGTGGTTTATTTATAGCGCAGATAAAATACTGTAAAGATCTGAACTATATCAGATTCGCCATATAGGAAGAACTAATGCTTTTCTAAAACAGAGTAAAAATATGTTAAAGTCTAGTAAGGCGCACGGCAAGATGAAAGATACTACTCAGTCACCATCGCTCTTGGACATTTGACAATCGGTGACAGTTTGCTAATGCTAAAAAGCAGCCGGCACTTTTTTTATCTTTGAGCGTGGGAAGAGAACTCATATACGTTCTCACGAGAGCATATGATCGCAGGATCCACGTGCAAAAGAGGAGTTTCTTAAGGTGTCCACTCAGGAGACAACAGTAAAGATCCCTGGGAGGTTCTTAAAAAGAACGGACAGTTAGTGGCTGAGAAACTCCCTATTGTTTTGAGAGGAAGAGAATTGAGAGATATATACGAGAGGATGCGGAGGAGAGATTAGATTTTGGCTGGAGTTGGAAGAGCGACTTTTGGAGTGGAAGATTTTGAAGGTCGAAAGGGCCGGACTTTACGATCCCTAATACCGGGGAATGACACTCGAATCAGCGGCGACAGGGCACCAGGGTGCCGTCGCGGAAAAAGGAGATCTTTATCTCGGAGACAAGACCAGCGCTTTCCGTTCAAGTGATGCAATGCCTGGGGACTTAATAGACTAGCTGCCACCTTCTCATAGACACTATTTCTGTTACATAAACTTTGTTCAACAAATTTTACATTGTTGTGTACATAGCAACTTATTATTACTCCAGAATATCTTTGATCGTGTTATAAAATAAATTTCATGTTAATATATTCTAAGAGAATATAAATTGCTAAGCCTTCGAAGAATTAACACCCTCGACCATCGCTACCGCCTTCTTAGGACACGGCACAACTGGTGGCAGCCAACGAAACGAACTTTTATGTGCAAAAAATAGTACAGATGAGATTGTTAGCAGTCTGTGATTAAAAACAAAAGAGAGCTGAGCATCGAGCAGCAGGACAACGTCATAGCCGCAACACTGCGAAGGAGTCAACAGTCCAGCGACCCAGGAGAGAGCAAAGGGACATCCAGGAGATCCACCTAAAGCCAGACGGAGATAGCCGACAACCGACAGACTCCCTCGGAAAGGCCTGACCCTGACGCAAAGAGAGTGACTGATACTTCAACGGCAGCACACTGGCCAAAGCAACTGTGACGGGACCTCAACACAACAGAGCAGGTAGGCTCATTATTTTTTTGAATGGCTCTCAAATTTTGTTTTAGTAGAATTTAAATGTTTTAAATTCGGGATCTAAAATTGTGAGATAGTAAAATTGTTGTAATTTGTAAAATAAACATTAAGATAAGGGCATCAAGCCAAGTATAACAGAGGCAAATTCATAGGCATTTAAGATAGCTCAAGCTAGGGAGCAGATTAAAATCTGGTTTATATTCGAAACGAATACAAAGGAAAATTTTGTTTCTAAGAAAAGAAGCGGAGAAAATTTTCAGGGGAGATTGCAGTAGCGAGCCAAAAAAAAAAAAAAAAAAAGGCTTAGGGGAACAGGTTTTTTTTTTAAACTAGAGATGCAAGTAGTGTAATACTGCATGTAAAGTGTGAGGAAAATTAATTTATGTTAGTTAAACTACTGAATAAAGATATTTTCTAGAGATTTATGGTCAGAACGCTGATTACATTGGTCATGGTTTGCAAAGAAGTGCTCAGATTTGAAAAATTTGAAAAGTTTATTCGAATTATATGTGTGCAATTTCTATAAGATTTTACTATATATTGTGTTTTATCCTGTGTGTATAGGGACTTTAAACAGAAAAATTTATCTTGCACATTGGTTATTTTTAACAAAAGGTGAAGGTATCCAAAAAATTTCACAGATATTGTAAATTTATACTTTATATCCTGTATTTGTATTTAAAATTTGTTTATGTAAATATATTTTATAGTGTTAATTGACAGGCTTTAAATTCTCCGAGGAAATTATTGGTGTAAATTATTGAAATTGTGTTAAAAATAAGGCTTCATTATGACAAGGGTGACCGCATTAAAACATTGAAGAAAGATTGATCTACAGAATTTAGCAGCAGAATTGGGGGTAGCACTTGAGGATGGGGATACAATACAAATAATCATCCAAAAAATTGAGCAATCAGATAGCTACGACGAGGACCTTGCGCTAACGCAAGCCAGGTACACTGTACAAGATAGAGAAGCAAATTTAGCTAAGGAAAAAGACCGCGAAAAGGCAGAAAAAGACCGCGAGAAGGCAGAAAGGGACCGCGAAAAGGAACAGTTAGAATTAGAAAGAGCTAAATTAGACAACGCAGACAGACAGAAAGAAAGAGAATTCAAACTAGAAGAATTAAGATTAACGCAAGGCACAGAGAGAAGCAGTTCAAGCGCGAGCAATCGTTCTGATAGAGGCCCAAAATTAAACATAAAATCTATTATGCATTCGTTCGACCCAGACAAATCAGACATAACTTTATTTTTAAATTTATTTGAGAGACAGGCAGAAAGATCGGGGATCGAGTCAGATGATCTAGTAACTCATCTTAGCTTTATTGCCCATAGAAATTTCAGAATTAATTTTACGAGAACCGTCCGACAGCGTGGACAATTTTGCTCACGTGAAAAAAATTCTCTTAGAACGATATAGGTTAACAGCAGAAGCATATCGTTTAAAATTAATGAGGCATCAAAAAAATACAAACACCCCATGGAAAGACCTAATCTTCGAATTAAATAGTTTTCAAGACGGGTGGCTTGATGGGTTGGGCATCAAAACCTTAGAGGAGCTAAAAGACCTGCTTATAACGGAACAAATTAAACGAAGAGTGCCGATCGAAACTAAAAATCATTTTATCGATTCGTGGGCAGAGTATAAAAAACCAGACAAACTCACAAAAGATTTGGACGGGTATGAAGCAATAATTGGCGCGACGTCCTGGAAAGGGTATGCCAGACACCCCGTGGAAAAAAGATTCGAGAGACCGAGATATGCGGAAAACGTTAGTCAAAAATGGTTCGATCGCACGGGTTACGAGGAAAGGGACCCGAGGAAAAATGCCGATAATAAATCTAATTGGCGGGAGAAACTGACGATAGGGAAAGGCAAAAAGCTTTCGAAAAAACAAAACAAAGCACTTGCTTTCAATGCGGAAGTCCAAAACATAGGATACGAGACTGTCCAGATTTAAAAAGATCGGAAAAAGAAATAAGCACGGTACATCATGTTAGGTGTAGTACGAAATTAGATAAAGGTTTCGAACCATATTTAAGTAAGGGAAAGATAAATGGAGTAGAAATTACAACGTTACGCGATACCGGAGCCATGGATGATTTATGTCCAAGAAGATTCATTAATAAAGGGCAATTAAACGGAGAAATTAAGTGGTTAAGACAACCTCTGGACAGGGAACTTCAACAGCTTCCGGTTGCGGAAATAAAGTTAGAATTAGCGGATAAAACGGTGATAACAACTAAAGCACTTATCACAGACAACGAGTCAGATTTGGATTACTATATCCTTGGAAACAGAACACAAGAATTAATCAATTCGTATGAGCGCAAAAAAACTAAACAGCCGGCCAGAGAAAACAAAACCAATAGCATTCGAAACTTTCAACGGTGCATTCAAGGGGTAAGTCAATCACAAGAGATTAGTACGGAAAACGTCACGGCAGTCGATGAGTTGAACGTGAGCGAAAAGGAGGAACCAATTTCTTTACAACTGCTCGCACAGGAGTCGAATGAGAATGACAAAATACCGTTTGAAAATGAAACTTATAGCTTAAGGGAAAAAAGTAAGACGGATTGTAAAAATGCACAAAACATAGTCAAGTCGCGTGAGGAATCGATTTCCAGGTCAGAAAACTTTAGAGGCGATAGGGATTTGGAAAAACAAACGGGCGTTACGGAAAAGGATTATAACGGTAATCCGAAAAACAGAATAGCGACGAATTCGACAAACTTGGAGAAAGAGAGGAGAACAAAAGACAGTGTTCCAAAACGAAATAAAAGAAAAGTCTATGGGTCAGAAAACCAAGAGAAACAGCTGTCAGGTGAGGTCAAAAACTTAAGGATTAAAAGAAACTCAGACACACACATAACTCGCGAAGACAAGAAGTCAAAAATACCGGTAAAAGTCATACAAAATAGGCAAAGTACTGGACAAGGAAAGCTGTTCAGAGATTCATCTCAGATAGAAGGGATTAAAATGAGGGAACAGCAGGTTAAGTCGCATGACGTCAGTAAAAAAGTCTGAAGGGAGAGTGAAAACTCAGTTAAAAATAAAAAGCGCTAATTACAGAATTTATGCAAAACAGTAGAAAAGGATTTTAAACCCGGGAAACAAATACTATTAGATTTAGGAACAAACGGTCAACAAAATGAAACTGATAGTTGGGAAGACATTACGAAAGGGAAAGAAAAAATAGTAAGGGTGGACGAACTTATAGAGATCCCCAAAAATAAAAAACAGGCGAAAGCAAATAAAGCGAAACGTGCTAGAAAAATTAATACGAAAATGAAAAGTAATAACGGATTAAAGGTCTGGAAAATTGCTGGTCAAGGAGAAAAGTTTAACAGTCATAATTCCATGAACAGATTGAAAAGGCGAAAATGGAAAGGAATTGGCAACAGGAAAACGGGACAAAAAAGCACGAACATAGATTTAGAAGCCAAAATCAGGGTAAAAATAAACAAAAATCCGAGAAAGCCAACGGTAGTTAAAATAACGGAGATAAATACATTGTCAAAATCTAAAAGGGAAACAGAAAACAGGAAAGGGTTAGATAAAAACAAGAAAATTAATCAAAAAGAAATCAGTGCAAGGCAAGAGGATCGGCAAAATTCAGAGAGGCATTCGACAAATAAACGAAAGAATACGAGAAAAGATGGGACTACGAGAATAGTTGCCATAAAAAAATTACAGAGCTGCACTGATAAGAAGAGTTTAATAGAAACGGATAGCAGTGCGCTTTCATCTAGGAATAGAAAAAGAAAATGACTCGTAAACCGCTCAAAAGGGCACATACTTTGCAACCTGACCAATATGCCAGAGTACAAAGGCCACGGTAGGACATTGTCCAAATAGATTTTTTGAGTAGGGCAGAATAATCTTGAAAAAAAAAAAAGAAAAGAAAACTGTATATAGTATGCTATCATTCCTTTTAATGTTTGAAAAAATAATATAATGAGAAGTGTTTTGAAATAAAATAAAGTGTAAAATATTATATAGAGTGTATAATGAATACTTTTTTTTTTGGAGGGGCAGACAGGCAAATAAAGTTTTTTTTCTTTTTTCTTTTTTTGCATGTGAGCCATTCATATAAATTTTGAGTCACCTTTCTCTTTTCCAGAATATTTCGTCCTGCGGCCAAAATATTCTTTTAAAAGGAGGGGGGTGGGTGGTTGTAAAGATCTGAACTATATCAGATTCGCCATATAGGAAGAACTAATGCTTTTCTAAAACAGAGTAAAAATATGTTAAAGTCCAGTAAGACGCACGGCAAGATGAAAGATACTACTCAGTCACCATCGCTCTTGGACATTTGACAATCGGTGACAGTTTGCTAATGCTAAAGAGCAGCCGGCACTTTTTTTATCTTTGAGCGTGGAAAGAGAACTCACATACGTTCTCACGAGAGCATATGATCGCAGGATCCACGTGCAAAAGAGGAGTTTCTTAAGGTGTCCACTCAGGAGACAACAGTAAAGATCCCTGGGAGGTTCTTAAAAAGAACGGACAGTTAGTGGCTGAGAAACTCCCTATTGTTTTGAGAGGAAGAGAATTGAGAGATATATACGAGAGGATGCGGAGGAGAGATTAGATTTTGGCTGGAGTTGGAAGAGCGACTTTTGGAGTGGAAGATTTTGAAGGTCGAAAGGGCCGGACTTTACGATCCCTAATACCGGGGAATGACACTCGAATCAGCGGCGACAGGGCACCAGGGTGCCGTCGCGGAAAAAGGAGATCTTTATCTCGGAGATAAGACCAGCGCTTTCCGTTCAAGTGATGCAATGCCTGTGGACTTAATAGACTAACTGCCACCTTCTCATAGACACTATTTCTGTTACATAAACTTTGTTCAACAAATTTTACATTTTTGTGTACATAGCAACTTATTATTACTCCAGAATATCTTTGATCGTGTTATAAAATAAATTTCATGTTAATATATTCTAAGAGAATATAAATTGCAAAGCCTTCGAAGAATTAACACCCTCGACCATCGCTACCGCCTTCTTAGGACACGGCACAATACGTTAAAGAAAATGAACCGTTAAAAGAAAGTGCAGATGTACGGAGTTAAATGTGTTCGTGATTGCTTTTAAATAAAAACCGTTAGGAATTGAAAAATAAATAAATATGCGAGAATGAGAATTTTGAATAAGTAGAAAAAAATATGAAACTATAAATCTTTATATGTGTTGAGTAAAGTTCCTTGTGAAAGGAGAAAGGAAAAAAAAAAATAAATGAATGTAGAACTATAAATTGTTTTAGGAAAAAGGAATTGCTATAGTGAATTTACTTGTTTAAAGTAGATTTTGAAAAACAGGAGGTGAAACTGATATGTTGCAGATAAAATCTGCCACATGCACATTTTAAAATTATTATTTAACTGTAATTTGCGCATTTTATAATATTTAGAACTTTTGAATGTGTAAACTTATCGATTTTGCTGCGTCTTAGAATGCATATCATGATATATGAGCAAATCTTTTGTCTATGTATGTGTGTGTGCAAATTTTATTTAAAAATGGCTTTAACAGTTTTTACTAAATTTTGTATCCTACCGTTTTCGGGTACGAGAAGACCATTGGACTAGGTCACATTTTCTATAAAATTTGATTAGTGGGTTATTTTGGGGGGTCACTACAGGTCAATGCACTTCAATGGGAATGCAGGTTGAAACAGTTAACAGTGCTTCGAGAATGTAAAGAAGGAAATTTGAATATGAACCTTAGAATGAGTCAAAGGCAATCTCTAAATATATTACATAGCTATTTATGGATTTAACGGGCTTCAGTTCATTACGTAATTTCAGAGCAGAATTTAGACATTTTTCTCGGGGAAGGAATTATGCATCTTCGTTGGGTACCATATGGAGTACCGGGAAAGGTGGAATTTGCACTTTTAACCCTTTATGCACTGAATTATGAATTCATGAAAATTTTATCCTCTAAAGCATTTTTCGAAATTTTTTCAACTACATTAGAAAATTTACACAACCATTTAGTAAATTTTAAAAGAATTTTAGAAGGATTGAAGGATTTAGAAGGAATAATTAAATTTGAATTTATAGGGATTTTGTGCAATATTTATAACCCCACTCAAATCTTTTATTTTAAATATTTTTCTTAGTATTTTGTAGAGTTAGTATTTTGTAGAGAGAGTACAAATATAATGTTCGTACAATAAAAATATTTCCGAATTGAAAAATCCCCCCCCCCCCCCCCGCTCCCCAACGCCAAGAAAACTGAAAAGATGCAAAGACAAAAGAAATCATCCTTTTAAAAATATTTTTGTGTAACCAATAATGCTTTTGGAACAAGATAAAGTAATGCATCTATAACTCATTCTAAACTGTATTACTACTAATCGATGTATTAAATGAGTTTTATAACAAGTTATTTTAATGGTACTTATAAGTACCGAAAGTAGATAAAGGGTTAAACCATTACTAAACATAAAATCTGAAGTCTTCGGGGAAGGGAAGGCATTTTTATGCTTCATGGAGGAATCGCCCCCCCCCCCCCTCAATTCATCACAGTTTTATTTCGTAGAAAAACAAATATGTATGCCTTCATCTCGATTTTCGGAATACTTTATAGAATAATTTTGCTTTATTAATTCAGGGAATTTTTTTCCGATTTAATTAGGAAAATATTTCTGTTTTAAAAAAACCGGTGACAAATTATTAAAACTTCTGTAAAAGAAGCTCGTTGCAAAGGGGTTAAAAGACCTTTCTCCAAAGATATTTTCAGAATAAAACTTCATCTAATGTAAACAAGTCGGAAATTGCTTTGGTATTTTTCTGTATTTCTATTCTTTAAAATGAATTTCCGTATTTTTATCGATTTTTTTCCATGTAATAATACAAAAAATATCCCACTGCAAGAGAGAAAATAAAATTGTAACATTGCCTGTAAAAAAAAAAAAAATTCTCAGAGCCATACTTTTTGATACATTCACGTAATCACTTTCATAAAAAAAAAATTAAATTCCGTAAAAATACGGAAATTGTGCTGGCAATCAAAACATATATATTTTTGTACAGTGTGTATAAATAATAGTTGAGGGGAAGACTATTTACAGTAGAAGCCATCACAGAATTTCAGCACAACATAAAAGGTAAACTTACCTAGAATAAAAAAAGAAGTAAAATATTAGAACAGTACACATTCTTACAAGTAATAATTATATTAAATCAATTACATTTACTTTCTTATTACTTAACCATTAGAAATTTTGTTACTTTTCTAGTATAAAGGCCTTGGCGTTTTTAACTTGGCGCATTTCGGGCCTCAGAAAGTGAGATTAACCGCCAAATGATAGAAACAGTTATGAAAGCAATCCTTGGTAAACTTTTATGCTTATTGATATATGTATATATATGTAAGCATTTCGGAACTGAAATCTAAATTTCGGAATTGAAATGGATTTCAGATATTTTCATTTATTCAATTTTGTAATGAAGGTAAATTTTCTGTTAGAAACTCAAATACTGACAATTGGGTTATTCTATTGTTGCGAAAACAAAAAGAAGAAAAAAAATCCCTGCCGGCTCGGCCTACAGGCGCAGGTAGATTTCGAAGTTAAAAGTTAAATTTTTATTTTAAATAACGAAATAACAAATAAATTAGTATAACATTAATAAAAATACAAATAAAACGTCGAAATAAAAATAACTTGATGACGTAAACACGTGTTTTCACTTGCTTACGCGAGGTTCACTTGCTTAAAGTCAAGTGAATGTGACATTTACGATCAACCATTTTTGGCATTTAATTTTATAGTTTGGCGATGAATTTTTGATCGACGGGATAACCAAGTAGTACCAATATTAGTTTTTGTTGCATTAAAATATCTCGATTTGTTGATTTTCTGTAAGCAAGTAAACCCTATTGGTTTACAATGGAAGTCTACGGGAATTTGGCGAAATATTAGAGATATCGACAAGTTGACGTCACTCTTGGCGACTCATTTTGGTCGCCAAATTTGGTGATATATTGCCAATTTGGCTGCAAAATTGGCATTTGGCGACAGAACAGGGTCCACCCTACGGTAACCCCCCTTATATGTATGGAGATACAATAGCGTAATATATATATACATCATAGCTGCCAACTTTTACGCTTTCTTGCTACCATTAAAATTTTACAGTGAATATTGTCTTATTTAATCGTAGAAATCTTACGATTAAACAAGGCGAAAATCTCTACTAAATTTTAGTGGTAGCAAAAAAGCGTAAAAGTTGGCAGCTATGATACATTTTTATTTTTCACGGGGAAATCTTGCAATAGAAAAGTAACTGTTATGGCAAGAATTTTATTGTGTGTTTTTTTTTTAGTTGTTGGCAACTGCTATAATGAAAATTTTTTTAATTTTCCTGTCATTTTTCTGTAAGAGGTTTTATCAGTATCATGTTAAGGCGGATTTCAAAAATTTTAACCCTCCCTCCTTTCTACTGCCTTGGGCCGATTTTTCTCATTTGCAATCCCTGCCGAGATATTAGCCATCTCAATGTGTTTTGCGAGTTTGAAGACGATCCGTGCATAATAGTGACTTTTATCGTACGGACAAAATTTAGTACATACATACATATATATAAACTTTTTAGGTGGGTTTGGTTTTGGGTTCTTGGGTCATATAATGAAAAGTTATGAAGGAATTTTTTAAAAGTCGCACTATGGTAACGACTGCAATAGGTAATATTTCTTACGAAATCTACCTAAAACGAAAAGAAAGAAAGAATCGAAGAAATAATGGGGATTATTATATCTTTATAATGCCAATTCCTCACTAAAATTTTAATATATATATTTTTCACATTTTTTACCTTTCTTCGCAGAAGTATAAAAGAATTGTCGAAAATGTTTTTCGAAAAATATTGTGGGTAATTAGCCAAGATATTAACCCTTAACCCCTTGAGGGGCAAGCAATTGCGTTTGTGTAATGCTGAATTCCCACCGGAAATTTATAAAAAAATTTATTTCAAAATAAGGAAAAGCAATTATAAGTCTTTTTTCTATCAAAGTTAGAAAAGTAAAATTTCATAAAATTTTTCTGGTGTAAATCTTCATTAATCGTAGGTGGGATAAAATATATCCCACCGCCCCTCGAGGGGTTAAAGAAACGGACGGTTTGAACATATGGGTTCTGGGGAATGGTGCCACTCGGGGTTATGCCGCCACCCTGCCTAGTTTAAAAACTAATGGCAGTTTGAGATAGTGAATGCGCCTGCCCTATAGTGGCAACAATAAAAACAGTGCCTAGAGTGAGAATGATTTTGTTGTACGTCGTTCGCTTATTCTAGTGAAAAATTTAGTTTTCATCTAGTTGCTTCTTATTTTCGAGCTTCAAATGAGTAGAGGTAAACACCTTTTATTGTAACTTTGGGTACTCAAGATAATATTGCCCGTAATCTAAATGCATTCGCCGACATTTTGATGTAATTTGTTGAACAAGTTCGGTTCTTCTTTCACTTTGCTGGGGGATTTCCTCTATATTGTCCTGTCGGGGTAATGCCGTCACCATGGCAAAGAGTGACTTTTCCAATTTGAGTTAAATTGTAAGCTTAGTACATTAAAAAATCTATCTTAAGGAACATTGTAATTATTCATTATTTTGATAAATTATTGCTTTCTAAATATTTTCAGTAGGTTATGTGTTTCCTAGTATCCATTTTATATATTTACTAGATCATTAAAGAGTGGCGTCATTACCCCGATATAGTGGCGGAATTAACCCAGTATCCTGGGTAATCCCGCCACTGTACAGAGGTTGAAAGAATTTTTTTTTTTAATGTATACTTACTTTACAGTTATGATTACAGTTAAATTTATAGAGATACTAAAGATCATGATTCAGCTTTACAATTTTTACTATTAAAAAATAAACATTTTTTTGAGGTGAAAAAATTTAAATTCCCTTAAGGTGTCGCCATTGCCCCGGTCTCCCCTACATATAGACACGGGGAGCGTACTCTATGCGCCACCGGCTTTTAAAGCCTAGATAACAGCTTTTAATGATATATTTGTGTAATACAATGCCAAGTTACTAATTCAAATATTTATTGTACGGAGCCCTCAGTATTGTACGGAACCCCAGTCCGGTTATTTACAACGAGGTATACTTTTATAGCCACGGAAAAATTTAACCTCGTTATTATTTACTCTAAATCTATTCGGAATAGTTTCCATCAAAAATAATCTGTACTAGCTCCACTATCCAACAACAACAACAAAAAAATTCGTTTTAAAAACACTTGAACATTAAAATAAAACCTCTTTTCTTAAAGAAAAAAAGTATAGTTACATTCCGGCTTCGCTCTATGTGTGTGTTTACTTACAGCTCAGAAAGCAAATGTAAACATTTTTGTTATGTGATATCGTCTTATGTAAAGAAAGATCAGCTAGAATTCTTCGTAAAGTGCAGTGTAAGAAAAGAAAAAAAAAAAAAAAAAAAAACAGAAAAGAAAAGAAAAGAAAGAAAGGAAGAAAAGAAAAGAAAGGGGGGGGGGGAACTAGAATATTAAAAAAATAATTAAACCTATACTCTTAAAGAAAAAAGGATATTTCTTTTACGGCTTTGCGCTATTTGTCTATTTACTTGCAGCTAGAAGAGCAAATATAAACATCTCTCTCTTGCGTAATATTGTCTTATTTATACAAAGGATCAGCTGGAATCTAAGAAATTTGCTAAATTAGCAGCTTTATTTTCAAAGAATTGTGAAAAAATACTTATTTTGTTCGGAAAATTGCAAGCTTTTATTTTCTGTATTTATTAATGCATTAAGAGATTAAATTTTATTAGATTACTTATCAGAAATAAATGTAATCTTCATTTTTATATTTAACTGTTCTAATCTCTTATTTTACTTTATTTGACATACAGTTAAACTGTCAAATAGAACCAAAATATAGAAGTCTTAACTAAAGCAATTTTTTTTAAAAATATAATTAAGATAAATAACAATAATGATGGGAATTTTATTAAATTGTTAATGTGAATATATCTTTTATATTTACACGCAAATAGATAAACAGCACATCACAATATTCAATGTACAGGGGAGACCGGGGGAACTGCGCCACTCGGGGTTATGCCGCCATCCCACCTAGTTTTAAAACTAACGCCAGTTTGAGATAGTGATTGCGCCTGCACTATAGCGGCTAACAATAGAAACAGTGCCTAGAGTGGGAGTGATTTTGTTGTACGTCCTTCGTTTGTTAAAGTGAAAAATTTAGTTATCTAGTTGCTTGTTATTTTGGAGCTTCAAATGAGTAGAGGTAAACGCCTTTTATTGCAACATTAGGTACTTAAGATAATATTACCCGTAATCTACATGCATTCGCGGACATTTTGATGCAATCTGTAGAACAAGTTCGGTTCTTTTTTCGGCTTTGCTGGGGGATTTCCGCTGTATTGTCCTCTTGGAGTATTTGCCCCGTATCTTTGACCCGTGCGTATCTTTATCCCCACCTACTCTATAGTTTATCTCGATCGCATTTGTTTAAACTTGTCAGTAACCGGTTAAGTAAATACTGCAGAATGGGGTAAAAGTACGCATCCGTCTTGGGGCAAAGATACGCAGAAGTTTAAGATTAGGGCTTTGTCCTATCGTTTTAGCTAGATGCAAAGAAAAATTTTCTAAATCTTCTATTGCCAAGCACTCTTGGGATTCCGGCCATAGTTTTAATTTTCAAAATGCTAAAATTATCTCTAATGCCAATAGTATCTCTGAATTGGACTTTCTTGAAAATTTAGCTATTTATATTAATCGTGATGTTATTGTTAATGATAAATCTGATTCCACAATTCTCTCTGCAGCTTGGAAAACCTTTTCAGTACTACCATTTAATTTATTTTTGTATTAATTAATATTAGTCTGTTTTTTTATTCATTTATTTATTTATTTATTTAAATTTCATGTGTTCCCATTTTGCATTATATGTATTTTCCCCCTCCCAATTTTTGCCCCTCCTACTGTGTGTTCTTTTGTTTTGATTATTCTCTTCTGTGATTGACTGTTGTCTTCTACTTTCCTATTGGCTGTTTCTTCAGCTTGTTTCCCTTCCTTATTTCTCATTTCAGTCTTGCTGCTGCTTTCATAGTAGAAGGACGTGTTCTTTGCGTCTGACAAAGAAAGACTCACCTCTTTCGAAAGGCCTAGCGCATTTTAAAATTTTCGATGGTGTTTTAAGAAGATTTTTTGTTCTTACAACATTTAAATACGAGAAAAGTCACATATGTAAGTTGTGTGGGCTATTCACACCACAACAGACTTTATGCGACCACTTTCCACATATTGTGGAGCGAAACCACGATCCACCATGCCGGAAAGGGTTAAAGGGCTAAGCATTTGTTCGTGGTTTTCATACTGTAGCACTTCTGGACAGTGTTGATGTGGGAAGTTTTTTAAATTCATGTATTTTTATTGTCACCACTTTTTTTAAATCGTAAAATTCGCCTTGTTTAATTACATATTAATTAAGGCGAAAACAAGGGGAATTTTACCATTTTAAAAAAGGGGTGTCAATCAAGAAATTTGAATTTAAAAAAAGCAGCACACTAGAAAAACTACTTCTGGAATTCCACGTGAGCGCCATTACCTTTCATAACCATGTTGGAGTTTAATGCATTGTATTTGGCGTAATAACGCACTACAAAAATAAATAAAAGCATGAACGTACAGCTAAATGTAAATATTTTGTAGACATAATAAGCGAATTAACATTTGAAAATAAGAATGTACACTTACCTTCAAATTAGATGTTGTAGAATTTTCTAATAAAACAACTGCAAACTAATAACGTGAGGAAACGAAAATACTTTCCTTCCGACGGTTACTATACCCTACTTGGAAACTTACAATGAAGTTCGCTAAGTGCCAGTACCGATCGCACGTTTTCAATTCTATTCTAGTTAGAGATATTTGAGTGAGCGGAATCACCCTACTATCCCCTAAATATTATATTTTACTTTATAACGTGAATAAGTGAATTGACTTTGACCCTATCTATAGCAATAACATGTCCAAAACGACACTTTTTCTGGATAACTCTAGAATCAACACATACTTTTACTATGTACACTGTAAAACATTTATGTAACGTTACTCCAAAAAATTGGTGGCAGCATGTTGCCACGATTTTTATGGAGTAATTGTTTTCATTTATATAACAGTGTAATTTAAACTGATTAAACTGGTGTAATATTACACTTTAGTGTAACGTAATACCGGTTATATCGGTTAAAATACTTCATAAAATTGGAGGCAGCAAGGCTGCCACCAATTTTATAGAGTAACGTTACACAAATGTTTTACAGTGTAAGCGCAACGTGTTCAAATGATTTTCGTTAGAAATTGCTTCTTTCATTGTTAGCTTCGTAATATTTTATACGCTTTCCAGCACTTTTGAGAGTTTTCTATTTTCCATTATTAAAATTCACTTAACAATTCTTACATTTACAAATACAGTAGAGCGCCAATTATCCGAACAAGTTGGGACCGACTCTAGTTCGGATAAGTAAAAATTCGGGTAAATGGACAGACAATTTAAGGGATTTTTCTGACTATACTAAAACCTTCACTACATACTAAACGTTGTCTAAGATTAGGACTGGCAGCACCAGTTAATACTGGCATGTTTAAAAATTGTTTATTCTTTTTTTCTTGTTTATTTAAAATTTTGTTGTTGTTGTTTACATTTTTATCAGTATTTTTTTCTCTTTTTATCATTTTCTAAACTACAGAGATTATAATTTAAGGAAAAAAGCTTTTGATTGTTGCTTGGTTCAACGAAGACATTCTTTTCAGTGCTGTCATATCTCTAATTCTTCTTAAATATCGATAGTTAAATAGGATCAGCGTTCTTCTGCCGTTCGAACCATTTCATAGCTGTTTCCAAACATTCAAAGGCTTCGTTATGCGATGTACCTGTGTTATTTTCAGAGCATTCGTTTTCATTTTCTTCAATTTCTTTTTCAACACGTATCTCATCCATAATCTCATCATCATTTAAAATCTGATATCCAGGGTCACGTATTTCACTATTTAACCACTCGTTAATTTCATTTTGTTCATAGTTTAGGATTCTTTCCATCTCCTTTATTGCTTTTATATTCCTTATTTTTTGATCGACTATCAGTTTTTTCTTTATTTAAAATTTCATTCTATGCCAATGGATAATTGGGAATTCAGTTAAAAAAATTTCGGAGAAATAGGTTGTTCGGATAACTTGGTTAAAAAATTTTTTAATGAGAAATAGGCTGTTCGGATAATTGGAAGTTCGGTTAATTGGAGTTCGGATAATCGGCGCTCTACTGTATTATCAAACAGTCGAACCCGGTTAAGACACGTTTCAAAAGAGTGGGCAAAAGTCGGGTATTAAACGGGATTTGTACAATGTTGCAGGAAATGGGCTTATTTACACATCTAATTATCTAAACTAACTTTAGAGCTTTCATTTATATGTTTATGGTAGAAAATTGTGTCTTTTACGTATATTTGGATTAAAATTTAATTTTATTCAACTTTAACTCGTTGTTTCTTTTTATAGGATCGACTGGAATAATAACTGAAAATAAATATGGATTCAAACATGGCTTTATTGTTGACAAATAAGTCAAAACGAAAAATAAAACAACTAAAAACTTTTCTGCTAGCCTAATGTTTCTCTCTATTCTAAAAAAAAGTAACTACCGCTGTCACCGCCGCCGCCGCCGCCGGTTTTGCATTTTTTGTGACTGGAGGTCTTTCTTCGTTAATATTAAGAAAAATAATGCATACAAAAATATGAAAATTTGTGGTTTTATACAGAAATGTTTGATAAACACGCTGAAGCAGACAGTTTTCAAATCGAAGAATTATTTTAAGAGATATTTAATGCTAAAGTTGGACAAAATCGTTCCACTAAAAAAGTTTTATAGCAGCAAAAAGTATACATGGCAGTGTAATCATTTTTAGATCATTTTATGCGTTAGAATTTGCCGGAGTGCAGATTGCATTAATTTTTTTATTTTGACTCATTTTTTGAGGTTTTATTTCTATTTTAAATTCAAATTTTCAGCATTTCTAGAGATATTTTTTACAGATTTTAGAAAGTGATATTAATTTAAACTGTTGCCAACTGTATAAACAGCGGAAGCAATAATGTTTGCTTCAAAAAAAAAAAATATTTATACGTGTAAATAAATTAAAAATTTATTTACACGTGACTATTATAAACAGAAAAAAAACCATTTGGAATTAGAATTAAATAATTATGCACAAAAAGCAGGAACTTATTAAAAATTACGTCATAAAAACTATAATTACACGTGAATTTTAAGACAGAAAGGAATTTGTAAAATAATAAATTTATTAACATGCGTTAGAAGTCTTAAATAGGAGAAATTACGTCACATTTACGTCACATTACAGTTATTACATAAAATGAAGACAAAATAATATTGCAAAACGGTTTAAATTTAAAAATTGCGCTAGACATTTATTTGATATTTTGAGAGGATACTTTTCAACTGGTATTTTCACGTGAATATTTAACAGAGAAAGAATAGCTTGGTAAAAATTACGTCAGATTAAAAACGATTAATTTAAAATGTCTCATTTAAAAGAACTTTCTTTTCGCTTTGTTAAAAAATACCAGGATACAAAGACTGTTTTCTTAATTCCTTTTACATTAGCTTATTTTGAAATGTTGTTACACGTGTCTACGTCATCAAGTTATTTTTATTTCGACGTTTTATTTGTATTTTTATTAATGTTGTACTAATTTATTTGTTCTTTCGTTATTTAAAAAAAAAAATTATGTCAATTTGTGTAATTTGGCGAGTGGTTTGGCGATTTATATAATTTGGCGAAATTGGTCGACGGGATAATCAAGTAGTAACGCAGCGGATTTTGCGTTAAAATTCCCCAATCAAAGAGAAATGAATAGAAATTTGTTTATAGGGAGATCGCCACTGTTTTTTAAATTATAATTCAATCTTTCGAAATCTTTTTAAAGCCGATCAAATTAGCGTGCATTTAGAGTCTGCGGTGTCTGGACGGGGGTTGGCGAGCGTAGCTCGTAGGGGGCCGAGCCCCCTAGTTTTAGCAAAAAGAAAAGATATTAAATCTTTGAAGCACAATCCAGTTGTCAAAATCATATTTAGAACTTGTGATAGTGAGTACCATTATAATCTATACTTCTTTATAATATAAGAAAAACTATCCTTATCAATATTTGTGTAAAAAATATTGTTAGCCTAGCAAAAAGTAAAGAAAACATAGATAACACAAAAGAATGATTCACCCGTAGTCCTATTTGTTTAACCTTTATGAGTTTTGTTAATTTTTGTTTTTGCTTATAATACGCATTGTAAAACCTATTAGTGATATAAAGTACATTTAAAATCTCACTAAATCAATATTTTATTAACGAAGTATAGTTCCAAAGCAAAAGGAACAGCCTGCAATCAACTAATTTTCATACAAGTTTGAGGAATTCTTTTTATCGTTTTATTTAAATAACCAGCGATTGAGCGGTAATGCCCGACATGGTAGGGTAATTGCGCTCAGAGTTTGAATACAACATTTAAGTAAAACAAAAGTCACATATGTAGTTGTGTGGGCTGTTCACACCACTGCAGACATTTTGCAACCACTTTACACATATTGTGTTAGACATATAGTGGGCTACTTTTTTTATATTTAGGTTTTTGATTTTCACCACTTTTTTGAAATCGTAAAATTCTATTTGTTTAATGACATATTAATTAAGGCGAAAACAGGCGAATTTTACCATTTCAAAAAGTGGTGTCAATCAACAAATTTGAATTTAAAAAAAGCAGCACACTAGAAAAACTACTGGAATTCCACATTCCATTACCTTTCATAACCATGTTGGAGTTTAATGCATTATATTTGGCGTAACAACGCACTACAAAAATATATAAAAGCATAAAAGTAAAACTAAATGTATATATTTTGTAGACATAATGAGTAAATTAATATTTGAAAATAAGAGTGTACACTTACCTTCAAATTAGATGTTCTCGAATTTTATAATAAAACAACTACAAACTAATAACGTGAGGACACAAAAATACTTTCCTCCCGACGAGCACTTTATCCTTACTGTGAACTTAGGATGAAATTCGCGAGGTGCCGGTACCGATCGCACATTTTCAATTCTATTCTGTTTAGAGATATTTGGTGAGCGGGATTACCCTACTTTCCCCTACCACAGTAAAAACATACACGAAGTGAGAGACGAAGAATGTTAGGGCGCAGAACCAAAGAAGAAATGCAGTGTTGCTAATTTAGCTGATCATTTTTTAAAATTCAAATATCTACCACTATTTCCGATTAGTAATGTTTGCCTTAATTAATCTGTTATTAAATAAAGTAAATATTACTATTCGAAATCAGTGTTTTTTATCTGAATAAAAAAATCCGTTAAATCGGATTAGAGAATAGATCTTGTTCTTAATCGATGAATTCGCGTCTTAAACATGATTTTTTTCGTCAAAGGGCCGCAAATCTATCGCGTAATAACCACTCACGTATGAAACGTGATATTTTTGCATTAGCCTTATGGGCGATGTTCAAGGAACCGGAAAAAAATCCGCGTATGACGTGGGATCGCGTGTTAACCGTGATCTTCTGAACCGGATTCGACTGTATTTTACTTTATAATGTGAATCGCGTATTAACCGGGATCGTCTGAACCGGATTCGTTGTATTTTACTTTATAATGTGAATCGCGTATTAAGCCATTTTAGGGCAAGCATAGAAATTTTATATAATGTGGTATTATTTTCATTGAAATATGCTTAAATCACATTCATTAAGACAAAAAAATGTTTCGTGCATGAAAAATATTTTATTTGAGAAATAAAATGCATTCGGCATTTTCATGCATTCGGTCAATAGTGCGCTAACGCACCATTAAATTTAAAATTAATAATTTTTTTAAATTTTTTATGACATTTTTTTGTATTATTATTTTATTTACAGAACTTGCAACTTTAATCCATAATAAAAGCATATGATTAATATCAAGTGGAATAATTATACATTTTTAAAAAGTCGAATTTGTCAATAAACGTTTCAATTAAAAAACAAGTAAGAAAAATCATACGTTAAGCATAGATTATGAAACACTTTCCGACACTTCCTGAATGCTTTAACAAAACTTCGTTATTTAGAGAAATAAGGCATATAAGAGAACTAAGTAAACATTTTAGAAAACGCATGAAACATTTGAAAAACTGATTTCTGCAGTTGCAGTCTATAGCCAAATACGTATTCCAATTCTTTTGAACAGCCCTGTTTCTGATCTGTAGGTTGATATATATACTATATAATGGGGAAATTTAGTTCAGCAAGGAAACGCACAACAAGTTGAAATTTCTCTTTCAGCAATTTATACTAATAGATAAAAACATACTTGTACACATTTGTAAGGCATTGTAGTTAACCTAGTACCTTTATTACACGCCACTATTTAGCTAAATTTTAATTCAAAGTCAAACACTTTTAAAACTACTGAAATCACATTTCCAGAAATTATCATTTATAGACGGCCATGTATCCAATTCTTTGCGTGACCCTGTATATCCTTTTATCTATGTTCTACAAACATTTCTTAGTTAAACCAAATGCAGTTCCACGTAAAAATGCATAACTCATTTAAAAACCACCTTTAAGCAATTTGCAATCATACCCAGTAACCATTACGAATTATTTTGTGTAAACCCTGTATATGAATTACAACATTTACACACATCATATACTATGCATAAATATAGTGAAACATAAAAGCACATAACATAATTAAAAATGCATTTCCAGCAATAATCGCTACTGTACAGTACTTCGGATACAATATAGTATCTGAAAACTTTTGTGTGTCCCTGTAAATGCTATGCACTTCGTATTATACATGAAATAAGTTACAGTAAACCTCAGCGACGTATATCAATTTCATTATACATGAAATGATTTAACATAATTAAAATACGCCGCAAACAATTCCCTCCACCCCTATATCGTTCTGTAGCGGAATTATTTTGTGTGGCCCTGTAAATGAATAATAACTATTCTTTGCACCGTATATTCTACAGAATGCATATTTTAGTGCACTTGTAAAACACACTTTCAAAGTAAAACACTCAAAGTAAATGCATACCAATTTTATTAGGTTTGAAAGTATGTAACATCATTAAAAAACATTTTAAACTATTTTTTCCCATATGCCGTAACGTAATGGAAAATTTTTGACTGTCCCTGTAAATGAACTAAACATGCTAGAAACTTTATTCGAAATAGAGATCGTGCTATGATAGAGGTCACTAATATCCAAAAATTTCAGAACGATCCGAGTATATTTACGAGAGTTAGAGCGCGGACAGACAGACAGATGGCCAGACAAACCGAAGCCACAAACACGGAAAATGTTAAAAACGAGCGTATTTTGAAAATTTCTCAACAGAAAGTGTTTTATCCAATTGAATTACTGATATTTTATAGATGTCTCCAGAACCCTTAAAAATAGCAGAAAAATAAAATTAGTGAAAAATATTCGTCACAGTGTTAATAAAAAATATATTTATTGAAATGGTGCGTTTACGCATCTTTGGCCGAAAATGGGTTAACCGGGATCGTCTGAACTGGGTTCGACTGTATTTTACATTATAATGTGAATTAGTGAATTGACCTTAACTGTGTCTGTAACAATAACATGTCTAAAATGTCACTATTTCCTAGATCCCTATAGGCAAACTTTTACTATGTAAATGCAACGTATTCAAATGATTTCCATACAAGTTTCTTACTCAAGAAAAGAAAAAAAAACATAAAAAGTTTGAAAAAAAAAAAAAAAACCTTTCTCTCTCTCTTAAATAAACTCTAGGGGAGACAGTATAAAGGGAGACTTTCAAAGAGATTGAAAGAAGATATTTATTATTCAGCAAGAAAATGACGAGGAAAATGGGAAGGGTTTGTATCACGACACTGAATAAAAGCCACTGTCACGCACAGCATTTATGCCCAGCTACGTGTCGAGAAGACAAGGAAGAGAGAAGGCATAAAAAAAGGACATTTATGGAGTAACCCAGTTCTCTCCGATAAAATCTAACAACTACAAGCACGGAAGACAGCCGTTCAGATTTCTATGAGAAAGATGAAAGCACCGAGATGAATGGATATAGTTTAAAACATATTAAACCGAAAATGACTTCTCTGTGTGCAATAGTTATGTCCGATTGTAAAAAAAATAAAAAGAAAAGTGCCCAGTTAAAATGATGGCATTGAGCTCACAGACTATTCGCACTAGTATACAGGGTGTATCTGAAATGCTTTAACAAACTTAGGGGGATGATAGTACTCATCAAGACGACCAAAAATTACAATGGAACATGGGGTCACAAACCACTTATTGAGCCACAAATAAAGGGTATTTCACCTTAACTGAAGTCGGCTTGTTGGTAATAATTTTGCGAAAAATTAAAATATTGCAATAAAAACGTAACGACATGTACCTTATTTTGTATGAAATGTGATAACATCACAAAAAGTTCGGAAAAACATGGTACTCACACAATCGATGATACCGTATGAACTGATAAACACAGTCCAAAATGGTAAGAATCCAATGCATCTTGCTGGCGCGTATAATGGTGTGATGTTGAAAATAATATATCATCACATATCATTATTTATCGCCTTTGTAAAATTAAATTCCCCCATTTCAAAATTTAATTTCTCCTTTCATAATTATAAACTGAATCAAAACTTCCTTTCCTTTCTAAAAAGAATATATCTATTTTTTCTTCTCATGCGCTTTATTTTTCAGTTACTTAACTTTCCCAAGTTCAGCCAAAGCCGTTAATAAAATAAATAAAAAATCAAATCTTTTTCTCATCCTAAAATCATTAACTGTTCGAGCATATTTTCCTTCGGTTAACGAAAAGATATAAAAAGAAATATTCTTTGACCATATGCCCCTGTTGCAGCAGTAATCTAGCATTGTTCATTCTCATTTGGATAGCCAACACAGATGCATTTTCTGCCGCAAACATATACTCTGTTTATATTAAAATCAGCGCCCAGCATCTGTGTTGCTGCTTCTAAATGCATATTTCCCATCAATTAGCTTTGGCATTCGTATCTGTACGTTGAAATGTTAAAACGCCAATCAACGGTCCTTTTGGTCACATTTTAATTCAAAGTTCCATTATGTGATATATCTTTGGGGTTATATTGGTCCAGGGTACCAAGATTCTGGCTCGACACATTGGCAACAATTTCTGACAAATTAATCATTTCTTCTCTGTACATCCATCCTACTGCCAACAGCTAACTGAAAGGGTCCCTCTCTGGCATTTACATTATTCATGTCTACAGCTAATAAAAGCCATCCTGTCTTCAAATCAGAGTTCTTATTTTGTGCCTGTCTTTAATTATTCAAGGATCTACGAACCTAGATTTCCAGAAAAATGATTATCTTAAAAATGCAATAGTTTTATAAAATGTTTTCGCTACAGATAGATCATGGTCTACAGTACAAATGGAAACGTCTATCACTTTTTTTTGTGTGATGTTATCACATTTCATACAAAATAAGGTACATATCGTTACATTTTTATTGCAATATTTTAATTATTACCGACAAGCCGATTTCAGTTAGCGTGTAACACCCTGTATTTGCGGTCCCATGTTCCATTGCATTTTTTGTTCGTCTTGATGAGTACTATCATTCCCTTAAGTTTGATCAAGCATGTCAGATTATTTTTGATTATTTTTTATTGTACTCCTATTTCAAAGAAAAAAGCCCCTCGAAAAATAAAGAAATCGAAAAAAAAAAAAAAAACATTTAGCTACATTAAAGGGGGGGGGGGGGGGTGATTAGCTCCTCCACTTTCCCCCTTTATACTTAACCAATAAACCTCCAAATCCAATTTGGGAAGCGCTTATCAGCGCAATTCAGTCAGTGACACCTTATATGCTGCCAGATAAGCCCATGGAGCCAGTTTTTACCCGGTGGGGTACGGTAGAAAGGCGGAGTCTCATTCCCCTTGCAACGTTAGTTTGCCTAGCAATTCGGATCAAAATTAACAGACGGTGCAACCTGTCTATCTGCGGAGTCCCATTCTTTGTTTTCTCTACCTCCACCCCCCCCCCCCACTAAAAAATTGCCATTTTCATTTGACAAGTATGCATCAACAATTAGGTTTCAAAAACTGCAGGTTATCCCAATTAGGTCGAACAGCAGTGGCCAAGCTAGAAGAGTATTGTACTTGTAGCTGTTGGTCGCAGGACCCAAGCTAACTGCCGGCTAAAATTCTGTCATGTACGCTAATAGCGCCTGGTGCATGTAAAATCCGTCGTGGGTGCAAAGTCCTCCAAGTTACCTGTGAATTATACCTCTGGAGGTGCCTTGCCAGGTGAGGGTCTCATCATCTGATCAAGGTTCTAAATTACGAGATCAACTTGAGTAGCAATGTGCAGGTGCCAAACAACGGGATATAACGTTAAGGCTCCTTCCTGTCCCTGCCGGTAAAGACACTCACGAGCTAATGCTAATCCTATGGGGAGGGATTTATCTAATATCTCGTTTGCATTTAGATACATCCTGTATTATACTCTTATTTAAAAGAATAAAGTCCCTCGAAAAATAAAGAAATCGACAAAAAAAAAGAAAAACATTTAGCTACATTAAAGGGGGGGGGTCATTAGCTCCTCCATTCCCCCCCCCCTTTATACTTAACCAATAAACCTCCAAATCCACTTTGGGAAGCGCTTATCATAATAAACCAGTATACCAAATTTGAAGCAAATCTGATAATTCTGCATGAAAAACCCATTTATCTAAATTAAGGGGATTAGCCCTGTATACTTTTATACTTATCCTATGAACCCCCAAACTAATCAGGGAAGCGCCCCAAACTAATCAGAATGAACCTATTTACAAAATTTTTAAGAAAATCGGAAAATTGTGCATGAAAAACCCATTTGTCTAAATTAAGCGCGGGGGGGGGGGAGAGGCTTAGTCCCCCGTACCCCCTTTATACTTAACCAATGAACTCCTAAAAGTAATCAGAGAAAAGCGCTTTATCAGAAAGAACCTAATTTACAAAATTTGAAGCAAATAGGATATTTCTATCAAGAGTTATCGCGTTACGTACATACATACGTACGTACAGAACCTGAGGGCACATTAGCTCTCCGGCTTTGGTAACCTGTGAGCTAATAAAAACAATTAAGATTTTCGAATTTTAAAATTTTAAAATTTAAATGGCAGTATGATTTTCTATTATTAATTCTTATTTTCTTTTTATAAATATGACAATGAAAAATTGACAATGAACAATAATTATGTGACGTCACAGTGGAAATCACGTGGTGTAAAAATAGTGGAGAGCACATTTTTTTACATATTGCATTATTTGATGCAACATAGGTATGCCTAAAATACTTTAGATTTATTAGAATTTTTAAACGATGGTGTTGGCAATGCGAATTAAAATTCACGAATTAAATATTCAGATTTACTACTTTAGATTTATTTTGTACGAAATTACTATTCGATAAATATGTATTAGAAAATCCATATATAATTATAAATAATAATAATAATAAAACATATTATGAATAATAAAAGAGCATTGAAAAAAAGAAAATAATACACAAGAAAATAACTGAATTGCACCTTTAAAACACCTTTAAATAGGTACAAACTTGATTGACATCCAATTAATCTGCTAATAAAAATTTTAAACACTAATATAATTAAACTTGTGGCATATTAGTCACTGATCACATACATTTTTAATGTTATTTTATTAATGAAATGAAAAATATGCATGAAATTGTATTAAAATAGACCAGAATTCATATATAACCTGTATCGGATCCCGAAAAGGTATAAATATCGATGTAAAGGTAAAATATAAATATAAATTTTCTAAACACATTGCTTTCTAACGGCTCGGGTATGAATATTATACCCAAGCAGACGAATTTTTGCAGTCCCTCGAACCCAAAGGATGAATATTGTCCATATTCGCATGATAACATCCAGGGAAATGCTGGAAGTATACTGCAATTCAGTCAGTGACACCGTATATGCTGCCAGATAAGCCCCACGAAGCCAGTTTTTACCCGGTGGGGTACGGTAGAAAGGCGGAGTCTCATTCCCCTTGCAACGTTAAGTTTGCCTAGCAATTCGGCTCAAAATTAACAGACGGTGCAACCTGTCTATCTGCGGAGGCCCATTCTTTGTTTACTCTACCTCCCCCCCCCCCCCCCACACACACACTAAAAAAATTGCCATTTTCATTTGACAAGTATGCATCAACAATTAGGCTTCAAAAACTCCAGGTTATCCCACTTAGATCGGGTGATCCCACTTAGGTGGCCTATCTGGCAGAGCATTGCACTTGTAGCAGTTGGTCGGAGGACCGAGGCTAACTGCCGGCTAAAATTCTGTCATGTATACTAATGGCGCCTGGTGCATGTAAAATCCGTCGTGGGTGCAAAGTCCTCCAAGTTACCTGTGAATTATACCTCTGGCGGTGCCTTGCCAGGTGAAGGCCTCGTCATCTGATCAAGGTTCTAAATTACGAGATCAACTTGAGTAGCAGTGTTAAACAACGGGATATAACGTTAAGGCTCCTGTCCCTGCTGGTGAAGACACTCACGAGCTAATGCTAATCCTGTGGGGAGGAATTTATCTAATATTTCGTTTGCATTTAGACATTTAAATTTTTTTTTTCTTTGCATTGGATAGCCGAGGTCCGTCTCTACGTAGCACCTTTTTTACTTTTTCGATTTTGGTGGCAGATATTTTTTATAAAGTTACTTTCACTTTCAAAACCGGTTTTGAAAATGAAAGTGTCATTCTAAAAAATATCTGCAACCAAAATCGAAAAAGTAAAAAAGGTGCGATGTAGAAACGGATTTCGGTTATCCAATGCAAAAAAAAAAAAAAAAAAAAAAAAAGCTAAAAATGTCGAAATGCAAACGAGATATTAGAAAAATTCCTCCCCATAGGATTAGCATTAGCTCGTGACTGCTTTCGCCGGCAGGGACAGGAGCCTTAAGTAACTGGCAAAACAAGTATACACAAACGAGCAGTAGGCACCGGATAGGAAGACGTTCTAGGAAATGATGTCAGGTTTATAGCTGCTACGCGGCGGTTAGACGAGACGGTCACCCGCCCCCATACCAGGTATCGAACACGTTCTGCTGGAGTAACCCGGCAGGTAGGGGTCTGGTCATCTGTTAGAAAGAAAGAAAGAACTATGAAGCATCTAGTTCAAAGCTATTTAGTTAAGATTGATGGTCATTTCCAGAACTTTCTCTCCAGTCATCACATTTCACAGAAAGCAAGGTAAGTCTAATGAAAATGTTACAATATTATTGTATCTATTGCAGTGTTATTCTATTCATTATTGGTAAAGTTTTAAATGAAAATCTGACGTCGGCTTGTAGAGTGAAACTATATATTTTTAACAGAATAAGTAGATTACGACACTGATTTCTTCCACATTTGTTTGGCGTGCAGATACTATCAATTTTTACTTTCTTCTACCTTTATAAGAAGAAAGTATTGGATTCATGAAAATTTTCGACGGATTTACACGTGTTAGGGGTCAGAGATCCCGAAAAACACGTTTTTACGAAAAGACTGTCTGTCTGTATGTGACACAAATTTTGTGGGCGCTCAATCTCAAGAACTAATGCACGAATTTAATAAAAATTTACATTCAGGTAGTCCCTAATATAAATTGGTGTTGATTAGTTTTTGGTATAAATCGCCCGACAGGTGGCGCTGCTATGCTGCGTTTTTCGCGATTTCTGCAATAGCTCTATCTCAAGAACTAATGCACGGATTTTCATCAAACTTCAGATTCAGTTAGTCCTTCATATGAATTGATGCTGATTACGTTTTGGTGTAAATCGCCGACAAGTGGCACTGCTATACTGCATTTTGCAAGATTTACACGATTTCCGCAATAGCTCTATCTCAAGAACTAATGCACGGATTTTCCTCAAACTTCAGATTCAGTGAGTCCTTGATATGAATTGGTGCTGTTACGTGTTGGTGTAATCTCCCAACAGGTGGCGCTGCTGTGCTGCCCTTTTCACGATTCCCATAACAGCTCCGTCTCAAGAACTAATGGACAAATTTTACCAAACATTAGATTTAGTTAGATGTTGACACAAGTTGTTGCCGTTTAGCTTTTGGTATTAATCACCCAATAGGTGGTGCTGCTATGCTGGAATTTTCAGGATTTTCGCAATAGCTCTATCTCAAAAACTAATGCACGGATTTTCTCCAACATGAGATCCAGTCAGACGTTGACATAGTTGTTGCTGATTAAATTTTGGTATAATCTACCAATAGGTGACGCTGAAAGGCTGCATTTTGCTGGATTTACACTTTTTCCGCGATAGTCATATCTCAAGAAAAAATGCACGAAATGAGGGGCATAGATTGCCATTTAATTTTGGCAGTGTGATTTGGCAGCGAATTTTGAAGTATTAACATGTATGAGATAGAAGAAAGTTTTGGGATTGGTACATCCGACTAGTTTATTTTGTTAAAAAAAACTAGGCAAGACTACCGTCCTAAAAATTATAAGATAAAATAAAGTTGTGCATCAAGATTCCTTGTTTATGGTTTCTATACTACTGTTTTTGTTTAGTTTTTTGGAGCGACGCGACGTAATAAATGCCAATAGTAAGAGAAGTTTATAAACAGGAAATATATCTTTTTAAATCAGAAAAGTAAATAGTTATAACACATACAACAATCATAAATAACTTATGATAACCACATATAAAAAAAAAATGTACATAAACATTAAATAAATCATTCATTAAATAAAGACTTGAAGTTTTAAGACGCCCCCCTCCCCCCAAAAAAACCTATCACAAGTTGCATCATCGTTTTTTCTTTTTTTTTTTTTTTTCAAAATAGGAGAGAAAACAAAGAAATAGAGTTAGTTTGTATTGTTCATAAGGAAAACTAAACTGACTTTTCCATAAAATAAATAAAAATAGAATACAGACATCGTGTGTTAGTATTGCATTTGAAATCATAAGTGACATCACGCTTTAGTTTTATTGGCATTGAATCACATTGTTTGCGACAGTTTTTTTTTTTTTTTTTTTTTTTTTTTTTTTTTTTAATGGAATGTGGTCGACAGGATAACAGAAAAGTACCAAAAATTTTATAAAAATACCCTGTATAACCGGTGTCTGTGTATTTATTAGTGTATGCACACGTGGGTGCATATATAGATATAAATATATGTAGGTATGTGCATGTGCGTACGTAGATGTGTGAAAGTGTCTATTAAGATGTATGCAAAGTGTGTAATGTGCGTATTCGCATAATATCCATTTTCCGCATCTGCATATACTAATGCAGGAATGTGTGTTTATGTGCATGTGCGTTATGTGAACGTGTAGTGTATGATTGTTTATACATGAAATACATATGTAGGAGACATAATTTCCGGGAAATATGTCGATTGCTGGATACTCTGAGAAGTTAGTTTTTGGATTATGATAATAAAAAAAAAGACTAGAAAATATATTGCTTTACAATAAATAATTATCATTAGCAGATATGCAAAATTAATACTAATAAAATAGCAGTCTTAAAAGCCATAATTCATTATTAGATGCAAATACTAGATTAAGCATGAAAATATAATTATTTTTCGATATTCAAGGAAATCCAATTTTAAAAGTTTATAGAAATACAAATACCGTTTCATATGAGATAATTTTGCACGGAATCATGCTTTCTGACTAATCCATATAGATATGCTGGGGTAAAAACTAAATTTAGAAATTCAAGGGTCTTTTTGCCGGTTCAATCGATAGAGGTCATATTAAACCCGGGTACCTGGCAAAACGTGTTGAATTTTATATCAGCCTCACAATAAAGATCAATAAAGCTGGTTTGTATCATCTTATTTACATTACTGAAATGTCGAAAGCAATCTCTAAAATAAAATGAACGCAGTATTGATTTTTTTTTTCTATTGTATATATTTTACCTCTGGATGCGTAGTAAAACTTCCAGGGTAACAAAGCATAAAAAAAAGAAATTTTGAATCTTTCTAGATCTTGCAACACACTTAAATGCTTTGCTTTGTCAGATGTCCTTTGTGTTCTTTTTTCCACGTAAAGCTTAAGTGCTATTGTCTTCAGAACTTTAAAAAGAAAAATGACTAAAAAATTTCATTTGAAGGTACTGATAAGAAACGGGAAGATATTAAGGCATATTTTTACTATATAATTTCTGTCAGCAGCAGAAACAGCGTTATTAATAGTTATAGAATTAAATGAACTTGAAAATAGATGTTACAATATATGTATTTTGTATTTACATAGAATGAGAATTGCTGCATTGATACCAAAACAATAATAAGTATTGTTAAAATTGTATATAAATAAATGCAGAATAAAACAAGTTGGAAATTGCACGTCAAACGTGGCAAATGTGGTGCGTTCGTACTATAACTAGCATTATAAATATTTTTTGCTTCGTATATTGTACTGAATGTAGATTTTGGGTCTATGTCATTTAGCAGACAACCAAATAGCCGACAAGACATTTAGCAGACAGCAATTAGACGACAGGACGTTTAGCCGACAAGTACATTTAGTCGACACGTACATTTAGTCGACAGGACAATTAGCCGACAGCGACAGTTAGCCGACAAGACAGATAGCCGACAAAGACAATTAGCCGACAGGACAATTAGCCGATAGGACAGTTAGTCGACATGGACAATTAGCCGACAAGACGTTTAGCAGACAGGATGATTAGCCGACAAGACAATTAGGCGACAGGACAATTAGCCGACAGGACATTTAGCCGACAAGACAATTAGCCAATAAGACAATTAGCCGACAAGACAATTAGCCGACAGGACAATTAGCCGACAAGACAATTAGCCGACAGGACATTTAACCGACAGGACATTTAGCCGACAGGACAATTAGCCGACAAGACATTTAGCCGACGGGACAATTAGCCGACAGGACATTTAGCCGACAGGACAATTAGCCGACAGGACGATTAGCCCAGTTAGGTTTTGGTTTGGATACTGTTAGGTTTCGGATAGGTTACAGTTAGAATACAGTTAGGTTATAATTAGTTTACGGTTACGTTAAACTTAGGTTACAGTTAGGTTACGGTTAGGTTACAGTTAGGTTACGGTTAGGTTACAGTTAGATTACGGTTACGTCACAGTTAGATTAAATTTAGGTAACAATTAGGTTACATTTAAGTTACAAATAGGTTAAGGTTAGTTACGGATAGGTTACAGCTAGATTAGGGTTAAGTTACGGATAGGTTACAGTTAGGTTACGGATGGGTTACGTTAGATTACGTTTATGCTACGATTAGGTCACAGATAGGATACAGTTACGTTACAGTTTGGTTACAATTAAGGTTACGGATAGGTTACAGTTAGATTACGGTTAGGTTACGGATAGGTTACAGTACGTTACGGATAGGTTCCAATTAGGTTACGGTTAGGTTACCGCCAGGCTACAGTTAGGTTACGGTTAGGTTACAGTTAGATTAAATTTAGGTAACAATTAGGTTACATTTAAGTTACAAATAGGTTAAGGTTAGTTACGGATAGGTTACAGTTAGATTAGGGGTAAGTTACGGATAGGTTACAGTTAGATTAGGGTTAAGTTACGGATAAGTTACAGTTAGGTTACGGATGGGTTACGTTAGATTACGTTTATGCTACGATTAGGTCACAGATAGGATACAGTTACGTTACAGTTTGGTTACAATTAAGATTACGGATAGGTTACAGTTAGATTACGGTTAGGTTACGGATAGGTTACAGTACGTTACGGATAGGTTCCAATTAGGTTACGGTTAGGTTACCGCCAGGCTACAGTTAGGTTACAGTTAGGTTACAGTTAGATTACGGTTACGTCACAATTAGATTAAATTTAGGTAACAATTAGGTTACGTTTAAGTTACAAATAGGTTAAGGCTAGGTTACGGATAGGTTACAGTTAGATTAGGGTTAAGTTACGGATAGGTTACAGTTAGGTTACGTTAGATTACGTTTATGCTACGATTAGGTTACAGATGGGATACAGTTACGTTACAGTTTGGTTACAATTAAGATTACGGATAGGTTACGGTTAGATTACGGTTAGGTTACGGATAGGTTACAGTACGTTACGGATAGGTTCCAATTAGGCTACGGTTAGGTTACCGCCAGACTACAGTTAGGTTACGGTTAGGTTACAGTTAGATTACGTTTGCGTCACAGTTAGATTAAATTTAGGTAACAATTAGGTTACGTTTAAGTTACAAATAGGTTAAGGTTAGGTTACGGATAGGTTACAGTTAGATTAGGGTTAAGTTACGGATAGGTTACAGTTAGGTTAAGGATAGGTTACAGTTAAAATATATTTATGCTACGATTAGGTTACAGATAGGATACAGTTACGTTACAGTTTGGTTACAATTAAGATTACGGATAGGTTACAGTTAGATTACAGTTACATTACGGTTAGGTTACGGATAGGTTACAGTTAGATTACGGTTAGGTTACGGATAGGTTACAGTTAGATTACGTTTCTGCTAAGATTATGTTACGGATAGGTAACAGTTCCGTTACAGTTTGGTTACAAATAGGATTACGGATAGGTTACAGTTAGATTACGGTTAAGTTCCGGATAGGTTACAGTAGGTTACGGATAGATTACAATTAGGTTATGGTTAGGTTACCGCCAGGCTACAGTTAGGTTACGGTTAGGTTACAGTTAGGTTATAGTTACATCACAGTTAGTATACGGTTAGGTTATAATTAGTTTACGGTTAACGTACCGTCATGATACGTTTATTTTACAGATAGATTACGGTTAGGTTACAGTTATGTTACAGTTAGGTTAGGGTTAGGTTATAAGTAGGTTACGGTTATGTTACGGTTAGGTTATAATTAGGTTACGGTTATGCTCCATTTCCGTTACAGATAGATTACGGTTAGGTTACGGTTATGTTCCATTTCCGTTACAGATAGTTTACGGTTGGATTATGGATAGGTTACAGGTAGGTTACAGTCACGTTACATTTAGCTTAAAATTAGTTTACGTTATGGTTAAGTTACCGATAGTTTATAGCTACGTTACAGTTAGGTTACGATTATGTTATAATTAGATTAATGTTAGGTTGCAATTAGGTTACAGTTGGGTTACGGTTAGGTGGTAATTTGTTTATAGTTAGGTTGAAGGTATGTTACTGTTAGGTTACCGTTAGGTTACGGTTATGTAACATATTACAGCTAGGGTACAGTTAGGTAATGTTTATGGTAGAGTTAGATTAAGGTTACGTTACAATTAGATTACTGCGCCCAGAGCTTAAATTCTAACAAAAAAAGTTCCGGAGCCCTAATATTCTGCGCTACCGGTACAACAACTGTACCGTTCCACCCCCTCCCCCCTGCCGCTGTAATCTGCATATTTATATTTCGTACATTAATTGCAAAATTTAAAACATTTTTTTTCTTTAGCAAAATAAAAAAATTAAATATATCAGCATATACTTAGCTGTCAACTATTCTACTTTTTAGTTATCACTTCTTCTGAATAGTAAAAATCAGTGCCTATTTTTTATGTTAATTAATTGGAGAATTCTGCAATTAAATAGGGTAACGATTATGATTAGAAAATGGTGTTAACACAAAAAAGAGATAGTTCGCAGCTATGCATTTTTAAGAAAAAATGAATGAAATTTACAGAAATGAATATTTTGTATGCTGAAGAATGGAACAATGTTTTACAATTTCCTGTAAAAGGTGCATATCTTAAGCTATAATCATTTCCTTCCGCATAACAATCTTTTGCGGTGAGTCCCTGAAAATCAGATAAAATTAAAAATTTGACAACGTTATCGGAAAGAATCTATGCTTTTATAGAAAAAGGGGAAACACTGCTCGATTGCTTTCTATCAGAATAACAATACATGGTAATTATTCTACTTACAAAGGAAAGTGACTTCGTATAGGTGCGCAGAGCCTTAGCGCGGGTACCGTTCATGATACAAAATAAATAGAAAAATCACTAACGTGATTTTTATACTCGTACGCAATAGAAGACAAAAAATCTCGAACAGACAAAACGTCAAGCTGATGCTTGTTGGATAAAACAGAAAATATTCTTTTCAGGTTAGATATCGAAATAAAAAAAGAAAACCCAGCCAATAAAAAATTATCCTACTGTCACAAAAGAAAATCGAACTGAAAGCAAATTTATTGTTCACTCTCTTGAGTGGCGCCGTATCAACACGTCGCCGATATAAATTTGAAATAGAAAAACACGATTTCTGTTTCCCCTTTATTCTGATCAAAATAGCATTAAAATGATTTGAAGTGGAATATAATACGTAATTTTAAAAGAAGATTTTTTTTTCAATACATGAATAAATAAAATTTTAAATGTAATACAGATTGAACTCGAGTCAGTCTAAGCCTAAAAACTGATATAAAAATTGAGTACGTTTCATCTCCATCCCCTACGCGTGTGACACATTACGTCACATATAAGTGTTTTGGTAAAAAGAATGCAAAAGCTTGGAGATGGGAAAGAAAGGAAAAGGTAATTTAAGCTTCGGTTTTTCGGAAGCGCTATTGCACTGGGCTCCGGATCCCTGTATTTATGAGCTCCGGTGAATTCCGAACAATATTTAAATATTTACTAAAGACAGAGAAGTACCGGAGCAGGGCTCTGGTGGGCTCCGTCGCAAATTAAGCCCTGGTTACAACCGAATTTTATACAGTGTAATTTTATATCACACTAGCTGACCCACCCGGCGTTGTCCAGGCCCATCATAATAACCTTAAATAAAACTCAAGTTTGTATGATTTTATATCCTTTGAAAATCTTTTAAATGGACCTAGTTTCGGAAGTCCCATTACCTTCCACAGCCTCTCGTGTGTTCCCAACATATCTCTTTCCGAACGAACCTGTGATCTGGGTCTCCGCTACCTAAAGCGGTATGTACCGGAAGTGCTCCGCACGTACCGCAGATAATCGAAAACCAAGTCGAGTGAGCCAAACTTTGTTGTAATCAAGCCCATAGAACCCGAAAAATGAATGCATCATTAATGTTCGAAAATGTTGGTAACTGAAGTCTCAGATAAAGTTTCATAATACAGAAAGTAGCTGAATTGTAATCTAACTTAAATGAACCTATTCCCGTTGAAATCGGGCCCCTAGAACTCGAGGAAAGAATACACCCCTAAGCGGTGAAAGGTTGCACCCTCACCCCCCCTCTCTGTAAATTTCACGGACTACTTTTAAAATTAACGCAATATTATTTAATAAACGGATGAAATCCCGGGCGGCAAACAACTTAGCTACGCTACTGCACCTAACGAAAATTTTCATATGAATTCGACATTCATTTTATTCGATGTTAGCATAAATTAGAGGCCCCGATGTAATTATGAGCACGCTAGAGGGCGAAGTCAGCTAGTTTAATAAAATGTTATTATTATCACGCTTATATGTTAAAGCCTCGATTACTCGACCTCCTCATAAGTAAGTGTATTTAGTTAATATTACTATTTATACATTTGCTCTAAAAACTGGATAACTTGAAGATTCATTAATCTGTTTTATTATATATCGAATACAAGTTATACGGTTAAACCTTGATGAATCCTCAAGCTTATAAATCTATGTTTTTATTTCAACAATTATCATTGGTCATTGTGGTTAAAACCTTGATAACTCTATATCCTCATAAAGCAGTGCTTCTATGCAATAGAATCTAATTAATTTTCTTAACATCCGCAATAAAATCAAAATAACAAGTTAACACAAACGATCTCTCTAAACGAAAAACCTAGTTACTTCGCCATCTCTTTAAATTTATATTTCAATCAGTTTGATATAAATTCTGTATGATCTCCAAAAAACCTCGAAAAGTCGTCATCCTTAATCATCTGTGATTTTATTAAGTCGAATGTCATTAATGAATTATATATATCCAATCTTGATAACGACATTCTCAGAAATTTGTCTTTTTGCGCATCGAATTTATTTAATTTATATATTAAAAGATCAGTGATTCGCCAGCCTTATAAACCTTTGTTTTTGTTGAAAGAAGTAATATTTATTTGTTACTGATATGGGGGCACTATAATATCGATAGCTCATCAATTTCATAAATCAGTGCTTTTACTCAATCATCATTAATATTTTATACATATGCATTAAATCCTCAATAACCCGTCAGCTACTAAGAGTGTTTTTGTATTTAACTGTAGAGTAAGTTTTCAGCGAGATCGGATTTAACGACAACCCAGTTTTTAGTGGGGAAAATTGAATAAAACGTATACCAATAAAAGAAAGTTTCGCTCTGTCTGTGTGTATGTGAGTGTGTGAGTGTCTGTGTGTCTGCGTTTGATGACTAGCAAAATCTACCGCACGTAGAAGTCTGAACATTTAGGTGAGAACAGTCCAAGACATGTCCTGATGCACCTGACAATCAGATTTTTCTTTTTTTAAGGTCGGGGCCCCTGTGCCTCTAAGTTTTTATGCTCTAAATTGTTAATAACTTACTCCCTTTATATCCGATCTTCTTCGTTCTTGGGGCCAATTCCCTATTTAGTTATTCCCTCATTTCTACATTCCAGTTAAGACCCTGGCAGCCTGGGACCCGGTACAGCACCCCTTAAAGTTTCTGCGCCCTAAATTGTTAATAAATTGCTTCCTTTTAATCCGATCTTCATTTTTGGTATCCTTTTTTCATTTAGTTATTCTCCCATTTCTACACCCTAGTTAAGACCCTTGCTCCATTCTCCCCCCCTAGGGTCCCGTAGGTCCCTTGAATTTTTTGTGCGCCATGCATTTTTCACCCTCTAATTTTCTCACCTTCTCAGTGCATAATTTTAAAACTGAATATTGGACACTTCTCCCAGGACCAACACTCTCATATTTTATTTGGGCCCTAGGACAATCATTTAGGCATTTACCCAATTTTTGGCGCATTTCTTTAAATTATTATTCTAAGGAATAATTCATAACTCTATGGCTAATTTTAAATAATTGAAGATCTAAGACCTTTTAACATATTTTCATGTTAGGGCCCTGCTCTTAACTATCAGTTGGCCTCTTTTGGGCCCTTTGTTGTAGCTCCTTAAAAATGACCCGATTCATTAGCTTTTTTTTCTAACAACTTCTTAAGTCTTCTAGCAACTCCATGAACGACAAAAAAAATTCTTACTTCAGCTACCACCAGTTTTGAATATTAATCTCCTTCTTGGGGCCTTTGTTGGAGCTTCTTTAAAAACGATCTTACTCTATTACAATTTTCTACTTCATAGTTCTTACGTCCTACAGCTACTTTAAAACTATTAAAATTTTTTCCTTTACCCAACTACATTCCAGTTAATATCCTGACCCCTGGGCCCGGTCCTTCTTTATACCCAAGCTACCACATTTTTCGAATATTAATCTCCTTTTTCGGCAACAGCTTAAGTTTACTCACTACATCCGTAAATTAAAAATAAAAATCGCGTTACGTTAACCCTTAAATGCGCGATTTTTACTTTCTTCTATCTTTACAAGAAGAAAGTATTGGATTCATGAAAAATTTCGAATTCCGGTTTTCGACGGATTTACACGTTTTAGGGGTCAGAGATTCCAAAAAACATGTTTTTACAAAATGTCTGTCTGTGACTCTGTGAGTCTGTCTGTCTGTCTGTGTGTATGTGACACAAATTTTGTGGGCGCTCTATCTCAAGAACTAATGCACGGAATTTAATAAAAATTGATATTCAGTTAGTGCCTAATACAAATTGATGCTGATTAGTTTTTGGTGTAAATCGCTCAACAGGTAGCGCTGCAATGCTGCATTTTTCACGATTTTCGCAATAGCTCTATCTGAAGAACTAATGCACGGATGTTGATCAAACTTCAGATTTAGTTAGTCCTTGATATGAATTGATGATGATTACGTTTTGGTGTACATCGCTCAACAGGTGGCACTGTTATGATAAATTTTGCAGGATTTACACGATTTCCCCAATAGCTCTATCTTAAGAACTAACGCACGGATTTTCATCAAACTTCAGATTCAGTTAGTCCTTGATATGACTTGCTACTGATTAGGTGTTGGTGTAAATCGCCCAACAGGTGACGCTTCTCTGCTGCCTTTTCCACGATTGCCTCAGTAGCTCTATCAATAGAACTAATGGACCAATTTTCATCTAACTTCAGATTTAGTTGTATGTTGGCACAAGTTGTTGTTAATTAGGTTTTGGTGTTAATCACCCAATAGGTGGCGCTGCTATGCAGAAATTTTCACGATTTTCGCTATTGCTGTATCTCAAAAACTAATGTACGGATTTTCTCCAAACTTCAGATTCAGTCAGACGTTGACATAAATTGTTGCTGATTAGGATTTGGTATAAATCACCCAATATGTGGCGCTGCTAGGCAGCATTTTGCTGAATTTAGACGATTTCAGCGATAGTCATATCTCAAGAACTAATGCACGGAATTTCATATCGTTAGAATCCTCATGAGATGCATAGATTGCCATTTAATTTTGGCAGTGTGATAGCGAATTTTGAAGTATTAACATGTATGAGATAGAAGAAAGTTTTGGGATTGGTACATCCGACTAGTTTATTTTGCTTCGAAAAAATTATATATGATTCTCTGAAAGGTTTATTACTCAGGAAAAATAATGAAAAAAAAATCAGAGATACATTTTTCATATAATAGGGAACTCTTTTCTTCTGTTGCGCATCTGCAATACAAATAATAACTACTGTTGCGTGGCTGTTTTACGCTAAAATATTGCAAATCAGTAAATATTTTAATACCTATGTCTCCAAATACCTTATTTTATATAATTATTTATTTTATAAAACTTGACCTTTAACCCTTTAATTCCCATGATAGAATGCGTTCTAGAAATTACGTACTCCAGAGAATCTGACTTTACACAAGAAAGTTTCAATGGTTAATTTCGCTTTTTTTAAATACGGAATGTCTGTTATTAATTAAAACAAATATTGCTATTTTTATCTCCTGGTGTGAATTAGGTATATACGAATAAAAAAAATCTATTAAATTAAAAAAAAACTGTTCTTTGCATAAAAAAACTGTTCTTTGTCCCTGCGCACTAAAGGGTTAAAGGTAATTTTAGAAAAGGGATTTCATCCGTTTATTAAATAATATCGTGTTAATTTTAAAAGTAGACCGTGAAATTTACAGAGGAGAAGGGAGGCAACTTTCCACCGCGTAAGGATAAATTGTTTCCTCGGGTTATAAGGGCCCAATTTCAACGGGAATTGGTTTATTTAACTTAGATTACAATTCAGCTACTTTCTGTGAAAATACTACTTTCTGTGATTATGAAAGTTTATCTTAGACTTCAGTTAACGACATTTTCGAACATTAATGATGCATTCGTTTTTCCGGTTCTATGGGCTTGATTACTACGAAGTTTGGCTCACTATTAGACTTTTTTTTCAATTGTCTACTATACGTGCGGAGCACTTCCGGCACATGCTGTGTTAGGTAGCGAGGACCCAGATTACAGGTTCGTTCGGAAAGACGTTTGTTGGAAACATACAAGACGCTGTGGAATGCAATGGAACAACCGAAACTAGGTTCATTTAAAAGATTTTGAAAGGATATAAAATCATACAAACTTGAGTTTTATTTAAGGTTATTATGATGGGCCAGGTAAACGCCGGGTGGGTCAGCTAGTGTGATATAAAATTGCATTGTATAAAATTTGGTTGTAACGTAGGGAACTAAAAAAAAGCAAGCAAAAAATTCATACCGCACAGTTTGTTTTTTATTTTTAATTTGATATAGATTTCGTTATTCATATGTCTAACAGTTTTATACGTTTAATATAATATGTTTAAACATCACAAAGAGATTATTATTTGTTAAAAAAAAAAAACTTGTTTATATGACTTACCTTTTTCTACATAAACAAATTGCAGTAGTAATCCTTATCTCAGTTCATAAAATATATATATTTTTTTTAAATGCCAATTGCAAATATCCGTTTATTTAAAAATACCCGTTTAAAAAAAAAATCATGAAAATTCAACAAACTTTTGTATCGGAACATTATTTGTGCTATAAAATTTATCAAATAATGATATTTTTGTGCAAAATGAAAAAAAAAAAAAGTTAAAATTCTCACCGATAAGCGAAGTTTTAGGAGTTTCATTATAAAAATGCATGACAAATAAGCAGATTAGGGATTCTTAAAATAGTCTCACACTAAAAAATTAAATTTGATTGTTTAGTATCTGAATGAAAATAGCTGTAATGAAGCTTGTGCTTGTAAGAAATAAAAATGGTTTTATATGAATGCGTTAGAAAATAGCCAATTTGGATTTGAGAAAATCATTTTAAAAAAAAAGAAAGAAAAGAAAGAGAAAAAAATCACTCCCGGCTCGGCCTGCAGGCACAGGTAGATTTCGAAGTTAAGTACTAATTTCACCAAAAAGGCTAAATCAAGAATAGAGATAAACACAGTTTGACAATTTTTTCTGGTCGCTTTTGACGAGTTTTTAATTTCATTTTTCTAAACTGGTTTTATCAGAATCATGTTAAGTCTGTGTTCTCAACTACACTGCTCAACAAGGTTGATATTTTCTGACACAATGACGTACAGATTTTTTAACGTAAATTGTATAAAATTGGCAGACCTACTACAAGGGATTTTTCTCCCTTCGTTCAGTGTTTTTTTTTTTTTTCCTTTTGTTGGGAAATTTGGTTCAAACTGTGACAGTATTTTCTGAAACATCTATTGTGTTTACAAAAAAAAAAAAAAAAACGGAAAATGTCTTTCAATTACATAGTTTCCTTATAACAACACCTTCCAATTTCATGCGTTTCCGAAGAAAAGGGAATTAAATCTTATGTCATAAAGTTGCCCCTATGGATTTGAGAACAGCCTTAATACGATATTATTTTCTTGAACCTCCTTTTTTTTGTGTAAGAGTTGGTTTTATCAAAATCTTGCCAATATAAAAGTTGTAGATAATATTAAGAAGATTTATAATAAATTTAAGCGATTTGATATCTTGTGAATTGACGAAGTTATGATTTTTTTTTTCTTTTTAAGCCTCTCCCTTTTCTCTGTAAGAGTTGGTACTATCAAAAACTTGTCAATATAAAAGATGTAGGTCAGATTAAGAAGATTTATAATAAATTTAAGTGGATTTTATATCTTGTGAATTGACGAAGTTATGAATTTTTTTCTTCTTAAAACTCTATTTTCATTGCCCCTTGAGCCCATTTTTAATGATAATAAATCTGATGATAATAAATTTAATGATAATAAATCTGTTATGCATAATTTTTTGGACCTTTTCCTAGAAGTAATAATAACTTTAAACTGATTTGATATGCATTATAATTAAGAAGTTATTGTTTTTTTCTGTTTTCACAAAATCCTTCCCTATTTCCATACCCTTGGGTCGATTTTGCCCATTAACGAACTTTACCGAGATTTTCTGCCCCTTGATTGTATGGTATGGCCATGATCAGTTTAGAAGAGGTTTGTGCAGAGTTATGGAAGTTATCGTGTCCATAAAAAAGTGATATATATGGATAGATAGTTAGATAAAGTTTTGAACTGGGGGTGGTTTGGTGTTCTATAGTTTCATGATTGGCGTAGATCTGCAAAAATGTTGGTAAAATGTAATATGTAGTATTTCTTATTACGAAATCTACCTAAAAATGTATTATCCTGATTTTATTCCTCTAAATATCTACAATATTCTGCTTAATACTTTACGAAATTCGTTAGATCCCTAGCTGAGGCTGGATACATTCTACGACTAAAAATGCAAACTTTATTAACAAGAATGAAAAAAATAATATTAAATAAGAACCAATTTTATTAATATAAAGGAGAACCTAGCTTCAAATTTAAAGAAAAATTCTATATGCTTACCATATATATCTAATTCGATAAATGCTTTTCTTAAATTTTGAATATCAAATTAAATTAGAATTATTTGAAAGAAATATTTTTAATTTTCTCAACATATATTTTTTAACTTTAGAGTATTATTGATTACAAAGAAACCGTTATTGAAAAATTAAGTTAATACAAATAGAAGAATGAGGATGAAACGTAAAAAGTTCTCAATAAACTTGAAAATTGGTGAAACAATTAAAATTATATATCACGTTTAAAACAAAATGTTATTAGCCTGCGGTACGGTATGCTATTTCTTTCTCCCAGCTTATTTTGTGTCCAAAAAATAACGTTACCTTACAGAGGCTAGCCGTAAAAGAAAGCATTACGATTAAATACTGTTTAGAAATTTTTTAAACTTCTAAGCATCGCACATTTTCAATTTTTATACCGTCGTATTGGAGAAAAAAAGTTCTTTTAAATACGTTTTGTTTGAAAACTGTATCTCCATTTATTTTTGAAATATTAATTTTTTTGGAGTTTTGCAATGGTTTATTAAGCAAATGGTGAACATTTGCTTAATATTGGCAACGGAAGAACTCGATTTCTGTAGAAAGTAAAGGACGAATAGTTTTAAAATAGCAATTATATATTTTTGTTGCCATTTTTTTCGTAACAACCGAAAGAAAATGTAATTAAACTACGTGCTATTTTGAAGAAAAAATATATAAACGAATGATTTTTGTTAAAACAATAGAGCTATTATATACTATATTTAATTGTAAGTATCTATGAATCATTAGATCGCCGTTTTTTTTTTCTTGAATGACGGAATATTTTTTTGCATTTGTGCATTATTTCGCGATAGTGATGTGCTATGCATGCTTTACTGTAGATGTTTAAGAGTAGATCGTAAATGTGGAATTCTTAAGCGATGACGTCATTTTACATAAAATAAAACGTGTGCTTTAAATCTTAAAATTGAAATATGTTTTGTACTGCAGTAGAGTCACGCTTAACCGAGTTATTTTCTTCTGATGGATTGGTGGCTTCTATTATTATGAAACAGCCATTATAAATGAGGTGTTAGGGGAAGATGAAAAAGCAGTCCTCAAAAAAAAAAAAAATTATAGCCATTTTTTCCCCCATTCCGACAGAAAATTAGAGCTCAAACTTTTTACGGCTGCTCTTTCATCGTCACCTAACACTTCATTTATAATGGCTGTTTCATAATAATAGAAGCCATCAGTCCATCAGAAGAAAATGAAGTAATGGAAATGCCGGGGGCGACACTAAATTCTCAAAAAGCAGTTTTCCTGTTCTCTAGTTTAATATTATTCTATTAAATTTTCAGTTCATTTGTAAACGTAGGTGTATATGATCCAGCAATGGCATTCATTATACAAATAATAGTTTCTCCAAAATAATTTTTTACATTCCGTGTTTAAATGTTTAAATTTCTTAATTAAATCAGAAAGAGAAAGAGTCCTAATTTTTTTAAAAATCATTAACAGTGTTGAATTCATGGAGTGACCCGGGGGAGACATTCTCCCCAGAGAATAAATGTCCTCATGGATGATTTGAGATTTTGTGTTTTCAATGGTCAAAAAGTGCAAATTCCACCCCCACTCCCACCCCAGAGCTACAGAAATCCAATCCTTCACGGAGTAAAGTGTCTAAATTCAACTTGATCAATAAGAGAAAATTAGGAATAATCCAGTTTAATGCCATAATATGCTTTATTTGTATAAAATAGACTTATTAGCACATCTAAATTGGTATCAAATAATAGCTCTTTTTCATTAGTAACCGAAGAAAATGAAATGAATAAAGAAATGACCAAACATGATGATTGATTTCTCCTTTCAACTGTTGCATCATGCTTCCGCCAAATACGCATATGTTGGCGCAACACTGTCTGGAATAAATAATGTTAGAGTGGAATAAAAATAAACAGCTCTTAAATTTACGATTATCTAGTCAAAAATAAATAACAAAATAAATAAATTACTGATAAAAGGAAGTTAGATATAAAGGATTTTATTTTGATGTTTTTATGCATAAAAATGTCTCCATGAATATTTTAGAAAGCTTTGGAAAGTTGAGCGTTTTTTTTTTAAGAACTTCTTAATATTTATTATCAATAAAGTTTATGGATGGTTAAAGGACATGGGAAGTGTATAATATGAAAAAGTGACCACAGTGCTTTATCACATTGATATATCACATGTGGGGTGTCGGCAAAAGTTAGAAAAGCGCCCCTCCAGGGAGTCGCGCTCCTCAGAATAGACCCTCCCTTTCTTTGAATTTTTTATATATTATAAACATTATCTATCAGAGGGTTACGTAAAAAAATTCCGATCTAAAATGATGAAAACGCTACGATTTCAAAAAATTTCAAAAATCCCTCCCCCTTGGGGTGGCAAAGCAGTGTGTGTGTGGGGGTGTGGAACTTGGGAGGTGTATAATATGAAATAGTGGCTATAGTGTTTTTCAATGATATATCACATGAGGGGTGTCTGCAAAAGTTGGAAAAGCGCCACCGGTGCACCAACTCTCACGCCCCTCTGCAATAACCCCCACTCTTTGGAATTTTATATATTATAAATAATATTTATAGGAGGGCTCCGTAAAAAAATCTAATCTAAAATGATGAAAACGCTACGATTTCAAAAAGTTCGAAAAGTGCCCCCTGGGGAGCTAAATTGAGGGGAGGGGAGAAGAAATAATTATAACATGAAAAAGTGGTCTTTCCCGTGATATATCACATAACTGGTCCGAAAAAAGTTTGAAAATTGCCCCCTGTGGGTCCACTCTTTCGCCACCTGAATACACTCTTAATTCATGCATCCCCTCTTTTAAATTCTTATATTTAAAAAATAATATTTTTCGGAGTTATCCGTCAAAAAACCCCATTTCAAACAATATTTATTGTAGAAAATGTTACTTTTTTTAAATTTGTTTGTTATAACTAATTATAGCCTAACCGTAATAGTAACCTAATTATAACCTACTCTAACCTAACTATAACGTAACTGTAACCTATCCGTAATGTAACCGTAACATAACCATAAATTAATTGTAACGTAATTGTAACCTAAAAGTAACCTAATTGTTACCTAAACGTAATCTGTGACCTAACTTAACCTAAGTGTAGGCTAAATGTCCTATCGGCTAAACGTACTGTCGGTTAATTGTCCTGTCGGCTAATTGTCTTGTCAACTAAATGTACGTGTCAGCTAAATGTACTTGTCGGCTAAACGTCCTGTCGGCTAATTGCTGTCTGCTAAATGTCTTGTCGGCTATTTGGTTGTCTGCTAAATGACATAGACCCGAATAAGCCGGTATATCAAATTTGAAGCAAATCGAATAATTCTGCATGAAAAATCCATTTATCTAAATTAATGGGGGAGACTAACCTCCGTCCCCCTTCATGCTTAACCAATAAGCCTCCAAATCTAATCAAGGCAGCTCCTTAACATATTAAACCGGTATACCAAATTTGGAGCAAATCGAATAATTCTGCATGAAAAACCCATTTATCTAAATTAAGGAGGGATAGCCCTTTTTCCCCCATTTATTCTTAACCAATAAGCCTCCAAATCTAATCAAGGCAGCTCCTTAACATATTAAACCGGTATACCAAATTTGAAGCAAATCGAATAATTCTGCATGAAAACACATTTATCTAAATTAAGGGGTGGGGGGACTAGCTCCCCTATCCCCCTTTATTCTTAACTAATGAACCTCCAAATCTAATCAAGGCAGCTCCTTAACATAGTAAACCGGTATACCAAATTTGGAGCAAATCGAATAATTCTGCATGAAAAACCCATTTATCTAAATTAATAGGGGTAGCCCCCTTTACCCCCTTTATTCTTAACTAATGAACCACCAAATCTAATCAATGCAGCTCCTTAACATGATAAACCGATATAGAAAATTTGGAGCAAATCGAATAAGTCTGCATGAAAAACCCATTTATCTAAATTAAGGGATGGGGGGACTTGCTCCCCTATCATCCTTTATTCTTAACTAATGAACCTCCAAAATCTAATCAAGGCAGCTCCTTAACATAGTAAACCGGTATATCAAATTTGGAGCAAATCGAATAATTCTGCATGAAAAACCCATTTATCTAAATTAATAGGGGGTAGCCCCCTTTATTCTTAACTAATGAACCTCCAAATCTAATCAAGGCAGCTCCTTAACATGATAAACCGGTATAGCAAATTTGGAGCAAATCGAATAAGTCTGCAAGAAAAACCCATTTATCTGATAGAAGATATATTCATATAATCCCCTTATCAAGAGTTTTGGATACCCATTTTCTCCCTCTTTCTACTGCAGAAAAACATCATTAGAGTTCATAGCGAAAAAGAAACACTTAGTAGTCGACAGATGTAATATGCACAGAAACTGCATCTCTTCATCTTTCTTCGCCTTATGTGAGATATGTTTTAAACCAGACTCGCAAGCACTTATGTTCTATTCTGGTTCGCGTTATAAACTTATAAACATTATAATTGACTGTTACACTGAACACTATTTTATCAGACTTTACTTCCTTGTAACTTTCATAAATATCCAATTATGTGTAATTGGTTGATTACCTCAAAGTGCCGAAAATACATCCATATGGTTATCAATTTTAATGATGTAACACGCGCGGAAAAACATATGTAATATTCACTTTTAAAACGTCCTCACACAAGTGAAGACGTACAAAATGTAATCTCTTTCTTAGTATCTCTAATTAAACTTCTCCTTTTTCCTTTCCTACAATATGAGTAGTTTCAATGGAGTACAGACACAATAAACCGTCTGTTACATGATTCCTATTTTAAGCCTGATGCACTGAGACCTGAAGGAGTAAAGATATACGAATATATGATGATACGGGATACTCCATAATTCTTAGACGCCCTGACTAACCGCGAGCTGAAAAACGGATATCTATACATAGAAGGTAAGGCCTTTAATTATTCTTTTATTGTTGTGATGAGGCATCGCGCAGTTTGCGTTTATAGTATATGAATTAGTGAGGAGCGTGTGGATTCACCCCAAAAACTGTTAGACTCACAAATTTTTCTAACATATTTTGATTATGAGACTGATTTAATGTCTCATTTAGTAAATTAAACAAATATAGATATCCATTTAGGCAAATTAAGCCAGATAAATAAATCCGGTAGTCAGGTGAAGGAAAAAGTATCTAATTGACTTAAAGGAAAGAAAAATTATGGCCTACGCAAAAGATAGTGCAGCCATTGAAAAACTTAACGCCAATAACTATTCTTGTTGGCGGTTTAAATTAGAAATGCTTTTAATTAGAGAGGAGCTATTTGATGTCATTACCGATCAAGCTCCAGACCCTGTGACTGAAAATTGGAATAAGAAAGACAGGAAAGCACGGGCACTAATCAATCTCAGTATTGAAGATGGGCAGATAATTAACATCAAACATTTAAACACGGCTCGAGAGACTTGGGACACTTTGAAAAATATTCACGAACGGTCCAATCTCTCAAGCAAATTGCACCTCCTTCGAAAATTGTATAGCACAAAGCTAAACGAAGGAGGGAACTTAATCGCACACATCACGAAATTAATGGAACTTATCGACAAATTAGCTGCGATCGGAGAAAATGTTACCGACTCTCATATATCTGCACTCTTTTTGTGCTCATTACCGCCGTCATATGACACATTGATTACGGCGTTAGAGTCGAGAAATGAAGATGAATTGACGCCCAGCTTTATTAAAAGCAAATTATTTGATGAGTATACTCGTAGAGTTGAAAATTCCGAAAACTCGGAACATAGTACTAAAGCATACAAGGCTCGAGAAAAATTAGTTAACACAGACCGCAAGAGAGGTAACAAATTTTGTTCCTATTGCAAAATGAAGAACCATTCGTACAACGATTGTTGGTTCCTGAAACGGAAAAATAATAATAATCCAGTACAAAATAATAAATTTTACAAAAATAAAAATCACACCACCTCTCTATGTTTTGAAGAAAATGCCCCGGCCAAAACCGCGAAACCGCAAGATACAAGACAGATAGGAAATGAAAATAAAAATGTTGCGTTGTTAATTGAACGACCCGCAAATAAACAAACTTTTATTATCGATAGCGGAAGCTCTAGCCATATTGCCAACTCCAAAGAAATGTTTTCAAATATGACTAGCGACACAGAAACTAACGTAACAGTCGCGAATGGCAATAAACTAATTTCATATGGCTCAGGGGAAATTGTAATTCACACAGGAAAAAACAACAGGCAGATTATACTTCGTGACGTACTGTTTGTGCCTGAAATCGAAACTAACCTGCTGTCAGTAAGCAGGGCAACGAAAAACGGATGTCAAGTTAAATTTGAAAAAGATACATGCGACATTATACATAACGATGAAGTAATTCTTCAAGGTAGATTAAAGAACAATTTATATGAAGTACAAGTAAACAATGATAATCAATTTGAAAGCAATCATGTAAACATTACGCATAAGTGTTCAAACACAAAATGTATTGAGTTGTGGCACAGGCGGTTAGGCCACAGAAGCTACGAAACAATTAAAACCATTGTACAAAAACAACTAGTGAACGGAATTACCATAAACAACTGCCGACACGACAAAGAATGTGAGGTATGCATAAAGTCCAAAACCAACGACGCCCCATTTCCCAAATCGGGTGCACATAGAGCCACGAAAAGGCTAGAATTAATCCACAGTGACGTATGTGGGCCGATAAATACACCCACCATAGGGGGAAAGCGGTACTTCATAACATTCATTGACGACTATTCCAAATTTTGTGTTATCTACTTAATGTCGAAAAAGAGCGAAGCATATGAAAAATTGAGGGAATACATCTCAACCGTCAAAAATAAGTTTGGAAAATTCCCAACCGCCATCAGATCCGACAATGGCGGGGAATATGTCAACGATGAATTAGAAAACTATCTTAAATGTAACGGAATCGAACACCAGCTCACCGTACCATACTGTCCAAGTCAAAATGGCATTGCTGAGAGGAAAAACAGGACACTGTTAGACATGACTAGAAGCATGTTAAGCGAAGCTAACCTCCCACATAAATTATGGGGAGAAGCAATCTGCACCGCAAATCATTTGCAGAATCGCTTGCCTTCCAAATCTGTTAGCACTACGCCATATGAGCTTTGGCTAAACAGAAAACCAAATTTAAGATATCTTAAAGTATTCGGCTGTACTGCGTACGCATACATCCACAAATCAAAACGCGGCAAATTAGATGATAAAGCAGAGAAAGGCATTTTCGTAGGTTACGACAACCGATCGAAAGCGTACAGAATATTTACTAGTGACGAAAGAGTCATTTTAGCTAGAACCGTAAAATTCGCGGAAAATAACATGGGTAATATAAATGCTGATGAAAGTTCAAACACGAATGAGTTAATGTCAGAAACAAACAAACACACACGACAGACTGACACAAGCGTAATCGAATTTGATCTAACACAAAACCAAAATTCTTCAGATACACCATCCGCGTCTCAACATACACAACAATTGAGAAGATCTGAAAGGCATAATATAGGCGTGCCACCGGACAGGTTTGCCTATGCAGTCCGGCATGATCCGGTATATGAACCGAAAGGTTGGCACGACATGCTAAACATTGAAAACCCACAAGAAAAAATGAATTGGATTGAAGCGACACGCGACGAAATAAACTCGCTTATGAAAAATGAAACATGGTCTTTGGTAAAACCACCACAGGGAGCCAAAGTAATTGGATCCAAATGGACCTACAAGGCTAAATATGATGAATCTGGGAAAGTAAAGCGTTACAAGGCGAGATTAGTAGCTCAGGGATTTAAACATATCTAAATTAAGGGGGGGGGTGTAGCTCCCCTATCCCCCTTTATTCTTAACTAATGAACCTACAAATCTAATCAGGAAGCTCCTTAACATAATAAACCCGTATACCGAATTTGGAGCAAATCAAATAATTTTGAATGAAAAAAACATGTATCTAAATTAAGGGGGGAAGCCCTCTTTCCCTTCATACTTAACTAATGAACTTCCAAATCTAATCAGGGAAGTTCCTTAACATAATAAACCGGTATATCAGATTTAGAGCAAATCGAATAATTCAGCATGAAAAACCCATTTATCAAATTAAGGGGAGGGACTAGCCCCCTTTTCCCCCTTTATCTTTAACCAATGAAACCCCAAAACTAATCAGGGAAGCACCTTTCAAGAATGAACGTAGAAAAAAAAATTGAAGCAAATCGGATGTTTCTATCAAGAGTTACCTCGTTACGTGAATACGTACGTACATACTTACATACATACAGAACGGCGGGCACATCAGGTCTCTGACTTTGATAGCCTCTGAGCTAAAAAGTTGAATTATGATGGTGACGAGTTATTGAGGTTGACATTGTTGGTATATCACCGACCCATATCAATGTGTCTTCTAAATTCTTTCGGCAAAATGTATGTTTCTGATAAATATCATGCCGGCTATTTGACCTGTCTGCTAGTTGTCCTGTAGGCTAATTGTCATGTCTGCTAGTTGTCCTGTCGGCTATTTGACCCGTCTGCTAATTGTCAGGTCGGCTATTTGACCTGTCGGCTAAATGTCCTGTCGGTTATTTGACTAGTCGACTATTTGAACTGTCGGTTAATTGTCATGTCGGCTAATTGCTATGTCGGCTAAATGTCTTGTCGGCTAAACGTCCTATCGGCCATTTTATCTGTCGGCTAAATGTCCTGTCGGGTAAATGTACGTTTCGGCTAAATGTACTTGTCGGCTAAACGCCCTGTCGGCTAATTGGTGTCTGCTAAATGTCTTGTCGACTATTTGGTTTTCGGCTAAATGACATAGATCCCTCGTAACCTAACTGTAACTTATCCATAATCTAACCGTAACCTATCTGTAACGGAAATGGAACATAACCGTAACCTAACCATAACCTAATTGTAACCTAACCGTAACGTAACCGTAACCTATTATAACCTAACCATAACCTAACTGTAACATAACTGTAACCTAACAGTAATCTATCTGTAAAATAAACGTAACATGACGGTACGCTAACCGTAACCTAATTATTAACTAACCGTATCCTAACTGTGATGTAACTATAACCTAACTGTAACCTAAATGTAACCTAACCGTAACCTAACTGTAGCCTGGCGGTAACCTAACCGTGATCTAATTGTAATCTATCCGTAACCTACTGTAACCTATCCGGAACCTAACCGTAATCTAACTGTAACCTATCCGTAATCCTATTTGTAACCAAACTGTAACGTAACTGTATCCTATTCATAATCTAATCGTAGCAGAAACGTAATCTAACTGTAATCTATCCGTAAATTAACCGTAATCTAACTGTAACCGAACCGTAACGTAACGGTAACGTACTTATAATCTAACCATAACCTAACTGTAAAATAACTGCAACCTAACAGTAATCTATCTGTAAAATAAACGTAACATGACGATACGCTAACCGTAACCTAATTATAACCTAACCGTATCCTAACTGTGATGTAACTATAACCTAACTGTAACCTAACCGCAACCTAACTGTAGCCTGGCGGTAACCTAATTGTAATCTATCTGTAACCTACTGTAACCTATCCGGAACCTAACCGTAATCTAACTGTAACCTATCCGTAATCCTATTTGTAATCAAACTGTAACGTAACTGTAACGTAACTGTAACCTATCCGTAACCTAATCGTAGCAGAAACGTAATCTAACTGTAACCTCTCCGTAACTTAACCGTAATCTAACTGTAACCTATCCGTAACTTAACCCTAATCTAACTGTAACCTATCCGTAACATAACCTTAACCTATCTGTAACTTAATCGTAACCTAATTGTTACCTAAAATTAACATAACTGTGACGTAACCGTAATCTAACTGTAACCTAAGTTTAACGTAACCGTAAACTAATTATAATCTATCCGTAACCTAAAAGTATCCTAACCATAACCTAACTAGGCTAATCGTCCTCTCAACTAAATATCCTGTCGTCTAATTTTTCTTGTCGGCTAATCGTCCTGTCGACTAAATCTCCTTTCGGCCAATTGTCCTGTCGGCTAAATGTCCTGTCGGCTAATTGTCTTGTCGGCTAAATGTCCTGTCGGCTAATTGTCTTGTCGGCTAACTGTCTTGTCGGCTAAATGTCCTGTCGGCTAATTGTCTTGTCGGCTAATTGTCTTGTTGACTTATTGTCCTGTCGGCTAATTGTCCTGTCGGCTAATTGTCCCGTCTGCTAAATGTCCTGTCGGCTAATTGTCACGTTCGGCCAATTGCCTGTTGTCCAATTGTCTGTCTGCTAAATGTCCTTTTCGGCTAATTGTCCTGTATGCTATACGTACGTTTCGGCTAGTTGTCCTGTCGGCTAAATGTACTTGTCGGCTACATGTCCTGTCTGCTAAATATACGTGTCGACTAAATGTACTTGTCGGCTAAACGTCCTGTCGTCTAAGTGCTGTCTGCTAAATGTCTTGTCGGCTATTTGGTTTTCGGCTAATCGTCTGCGACCGGTAGATTTTAACTAGTGCACTTCATAAGTGCATATCAATTTCATTCTGATCGAAAGGCTGTAACATCCTTAAAATGCACTTGAAATAATTTTTTTCCATTGGCCGTCATGTAACGGAAAACTTTTGACTGCCCTGTAATTAAACTATACAGCCAATTTTCATAAAATTTGAAATGAGTCGGCAAAATTTTGCAACAATTATATATTTAAAATTTCTGGCCATTCGGTTCGGCAGTTTTTGCTCTATTGCAGTGGTTCCCAACCTTTTATCGGCCATGCCCCACCAAATCCTCTGTACAGTCACTATGCCCCCCCCCCCCCCCCTCTGATCTGTAAATTATGTCTCTTATTATTTAAAAAAGTGAACTCTAATTACACGGTGGAAGCGTAATAGAGCAGTAACAATATCTCATTTCACAGTTCTTAACTGATCAAAGAGGTCAATCTTCTGTCACAAATGTTTTTAATATATTTTTTTATAAATGCAATGAGATTATACATCTTCGCCTTTGGGCCAAAAAGAGTTTTGTTGTACTTTCCAACTTTCCACAACATTAAGAAAAGTGTTATACGTCTGCATTTTTATCTTCGCAAAATATCTTGAAAAGAGACCTACATTTAACGTTAAAATTGATAACATTCACATAGTTCATTTTTCATTAAATTTTCTCTCTATGGATAACACAAAACACAAGAAGAATTTCAAGATTCTCATATTTGTTAATTTTAAGTAGCCATCGCTCTCCATAGAGATCTGCACGGGCCGGGCTCGGGCCGATTTTCATTCACGGCACTCGGGCCGGGCCGGGCCGGGCCGGGCCTAACTTAATTTTTCTGTACAGAGCCGGGCCTAACTTAATTTTTCTGTACAGAGCCGGGCCTTGTTTCATTCCTAGTCTTCATGGCCCAAAATTTTCAAGTTTTGAGCGAACCCGTATGAAAATCATTGTTTCAGCGTGGCCTGGTCCATTTAAAGCTCAGTTAAATTAACCCTGACCCAAACGTTTTTGCAAAAAATGCATACATTTTTGAATCGCCATTAATCTACATTAAATTTTATTACATTATAGTATAACATATATTTATAACATTAAACTAACATTAAAATTTATTATTTTTAAAGAATAATAGATTTCTACGCATATTAAAATATAACTAAATTAAAATACAGTAAAATGTGTGAAAAGGAACCTGCCTATGACGGAACCTTGTTTTAAACTGAAAAACGTGTTGATCCATGCAAAATTAATATACTAATAAGTAAGAAAAGAATATACAGGGTGTCCGGTCTCAACGGTGTCCAATGGCTAATTCCTAAACCGTTAGTCATAGACATATAGTTGCAATTACAAAAAGGTTTTAAATCAGGTAAAGAAATATTTTTAAAGCGATTTGGGTCAATAAAAACATTTTTAAAAAAATTACGAAATTTAAATTTTTATACGGTCCCCCGATCCTATAAGTTATATTTAGTGAAATTTTCCTTTTACACTGACAAGTAATACAAAAAAAAGTCTCGTTATTCTACGATTAAAATTGACCGAGTAATAGCTGTTTAAAGTTGGAGCTTATTTTTTGCTGCAAATTGGGGGTCATTCACAAATTTAGTCCAAATATAATTTCGTCAGATATAAAAAATGTTTGGGAGTAAAATTAACATTGCAATATAAATTTGAAATCTTTAATCATTCTGGCATATTAATGGAAAATATACAATTTGTAATAAACATTTAAGAAGAAAGAAAAAACAGAATTTTTGTTAAATAAAATGATTCTAAATTAACAGCCTCAATTCTTTACAAAATGATACGTATTTTAAAATATTATTAGATTGCACAAGCCTGCAAAAGTTGGGTTATGTCATGCTTTTTAGCTTTTGATAATTGATTCTTATATATTCTGTACCGCTGAATCCGAAATTGACCTTCATTTTTAACTATCATATCAGGATTTTTCGCAAATTGCAAATTTCAAAGTTAAGAAGTTCAATGTTAAAATTGAATTTCCTCCCCATCTCATCGGACCACTCAGATGTTTAGCTGTAAGAATCCCAGGATAAGCAAAAATATCGAATAAATTTTTTAATAAAATAAAATAAAATAAAATAAAAAATGTTTTACATATGTTTTACAGTATGAGATTTTCGCTATATTTTTACTTACACATTTGCGATTTGCAAAAAAATTCTAACGTGATGGTTAAAAATGAAGGTCATTTTCAGATTCAGTGCTAAAAAGTGCGTAAAAATAATTATCAAACGTTAAAAAACAAAACCATCTCCTCTACTTTATAGTATTCGATTTTTGTTATTCTTTAAATTTGAAAATTTATGATTTGCGAAACATCGTGACATGATGGTTAAAAATTAAGATAATTTTCGGATTCAATGCTAAAAAATACATAAAAGTTTAAAAAACCCAACAATCGCAGGCTTGTATTATCTAATCTAAAACTTTTTCTTAAACTCCTTGGCAGAAATCTATCCGAAATTTTTTGTGTTATCCTGTAAAATAAGCATAAATGGTAACCACCGAAAATCTTAATACTATTAGATTGTTATCGGATTTGCGCCAGTATGTAAAATGCAATCTCGATCGGATATTTAAAAGTGGGTTAAAGTTCGAGTACAAATTTTGAACGGGAAAAACATACATACGATTGTTGAAGTAACATAAAAACTTATAAAAAAACATAATTTTTGTTAAAAGAAATCATAAGAGAAACAGTCTCAAATCCTGACAAAATAAAACATATGTTATTTTAGCCAATTTGAGACTTAATCATAATACTTGTAGGATTTTTTTTTTTTCAAAGCGCAGATACACATGAAGTAAGGTCTTCGAATACTTTAAACACTTGGTATATGATCCCTCAAAGACAAGCCGAACTCATTTGTTTTCAGAGTAGAAAAGTGGCATAAGTCATGCATTTTTAAAGTTTCATAACTCTCTCAATTTTAGCATTATATGAATGGGACTTTTTTTGTCTTACTTGTCAGTGTAATAGGAAAAAATTACTAAATATAACTTATAGGACCGGGGGAATTTAATATTTTTAATAAACCGGGGGGAAAAATTTAAATTTCGTAATTTTTTAAGAAATGTTTTTATTGACCTAAATCGCTTTTAAAATGTTTCTTTACCTGATTTAAAACATTTTTGTAATTGGAACTATATGTCAATGACTAACGGTTTAGGAATTAGCCATTGGACACCGTTGAGACCGGACACCCTGTATAATACATTTACACTTGCTAAGAAGAGAATTCGTCTATAACGCATTTTTTTTTTCTTTTCTATGCAATTCCGTCTTAGAAGATTTTACTGTATAGGCATTTTTCCGATTTTTAACACTTCTATACAAGGAATATGGTTTAACAATATTAATGATAACTGAAACATTTACATACAAGAAATAGACATTCATTAAAAAATAAATATCGCAGCCTGCTGCACGTCTATAAAAATAAAGATTATAAACATGAAAAAAAAGTTAAGATAAATATTTTTGGTCAGAACTCCTCGTACGAGACAAATTTTTAACCAATTCGACGTAAAAATCAATGTTTTGTAGAAGTTCACTCGGGCCGGGCCGAGATTTTAACTGTTTTCTGGGCCGGGCCGGTCCAATATTATTTTTTGTACGGGCCGGGCCCAGGCCGAACTTTTAATTTTTTATCGGGCCGGGCCGATTTTTTTTCTCTATGAGTCGGGCCGGGCCCGGGTCTGGAAATGTCGGCCCGTGCAGACCTCTAACTCTCCATCACACAACACATTTTTTCTGATTTTTCTTGCCAAATATGTCCCGTTGTTTTCCATGTGTTATCTGATTTTAAAATTTAAAATGTATATGTCATCTATTTTTTTTACTGTGCAGGATGCCTGCACATACATGTGCTGGAATCTGCACATGCCAGCCATAGATATTTATATGCTATTTGAGATTTATAAGTTTTATAAAGTAGACAGTACCTTGTTCAGATTATTCATATATTTTTTAGGTTAAATATGTTCAAGACAGTCAAACTTAGATATACTTTTAAGTAGTTTCCCGTGTAAAAGAACCTTCGTGTGACATATACCAGAGCGAATAGAAGTAGAAAGCTCATTCAGTAAATAATCGAAAACGTTCGAAAAATTGTAAAAGACAGTCCCAGGAAAATTATAATGAGATTTAATACTACAAAACGATGTCAAAATATTTAACAAATTATTCGTATAATTATTCTGATGTTAAATCTATTTTAAACTTTTCATTAGGAACATTTTAAACATTCAATAACAAAAACTGTTTAAATTTTGCTTATATTCCATTTGTTTTTTGTCTGCATCATTACATTAAAAAAAAAAAAAAAAAAAAAAAAAAAAAAGACACAAGAAACTGATAGCGAATGAGTTAGTAGCAAATTTGGAATTGCGCCCCACGTTGGGAACCACTGCTCTATTGTATGCGGACGACGGACCGACCGAACGACGACTATAGTTGCTACGTACTTATATAATTACGAATGCGTCTAATGAGGAAAAGTATCTACTACCTCCATCATGTATTTTCAACCAAATCCAATGATTAAATATTTAAGAGCCAAAAAGGGCTTATGAATCGTTGTATCAAATGCAAAAGGCAATGAAAATATTCATAGAGTATTAAAATACATTCCATACATATTCGCGCAAAGCTTCTAAATATTATAGATTGTTAAATAGTATATAACATACCTTTGAATCAAAAATTATCTGATAAGTTCGTAAAACAATAATAACCGAATATCTAATTTAAAGCTAGTATGTAATAATATTATACATTGTTATAGAATTAAATGAACTTGAAAATAGACGTTAGAATATATGCATTTTGAATTCACAAAAGAATAACAAATGCTGTACTAATACTGAAAACAATAATAAGTGTTGTAAAAAATATATTAAATTTAAAAAATCAAAAACCCGACTGTGTAAAAAGCGAACTAATTAATTATTTCTCATCAATATTAAACTATTTTTTATATTGCTTACCTTTTTTTTTTATTTACTTTTATTGATGACTTTTAAGTTGTGTTTAATTATTGGTTCCTATCTACAAACACTGTTTTGATGACGCCTATAGATGTCTATTATGAAGGTTAGAGTTACAGTAAAGGTAGAGATCCGAAGTACACAACTTCCAGGTTGTGAAATATTTAAACGGAGCTTCTGACTGCAAAATATTCAATTAAACATCCTCTTCATTTTGAAAGACCTATCCAATGATATGCCACTCAATAGAGTACGTAAAAAAATTTCGTCTCTACCGGCATTTTGTAGTTTAAGACCGCCATTTTGAATTTATAAAAACAGAACCTATCCTATGACCATCGGAAGGTTAAGACAAATCGATAGAGACCTCATTCATTAAAATCCATTCAGCCGTTGGGATGTTTCGAGGGTATAAAGAAATCCACATACACACATACGCGTGAAACACATGACCCTTCTTTTCAGTCGGGTAAAAATATATAAATAAATAAATAATAAAATGCGCAAAAGTAGCTATATTTATCGTGTACTTTCAACCAAATAAAATCATTAAATATTTAAGAGCCAGAATGGGATTATAAATCATAGTATAAAATGCAAAATACAATGAAAATATTCGCGCAAAACAGCAGAATATTATAGATTTTTAAGTAGTATATAACATACCTTTGAATCAAAAATTATCTGACAAGTTCTATAACAATAATAACCGAATGTCTAATTTGAAGCGAGCATGAAACAATATTATACATTATTATAGCATTAAGTGAACTTGAAAATAGATGTTAAAATATATGCATTTTGAATTTACAAAAGAATGAGAATTGCTGCATTGACACCAAAAACAATAAGTATTTTTTAAATTATATACAGATAAGTAGATAAGTGCATAATAAAATGAGGAAAAGCAGTTATATTTATAGTGTTTTTTCAACCAAATAAAATCATTAAATATTTTAGAGCCAAAATGGGCTTATAAATCATAGTATCAAATACAAAATGCAATGAAAATATTCATAGATTAATAAAATACATTCTATACATATTTGCATAAAGCTTCAAAATATCATAGATTGTTAAATACAGTGGAACCCGGTTAAGACGCGTTTCAAGGGAGTGGTCAAAAGTCGCGTATTAAGCGGGATCGCGTATTAAACGTGATTTATATAATGTTGTAGGATTAATGTTGTATAAATGAATTGGGCTTCATTTATACGTTTACGGTCGAAAGTTGTGTCTTTTACATATATTCAGATTGAAATTTAATTGTATTTCACTTTAACGCATTGTTTCTTTTTATAGGACAAACTGGAATAACAACGGAAAATAAATATAGATTTCAACATATATTTACTGTCGATTAATGCTTTGTAACCAAAAATAATTTTCCTACTAGACTCATTTTTTTAAACAGAAAGAAAAATAATATTAAATCTTTGAAGCACAACCCAGTTTTTAAAATCATATTTAGTACTTGTAATACCAGTATAATCTGTTCTTCATTATGAATATAAGAAAAATTATCCTTATAAAATATTGATATAGCAAAAAGTAAAGTAAACATAAAAGAATTATCCTATCGCAGTCGTATTTAATCTTTGAGAGTTTCATTTTTTGTTGCCTATAATATGCATTATAAAACATAGTAGCGATATAAAGTACATTTAAAACATCTCTAACAGCACGTATGAACAACTCTAATCATAATAATTTTTGTGACGTATCTAAATAACCAGAATGCGTCTATCTCTCTCTACTACAGTAAAAACATACACGAAGCGAGAGACAAAGAATGTTAGGAGGTGGGATCAAAGAAGAATTGCAGTTTTGCTAATTTAGCGGGTTTTTTTTTTTTTTTTTTTTTTTGGTTATTCAAACATACAAACTATCACTATTTCCGATTAGTAATTTTCGTCTTAATTAATCTGTTGCTAAATAAATTAAATAACATTCGGAAACAGTGTTTTTTATCTGAATAATAAAAATCCTCTAAATCGTTAACACTCGAGAAGAAAGAAGGAATTCGCATCTTGATGAATGAATTCGCGTCTTAAGCGTGACTTTTTTCCTCAAAGAACCAAAAATTTATCGCGTATTAAGCGGGATCGCGTCATAACCGTTCGCGTATTAAACGTGATCTTTTTACATTGGCCTTATGGGCGATGTTCAAGGGATCGGAAAAAATCCGCGTATTAAGCGGGATCGCGTATTAACCGTGAGCGTCTTAACCGGGTTCCACTGTAGTACGTAACATACCTTTGAATAAAAAATTATCTGACGAGTTCGTATAACAATAATAACGGAATATCTAATTTGAAGCTAGCATGTAATAATATTATACATTGTTATAGAATTAAATGAATTTGTAAATATGTTACAATACATGTATTTGGAATTTATAAAAGAATGATAAATGTTGCATTGATTTACTAAAAACAATATTAAGTATTATAAACAGTGGCGCCAAGTTATATGGGTCCATGGGGTCCAAGACCACCCAATAATTTGTCCTCCCAGCCCACCCAATTTTTATTATACTGTTTCGTTGCTTATTTATTTTTTAATCACTGAGAACTTTTTGTTATGTTTTGTTGACATTCACAAAGTGATTCCATTCCTGTCGTTTATAATTTGAGTTCTGGCTGAACGGAGTTTGATGACACTTTCACTGTTAGGAAATTTTGGGGGCATGGTTAGTACTTCTCTGTGCAGGGAAATTTTATACTGCGTTGTTTTTTCTGAAGGGAAAGCTTGGTTACGAATCCGGATACAGAAAATTAATATCACCATTAACTATATATTTAAAACGCAAATTTGAAATTCGTTTCGATTGATTATAATTCAGGTTCCCATAAATAGATTTTTAGAGTACTTATACTGTAGTTGGGTAATTTGTTTTGGAAAGGTTTTAATTTAATGTATAACTATCGTTCAACTTTGCTTAGTTATTTTACAAGTGCTACATACAATCTCTATAATTATTGTAATACTCATTATTTTAGTAGCGTGGCGACTAGAGAACATTTTAATTCCACTTGTCATAACGGTTTCAGTTCCTTACTAAATCCTACTGTAAATGATCAACTAAAATAGTTGGTAAAAGAGCCCAAATTTTGCCAAACACATTAAAGAATTAAATAGCACAATGACATTCGCATTCTTTTTAGCAATGCTGAAAGACATATAGATAAGGGTCCATATTGCTTTTAAATACAAGGTCAAATTCATCGATATATTTCATTTGGTTCAAGGCTCGTATGGAAAAACCGATCAGCGTAACGGGCGAATTTGTCAATAAAAATATAGTTTAATAAAATCATTACTTTATATCCTACTTCAGAAAATACTAATTTGACTTATCATAATTTGAATTATATTTTCTCGCCCATGCCCTTACATTAAAAAACAAAAAACAAAATAGTCTTGTCATTTTACCCAAAAATTGTTGAACCCACCCAAAATTTTTCAAAAGTTGGCGATTTTAAAAAGTTTTCAAATAAATAATAAAATGTGTAAAAGCAGCTAATTTATCATGTAATTTCAACCAAATCAAATCATTAAGTACTTAAGAGCTAAAATGGGGTTATAAATCGTAGCGACAAAATAAAAATGCAATGGTAATATTTCGTATACTAATGAAATACGTTCCATACATATTCGCGCGAAGCAGCAGAATGTTGAATACATAATACCTTTGAATAAAAAATTATCTGACAATTCCGTATAACAATAATAACCGATACTCTATTTTGAAGATGATATGTTATATTATACATTAATGGTAATAGTATAAAATGAACTTGAAAATGAATGTTATCATATATGCATTTTTAATTTATATATTTAAAAAAAATGAGAAATGTTGCATTGGTACAGAAAACAATAATAAATTTCGTAAAAAATATATAAATAAATTCATAATAGAATGCGCAAAATCAGCTATATTTATCGTGATATTTATTTTTCGTGATATAATTTATATTCGGAGCACTTATCTGAAAAACAGATGCATGAAAAATTACATGAGCTTGTCAAAAAAATACATAAAAAAAGAGAAAAGTCCCATTCCGAAGTTGTGCATGTTTAAACACACACACACACATACAGGCTCACTCACACCCATATATTTTTATACATAACGTGCAATCAAATTTAAGCCATTTTAGTTATTTATCTTGGAGGATGCGGATTTAATTGGTTAATAAAAGTTTAAAAAAAAATTTAAACATGTTTTTATCAAAGAACTAAAAAATAGAAATACGCCGAATTTAAAACTTACGCGTTAAAAATGAAAATGAACGTTATTTATATGATGTCGCATTCTTATGCAAAATGATATATTAAAGATTCAAAATTAATTGATAATTATCAAAAACGTAAATATTTTTGCAAAGTTTCTTTTCAAGTTATGGCAACAGGAAAAAAATGTTTATTGTTGTGTTACATGGTAATAGATTTTCAGAAATTTATGCCTGGAAATGATTTAAACTATCAAGGATATCAACTAAATTGTTCATTCAATGTATAATTAAAATTTAAAAGTAATCTATTAAATGACAATTTAGTTCTGAAAAAATATGAAAATATTGTACTACTACTGGAAAACTCAACTGTACATAACTTCTAGAACTCTAGCACATCAGGTAGTGAGTGAAAAAACCGAAAACAAAATACCATCTTTGGATGCATAAACCAAGTTAAGGGGGCTGGTCACTCAGCTTCGGAATTCTCCTCCGTAATGTTAAGTCTATGGACTTTTGATCAGTGGTGTAGTCCTGGGAAAAAAAGTGGGGGGACGCTCATAGTTTCGAACATTAGGGTGTATATCACGCACAGGACAAGCTTTATTTTGAATCTTGCTTTTCATTTTGAATTGAAGAGAAAAGTGATTGAAAAATTATATTTAAATTTAAAAATTAAATTTAAATTAAGTTAATAATTTTTTTTATCTGTTGTACACTAAATAGCTTGCTATAGAATTAAAAAAATTAAAACCTTATTTCGTGACTGAAAATTTTTGGAATAGAATTCGTAATTCAGTAACACTAATTCAAGTAACGAAATGTTTATTAGAATTTGTTTTGCGTTATTTACATTTTAAACAGTTATAAAATGTTTTCCACTAAGAGCATTGAAAATTATTGCATTTTTACTTTTTGGTCAAATGTAGTGTAAGCAATTTATTGTAATCATGGAAAAGAAAAATAAGACTGAAATTTTGGTGTATCTTTATTTTTTGAAGCCTCCTGAATCCCTTTTTCCTATTTTTACAACAATTCTCTATGTATGTGTGTATACATGTGTGTATAATGGTATTTTATTTCAGACTCCCAAAGTCTTTTTTTTTCCATTTGTGTTTGAACATTATAGCGTTCAAACGGTGTTTTCGACTGGGCTCAAATTTTGCAAGTATGTTATACATGATGAATAGACTATTTAATATTCTGAGACTATATGCCACTGCCCAAACTCTAATTTGGAAGAAATTCGACACGTTTTTCGCATCTAGGCAATTTTTAAACCATTTTTTGACCAGAAGTAACAAATAAGTACTGTTTACGGCAGAAAAAATATAAAAAAAATGTGACCAAGGCCGAGGATAATCGATAAATAATGCTTTTATTGGTCCGAAGAATATGTTTAGTACTCAAAGGGGGTCCAAATCGAATGTTTTTTTAAATATGAATTTTAAAGATGGGAAATAGATAAATATCCTTCTACAGAACATTTCCAATAATTCCGTTTCATCGATATTTTGCATTATACATTATATTGTAACTAATGTGTAAATGCAATACTTGATTTTTTTTTTAAATTAGAATTTTAACTGTGTGAAATGCGGAAAGAACATTCTAAAATTTCAGTTTCATCACGATTTCTGCAGAAACTTAAAACATGGCACTTATGTATTTTCAGAACTTACATGCGCGCTTAAAACTTTTTTTTTAATTAAAATTTTTTATACGGTGAATTGATGGGAAAGTCCTCTAAAATCGTCTGATCACGATGTATGAAGCAGGTTTTTACAAGAAACTTGAAAATAAATATAGTGCCAACTATTAACATGTAGATAATCGCAAAGAACGGCATTTAAAAATTTTGAAATTTTAAGTGAAAAAATGAGCTGAAAACCTTTTAAAGTTGCTATTCTTCTGAAACTATCAGAGCTAGAAACTTTAAATTTGACTGAGAAGTTATTGTTAATGCTTAGTTATTCTGATTGAAAGAATGAAATATGATTGAAATTTGAATGTGTGAATCGGCGCAGTGAATGTTAACACATTATTAACAAGAATAAAACTTACTCTAATTATAAATAGCACACTAAAGTTTAAACCAGCTGCAAAACGCATTTCAATAAATATCCGGCTATAGATGGTAGTGCATTTGATTTTTTTTGTGCAACTCTGGTATACAAATATCATTTATATACCTAATTAATGTTTTGTTCAGCATAATTAAAAAAAATATATGTAAAATGAGCTTCCAAATGGTGCCCTTTCGCTCCTAAAGTTCCATTTTTAGAAAAAGGTCCCCTATGGTCCACTTCGTCCTTTTTCAGTGAGTAAAAAAAATAAAATAATAATAATATACTAATGTGGTAAAATCGCCACAGAATATAAAAAACTCTAAAAATCGTAGAGGACAACATTTACTATAGTGGGCTTGTATAGTATAGCATTGTAACCGAAATTCTTTTATAAATATCAAAAAATTGCCACTGATTGCGGAAAAACGTTAAACTCAATGGAAATCGCATTAAAAATCACAAAATATTCAGAAATAGCACAGGACGAAATTTACTACATTAAACTACCAGAAGATTGAAACCGAATGACAAAAAATCGCCGCAAAACACAAAAAATTAAAAAATTGTATAAAAAATTAGCAAAAGAATTCAAAAATCACGGTATGAATTCCGAAACAAATTTATTAAAAAGAGGACAAAATATATTAAACTGCAGTAAAAGATTGGAACAGGCAAAAAAAACTCTATAAATCGAATAAAAAATTGCGAAAGATTCAAAAATCTCTGTGTGAATTCCAAATAAACTTTATTGAAAAGAGAACAAAATTTCTATAATGGGACTAAAATATTTAAACAGGATTCCTTTTACTAATGTCGAAAAATCACCGAGAAATGTATAAAAATCGCTAAAAATTCATAAAAATCACAAAAGACAAAATTTACTAAAGTAGGCTAAAACATTTTTACTGGAATTCTTTCAAAAATGTGAAAAAATCGTCACGAATCCCTCTCTCTCTATTAAAAAAAAAAGTAACTACCGCTGTCACCGCCGCCGCCGGTTTTGAATTTTTTGTGACCGGAGGTCTTTCTTCGTTAATATTAAGAAAAATAATGCATACAAAAATATGAAAATCGGTGGTTTTATACAGAAATGTTTGATAAACACGCTGATGCAGACAGTTTTCAAATCGAAGAATTATTTTAGGAGACATTTAATGCTAAAGTTGCACAAAACCGTTCCACTAAAAATGTTTTATAGCAGCAAAAACTATACACGGCAGTGTAATCATTTTTAGATCATTTTATGCGTTAGAATTTGCCGGAGTGCAGATTGCATTAATTTTTTTATTTTGACTCATTTTTTGAGGTTTTATTTCTATTTTAAATTCAAATTTTCAGCATTTCTAGAGATATTTTTGACAGATTTTAAAAAGTAATATTAATTTAAACTGTTGCCAACTGTATAAAAAGCGGAAACAATAATGTTTGCTTCAAAAAAAAAATATATTTATACGTCTAAATAAATTAAAAATTTATCTACACGTGACTATTATAAACAGAAAAAAACATTTGGAATTAGAATTAAATAATTATGTACAAAAAGCAGGAACTTATTAAAAATTACGTCATAAAAACTATAATTGCACGTGAATTTTAAGAGAGAAAGGATTTTGTAAAATAATAAATTTATTAACGTGCGTTAGAAGTCTTAAATAGGAGAAATTACGTCATATTTACGTCACATTACAGTTATGAAATAAAATGAACACAAAATAATATTACAAAACGGTTTAAATTTAGAAATTGCGCTAGACATTTATTTGATATTTTGAGAGGATACTTTTCAACTATTTTTGTAAGGAAAGCGCAAATAATATTTCATTTCTAACACAAGTATTTTCACGTGAATATTAAAAAGAGAAAGAATAGTTTAGTCAAAATTACGTCAGATTAAAAACGATTAATTTAAAATGTCTTATTTAAATGAACTTTCTTTTCGCTTTGTTAAAAAATACCGGGAGACAAAGATTCTGTTTACTTAATTCCTTTTATATTAGCTTATTTTGAAATGTTTAACTTATTTTATTTAATCAAAGACGAAAACAGCGATTGACATATGTACTTTTGGTACTACTTACTTATCCCGTCGACCAAAAATCTATCATTCGCCAAACTATAAGATTAAATGCCAATAATGGTTGATCGTAAATGTCACATTAACTTGACTTTAAGCAAGTTACACGCGTCTACGTCATCAAGTTATTTTTATTTCAACGTTTTATTTCTATTTTTATTAATGTTGTACTAATTTATTTGTTCTTTCGTTATTTAAAGTAAAAATGATGTCAATTTGTATAATTTGGCGAGTGCTTTGGCGATTTATATAATTTGGCGAAATTGGTCGACGGGTTAATCAAGTAGTACCGCAGCGGATTTGGCCTTAAAATTCCCCAGTCAAAGAGAAATGAATAGAAATCCGTTTATAGGGAGATCGCCACTGTTTTTTAAATTACAATTCAATCTTCCGAAATCTTTTTTAGGCCGATCAAAATAGCGTACTTTTAGAGTCTGCGGTGTCTGAACGGGGGTTGACGAGCGTAGCTCGTAGGGGGCAGAGCCCCCTAGTGAAAATAAAAAAAGGTAAAATTCGGTAAAAATTACAATCTGAGGACGTAATCGAGAAAGGACAAAATCTATTACATTAGGGTAAGAGTTTAAAACTAAATTCCATTTTCGTATGCCATGAAATTGAAACGAAACGCGAAAAAAAACGCTGAAATTCGCTTAAAAAATTCGCCAAAAATAAATCTCTGTACAAATTCTAAATCAACTTTATTGAAAAAGTTGAAAAGAGGACAAAATTTACTACAACTGGGCTAAAAAATTGAAACTGAATTTCTTTTATTAATCTGCAAAAAATCACCGTGAACGGTAAAGAAAAGAAAATTCTTTTCTAAACATTGCAAATAAATAAAAAAAACAGGCCGAAAACTGGCCTCGATGCGCATAATTTTAAATATAGATGTACCTCGCCTCCATCTTGTAGCTGTATGTGCAGCAGTCTTTTCAGCTCGCAGACCAACCTCTATCTTTATTATTATAGATTTAGTTTTGTTTTCGATTTTGATGTAGAAGCATATATCTTTCTATTAAAGGAAAACTTAGTTACAATTTATTCTTATTTTTGTTATACTTCTTAAATATATTTTTATCAGAAGAAAGTATTGGAATCTTTTTGATAGATTTTTTACACGTTTAGGTTGACCTGAATATGATTTGACAGTTTTTTGAAAATTTCTCTCTGTATATGATACATATTTCGCAGCCACTCTATTTCAAAAACTAAAGCGCAGAATTTCATCAAATATCAAATTTAATTAGACCTTAGCACATACAAGTGCTAATCAGGTTTTGGTGCATATGGCCCACCAGGTGACATTGCTATGCTTCATTTTTCACAATTTACATATCTATATCTCAGCATCTCTGGTATGAAATTTCACCCAAATTTCAGATTCACTTTACCCTTGACATAAATTGATGCTGATTGGATTTTGGTGTATTTCGCCCAACAGGTGCTGCTACTGTGCTGCATTTTTAACCATTTCCATGATAGCCAGATCTCGGCATGCTTGGGATGGAATTTCATTAAATTTAATATGTAAGATGATTATGAATAACTTTTGATTCAATATTGGTTTTGATCACTCCCCAGAGGGCGCTGCCATACTTTGCTTTTTCTGATGAACATCACAGCTTATCTCAGCTTTTGTGTAGAAAGGAACAAAAGTTTAAATTAAAATGTTTAATGCTTAAGGTTAATAATTAACAATATATATGTTAAATTAATTTAAAATTTTAATACTCAACAATTTGAATTAAAAGTTCATGCTTCTTTAAGGACAATTATGAAGGTGAGTTCTCAATATTGAACGCTTTCTATCTTCTGGCAGTAGAATATTTAAGTATGATGTTTAAATAAAGCTGCTTACATTGCTTAATGACCATCTTTATAACGATAACGAATTAACATATTTTCTAGGGTATTTTTAAAAAAATTGCTTGCATATTTAGGACAACTCGGTGCAGTATCTTTTGACGAATTGTCCTTTTAGTCCCCCATTTTAATATAAATGGTTCCTTGAAGCCTCCTTTTTAAATAAAAACGACCTTTTCCCACTTTTCGGGGACTAAAATGTGTTGGGAGCCCTGATAATATAATCGAAAACAAATTTCAGCAACTGAACCCATAGATGACAATGTAGTGGATTTTTTGACTGGCCTTGTAAATGTACTATAAATGTTTAGTGCACCGTTTTCCATATTATCGTTTCCCATAGTTTTCCATGCATTTCAAATAATTATCATTAAAGGATCATGGTGTTTGGAAATATTTTTTAATGTTCCTCTAAACGAACCATAAATGCTATTTCCGATAGAGAAAATGTAACGAATTTCAAATGTCATTTTCTTTATATTTAAAATATTATAACTTCATTAATGTATATTTCAAACAATTTCTGCCAATAAAGAGTAATATGAAAGAACTCTGTTTTTGTTTTCGCGTAAACGAAATAATGATGCTATACACATCATTTACAATAGTAATATACTACTTTGAACCTCAAAAATATACATAAAATTTTGCTGCAATCCAAGCAAAACTTATGGAAGTTAAAATGTGAATAGGCTAACCAGCATAGTAGACACTTTCAACTTCGTTGAAAAGTATTAAAAATCAGTACCTTATTTCTAAAATTGTTAATTTATTGGTGTGTTCATTAAAAAAAAAAAAAAAAAAAAAAAAAGTTCGGAAAGTCTGCGTCCTCCCACGTCTCTAGCGTCCCCCTTGAAAATAAAAAGTAAGGGGACGCTCGAGATAAAATAAAAAAGTGAGGGGACGCCGTCCCCCCGCGTCCCTCCTCGACTACACCACTGCTTTTGATGCATTCGTATACAGTCGAACCTCTATTTAACGAAGTCGCTAAATCCCGGAAAAAATTTCGTTATATAGAAAATTCGTTAAATAGAGATTCACCGTTTAACATACTTTAAACTACATAAAACAGATTTTAAATTCATAAACACTAAATATTTTTACTAAAAGTAACTAATCACATTTTTTAAAATAAATTATATCGATTTGTTTTATTTATTTTACCCACCAATATCCATCCTCAATTCATTTTTTCGATATGTTTAAATCTTTGAAATCTGCAAGGAAAACAAAACATTGTCCGGGAATACACTGTATTTTCTGTTTAAAGTAAATAGTTATACATTAAAATTAACGAATTTTAATGACATTATCGTATTTATTATTATTATAACAAATAATTTTTACCATACATTAACATATGCGTCCTTAAATTTAATTTCTGAAAAACTCTGTTAATTTTGCCAGAGTTTTTTATTTAAAAAAGTGCTTTCTCTCATAATAGTACTCGCATCTTTGCAATGCACCAAAAACCCCTTCATGCGTATTTTATTCTAAATGTAATCGGCGTCGGATTGTTTCAAATGATTTTATCATTTCATCATACGAAGTTTTGTAAATTCCTGCATCATGATCATATTCGTCTTCATCGCAATTCATTGCTGTATTGTTTTTATTTTTCACACTGTCGAAAATATCCAATTCGGATAGTGTTTCCGAGGTCTCAATTTCAGAATTAAGTGAAATACAATCATCAATCAGCACATCATAGTTAATTTTTTCTTTTTTTTTTTCATCTGTATCCACATTTTTTAGTTACTATAAGGGATTATCATCTTCGTCCTCCGTACTTACCGAATTCTCACTGCTGACAAAGAAAACGCCTTGTAAAACCAGTTCAAAGCCATTGAACATCATAAAATGTGTTTAAAGAAATAATAAGTTTGAAATGTCCGGAAATATTTTGAGAAATGTGGAGAAAAAAAAATTAGATCACAAAAAAAAGTTCGTTAAATAGAGAATGCACTTCGCTATTTGGAGGTTATTTTACGAAGAAATTCGCAAAATGTTCTTGGTTCCAATTCGCAAAATAGAGGTTCGTTAAATAGAGGTTAGACTGTACTTAAAATTTAGATAGGAAACAGTAGACAGACTTTAATACAATTACTAAAAACATACAAAACAATTAAAATGAGATAAAATCATATAAAATTATACACTATAAAATAAACGTTTCGCTATACACCGCATAGCCTCATCAGTATTCGAATCAACTTACAACAAAACAACGTGCATACACCGGACCCAGTCAAAGTTAAAGTCAATGATTTAAGAAAACAAAATATTCATTCGGAACAGGACTTGATTCATTCAGGGTTAATGGATGCAATTTAGTAAACCATCCCTCCATAAAAATTCTATAATAATAGTCTATGCAATTACTTTTCAAAATTGAAGAATCTGTGAAGGAGGGGGTGTGATCCTTGTCAAGTGCATTTTGCACTAACCTGGAGGGGGTGTGATCCTTGTCAACATGCACTTGACAAGGATCACACCCCCTCCTTCACAGATTCTTCAATTTTGAAAAGTAATTGCATAGACTATTATTATAGAATTTTTATGGAGGGATGGTTTACTAAATTGCATCCATTAACTCTGAATGAATCAAGTCCTGTTCCGAATGAATATTTTGTTTCTTAAATCATTGACTTTAACTTTGACTGGGTCCGGTGTATGCACGTTGTTTTGTTGTAAGTTGATTCGAATACTGATGAGGCTATGCGGTGTATAGCGAAACGTTTATTTTATAGTGTATAATTTTATATGATTTTATCTCATTTTAATTGTTTTGTATGTTTTTAGTAATTGTATTAAAGTCTGTCTACTGTTTCCTATCTAAATATTTTGAATTCAGACGTTAAAATGTATATATATCTTAGATGTACTTAAAATATCTTCTCGGGAAATTCATATTTTTAACATATTTTTTCTGTGTACTCTTCTTAAAGGATGTCTCTTTTTTTTCTTAGTTTACAAAATATTTCTAAAATCTATGCTGAATTTAATGTTTTATGCGTTAAAAGTGGGCGAACTGTGAGTAAGATTTTAACACTTCCTATAAAATTAAGGCTATACTTTAGAAATAGTTTGAGAACTAAGCAAAAAAGAGACATCTTTCCAGAAGTGTGCACAAAAACAGAAGTTAAAAATATTAATTTCCCGAGGAAATATTTTAAATATACGAATGCTTCCAATGCCCATAGACTCATTAGTGAAGGGAAATCGGAAGCTGGGGATCTGCCCCCTTAAGTTAATAAAAACATCTAAAATGGTGTATAAAGTTTTTTTTTTTTGGGGGGGGGGGGGGGGGGGAAGAGGTTTTAGAAAAAAAAAATGGATGTAAAGAAAAGGTCCGTAAATAGTTTTCTTTTTTCTTTTGGGGGGCGTGGGGGTAAGAATGTTTAGTAATATAACATGCGCGTATTTCAGAAATAAATCACTTTAAAGTTGCATTTTTTCAGAAGTTTACGAAAGGTTTTCCTCAAAAATATTTTTCAAATAATTTTTTTTTTTCGAGCCTATATATGGCCTCAAATAATAACAACGCAAAGCAGATTTATCAAACAAGTAATTTGCAGTTAACTAACTTTTTAAAATATTTGTAAAGTTATCTAACTCTTTAATCTTTAATATGTATAGTAGGTTTTGTGTTTAATTAGTTAATTTTTTTATTAGCTTATTTTGAAAATATGATGCAAAAAAAAACAAAAACCAAATTTTTGGAATAGTTTTCTCAGAATGCCAAGTGTATGTTTTTTTTCGAATAATTTCTGGTTTCTAATATACCAGTATATTTGCTTATTTATTCATAACTTTTCGAAATATTAAGCCTATCGATTTGTTTGTTTTTGGACTATGTTTGTAACACGCAATAAATAAATACGAATGTGAAATACTGTCGAAAACAAACTGTTGTTTTCATGTGATGTATTATTGCAAATCGATATAAATCAAATTTAAATACAGAGGTTGAAAGCTTCATTTCAAATATTGATTCAAAAGTACACAATAACCGTAAACTTGAAGTTTAATTTTGGAGTACTTGTAACAGTCATTTTCTCAATATATGAAAAACATCATATTTAAACGAAGACTATTACAATATAAAGTGAATATGAAATTAAATAAATTGATTTATTTTGAAAATCGTCCTAAAACATTGGGAAAGAAACTGAAAAAATAACATTAATTATGTAACGGTAAAACACAAAAACTGTATCCCATACGAGATACTGACGCTGATAGCTGTTCTAAGATTATTTTTATTTACTCATTTATCCACAACAAAAAAATAGCACAAACTAGATTTAATATAGTTTCAGTTGTTGTAATAAAATAAACAATAACAAGGAAAATTCTACGGTTTTCCAAAGAATTTCTGGGCTATAATTTTCTACTATATTTACTTATTTATTCATTAACTTTTACAAATATTACACATCAATTTTTTTTTTATGGATTATGTTTGCGACGCACAATAAAAAACAAAATTAGAAATATTGTCAAAACAGCTCAATGTTTTGTCTCTCTTATAACGTATAATAAATACCACTTCGATGCTAATCCAAACAAAACAACCTTTAATTCTAGGTAAAAATGCTATATTGTGAACTAAATTTGGAATTTTAATTGAAGTATTAATTTGTGAAATCTGTTAGAAAATTTTAACCACTGAAAACGTTCACATTTAAAAAATGTATACATACTATTGAAATTTAAATCATAAACAGAAAACTTCTTGCCGCTTCCAAGAGAGAAAACGTGATTTTCCAATTTTTCTTTAATGTTATATTACAGAAACAAGTTTTAGATTATTAGTCTTCCAACAAGATTTGATCAAAAATATAGTTGAAAAAAATAGTTGAACATAAAAAATTAGTTGAACCCCTTAATGCAATATCGATTGATTTAATATTAAAAATTCCTTCAATATATGAGCCGTTCAGTGCACAAATCGATTAACTCCATCAAATGAAAATGTTCAGTATAAGGCTGAATATCACAAAATATGAGATTTTGAAAACAAAAACTTTTGAAAATTTAAATCGTTTCAAAGCTTCTGATTTTTTTTTTTTTTTTAAATGTTGGTTGAACAGCTGAATAAAGGAATTTCCATGTAAAATTATTAAAGTTTAAAAAGCTTAAGTTCATTTTTATGTAATTATAATTATATGTCAATTTCTTGGCATATGTATGCCAGGATAGTGACAATTTCACTCTAAAACATTTTTCACATTCTTGTTTTTATTATTTTTAGATCTAACCTTCTAATTTCGTTTCAAGGAACATGTTTCCTCTATAGTACCTCAAATTCAGTGCAATATTCAGTTTTATTTGTAATTTATTGAAGTCAGGAAAATGACATAATAAAAGTATACTCGATTTTTTCAAAGCCTTTAAACACATTATTTTTAAAGAAATATCTAAAAGATATTACTGGTAGCAATGATTTTATTACCATTGACTTTAACTATGTCAAGAACAAGAAGAATTTCTCTGCAGCGCCATCTTTATACCTTATAAAGAACTGAAATGAGCAGGCCAGGAAAATGACATTCATTTTCAGTGACAATCGTATTTTAATTATGGAAAATTATTTGTAAAATACAGAACTTGTTACCTTCCTCATATTTGTGTTATATAAGGTATAGTTATTAATTAGAAATTTAAAAAACTAGAAAAAAATATTTGTACAGTATAGCAGAAAGCGTTTTACTTTGCACAGTGACATGCCAGGATAATGACAATCTGAAATTTTAAGTCTTTTAATTGCTTTATTTTTGTGTTATTATGAATATAATATCTCTTGAAATACTTCTAAGAATATCTTTTATTAGAATGTAAAAAAGAAAATTTCATTATATAACATTTAATAGAAATTTTATTGTGCGGACTGCAATTTTCGTATTTTGTGATATTGTCCCATAAACAGTTAAAGTTATTGTAAGTATAAAAGTATTGTATCTATATAATATTTTTTCTCGGAATATTTTGATTGAACTCATTAATTTTCTTTTAATCAAAGGTAACTTTCTATCACTGTATAAATATAATGTTCCTTTGCTTAAAACAAGTTGGAAATTGCTCGTCAAACGTGGCAAATGAGGGGCGTTCGTACTATAACTAGTTTTATAAATATTTTTTGCACCGTATATTGTACGGAATGTATATTTTAATGCACTTCGATAAGTGAATATCCATTTCATTCTGTTCGAAAGGCTGTATCATCATTAAAATGCGCTTGAAAAAATTTTTCCTCATTGGTCGTCATGCAACGGAAAACTTTTGACTATCCCTGTAATTAAACCATACATCCGATTTTCATAAAACTTGAAATGACTCGACAAAATTGTGCAATAATTATATATTTAAAATTTCAGACCATTGGGAAGGCGGTAACATCATTAAAATGCACTTGCAATAATTTATTCCTATTAGCCGTAATGTAACGGAAAACTTTTGACTGTCCCTGTAATTAAACTAAACATCCGATTTTCATAAAATTTGAAATGACTCGACAAAATTTTGTAAAAATTATATATTTAAAATTTAAGACCATTCGGTTGGGCAGTTTTTGCTCTGTTATATGCAGACAGACGGACTGAACGACGACTATAGGTGCTACGTATTTCTATAATTACGAACGCACCTATAAACGCCACTTAAAATGGAGTTAGTCGGATTGTCTTCTGAACGAGTGAAAAAAAAATGCATCTTAATAAAGCAATACATTGGCATAGATCATGTAAAGTAACAAACATAGTTCGAAGTTTTAAAATTATTTAAATTAATAAAAGAAAAAAATATTCACAAAGAATAAGCAAAGTGTTTTCTGTCATCTCCAATACGCCCCACCAGTGGCCAAGAGGTTCTGCCCTCGAAGCTGGTAGACGGGAGGTGTTGGGTTCGATCCCAATCGCGCCCGTCGACCTAATCGTTCGGAGTTTTCTTCGAACCTTGGATTTTCCAAGCGTTAATACGGGTTAATTTCCCTTAGAAAGACCCCCACGGAGCCCCCCCCCCCCCTTGGGCCTATAACCCTCGTGTTGATAATTGGCCGTCATAAACACAAACCAAACCAAACCATCTCCAATACATAACTGAACTCTTTTAATAATTTTTCGGTAAATATTTTGGAGTACTTCACCACAAATATTGTTGATGTATATTCTCCATACTCATTAACACATTCCAACAAAGTTGAAAAGTGTTTGTGACTTCGGTTTGTCTGTCCGTCTGTCCACGTTCTAACTCTCGGATCGTTCTGACATTTTTGGATGTTAGTGACCTCTACCATAGCACGTTCCCTATTTCAAATGAAGTTTCTAGCATGTTTAGTTCATTTACAGGGACAGTCAAAAGTTTTCTGTTACATTACGGACAATGGGAAAAAATCGTTTCAAATGATTTTTAATGGTGCCACACTCTTTCAAACATAGTAAAATTGATATTCATTTATGAATTCCTCTAAAATATACATTCTGTTGAATATACGGTGCAAAGAATAGTTATTGTTCATTTACAGGACCACACAAAAGAATTCCGTTCATAATGGTTAGGGGGAATTGTTTGCGGTGTATTTGAAAAGATTTCAGATACTATATTGTATCCGAATTACTGTATATTAGTAATAATTGCTCGAAATGCATTTTTAATTATGATATGCGCTTTTTTCACTATACTTATGCATACTATAAAGTGCGTATAAATGCTAAAGTTCATATACAGGGCTACAGAAATGAATTCGTAAACGTTACTGAGTATGAGCATAAAGTGCTTAAAAGTGGGTTTTAAAGGAGTTATGCATTTTTACGCTGAACTGAATTTGGTTTACTAAGAAATATTTGTAGAATATAGATAAAATAATATACAGGGTCACGCAAAGAGTTGGATACATGGCCGTCTATGGGTGATAATTTCTGGAAATGTAATTTCAGTAGTTTTAAGAGTGTTTTAGTTTGAATTAAATTTTAGCTAAACAGTGGCACGTAATAAAGGTACTAGGTAAACTACAGGGCTGTACAAAATAATAAGTATGTTTCCATCTATGAGTATAAATGCTGAAAGATGAATTTCAACCTGTTATGCATTTTCTTGCTAAACTAAATTTCCCCATTATATAGTATATATATCCACCTTCATATCAAATACAGGGCTGTTCAAAAGAATTGGAATACATATTTGGCTATGGACGGTAACTACTGAAATCAGTTTTTCAAATTTTTATGCGTTTTATAAAATGTTTACTTAGTTATCGTATTTACCTTATTTCCCTAAATAACGAAGTTTTGTTAAAGCATTCAGGAAGTGTTGGAAAGTGTTTCATAATCTATGCTTAATGGATGATTTTTCTTTCTTGTTTTTAATTAAGCATGACTCATTCAATTTTAAAGATACAGATACACAGTTTTTTATTTATTTATTTTTTTAACAATCTTGTTCCAGCAAAAAGAATTCTTTTTATTTGATCAATTTTGTCTAAAAGAGAGGTTATTGCACAAGAAAAAAAAAAAGGAAAATTAATGGTACGGTTATTTTTATTAACAAAATATTATTTTCAACTTTTAAAAAAAAAACACTTTTACGCTTTACATTGCTTATTTATCTCCAGTAGGTAAAACTTACAAGAGTCGTTCAATTTTTTAGGATACACTGTATATTTCTAATAGACTTTTATAGTCTTTAGGAGTTGTGTACAACTTGATTATGTTTGAACTTTTAAATTATCTATATAAACCAAATATTTTTATTAGTTTAATCAAACCACCTGTTGTGGAAGTCATAAAGCGCTTGCCTGTCAGAAAAATAGCAAGAAAAGAATACCCGGTGCAGACAACGCCTTCTAGATAAGGAAGAAAGCCATGAAACGCTTTCTTATGAAGTCACGAAACGTCACACGAAGTAGGGAAAACAAAGAAAAAAAAACTCGAACAATTTAATAATTATTATTAATTCCACGAGCCAGCGAAATCGAAATATGCAATTTTTTAGATTTTTGTTTCTTTGTTTCCCCTGTTCATCTGACGTTTCGTGACGTCGGAACTAAGAGTGTCACGGCTTTCTTCCTTACCTGGGAGGGGGGGGGGGGGGGTGCAGAACGGCTTCCAGTTGGAAATCCCAACCAGCTACATACAAAGCCAGTTCCTGACTTTTAAAACGTCGACGAAGTGGATCATCTTAAGTTTAATGTCAGACGAACGTTTTTTTGCACGCTTTTTTCCCTACATATCATCCCTGCACAATGCCGCTAGCATTGTGTAGGGATGATATATAGGGAAAAAAGCGTGCAAAAAGACGTTCATCTGACATTAGCCTTACACGGCGACTGGCATGAAAGCATGGGCTACTATTATTATTTATTATTTATTTTTAACTATATTTCACTCAAGATTCAAATGAAAATTTTCAGTAAGCATGAAACTATGACATAATGGCATAAAAGTCATTCATCTAAACATGATGAAGTTTCGATATATATATTGACCTTTTGTGATGTATATTGTGCATTGTGTTGGATTTTTTAAAGTTTGAAACACATAATCACCATTCACAAATCATGCACGAAAATCAATTGATGTCAACTATAAAAAGACAAGTTAATCTAATTTTATTCCGATATTCAGAAAATAAATTCTTGATTTAAAAAAAAAAAAAAAAAAAAAAAAAAAACATTACGGGGATCTGGATGGGGAAAATATATGTAAATAATTAGAAGTGTGACAAGAACCAAAAATCATATGCATCAGGCATACATTATGAAATTCTTTCCAACATTAACAGAATAATATTAAAAATTTGGTTTTTCATAGAATAAAATGAGATAACTATACACTCAAAATTAAGTCGGTTTGAAATTGCATACCAGAGCTGAAAACGAACTACCAGCAAGTATCAAACTTAGTCGGTCTTAATTCTTTTGTTTATCTCTATAAATGAACGATAAATACTAAGCACTCCATAGTATAAAAAAAGTAACTCGTTGTTGCGCATTTCAGTGACTTCATTATGTTAGGTGTATCATAACATCATTAAAATACAGCGATAATGAATTATCCCGGTTGATTATAAGTAAAATGGAATTTTTTTGTGCGTCCGTGTAAACGAACTGTAAATGCTACTTAGCTATACTCTTAAGAAAGCACGCTGCAATCCATCTCGGTGATGCATATAAATCACATTATGTTTGAAATATCGTTACAGCAACACAATGCACTGAAAACGATTTTTCCTCGCAGACGATAATGTAATAAATCACATTATGTTTGAAATATCGTTACAGCAATATAATGCACTGAAAATGATTTTTCCTCACAGACCATAATGTGATAAATCACATTATGTTTGAAATATCGTTACAGAAACAGAATGCACTGAAAACGATTTTTCAGACCATAATGTAATAAAATCACATTATGTTTGAAATATCGGTACAGCAGCACAATGCATTGAAAACAATTTTTCCTCACAAACCATACAATAATAAATCACATTATGTTTGAAATATCGTTACAGCACAATACATTGCACTGAAAACGATTTTTCCTCACAGAGCATAATGTAATAAATCACATTATGTTTGAAATATCGTTACAGCAATACCATGGACTAAAAACGATTTTTCCTCACAGACCATAATGTAGTAAATCACATTATGTTTAAAATATCGTTAGACCAATACAATGCACTAAAAACGATTTTTCCTCACAGACCATAATATGATAAATCACATTTTGTTTGAAATATCGTTACAGCAGCACAATGCACTGAAAACGATTTTTCCTCACAGACCATAATGTAATTAATCACATTATGTTTGAAATATCGTTACAGCTACACAATGCACTGAAAATGATTTTTCTCACAGTCCATAATGTAATAAATCACATTATGTTTCAAATATCGTTACAGCAACACAATGCACTGAAAACGATTTTTCCCTCACAGACCATAATGTAATAGAATTCTTATATGTGACCCTGTAAACGAACTGTAAATGCTACGCATTTCATTTTCAATACCGGGTATTCTACTGTAAGTTTCAATAACATATAAAAATTTCATGAAATCCGGGTATATTTAAGAGAGTTATATCATGGTCGGCAAAGAGACAAACAGAATTCATAAACACTTTTCAACTTTGTTGGAAAATGTTAATAAAAATTAAAGTAAGGGAAGAAAGAAATTGATGATAAACAAACGCATAATCAACTAATATGAATATACCTTTATTACAATTATATGAAAAGACATTTTCACATAGAAAGTGAACGGGTGGCAAGGGATTCCCCCCCCCCAACAGACCATAACGTAATGGAATTATTTTATCTTATCCTGTAAACGAACTATGAATGGTACACATTTCATTTTCAATACCGTAAATTCTATTGTAAACTCCAATAACATATAAAAATTTCATCATAATCCGAGTATATTTACGAGAGTTAGAGCTTGGACGATAGACAGACATTACTCATTTCCTAAAACATTTTTCAACTATGTTGGAAAGTGTTCAAAAACTTTCTGACTCTTAAATCCAGGTTTCAAACACAGCTCTTTTTTAACAAATGTAAAACGAAAATACAAAACCCTGAAAGCGCATTTACGGGCATTACCTGGCTTCTACAAAAGCAATAAAAGCTCTACAAGGATTTCTTTAGCCAGGAAATACAAACAGAAAGTGTTTATCTTACCATTCGTATCGGAAAGAACCTGCTTAGGATTTTACGAGACACATCTAAAAAGATCAGAAATGTTTTTACTGGAATATAAGCACTCTAAAAATGTTTTTAAAAACTTGAAATTCGATATATGTGGCACAAAGAAATAACATTAAGTCAATGAAGAAAGAGCTTTTTTTTACAACGGAAAACAAAATCTACTCTTTTTAACATGATATATACACATCCTTTCTGAGATTTTAGGTGTAAGTTAGGCGCATTAATTTTGGGAAAGTGCTTTTAAGGATACTAGTTGTGTGGCAACCAGATGTGTTGCCTTTAAATTACATGAGATCATCCGATTCTTTTGGGGGAAATGAAATCTAACTTTGTTGTAAATTTAAAAGGCAATTGTATTTATTTTATTAAATCCAATATTTCAAATAACAAATTATATTTACAATTTAAGGCTAAAGATTTCTCAATAAAAATGTACATATTCTATAACTTTATTTGCCAAAAGCTTTCCGTTCTTACAAGATTTGCTAATTTCGGAGCTGTTAGAAAGGATCTCATTTCGATGAATTTATACAAAAATGACTTAGTTTTGGAGACTGTATTCAAAAGCATTTTATATTTATAAATTAAAATAAATGCTTAGAGAAATATAATTTCTCTAGCTAAAACATTTTGTATTTAACGTCTTTGTGAAAAGTTGTAATCGCCATCTTAAGGAAATACAGTTAAAAATCTGTTTTTGTGCTTTAAATTAAATAAATAAAAAAACTATAATGATTTTTTTTCATTTTAAGTGAATGGAATTTATCTCAGTGTTTCATTCGATAGACGATTTTTTGCTAAAATAAACTGATTCCTGAAGCTTGAATATGTGAAAACAAGTTTGTATTTCTTGAAATATACAATTCAACCACAATATTAAATTCACTTATTCAAATAAAAGTTAATATCAGCTTGAAAATGATGTCAAAGAAATCTAATAATCCCTATCGTTTTCCATTTTCTCCCTTTTATCCACAAAAATGGAGCAATTTAGTTGCCAACATTACAGAAATGCCATTAAAACTTACCAAAAGATTAATATTTCAAAAACTTATTCAAATCTTATAATTCTAAGACCACTTTTGATATTCCCGGATCCATACAAATAAACGGACAGCTACTTTTTAATATAAAGGATTGATGAAGTTTTGATTTCGTTATGAAAAATAAGCCAAAGGCAAATTCTAAACTATTTATATTGCTTTACCGTGCAAATAGGCTATTTTGTAATGGAGCGTGCACGCGATGGAGATAGATTTTAAAAAAATCACACTTGAAATTTTTTTGAAAAGCCAATTATAAATCAATCAATTAGGATACAGTTTTCAAACATCGTAAATGATACACATTTTATTTTCAGTACTGAACATTCTACAGTAAACTTCAATAATAAATAAAAATTTCATTATAATCCGAGTATATTTACGAGAGTTAGAGCACGTAAGACAGACAAACCGAATTCATAAAACTCTTTTAAATTATGTTGGAAAGTGTTTAAAAACTTTCTGATTCTTACACTTTTAAATCCAGGTTCCCTGCACAGCTATTTTTAACAAATGTAAAATGAAAATAAAAAACCTGAAAGCGCATTCACGGGCATTACCTGGCCTCTACAAAAGCAATAAAAGCTCTACAAGGATTTATTTTGCCAGGAAATACAAACAGAAAGTGTTTATCTTACAATTCGTATCAGAAAGAACCTGCTTAGGATTTTACGAGACACATCTAAAATGATCAGAAATGTTTTTACTGGAATATAAGCACTCTAAAAGTTTTTTTTTTAACTTGAAATTCGACACATGTGGCATAAATAACATTAAGTCAATAAAGAAAGAGCTTTTTTACAACGGAAAACAAAATCTACTGTTTTTAACATGATATACAGATATCCCTTCTGACATTTAAATGTAAGTTAAGCGCATTAATTTTGCGAAAGTGCTTTTAAGGATATTGAGTTTTTGCAGTTTATAATTTTGATTATTCGTCGCGTTTTTAAAAAACTTTAAATTTGAACATGTGGTATAAAGAAATAACATTAAGTTAATAAAGAAAGAGCTTTTTTACAGTGGAAAACAAAATCTACTGTTTTTAACATGATATACAGATATCCCTTCTGACATTTAAATGCAAGTTAAGTGCATTAATTTTGCGAAATTCCTTTTAAGGATATTGATTTTTTTGCAGTTTATAACTTTGATTATTCACCGCGAAGGTTAACTAAAGTTTTATAGTTTTCCTATCATATTGCAGATAACGTCAGGAATTTATATTATCAGTTAAGAGAAAGGAGTTGGTGGTGCTTATAGTTTAGGTAGGATCGACCGAAACAGGTTTTTAAGAAAAAAAACGAATTTCGGTAATCTTCCTGTTTTCGGCCGAAAACAGCCCCACCAGTGGCCGAGAGGTTCTGCTCTCGAAGCTGGTAGACGGGAGGTGCTGGGTTCGAACTCAATCGCGCCGGTCGGCCTAATCGTTCGGAGTTTTCGTGGTTTTCTTCGAACCTTGGATTTCCAAGCGTTAATACGGGTTAGGTTCCCTTAGAAAGACCACCACGAAGGGCACCCCCCCCCCCCCTTAGGGCCTATATCCCTCGTGTTGATAATTGGCCGTCATAAACACAACCAACCAACCAATCGGCCGAAAACGAAAATGTCCAAATATTTTTTAAAGTAATTAATACAAACATAAATATACATAACTATTAATTAATTATACGTATAATTATACGTGTGGTCCAAGTTGGCTTTCTGTGCCTCTGACCAAAACTTTTTATTTTCGTATATAAAATAAAATGCAATTAATTCATCTTCGACACAAAATGATTTTCTAATTATACGAATTTCATCTAATTAAAAAATATTTTAGGTATACATACCTCGATTTGTATTTCATAACGATTTCTGTAAAGGATCATCTGTTATACTAGAACTATCTCAAAGAGTATTCGAAACCCTTCTGCGGTCTCAAAGTAACAATTTTCTATTGCAGTTAAGTCTGCAGCTTTTAATGAGCACATAAAAAGTGTTTTCAAAGTTCAGTCATATAGGCATTGCTTGTTTTATAATTTGCACTCATGTCTTGAGTCAGTCATTTCTGATATTTATAAATAGCGAAGTCCATATCAATAAATAAAGAGTGTCTCATTTGATCCAATACAGCTTAAATCAATGACTGAATTCACCTGAGTTGAAAATTTCCGAAGGAAGAAACGAGAATTTTGGAATACAGATACATTCGGTCTAGCCGAATTTTCTGCAGCCTTTTCGCTGAAAATGAATTTTCGACGAAACTCAAATTTTGGTCCGAAAACGGAAAAAAAAAGAAAAAAAAAAAACGAATGTTTGCTCGATCTCTACTTATAATTATACTTGAAGTCGTTTAATACGAGTACGGCTAAAAGGAGGATATGGCTAAACGAGGAATTTGCACGTTACGAATCGTTCATCATTTAAAAAGCCTTACGATTTTCACGTTTTTTACGAAGTACAAAATCAGGATCGTGGCTTATGGGACCAAAACACCTGTTCATTTAAAAGTGGAGAGAGAGGGGGGAGGTTCTTCGATAACAGATAGTCTTTTAGATTCGGTCACTCACTTCTTGAATCTCTAATTTTTTACTTGTGTTTACTTTTTTACTTGTATTTTTTACTTGACCTCTAAGTTATTATCTAAAGTTATTTTACTTATTTTTTTTTTTGAACATTTTTTAATTAGATGAAATTCGTATAATTAGGAAATCATTTTGTGCGGAAGATGATGATTGGCTGTTTGTACGGGGGCAACAATCGGCCAGTTTGTTGGCAGAGATGTAAGGGGCTGTGCATATATAACGTTATCAAGCTTTTGCTAATTTTGGACCCCCTCCCCCCCTTACGATATCATACGTTATCATCCCTCGAACCCCCCCCCCCCCCCCCGTAATGATATCGTTATCAATGTATGAAAACTCTTTAGATTTTTGGAATTTTTTTCTTTTGTTTCGAGTGATATACAAATATGGTTATACAATGTACATTTATTTTTCGCATACTTTATTGGTTCAAATGAAGAGAAGCCAATAAAATATCAGTTTATATATGCAATAACTATATATCAAATAACACTTAAAAGAAATGGTTACTATTTAAAAGTATTTAATAACAGCTTTTTGCTCCATAATGCATGCAACAGTAATAATGTCTTTTTGCACTTGTCTCCGCACGGGGTGGAGCAGACAGAACTTCTTATCAACAAAACAGGTGGACAACTTTCTTTCCCTTTTATTTGCTAGTAAACACAAGTATAATTTCAAACGTACTTCGCATATGGTTTGTCGAACAGAGGATTATATACGCATACACATGTGACAGAAGAATATGAATGCGAAACGTTGGGGTATTCCATATTTTGGAATTGAATAATTTTATAATCATTTAATAATTTTAATAATATATTGTGTTTTCATAAAAATAGATAACATACTAAAAAAAGATAGCATACTATTTTGATGTAAAGACCAAGTTACAAATAAAAAGAGAAAATTTTGGTTGGATCCAAAATGATAACGATATCAAAAGACAAATTGCGCTCCCCTAGAGATATTTTAAGATATCACATGCCAGACCCCCCCACCCCCCTCCCCCTAAAATGATAACGTTATATATGCATAGTGTGGTGGATCGTAGAATAAAAATTTTTGAATTCAAAATCGGCCCGGTGTGCGAAAGTTGCGTATTGTGTTGCTTATTATGTAAAAAAAATTTCCGCCCCCTGAATTGATATCGTCATGCGCCTCAAGAGGCGCGAAATCCTCGAATTTTAACTAAATTACGCTAATTTTCCTGAACTTTAATAGCTATTAAAAAAAATAATTTGTTATTGGCCCATTGTGGATACAATTCTATTATGTCCCCTCATCATATGTAAATAGTTTCAAATCCCTTGAACATCATCTTCATGCGCACCAAGGGGCGCTCTTACCTATTATAATTATTTGATGCTTATTAAAACTGAGGAGTTAAATGTAAATATGGAAAAGGAACATATATAGCCGAAATTAATAAAAATGTATGTAAATCTTGATTTTTATTATGTAACAGTATCTTCATACAAACCTAAAATAAGTCAAATTTTGTCAGATTTCATAATGTTTTAACCCTGTTGGGGCACGTGAAGATGATGATGTAGGGATTTGAAACATTTTACATGTGGTAAGGGGGCATAATAGCATTGTATCCACAATGAGCCAATAGCAAATTAGTTTTTTTAAATAGCTATTAAAATTCAGGAAAATTAGCATAATTTAGCTAAAATTCTGGGATTTCGCCCCCCTTGGGGCGCATGAAGATGATGTTCAAGGGATTTGAAACTTTTTACATATGGTAAGGGGACATAATAGCATTGTATCCCCAATGGGCCAATAACAAAATGATTTTTTAATAGCTATTAAAATTCAGGAAAATTATATTAGCGCAAATTCGAGGATTTCGCGCCCCTTGGGGCGCATGAAGATATCAATTCAGGGGGCGAAATTTTTTTGTACATAATACGCAATACAATACGCAACTTTTGCACACCGGGTCGAATTTGAATTTAAAAAAAAATTATACGATCCACCCTAATGCATAGCCCCTAAGCTAATACCTTTTTGGTAAGCCGCCCTGCTCTGTCGAACGTTTAAAAATACTAATAAAGTCTGAAATTGTAACCTATCCAACATAACGGTATAATGGTTAGGAGATGGAAACTATTTTGTCATAACGGCTTATACAGGGTGCCCACTCTCAAGAGTTCCAATGGCTAAGTCCTAAACTGTTAGTCATAGACATATAGCTACAGTTACAAAAATGTTTTAAATGAGGTAAAGAAGTATTTTAAAAGTGATTTGAGCAATAAAAACATTTCTTAAAAAAATACGAAATGTAATTTTTTATACGGTCCCCCTGTTTTATAAGTGATATTTAATAATGATATCCTTTTACACTGAGAAGTACGACAAAAAAAAACTCATTCTTCTACGATTAAAACTGACCGAGTAACAGACGTTTAAAGCTGACGCATCTTTGTTGCTGCGAAATAGAGGTCATTCACAAATTTACTAGAAATATAAATAATCGCCAGATATAAAAAAATAATAATAATAGTTGAGAGTAAAATTAACAATACCGTAAAAATTTGAAATCTATTTTCGTTCTGACATATTAAAGAAAAATATTACAACTTATACTAAAAATATAAAGGGGAAATGTAACAGAATTTTTATTTTTAAAAAATGATGAAAAGAAACAGTGATATTTTTTAAAAATAAAATAAAACGTATACTAAAATTCAACTATATTGACCAATCTGAAACTTCATTAATAAAAATCAACACGATCTCAATACTTGGACGATGTGACTACTTTCAGTTAAAGTGTAGGTATAAGCAAAATAAATTCTTCTAATACTTTAAGCACTTTGTGTACGATCCCTCGAAGCATCACCCAACTCATCTGTGTTTTGAGGCAGAAAATGGGTATAAGTCCAGCAATTTAAAGTTTCATACCTCGGTCACTTAAGGACTTTTTTGTCCTACTTGTTAGTGTAATAGGAATTTTTTACTAAATATCACTTATAGGACAGAAAGAGCGTATAAATATTTAAATTCCGTAACTTTTTAAGAATTTTTTATTGACCCGAATTGCTTTTAAAATAATTTTTTTTTATCTCATTTTAACATTTTTATAACTATATGTAATACGACAAACGGTTTAGGAATTAGCCCTTGGAAACCGTTGAGCGTGGACACCTTATATATAGGTATTTTCGACAAAAAATGTCTATATATACGGTGTCCACGCTCAACGGTTTCAAATGGCTAATTCCTAAACTGTTTGTCATAGACATATAGTTTCATTTACAAAAATGTTTTAAATGAGATTAAAATTTAAAAAAAAGCAATTTAACAAATTACAACGACCATTTGGAAAATGATTTTTTCGAAGACTAAAATTTAAGACATAAAAAATCGCACGGAGTTGCTCATACATTATGTACGCCATGAATTAAACATTAATAGTGTTATTACACGTAAAAATTGCAATCGACAAAAATCGCCTGCGACCCGTCAGATTTCTTAAAATTTACGTATTATCCACCTGAAACTTTTGTACTATCCAAGCATTTCATTGGCTGTTCGGGAAAAGGCTTTTCCATCGTCATATTTCCAAGAAATCTGACGACCAATTTTAAATGTAATTTCATTCTTAAACTTCTAAACATCCCACAATATTACTTTTTACACCGTCGTATGGAGAAAAAAATGTATACTTTTAAATGCAATTTGTTTGAAAGCTGTATCTCAATTTGCTTCTGAGTTATTATTATTTTTTTTTTTTTTTGTAGTTTTTATTACTTTTTTGTCATAGTGGCAACAGAAGTATCCATCTCTGTTGAAAGTAAAGGTAAATACAGATTACTGTATAGACCAATCAGAAAACGAATAAAATGCGGATTAAACCAATAAAAAGCTTCAGATATGCTCTTGATTTCCTACCCTGACGAGGACAATAACCATTTTTCCAAATGGTTAAAAAAATTATTTTAAAAACAATTTGGGTCAATAAAAAAAAAATCTTAAAAAGCCACGGAATTTAATTTTTAAAGTTTTTTGTGACATAAGCAATAAAATCTTTGAAGAATGCATAAAATTTTGAACAGTTTTGTATATTATACAAAAACTCTATAAATCTGCAAAAAAACATAAAATCTTCTTCGCTTTTGAATTTAGATTTCCAGCAAATCTCTTTTCTAAAGAAACGTAAAACGAAAACAAAAAACCGGCAAACTTATTTACAAGTATATATAAACTGGCACCTAAAAAAAAAAAAAAATAGTAAAAATTTTACAAAAACTTTTGTGGACAAACACACAAACACAAAAAAAAGGGGATCTCACTATTATAACAAAAAGGATTTATCTTTCATTTATAGATAAGAACCTGCTTAGAATTCCACGAGAAACTTCTAAAAGATTTAAAATGTTTTCATGGCGATAAAAATGCCCCAAAAATGTTTTAGAACACTTGAAATTCCATGCATAAGGTCCTAAGAAATAATACACAAGATCAATAAGAAATAAAATTACAATAAGAAAAGATGTCGCCGTTTTTAAGTTAAAAGTTGTACTTTGAAAAGCATTATTTCTGAATAATTATTTATCAAGTATGTAGAAAAATCTCTGTCTTTTTACTTACTTCTATCTTTACCAGAAGAAAGTATTGGCTTCATGAAAAATTCAGAGTTCGGGTTTTCGTTGGATTTACACGTTTTAGAAGGTCCTGAACACAATTTGATTAAAATAATAAAACTTTGTAAAAAATCACCATAAAATTAAAACAAAACACATGCATAAGGTCCATGCATAAGGTTTCAAAAACAATTTGATTGTTTTTGAAAATGTCTGTCTGTATGTGACAAAAATTTTGCGGGCGCTCTATCTAAAGAACTAATACATGAAATTTAATAAAACTTTAAATTCAGTTAGACCTTGATATAAATTGGTACTAATTAGTTTTTGGTGTAAATCGCCCAACAGTTGGTACTGCTATGATGCATTTTTCAGGATTTACACGATTTTAGCGATATTAGTCATATCTTAAAAACTAATACACGGAATTTCTTAAAAACTCCATATTGTGTTAGACCTTGTCACAAGTTGCTGTTGATTGGGGGTTCATGTAAATCAAATAACAGGTGGCGCTGCTACATGCTGCATTTTTCACGATTTTTGCGATAGCTGTATCTCAAAAAAAAAAAAAAAAAAAAAATGTGCGGAATGTAATTAAACTTTATATTATGTTATACGTTCACGCAAATAGATCCTTACTAGGTTTAACTGTATATTGCCCAATAGGTACCGCTTTTTTAGCACTTTGGGTGGGGATATTTTTTTTTTTTTTTTTTTTTTTTTTTTTTTTTTTTTTGCAGACATCCAAGAGGCTGTATGCCAAAATTCAATCGGGATATGAGGCATTCTCACAAAATTTAACTTTCGGGAATAAAAATCTGGTGAAATTGAACTTAATAAAATAATATTTTTAACTTATAGACGAATGCCTTAATGATTCAAAATAAAGAAAAAAATGGTCAGCAGCGACGCTTTTTTTTATTTAATTGTGGTTTAAGTTAAACTTGCGAGTTTAATTTTCCTTACCGTTTTACCTCTGTAACTTTTTATTTTCTTCTAAATTTTTACTTATAATGAATTTGCACAGTACCCTCAGAACCCCTGAAGCAGAATTTTCTGCATCAGTCTGCAGCAAACTAAAGTTTATCTGCGGCTTAACAATACTAGACTAAGCTTATACTAACATAAGAAGTAACAGAAACCCATAAAATAAGCAACACTTGCATTTATAAAGAAAATATAAAAAGGTTACAACAAGTACCATAAATCTAAAAGACTTAAAGTAAATTTCAGATATTTTTTAGTCCAGCATTCCTTTTTAAGCTGGTGGATTAATCTGCAAGCTTTAAAATAATCTGCAGCGCCCGCTTCCGTGCTGCGCTGTTTCTGCTACAGGGCTCAGAACATTCAAATAAGAAATAATAACAATGCAGTATTTTAGTACAAATTTTGGTGTAACATTGTCTTAAAAGGGTGTTAAAGAAGGGACGGTAGGGAAAAAAGGGGGAGGGTGTAAGGGAAAAAAAGGATGGGATGATAAGGAAAATTACCACCTATTTTTAGGAAAATCATGTTAAAACTAAGTGCACAATGTTCATTGATTTTTAGCAACAGTTATTTACATTGAATTTAATTAATTAATTAATTAATTAATTTACCTCGAAAAGTGCAGGAATAAACCTTGGAGACGATAAGACTACCAATAACCTCACGATGCTTGAAATTGATATTTAAATGCTGATTTAAATTCTGTAGTAAATTTCCTATCAAAGAATTTTAGCCATTCTTTCTCTAGCATACTTCTGCAAGAGAAAAAAGTTGAAAAAAATTCTGTGGCAATATCTGAAGTGATTTTCTGTATAATTTTAGCAAGAGGGACGGTAAGGAATCTAAAATCCAGGGACAGAGTTAAAAAAATAATAACAACCGTAAAAATGTGGGCAGGTTAATTTTTTACTATACATTTATATAAAACAATAGTTCCAGTTTCGGTAAAAAGATTACATAGGATTACTTTTACTGAAAGAATTTTATACAGACAACTCCAAACTTAAAGAGCAGCATCAGGGCACGGGACGGTAAGGAATTTTGTGGTATATTTGGACCACCAACATCGTTCAAAACTTATTTATCTAGTTAATATTTTTATACAGTCATGCAATGGGATGTTTTCCAGTATAAAAAATTAAAAAAAAAACACCAAGAATATGCACTAAAATAAAAATTATTATTCAGGGACAGAAATATATAGAAGACTCAAAATTATGTTAGAATGCCTCATATATAGGGTTAAATTTACACTTCCCTCATGTCCCCTTTCTGAACGAATGTAAACTGAAAAAGAAAACAAAACAAAACGAAAAGCTTATTTACGAGCATGTGCTTGGCATATAAAAAACAGTTGTAAAAACCCAACAATGATTTTCGCTGAGAAATGCAAGTCAAAAAGAGTTTTTGTTACAACTATAAGGAAGAACCTGCTCAGAATTTTACGAGACACATCTGAAAGATTAGAAACGTTTTTACGGGGATATAAATGCTTCAAAAAATGTTTTAGGACACTTGAAATTCCATACAAGTGGTTTTAAGAAATGATATTTAAGGTCAACAAAGTAAAAATCCGGAAACAAAAACTGCACTCTTTTTTTTAGCTGATATAGAAACATAGTATTTACAGATACATTATGCAAATTATTTTCTGCATGCATTTTAACTGATGTCATTGTATTTTGCAAAACAGCAAACAAATACTTTTAGTATATGATGTAAAATAAGCATAAAATTAAAAATGTTTTTTTTTTTTAACTCTCTTTTAGGGGCTGTACTTATACCATGTTATGAACTTTTTGTCAATTTTGAACCCCCTCCACCCCTTACGATATTATACGTTATCATTTCTCGACTCCCCTCTCCTCTAATGATATCGTTATCAGTGTCTAAAAATCCTTTTTATTTTTACAATTTTTTTTTCTTTTTCTTTTAATACGTTTACAATAATTTACAGGTATAGTTATATATTTATTATTTGCATACTTTACTGATTTAAATGAAGAAAAGAAGTTAATAAAATATCACTATAATATATGAAATAATTTTACATCAAATAATGCTTTAAAAAAATAGATACTATTTAAAAGTATTTAGTAATAGCTTTTTGTTACATAATACATTTAACAGTAAAATTGTCTTCTTGCACTTGGCCCCTCTACGGAAGCTTTAAAGAAATACATACTATTTAAAAGTATTTAGTAATAGCTTTTTGTTGGATAATACATTTAACAGTAAAATTGTCTTCTTGCACTTGGCCCCTGAACGGAAGCTTTAAAGAAATACATACTATTTAAAAGTATCTAGTAATATCTTTTAGTTACATAATACATTTAAAAGTAAAATTGTCTTCTTGCACTTTAGCCCCTGAACGGGCGTAAGCGGAATTTCTTATAAACAAAACAGCTGGGAAATTCTTCCCTATTTTTTACTAGTAAACATGGCAAGCATCATTTCGAAGCTGGTTTCTGCAACAACGCATTATATGCGCATATGGCAGAAGAATAGGAAAGACGAACGTTCGGATATTAAATATTTTTTAAAGAAATTATTTTATAATTATTTAATTGTTTTAATAATACCTTTGTATTATCATAAAAATAGACAACAGACTCAAAAAAACAACAACTGTATATTGATGTAAAAAAGAAAGTTACCAAAGAAAATTTTGGTTGGATAAAAAATGATAACAATATCGAAAGACAAACCCCCCTCCCCCCAGAGATAGTTAACGGTATTAAGTGCCAACCCTCCCTCCCCTCTAAAGTGATAACGTTGTTGTATACGTACAGCCCCTTATAAGCTTCAATGTTCATTTTGAAAATCACGTCTAATTTTTTGACAGGAATTTATGTTTTTATCCCAAAAAATTGCTGTAATAATACATTAATATTGCGTGGGCACCGATATTACTTATGAAAAAAAAAAATCACTGTTTTTCTTTACGTTTGGTAGAAAGTGCAAGCAAATGAATTTGTAAAAAATATTTTTGCTCTGTTTTTTTCTTTCCGTTTTAAGATAGAGCAACAGGGAAAGAAAAAAAACGGAACGTTATTTAAATTATCTTTTAGGATTTCTAAATTGATTTCTCAACGCATGATCATAGTTAGTCTAAATTAATGAACATTAAAAAAATAATTAATAAAAGCGCAATTAAAAAAAATATTATCCTCTTCTTTTTTTTTTTTTAATTCTTTAAAATGTTTCATAGTTGCAGTTTTCAACCATTTGATCTATTTTTGCGAGCACTCATTGGCGTATCCTTAAATGGATTGTTGATTCAACTTCTATACGAATGCATGAGTTACAGCAAATATTTAGAGATTTATCAACTGTGGCGAGTTAACGTAAAAATGCTTTAAATTTAATTTACTAATTATTAATTAAGTTCTAAAAATATTAAAATGTTGTATATCCACCGTAAAAACATCTGTAAACACAATATTTATAATTCTAGCGTATGAGGAAGTGGACTAAAAATAGATTATAAAATTCCATCTTTACATACAAAAACCAAGTTGAGTTAAATAAAGAGTAAAAAGACAGATGTTTCTTGATCTAAGGAAATATGAAACTAGAAAACAGGAATTCTGCTTTTTCAGAATTTAGTGTCGCCCCTGATGAAAAAAAAAAAATATGTATGTATAAATAGTACAAAACCTATTTCAATTTTAAGACTTAAAGCACACACTTTTATTTTATCTAAAATGACGTCATTCGCATCCGCTTAAGAATTCCACATTTACGATCCACTCTGAAACATCTACAGTAAGGCATGCATAAGGATGTCACTATCGCAAAATAATACACAAATGCAGCAAAAAGAAGCCGCCATTAAAGAAACTCGACAAAAAAAAAACGGCTATCTAATGATTCATAGGCATTCATTTGTTTGTAACATTAATATAGACGATTTCAGTCGTGACGTCAGTCATGACGTTTTGGTTGGAAACTGACTCCAAACAAACGGTTGCTATGTTGTATTTTCTATTTTGTTTGTGTGTTGCAGCTATATCTTATATCTATATCTCACATCTAAGTGTTTTAATTCTTGATATGTACTGGTAACATTTTCCACAACTTATATTAAAAAAGAAATGACGCATAGCAACCGTTTGTTTGGAGTCAGTTTCCAACCAAAACGTCATGACTGACGTCACGACTGAAATCGTCACATATACTTAAAATTAAATACAATTTATAATAGCTCCATGTTTTAACGAAATTATTTGTTTATATATTTTTCCAAAATAGCACGTATTTTAATTACATTTTCTTTCGGTTGTTATGAGGAAATGGCAACAAAAAGATATAATTGCTATTTTTCAACTATTTTCCTTTTACTTTCTATATAAATGAAGTACTTGAGTTGCCAAAATTAAACAAATGGTGCTAAAAACTACAAAAAAATTAATATTTCAAAAATAATTGGCGATACAGTTTTCAAACGAATTGCATTTAAAAGTACTTTTTTTTCCAATACGACGGTATAAAAATTAAAAATGTGCAATGCTTAGAAATTAAAAAAATTGCTCTAGAGCATTTAATCGCACAATGACACATCTGCTTTGTTTATTGCTGCCTTCGTAAGCTAACGTTATTTTTTGGAGACAAAATAAGCTGGGAGAAAGAAATAGCATACCGTCCCGGGGGGTAATAACCACAAACGAAAATATAGGGTAAAATGCCCATATTTCGTCCCCCCAGTCACTTTTAGGCCCTAAATGTTTTCAGTGAAAACCTACCAAATTTGGATTTTTACATAGACTAACTAACCACGCACATAGAAACATAGGCAAATATAGTACAAAAAAATTTAACAATGTAAAAAAATTGTTTTTTCAAAAGTATCTAAAAAATGCAAAAGAAAAAAAATGGTCCCAATTTCGTGCCCCCCAAAAATCCAATACGCCGAGGCTTAATTTATAACTAAATCAAAATTTATTTCTAAATGAGTAAGTAGTTTAATTTACATTAAAGTAAGGCACAAAGAAATGTACCAATTATCAATGAAGAATAACATAACGAAACATTAGCCACCCAAACATGAGGAAAAAATTGAAAAAAATTGTCATGAAAAAGCATTCCTAATTTCGTCCGCGGGACGAAAATAAGAACTACCAGGGGGACGAAATTGGGACCACGCTATTTTGCAATATGACGGAGCTTCATTTCCCGTAAGATGAACTGAGCGTCCTAAAACTCACTGCATGCTACTGTCAGCATCTTACCTACGTAAAATACATGCAATGAATAAGAAATAAATGCTTACAGTACAATAAATAAGGTTCTACAAACCGCGTAATAAAAATTCAGGTCTTCTAAAAATAGGAAATTCGGCATCTTTAATTAATGTATGCGTCTTGGCGAACGAAATTTTCGATACTGACCCCTTTTACCTTCCGTTCCCTGTGCCTTGCGTCACGAGTTGCGTCACTTTCGCAGAAGCGGAGAAGTTAGGGCGACGAAATATGGGCACTTTACCCTACAATTATGTCTTACGAGTGACCCATGATTCCGAAAAGCATTCTGTATCTTTAGAAACTTCAGAAACCAATAGATATGAGTTCAATAGATATAGTTTCCGAGATATGAAGTAAAATTCTTTATGAAAAGTTTATTTTGCTACTCATAATGTACGGAAACGTTTCCGAGTAGTTTTTAAAGTGCATTAATAAACTCTCTCAATCCAGCATGCAAGTTTTTCGGATGTTATGAATTCTCAATTAAATATTTCCCTGTTCAAAAAACATGTTTTACAGACAAACGTGATAAATTAACAGCATTGAAATTAATATTATTTTGCTACTCTTATAGATAATGTAAATTCAATTACGCAATTAGAATTAACAGCATCCTAAAAGCCTATATTCCGGATTGAGAAAATTATTACGCTACCAAAAAAATACTCGGAAACCTTTCCGAAAATCAACTGCAGCAATTTCTTAAATATTACGCCGATTAGAGAACGGGAATTTGATGCTGTATATTCCCGCGGCCGCCATCTTGGATGTTTTGAGATTTCTTGGCGATTTTTTGTTGACGATGTTTTACATTTTATTTTCGTTAAGCCTAACATGCGTATAAATCGTTGCTTGGCGACATTTACTACTTCGCGGAAAAGGGGTTTTCACGCCAAGAAAAAATCCAAGATGGCGGCCGTGGGAATACATGACATCTGTTCCGAGAACGGACCATAGACTTCTAATATAACTGGACGCAAAAATGGCAACCTTTTCTTGTGGCACATATCATCCTTCTCACCATCACGTGATGGTGGAGAGAATGCGCGCCAAACCGGTTTTCTCACGCATCCCATGAAGACCTATTTCGTCTGTGTTCGTTTTGGAGCGTTTCTTTTATCACGAGAATGAAAACAGAAAATTGCCAAGAAAGGGATCACCGCCAAAAAACGACACCCTTTTGGCGATGAGATCTCCGACATGAGTGCATCAGGGTTCGACGGATAAAACAATGGGATTAGCTCTCTATTCAATTCCTCCTCTAAGGAACGGACAGACAGGCAAACGGAATTGATAAACATTTTCAAATATGTTGTAAATTGTCAAAAAAAATCCCAGCAGTTCGAAAATGACCTGCACTACTGACTAGTGTAGCAAGGTGTCCCGATTGACGCGGGACGTTCCAATTTTTAGGGGATGCAAGACCTGTCCCACGTAACCAATGCGCGGAACGACAAAAGTTCTGATTTTGCAGGATGCATAAATTCTTTTATTTTTTTTTTATTTATTTATTTTTTTTTTTTAACCACGAGATTCATTAGTCTGTATCGAATGGAACCTAATACTGTAAAACCTGTGAAGTCTGAATCTATCAATAACGGAAATTTTTCATAGCCCTATGAAAGAAATACCTTAAAATCTACCAGCCTAAGACGGAAATTTGTCTAAAACGGAATTGTTTGCGTTTCCTACAATGTAAAAAAAATCTGTAATTTTTACAGAAAAAACTATATTTTTTATAGAGAAAAACCGTTTTAAATAAAAACAGTTTTTTTCTGCAAAAAAAGCTGAATTTTGTAATTTTTACAGAAAAATCTGTTTCAATGAAAAAATACGGATATTTTCTGTAAATTAAATGATTTTCCACTGCCGCCAAAATTGACAGTTTTTTCCTGTCAATTTAAGATTTTTTTTTCTTTTACAGTGTAGTGAATCTATTTTAATAAGCAAATAAATAAATAAAACGATAAATTCATCTTTAAAACGTTAAACTTAAAATTACCCTATAAGCAAATTACTTAAAATATGAAAAAATATTTAAAAAGGTGTTAAATTACTTTAATATCCTTAGTACTTTCAACTATATTAATAGCCTTCGTCAGAAAATACAAAAGTGCAAGCGTATTATTTTCAAATTTCAGGTAGTTGGTGTCGAAAGGAGTGAAATTGAAGCCTTCGTCAGAGAATAGAAAAATAGAAGCGTCTTATATTCAAATTTCAGGTAGTTAGTGTCGAGAGGAGTGAAAGTTATATTAAAGTAATTTAACACCTTTTTAAATATTTTTTCATCTTTTAAGTAATTTGCACATAATGTAATTTTAACTGTTTTAATAAGTTTTACTGTACAGTCGTGGAAAAAAAAAAGTAAACACCCCCCACTAACTCCTCAACAAATTATCGTAGAAGAAAGTTACATGTACCGAAGGATTGGAAATAAAGTCTACTTTTAAATGATGTATATAAAATTTGCTTAGGGGACCATCTACATATTAAAACGGATTCTAATTTCATTTTTTTCAATGACAATACCCAATTTTAACGAGATATTTCAAATCTTCGGTTCAAACTATGCCTAGACACCGAATTTCCAGTCTTTTGAATTATAAACATTCAAAATTTAGGGCTTCTAATGGTAAATTACATTTCCATATTTTTATTTACATCTCCAGAAATTATACTCCTAATGTGCTAATTTTTTGTGTAGCAATAATACTAATATACCCAAATATAAATACGCTGAATTTACAATTTCTATAATTTTGTGATATGAATTATAAAATTAATATTGGAAAAAATTATGAATTGCAACCTACAATTTTTTTGATGGATTTAGATTTATTAAGTCCTGCTTTATGGAAATCTAAACTTTCATATTTTTCTTCCAAGTAGTTTTCAAATTATGCTTAAAAAACGGCAAAATGATGGTTTAAGGGGCCGTCTATAGTAAAAATGATTAGATATTTTGAAATTTCTTCTGCTGTCCTGTAATCTAGCAGGCTTCATTGACTGCTTAAGGTGCCTTGATCAAGAAGGCGACTCTCTCGGTTAACAATCGAGTACAGACCTTCAATTTGGATACAGCCCCTAAAATATGCTCGTTTTAAAATAATTAATATTTCAAAAACTTAAGGTACAAATTGCATAAAAATTTGTTTTTACGCTAATTGAAAGGTGTAGAGTTCATTTATGCTGTCAGAATTGTGTACTGCTATTGAAAAAAACAAAGTTATGGTTCGTTTTAATATGTAGATGGCCCCCTAAGCAAATTTTATCTATATCATTTAAAAGTAGACTTTATTTCCAATCGTTTGTCACCAGTAACTTTCTTCTACGGTAATTTGTTGAGGAGTTAGTAAGGGGTGTTTACTTTTGTTTTCCAGGACTGTACCTTAGTCAGTAAAACCTGTGTAAAGGCAACATGCTTATAACGGAATTCTGGTTTTAAAGTAAAAATTCCATTGTCTCTATGGTAAGGAATACTATACAATTATACGAGCTATTTTGGAAATTTGTTTCAGCCCCCGCAGATTCCTCTTTCACAGGATTTACTGAAGATTGTAGTGTTTAGTTAGTATAATAAAACCTGCTAAGGTGGAATCGCAAGAGACAGGAGAAAAAATATGTTTTAAACAGGCTTTCGTCTTGTATCATTGTATGGTATTCCTATCGTAAGTATAATAAACTTTTAACGATTAAGGCAGAATTCCGTTATAGACAGCTTCTGCTCTCATAGGGTTTATTGTATTTTCATGTACCTATTTAGAAGCCGTTGTCCCGCTTCTTTAGGTGCGTTCATAATTATATAAAAACTTAGCACCTACCGTCCGTCTGCCTGCATGTAACAGCCAGTGCCGAAACTGAGGGGGGGGGGGGGGTAGCACAGGGGTATGTGCCCCGGGCGCCAGAACGAAGTTGCGCCAAATGAAGGATTATACGTTTGGAATGGATCATTTTCTTCTGATGGACTGATGGCTTTCATTATTATGAAACATCCATTATAAATGAAGTGTTAGGTGAAGATGAAAGAGCAGTCGTAAAAAATTAGAACTCTGATTTTCAGGTCAGAATGGGGGGAAAAATGGCCATAATTTTTTTTTTTTTTTTTTTTTTTTTGACTCGAATGATCGGGGCTCTACTGTATATTTCATTTTAAAAATGATCTTTAGAATATTTTTGTTGGCGTTCAGAGTGGGGATCATGATCCCCGTGATCACCCTCTTGGATTCGCCATTCTACATTACGTAGTTCAGTATTACATATTTTAAATTTTAAAATAAGTCGGCTATTAGAAAATTAGTAAAACACTCTTTGTAAACATACATTGCGGAAGAGGGGGGGGGGAGGGCGCAAAATCCATGTTTGCCCCGGGTGCAAAAAAGGCTAGTTTCGGCCCTGGTAACAACGCAAAAACTACCCAACCGAATGGCTTGAAATTTAATATATAGAATAGTTGCAGAATTTTGTCGAGACATTTCAAATTTTATGAAGATCGAATCAAAACTTAAAAAGATATTAATATAAGTTTTCCTCATTCTATTAAATCGTATCATGTGTAATGAATTCAATGATATCCCATGACAGGTAATGATTGTAGACTGCCATGGTGATGACGTGCTATTTAAGATGGAGTTACTTTATTTCCGTATCACTGAATTTAATATATACGAGTCAAAACCTCAAAACCCGTTGAATTCGACGAATGAATAAGTTTAAAAGAACTTATTGATTGAATTTATAAAAAATTAACAAAAATGATTACAATAATAAATCAATGTTATATTGGCAAGCCCAACTTTTAAAATAAATATTATTTTTAACTAAATTTTAATTTCAACTTTTTAAATTATTGGAAAATTAAACTTTATTCCTATACGTAATCTGTAACATGTTTGTCACTACTTGTTTGTCTTCCTGTTCCGCGTTTTGTGACACTGCATCACGCAACGCTACTACTGACTGACAACTTCTTCTATAATATGATAAACAACACTAATATACATATGTAACAACTTATCGCCTTTATAGCAAATTACACGTATGCATCACCTGAGAATATCTACTGCAATTTAGTTGCCAAAATTAACCCGACCACACCTCCGTGAAGAACGACCACTGACCTTGGAACGATTTTGCAACATGCACCGAGTGTGTAATATCAGCCCGATCTTGCAGGTGGCGATGACTTATCTTCTCTACCTGAGTAAAAGAAGAAGAAGAAGAAAAAGTTTCTCTTTTACAACCTTTTCTCTTTCCGTTTAACCTTAGAAATGTGACCGACCTCCCACTCACTAGCAGACAGGAGGAGTACGTTGTTGTCTAACAACGCACTATTTCATGCTGAAATTGGCTTCGGAGGTAATTATTTTAGTGTTCCATAACTCGTTAAAAACGTGTTGATGAACCTTTTGTTTTCTTTCGTAAGGTAAGATAGATCAGCGGCCTTCGTTTGTCATGAATAACAAATATGGACGCCGGCAATAGGAAGGATAACAAAACAGGGCATTTTGAATTTTCAAATTTAGCTAAAAAAATTTCATTTTCACTAAGGATTTTGAAATAAATATAAAAGTGAAAATATTTTTTAACTCACTCTTTTATAAGGAGTCATAAGTACTACTTACAAGGGAACCACTTTTGGTGCTGCTCGCACCTAGCATCGAGACCTGGTGCATTTTGTAGCAAGAACAAGCAAGAGTTTCATACATAAAGGTTAGAGAACCGATAAAATTTCTCTATTAAAATCATATTTTATATACTTTTAATTTTTTTATTATTACATTTTTATTTTAGAAGCGTAAAAAATACAACGTTAAAAGCACCAAAAATTTTAAATTTTAAGCATACCGGTTTCGGTAATATTTAGCATACCTTTCTCAGTGCTAGGGTTGGGGAAATATGCTCACATATATAGGATAGATGGGGATTCAAGTTAAAGGTTTATTGACCAATAGGAAAACAGAGGATAGCAGGTAACAGCCAATAGGAAAATAGATGGGAAATGGAACCGAAGTAGTAAGGGGAGAAAAATTAAGAGACAGAAGTTTTATGTAATATTTCCAACAATCTGATAATGGGGGAATAGCGAATTCACAAGTAACAATATTTTTAAATTTTTTATAAATATGAAATGCTTCAAGGAAGTTAAGTTCGTGTATAGAAGTAGGTTTAGAGATTATTTTAACCGAATTGAAGTCAAAAGTATGATTCATCTCCCAGCAATGTTTTGCAATAGAGGATTTATTGATTTTTTGTTTTTTAATATATTGTTGATGTTCTTTGATACGAAATTTTAAGCAGCGTTTGGTTTGTCCAATATAGGAAAGGCCACACTGTCAATTAATACGGTAGATACCCCATGAATTGGATAATTCAATAGGGTATTTGAGTTTGCAGAGGGTGAGTTTATTGGTAGGGGCAAAAATTATTTTGAAGTCATATTGTCTAAGAATTTTAGCAATGGGAAAGCTTGATTTAGGAAAGAAGGGTAACACAATGCTAATATTGGAAAGAGTAGAAGACTGAGGATAGTTTGAGGAACGAGGATGCTGAAGTTTAAATAGAGCAGTATCAATTATCGAAGGGTTGTAACCTCTGTCAATCGCAATGGCTTTAATGTATTGAATTTCACTATTAAATGACTGAGAATCAGAGCAAACATGTATGGCACGATTTATAAAGGTATAAAAGGCGGCCATTTTTTGGCTTGGGGGATGACAAGAACGAGCATGGGGTGGCAAAGAAACAGCGAAGCTATTGCGAAATACGGGTGTAGTGAAACCGGTTACAGTGCGAGTGACAAGGGTATCCAAAAATGGGAGACAACTATTATTTTCAGTTTTATAAGTGAATTTAATATTGCTATCAATAGAGTTCATAATGTTAAGAATATTATCAATATTGTGAAGAGAGGTGTCAATTAAGGTGAATGTGTCATCAACATAGCGAATCCAGAAAGGGAAAGATAATTTATTGAAAAGGGAGCATTCAAAATAATGCATATAGATGTCAGTGAGGATGGGTGACAGGGGGGGGGGGGGGAGCCCATGGCTAAACCGTCAGATTGTTTGTAAAAATTTCCTTGAAATGAAAATGGAAATTTTTTTAATTTATTCTTGGAAAAAATTTTTATTTGTTCTCACGCCAAAAGTGAGCTAAATCGCCAAATACGGCGATACAATTTTTCCGCCCGCCTTATCCAGGGAGTAAATGTACAGTACAAATTAGAATTAATATCAGAATTAATAGCGATTTGTTTGATAATTGATAGCATAAGAAACAAGAATTAGGTTTTTTCTTTTTTTTTTATGCAGACGATAAATATATAAATAGTAAATATATTTCTATAAAAGCTTTCAAGGTCATTGAAAACTATTTTTTAGTGAAATACAAAATAAGCAAACTATTTTCTTTTAAATCGAATGGGATAAAGTTTCGAATGTTTAAAATGAAACGTTGCTATATTAAATGGTCCTTTGGTAAAAGTAATCATAAAGTAAATTAATATTTTAACACAATTTAGAAAAATTACTGTGGCTAATTAGGTCGGACATTAGAATTTCTACTGAAGTCCAAACCACTCCTCACACAAGACAAACAGCTATGACATTTGGCTAGGGTTGCCGGAAAGCTCTAGTTTCGGGGGAAAAAAACGCCAAATTTTTCCCCGTCAAAAATGTAAATATAATGCTGCAATTTTTCAAAATCAAATTCGTGGGTTTTTGAAAGAATTTTTAAACTTTTTTCAATATTTTATACTTATTATTAACTAATTTTTATTTTTAAATGCTTTTCTTTAAAAAAAACTTCAATTTTAATAGTCCGAGACGTAGTCTCGAAAATTAAATTGCATTTTCAGAAAGTTATGCTGCTGTAAAATCAAGAAATTTAAGTATTGCGCGGCAGCGCAATACTTATTTATTTCCAGTGTCACTTCTCAATGTTAATTTAACATAGAAAAGCCTATGGAGATCATAACTTTTTCATTTTTCTTTCCCACCTTTTTGTCCCTGATGCCACTCATTTTTTATTCTTTACTAATTCTAATGATATTATAAATTTAAAGTGTAAAAATGTGTTGACGTCAGGGTCAAAACGAATGGTAAAATGCCTTTGCATATGGGTGAATTATAATCCAGAGAGAACCATGGGCCAATTTTTTTTTTACATTATTCAAATATTTTTTTTAATAATTCCAAATTTCGCTTTTTTCATTGAGAATCAACGGACATTTTCCATAGAAAATGTAACATTTATTTCTTCATTGTTGCACAAATTTCAAAACCCGTAATAATAATTTATTTATTTTTAGTTGAAATATTTCCACGTGAAATATTAAATTGAATTAGTTTATCTTTCAAGAATTAAAAAGGTGAATATGGCGTCATAGTGGAAATAAAAAGAATATTTTCAGAATAAGTTTTTGCTTTTGTCAAGTTTATATTTTAGTAAAAATTTTCAAATGATAGCTATTTTTACGCAGGTAGCGAACTTAGGGAGAAATTACATAACTTAAATTTTAAATTGTATTTTTTTTCCGAGATGAGAACTATTTATACCCCACGTTAAACTTATGTAAATGTATTTATATCACCCCTTGGGAGAGAATAAGGTAACAAAATTTAAGTAATATTTTTATTTTTTATTTTTTACTGCATCACAGCTATAATATTGTTAAATACTAGCAGTAAGGATTCAATACAATTTATTTTTCCATTCACAACATTCCTCAGTGGGAAATAGGGTATCTAAATTTAAGTGAAGTTAATTTTTTACGTTTTGATTATAGTTTTTTAAAGTTCAGATTCAAAGTTTTTGTCCAAACTACAGCAAGCTGCATTAATACAGTGGTGAAATATTTTGAATTATACATTGGTAAACTGCATCACGCATTGTGATGCAATGCTGCATACATCAAAGCCTGATGATGATACCCTCTATTAATTTTGAAATGAGTTCGTCTGAATGCAGTAGTTATTAAAAAACTTGACATATTAAACAAAAACATAATTTGAAGAACAAATAAAAAAAAAACAAAATTTATTTCCTACATTGTTTAAGCCCGAGAAGGGACGTATATAGTAAGGTATTTCATTCAATTAGTTCTACATTTAATGTTAAATTTTTGTAACAAATCACTTAAGCCAATTGTAGATTAAAAAATAAAACTAAAATTCATACAATATGATACCTAAAACACCCTAAAAACTTAGATTCCGTTCAAATGAAATCGAAATAAATCTTAGACTCTTTTTTTAAGATTTGTATTTTGCATGCATCTTATCATTTTATGTATAATTGTCATAAACATAATACAAAATCTGCAATACAAATATTTTCAATTAAAAATGGAAGAAGTCTAAGATTTATGTCGATTTCATTTGAACGGAATCTAAGTTTTTAGGGTGTTTAAAGTATTATATTGTATGAATTTTATTTTTATTTTTAAATCTTCAATTGGCTTAACTGATTTGTTATAAAAATTTAACATTAAATGTAGAACTAATTGAATGAAATATCTTAATATATGTCCCTTCTCGGGCTTAAACAATGTAGGAAATAAATTTTGTTTTTTTTAAATTTGTTCTTCAAATTATGTTTTTGTTTAATATTATTTTAGCAGAAAAATTTTATCGATTCTCGAACTTCATAATTTAGGGCTTTAAAATGCACCAGGTCTCAATGCTAGGTGCGAGCAGCACAAAAAGGGGTTTCCTTTAGAGGTCTGCACAGGCCCGGCGAAGTGAAGGCGAATTTTGAAACGGGCCAGCAGAATTAGAACACAGTTTCTAACGGGCTGGGCCGACAAAAAAATTGAAAGGGCCTGCCGGGCCGGGCCGATAAAAAAATTAAACGGTCCTGCCGGCCCGCTATAAAAACTTAATCGAAGCCAATAAAATATGAACCATTTTTAACCGACTTCAAAAAGAAGGAGGTTATCAATTCGACCCGTATGTATGTTTTGCCCATGTTCACGCATAACTTTCTTAAATATGAACCGATTTTGATAATTTTTATATTGTTTGATAGTGCAAGTCACCCATTTGGTCCCATTCCAATTTTATAAAAACTTGATGATTAGAACATTTAAAAAAAATAAAAACTTTAAAATTCAAATCCTTTTTGAAGCAGTCGCCCATTATAAGCATTCATCTTTCATACTGTTACTCTTACAGAGATATGAGATCTTTCAAAGTGCGAAAACTTAGCTGGACAAGGGCCGAGATCCACATAGATATTTTGCTGGTAGTGAAACAAGATTGACCAATCAGAAGCCTGCAGTTTTGCGAACTTTTCGCTGTTTGCAAAAATGCAGCGAGATTGGTCGATCTCGTTTCGCTAAGAGCGAAAAATCTATCTGGATCCCGGCCATTCTGTCATCCACCAAACCGGTAGGCCCACAAAGACACAAACCGATATCGGAAGACGGTGTCGAAAAGTTGAAAATGAATCTTTAAAGTTTCTTATGTATGAGAGCACAAGTATAACGCCTAGAATAAATAGTGTTGATATCTGCTATTCAAACAGCACTAAACAAATATATCCCTTAAATGCGCAATGATGCTGTAATCCAATGAGCCGATCGCAGCGACATCCGCGTTATATTTTCAAATTTTAGTGTAATATTGTATTATTACAGCTTCTAGACCAAATGGTCTTGGAGTTTTAGAAAATATCCTCAGATGTCACTCCGATCGACTCTTTGGATTTCAGCATCGTTTTACATTTAAGGGATACAATATTTTAGTACTTTCTAAGTACTACTGCTACAGAGTCTAGAATATATGGTATGGAAATCGGCTATCCCAGTAATACTTAAAAAAAGTGCTGAAATATTGGATCCGTTAAATGTCAAACGATGCTGAAATCCAATGAGTCGATCACAGCGACATCTTCAGGATATTTTCTATAACCCCAAGACGATTTGGTCTAGACACTGCAATAATACGATGATGTTTACTTTGAAATTTGAAAATATATCGCAGATGTCGCTGCGATCGGCTCCCTGGATTTCAGCATCGTTGCACATTTAAGGGATACAACTTTTAGCGCTGTTTGAATAGCAGATTTCCACACTATGTATCCTAGACGCACTATTCCTTACACACTATTTATCACACTATTCCTTAAATGTGCAATGACGCTGAAATCAAGGATGCGATCGCAGCGACATAGATCTGCGATATATTTTCAGATTTCAAATTAAACATCGTATTATTACAGTGTCTAGACTAAATCCTCTTGGAGTTTTAGAAAATATCTTGCAGATGTCGTTGTCATCAACTCATTCGATTTCAGCATCGTTTGACATTTAAGGGATCCAATATTTCAGCACTTTATTAAGTATTACGGGTATAGCCGATTTCCACACAATATATTCTAGACGCTGTTATAGCGCCTAGAATATATAGTGTGGAAATTGACTATCCCTGTAATACTTAAAAAAGTGCTAAAATATTGTATCGCTTAAATGTGCAACGATGCTGCTGAAATATACAGATCGCAGCGACATCTGCAGGATATTTTCTACAACTGCAAGATATTGCTAGTCTATACAATGTAATACGAAAATCCCGCAGATGTCGGTGCGATCGATACTTGGGATTTTAGCAGCATCGTCGCATATTTAAGAGATACAACTTCTTAGCGTTGTTTGGATAGCATATTTCCACACTAGGTATTCTTGAATCCGTAACGCTGTAACCAAATCGTCTTGGAGTTAAAAATATCTTGCAGATGTCGCTGTGATCGACTCATTGGATTTCAGCATTTAAGGGATCCAATATTTTAGCACTTTTTAAAGTATTACTGGGATAGCCGATTTCCACACTATATATTCTAGACGCTGTAGTTATGTAATAGAAAATGCCTACACTGTTAAAAATATCGTGAAAATTTACCTCTGCTTTTAAAGACTATCTATTTTCTGACCAATGAGAACGCTTCATAGGAGTTTATGTAGCATTCTCATTGGTCAGAAAATAGATAGCCTTTAAAACAAAGGTTAATCTTTCACGATATTTTTAACAGTGTAAGTTTGCTATAGTTTGGACATAAGTTTCTCTTAAAGCCCTTTGCCGCGCTTTGCTGTGTAAACTTTTGGATGACTTGGAAACTTTTGGATTTTGTGTAAACTTGATGGATTGTCAGCTTTTCTACACCCAATTTCGATGTCCGTATGTATCGATGTGGACCTTATAGTTTACTGGATGCGAACTTTACTTTCGGAAGTGCGAGATCTTGTCTAGAAAAGATGCGCATTCAGAAAAACCCAAATGTCTAAAACGATGCTAACCGACATCGGAAGTGAGTATCAAAAAGCTTACAATGGACTTTATTCCAAATCTGGGTTCGAGACTGAAAAAAGTCACGTGATACCGGTAATTTACACAAAGAACTTCTAACTGATAAGAAGGGAGGCTACTACTGCTTTCCGCATGAACTGTTTCACTGGCTAGCGAGGGTTTTTCATTACATCTACGGAGCCTTCCCTTCTTTACGCTAGAAGTTTTTACCTTGACCACGTCATCAAATCGTAGATGGAATATCCTCCATTCAATAGCAAAGTGGCCTTATACATCAGAGTTCAGAAAAGTGTATCCATTATGGTGTTATTACACGAGGGGTCAAAGACGCTTCAGATTCCAGGCGTCTCCATGTATTCCTATGGCTCCAGGGGAGTCGCTTGGAGAGCGAGCGTCTTTTTTCTGTCGGAGCGTCCTTGACGCCCGAAACGAGGCGAGTCGCCAGTAACAGCCAATCAAATGTTTGGAATTCTGATGATAGAAAAGCCTTTTCCGGAACAGCCAATGAAATGCTTGGAAAAGACGGGCCGTGAGGCGGCTGCTGTCGCTAGACGCCTGGGATTCCAAGCGTCTCCGACTCCTCGTGTAATAACACCATTAGTCGGTGCACTGCAAAGTGCATTCATATACACATTGTTAAAAATCTGTAGCGTTTGCTGCATAGTCACTCCACCGCTTTTATAGAAAACGATTACTTGACTATGCTATGGGGCATTCTCACTAGTCAGATTAGAAATATTCTATAAAAGCGGTGGAGTGACTATACAGCTAAAGCTGCAGATTTTTAACAGTGCAGTACACATAAAAGTGCCTTCTTATGTGTAGCAGCACTATTTTCGGTTATCAGATTCAAACTAAACACCTAGTCATTGACACTCATTTCTGATGTCGTTACTGCCTAAGGATGGGGAGTATTGGTATGAGAATGGTGACATACGGAAAAAAATTATTGATTGATAGATTCTGGACAAAAGCTATCGCCATGAATCTTGAAGAGCTTGCCATTGTTGCCAAACTAATGCTTGTTAAATTGTCCACCACTCGTATAATCAAACTTGTCCAAGCGAGTATCGCCAAGTTCTGCGATAGAAAATGTCTAATTTTGCCGTAGTGTTTCGACAAACACGTATGTATAAACAGAGTCTGAGCAGTGTATGTCACCATTCTCAAATAGAGGCGCCTTACATGGGGAAACAATTGGTGGAGATTATCGGAAAAGAATAATGTAGAATTATGGACGACATGATTGGTTTATTGAATACATATATCTGTCCTGTGTGCTTGGCGTCAAGCCCGCTTATAAGTCATCGTCAATACCCAGGAAGGAGATAGCACAAGAAAATTTACAGCACCACAGAATTACATCCGGGAGCTCCACAAAGAGTGTGCAACGGAGACTGGGAGATTCGAACCCGCAGCCACCTAAGCATTTAAGCGTTTAGCGGCGTGATGCCTTGACCAATCAGCCACGGTGGGCCCTGGACCACATTTTCAAACCTGACAAGTCTACAACTTTTTGGATGCCAGTATTTTAGTACAGAAAATTTTGGCTTTATTTGATAGAAGAATTTTTGAAATTCAAAAGGGCACACTCTATAAAAATTATAAGTTCGCAAAAAGGAAGGCTTCTGATTGGTCAATCTCATTTCGCTAACAGCGAAAAATATATCTGGGTCCTGGTCAATATACTTGAAAAGTCACTACAAATATTGCTACATAGTCTGCATTTTGCTTCTTGACAACGGAGTCTTACAAAAAATAATTCTTGAATGTAGACTGTGGCTGAATGTTTAAGGCACCACACCACTAATCGCTTGAGAGCGTAGTTGGGCTACGGATTCAACTCCCGCTGGCTCCTTTGCACACGTTTTGTGGCGCTCCTAGATGTAATTCTCTGGTGTTGTAAATTTCCTTGTGCTATCTAGAACCCCCCCCCCCCCCCGCTCAAAGTCCTTGTGCTTTTTTGTCGTTGTATATTAACGATGACGTATAAGCGGGCCCCTTATGTCAAGCACACAAGTCAGGTGTATGTGATCAGTAAATAAATGAATGTAGACTGTTGTGAATACAATGTACTTGTTTAAAAAAATATCATAAGTATTAAATGCTAATAAAATCAATATTTCTATGAAATTATAAAGAATTTATTAAAAAGTATTTGTTTAATAAATAATTTTTGTAAATTATAATTTATTTGACAAATAAGTTACTTAGTCAGCAGATGTTGAAATCCGGATAATTATGTGTTACGGTATGAATAACTAAAAAGTAGGAAATAAAATAATCTTTTCAAAAAAAAAATATTAACCAACTTCAAGAAAGCACAAAAAAGAATTAAATAATTCTTTAAACTTCTCTAATGACGAAACGTTATCCATTAACTGCATATCGGACATTATGTATCGGCATAAAAACGTTAAATTTAATATATAGAATTTAATATCTACCAAACATGGATTTTCTAGAGAATATTTTTTACAAAAGATTAATTTACATATTTATGATTTAATTTACGAATACATACATATAAAAAGTAATCAATTACTTTTTGAAGTTGGTGCCAAACGTTCACAATCGATAATGATTAAACAAATAATTTGCTGAAGTAATAGAGCATTTTTTAAAATTTTGTATAATATTTTCCATCATCACTTTATTCATGGTAATAGCTACAATATATTCACAATTTTACTATACTTAAGATAGGTTTTTTTTTTTTTTTTGAAAAGATTATTTTATCAACGAAGGTCAGTTTCGCGAGAATAAGTATAAATGTGCGTCACGAAACGATGCTAGTTTGAAAATATTAATACAGAAAGTCCAGCGTAGAGATCATCATCCGACAGTTAAATGGTGTCTGAGGCCGGGCTTAATTTTTTCAGCCGACTCGTGCCGGGTCGAGATTAGGCTTGCACTTTTTTCCTACATAGTCGAGCAAGGCCGGAACTGGACTTTATTGTTCTCAAGATGTGTAGGGAAGGCAATATGTTTTGTAAAAATATTAATAGCGAACTTCTGTTAACGGAATTTTTGGACATATACCTTTAGGTGGTTCTCAAATTCACTGCTCAACAGTGGGAAATTTTCTGACACATTTTCTGACTCATTTTTAACTGTAACGGCATAAAATTGACACTCCTGACAATTGAAGGGATTTAGAATCAATCAGCGTTTTCCACTTTTTATAAATAAATTACTTATCGAGATATAAGAGATTCTTGTCCCCTGACTGCAGGTTTTTCTCCTTTCCCGTGCTATCGTTTCTGGAAATTCGATTCAAAACTTTAACTTTGAGAATATTTTCTTAAAGATATATTGCCTTTATCAAAAATGGCTAACGTTATTCGATTACAAAGTTTCTCAATGAAAACACCTGCCAATGCGTTTCCGAAAAGAAATGAATTCAAAAATGTATCAGAAAGTAGCTCCTTTGGATTTGAGCAAAGCCTTATTAAATGCCAGAGAAATATTTTTACAAATCTGCTTTTTATTATACAGCTTCAAAAGTTACCATGTTTTTTAACCATCCTCTTTTTTATTCTAAACTACATTAATTTTTTAACGAATCCTTATTTGAATATTGAAACGTCTATCATTATGTAATCATTATAATGATATGATTAGTAATTATTAATGTTGCTATTGTGTATTTTCTGTCTTGCGAACACATAGTATTTCTAAAATATACTGTAAAATTAATCCATAAATATGTATGGTATATTTTCTTTAAAACACTCGTAATTGTACGTTTAGAAAAACCTGAATTTTTTGTGGAAAATGAGTCGAACCTCATGTAATTGGTTTTCCATGGACCGGACAGGGCCTGGTTTCATTGATTTTTGTACAGGCCGGCAGGGCCCGCTTAACACTTAGGAATAGGGGAAGCCCGACGTCACACAGGGAGCCCCTTATTTCTCTACAAATTGATTTTTTATTTACTAAATCTCATTTTCGTATGCTTAAATAATTTGAAATTTTACCATCAAAGTTTAGAGTAAAGTAACATTTTTAACATTAAACTAAAACTACCTATATAAAAGTATATTATTATATGTTTAAGTGTAAATAACCAATTTATTTTGTAAATGACAAATATGGAACTATAGTTGAGAATATGTAAACTTCAAAATATTTTTTGTGATTTACAAATTACCATATAGTAAGAAAAAAAAGTTTTATAAGAAAAAAAATGTATTTTTTACAGTGATTGAGTTTCTTTTTTCTAAAAATTAGTTTTAAAAAGTAAAATTGGGGGCCCTTTTGCATTTCAGTGGGTAAGCACGGGGTTCACGGGCCTATTCCGTAAACAGGCCCTGCAGGCCGGGCCAAGATTGCTTTTGTTTGGGCCCGGGAATGGAAAATCCGGACCGTGCAGACCTCTAGTTCCCTTGTTAGCCCGCCGAACAATTTCGCAGATTGACATAATTTTTATTTTAAATAACGAAAGAACAAATAAATAAATATAATATTAATAGAAATACAAATAAAACGTCGAAATAAAAATCACTTGATGATGTAAACACATGTAACTTGCTTAAAGTCAAGTGAATGTGACATTTACGATCAACTATTATTGGCATTTAATCTTATAATTTGGCAATATATTTTTGGTCGACGGAATAACCAGGTAGTACCGAGTCATATGTTTATGTTGAAAATCATGACCAATTTCATGACTGCAATTCACGTTTTTTTACAAAAATTACCGTGTTAGAATGCATTATTTTGGCGTGGGCGCAAAACTTATGGAAATTTCACTACCTTTTTATACTTGCGTGAAAGCGCGAGCGAATGAATTTATTCAAAAATGAATAATATGAATGGTGCGACGGAGAGTTACCTGCAGGTGCGTGCCGTGAACTTCCAATCGGGCGACCGTTTTTCTCTGGTCACAGGCATCTGAAATAAATCGGGTCGTCAAATTATAAAAAGACATTCAATTCTCTGAAGCTTAAATCGAGATTTGTAATTTAAATAGTTGATTTTTGACAAAATGGCGTTCATAACAAAATAAGTCATTTTTTCTCCTTTAGCGAGCAAGAAAAAATAATTAATCCATGGAAATTATACTTTTCGGTACAAGCTCCAGCAAAATAGATTGTTTTACTTTTTGTAAAAATGAAGGAAATCGGTCGAATATTTCTCGAGGAAAATGCCCACCCAGTTTAATTACATGGTTTAGAGAAAATTTTAAGTTTTAGAATATCGTTACGTTCAACGAGTAAAAAAGATTGTATGGAACAGGAATATCACGAAACCGCTTTAAAACAACAACAATCTATACATTTGGGGGATGTAAAAAATGTAAATTTAAAAAAAGATCGAAATATTTGACCCAAAGAAGTGTATATCCAAAAATAATGTTCTGTTTCTTTTTTTAAATATGGCAACAGTAAAGGAAAAATGAAACGTTATTTAAACAATCTTTTTGGGATTTCCAAATTGATTTTGTAACATATAATCGTAAATTAATTAATATTAAACTAACTATTAATTGATAAAAGTGTATCTTTTAAATATTACACTTTTCATTTTTTTATTTACAATTTGCTTTTTTTTTAGGTTTTAAAATTTTTCATTGTTGCGGTTTCACAGCCATTTGGCATATTTTGGTGCGCAATTAACCATTATCGGTCCTAGGTCATTTCTCACACGATATCGAGAACAGCATCTCTTACACGAATTTTATTCGATTGGCACCACTTTTTCTTTAAGAAACACCTTTACTTGTGCTTTGACCACATGAAGAGAATACACTACAAAATGTATTTTTAAAATATAGTGGTGCGAATAGAATATGAAAATAGAATCATTATGAATAAAAATCTACCGTCCGATAAGGGTTAAATCCATTGTTACTTCAACTCGTATTTAATTGTAGGAATTACATAGAATATTTGGCGACATTATTGGTGGCGGGCTAACGAAAAAATACCTTAAAATTAATACTATATTAATTTCTAATTGAGTTTTTAAAAGTGAACATGATATCACTGTAAGCTAAATGAGACCACAAAAAATGAAAATAAGTTAAATAAAAATAAAAGTAAATAATTGTCATTTTGATTTTGAATCAATAAAAGATCTTAGCTGATTGTACAATTTCTTAAAATTTTGTTTTTTGTGTTGAGAAATTTGCGGTAGGGGGGGGGGGGGGGGCACGTGCCGCTCTGTGCCCTCCCGACCATACGCCTATTTATTTAACAATCTATCCAATGCTTCTGATTGAATTGTAATGCATTTCTAGCATATTCCGTGCGCGGGATGAGTGACGATAATATCATGATTTCACTATAGGTTAAATGAATAGGTTTGTTTTTTTAGAATTTTTATTTATTTATTCGAAAGCAGACTTACAATGTAACAAATCATTCTATTTTGGCAAGCCATACCATTTACTGTTAAAATGTATAATATTTCTAATTTTAGTGTAAAATTCGATACACAGCTCCTCCCCCTCCCAAAAAAGAATCAAAACTATCATGCAACGCAAACAACACGTCATGTTTCCACGCTGCAAGAAATTACAAAAATACAAATATATATATATATATATATATTTTAGAAATTGTACTTACAAACTTGATGTAAACATGATCAAGAAGTACTTACCTAAAAATATATAACAAATATATAAGAATATAGTTTAACAAACACAAAATTAAACATGTTATACAAGGTTTTAATAATGTTATATATAAGAAAAAGTATATGAAATGAAATTCAAGTTTAAATTAGAAACAACAACAACAACAAAAACACTTATCTTCACATAATTTAATCATAATAAATAGGCAGCGAAGTTTCTTATTATATGTAATCGCTAAAAATGAAAGGAGTCATAATTTATGATAAAGGAACCCTGATCATGAAATGAAACCATTGTTGTAACGATTATTGTGGAATTAGAATTGTTGATTTAGTAATGCAAGATTCCTTATTAGTCACTATTACTATGAAAAAAAAATTCATATTTATTGTATGCACTGAAAGTTGCTGTATGTAAACATGTAAGATGTACAGTTGGACAGAAAAAATGAAACACCCATACGTTTTAATAACCGAACAAGCCAACAATTGTTGCACGAACAAACCAAAAATTGATGCGCCTGAGCAAACACAGATTTCAACAGAGTTTAAGATGAATTTATAGCTGTATAGTAAATAATTTGTTCGTTGCTATAGCAAACTAACAAGGAAGGTCTCCATACAAGCATATTCAGAAAAATCTGAAAAAATTACAGAGTGTTCTTCTCATGTAGATATATATGTTTATAATTTTTTTTTTTTTTTTTTTTTTTGGCGGAACCTCGATAGAACGTTCGTAAAAAAAAAAAATAATAATAAATAAATAAATAAAAATTTCGTTTATTTGGTGATTTATCATCGGTTGGCGATGAAATGAAATTTCGAAAAATACTTTTTTATGTCGATACTCTTTAAGATAAAAATGTTTCATATTGAACTTGTTTAAATAAATTTAATGCAAATAACTTTAGTTTTGTCAGTTTTAGTTTGATTTAACTATAGTTTTTGTCATATATATATATATATATATATAATGAAAGTTAAATATCAAATTTTATGAATTAAAACAAAATTAAAATAAATTAAAATTGTTTCAATATCTCAAAATTAAGTCCAATTCAGCACTGTCGATTCAATTTTGTTGCTACGGCAACGACGTATTCTTTGATATTGAAATGAATAACTGGTAAATAAATCTTGCCTTTATTTTGGAATACGCTTGAATATATGAAAGTATTTTTTATGTATGAAATTATTTTTAAAGTAATAAAAATTAAATAAAAAGCAACATAAACATGCAATACGAAAAAATGTATTTATTAAACTCTCTCATTGTTTATGTTTAAATTCATTAAATACTTTTTACACGCATTCTAAAAATCAATTAACAAACAATTTTCAGGTGCAATAAAATCGTTTGCTTTTGGCGAGGAAAAATACTGCTCGCCAAATCGCGTGACGCTTTCGTCTTTTCGCGCCAAATACTCGAAAGTATTTTATTTTTTTACAGACTTGTAACTGTAATTCCGCCGCTAAATTTGACTGATCCTTTATTACATACATAAGTAGTTTAATTGATATTTTGTTCAAAATATTCTGAGTATGCCTAGTAAGGAGACCTTCATTGTGAGTGCCATATTTGAAATGTGAGCAAAAATGTCGCTGTTCTAAAATGTAAGAGAATTACATCAACCTTATTTCTAAATATCTCTGGATAATGTTTTATGAACTCGATCCATTTTGATTCTGGACGCCTCAACTGATAGCAACGACAAAAGTTTAAGGTGCATCAATATATGAGACACTTAATCCTTTGTTGTTTAGTATTTGATACAACTCAACTTGATTCCAAAATGGCGCCAGAATTTTGTTACAAGTATTTTCCGTTCATTATGTATGTGAAATAAAGCTTTTTCTTATTTCCAAATAAATGTGTTAGTAAATTCCGGTGTCACTCATTCATTTAATCATTTTAGCAATGGAAGAGTTTTGGACCTCAAAGGGTTGAAGTCATCGCAGTGTTAATTACATTTCCTTAATCCTTTAGCAGCGAAGTAATTGCTGCAAAAATGATTGACTTCCACCAGGATTTACAAACAAATTGATTTAAAAATAAATAAATGCTTTTCTTAACACACATTATTAAAAGCATAATTTTATATAAAAAAAAAACGATGTTGCAGTTTGCCGTTGGGTCCAATTGGGGATTAAAATTAATTGGTATAAAACGCGCTTTAAAGGGTTAAATGCTAAAAAAACAAGAGTTTTCTGTGCGCATTACAATAATTAGCGTGATCGGGTGCAGTTTCCTGGAATTACCACTTATAGCCAGCTGTGTAGAGGAAAAAAAAACAGAGCAGCGTATGTGCTATAGGCACGATACACGAAATAGTATATGCTAGAGCTGTGCGGCTTATACCATCGTATGACCCCCCCCCCCCCCCTACAACCTGCTTATAGCAAGGTTCTTTTTAATAGACTGATGTATCTAGTCTAGATACCCCTTCCCCCCACGCACACACACGCACATGTATTGAACGCTAATTTTCAAAATTAGAGACTTACATCACTGTAACTTTAAATACCTCATATGCTCAACGTGATTGATCTTTTAGTCTTATAATAAGTTATCTCAAGGTAGTTATAGTATAATCGATTTCATCATCGTCTCACAGTGTTGAATTTAGACATTTTTATCCGGGGGGGGGGGGGGGATATTTTAGAAAGGCGGGAAAGTTGCACTTTTGTCTATTAAAAAGCATAAAATCTCAAACGTTCCGGGGGAGACATTTCAGTGTTCTGGAGGGGATGTCTCCCCCAAACCACCCCCTGAATTCAGCACTACGTCTCGTACAGCAAAATTTATTGTAAAAGCAAAAATAATTATTTAAAACTTTAAATTTGGTTCTAGTCCAGGATATTGGAAAGCCACGCAGCCACAAACAGTAGAAATAATATACTAAAAGAAAGATAAAGAAAAAAAGGGGGAGGGGGACGGGAAACAATGAGCGGTCGACCACCTGCCAATATGAGTGACTAGGCATGCCGTAAGTTAATATGTCTTCCAGGTTGGTGGTTGAAAGTAAATAGGTGCGGTCTCTCCACGCAGATAAAATTTTTATTACATATAATGTTCGACCAGTTCATTTAAGGTTTGACCTTTTGCTTGGAAACTTTGCACATGACAAGTCTATCATGACCGTTACAAATTGTTCAAGAAAGCAATATCTGAAACACGAGAAAATAAATGACAGTTTCATGTCTTAGTTACAATGCTTCATACGCATGCCATAAACGTTTATTGAACTTTTATAACTGTTATCAAATTAAAAAGAGTCCTTCTTATTCTTTCGCATGAATAAAATAATTCAATAACATACATTTGTGTGAACTTTTATTACCTTCTTTAATAACAATGAAATGAGTATCAAACGTTTGTAAAAGTAATGATATACAAGAGAGAATATACCAAGAGAAATAGTATTAATAAAAATTATATAGTATAAATAATATAATAAATAGTATAAATATATAATAAATAGTAATATATAAATATATATAAATAATATATAAAGTATATATAAGTAATATAATAAGTATATATAGTATATATAAGTAATATATAAATATATAATAAATAGTATAAATAATATAATATAAATATATAGTATAAATATAAGTAAAATTATTATAGTATTAATAATAATTGTTAAATATGTAATTGTTACATACGCAACAATTACAGAAATTTTATTTAATTGGCACCGCTTTTTCTAAACGCTATCTTATCAAATACCAAAGAAAAAAAAAGGCTCGTATTGAAAAGTACAAATATTACCTTAACTTGTTTATGGTGATGAAAACGATGCATGCACCTTCTGACTGTGTGTTCGCATCGATAGACCTGATTAGGTCTACGGACCCCCCCCCCCCTCCCGAAAGGGTTACACTTATAGTCAGGGCTTAAATTCTAACAAAAAAAGTTCCGGAGCCCTAATATTCTGCGCTACCGGTACAACAACTGTACCGTTCCACCCCCCCCCCCCCCCCCCAACCCCTGCCAATGTAATCTGCATATTTATATTTCGTACATTAATTACAAAATTTAAAGCATTTTTTTTCTTTAGCAAAATAAACATTTTAAATACAGTAAACTCCCACTATCCGGCTCGCGACTATCCGGCCCTCCGTACTATCCGCCCTAGTAAAAAAAATGAGGAATGTTGCAAGCAACCGAGACAGGCATGTTCTTTTCCAAAGGAAAGTGCTAACACACGACAAGAAGGAGCAAGAAGGGATTACACAATGCAATATCAGAGACAGTCATCTATCAATTACTTTCTCAAAAACTAAAAACTAACCTTTGACTCTTTTATCTTATGCATAACTTTTCATATTTGTGCAATCATTTATTAACAAGCAATAAAAAAAGATTTACTAATTTTTTACGAATTAGGATTACGTTTTACGTTAATGTTTTTCTTATTTTGAAACTGCATGTACTGTATGTATAACATTTATCTTAGAATGTGTGACATGTGTTTTTAATATAATGAGGAGGGGGGTCCAGGAAATGAGTAAATATTTATGGAACTCCGGCGTATCCGGCTTTTTTGTTATCCGGCCTACCCTTCCGCCACATTAGACCGGATAGTCGGGAGTTTACTGTATATCTATCAGCATATACTTAGCTGTCAACTATTCCACTTTTTAGTTATCACTTCTTCTGAATAGTAAAAATCCGTGCCTATTTTTTATGTTAATTAATTGCAGAATTCTGCGATTAAATAGGGTAACGATTATGATTAGAAAATGGTGTTAACACAAAAAAGGGATAGTTCGCAGCTATGCATTTTTAAGAAAAAATGAATGAAATTTACAGAAATGAATATTTATATGATGAAGAATGGAACAATGTTTTACAATTTCCTGTAAAAGGTGCATATCTTAAACTATAATCATTTCCTTCCGCATAACAATCTTTTGCGGTGAGTCCCTGAAAATCAGATAAAATTAAAAATTTGACAACGTTATCGGAAATAATCTATGCTTTTATAGAAAAAGCGGAAACGCTGCTCGATTGCTTTCTATCAGAATAACAATACATGGTAATTATATCTACTTACAAAGGAAAGTGACTTCGTATAGGTGCACAGAGCCTTAGCGTGGGTACCGTTCATGATACAAAATAAATAGAAAAATCACTAACGTGATTTTTATACTCGTACGCAATAGAAGACAAAAAAACCTCGAACAGACAAAACGTCAAGCAGGTGCTTGTTGGATAAAACAGAAAATATTCTTTTCAGGTTAGATATCGAAATAATAAAAAGAAAACCCAGCCAATAAAAAATTATCCTACTGTCACAAAAGAAAATCGAACTGAAAGCAAATTTATTGTTCACTCTCTTGAGTGGCGCCGTATCAACACGTCGCCGATATAAATTTGGAATAGAAAAACACGATTTCTGTTTCCCCTTCATTCTGATCAAAATAGCATTAAAATGATTTGAAGTGGAATATAATACGTAATTTTAAAAGAGGATTTTTTTTCAATACATGAATAAATAAAATATTGAATGTAATACAGATTGAGCTCGAGTCAGTCTAAGCCTAAAAACTGATATAAAAATTGAGTACGTTTTATCTCCATCTCCTACGTATGTGACACATTACGTCACATATAAGTGTTTTGGTAAAAAGAATGCAAAAGCTGGGATGGGAAGGAAAGGAAAAGGTAATTTAAGCTTCGGTTTTTCGGAAGCGCTATTGCACTGGGCTCCGGAGCCCTGTATTTATGAGCTCCGGTGAATTCCGAACAATATTTAAATATTTACTAAAAACAGAGAAGTACCCGAGCCGGGCTCTGGTGGGCTCCGGCGCAAATTACGCCCTGCTTATAGTGTAACAGTTGTAAACTGATAGTGGGGCGTGGAAAGATTACTACTTTGTATTAAGTTTGCAGTATATTTGATTATTTGTTTGCCGTTAATTTGCAATAAATTTGATACAGCATTAATTTAACTTTCACGACAAGTTAGCTGCAAGTTCAAAGTGTTGTGACTTTGGCGTTTGCGTTATCTTGCTGCAGTCTTGTTATGAACTTTCAGTCTTGTCATGCTGAGCTTGCTGCAACTTTGCAGGTTTTCAAAGCAAGACTGCTGCAAATTTTCTGAAAATTGAAAATGCTATCTGGGAACAGTATTGCACCAACAGAAAGTTGATGTGTAAACTTTGCCATCATTTAAATATTGGAATCAGGGTAGCCAGTTTGGCCTCCATTTTTATTCAGAAATTTCGTGTTTGTACCAGAAGTAAAAAAATAGTATTTTATGCTTTATTTAACGAGAGACATCTAGCGGTGACTTAAAGTGAAAAATTTTCTTTCGAAATTTTCGATGTGAATTTGAAAATTCGAATTAAAATTGGAGGCCAAATTGGTAACCTTGCTTGGAATAAAGGTTCTTTACATTTGTACCCTTTTGGCCCTTTTCTTTCTTTTTTTTTTTTTTTAATATTCTAATCGGCCGAACATCGATGCTTAGACGACGCTATAACGTAAAATTGCCAGATTGTATGTTCTTGAAGTAAGTTGTAGGTTTTTCAACATTTTCGAGGCTTATCGTACGTTGTACGTTTAAATTTTTTTCCGCCCGACGATTTCTCCCGTTTTTTTTTTTTTTTTTTTCAACCATGTCTGATTTTTAATAACTTTAAGAATTTTTTTTTTCAGTTTGCTTCCCAAATTTCAATTTTTTAGCAAAAAAAAGTTCATGCATCATCCCAGCAAAGAGGAAATTGCTGGCCAGCAGCAAGATAGTTTGCTGGCAATGATGGAGAAGTGCTGGCTGATGGTCTACCACTGCATGACCACTGCTGGGACATCTTCAGTCAACTTTGCTGTTGGAAATCCTCAGATAAAATTCTGGTGGGCATCCATTTTATCTCATGCGCTGGCCCACCACTACATGGAAGTGCACGAACTTTTGCAGTATTATTGCTCGGAACCCTTACGCTAGGTGGCGCTGCGAATATCGAAGACACTGAGTATTGAATACAAATCTGAAATGAATATCTTAACACAATTTAAGCTGTGAAGCTAATTTTTTGAAACTGTAAAAAATATAGCACCACTGCCACCAACAAAATAAATAAGTAAATGAATAAATAAATACATTTTTATTTCAACGCACTTTTTTTTTTCCCTTAAATCTGGTTGTACTAGGTTACAAAGGATTTCAGTTTTCATAATTTATGCAGTTCAGAATCAATAATAATAATAATAATAATAAAACGTATAAAATACATAGGATTTCTATACAATAGATAATTTCTATACAGTTTAATGATTGGGAACGTAAATCACAAAAGAAACAAACTTGAAATAGTGTAATGAGAGCTTGAAATCTACGAGCAATCGTAGCGTACGCTGAAAGCACTTGTTCATGTCCGATCACGAAAACCAAGTAGCATCGAGCGCAGTCAGTACTTGGGAGGGTGACCACATGCAGTTCAAATATTTCTATAGACATTTCTATTATAGGCACTTCTACAGATGTTTCTATAGCTCTTGGTGAAACTAGCTTATAGAAAAAAGAGCCATAATTATATAATACTTTGTTTTTTTATAGAATTCTATAAGAAATTTTTGTAAGGGAAAGTGCTGGGCCAGCAAAGGAATAGCAGTGGGATAGGTGCTAGCACTGCAGGAAAAGTGCGGATTGAAGTAATGTGATGGCATACCAATGCTGGCCTGCTGTTGGCCATCACTGATGAGCCAGCTGCATTCGGCTTGGATACTTTTCGACAGGTTTAAGTAATGGCATCCTTGCACTTTACCGCTGATAGCACTGCTGGCTGCCATCTTTTTTCCAGCTGATGGCCCACTGTTTTTTTCTTTGCTGGGATAATGTAAAAACGACTTGTTTTCGATCAGGATGATAAAAAGAGTTGTCAAGATGATAAGAAGAGTTGTGTCATATTACAAGCGCATGCGCGAACGTTTGAAGCTAGCGGCTCGCCACAATATGCATTGTTGTGTTAGTATATTGGTATTTTAAAAGAACTGAATCAGTTGAGTCTGAAGCCTTGACGCGCGTCAATGAAAACTTCACACAAAGCAGGCAAGACAAAGAAAAAAAAAATCGAACAACTTGCATGTTTCGATGTCGTTGGCTCGTGGAATTGTTAATTGTTATTTTCTAATAATAATTAATAATTACACGAGCCAAAGAAAGCGAAACATGGAAGTTGTTAATTTTTTTTTTTTTTTGTCTTGTTTGTTTAGTGTGACGTTTTCGTGACGCGTGTCAAGGCCTTCTCTCTTATCTAGGGAACGTTGGTCTGAATCAGTTGAGTGACTATCAGCTCCTAACTGCCTTCTTATCAATGTTTGTACGATTATGGCTGTTGCATTTTTTTTTTAAATATAATTTTATTTGTTTTTGAGTTTGAGATATCAGCCATTTTTTAAACAGAATTACTTATTGAAAACATTACTGGCACATTCAACATAGTTTGGTAGAGTACAAAAATTAACGGTAGTGCGGTAAAACCAAAGCTAAACAGTGTCAATGAAAATCTTCATTTTTTTTTTCCAGATAAATCTGGCAATACTATTGTAACGTTTCAGTCGCAAAGCGACTAGAGTTCTGCACAAATGCCGGGTAAAATCTGACCCAAATCTGACACAAACCTGAAACATTCAAACTCGAACTCAAAGTGAAAGAAAATCCATCCATATTTTAATACAATTATGGAAAAGTAGCTTGCAATTATATCTCTAATTCCAGTTTTATCTTTTTTTGTGTGTGTGTGTGTAAAAATGAGCAGAACTTTCTTTTGAAAAATAGGACCCGACCTGGAAGATTCGAAAAATAAATCCGAAACCGATCTGAATCCGAAAAAGTCAACCCAACCCAAACTCAACCCCAAACGTAAAAGTTAGCATCAACCCCACCCGATGTATGACTTCAAACACGATTTTAATTCCTAGTCTCAGTCTCCCGCGAGAAATTTTGTAGGTGGTAACCTTTACAACAACGGAAAGTTTATCACCGTAGATTCGTGGCTTTTCCAGTGTATTTTAGTGATAAAAATATTTAGTTTATTTAATGTTTCGTTGATTTAATATTCCGTGTATTTAGAGTTTCATTTATTTAATGTTTCGCTTATTTAGAGTTTCGTTTATTTAATGTTTCGCTTATTTAGAGTTTCGTTTATTTAATGTTTTGTTAATTTTCTAATTAATTTCATTTATGAAGGGATTTTCCGTCGAAATTTTGAATTATTAATTCTTTCTGGAGTGAGAATTTTCTCTTTATCTCCATTTGTGTATGTATTTTTGTAACCTTATTTCTTGAAAAATAAGTTAAACGAAATAATTATGCATTAAGTTTTAGAAATATTTCCAAAGCCCCCAAAGACGTTTTTAGATATTCTGAAGCGAATCCATGTACACTGGCTTAACAAGCAGATTCATGCTAGTTAAACCTGTCAAGTCCAGTTCCCTCAGTATCGTTAAATCGGGGCTTTATTATATTCTGTCATGTATATGATGGAATTTCGACCATCTTTAGCTATTAAAAGTAAATCCCTGTTAATAAAATCTGAAAATATTATTAAACATTTGCCTGTTATTAGGTTTTCAAATTGTATTACTTGACTATATTACTTTGAACAGGAAATGATTTTCTATAATGAATTTCTTTAAATTTTAAATTATTTTAAATAACCGTTTTTATACTAAAATTTAGAAAATGTATAGTTTCGCAATTTTATTCTATCATGGTTTAAAATGGCAATTATAAAATAAATAAAAACATCATTTTCATAAATTTTTGTTGCTTTCAGCTTCTTACTCATATCTCATACATCGGAATATAGCGAACCAGAAATTCCGTCCATTAAAAGTTTATTATAAAGGCATTACTTTAGGATTGAAATAATTTTTTAAAATACAAATATTGTTTTTTTCACTCTTAAAGAATTTAAAGCAGTTAAACTAGTTTGATTACTTTTAGTTAAATATTTTCAATAAATTTAATGAAAATAAAATAATCTGGAAACTAAAATTAAGTTACTTCATGTTTTTGTATAACTCTTCGATCAATCAATATATATACTTTCATTTATATATACTTTCATTTATAAGGGAAAAAAAAGAAAAAAAATCATGACACTTTGCTTTCAAGAATTTTGATCACATACTATTATTATTATTTTAAAAATGATATTAAAAATAACAAGAACAAAAAATCATGAATTATGCAGGGATTATTAAACAGTTTCCAACATTAACATAATATTATTAAGAAATTACAATTTTTCCTAGAATGAAATGAAATACCTAAATACGCAACTTAAAAGAAACACACGCGCATAAAATCGTAAAAAGTCATCTTTAGCAATTGCTGTCCATACTCGGCAATGTGTGTGAATTCTTTCATGTAGCCATGTATGCGACATATAGAATTTATAAACACCACTTGAGTCCAGTACGGGTCGGATTGGACCCGACACGAACCCGAAAATTCCCTCTGAAGTGAAACCGGCTCGAACGGAACAACAAAAAAAATCCTCGACCCGCAACCCGACAAAATAATTATAAGCAACGCGACCCGAAACCGACATATTTCAATCCAAACCCGAAATATTCCAACCTGCAATCTGATCCGAACTCGAAAGGAAACGAAAGTAAATACTGTTTTAATGCAATTATGAAAAGTAATCTACAGTTATATCTCTAATACCAATTTTATCTTTTATATAGAAAAAAGAACAAATCTATATTCTTTAATTTTCCATTGTAGTAAAACATCTGAATAGCGGAAACCTCGGGATCGTTGAATAGCGCGTTCTACATAAGGCCGGATTGTCCCTAATATTCTTTTTTCGGGTCGGGATGACTAATTTTCTTTCTGCGGCACGGGTTCACCTTAGAATATTTCTTACGGGTTATATTTAGTATAGCGCGATCTACATAAGGCCGGGTTGTCCCTAATATTCTTTTTTCGGGTCGGGATGACTAATTTTCTTTCTGCGGCACGGGTTCACCTTAGAATATTTCTTACGGGTTATATTTAGTATTTTTGCATATCAGTTTGTTGAGATTTTCATCAAAAGTTTGAGCAAAGTTTCACATGTATTTTAATATGAATCTGTATATATTCAATTTACTGCATGAGAATGAAAATGTATATAAGAAATGCGATTATAAATTATTCTTTCTTTACGGTATAGTTAAGAAACATTTTTTCTTCTCTCGAAATATTAATAATATTTCCAACGTTTCGTTTTCGATACGTATAAAAGCACATGTATCATATGTGATAGTCTATGCACACATACACATGTTACGAGTGTGTAGATTGGGAGATACCCGCTATTTAGAGGTAATATAAGCGTACAAATATATAAGTGTTAAGAATTGAAAAAGTGTTCGCTAAATAGAGTAATCCGCTTTTAGGAAGTGTCCATTATGGAAGTCTTATGGTATATAGATTTTAACCAGAAAAAAATAATTTGGACATTCTTTTGATAAATCTGGTCAACTTGAACCAGATAAGAAAAAGTCAAATCCCAACCCGAAACCGACGCGAACCCGAAACAATGAAAGTCAATCCGACCTGAAGAAGAAGAAAAAAAATAGTCTACTGCACCCTCAACGAAAAGTACAGCGCAGTCAGGTCGGGTGCGGTAAAATCGGGTAACTCGACCTGATGCAGGGCTCTACACACCACGTAATACACTCAAAATCAGGTAAGTTTAAAAACACTTACCACAGCGATAAAAATATATCCAGCAATTATTAATCTTAGTTTGTCCTGTAACGATATTCTTTTGTGTGTCTCTGTAAATGAACAATAAATGTGCTATATGCTCCATAATCTATAGAAAACATGTTGTAGTGCACTTAAGTAATTCCATTATGTTTAAAGTATCATAACATCATTAAAATGCACGTTAAACGGTTTTTCACCATAGATCATAAAGGAAATGTACATCCCTATAAACGAACTATAAATGCTACCTATTCTATATTCTTGAGAAAGCATATTTTTGTTCATCTCAGTGATGCATATCAATGAAATTAAGTTGACAATATCGTCATCAACCGTCGTAAATAACATCAGTAAAATGCGACGCAAACAATTTCTCCCCATAGACCACAATGTAACTGAATTCTTTTGTGTATAGCCATAAGCGAACTATAAATGATGCACACTTACAGTGTTGTAGTCGTAAAAAAAAAGAAAGTATACCTTATAAGCAGAAGGTGTACGCTAAAGTCACGAATGTTCATGACTAGGGTATACGCTATAGCTTTATTTGAGAAACAGAGAGTATATGGAGCTTCTTTAAAAAATCCAGAGGGTATACGGAGTATACCTCCATATACCCTCCACTACACCCTACACACTTAATTTTCAATACAAAATTTCTATAAACCTCAACAACATATGAAAATTTTATGGCAATCCGAGTATATTTATGAGAGTTAAAATACGTACAAACAGAGAGACAGACGGCAGATAGTCAAACCGAACTCATAAACACTTTCCAATTAAGTTGGAAGGTGTTAAAAAAGTTGGAAAGGATATTTTTTTTAATTTTTAATACCATTAAAAATGTACTTCTTTTTAACGGAAATAATAAATTATCAGCCAATACTAAATAGTAACTGAGGTCAACGATTACGGAAATATCATCAAAACGCGAATGAAAAAAGGATATTCGGAAAACATTTCATGTGAAAACATGAGGGGGAAAAGTTAATGTTCGCAAAAACAGAATTTCGTTATATCCCCTTTAGGATTAAGGCAGAAATGGTAACTTATAAATACATTTTTTTTCCCTTCAAGATCATTTTAGGTAATTAAGTGCCTCTAAATTTCTTCATAATAAGACATTTTATTTGAAGATGAATTAACTTCAAAGAAAGAACGATATATTTCCCAATGGATTTGACAACAAAAATACTAATATTAAAAGCAATATATAAATAAATTTTTATGCAAGAACCTCACTAAAACTAACTTATGCATTTTTATTACAGGATACCAATAAAATAAACTAAGAAAGCATTTTTAATAATTTTACCAAACTAGTTGTATTTTAAGGGGTCCGGAGGGACAAAATTTTATTTTATTTATTTATAGACACTTTTTAAAGATATTATTTCGTGATATGTTTCCTTCTATAAAGATTAGTTTTCAGATAAAAGCTTTAAACTTTGAAAATGTTATTTAAAAAAAAATATAATAATTTTAAATTTATTTAATTTTTTTATATTACTAATGAGCCACTTGCTCGATTTCATAACTTTTTTCACTAATGTTGGCAAAAAAATTTTGTTGTTAATTTATCTTCAGGATTTATGAAAATAATACTTACATAATTTATAAAAAAAATTTAATATACAAAAAAGAGTATTTTTGAGAGTGATTCTTACTTCGAGGAATATATTTTGAAATAAAATTAAAATTTCAGAAGAAAATTTATTAAAAATCTACCCTATATATATAAAATTCTAATGAATCGATTTGAAACGAATTTATGTAACGATTCTATGAAACGACTGATTAAACAACTGCTTACGTTTCACGGCGATTTCTCCTAAAATATGGAATACTTTGCGATGAAATTAACACCAAAAATCCGTATTGATCCACAGATCTCAAAACTGGTATTAGAATTTTAAAATTAGAATTAGTTTTCGAAATATTAATTTTTTTTCTAATTTTAAATACTTTTTTTCGAATGATGGCAACTCAAATTTTAATCATAACAGATATTTTTTTTCATATTTTAGAAAAGGCTATTTTAAATTAATTTGGCGACGAATTTGGCCTCCCCTAAATGTATGATAAGAAATGCATCATGTTACTTTTATTCAGAATTCAATTTGTATTTCATTATCATTTTATTTAATACAAAACTTTCATTTAAAATTGAAACCTTTAAAATAAATGGCTTTTACTTCGTTCTTTTTTTTTAAACGAAACGAAAAGAAAAATATTAGACACAGATGTCATATACGCAACGGGGTACCTAATTGGAGCCAAAATGGCGTTATTTTGCCTGACATGGTAACCCGGCTATTGTTGCTTATTTATTAATAAATGTTTATTTGAATTTATTTTCTTTTTATTTACAAAAAATGTTATAAATTGTTTTGTTCTATAGTTATTAATTAATTTTTCTTATTTCTTGTTATTTCATTTTAAAAATAACATAAAATAATTTAAAATTACATATATAACAGGTATTTGAAAACGAGGTTTTTGTCAAATTATCGTAAAAAAAAGTCACGCCAAACCCGGCGCGTATGTGACAATGCAACAAATCATGAGATTTAATTTCCACTTCAAAGCAACGTTTTAATGTTATTACTTCTCCCGTCAACCAATTTCGCCAAATTATATAAATAGCCAAATTATACAAATTGGCATATATTTTTTTTTTAAATAACAAAAGAACAAATAAATTAGTATAACATTAATAAAAATACAAATAAAACGTCGAAATAAAAATCACTTGATGGCGTGAACATGTATAACTTCCTTAAAGTCAAGTGAATGTGACATTTACGATCAACCATTTTTGGCATTTAATCTTATAGTTTGGCGACAGATTTTTGGTCGATGGGACAACCAAGTAGCACCGTTTTAATTTACCACTCGAAAAATAAAAAAATGCTAACTGGCGAGTTAAAAAAAAGCTATTGGCGAAATTTTCACCCGGCTAACATAAAAGTACCAGGAATTATATGTGATCATGGCAACTTTTATGTAGTTTTATTCGAAAAAATAATTTTGATTCTTTAATCAAAATGGAAACCTTTCTTATGAAAAGCGAAGGAATCAGCCCGTTGTTTATGGCAATTACATGACTTGGACTATTAAAATATAAACGAAATAATGGGGATGGGGATAGAATAATACTCGGCGACTTATCACACCTGTGTCTGGCTAACATTGAAGTACCAAAATGGCCGCCTGGAATATAAAAAGCGAAGGGATCCTCCAGGAGCTGTTGATGATAGTCACATGACTTAGGCTATAATTATAGAGATTGTTTTCAATTTTAAAAACAGCGCAAAGAATAATATTTCCTAACGATTAAAAATTTATATTCACGTGACTATTAAAAACAGAAAAAAAAAAAAAAACTTTAAAATTACTATTAAATGAGTACGTGTTAAAGGCAAGAAAATATTGAAAATTATGTCCTGAAAATTGTATTTACACGTGAATATTAAAAGGGAAAGGAAACTTTAAAATAATAAATACATTAATATGCGTTTAACCCTTTCACGGACAAGGCACTTCTATTCGTAAAATCTTGAAATCAGTGAATGGCACCAGAATTTACAAACAAATTTCGAAATAAAAAAATGCTTTTGCTCACTTACTTGGTCACCTGGCCAGGACGCCAACCGTGAGGTTTATGGACTGAATGTCCTGGCAGGAAAAAACCCCTCTACCATCCAGCTTCACCCTATCCAAGAAACGGGCTAAACAAGCGACAATTATTTAACATAAGAAAAAGAACAGGTGCATAATCCTAATTATGCAAATAGCAGCTCGCTATGACAAAAAGTACAAATCATGCAAGTTTATAGGATTCTTGCAACAAAACTAAATTAAACAACAAATGTAGGTTTATAGGTTACCTACAACTAACATAAAATACCAAAATAAGGACAATTTACATAGTTTGAGGGTTTGAGGTAACCCACAACTGAAAAGTAAAGTTCATAAAGTTCATAAAGAATCAATAGCCAAACTTCCTCAACAGGTAGCATGTCAGAAAGTCTCAAGTAAACTGCAGCTTCTTAGTAGAAGAACATTTCTGTAGAAGATGTCTAGTAACAAGCAAATTGAATGAAGTTTTCACCAATCGAAATATCAACATCACATGTGGAGAAGAAGAAACAGTATTAAAAAAAATTTCAGTATATATCAGGCTTTTCCAAAAACAGTTAAACTTAAAATCTGATATTCATATAGATTCTAAACAAGTGATTAAGGTTTAAAAGAGAAGTTCACCACTTGAGTGTTGAAAAAAAAAAAATAAAAAAAAATAATCAAAGTTAAGTCAATAAAAATGAAATGTCCAGACACCCTCAGAGAATATTCCCAATCAGAAAATGCCACTATGAAAAAAAAAAAAAAAAAAAAAAAAAAAAAATTTCATAATACCAAATCTTCTTATAAAGGTTCAAAAGGATTAAGTGGTAGGTTTATAACACTTTCTCTAACAAAAACATTGCAACTAGAAATCACATGATAAAACATATTAAACTGCTGTTAAAATGGTTCACGTTCCAATAGTACAAAGCAATAAAAAGATAATCCAATAAATCCCAATGATAGGGAAAATGAATAATCTGTTCTATTCTAATGATGAGGTTCACAAAACTAATCAAAAGAAGGTGCACTAAATACTTGGTGACTGCTAACAATGATGTCTACCAACTTGGTTACGGTAAACTTTCCAACAAGAAACAAGTAATAGGTTCAAACTTATCGCATGTAAAAAAGTAGTCTTATACTTTAAATAATAAGGTAAAAGAATAGTCCATCTATCCCAATAATATCATATGATAGTTTCAGATAGTATCACTAATACAGAAGATGAGACACTGATACCAGTAAGAACACTGTAGGTAGTAGACCATCTGACATGTATTACACATTATATTATAGTTAAAATTGTTCTGACTCCAATAATATAGAGCATTAAAATGGTAGTTCAATATATCCTAAAGATAAGTTAAAAGAATAGTCCATTCTATTCAAATGAGAAGAATCTATGAGTTATGCGAAAAAAGGAATCACCACATACTTGAAAACTACTATCAATCAGCTAGATAAATGTCAAAATGTATTTTTTTTTCCTTCTCTTTTTTTCCCTTCTTTTTTCTCTAATACTCATACAACCGTTCAAATATTGAAATTAATAATATGCATAAATCAAAATGATCCCCAGTTATAGACTTTCCAACAAAAAGTAGGTAAATGGTTCAAACAAGAGGTACGTCAGTAACGACTTTTATTTTCATAAAGTAAGGTAAAAGAATAGTCCATCTATCCCAATAATTTTCATGATGACTTCCAATAAGTATAGAACTTTAAAAAGGTAGTTCTGTATATCCTGATAATTAAGTTAAAAGAATAGCTCATTCTATTCAATCAATATACCCACAGCAACATATCGGCACTCTTAGTCAAGCCTAAGATACAGAATGCGAAACTAGTAAAAGAGAATAGTCCCATTACAACACTAAAATTTATATTTAATAAACGAATAATGTTCGTTTAGAGAATTATAAATGTGGCACAATTTTCGATAATTATCTTGATTAAAAAGGACTCTTTTAATATTTGTACTAATACTTGCAGAGTTGTCAAAGTAGAAAAAGTAGTGGACCAGAGGGCATCTTCCAAAAAGGTAGTGTGTTGTATCACCTCTCTTGCCACAATCGCAGTTTGGGGTGCCACGCTTACCAATTTTATTAAGAAAAACAGGAAAACTTCCATGTGAGGTTATAAAGTATTGTACGATCTGATTTGCGCAGATATATTTAGTGTCTACTCTTTTCATAATACTATACGTATCTCTACCCTTGCCAGAATGTTCCCAATAGCTTTGCCAATCCAGGATCGCTTTTTCACGACAAAACTGCTTAATTAGTGAAATAGGAAAATTCTGTATATCAACTAAGTCGGATTCATTTTTATTAATAGCATTCTTTGCAAGTTCGTCTGCTCGTTCATTGCCAATATTTCCAATATGCGCCATCGTCCATCCAACTGTAATCCTTTTTCTAGTACTCTGTATTAACATATCAAATATTTCTTTAACTATGCTGTTAACCGGAAAGGTTCTCTGAAGGACCATAAATGAGGCTCTGCTATCCGTAAAAATCACTGCATCATGAAATCTTGAATTGATAAACCAGTTAATTGCATATCTAATTGCCAGTAATTCAGCCTGATATATTGAATTCTTCGAATGTAAGGTAACTTTAAAATCTTGTATAAATATGCCGTCGTAATACACTGTAAATGCAGCGCCAACACCATGAATCATCTTCGACCCGTCTGTATATATAATTGGAATGCTTTTGCTCAAATAATCCGAATCTTTATCTACTGTAAAATGTAAATTCTTCACAGCATTATAATACGGGAAATTCTTCGTGGCTAGGTTATTCATTATATTTGTGCGGCCTATTACATCGCCATCAATCATTATTTGCTCACCTTCATTAATCACTTGGTATTTTAAACTCTCATATTTCAAATGAATATGCAATGGAATTATACCCGTTAAAACACATAATGCATCGGTTGAGACTGATCTATATGTTGAAATTATTGACATCAATCCTATTCTCTGGCAAGAGCTTAACTTAAGTAAAGCATGGGATTTTAAATCGTTATACCATATTTCCGATCCATAAATGATTTGCTTCTCAATTATGTGAGTATACCAAATTTTTCTGTACATTGTATTCAAGCCTCTGTCTCTTCTTGTCGTCTTCTTAATTGATGAGGTATAGTTTTTAATTTTCTCTCTAATATTTTCAAGATGCGTTATCCAGTTAAATCGACTATCAAGATGAAACCCCAAATATAAGACTGTATCCTTGACTGGGATAGATGTTGTTCCAATTTTAAAAATCGGATGTCTACTTTCTAAGGTATAACTGCCAAACATCATACTTAAGCATTTTTCATTGCTTATTGTCAGTTCCAACTCCTGGCATAATTCACTGAACCAGGCGATCTTCGAATTCATATCTGTTTCCAACTCTTTCCTTGTATCGCCATGGGCTATCACCACGAAGTCATCAGCGTATGATAACAAATCTTCAAATTTAATCTTGTATCTTTTGATAAGATAATCAGCAATTATTAACCAAAGTAAAGGTCCAATGCAGCTCCCTTGTGGACAGCCTCTGAAAATATTGAACCAACGTATGCCATTTGTAAAACTAAAACCAATTTTCCGATTGCTGATGTAATTTTTTAGAATAGATTTCAAGTAATTCTGAATTGGAAGATCATCAATAATTCTAGCTAAAATTTCCCAGACAACTGCGTCAAAAGCCGCCTGGATATCTATTGATGCCATTGATACGTATTTGAATTCGTATAATCTTCGATTTATAATATCTTTCAACGCTCGCATAGCGGTAACTGTACTGTGTTCTTCACGGAAACCGTGTTGAGCTTCATCCCAATAATTTTTACTTTCAAGATTTGGAACAATTCTAATCTTTATTATTCTTTCTAGTATTTTTCCTATAATACACAGCAAAGTAATTGGACGATATGAGCGAACCGTCTTCCCATCCTTGTTTCTTTTCCTGAAGAAGATTACTAGACCTCTTTTCCAGGGCTTAGGGAAATGTCCATGTCTTAAACAAGGTATAACTTACTTAATAAACTTGCTCACTTACTTAATAAAAGGGAAATTTTCATCCCAATATTCTGATGCTAATGTAGTATTTAAGAATTAAAATTAAGTGGTCCAAAAATGAACCACCGCCCTTGAAGGGGTTAAAACAGCAAATTTTAGTAATTGTATTATGTCAATCGTTTTATAACGCTGTTAAACAATACCGAGAGACAAAGACTCTGTTTACTTAATTCATTTTATTTTAGCTTCTTTTAAAATGTTTAACTGATCTTCTTTAACCAAACACGAAAACAACCATTGGATGTCTTAACAGCAACTGATTCTACCTTAAATTTTTGCAATCAAAGGAAATTGAATGGAAACCCGTTTACAGGGAGATCGCTACATGTTTTTTCAGTATAATTCAATCTTCTCTAATCTTTTTAAAACCGATCAGATTAGCGTGCTTTTAGATTCTACAGTGTCTGAACGGGGGTTGGGGAGCGTAGCTTGCAGGGGGCAGAGCCCCCTAGTATAATATAAAGAAAACTCTTGAAACTAAGTTAATAATTGCTAAAAGTGATAAACATACACTTACAAGAGAAATAAATACCTTTTAGTAAAGTTATCATACGAATTGAATGTTTCCCACTGAGCAAAAAATGCCCAGGCCGGGAATCGAACACTGATCCTTGACTTACAGGGTCTTACTTGCTCTACCGTTTAAGCTAACTTGGCCGACGAACGGTGAACATATTTCCATCTCAGTGCATGATTGCATAACAATATTAACGAGATAAATAAGTTTTGGACGATGTTGGGGGCCCAAATACCAGGAAATTTTGATATTTTTTCCTAATGTGAAAAATAAATTCTAGTAACATTAATTGTTACCTTTTTTTCAACAATTAAAACCTCAGTTTGGTGTGCATGTAAGCTGGTAGCACTAGCGAAGCGTACGTACGATTTCAGTGTATATCGTTGGCTTACAAGTAATTTTTTTTATATATATGCCCAAACACATTCGCATTTTTGGCCTATATCCACAAGATTTGTTCCGCACTCAAATGGCATTGTTTTTGTTACGGGCGGGGCAAAGCTGATAGTACAAGACAAAAATTATTATATATGCCGATATAATCTACGCATAGATACGCATTTTGCTACATTTAATTTATTTAACTTTGTAACATTTCATTAGCTGAAAAAATTAAAAATGCATTATAAATATGCATTAATATGTACGCATAAATATGCAGTATATAAAATATACACATTATTTACAAAAATTAGTATTCATGCAAAGATTTCTTTTCTTTTTAATCAAACTATTAAATTAAATTTTAAATTACTAAAAATAATTGTACTACGTATGACCTTTTTAAATATTTAGTGAATATTTGTAATAAATTAAAATTGATCCATGAAAAAAAAAAAAAAAAAAAAAAAAAAAATTAGCTCATTTTGAAGTTTCAACACACTTTTTTTTTTCAAGTAATTAATTTAAATCGTAAGTAAAACCAACAATTTTTGTAACTCTTCAATCAGTCCCTAACTTTGTGGAATACTTTTTGAATTTACATATCTCTTGAACTAGAAAAAAAAAAATAATAATTAAAACAAAAAAAGATTTAATTTTTAATAAAAAATAATTTAATTTTTTTTAATGATTAAAAAAAGGAATCTTAATTCAGGACAAACGTTAAATTTCCATTTTTTTAGGAGATTAAAAAAGATTCAAATTTTTCAATAATAATTAAATTTGAAGTCGGTTCAGTTTTTCGTACGTCTTACAAAGGGGCTTTGGAATAACTCAATCTTAATAAAGTGTGGTTTCCCGCCAAAGATTATCGATGCCTTGAAAATCGGAATGCCCTGCGTGAATCGGGAACTTGGTAAAACTATCTGGTTGTGTCTTACCTCAATTTCATTAGGATACAAAATTAGGATTGCTTTCTTTTTGTTTATTTTTTTTCTCTTTTTAGACTTTATAGGTTTCAACTTACGAAAAAATGGACTGATTGTCACAAATTTTGAATGTGATGTTAAGAAACACAATACTGATTTACATTCAACTGGGTGTCGTAGCTTGTATATTTATTTATTTTTTTAAACATGGAAACCTAAAAAAATTTAATATATATCGTATACCGTGCGTCAAATTAAGCGATACTTTCAACAATGCGATTTAAAAAAAAGTTGGAAATTGCACGTCAAACGTGGCAAATGAGGCGCTTTCGTATTATAACTAGTTTTATAAATATTTTTTGCACCGCATATTGTACTGAATGTATATTTTAGTGCACTTCATAAGTGCCTATCAATTTCATTCTGTTCGAAAGGCTGTAACATCATTAACATGCACTTGAAATAATTTTTTCCCAATGGCCGTAATGTCACGGAAAACTTTTGACTGTCCCTGTAATTAAACTATACATCCGATTTTCCTAAAATTTGAAATGACTCGACAAAATTTTGCAACAATTATATGTTTAGAATTTCAGACTATTCGGTAGGGTAGTTTTTGCTCTGTTATATGCGGACGGACAGACAGACAGACGGACGGACCGAACGACGACTATAAGGGCTTACGTATCTATAATTACGAACGCACCTAAAAAGTGTAGATCACAGTTCTGTACTTCTGTGTCACTTCTGGTAAACCAATTTAACAAATCGGGTTGGCGCTTTTTAACACTTTCCAACATAGTTGAAAAGTGTTTATGAATTCGGTTTATCTGTTAGTTTTCTAACTCGTTTAAATACAGTCCGATTTCCTGATTGCCATGAAATTGATATATGTTGGGTTTACTATGGCACGTTCGGTATTGTAAATGAAGTGTGTAGCACTTACGATTCAATTACAGGGACGCTCAAAACAATTCCGTTACATTACGGTCTATGGGGGAAAATCAATTGTGGTGTATTTTAATGATATTACACTATTTTAAACTTATTGAAATTGATATGTATCACTGAAGTGTACTACAAGGTTCTTACTATAGGAAATGGTGAGCATTATCGTTCATTTATAGGGACACACAAAAGAATTTGGCTACAGAAGAAAATGAACAATAATTGAACTATTGAAACTTATGAACAATAACTGTTGGAAGTGAGTTTTTTGTTGTGGTATTCGATTTTAAATTTAATTACTATTTTTAAAAAATTAACTGGTGTGTAAAAATTCTATAGATCATATAGAGGGCTGCAAAAAAATTTTCAGAAAATTGTCGAGTGAAAATTTTCAACTGTGCTATGCGTTTAACTGAATTAATTTTTCGCATACTATGAAGTATATACACATAACTATAGATCATATACAAGACAACACGGCTGCACAAAAAAGTCGTATATTTTCCCGACTATTAATGGTAATAGCAGAAATTGAGTTTTTAAATGCATTATGCGTTTTCCAAATTGTTCCTTTAAATATCATCTTTTACCTTAACTGAGTGAACTGCGAAGTTTTGTTATAGTATTCTGAATGTATTGGAAAGCGTTTCATGATGTATGCCGTAAGCATGATTTTTCGTTCTCTCTTTTTTTTTTTTTTTTTTTTTTTTTTTTTACAGAATAAAAAAAAAAAAAAACTTTTCATAAAATAATTTAATATATCTTCATCTTCTGCGTGTATTGGCATCAATGATATTTTAAGTGAATGGGTGTAAATAATAAAATGTGGTCACAAAAACATTTTCATCTGCGAAACCACTCTCACTAAAATACGAAAGCTGACGTGTAATAAGTAACCATCAATAGAATATCGTATGAAAAACGCACCTCGAAATTATTTTTTTTCCCATTAAAAATTGTTGAATAACTTCTCGACCATTCCCCAAATTTGCAAAATCTTCCATGGTTTAGAATATATATATGTCACAACGCTTTAATTCTCGAGAATATTGAAAAAGGTTTTACTTTTAAAAACCCATTTAAAACTGGAAAAAGAAAAGAAATGACCTTTTTGCTTAATCATTGCACCATTAAATACCATTTATTTATTTTAGTAGAAATCCTCAATAGTAAATATTAACAAAGCTTAACTGTTACGCAATTGTCAACAAAGCTCTAGTCAAACAAAAAAAAAAAAAAAAAAAAATTCTAGGAATATATCAAGTATGAAAGCGGAGTAATGAAATATTTGAAAAAGTCTATTTCATCAAGTCTCTCTTGAGACTAGAGAGAGCAGGTAAATAATAAATAAATAAACTCTCTATCGTCATACTAAATTTATTTATTCGTTTTCTTAAACTAGAAAATGTAAATCGTAAGTTAGTTTAGTTACTACAAATTTTTCCAAAGCTAAATATGCGTGGTGATACGTCTGCAAAATAATATACAGAGCGTTCATAAATTAATGTTGGAGTTTTGTAACCACATAAATTTTGATTTAAAAATGACGAAAAATATTATTGCATATTCGTAAACAGTTATGTAAAATCCATTAATCCAACATTGTGCTCATAAATCTTTAATAACGTTTGATAAAATTGATAAAGTATTAATTGTTATTTGATTATAATCGTTATTTGATTAATAACTTTACGCATATGTAACTTTGTGTAGTTTTTTGAGTTGTATCCGAACTTAAGAGGTTTGCACGGGCCCGGGCATGGCCCGAAACAAGTACGTGGCAAAAATCGGGCCGGCAAGCTTGTTTAATTGATATCTGCACAGGGTGGGCCTGTTTATACTGATTTTTTGTAGGGGGTCGGGCTGTGAACTTCGAAAAGAGAAACGGGCCGGTCCGAACGTTTTTACACCGGGTCGGACCTAACCAAGACATCTTTCATTCGGGCCCGGGCTGGAAATTCTGTACAGACCTCTACGCCAAACTACGAGCTGGGTCGTGCATAATCGGGTTACCTGATCCGATGCAAGGACTGTGTTTGGAACTCGATTAAAATTGAGATTTTATATTTTACAATAGATACAATACGTGAATCGCAAATAAGAAATCGCGACGTCAAATATTCAACATGTGAAATTACTTCCTGCAGCTCACATTCCTGAATTTTTTTTTTTAGAATAAGTTTGATATATGGTGTGAATCATTCAGTATCTTTTTATTTTGTTCACAAGGCTATTTATCGATTGTTTTGAAACTTGACAAGTGCTTTTGACTTCAAAAACGATGACACAGACTGACCTAAATCGCACATTCTGTTTTCTAAATGCGACATTTCCAAATAATGTAATACAACGTTCGTACAATATATAATGTTTGTTTTGAAGCCATCTATTAAAATCTAAAACAGACATTTTGAAATTCACATTACACGTTTAAAACAGTATTTCTGCACAAAATCTGTTCAAACAGAATCTGTGTAAAACGGAATTCTGCTTTAACAAGTTGACCGCCACATAGATTCTGACGAATTGGCTTTTATTTTTTAATTTACAAGGCAGTTTTCAGTGTTTATCGAGTCGATTTTCAATTCCCAATCGCGGCAATTTTTGTTGATTTTATATAAAGTGTTAATTTTATGCATTTTTAATTTTTTTAAAATCAAATTTTAGTTTGTAATAACGTCACCACGAAGTACCATTTTTCACGGATAAGGAAATTCCTTTCTTTTTACACAGAACAATAGGGTCTGTTTCATCCCCGAAGGAGATCAGCCATGGAATAACAGAGGGGAATGCGAATTTGGTCAAGACCGGGCTAGAGTGAAATGTGCAAGCAGTCAGTGCTTAAGACAGCTAGATAAAGGTCGTTCTCTGGGGAGCTTTGCATGAGCAGAGATTTTTTTTTTTTTTTTTTTTTTTTTTTTTTTTTTTTCTGTAAGCACGTGGCAAATGCTATGAGATGAAAAAGTCAGGATGTTGGCTTGATTGAGTTCTCGTCTGGAGAGCTGATGTGATTATTTTCAGTGTATATAAACTACTTTTGTTTTTTCATTAAATTTATTATGTTTTTATATTGGATTGCGTTTTAATTGAATTGTTTTACAAGCTGTAGTGAAACTTTTTCGAGTGGCGATACGACAAGTTATTTTTACACGTTGAACGCCGAGTTGAACTCACTAAAAATGGTTGGAGGGCCACGGAGTTCTTTTAGGGTTTCGTTCATCTGCGAAAGCTGTCTCACTGCTATGACTGTAGTTCGTTCTCAGAAGCTGAATAAGTTAGAGACGTGAGTTAGAGACTTGACTGTAACTTTCAATACTTATAACTGAATACCCCCCGATCACATGACAAATCATAAAATTTTGAAAAAGTCATATTATTTTAAGCAAGTGAATTAATTTAATGACATCCGACCATTTGGGCGATTTACATTTTAAAAAATAACCTTAATTTCAGTCTTTTTCGAGTGAGCTAGATAGATTGGTAATGCATTTGCTGCTGTTCAAAAGTTCGAAGTCAGGCGTAAGAGTTGGAATTTTTCACACAGAAAATAGATTTTATTATCTAATAGATTCAATTTTACAGAATTTTTGTAAGTTTTTTTTTTCCATTTTAAAGCGTAAAGTTATTAAAAAATATTTTAACAATTTTTTATTAAATTCAAAAATTCTTCTCATGAGAAATTGCGAAATTTTAAATTTTGTTTAAACTTCCGCTACATTTTTGAAATTTCGGAATTTTAAATTTCGTTTTAAGAATTTATTTATTTTGTCTTGAGAAAATTTGAAATTTGAAATTTTGCTTGAACTCCACTAAACTATTGAGAAATTTCATCATTTTAAATTTCGTAATTTTTTTTTTTTAGAAAGTTAAAATTTTATTTAAATTTTCGCTGAACTTGTGAAATTTCAGAATTTTAAAAAATTTGCAATTTTGAATTTTGTTTAAATAATTTAATTTGAATATTTTAAATTTGATTAAAAAATAGATCATTTTGTAATCCTTTTAAAATTACATTTAATGGTGCTGCCATCTATGTAAGGATTTAATAATTATAAATTTATGATTTGAATTTTTTATTTAAAGTATAAAGTGTTTTTAAAGGAATATTAAACGAAATCCTTCGCGCGATCTTCGATCACACTCACTCGCTTGTTTTAAGTACATGGTAATAAATTATCACACACCGGTTTCATAGAAAAACATTGTCTTCAATGAACATATTGAAGGCACGCGTATTCATGTGGTACGGCGCACCGGGAAGCATTGTTGGCACACATATTGATGTGCCACGGAAGTGTATGTGCTAAGGGTGCTGGTCAGTGACATCTCCAGGTCCCTTTTTGGCAATGTTAAACCTATGCTCGTGTAATGCATTTGTATTTTTTAAATCTCTCTCCTGGAAATTAATATTTATAATTCATTTTTACTTTGTTCCACAGATTATGAACAAGCTGTTTTCCATAGATTACGGAGTACGTAGCATTTATTGTTCATTTATAGAGTCACCGAAAAGAATTCGATTACAGGACGGTCTATGGTCGATTTCCTTGTATGAGAAAATGAAATTTCTTAAGAGTATGCTAGTGTTGCAAAGTGTTTCATAATCTATGCCTAATGCATGATCTTTCGTTCTTGCTAATTTATTTCAAGAGAAAGACAAAAAAATAAAGAACAGCAAAGATTTTGTATGATTTTATGAGAGTAAGTAACCCATATTTGACCATCGTCCTATCTATAGGACAGCATATATTTATTTCCAGCTCATACTCAAAAAATATCTGTGCTATTGGTTTTGTTTCAGCATTACATTACTGTGAAAGAATCATTCATTACATTGGTTTAACCTTTAATTTTTCATTTTTTTAAAATTTTTAGTGACTTTTCAAAATATGCCAATTTTGAGAGAACGGAAGCCAATTTCGTTGTCAACTACATAATTCTACAAAGAAATCAACAACTACCTGTAAAGAAATGTGATATTAGACTGTTGTTTGAACCGTTTCTTACCATTTCATTTGAATGAAGAAGTTTAAGTACGAAAACTAAAATAACTAGTTGGATGTGCCAATACCAAAACTTTCTTCTATCTCATACACTTTAATATTTCAAAATGTTGCTACAGATGTCAATATTTCATTTTTAGTAGTTCAATACTATATCAACTTTGACTTTCATCTTAAATTTCTGCTTCAGTCAATTAATCGGAGTAAAAACGAGTTAATCTCGATCATGATATTTATTAAAATCACGAAGAGTCAGTCAGTCGGCTTAACAGGATGGGAAGTTCCCGTCGATTCACGAGTCACTGGTGTACCAGAAACGACGAACTATGAAACTACTACTGGGAACTACGAAAAATTAAGAAGTTTAGACAAAAATCGCTAATACAGCGTCCCCTTCCGGTGGAATTTTTCCAAATTTAGGGAGGACCTTCTTTCCATGGCCAAAAATATACACAAAAAATTTGGTTCAATTCTATGCATAACTTCATACACTTTTCGATGGTACAATGGCGACAGACAGACATTTTCTATGAGCATGTTTTGGGGGATCTCTGACCCTAAAACGTGTAAACCCGTCGAAAGCCGGAAGTTGAAAAAAAATTTCGATTACAATACTTTCTTCAATAGAAGAAAGTAATAATAATAATAATAATGTCATAGTAATGGATTTGGCCCTTTTTCTTATATACAGGGTGTTGCTGTTAGAAAAACTAATCTCTTTCAGAATTATATAAACTCATCATTAATCAAGATAAACTGTTTTTCAAAAACAATTTATGTCTGTCATAAATAAGACTTGATTATTACTTCACAAAATTACTTCACTGTCTGTGTAAAAATTTAATCAAGTAAGGAGCAAAAATGATTGCTCCAGTCTGTATCCATTTAGTCATATATAAATTAATTTAAAATCAAAAGGTGATACAAATTTCTGCGGTACAAATGATGAGAAAAATACATTTTTTTAACGTACACCTTCACAAGTTTTTTTACAGGATTAATCATCAAAGATATTTAAATAATCAGTGAATAAAAACTTGAATTCATTGGATATGAAGAAGAATGTACCGGTTTCTACGTGGACGATCAAGAACCAAAAGGTAAGGAAATTACCTTATCTTTATTTTGTGATTTAATGTGATTATTGTTTTTTCACGCTAAGTCTCATCTTTTATCTAACAATATACAGGGTGTTGCCGAATTCAACCGACAAATTTAGAAGGGTTGATAGTAGGCATCAAGAGGATGAAAAATTGCCTTAGAACATGGAGTCGCAAACCAGATATTTAGTCCCAATTACGGGGTGTTTCATCCCATAGATTAAGGACCAAGATGGGACATTTACGGCAAAATCTGTAATGACAACAGTACTAGCGTCACTATCGACAAGGGGGAAGAACTAACAAACCGCCGAAATTTACCTATGTTGAAGAAATATGTTTACCCTCTATGCTTTGAAAATCTATTCGTTCCTAAAACGATGCAGGTGTCAGACGATATTCTATTCATGCTTGCTTTATTTATTTAGCTGCTTTTTTTTAAACCGTACTTGTATTGTTCATTTTTAATTTACAAAATGATAATTAGACTAATAATATAAAAGAAAACTTCTGTTAAGAATGTAAATATGTAAGTTTATAAGATTAAATTGTAAAAAATCAAATTCAGGTATTGTGTCAATTTATTCATATCGAATAAAATTTTATTGAGTGTAATGTCAGTACCTCTATTTATTTTTAACTTTTAGATTTAAACAATTCTAAAAATTTGTCGAAAGGAGTTTTTCCCTATCTGTAATATTATTATTATTATTTCTTATATGTTAATATTATAAATATTAATGAATTGATTGTACGTTATTTACATTAAAAACAATATTTTTATTTTATCTGTAAGGAAGTGAAAATGCATAAATTTTAAAAAGATTATCGTGACGATTGTTTAATACGTTAAACTTCATAAATTAATAAAACATGGGCTATAAAAATTTTCCTACCAAAGGGGAATAATTATGAAATGGTCTGGGACTTGTAGAGTGCAATATTTCGTATATTTTTATATTGCACCATTCCTTTTGATATATAGCATTCAAGACGAAATTTTTACCTAGTTTTTCGTTGAACTTAAAACCGTTTACTAATCATGTAAAAAAAAAAAAAAAAAAAAAAAAAAAAAGCATATATCCGTCCATGAACATAGAATAGATTAGGGTGTTTCAAAAGTAATGGGACCGAAAAAAATTTTTCATTTTGATATTCCATACCCTTTTATTTTATGAGGTTTGATGATATAAGCTTATTTGTAAAATTTCTAGAAACTAGGAAAAAGTTAAGTGACCTCTCAAAGCCGTCGAACTTTTAAAAAATTGGCATTTTTTTCGAAAATCTCCAAATTGACGTCCATTTTTTCAAAAGCAATAAACAAAACAATTTTTACAGTAGGTTGAAGTTTGAATTTAATATTCTTGATCTCTTAAGGTAAGTTTTTTTTAAGTGTTTCTTCAACGGCCAAGTAATGAATTGCTGATGATATTCTACTGTGTGATAGAGGAGTTGACCTTGATCCTCATCTTACACGAGTACATTATTGAATTCAGTGTCTAATAACGCGCGCATACTGGCACAGCACGTTTGGCACAATCATTTACCACTAATAAAGAATATTTTTTTTTCTTTGACAATATTATAATCGTTTATCTACAAATGAATCAACATCGTTTTTTAGAAATGAACTGACAAATTTTAGGACTGTAAAAAGATTGATTGCTAGGCTGCAAAATCTCATAGCATTTAACCAAGTTTCTTCTTAGGTTTTCTGAAACTGAAACAATTGCCTTTTTCTCTTCAATTAATACAGGATCTGAAAAGAGTGATAACCCAATCATGTTCTCACTTAGGTACCAAAGTTTTCTTTTATGTTTTATCAAGAACTTTTTTGCCAGTTCATTGTTTATTTTTTAAAAATAATTCCAGAGATTTAAGAGAATCAAATCATTCTAAGGTGCACTACAGCTTAAAGGTACAGAGGACCACGCTTTTATATAAATTGTCGTGATAAACAGGTACGTTTTAATACACATACCTCATATTTCATCAAGTTGAATTGCTCACGAAAGCGAAATTTTTTAATGGAAGAAATTCTTTTTGTTATCCACCGCGTATGATGGTATGCACCAGAAGGGCTGAATGTAACTTTGCTTTTGCCTTTAAGAAATTGTGATATGATTTCACACAAAGTAGTAAGGGCAAGTTTTATGCCAGGGACTGCACTAAAATTCTAAAGCATTTGCTGCGTTTCCCTGGGTGGCCATCCCGGGTTAGTTTTATGAACTTCAGATAATCATCATAAGTTTGAATATTTCTGTGACTGTTTGTAAAGGAAGGCTACAATGACACTTCTGTTTAGTTGTAGCTAGTGTTTTTCATCTTCAGTTAAAACACAACCATCAGTATCCTTATCAATTGCTTCATAGCTGGCAATATTTATCATGGCCAGTAATCTTTAATTCTACATAAAATAGCGATTTGAGGTCCTGATTCCTGGTGAAGTGAAAATAAGTCAAATACAGCAGAAGCTATGATTATAAGGTTATGATGCTTCTTATGTTCGCGCTGTACAAACATTTTATCCTCATGAAACGTAATCATTTTCTGCACTTCTAGTTGATCATGAAGATGTTTTATTTTGATATTGCATACCCTCTTATTTTATGAGGTTTAATGATATAAGCATATTTGTAAAATTCTAGAAACTAGGAAAAAGTTAAGTAACTTCTCAAACCTGTCAAACTTTTAAAAACTTGGCATTCATTTCGAAAATCTACAAATTGATGTGCATTTTTTCTAAAGCAATAAACAAAATAATTTTTAAAGTATGTTGAAGCTTGAATTTAACATCATGTACAAACGATGTAATGTTTGACCAGTAGTTGGTAATAATTGGTTATAAAGTTCTTTATGAAAAATGGAAATCAGATGTGAAGACCACATTATTACTTTTGGTTTTTCTACTGGAGATATGTCACTCGTCTTCTTTGACAAAACAAATTGCTTAAATTTGTATTTGATACAACAATTTCATCAATTTTCACAGTAATTGTGAGGAAACATGTCATAAAGGTCAGTTGTTATTAAAAAAAAACTTCAAACTTTTACAATGTGTTTATCTCATCATTTCTCACAATTTAAGCCCCTATGCATGTCACTTTTCAAAAAAAAATTTTTTTTGGAACACCCTAGAATAGATATTAGATTTATAAAATAGAATGTCTATTCTATGTTCATGTATCGGTGTAAGATTCTATCGAAAACGTAAACATGCAACATTAAAAAAAGAAAGATCACAATAAGGTTGATACTCAATAATAAGCATACTACAAGGATGGGGAGTTTCTTCCCCATTGTCAATAAGGGCGCTACGATCGCAATCGCATTGCCATTACGCTCTATGGGAGTGTCCGATCTTGGATGTTAATCTATGTTTCATCCTAACTGAACTTGGATTGACGGTAATAACTTTGAGAAAAATTAAAATATTGCAATGAAAATCCAACGATATGTATCTTGTTTTGTGTGAAATGTTATAACATCACGAACATTTCTGGAAAAACAGGGTGCTCAAGCAATCGATGAAACCGTATGTACTGGTAATGGCAGTCCAAAATGTGGAGCGTCCAGTGCATACTGCTGGCGTGTATAATGGAAACTTCAAACACTTTTATTTTATATTATCAAATTTACAACAAAGGTGAGAATGTCTATTAAAAGTTTTATTATAACATACTTCAGTTTTCTGAAAGTTATGACCGTCAACCCAAATTGAGCTAGGGTAGAATACCCTGTGTTTTTGATTAAATACATAGTTTGCGTCCCCATGTTCTATAGTAATTTTTCATCCTCTTGATGCCTACTATCACCCCTCTGAATTTGTCGGTCGAATTCGGCAACACCCTGTATTCAAATGTATAGATCATGTACATGGATGCTCAAAATAAATGAGTTCCGTCTATGGACTGTAATTGTTGAAATCTAATTGTTGAAATGTGTTATGTGCATTCTAAATTATTTACTTAGTCTTAGATATCTTCCTTCACCTGTTTAAAACAGTCTGGAAGTTTTGGAAAGTGTTTCATAATCTTTACTTTATGCATGGTTTTTCTTCTCTTTTCCTTTTTTTTATGTTAGCGCAAAGATGCTGTTGTTTGATACAATCTACTTGTAGCACTTGTAGGTTGAAATTTAATCTAAAGATGAGTGTTTATCTATTTGATTTTGCCAGAACTTCTCAAGAGGAATAGAAATTAATACTGAAATATTGAACCTCTCGTATTGAAATAACCGAATCTCTAGGATTACAAACAGAAAGTATTTACCTTACAATCCAAAGTAACGACTTCTATTTCAAGATTACTTCGTAAAAGGATTCTAATTTCTCCCTATTCAAATTATTTCGTAAGATTTTCCAGGTTATTCCCAAATATCTTTTTGCTTATTTACCTTTGTGTATGAGTAAATTTGCGTTTCAGTAGATTGCAAATCCCCTTTTGTTTTCATTTGCATTTTCGTTTTTAAGTTTGTGTATGCGTAAAATTTAACATTGAAAAACACATTGAAACTCATTAAAAACAAATATTTAAGTAATAATTATCCTTCATATACTATATTAAAATGTATCTGAACATTTTAATTCTGAAATTTACAAATTGTCCCACCCCCCCCTCCAAAAAAAAAAAAAAAAAAAACCTTAACTTTTAAATTCAATGGGTCATTAATTGTAATAATTATAATGTAACGATATGTACCTCGTTTGGTATGAAGTGGGACAACATCATGAAAAGTTCTGGAAAAACAAGGTACTCACGCAATCGATGATACTGTATGAACTGGTAATCACAGCCCAAAATGTGAAGCGTCAAGTGTATACTGCTGGTCGTATAATGGCAACTTCTAACACTTTTTACTTTCTTCTATCTTCAATAGAAGAAAGTATTGTAATCGAAATTTTTTTCGACTTCCGGTTTTCGACGGATTTGCATGTTTTAGGGGTCAGAGATCCCAAAAAACATGTTTATAGAAAATGTCTGTCTGTCTGTGTGTCCGTCTGTCCGTCCGTCCGTCTGTCTGTCGCCATTGTACCATCAAAAAGTGTATGAAGTTATGTATAGAATTAAACCAAAATTTTATTATAAGTTTTTGGTTATGGCACGCAGGTCCTCCCGGAATTTGGAAAAAATTCGCCGGTAGGGGGCGCTGATATAACAATTTTTGTGCGATTTTGAATATTGTACCATCCAAAAGTGTATGGAGTTATGCATAGAATTGAACCAAATTTTTAGTTTAAGTTTTTGGATATGACAAGCAGGTCCTCCCTGAATTTGGAAAAAGTTCGCCGGTAGGGAGCACTGTAAATGTGTTTTTTGTGCAGTTTTGAATATTGTACCATCGAAAAGTGTATGAAGTTATGCATAGAATTGAACCAAATTTTTGTTTTAAGTTTTTGGCTATGGCAAGCAGGTCCTCCCTGAATTTGGAAAAAATTCGCCGGTAGGGGCGCTGTAATAGCGATTTTTGTGCGATTTTGAATATTGTACCGTCCAAAAGTGTATGAAGTTATGCATAGAATTAAACCAAACTTTTATTTTAAGTTTTTGGCTATGGCAAGCGGGTCCTCCCTGAATTTGGAAAAAATTCGCCGGTAGGGGGCGCTGTAATAGCGATTTTGAATATTGTACCATCCAAAAGTGTATGAAGTTATGCATAGAATTAAACCAAATTTTTATTTTAAGTTTTTGGATATCGCAAGCAGGTCCCAGCTAAAAATGAACTGCAGTTTTTCTACAGAAGTGGAGTATTTTTGAGGTTTTTCTATAGTCAACTATAGATTTTCTGTAGTGCAATCTCGACTGTGAAAATACTTTAGAAATTCTGCGGCTAATGTGGCGTAATTTTGTGGTACTCTGTTTTAAAAATATTCTGTGCTATCAACTTCAAAAATACTATAGTTTATCTGAAGTCATCATAAACTTTTAAAATAATGAGATTTTGCGTCTGTAGTAATGCTGCAGTATTGAAGTAATTTTATCTCATAATTTTACCAGTTCGTCTTTTTCTCTTAGTGTTTAATTATTTTAGTTGTCCGAAAGGAATAATTTTTATTATGTGTTAATCAGAGAAAAAGAAAATTTAGTTAAAATTAAATTTCAAAGTCCGAAAGAGAATGCCGTCCTCGGGTTACAGCTCCGCCCCCCCCCCAAAAAAAATGAACTCTTTTTAACCTGACTTTAAGATAAAGTTTAAATACATAAACATGAAAAAAAATCGACCGAAAATTAACTACCAAGAGTGAGATATAGGGGGGTGAATCTCTCCCCCAACAGAAACTTCTTAGTTTCTGTTTAATTTTAAGTTATTCGGAATAAATAAATTTTACTATATTTTTCAAAATCGGAGAAAATAAGATATTTCCGTTAATTAAATTTCAGATTTCAGGGATGGCAATGGGCCTTCCCCCCCCCCCCACCCCCTCCTTAACGGAATTTTTTTATTTCTTTTATTTTAAAATACTGAAAAAGAATGAATTTTACTATGCATTTCATAAAAAAAGAAAATTTAATTACTTAAATTTCAAAATCCAGGGAAGGGAAATGGCTTTTTTCTCCTATCCCCCCTCCCCCCCCCTTCCACCGCTCAACTGATATTTCTGATATACTGCTTCTCTTTTATTTTAAGTTTCTGAATATAAATAAATTTTACTATGTACAAAATCGGAGAAAAAGAAAATTCAGTTACATATATGTTTCAAAATCCAGGGAGCAACAATGACTCCCCTAGGCTCCCCTCTTTTAACGGAAAATTTTGGTTACCTTAATTTTTAAGTTACTCGCAAAGAATAAATTTTACTATGTTTTTCAAAACAGGAGAGAAAAAATTGGGTTACTTAAATTGAAATACCTAGGGAGAGGTAATTGGTCTCCTATGCCACCTTCCCCTAAACGGAAATTCTTGTTTCCTTTTTTTTAAGTTACTCGAAAAAAAATAAATTCTTCTATGTTTTTAAAATAGGAAAAAAAGAAAATTTAGTTTATACAATTTCAAAATACAGGGAAGGGCAATGGGCCTCCTATACCGTTCCCTCAACTGAAACTTTTTAGTTCCTCTTTTAATTTAAGTTAGTCGAATTAAATAAATTTCACTATTTCAAAACCGGTAGAAAAAAAATTAGTTACTTATATTTTAAAATCTGGGAGGAACAAATGACTGTTCTATAACACCCCCCCGCCCCCCCCACCTCCTGACGGAAAATTCTTGGTTTCTTTTTTTTAGTCACTCGCAAAGAATAAATTTTATTATGTTTTTCAAAATAAGAAAATAAAATTAGTTACTTACTTCAAAATCTAGGGAGGGGTAGTTGCTCTCCTATGCCCCCCTCCTCGCCTAAACGGAAAATTCCAGCTTCCCTTTTTTTAAACATACTCGAAAGGAATAAATTCTACTGTGTTTTTCAAAAGCAGATTTTTTTTTTTTTTTACTTTAATTTTAAAATCCAATGAGGAGGCATCCCCCCCCCCTTTTTTTCTTTTTCATAGCACACCCGGACCCGAATTTACTAAATGCACAATTTGCCCTTCTCCCCGAAAATACATGACTCCCAGTTCGTATGAAAATTACTTCTACTTTATAAAAACGAATGAAAAAAAAAATAATTCTTATTAAATATTTTATTTTAAATTTACATTGGAATATGTGATTATTGTTCACGCAGCTGAGGCTGCATTTCTGACTGTAAATAAATATTTATTATTTAAATTAATTTTTAATTATAATTGATTTAATAATTATTAATAATATTTATAATTAATAATTATTGATATTTAATATAATATTAATTATATATTACATAATATGAATAATATAATTTAAATAATTAATAATTATTATTTATAATTAATAATTATTAATAATATATAATAAATTAATATTATTTAAATAATATTTTTTATTCTAAATTCTGTCCGGGATGCAGATACATTTTGCGCTGTTAGCGAAACGAGATTGACCAATCAGAAGCTCACATTTCGCGAACTTTTCCCTGTTTTAAGGAAGCAAGCTTTCTGATTGGTCGATTTCGTTTCGCTAACAGCGAAAAATCTATCTGGATTCCAGCGGATGAAGCAGTAGTGCTCGTACAACTCAACTTTCGATCTAGGCGCTAGGCGGAATGTTTTATTTACAATACATGTGACTCGCGATTCGACCTTCGTCTTTTTTTCATAGCCCGTTTTGTTCGTATTATGCTTTCGCGTTAATTATTATTATTATTATTTTTAAATGAATGTCAATAACCATAACATTGCGAATATTATGTACCGAGCTAATTTTTTAAAGAACTGACACCATGCCCGTTCGGTTTTTGCGTTCGTGTTCGTATACTATTTTTTAAATCTGACTTGTCCGTATAATACTTTGATTATTCTTTTAGAATGTGTATTTAAGATTGCTAAATTATGTACCGAGCTTGATCTCTCTTTTTGAAAGGACTATTATACTTCCAAAAAAGTGGGCCCTTTTTAAAAAATTCGGATATACTATTCAACAGTAGAAAATAAAAGTCGCACCAATAAAATATTTCGGAGGAGGATTTGTAGGTGCAAAATACTACTTATATGTATATTTTTTGGTTTTTCTTTAAAGAATAATAGAGGTGTAGCTGATTAAAAGCTAATTAGTGTAAATTTAAGTAATTTATTGTTACTACAGAGGAAAAGAGTTCAATAACCTAAGTTTTTTATTGAATAGTTTTTTTTTTGTGTGTGTATTGTTCGGGTTATTTAATGTAACTTTTCAAGTAGTGCTGCTGGTTTTAAACATTTTAAAACAATGTGCATGACTTATTAAATTTTGGAATAAAATTAAATTTTAAAAGTAAACAGAAAAAGTATGTTTTCAGACAATGCAAAAATCTTACATCTATTTTTTTTTTTTTTAAATCTGCCTACCCTCAACTGCTGCTGAAGATTAAACTTGAAGCCACAGCGGTTGTCCAATGGCCTGGAACTAACCCTTCCCACTTTTCAATGTTTTTAATTTAAGCAATTTTTCTTTTAAATTTGTCTGGCAACTTCTTTTAAAAAAAATTCTGCCTCCAGTCGAGTGGTCAGTATTGATTAGAGTATGTGCATGAATGTTTCTGCCTTAGTATACACTAGTACTTGGTATTCGATGCTCAGCAATTCTGCAAAGCAGCACTCAATAGACTGCTGTGTTTACTTGTGTAATAGTCTCACCCCTGATTTGAAGCAGAAAAAATCGTCAAACTATTTTCTTTTCATGAATTGAATGGATGAAAAAATTATGAAAGATTGGGTTCGCAACGTTTGGAAGAAAAGGTCTTGAGCATTGCTAAAAAAAACAGCCATGCTGGTACTTGATAGTTTCCGAAGACATTTTGTTGATGATGTAAAGAAAAAACTTTCAGAAGGCAAAACAGATCTTGTGATAATTCCCGGAGGAGTCACAGAGATTCTGCAAGACAATATAAGACGAGTATATGGATATTGGATAATCAATGGGAACAACGAGAAAATTCCCAGTGTAAAAGTAAGGCGCCCATCCCTGGAACTAATGTGTATTTGGACATTACAAAGCTTGACTTTAATGACAAGCGATATAATTTCCAAAAAATTTTAAGAAGATGGGTATCTTTGACGCTTTGGATGGAAGCGAAGATGACATTTTATGGAATGACGGAGATTCTTCAGACACCGACTCTCATTACGACGAATTTTTTGCAAATTCATGGAGGACGTCCTCCATGAATTTGCAAAAAATTCGTCGTTAGGGGGCGCTGTAATAGCGATTTTTGTGCGATTTTGAATATTGCACCATCGAAAAGTGTATGAAGTTATGCATAGAATTGAACCAAAAAAAAAATTTAAGTTCTTGGCTATGGCAAGGAGGTTCTCCCTTAATTTGTAAAAAAATCGCTCGTAGAGGGCGCTGTAATAGCGATTTTTGTACAATTTTTGTGCCATTTTGAATATTGCACCGCCGAAAAGTGTATGAAGTTATGCATAGAATTGAACCAAATTTTATGTGTTTATTTTTGGTCATGTCACGAAGGTCCTCCCTGAATTTGGAAAAATTCTGCCGGAAGGGGGCACTATAATTGCGATGTCTGTACCATTTTCATTATTGTACCATTGAAAAGTGTATGAAGTTATCCATATAATTGAGCCAAATTTTTTGTTCATGTTTCTGTCTATGGCAAACAAGTCCTCCCTGAACTTGAAAAAATTCCGAAAGAAGGGGGCGCTATAATTCCGATCTCTGTGCCATTTTCATTATTGTACCATCGAACAGTGTATAAAATTATGCATACAACTGAACCAAAATGTTTGTGCTTGTTTTTGGATTTGGCCAACAGGTTCTCCTTGAATTTAGAAATATTGCGCGGTAAAGGGGTTCCGTGCTAGCGATTTTTGTATACTTTTCTTGATTTTTCGTAGTTCTATTGTGCATCGGCGGCTCATGCAGCGACGGGAACTCGCTTCCTGCTATGCCGGCTATTCGCAAACAGTTGATAACGACAGAATAAGGAAAAATTAATAATTTTAACAATTATCATGATATAGATTAACTCGTTTTTAGTCCGCTTAATTGACTTGAGCAGAAATTTAAGATGAAAATCAAAGTTGGTATAGTATTGAACTAATAATATTGAAGTATTAACATGTGTAACTAGGTTTTGAAATATTAAGATGTATAAGATAGAAGAAAGTTTTGGGATTGGCACATCCAACTAGTTTTTTATGTTATCATATTTACAACAAAAGTGAGCATGTCTACTAAAAGCTTTATTATAATATACTCCGGTTTTCTGAAAGCTATTACTTGCAACCCAAGTTGAGTTAGGGTAGAACACCCTATATTTTTGATTAAATACATGGTTTGCGACCTCATGTTCTATAGTAATTCTTCATCCTTTATTACCCCTCTGAATTTGTCGGCCAAATGTGACAACACCTTGTATATACCGCATCCTGTAAATTTGAAGATACAGTAGAACCCCGCTAATCCGAATTAAATGGGGCCGGTGCCTGTTCGGATTACAAAATATTCGGATTACCCGAAATTCTGATAAACATAAAAATAAAAAAGGTGTTTTCTAAAAGAAAATGTAAGTTATAAGTATTCAGTAGTACAGTAAACATCCTCTAAACCGGCATCCTAAGATCCGGCATGCTGAAAAATCCGAAACGATTTTCAGAAGAAAAAAGTATTGCTTGTTTAATCACTCTTTATGTTTATAATTATAATATATTAATTGTATTACAATATTAATAATCTATAGAATATATTAATATCTCTTCAGAATAAGAAATTACGTAACAAATCATTACAAACGGTACAAAATCGCGAATCTATAAATAGCTCAGTCACGACGTCAACAAGTGGGGGGGGGGGGGCAGATAAAATATTTCTGTAGATAATTTGCGAAATCAAGCTGTTGAAAAGAAAAATAATTTTTTATCATCTGAATTAAATGCTTTTTGCATTTAAAAAAATAATGTTATAGTGACTTACAAACTAACTGATATTCGAGACTTTTTTTAAGATGGATTCTACAGTGCATGTTTTCATTATATAATCGTGTACATATGTTGTACATTTACATTACTGAATATTTTTTTTCCTATTCAAGCTGTTTAAAGTATAAAAAGCATGCTTTATTGCCATTTTTTGGTTTAATTCTAACTTCTATATATGTTTTTCTCAGCATTCATCCTGTATCCATAATCTATTCAAGTATAATTTTCGAAAATAAAATCGGTTCAGATTAAACGGAATTTCGGATTTGCAGGGTTCCACTGTAATAAAATTTTGGTAAGTTTTTCAATTATATCTCTTTCCTCCTGTCTTTTTGAAGCTAAACCATAAGTTTTGAAGAATTTTTTTTTTTTAATACTTGGTAATATATGGTTTAAATAGAGTAATTAATTAGAGTAAATTAAAAGTCCTGAAAATATTTAGTTAAATAATGAGCTAAAAGTTAACGAATATATAGTATTTTACGTGAATAGATGCACTATTCTTATAAATCCAACGATCGAGCAATATCTCCTTCGAAAAGAAAAAAAAAAGTACGAAATAAGGAACGGAAATATTTGATGCTTCAGAGAATATCCAAGGTTAAGGAAAAAAAGCCAAGCAAGTAAAAAATATTCTTTTTATGATAGTGTTATCTTAGTTGAGACGAAACAATAGTATTAAAATACGTTTCGGAAAGGTGAATGAATTTTGAATTTTGGTATTTAACTTCGCAGAAATGTCCCTTTTTTTGGATAAAAGGCAAGTAAAAAAAATATTATTTTGTATGAAAATATCAGTTGAAAAAAAAAGTGTCAAAATAAAACTGAATACACGAAATATAAAGATAGGTTTTTATTGTATTTTCATATATAGGGGAAGGTAATACACAGCGAGACGAAAATTATTATTACTTATCGAATGACGACAATTTTTATCCTTTTGAAAAACATTTTGCTATATCTTTAAGCTACACAAATACGCTACACATTAATGTATAAATGGTTTTCACAGAAGCAGCATAACCGAGTTTCGAAAATTGTCTCACTGTGAACCACTTGTGGTACCCAGTGAGACAACATATATATTTTCATAAATCATACATTTTTACAATCTATCAATAATTTTCTGCAGTTTAAGATTTCTAATTAATAATTCTAGATTTTCGAAATATTAAAAATATGAGTCTCGGGTGGACAATGGCAGACCTTGGGCCACCTTCATGCAAATTTTCAGCCTCTTACGTTTAATAGATTTCTCTAGTCATCAGACGCCCCCCCCCCCCCCCCACACACACACACAGAAAAAGAGAGAGAAAGAAAAAAGCCTTTTTTTATTAATAAATAACTTTTTTAAACATCAGAACCCCATAATAGGTACACAATGAGACACGTCTCACTGTGTATCATAACTGTGTGTCTCACTGTATACTTTCATTACGTTGTAACAAAATGGATGCGACATCTGTTACATCAATTTCATCGCTTTAAAAAGTTTATGTCGTTTTGTCGAAATAGCCTATTATTAGATATAGCTAGGTTTGGTTAAGTAAATATATGTCATATTGACGGAAATAAACTCTAAAAAATACATTTATGTAACTTTAACCAGTATAAATTAAAGAATTATTTACTATTTTGTGGGACGAGTAACTGAAGTGCCGAAACTACATCCACGTGTTGCATAAGATGAGGTCGGTATGTGTGTGTGCAAGCTTGGAGAAAAAGTTACAATAATCTGTCAATGTGTCTCACTGTGTACCATGTCTCACTGTGTACTACCCTCCCCTGTATATAAATATATAGGGGAGGTTAGTACACAGTGAAACGAAAATTATTATTACTTAACAAATGGCAACGATTTTTATTCTTTTGAAAAAAAAAATTGTTACATCTTTAAGATAAACAAATACGCTACACATTAATATATAAATGGTTTTAAAAAAGTTATTTATAAAAGCACAGAAACAGCATAACGGAGTATCGAAAATTGTCTCACTGTGTACCACAAGTGGTACACAGTGAGAAAATGTATATATTTTCATAAATCATTACATTTTTACACTCAATCAATAATTTTCTGCAGTTTATGACTTCTAATTAATATTTCTAGATTTTAAAAAAATTAAAAATATGAGCCTCGGGTGGACAATGGCATACATTGGGCTACTTTCATGCAAATTTTCACCCTCTTACGTTTAGTAGATTTCACTAGCCATCGCACGCCCCCACACACACAGAGATAGGGAAAGAGAGAGAAAAACCTTCTTTTATTAACCCCTTGGGGACGAGCGACACGTATACGTGCCGGAAATAGGCCTAAGGATTCTCGTTTATCCTCACCAGTAAAATTTTACTGTAAAATTTGCCTTATTTAATCCGAGCATTTTCCCGATTTGAATAGGCACAAACTTCTGTTTTTTTAAACCGGTAGCAAAGTAATAAACATTTCGTAAAAGGCTCCCGTCGCGAAGGGGTTAATAAATAACTTTTTTTTTACATCAGAACCGCATAGTAGATACACAATGAGGCACGTCTCACTGTGTACCCTGACTGTGTACTTTCGTTACGTTGTAACAAAATGGATGCCACATCTGTTACATCAATTTCATCGCTTTAAAAAGTTTATGTCGTTTTGTCGAAATAGTCTATTATTAGACATAGGTAGGTTTGGTTAAGTAAATATATGTCATATTGAAGGAAATAAACTCTAAAATAGACGTTTACGTAACTTTAACCACTATGAAATAAATAATTATTTACTATTTTGTTGGACGAGTAACTGAAGTGCCGAAACTACATCCACGTGTTGCATAAAATGAGTTGGTTCAGTGTGTGTTCCAGCTAGGAGAGAAAGTTATAACTATATGTCAAAATGGCTGCTGTCTCACTGTGTACCATATCTCATTGTGTACTCCCCTACCCTATACATATTAGATAATGAAGCAGTTTAAGTAAATAGCACATAATATTTGTGGTATTTAAAAATGCTCCACGCGCATTCTAAATACAATAACATTTCTGAACACGAAATGTATAATATAACGGAATATTTTCATGGTCCTGGAGATAAAAAAATGTATACTTTAAATCTATAACCTGCTTTTAAAAGGAATTTGAGGTCGATCTCCTACGGTTGCGTTTAAGCAAGTTGTTTTGTAATTAGAGATAAAAAAAATTATATAAATTTATATATAGTTAATATAAAAAATTATAAAATTTATATAGTTTATATAGTTAATATAAATTTATACATTTACTTTATGTGTATGAATTGTGCTTTAAATAATCAAAGCCTTTTCAGCAGAACATATAAGTTTCCATGATTTAATGCTGCATTATATGTTTTATTTTTTGCTGAATTATTTTTAACTTAACAGACCCACATTTCTTAACCCCTTGGGGACGAGCGGCACGTATACGTGCCGCATGAAGCGCTCAGAATCCTTGTTTTTCCTCACCAGTAAAATTTTACTGTAAAATTTGCCTTATTTAATCAGCGCATTTTCTCGATTCAAGAAGAGACAAATTTCTGTTTTTAAAAAACGGTGACAAAAGATTAAAAATTTCGTAAAAGGCTCCCGTCCCGAAGGGGTTAAGAAACTTTTTGTTGTTGTCGTTTTTGAAAGAACTAAAATGTTTGCAAAGAACACATAATAAAGATACTTTTACAGAAAAATTGTTTTGAGCAAATTTTCTTGAATTTTCATTTCGGTGAAAGTAAATGGACATTTCTGTTGATTAAAATCTTTAGTAAAACCCGGACAGGAACTCATTGTCAGGGTACGTAGGATTTTTTTTTTTTTTTCTGCGACCAATTGATGAAATTCGCGAGTTTTTCCGCATCAAATTCGTGAAATTCGCAGTTTTTTCGCATCAAATTTGATAAAATTCGAAGTTTTTTCCCGCAAGTGATTGACGAAATTCGTGGATTTCTTTCGAGAGCTATTAATGAATTCCGTGGTTTTTTTTTTTTTTTTTTTTTTTTTTTTTTCTTTTCGTGAGCGATTGACAAATTTCGAGTTTCATTTCGCGACTCGTTGACGAAATTCGCGATCGACTGACAATATTCCCGATTTTGATTTTGATTGTTTTTCGTTACCGACTGACGAATTGATTTGGGGGGGATCGGCGAAAAACAAATAGGAAGAATCTCATGCGCATATCAAGTGTCTCCGAATAATCCCCGAGCTGCAAATTTAAAGAGTGAAACTCAAAATTATTCTGTTCTCGAACACGAATTTTTCTGCGACACCGGTTAATTACACTACGCCTTCACCGATGACTTTATTCGGGCGCACATCAAAACGATTTTTTTTTAAATTTATTTATTAGCCCCCGGTACGGTATGCTATTTATTTTTCATTATTTTCATTCTTTATTTATTTTGTGTCGTCTCCAAAAACTAACGTTACCTTACAGAAGCCAGCCGTAAAACAAAACAGTTCGATTCTATAGCAATTTTTTAAACTTCTAAGCATCGCACATTTTCAATTTTTATACTGTCGTATTGGAAAAAAAAAATAAATAAATAACTTTTTAAATACAATTTGTTTGAAAACTGCATCTCCATTTATTTTTGAAATATTAATTTTTTTGTAGTTTTTGGAGCATTTTGCTTAATATTGGCAACGGAAGTACTCCATTTCTGTAGAAAGTAAAGGAAAAATAGTTGTAAAATATTAATTATATATTTTTGTTGCCATTTTTTCATAACAACCGAAAGAAATTGTAATTAAAATACGTGCTATTTTGAAAAAAAATATATAAACGAATGATTTCTGTTAAAACATGGAGTTGTTATACACTATATTTAATTTTAAGTATCTATATTAAAGTTACAAACGAATGAAGGCCTATGAATCATTAGATAGCCCTTTTTTTTGGGTCGAGTGTTTTTAATGACGGCATCTTTTTGCTGCATTTGTGTATTATTTCCCGATAGTGACGTCCTATGCCTACTTTACTGTAGATGTTTAAGAGTGGATCGTAAATGTGGAATTCTTAAGCGGATGCGAATGATGCCATTTTACATAAAATAAAAGCGTGTGCTGTAAGTCTTAAAATTTAAATATGTTTTGTACTATTTATATATACATATTTTTTTTTCATCGGTCTGCGACACTAAATTGTGGAAAAGCAGAATTCCTGTTTTCTAGTTTCTTTCTTTTTTGTACGATTTTGCGAGAAATCGCAAACTGAATAAAGAAAAAGATAGAAAAGAATAACGGATATCCGTAGAAAAGTGGCATCCCTGCATATTCAAACTACTAAGTTTATTTGCAGTTTATATATATACAGATGCAACAGATACAGGACACAACGTTTAAAAAAAACAAAAAAAAAAACAATAGAAAACATACATAAACAGCCGTTTATATTATAGGGTGAATGAGAATTAGCTTTACAACTTTCATACACGATAAAATGTAAGATTAAAAAAATATGTTAGATGAGTTAAAGTTGTTTATATATATGTAATAATAGCACATACAGAATTATTTGTAAGACAGGTACTTTTAGGTAGCTTTCATTACAAAAAGCTACCTATTGCAGCCGTTCGGAGGAAAGCGATTTCAAAAAATTTTGGTATATTTTCATCGATCATGACCCCCAGACCCCGAAACCACCCTCCGTTCAAAAGTTGATATATATATATATATATATATATATATATATATATATATATATATATATATATATATATATATATATATATATATATATATATATATCCATATATATATCTATATATCTGACCTTTGTCATACTCTAACTCTCGAATTTATGAACCGATTTGGATGTAATTCAGTATGTACATAGTACATACCAATGTCTCGACCGAGTTCGTTGGCCAGCTTCATCCGCCATTTTGTTTCAAAATGGCGGCCATTTAAAAATTTAAAAAAAAATTTAAATTTGAAATGTGGTACCAAAGAATTGAAAATGGAAAAATATTTTTTTCTTATGTATTTGACCTTTATACAAAGATTCCGGAGCAGTTTTTGTTTCGTCTATATCTTAAAAAATGGCAGAGTTATAGCATTTTGAATTTCTAGCGTGGCTGACATTTTGAAACGTCCTGAATTTTGTCACGCGATAAAAGGCGTATTTATGAACCGATTTGGATGTAACTTCGTTTGTACATAGTACATACCAATGTCTCGACCGAGTTCGTTGGCCAGCTTCATCCGCCATCTTGTTTAAAAATGGCAGCCATTTAAATTTTTAAGAAAAATTTAAATTTGAAATGTGGTGCCAAAAAATTGAAAATTGAAAAAATATTTTTTTATTATGTATTATACCTTGATACAAAGATTCGGGAGCAGTTTTTGTTTCGTCTATATCTTAAAAAATGGCTGAGTTATGGCATTTTGAATTTCTAGCGTGGCTGATATTTTGAAACGTCCTCATATTTGTCACGTGATAACAGGCGTATTTATGAATCGATTTGGATGTACCTTGGTGTGTACATAGTACATACAAATATCTCGACCGAGTTCGATGGCCAACTTCATCCGCCATCTTGTTTCAAAATGGCGGCCATTTAAAAAAAATTAAAAAAATTAAAATTTAAAATAAGATACCAAAAAATTGGAAAATGAAAAAGATTTTTTTCGTATGTGTTTGACCTTAATACAAAGATTCCGGAACAGTTTCTGTTTCGTCCATATCTAAAAAAATGGCTGAGTTATAGCATTTTGAATTTCTATTCTGGCTGACATTTTAAAACGACCTGATTTTTGTCACGCGATAACAAGCGTATTTATGAACCGATTTGGATGTTACTTGGTCTGTACATAGTACATACCAATGTCTCGACCGAGTTCGTTGGCCAGCTTCATTCGCCATCTTATTTCAAAAAGGGTTGTCATTTTAAAAAAAAATTAAATTTAAAATTTAAAATGAGGTATTAAAAAATTGGAAAATGAAAAAGATTTTTTTATGTGTTTGGCGTTGATACAAAGATTCCGGAGCAGATTTTGTTTCTGAAAATTTGTTCTTTTGTTTATATCTGAAAAAATGGTTGGATTATATAGCTCTTTGAATTTCTAGTATGGCTAACATTTTGAAACGATCAGGTATTTGTCACGCGATTTCGCCTATTTCCATGTAAGAATGCATGTGGATAATATACATCAATATCTCAGCCAAATATAAGTTACTTTAAATAAAAGCAGCTTGGATAAAGCAGACTAATTTCACAAAATTCTCATTCATAATGATTTAGTATTGATAAAAATTAGTATTGAATCTCCTATATTCGATTTTCACTAAATTGAGCTTCTTGTGTTTGAATAATATAAGTTGGCATTTTTAAAATAAGGAATTTGAAAGCTACCTCTTCCTCTCGGCACTGGCCGGAAGGACTTTTTGAGTATTCAGAGATTTGTAAATTTTTATGAAATAAATAAATAAAAAGTATGACCAATGGATTGCTCCTGCAGTCTTAAATCTTGGCCAGTTAGACCACCAGTGATTTTATTTGTATGGTGATGCATTAAAAGCACCATGTACTCTATTCTGCTGGGTAATATTAGTGATTTAAAGAGAAGAAACACAGTTGAAATTGCAAATATTTGCGTAGCTATGCTTGAGAATGTTTGAAAAAAATAGGGTTACTACTTGATTTATTTATTTTTTAAGAAAAAACATACACGATTTTTTCGTAGATAAAACTTTATACTATATTGCTTTTATAAGTGCAAGCAACATAACCCGGCTTTCTTACTTCTTTCATTTTTTTATTGAAAAAGTCAAAGCCTATACCTGTTTTTGTTATTAAGGTGTTTCTGGATTTTAAACGTCATACATTGATCGTGGTATAACGATATTTTGTATATGAAAACAATGGTTATTTATCAGCATATTTTCACATTGATTAAGCCAGTAAACACAATAATACAGTAAATTCTGTCTAAGGCGGACTCTGTATAAGCCTGAAATCTGTCTACCGCGGAAAATTTTTCAAGTCCCGGCGAACCCATAGAAAATTACATTAATTCATGCTGCATAAGCCGGAATCTGTCTAACGCGGAAACGGAAAGTTTTTAAGGTCCCACCGAAACCAAAATTTTGCATTAGGCGGAAAAAGGATAATTTAAAAAATGAAAGGCATTTTGTTTATTAAACTTTAAAACTGATAAATCAAATAACTCAATGTCGAGCACGTTAGTTAAAATTCCGTAACCTTTTAGAAAAGTTAATTCAAAAGAACAGAAACTTTAAATTTTAAGGAATTTATGCTTATACCATTTTTTCATATGCAAAATTGCATCTAATAGTTAATATTTCTAGTAAAATGAACATTTATCAAAATACATATTTTCGAAAGTACATGTATTATACTTTAAGATTGTAATCAAATTCAAAATTATAGCGTTCTGTCTCATCCTCGAAGTTTTTTTTTTATGCGTGTGTGTATAAACTTCCAATATGAGTGTATTACAGAGTACTAGAGGTCTGCACTGGCCCGGGCTTGGCCCGAGGCCCATACCCGGCACGGCCCGGCCCGCGGACCGGGCCAGGAAGGCGGAATGGAGGAGAATTTTCAAACGGGCCGGGCCGGAACTGGTCTTAATCGTTCTCAGGATGTGTAGGACAGGCATTATGTTTTGTAGAAGTATTAATAGCGATAATGAACTTCTGTTAACAGTATCTTTGGAAATGTACGTTAAGGTGGTTCTCATATTTACTGCTCAACAATGCGAAACTCTCAGACACATTTTCTGACTCATTTTTAACTATAAAGGCATAAAATTGACAGGCTTGAGTATTGAAGGCATTTGGGATCGAATAGCGTTTCCATTTTTCATAAATTACGTACAGGGATAACAGAGACTCTTGTCACGTGACTGTACGTTTTTCTCCTTTCCCGTGCTATCGCTTCCGGAAATTCGATTCAAAACGCTAACTTTGGCAGTATTTTCTGAATGATATATTACTTTTATCTAAAAAAAAAAAACGGCATTTACATGGTTTCTGAATAAGAATACCTGCCAATCTCATGCGTTTCCGAAAAGAAATGAATTCATAAATGTATCAAAATATAGCTCCTTTGGATTTGGGAAAAGCCTTAAAAATGACAGAAATATTTTCCCAAATCTACTTTTTATTATAAGCTTCAAAAGTTATCATGTTTTTTAACCCTTTATTCTAAACTACAATAATCTTTTAATGAACCCTTATTTAAATTTTGAAACGTCTGTAGAGACGTTGACTGAAACACTGTAAGTAATCGTTAATGTTTACTATTGTGTGTTTTCTATTTTGCGAACACATAGTAATTTAAAATATACTGTAAAATGTTCCCATAAATATGCATGTAGTATTCATTACAAGAATCTTAATTGTATGTCGAGAAAAAACGGAATTTTTCGTAGAAATTTAGTCGGGCCGGGCCTGTTTTCACTGATTTTTGTACGGGCCGGGCCGAGAACGGTAAAAAAGTAAATGGGCCGAACTTTCAATTTTTACACCGGGCCGGGCCGGGCCCGGGCCTGGAAATTCCGGCCCGTGCAGACCTCTGAGCAGTACTAAAAAATTGAATAACGTTTCTCATTTATCTGTAAAGACAAAAGATCTTTCCGAATTTCAGTTTTCAACCGATTTTCGAGTCAGGAAAATCAATAAAAAATCATCAAATTCGAGGGATTTTTTTTCTTTTGGGGGGGGGGGGAGGGGAGCTTTTTTGCATAAGCCGGAATATTGTCTACCGCGGAAAATTTTCTCAGTCCCGATCGATTCCGCCTTAGGCAGAGTTTACTGTATTTCTTTTTAACTTAATGTTTAAAGAATGCAGTACATGTTTCTTCGACAATAGTTTTCTTTGAAAAAAATTTTTTAACAACATCAAAAGGCTAAAAAAAAAAAAAAAAAGAAAAGAAAAGAAAAGAAAAGAAAATAGGAATCAACCGTTATGAAAGGAGTAAAAAAATGGGGTTACTATATTTCTTCTTTGCAATTTCTTTTTGATGTACTGTTACTAAAAAATAAAATAATAAAAAGATGAAGTAAAGAAACGAGAAAGAAAATCTCTAAATGAGTGTTATTTCATCAGATTCTATATCTTTTTTTTTATTATTTAGTTCTGGAGATAAGTTTTTTCTCTACGAAGTATTAGTTTTGTGAAAGTTTTTCTGGTTACTTATATTTTTCCTTACGTTGGAATTCACATCTCATGTATTGATCTTAATGATTTTTGTATTTATATAAATATGCACTCGCTACCTATCAGAATATTTTCACATTGATTATGTGTATGTCAGGAATCACAATGAAATTTTCATTTGATTAATTCAAGAAGACACTATATGTTCCTTTAATAACACTGTGCAACAACAATCGATGAAGTTAATACTTCTGAGACAAAAATACTTAACTCTTAATAAATTTGATGTGCCGATGCTGATCATGAATGTTATAAAAAAGCTGAATTGGCTAGGACTTTTTGTAATATACAGCTACGAGTTCGCCTTAAAACCTCTATCACTATATGCAGGGTGTATCTGAAATGCTTCAACAAACTTAGAGGGATGATGGTACTCATGAAGACGAACAAAAAATGCGATGGAAGATGGGGTCACAAATGACGTTTAAAGTATGAAAATCGGAAATCATTCTTGATATAACCTCTGCGATAAGTGGCCATTTCGTGCAGCTTCATCGTACACCATATGTATATCAGCCATTTCGTTATTGGAATAGGTAGCCATTCCTACAAAAAGCACAAACAAAATGTTTTCGCAATGATACTACCTATCGTCAGTGGCGGTTCATGTACTTACAATGCATGCTTGCTGCAAAGTTGCGTTTATTGGTCTGTTTCTAAGAAAATGGAAAATTTGCATACGTGGATCCCTGTTCACAGATCTGTTTGGCTTTCTTCCAAGTTTTTGTTATCTCTTTCTGACCGGATATGCACAAAGTGAAAGGAAAACCAGCTTCGTGCTACTAGCCAGTTCTACAGAAAAGCAGCATGCGAGATTTCGATATTTTTATTAGTTTTGCGATTTTCACCCTTTAAACGCCATTTGTGACCGCATGTTCCATTGCATTTTTTGTTCATCTTGATGAGTACTATCACCCCCCTAAGTTTGTTGAAGCATTTCAGATACACCCTGTATATTGCATGCGTTACATTAGACCTCTTTGATACAATCAGAAAAAATAATGTAATAAATAGTAATGAAATAATGTGCACAGAAAAAAAGATTTAGTTAATATAGCCCCAGCTAAAATGTTTGGTTGGACTGACCAAATGTTAGTTCAACTGATCAAATAATTTTGTTCGTTCAAAAAAATTTTGTTGAACAAACAAAATGATTTTGTCAGCCCAACAAAAAGTATTTAGATGGGACAAAATTTGGTTGGCACAACTATTTTTTTGTTGTTTTAACAAAATCGTTCTTTCCATGTGTAAGTAAATGGGTAAATATATCAATAATAATAATAATAATAATAGTAGCTGAAATCAAATAAAAAACAGAGGGGGGGGGGGGGGGTGGAATATCCCATTCTATTTAATCGTCAAATTGTCACAGAGAAAAATGAAAATAGCCATTCGATTAGGAAATATGTCTTGTTACAACTTTTGTTAAAGAAAAAGGTCCAAGGGACATTCTTCATATTAAAATTGTAACAAACTTTGAAATATTCAAAACGAACACCTGATTTTGATATCATAGTTAGATTTGACGTTAAATTTTACCTTCGGAATCTAGTCATTCGGTTAAAAAATTTAGGAATAATCAAGATGTAAATTTTGAATTCCTCTCGCATACTTTTGCCATGGATTTCTATTCAAACTTTTATAACTACAATAACTTAAATTGTTATTACTAAAACTACTATATTCGTAAAAAAAATCAGAAAATCTTAATGCTGTTTTTCTGAAACAATAGTTAATGAACGTTTTTTGGTGGTTCCTAAGCGCTCGCAAGCTAAGAAAATAGCCACGACAAGTGATTACAATAAAAAAAAATTATAAAAGCAATAAATAAAGGATTGTGGCAGCGGAGCAGGACAGTTAAATTCCTGTAACTTTTTCAAAATATCAATAGTAAACAATAACTAGTACCAGCAAATTTACATTGAATATTTTAATATCGCTTATGAAAACAGGAATCCCGTGGATACCGAAACTGTTTTATTGAAATGCGAAGGTTTACCAGGAGTTCTCTCAACTGAAGGATCTATTCTTAACTCAATCAAAAGGGGACGTCACTGGCGGCTGGATGAATGCTCAGAAATTGTCTTGATTAAGGCTCCTGTGCTTGCCGGCGAAGACACTCGCGAGCAAAAGCTAATCCTATGGAAAGGGATTTATCTAATATCTCGTTTGCATTTCGACATTTTTAAGTAATTTTTTTTTGCATTGGATAGCCGAGGTCCGTCTCTACATCGGAACTTCTTTACTTTTTCGATTTTGGTCGCAGATATTTTTTAGACAGTTACTTCCACTTTCAAATCCGGTTCCGAAAATGAAAGTGTCATTCTAAAAAATATCTGCAACCAAAATCGAAAAAGTAAAAAAGGTGCTATGTAGAGACGGATCTCGGCTATCCAATGCAAAAAAATACAAAAAAAATAAAAATAAAAATAAAATAAAATAAAAAAAAATGTCGAAATGAAAACGAGATATTAGATAAATCCCTCCCCATAGGATTAGCATTAGCTCGTGAGTGTCTTCGCCGGCAGGGACAGGAGCCTGAACCGAAAGGGACGAGATCTGACAAAATCGGATGATACTCACTCCTACCACCGTATTTATATCAGCTAAACAACCTCATAAAACTAATTAATGTATTACTGCATAAAACAACCGCGACAACCCGATTCGGGAAACTGCGAAAGTAAAAGAAATGACAGAATAGGTAGCCCGTTCACGCACAAATGTTAGAAACACAACACGTTCACACACAAAACTCAACAATCCATTTGAACCAAGATCAAATTCATAAGTGAGTAATTAGACACCTATGCTACAGTTTTTACAGGCGATATCCTTGTTCAGTGATTTCATTTCATACAGAAATTGCTTACTGCAGAAGCAATTTTATTGTTGGACAGTGTAATTTTCCTTTCAATTAAAAAAAAAAAAATCAAAAGTGTGAAAGGAAAAAAAATAAATCGAAAGAATACGGAAGTATAAAAAAATCGAAATAATATGAAAGAAAAAAAATTGTAATGATATGAAAGAAAAAAAAATCCAAATAACATGAAAGAAAAAAAAAAGCGTTAAGATATTTCTTCTTTACAATTTGCTGTTGATACACCATTACTCAGTGTTGATTTCAGCGGGTGGCCCGGGGGGGACATTCCCCCCCGGAGCAATGAAATGTCCCCCCCCGGAAGATTTAAGATTTTGTGTTTTCAATGGTCAAAAAGTGCAATTTCCCCCCGGAACTCTATAATGTCCCCCCCGGAGCCACAGAAATCCCTCCCGGAGAAAAGTGTCTGAATTCAACACTGCACCATTACTAAAAAATAAAATACTAACAATATAAAATAAAATAACAAGAGAAAAAAATCACTAGATAGTGTTATTTCATAAGGTTCGACATAATGTGTTACCAATCTTTAACATATATAAAAAAAAGAAAACAGAAGAAAAAAGGAAAAGAGCTGGGAAAAAGTACAAATCAATGCAAGATATTAAAAAAAAAAAAAAAAAAAAATGTTTAGGGTGGCACAAAATCTCGGAATGAATAAACTTTTAAAGCTTTTTATTTTATTATTGCGCATAAAAATACTAAAAATAATTGCATAATTACTTAAGGGAGTTCGGGACACAAAAATATTCAAATTTTGAAAAAAACATTTTATTCCATTAAAAATTTATCTCTTTTTTTCTGCTTAAAATGACATTTAAATCATGTTTCTATCAGAATTAGAACAAAAAATATTATTTTTTCCGTTTTCGTTTGTTTTCAAAATCTAGCTTTAAAGCAATGGCTGCCATGGAAACGACTTCTTGTAAAAATGTGTTTTTCTTCATGATAGGTTTTTTTCATCATTTTTTGTATTTAAATTCTTATAACTCGAGAACCGTTAAAGATAAAGGTTTCAAACTTGGAACATATCTTTTTCAATTGTTTTACTTTAATTTTGATTCAGCATATTTGAAAAAAAATATTTACTTTTAAAAATATGATTTTTTTTTTTTTTTAAGTTGCACTACTTTTTTTAAATTTTTTCGTTAAATATTTTTTTTTTTTTATAAATTAATATTTTTAAAAATGCTGAATCAAAATTAAAACTTATATATTTCTGTTTATTTAAATGAAAAAAAAAATCAAATTCTATAAATAATATTTCGAGTTATACCGATTTTAAATTGCCCCACTTTTTAATAAATTTTAAATTTAAAATTAAAAAAAATTATAAGAAGTTTTATCATGTGATTTTGTTTACAAATGACAAGATTAACCATCACAAAAAAATTCAGAATTTTAACTCAATAAATAAAAATTATTCAAAAATGTGTCCCGGACCCTCTTAAATAAATAATGAATTAATGGGTTTTTTAATCCTTTATGCATTACATTAAGAAATTTCTCCATCTCAATTAATTTTCTTAATGTCTGAAGACATATTACAAAATGCATATAACAAAAGTATGAAATTTAGATAAGTTTTTTAACTAAAATTAATTTAATAAATCATTAGTTATAGTATGATCAATATAAAGAATTATAAAGAATATCCTTATAAATCCTTATAAAGAATTTACAAGAATAATTAGATTAATTAAGAAAAAAATCTTGTTACTAAAATCTCGCAATTCTTATGAAATTAATGTAAATAAGCGTATTGTGATCCGATCTATAAATGAAAAGGTTTGAGTAGTTCCAAATTTTTCATATAACATTTTTTTTAATAAGAGAAAGCTAGACTTATGTAAATGATTTAGAAAATAATCGCTTTAATAAATATTTAGCTTCCATTGTTTAGTTGTGTTTTCCAGATGTGATCGAGCGAAGTATATTGTATGAAAATTAAAACCTATTTTTATTAATATACGGATAAAATAAATATTGAATTTTCTTTAATGGTACTTAAAAGTAAAGTCGGAGCATAAAGAATTAAAATCGAAATTAAAGGAATGCGGATTTAATTAAAACTTCAAAGTGTTCAACAAATATACGCAATGAATGCATTAATTTTTAAATCCACATATTTTGTCCCCTTACACCTCACTTTATTTGTTCAAAAATGCTCTTTTTAAGTGATTGCTTCTCCCCCCCCCCCCCCCCCCCCTCCTTTCCGACCAAATCCCTCTTAACATGTGAAATATATTGAATGTGGGTTTCTAACACTAATTCAGATGTTTAATAACAATAGTGAAAAAAAAATTATTAAAATAAAATATTTATTTAATCGGGCATCAACTGTTTTGGCAATTTTATTTACTGAAAATTTTTAGAAAAAACGCGGCATCAAAGTTTTTGCTAAGATCATTAAATCTAAAAAAAACATATATATATGACATATTTGTACTACACTGGTGTGCAAAAATTAAGGACCAATCACAAAATGCTAATTTTCAAATACGCGAACACTCAAAAGGAAATAATATAATTCGAGTAATTACTATCTCTACAACACAGCTAGTCCATATAACATCTCATTCATGTCACACATGGTCACAAGTGTCATAGTCACTACGGTGAAGCAAAAAAAAAGGGAAATTTCATACATCTCATTGTGAGTCTCAAATGATCACTATATGTGACTCCACTGAGACGTCACTGTGACTACTGCTGTGTGACGAGTCACCATGTGACTTTACAATGAAGTTACATTGTGACTCTCATGTGACTGTCATCTGTAGACTCAATTTCAAAGTCATAGTGAACGTTGCATTGTAATAAGTTACCAAATAATGTCACATTAAAGTCATATGATGACTTTTAGGTGATAAAGAGACTACTGTGAAGTCACCATTGTGCTCTTTTGGGAAAAGTCTCCATGTGACTATAATGTGATATTATTTGGTGACTTATCATGATGACTTTGAAATTGAGTCTAAAAATGACAGTCACATGAGAGTCACAATTTAACTACATTGTAAAGTCACCTGGTGACTCGTCACAAAGCAGCAGTCACATTGACGTCTCAGTAGAGTCACGTATAGTGATCATTTGAGACTCATAATGACATGTATGGAATTTCCTATTTTTTTGCTTCACTGTAGTGACTGTGACACTTGTGACCATGTGTGACATGAATGAGATGTTATATGGACTAGCTGTGTTGTAGCGATAGTAATTACTCGAATTACATTATTTCCTTTTAAGTGTTCGCGTAGTTGAAAATTAGCATTTTGTGATTGATCCTTAATTTTTGCACACCAGTGTATGAATTGTGCTTATGAAGCTCCATAATAAATTCAAAGTTTATTTTTAAATTTTCACTCTTTCTTATTTTACTTTTTGTTTATATATTTTTAAATTTTTCCAATTATTTTCACACACGTGATATCCTGATATATATATTTCAAGAAGCTGGATTGGGAAAACAAAGCAATTAGAATAAATAGGTAACATTTCCGGTTTGCTGACTTAATTTTAATTTTCAGTATTAGCCATGAAGAATTGGAAAATATGTTAAAAGATTTAGCAGAAGATAGTATTAGTGCGGGATTAAAATAAATTTGGAAAAGATTATGGTGATTTTCAATTCACTTGCATCAAAACAGAAAATCGTCTACAACACTGAGATTAAGGAAGTGCACAGTTATGTGTACCTTGGACAGGAAATATCAGCGGCCAGTGGCATCATAAATGAAATAAAAAGAAGATTAAGGAATGGATGAAGAACAATATTATTCTGAAGAGTAAACATTCCTCTTTGTTTGAAAAGAAAAGTGTTTAACCAATGAACGTGTTTTGCCTGCACTAACTTAGGGAGCTGAAACATGGACACTAACAAAACAAATGGTACAAAGATTACAAACAACGCAGTGAAGTATGGAAAGATGCATGCTAGGTAACTAAAAGAGACAGAAAGAGAATAGCCTGGATAAGAAAACAGACGAAAGTTTTTGACATCATAGAGAGATGGCTAACATGGAAACAGGTTGGGCACATTGCAAAAAGACAAGGCAATAGATGGAGTACAAACACTTCAAAGTGGTATTCCAGAGATATAAAGCGATCAAGAAGACGATTTCAAGCAAGATGGAGTGACGAAATTAGAAAAGTGGCCGATGTTAATTGTTAGACTAAAGCAATAGACACAAAACAATGGGAAAATCAGGTGGAGACCTACATTCAGCAGTGGATTGAAAACAGTCGATGTTGATGATGATGATATATATATGTATAATAAACTTTTTGTAAATAAAATCATTATTAAATCATAAGATAAAATTGACAGTAGGAAAAATTATGGGCATTTTATCGAATAAGATTCTAAAATTACTTTAACAAAAAGACCTTTAACGAAATATGCGCTGACAAGTAATAGTAACAAAGCAACTTTTAAATTAAAATTATTTTGAAAATACATTCAAAAAACAATAAAAGGGGAAAAAATCAAAACTTTAATACTTTTTTCAAAATGTTATCAGCATCGTGGAAATACAATGACATACATAATACTTAATTCTTGTAACAAGTATAGATAACTTTGGAAGAGGATAAAAGGGATTACATAAAAAAAATCATACATTGGAGGGAAAAAATAAAGTAATTTTTATCATAATAAATCTTTGAAGTAATGAGTTTAAAATAATCTCTGTTAATCCTTGGATGAGATACCATAAAACTTTTGATGAAATAAAAACATGAAGAAATGTTTAGATGAAATCAGGGTTTGGTGATTTATATCAATGGATATATATTGTGATATACAGTAAAACCTCCCTAAAGCGACCACGTTCCGTTCCAATAAAAATTGGTCGCACCGAGAGGTGGTCTCTTAATGGAGGTCATGTTTAAATCTAGATTTTAATTGTTGAAAAAAAAGGTAACAATTAATATTACTAAAATTTATTTTTCACATTAGGAAAAAATGAAAATTTAAGTATCAAAACAAAAGTTAATTACATAAATTAATTACTGCAGTATTTAAAAAAGTGAATACATTGACGTTTGCTTTTGATTTTACGGTTTTATCTGTTGCAACTTTTATTTCCAACTCCTTTCAAAGTTCAGTGAATAAATGTATATTTTTTTCTTTTGAACGGGAACAAATAATGACGATTTGATTAATTTCAGAGTTTCAGAAGAGACAGAATGGAGACTATTGACCGTCATTCTTAATTTGTCATCAGAGCTAAATTCACTGTCTAAAAAGGCACAAAGGGGTTTAACATTTAAAAGTTACCGGCATAAAAAAATTCTAAGTTTAGTTTAGAAATTTGATGAATAATGCGCTCTCCAAAATCATTTTTCTAATAAAACCTTCTTCAAGCGACCAGGAAAAAACGGGATTTGTTTAATTTTCTTCAAAGAAATGGGTCGCTCATGGAGGGAGTTCAACTGGGATGGTCTCTAGATGGAGGTAAAATTAGTATGAGCCTATGGGAATAAATTTCGTTTCATGAAAGAAGGATCGTTCAGGGAAGTGGTCGCATAGGGAGGTTTCACTGTATATCATTGGAAACATACAATTTTTTTTGTTTAAGACAGATTAACGTCAATGAAATGGTCCGATTGAAAAAAGAAAAACAAGAAAGAAACAAGAAAGAAAAAAGCATGCACCAATCATAGATTATGAAACACTTTCCGCACATTCAGAATAATGTAACAAAACTTCACCGTTTATTAAGTTGAAATAGGATGTCTAATGGAACCATTTGGAAACGCATTAACACGTCTGAAAACCCAATTTTAGTAATTCCCATCTACAGCCGGAAAATTACCTGAATTCTTTGAGCAGCTCTGTATATGATATATAGTCCTGTATCTATATACTACATGCATGCAAATATTTAGTTCAGTTAGGAAATACATACCACCGTTGATGATTTCCTTTCAGCACTTTCCGCTAATAAACAGAATGGTAACTGAATTCTTTTGTTCAGCCCTGTATACGAGGTATAGAATTTATACTCGACGAGTAACATGCAAAACATTAGTTGAATTTAAAAGTGCAAACGGAAATTGAAAATGCATTTCCAGCAATTATGATTCAAATACTGTAACAGCTTTTTTTTTACTGTCTTTGTAAATGAACGATAAATACTATGGATTCCCTATTCTATAGTAATCGTCTTGCAGTGAAATTCAGTCATTTACAATGAAACCTCCCTGTCCGACCACCTCCTTGAATGACCATTTTTTCATGGAACGAAATTTTTTCCCATAGGCTCAATACTAATTTTACTTCCATTCAGAGACCATCCCAGTTGAGCTCCCTCTATGAGCGACCCATTTCTTTGAAGAAAATGAAACAAATTCCGTTTTTTCCTGGTCGCTTGAAGAAGGTTTTATTAGAAAAATAATTCTGGAGTGCGCATTATTCATCAAACTTCTGAACTAAATTTAGAATTTTTTTCATTTTGGTAACTTTTAAGTGTTTAAACCCATTTGTGCATTTTTAGGCAATGAATTTAACTCTGATTAAGAAAGGCGGTCAATAAACCCCCTTGCCCTATTCTGTCAGGAAACTCTCAAAGAAATAGATAAATTAATGAAATCGTCATTATTTGTTCCCTTCCAAAAAAAAAAAAAAAAAAAAGGATTTATTTACTGAACTTCGAAAAGACGTGGAAATAAAAGTTATAAAAGATAAAATCGTAAAATCAAAGCAAACGTCAATGAATTCACTTTTTACACTCTATAGCAATTAACTTATGTAATTAACTTTTGTTTTGATACTTAAATTTTCACATTTTTTCCTAATATGAAAAATAAATTTTAGTAACATTAATTATTACCTTTTTTCAACAAATCTAGATTTAATCATGAACTCCATTAAGGGGTCTTATACTTTTTAAACTAGCTGAAAATCAACAAAAACATTCCATTCAAAGTTTGAATGAATGTATCTTCAAAGCCTTTTTATGCATAAACGTCTAATTTTGACTATTGATGAAACAGATTGAGATTTTTAATGTACTGCCATTAGAAACTGACCAGGCTTTTACAGAATTTATGTACTGTTGAAATTAAAAACAGCTCTTTTTTTTTACTCCGTAAGTCATTGCGCGCATGATATCTTCGGAAAGTATGTATGAATTGTTATGAAATTTGATAAAATTAATAAAAATATCTGTATTTTTAAAATGATCTACTCTTACGTCAAAATTATTTTATTAACTATGTAAAAAAATATTTTTCTGAAAAAGAATATTTTTAATGAATAAAAATAGTCGTAAGTAAGAATCTTACCATTGTAAATACTTACAAGTAGGTCATTTTAAACGCACAAACATGCTTATCATCTATTCAAAATTTTATGACTATCAATATATACGTTTTCAAGATATCATGCGCGCCATGACTTACAGAGCAATACAAGGATTTATTTTAACTTCAGTAATACATAAATTCTGTCAGTAATACATAAACTAGTCAGTTTCTAATGGTAGTATATTTAAAAAAATCGAATCTGTTTAAACAATGGTCAAAAATTCATGTTTATATATAAGAAGGTTTTGAAGATACACCAATTCAAACTTTGAAAGTTTTTGCTGATTTCCGTCGCATTTAAAAGGTACAAGACCCCTTAAGAGACCACCTCTTGGAGCGACCAATTTTTATTGGAACGGAACGTGGTCGCTTTAGGGAGGTTTTACTGTATATCAATTTCAATACATTTGAAATAGCGTAATGTCATTAAAATACACTGCAAACGAATTTTTCCCATTAACTATAATGTAACGGAATTCCTGTGAGTGCCCCTGTAAATGAATTATTAATGCTACACACTTCACTGCAAATAAAGGCGTCTTAAATTCAGACACATATGTGACTGAAAAAGTAATTCAGACACTTAAGTGTCTGAATATGTAATTTCAGACATCATAGGTGTCTGAAATTAAAACACTTAAGTGTCTTACTATGATCATGGTATAAACACTGTAAACTGAAATGTCTGAAATTCAGACACTTAAGTGTCTGAAAATGGAGTGTTCAATTTTCAGACGTTTTAAAGTGTCTTAATTTTTAAGACATGTGTATCCGTCTGAATTTAAGACAGTTCAAATGTCTGAATCGCATCCATCTTTGATCAACCTGCCTGTTCAGCAATAGGCAGCCGTTTTTTTCACTTTTTTATAAGTTTTATACACTGTAAAAAGTATCCGTTAAAATATGGAAATTGTACTGTCTATTCAGGCACCCATTTACGTTATTTATTTTAATGTAATTTTTTTTTCCGTACATTCCAAAAAATTTTCCATTTTTTTGCATATTTCTGTATTTAAAAAGTTCCATTTAAAAGATAAAATATAACCTTTCTAGGACAAACCCATATAATTCAATCCCCTTTTCAAAAATCACCTATATTAGACAGGATTTATTTATTTATATTCATACCAGTGTGTTATTTCCAAGAAATCATGAATTTTTTCATTTCAGCGAAATTTCCGTTATACAGAGGTTTACTTCAGTTTTATTTACTGTTTATTGAGTTACAGTTAGCAAATAATTTTTAGTAGTACGTTTAAAAATATACGATATAACCATGCTGAAAGCGAAATTTTGCCCAGTGTCATTCGATTCCTTCTTAAAAAGTCTGATTGCATAATACTTGCGTTACCTAGTACTGTTATAGAAACCTGTTTAAAGAGGATCGCTTATAATTCGATAGGTAATTTATTCATCAAAAAATAGAAAACTTATTTCGATCACATATTTTCTGAATAACATCATCTGCCAATTTCATGATTTAAGAACAAAAATGAATTAAAATTTATACATTTCCAATTTGGAGTGGAAATTAAACCTTCAATTTTTGAAAATGAATAGTGGCGCCATCTCGTATAGTCAAAGTAATCTATCTGGAAATGAAACTACAGCGAAAAGTCGATACATGACGTTAATGATTTTAGCGTATACCAGTGGTTCCCAACCTTTTTTTGGCCGTGCCCTACCTAGGCATCTCTAAAATCATGATGCCCCACCCCCTCCTTTCTATATTATATAAATATTGTCACATAAAAAATAAACTTCCATTTTCCCAGATGGATCCGAAAATAGCATTAACTCCATCGTAAGTGATTTCACATTCTTTAATTTATCAAAATCATATTTTTTTTAATTACAAATATGCTTTTAACCTAACTCCATGAATGCAGTGATGCCATGGATCTTCGCATTTACATCGTTTTATTGTTTTTTGGCAACTTACCTCAAATTTTATAACTGATAAACAGTCTACATTTTTATTTTCGCAAAATTTCTGGAAAACATTTTCATATTTTGTATAACATCTGATATAATTGATACATTTTATAATGGATTTTAGTACTTCATTAAGAATAAGTGATATTTGTTTATCGCCAAGACTGTATGGATAACATAATTCACAAGTAGCATTTCCGGGTTCACACTTTTATCCAGTTTAAGTTACTACTTACCTTTCCTCCCATAACATACTTCTTTGATAGCGGATTTTTTTCCCATTATTATTATTTGGGCCCCATATTTTCTCCAATTTAAAATTTTAAAATGCATATGTCATGAATTTCATATTCTGTATGTGGTCTGCAGAAGACCCATAAGAAGTTTACTTTCAACACTTTCCTTCCGTGATGCACACGGGTTTTTTTTTAATTTCATAAATGTAGCACCTCATTTTTATCATTCAAAACATTTTTTAGATTAAACATGCCCAAATAGTCAATTTTAGATATACTCTACAAAATTTCCTATGTAAAATTTCCCTCGTGGGGCATATTACACTATGAATAGATGTACAAGTTTTTTTTTTTTTTTAAATAAATAGTAAAAAAAAAGAGGTGTAATTTACTAAAATAGTATTATAAACCAGAGAAATTAAATGTTTCTTTATTAAATAAAAGGTTTCAAATTATAGAAGATAATCCATATAATTATTTCGGTGTCAGTGTATTTTTGAACTTTTAAATGGGATCGTTTCGGAAATTAATTTTTATTCAGTTATTTTTAAATTTTTTTATCTATTATTTCTATTTTTAGACTAAGACACTACTTTCATTAGAAAAAAATGACAGAAAATTTGTTAATAAGAAGTCTGAAATTGCCCCCCTGAAAAGCCATATTGCCCCCCTGTGGGGCGTACGCCCCACGTTGGGAATCACTGGCGTATACCCTCTGCCATACGTGTACCCTGTGTTTTTTTTTTACGACTACAGCACTGTGTATAAACTGTTCAGAATGATACTAAATTGGAAAAAAACTTACTGCTACTTAAGGGGACCGGGAAAGCAAAATTCAACCAAAAAATCGATTTTTACTTTTTTATATCATTAAATATCCAACGATGTGTCACGCATATTTATATATGAAAAAATAAGTGTTGAAATTATTCATTTATTATTCATTATTTCATATTTCACGACTTTTTCTCAAAACTTGGATTTTTCATGTTTATGTTTCTTTTTTTCAATATCTATTAAACTTAAGAACTCAGATTTTTTTTTAATACTTGTGTTATGTTATATTGTATACTTTAACTCTGGGATTTAATGATTTGTTGAAAATTATTTATTTTAGGCAGTGAAATCTTACCAAAAATGCTAATTTAAAAATGATTTTCAATAAATAATTAATTTTGAGTTTCACATAGAACGAAAATGGTCTGTTGAAATACGTAAAGTATGTTATTCTGCCTACTCTAAAAAATCTAGATCTCTATCTTTCACAATTCCTGAGAAAAAGGTACATAAAGTTGGTGAATTTAACATGGCGGAGATAGGGCTTTCCCGGTCTCCTTAAAAACATTGCTTGTGCTTGATGAATAACATTATTTTGAAAATTCTGCCGACGAAGTCGTAGCCGAGTGGTTAGCGCGCTCTTCTCCCACGCAGAGGACCCTGGATCGAATCCCACCTGTGGTAAGTGCTAAAGTTTACTCTAGTTTGGAATGAATACTATATAATTCAGATGGCCTTTGGTTAGTGATTGTATATAAAATATGGAGATTAGTTCTTGAAAAATTATGTTTTATCTTTTAAATGGAAATTTTTAAATACAGAAATATGCAAAATAAATGGATTTTTTTCTGGAATTTACATCAGAAAATTTCAATTAAAATATGTAAATTATACTGGAGTCTCGAGGGGCTACAGTTTCCATATTTTTAGGGATATATATATATATATATATATATATTTTACACCGTATAATGCTTACGAAAGGGAAAAAAAAAAGGTGAAAAAATGTTTGTTGAAGTGGTCAAACATGGATGCAATTCAGACATTTGAAGTGTTTGAAATTCAGACGCATACAAGTGTCTTAAAAATTAAGACACTTTAAAACGTCTGAAAATTGAACACTCCGTTTCAGACACTTAAATGTCTGAATTTAAGACATTTCAGTTTACAGTGTTCATATTCAATATCGAACATGCATGGCAAACATCATTAACGTACATAAATTGCATAAAAATCCGAGTATTTTTACGCGATTTAGGGCATAGACAGACAGACAGACAAGCCGAATTCATAAACACTTGTCAACTATGTAGGAAAGGGTTAAACACTGTAATCGTTAAAAGATCTATCAAGATTCGAAGTACGTTTTTAGTTAACTATATAGGTAGTTTTTAGTATATCAGAAATGCTTTGAACGAAGCATCTATTCCATAAGTAGCAAATGTTTAGTTCCTAAATATTGTAATTAAGAAATCTATTAAGATTAAAGGCTAATGTCAGACGAACGTCTTTTTGCACGCTTTTCCCCCTACATATCATCCCTACCCAATGCTAGCAGCATTGGGTAGGGATGATATGTAGGGGAAAAAGCGTGCAAAAAGACGTTCGTCTGACAGTAGCCTAAAGTACATTTTTAATTTGAAGCATATCTACAAAAATAATTCAAATTGAAAAATAACTTCATGTTCCTTTAAATAATTTCAAAACTCTCTAAAAGCGAAGTGCTTAAAAAAAGGGAACAGTTTATTTTATTTTATTATTATTATTATTATTTTGTTGTTATTTCTAAATAATACTGTTAAGTGCTCTGCTAAATGTAGAAGTGCTTAACCACAAAAGTAATTGAAAAGTACATCCTCTTAAAACTCCAGAGTGTTAAATTTAAAGTGTTATTTTTTCTTTACTTTGGAATAAAATTTTACTTTATAAATTAAACAAAATAAATCATGAAATAGAAAAATTAAAAACAATGTTATAAAGATAAAGGGATAAATATTCAGAATTTTTTAAGCACGAAAAGTGAAACTTTTCCCTTATCAAAAAACCTATTACTGTTTAGGATAGAGTAAATAACATACGTTCTATCAATTTTTGTATAACAGATCTTTCAACTTTGGGGAAGGAACTGTGATACATTTAATCAGATATAATGCCACTATCCCTTTTGTTTGCAGTTCGCCTATCAGTTACATATTAGCACCATCTAATTATTATATAAAAGGAGCATTTGAAGTTTGTTCAAGCCATTTCCTAAATTCCTAAAAGAAGAACTAGATGTAATTAGAAAAATAGCAATAGAAAATGCAATTGCATCACGTTTTGTTGAAAAAATCTTAAACAAGTTTCAAGTGAAAGATTATGGAAAAGCACAGTTCCAGGCAAAAGATTTAAATTTTGTAAAGTTAACTACATCCCAAGGTTTTTTGAAATTATGAGGCACATCCTTTTTAAATATGACGTAAAATTAATTGTAGTTTCTCCTCCAAAGTTAAAACATCTGTTAACGACAAAAATTGATCCAGTCAAAGATATCAATAGATCAGAGGTATATTACCTTTCAAAAAAGATAATAAAGATTTTCTTTATATAGGCATGGCAATGAGGAAATTTCGAGACAGAATAAAAGAGCATAAAGCAGATCTCAGATTAACCCTTTATTTGCTGCATTATGATCTACTGCAATTTTTTTCATGTAATTTTTTTAGTTACTATAATGAAAATTAAAGGATGTACAGTACAGTCGTGGGAAAAAAAAGTAAACACCCCTTACTAACTCTGCAAAAAATTACCGTAGAAGAAAGTTATGGTACCACACGATTGGTAATAAAGTCTACTTTTAAATGATGTATATAAAATTTACTTAGGGGGCCATCTACATATTAAAACGAACCATAACTTTGTTTTTTTCAAAAGCAGTACACAATTCTCACAACATAAATGAACTCTACACCCTTCAATTAGCCAAAAAATAAATTTTTATACAATTCGTAAGATAAGTTTCCGAGAAATTAATTATTTTAAAACGAGCATATTATAGGGGCTGCATCCAAATTGAAGTTCTATACACGATTGTTGACCGAGACAGCCCCCTCCTTAATCAAGGCATCTAAAGCGTCACTCAAGCATTCATTCACCGCCCCCTGAATAATAGGCCTGAGTGCTGACACAAAAATGGCGGCTGCCGACGGCGGATTTTTTTCTGCGTGTGTACGGTCCCTTAAATATTCGTATCAATAATTTTTAAAAGATTTTCCCGCTTTACTTTTCTGAGATTAAACAAATCAACAAATCTTTAAGGCTGTTCTCAAATCCAAAAGGGCAACTTCCTGACATAAGTTTTAATTTAATTTTGTTCGAAAATGCATGAAACTAGCTGGTGTTGTTGTTCAGAAACTATGTCATCGAGCTGTTTTTTTCATTTTTTTACAAACGCAATAGATCTTTCAGAAAATAATGTCAAAGTGGACCTTTTGAACCGAATTTCCGCGCGAAAGTAGAAAAATCACTCAAGAGCGGGCGAAAAACGGGTTTGTCACGTGATCGATATCGCTTATAACTCAATGGGTAATTGATGGGTCATAAAAATGGAAAAAACAGTTCAATTCCAAATCGCTTCCATGGCCAGGCTTTCCAATTTTATATCTTTCCGTTAAAAAATGAATTTGTAAATGTGTCAGAACGTTTTGCGCTTGTTCAGCGCAGCAGTTAAGAGCAGCCTTAATAAAATACTGGTATCAAAATTTAAGGGACCGTACATTCGTTTAAAAAAATCCGCCTTTGGCAGCCGCCATTTTTGTGTCAGCGCTCGTATTCAGGGGGTGGTGCATTCATGAAAGATTGCTAGATTACAGGATAGCATAATAAATTTCAAAATATCTAGCCACTTCTATCATAAACCATCATTTTGCCGTTTTTTAAGCATAATTTGAAAACTACTTGGAAGAAAAATGTGAAATTTTGAATTTCCATAAAGCAGTACTTAATAAATTTAATCCATCAGAAAAATTGTAGGTTGCAATTCATAATTTTTTCGAATATTAATTTCATAATTCATAATTCATATCATAAAATTATAAAAATTGCAAATTCAACGTATTTATGTTTGGGTATTTTAGTATTATTGCTACACAAAAAATTAGCTCATTAGGATTATAATTTCAGGATATATTAATAAAAATATGAAAAAATATATATAAATATTTTACAGACATACATACAATAAATACAATAAACCCAACTGGAGTGAAAAATTAGCCAGAGCCAGGAATCGAACCCGGGACCACACTGCTGCTCTAACCACTGAGCTACTCCGGCGCTCAGTGGTTAGAGCAGCAGTCTTGTATACTGTGTTCCCGGGTTCGATTCCTGGCTCTGGCTAATTTTTCACTCCAGTTGGGTTTATTGTATTTATTGTATGTATGTCTGTAAAATATTTATATATACCTTTAACTGTTGAATGCAGGCGTTATTTATGTGCGTATGTGTGTTTTAATATATATTGTAGTATGTGTACTTTATCATATGAAAATATAATTTAACATTAGAAGCACTAAATTTTCAATGTTTATAATTCAAAAACTTATCTTTCAAATGACTTGAAATTTGGTGTCTAGGCATAGTTTGAACAAAAGATTTGAAATATTTCGTTAAAATTGGGTATTGTCATTGGAAAAAATGAAATTTAGGTACGTTTTAATATGTATATGGCCCCATAAGCAAATTTTATATACATCATTTAAAAGTAGACTTTATTTCCAATCGTTCGGTTCCAGTAACTTTCTTCTACGATAATTTGTTGAGGAGTTAGTAGGGGGTGTTTACTTTTTTTTCCACGACTGTACATAAAGAAATACTCACCCGTGAGAAATTTAATTCATTAGAGGTAATTAATTAAACTGGTACTTTAAAGTACCATCAGTACACTATGCCTAAAATATTATCCTAAGAGAAAACCCACATGATATTTCAAATAAAATTTAAAGTCTTAAAAATGCTAAATAACAAGAAGACACTCGAAAATTAACAATAAAAAATATTAAATTGACATAGTTTTATTTTTCACATAAAAAATGAGTAAAACTTAAAATGTGATGGCATTAAAAAAAAACTTTTTTTTAAGGTTTCGATCTTATTAGCAGTCTTTTAGTTTATTTATTTATTGAACACATACATCTGACTTGTGTGCTGACATGAGGGGCTCGCTTATAAGTTGTCAATATACGCAATATGTGTCGCATTATCAATATACGAGAACGAGACAGTAATACTTAGAACTACTGTTGACATGTATCCTGAAAAAGTGGAGTTAAAAGAGTTTTTTTGCGAAGTACCATTAGAATATTAATAATAGTCACTATGGGATGACGACCACTTATAAGTCATCTTCAATATACAAGGACGAGATAGCAATACCAGAACTACTGTTGCCATGTATCCAGAAAAAGTGTTAAAAGAGTGATTTTGCGAAGTACCATTAGAATATTAGTAATAGTCACTATGGGATGACGATCACTTATAAGTCATCGTCAATATACAAGGACGAGATAGCAATACCTAGAACTACTGTTGTCATGTATCCTGAAAAAGTGGAGTTAAAAGAGGTTTTTTGCGAAGTACCATTAGAATATTAATAATAATCACTATGGGATGACGGCCACTTATAAGTCATCTTCAACATACAAGGACGAGATAGCAATACCTAGAACTACTGTTGCCATGTATCCAGAAAAAGTGGAGTTAAAAGAGTGTTTTTGTGAAGTACCATTAGAATATTAGTAATAGTCACTATGGGATGACGATCACTTACAAGCCATCGTCAATATACAAGAACGAGATAGCAATACCTAGAACTACTGTTGCCATGTATCCTGAAAAAGTGGAGTTAAAAGAGTGTTTTTGTGAAGTACCATTAGAATATTAATAATAGTCACTATGGGATTACGATCACTTATAAGTCATCGTCAACATACAAGAACGAGATAGCAATACCTAGAACTACTGTTGCCATGTATCCTGAAAAAGTGGAGTTAAAAGAGTGTTTTTGTGAAGTACCATTAGAATATTAGTAATAGTCACTATGGGATGACGATCACTTATAAGTCATCGTCAATATACAAGGACGAGATAGCAATACCTAGAACTACTGTTGTCATGTATCCTGAAAAAGAGGAGTTAAAAGGGTGTTTTTGCGAAGTACCATTAGAATATTAGTAATAGTCACTATGGGATTACGATCACTTATAAGTCATCGTCAATATAAAAGAACGAGATAGCAATACCTAGAACTACTGTTGAAGGGTTAAATAGACTCCATACTGCATTAGCAAGATTAGCTTAAATTCAACCCATAAATGTAGAATTCAATAAATCCAAAATTAGTTTTCGTACAAGTAATTACCAGAAAGCAATTATAAGGGAATCCACTGATATAATTTCCAATAAAGATACAGTATGTAATGATACAAAACTCCAACTCCATGCCTCCATGCATGATTCCAACTCCTGACAATTTTATTTCCTTATCTCCAAGCACATAATTATTAAAGCTTACAGAGTTTCGTAATTATAAGAATTATTAAATGTAAAATTATATATATAGTGCTAGGAATACTGTAAATAGTTAGTGTCTGTGCTTAAAAATAATGTAAATAGTTCAATTAATCTCTATTCATAAGCTGACATTAGTTTTTGTTGCATTGAAATACCTCAAGTTGTTGATTTTCTGCAAGCAAATAAACAGTATTGGATTTCAATGGGAGTCTATGGAAATTTGGCGAAATACTGGAAATAGCGCCAAGTTGGAGTCACTCTTGACGAATAATTTTGGTCGCCAAGTTGGCGACGAACTTGGCGATGTTTGACGACAGAGCCGCTCCCTTTGGTAACCCCCATTATAGCGTCAGAAAGCTCTGACCAATCAGATACTTTTCGCGGTATGTAAGCAGATTTTCATTGGTCCATTTCCAAATCGTTACTTTTTTTTATATAAAAGGATCATGACATCATGGAGTCTGGAAAGAATTGCTGCATAGTAGATGAAAGCTTGTTTTGTTAAAAATTTGAATAACTCTTCCTCTCACCTTATCTTCCATACCACTCTTAAATTACAATGGTCTCTCCTCGACGAACAAGCGCAAACAGAAATAACAACATTTAAATAACCACTGACGATGGCCGTGTGAATTTGGCCGAAAACGTTGTGGGAATTTTAATTTGATTTTTAATGTATTTTTAAGGTACATTAATGTGTTTAAATAATTTTATTTTATATATATGCACCTAAAAGTAATTTTAGTGCGTTTTATTTGTGCCTTATACGAATTTTAACTATTTATTCAAGATGAATTTAGCACTAGAATTTTAACATTCCTTTATGTATTTTTATTATCTTCCACTTACGAATTAAAAATGTTTTAAAAAATAGACAAAGTTTGTTCTTTATTAACCTTTAATATTTCTTAATTTTTTAATGTTTAACAAATGAAAATTTAAATGGCATTCCATAATACCCGAACTCCACCACCCCCTCTCTCTCTCTATATATATATATATATATATATATATACACAGTAGAACCTCGATTATCCGAAGTAATTGGGACCGACCCACTTTCGGAAAATCGAAATTTTCGGATAATCGAGAAGGCTTCCATTTTAAGCTTAAAGAGAAATATATATGCGCTATTTCTTACAAGTGCTTAATAAAAATAAAGCAATAACAAAATAGAAACAAGAATAAATTACCTGAATTTTAATTCTGAAATTAAGAACCTTTTACATATGTCACAAGGGTTTGAAAAAATGTTTTGTTTGTCGCAGTTTCAATTGCCTTTGCTTTGAAACTCTATCACGAAGATTTTTAATATTATTAGTTCACGAGTATCACAGTCTTTCTGCAGCTACAGCCATGTCAAACCTTTTACAAAACATACAAAAGCTTCAGATTTGCTAATTTGTTCGTTTTGTTCGTTCCACTCCGCAGCTTACGGGAGCTCAAGTTAAATTCAAAGGATCTCTAAGAAAGGGGATCGAAAATATTTATATGTACTCGTAGTTCGTAATGGACCGTTTGCACATAAGAAAAATGATAGTTTAATAAAAAAAAAAAAAAAAAGCTCTGAAAATGGATTTTGTGCACACGGAATGTGATACTAACAAAACCAAAATCTCTAAAAATGGATTTCGGTTAACCGTGAGTTTCGGATAAAAGAGGTTCTACTGTATATATATATTTCATCAATAATTAAAAACGCAAAAACACCATAACTCTGGAAAGAAGGTGCATATCAGCAATATTTAACTATAAAAATTCCAAAACCTTTAAAAAATACCGGTAAAACACAAAAACACAGGCAAAAAAACCTGTCTGTTCTTCATCAGTGGGAGGACAGACAGACCTAACTCCACCCCCTCTGTTAAAAGCTTGCAGGTTTCAGAACACACGTCCATCCTGCACTCAATACAGAAAAAAACTATTGTCATTTTAGAAACAAAATTCAAAAGGCTAAATAAACCAAATTTAAACAAAAAAGTAATGTAAAAAAGCATAATTAAAATGCAAAACAATTTTTTTTTTTTTTTTAATAAAATGTTCTTTTAGAAAATTACTTTAAAATTGCAATTTAAATATAAACAAATAAAATTAACTTAACATGTATGAATTTAGGCGCGGGAGTACTGTATATATTGATGCAGGATGGACGTGTGTTTAGAAACCTGCAAGCTTTTAACAGTGGGGGTGGAGTTAGGTCTGTCTGTCCTCCCACTGATGAAGAACAGACAGTTTTTTTTTTGTGTCTGTGTTTTGTTTTTTACCTGTATTTTTGAAAGTTTTTGGAATTTCTATAGTGAAATATTGTTGATATGCGCCTTCTTTCCAGAGTTATAGTGTTTTTGCATTTTTAATTATTGATGAAATACATTTTGTTGCGTTTGATATGAGCTGCTTTTAGCGCCAGTTGTGCAATAATTTTTTAGTAATTATATATAAAAAAAATATATATATATATATACATATACATACATATATATACATATATATGTTGCATTGTAGACATTGATGCGAGTCGTGGAATGAAATGTATGGAAGAGTCTCCATTATGAAATATTTTCTATGGAATTGTAGACATTGGTGCGAGTTATGGAATAAATTGATATGGGCAATGGATGAAATATATAAAAGTTCCTCCATTATGAAATAATGAGTCAGATTAGACCGTCATGCTTTTATTAACAAAACAACATCTAAAACGATTCACCACATTTCTATGATACGTTCCGGTCTAAGAGGTAAATAACTTCATCGTATAATCATGAAATAAAATTTAAATAAAAACTATGGTCCAAGAAAACTACCAGTCAGAAGCTGTTAACAGGTGGAGAATTGAACAATTTCCGAGGAAAAGTTCCATGCATTTGCTTTTTGTCATAGGGCGTAGAAACACAAAATCACGACGTCGCGCCCGCTCTGGCCAATGCGAGAAGAAAGGGTACGCGTAAAGCCTATGTCACGTCCAATAGGAATGATCTTGCAAAGAGTCCTGACAATTTGGAGCGGATACATTTTGAAGTAAAAAATACCCCAGCGCGCGAAAGAATCTCGGAATAAAAAAAGAAATGGCTATTTTAAAAACATTCGAATTCACACTAAATAATAGAAATGGTCAGAAATCATGATGCAATTTAGGAATAAACTAAAAGCTTTATATTTAAGTAAACTGAGTAAGATAATAATTAATTTAAGAAAAATTTAATAGGATTAATGATAGACAGTATTAAAGAATAAGAAATTAGTGAATATGCCGGTAATTTAGCATGTAAAAAGGAAATATCGTGAAGGAAGAATTAATAATATAACATATATTACATTACTTTATCTAAAAAAGAAAAAAGATTTTCAAATCTGATAAAAAGTATGGAAAAGAATTCAGGAACTTCTAAACTCGAGAAACTTTTAAAACATTCCGCTTATCGAAAATGATCACAGTTTCTGATAGAGTAAATAACTTTAACTCTCTATTCTTGATTGATCCCATTTGAAGTTTAAATCTAAGTGGGACACATTTTGTGAGAGGAAATGCCAATCAGAATTGGAGGAGCATTCAATCAACGCCTTTCATTTCGCTTTAAATCTTGTTAAAGGACTATTCCGAAAATTTCAAGGAACTTTTTTTTTAGCCCCCGGTATGCTATTTCTTTCTCCCAGCTTATTTTGTGTCGTCTCCAATAAATAACGTTGCCTTGTATAAGCCAGCCGTAACACAACAGCCGATGTTTCATTCTGCGATTAAGTACTCTACAGCATTTTTTAAAACTTCTAAGCATCGCACATTTTCAATGTTTATACCGTCGTATTGGAAAAAAAAAGAACTTTTTAATGCAATTTGTTTGAGAACTGCATCTCCATTTTTATTTTTGAAATATTAATTTTTTTGTAGTTTTTAGCGACATTTGTTTCATTTTGGCAACTCAAGTACTCCATTTCTGTAGAAAGTAAAGAAAAAATAATTGAAAAATAGCAATTATATCTTCTTGTTGCTATTTTCCCATAAAAACTGGAAAAATGTAATTAAAATACGTGCTGCTTTGAGAAAAATATAAATGAATGATTTATGATAAAACATGGAGCTATTATAAACTATGTTTAATTTTAAGTATCTATATTAATGCAAATGACGCCATTTTACATAAAATAAAAGCGTGTGCTTTAAGTCTTAAAATTGAAATATGTTTTGCACTATAGTAGAGTCCCGATTATCGAAGTCCCGCTTAACCGAGTTATTTTCTTCTGGTGGACTGGTGGCTTCTATTATTATGAAACAGCCATTATAAATGAAGCGTAAAGTGAAGATGAAAGAGCAGTCGTAAAAAGGTAGAACTCTGGTTTTCTGGTCAGAAATGGGAAAAAAATGGCTATATATTTTTTTAAATTATGGCCAATTTTTTTCCATTCTGACCAGAAAATCAGAGTTCTAACTTTTTACGACTGCTCTTTCATCTTCACCTAAACGCTTCATTTATAATAGCTGTTTCATAATAATAGAAACCACCAGTCCACCAGAAGAAAATGAAGTAATGGAAATGTCGGGGGCGACACTAAATTCTGAAAAAATAAAATTCCTGTTCTCTAGTTTTCTTTCTTTCTTTCTTTTTTTTTTTTTTTTTTTTTTTTTTTGTAGGATTTTGTATTATTATAAAATATTTACTCGCTTATTTTTTATTTTTTTTCATTTGCTTGAAATGCAAAGTACGTGTACGTTTGTGCGATTTTATAGTTTAAGTTTATAGTTAGTATATCTATTGGATGATTTGCAAAATTTCTTGGCATATTTATAGATGGCAGAAACTTGCAATGTTGTCTGTGCTGATGTTTATTTTGTAACATATTATTAACTGACAGTTATCTACATGTGCCGTGAGTGGACATAACATTAAAAAAAAGTTTTTCCAATTAATTTGTGTGCAAGGTTAATATTGAAAATGGAAAACGCAAAGTTACACTTTCGTCATGTTTTGTTATATGAGTTTAACCCCTTGAGGGGCGGCGGTATATACTATATACCACCTAAGATTAATGAAGTTTTACACCAGAAAAAATGTATTAAATTTTACTTTTCTAACTTTGGTGGAAAAGAGCCGTATAATTGTTTTTCCTTATCTTGAAATAAATTTTTTCTAATTTCCGGTGGGAATTCAGCCTTTCACAAACGTAATTGCTTGCCCCTGAAGGGGTTAAACTAGTACGTTGTGGCCATGGCCATCACAAAACCTTCTTCTACATAAATCATGTCAATTAAATCATTTAAATAGCACAAGAAATTACATCAGTTTAGCACCAATTCATATCAAGTTTGATGAAAATTCGTGCATTAGTTCTTTAGATAAAGCTATAGCGGAAATTCTGAAAAATGTAGCATAGTAGCGCCACCTGTTGAGCGATTTACACCAAAACATAAACGGCACTAATTGATATCAACGTATACCTGAATCTGAAGTTTGATGAAAATTCGCGTATTAGTTATTGAGATAGAGCTTTAGTGCAAATTCTGAAAAATGTAGCTTAGCAGTGTCACCTTTTAAGCGATTTGCACCAAAACCTAAAAAACACTAATTCATATCAAATTATACCTGAATCTGAAGTTTGTTGAAAATCCAAACATTAGTTCTTGAGATAGAGCTATTTCGGAATTCACAAAAATGCAGCATAGCAACGCCACCTGTTGTGCGATTTACACCAAAATTTAGAAAACGTCAATTCATGTCAATGACTAGATGAATCTGAAGTTTGATTAAAATCCGTGCATTACTCCTGGAGATTGAGCTATTGTGGAAATCGTGAAAAATGCTGCATAGCAGCGCCACCTGTTGAGCAATTTACACCAAAAACTAATCAACACCCATTTACATCAGGGACTAACTGAATATAAATTTTTATTAAAATCCGTGCATTAGTTCTTGAGATAGAGCGCCCACAAAAATTGTGTCACATACATACAGACAGACAGAGTCACAGACAGACATTTTGCAAAAACATGTTTTTCGGAATCTCTGAACGTAAAACGTGTAAATCCGTCGAAAAACGAAAATTTTCACGAATCCAATACTTCCTTCTTGTTAAGACAGAGGAAAATAAAAAGGAGTGAGTTTTGGACGTGCTAAAAAAATAAATCTTCGTTTATTTGGATCGTACTCTCGCTCTTAGGACATTTAAAAAGTGGTTTTGTCGATTTCGGAATGGCGATTTAAATATAAATGATAAAATTCGCTCTGTGCGACCTTCTGGCATTGATAGTGGCTTAGTCCGTGATTTAGTGAATAACAATGCACGGATTACAACTGAAGAGACAGCTGAGAGACTAAATGCTGACAATTCGTCTGCATTTCAGCATTTTAAACAACTTGGGTACACTTCGAAACTCGATGCACGAAATTTACAATCACCCATTATTACATATATAAGTATATTTTTACTAAAATAATTCAATTTAAATAAACAATTTCTAAACACGTTAGAACTTGAAACAAGTGCTTATTTCAGCAGCAGTAATTGTTTTATTTTCAAAACAATTATTATTATTAGATCTGTTTAGACTAAAGTACAATTTCAGTTAATTAAAGTGTAATTTAAAACATCTTCAAAATACTCTGAAAGTGTTTGAAACAAACAATAAGTTTTAAAGAGGATTATTTTTTATTCCTACACATTTTTGTAAAATATCTATATTAAGTTTTGAAGTGCGTCTGAAGTTAGTTATATAACTAGTTCAGAAAAATAAATTCGAACACTACCGAATTGATTGAAATAACCGTCTGTTTCAAAAGCGATGCTTTTACAATATCCAAACTTTATTATTAAGAAATTTTTCGCAGTACATTTTACATTAAATTCAAAAATCAATAAAAGTAAAAAATAACTTTATAATACCTTTAAAATGATTGAAAACAATAAGTTTTAAAAGGTATTATTTTCCCATTTCTAAATACTTTGAGAGGAAGATGAAAATACAAGTTTCCCTAAACTTTACTATGGCAATGTTTTTATTTAAAACAAATTCGGAAATAACGACTTCGGAAATAACGAAGTAAGCTTACTTTATTTGTCTACATAATCATTAAGGGCAATTTATGCAGATAGTCCAGGCAATAGGGGATTTTACCTGGCAAAATTAATGGAAGTTCTGGAAATAGACTTACTTTATGTTTTTTTGGGTCGCTGAATCCGAATTTGTAACTTCCCACCAAAATTTTCCCCGGCAACCCCCCCCCCCACCACCCAAAAAAAAAAAAAAAAATTGGTAAAATGTCCCCCCAAAAAGGTTTTTATTAAAAAATTGTTTTAGGGGAAAAGTATCCAGAAATTCAGAAAGTAGACAAAATTTGTAACAAATTAGATATATGACATTATGACTTAGGATGAAGGGGAAGGGGGGATCTGCCTCGGAACATGCGCTGCGGTGCTACGTGGACTAAGTTGCGCAATTCCACTTAACCACTCACACGTTTACATTCGCCCTCCCATTTCCCCTCCGAATTTTCTCTATAAGGTTTACTTTAAGTTTTTTGGGATTGCTGAATCTGAATTTTTAACTTACCCCCAAAATTTAGCCCCCCGAAAACCCCCAAAATAGTTGTTTTTAACTTAAATTTCTTATTGTTTTAGGGGAAAAGCATTAAAAAATTCAGAAATTAGACAAAATTTACAACAAATAGGATATATGACATTATGACATTTTTTAAATAAAAACCTTTTTTGGGGGGGCATTTTACCAAAATTTGGGGGGGGGGGTTGCCGGGGGAAATTTTGGTGAGAAGTTACAAATTCGGATTCAGCGACCCAAAAAACATAAAGTAAGCCTATTTCCAGAACTTCCATTAATTTTGCTAGGTAGAGTCCCTATACGGTCTCTATTGCCTGGACTAAGAGGGAAGAGGGTTAAGTTATGAAGTATGTCTTCAATTTACTAACGTAAGTAATTGGAACAGACAAATATGATTTCTTAGCATTCTAAAAGCATTTGAAATAGGCGTCGATTCACAAAGCGATTTGTTCGCCGTATAAGTTTTCTCTTCAGAATTTATAACCACATAATATCGAACATATTTTTCAAAAAATTTACAAATCGACTCTTTTCTCAAGGTTATCAGATTGTGTGTGTCAGAACAGCCTCTGCTACCCCAGGCATTGTTACTTCGAAGAACAATTTTTAATTTTTCGAATTTGGTTGCATTTTTTTAATGAACATACTTTAAATTTCAGAACGGGTTCCAAACAGTTTTTCAAAAATGAAATTGTCCGAACATTAAAAAAGTATGCAAGCAAACCCGAAAAAGTACAAAAGCACAACATTAGATATTGATCTCAGCTATCCCACGAAAAAAAAATTATTTAGAAGTAATAAAATGAAAGCGAGATATTTGTCAAGAACGCTTCCATAGGTTTAATATTATCTTGCGAATGTCTTCGTATGACTAATTTAGTCTCATAATTCATATAACTGTGACTTTAAACGCCTCAATATAACAACTGCCGTAAAATCTTTGAAAATGAAATCTCTACGGAATGCGATCTTTAAAGAAAAATTATATATTTTCAAGCGAAAGAATATCAAAAATTATACCTGCTAAGATGGAAACCTGTTTAAAGCGGAATATATTTCGGGTTTTTTCGGTTCGGTTTTCAAGGTTTTAATGAATCAATATTTTACAAAGCTGATTACGTAGTTCAGAATTACGTATTTAATGATTGCACGCTTAAAAATTTCAAAACCCGGCTATTAGAGATTTATTAAAATTCTCGTGGTAAATTTTCTTTTTAAGTGGGGTGGGGGTGGGGGGAGGCCAAAATCCATGTTTGCCACTGGTGCAAAAAAGGCTAGTTTTGGCCTTGAAACACGTAATTTACTCTTACCAATATATAGAAGTTGACATACAAGATTAAATCTTGGGAAACATTTGAATAATCGGGGCAGAACTGCGTTTTTCACGGTTTTTAAGGTAATTGAAAAAAATTGTCCTATTTTTGAAATGGCATACTGCGCTTGCTATTGGGTGTATAAAAAAGTTGTAAATATGAAAGTTGTAGAGAATTTTATTTTCCTTAATATTGTAATTGACATATAATATGCTACAGCAACGGGTCTCGAGATATTTCAAAAAAATAAAAAAAAGTCCCAAAATTTTGTTGTTTTTTGGCCACAGAAAATTTAGCCTTAAGAAATTTTGTTAGAAAACTTGGTTTTTCCATGTTTGCATCGTCGTAAATAATTCAGAAAAAAAAAATTTCTACCCGACCTTTTGCAAGGTAACCCCTTTTTTGGTACATTTCCCCTGGACTATATAGGAGATTACTATATTTGAGATGACCCAGGTTGGGTCTGAGAACTTTGAATAACATTTCTGAGTTACAGTAGAATCTCGTTACAACGAATTGTCAGTTTAACGAATATTTCAATTTAAGAAATATAATTTGGATTGTTAAAAAAATTTCATTACCTTATTTCATTACCCGACTGCCAAGAAGGGTTATGTGTTTCACGCGTATCTGGGTATGTGGATTTCTTTATAACCTCGAAACATCCCAACGGCTGGATCGATTTTAATGAATGAGGTCTCTATCGATTCGTCTTAACCGCCTGATGGTTTTAAGCTAGGTTTTGTTTTTATAAATTCAAAATGGTGGTAGAGACGGAAAATTTTTTTTACACACCCTATTGAGTGGCATATCATTGGATAGGTCTTTTAAAGTGAAGACGATGCTTCATTGACTATTTTAGTTAGAAGCTCCGTTTAAATACTACACAACCTGGAAGTTGTGTAGGTAGGATATCTAGCTTTACTGCAATTCTAACCTTCATAGACATCTATAAGCCTCATCAAAACAGTGTTTATAGATAGCAACTAACAATTAAACACAACTTAAAAGTTCTCAATACAAGTAAATAAATAAAAAAAATAGGTAAGTAATATAAAAAATAGTTTCACATTGATGAGAAATAATTAATTAGTTCGCTTTTTACGCAGTCGGGTTCTTTGATTTTTGAAATTTAATTTTTACTTGTTACAAAAATACTCACTTTCACGAATTTTTCAGTATAGCAACTTTAAGGGGGTTCAGGGCTCAAAAATTAGATTTTTTTTTAGTATCTATTTTGGTTATTCAATTAATTCTGAACACAGTGCAAAAAACCATATAAAAATATTTAAATTTTTAACGGAGTTATAAGCATTTATGTAACAATCGCTTTCAAAGCCGCACCCATTTAACTGCAACTTTAAGTCGCGTTTTCTCAAAACTTGATTTTTATGACTATCCGTAAGATTAAAAAAAAAAAAAACTATTTGATGGAATAGCTTAACATTTTTTTTGCATGCTTATAACATCATTATTTATAGAATGAATTAATATATTTTAGATAGTTTAATATTTTGTGTATTTTTAATGAAAAAAAATTGTATTTTTTAGGGTTTTTTAAATTTTCAATTTTAAGAGTTCTTTTAATAAGATTTCCTTTGAGTGATAGTTATATCCTTAATTCATTCTATAGAGTAAAGTTTCCTGATCATTTTAAAGCAAAAATTAGGTTCTTATGTCAATTCAACGTTAAGATATTTTGCGGGTGGTGATATGACACCTAATTTTTTCGAAAATTTTTTCGCACCTTTTTTTTCGAAAATTGTGTTATATAAATTTTGCTATATTTTTTATTTTATTGCATTGAAGAACTTCAATAAAATCAAAACACTATATTAACTAGTGCGTGAAGGAATTTTCACCTTGTTATTAATATAAAGAGTTAAAACCAGCATAAAATTACTTAAAATGAGCCAAGATTTATAAAGATTTTATTATATCCCGAGATCTTCAGAACGAACCCTCGTTCACTTTCAAGGGAAAAAAGATTTGATTCACAGTAAAATTGATCCAGTTCCAAATGGTGAAAAAGGCAGGAGTTTATGTTATCCCATTCAACACAGAAGATCAAAAAAGTTTATCCTGTATCGGCATGACATCTCGGAAATTTAAATAAAGACTAAAGGAGCATTTATCTGATATCAAATTTAACAAACCAAGTACAGCTTTATCCAGATTGCATCATAAAGAAAATATTAAAATTGACTTCGGAAAAGCTAACATTATCATTCCTACATCTAACCATTACTCTTCAATAATCCGTGAATCCATTGAGATTTTGCTTAGAAATGATACTGTCTGTAACGATGTCCTTTCGTACAATATTCCCGCTACTTGGTTTAACATTCTAGGTATTTCGAGAGATCCTGATAATATTACTTACATTTTTCACCTCCCCTCCCCCCTTCTTTATGGAGCAGTGGACTAGACCTCGCTTGCACACGCGTACTCTTTCATCTTGTTTTAAGTGTGTTTTTCTTGTATTCCAGTTAGTCACACTTTTTCCCTTTGAAAATGAATGAGGGTTCGTTCGAAAGATCTCGGGATATAATAACATCTTTATAAATCTTGTCACCTTTTAAGTAATTTTATGCTGGTTTTAACTTTTTATATGAAGTACTTCATTTTATAATTTTATAAGACTACAAGCATACCTTAAAAATATCAGAAAATTTAAATTAGTTACATTAAATACTTCTGTTTTTATACGGACTCGAAGCGAGAGCTCTGTTTATATGTTTTTCCGTATCGATAAAGCCCTGAGCCCTCTTTATCAGTGCTCTCCAGAGATTCGTTTTAACGAGATTTTACTGTATATACAGTTTATCTGTACCCTGAGCTGTGTCTCAGTGATAGCCTTGTAATCATTTTCTTTTACATTCTTATTAAATTTTATTGTTATATTGTTGTCCTAATAAAGAACATTTGAGGACCCCAGAAGCCAAGGGGTATAAGTGACAAAATTGAAAAAATTGAAATAAGTGCACAGGCGACCTGGAAATATGCTTTTTTCTTTTCAGGTAAAGAAATATTGGTGATTTTTCTAATTATGTGTTGCGTTTAAGAGATCAAACACTTTTGCCGAAAAATGATCAATATTGATTAAATATAAATTTAAAGAAAATTGTACTCTACTTTTTTCACATCTATTGAAATAAGAGTTCAAAGACCACTGTGAAACAAGCAGCAGTTTTCTATTTCAATTCAGTCAATTATTATTGATGTTCAAATTTAACGTCAGTTATCTTTGAACTCAATTTACTCCAAATCGAAATTTTGTCACTTGTACCCCTTGGCCTCTGATGTCCTCATATATTAATTATGGTTATGTCTCATTGGAAAAAGGTGACAAATTCGTGTTATTGTTACACAAGCTGCAGTTCGCTAGTCGCTACGCTCCAAAGCAGTAAAAACTCTTTTTCTATTGCGGTATGTCAATTTTTCAACTAAATTTAAAACAAAATATACATTAAAGACACTTATGTTACACAATATATCATATATGTACGATTACATAATACTTCTTATAACTGTATTTTTAAGCAAATAAATTTGTAAAGAAAGAGCTTAGCCTTCGATTATGAGACTCTAAAATTGAATGGCTTTTTCACTTTAAACAAACACTTGCAATTCGCTTTTCGAATATATATTTTTTTTTTTTTACATAATACTTAAAATGAAGTTAAACGTAAAACAAACATTCCCTCTGAATAAAATGCTTGAAAAAAAAAAAAAAGTAAATTGCCAGCTCTAGGATAAAGAGAAAATTTTATTTAAACAGCTGTTCTATGTTTGCTTATAAAAGATTTTGTCTAGTAAATTTCAAAAAAATTAATTTATATTATGCGGGTGTTTGTAAAGACAACGTGTATAAAAAGAAATCTATAAATTCGGAATCAGGGTATGAGCTGAAAGAATACTGTACAACCTCGTTAAGAATAAAATGTATTTTTGGTGATCCCCTTCCTTAAACTGGATTTACAGCTAGAAAACAAAATGGTCAATAAAACTGACAACTTTAAAAGAAAGAATTATTTTATACGCTGAAAGAATGAATGAATAAATAAAAAATAAAAATATCTATCTGTTGATTGTCAGTAGAATTTCCGTATTTTTACGGTGTCTTTTTTTTTCCGATGAAATGATTCCGTGAGTGTGTCGGAAATTAGCGCATATGGATCGTTGCTGCATCCGGAAATTCGGATCAAAACTACAAATTTAACAGCATTTTCAGAAAATTCTTCTACCTTTTCAGAAAAACTAAACAAGCATTTCCATTACATAGTTTCTTAATAACAGTACCTTCCACTGTGATAGGTTTGCAAAATTATATATATATATATATATATATAACCATTAATTAAACATAACCTACCACCATCAAAAATCGTAATATTATGAATTAAAGCTGTAAGTATAAATTTTTTTTTAATTTATTATAAGAATTATTATGGAAGAAAAATAAGAAAGTGGACACCGACAAATAATGGAAATGCTTACATATTGAATTACGTTGTCAAGGGCACAGAATTCAATGATATAAGCAAAATGGTCGTTTTCTGTGAGAAAAATAAGCTAAAGCTAAAAGTTATTTTCCCCTGTGCCCAAGCAACCATTAAAATCAAGTGAATTGATTAAAAATGAAAACAGAATAGAAACAAATAATATGAAATGGAAAAATCAATAAAACCTATTTTAAATATTTATAGGATATAAAATAGAAATAATAAACACCATACCGATTAATATTTCAATATTTTAGAATAAATCCACGCGCACATGGCACCCAAAATATCGTAAAGATTAAGGTGAATAAAACAGTTAAGAAATCACAGTAATTGATACCATAGGATGCAGTTAATACATTTTGAAATAAATGTTAAATAACTTTTAATATAATATAAAATAAAATAAATAGAAAGTAATTACATATTTAAAATGCACTATTAAATTAATTAAAAACTGTTTAACAATATGGTCAAAATTCCCCCTGGTGTAGTAAATTATAACTGAAATGTAGCTAGAAAAAGTAAAATTTAGAACTTATCAAAAAAATACAAATTTTGGTGCTGCCATCTAGTATTACTTGTATGATTCAATTGTCACAAGATAAACAGTTGTAAGCATTTGAATGTAACAATTGTTTTATTAACAGCAAAACCAAACAAATCCTTATATATAGATAATTATAAACCGAATATAAACCACACAATGTATTTTTAAAAAACTATTGTTAATAAAATTTAAAAAGCATACAAAATATTCTATTAGCTAACTTATTTAAACTACACTAAGAATTTAAATAATTCTAGAACATCGATAATATATAGCATATAGCTATATGCTATAAAACAAAATAAATTCATTAATAATTAATATAAATAATTATTAAAAATATAAAAATCTTTAATAAAAACTGTTATATATAAGATAATTATAAAATGAACAGGAAATAAAAACACATGGGAGTATAAAGAAGGTAAACAGATACTTAAATTCCGATTACCTAAAAAGCACAAATATAGTGTGTGGATTATTTTCATACATCCATAAAAATCCTAAAAGTATGAATGTGGGACATTCAAAAACATTAAACCGATAATAAATTTTAAAACACAAAGTGAAAATAGATAAATATTAAAATATTAATAAGAATAGAGGAATAATAATAAAAATAATTACCCAATTTTAATACATACAGTATAACTTTATTTATATTAAACATACTTATATGTATATTAATCACTATAAAAATGGCATACTATTAGTAATTAATATGATATTGTCCTTATTAAATTAAAATTTATAACAAATGATTGTAAATAAGATTAAACAATAATTAAGCTAATTATTAATGAAATTCACCAATTACATATAAAATATCAAATCAACAGCCTTATAAAATACGTATCAAAAATATAGTAATAATATAAAAGCCCCCAATTTTTTTTTAATTAACCATTGCGTATTATCCAGACAACACCACCCTCCTCCGTACTCTAACATCTACCCACCCATCCAACCTATAATAATTTTTTTATATTATTTTACATTTTTTAATTTTTATAGATATTTTTTTATTTTATAATTTTTTTGTAATTTTGTTTACGCATGTGTTAATTTGTTTTAAAAGATCATGTAAGAAAAATACTAATTGTATATTAATGAATATATGAATTTTTTTGGAAAACCATGATTTAATGCATCATAAATTAGTTTATTAATAGTATTGTTAATTAGAGGAGAAGAACATAAACATTTTATTCTATATAAATGATTAAGTATTATGTTTCGAAATACAGAATGATGTAGACAAGATTTAAAAGTTGTAAATGTATTAACTTTGAATTTAAATTCTTTACGTTTGTCATATAAATCTGTGATTGTTTTGTTGTCTTTTATTGTAATTTTAAGATCTAAGAAGTTAATTGTATTGTTAGATAAAATGTTTTCCGTTAATTCCAAATTAGTGGGATAATCTACTGGAAATTGAGTAATTGCAGAATGATCAGTATCAATTAAAATTATGTCATCAATATAACGATATAAATGTAAATTATTATTAGTCAAATTACGTTCATAATGATATAAGTATAAGTCTGAGAGTAAATTGGATGTACAACCGCCTTGTGGTATACCGACATGCTGTAAATATAAAGTGTTATCTTGCAAGATATAATTATTATAGATAATGAAGTTTGTTAAAGATTTAAAATATGCAATATCAATATTAGATGGTAATTCCAGTTTTTTATAATACTTTTTAAATAATGCTTTTATAATTTTATGTAAATCTGATAGGTCTATATTATTAAAAAGATCTTTGAAGTCATATGTCGTTATATTATATACACAATGAAGATTTTTTAAAATATTGACAAGTTGATAGCTATTTTTTATACAATGTGTATTATCATTGTTTGTAGTAAGTACATATAATTGATTAAGAATTTTTAAGAGAAGTTTATTGGCTTTATTATTATATGTATTGCAACCAATAGTTACAGTCCTAAATTTAATTGGAGTTTTATGAAATTTGGGAATAAGAACTAAATATGGATAATTAAAGTTAGTAGATAAAATATTTGATAGTTTATAATAACTTCGAATTTTACGATTATTTACAATTACATTTTCATTAGTTTTTTGAAATGACTTATTAGAAGAAATACAATTTGTAAGAAGTTGGTGATAATAAGATTTACAAATAATAACATAATTATTAGGAGATTTGTCTACATATGTAATAACGTAGTTTTTTTGTAATTTAGTAATTTGTTGGAAAATATGCTGTGTACTAATAGAAACCAAATCAGCAATATTATTTTTTAAAGCCATAGTTAATTTTTCAATTACTAATATTTTCCACTGATTAAAATATTCAATAGGCTTATTATAAGAGATAGAAATTTTATAAATAAAAATATCAATATCATGTGTAAACTGTTTGATAATAGATTTAACATTAAATTTAGATGGAAGTCTATATTTAGTACCATAACCCATTAGTTGTTTCAATTTAAAATCATTAACAATATCAAGATTTCCAGTGATTATATGTCCATGATCATTGTTTATGTATTTTTTTAGAGTGGGGTCATTGCGTTTACACGGAAAATTACTTGCAGCAGATGTATTTTTTGAAAATGTATTGTAGTTAAAAATCTTTCTACCAATTGTATTAGGATATTTAAAGGTTTTTGAGATATGAAGATTATTAATAGGAAAAAAACAATTTTTATCATTAATTATAGAATTGATATTAATTTTATTAAATATGTGATTTGAAAAAGTAATTAACATTTGAGTATTCATGTTTTGAATTTTATGTTTTTTTTTTTGTAAATTAATATTTAAAAGATTAACCCTAGTCATAATGAGGTCAAAATAAATATCAGAGAAATGTTTAGAGAAAGATTTACTTAGAAATACATTTAAATGTTGTACAATCTGTTTCTTTTTAATAGCAAAGATGTGTTTTCGAATTAACAACCAGTTATAATTCTCTAAATATTTTCTTTGAAGATCATTTATATGTTTAGTGATAGATTTTTTGGAAACTACAACTGATGATGAACCCTTTCCACGTTTATTACGTGTTGTTTTACCATTTAAATTATGATTAAGAGCAGGATAAATTGGAGAATAATCAATATTGTTATTTATAGATGTGAAGACTTTGACAGGTCTGTTAAATACTTCACTATTAAGTCCATAAGGATAAATTGTGTTGTAATATTTCATAAATGATGATTCCATATAAAGACGTTCTGATTTATTTTTTAGAATTTGAAGGATTTCAATTGTCGTATTTTTAAATTGATGTTTATGAAAATGTTGAATTTCAGCTGTAGATTGTATATTTTTTGCTGTGTTATTATTAGAGTCTGAACGATGATGATTGATACGTTTATGAATTGGACCTGATGTTTCACCAATATATTTCATATTACATAAGTTGCACTTTATACTATAAATCACATTAAATGCTTTACAAAAACTTGAATAATTAGGATCTGAGATAATTTGTGTCTGAGAAGCGTATGGACATGTCTTGCACCGAGCATCATAACACTTACGAAAAAATAAAGGACGAGGGGGAGAGTATAAATGGTCGCTGGATGACGATCCAGTATATATATATATTATAACCTGCCGGACTATTATTAAATCCTTGGTCAGGCATTGGTTAGGTTGCAAAATATCCGTACTACCTACTGAAACTTTGCTGCTGGAGTCATCAAACTTCTAGAATATTGGCAGTTGTGGACAGCCTGAGTACTTTGGTGTTGACCAATTTAATGAACTATATCGATTTGTTAGTATTAGTGAGATTGGATAAGTCCAATCGAAACGCCAGGGATTCATGAAGCAGTCAAGTTCTATTTCGATGGTCAGGCCATATGAGTGGTTAGCAACAGATTAAGAAATCCGGTAGTTTCCCCCTTAAAACAGAGGCCAAAATCACTTTAAAATGTTTATTCAACCACACATAAAAATGTGAAAAATTCCCACATTACAAGAGTTTTCGCAGAGCCTTTAGGCTAGAGCACGAATTACTATCCCATGCTAAAAAGATCTTAATGCACAAATTTAGATGTTCTACTTGACGATAAGACACCTGGTAACAGAGTTTTAAAACAATCGAACAGCACAGTATTCTTCTTCTGACCTAATGCACGACGGTTTTTTTACCGGTTTGTTATTATAACAATTGTATTTCTTATATTTCTCTGACGAAGACTATGTTTTTTATAGTTGAAAGTACTAAGGTATTAAAATAATTTAACATCTTTTTAATATTGTCTCATCTTTTAAGTAGTTTTGCACATAGTGTAAGTTTAAGTTTGATTTTTTTTTTTTTTTTTTTTTTTTTTCCATGGAATATATCAAGTTGATGTCTAGACGGTTATTTTTATATTGTTTCGATTTTTTTTTAAGGGCACTTTCAATTTTGGATCCAGTTTCGAAATCGAAAGCATCCCCAGAAAGAAAAACTGGAATGGTAATGAATATTGTTGGTTTCTACTAGCAAGGTGGTAAAATAATGAGTTTCTAAAATGTTGCGCCCTTCAAAATTCCAGAGTACGACCCTGCGTGCAGTAGTGGCTTTTCAGGGGTTCACAATAACTTTTCTATTGGAGTATTAGTACATAAAATTAGATCTGGTTTAATCGTACTATTTTCTATGATTAAAGTATTAAATAAGGAGAAATTTTGTTTTTTTGAAATTATTAGCAGTAAAGTAATTGTGAGTCCCTGTAGAGCAACTACTGTCTGCGTGGTGAAACATTGTTGTACAGATATAAGATGAACATGAGCAATAAAAATAATTTAACTGAGATATAAAACAAAATGTTCATCAGTTATCATCACATAATGGTTGAAAAATAGTTTAGATACCAAACCCGTCGGCGGATTTCTTCAAATATTAATACAATTCTTGCGACAAATTTATAACAAACCTGCCGACAACATCAGAAACGCACTAAATCATGCTTTGGGAATCTGAAAACTTAAAGAATCTAACATGCATAAAAATTGTGAGAGCTTTTTTAGTGTATTTGAAAATGTAAAAATATACTATTATTTCCATTCTGATCACAATGCTTTCCTATTTCCTTCCTTACATTGCATGTATAAGTGTATGGAAAGTAAAAACTACAATCTCGATCGAGTAATATATAAAAGTGTCAATGTCAATCAAGGTTCTCGCTTCCGATCACCATAATGCCAAAATGTTTCTTTGTCGAGAAAACTAAAACTTGAAATGGCCAAATTGCAAGAGATGTTTTTTTTCTGTTGACGATACTCTCAATTACGTTATTTATCGTACGATTAAACCTTTTCGGTGTAACTCATTATTTGTGCTTTGAAATTCTTTAGTGTTTCTCGACGAATCTATTATTACTATTATTTGAATTTGGCTAGCTTTTCTTCAGCAATTAGCCAAATTGCTCAGTTTAGTCAGAAGCCAGTCAGAACCATGGTATCAACTTTTATAGTTGTCTATTGGCTAATTTTCTAAACCATTAGCTGTAGAAATATAGTTCTAATAGTAGAAAAGTTTCAAAGTTGTTATTTGTCCTCTTAAAAGTAATTTATATCAAAAGAGTTATTTTCTAAAAGTTACGAGCTTTACTTTTTTGTTTGGTCCTTGGGTTCTGTATTTCGAAAAAAATCTCCGTTCTTTAACAGGTAGTAAAATAATAAAAATTTATCTTTTGAACGATCAAAACTAGAGTTATGATACTTTGAATTTTCTGGAATTTTAGTATTTTCTGGAACTAGTAAACACAAAAAAGTGTTTCATGCATATGCGAAAAGTGACAAAAATAAATAAATAAATAAATTCTTGACACATGGGTGTTTTTTATTGATATTCCACAATGCTTTGAAACATTGAAAAGAAAAATAGACATTAAGAGTGGCAGATTGTATTGGGCCATTGGCGCATTTAAAACGAAAATCTCACCCAATTCACAGAAAATATTGCAAGGTACAACGTACTTAAAGAATTACAATTCGTTTCATTATTTATTTTTAATTATTTATATTTAATAAATTGTTAAAATTCTTTGACTTTCAAATAAAAGTAAGGTTTTATATCTAATTAAAAATAGTATGTAAATTTTAAACTTTAAAAAAAAATTGCACAGAACTTTTTTGAGTGGCAATAGGGCGCACAAACTTTACTTGCCCCAGGGCGCTGAACATGTTGCTACGCCACTGGTCAGTGGATTTGTGATTAAACTTAGTATGTCACCGTATAGGTGTCGGTGGATTTGTGGTTAACCTTAGTATGTCACCGTATAGGTGTCAGTGGATTTGTGGTTAAACTTAGTATGTCACCGTATAGGTGCCAGTGGATTTGTGGCTAAACTTAGTATGTCACCGTATAGGTGTCGGTGGATTTGTGGTTAAACTTAGTATGTCACCTTATAGGTGTCAGTGAAGTGTAAATATTAAAGTCGAGCCTGCACCCATGGAATTGCGTAGATCCTTCCTTCGCATAACCTGACAATGGGTATTTTTTTTTTCTAAATAAAATAAGATCCTATTAATTAGGGGAAACCACAAATACTTTTCATTTCTACCAAAAATCTTCCGGCACTAAAGGGTTAAATTCTAGTGAAATGTAAATTTTGAATGAAAATATTTACGCTTTAATAGGTCAATAATTGCTACTGATATAGCAAAAGAAAAACAAGTTGGAAATTACACATCAAACGTGGCAAATGACGTGCGTTCGTACTGTAACTAGCTTTATAAATATTTTCTGCACCGCATATTGTACTGAATGTATATTTTAGTGCACTTCATAAGTGCATATCAATTTCATTCTGTTCGAAAGGCTGTAACTTCATTAAAATGCACTTGAAATATTTTTTTTTCTCCCCATTGGTCGTCATGTAACGGAAAACTTTTGACTGTCCCTGTAATTAAACTATACATTCGATTTTCATAAAATTTGAAATGACTCGACAAATCTTTGCAACAATTATATATTTAAAATTTCGGACTATTCGGTTGGATAGTTTTTGCTCTGTTATATGCGGACGGACAGACAGACGGACCGAACGACGACTATAGGAGCCACGTATTTACATAATTACGAACGCACCTAATAAAATAAAATACCAGACGGCAAATAGAGAACTCACCGTCATCCTTCTTTTTGTGGAAAATTGCGAGAAAACGTAGTTTCAGTGAGGGGGGGGGGGAGGATCCATTCTAATTAGCTTCAGTTTCCAGGAAAATGCGAAAAATAACGTTTTTAATCATCAAAATACACAACTTAATTGACATTGTTTCTAAAACTTTCATCAATTTAAAACATTTTTAATATATTTTTTCATTAATTAGTATCAAATAAGTTACATAAATATCCTCATTATATATCATGAACCTAGAAAAGGGGGAAAAAAGAACCGGAAAGTACACATAGTAATTATTTTAATTATGTGTTAGCGCTTCAAATTTCACATTTTTACCTTTTTTAAATACTCATTAAAATAAAATTTCTCTATGTAAGTTTAACAGATCGAAAGAATGGGAAAAACAGGAAAATGTCAATTAGAATGAAAAATTCTTATTAAAGTTTTTAAAAAATATGGGCAGTAATAAACTATAAACAATAATTTTAGGAAATTTTCGACAATCAATTTTTTAGCATGTTATCTATTTTTTAGTATAAAATGAAATGAAATAACCAAAATAATGATTAAAAATTCTGAAACAAAGAAAAGTAAATACAATACATTGTAGGAAACAGGTTAATGTGTATTTATTTGAAGACACAAACCTACAATTTTTTAAATACAATACTATGGAATAAAATTTAATAAACTGCAAAAAGGTGTAATTCTAACTTTCAACAACCGTAAATAAAAAAAAAGCTACAGGTATAGTTTATAAAAGGTTATGTACATATGTGTATTAATAAGCTATGAGAATTAGCCTCAGAAAAGTATCTAGAAAGTTATCCATTTTTAGTTTTAAAATGAAATAAGTAAAAAAGTAATCAAATATTCTGAAACAAAAAAAGAGTAAATATACACATAATAGAAAACAGGTTAATGGAATAAGTATCAAAAGTTGGTGTTGCCATTAAAAAAGGAAAGCGGATATAATTTTTAATATTTAGATGACCTCTGAATCAAAATTTATGAGCAATATTTAATATAGTAAACATTATTCTCAGTAGATCAATGTCTGCATCTTTTTTATGCAACCATTTGTAGCAACTGTATTAGCGTGTGTACGTGTGAGAGAGGGCGGGTTGGGGGTCAATTTTCTTTCCAAGATAGTACTGTATTTTAATGTTACTATGTTATTTTAAAAACAAAAAGTATCGTATTTATTATTCATCTGCGCTGTTAAGTAAGGTTTATAATTCTTTTACAATGCCACATCACAATAGAATGTGAATGTATTACTGTATATGGATGCTGGTACATTTTGATGAATCGCATATATTATAATTACGTTATATAATTTTATCTAATGTAGATTATACTATGTTAGATAGTGTTATAACTTTAAAAAGTAGATTATGACTTTAGTAAAAGTGATTATCTATTTTTTTATACATTAGTATATGAAAGAGAATTAATTCGGAGGTGTTTATATTTTATAATTACGAGGGTGTATAAATAAGTTTTTGTCCTCGCATAGGAATAATTGAGTGAAATTTGTGAAATTGCTACATTGTATTAATCCTTTTCTATATAGTCACCGTGCACAGTAACACATTTCTGCGAACGGTATTTCAAAGAAAGGGGAGAGGATGTATTCAAGGAGGCGCGATAGTACACCCAAAGGGAGTCATTTTTCTAACTTTTGAAGACCCCCACATGTGACATATTGTTGAAAAGGCCTGTGACCACTTATTCATGCAATGTACCTTCCGAGCCCTTCCCCCCAAATCTGCCCCCCGGGGGGCATGAATGATGTCCGCAAAATTTAGAAAAGTGCCCCCGGAGGCCAAATTTGGGGGAAGGGGGGAGGGAGATGCATAGCATGAATAAGTGGTCACAGGCCTTTTCAACAATATGTCACATATAGGGGTCGGCAAAAGTTAGAAAAATGACCCATTTTAGGTCTACTATCGGATGGGGGAGCATGAATTATGTCCGCAAAATTTAGAAAAGTGACCCCCGAAGGGCAAGTTTGGGGGGAGGGGCTCGGGAGATGTATAGCATGAATAAGTGATCACAGACTTTTCCAACAATATGTCACATGTGGGGGTCGGCAAAAGTTAGAAAAATGACCCCTTTGGGTCTACTATCGCGCCTCCTTGAATACATCCTTCCCCCCCTTCTTTGAAATACCGTTCGCAGAAATGTGTTACTGTGCACGGTGACTATATAGAAAAGGACTAATACAATGTAGCAATTTCATAAATTTCACTCAATTATTTCTATATGAGTTCAAAAATTTATTGATACACCCTCGTATATTAAATTGACGTAACTAATTCAGAAAAAATATTTTCCATAATGTCTAAAAATAACCATTAAGAAACGAATAAATATGTGATTATTTTTTCTCCCGTAAATCGGAAGAAAGCAGTTAGTTTTCCTTTTAAGTGTAATTTTTTTCATAATCATTGATTCGGATACTGAATCAATTTCTTAAACTATATCTGATGAATTTCTTTTTATCTTTTCTTTTTATAGTGTTTATTATACTTGAAAGTTTCGTCCTCCCTCTCTCTTCCCTTTTATTTCATAGATCTCAGAAATTAAAATTTCTTCTTCACGTTTGGGAAAACCTTTTTAAAATTAAAATTAGTTTCGCATGATAAAGTTTAAATTTTCTTCTTGTTTCAAAAACTAATGATTTTGCAAATTTTTTTTCAGTATTTTCCGCCAAGATTTAGCAAATGAAAAAGTGGGGGGGGGGGGGGGGGGAGGTGCAATGGAAAAACTTTTATTCAAATTTGAAACCTTTTCTCATTTTGTTTATTTCAGCATTAATTTAAAGAAAACAGTCAAAGAAAACTCATACTCCTTGCATAGATTATGAAACACTTTCCACCACTGCCAGAACGTCATTATTTTCATATACTGAAATATGAAATAAACGGCCAAGTGCGAGTATTTCTCGAGCTCAGAGTATTCCGTACAATAAATATATGAATATACAAAGCTATATATACTCGAAAAGTATTGAATGGGTATACCTTGTAAAAGTTAAAAGAGAAATAAAGCCTAAATAATATTAAATATTGCAATTCTTTATAACTCTTTTTTTTTATCCTAATTTGTTTATGATGAACTAAATTCGGTACTGACAATAAAAGTAGTGCATATTTAAACTTCATTTGTCATTTCATCAAACTAAATTCAGCGTTGTAATAATCTTTCATTTTTACAGTGTACCTAAAACAAAATCCTTGCTCAAAGTTTAAACTTGGCATTGTGCTAAGCGCGCTTCGAAAGGAGGTCGGAAATTTGCAACGCCGCCTTGGTCCGTGCCGCGTTTTTCCAGATAGGTTTTTAATTAACAATTAAAGACACGAGAGGCGTACTGAGAGATCCACTCAATGCAAACTAGTTGCGAAACCCATAGTACTTATCTGATTAATTCTAATTAAATTAGTCTGAGTTTAACAATTTAACGTTTATTGCTTTTATACTGCTACTGGACATTGCACTGCACAAATATATCAGCTAAAGGTGTTATCTAGGCTTAAGCCGATGGTACATAGAATACGGCGCCCCTGTCATTATGTAAGTCCAAACCATCCGTGTCTTTACGGGTTAATATCTCGGCTAATTACGGACGATTTTTTTCGATAATCATTATCAACAATGCTTTTATACTTCTGCTACGATAGGTACCCCCATCGCTCCTTAACACCTTTGCTGAATGCTTGCAAATCGAAATTTGCGTGTAACGGAAAAACGCGCTTTTCTCAAAAGCTATGTGACCTAGGTTAATCGCTATAATTTTCCTGTAAGGTTTCAATTAACGTCTACTACCTATAATTTGTTCATAATTTTAGTTTCAGTAGATTCGAAAATAGATGGGGGGGGGGGGGGAAGGGACATATATTTGCACTACATTTTCGACGCTATCGTCGAAAATATAATACCTAAATTTAAAAGAAATGTATTTTTGAGTTCAGCGTTACGAAATCTTTCACACGATATCCCACACGGTATACAAAGAAAATATTTTTTTTTTCCAAGTAACTTAATTGGCCCCTCTACATTTTCTCTAAATATATTTGTGAATGTTTAATAATCGGTAAATATGTGAGTCAACAGTCTTTATTACTTTCTCAATTTGAACTTTCCATGTTTCATAGTTTACGAGTAAAATGGCTGTGACAGACACAGGAGTGATATTATAATGGTTCAGTTTTTACTTTTTGAGTACGGAACCCTAAAAACATAATAAGCAATTTAGGAAACGCATAACACAGTTGAAAGTCTTTTTTCAGTAATTACCATTCACATATATTAATGTATTCAAAATCTTTTGTGCAACCAACCCTGCATATGAATTTGTCTATATTACATAAATACCACAGTGTGCTAAAATTTAGTTCAACTGAAAAACGGGTAACACATTTGAAAATTGAATTTTAGTAATTCAAGTCATTAGACTGTAATGAATTAGAATTCTTTTGTTAGTGCTGTATATGATCTATAAAATTCATAACTACCACACATAATAGAAATATTTAGTTAAAAGAACCAGGAAACCCTATCTCCGCCACGTTAAATTCATCAACTTTATGTACCTTTTTCTCTACAAATGGTGAAAGATAGAGGTCCAGATTTTTTAGAGTAGTTAAAATAAGATGACTTACGTACTTTAACAGAGCATTTTCTTTCTAGGTGAAACTCAAAATTAATTATTAATTATTTGTTGAAAGTCATTTTTAACTTAGCATTTTTGGTAAGATTTCATTGCCTAAAATAAATAATTCTCATCAAATCATTAAATCCCTGTGTTAAAGTATACAATATAACATAATATAAGAATTTAAAAAAAAATGAGTCATTTAACTTTAATAGATATTCAAAAAAAGGAACATAAACATGAAGAATCCAAGTTTTGAGAAAAAGTCAATTAAAGATTTAAATGGCCATTAAGCTGTGAAGTACTCCTAGAAAGAATGAATAATTTCAACACTTATTTTTTTTTCATATATAAACATGTGTGACACATCGTTTGAAAGATAAAAGTTTAAACTATTTAATGATATAAAAAAGTAAAAATCGATTTTTTGGTTGAATTTTGCTTTTCCGGTCCCCTTAGAAATTGGATTGCATAATAGAAAACTTGTTTCCAGCCTTATCGTTTATAGATGATAATATATCCGCGGTCTTTTTGCTCCCCTGTAAAATAAAATTTAATGTTACATATACAGTTTAGTATAGAGGAGATTTTATTGTGCACTCCAATAACTTATCGATTTTGTTATGGCGGTAATAGTATAACATTGTTAAAATACGCTTCAAACAGTTCTATAGACTTTAACATATTATTCAAATATTTTTTGTATCCTTAAAAATTAATGATAAATGCAACGAATCCTATTTTTTCTATGAAACTTGGCATAGAGTATATCAGTAACATAGACAAATTTATAAACTTCGTAATGCTTGAAAGAGGCAACACAATGAGAATGTACTCTGTACAATTATGAGTCGCCCTCAGGCTAGAATATATCCAAATTCTTTTCGAGTGCCTTTCTCAATGAACAATAAATTCTAAACACTTCTTTTTTACAGGCAATATGTCATTGACAACCTCAATAGCATACATTGATTACGTTGTAATCCAAGCATATTTATGTAAATTAGAGCGCGGATAGAGAAACGGACGGAAGAGCCGAAGTCACAAATAGGGGTGTAGGTGGTGTGTGTGTGTGTGTGAAAGGGATACAGTAGTACACTGTAAAAAAAAAATCCGTTAAAATACGGAAATTGTACTGGCAAACGTGACGCCAGTACTATTTTCGAATTTTAACGGAATTTTACCCCGTATATTCCAGAAAAAAAAAAATTCCATTTTTTCACAAAATTTACGGAAAAAAATTCCGTTAAAATACGGAAATAGTACTGGCGTCTCGATTGCCAGTACAATTTCCGTATTTTAACGGAATTTTTTTTATAGTGTATGCGCTGTGTATCTCTGATTTTTTTAAAAGAAGCTACGTATACCTTCGGTTTCTCCTCAAATAAAGCTATTATAGCCTATACTTTCTGGCATATACCCTCTAATCTATACTTTCTTTCTTTCTTTCTTTCTTTTTTTTTCTTTTTTTTTTTTTTTTTTTTTAAGATTACAGAACTTATAATAACTTTTTAACTTTTTCTAGAAAGTGCTAAAAATAGATAAATATTTGAGGAAAACAAAACATGTCTTGCTTTCTGGTAAAAATTGGATTTATAAACGCTGCATCTCTTCTTTTTTAACTATTGGATAATTACTGTAAAAAATACCTTTGAAAAGAATCTAGTCACCGTCAGTACCCTGAAGCATTTTGTACTTTTATGAGAAACTTATATGAACATCTGTCAAATATGATGGGAGAGGGAAAATATTCATGAGAAAGTAGATGAAAACCTGTCAAGCAAGACAGGCGAAGAAAAGATATGTAAAGTAAGAGTAATATTTTTTTCTGTAATATTTAAGGTTTATAAAGCTTTGGAAAGTGAGAAATGGTGATAGTACTACAGACGTGATGTGAGCAAATGTGTGTAGTTACTCACATAGTGACCTTAGAGTGTTCTCTATTTAGTGACTTCAATGTGAATTTGAGGTATATTACGTCAATCTAATGCCAATATTTCTGAAATATTGGTAGTTCATTGCGAATATTACAAATATAAATTCAATATTTATAGAATAGAGGCATTCCATTGCCAGGATTTACAATAACAATAATATGATATTACAGTGAGAAGCCAATATTTAATTAAAATATTTATATTTCACTGGAAATGTATCAGCAGTTGATTTTGTAAGTAGTGCATATCCATCTTGTAAAAAAAAAAAAAAGATTAAAGTTAAATATTATTACATATTAAGATAAAATGTATGTTTTTAATCAATATTCACAATAAAATCTTTTAATATCAATATAAATTTGTTGCTAGTATTTTAGTTGGTCAATGATATTTCAAATGCGTTGATTTTGAAAATGAGGCAAGTCTACTTCGAATATTTTCTTTATGTTGTATGATATTATCAAGCAAATGTAATTATATGCATAGCATATAGTAGACATTTGAGCTCACCGTAATCATCTGATTTTACTCCAGCAGGCTTCTAACTGTTCTCGCATTTGAAGCCAGCCTTAAAGAAGGAGCGATTTTTCGATCCAGACATTCAAAGTCATACAACGACTGTCTTTCATTTGATATCGAAAGAGGACTTTGCTAGCAATTTTCAGGAACGAGTCGGTATCTAAAGTCAGTAATATCAAGCGTTTTTTTTTTTTTTTTTTTTTTTTTTTTTCTTTAAAGGACAAAAATATTTTTTTAATGAACCCATTCATCGAACTTTACTTTCATACTTTGTACTTTGAAAATAAATGTGCAATTGAATTCAAATTTTTCTAATTTATAATAATTTATTAACTGATTGACACAGTCCAAAATAATCCAATCAAAAAACTGAAGATACTTAAATATAAAAGTAACTAGTCGTTGGGGGCCACCGTAATACTTATCCATCATGGACATGCATAATATAAAATATGAAAATAAAACATGTGTAAATAAAATGCATTGCAATTGCAAAATAAAATTTGAACGTATTTGTTGCCAACTTGTTCGGTAGATAGAGTGTTTAAAATCATGGCTTGATGACGTCATAAATTTTAAATGTTCTATTACTGAATTACGTAAAAAAAAAAGAAAAAAAAATCTTTATAACTCCCAAAAATGATAATCATATTAACTAACAGTTTACTGCGTCGGATTAAACGTCTCCTTTGCAATTAAAATCTATCTTTGAATTGAAATTTGAATGATATACAGTGTCATGAAAAATCAAGGCGTGTGGAAAATAGAATTACAAATATCTCGGCAACTCATTATCCGATCGTCATCATTCTTTAAGGAAAATTTATGTTTTTTTATTGTCTTTTACATTCACTCCTTAAAATAAACAATTTCGGAAATTTTTATGTACCTTTTATCAGAACGAATATTTAGAGAGACCGAAAAAAATAGTTCCGGATAATCGAGGTTACTGAAATTAAATAGACTTCTTCTCATTATTGTATACTAAGTACACACCAAATTTTAAGTCTCTATCTCAATTTGTTCGGGAGATAGAGCGTTTACAGACACACACACACACACGCACACACACACACACACACACAGACAGACGGACGGTAATTTGTTTTTCTGAAAATATGTTTTTCGGAATCTCCAGTGTCTGAAACATGTAAATCCGTCAGTTTTTTTAAACGCTTACAAGACTTACTCTCTACTACGTATGATGGGTAAGTAAAAGGAAAAAGGCTTAACATGGGGCATAAATAACATTACTTGAGAAGACAGAAGAAAAATTAATGTCAACAAATATTCCTTGAATATTTCTAGAATTTATTCTTTCAATTAATGCAAAATCATACCCCTTTAAACCATAAACGGCTACTTCCTTTTAGGAAAAGCACATTCAAGAAAATCCTAATAGAAACATATCGAAATGTTACAAACCTTAATAAAGAAAGAAAATTTCAATTTTATTCTCTAAACTTAATTTCCATTTCGAAAGAATTTTCTGCAACATACAGAAGAAAATTTAACTTTTATAGTGGATGGGCAGAAAAATCTGCAAACGATATAAATACAATAAAAAAAAAAAAAAAAAAAAAAAAAACAACAACACAACAAGAAGTCATTTCAAAACATGCTTTGATAAATCTGTGAAGTTTGTGAGATTATGAAAGGAGATGAGTAGATGAGAAACCGAAAATGAACAGATAAAGAGCCAATAATGAGGAAAAATACGGGTAAGGAAGAAAAATGGAACCACCAGGAACCAAAAATTTACATAGGATTTTTGGTTCCTGACTGTTTCTTTTTTTTTTTCTATTTTATGAGATGTTTTGATAAAATTTTGACTTGAAATTTACTGGTTCGGAATTGATCGTTCCAAATTTAAGGGATACTAGAGCATACTGCAAAAAACAATTTAAGAAACAACGATCGTAATTCTGGGACACATGAAAAAATATGTAAAAAAAAAACAGGATGGCTCACACAAATGCGAACATAACTATTGTTCATTTATTTGATTAATTTTTACTAACTTAAACAAAAATAAAGTTATTTTAAGGACATTTTTAATAGCTTGCTTGGTACGAAATGCAGTAACATTATGAAACGTAGGGGGAAGAGTTATAGGTCTGCGCAGGCTGGAATTTCTAGGCCCGCGCCCGGGGCGGCCCGAACGAAAGCCATCTTTGCCCGGCCCGTTGGAAAAACTAAAGTTCAGCCCGAGCACGGCTCGGTCCGTTTGTATTTTCGCGGTTCACGGCCCGAGGGAAAACAGGCCCGGCCTGTACAACAAAAATCAATAAAGTCAAACCTGACTCAATTTTTTAGGGGACCGTGGATTTATTTGAGCTTCATTTGAGCAAACATCGACATTTCCTTCGGTATGTATTACAGTAGCGCTCAAAAGTATTTTGACAACATTATATTCTCTCTTATTTTATTTAATATAAAAATGTAAAAGAAAATATATTCCCTATAATTGAGAACAACTATGACTGCAGTTATTCAAATGTATCAAGTTTCAACTTGTTTGTTTACATTCGGCGCCACCGAAGAAATATGACTCCTCCTTAAGGGCGGTCCATAAATGATGTCACACTTTTTTTCAATATTTTTTACCCCCCCCCCCCTTTTGTCACAAAGTGTCACACTTCGCCATACCCCCTCCCCCCCTTGTCACATGTCACGCTATATTACATAAACATGTACTTGCAGTTCAGAACTTTGTGCAGTTCAGAACTTTTTTAACTTTGTGTTTTAATGACATTTATGAGCATAACAATAAAAATGATTCGTGCACTTATTTTGTATGAAAAAAGACTAAGGTTTACAACAAAAAACATAATTAATATACAATAGAAATAAAATATTAATATGAAAGAGCAATTTAAAACAGTAGTTTTTTGGAATTTGAAATGGAATTTAATATATTTGGCTTTAAATCTTACCTTTATCAATAAAAAATACTTTAATTTCAAAATAACTTCAAAATTTAATCTGTTGATTTTTAATGCTTTTATTTTAATCAAAATCTGTGATGTCACATTTCTTCTTACTCACAAACTATCACAATCTCACGAACACCCCTCCCCCCCCCCTTCAAGCGTGACATCATTTGTGGATGGCCCCTTAGCTCAAAAGTATTTTGACAATTAGTTTGCATTTAATTGTTGAAGGTGTCAGTGGCGCTATAGCTTCGATTAGTGTTTATATCGAATTATTGTGATTATTTTTAAATGCCGAAATGTAAAAAATATTGAAGTGATTCTAGAAAAGCCGCTGTAAAGGCACTTAAGAAAGGTAGACTGCAAGCAGAATTAGCTCGTTCTTTTAACGGGTCTCGTCAACTTGTTATTACATATAATAAAGCTTTTAATAAGCAGAAATACATCGAAAATAAGCCTCAAAGTGGCCATCCGAAAAAAACAACTTGCAATGTAGACTGTATTCAAAAAATGATATCTACAAGTGATTGTCGTAAGTCCGCTGTAATAATAAAAAATGAATTCAAAGAAAATTACGGCATAGACATACACGTTTCATCAGTCAAACGACGCCTAAACCTCTATGGTTTACATGGCAGAAGACTAGCAAAAACACGTATGTTATCTACTAAGAATAGGAAGGCTAGAGTCGCATTTGTAAAACGGCATAACCCTTTCAGGGGCAAAGCAATTCCATTGCTAAAGTGTTGAATTTAATGACTGACACCGGAATTTGAAAGCAAATTTATTTGTAAATAAGAAAAAACTATATTTCACACACATAATAAACCGATTTTTTTTTAAACCAAAATTCCAGTGTCAATCATTAATTTCAACACTTTAGCAATGGAATTGCTTTGCCCTGAAAGGGTTATGCCGTTTTACCAATGCAACTCTAGCCTTCCTATTCTTAGTAGATAACATACGTGTTTTTGCCTGTCTTCGTCCATGTAAACCATAGAGGTTTAGGCGTCGTTTGACTGATGAAACGTGTATTTATATGCCGTAATTTTTTTTCAATACATTTTTTATTATTACAGCGGACTTACGACAATCACTTGTAGATATCATTTTTAGAATACAGTCAACATTGCAAGTTGTTTTTTTCGGATGGCCACTTTGAGCCTTATTTTCGATGTATTTTTGTTTATTAAAAACTTTATTCCATGTAATAACAAGTTGACGAGACCCGTTAAAAGAACGAACTAATTCTGCTTGCAGTCTACCTTTCTTAAGTGCATTTACAGCGGCTTTTCTAGAATCACTTCAATATTTTTTACATTTCGGCATTTAAAAATAATCACAATAAGTCGATATAAACACTAATCGAAGCTATAGCGCCACTGACACCTTCAACAATTAAATGCAAACTAATTATCAAAATACTTTTGAGCTAAGGAGGAGTCATATTTCTTCGGTGGCGCCGAATGTAAACAAACAAATTGAAACTTGATACATTTGAATAACTGCAGTCATAGTGTTCTCAATTATAGGGAATATATTTTCTTTTACATTTTTATATTAAATAAAATAAGAGAGAATATAAGGTTGTCAAAATACTTTTGAGCGCTACTGTATTATTCCCCAATTTATACAACGTCATTTGTGGAAAACCGCATGCAGATGCGATTGTTATACGCAAAGTTTCAAGTGTTTTAATTTTTTTCACAAAGAATTTTTTTGTTGTTTTAATATACTTTAAACCTGTTTTTCTCATTACTGACATTTCTTTTTTTTTTTTTTTTTTTTTTGGAAATACACTTTGCTACTTAATTTTTGATCAAAATTCATGAAACTAATAAGGAAGAATCCTGATATTTCTTAAAAAGAAACCGTGTAGGAATTTTAAGATTCGACTTCATTAAGACAATTAAATTTGATTTTTAACTTATTATAAGGCAAAATTTTGATGAAAATCGATATGGAATTCAGAAAAGTATATCTACAAAATTAACTGTTTAAGGAATTAAAAAATTTACACACAGATTTGATTGTAATAGAGTTTTACGTGATTAAAATCCAAAATCGAGAAAATATCTAAAAAATTAAAACGCAAGGAGCATTTTAAAATTTCTTTTTAAAATTTTAAATTTTTAAAAGATATTAAAGTTATAATAAGATTGGAAATTTCTTTTAAGATGTTCTATATACTTAAGGTTAAATGTATATTTGCGTAAAATTTCAAATCTCTATTATGAAAATTAAAACAATTTTTTTTGAACGTCCACAGAAAACAGAACAGAAAATACCGCTTTTTCTGAACATTCAATTAAGATTTTTTTCTAGACTGCTGAACACATATTTATGGGAAAATTTAGCATTACAGATTACTATATGTTTTTTATTAGCGTTCTTAAGTCATAGAATGCAGAATGGCATCAGTACCGGCCCGCCATGTAGGACCAATATGTAGAAGGAAAATGTAAGTCCGATACTGGCCCGACCCGAGTCGTAACCCTAAGGATACTCGAGTACAGTCGAACCTCGATTTGATAAATCGTTCGGGACTAGCAACTTTGTTCGTTAAATCGAGATTATTCGTTAAATCGGGATAATCAAAGAAATTTTTTTTATACAACAGCAAAAGTTAAAAAGTGGCTATAAATAAAAAGAATATTGCTTACTTACCTTAATAACGATTTTAAACATTTGTTGCTTTACGAAAATACATTGTATAAAAATTCATTCTTTTTTTATATACCGTTATAAATCACGATAATTTTAATTAAGAAAAATCTCATTTATTCAAATTTTGTAAATAAATTATAAGATATTTTTTATAGATGTTTGTTTGCTTCATTTCAATTTTGTATTCCAAACTTATTTATCAATTTTTTCCTGAAACTGTGAAAGTAGTATTATCAACATTATAAGCCATCAAATTCCGTTTCAAAGAATCTAAACTGCTTACTGCTTCTTTGAATGTTGAATGCTTCATCTCTATTTCATCTTCTTCATCCGATCCATTACTACAGCATGAATAACCTCGGTATAATGTACATTTTCGCATGTAGATATATTTCTGCGTCATATGATACATATTCAGAAAATCGGCAATCAGGAACACTGACAATATCTTATAAATATTAGAAATTTTCTTCACATTTTCACTTTTATTACATGGAAAGTTATTCGTTAAATCGGGATTATAAATTCGTTAAATCGAAGTATTTCTGTTCCATTTTCGCCAAGACCATAAAAAAATCGCTAAATCGAGAAATTCGTTAAATCGCGGTTCGTTGAATCGGGACTCAACTGTATCTCGAGGGTTATGGTCGAGTCTGCTGGAAAAATTAAACCCAGGTTCAGACATGATACAATTAAATGCCAATGCTGATCTCTACTCTGGACATGTTATATTTCTGTACTGACGTTGTCAATCTAGCATTGGCTCGTGCAGCTTATTTATAGTATCCTCTCCTCCGTCACATCCATTGAAAACTCTTCATATTTTATTGGCTTAGTTTGATCCTTTTAAATTTTATATCAGGCAGATTTTTTTTTATTGGTTCGGCCCGGCCGGTTTTTTTTTTTTTCTTTTTTTCATCGGCCAGGCCCGTTAAAAGAATTGTTTTTAATCCGCCGGGCCGGACCGTCCAAAATTTTCTCTTCATTTTGACGGCCCGGCACGTCGGGCACTTTTTCACTCTCCAACGCATATGTATTTGTATATTTTTACCTCTGAATAAAGGACAAATTCCGCGCTCCCGAGGCGTGAGTTATTCGGAATATTTACTGTATGCATATATATACCAGGTGAGCGAAACGATTGTTACAACTTTACAAACTCATTACATTATGATAAGAAGAAATTATGAAAGGACTGTGGTTTGCAAGAAAAAGGGTTCAGAAAAGGTAGTTCGATTTTTTTAGCAGCAAAAAAAGTTTTAGTTAAAAAATCACATGTAGAAGGCGCTGACGACCCGAAACACAATGAAGAAGATAACAGTTGTGCCGTAGAATGTTCTGGAGGTCATGTTGAACATTTGTTATTGGAAGAACAAAGGAATGGAGCGTATTGTTGCCCTGTTCATTGTGTTTCGGGTCGTCAGCGCCCTCTACATGTGGTTTTTTTTTACTTTTTTTTCTGCTAAAATAAATCCGACTACCTTGTGAGTCCTTTCTTGCAAACCGCACTCCTTTATCATAATTTATTCCTTTTTATGAGTTTTTAAACTTGTAACGAACTTTTGACTCACCCGGTACATACAACATACAACTAACTATTTTTGGATCAAAACTACTTTAAGGGCAGAAAAAGTAATTAAAAGACGGAAATGGAAAGCAATCATATGACAAATAGAAAAAGAAATCCTTTTTGAGAAAAAAAGAGGGCAAAAAGAAAAGAGGGGAATGATCAAATAAAATTAGTTTTTCTTTCTCTTTTTCATTACATTTTTCTTGCATGACTTTAAATTTGCAATAGCGATAGAGATTAATTAAAATCCTATTTTTTAAAAATTGAAATTAAAAAAAATAATTAAACAGATAACAATTTTTAGAATTAGATTTAAAAGAATACTGTATTAACAAGGTGACTGAAAAAGTAAGGAAAGTAAACTAATTTAATAAAATTATACAGGCACGTGTATGTATCGGGTTGTAACAAAAGTTTCCCGCCACAGCTAATACGGTCTCTGCAAACAGTTCGCGTTGACGTGTTTGCTCATATTTTGTCAAACGAATTTTGGCATTTGAAAGAAAGAGACTTGCTTTATAATACTGTGTTGTGAAATTTGTGAAAAAATATCGTTATCATTAAGTACAAGGTGTCTGAAATGGAACTATCACGCTACCAGATTAGAACCATCATTTACTTCCAGTTCTGCAGTCAATTACAAAATGTTACCGAATAAAGTGCACAGCTTTAGGTACTAGTGTTATATCATATGACACTGTGAAGGTTTGGCGGAATGGTGGTTATATATAAAATTACAGTTAATTATATATATTATAATTAGTATTATGTAATGATGATTTGGCGGAAAACTTTCGTTACAACCTGATATAATGCATCAAAAAGTAAAATAATAAAACTTTTAAAACGAAAAAAAAAAAAAAAAACTCGAATATAAGAGAAATTACACTCATGTCCAAAAATAAAGGGAAAGTGACCAGGTGCTTACGAATTTACACGTTTTGTCGAGTACCTACTGAAATTCTTGACGAATTGTTCTTGAACGTCTAAGATGTAAAAAACATGTTTGACTTCATATTTCGCAGTGAGGATTTAATCGGGAGTACAATTAGGGGCTAATAATAAATTTAATAATAAAATAATATTTGCGATCATCTATGTAACAAAAAATGCTGAAAATGGTCTATCACAATGTTAAATAGCTAGTTGTATCCTGTTCAATGTTTGTGTGCATTTGTGTAAGCATGACACTCATATTCGTGAAAATGTCAATGTGTCTGTGAAAAAAATCAAAAGTTTTTTGTCTATAGCATGTAGAGTTTTCAACGAAATTTAATACAACTTTCCGAAAACCTGACAAAGAACAGTAGAAACAGAATACTGCAATTAAAACATGAATATATTGAATATTTGATGAGATAGGGGCATTTGTATGAAATAATTTCTAACTGCGCATGCGTGAAAGATTTCAAAATTTTATTTCAGAATTTTGTAGTCAATGTTGTGTTGTTTTATGACGGCCAATTATCTACACTTAGAATATGGGCCCGAAAGGGGGGTGCCTTCCGTTTGGGGGGGGGTCTTTTTAAGGGAACCTAACCCGTATTTACGCAAGGAAATCCAAGGTTCGAAGAAAACCACGGAAAACGATTTTGCACGATTTGGCCGACAGGCGCGATTATGTTCAAACCCAGCAGCCCCCATCTACCAGCTTGGAGAGCAGAACCTCTCGGCCGCTGGTGCGGCCAATTTGGTAGTCAGATACTTTGGGCAACTTCTATAAAAAGCCCAGTAAAATATTGTGAAACTCATAAAGTACAGTGAGCTGATCGAAAAATTGTAAAAAATTCTTTATAATAAATAAAGCGGCTTTTCGAAAGCAACTCACTCTATCGCCCCTATCTTTGTGAATTTTCGCTATATTTGACTGGACTAATATAAGTTGCCCTAAATAGCTGACTACCAAATTCTGAAATAAAAATTTTGGAATCTTACACACATGCGGAATTAAAAATTATTTCACACAAATGCCTATATCTCACCAAATATTCAATATATCCATGTTTTAATTGCATTGTACTGTTTCTACTGTTCTTTATTATGTTTACGGAATGTTGTATTAAATTTAGTTGAAAATTGTGTATGCTCTAAACAAAACACTTTTGAATTTTTCACAGACACGTTAACATCTTCAAATATACGAATGCCATGCTTACACAAACGCACACAAACGTTGAACAGGACCCAAATAGTCATTTAACACAGTGATTAAAAATTTTCAGCATTTTCTGTTACATAGATGATCCCAAATATTCTTTTATTATTAAATTTATCATTAGCCTCCTAAATGTCCTCCCGACTAAATCTTCACAGAGAAATATGAAGTCAAATATGTTATTTACATCCTAGAAGTTCAAGAACAATTCGTCAAGAATTTCAGTAAGTATTCAACAAAACGTGTAAAATTGGAAGCATCCACCTTTAATTTATGGACACTCTGTAGAAAAAATCTCTCAAATTGACAGAAAAAAACCTGTCAATTTTAGCGCCAGTGGAAAACTGTTTAATTTACAGAAAATATCTGTAATTTTTCATTAAAACAACTTTTTTCTGTAAAAAGTATACAATTTTTCTGTAAAATTACAAATACAATTTCTTTTACAATAAAAATCTGTGTTTCTATAAAACAGTTTTTTTCTGTAAAAAACACAATTTTTTCGTGTAAGAATTACAGATTTTTTTTTCTTCTTACAGTGCATGGGTGTGATATAAAGCTAAAATACAAATATTCGTTGAATATAGCGTAACAGCACCGAAAACTGGCGATATGAAGCAATTAAAATAATAAAACTTTGTAAAAAATCACCATAAAATAAAAACAAAACACAGGGCGCGATTCGAGCATACACGTATGCTGTAACTGATGACGAGCTGTTATGTTTTTAGCTCGAAGCGCGTCCTGTGTTTTGTTTTTATTTTACGGTGATTTTTTACAAAGTTTTATTATTTTAATTCGTTGAATATATCTAGAAATTCTTTTTTCAATTAACACACACACATAAAAGCCTCTCAAATAAATAAATAAATGAATAAATAAATAAAATAAAAAAGCACTTTCTTTTGAACAAAAACTCTTTAAACTTAAAACCAAAAGAAAAATATTGAAATTTCGGAGAATCTTTGAAAAAAAAAAAGTTACCATTTCATTTCCCAAGCCAAATTTCACTTTCAAAAGAATTTCATGCAATACAGAAAAGATATTTGGTTTGCATTTCAAAAGTGGATAGAGTTCTTCAAACGATACAAGCATAGAAAGAAAGAAAAGAGAAATAAATGCACTAAGGAGAAGACATTCGACATCTTTTAAGAAATCAGTGAAGTTCGTAAGATTATGAAATTACCGAACTTTTCAGAGGTTTGGTTTTTTTCTTTCAAATAATTTTCATCGAGGAAGTCTGAATTTTACCTGTTTCTCGTTTATGTTTTTAGACATGAGGCTGTATAGATGAATTTTTATTTTCGTAATAAAACTATTTTAAGTGGAAAAAATATGTAAAAAATATAACTGGAAAAATGTAAGAAATTTTATTCCAGAAAAGTGTTGTAATTAAAACACGGAAATGGGAGCGAATCATATGCTAGATTGAAAAAAAGAGAAGAAAGGAAAGAATAAGGGGGGAAATGATGAAACAAAATTAGCTTTTCTTTCTGTTTTTCATTAGATTTTTCTCGAGTTACAGTAAATTATTTTGCAATAGTGATAGAGAGATTAATCAAAATGAGAATTTTTATAAGTGCAATGTAACTATCTTAGAAAAATAATAATAGTTATTGGGATTTTTTTTTTTAGAATTATATTAATTTAAAAGAAAACTGTATTAATAAGTGACTGAAAAAGTCGGGAAAGTAAACCAATTTAATAAAGTAATATAGGAAGTGAGACTGAGTATATATATAATGAATCAAAAAGTAAAATAATAAAACAAAATTTTTAAAACGATATAAAAAGGATTTTAGAATATAAGAGAAAATAATATAAAGCTAAACTACAAATATTCCTTGAGTATGTCTAGAATATTTTTTCAATTAACATACACACATAAAAGCCTCTCATATAAATACACAAATGAACAAATAAAATAAAATAAGTAATTAGAACCTCTTTTATCCGAAACTCTTTTAGCTGAAACTCTCGGTTAACCGAAATCCATTTTAAAGCTTTTTTTTACTATCACATTCCTTGTGTGAAAGATCCATTTTGAAAGTTTTTTTTTCTTTTAACTATCATATTCCTTGTGTGCCAGCGGTCCTTTTCGAACTACGAGTACACATAAATATTCTCGATCCCCTTTCTTAAGAGTTCCTTTGAATTTAACTTGAGCTCCAGTAAGCTGCGGAGTGGAACGAAAAAAAATAACTAATTCGCAATTCTGAAGCTTTTGAATGTTTTTCAAAAGGTTCGGCATGGCTAGAGCAGCAGACAGACTGTGATACTGGAGAACTAATAATATTAATAAACTCCGTGATAGAGTTTCAAAGTAAAAGCAATCGAAACTGCGACAAGCAATACATTTTTTCAAACCCTTGTGATATATGTAAAATGTATAATTTCGCTATTGCTTTTTTTTTTTTTATTGAGTACTTGTTACCATAATAAGAAATACTGCATAGATTTCTCATTAGTCTCAAAATTGAAGCATTGTCGATTATCCGAAAATTTTGATTTTCCGAAAGAAGGCCGGTCCCAGTTACTTCGGATAATCGAGGTTGTACTGTACTTTCATCATTGGAACAAAGTTCTTTAAACTTAAAACCAAAAGAAAAGTATTGACATTTCGGAGATTCTTTGAAAAAAAAAAAAGTTACCATTTTATTTCCCAAGCCTTATTTCACTTTCAAAAGAATTTCATGCAATACAGAAAAGATATTTAGTTTCCATTTCAAAAGAGGATAGAGTTCTTCAAACGATACAAGCATAGAAAGAAAGAAAAGAGAAATAAATGCACTAAGGAGAAGACATCCGACATCTTTAAAGAAATCAGCGAAGTTCGTAAGATTATGAAATTACCTAACTTTTCAGAGGTTTGGTTCTTTTCTTTCAAATAATTTTCATCGAGGAAGTCTCAATTTTACTTGTTTCTCGTTTAATGTTTTTAGACACGAGGCTGTATAGAGGAATTTTTATTTTCGTAATAAAACTATTTTAAGTGGAAAAAATAAGTATAAAAGAAAACTGAAAAAAATGTAGGAAATTTCATTCCCGAAAAGGGTTGTAATTAAAACACGGAAATGGGAACGAATCATATGCTAGACTGAAAAAAGAGAAGAAAGGAAAGAAAAAGGGGGGAAATGATGAAACAAAATTAGCTTTTCTTTCTGTTTTTCATTAGATTTTTCTCGTATTACAGTAAATTATTTTGCAATAGCGATAGAGAGATTAATCAAAATGAGAATTGTTAAAAGTTCAATTTAACTATCTTAGAAAAATAATAATAGTTATTGAGAAATTTTTTTTAGAATTATATTAATTTAAAAGAATACCGTATTAATAAGTGACCGAAAAAGTCGGGAAAGTAAACTAATTTAATAAAGTAATATAGGAAGTGAGAATGAGTATATATATAATGAATCAAAAAGTAAAATAATAAAATAAAGTTTTTTAAACGACATAAAAAGGATTTTAGAATATAAGGAAAATAGATTAAAGCTAAAATACAAATATTCCTTGAATATGTCTAGATTTTTTTTTTTCAATTAACATAGACACATAAAAGCCTCAAATACATAAATGAATAAATAAAATAAAATAAAATAAGTAAGTAAAACCTCTTTTAACCGAAATCCCTTTTAAACCTTTTTTTTTTTTTACTATCACATTCATTGTGTACAAGATTTATTTTGAAAGCTCTTTTTTTTTTCTTTTAACTATCATATTCTTTGTGTGCAAGCGGTCCTTTCCGAACTACGAGTACACATAAACATTCTCGATCCCCTTTCTTAGAGTTCCTCTGAATTTAACTTGATCTCCCGTAAGCTTCGGAGTGGAACGAAAAAAACTAACGTATTCGCAATTCTGAAGCTTTTGAATGTTTTTCAAAAGGTTTGGCGGGAGCAGCAGACAGACTGTGATACTGGAGAAATAATAATATTAAAAAATTCCGGGATAGAGTTTCAAATCAAAAGCAATCGAAACTGCGACAAGCAATACATTTTTTCAAACCCTTGTGATATATGTAAAATGTACCCTTAGTTTTAAAATTAAAATTGAGGTAATTTATACTTGTTATCAGGTAATCTATTCTGCTATTGCTTTATTTTTATTAAGCACTTGTTACCATAATAAGAAATATTGCACAGATTTCTCATTAATCTCAAAATTGAAGCATTGTCGATTATCTGAAAATTTTGATTTCCCGAAAGAAGGTCGGTCCCAATTATTTCGGATAATCGAGGTTCTACTGTACTTTCATTGGAACAAAATTCTTTAAACTTAAAACCAAAAGATAAATATTGAAATTTCGGAGATTCTTTGAAAAAAAAAAAAAGTTACCATTTTATTTCCCAAGCCTTGTTTCACTTTCAAAAGAATTTCAAGCAATACAGGAAAGATATTTAGTTTGCATTTCAAAAGTGGATAGAGTTCGTCAAACGATATAAACATAGAAAGAAAGAAAGAAAAGATAAATAAATGCACTAACGAGAAGACATTCGACATCTTTTAAGAAATCAGTGAAGTTCGTAATATTATGAAATTACCTAACTTTTCAGAGGTTTGGTTCTTTTCTTTCAAATAATTTTCATCGAGGAAGTCTGAATTTTACTTGTTTCTCGTTTAATGTTTTTAGACACGAGGCTGTATAGAGGAATTTTTATTTTCGTAATAAAACTATTTTAAGTGGAAAAAATAAGTATAAAAGAAAACTGAAAAAAATGCATGAAATTTTATTCCCGAAAATGGTTGTAATTAAAACACGGAAATGGGAACAAATCCTATGCTAGATTGAAAAAAGAAATCCTTTTTAAGAAAGAAAAGAAAAGAAAAAGGGGAAAATGATGAAACAAAATTAGTTTTTCTTTCTGTTTTTCATTACATTTTTCTCGTATTATAGTAAATTATTTTGCAATAGCGATAGAGAAATTAATCAAAATGACAATTTTTAAAAGTGCAATGTAGCAAATTTAATTTTATTTATCAAAACATCTTTAAAAAATAATAATTGAGTTAATCAGAAAACAATTTTTAGAATTATATTAATTTAAAAGAATACTGTATTAATAAATGACTGAAAAAGTCGGGAAAGTGAACTAATTTAATAAAGTAATATAGGAACTGAGACTGAGTATATATATATTAAACAAAAACCTAATTTGCAGATCAAATTAAAAAAACAAAATTTATTTCCTAAAATGTTTAAGCCCGAGAAGAGGGAGATATTAAGATATTTCATTCAATTCGTTCTACATTTAATGCTAAATTTTTGTAACCAATAAGTTAAACCAATTGAACATTAAAAAATAAAAATGAAATTCATACAATATAATACTTAAAACACCTATATACTTAGATTCCGTTCAAATGAAATCGAAATAAATCTTAGACTTTTTTTTAAGTTTTGTATTTTGCAAGTATCTTATCATATTATGTATAATCGTCATAAACACAATGCAAAATCTGCAGTACAAATATTTACAACTTAAAAATGGAAAAATTCTAAAATTTATTTCGATTTCATTTGAACGGAATCTAAGTATATAGGTGTTTTAAGTATTATATTGTATGCATTTCATTTTTATTTTTTAATGTTCAATTGGTTTAACTTATTGGTTACAAAAATTTAACATTATATGTAGAACGAATTGAATGAAATATCTTAATATCTCCCTCTTCTCGGGCTTAAGCAATTTAGGAAATAAATTTTGTTTTTCTTAATTTGATCTGCAAATTAGGTTTTTGTTTAATATGTCAAGTTTTTTAATAACTACTGCATTCAAACGAACACATTTCAAAATTAATGGAGGGTATCATCATCAGGCTTTGATTTGTGCGATATCGCATCACAATTTGTGATGTAATTTACCAGTGTATGATTAAAAAATTTTCACCAGTGCAGTAATGAATATTGCTGTAGTTTGCACGAAAAATTCCAATCTGAACATAAAAAATCTGCTTCAAAATGTCATTTTTATTTCCACTATGACGTCATATTCATATTCTTTTTAATTCTTAATAAAACTCTTTCAGTTTCTTCAGTTTCATGTTTCACGTGAAATTCATTCAACGAAAAATAGGCAAATTATTATTACGGCTATTGAATTATTTACAACAATGAAAAAAAAAAAAATTTAATTTTATTACAAAATGTCCGTTGATTCTCAATGAAAAAAGCGAAATTTGGAATTATTAAGAAAAATATTTGAATAATGTATATAAAAATTAGCCCATGTTACTCTCTAGATTAGGGGTGCACAACCTTTTTAAGAGAAGGGCCACTTATAAAAATTTCTGGGTTGTGAAGGGAATCAGTAACACGGGGAGAATTCTATTTCTGGGAGGTGATCTGTGGCCTATAATCAGATAAAAAATATGGTTTCAGAGAGGAGGGGGGTAGTTTTACCCCTCTAGGTTCCCCAACCCGGTCAACATATCCAATTCAGTTGGCAAGGATATATCAACAGTTTACGTTTGTATATATAGCAAGAAACATAACAAGCATTAATTAGAAGGACTGATAATATTCCTTGACTTTATTCGAGGAAGTAAATTTTGTTTATTTAAACGTGCTAAAAAACAAACATGGGCATGAAAGTGGCTAGTGCTGAAAAAAATGTGAACTTTATGAACGAAGGGGGGATGGGGAGCCGATCAACGAAATTTGCGATTTTTTTGTACCTGATTGACAAAATTCGCAATTTTCCCGGAGCCTGTCGAAAAAATTCGAGTTTTACCGCGCCTGATCGACATAATTCGCGATTTTTCGGAGCTCGATCGACAAAACTTGCGATTTTTCCGTGCCCAGACGATAAAATTTGCGATTTTTCCACCCCTGATCGACAAAATTCGCGAATTTTTCCTCGTCGATCAACGAAATTCGCGATTCTTAACTGACTCTAACGAAATTTGCAATTTTTTCCAGCGGAAAATTGACAAAATTCGCGCTATTTTCGCGCAATAAACTGACGAAACTCGTGATTTGTACGCAGCCGACCAACGAAATTTTCAATTTTTCGCCCATCATCGAGAAAATTCACGACTGTTTCGTGCATGATCAACGAAATTTGCGATTTTCCCGCGTCTGATCGACAAAATTCGCGACATTTTCATGGCCGACCAATGAAATTTGCGATTATTTTCGTGCCCGACCAACGAAATTCGTGACTTTTCGGAGCTCGATCGACAACACTCGCGATTTTTTCGTTCCCGATCAACGAAACTTGCGTTTTTTGCACACCTGATCGATGAAATTTGCGATTTTTCCGCGCCCGATCAACGAAATTTGCGATTCTTAAGTGACTGAAAATTTTTGCATTTTTACAGCGGCAAATTGACGAAATTCGGGATAAACAGATAAAACACGTAATTTTTCCGCAGCCCATTAAAAAAATTTGAGATTTTCCTGCAGCCCATCAACGAAATTTGAGATTTTCCCGCTCCTAATAAAAAAGATTTGCAATTTTTCCACCCCCGATCAACGAAATTCGTGATTCTTAACTGACTGACGAAATTCGCGATTTTTTCTCGCAACTGACGAAACTCACGATTTTTACGCAGCCAATCAACAAAATTTACACTTTTTCCGCGCATCAACAAAATTGACGATTTTTTCGTACCCGATCAATGAAATTTGCGTTTTACCGCGCCTGATCGACAAAATTCGCGATTTTTCAGTGCCGGACCAACGAAATTCTGTATTTTTCCGATCTCGATCAACAAAACTCGCGTTTTTTCTTGCCCGAAAGGTCAAATTTGCAATTTTTTCCGCGCCCCATCGACAAAATTCGCGATTTTTCCGAGCTTGATCAACAAAATTTGCGATTTTTTCGCTCCTGATCGAAAAAATTCACGATTTTTTCGCACCCGATCAACGGAATTCGCGATTCTTAACTGACTGACGAATTTTTCAATTTTTCCCGTGCAAATTGATGAAATTCACAATTTTTTTCTTACGACCTATGGACAAAATAAGTTTTGTCCATAATGACAATTGACAATTTTTTGCAGTTATAAAATAACGAAGTTCGCGGGCCACACGTAAGACCATCGCGGGCCACTTTTGGCCCGCGGGCCACAGGTTGTGCATCCCTACTATAATCCATCTATATGCAAAGGCATTTTATGATCCGTTTTGACTCTGACGTCTGGCAAATGTTTTTACATTTTGAATTTATAATATTATTAGAATTAGCAAGGAATTAAAAATGAGTGGCATCAGGGACAAAAAGGTGGGAAGAAAAAATGAAAAAGTTACCATCTCCATAGGCTTTTCTATGTTAAATTAACATTGAGAAGTGACACTGGAAATAAATAAGTATTGCGCTGCCGCGCAATACTTAAATAATGAATCAAAAAGTAAAATAATAAAATAAAATTTTTAGAAGCGACATAAAAAGGATTTTAGAATATAAGAGAAAATAATATAAAGCTGAAATACAAATATTCTTTGAATATGCCTAGAATATTTTTTTTTTCATTAACACGCACACATCAAAGCCTCTCATAAAAATACATAAATGAAAAAATACATATAATAAAATAAGTATTTTCATTTGAACAAAAACCCTTTAAACTTAAAACCAAAAGGAAAATATTGAAATTTCGGAGAATATTTGAAATAAAATTAACATTTCATTTCCCAAACCTAATTTCACTTTCAAAAGAATTTTATGCAATTACAGAAAAGATATTTAGTTTCCATTACATAGAAATGAATAGTGTTCTTCAAACGATACAAGTGTAGTAGAAAAAAAAGATAAATGCACCAAGGAGAAGGCATTCGACATATTTTAAAAAATCAGTAAATTTCGTAAGATTATGAAATTACCTAACATTTCAGAGGTTAGGTTCTTTTCTTTTAAATAATTTACATCGACGAAGCCTGAATTTTATTTGTTCCTCGTTTAATGATTTTAGACACAAGGCTGTAAAAAAGGAATTTTTATTTTCGTTATGAAACTATTTTAAGTGGGAAAAATTAGTAAAAAAGAAAACTGGAAACATGTAAAAATTTTATTTTCGAAAAGGTAATAATTAAAACACGGAAATAGGAACGAACTTGGATTGAAAAAGAAATTATTTTTGAAGAATAAGAAAAAAAAAGGGGGGGGGGGAATGATGAAACAAAATTAATTTTTCTTACTGTTTTTCATTACATTTATCTCGCATGACTGTAAAATATTATGCAACAGTGATAGAGCATAGGTAATAAATCAAAAACAGAATTTTTAAAAGTGTAATCCAGCTATTCTAAAATAATAATAATTAAACAAATAACAATTTTTAGAATTATACTGATTTAAACTAATATTGCATTAAAAAGGGTAATCGAATAGTTAGAAAAGTAAACTTATTTAATAGAACTAGCCGCCCGCCCTTGGCGACCAGTTTGGTCTTCCTTAAAATTTATGTTTGGGAAAGCATGCTAAGCATTGTATCATGCTACTTTTATTCATAATTTAATTTACTTGGACTCCCTTAAATATAATTAATACAATCCCTTAAACTAATATTAGCCTTTGTTGCATTGAAATAGCTCAATTTGTTGATTTTCTGTATGCAAGTAAACCCTATTGGTTTACAATGGAAGTCTATGGAAATTTCGCGAAATATTAGAGATATCGCCCAGTTGGCGTCGCTTTTGGCAGCTAATTTTGGTCGCCAAATTCATAGATATATTGCCAAGTTGGCACCAGAAACACCCCCCCCCTATAGTAACCCCCCCCCACTATAAGTATGGAGATGCATTAAATGTTGTTCAATAACCAATGATTTGCGTTTCATACGGGAGTTGCCATTAAACAATTAACAAATAATCACGATTTCTGTGCCACGTACGATAGCGTAATATATATATAGATAATATTGGCGCTGAGTGTATATATAATGTATTAAAAAGTAAAAGTAAAATAACTAAAAATAGAACTTTTAAAACGAGGGGAAAAGGATTTTAAGAATATAAAAGAAAATAATATAAAGCTAAAATACAAATAATCGTTCAATATGTTGAACTTCGAATATGTTGAATATTTCTTTTTTCGATTAACACATACAGATAAAATAATCTCATACAAATAAACAAATGAAATAAAATAAGTACTTTCTATTCAACAAAAACTCTTAAATCTTAAAACCAAAAGAAAGTATTGAAACTTCAGAGAATCTTTGAAAAAAAGTTAGTATTTTATTTTTCAAACCTAATTTCACTTTCAAAAGAATTTTGTGCAATACAGAAAAGATAGTTAGTTCCCATTATAGAAAGAAATGAGTTCTTCAAACGATACAAGAATAGTAAGAAAAGAGAAATGCACTAAGGAGAAGACATTCGACATCTTTTAAGAAATCAGTGAAGTTCGTAAGATTATGAAATTACCTAACTTTTCAGAGGTTAGGTTCTTTTCTTTCAAATAATTTTCATCGAAGAAACCTGAATTTTACTTGTTTCTCGTTTAATGATTTTAGACACAATGCTGTAAAAAAGGGAATTTTTATTTTCGTAATAAAACTATATTAATAGGGAAAAAAACTGGAAACATGTAGGAAATTTTATTTTCGAAAAGGTTGTAATTAAAACACGGAAATGGGAACGAACAATATGATGGATTGAAAAAGAAATTTTTTGAAGAATAAGAAAAAAAAGGGAAATGATGAAATAAAATTAATTTTTCTTACTGTTTTTTATCACACATTTCCCTCATGACTGTAAAATATTTTGCAATAGCGATAGAGCATAGATATTAAATAGAAATCAGAATTTTTAAAAGTGTAATCCAGGTATCTTAAAATAATAATAATTAAACAAATAACAATTTTTAGAATTATATTGACTTAAATGAATATTGTGTTGATAAGTTAATGGAAAAGTTAGAAACTTATTTAATAAAATAATATTGGCGCTGAGTGTATATATAATGTATTAAAAAGTAAAAGTAAAATAATAAAATAGAACTTTTAAAAGGAAAGAAAAATTATTTTAAGAACATAAGAGAAAATAATATAAAGCTAAAATACAAATATTCGTTGAATATGTCGAAAATTCCCTTTTTCGATTAACACGCACAGATAAAAGAATCTCATATAAATAAATAAATGAAATAAAAAAAGTACTTTCTTTTCATCAAAAACTCTTTAAACTTAAAACCAAAAGAAAATATTGAAACTCCAGAGAATCTTTGAAAAAAAAAAAAAAAGTTAGTATTTTATTTCTCAAACCAAATTTCACTTTCAAAAGAATTTTGTGCAATACAGAAAGATATTTAGTTCCCATTATAGACAGAAACAGAGTTCCTCAAACGATACAGATACAGTAAGAAAGAAAAGAGAAATGCACTAAGGACAAGACATCCAACATCTTTTAAGAAATCAGTGACGTTCGTAAGATTATGAAATTACCTAACTTTTCAAAGGTTAGGCTCTTTTCTTTCAAATAATTTTCATCGAGGAAATCTGAATTTTACTTTTTTCTCGTTTAATGATTTTAGACACAAAGTTGTAATTACATTTAAAAAATCAAAAAACCCGACTGCGTAAAAAGCGAACTAATTAATTATTTCTCATCAATGTGAAACTATTCTTTATATTACTTACATATTTTTTTATTTACTTGTATTGATGACTTTTAAATTGTGTTTAATTGTCAGTTCCTATCTATGAACACTGTTTTGACGACGCCTATAGATATGTCTATGATGGTTAGAATTGCAGCAAAGCTAACGATCCTACTTACATAGCTTCCAGGTTGTGTAATGTTTAAACGGAGCTTCTGACTGTAAAACAGTCAATGAAACATCTTCTTCATTTTGAAGACCTATTCAACGATATGCCACTCAATAGGGTGCCTAAATTTTTTTTCGTCTCTATTGCCATTTATCATTTTACGGCCGCAATTTTGAATTTATAAAAACAAAACCTAGCCTACAACCATCGGACAGTAAAGACGAATCGATAGAGATCTCATTCATTAAAATCCATCCAGCCGTTGAGATATTTCGAGGGTATAAAGAAATCCACACACCCAGATACGCGTGAAACACATAACCCTTCTTGGCAGTCGGGTAAAAAGGGGAATTTTTATTTTCGTAATAAAACTATATTAAGTGGGGGGAAATAAACAAACTGGAAACATGTAAGAAATTTTATTCCCGAAAACGGTTGTAATTAAAACACGGAAATGGAAAAAAATCATATGACAGATTGAAAAAGAAATCCTTTTTGTGAAAGAAAAAGGGGGGGGGGAGAAAAGAGGGAAACGATGACACAAAATTAGTTTTCTTTCTGTTTTTTATTACATTTTTCACGCGTTACTGTAAATTATTTTGCAATAGCGATAGAGAGATTAATCAAAATCAGAATTTTAAAAGTGCAATGCAACTAACTATTAAAAAAAATAATGGCTAAACATATAACAATTTTTTGAATCATATTAATTTAAAAGAATACTGTATTAATAAATGACTGAAAAAGTCGGGAAAGTAAACTAGTTTAATAAAATACTATAGGGGATGAGACTGAGCGTATATATAAAAAATGAAAAAGTAAAATAATACAATAACATTTTTAAACGACATAAAAGGGATTTTAGGTTATAAAAGAAAATAATATAAAGCTATTATTCAATTATTGTGAATATGTCTAGAATTTCTTTTTCAATTAACACATACACATAAAAGCGTTTCAAATAAATAAATAGAACATCAACAAAAAAAAAGGGTACTTTCCTTTGACCAAAAACTCTTTAAACTTAAAACCAAAATAAAAATATTGAAATTTTGGAGAATCTTTAAAAAAAAAAAGTTACCATTTTATTTACCAAACCTAATTTCACTTTCAAAAGAATTTCATGCAATACAGAAACGATATTTAGTTACCATTATGGAAAGGAATAAAGTTCTTCAAACGATACAAGTATAGTAAGAAAGAAAAGAGAAATGCACTAAGGAGAAGAAATTTGACATATTTTAAGAAATCAGTGAAGTTCGTAAGATTATGAAATTACCATACTTTTCAGAGGTTAGGTTCTTTGGAAGTCTGAATTTTACTTGTTTCTTTTTCAATATGCTTTTAAGAAACAAATGGGAATGAAAACATGCAGAAATTTTATTCTCGAATAGGGTTGTAATTAAAACACAGAAATGGAAACGAATCATACGATAAAGGTATATATAAATATTTTACAGACATACATAGAATAAATACAATAAACCCAACTGGAGTGAAAAATTAGCCAGAATTCACTCCAGTTGGGCTTATTGTATTTATTGTATGTATGTCTGTAAAATATTTATATATACCTTTAACTCTTGAATGCAGGCGTTATTTATGTGTGTATGTGTGTTTTAATGTATATTGTAGTATGAGTGTTTTATTATAATTATCGTAGATCGATGTAATAGTAAAATCTATTCATCGTTGTCCGATCATCCAAGGCTGTCGTATAGATGGCTGGTGACTTCCCCAACATGGTTTATTAGTGAGAAATTGCAGACTCAGGCATCGGCCGGAGTAACTCAGTGGTTAGAGCAGCAGTCTTGTATACTGTGGTCCCGGGTTCGATTCCTGGCTCTGGCTAATTTTTCACTCCAGTTGGATTTATTGTATGTATGTCTGTAAAATATTTATATATACCTTTAACTGTTGAATGCAGGCGTTATTTATGTGTGTATGTGTGTTTTAATATATATTGTAGTATGAGTGTTTTATTATAAGAATCATACGATAGATTGAAAAGGAAAAGGGTGAACGACGAATTAGTAGTTCTCTCTCCGTGGGGAGGATGCAATATGTATAACTAAGTCCATCTCTCTCCCGTCAGCTGGACTTTATTTTATTTATTTATTTATTTATTTATTTTTTGGCCAGGTTTGCGTATTTCAATGAAATATGTGTTTTTTGACGAAATAATTAAACTGTATGGTTGTTGTTGTAGCATAGTTTATCAGTGCAATCTAAATTTTTCGATTAGATGTTTTAAAAATTACCAAAAATAAATAATAATAGCAGTGCATTATTGCAATGCACTGCTATTTATGCTTCTAGCAAACTTTACTTTGTCTTTTTTTATTCTATTTTTTCCTGTTCTGCATTTATTTTCATCATTTTATACTAGATGTTGCCACTGCATGCTACATTGTTTACGATTTTTCTTTTATCCTGTTTTCTCTGATAGATGACCTTATTGCATATTTCACCGATAATTCGTTTTAACTTTTATTCTGTTTTTGCCCGATAGATGGTGCCACTGCATATTCTCTTTCTTATGATTGGTTGAAGCGATAATCGATTGGGAACCTAACGAACTTTTCAAATTCAAGAAAGCTTGACTTTGTTCTTTAAAACTTTAAAAGCAATGTAACAACTTTTTACTGAAGAGGGTCATAGATGATGACCTGAACGTCGATTGTTATAATTTTTTTTTTAATGTTTGTTTAGTTTTTAACTTTACAACATTTTGTATACACCATTTAGTAAACTTGCGACTTTTTATTTTCATGTTAGTATTGAGATTTTTTTAAAGGTTATTATTATTATTATTTTCTTTTTGTAATTGCTTGCGTGGGCACGACTTGGCCCAAAGTTCGAACTCTGAGCGGGCCTGTTGAAAAGGGGGGGGAGGCTGGTTTGGAGCTTATAGAACCAATCCTGAAGCAGTTCTGTGATAGATTTGTGACAGTGGATGAGACGTGGCTACCTCACTAAGATCCCGAGTCTAAACGACAGCAGCCACGTCTCTTTCCCCCCTCCCCCTTCCCAGTTCAAGCTAGATGCGACCTCTTACACCAAAAACAAACAAATAAAAAAATGTTAATATAGCAGCGATAGTTCTGAAATTGAGCATACAGGCATCTAAGACATTAGGCTTCAATATTCTACATCAACCCTCCCAGTACAAATATTTTATATACACTGGGGACAATAATTATTGAACCACCCTCGTATATATATATAATTCTAAAGATGACACAAAAGAAAAATTATTTTAAAACTTAAGAGAAAATATAAATCTAAAACACAAGTATTAATTGAATACTTCTAGAAATTTTTTCTCAAATAACTCACATAGAAAAGCCTCTCAAAGAAACAAAATGTACTTTCTTTTGAGCAAAATCTCTTTGAATCTGAATACCAGAGAAAATAAAAACTATGAGATTTCGGGAAAAATCCTTGAAAAAAAAAGTTTTCATTTTATTTCCCAAACCTAACTTAACTTTCAAACTCAAAAATATATTTAATTCTCATTATAGAAGGGAATAGAGTTCTTCAAGCTATAGAAATATAGAAAGTAAGAAAAGAGAAAAGCACTAAAACTTTTCATAAGTTATGTTCTTTTCTTTCAAATAATTTTCATTGGGGAATTATGGATTTAATTTGATTTTTGCTTAATATTTTCAGATACAAGGCTGTGAAAAAGTGTTTTGATTTTAAGCTATGAAAAAAAAAAAAAATAAATAAATAAAATAAAATAAAAGAGAGAATTGGAAACAAGTAAAAATTTTAATCACAAAAATGAAAATTTCTTTCTTTTAGGAATATACGAATAAAAGAATCTCTGACATTTTAATTCGTGAATTTTAATTTTGCATTGCTAACAAGGTGTAGAATCAACAGAGTGAAAAATTGTTCAGGCCACGGTTCGAACCTTGGTCACTGGTTCAGCGCACCAACACTGTGCCAATTTAGGTACGAGGTTATACCACTTCTCACTCTTGTGTTAGTAGGGCGGCAACTGCAGCACAAGACAGAATAACTGCATAAACCACAACCCTGTGGCAAAAAAAAAAAAAAAAAAGAAATCTCTGACTTTTTAAAAATAAATGTTAACCTATATGTAATTTTAATTAATTCTTCAATTAATTTACAGCAGTGAAATTGCGCTCGATATTATTCATTCAATATTTAATAAGTGATTCATCGCATTGCAAATCTAAGCGTAGAACCAACAATGTGAAAAATGTCCAATCCGGGAATCGAACCCGGAACTCTTGGAATAGCGCTCCAAGTGCTCTACAATTTAAGCTACGAGGACGATGCCCAGCTTAGCATTTCTCCCTCACATATGTAGGTAAGGCTGCAACTGTTATTTGTATCTCATGTTTCGCGGCAGGATTGGGTGCTCATGAAGATCATTCCATCTTGTGCTGCAGTTGCAGCCTTACCAACATATATGAGTGAAAAAGGCTAAGCTGGGCATCGTCCTCGTAGCTTAAATGGTAGAGCACTTGGAGCGCTATTCAAAAGGTTCCGGATTCGATTCCCGGCTTGGACATTTTCACTCTGTTGGTTCTACGCTTAGTTAGCAATGTGATAAATCACTTATTAAATATTAAATGTTAACCCTTTCATCGTGTTAATAGATCACAGGTTTTTGTTCTAAACATAATAAATTCACAAAATACTTAACATTCATCTTTTTAGACTGGTGCCGGATTCAAGTGCGCGTTGGCGATGTAATCGAACTCCGCAGTAAACGGAAGAATTTTTATTTTTTAAACTGTTCTCGAATCGAAACACATATATGAGGACGTGAGTATCGCGTAATCAACCGAACTCAATGGTTTTCAGCAACTTTATCATATTTATTTTATTTTATTTCTCTATACTATTTTTATGTTGTTGGCAACAAGAGATTTATGTTTATGGAATTGTTTTGTATTCCAAAGATGTAGCTGGTGAATAAATATATTTAAAAGATACAACCAAGCGATTTTTAATATTATAAATATAGGTCTCTATAGAATAAGGTAAATAGTAGCATTTTTTAACGAAACGTGTAAACGTTATAGTTTTTCAATTTGAATAGAGACATCTATTTTATGGTTATTATTTTCGCACTTTTATTGAACTCTCAATCAAGTAAAGAACCTCGAATGCCGGTGTGCATATTTGTAATCTGACAGTGAGTTTCAAAAATCACCTTATCCAAAATTTTAAAAATTTAATTTTCTCTATCAATCTATTTTAATGGTGAAATTGCACTGAAAAACACTACAATCTGCAAATAAAAACTAGCTTTATCGTGCATTTCTGACATTGTAAAATCTTGGTTTACAATGAAAGACAATGGACGCAGTCAGAGGTTTTTCGCGATTTCCCAAAATTTGATTTTCTGGATAAGACGGGTTTTGAAACTCGCGTCCTCATATATTTTTTCAGATACTAAAAAAATGTCCCTCACTTAGGACTTAAATTTACATTCATTTACTAAATATTTTTATATGAATTGAAATACAAATATTGAACTTAAATGTAGAATTTCTTCTTCTTTTCAGAATAAATAAATAAATAAATATGGCTTCACATAGATAATAATCACTTCATTTTTAACAATTTCTAACATAATTGAAACGTGTTTAGGAATTCGGTTTGTCTGTCCACCTGTCTGTCCCAGCTCTAACTCGCAAAAATATAGTCCAAATAAATTGCCATGTAATTTATATACGTTATCGAGTTTTACTATGGCAAGGTGTCGTAAGGCGTGATAGCTTGTATATCGTAAGGTGTGATATACCGAACCTTAAAATATGACAAGAGTCCGTCGTAATATTTTTTTTACACTTTCCAACATGTTTCAAAAGTGTTTATGCATTCGGTTTGTCTGTCCGTCGTCCATCTGTCTGTACACAATCTAACTCGTGTAAATATACTCGGATTTTCATGCAACTGATATATGTTAATGATGTCTATCATGGCATGTTCGGTATTGAAAATGAAGTGTGTAGTATTTATAGTTCGTTTACAGGTACATTCAAAACCATTCAGTTACATAATGGTCTGTGGGGAAAAATAATTTGCAATGCGTTTTAACCCTTTCCGGGGCAGAAAATTTATGTTCATAAAATGATGAAATAATTGACTGACACCAGAATTTACAAACGAATTTTTCAGAAAATAAAAACCTGCTTTTCTATGTTTCCATACAAAAGCAAAATTTTATTAAAATATTCTCGGTGCCGTTTGTCAGTTTTGGACATAAAATTAGGTGGTTACGCCGTAAGACCACCACCCTTGAAATGGTTAATAATGTTACTCTATTTCAAACAAATTGAAATTAATACACATCACTGAGGTGCACTGCAGGAAGTTTACTTTACAATAGGGTGTGGATAGCATTTTATTGTTCTTTTAAAAGGAACACAAAATAACTTGATAAAAAAGCTAAAATCTTTAGCAACGATTTTACGTACAAATAACGTACAAACACGACAAAAAAAAAAAAAAAAAATCCCATACGATCCTTTCGAGGATTCCTGGATCCCCTTCCTCAGTGAGAGAGAAACAGAGACAGAGAGAAAATGAGAGAATTAAAATGAGTTCGAAGATTCCCTAGGTTATAGCCTCAAGTACTGGCTTATGGACAGATTGTAAAGGCGAAAACAAGAGTTTATAGGGTAGATGTGCCAGTAATGGACACCCTTAAGGAATTTTTTTCAAAATTATTTTTTTATTAATAGTTATAATTATTATATTCCATTTTTTTCAATATTCTAGTAACCTATCAACAATATTTAAACATTCTTATAATCTCATTTTCCAATATGAATCAAAATTTAATTTTAAATAACAGAAAAATATCAAAACACCCAAAAGCCCAGTAACGGACACCCTCTAGCCCAGTAATGGACACCTTCTGGCCCAGTAATGGACACCACACAAAAAGCAATAAATATAATTGTTTTTATGACTGTATTTAGAACCAGAATTTAATGAATACATACTAATGAAACAAAATAGTTATTTTCAAATAAATTTAACAATTAGGATACCAGTAATTAATAAAATATTTGTGATAATCGTTTACTGTTTGCATCAATTACTGTAATTATCAGAAGATCGAAGTTTTAATTATTTTAGATGGATAGTTTAAAATACTAAATATCAGGCAATTACAGGTATCAAATTATTGAAACAGTGGGGGATTTTAAAGGTAATTAAAAAAAAGTTTTGGAATATTAGTGTTTAGTTTTGTCTCACTATTTTTAACAATTAATCTTCCAGAGACTACTTGATATATCATTTATAATAATTAATATTACAAATATGAAAGAAATGATATTGTGAGTTGAATATATTAAATACTAAATAAAATAATTTCAAAATAAAACTGTGGAACTGATGTTTGAAGCCACTGATCTGCAGATTCACTAGTTTCATGAATATTACCCATAACTTTCATTAATATTACAATTTTTTTCTTTTGTCAGAGATGAATAAGGAAACATTTAAGACAGAAAATAGATTTTTAATAACTTCTATAACTTAATTGTTTTTATTTAAACGGAGAGGAATTAAGCCCTATAAGCCCTTCTTTGACTGTGCTCTTAAACAATATTTTCTGTTTCCTGGCTGGTTTGATTGCCAGATTATAAAATATGCAAGGTACGTCTACATAAAAAATAATAATAAAATAAATAAATAAAATAAAATATTGAAATTTTATTAATCCACATAAAATAACTCGAAAGCAGCTATTTATAAAAGTTTTGGTGTTATTACATTTTGGTAAGTATAATTTAAAAATTAAATTTGATTATTTAGGTTTGCAGTTAAGTCAAAATATTTTATGCACTATAAACATTACTGAAATTGCATTTTTAGCAATGTTTACATGGGGTGTCCATTACTGGAAAATGACTAATTAATCCCAGTAATGGACACCCCCTCTTAAAAACTTAAAAATAAATGAAATTTTGTAAATGGCCGTTAGTATATAAAATTATAAGTTTTCCATTGCTACTCAAACAAAAACTTTCAAATTTTGCAAGAAAATAAATAATCTATAACTTAATTAAACGAAGTCAGCTCTTAGCCTCTTCATTAAGATTTTCATAGAAAAACAGCGAAACTTTGAAACATTATTTTCTGCTTCCTGATTGGTTTGATTAAAAGTGTCAACAATAACACAGTTTTATAAAACATGCAAGGGGGAATTATTAAAAAAATAATTAAAGCTAAATATTTATTAGTTATTTTTTTATGAACTAAAAACTTCAAGGGGTGTCCATTACTGGCACATCTACCCTATATCTTAAAGAAATGACGTAATGGACCAGAACCAACTGAAAAAAAGGAGTCACTGCGTAGGATCCCACCGCATTGGCGAAAGAAAGATTTTTTTATCTCTCTCACTGAGAAAGGGGATCCAGGAATCCTCAAAACGATCGTATGGGATTTTTTGTCGTATCTGTACATTATTTGTGCGTAAAATCGTTGTTAGAAATTTTAGCTTTTTTATTAAAATTCGCACAAAGTTTGATCTATGCTTACAAAATAACTTGGTTACAGTACTATCTACGATCGATAATTACTAAAAGTGCTTTTTAGTTGTGGTATACATTTTTAAATTTAAATAATCTGTTGCAAATTGCCTGGTGTGCATAAATTCTATACTAGAAACATAGCAACAAAATTTTAGGGGAGGTAGGGCTCATCATATAAATTGAGAATTGCATAGCAAACCATGACAGGAAACGTCATCGTATGCCACTAGGTAGTGCCGTTCACGAGAACACTGAAGGCGAAAGATCTGCTTTGTGGCAGTCATTCAGTAGTCGCCTTGAGAAGAACATGCAACATTTTACGGGCAGGGAGCTGGCAGACATTCACTTCATGTACGGATTGGCTGGTGGAAATACACCAGCAGATCAAGGACTTTTTTGAGAATGGTTCCGACAGTGAGGTGTACGGGACGTTTTCGAATGTGCATAACAATTTGTGTGAATGTGGGTCCTTAAGAGGTAATAGTGTAAGTTATTCACACAAATTGTTATACTCATTCGAAAACATGCGGCGGTCCGGTACATCTCATCTCCTTATGGGAATCGTTCTCGATATTGTCCTTGAGCTGCTGTTTTCGTACACGAAGTGAATGTCTGCTAGCTGACTGTCCGTAAATTGTTGCATGTTCTTCTCAAGGCGACTACTGCTCGAATGACAGGTGACTGCGATAAAGCAGATATTTCTCCTCCAATGCTCTCGTGAACAACACCACCTAGTAGTAGACCGGGAGCCGGCAGCACAGACAATCACCTCATCGAGTTCACGGAAGAAATTCTAGGATTAGTTAAATCTTGATTCGCATATTAAAACGCAATCGGTCTGTCAAGTCATATCTTGGTGGAAAACACCTGAAACCCCGATTTTAGCGGCTGACTCGTAGGTTTACCATTGTGTTTTCCTGCTCTTAGTCCTCCACGTTTCCATACCTTTTGGTGCAGGAAAACACAATGGTAAACCTACGAGTCAGCCGCAAAAATCGGGTTTTCAGGTGTTTTCCACCAAGATATGACTTGGCAGGCCGATTGCGTTTTAACATGCGAATCAAGATTTAACTAATCCTAGAATTTCATCAGTGAACTCGGTGAGGTGATTGTCTGTGCTGCCGGCTTAAAGAAACGCATATTTTGTTATTTTTTTTTAAAGCTATAGCTTATACGGTTTGAAAGTAACAGTACTCGCAAACTCCAAATTTACTTATCTAGCGTTTTAAAGTTTCACTATTTATGGACCTTCAATGTACTCACCGTCTATAAATGATTATAACCCAAGAAATAATGAAGATTTTTGAATGGGTTTTTTTACATATTGTTGGGAAATTTTTAAAAATTAAGAATAAAACAAAATCCGAAAACTGATTTTTTGAAAGTTTAACCCTTAAATGCGCGTTTTTTTATTTTGTTTCGAAAAAATTATATATGATTCTCTGAAAGATTTATTACACAGGAAAAATAATGAAAAAAATCAGAGATACAGTTTTCATATAATACGTTAATCTTTTCTTCCGTTGCACATTTGCAATACAAGTAAAAACTACAGTCGTGTGGCTGTTTTACGCTAAAATATTGCAAATTAGTAAATATTTTAATAAGAATGTCTCCAACTACCTTATTTTATATAATTATTTATTTTATAAAACTTAAACTTTAACCCTTTAATTCCCATGATAGAATACGTTCTAGAAATTACACACTTCAGAGAATCTGACGTTACACCAGAAAGTTTCAATGGTTAATTTCGCTCTACTTAAATACAGAATGTCTGTTATTAATTAAAGCAAATATTGCTATTTTAATTTTTTGGTGTGAATTAGGGATATGCAAATAAAAAAAAATCTATTAATTTCAAAACACTGTTCTTTGCATGTATGCAAAGCTGCGCACTAAAGGGTTAAAGGCCCTGTGCCCGCTTAAACCAGGGAGTCTAGTTACAATTTACTGAATATGTTGGAGAGCTTTTGATAATCTATGCTTGAAGCATGAATTTTCTTTCTTGTTTTATTATTATTATTATTATTATTATTATTGTGCTCATTTTACTTTAAAGTAGAAGCCAGTGGAAAAATATTGAAAATTCCCGAACATGTGGGGAGGAGGAGGGATTTATTTTCACTTTCGTGCCTAATGTTACTTTCTAAAGAAATTTCTGCAACACAGAGAAGAAATTTTAACTTTTGTTACAGAAAGCAAGCAAAAAGGCAGAGGTCACTGAACGATATAAGAACGGTAAAAATGAGAAAAATGTGCTTGACATGCTTAAAGGTTTTTACGATTATAATATTTTTGTGACATTCGAGAGACCAGATTCTTTTAAATAACTTTCATGAAAGAGATCAGAATTTTATTTAAATTTTTTTTCGATTAATATCGTTAGACTTAAACCTAAAAAAAAATGCTATTTTTAGAGTGAAACAATTTTAACTGAAGGGATGATGTGTGTTTGTAAGAAATTGAAAATTGGTAAAAAGTTTAATCCAGATGGGATTTTTATTGATTTATTTTGTAATAGAAAGACAGAAAATAAATAAAATATATTTTTAGGGTTTCGTTCATCTCACGAAACACTATTCGTCTCACTCCTCTGTCTGTCTGTCACAGAGCCCGTTCTCAAAAACTATACATGTTGGAGACTTGAAATTTTGGATTCTCATAGCTGGACACCTCACATCAAACGACAAATCATAAAATTTTGGAAAAGACTTATATTTATCCCTCTGGGCTCTAACTTGTGCATTTTAAGCTTTTTTTTCTAACTGAGCCCCTAATTAAGTTGAAGACTTGATATTTTGGATTCTTATAGCTGAACACCTCACATCCACCGACAAATCATAAAATTTTGAAAAAGTCTCATATTTACCCCTTTGGGCTCTAACTTGTGTATTTTAAGCAAATTTTCTAACTCAGCACCATAGCTGTACATATTTTAGTTCCAAGTTTTACCGACAGGGCGCGCTTACATATGTCGGGTGCTATGGGCACGATCCCCTCGCTAATATATCTACGGATAGTTGTGAAACGGAGTTTCGTTCGGATGCAGGTTTGTTTAGAATAAAGTGCGCCCCCTGGTTGCGAAATGTGGAACTGACAGATTTTGCAAAAGGATAAAGTGTTTTGAAAGGAATATTAAACGAAACCCTCTGTGGGCCCCACCAGTGGCCGAGAGGTTCTGCTCTCGAATCTGGTAGACTGGAGGTGCTGGGTTCGATCCCAATCGCGCCTGTCGGCCTAATCGTTCGGAGTTTTCGTGGTTTTCTTCGAGCCGTGGATTTTCCATGCGTAAATACGGATTAGGTTCCCTTAGAAAGACCCCCACGGAGGGCCTTCCCCCGGGCCTATATCCCTCGTGAAGATAATCGGCCGTCAAAAATCAAGCCAACCCAACCCTCTGTGGAATCTGTGATCACACTTACCCAGTTGTTGTTTCTAGATTTCCTTAAATATTAAAAAGAAAAAAAGGGGAGGGATTGCTTAGCGTACTACAGAAAGTTTTGTAAACTTTTGGACGCAATTTGCATTATATGCATTTAAAAGAGATAAAAAAAATCTCCATTTAACACCAACACTAAAAAAAGATAAGTGTGTCTTAATTTGTGAAAATATAATATAACCATGAACGAAAATATACATTAATCTCTTTTTAGTTACCCACGATTCCAAAAAACGTTTTTTATCTTAAAAAGTACATATATATATTCGAGATTTAAAGAAGGATTTATGAACACAAAGTTTCTTTTGCTGTCACTGATATTCGGAGTCGTTTTTATAGTGTATTAATCAGTTTTTCAATCCACCACATCGGTATTTAGGATGCTGTTAATTCTCTATTAAACATTTTCAGATTCGTAACTGAATTTATACAAGTAAGAGTAACAAAGTAATATTGAATTATTTAAAATCAAAACTTATGATTTATTTTACTAAAAATATGCTAAAAAATACATGAAATAGGTTTGTTAAAAGCACCAAAAAACGTCCAAAACGTTATAACTCGACAGCTAAGCGCTTTCAACTGTTTTAAACCGTCATCGTCAGGGGAAATTTCTAAGGTGTGATCAGGGCTTAATTTCTAAGAAAAAAGTACCGGAGCCCTAATATTATGTGGTACCGGTACTACAACTGTACCCCCCCCCCCCCGTCACTCCAATCTGCATATTTATATTCCGTACATTATTAGCAAATTTAAAATATATTTTTTTTTTCTTTAGCAAAATAAAATTTTAAAAATATCTATCAGCATATACTTAGCTGTCAACTATTACATAAGTTAATTACTGCAGAGTTTAAAAAATGAATACATTGACGTTTGCTTCGATTTTACGGTTTTATCTTTTATAACTTTTATTTTCCAGTCCTTACGAAGTTCAGTAAATAAATGCATTTTTTTTTTTTTTTTTTTTTTTTTTTTTTTTTTTTTTTTTTTGATGGAAACAAATAATGACGATTTCATTAATTTATCTATTTCTTTAAGGGTTTCCTAACAGAATAGGACAGGGGAGTTTATTGACTGTCATTCTTAATTTGTCATCAGAGTTAAATTCATTGCTTAAAAAGGCACAAAGCGGTTTAAACACTTAAAAGTTACCGGAATAATAAAAAAAAATAAAAATCTAAACTTAGTTTAGAAGTTTGCTGAATAATGCGCTCTACGGAATTATTTTTCTAATAAAACCTTCTTCAAGCGACTAGGAGAAAACGGAATTTGTTTCATTTTGTTCAGAGAAATGGGTCGCTCATGGAGGAAGTTCAGCTGGGATGGTCTCTGAATGGAGGTAAAATTAGTATTGAGCCTATGGGGATATATTTCGTTTCATGAAAAAATGCTCGTTCAGGGAGATGGTTGCACAGAGAGGTTTCACTGTAATATAATTCTGGTGATTTAACGGATTTTTAACACATTGAACAATGATTAATACTCTTAATCATTACGTTCATATTTTAAATTATTAATACTCTCAAGGATTACATTAATATTTTTAATTAAGCTTTTTTTTATATAATGTTGAAAGAATCATATTTTTTTAGCATTTAAAACAAAACAGAGAAAAAAACATTACAATTTTGCCCTTTTACAAGACTGTCAGATGGTTTTAAGGCCTAGTCAGATGAGTTTGTCATATAATAAATTGACATAGCTATATAATTAATGATTTCTGGATTATTTTCCTTTACATGTGCTACAAAACTTTCCTTCATGCCTAATTTCAAGATTCTGGATCAATGGGAAGTATCATATAGGGTTTCAGAGTGAGTTTGTATGTTGTCCATCTGTCTGTGAAGACCATTTTTCAGGAATGGATGAAGGTATCAAGTTGAAATTAATATCAAACGAGTCGAAATCCTTCGAATTCGACGGATGAAAATGTTTAAAAGATTGATTGAATTTATAAAATAATTACAAAAAAAATTACAATTAATAATCAATCTTATATTGGCTGTCTTCGTTCTTAAAACAAATATAACTTTTAACTAAAGCTTAATATAAAGTTTTCAAACTATTGAAAAATTTAATTTTTATTTTTATACGTAATCAGTAACATGCAATTTAGATAAGAAATTATGAAGTTATTAATTAAGGTTTTGATATTACGTAGATATTAGGTATTTCTACATCAATCTTTGATATTAGGTATTACGTAGTGAAAAACCAAAGAAAATTGCGTCACTATGATACGATCATAATTATTTTTTCAACAAAATTTAAAAATGATGTCATTTTCACCCTCGCAAAAGTTACAGGGCTACTTTTTATATTTATATTCACTATTTAAAAAATATTTTATCGTGCCATAAATTATTAATAAACATAGTCCCAAACGTGATGACAAGTTTACCAGTTACAATTTTGCATCTGAATATTCACAGTCTTGACTTCAGGTTCTAATCTGAGTGGCGGCGAAAGCCAGAAATTTACGCATCTTTACGCACATTCGTAATAAAATGTTTAGTTTTATCAAAGTAAATACTCGTTTCATTTTTACTATGACGCCATTTTCACTCACTGAAAGCCTCTGAAGATTAGAATCTCAATCTCAGTATCAGAGGGGGAAAAAATTAAATTTAACAGCTTTATGAGTAAATGATAATGCTATTAATTTATCGTGTTTGTCTGTAAAATTTGTTTGTTGAACAGAAAATGTTTTCTTGTAAATTGAAAGCATTGAAAAAATCTATGTTTTGGTTTGAGAAAACTGATTACTACACGATATAAAACTACTAGAAAACATTTCTAAAAATCCGTGGCAGCAAAAGAAATTTCGATTTTATAAATTATTCTTTAAAACTAAAAAATATATTGATTTATGATATTTCTAAAGATAAAGAACACTTTCCGGAATCGTGGGTAACTCGGAAGAGGTCATTGCATATTTTAGTTCGCAGATTTATAATATTTTCGAAGATTGAGAAACATCCTTCTTTTTAACATTTTCCAACAAAGTTGAAAAGTGTTTATGCATTGGGTTCGTCTGTCCGTCTGTCCACGCTCTAACTCCCGTAAATATACTCGGATTTTCATGAAATTGATAAAGGTTATTTAGGGTCAGTAAAGTATGTTTGGTATTGTATATGAAGTATGCAGGATTAATCGTTCATGTACAGGGGCACTCAAAAGTATTCCATTACATTATGGTATATGGGGGAAATCGTTTTCAGAGTATTTAATGAGATTATGTAATTTCAAATGTATTGAAACTGATATAAATCACTGAATTTCACTACGATTACGTTAGAACAGGGCATTATTCATAGCATTTTTTATTCATTTACAGGGACACACAAAAGAAATCGGTTACAGTACTGTCTTTGAGTAATAATTGCTGGAGTGTACGTTTTAAAATTCGGTATGAGCTTTTAAATTTAACTAATTTTTTGCTTGTTATCCGTTATATATAAATTCTGTACCTCATATACAAGGATACATAAAAGTATTGACGTAGCATCCTCCTTATTAGAGGAAATTCCTGAAGTGGAATTGTCAACTGAAGATGTATTTCTTAAGGGGTCTCAAGACTCTTAAAGCTTTAAAATTTTCGAAATTTTAATTTTTTTAGATGTTAAACTCCTATTTTTGCTGAACATTTTGATATAATTGTTTCCTTGAAATTCCTATTAGAACTGAATTTATGGCTTTTACATTTATACACGTTCAATAGCTGAAGCGTCGTTTCGGAAACTTTGAAGCCATTTTCCCCCAAATGACGTTTTTGGGCATAACGCGCACGATATCTCAAAAGCTTATGAATATTTTTTCAGGAAATTTTCAAAATATATGTTTCATGTTAGTCTGTATAAACGGAACCTAAAATTTCCGTTTTATTGTTCAAAACAATATTTTGTTAGGTGATTACACTGTTGAAATTTTCTTAATTTTGCATTAGCTAAATGCAACTTTATATTAAAAATATACAAAAGCTTTAAATACAAATTTATTTAGGTTCAGGGTAATTATTACAATCTGAAGTATAAGTAGGCATAAAATTTTCATTCTAGTTGCAACACTTATTTTGTAATCGTGCGCGTAAACTTTTATGCCGATTTTTTGCTCATCAAATGCCTAGCAGTTTGGAGCCCCCTGTAATTGCTAATTCTGCATCTTATAATTTTTTAAATACATGAAATGAAAGAACGTACTTATATATTTTATTCCAATTAAAATTGTGTCTTAAAATCAAATACATTTTAAGATATTAAATGTTGAAAATGGTCTTTTTTTTTTCTTTTTTTCCAATTTTAAGAGTCCTGAGACCCCTTAAGTGAACTGAATTTTGGCATGCAAGTAGTTAATAGATACAAACCTATGTATCATATACCGGGCTGCTCAAAGAATTCGGATAATTTTCCGATTGTAGATGGAAACAGTTGAAATTGAGTTTTCCAATGTGTTATTATGCGCTTCCATATGGTTGAATTAGACATAATATTTTAACTTATTAAACGGTGCAGTTTTATTACATTATTCTGGATGTATTGGAAAGTGTTTCATAATCTATGCTTGACGCATGATTTTTTTTTCTTGTTTTTTACAGTGAACGATTACTTTTATTCTACAGGGGCAACTTAAGAATGAAATTTTAAGAGTTTGAAAAGAAAACGTGGAAAAACCTTCCCTGGATGTAAAATGGAGGAGAAAGAAAACAAGCAATTACATGTAACAGGACAGAAAAAAAAATAGCCGTTAATTACTACAAACTTAAATTTATCGAACTTAATGTTAAACTAAACGTTTAAAGACTTGTCTAACAGCTATTTTTTTCTTATTTTAGCCTCTTTTCTGTTAGTAAATTCAACTACTTAAGTTTGTATTTATAATAAGTTAATTACACATAGAGATTGAAAAAATCGGGAACTAAAACTTTTTAGTTTTTTGTTATCATTTTATTATTACTTTGTTATTTTAACTCAATCAAACTGACCGGAAAAGATATCATACAAATTGATATTTTTCCAAAAGAGTAAAAAACTGTCAACCGGGAGTTGAACTTAAGACATATGGCTTAAATTATCAACCCTCTTTCTACTGAACTACCTGGGCCGAAAACCACATGGCATAATTCATTATGACAAACATTTTGGAAATAGCATATAGCCTACTCAACAGTGGCAAGTAATGGAACTCCATTAACAGTTAATTATTTCATACAGTTTCATTACCAGCGATATATTCTGTTAAGCTGTCTACATGGCAGACCGATGCTATTGCCAAAATGGTTGTCTGAGGAAATGGGGTCGGCCGGCTGTCGATGCGGTTCAAAGAGCGTTAGCAATATAAGCCAGAGGTCTTATGTTTGATCCTCGGCCTGGACCCTAGACTATTTTTCAATCAATTGAAAAAATGTCAATTCATTTTACCATCGTTTAAAAATTGAATATAATAACATAAAATACATAGTCGTAAGTTTAAACTATATTTCTCTTTAAAACAATTCAGAATTTATAAATCTGCAAAAACATACCTTTGCTAAATTCAAACTGACAAAAGGTGGAATTTCAGAGCAAAGAAAACAAGAACTTACCTGAAATAAAAATAAGAACGTTTTAGTTATAAATACATAGAACATAAAACATGAAGATATCAAAATAAAATGGATATTTAGTTCAAAGTTTTATTTTTAATAAAGTACATAATGATTTTTAAAAATTTGTATTGTTTTCAATAAACTAAGACCCATATTTGAAGCAAACCTTCCTATATGAATCTGTCTTATAAGAGTGACAAGCTAAAAGGATTAAAATAAAATAAAATAAAATAAAATAAATACAAAAAATATTTTAATATAATCATATGACCATAATTTTTTTTTTCAAATGTACGTATTAAGACTGATTTTAGAAGTACAAATTTTTTTACGAGTAAACCTTGTAAAGTTAGCGAGTCAGAAAAATTATACATACCTACTTAGTTGAAAATTTATTTTTTCTGAAAACACATTTATTAATTTTATGACCAATTTTTGAAATGAAGCTCTCTTATTAAAGCAGCTAATAAGAAAAAAAATGTATGTACTTAATTAAAAATTTCTAGAAGAAGTTGCCTTCTGCTAGCTTGGGCACTTTTAAATCAGCTGATACTTTATTTCAATTATTCAACACTGTCTGTAAAACTAGTTTTACAGCAGCAACAGTCTCTGAACTGGAAAAATCTTTCTGACATATATTATTAACAATCTATATTATAAAGCAAACAAAAGTTCCTGAAAAACGCAGATGTCATATTGATGATGGCAATGACATGACCTACAAATTTCGCGCTGTTATGCATTTTTTTTTATTTTTATTCTAAACTTCGTATAATTTCAATTTTTACCCTGATGAATAGGGGAGAGATATACTTTCATATGAAATTTGTTTAAAAACAGTATCTCAATCCGCTTACTTTTTTTAAAAATCGTTTTTAAAATTATTTTCAGGAACAATTTTTTTTTATCTGCATGTAACAAAATTACCGAAGATTAGCCCCTTTGCACTTCAGGCTGTTCTCAAATTCAAAGGTGCTACCTTTTGACATATTTTTTAAATACTTTTTTCTTTTCTGAAACGTATGGTATTGACTTATTTAGAAACTATGGATTCGAAAGACGGTTTCAATTTTTTAGTAAATGGAAGACATATTTCACAAAATACTGTCAAAGTTGGCGTTTTGAATCGAATTTCTGGACATGACACTGCGAAAAAGAAAAAAAAACTGTCCTCACGTGAAAAAACTTGCTTATATCTCAATATTTTTTTTTTTTTTAATGGAAAACGCAAATCGTTTCCCAATCGCTTCAATAGTCACGCCTGCCAATTTTGTGCTTTTATGTTTACAAATGAGTCAGAAAGTTTCGCGTTTGTTGAGCACGGAATTTTAAAAACGTCTTAAAACAATTTAAATAATTCAGCGTTTATCTTTGTGTGATACGCTATAACTAAATTACATAGCAAAGTTAAAACGTCCTAAATAAATTAGCAAATAAGTAACTAAAATGCGAATTTAACAGATGTAATCGAATTTAATATTTCCCATAGGATAGAAATTCTAATGGGGATATGAGAAGTTCCGTGAAGTCTTAAGTCATTCGAGAAATACATACTATCTAACATTAAATTCACTCTTACGTAAGAGAATAGATTTAAACATACAATGGGACATTTGAAATGAAAATTTCTATAAATAGGAGAAACAGACTTATTATATTCTTTATGAAATACAGTGTGAATAAAAAATGATTAGAGAAAGTTTCAGAAGAGGTAGAACTCATTACAACAAACATTTTTAAAACAGGAAACCAGTATCGTAATCTAATTTTTTTCATGTCAAAAATACAGGGTGTCTGATTCCAATATCGGCCTAAATTTTTTCTTATAACTTCAATAATAATTAAAACAATTTAACGAAATTTAAACCAGGCTTGCCTCGCTTTGTACGAAATATGGCATTGCACTTCCAGCATTACGCAAAATACTGGAAGTGCAATGTAATTGAGCGAGTGACAATGACAACGTATGTAATGTGAGCTACATTTCAAAGTATGGAACGTCTAGGTTAGCGTTGGATGCGGATGGATGCGGACGATAGCCATACTTTTCCGTGATATATTTTCGTTTCACACAAAATAAAGCAAGTCTGGTAAAAATTTCATTAAAATGTCTTAATTATTGTTGAAGTTATGAACAAAGACCTAGGTTGAGACCGGAGTGAGACGCCCTGTATTTTTGATAAAATAAATAGATTGCGATTCTGGTTTCCTATTATGCTATAACACTTTTTAAAGTTTGTCCAATTATTTTAAAATCACCCTGTATAGGGTAAAGTGCCCATATTTCGTCCCCCTTAACTTCTCCGCTTCTGTGAAAGTGGCGCAACTTATAACGCAAGGCTCAGGGGACGGAAGATAAAAGGGGTATTCTTATTTACCCAGAATCAAGGTATGAAATGTGCCCCATTTTTATAGTCCGCTCTGTATAACGCATAGTCTATAAAATAATACCTTAATTTTAAAATCCAATACGACATTGTTACATACAAAGATTAAATAAGTGATATCTTTGGGATGTAACTCGCCAATTTTGTATAGAGTAATTTAAAAATAACTTCAAATTTTAGTATATAGATGGAGCTGCACTTTCTCCACTCGAACGAAAACTCAAACTAACTGTAAAACTTCCAAATGTAAATTTTTATTTTCCACATATCAACAGCAAAAACATAATAATAATGCAGGCTTTTGGTACAGCTTTACTTTTTATCATAAGAAGTCTTAACAGTTTCAGATAAAGTATCGCCCTCTATTAACGAAAATTTGGAATACAGTAAATTCTGTCTAAGGCGGAATCGGTCGGGACTGAGAAAATTGTCCGTGGTAGACAATATTCCGGCTTATGCAAAAGAGCGTGATTTATTGGAATGAAGCATACGTCAGACGAATAGCGTTTTATGTTTTCGATAAAAAAGATTGGATCTTGAGTTATAATGAATTGCTCGCGATCTTTCATTTGATCTTTCATCACGATCTTTCATTGATTATCCTGTCGAAAACTGAAATTCTGGAAGATCCTTTGTCTTTATAAATAAATGAGAAACGCTATTCAATTTCTTAGTACCGCTGTAATACCTACAAGTTTGAAATTTACACACACACACACACACAAAAAAAAAAGAACTTCGGGAATGAGACAGAAAGCCATCACTTTGAATTTGAGTACAACCTTAAAGCATAGTAGACAATACATATTTTCATAAATGTGCAGTCAACTAATAATAATAACTTTTAAATGCATATTTGTATAGGAAAAATGGCATAAGCAAGAATTCCGTAAAATTTAAACAGTTTCTGTTCTTTTGAATGAACTTTTTAAAAGTATTACGGAATTTAATTTTTATGCTCGAGATTGAGTATTTGACGCATATATATATATATCAGTTTTAAAGTTTCATAAACGAAATGCCTTTCATTTTTAAAATATCCTATTTTCCGCCTTATGCAAAATTTTGGTTTCGGTGGGACCTTGAAACCCTTTCCGTTTCCGCGTTAGGCAGATTCCGGCTCATGCAGCAAGAATTAATGTTATTTTCTATGGGTTCGCCGGGACTGTAAAAAATTTCCGCGGTAGACAGATTTCCGGCTTACACAGAGTCCGCCTTAGACAGAATTTACTGTATTTTTTAATTTACAGTAAACAAAATGCAGGAGCTAAATTAAAAACATGTCACTTATTTCATTTTTGTGTTTGTTAAACTTAATGATTTAATTTTGAATATCGGGTGTCTTTTTGAATCACAATATGATAATATATAAAATTTTGACAAGCTGGTTTTTCTCTATTCTAAAAGAGAAAAAAAAAGTGACTAACACTGTCACCGGCGGTGTCAATGAAGTTTTTGTGACCGGGGATCTTTCTTCGTTAATGTTAAGAAAACTACTGCATACAAAAATATGAAAATGGGAGTATTACAGAGAAATGTTTCATAAACACGCTGATGCAGGCAGTTTTTAAATCGAATAATTATTAAAAGAGATATTTAATGTTAAATTTGGTTAAAATCATTGCATTAAAAAAGTTCTATAGGAGCAAAAACTATACATAGGAATTTAATCATTTTTTCTAAGAATAATACATTAGAAGCTCCCGTTTCGTACAGGTCCTGGAATTTCGAGACCAATAAATTCTTCAGTACCAGTATTTTCTTACAGATAATCTCTCCTTAAATAAAGCGAAATTTCGCGCGTTTGAACTCGATTTTTTTTTTTATATAAAAAAATACAGATATTTTACCTGAAAAATAACGGAACCTGTACGTACGAACCCTGTATTGTCAACGATTTTATAAAATTTTACTACAGGTGTGTCTTGATACTTTTCAAAAACCTACATTAAATTTAACGGGTAATTAAACATAAGCATTCAATTACAGATGATATATTGGGCAATCAAATGTTTCTTTAAGCATCGTTCTTTAATCGTTGTTAAAACATTTTGCAGCGAATATGGAAGATGGAGAGTTTAATAACGACACGATGCGACGTTGCGATTTAATTACAAATTAATGGATTTTCTGATGGATGCATTTAAAATATGCAGGTTCTTGCGCAACAGTTAATGTAAATACTGATTCTGAATCGTTTCTAAGGATAGCAAACAAAATTTAAGCATTTTCGATGACGCAAGAAAGATATGGGAGTAATAAAAATGAGATTGCAATTATTCAAACGATGAGAAATAAAGGAAAAAGATGTGTTAAATTTAAACAAGATGCAAAGAAAGATAATAAAGCGTCACTCAAATTAATAGCTCCAGAGCCTAATGATGATGTGGAGTGGAATCAAGACAAAAACTTTTCATATTTGTTGCTATCTTCTTCTTCATCTCTGCCTTTTTAACTACCTGTATCTTTATTTATCTATATAAACTGTTAAAAATTTAGGACAACATTTCACCAAAACAAAAAGTTCCCACAATAAAATGGTAAAACCTCGTTCCAAAATTTGTGTAGATTGAACCAAAAACCGGTAAAGTTTTAAACCATAAAGTGGCTACAGCTATCAACTGCAAATAAGGGATAATCAATTAATGCGATTTGGAATCGACTAGAGTTTTCCATATCTTGATAGATACATTACTTATCGAATTATAACCCATTATTGCCACGTGACAACAAGTTAATTGCCCTTTCTCGTGCTGCTGCATTGAAAATTCGGTTCACAACACCCACTTTGACAAATTTTCCTGACAGACATTCTGCCTTTATCAAAAAATGGAAAACGCTATTGAATTAAATAGTTTCTGAATAAGAACATTTGCCAATTTCATGCTTTTCTGAACAAAAATAAATTCAGAAATGTATCAGAAAGTAGCTCCTTTGGATTTGAGAAAAGTCTTATGAATGCCACTCATTTTGTTTAAAAATGTTCAAAAGTAATTTCTGTTTAATATATATATTTCAAAAATCTGATTTATTGAAAATTTGAGAACCTTAAGCCCCCTTACAGTAGGTACTGACAGGCTTCATCAGCGCGTCACTTATAATTACTGAAACGTCGATCATTGTAGAAAAATTAGTGAGGTGTTTCTCACCATGAGTCAAATAGTGTTGCAGCACTGTTCACCATCGTGATCTAAAGCAGCGTATTTAGAAAACATAGAATTATTTGTTCTGGTAGGCTGTGCATATTAACATAGAATGGTGACAATTTCAACCTTCGTTGAAGTTTGACCATAATCACGAGTCTCGAAAAATAAAATGAAGAGCGTTTTGGTGCTTCTGCTTTACTTACACCATCAAATGATTCCCAATTTTTTTACAGTGTAGATAATATCCGCCAGGAGAAACAATTTTTGTATAAGAAACCAAGATCTTAATGAACTTATTCGTCAAAAATATAGAATCTTTAATTCCAAGCCGAATTCGAATTATCTTTCTAAACTTTGAAAATACAGAGTTGCGAAGTTTTCAACAGATGAATTTTTCTTTGTATAATATTGGGTGATATCATGGAAACGCACTATAATTTGTGCGTGACACAGTATATGTATTGTCAATTACGTTAAAAGAGTACAGTTTGGACATCAATAGTGCCCATTTACTGCAACTTTTCTGATGTTATCACATGCTACATAAAGGAGAGCAAGTCTGTTGAAAATATCGTCATATTTGTCTTCGAATACTCTACGACTTCTTAAAGGGACTCTTCACTCACACAAAAACATCCGTCCGTTAAAGCTAAACCTATGGGCAGGTTGTTTGCGAATTTCTCCTTCAAATTTGAATATTTTTAAACGATTTTTTTCGCATAGGATAGCTGAGCTTGATCGCTAATAGGGCCATGTCGTATTTGTTCTATTTTGGTTGCAGATTTTTTTTTAATAAAGGTACTTTCATTTTCGAAACCGGTTCCCAAAGTGAAAGTACCTTCATAAAAAAAATCTGCAACTGAAATCGAAAAAGTAAAAAATAGCCATAGATTGACTTCAGCTATCCTATGCAAAAAAAATCGTTTAAAAATATTCAGATTTAAACGAGAAATTCGAAAACAACCTGCCCATAGGTTTAACATTAGCGAACAGTTGTTTTCAAGTGAGTGAAGTGTCCCCTTAAGGGATCAGGTACCCTTTGAACTAACAAAAACATGAAAAATTGACCTGTATAAGAATTGCAGTCACTCTATATTGAATTTAAGTTTAATTATAAAATTTAAAACACATATTAAGAATGACTTATTTTATCAATTAAAATTCTCAAAAAAGTATACACACATATAAAGTTTTTTAATTTACTTTGAAATGTAGTACACTTTCTACGAAAAAAAATATTCTTGCATGCGGGAATTTTCACCTCTGAATCGCTAAAACATGCCAACAGTCTTTCAATGATTACAGATATAATGTGTTCTCAAAATAACATACAATGAAAAAAAAATGTGTAGATCCTGGGAGGGAAAAAAAAGTTTTTTTAAATAAACACAAAATATCGAGCTTTTTACACAAAAGGAGTCGTGAATTCTAAATTTCTTACTTGAGAAACATAATAATACCTCATTTTGTGCCTCTATGCATTTCATACATTCAAACAAAATTTAATGAAATTCTAGCCAACCCTTTTTTAGAAATCGTGCGTGCAATGACCGAAAGACCAACCGTTTTTAGAAAATTGACTTCAAAGATCAAATTACCCTTTGATCACACAAAAAGAGCTCAAACTTCTTTAGACATAACTTATCTTCGAAAGGGATTTTCATTTTAATGTTCCTAAAGAATCATTTATTTGTAGATATTAAAAAAAAAAATCGATTTTTTGGCATTTTAAACATTGCCCGACCTTTTAAAGTTTTTGTGTTATTTTTAAAAACTCTTTGTAGATGACAGTTTGATAAGCTAGTTTACAAAAAAAAAAAAAAAAAAAAAAAAAAAAAAAAAAGAAAAGAAAAGAAAAAAAAATGAAGGTAAATAACTAATTAATTAATTGTATTACTTGCAAATAATATTATCCAACTTTTTAGTAGAAATAAAAATACGTATGAGGTCTATTTCATCTACATTAAACCATACTTTCAACGAGTTTATAAAATTTCACTACAGGTTTGGTTTGACATTTTTCAAAAACCCAGATTAAACTGAATGGTTAGTTAAGCATTCTCTTAAACGTGATATATTAGGCAATTAAATATTTCTTCCAGCCCCATTGTTTAATCGATGTTAAAGCATTTTGCAGCGAAGATGCGAAACAGGGCGTTTATAACGGCATTTTAATGGCAAAATAATGGGTTTTCAGATAGATGCGTTTAAAGTATGCAGATTATTGAGCAACAGTTAATGCAAATACTTATACTGGATATCTTGTAAAGATAGGAAGCAAAATTTAGACATTTATGATGACGCAAGAAAGATACCGGAAGAGAAAAGAGCGCGAATGTAATTATGCAGATGACGCAAAAAAAAAAATACAGGTGCGTGCTAAAAGCAAACATGATTCTTAGAAAGGTAATATCATCATAGCTGATGAATAATTCCAGATTCCACACTGTTAAAAGAAACAAATGTTTCTTAATCTACGAAAATATAATATAACCAGGAACGAAAATATAATGTAACCAGGAACGAAAATATATAGTACGTCTCAAAAGTTTATGCACTTTTCAAATATGGTTAAAAATAATTGAAGAAGATACTATATGAAACCAATTTACAATAAATACTCGATATTTAATCAAAATAAAATAAAATAAGCAGTTTTTGTTGGTTAAAATAAAAATTACATTTAATTGTTATTTAATTTACTTTTTTTCTGGAAGAAACACTGTCTCAAAAGTTTAAGCACTTTATGCAAAATTCTTTACAAACACGGAATTGGATGGGTGTGATGAGGTTGTATGACGTCATTTTCCCATTTTATAAAAATGTGAAGTGAAAAAATCATTTCCACTTGTTTGAAAAATGCTGAAGATTAAAGAATTCACAAAAGGTGAGATTTAAAATTTTTTTCAATTGAAATCACAAAATAAAACTTTTTCTTAAATTTCAAAAATTTTAAATTGATCAAAGGAATGTATCTATTTCAAGTACTTTCTAGAACTGATAATTTCAACAGGAAACCAAGATGTGTACAACCACGTATGATGTTTGTTGAGACGAATAGGAGAATACGGTGATTCCTGTTTAGATAAAATATGCCCATACAGCAAATTAAAAATAATCTCTGTACAGTTGTTCAAAGATACTGTACATAGACGTATTAAAGAATGTGATTACATTATACTAAAGAAAATAGCTTACAAACCATGTCTCAAACAACACCACTAACAAGCATGAATGAACTAGGCTAAGAAACACATGTCTTGCGGGGGACACGTGGTTTACTGCTTTATTCAGTAACGGTAAAAAAAGGAACTTAGATGGCCCTAATTAGTGGAACATGCATTGACATGATCTGCGAAAGGAACCAAGTAGTTTTTTTCCACAGGCAGCAAGGCGGTAAGCCTGTTATGGTTTGGGGGGGGGGGGGTATTCGGTCTCAACAGCCTGCCCTTTCTGGATTTTTTAAACGGAAGATATAATTCCAAAAATATGAAGAGACGCTGAACCAACATTTCCTTCCATTCGGTGAAATTTTGGGGGGCCCTGAATGGATCTTTGGACAAGTTAATGCCAAAATGTACATATTACATACATAACCGTGGCTTTCGCAGAAATTTTTTTTAATTTTTGACTCGCCAGTTTTAAGTCCTCGCATAAACCCGACTGATAATGTCTATGGCATTTTAACCCGTCATGTTTACAGCAATGGAAAACAGTATGATTCTCTTGAAGAATTCAAAGGGGCCTTAGAGAAAGCATGGTACTGTTTGCCACCAGAAACACTACAAAAACTAATAATTTCGAAATACGCGCATTTATTTGAACTAATCTGAAATCACGGAAGAATAATTTGTATGTAACAGTTTTGTAGAAATGATAAATGTAGTTGGTTTTGCCATTGTGCATAAACTTTTGAGACAGTTTTGTTTTAAAAAAATTTAAATTATATTTTTTACAAATATGTAATGTAATTTTTTTTCTACTATTGATATCATTTATTTAAATGAAGTTGCGAAATATACATATAAAGAAATGCTATTTATTTTAACTTTTATTATTCATTAAAAATCAACATTTTATGCTTGTGCTTAAACTTTTAAGACAGACTATAGAATAACCTCTTTCCAGTTACCCATAATTCCGAAAATGTTCGCTATCTTTAAAGACCCCAGAAACAAATATATTTTCGAAACATTTATAAAAATACTTTTCTAATTTTTTTCGACCCCCTCATGTGATATATAATTTGAAACTCCTTTGACACAACTTCCATTTTATGCATTTTCCGCCCGTCTTTTCCCAATTTGACCCACCAGGAGCAATTTTCTCACTTTTTCCATCCTCCTCATGTGATATATCATTGGACAGGCCTTTGACTACTCTTTCCTATTATGCACCTCACGTTTCCCTCCCTCCAATGCGGTTTATCTACGGATAGGTTTAATAACAGAGTTTCGTTCGAATATACATTTGTTTAGAAAAGAGTGTGTCCCCTAGCTCTGGAACATGGAAGTCAGATTTCGTTCGGAGATGTTTGTTTAGAACATACTGCGTAGAACGTCCGGTTGAAGCTGCCTAAGGCAGTGAGGACCCATTCCAAAGGCTCATTTTCAAACATTCTTTTTTTTCATTTTAATATGAATCGAGATTTTAAATATTGCAATTTGTTTAGCAAAATAGAAGGTCTCGGGCAGCGCCAGGCGGGGCAGTTAGTACTAAATAAAATTTAACAACTAGCATCCGCCGGGCCAAAATTCTGGAGCATTGAGGCGCATAAAATTGAGAGACAACATTATAAAATACAATAATTTACATTTTAAAAAATACAGTCAACCTTATTATATTTATTGCTTTACTGCCATATCTAAGCTGAAACCTTCTGAAGCACGTCTCTGGTAACTTTTATTTTATAGTATTTATTTATTTATTTATTTCATAGAATTTCTGAAATAATTTCTAAAAAGACTCGCCGCATGTGTCCAACATTTTTTTTAGATGATGTTAAAATTCATGAAAAAAGTTTTATTTTTTACTGATAACATTTTCAGTGGTATACGTGACTTTTTAAAAGTATAATAAATGTCCCTAGGGAGAAATGCCTTATCAACGCGAGTTTTTAACTTGGTACTTAACATAAATATCATGTCGCTATAATCTTTTTAACGTTAAACATTTTGTAAGATTATAACTCTTTAAATTGTAAAGAATAACATGTTCAACAACATAGTTTTATTAAAATTACGTTATTAAAAAAAAAAAAAATACGCATAAATCTATGGAATGGATAAAGTTAAATTACAGCAGAATGGCAAAAAAGTGTTCAAGTTTTACAAAGATAAGTTAGCAATTAATTTCTCTAGAATGTATAAAAAATTTTTCAATTAAAAAATAATGAGTAAACCATATAATTTATGTGGGTTGGGCACTGATTTTTTTTATTAAATAAAAATGTTATAAAAGACATCCTTTCAATACTAACAGTATAAAAACTGATTAAAATAATTTGATTAACAAACATAAACTACATGTAGATCCATGTAACACTTGTCGAATTTGAAAAGAAAAAACGCTAAAAATAAAATAAAAATCTACAAGTGTGGGAAAAAAGAGAAAAACTGGAAATATTTGAACGAATAAATATATATTTTTTTAATTTATTTTTGAAGGAGGAATATTTAATACGAATTGAAGATCTGAAAAAAGAAATCTTTTCGAAGAAAATATTTCGGTAAATATGAAATTAATACTTTTGAAAAAAAAAATTGAACTAACTAGTATTTTTACATAAAGAATTTATTGGAAATATGAATGTAAACACATTAAGTATATAAATGTGTGATATTAACAATTCCGTCTACTTTTTTCCCCTTATTATTATTAAAAATTACATAACATCCGATCAGCTCACAACTTTTTAGATGTTTGTGTCGCAGTATAGCGAATGCGCTTTTCAGGTGCGTTTATAATTACATAAATATGCAGCACCTATAGTAGTCGTCTGATCCGTCCGTCTGTCTATCTGTCTGTACGCATATATCAGCGCAAAAACTACCCAACCGAATGGGTTGAAATTTAATATATATAATGGTTGCAGAATTTTGTTGAGTCATTTCAAATTAAAAAAAATCGAATCAAAACTTAAAAAGATATTAATAAAGATATTAATAAAAGATTTCTTCATTATAATAAATCCTATCATGCGTAATTAATTCACTGATATTCCATGATAGGTAATGATTCTAATTTGCCCTGTGATTGCGTCCTATTTAAGATGGAGTCCTATTATTTCTGCATTATTGAATTTAATATATACTAGGGGATAGTGCCCGGGTTTCTCGGGTTAAAGAATATAGCTGAAAACATTTTTTTATTGAAAACTAATAATTTTTTTATATGCAATAATTTTTTTTAGATTGCCCACTTACATTAAAAAAGCATTTTACATATGGAAAACACGAATTATACAATCAAACAAATTTTTTAAATTTATTAAAAGCGATATTTTCTTATTAGCCGCATGCTAAAGGTTATTAGACCGAGGTTTTACTACTTACGGCATCCGTTTGTATTCTGATAATTTCAGAGCTTATACATGGGTGTTAAATTTGTGTTTTATTTATATAATTTTATTTATTTATTCATAGGGAATTTTTTTAATGGATATTAGCCGTAAGAAAATGATGAACTCTTTATTTTGTTTTAAGGGCAAACGGATTACTCTTTCGTAATCGAGCTCCGCGCGATATAGATAAATTAAAAAATATTTCACGCTTTAAAATTGTTTTTAAAACCATAGACAATCAGAAAACTGAGATGAACTATGCAAACAAATTCCATTTGAAAAAAAAAATCCTATTTGGTGATCTAAAAATTTAAATTGTACGATTACAAATATGTTAGATTTGTGTTTTTTCAATATTATTCTTTTATTTGTTTATAAAAGAAGTATTAATTTCGTTAATTTGTCTTTCACAAACATGTTAGATTGCTGGTTCTTTTAATATTATCCTTTTATTCGTTTATACTGGAAGTATTAATTTCGTTATGCAAAAATAGTCACAATCGAATGCTGAAAAATGTTTGTTGCTTTATGTGCAAAATGTTTAATATTATTATATATTGAAACCGGCACATGATAAGATAAACTTTTTAAAAAAATCATGCTTAAAAATCATTTTAGAAAATATAATACATCAGTCAATAAAGATACAGTTTTTAAACCAATTGCATTTTAAAGTAAATTTTTTCCCTATGCGACGAAAATTGAAAATGTATGATGGTCAGAAGAAATTTTATCGTGAAGTGTTGCCATTCGCAAAATGACGTCAGCCTTACGTTATGCATAGATACGTTTGTTCTTTATAATATAGATACTTAATCAGTAAAATATAATAAAGATCAGTTATTAGGATGGGGTTATCAATTGCGGCTCTTATGCTTGGTATTCAGGAATGAAAAGCAGCAATTTTCACCTTCTCAAAATTTGCATACGCACTTCTCATGTCCATATTCATCATTTTTTTAAAATTGTATTTTGTTTGATCATTTAAAAATCATTTTAGCTCAAAACTTGAAGTCACGATTGTCAGCAACATCTTTTTGGTCAACAGACGCACTCTTTACTTGATATTCTATTCTCAATTTCGGAGAGTAAGAATTTCCGTAATTTATGTTTTTAGACGCACTTGTGTTAAAATGTTTAGTTTTATATAAGAAAATGGTCGTTTTCTTTTAAATATGACTTCATTTTCACTTAAATAAGCATTTTGCCTAGTGTCTGTAACTTAGTATCAGTACACATGCAGAAGGAAAAACAATATAGAAAATTTATGTGGAAAAATGCGTGTTTTCAAAAGCAGTATGTCATTTTCCGTTATTATAGCCCTAATATAATATTCTGCTCCTAATGGGATTTTGTGCCACTAAACCCTATACAACAATTTTTATCAACAATTTTGCATTTTTATCCGAAAATAGCATGAATAAAGATAAAAATACCTCATTGTTTCTCTCTTGTCTGCAATAATGAAAGCTATTAATTTTCACCACTTCGAAGAAATTTCATAAATAAAAGTGGGGTAAAAAGTTAAAATATAAAAGTAGGGATATTTAAAAAAACAACAGATAGTGCGATCACATCTACAAATTAAGAGCTTTTAATTAAAAAAAAATATTAATAAAATTGGTTCAGCAGAAAGATCAGGGCAGATGACTAAAAAACACACTTGTGATTTAAATATACAGATTATATAAAATTAGGAAAAATTAAATTAAGCAAATTATGTTATTTTGATAAAATCATAGTAGAATGTCCTAAAGAATAGCATTTTATTATTCGAGAGAATTTTGGGCGAAAACTTCAGGAACATGATATTATTTTAAACCACGAATTATTTGTTTGTTTGTCTAACTCGGCGAAGCAAATCCATCCAGGCGAGAATCATTAATTTCTGTAATATAAATCGCTATTATTTGCATGTCACCTCTCTTTTACAAAGACACTGTAAATTTTTGCAAAACATTGCGTTTTATCAGTGTGCGATTTCGATTAGAGTATTCTCAAAAGTGAAGCATTTTCACCTGTGAAGAATTTCAAAGCAGCTGGGCTGTGAAAATGACGCACTTCTACAAAACAAAATTTAGGTTTAAGAATTAAAATACACGCTTTTTTATAAAATGACGCCATTTGTTCCGGCTAAAGCAATGCACTCTTACAATACAGTCTTAAACTTCGTCTATAGAAAAGTATGCATATGACGTCATTATGACGGAATAACAGACAATATTCTTGACATAGCCCATATCTTAATTTCAATTTTTTTTTTCAGATTTTATGAGAAAATGGCAACAAAAAGATACAGTATCTCCTATTTTCGACTATTTTCCGTTTACTTTCAATAGAAATGGGGTACTATTGTTGTGATAAGAAAAATGGTATAAAAAACTACAAAAAATTGAATATCTCAAAAATAAATTGAGATACAGACTTCAAATAAATTGCATTTAAAAGAACATTTTTTTCCTTATACGACGGTGAAAAAATTTAAAATGTGCGATGTTTAGAAGTTTAAAAATTTGCAGTTAGAGAAAATTGCAAAACCAAAATTTTATTTCAAATTTCAAAGTGTTGCCATTCGCAAAATGACGTATGCGTTACGCACAGATACGTTTGTCCTTTATAATATAGATATATAATCGTAATAAATTTTGTATTCATGTCTTTTTGCATAAGAATGTAACAGCTATTGCACCATAATCTGAATATTTATAAAGCTAGTTATAGTACGAACGCACATCGTTTTCCACGTTTGAACGTACAATTCCCGATTTGAATCTTGAAGATCTTGAATTGAAAAAAAGATCGTATTTTGCATTGTGTAAATTGAGATAAGACATAGCGCTAAGTAAATAAAACCAAGTTTTGAACACCAACAGGTTTACGAAGTTTTCCGGTAAATACCGGTTTCGGTGGCACTCAACATCCATCATCAGCGCCAAAAATAATGGTATATTGCTGACATACATATATTGGACAAGTGGATTAGAAAGATAAGTTTATTGACTAATAGAATTTCAGTAAATTTGAGGAGAAAATTAATAATGGTATAAATAAACTGGTAATCGAAACAGTTAACAGAATTTAAGAAAAAGATGATTTTATGACTTTAAGACTTTATAAGACTTCGAACAATTTGACAAGAGGTAACGAATTTTAGAAAGTTTTGTTAAAATTCTAGAATGACAGTAAGATACAGAACAGTTAATTTCGGTAATAATATTGAAAATTCCTTTTACAGATCCATAACACTTTTATTGTAGTTCCTATCTATTTAGTTAGTAAAAAAGAAGAGGTTAAAAGACAGTGCTTTTAACTCATTAAGTCTCGTGTCCCTGCCAGCGAAGCCACTCACGAGCTAATGCTAATCCTATGGGGAAGGATTTATCTAATAGCTCGTTTGCATTTCGACATTTTTAAATATATATATATATTTTTTTTTTTTTTTTTTTTTTTTTTTTTTTTTTTTTGCATTGGATAGCCGAGGTCCGTCTCTACATCGCACCTTTTTTACTTTTTCAATTTTGGTCGCAGATATTTTTTATAAAGTTACTTTCACTTTCAAAACCAGTTCTGAAAATGAAAGTGTCATTCTAAAAAATATCTGCAACCCAAATCGAAAAAGTAAAAAAAGTGCGATGTAGAGACGGACCTTGGCTATCCAATGCAAAAAAAATATATTTAAAAATGTCGAAATGCAAACGAGATATTAGAAAAATCCCTCCCCATAGGATAAGCATTAGCTCGTGAGTGCCTTCGCCGGCAGGGACAGGACCCTTAACGCCGATTGGCAAGAAAACTTGCCATGTAAGTATTACGAAACTTTTAAATGTGCAAACCAGCATTTTAGTAAGAAAATTTTCAAATTACCTAATCTCAAACTTTGAGAGATTAAAATGAGTTATAATTATAATATGGAAAAACTGGTGTCAACTGGTATCGAGGTATTAAGAAAGTGTAAAAGAAACTCGTCCTTAATGGGTTAAATTCATACACACTACGATATTTTAGGAAAAAAATCTATGACAATCTCTCACAGCGAATTCTAATATTTTCGAAAAAAACATTTTTAAATCCGACATTTTCTGCAATATTATTTCAAATGTCACAGTTCATAAAAATTCGATATCTCCAAATCCATCACAGCGAGGGGTAGACAGAACTGATCTAAATTACTGGATCTCGAATTTATGAAAGTTATTTTTTGACGTAAAATTCGATAACTGTAACATGACACGGAAAGAAATGATTACACAGAGACCCTTAAAATCTTTCGAAGACATTTAGCAGTATAAACTGAACATATATACTTAACATGTTTGAATTGTAACGGAAGGAATTTATCTAATACTCTACTTAGGGCGGTAACTTGTTCATGGAATCGTCATGCGTTCTTGATGTTTAAAATACCTTGGACCAAAATTGAAGAAATAGTAGAGTACAGTAGAAGAAACAAATTTTGCATTGAGAAACAGTGTTGGAATTCCTTTATTCAGTCTTTATAAAAAAAAAAAAAAAAAAAAAAAAAAATACATCCTGTCTCGGAACTTAGATTTTTTTGATAACACAAGCCTAAGATGTTTCTGTTTTTAATTTTTGATAATTGATTCTTATGTATTTTTTACCACTGAATCTGAAAAAAGACTTTCATTTTTTACTATTACGTGAAAATTTTTCGCAATTCGAACATTTCGAAATTGTTAAAAAGTCAAAAAATAAAGAAAATTTGACATTATAAAATAGCTGTAAAACTTTCGTTTTAACTAAGTATATGTAACTGGCTTTTACGAGATTGTAATAAAAAATGAATTAATTTTGAGAAACAAAAGTTCTACGTCTATTTTATAGTATTATCAAATTTCCGCAACATTTCGAAATTTTAAAAATTTTAAAATTTGGCGGTTCCGAAAAAACCTGTTCTGTTGGTAAAAAATGAGGGTCATTTTCAGATTCAGCGCTAAAAAATACATAAGGATCAATTATCAAAAGTTAAAAAGCATGACACAACTCAAATTTTACAGGCTTGTGTAAATTTAATAATAAGAGTGGAGGTATTTTAACGAAATTTTCAGCAGGCCTTTACTCGGGGCGAACTATCGTGACACTATGGCAAGTGTGCTTATAATGCTGTTCATATTACGGTACTGTTAGCAACATTCTGAATTATGGAGTGTCTATCTCAAGTGTTTGGAATGGTGGCCGTTTTCAGCATTTTTTGTACAGTCAATACATTATACAGAAAGAAATACACATACATTGAAAACATCATCACAATACATTAATTATTGTTAATGTTAATGATTCTTATTGTTTCGACATATATAAAGGTACTTGTGTCTCCTTTTAAACTTTGTGTATGGTTAATGTTAGATTAATGTTGTTCCTGTGCCTACTTCGCCATAGAACTCTCGTATTTGTTTGCAACTAATTACGGGCCCTTTTCAAGTTACTGTTTCCAAGTTAATAGATCTAGATCTCCACTTAGTGTATATGTCCATATGTCAACTTATCTGCAATATTTATTAAATTTTCTCTAAACTCTACACTACATATAAAGAAACCATTAGATCAGAGATTATCATATGGGTTTCCATACATAATAAAAATTTAAAATTTCGAAAATTTTGAAGCTTTAAGAGTCCTGAGACCCCTTAAATGAAAAATCGATTCTACTATTCATCAGTTGTGATTTTCAAGCTAACTGGCGAATAAATTTATCTAAATTAGCGTCTGTCAACTTATCGTGGACAGATAATATTTAAATTTCAAGAGACCAGAACCCCCATCAAGTAAACCTTATTTTAAAGTTATGAACAAAAATCCAAGTTCGAAATTAGATTGAGACATCGTGGACTTTTGACTGAATATTTACATTGCAAGCCTGGTTTACTATTTAAAAATTGTTTGTCAGAAGTGCATTATCACTCTATAAAGCTCGTCCCATATCTTTTTGAAACACCTTGTATTTATTCCATCCAGGACGCTTTACAAAGCTACTCTGATAATCACTCACGTCGGATTCTAATATTTTTGAAAATATTTTGGAGAAAAATGATTATTAAATCCGACATCGTCTGTGATATTACTTTAAAATGTCACGAAAGAAGTCACAGTTCATAAAAATTCGATATTTTCAAATCGATAATAGTAAATGAAAGACAGACTTGTTCTAAATTATTGGATCTCAAGTTTATGAAATTTATTTTTTGATATAAAATTCGATAATTATAACATGACATGGAAAGAAATGATTACATATAGGTTCTTAAAACCTCCCAAAGACATTTATCAATATTTACTGAACAAACATCCTTAACATGCTGGATGTATAACTAAAAAGATTTAGTTAATTTTGTAGTCAGGAAGGTAAACTGTACAACTTATTGTTATGTGTGAAGGATGTTTTAAATTATATGGTGGTAAGAGTATACTATAAGAAACAATTTTTGTACAGTAAACCATGGTCGCAACGCAATTCCTTTATTCAGCCAAAGATACTGGATGACTCATTTCAATTAAACCCAGTCTTTTTTTATAACTTGAACAGTAGTAAGATATGTTGACGAAATTTTATTTTGTTATTAACTGCTGTGAGATCATGGAGAGATTCACAGCAGATCCTGAACTGATAGAAAAAGTCATTACAAGTGATAACGTGTGTTTTCCAGTACGACACAGAAAGAAAGCATCAAATTATGCACTGGAAGGCCCTATATCGCAAAGGAGCAAAAAGCGAGAATGAGCAAGTCAAAACTGAAGGTCTTGTTCATCTATTTTTCATTTATTTTTTCCTGTGTCATCTTAGCTAAGTGGGTACCTGAGGGCCAAATGGTAAAACACAAGTACTACATTGTGGTCCTGACCATAAGCTTGAGAGAAAGGGACAAGATCGGTGGGACATCAATTCGCGGAGTTTACACCAAGACAACGTACCAGCGCATAATGTGCTCTCTGTGAAACAGTTTTTAGCGTACAAGCGCATTATTGTTCTTGAGGATCCGCCGTATTCACCGGATCTCGCTCCATGTGGCTTCTTCATGTTCCCAAAATTGAAATGTGCATGAAAGAGAATACATTTTTAGTCTGCAAAATGGGTTGGGTTGGGTTGATTGTTGACGGCCAATTATCTACACGAGGGATATGGGCCCTAGGGGGAGTGCCTTCCGTGGAGGTCTTTCTAAGGGAACCTAATCCGTATTAACGCATGGAAATCCACGGTTCGAAGAAAACCACGAAAACTCCGAACGATTAGGCCGACGGGCGCGATTGGGTTCGAACCCAGCACCTCCCGTCTACCAGCTTCGAGAGCAGAACCTCTCAGCCACTGGTGGGGCTCGTCTGCAAAATGAGATGAAGGGAAAAAAAAGGCAGACTTGCTGAAGACTTTGACACGTGATAATCTGCAGCGCTGCTTTGGACAATGAAAAGCACGTATGCAGCGTTGTATAGATAAATAAGGTGGTGTTGTTTATGACGGCCAATTATCTAAACGAGGGATATGGGCCCAAGGGTGAGTGCTCTGAGAGGGGGGTTTTTCTAAGGAAACCTAACCCGTATTTACGCAAGGAAATTCAAGGTTCGAAGAAAACCACGGGAAACTCTGAACGATTAGGCGGGATTGGGTTCGAACCCAACACCTCCCGTATAGGAGCTTTGAGAGCAGAACCTCTCGGAAATTGGTGGGGAGACGAAGAAGGAAGGACTCTCTTTCTGAAATGACTGTATTTTGTTGAAGTGGATTAAAAGTTATTTGTAATAAGTTTTTAATAAAGCATGATTTTCATATTAGTTCCGTTACTTAACTGTCGCAGATCGCGTATATAAAGTTGTATACCTTTAACAAATAAATAAATAAAGGTGAAGAAAAGAAGTTATAAACTACACAGCTTGACAACTCTACTTGGTCTGACACAGACTCTGTTAAAATTATGAACGAACAACGGGTAGCCAATCTGTATAACAGCAGTTCCTCATACGAACATCGAAGCGAAGCAACATGGGGCGTGGTTAGTACCTGAACAGCACCAGCTTCTTATAAAATTTATGGACGAAAATCTGTGTTCGGGTTGGACTGAAATATCCTTTACTTTTTATTGAATAACTGAAGTTCGACATTTAGACATTGCTTTCTTACACTGTATTAAATCGTTCAAGCTCCTCTCATCTCTTTTTGAAAGGTCCTGTATTTATTTGAGCCGAGAGACTTTACAAAAAGAAAATGATAATCATTCGCATCGAGATCAAATATTTTCAAAAATATATTGCGGAAAAAAGTTTACTAAACCCGATATCTCTTCCGACATTTATTCAAAATGTCAAGAAAAATGTCATTTTTCAGAAAACTTATACATCTTCAAATCCATCAGTATGAGAGGCAGACAGTACTGATCTAAATTACTGGGTTTCGTATTTATAAAAGTTATTTTTGACGTAAAATTCGTCAACTGTAACATGACACGGAAAAAAAAGGTTGCATAGAGACCCTTAAAAGCTTCCAAAAACCATCATGAACAGAAAGGGGGAAAAAAATGCTTGAAATGTAATTGTAGGGATTTATCTAAGTTTGTACTTAGGGCAGGGTTAGCCAACCTTTTTATAATTGCGTGCCAATTTTTTTTTCAAAAAATATTTGACTTGACCTTGACGTGCCAACTAAAAAACAAGTTTAGTGGATTGAAATATAATGAATCAAAACCACTTAAAAATTACTTATTAAGATATTTTGTAAAATGAGTAACTTACATATAAGTATTAAAATGCAATAATTATAAAAACAATTATATATTATAAATTAATTTTAAACATAATCTGATTAATTGTTGCATCTTGGATGAAAAATAATTAATATCAAGTTCATGCTCAGATAATTTCAACAGAAGGCAAACTAAATGAATTTATATGGCAACCCCTCTCTATTTGATTTTTTATATTATAAATTTGGGAAAATGATGACTCGCAGATATAAACAGCAGAAAAAATTATTAAAATTGAAAAAAAAAGGGCACTTTATTTAAATAGTTCTGAAATTAATTTCCAAGTTGCCATAATTTACCATCGGTAATAATCTTTCCTTTTGATAATTTTCAAATATTTTCTTTGTTTGATAAATTTTCGAAACCATATTGAATAAGATTAAAATTCTTCAATTTGAAATTAGTCGAATTTAGAATCGAATCAGATCATCTAAGTTTGTGTATTTTGTGTAAAATCCCTGTATCCTCATTTATAGACATAATCAACGCCGCGCCGTGCCAAAATTATTCTTTGGCGTGCCTAAAGTGGCACGCGTGTCATAGGTTCGCCGACCCTGACTTAGAGAGATAAATATTTTCACTGTTTGTTATGTGTGCCAGGTGCTTCAAAGAATAAAAAAAACAAAATTTAAGAAGCTGTAGAATACATTACTAAAAACAATTTTTGTATAGGAATCCAGCGGTGTAATCCATTTATGAAGTAAAAAACACAAAGTGTTTCACTGCAATCCGAAGGTTTTTTTCTTCCTCTTTTTTTTTTTTAAGTGAAGATAATTTAATGAGAATTTCAACAAATTTTTGTGTGAATCATGGTGACGCCACGGAAAGTGGTGCGATTTCACTACTATTAGGTGAATGACATAACATGTTACTGTCAGCTATACCACCGCCTCTTGAATACTAGACCAGAGTGGTTCGTGGAGGAAGGTTGAATCTGTTGTTGTCCCAAGGAAATAACGCCATTTTTGTGATCATTTGAGGTCATGCCGGCAAAAGCCGTAGCGAATACCTCATAGCTTAAATAGCTAAATAGCTAAAACCAGAGTGCTGATATAAAAATGGTGGCTACTGTAGATGAAAACTTTTAGGCATTTGTACGGTAGACACTCCAAAAGTTTTCTTTGGCTTACTTAATCTTACAAGGAGAGGGCCAACCTTGCTAATCACAGATTTTGATTATTTTAATATATGTTGTTGGGTAGAGACCACTTAGTGTCAGGTTCAACGGATTTTATCGAACGCTCCTTAGTTCTTGAGAAACCGGGGAGGGGGGGGGGTATAATAATAGTACACAACTTAAATACTTACTTTGCAACCGTAGTGTAGATAGGTCGTAGCTCAGTTGGTATGGCGTTTGCCGGCTGATCCGCGGGCCCGGGTTCGATACCTGAATGCGCAAAATTTGTTTTTTCTCATTTTTTGTTTTATAAATATACACTCTAAATAAAAAGAGTGACTATTCACTCCGGAGGAGTGAATAGTCACTCTATCGCTGAGTCAAAATATGCTCAACCTCTTGACTTAGTGACTATTCACTCTGAGCCAAAGTGAAATTTTTGACTCTCTGAAAGAGTGAATAGTCACTCCTTGAAAGTGAATATCCACTCTAAACAGGGATGGATAATCACTCTTTCGGAGGCGTGACTATTCACTCTTGCGAAAGGAGTGCAGTTTTTCACCCCTGGTAGGAGTGAATAGTCACTTTCACAGGAGTGACTGTTCTTTTTTTTTTTTTTTTTTTTTTTTTTTTATATAGTGGGTTGTTTTTTTATTTTGCTTTTAATGTCATTTTAAAAGAATCGCATCTTTTACGGCATGCAATGGAAATAGATAAAGCGTGATAAAGATTGGAATAAAATACTTTATTAGCAGTATTTATTTAATTCATAGTTTGTAACCTAATTGAACTTTTAAGGAAAAAAATCACTTAAAGTTACATACAAATTTAAATTAGATTACAGACAGAAATAAACTAAAATATTTTATTCCAATCTTATCCTTTGTGTTTGCTTTTATTGCATGCCCTATAAAGATATTACTTTTAAAGTTTTATTAAAAACTTTTTAATAGGTGGATGTTATATGTTTAACAATGTTTGATCTCATTTTAATTTTTGTTTTAAATATAAAACCGTACTTTTTCCTTAAATTATTGCTATTTTTGCAAAGTTCTATTGTTCTAAAATATTTTTAATCTTTCCATTTAAACGCAATACTTATAAACTTACTTCTTTTTTTAAATAAGTTCTAAGCATGATTTAAATGTTAAGAATGTGTAATTTTTTTTATCCGCTGTGATTTTCCTTTGTTTTATTTAATATGAACATGGAGTCTAAATTTTGAGTTCTCTGGAATATGTATATTTTTTTCTTTTAAACATATTCCTTAACTTAATCATGATTTTTAATTTTCGTCCGTTATTGCCATAAGCCACGATAAGCCATATTTAATTTAAATTTTTTATTCGCGTAGATATTGTATTTTGTGACTATGAGCAAAATAGATTTTATATGTTTTATAGGAAAAGATTGACCTTGGAAATAGAAGAAAAGGAAACTTAAAAATAAAGTAAATGACTGCATTAGAAATATTCTTATTGTTTTTAAAACATTTTAGTGTAAAAAAGTGGTTATTAATCTCTTTTAAAAAAATATGCAGTCCTGTACTATGTAAGTAAATATGACCATTTTTAAAAATATACTAAAACAGTCTTATCCATAAACTTCAAAACAGGCATAATAAAACATTTTATTCCAATGTTTAAATATCATGTTTTATTGTTTAGCGTCAAAAATTACGTGTATCAAAAACGTAGAAAATGTTTTTATAATAGAAGGAAATTTAATAACTGATGCAGAATATCTATAATTAAATTTTTTTATATTACTCAGTCTCGAAATTTTAAAATCATAACCCGCAGAAAAATGTTTACATACAATTAAAAAAAATTAATATACAGTAAAACCTCCCTAAGGCGAGCACGTACCGTTCCAATAAAATTGGGTCATTCCGAGAAGTGGTCTCTTAATAGAGGTCATGTTTAAATCTAGATTTTAATTGTTTAAAAATGGTAACTATGTTACTAAAATATATTTTTCCCATTTGGATAAAATATAAAAATTTAAGTATCAAAATAAAAGTTAATTACATAAGTTAATTACTGCAGAGTTTTAAAAATGAATACATTGAGCTTTGCTTTAATTTTACAGTTTTATATTTTATAATATTTATCTCCAAGTCCTTTCGAAGTTCAGTAAATAAATGCATTTTTTTGTGGACGGGAAGAAATAATGACGATTTCATTACTTTATCTATTTTTTTTTTTAGAGTTTTCCGACAGAACAGGGCAGAGGAGTTTATTGACCGTCATTCTTAATATGTATTCAGAGTTAAATTCATTGCCTAAAAAGGCACAAAGGGACTTAAAAGCTCTTAAAAACACTTAAAAGTTACCGGGATAAAAAAAAAAAAATAATAATAAACTTAGTTTAGAAGTTTGATGAGTAATGTACTCTCCGGAATTATTTTTTTAATAAAACCTTCTTCAAGCGACCAGGAAAAAAACTGAATTTATTTCATTTTCTTCAAAAAAATCGATCTCTCATGGAAGGAGTTCAACTGGGATGGTCTCTGAATGGAGGTAAAATTAGTAGTGAGCCTATGGGAATAAATTTCATTCCATGGAAAAATGGTCGTTCAGGGAGGTGGTCGCCTAATAGAGTTGGTCGCACAGTGAGGTTTCACTGTACTAACCTTTTCGTAATATCATATTTAACTCCAAAACAATAATAAATACACTTAACTGTATATAATCCGAAATCAGAAATCCTTCTATATATAAAAAAAAGTTTTGATCTGGAAATGGACCAATGAAAATCTGCGTAGATATTCCCGGCAGATCGGAATCCAATTTGAATGCTTAGTCATGGCCTTTCTTCGTTAATATTAAAAAAACTGTTGCATACAAAAATATGAAAATCAATAGTATTATAGAGAAATGTTTGTACTAGTGTACTAAATGTTTCCGAGTACGAGCCTGTGACGGACGGACAGACAGAGAAGCGAAACTATAAGGCTTTCGTGAGATGAACGAAACCCTAAAAAATTTCCCTATTCTGAGAGACTTTTTTTAAAAAACAAGAAAGTGGACATCCCAGAAATGTCAAAAATGTCCTCCTTTTTCCAGCATACCCTTCAATTATCGAATTTTACGTCAAAAATTTCTTTTAAGAATAACTTCTATAAACTCAATACCCAGTAATTTCGATCAGTTGTGCCTACCCTTTCATTGTGATGGGTGTGCAGATATCGACTTTTTGTGAACTATGACTTTTTTCATGACATTTTGAAATAATATCGCAGAAGATGTCGAATTTAATAATCTTTTTTTTTTTTTTTTTCGAAAATATTTACAAAAATATCGTAGTAAGACGCAAGTGATTCCCAAATTATTTTAGTAATGTCTCCAGGTTGAAATAAATACACAGTGTTTCAAAAATACACCTCTGGGAAAACAATTTTTTGTATAGACAACCAGAGTCGTCGTCCAGTTATCTAATCAAAAATACACGGTATCTCCGTATCAAACCACTCATAACTTTAAAACTAAATAACTAGATGGAGCTGATGGCTTGACACTCAAATACTAAAGACGCTTAATGCTGCATCACTTCGATTTCAAGATGGTATCAGCTGTTTAAAACATGGCTGGCCATTGGTCATTTATAAGTTAAATAATAATAAAGATTTTGTAACGATATTTTCAACATAGTTTTTCTTTTTTCTGTGTAAAGTGATGACACCACAAGAAGTTCTGGGAATGGCAATCATACACTACATTGACAACATGATTCAATTATATATAACATAATTCAAAATACAGGGTGATGCAAAATGAATGTGCAATCCCCATTCATTTTTCGTCGCATTGTACAGCCGCCGCCCCCTGAATACTAAGCCTGAGCGCTTACACAAAAATGGCTGCTATCGTAAGCGGATTTTATTCAGCGTTTGTATGGTCCCTATAATTTGAATACCAATAATATTTTAAAGTTTTTTTCGCTAACTTTTTCTAACAAGGAGAGGACCAAAGAGAGGGCTTGTTAATCACAGAATTTGATTGTTTTAATATATGTTGTAGGGTAGAGACCCCTTAATGTCAGGTTCAACGGATTTTATCCATCGCTCCTTAGTTCTCGAGAAACCGGGGGGGGGGTGTCTAATAATAGTACACAACTTAAAAACTTACATTGCAACCGAAGTGATAGGTTGGTCGTAATCCAGTTGGTACGGCGTTCGCTGGCTGATCTGCGGACCCGGGTTCGGTACCCGAACGGGTTACATTTGTTTTTCTCATTTTTTGTTTTATAAATATACTTGTAATTATAATTTAATAATTTCAATTACAAATTTTAATATCATACATTAATTATAATGTTAACAAACTTAAATTTATCATTTTTTATTTTTAAACTATTATTTTTCATCCTTTAAAGAGGTTTAAAAAGAAATTGGATCTATTATTGAATGATGAAAATTCCGAAATCGTGACAAAATCTGTTGTGGTGCCATCTAGTTATTACAAAATAAAAGAATATTCAAATAAAATAAAAATTAAAGCAGAAAGAAGATAAAGGTGAAGGCAAAATAATTGAAAGCGCAAGCATACGTATTACAAATTTAAAAATCTTTAATATGCAAGAAATCGGCTGTAATTTAATTCTGATGCTATTTTTTAATATAATTATGCTTGTTACTTTAAAAACAGAATAATAGTATTATCGCATTGACTTCCTTTGTTAAAGCAATGCGTAAATGATGTTTTTTTAAAATCACGAATTGACACAATTGCTCAATACCATTGCATCGATAAAGAATATATGAAATACATTTTAAAAGTAATTTTTTAAAAATTAACAGTTTTATGATGTGTTATACAACTATTTAGTTAAAATTAAAAAATTAAATAGGTTAAAATTATAATTGATAAACAATATTATAAATTTTAATTGACAATAAGATTATTAATTATACTTACAAGTACACTTTAAAATTGGGAGGAGTGAAAAGTTCACTCTTTGAAAGAGTAAAAGGCATTTTTACTCTTTTTGGAATGGATTTTATAAAAATACACTCCTTAAAGAGTGGAATTTTCCACTCTCTAGAAAGGAGTGAAATGTCTCACTCCTGAAAGAATGACTTACGTATGCATTGCTTATTAGCCAATCAGAGCAGCAAGGCGACGACACCCTTAAAAGATAAGAAAAATGACCACTTTTTTGTCCGCCATCTTAGGATTAACAGATTAGGATATCATTAAAATTATTCTTTATGGAATACATAAAATAAAGGTAAGTCTTATTTAATTTTAAGCATTTATCCGTGTAGATATGTGGAATGTTAAGATTATTAGCAAAATAGTTGTATGTTGTATAGAAAAAGATTGATCGTTAGAGTGTTCAAAAGTGATTGTCTGTTATATTTCTTCATGTAGCGGTTTGAAATACAATTCTTTTAAAAACTGAATATGCACTAGATATCTGCACGGGCCGGCTCGGGCTCGGGCCGATTTTCACTCACGGAACTCGGGCTGGGCCCGGGCCACACTTATTTTTTTCTGTACAAAGCCGGGACTGGTTCATTGCTAGTCTTAACGGCCCAAAATTTTCAGTCCTAATTTTGACCCAGCCCGTATGAAAATCATTGTCTCAGCGTGGCTTGGTCCATTCAAAGGTCAGTAAAATTAGGCCTGGCCCAAACATTTTTGCAAAAAATGCATACATTTTCAAATGGCCATTATTCTACACTTAAGCATTAAAATTTATTCTTTTTAAAGAACACCAGATTTCTGCGCTTATTAAAATATAGCTAAATTAAAACACAATAAAACGTGTGAAAAAGAACCTGCATATGACGGAACCCAGTTTTAAACTCACTAACGTGTTTATCCATGCATAATTAATATACTAATACATAAGAAAAGAATATATAATACATTTACACTCGCTAAGAAGGGAACTTGTCTATAACGCATTTTTTTTTTTTTTTTTTTTGTTGTTGTTGTTTCTATGCGATTCCGTCTTACTGTATAGCATTTTTCAAATTTTTAATACTTCAGAAAAAAAAAAAAAAAAAAAAAAAAAAAAAATCAATGTTTTGCTGAAATTTACTCGGGCCGTTCCTGGCTCGGGCCGAGATTTTAACTTTTTTTCCGTGCCGTGCCAGGCTCGGGCCAAACTTTTAAGTTTTTTACCGGGCCGGGTCGGCCAATTTTTTTCTACGGGCCGGGCCGAATTTTTTTTTCTATGAGTCGGGCCGGGTCCGGGCTTGGAAATTTAAGCCCGTGCAAACCTCTAATATGCACAATGCTTAGCAGAAAAATAATCAAAACTTCATTAGTTCAGGAAATGTGAATTTAAAAAAAATGAGTGTAAATACTATTTTATTCTTCCCTTTCAATGCTGTGTTGCAAATTATTTTTGCCAGCGATCAAAACAAAAAAGTTTTCTTTCATTTGAAAAGGTGACTGACTCATAAGAGAAGAAATCTGTATCAATTTCGTAGGAGACACATTCGAAAACATTAATTTGCCGTTACATGAGATTTTTTTTTATTTTTGTTTACTAGGGGGCTCTGCCCCCTACGAGCTACGCTCGTCAACCCCCGTTCAGACACCGCAGACTCTAACAGCACACTAATTTGATCGGCTTTAAAAAGATTTCGGAAGATTGAACTATAATTTGAATCTGACAATTATAATCTGACGTAATTTTCACCAAACTTTTCCTTCTCTTTTTAATATTCACGTAAAAATACTTTTGTTAGAAATGAAATATTATGATCATCTTAAAATATCAAATAAATGTTCCGCGCAATTTTTTAATTTAAACTGTTTTGCAATATTATTTTTTGTTCATTTTACGTAATAAGTGTAATGTGACGTAAATGTGACGTAAATTCTCCTATTTAAGACTTCTAACGCATGTTAATGAATTTATTATTTTACAATATTCCTTCTCTTTTAAAATTCACGTGTAAGTATAGTTTTTATGACGTAATTTTCAATGAGTTCCTGCTTTTTATATTTTCTGTTTATAATAGTCACGTGTAAAATAAATTTTTAATTTGAAGCAAGCATTATTGTTTCGCTGCTTATACAGTTGGAAACAGTTTAAATTAATATAATTTTCTAAATTTTGTAAAAAATATCTCTCGAAATGCTGAAAATTTGAATTTAAAATAGAAATAAAACATCGAAAAATGAGTCAAATTAAAATACTAAAAGCAGTCTGCACACCGGGAAATTCTGACGCATAAAATGATCTAAAAATGATTAAATTCCTATGTAAAGTTTTTGCTCCTATAAAACTTTTTTAATGGAACGATTTTGTCCAACTTTGGCATTAAATATCTCTTAAAATAATTCTTCGATTTGAAAACTGTCTCCATCAGCGTGTTTATCAAACATTTCTCTATAGTACTACCGATTTTCATATCGGAAGAAAGGCCATGCTTAAGCATTCAAATTGGATGCCGATCTGCCGGGAATATCTACGCAGATTTTCATTGGTCCATTTCCAAATCAAAACTTTTTTTTATATATAGAAGGGTTAAATTTTACAGAATTTTTTTAATTATTTGTTGTTGTTGTTGTTGTTGTTGTTCATTTTAAAACCAAAAGTTGATATTTTTGAGTTTTCCCCACGGACTACATTTCACTGTCCGATGGATTTAATTAAAAGACCTTTCGTATTTTTTTTTTTTTTTTTAGCTAAAAGATGAGGGGTTGTACCCAAATATGTAGTACGTGCAATATTGTGTACGCTACCTTGGCACTAATCAACAGATATTTGATACGACCCCTCATTTTTTGCTTCTTTTTCGGAACAACGGATTTCGAGCTTATTCTATCGACGATAATTTTCAGAATTTTCAAGCTATGATTTTAAGACTTTCACAAAAGTTGCTCTATATACTTAGCTAATACATTATTGATATTATATTTTGATTGCATTCGCGCATGCGCAGTGTAACATTTTCTAGTAAACCTGCTCATTTTTCAGCCAATTTTTATTATTTTTTAATTCTGATTGCATAGTTTTGTGTACGATGTCGTTTGTCATATTTATGAAAATAATTTTTTTTATATTAAGAACTCTGCAAATTATAAGCAAAAAACTTGGCGAAATTTGGGACTGTTTTTATAACCTTAATTTATCTACAAGTATACATGCTATCCTCATAAAAATGAACGCAGTTATATTACAATAAGCTACTTATTAATAATCTCGAGCTTGAACGCTTTTACTACATCAGTTTTTACAGGGTTATCCAAAAGCTATTCGTTCTTTTTCAATTTGTTGACGGTCCCCTATGGGGTTTCGGGAAAAAAATCTTCGCGGAAATATATGACCTATACTATACTGTTTACACACTTGCAGTTTCATGTTAATTCCTCATGTATTTTTCAATTTAACGAAACGTCTAAAATCGCAAGTGACCGGTCACCTTTGGCCATATAGTGTATAAACTGGGCCATCACAGGCACATTACTCCCATGAACTCAAAACGCTTAGATGAAACAAACCACAGTGTAAATGAAACTTCGGTTTTTCTAAAACATTGATTTAAAACATAGAAGTTGATATTTCTGTTTCTAATGTTCTTTTCAGCGGAAATATCTCTGCTACGTGTTACAGTATTCATTCGAAAGTTATGGCATACATAAAGATTTCCGGGAGCTCTCATCTTTTCAATGATTCAGGCTTCAGATTCCAAATTCATAATTAATAGTGTTATTCAATACTTTTCGCTTCGTATTGAAGACTTGTCTGCTTACGTCACCACGGCAAAAATACAGAAACAATGGATTAACACACAGTTCGAAGAAAAGAGAAAATAGATCATATTTAGAGTGTTCAGATTCAAGGAAAGAGAAAGAAATTTAATGGAATCGAAAAGTGGATAATGAATTAAATCAATACAGCCAAACTCCGTTATGTGGGGCATTCTCACAACCTTTTGACTTTCGGGAATAAAAATCTGGTGAAATTAAACTTGCTAAAATAACATTTAAATCAAATAGAAGAATACCTTATAATGATTCAAAATAAAGAAAAAATGGTCAGCAACGAAATTTTTTTTATTTAACTGAGGTTTAAGTTAAACTTGCGAGTTTAATTTTCCTTACCATTTTACCTCTATAACTTTCTATTTTCCTCTAAATATTTACTTATAATGAATTTGCATAGTATCCACAGGACATTCAAATAAGAAATAATAACAATGTAGTATTTTTAGTAAAAAATTTTGGTAAGACATTGCCTTAAAAGGGTGTTAAAGAAGGGACGGAAGGAAAAAAGGGGATGGTATAGGAAAAAAGGGTTGGTTGATTTTTGACGGCCAATTATCTGCTCGAGGGATATAGGCCCAGGGGGGGAGTGCCCTTCGTGGGGGTCTTTCTAAGGGAACCTAACCCGTATTAACGCTTGGAAATCCAAGGCTCGAAGAAAACCACGAAAATTCCGAACGATTAGGCCGACGGGCGCGATTGGGATCGAACCCAGCACCTCCCGTCTACCAGCTTCGAGAGCAGAACCTCTCGGCCACTGGTGGGGCTTAGGAGAAAAGGGACGGTAATGGAAAAAAAAAGTAATGGTAAGGAAGGGGCGGTAAGGAAAATTACCACTATTTTTAGACAAATCATGTTAAGACTAAGTGATAGCCACAATGTTCATTGATTTTTAGAAACAGTTATTTACATTGGATTAAATTAAAAAAATATATTTAATTTACCTCGAAAAGTGTTGGAATAAACCTTGGGGACGGTAAGACTACCAATAAAGCCACAATGCTTGAAATTGATATTTAAATGCTGATTTAAATTCTGCAGTAAATTTTCTGTCAAAGAATTTTAGCCATTCTTTCTCTAGCATACTTCTGCATGAAAAAAAACTTGAAAAAAATGCTGTATCTTCATCTGAAGTGATTTTCTGTATAAGTTTAGCCAGAGGGATGGTAAGGAATCTAACACCCAGGGACAGAGTTAAAAAAATTATATTAACCGTACAAATGTATGCAGGTAAATTTTTTGCTACATATTTATATAAAACAATTGTCCCAGTTTCGGAAAAAAATTACATCGAATTACTTTAATTGAAATAATTTTATACACACAGCTCCAAACTTAAAAATCAGCATCAGGGACACGGGACGGTATAGGAGTTTTCCTAGTATTTGGACCCCCCAACATCGTCCAAAACTTATTTATCTCGTTAATATTGTTATGCAATCATGCAATGGGATGTTCTCCAGTATATGAAATAGAAAACACACAAAAATATGTACAAAAAAATATATATATATATTATTATATATATTATTCAGGGACTTAAAAGTCAAAAAATAGTGAAAATGCCCCATATAAGGAGGACTCTTTACGCCAAAGTTTTCCCGACAACGAAATTTAAAATTTATTCATTCGAAATACAGTCAGCCCCGCTTAATTGCATACAGTTGGTTCCACTGAATTGTATGCATTTAAGCGACGACAGCAGTTAATGTTATCAGTATACGTTATCATTTGATTATATACCAAAGATATGATAAATATTAATGGACAATAATTATTTACCTAATAAATTTAAAACTATTGTATTGATAACTTTAATAAATAATTTATTATTATACTCTACTAGCAAACCCCGCGGCCTTGCTCGCGCAATAGTTGAAATATGCCAAGTGATATTTGCATGACTATTTTTTATTAGAAGAACACTTTTTGGAATAATTCAAAAATTACAAATTAAGCCACAGTTTGACTAAACTTCATTATAAAAGTGCAATAGACAGAATTGAGATTTTAATTAATAAGAAGAACTAAAACTAATTCCAAATAAATGATAATTTAGAAAGTATTTTGAGACTTTTACGCTCATTTCATACGCTCATTTCAGTATTCATTTGAAGTTTTGAATTTTTTAGAAACCATCTTAACACATTTATATTTTGAAATTAACCATCATGTCAAATTCCAAGCTTCTTGTATAATAGTTTACGAGCTTTCTGGTGTTAGTGGCACCAACATAAAATGCCGAAACAGAGTTGAAATAGAATGTCTTGAAAAATGTTGAAACAAAGATTGTCACTATTAATTTGCCAGCATTAACCTTGAAATCGGTTGGTATTTCCTATTATTCTACAGAAAACCGAATTTAGATGTTTTTAAAGGATTTCTTGTTGTTCCTGCCAACCAGGTGGTAGTGACACCGGCATAAAATATACCCCGAATAGGATCAGAGACTATCACTCTTGATTCGCAACCAATAACTTCTGTAATCGGTTTATTATTTCCTGAGATTCCATAGAAATCGTAATTTAGGACTATTTTAGAATGCTTTTCGATCCTTTCCTTCGCTTCACCCCTCTTTAATTTTGAATTTTGTTTCGACTGTTCTTAGAGGACATTTATATTTTATAAGTAACTACCGTGCTATATTTAAAGTTTCTAGCCTCTTCAGTGCCGCAGAAATCGCAATTTAGAAAGTTTTTTGCTCCTGCAACCCTCTAGGGGCTTTGGCACCGACATAAACTATAACTTATGTTTGAGCAGGTTCTATCACCATCAATTTGCAACCATTATGTTTGAAATCGGTTTCGCATTTCATACGATTTCATAAAAATCGTAATTTAAAACACTTATAGAACGCTTTTCGCTCACTTCATCCTTTTAAATTTGGAATTTTCTTTCGACAATTCTTAGAAAGCATTTGCATCTTTGAAGTAATTACCATTCCAAATTTAAAATGTTAGACCCCTCTTTAACACAAAAAACGCAATTTAGAACATTTTTTGCTCCTGTAACCTCCAGGTGGTAATGATAACAACGTAAAATATAGGCTATGTTGGAGCGGGGACTGTCACCATCAATTTGAAACCATTGCTTCTGAAATCGGTTTATATTTCCTGAGATTGTGTAGAAATCGCTATTTAGAACGTTTTTAGAACGCTTTTCGTTTGTTTTCTCCCTATTTAAATTTCAAAATTTTAAGGAACTCTTCTCAGAGGGCATTTACATCTCATAAGTAATTGCCATGCCAAATTTCAAGTTGCTAGCCCGTTCATTATTACAAAAATCACTTTTTTGAACGTTTTTTAAAATGCAACCGCAAGGTAGTAGTGACGCCGACATGAAGTAGATCCTATATTGGAGCAAGGACTGTCATCATCAATTTCCAACCATTACTTTTGAAATCGGTTGGGTACTTTCTGTGATTGCGTAGAAATCGCCAATTAGAACGTTTTTTAGAACTCTTTTCGCGCATTTTCACCCCTTTTAAATTTCGAATTTTTTAAGAAATGTTCTTGGAGATCATTTATATCTTATAAGTAACTACCATTCCAAATTTCATGTTTCTAGGCCTTTCAGTAACACAAAAATCGCATTTTCTAACGTTTTTTTGCTCCTGCATCCCCTTTGAGGGTAATGGCACCGATATAAAATGTAGCCTATGTTGGAGCAAGGGATGTCACCATCATTTTGACACCATTGTTTTTTAAATCGGTTCGGTACTTCTTGAGATTGCGTAAAAATTGTCATTTAGAACGTTTTTTAGAACGCTTTTTGCGCATTTTCACCCCTTTTAAAATTAGAATTTTTTAAGAAATGTTCTTAGAGATCATTTATATCGAATAAGTCTAAGTACCATGCCAAATTCCATGTATCTGGGCCCTTCAGTAACACAAAAATCGCAATTTCGAACGTTTTTTTGCTCCTGCAGCCCCTTTAGGGGTAGTGGCACCGACATAAAATGTAGCCTATGTTGGAGCAAGAGTTTTCACCATCATTTAGACACCATTATTTTTTAAATCGGTTTGGTACTTCTTGAGATTGCGTAAAAATCGCCATTTAAACGTTTTTTAGAACGACTTTTTCGAAATTTGACCCCTTTTAAATTTCGAATTTTTTAAGAAATGTTCTTAGAGATCATTTATATCTATTAAGTAACTACCATGCCACATTCTATGTATCTAGGCCCTTCAGTAGCACAAAAATCGCAATTTCGAACGTTTTTTTTTTTTTGCTCCTGCACCGCTTTTAGGGGTAGTGGCACCGACATAAAATGTAGCCTATGTTTGAGCAAGGGTTGTCACCATCACTTTGACACCATTATTTTTTAAATCGGTATGGTACTTCTTGAGATTGCGTAAAAATTGTCATTTAGAACCTTTTTTAGAACGCTTTTTGCGCATTTTCACCCCTTTTTAATTTCGATTTTTTTAAGAAATGTCCTTAAAGATAATTAGTGTCTTATAATTAAGTACCATTCCAAATTTCATGTTTCTAGGCCCTTCAGTAACACAAAAATCGCATTTTTAGAACGTTTTTTGCTCCTGCACCCCTTTTGGTCAGTGGCAAGGACATACAACAAAGCCTATGTTCTAAGTTGTACAAACACCATCATTTTGATACCATTACTTTTGGAATCGGTTCGGTAGTTCCAGAGTTTACCTCCTACAAATAAACAATTTTTACCTCTTTATAATATTAGTATAGATATATAACAATATATGTAATAAAGTATAAGGTATTATAATATTATTTACGGTACATGGTTTAATTTTTCCTTATAATTTATGTGAACATTAAAATGAAAGTTAAATAAAAAAATTTTGTTTCTAAATCATACCTTTGAAAATAAAAGTTTCTGCATAAATTTTTTTTATTTTTCAATTATTTGCCAATTTATCTCTCTTTTTTTTTTTTTTTTCGCCTACACAAAAAATTCTTTGGGAATTTTTTTTTTCATATCTCGACATTGCATTTCTCCACTCCAGCGCTAAATATTCGTCTTTTATTCTCTTGACCGTCTCGATTCTATTTTCCCCCGATTCCAGAAATTTTCAGAAAGTACCCCCAGCATCTTGAGTCACTGTATGTACGGCAAGCTTTAAAAGAAAAACACAATTGTCCAAATTCAACACTCTCATAAGTTTTCAGAATTAAGATAAGTCATCTTTCATGACGACTTCTTTTCCTCGATTGTAAATATAACAAACCATTGTTACCAAAAAAATAAAAAATCTTTCTTTTTTTCCCATTTATTACTATAACAGGAATTCACAAAATCCGGATTACTACTAGTAAGCTGGAGATATTTATGCAGTTAACTGGGGATTGTTATGCGATAAAACGAGTATATTTAACATTAGCCTTATGGGGAACGTTTCTGTTCCACTACATTCTATGCATATAAGCGGGGTATGCAATTATCCGTTACCCTATTAAGTGGGGCCGGCTGTACATGAAAATAAGTCAGCGGGATTCAAGAAAAAAGAAAGAAACTATTTCATGTTTCATTTAGTTATGTAGAATAGGGAATAACGAAAGTTAATGGAATAGAAATATAGATAATGAATAAATCAGTTCAATCGAATTCCGTTATAAGGAGGACTTTCTATTCAAGGTTTTCCATACAACCACATTTTAAATTTCACATAATGAAATACAAGAAAAGAAATAAAGGGGTTTCAAAGAAAAAGAAAGAAACAATTATTATTCAATGGCTGGAGTAGCACAGTTGAGATTTTTCCAACAGAGCGAAAAATGTCCAGAAGGAATCGAACCTGGATACTTGGCTTGCCGTGCCAATACTTTACCTGTTAAGCTATCCGGACGATACCTGGCTGACCTAATTCACTCTTATTTGTTGGACATGGCTGCGAACTGCAGAGCTAGTTTCTTTCCCCCGAGCTATAAATATAGCATTTACACGATGAAAGTATGTTATAACATGGAAACTCCTGTATACCACGTAACGGATGAAAGAAACTAGGGCTGCAGTTCGCAGCCATGTCCAACAAATAAGAGTGAATTATGCCAGCCAGGTATCGCCCGGATAGCTTAACAGGTAAAGCATTGGCATGGCAAGCGAAGTATCCAGGTTCGATTCCTGGTCTGGGCATTTTTCGCTCTGTTGGAAAAATTTCAACTGTGCTACTCCAGCCATTAAATATGATTTATCCAGTTGAAAAAATTTCGTTCTCTTCATTATGAGAAAGAAACTATTTCATGTTTCATTTAGTTACGTAGAATAGGAAATAAAGAGAATTAATGTAATTGAAAAATGGATAATGAATAAATCAATACAGCCAAATTGCGTTTTATAAGGAGGAGTCTTTATGTCACAGTTTTCCCTTCAATCAAATTACTTAAAACAACTAAGAAGTACAGTACATTACAATTCCTAAATTTAGAACGATGATAATAATAAATATAGCTAGCAAGAATAATTTTTAAGATTGGGCTTTAGTTTAATAATTAGTCTCATCGCCATCTGGTCGAAGGCGAAAAAATACTGACAAAAAAAAAATTTCATAATCTGAAAATTTTTACTCAGAACCGTATACCATTCAAGACCCTATAAAAAAATTAAAAGAGAAAGAAATAAAGAAAATTAAAAGATAGACACGGAAATCAATTTCTTCTAGCCAAAGTTAATTTGAAAACTTTCTCTTTTCATCAAAAAAGCTAAAAAGTTAAAATAGAACAAAGTTATCTCAGAAGGAGGCTGACCTTGAAGAAATTAATTACACTCTACAGTTCATTTAATAAAGTTTCAGATCGATATTAGAGAAAAAAAATTCTGGTTATTTCTTTCGAGAAATAAAGAGGAAATAAAGTAGGGTTTAAATTAATTAATCTACGATATGTTTGGCACCAGTTGATGAAAATTATACATATATAGATGTAGAGATAAAATAATAAAAAATAATTATGATTTACACGATACTCAGAGAATACAGCAGATTAAAAATTTGTATTAATTTCCACGGTAATACATAATTAAAAAGTTAAGATTTAATTTTACCCGAAACGTAAAATAATTAAAACGCTCATTATTGGATTGGGGGGGGGGGAGCAAGATACTGAAATCAGGATAATTAAAGAATATTTTCAAAAGAGGTAAAACGATATTTTCAACTGAAAAAGATACTTAAAATTTACGCCAATCTAACTTTTTTAAGGGAGCACAAGGCCTTTAAACTTTCAAAACATCAGTTTTCGTTTTTCGGTTTATTCTGAAAGTTTTAAAATTTCTCAACAATATGCAAAAAACCCCAATCAAAAACCTGCGTTATTTCTTGAGTTATAATCATTTATAGACGGTGAGTATAATTGAATGTCTGTAGATATTGAAACTTTAAAATGCGTTTTCTCATATTAGTAAATTTGGAGTTTGCGCGCACTGTTACTTTTAAAAAACTATGTAAGCTAAAGCTTAAAAAAAATTAACCAAATATGCGCTTCTTTATGTCTACATGCAAAAACCAAAACAATTCACATATTTTGGTTATTTATTTTTGGTTATTCATTTATAAAAGAGGATGTCTTTGTTAAGGCAGAAAACTGTCTAAAACGAAATTTTTCTAAGGTTCCTCTCAATACTGCAAGCTTTCGCAGAAGGTTTTAATTTTAATTTTAATTCGATATTTTTCTTAACAGGCAAAAGCTATAACTAAGCAATTCTACAAAGATCGTATTTCCCCTAATATTAAAATAGCAATTTCAGTGTAAGTCTATAAAATGTACATTAGAATTTTTTTTAAATTTTTATTCAAAAATTCTTTAAAATACTATTAACAATTGTATTTTTGTTAGCCTTCGTTAAAATTTCTGGGTTGGGATAACCCGCCCTTGTCATTTTACAGGCGTACAAAATCACTAAAAGGCATTTGTTAGAATAGTAATATATTCTGATTATTTTCCCAGCCTCCTAAAGATTTCAAACTAAAAAAAAAAAAAAAAAAAAAAATTACACAAAAAAGTTATAAATTCAAAATTTATTTTTCCTTAAGTGTTAAGTATTGATACAAAGATTACAGATCATTTTTTGTTTCAATTCAATTATAAAAAATGGCTGAGATACAGCAGTTTGGAGTTATAGGGTTACTGATATTTTGACACAAGAGAGCAGATTTAAAACAAGGGATTCTTCCGTAATCGTGTTCACAGTTAATTTGTGTTTTAGCGATCGTGGTTTCTCGCAAATTTAATTTCATAGTTGTAACTATTGTTGAAACTCTCATACGCTTAAAACTACATAGTCATGCCAAAATAACGCCATATTTAAAATAAAAAATATTAAAACACGCTGGACAATTGCTCCGTAAAATATAATAAATAAGAATCGATTCGTTAAAAACATACAAACTTCCTTAGTGGTACACATAAACAAGAGCTTTAATATGAACTTGTACAATTAAAATTAATGTAAAAACATAAAATATACGCTTCGAGCTGCTTCTGCAGTCGTCCTCAGGATAAAATAGCTCGAAACGTAGATTTTATGTTTTAACATTTATTTTAATTGTACAAGTTCTAGGGATGCACCGAATAGTGATTTTGGCCAAATACCGAATATTCGGCCTGCAGGTGAACCGAATACCGAATATTCGGCTTGTCGAATACTTTTATATTTCAAAGTTTTAAGGCATTAAAATGTTAAATTTAAAAATAGTTTTACATAATATTTAAACAGAAACTTTCACTGTGATAATCAAGATGTTTTTTCAAGTAAACTTTATGCTGAAAAAAATCTGTTTTGAGTTATTTAAAAGAGGATAGTTATAAAACTTTTTTAATTAATAAAATTTTAAATTTTATGGATTCTTCTGTGGATTAAAACAAATGAATAACATTTTCTGAAATTGTAAAGAAACATTTTAAAATCAAAGAGAAATTGTGAAAAGGTTGGAAGAAAAATTGTACACGATCATATATTATTTGTTTGTCAGGAAGAGACTAAAGTAAAAGTAAATAAATAATACAATCTATTCATATTTTATATGGTGGCAACTCAGCAAGAATAACTGTTCTACTCCCTTTGATTAAGCAAGGAAGTTTTTAAATGCATCCTAAATTAATGTGTGGAGTGGGGGATCATTTTCAGAGATTGTAAATGTTGTTCTTAAAATCTTAGCTAGAAACAGATTATTTACTGGACAATGTTCAGGAACTTGAAACTGTACATAATTAATTCCTATGAAAATCCTTGTGATTGGTTAATTTTCTTAAATAATATTTACCAAACAGCAAATAAATAATGTAAAAACATTCTCTTTTATTTAAATATATGATTCAGTTTCTAATTATACTGAATATCTTTATGAGTTGGCTGTTAAACGTAGAAGTGGTATAAGGTTTCTAAAAATATGTTTTAAAAGTTTTTTAAGTATTCGGTTGGGCCGAATATTTCGATATTCGGTCAAACCGAATATTCGGCAGGCCGAATAGTTTGCTATTCGGCCAAGCCGAATATTCGGTATACCGAGTAGTTTGATATTCGGCCAAACCGAATATTCGGTAACATGGGCGAATACCGAATAGATACCGAATATTCGGTGCATCTCTAACAAGTTCATATTAAAGCTCTTGTTTATGTGTACCTCTGAGCAAGTTTGTATGTTTTATAACGAATACCTTCTTATCTCTATATAATAAAACGAAGTGTAACGCATTCGGGGATAAACCCATCAATCTTACCAGTCTCCGATAAGATGGAGCCGCGTTAGGCTTAATTTCGATTTGAAAGTATATGAGAAAATATATCTGCGTAATTACAAATATTTTCTGCCTGAGATCCCTTCTGTTCAACACACTTTTCTTTCAAAACTAACAAGATTTCAATGGTTTGCGCAGCCATTTCAGAAAGACTGTTGAAAACAGCGTACTCCGCGCGTAAAATGTAAATAAAAAGCTGTGGTAGAAAGTCATTCCTTTTGTGATTCATTGAAAAAAAAAATTAAACCGTGGAGCTACGAAGATTAAAAGAGACGACATAAATGGCATTACTTGAAGCTGTCCTACCCCTGCTACTTCTGTGACATCAGCAGCGGGTAAACCGAGGCTAACGAGAATAACAGGCTATCACAGTGGGCCCGATTCTTCTTTTAGGTAGATTTCGTATGAAATACTACCTATTGGGATCGTTCCTATGTTGGAATTTCTGAAAAATTTTTGCAGATCTACACCGATCATGACCCCTAGAACCCAAAACCACCCTCAGTAAAAAACTTTATATCTATCTATCTATCTATCTATCTATCTATCTATGTATCTGGACACGATAACTTTCGTAATTCTGTACCAATCTCTTCCAAACTGATACATAAAATCAATGGCCATAAAATCTCGGTCAAGTTCGTTAATGGGCAAAATCGGACCAAGGGGATGGAAATAGGGAGGGGTTTTGTGAAAACAGAAAATCCCCCATAACTTCTTAATTTTTGTACATATCAAATCAGTTTAAAGTTTTTATTACTTCTAAAAAGAGGGTCAAAAATTTATGTATCACAGATTTTTGATAAAGTTAAAAATGGGCTCAAGGGTCGCAAAAAATAGGGTTTTTGGGAGAAAAAAAATCATAACTTCGTCAATTCTTAAGATATCAAATCCAATTAATTTTATTATAAATCTTCTTAACATTATCTACAACTTTTATATTCACAAGTTTTTGATAGGACCAATTCGTACCGCAAAAAAAATTAAAAACGAAAACAAAAAGGGGGTTTGAAGAAGAAAAAAATCCATAACTCCGTCAATTCAAAAGATATAAAATTCCCATTAATTTATCATATATTTTCTTAATATTGTCTACAACATCTATATAGACAAGTTTTCGATAGGACCAATTCTTACAGCAAAACAAATTAAAAATACATAGCGGTTGACGAAAAAAAATCACCTTAGTAAGGGTGTATTCAAATCCAAACTGCTTATTTTCTGACTCATTTTACAATTCATTTTTGCTCTGAAAGGCTTCCAATTGGTACGTTTTCTTACTCAGAAACTATATAAACTACCGTAATGGTCGATTGTTTCATAGAGGCAGAATATATTTTTTAAAATGCTGTTAAAAAGGGCACTTTGAACCGAATCTACCGAAGCGGATTGTGTTGGAAAAATCATTGTCACTCAAATCCAAACTGCTTATTTTCTGACTCATTTATAAATTCATTTTTGCTTTCAAACGCATTTAATTGGTAGATTCGCTTATTCAGAAACTATATAATGTACTGTAATGATCGATTTTTGGATAGAGGCAGAATATATTTCAAAAAATGATGTCAAAGTGGGCATTTTGAACGGAATTTCCCGAAGCGATTGTGTTAGAAACGAAAAATATTGTTCTTCTGAGGAAATAATTGCTTATATATCAAGTTTTAATAAATTGAACAAAAAATAAAAACACAGGTCGCTTATAAATCTCTTCAAAAATCACGTCAGCAAGTTTCATATTTTTTTTATATTAAAAATGAATCTGGAAGTATGCCAGAAAATTTCGAGTTGTTGAGCATGGAAAAGTATTTTTTTTAATACCGCCCTAACATGATTCTTATAAAACCAGCTATTATATAAAAATGAAATAAAAACTCGTCAAAAGCGGCCAGATAAAATTGTTAAAGTGGATTTATCTCTAATCATGATTTAATTTTTGTTTGTGAAATTAGTATATTTGACTTCGAAATCTACCTCTGCCTGTAGGCCGGGCCGGCAGGGATTTTTTTTTTTTTTTTTTTACAGACCGCTGGAGTCATGTGATGCTTGAATGCACCAATGAAGGTGTTCGAAAAGAGCATCAAGTGACTCCAGCGGTCTGTAAAAAAAGAAGAATCGGACCCACCGCGGTAGCCTGTCTTTCTCGTTAGTTTCGCGGGTAAACAGAAGAAAAGCACCAATAGGTTGAAGAACATTTTAACAATGCCTCACCTTCGTTCTTTCGGAGGGGATTTTGTTAAATGTTTTTTTTTTTTTTTTTTTTTTTTTTAAGAAATCTTAATTTTGTTATGGTATATTAGCTGGAAAGCCTGGTTTACTCAGAAATATTGTAAATGCTAACAGTTTGTTTATTAGAACATAAACTAGACGAATTTTGCTTATCTAAACGCTTCCATATTGTCAATTATTTTTATCAGTTTTTCAAATTTTAAGTGAAAAAAAAATTTTTACCCACCGTCCTAGGACGGGCATTTACACTAGTTTATTAATAAAAAAATATATTATTCATAAAATACTTTCACAAATGCATTTTAAAGTTCGTTAAAATAAGATTTAAAAAGATTAATATTTTTTTATTATTATTTTCTTTCGGCATTCAGTTTTTCTAAAGGAATTTTTGCATCAACACTTTTCTAATTAATTCAAACAACCTAACCGCCCTTCTAACCAATCTTCAAACACTTCTTATATAAAAAAAGAAATAAAAATATAAAATGCATAACAATTAAGAAATGAAAACAATATATTTTCACACATTTTTTTTTTGTTTGCCTCTTTTAATTAAAATGAAAACAAAAATAACTTTTGCATATTCTCACTGGATGTTAATAACATAAACAAACACAGAAAAATACATATTCTTAAAAAATTACTAAAAGAAAACACACTTTATTTTTGAGATTTGTACAAACTTTGTTATATTTTTCTTAGATTAAAGAAAATGGGAAAGACAAATAAAACCAGAAAATGTCAGGGGTCAGACCGTTTGCTGTATTTATTACGAGGTTAAATGGTGTATACTCATGGTATAATAAAAAAGATTTATTTGGCAGTTGTCGCAATTAAGGTAATGGATAAAGCATATTATACTTAAAGGGCTAAATAATAAATACTTATTAGCATTATTACTTACGCAGTGGGTGGCAAAAAAGAATATTTTTGGTATGATATTAAAAGTTTTGGTGAAAAATAGAAAAATAAATGTATGATGTCCTCAAAGTATAAGACATTTTAATTAAAATTTTACAGTTTTGAAAAAGAAACTAAAATTTTACAGGAAAAATTTCTAAACGTAAGTATTTAAGCAGATATTTAAAAAACTTATCATTATCAGCAACGCCTGTAACCCATATTTCATAAACAGAAAGTTAGGTCTTAAAAAGCCATTAAAGTAATAAATTTACGAATTTTTTCCCACATAAATTCTAGTTTTGAATATTTGCTGGCAATTCTAGTTTTGAATGTCTATGCTGTCAATTCTAGTTTTGAATAAGGTAAAGCTGGGAGAGTCTGCGCACATTTCAAAAGAATAATAATAAAAAACCTAAATACTAATTTTTTGCTAAACTATGCATAAATAATTTTGGCTTCATTTGTTTTTTATGCATTTCCATTGTTATTTTTTTGTTATGCTATAATTTAACAGAACAGCAGTAATAAAAACAAGAAAACTATTTTGTGCGATCTCTCCTTACAGGGTAGGAGAGATTGTGCACGTGGATAGGAGAGAATGCGCTCTTGGGTAGAAGAGATTGTTATTAATAATACAATAAAATAATACAATACTACAATTAAATTGTTAACAATAATAATTACACATAAATGACATTGTTGAAAGGTTTTTGTGAGTAAATATTATTGTATTGGGAGTGAATATTTCAACCTAATGTTTAAATAATAAGAAAAGAAATAATTTTAATTTAAGAAGAAGATTGAAATATCAGTAAAAACAAGCCCTATTAAGATTACAAAATAACATTAATCTGCTTGATAACATGTTTAACTTGAACATTACATCACTTTTATTTCCACAGTTTCGAAGTATTTTGTATTAGCAGTATTTAAACTTTGCTAACATTAACTGCGTAGAGTTCGTTTTTCCTCAAAAATAAACTATTTATTTTTTCAATATAAAACAAAACATAGGTAAGATAAATTGGGCTTACCTTTTATTTACGTATCTTGCATCCGACACCCGGAAGGGTAAATCTATCTACATCTTCTCCTTGTATTTCTGTTTTTTATCCACATGTAATGATCGTGTGGTGTTCCATGTTATTTAAAAACAACATGTTTTTTTGTGACTTGTAAAATTTAAATATGTTCGGAAACTTTTAAATAGAAAGAAAAATTATCATTTAATTCAGCTTTAGAAAATACATCTCTCCTTTGGAGAGTTAGGTTTACAAGTAAGAGTAGAAAAACATGTATAATATATTATTAGCAATAAAAAACAGGAAATTAGTGGCATAAATCTTAATATTAAATTATTTGTATCACTATTTATACTTATAGTAATTAAAAAAAAAAGTTTATTAATGTCTCTAGATCTTGAGTATCATGAAATGTTTATAATAGAATGTTTGTTTACGATTGTGCAATCACTTTTCACTTCGTTCCTTCAGATCATAATCACTTTTGATAATTGCTTTTATAAATCACATTTGACACATGAAAAACAATTTACTTATCTTGATTATTTTAATGTCCTTGTTTGGAGATTATATTTCACAATAGCTGTCTACATTTTGTTTGCTAACCGAAGTTCTCGTTGTCCACAATCGATGCACTTATTGTTGTAAATCATGAAGCTTTCGTACAATCACCTGCTACAAGTAATACATTGAATCCTGTCAGTGGTCGAAGTTGTCTCATGGTACAGTTCCATCTATTCAATGTGCTCATCCTCATTGACCTTCGTTTTTTTCTGTCAGTTTTTTTATCCCACTTTTTCTGGAAGTGGTATAAAAGAAGTGGTGCATCGTATCTTCAGCTGTTTTTTGTAGCGGCATCATTCTTAAGTCTTTTTTTCATGTATATTTTGGGGATCAGTAACATTAGTTGCACTCTGTTCCTTTTTTTTAAATTTCGATGGCATTAAACTACTTGCAATGTGTGAAAGCTTTTCCAAAGCATTGTAGGCGTTATAAATTTATTAGCAAATTAATTATTCATAAATTAAAAAGATACATATTATATATTAAAAAGATAAAGTAATATATATATATATACGTATTAATAGATTTTTTACATTTAATACATATTTTTTAGATTGCCCACTAAGAAGACTAAAAAGCATTTTTATAGACAACATTTGAATAATGAATTCAAAAAAGCTTTGAAATTTAGTAAAAGCGGTACTTCCTTGCAGCTTGGAGTTACGGTTCGGATTTCCCTCCCCTCCCTTCTGCATTTGCCTTATATGCCAGGAGTTCATAGCCGAAGAAACTGTCAAAAACTTCACTACTTGCAGCAGCCTTTATAATTTCGATCATTTCAGTACTTGAAGCGCGTAGTTCGATCACATGCCTAATAAAATTGTGTTTTATTTTTTATTTCATAATTCTATTTATTTATTCATGAAGTTTTAATTCCGTTATAATATATTAGCCAGAGACAAATAAATGCTGAACTACACTGGTGTGCAAAAATTAAGGAAAAGTCACAAAATGCTAATTTTCAAAAACGCGAACATTTAAAAGGAAATAATATAATTCGAGTAATTACTATCTCTACAACACAGCTAGTCCATATAACATCTCATTCATGTCACACATGGTCACAAGTGTCACAGTCACTACGGTGAAGCAAAAAAATAGGAAATTCTATACATCTCATTATGAGTCTCAAATGATCACTATATGCGACTCCACTGAGACGTCACTGTGACTGCTGCTTTGTGACGAGTCACCATGTGACTTTACAATGTAGTTACATTGTGACTCTCATGTGACTGTCATTTGTAGACTCAATTTCAAAGTCATCGTGAACGCTGCATTGTGATAAGTTACCAAATAATGTCACATTAAAGTCACATGATGACTTTCAGGTGACAGAGAGACTACTGTGAAGTCACCATTGTGCTCTTTTGGGAAAAGTCTCCATGTGACTATAATATATTATTTGGTGACTTATCATAATGCAACTTTCATGATGACTATGAAATTGAGTCTAAAAATGACAGTCACATGAGAGTCACAATTTAACTACATTGTAAAGTCACCTGGTGACTCGTGACAAAGCAGCAGTCACATTGGCTTCTCAGTGGAGTCACACATAGTGATCATTTGAGACTCATACTGAGATGTATGGAATTTCCTATTTTTTTGCATCACCATAGTGACTGTGACACTTGTGACCATTTGTGACATGAATGAGATGTTATATGGGCTAGCTGTGTTGTAGAGATAGTAATTACTCGAATTATATTATTTCCTTTTGAGTGTTCGCGTATTTGAAAATTAGCTTTTTGTGACTTTTCCTTAATTTTTGATAACCAGTGTATTTACATTGTTTCAAGCGCAAACGGGTTAATCTTTCGTAATCGAACTACACGCGATAGAGTTAGATTTAAAAAGGTTCATGCTAAAAAATTATTTTAAAAGCTATAAAGAATCGGTCAATTGAGACAGTTTTCAAACAAATCGCAACTGAAATAACACCCCTACCTTTTTTGGTGGTGTAAAAATTGAAATTCTGCGATATTTAGAAGTCCAAAAAAATTGCAGAATACCTCCCACTCCCCCCTTTCTGTGATGGTGTAAAAATTGAAATTCTGACGTCAGCGCTACTCACGGACATGTTTTTTGCTTTATAATATACATTTAATAATTTTATCTATCCTGGTGCGCAAATAAAATTTGTTAATGAAGTTTTTTCCCACCCCCTCACAAGATCTTAAGTTGTTCTTAAAATATTTTTACAGTAATGTTTTCTACTAATCTTGAAGCACTATGCAAGATTCAAACGGAAATAAAAATATAAAGTAAGTTTTATTTATGTATATATATTAATTAAAAAGTAAAATCCCTGTGCTACATATTTTCATACAATTTTTATCTGACTCTTCTAAATGAAATGGAAAAAAAAAACATTTTCATAAAATGTTCATAATACAAATAGACTCGCATACACAAAAGGAAAATTATTTTTCGAAATTACTCAAAAGAAAAAAAAAATTAAAATTTGAGTTTTGTAAAAACTTAGATATTTTTCTCTTAGATTAAAAAAAAAAGAAAAAAGAAAAAAAATGAAAAATGCTAGGGGTCAGGCCATTTGCTGTATTTGTTGCGAGATTAAATGATGTATAATCATGGTAGAGTAAAAGATATTTATTTGGCAGTTATCCCAATTAAGGTAATGGATAAAGCATATCGCAATTAAAGGGCTCTAGATAATAAATACTTATTTACTTATTACACTATTTACGCAGTAAGGGGCAAAAAGAAGAAAAACTTTTATAATCCCACCATCCGATTCAGTTAAAAAAAAAAAAAAAAGGAAAGTAAAATAATAGCACTCAAAGAAGAAGGATGGTAAGAAAATTTTTACAGTTTGAAAAGAGAAGCAGATGGAAATTTTTTTAAGCTAAATATTTAAATAGAATATTTAAAAGATTTATAACTGTAGAACACATAATCCTCAAATGTTTTTAATTCACAATTTACCCGTGAATGTAAATAAAGAAGTTTAATTCTTTAAAAAATCTTTTCAGATTTAAATTTACGGTTTTTTTTTTTTGTTTTTTTTTTTCTTTCTGGGCATAAACTTTATTTTTGAATACCAACACTATATAGCATTATTATACTCCTAGGCTAAAATTAAAAGCACACTAAACATGCAAAGAATCATAAATTTTACTTAATTCCTAACAAACATTTTAGAATATTGGTGGATAATCTTTATAAGACAAGGGACAATCACAAAAATGACTGGGTTGTCGAGAGCCAACATCCGTAGCGTAAACAAAATTTGGTATCGGGGAAGGGGGAGGAGAATCAGTGGCTTAACGTCTCATGAAAACTCTGATTTCAAAACAGAGGAAAAGTTTTAGCACCCTACACTCAACCTCCTTCACTAGTTTATAATATGGATTTAACAATTTTATTCATCCAGGTGCGCCAATAAAAATTGGTAATGGAGTTGTTGTTGTTTTTTTTCCTCAAAAGATCTTTAGTTGTTTTAAAAATATTTTTACAGTAGTGTTTTTCCACTAATCTTGAAACACTATGAAAAATTCAAACAGAAATAAAAATATAAAATACGTCATATTTATGTCACTCTCTCTCTCTCTCTATATATATATACATATACATTAAAAATATATACATTATACATTGTGTACACATAATGTACATACACATATATACATTAAAAAGTAAAATTCCTATATATTCTCACACAATTTTTATATGCCTCTTTTAAATGAAGTGAAAAGAAAAACAAACATTTGCATATTACCATAAGATGTTGATAATATAAATAGAGTCGCACACACAAAAGAAATGTTTTTTTTTATTTATTTATTACTAAAAATAAAAGAAATCTTAATTTTGAGTTTTGTAAAAACTTTTTTTCTTAGTTATTTTTTCTTAGATTAAAAAAGAAAAAAGGATAAAATGAAAAATGTCAGGGGTCAGGGCATTTGCTGTATTTATTGCGAGATTAAATGATAGATAATCATGATATAGTAAAAGATATTTATTTGGCAGTTATCCCAATTAAGGTAATGGATAAAGCATATCGCAATTAAAGGGCTCTAGATAATTTAAGTATTGCGCGGCAGCGCAATACTTATTTATTTCCAGTGTCACTTCTCAATGTTAATTTAACATGGAAAAGCCTATGGAGATCATAACTTTTTCATTTTTTCTTCCCACCTTTTTGTCCCTGATGCCACTCATTTTTTATTCTTTGCTAATTTTAATAATATTATAAATTCAAAGTGTAAAAACATTTGACAGACGTCATGATCAAAACGGATCATAAAATGCTTTTGCATATAGGTGGATTATAATCTAGAGAGTAACATGGGCTAATTTTTATTTACATTATTCAAATATTTTTCTTAATAATTCCAAATTTCGCTTTTTCATTGAGAATCAACGGACATTTTCTAATAAAATTTAATATTTTTCTTTCATTGTTGTAAATAATTCAAAAGCCGTAATAATAATTTGCCTATTTTTAGTTAAATGATTTTGACGTGAAACATGAAACTGAAGAAACTGAAATAGTTTTTTTTTTTTTTTAAGAATTAAAAAGAAGTTGAATATGACGTCATAGTGGAAAAAAAATGACATTTTCAATCAGATTTTTTAAGTTCAGATTGTAATTTTTTGACCAAACTACAACAACCTCCATTACTGCACTGGTGAAACATTTTGAATTATACATAGGTAAATTGCATCACAAATTGTGATGCGATATCGCACAAATCAAAGCCTGATGATGATACCCTCGATTAATTTTGAAATGTGTTTGTCTGAATGCAGTAGTTATTTAAAAACTTGACATATTAAACAAAAACCTAATTTGCAGAACAAATTAAAAAAACAAAATTTATTTCCTAAATTGTTTAAGCCCGAGAAGGGGCAGATTGATATTTCATTCAATTCGTTCTACATTCAATGTTAAATTTTTGTAACAAATAAGCTAAACCAATTGAACATTAAAAAATAAAAATGAAATTCATACAATATAATGCTTTAAACACCTATATACTTAGATTCCGTTCAAATGAAATCGAAATAAATATTAGACTTTTTCCATTTTTAAGTTGTAAATGTTTGTACTGCAGATTTTGCATTATGTTTATGACGATTGTACATAATATGATAAGGTACATGCAAAATACAAAACTTTAAAAAAAAGTCTAAGATTTATTTCGATTTCATTTGAACGGAATCTAAGTATATAGGTGTTTAAAGTATTAGTTTAGTAAAGTTTATTGTATGAATTTCATTTTTATTTTTTAATGTTCAATTGGTTTAGCTTATTTGTTACAAAAATTTAACATTGAATGTAGAACGAATTGAATGAAATATCTTAATATCTGCCCCTTCTCGGGCTTAAACAATTTAGGAAATAAATTTTGTTTTTTTTAATTTGTTCTGCAAATTAGGTTTTTGTTTAATAAATACTTATTTACTTATTACACTATTTACGCAGTAAGTGGCAAAAAGAAGAAAAACTTTTATAATCCCACCATCCGGTTCAGTTAAAAAAAAAAGAAAAGTAAAATAATAGCACTCAAAGAAGAAGGATGTTGTAAGAAAATTTTTACAGTTTGAAAAGAGAAGCAGATGGAAATTTTTTAAGCTAAATATTTAAATAGAATATTAAAAGATTTATAACTGTAGATCCATAATCCTCAAATGTTTTTAATTCACAATTTACCTGTGAATGTAAATAAAGAAGTTTAATTCTTTAAAAAATCTTTTCAGATTTAAATTTACGGTTTATTTTTATTTATTTATTTATTTATTTATTTTTTGGCATAAACTTTATTTTTGAATACATATTATGACCAACACTATGTAGCATTATTATACTCCTAGGCTAAAATTAAAAGCACACTAAACATGCAAAGAATCATAAATTTTACCTAATTCCTAGTAAACATTTTAGAATATTGGTGGATAATCTTTATAAGACAAGGGCCAATCACAAAAATAACTGGGTTGTCAAGGACCAACATCCGTAGCGTAAACAAAATTTGGTATCGGGGAAGGGGGGAGGAGATTCAGTGGCTTAACATCTCATGAAAACTCTGATTTCAAAACAGAGGAAAAGTTTTAGCACCCTACACTCAACCTCCTTCACTAGTTTATAATATGAATTAGCAATTTTATCCATCCAGGTGCGCCAATAAAAATTGGTAATGGAGTTGTTGTTTTTGTTTTCCCTCAAAAGATCTTTAGTTGTTTTAAAAATATTTTTACAGTAATGTTTTTCCTCTAATCTTGAAGCACTATGAAAAATTCAAACAGAAATAAAAATATAAAATACGTTATATTTATGTCTATATATATATATATACATATTATATATAAATTAAAAAGTAAAATTCCTATATATTCTCACACAATTTTTATATGCCTCTTTTAAATGAAGTGAAAAGAAAAACAAACATTTGCATATTACCATAAGATGTTGATAATATAAATAGACTCGCACACACAAAAGAAATGTTTTTTTTTTTTTTTTTAATTACTAAAAATAAAAGAAATCTTAATTTTGAGTTTTGTAAAAACTTTTCTTCTTAGTTATTTTTTCTTAGATTAAAAAAGAAAAAAGGATGAAATGAAAAATGTCAGGGGTCAGGGCATTTACTGTATTTATTGCGAGATTAAATGATAGATAATCATGATATAGTAAAAGATATTTATTTGGCAGTTATCCCAATTAAGGTAATGGATAAAGCATATCGCACTTAAAGGGCTAGATAATAAATACTTATTTACTTATTAGAGTATTTAAGCAGTAAGTGGCAAAAAGAAAAAAAAAACTTTTATAATTCCACCATACAATTCAGCAAAAAAAAAAAAAAATATATATATATATATATATATATACATAGCACTCAAGGAAAAAGATGTTGTAATTAAAATTTTGCAGTTTGAAAAGAGAAGCAGATGGAACATTTTTTTAAGCTAAGTATTTAATTACACAATTTGAAAGTTTTGAAAGTGTACAGCCCTTAATCTTCAAATGTCTGTAATTCACATTTTAACTGTGAATGTAAATAAAGAAGTTTAATTCTTTAAAAAACCTTTTCCGATTTAAATTTACAGGTTTTTTCTCCTGTACATAGATTCTATTTTTGAATACACATTATGATCAACTATATATAATACCATGTATACTCCCAGGTTAAAATTAAAAGCACACTTAACATGTAAATAATCTTACATTTTATATAATTCTAAGCACGTTTTAGAATAGGAGTGCACATGCACATCCTTTATAAGCAAGGCCCGCAGGCATGTTCACAATACCCACTCGTTTCAGTTCTTGAACCGTTCTAATTGGCTCGCCAGATTCAGATATTCGGACCATACTGACTTTGAAAGTCTTGCAAGCGATTGTCAGTGAATTAAAATTTTGTTCTAAGCTATTTCAGAGTGAGTTCACAGTAGCTATAAGGTATGTCGTCTGTTTCGAGTGCTGTGGCATACCAGTTCGAATACAAATAGGGGAAAGTTTGAAAAAATACATTTTTTTATTTTTCAATATTTAATTAAGTTATAAAATTATAATATGAATGAAGAAAATAGGAAATTTTTATTTTTCAATGTTTCATTAAATTATAAAAAATAATTTTAAACAATATTAGCAATTTAAAAAATGAACTAAATATTCGTTATAGTGATTGCGGTTTTAATGAATTTCATACATTTTACTGATAACTATTTTGAGAGTTAAATGTATGAATTGATTTTTATTTATTCATTTTTCATGGCCGAAAAACGCTCATGCATTAACAAAAAAAAAAAAAAAAAAAAAAAACTAGAAATCTTTTATAATTGGGTTCCATGTATTTTACTTTCATGTGTTTGAGTAAAATTAGCTGAATCCTTTGAACAAGGAAGCATGGAGCTATCTTTTCCTTCCGGTACAAGTCAAAAAAAAAAAAAAAAAAAAAGCAATTTAACAAATTACAACGACCATTTGGAAAATGATTTTTTCAAAGACTAAAATTTAAGACATAAAAAATTGCACGGAGTTGATCATACATTACGTACGCCATGGATTAAACATTAATAGTGTTATTACACGTAAAAATTCCAAGCGACAAAAATCGCCTGCGACTCGTACGTATTATCCACCTGAAACTTACGTATTATTCAAGCATTTTATTGGCTGGTCAGGAAAAGACAGTTCCATCGTCAGATTTCCAAGAAATCTGACGGCCCATTTAAAATGAAATTTCATTCATAAACTTTTAAACATCCCACAATATTACTTTTTACACCGTCGTATAGAGAAAAAAATGTACTTTTAAATGCAATTTGTTTGAAAGCTGTATCTTAATTTGTTTCTGAGTTATTAATTTTTTTTATAGTTTTTATTACTTTTTTGTCATAGTTGCAACGGAAGGTATCCATCTCTGTTGAAAGTAAAGGGAAATGCAGATTACTGTATAGACCAATCAGAAAACGAATAAAATGCGGATTAAACCAATGAAAACCTTCAGATATGTTTTTGATTTCCTACCCTGACGAAAACAATAACCATTTTTTCAAATGGTTAAAAAATACTAAATTTATAAGCTTTCGCACATATAATACTGACATTCTTAAAAGGGCGAAAAGCGCATGTAAGTTTCTTTATTGTGTTTGTAGAAATTGAAAAAAATAAAATAAATGTCCGTAAATTATTATGAACATACGTATTTATATAATTTTCATAATCATTATTAAATTATGTGCATGAAAAAGTACGCGATGCATGATGCAGTCGATCGCCACTTCCGACATTAAAAATCAGTACGGCCAGCCAATCAGAACGGCGCGGCGCAAGATACGAACCGAGTAGATATTGTGAATATGTAATAGAGCTGTAGCAAACCGCACATATTCGTTACTAAGTAACGGGTATTCTCTAAGATACGAAATACCGAATCGGTACTTCGAAATACGACTCGTTAGTCGTTACTGCGTCAATACGCAGCCGAACAAAATGAAACTAACTTCAAACGCTGCTTACGTTTGTATAATTCATGAATGGAGCAGATAGCCGGATGCGGTAAAAGATGCGAATTTGTATTCAGACTCGGATATTTCGGTGTTAGTTGTTTACGTATCAGTGTATGCGTATCATTCTGTTAGTATCATTTATTCTCAAATCTCAAACGATTTTGATTTCGTAGGGGCTTGTTGATTCCTTCATTATGGAAAGAAAAAGAAGCATAGCTATTTTATACCCTGAGCTTGCAGTACCAGCTGAAAGAATTTTTTTTCAAAATCAGGTTATATATTATCTGAAAGGTGTGCTTCATTAAAACAAAAAAAAAAAAAAAAAAAAAAAAAAAAAAAAATGGAAAAAAATATTATTTTAAAACATAAATCAAAGATTTCTAAAATAATAATGCGATTGACGTAAACTGTTAATTGATAAGATGATAAAGTCTAAAATGAAACACATTTCTTTTAAATATTCTGAAAATTTTCAAGAAATTCTGTTCTAAAATTTACAGGTTTGCTTTCAGTGCATTCTTTATCCTATAAAAATATCTTTGTACGTGTATTTATGTTTTAAATTAAAAAAAAAATATTTTTTTTTTATGATAAAGACGAGTTTTTAGATTGCTTGTAAAAATGTTTTTATGATAACGTTTAATTTTTTTAACCTCCGGTATGCTATTTCTTTCTTCCAGCTTACCTAATAAAGTGTCGTCTCCAAAAAAAAAAAAAACACGCCCCGTTGTATAAGCCAGCCGTAAAACAAAGCAGAAGTATCATTGTACGGAATAATCTCTACCGCATTTTTTTTTAACTTCTAAGCATCGCACATTTCCAATTTTTATACCGTCGTATTGGGGAAAAAAGTACTTTTAAATGCAATTTGTTTGAAAACTGCATCTCGATTTATTTTTGAGATATTATTATTATTATTATTATTATTATTATTATTTTGTAGTTTTAAATGCCATTTGTTTAATTTTTGTAACTCAAGTACTCCATTTCTGTAGAAAGTAAAAGTACAGGAAAAATAGTTGGAAAGTACCAATTATATCTTTTTGTTGCCATTTTCTCATAAAAACTGAAAAAAAAAAAAAAAGGTAATTAAAATACCTGCTGTTTCGAAAAAATATAAGTTAATAACTTCTGATAAAACATGAAGTTTTTATAAACTGAACTTAATTTTAAGTATCTACCGGGTGTCCCAAAAAGGACTGACTGATTTTAAAATTCAATAACTTGCAAACGGTGACAGATATTAAAAAAATTCTTGCAGGAGGGTTATGCATAAGGTCAAAAGTTTTATTACAGTGATTTTCAATTTTAGTTCGATTTACAAACAATAGATGGCGCTGCGATCAATAGTCGCTAAATTCAGGCTCGATTTTTGGTACTTCGTGGCCCGGATAATACATTTCCATCTCCTTTTTATGCATAGAACAAGATAAAGGACCAGAAATCGAGCCTGTATTTAGCGACTATTGCTTACAGCGCCATCTATTGTTTGTAAATCGAACTAAAATTGAAAATCACTGTAATAAAACTTTTGACCTTATGCATAACCCTCCTGCAAGAATTTTTTTAATATCTGTCACCGTTTGCAAGTTATTGAATTTTAAAATCAGTCAGTCCTTTTTGGGACACCCGGTACATTAATATTACAAACAAATGAAATCATATGAATCATGAGATAGCTATTTTTTTTGTCGAATTTCTTAAATAACGAAAGAAATTCTTCAGCGGATGCGGATCACGTCATTTTATATAAAATAAACGCGTGTGTTTTAAGTCTTATAACTGAACTATCCATATTTATGTACATGTTTCTTTTTTTTTCATCAGGGGTGACACTAAATTCTCAAAAAGCAGAATTACTGTTTTCTATTTTTTTTTTAACCATTTGAAAAAAATGGTTATTGTCCTCTGTCAGGGTAGGAAGTCAAAAACATATCTGAAGCTTTTTATTGGTTGATTCCTCATTTTATTCGTTTCCTGATGGGTCTATACAGTAATCTGTATTTTCCCTTTACTTTCAACAGAGATGGATACTTCTGTTGCCACTATGACAAAAAAGTAATAAAAACTACAAAAAAAAATTAATAACTCAGAAACAAATTGAGATACAGCTTTCAAACAAATTCCAATTAAAAATGTATTTTTTTCTCTATACGACGATATAAAAAGTAATATTGTGGGATGTTTAGAAATTTAAAAAAGAAATTTCATTTAAAATTGGTCCAAGAATGTTAATGTTTAATCCATGGCGTACGAAATATGTATGATCAACTCCGTGCGATTTTTTATGTCTTAAATTTTAGTCTTTGAAAAAATCATTTTCCAAATGGTCGTTGTAATTTGTTAAATTGCTTTTTTTTCTTTTTTTTTTTCTGTTTGGCTTGTAAAAATAATTGGCACAGATGTCATATTCGCACTATATTGGCGCAATTTTTTTCTGAGGCCAATGTCATATAATCACCGGGGTACTTAACTGGCGCCAAAGTGCCGTTATTTTGCTTGATATGGTAACTCGGATGTTGTTTATTTGTTAATAAATTGTATAGTTACTTTTATTTTCTTTTTTTAAATTATATAAATTGTTTTGTTCTATAGTTATTAATGAAACATTTTTTATTTATTGTTATTCCCTATTTAATATATATATATGTAACTTGTATTCGAAAACGAGGTTTTCACCAAATTGGCATCAGAAAAAAAAATCACGCTAGTGTGGTGCGTATATGACATCTGTGCCAAATATTTTTGTTGCTATGTTTTTAAATTTCATATTTGAAAAAAGGGTATTTTTAAATATAAATCAATAATTTCAGAAATAATAACGTGACTGAAGTACAGTGTCATTTGATAGGATAATCACGTAAGAAATTAAATATATATATATTTAAATATTTTCATATTATTCCAGAAATTAAATTTTCATAATACATAATTACTTTTAGTGTAAAATTAATAAGTAAATTTGTTTGTAAAATATTTTGGCTGTGTAATTATATTTCAAAGTGTTCGTATAAATTTGGTGAACTATTACTCTTCCTAAATTGCTTTCTCCGATTATTCCTTATTTCATAAGTAAGAAATTATACAATTTAGACATGTTATATACAATTATGCATCGTATTTTAATTTTGTTTGCCTTTATTTCATTAAAACGTAGAAAATTAAATGTATTTTTAACGTACAGATGGCAGCACATATTTTACGTTAAAATAGTAACGAATTCTTCAAAAGACTCATGTGCGGTATATAATTAGATTTGCTATTGCTGCAGGTTTGTAGTACATACGATGATTGCTAATACCCGGTTTTTGAACAGTAACGAAAGTAACGAGTAACGAATACTTTCTAACGGGTAGCGAGTTCGAAAGTAACGACACCATACGGGTATTCATTTAGTCGTTACTTTTACAGCACTAATATGTAAGCCGCAGCGGAGGATATTTCGGAGAAAGATTTTTAGTTTCAAAATTTTATACTTATTACCTCATTTTAGGTTTGTTTTTTGGTATTAATAGAGATTCAATTAGAAAAAAGTTAGTCATTGTGAATTCGAATTACTAATAGAAAACTGAATATTTGATCCGTGTTAATAACAAAGAAGTTTATAATCTTGTTTGTGGTTATGTTGATCCTACTTCGCCGATGTATCAATATGAGTGAGAAACCAAATCAAAGATTTCGGAATGTTTTTACGTATAATTTCAAACATTTTTTTTATTAAAAATTTCTTCCCATGGACGTATGTCAAAACAGTTGCATTTGCCAACATCTCATGCTTGAAATTTAATGCTAGTAATTTATTTCTTTTCCGTCTTCAAATTGACTATATTTTTATTTCGTATTAAAAATGGTAAAATATATATATGGAATATTTTTTGTAATAATTTTTTAATTGAAATAATCAAAAGTGAAAAGTTGTGGTAAGAAATAAAAGGCAATCGCGTTTAGGTTTAAAAAGGCTTTGTTTTCGCTAGTCGATATCGTCATTTAAGATAAATGTTTAAATAAATTTTTAAAGTAACTATAAGTAAAATAGTAAACATTTTATTTATATAAAAGTCTTACCTTTATGAAGTGCATACATCTGAAATTATTGAGAAGCGAAATGAAATTCGACACCGATAAAAGAAAATTTAAAAACAGTATGTTTTATGCTTAGGTCACAAAAGCCGCTGTTTGTGCTGTTAGTCGATATCGCCATTTCTTAAAGCATAAATAATAATAATAAACGAATTAGTGATTTTTTCCGCGACAAACCGATGAAATTCGCGTCCGATCGACGAAATTCGCGATTTTTTTCTGCAATGGATGAACGAAATTTGGAATTTTTTTCTGCGAGCAATTCACGAAATTCGCTATTCTTTTCAGCGAAATTTTTACGAAATTCGCGATTATTTTTGCCTAAGAGTAAATAGATCTTGTTTTTATAAAGTACCTGTAACTAAAACCACCCGGAAGCGAAATGAAACTCATGACACATAACAGAACAAATTTAGAAAGAAAAAGAAAATTCCAACAAAAGAGACACCACATCTAATCCACAAAAGAAGAAATGTCTGTATGTTTCGTTTAGGGATGCCACACAAAGACTAGAAAAAAAGAAAAAAGTCCTTCCGGCCAGTGCCGGGAGGAAGAGGTAGCTTTCAAATTCCTTATTTTTAAAAAGCTAGCTTATGTTATTCAAACACACGAAGCTCAATTTAGTGGAAACCGATTATAGAAGATTCAATACTAATTTTTATCAATACTAAATCCTTATGAATGAGAATTTCGCGAAATTAGTCAGCTTTATCCAAGTTGATTTTATTTAAAGTTATATTTGGTTTCCAAATTCGGCGATATGTGAAGTGCCTGCCATTTTAAGACAACATGGTGGATGAGGCTAACCAGCGAACTTGGTCGAGACCTTAGTAATTCCTGTGCGAACGCTCTCTCACATCGGAATCGGTTGATATATATGAGTGCTGTCGCAGGCAAAAATCAGATTTTTCAAAATGTCACCCACATAATGAAATTCAAACTGCTGTATCTGAGCCCTTTTTTTAGATAAAGACAAAACAAAAAGTCCTCCGGAATCCTTATATCAAAGTCAGATACTTAAGAAAGAAACCTTTTTCAATTTCTAAATTTTTTGTACTTCACTTTAAATATAATTTTTTTTTAATTTAATGGCCGCCATTTTGATTCAAGATGGCGGATGAAGCTCGCCAGTGAACTTAGCCGAGACATTGCTATATACTATCCAAATGCCTTCTTACATCCAAATAGGTTAATAAATACGTGTGTTATTGCGTGACAAATATCAGATCGTTTCAAAATGTCAGCCATGCTAGAAATTTCAAAGTGCTATAACTCGACCTTTTTTTAAGATGTAGACGAAAAAAACTGCCCTGAAATCTTTGAATCAAGGTCAAACACATAAAAAAACCTTTTACATTTACCAATTTTTTCATACCTCATTTTAAATTTTAAATAATTTTTTTTAAAATGTTCCCTTTTGAATCAAAATGGCGAATGAAGGTTGCCTACGAACTCGGTCGAGACATCGGTATACACTATGTACACACCAAGTTACATCCAAATCGGTTCATAAATGCGCCTGTTATCGCGTGACAAAAATTAGGACGTTTCAAAATGTCAGCCACGCTAGAAATTCAAAGTGCTATAATTCAGAAATTTTTTAAGATATAAATGAAACAAACACTGCACCGAAATCTTTGTATCAAGGTCAAACATATAAGACAAAAATATTTTTCAATTTTCAATTTTTTGGCATCACATTTCAAATTTTAAATTTTTTTAAAAATGTAAATGGCCGCCATTTTGAAACAAAATGGCGGATGAAGCTGGCCAACGAACTCGGTGGAGACTTTGGTATGTACTATGTACACACCGAGTTTCATCTAAATCGGTTCATAAATACGCCTGTTATCGCGTGACAAATATCAGGTCGTTTCAAAATGTCAGCCACGCTAGAAATTGAAAGTTCTATAACTCAGCCATTTTTTAAGATATAGACAAAACAAAAACTGCTCTGTAATCTTTGTACCAAGGTCAAATACATAAGAAAAAAATATTTTTCAATTTTTAATTTTTTGGTACCACATTTCAAATTTTAAATTTTTAAAAAAATTTTAAATGGCCGCCATTTTGAAACAAGATGGCGGATGAAGCTGGCCAACGAACTCGGTCGAGACATTGGTATGTACTATGTACACACCGAGTTTCATCCAAATCGGTTCATAAATACGAGAGTTACAGTATGACAAAGATCAGATATATATATATATATATATATATATATATCAACTTTTGAACGGAGGGTGGTTTCGGGGTCTGGGGGTCATGATCGATGAAAATATACCAAATTTTTTTGAAATCGCTTTCCTCCGAACGGCTGCAATAGGTAGCTTTTTTTAATGAAAGCTACCTAAAACGGTCATCCGACTTTAAATGAAAAGAAGATACATCATGGAATTCCAAAACAATCCTGTAAAAACAGATCCTTTTTCTTCTAAAGATATCAGATAAAATGTCACGGTTCATAAAAACTGGACATCATCAGCGACCAAATGTACCTCATGCTTGAAATGTAATGCTGGTAATTTATTTCTACTCCAGTCTTCAAATGGACTACATTTATATTTCCGTAATAAAAATGGTAAAATATATATGCACTATTTTTTGTAATAATTTTTAAATTGAAATAATCAAAAGTGAAAAGTTGTGGTATGAAATAAAAGGCAATTGTGTTTAAGTTTAAAAAGGTTTTGTTTTCGTTTTTCGATATCGTCATTTAAAATAAATGTATAAATAAAATTTTTAAAGTAACTATTAGTAAAATAGTAAAAAAATTATTTATATAAAAAGTCTTACCTTTATGAAGTAGGTACAGTCGTGGAACAAAAAAAAGTATACACCCCCTACTAACTCCTCAACAAATTATCGTAGAAGAACGTTACTGGTACCGAACGATTGGAAATAAAGTCTACTTTTAAATGATGTATATAAAATTTGTTTAGGGGGCCATCTACATATTAAAACGAACCATAACTTTTTTTTTTTTAATAGCAGTACACAAGTCTGACAACATAAATGAACTCTACACACTTCAATTAGTCTAAAAACAAATTTTTATGCAATCCGTGCCATAAGTTTCCCAGAAATTAATTATTTTAAAACGAGCGTATTTTATGGGCTGTATCCAAATTGAAGTTCAGTACTCGATTGTTAACCGAGAGAGCTTCCTTCTTCTGTTAGATTACAGGATAGCATAAGAAATTTCAAAATATTTAGTTACTTCTATCACAGACGGCCCCTTAAACCATCATTTTGCCGTTTTTTAAGCATAATTTAAAAACTACTGGGAAGAAAAATGTGAAATTTTGGATTTCCATAAAGCAGGACTCAATACATCTGAATCCATCAAAAAAATTGTAGGTTGCAATTCATAATTTTTTCGAATATTAATTTCATAATTCATAATTCATATCAGAAAATTATTAAAATTGCAAATTCAACTTATTTATGTTTGGGTATATTAGTATTATTGCTGCACAAAAAATTAGAACATTAGGATCATAATTTCAGAAGTTATAAATAAAAATATGAAAATGTAATTTAACTTTAGAAGCACTAAATTTTGAATGTTTATAATTCAAAAACTTATCATTCAAATGACTTGAAATTTGGGGTCTAGGCATAGTTTGAACCGAAGATTTGAAATATCTCGTTAAAATTGGGTATTGCCATTGAAAAAAAAAATGAAATTTGGATTCGTTTTAATATGTAGATGGCCCCCTAAGCAAATTTTATATGCACCATTTAAAAGTAGATTTTATTTCCAACCGTTCGGTACCAGTAATTTTCGCCTACAATAATTTGTTGAGGAGTTAGTAGGTGGTGTTTACTTTTTTTTCCCACGACTGTACATCTGAAATTATCGAGAAGCGAAATGAAATTCGACACCGATAAATGAACAAATTTAAAAACAGTGTATTTTACGATTAGGTAGGTCACAAAAGCCACTGTTTGTGCTGTTAGTCGCTATCGTCATTTCTTAGAGTATAAATAATAATAATAAACGAATAAATCGCATTTTTAGCAGCCTTGTAAAAATTATATACTTTTTTTAAAATAAAGATTACCAAATTAAAATAATCAAAAATGAAAAATTTTCATAAATCATGTAAGATAGAAATTAAAATACAATGTTTTTATTAAAATTCACAAAATTGTAGAAAATATATATTTTTCTTTAAATGCACTTAAAATTTGGAAAGTCTTGAAAAAAACCTTAAATGCGCGGAGTTTAAATAGCAGTGATCTTGATTATGGAAGATTAATGGACTTAAATGGAAATTTCGCCAAATTATCCAGCTATAGCCAAGTTGGCTTCATATATAGCAACTTATTTTTGTCACCAAATTTGGCGATATTTCGCCAAGTTGATATTCATACAAAATTTTAAAACTCATACAACATTTTGAGTTGATACACCAACAAATACTCATTTTTGAAGCTGGTACTGATTTCTCCATAGGAAATCAAACTATAATAGAGTAACCATTAACCCTTTATTGCACGATTTTTTCTATTTTTATGAAAATTTTTTTTTTCTTTGAAATCTATATACCGGTCTAATAATGGGAAAAATAGTAAAAAAAAAATTATTTCAAATTTTCAACTAAAATTTGATATTTTATGGTGTGTGCCAAATATACACAATTAGGGTTTTAAAATATTGTATTGCTATATTTTGCAAATAAATGAGCTTAAATTAATTAATTTTATCTGTTTAACATTCTGCACTATTTTTTAAGTATTCAGTAAAAATAATGAAAGTAAATCTTACGTTAATAGCTTGATCGAATTTTTTTTTTTTGTTTCTGAAGAAGAAATTATATATATATATATATATATATATATATATATATATATATATATATATATATATATTGTCATATGCAGCCATCTGACATGGACAAAATAAGTGTTATTCCATTCTCTGGTCTGTTCTTGATCAGCGACAGAGATCACATTGGCCAAATTCATGGCACATAATGAGAATTATAATGTTTTTAGGTATGGGCCAGATATGGTACATGGTGCAGTGAAGGAACAAGACTAACTGTAGAAGGAACTCCATATGTGCCAAATGTGCCATGGGTAATCAAACTCTCAACTGTCTTTATATCAACGTTCCATCACAGCATCGCTGTACTAATTGTTATGGTCAAGAAAACTATAGGAAGCATACAGCAGACTCTAGTTTGTGTCCTGTATTTCAGTCTCAATTGGCTGACAGGAGGTACAGATAAAGTATCTACATATAAAAAATATTCATTCATCTTGAAAATAACTACAGTAATATCTCTTACATAATACTTTCATTAACTCATCAGCGTAAGATTTTAATATGAGTATCAAAGGCTAATATCTTCAAAAATGGTGTCCTGCTTTTGTAAAGTTGTGTCTCGCTGTGATAACCAATTGAACTTTTCGTGATATACAGCAACTTCAGATAAACTCTTAAAAACTTTAAATTCAGCTCTTAAAAACTTTAATCTTGCTCTAGTACGTTGTGGGTAACCGATAAACCCTCACTATATGTTATTGTACTTATATATAGCTCACAGTAATTAATCTTAAATCTAGCTTAAAACTATATTTATATCGTTCAGAAGGTTTAGTATGAACGTGGTTCTTATAGATCAATATATCAGTTCAGCGGTCCACCTCCGAGTTATGGGCAGTGAGCAGGAATGCTGGACAAATAAATTCATTACTGAAGCTATTGTTTTGGCCTTTAGTTATATATTATTGTAAATTTATCTTTAAATTTAGATTATTTTATCTTTAAATATTTTTGGTAATTTTTACCACATACTTCTAGAGGGGCCAGCAGCTGACTGCAAATAGCTCATTTAATTTTTTAAAAAAATTGTATTGTATTCTATTAAGTGTCTTAAGTATTAGAAGGTTTTGTAGGTAATAAAACTTTTCCCTGCCCTGGGCTCAGGGTTCAAACCTAACAATAAGCCAAAAGCGGGTTCCCAGGGTGGGTGCTTACCTTACCTTACTAGTGAAGGGTTAACTAAATTTGTCCCCTGCTGCCCCCCTTACGGATCGAATTTTAAAGAAATCATACTTAGGAATTGAATTTTTAAAAAATCAATGTCCAATTCATGTATAACTCTCAGGAATACATACATATCCAAAATTTCAAAGATCTATATCAAGTGGATGTGGGTGAAAAATGAGTAACAAGATTTTACTGCCACATACAAACAGAATTGTATGTTAACCCTTTATCTACTGACGGTACTTATAAGTACCATTAAAATAACTTGTTATAAAATTCATTTAATACACTGCTCAAAACAATTAAAGGATATTGCAGTTTCAGGTGGATTTTGTATCTGGTAAACTGTTTAGCTGATTGATACATGGTCGACAGACATAGTAGGTTATATGAGAATAAATTACACATGTTTGGCAGAAAAAAAATGCATTTTATTGCGCATTTGTGTACTAAAGGAAAAAAACACAATTTGTGCATATGAGAAAAAAAAGAATAAGAAAAGGTGTTTTCTTCAAAGAAAATCATTTTCAGTAGAGGGTATGGTTTTCACGGGCGGCCAGCAACGTTGAACACCTTTGAGGCATGGACTCAATGAGGATATTAATGACGAGTTGGGGTATTCTGCACCACTCTTCCAGAAGAGCTCTTTCCAGTTCTTGGAGAGTTTGTGGGGGTTGTTGGCGGCCAGAAACTCGTCTTCCTAGAGCGTCCCAAACGTGCTCGATTGGATTCATGTCTGGAGAACACGCTGGCCATTCCATTCGAACGATTCCTTCCTCGAAAAGGAAATCCTCCACCAGGTTTGCACGATGTGGCTTGCAGTTATCGTCCATTAAAATGAAGTTATCTCCGATTGCTGCAGCGTAAGGGACTACAATAGGTCTGAGGATCTCATCCCTATATCGGCGACCAGTCAGAGCTCCATCTTGAATGATGTAGAGGTCAGTGCGCCCGTCAATGGAGATGCCACCATACACCAACACTCCTCCACCGCCAAATCTGACACTTTCGTGCACGAACGCAGGATTATTCCTACTGCCACGGTCCCTCCAGATGAAAATACGCCTATTATTCGGATGCACAGAAAAACGGGACTCGCCAGAAAACAGAATATTGCTCCATTCATTTCTCCTCCAGTTGACATGCTCGGTTGCCCACTCCCTGCGGTCGCGACGATGCCTTGATGTTAATCTAACACATACCATCGGTCGGCGAGCATACAGACCTACAGCATGGAGCCAGTTTCGGACAGTATGAGTTGAAATCGTGGTGCCTGTAGCCGAGCGAAGGTGTTGTTGGAGAAGAGTAGCGTTCATGGTTCGGTGTCTCCGAGCTGTTAACGCTAAATACCGATCTTCATTGGGCGTTGTTGCCCGTCTACGACCTTGCCCTGGTCTTCGGCCTGCACATCCACTCTCCAAAAAACGGTTCCAGATCCTGGAAATGACACTTTGTGACACTCCAATGGCTTGCGCTACTTCGGCTTGAGTTTGGCCCACTTCTAACCTACCAACAATTCTCAAAGCTTCTGAATCTGTCAAATGACTTCGCTGAGACATCGTACTCATCGAAACAAAGCAATCACTGAATGCCGATCATCCTTGTCTTCATTCTCTTTTATCCAGTTGAAAGTCAAATTTCGTTCGCTGCCGCTAAAGCGACGTTTTTGACGTCGAACTCAAAATTTGCATACTCCACAGTTTGAAAACCAGAAAAATTTGCATTTGTGATTCTCTTCTTCTATTTTCGGCAAAAAAAAATTTCGTTTATATCTTTATTTTATATAAAACTTCAAATATCCTTTAATTGTTTTGAGCAGTGTATATCGATTAGTAGTAATACAGTTTAGAATGAGTTATAGATGCATTACTTTATCTTGTTCCAAAAACATTATTGGTTACACAAAACAAAAATATTTTTAAAAGGATGATTTCTTTTGCCTTTGCATATTTCCTAATTCTGCAAAAATACTAAGAAAAATATTTCAAATAAAAGATTTGAGTGGTGTTATAAGTGTTGTATAAAATCCCTATAAATTCAAATTTAATGAATCCTTCTAAATCCTTCAATCCTTCTAAAATCCTTATAAAATTTATTAAATGATTATGTAAATCTTCTATTGTAGTTTAAACAATTCACGAAAAATTCTACAGAAGATAAAATTTTCATGAATTCACAATTCAGTACATAAAGGGTTAAAAGAAAGCATGTAAGAAATGACGTTTCGATCATGAAAGGCGCTGTTTGAGTCAGTCAATAATGTCGCATTTTATAGATGAAATAAAAATTAAAATAGGCACGAGTAAAATATAAGTTATCTTTTACGAAAACTCTTGCTCTTATGAAGTAACATTCATATTAAATTATCGCGGAACGAAAAGAAACTTGAGACTTATCAAAGAACAAATTCAAAAAGAAAATTTTAACAAAAAAAATTTACTTCTAACCCACAAAAAAAAAAAAAAAAAAAAAAAAAAAAAAAAATCTATGTTTCGTTCACGGACTCCACACAAAGACGAGAAAGAAAAATAATAAAATAAAAACATTCATCAGACGTTAAATGAAAAGCAGATACATCATAGCTTAATTCGATCATTCCAAAACAATCCTGTAAAAACTGAACCCTTTTCTTCTAAAGAAATAAGAATAAATGTCACGGTTCATAAAAGCTGGACGATAAATTTCCGTATCTTTATTGAAGTTCTAATAACTTAACTGTTTATATAAATAATTTAGAAACAAACACAAATATTTATAACATCATATTAGTAGATATATAACGATTTTACATAAAAATTTAAACCAATTTGAAATATTTGCGTTTTAGCGTAAAACATTTTGTTAATTATTAAGTATAAGATAAAATATTTTAAACTGAAACTAATGTATAGCTAAATCTAATCATCACCATTTTATGCGAAGTTCTAACCTAATAAAAAAGTTTTGTGGAATTTGATGCATTAGTTCTTGGGACACTGCGCCCACAAAATTTATAAAATGCAGTGACAGACAAACATAAAACCATAAATAGGCGAATAGTCTTATGGACATCCCAAAACGGGAAATTCGATCAAAAACCGAGAAAGTATTGAATTTTTACGAATTCATTATTTTCCCTTACAAACATAAAAAAGAGAAATTGCTATGAGTAAAACATAAATTTTATTTTAAGAAAGGCCTTGTCTTTATGAACATCTAAAATTATATGGAATCTAAATTAAACTCGAGACTTCTAAAAAAAAAAAAAAAAAATTAGAGAAAAAATTCCAACAAAAGAAACATTACTTAATCCCCAAAAGAAGTAATTCCTTTGTATGTTTCGTTCAGGGGGGATTCCACAGAAAAACAAGAAAAAAACCTTCAGCAGACGTTAAATGAAAAGCAGATACATCATGACTTAATTCGATAATTACAAAACAATCCTGTAAAAACAGAAAGAACCCTTTTCTTCTCAAGAAATCAGATAAAATGTCACGGTTCATAAAAACTGGACATCATCGAGGGAACAAACGTAACCTCACGCTTGAAATGTAATGCTGGTAATTTACTTCTGCGGCAGTTAGTCTTGAAATAGATTACGTTTTTATTTCCGTAATAAAACAATTATATATAAAGTATTTTTTTTTGTAATGATTTTCAAACTGAAATAATCAAGAGCGAAAAGTTTTTCAAATGATAGAAAATAGAAGAAAATCGTGTTTAAGTTGTAAAAGATGCTGTTTTGAGTTACAGTGGAGTCCCGATTATCAGAGTTAATATGGACCAAGCTCACCTCGGATGTGAAAAAAACTCGACACAAATCGTCACCGACTAAGGAGACGATCTAGAAAGAAAATATAAATTTAGAAAATATAAGAGGAGAGAAAATATAAATTTTCAGTGAATTCATTCATTTTTATGGTACTAGCAACATTTCTTTGATGTACATTTCCGTTACTTTTATAAGAAAAATGGGGAATGAAATTGTTTATTTGGAAAAGACCTAGAAAGTTTTTGTTTGTGCCAATTTTGCTGCAGTTTATTTTATTTATTTATTTTTATTTGCTGCAGTATTACACTACTGATTAGCTATTAATTAGTTAGCTTAAATTTTTTCCTTACCACTAAAACTTACCAGTAAATACCAGTAAAACTTACCAGTAATTTTGCCTAATTCAATCGCCGAAATCTAACAATTACAAACGATTAAATATGGCAAAAATGTGTATTAAATTTTAGAGGTAACAAAACCGTACAAATTGGCAGCTATGTGAATCTATTAGTGTCATGAAAATTGCAGGTGTAGCCTCTTCTTTCTGCACAAAATGTTAAATAGTTTTTTTTTTTAATCAAACTTATACCTTTGGAATGGATCATTTTCTTCTGATGGACTGGTGGCTACCATTATTATGAAACAGCTATGATAAATGAAATGTTAGGTGAAGATGAAAGAGCAGTTGTAAAAAGTTGGAACTCTGATTTTCAGGTAAGAATGTGAAAAAAATGGCCATGATTTTTTTTTTCAAAATTCTCGGTGAAGCTTTAGTCGGGAGGACAATTAGAGGGCTAATAATAAATTTAATAATAAAATAATATTTGCGATCACCAATGTAACAGAAAATACTGAAAATGGTTTGACACTGCATTAAATGACTATTTGGGTCCTGTTCAACATTTGTGTGCATTTGTGTAAGCGTAGAACTCATATTCGTGAAGATGTTGTTGTGTCTGTGAAAAAATCAAAAGTTTTTTGTTTATAGCATACAGAGTTTTCGACCAAATTTAACACAACTTTTCGAAAACCTGACAAAGAACAGCAGCAACAGTATATTGCAATTAAAACTTGAATATATTGAATATTTGATGTGATATGGGCATTTGTATGAAATTTTTTTTAACTGCGCATGCGTGGAAGATTACAAAATTTTTATTTCATAATTTGGTAGTCAGCTGTTTTGGGAAACTTCTATAAAAAATCCAGTCAAATACTGTGAAAACTCAGAAAGATACAGTGAGCGGATTGAAAAGTTGTTGAAAATCCCTAATAATAAAGCTATTTTTTGAAAGCAACTTTCTATATCGCCCCTATCTTTGTGCATTTTCACGATATTTGACTGGACTTTTTATGTAAGTTGCCCTAAACAATTGACTACCAAATTATAAAATAAAAATTTTAGAATCTGCCACGCATGCACAGTTAAAAATTATTTCCTATAAATACCCTTATCTCATCAAATATTCAATATATTCCTGTTTTAACTGCAGTATACTGTTTCTGCAGTTCTTTGTCAGATTTACGGTAAGTTGTGTTAAATTTGGTCGAAAACTCTGTATGCTATAGACAAAAAACTTTATGAATTTTTCACAGACACAATAATATCTTCACGAATATGAGTGCTATGCTTACACAAATGCACATAAACGTTGAAACGGACCCAAATAGTCATTTAACAGAATGACAAACAATTTTCAGCATTTTCTGTTACATAGGTGATCACAAATATTATTTTATTATTAAATTTATTATTATCCCTCTAATTGTCCTCCCGACTAAATCTTCACTGATAAAATATGAAATCAAACATGTTCTTTACATCCCAGAATTTCAAGTATGATTCGCCAATAATTTTAATAGATATTCTAAAAACCGTGTACAATCGAAAGCATCCAGTCCCTGTTCCGTAACTTCTGGAGGCCAGTGTATCTGAGCATTCTGAACTTGTCTAACTTCCACTACTACAGTAAAAACATACACGAAGCGCGAGACAAAGAATGTTAGGGTTAGGACGCGGGATCAAAGAAGAATTGCAGTGTTGCTAATTTAGCGGTTTTATATAATTCAAATGTCTACCACCATTTCCGATTAGTAATGTTCGCCTCATTTAATTCGTTATTAAATGAAGTAAATAGTACTATTTCGGAAAGTGTTTTGTATCTGAATAAAAAAATTCCGCTAAACTGGGAACAGTGAAGAAGAAACAAGGAATTCGCATCTTTATCTATGAATTCGCGGCTTAACACATTAAGCGCCATGTCATTCGCCAGTGACTGACACTGAACTTTCCGTTTAGAACGCGTCATTCACTGATGTCTAAAATATGATATAAAACTAAAAACAGATATATTGTTTTAAATAACTAGGGGGCTCGGCCCCCTACGAGCTACGCTTGCCAACCCCCGTCCAGACACCGTAGACTCTAAATGCACGCTAATTTGGTCGGCTTTAAAAATATTTCGAAAGATTGAATTATAATTTAAAAAACAGAGGCGATCTCTCTATAAACGGATTTCTATTCATTTCTCTTTGATTGGGGAATTTTAACGCCAAATCCGTTGCTGTACTACTTGATTATCCCGTTGACCAATTTCGCCAAATTATATAAATCGCCAAACCACTCGCCAAATTATACAAATTGACATAATTTTTATTTTAAATAACGAAAGAACAAATAAATTAGTACAACATTAATAAAAATACAAATAAAACGTCGAAATAAAAATAACTTGATGACGTAGACAAGTGTAACAACATTTCAAAATAAGCTAATATAAAAGGAATTAAGTAAAAAGAGTCTTCGTCTCCCGGTATTTTTTAACAAAGCGAAAAGAAAGTTCTTTTAAATGAGACATTTTAAATGAATCGTTTTTAATCTGACGTAATTTTGACCAAACTATTCTTTCTGTTTTTAATATTCACATGAAAGTACTTGCGTTAGAAATGAAATATTATTTGCGCTTTCCTAACAAAAATAGTTGAAAAGTATCCTCTTAAAATATCAAATAAATGTCTAGCGCAATTTCTAAATTTAAACCGTTTTGCAATATTATTTTGTGTTCATTTTATGTAATAACTGTAATGTGACGTAAATATGACGTAATTTCTCCTATTTAAGACTTCGAACGCATGTTAATAAATTTATTGTTTTACAAATTCCTTTCTGTCTTAAAATTCACGTGTAATTATAGTTTTTATGACGTAATTTTTAATAAGTTCCTGCTTTTTGTACATAATTATTTAATTCTAATTCCAAATGTTTTTTTTTTTTGTTTATAATAGTCACGTGTAAATAAATTTTTAATTTATTTACGCGTATAAATATATATATATATTTTTTTTGAAGCAAACATTATTGTTTCCGCTGTTTATACAGTTGGCAACAGTTTAAATTAATATCACTTTCTAAAATCTGTTAAAAATATCTCTAGAAATGCTGAAAATCTGAATTTAAAATAGAAATAAAACCTCAAAAAATGAGTCAAAATAAAAAAATTAATGCAATCTGCACTCCGGCAAATTCTAACGCATAAAATGATCTAAAAATGTTTAAATTCCTATGAACAGTTTTTACTCCTATAAAACTTTTTTAGTGGAACGATTTTGTCCAGCTTTAGCGTTAAATATCTCTTAAAATAATTCTTCGATCTGAAAACTGTCTGCATCAGCGTGTTTATCAAACATTTTTGTATAATACTACCGATTTTCATATTTTTGTATTCATTATTTTCCTTAATATTAACGAAGAAAGACCTCCGGTCACAAAAAATTCAAAACCGGCGGCGGTGACAGCGGTAGTTACTTTTTTTTAGAATAGAGAGATAACTGAAAATTTATTTAAAGTTTACTTACCTTTTATTTATAACAGGATTATACTTTCTTAAAAATTACTTAAAACATTGTAAATTTTTCAGCTTCAGTGTCCGTCACTGTGGCACTCAACGTGTTAAGAGTTATTCAAAGACAAAAATCTCGCGTATAAAACGTCTTTTTTTTTTTTTTTTTTGCATGAGCCTTATGGGCGATGTTCAAATGATCGGAAAAAAACCCGTGTATTAACCGGGAGCACCGGGTCCGATTGTATATGATATTTATAACAATGCGCCGTAGAAATTTAAACCAATATTAAACAACTGAATTTTAATCTAGAACATTTTATTAAATAAGCATAATATAAATATTTTGAATCACGTTTAACACTTAAACGAATGTAAAGCAAAATCTAATCACTGCCATTTTATGCACAGGCGTAACTTAATGTTTCATGGATTTTAATGCATTACTTCTTAAGGTACAACGTCCATGAAATTTATGAAATAGCAAAAACAGACACACAGACATCATTTCATGAATAGACAAATTGTATTTTGGACATCCCAAAACGTGTAAATCAATCAAAAACCGAAAAAGTATTGACTTTTTACAAATTCAATACTTCTTTTTCTTTAGAAATATAAAATAAAGATACGAGTAAAATATAAATTTTATTTTAAGAAAGATCTTGTCTTCATGAACATCTAAAATTACCCATGGCTAAACTAAATTTGAGCCTTCTAAATGAAAAAAAAAAGGAAAAGAAAAGAAATTTCCAACAAAAGAAGCATTACTTTTAATTCGAAAAAAAAAAAAAAAATGTCTTTGTATGTTTCGTTCAGGGATTCCACACAAAGACAAAAAAAAAAAAAAAAAAAAAAAAAAAACCAGAAAAAAAAATAGTCAAACCTTAAATGAAAACAAAGAATTCCAAAAAAAGAATGTTTTTTTCTGAAGAAATCAGATAAAATGTCACGGTTGATAAAAACTCTGGACATCATCAAGTGAACAAATGCACCTCATGCTTGAAATGTAATTCTGCTAAATTACTTTTACTGCAGTTAAGTCTTGAAATGGATTACATTTTTATTTCCTTAAAAAAAAAAAAAAAAAAAAAATGGATATAAATAAATAGTATTTTTTGTAATGATTTTTAAACTGAAAAAATCAAAAGTGAAAAGGTTTTCAACTGATAAAATCGGGTTTAATTTATAAAAACACTGATTGAATCATTTGAAATCATCGTTGCTATATTAAAATGTTGGGAACGTCAAGCTTTTTTTTTTTTTTTTTAACCTTGCGACTATATTTTTACTTTTATTAGCGATATAATTTTCGCATCCCCCACAGAAGTTCTAACAGCTTACTAAGTTTTCCTGTAAATAATTACAAAAACAAAAATAATAAAATGATTTATGATATCAGTAGATATATAATAATAATGCGTAAAATTTAAATCAATTTGGAACAATTGAATTTTAATCTAGAACATATTTTGTTAATTAAGTATAATATAAAATATTTTAACTCACGTTTAATACTTTAACTAATGCAAAGCTAATTCTCATCATCACCATTTTATATGAATTTAATAAGAGGTTTCATGGAATTAAATTAATTAGTTCTTGCCATACAGGGCCTATAAAATTTATCAAATGCAGAGGCAGGCAGACATCAGTCCACAAAGAAGTATTGTACTAATTGTATTATTATAGAAAATCGTTTTATCTTATAAGCAAATCGTATTATTATTTTTTTCTACTACAATCTTAAAAATCCTAAAACGTGTAAATCCACAAAAACGGGAAAAGTACTGAATTTTCAGGAATTCAATACTTTTCCCCCCTTAAAAATCTGAAAGAAAGTAGTAATGAAAAGATCATATATCATGGCTTAATTCGAGAATTCCAAAGCAAACCTGTATTTTTTCATTTTTTATTTACGTAATCAATAATGAACATTATATAGAGTATTTTTTGTAATGATTTTCTAATTGAAATAATTGAAAGTGAAAGGTTTTCCTAAAGATATAAAATAAAAGAAAAACATGTTTAGGATATAAAAGACGCTGTTTGAGTCAATTGAAATCATCCTTGCATTATTAAAAGCTGGAGACGTCAAACTTTTTTTGTACCTACCGACTATATTTATACTCTGATAAACGATTTATATTTCCGTATCGCTACTGTAAGTTCTAATAGCTCAACTGTTTATATAAATAATTGCAAACAAATAAAAATATTTATAACACCATATTAGTAGATATATTATAACGATGCTACATAAAAATTTAAACCAATTTGAAATATTAGATTTTCAGTGCAAAACATTTTGTTAATTATTAAGTATAATATAAAATATCTTTAATCAAAACTAATGTATAGCTAAATCTAATCATCACCATTTTATGTGAAGTTCTAACTTAACAACAAAGTTTTGTGGAATTTGATGCATTAGTTTTTGAGATATAGCGCACACAAAATTTATGAAATGTAGAGACAGACAAACATCAGACCATAAATTACACGAATCGTGTTATAGACATCCCAAAACGGTAAATTCATCGAAACTCGACAAAGTATCGAATTTTTATGAATTCAATATTACCCCCCTTATAAATATATATAAAAAAATAAATAGCTACGAGTAAAATATAAATTTTATTTTAAGAGAGGTCTTGTCTTTATGAACATCTACAATTCTCCAGGAGCTAAATTAAACTCGAATCTTCTAAAAAAAGAGTTTATAAAAAGAAAATTTCAATAAAAGAAACATTACTATAATCCATAAAAGAAGTAATGCCTCTGTATGTTTCGTTCAGGGATTCTACAGAAAGACAAGAAAAAAGATTCATCAGACGTCAAATGAAAAAATATATATTATGGCTTAATTCGAAATTTACAAAACAATCCATGTAAAAACAGAAACTTTTCCTTAAAAAAAATATCACATAAAATTTCACGGTTCATGAAAACTAGACAGCATCAAGTGAACAAATGTACAGTCGTGGAAAAAAAAAAAAGTAAACACCCCTTACTAACTCTGCAAAAAATTATCGTAGAAGAAAGTTACTTGTACCACACTATTGGTAATAAAGTCTAATTTTACATGATGTATATAAAATTTGCTTAGGGGGCCATCTGTATATTAAAACGAACCATAACTTTGTTTTTTTCAACAGCAGTACACAATTCTGACAGCATAAATGAACTCTACACCCTTCAATTAGCCTAAAAAAAATTTTATGCAATTCGTACGATAAGTTTCCGAGAAATTAATTATTTTAAAACGAGCGTATTTTAGGGGCTGTATCGAAATTGAAGTTCGGTACTAGATTGTTGACTGAGAGAGTCCCCTTCTTGATCAAGGCATCTTAAGCACCACTCAAGCAGTCATTAAAGACTGCTAGATTACAGGATAGCATAAGAATTTTCAAAATATCTAGTCACTTCTATCATAGACGGCCCCTTAAACCATCATTTTGCCGCTTTTTAAGCATAATTTGAAAACTACTGGGAGAAAAATGTGAAATTTTGGATTTCCATAAAGCAGAACTTAATAAATCTAAATCCATTAAAAAAATTTTAGGTTGCAATTCATAATTTTATTGAATGTTAGTTTCATAATTCATATCATAAAATTATAAAAATTGCAAATTCAACGTATTTATGTTTGTGTATTTTAGTATTATTGCTACACAAAAAATTAGCACATTAAGAGTATAATTTCAGGAGGTATTAATGAAAATATCAAAATGTAATTTAACATTAGAAGCACTGAATTTTGAATGTTTATAATTCAAAAACTTATCATTCAAATGACTTGAAATTTAGTGTCCACGCATAGTTTGAGCCGAAGATTTGAAGCGTCTTGTTAAAATTGGGTGTTGCCTTTGAAAAAAAATGAAGTTTGGGTTCATTTTAATATGTAGATGACCCCCTAAGCAAATTTTATATACATCATTTAAAAGTAGGCTTTATTTCCAATCGTTCGGTACCAGTAACTTTCTTCTGCGATAATTTGTTGAGGAGTTAGTAAGGGGTGTTTACTTTTTTTCCACGACTGTACCTCATGCTTCAAATGTAATACTGTTAATTTATTTCTATTAGTTTTAAAATGCATTACCATTTTTATTTTCTCCTATCTTTACAAGAAGAAAGTATTGGAATTTTGAAAAAAAAATCGACTCCTGGTTATCGGCGGATTTATACAGTTTAGAAAGTCCTGAACACGATTTAACTGTTTTTAGAAAATATCTGTCTGTGAGTCTGTCTGTACGTGACACAAATTTTGTGGGCGTTCTATCTCAAGAACTAAATGCATGCAATTTAACAAAACTTTATATTCAGTTATACATTGACATAAATTGGTGCTGATTAGTTTTTAGTGCAAATTCCTCGACAGGTGGCATTACTATGTTGCATTTTTCACGAATTCTCCAATAGCTCTATCTCAAGAACTAAATACACAGATTTTCACCAAACTTTAGATTCTGTTAGACGTTGACATAAGTTGTTTCTGATTAGGATTTGGTGTAATCGCCCAATAAGTGACTCTGCTATGCTGCCTTTTTCCGGATTTACACGATTTTTGCGATAGTCCTCTCTCAAGAACTGAAGACTAAGAATGAGAAACGCTGGAAAAAAAAAAAAAAAAAAAAAAAAAAAAAAAAAAAAAAATCGAAAATTATTCCCTAGCAGTAATAGTTCAAACAAGTCGGAAATTGTACATCAAACGTGGCAAATGTGGTGCTTTCGCCTTCTTTTTTTAGCTCTCTTGAAAAATTTCCCCTTTTGGACTTCCAGCGTATTCGATTCTTAATCCTCATCTAATGCACGGAATTTCTTTAAACTTCGTAAGAAATTTAGAATGTATTCTTGTTTCTAAAATAGCAAGATTTTTTTTTTCAATTTGTGAAAAAAAAATAAAATTTTTACTTCGAACCCGAACTGGAAGACTGGTCCTTTTTTTTTTTTTTTCGCTTTCTTGAAAAATTTCCACTTTTGGACTTTCAGCGTTTTCGATTCTTAACCCCTTGAGGACGAGCGACACGTATACGTGCCGCATGAAGCGCTTAGAATCCTTGCTTTTCCCCACCACAAAAATTTTACTGTAAAATTTGCCTTATTTAGTCAGCGCATTTTCCCGATTCAGGAAGACACAAATTTCTGTTTTTAAAAAACGGTGACTAAAGATTAAAAATTTTGTAAAAGGCTCCCGTCCCGAAGGGGTTAATCCTCAACTAATGCACGGAATTTCATTAAACTTCGTAAGAAATTTAGAATGCATTATTGTTTCTAAAATAGCAAGATTTTTTTTTTTTTTTTTGTAAAAAAAAAAAAAAAAATAAAATAAAATTTTTACTTCGAACCCGAACTGGAAGACTGGTCTTTTTTTTCGCTCCCTTGAAAAATTTCCACTTTTGGACTTCCAGCGTTTTCGATTCTTAATCCTCATCTAATGTACGGAATTTCTTTAAACTTCGTAAGAAATTTAGAATGTATTCTTGTTTCTAAAATAGCAAGATTTTTTTTTTTTAATTTGTGAAAAAAAAAATAAAATTTTTATTTCGAACCCGAACTGGAAGACTGGTCTTTTTTTTTCGCTTTCTTGAAAAATTTCCACTTTTGGACTTTCAGCGTTTTCGATTCTTAACACCTTGGGGACGATCGACACGTATACGTACCGCGTAAAGCGTTTAGAATCCTTGCTTTTCCTCACCACAAAAATTTTACTGTAAAATTTGCCTTATTTAATCAGCGCATTTTCCCGATTCAAGAAGACACAAATTTCTGTTTTTAAAAAACGGTGACTAAAGATTAAAAATTTTGTAAAAGGCTCCCGTCCCGAAGGGGTTAATCCTCAACTAATGCACGGAATTTCATTAAACTTCGTAAGAAATTTAGAATTCATTCTTGTTTCTAAAATAGTAAGATTTTTTCTTTCAATTTGTGAAAAAAATAAAATTTTTACTTCGAACCCGAACTGGAAGACTGGTCTTTTTTTTCGCTCTCTTGAAAAATTTCCTCTTTTGGACTTTCAACGTTTTCAATTCCTAATCCTCAACTAATGCACGGAATTTCCTTAAACTTCATAAGAAACTTAGAATGTATTCTTGTTTCTCAAATAATAAGATTTTTTTTTTTTTAACAAGTTATGAAAAAAATAAATTTTTTACTTTGAACCCAAACTGGAAAACTGGTATAAAAACCGAACCCGAACTGGAAGATTAGTATAAAAAAGGAACCCGAACTGGAAGACTGGTATGAAAACCGAACCCGAACCTATTTTTGGTCAGCGCTCGGGCTGAATTCATATGTTCTGCATTATATACCCATGTCATTATATTTTATGGTCTTTAAGATTCAGATATTTTACTTATTACAATTGAAATACGTTTCAAAGAAATCTCTTTTGCTGACATAAAAACGAAAATAGAAATGCCAGTTTCAAACATTAAAATTTGCTTTCAATTGAAAGTGACTTATAAATCGGTTATGTTTCCATAACATTAATTCGTGAAACTAAGAAAAATAAACAGTCTTTTAGCTCTTGGATTTTATTTATTTAAAATTACAGTTTGTCCCGCAGACTTTTTTATGTGAAAACTTAATGAGTTTTATAAAATAGAGCACTTGCTTTTTAATAAGCAAACAACGCAAATTACTCGGAATGAAATGGTGTATTCCTCCTTAAACAAACAAAGGGCGTTAAATATTAAAGCTTAACATAAAATTTAAAAGTGCGAAAAATACATTGATGTTTGTCAATTAAAATTTTTGTCACTTGGAGCAATCGCTGCTTGTCGATAAAAAGCAATTCAATTAGTTCACTTCAATGGCACAGTAATAAACATAAATGGGGAAGGCTAAATTAATCATTTTGAAAATAAATTACACAACCTGCGTTATCAATGTACTAATATTATAAAGAAGTAATGTTTTGTTTGTTTATTTGTAGGGGTAATTTCTGGAACTACCGAACCGATTTAAAAAATAACGGTGGAAAATTAATACTGACAGTCCCTGTTCCAACATAGTCTATATTTTATGTCGATGCCAATACCGTCAAAGGGATGGAGAAGCAAAGGGAAAAAAACGTTCTAAGAATGCGATTTTTGTGTTACTGAAGGGCCTAGAAACTTGAAATTTCGCAAGGTAGTTTAATTATAAGATATAAATGATTTCTAAGAACAGTTTATAAAAAAATCCAAATTTAATCCATATCTAAAAATATCCAACATGAGCTATATTTTATGTTGGTGCCACTATCAGAGGAATGGTAGACCGTAAGACCAGAAGCTTGGAATATGGCATCATGATGCATGATGGGTACGTTTAAGATGTCAATTCGTGCTATGAACTGTTTCCTAAAAAATTCTAAATCTCAAATGTAAACTGAAATAAGCGTAAAAGTTTCAAAATGCGTTCTAAATTTTCATTTATTTAGAATTAATTTGAGTTCTTATTAATTTAAGTCTCATTTTCGCCTAATAGTGTAATAATGAAGTTTAGTCAAACTGTGGCATAATTAGTCATTTTTAATTATTCGTAACAAGTGTAATTTCTACTAATAAAAATGGGCACACAAATACCACTTGGATTATTTCAACTATCATGCGAGCAAAGCCACGGGTTTTGCTAGTATAATTAATAAAACGTTTATGAGAATCAGTATCGGTTCGAGACTGTCTGTTTTTTGAGGATGTTGGATAGTATTTTCAGGATCTTTACTTTGTTAGCATTTTACTAGCTCTATTTCCGAACACTAATCTTCGGCTTGTTTAATCATACAACATTCTAGGATTAAATAAAGCGAAAGTTAGTATTTGGAAAAAAGTGAGAATAAAGTACAGTAGAGCGCCGATTATCCGGATTGTCCAATTAACCGGACCGATCAAAGACCATACTTTTTTTTTTCTCGACTTCTCTCAAATTTTTGAAGTAAAATGCCTTTCGGTGCGGTAGATTAAATTCGTCTGGATGTCACGAAAGTTAATCGTTAGATAACAATTTCCTAATCCTAAAATAATAAAATCGCCAGCAAATGCAAAGAGAGCAATGGATAAAATAAACTGAACCTAACTCCTGAACCTGAACTCTAGAACCTAAGAACTTTCACTTCTGACACGTGAGAGACCCACGCATATATATATATATATAGATATAGATATATATTAGACCCCGGAATGCTATTTCTTTCTCCCAGCTTATTTTGTCTCCTATAAATAACGTTACTTTGTATACGCCACACTGTAAAAAAAAAAAAAGACATTTTTACAGTACAAAGTACTGTTCATCTCGCGCACAAACTCCATCACAGTTGAATGTACTGTATCTTTCTTTGGTTTCCTGACTATTTAAACATGGAAAATACAGTAGTTGCGTAAAATTAACGGCACAATGTACTGGCAATTTGGACGCCAGTAGTTTGTGCTGTCGTCCAAATGCGTCCAAATTGCCAGTACATTGTACTGTTAATTTTACGCAACTACTGTATTTTTCATGTTTAAATAGTCAGGAAACCAAAGAAGATGCAGTACATTCAACTGTGATCGAGTTTGTGTTGGCAAATTTACAGTGGTTTTTTTACAGTGCAGCCGGAAAACAAAAGCCGATGTCTCATTGTGCGCTTAAATACTCTACAGCCTTTTTAAAAACTTCTAAGCATCGCACATTTTCAATATTTATACTGTCGTATTGGGGAAAAAAAGTACTTTTTAATGCAATTTGTTTGAAAACTGCATCTCCATTTGTTTTTGAAACATTAATTTTTTTGTAGTTTTTAGCGACATTTGTTTCATTTTGGCAACTCAAGTACTCCATTTCAATAGAAATTAAAGAAAAATTGTTGAAAAATAGCAATTATATCTTTTTGGTACCATTTTCTCATAAAAATTAAAAAAAAAATTAATTAAAATACGTGCTATTTTGAGAAAAATATAAATGAAGGATTTATGATTTAATTTGAAGTATCTATATTAATGCAAATGACGTCATTTTACATAAAATAAAAGCGTGTGCTTTAAGTCTTAAAATTGAAATATGTTTTGCAGTAGAGTCCCGCTTAACCGAGTTATTTTCTTCTGATGGACTGGTGGCTTCTATTATTATGAAACAGCCATAAATGAAGCGTTAGGTGAAGATGAAAGAGCAGCCGTAAAAAGTTAGAACTCTGATTTTCTGGTCAGAATGGAAAAAAAAAATGGCCATATATATATATATATATATATTTTTTTTTTTTTCCCCAAAAAAATTATGGCCATTTTTTGTTTTCCATTCTGACCAGAAAATCAGAGTTCTAACTTTTTAAGACTGCTCTTTCATCTTCACCTAACACTTTATTTATAATAGCTGTTAAAGTAGCCACCACTCCACCAGAAGAAAATGAAGTAATGGAAATGCCGGGGGCGACACTAAATTCTGAAAAAGCAGAATTCCTGTTCTCTAGTTTTTTTTTGTTGCTTTTTTTTCCCCACGAAAATTCTTCTTTATCTTCAGATTCTTTGAAGGTGCTCGAAAAATTGCTTCTTTTGCCCCTTGGTGTCCTCGGAAAGGTATACTCCCCATATAGCTGCAGAAAAAAGACTGCCCTCTATGAAGCAGAAGTCTATCAGGGATTTCTTTTACTCGTCACAATGATTTTTTTTTTATTTTATGTATGTACTGTACAGTGAATGTATATATACATGTAATAATTTCTATGTGTATTTAAATGTATAATTTTGTATCAATTTTTCAGAAAATAAAATTTTAAAAAAGTAAAAAAAATAACTTTTAAACATGCCATTTGCGATGATGCTAAAATGTGCACTACCACAATTGCCAGTCGTAAGCCCGGAAAAAGCGCGATGGGAAGCTATCTAAAAAATATTGCCATAGCCGTTTTTTAAAGTTGTCCAACTATCCGGTATTTTCCTTGATCGGATCGGCCTCGGTCCTGACCAGTCCGGATAATCGGCGCACTACTGTACTTACAAAGGTAAAGACTGTCTGAACTCTTCTGAAAATAACATACAACAACATCAAAAAGGTAGTCACGAGCCGCACTGTTAAAAATTTTGCAGCATTCTGGCAGGTCATTCGACCGTTTTTTGAAAAAACGGTTTCATAAACATAATTTAACTATATTCTGACCATAAAATGGCCAATAATATGGTCAGAATAGTGTTAAATTCACGGTTGTGCAACCGTTTTCGGAAAAAACGGTCAAATGACCTGCTAGAATGCTGCAAATTTTTAACAGTGCGCTACTGACGAGAAAGTTAAACATTCACAGTAATTATGAATGGTTTTATCAAAAAGTCAACATTTTAGTTATTTTAAATAGAGCAGGGTTTCCCAAAATATGGCACACGCAACAGTAAAGTTTCAGATATTGGTTGGCGAAGTTTATACAAAAAACTATTTTGCAACTGAAAACTAATTTTAGATTTAAAAACTTCCACTCCGCCTGGTTATTGCTATATTTAGTGTAAGACTGTTTCCAAATCAGCTTTTTTACACATTTCTGAATGCAGTTTTGTTCGGAAACGCATGAAATTGGCAGGGGTTCTTATTCAGAGACTATGTAATCGAATAGTTTTCCATTTTTTTGGTGAAGACAGAAGATCTTTCAGAAAAGACTGTCAAAGTAGGTGTTTTGAACCGAATTTCTGGACGCGACGATGCGGGAAAGGAGAAAACCTGTCGTCATGTAGCAAAAAACACCTATAACTCTATAAGTAATTTATTTATCTTAAAACGGAAAATGTCATTAGATTCCAAATCGCTTTAACAGTAAGTTCTGCTAATATTATGCCTCTACGTTAAACAAATGAGGCAGAAAATTTTGCCACCAAATTTCGGGTTTGTTGAACAGAGAATTTAAGAACAGCCTTAACAACAAGTACTTGCATTTTTAAAAGTGCAACCGAAAATTTTTTAAATGTTTTTATTTCATTTTTTAACAATAAAGTAATTTGAATACTTCTTAGATTTTTTTTTTTATCTATTAGAAAATTTTAAATACATTTAAAGAGATAGCAATTTTTACTCAAAATTTAAGCTGCAATCTATACCATGATATGAAAAAAATGTAAAAAAAAAAAAAAAAAAAAACTGCAATTTGTATATTATTTATCTTCTTGCTTTCAGGTTCTAAGGAATTGCATAGAAATTTAATTACATAAATTTTTATGCAGCAACAAATGTTACAGCTATTCGCAACATATAACAGTTGTCCCTAAATGAATTGATGGTTTAAATTTCCAGCCTTTTTTTTTTTTTCTTTCTTTCTTTTGTAGTTAAAGACAAAGAGATATTTTTATTTGTTGCTATCTGAAACCTTCGAGGTTAAATCATGGAAAGCACAATCGAAAAACGTGTGGAAATTGTAAAAATTTACTTCAAAAATGGCGAAAAAATTTACGGAAACTATGTTTGCATAAGATATTTAAAATGTCAGCTCCTTTTGTAACTTTTTTTGTAATGCTGTTACACACAAATTTCTTCAGGCTACACAGAATTTCCTAAGAAAAATCTAACAATTTCGTATAATTTTTTTAAAAATGCAGCAATTTTTCATAAAACTCACACACGATATTCAAATGAATATCCCATGGTGATTTTCTTGTCAGGATGTGACCAAACTATAATACGAGGGTCATCTGGCGAAACCCTATTTGTCTCACTCCTCTGTTTGTCTGTCTGTCAAAAAGTTTTTCGTTGTTAGAAACTGTAAAAGCTAGAGACTTGAAATTTTGCATACTTAAAGTTGAATGCCTCCTATCGAACGATAAATCATAAAAATTTAAAAAGTCTTACATTATTTTAATTAAATGAATTTATTTAATGATATCTGACCATTTTTGCGATTTAAATTTCAATACAGAACCTTAATTTCAGTCATTTTTGCATCGACTAGATAGCTCTGTGGCAGCGCATTTACCTGCTATCCAAAAGGTTTCTGGTTCGATGTTCGACGTCGGAGTTTGAATTGTTTTCCCCAGAATGAATTTTATTATCTAATAGACTAGGGGGCTCTGCCCCCTACGAGCCACGATCGTCAACCCCCGTTCAGACACCGCAGACTCTAACAGCACGCTAATTTGATCGGCTTTAAAAAGATTTCGGAAGATTGAATTATAATTTGAATCTGACAATTATAATCTGTCGTAATTTTCACCAAATTTTTCTTCCTCTTTTTAATATTCACGCAAAAATACTTTTGTTAGAAATGAAATATTATGATCATCTTAAAATATCAAATAAATGTCTCGCGCAATTTTTAAATTTAAACTGTTTTGCAATATTATTTTTTGTTCATTTTACGTAAAAAGTGTAATGTGACGTAAATGTGACGTAAATTCTCCTATTTAAGACTTCTAACGTATGTTAATGAATTTATTATTTTACAATATTCTTTCTCTTTTAAAATTCACGTGTAATTATAGTTTTTATGACGTAATTTTCAATGAGTTCCCGCTTTTTATATTTTCTGTTTATAATAGTCACGTGTAAAATAAATTTTTTATTTGAAGCAAACATTATTGTTTGCTCTGTTTATACAGTTGGCAACAGTTTAAATTAATACAATTTTCTAAAATATCTAAAAAATATCTCTCGAAATGCTGAAAATTGGAATTTAAAATAGAAATAAAACCTCAAAAAATGAGTCAAATTAAAAAACTAAATGCAATCTGCACACCGGGAAATTCTGACGCATAAAATGATCTAAAAATGATTAAATTCCTATGTACAGTTTTTGCTCCTATAAAACTTTTTTAATGGAACGATTTTGCTAACTTTGGCATTAAATATCTCTTAAAATAATTCTTCGATTTGAAAACTGTCTGCATCAGCGTGTTTATCAAACATTTCTCTATAATACTACCGATTTTCATATCGGAAGAAAGGCCATGCTTAAGCTTTCAAATTGGATGCCGATCTGCCGGGAATATCTACGCAGATTTTCATTGGTCCATTTCCAAATCAAAACTTTTTTTTATATATAGAAGGATTAAATTTTACAGAATTTTTTAAATTATTTTTTGTTGTTGTTGTTGTTCATTTTAAAACCAAAAGTTGATATTTTTGATTTTTCCCCCACGCACTACATTTCACTGTCCGATGGATTTAATTAAAAGACCTTTCGGTTTTTTTTTTTTGTTTTTGTTTTAGCTAAAATTAAATCATGTAATTAAATATGCTTTTCAGATATGCAAACACATGCTGTTATAATTGTCTGAAAAGAAGTTCTTGAATATTTTTAATTTGATTAAAAAAATAGCTTCTAATCATTTTAAAATTAAATTTATGGCACTGTCATCTATGTTCTTATTGATAAAGCTTAAAGTATCATGAAAGGAAAAATAAACAAAACCTTCTGTGCGAGCTTCGATCTCACTTACCCACTCGTTTAACCTTTTGCCTTTCGCAGGATTCGAACCCTCGTGCTCGCCATTACAGAGAGAATTTTCTGTCCATTACACAACTGCCCTACCAGAGGCTCAGAAGTTCTGCTCTCGAAGTTGGTAGACAGGAGGTGCTGGGTTCAAACCCACTCGCGCCCGTCGGCCTAATCGTTCGGAGTTTTCCGTTGTTTTATTCTAACCTTGTGTAAATACGGACTAGGATCCTTTAGAAATACCCTTACGGAGGGAATTCCCGCCCCCCTCCCGAGCCTATATCCCTAGTGCAGATAATCGGTCGTCATAAACAACGCACCCATTACACAACTGGCCACATCTAACAACTTGGTTATAGGCCAAAACATCCGTTTAAAAATGTAACTGGACATTTTCGTTTTTTCTCATTTGAAAAGGAACTTTTCCGTTTTTGACATTCAAGGAGAATAAAAAGGAAATTTTCTGTTTATTCCGGGAAAACACGCGATTTCCACTGAAAATAGAGTTTCCGTTAAACGAAATTTCACATAAAATCAACCAAATATATATATGGATTTTTTTTTTTTTTTTTCAGTGAATATAAATTTTTAAAGTGGTACATGAATTAAGATTCTAAATTATTTTATTTCAAATACATTCTGTCTAAATTTTATTTTTAGAAAATATGATTAATTAATTGAAAGTATAAATATTAATTACTTTATCCACCCATTGTCATTTAAAACATATTTCCACTTGTGTCATCCAAGAAAATAATATGTGACAAACGAACTAAACATGTCGAACTAGAAATTGACAAAACATATTATTTTACGAACCCAAATTCCAACTTTATATAACAAACAAAAATTGGAATAGATTTCGACTTGCATAATAGTAAATAACTGGACATGTTCCAGGAAAGACGATGGCACAGAAAAGGAATTGGATTAAATGAAACTGGAAGAACAAAGGCAGTGAATTTTCACCTCAAAAAATAATTTCATCTGACACACAGGAAATCGAAAGGTGAAAGTTCACTTACTGATATGGAAGCTAAACTATTAATATAAATTCTTGTAGTAATACAAGAGTTAAGATTCTTAGTTATTCTCTTTTGAAATAAACCCGATTTAATTTTACTGTTTTCTAGATTATCTCCATTCGACTTTCTGAACACGTGTACATACTTCCCAACCTCCAACCATTTTTCCGTAAAATGTAGTTTAATTTGACACAGCACTGTAAACTGAAATGTCTGAAATTCAGACACTTGTTCGATTTTAAAACTCTTTAAAATGTCTTATTTTTTTCAGGCACTTTTTACGTCTGAATCGCAGCCTTTATTATTATTATTATTATTAGTAGTAGTAGTAGTATTATAATTTTTATTTTCTTTTGTAAGCATTATACGAAGCCATGTTTGACCACGTTGAATTCTAGAAAAATATTTGACCATAAAGCAGAGCTACGTTTACTAGGGACGCAGAACCTGATTAAAACATACAGGCAAACTGAGGCATGGACCTGCCCCTTCCACCCCCACACAACTTGATTTTAGGGGCTCCCAAATTTAGTATGCAATTTTCGTAAAGCTGACAATTAAAATCTTTTTCGACATTGTACTGATTATAATTGATAATCGAGTCATAATCGAGTTTGGTGTTTACGTCAAAATAATGCATTCCAACGGAATTTTTTTGGGAAAACGCGAATTTCAGCTAAAACATTAGGCGTCATTTTCAAGGTGAACAGTGAATGCTTATAAAAGAGTGTTTTTTACCCGACTGCTGCCAAGAAGGGTTATGTGTTTCACGCATATCTGGGTATGTGGATTTCTTTATACCCTCGAAACATCCCAACGGCTGGATGGATTTTAATGAATGAGGTCTCTGTCGATTCGTCTTAACCGTCCGATGGTTATAGACTAGGAATTTGTTTTATAAATTCAAAATGGCGGCCGTAAAATACAAAATGGCGGTAGACTCGAAAAAAAAATTTACGCACTCTATTGAGTGGCCTATCATTGGATAAGTCTTTCAAAATGAAGACGATGTTTCATTGACTATTTTACAATCAGAAGCTCCGTTTAAATATTACACAACTTAAAAGTTGTGTTGGTAGGATCTCTAGCTTGACTGCAACTCTAACCATCATAGACATCTATAGGCCTCATCAAAACAGTGTTTATAGATAGGAATTAACAATTAAACACAACTTAAAAGTCATCAATACAAGTAAATAAAAAAAATAGGTAAGTAATATAAAAAATAGTTTCACATTGATGAGAAACAATTAATTAGTTCGCTTTTTACGCAGTCGGGCTTTTGATTTTTTAAATTTAATTAAAAAACTATTTTTACTTTTAATACTTAACTTTACAGTGTAAACTACGGATATAAATTCTTGTAGTGATATGTGAATTCAGATTCTCAATGATTTAATTTCAAGTAGTCATAATTTGAAACTAATTTTTAAAAGAACAGGCATCCGCCGACTTACGTATTACGCGACTTATGTAAATTCGGAGTTATGTAAAAATTCTCGAAAATTAAAATTACATTTGCGAACATACTAGCGGGTTTGATACGCAGTTGCATACTTTTGATACTTACTTTTTAAAATAAAATATATAAACATAAAACACAATCGTAATATAGTTTATATATTAGATAGAGTTAATAAATTTTTATTGGTATATACAATCAAATCTATAACAAATCAACTTAATTTTTATTGTTACTTATTCATAGTAGTCATCGAATTCATAATAAATACAGTTTGTGCTTATCAAGGATTATTTTATTTTGTGAGTACTAGTCATTTGTTTTGCCAACATAAATTCATGGAGAATAAGTTAAATTAGTCCTCTTTAATTATTTTTTGTTTTTACAGAAGTTTGATGAAGGTTCAGAATTGTTTGTTTTTATATTTTCCCATACTTTTATAGTTTATATACGAGTAAATACTGTAATACTGTTGCATGATGCTTTATTTATAAAATAATACAGTGTAAACAATATATATATGTATATATACTTACGCTATATGGTCAAAGGTAACCGGTCACTTGCGATTTTAGACGTTTTGTTAAATATCTAGAAAAATACATGAAGAATTAACCTGAAACTGCGGGTGTGTAAACAGTATAGTATAAGTCATATATTTCCGCGAAGATTTTTTTCCCGAAACCTCATAGGGGACCGTCAACAAATTGAAAAAGAACGAATATCTTTTGGATAACCCTGTAAAAACTAATGTAGCAAAAGCATGCAAACACGAGATTATTAATAAGTGGCTTATTGTCATATACTGTGTTCATTTTTATGAGGACAGCATGTATACTCGGGGAGAAATTAAGGTTTTTATAAAAACAGCCCCAAATTTTGCCAAGTTTTTTGCTTATAATTTAAAGAGTTCTTAATATAAAAAAAAAGTTCTTTTCAGAAAATATGAAAAACAATATTGTACACAATACTTTGCAATCAGAATTAAAAAATATTAAAAATTGGATGCAAAATGAGCAGGTTTACTAAAAAATGTTCCACTGCGCATGAGCAAATGCAATCAAAATATAATGTGTACAGTGTATTAGCTAAGTATATAGAGCAACTTTCGCAAAAGTCTCAAAATCATAGCTTGAAAATTCTGAAAATAATCGTCGATAGAATAAGCTCGAAATCCGTTGTTCCCCAAAACAAGCAAAAAGATCAGGGGTTGTATCAAATATCTGTTGATTAGTGCCAAGATAGCGTACACAATATTGCACGTACTACTTACTATATTTGGATACAACCCCTGATCTTTTTCCTTGTTTTTGGGAACAACGGATTTCGAGCTTATTCTATGGACGATTATTTTCAGAATTTTCAAGCTATGATTTTGAGACTATCGCAAAAGTTGCTCTATATACTTAGCTAATATATTATGCACATTATATTTTGATTGCGCTCGTTCATGCGCAGTGAAACATTTTTTAGTAAACCTGTTCATTTTTCATCCAATTTTTATTATTTTTTAATTCTGATTGCAAAATATTATGTACAATATTGTTTGTCATATTTTCTGAAAATAACTTTTTTTTTTATATTAAGAATTCTGCAAATTATAAGCAAAAAACTTGGCGAAATTTGGGGCTGTTTTTATAAAAACCTTAATTTTTCTACGAGTATACATGCTATCCTCATAAAAATGAACACAGTATATTACAATAAGCCACTTATTAATAATTTCGTGTTTGAACGCTTTTGCTACATTAGTTTTTACAGGGTTGTCCAAAAGATATTCGTTCTTTTTCAATTTGTTGACGGTCCCCTATGCGATTTCAGGAAAAAATCTTCGCGGAAATATATGACCTATACTATACTGTTTACACACTTGCAGTTTCAAGTTAATTCCTCATGTATTTTTCTAGATATTTAACAAAACGTCTAAAATCGCAAGTGACCGGTCACCTTTGGCCATATAATGTATAATATATATAATATATATAATAAATACTGCAGTTTGTTACAAAATTTTACCTAAGCAACTTACAAATTCAACTTACGTAGAATTCAAGTTACGTAAAACTTTACGGAAAGCATTACTTACGTAAGTCGGGGGATGCCTGTATGGTTAAATTAAATTAAGATACAATTATCTATCACTTTATCCATTCACCATTATTTAAAACAAGAGACCGCTTACGTCATCCAAGAGAAAAAAAATAAAAACAACACAATAACGTATGTCGAAATAGAAATGGACAAAATTCTATGGTTTAGAATTCCGACTTTATAAGTAGAGAAACAAAACAAACTTGGAATGGATTTCGTCCAGAAGAATACTAAATAACTGGACGTGTTCCAGGAAAGACGATGAAACTGGACCGAATTGGATTAAATGAAACAGGAATAATAAAAAGTGGAAAATTTTTCACCTGAAGTAAATTTTCACCTGATACGCAGAAAAGCGAAATGTGAAACTTTACTTTTTTAGTTGGAAGCAAAACTAAGAATATAAATTCTGGTAGTTAACTTATTTGTTCCGGGATTTATTTCTTATTTTTTATTCTATTTATTTGTATTTTTTAATTCAAATTGTCTTTTTTTAATTGTTACCACGCTTTCGAATAATAACATTCGGCTTATTTAATCTGGCATTAAATGGGACATTAAATAAGACTGTAATCATCTATATAAAATAAGTGGTAGCAATCTGAATAATAATAATAATAATAATCTATTGTATATAAAATGCAAACGGGAATTTCGTTCTGGCTGCTTATATTTGGAGCTATGCTGAATGAATTTTGACGGAATTTGTACTGTTACTTAGATAATATTTCGGGGGAAGTTATTTTTACAAATAACATATCGTTCTACGTTGCTTAGTTATAGTATTATAGAGGAAGGTTTTAATTAAGGATCGATTGAAACCAAAACTGAAACCAAATTTCGGTAATCTTCCCATTTTAGGCCGAAAACGAAAATGTCCTAATTTTTTTTTTTTAAAGTAATTAATACATACATAAATATACATTATTATTAAGTAAGTACTCGTATATGTGTGGTTCAAGTTGTCTCTCTGTGCCTCTGATCAAAACTTTTTAGTTTCATATAGAATAAAATGTAATTAATTCATCAACGAAACGGAAAGGTTTTCGAATTATACGATTTTCATTTCATTAAATAATGTTTTAGGTATACATTCCTCGACTTATCTTTTTAATGATTTTTGTAAATGATCATCTGTTATACTAAAACTTTCTCAAAGAGTATTCGAAACACTTCTGCGTTTTCAAACTCAAAATTTTCTATCAAAGTTAAGTCTGTAGCTTTTGATGAGCACGTGAAAAGCGTCTTCAAAAATTAGTTATTTATGCATTTCTTACTTTATAATTTGGACTCATGTCTTGAGTCAGTCCCGATTGGTAATTATAAACAGTGTAGTTCAAAAAAAAAATAAATAAAGAGTATATCATTTGATCCCATAAAGCTCAAATCAATGAGCAATGTTGACAATTTCTGAAGAAAGAAACGATAATTTTGGAATACACATAGTTTCGGTCCCAAATTTTGGTCCGGACGAAAATAGAAACGAAACCAAATTTTCGGTCGATCTCTAGTTTTAGTATGTAACATATCGTTCTACTTTGCTTAGTTACAGAATTTTGGGAGAAAGTATATAATTAGGTGGGTCCGATTATGAAAGATTATCCTTTTTAAAAAGTTCTAGTGAACTGATTTTGGTGAGATTTGCATCTTTAATTAGATAATTGTCCAGAGATGGCTATTGTATGCTGCCTTTCATTCTATCATTCTTCACCAAATCGTACTATAAATGATCAACTTAAAGGGTTAGGTCTTAGTTGTCCAAATTTATTAAAAATTAGTTGTCCTGAAACATCAGAATATGGGCAATTCCATCGTAACTGACGTAACATTTGATCAACGAATTTTGTTTTCAAAATCACGTGGAAAATTTACTAATAAAGCTAGAACAAATTTTTACAATTTAAAATATTTCTTACTGAGGACTTAATACCCAGATACCTGCAGATTATTTCAATCTCTCTTGTAGTCACAAAAATTGCAATTCAAAATTCTGTAACTGACGTAACATAAATGATACAAACATTTTTCCTGCCTTCATTCAAGTGTAAAAATTATCAAAACTATCCCGTTAAAAAAAGTGATTTAATGTTCTCAACAACACTAAGTAATGATAAATTATAACAGTAACTTGTTTAATTAATTTCTGAATAATAAAAAAGAAAAAAAAAGGCATTGACGTAACTTTTATTGTGTAACTGACGTAACATTATGACTTTACAAAGACAATAATGGTACTTAACTTAGTTTGTAAACAGTAATTTACAATGCCTTTTAATTAGGATTTTATTATAGAATATAAAAATATCAAGTTTTCCAATCATACCCTTAAATTAAACATATTATAAATTTTACCCCTTCCCCCCCCAATGATAATTTGCTGTGGAATTGCCCATATATAAGAGCACAATGGTGTTCGTATCGTTTTTAGCAATACGTTAGGATATTCTAAGCCCATATTGCTTTTAAAATACGAAGTCAAATTCATCGATAAATTTCGTTTTATTCAAGGACTGTTTGGAGAAACCGTAGCAGACGAAGCCTACAAGTAATAATAATAAACGTCTAATCGGCAACACTACTTGGCAGAGAATCCTGCTATTCGGATAATAGGGATTAATACATGAATTAAGATTCTGGATTACTTGATACTTGATTGTATATCAGGGTGAAACCCCCAGTAACTGAAACCTTAACGATTTTTCCTTTTTCGAATCACGATTACAAAATTGTAAATACATTTTATACTTTTTTTTTTAAGGCAAAGGGTAGTAGAGATACATTAAAAAATTACTGCTGACAAAATTCTCAAAAATTATACACTGTATTATTATTATTATTATTATTTTATAAATATGGTGAATAACTCCAGTAACTGACTCCAACGCTATTTTGAAAAACAATAACTGACACAAAGTAAACCAGTGTCTGACACTTTACTTGTAAAGATTTAAAAAAATATATTTTTTATATTTCAAAATACTTTAATCTTTATTTTAAAAACAAAATACTTAAATCTTATTTGTATATAATGTCATACTACAGATGCATGCGTCCCTTTTTTCATGTTTTCGATTATTAGTAATGCAGAAGATACACAATAACTAACATTTATGAACCAGTAACTGGCAAATGGGTGTCAGTCGCTGATAGAGCAACTTAAATTTTAATGCAGTTGGCTACAAGATAAATTTAATTTATTATTGTGTTTTTTAATAACAGATTTAAACGTTCTTTAATGTTATCAATAATTAACACCACTGTCGGAGACTGGTGAAAGGAAATTCAAAGAACCAATAACTGGCATCAATCATAAAACCAAATTAAATAACTATAAACTATAAATCACAGCCTTAATGTATCATAGGCATCTTTTAACTAATTCATAAAAGTATAACTTAAAGAAAATGTTTAAGATGGTTGTATTAGAAATATAGCTTAAAAAACATTACCTTAACGTTCGGCCGTGCTTCTGTATTTATTATCACCCTAATCATTGTAAATTGTTCTTATTTTATCAGCGTAGTTTGATTCTTTCAAATTTGCTATATTAGGCTTGTCACCCTGCTTATTTTTTTTTTATCAGTCTGATCCGGCCCATTAACATAAATTGTCTTAATTTTACTTACACGACCTGTTTGAAAAATTGCCTTCATTTTCCGGGCCTTGGGTCGTTGCAGACCTTTCTACCTCGGGTGTCTTTGTACCTCCACAAACCCCAAAAATACGAAGGGAAATATTTATATACTAAATGTAAAATATCTACTACAGTTATGAATTAAAACAGTTTTCATCTACTCTTGTACACGGGTAGTACCTTGTGCTTATTCTGTATCTATCCCTGTATCTACTGTGTACACCGCAGTAAATCAGTCATCTTTAACTTGAGTAGCATGATATAGTCCATAAACAACAATGATAATTTATTTTATAGATTTAAAATTACATATAATTAGTTTAATTTCACTTTAAAATGTCTACTGAAAAAATCTGGAGTCGGAGTCGGCTTGTTTTTTAGCGACTCAAAATAGGTCTGACTCCTACTCCGCAGCCCTGCTTATAACTCCAAATATGATAATCCTATTAATTAACAGTTTACTGCGTCGGATTAACCCCTTCGAGACGGGAGCCTTTTACGAAATTTTTAATCTTTTGTCACCGTTTTTTAAAAAACAGAAATTTGTGTCTTCTTGAATCGAGAAAATGCGCTGATCAAATAAGGCAAATTTTACAGTAAAATTTTACTGGTGAGAAAAACAAGGATTCTGAGTGCTTTTTGCGACACGTATACGTGTCGCTTGTCCCCAAGGGGTTAAAAGGCTACTTCAGTCAAATGAAAAGACGCATTCGCTAATGCTAATCCTATGGAAGAAATTTATAAAGATATCTCGGTCGCATTTCAATATTTTTGGTTGATTTCTTTTGCAATGAATAGTTGAGACCGATCTGCATGCAGGCCGTTTTTTAATTTTTCGATTTTGGTTGCAGATATTTTTTATGAGGAGGCTTTTACTTTCGAAACCGGTTCCGAAAATGAAAGTGTCCTCATAAAAAATACCTGTAAACAAAATCGAAAAAATAAACAACGGCCTTTGTACAGATCAATCTCAACTATTCAATGCAAAAGAAATCATTTAAAAATATTGAAATGTGACCGAGATATCTTTATAAATTTCTTCCATAGGATTAGCATTAGCGAACGGGTCTTTTCGTTTGACTGAAGTAGCCTCTTAAGCGTTTCATTTCCAATTAAAATATATTTTAGAAGTGAAATTTGAATGAAATACAGTGTCATGGAAAATCAAAGAGTGTGGATAATATGATTGTATATACCTCGGCAACTAACTATCTGATCGACTTTATTTCTCATGCAAAATTTATGTTTTTTTAGTCTTTTATATTCACTCCTTAAAACAAACAATTTCGAAAATTTTTATATACCTCTTATCAGAACGAATATTTCGAGAGTCCGAGAAAAATAGTTCCGGATAATCGAGTTTACTGAAATTCAATAGGCTTATTCTCATTATTACATACCAAATTTCAAGTCTCTATCTCAGTTTGTTCAGGAGATAGAGCGTTTACAGACACACGCAGACGGACGGCATTTTTTTAATACGTTTTTCGGAATCTCCAGTGACGTGTAAATCCGTAAAAAAAAAAAGAAAAAATAAAGCTTAGATTTTTAAAACGATTACAAGACTCACCCTACGCTACGGCCCCACCAGTGGCTGAGAGGTTCTGCTCTCGAAACTGGTAGACGGGAAGTGCTGGGTTCGATCCCAATCGCGCCCGTCGGCCTAATCGTTCGGAGTTTTCGTGGTTTTCTTCGAGCCATGGATTTCCATGCGTTAATACGGGTTAGGTTCCCTTAGAAAGACCCCCACGAAGGGCACTCCCCCTCGGGCCTATATCCCTAGTGTAGATAATCGGCCGTCACAAAATCAACCAACCAACCAACCCTACGCTACGTATGATGGGTAAGTAATAAGTGTCTGAGTTACCACTAGATGACATTACATTGCAAAATTTGTCAAATTATTTGAGTTATTATATTTAAATTATTATTTTTGCGGAAGTTTCACTGGTTAAGTGTCAATAAATGACCCCTATACCTCAGCATTTTACTTTGAAAGGGTTTGATTAATTAATTAAAAAGACATATCATTCTTTGCCTCCACAGACACTTAAAACAAACTCGCACTTCCGTCAGCCAAGAAAAAAAAATCCTGCATCCGGAATAGATTATGTAACACTTTCCAACGATTCAACCACAAGGAGCACGGGCTATTATATATTCCTTTTAAGTGTCATTTGATATAAAGTTATCTCATATAATAAAGTGATATTTTATTGACTTCTCTTGAATCAATAAAGTATGCGAAAAATAAATGCAACCATATTTATATATCACTCCAAATAAAAAGAAAAACAAAAGAATTTTTAGAAATTGATAACGATATCATTACGGGAGGGGGGGGGGGGGCGGGTGTCGAGGGATGATAATGGATGATATCGAAAGGGGAGGTCCAAAATTATCAAAAAGTTGATAACGTTATATATGTATAGCCCAAATCTATAGAAAACATATTGTAGTGCAATTTAGGTATCTGCCTATATTGTTTTTTATTTAAAGGAGAAATCTTTTACGATTCCAAATCTGTTTTCATTATACTTCTACGATTACAGGATACTAGAAGAGGAGTTACGGACAATTTAATAAACAGGGAGTAATGAATCAAATACCGGAAGTGAGCAGGAAGGACAGGAGAAATGTAAACAATATTTCCATGCATGATTTTCTAACTTTTTTTTAAACACTAACAAACCTTAATGGACATTTCCAGATAAATTTTATAGATAAGAAATAATATAGATAAGAAATCTTTAAACGCGATTTCTGGAAAATCAATTTTTCCGTTATTTCCATGTACGATAAACTTCATTACGTAACATGTTTTAAATATATTTCAGTGAAAATTTGTCGTAATGCTTTCCATATTACTCACTATCTTCTGAGCAAGAATCTAATGTCTAAGTGGTAATGCAGTACATTTTATAGATAGTTGTTTTATACTCAAATATAAAAAAAGTTAATTAAAATAGATATATATATGTATTTTTTTTTATATTTCAGTTAATTTTGAAGGTACTGTAAAACTTCTAGTTCAGTGCGCGGGTAAGTGTAATAACAGTATGTATACAAAAGAAATTGAAATATATTTAGTTTATTTGGGTGCACGCTGTCTGGCATAAGCATGAAATTTTGTTTAAAAAATAGGAAAAAATTCCAATTTTAAAAAATGTTATGAAAATATTTGTTTTTTCACCATTCTGTATTACAATTGAGCTAAAAATATGTGCATTTATCCAATATTGTACATTTTATATATATTAAAAAAAAAAAAAAAAAAAAAAAAAAAAAACACTCCGAACGTAGACAGATTCCTTAAGCGACTTCATTATGTTTGAAGCATCATTACATCATTAAAATGCACTGCAAACGATTTTTCCCTATTGGTATAGATCATAATGTAATGTAATTATTTTATGCATACCTGTAAACGAACTATAAATGCTACTTACTTTATACGTCTGAGAAAGTATGTAACTTCATTATCCATTATTATTGATGATTTATTCATGATTATCCATTTCAGAGATGCATAACAATCTAATTATGCTTGAAATATCGTGAAATTAATAAAATCCTCTGCAACCGATTTTTCACCATAGACCATACTGTAATAGATTACTGTAAATGAATTGTAAATGCAACACACTCCATTTTCAAAACCGGAGATTCTATAGTAAAGTAAATCAGAAAAATAAAACTTTTTGCCACCGTAAAATACAAAATAAGACACAGGAAGCGTTATGGGATGGCAATTTTAATAGCCCGTCGTCAAATAAAGTAAGCACGTGTTCAAAAGAGGACAAGGTTACAAATGAACAGAAATGGCTGAGGGGAGAACTTACAAAGAATGCGACAGGTGGTGCTAGCTGAAAGGAAAGCACCAATCACAGAGGAGCACATGCAGAAAAGGAAAGTGTAACCAAAATGAAAGGAAACATAACACAAAAGAAAAGAGTAACGGAAATAAAACAAATAATAATAATAATAAAATTAAAAAGCGAAAGCGCAAGAAAAAACAAAACAAATAAAAGGATTTTTTTTATATAAAAAAACTGGAAAGCCACAAAAAGAGGGGGGGGGGATTAAAAGTAACGGACTATTAAAATTTCCAGTTCGAAACGCGTCCTGTGTGTTATTTTTTATTTTATGATGGTTTTTCTCCCCCATAATTCTTCATCTTCTTCATTTCTTCACCATCCGCACTTTTGACTCACCGTTCTTGCAGTTTTATTTTTCTAATCGCCAGTTTTTCGGTGCTATTTCATTCTAAAGTAAACTTCATTAAGATATAAAAATTTCATGGCAAACGGAGCATATTTATGAGAGTTAAGAAACAGACCAAACACACGACAGACAGACAAACCGAATTCATAAACACTTTTTATCTAAGTTGGAAAGTGTTAAAAAGAAAAACAGCAGAACAATGTACAGTCGTGGTTAAAAAAACACCCTCTACTAACTCCTCAACAAATTATCGTAGAAGAAAGTTACTGGTACCGAACGATTTGAAATAAAGTCTACTTTTAAATGATGTATATAAAATTTGCTTAGGGGGCCATCCACATATTAAAACCAACCCAAACTTCATTTTTTTCAATGGCAATAACCAATTTTAACAAGATATTTCAAATCTTCGGTTCAAATTATGCCTAGATACCAAATTTCATGTTATTTGAATGATAAGTTTTTGAATTATAACCATACCAAATTTAGTGCTTCTAATGTTAAATTACATTTTCATATTTTTATTAATATTTCCTGAAATTACACTCCTAATGAGTTATTTTTTTGTTTAGTAATAATACTAAAATACCCAAACATAAATACGTTGAATTTGCATTTTTAATAATTTTATGATATGAATTATGAAATTAATATTCGATAAAATTATGAATTGCAACCTACAATTTTTTTCAGGGATTTAGATTTATTAGGTCCTGCTTTATAGAAATCCAAAATTTCACATATTTCTTCCAAGTAGTTTTCAAATTATGCTTAAAAAACGGCAAAATGATGGTTTAAGGGGGCTGTCTATATGATAGAAGTGACTAGATATTTTGAAATTTCTTCTGATATCCTGTAATCTATGGCTTAATTGACTGATTGAGTGGCGCTAAAGATACCTTGATCAAGAAAGGGGCTCTCTGGGTTAACAATCGAGTACAGAATTTCAATTTGGATATAGTCCCTAAAATACGCACATATTAAAATAATTAATTTCTCGGAAAGTTATCGTACGAATTGGATAAAAATTTGTTTCTTGGCTAATTGAAGGGTGTAGAGTTCATTTATGCTGTCAGAATTGTGTACTGCTATTGAAAAAAACAAAGTTATGGTTCGTTTTAATATGTAGATGCCCTCTAAGTAAATTTTATATACATCATTTAAAAGTAGACTTTATTACCAATCGTGTGGTACAACTAACTTCCTTCTACGATAATTTTTTGCAGAGTTAGTAAGGATGATTACTTTTGTTTAGTTTTGACTGAAGGATGACTTTTTTTTTCCACGACTGTACGTCGAATTGGAAAATGACAAACTTTAATCGCTGAGAAGTCCGGCTGTAAAGCAGAGAAACAAACCATAATTGGAATAGATTTCAACCACAAGAATACTAAATAAACTGGACACATTCCAGGAAAGACGATGAAACAAGAACAAATTGGATTGGAAGAAAACGGAAGAACAGAGGAAGACATTTTTTTTTTCACCGGAAATAAAATTTCAGCGAAAACACATAAAAGCTAAATGATTGGAAACAAAATCAAGAATAAAAGTTCTTGCAGCTAATACGCGAATTAAGATTTTGGATTTTTTTAATCTTAACCTTTTAAAAGTTTATTTTATTTGTTGCTGCTACCTCCCAATACACCAGTTAATATAAATTACTCATAAAATTCTCATTAGACGGCGATAATGAGTAAATTTCATGCCAAAATTGTATGTTGCATCGTTATTGCTAAAATGAATTTCGTAAACTTTGTAAAATTAAACTTTTTACAAAGGTAAGTTCGTCTACTTTATAATTTTGCATTAGAAAATTGACAATATTTACGAGAAATATGTCATTTTCTGTTTTTTGCAGATGTGAAAAACGTATTTTTAGTCAATATTTTTTATGCTCTAAATTTTATTATTATTATTATTATTATTATTATTATTTTACATGCTTAAAATGATGTATTCTAACACCTGAGTAATACGAGTTGAATACAATAGAACCTCCATAAGTTGACCACCCAAGGGACTGTAACTAAGTTGTCAACATACGGAGGTGGTCAACTTAGGGAATTTTTAGAAAATATTTAGTACACTATTGAAAACAATTAGTAAACTTTTTAGTATTTTTTAAGGAAAAGTTTAGAAAAAAATTAGCACTTACTCATTTTTATTTTTACTGAAGGTACAGCACATTTTTATAATTTTTGAAAGAATAATTCAATTTTTGTTTGAGTCCTCTTTTTGTTCATTAGGTAACTGCAAAAAAGCACTTTCACAGTTTACAAGTCCATTAAGCATGCTTGGGCATTTTCCTGCAGCGAAATCTTTAAGTTGCTCCATCATGCGCTTTACATCGTCTTCCTTCGGAGTTGGGTACTTTTCAGTTTCGTCGTCACTTGGATCATCATCCTCTTCGCCGTCCATTTCTTGTACCTTAGCGTCCTCGCTGTGCTTAGTTGCAGAGAGTATCTCATTGAAGATTGCCTCTGGATCTTGTTCGACAGACTAACTCATCGTCGATGGTAACATAATCTTCAAAATCAACTCCATCAAAAACTGGCAAGGGAAATTGAGGAAGCTCATCATCTTACACTGATGTTGTAGCTGTAACAATTCCAGCTTTCTTGAAGCAGTTCTTAACCTCTTCAGACCCCAGGGTTTATTATTATATATTTTTTTAACTTCAGTTATGAATTTATATTAACAAACCGATAACTAAGAAAGATTGAAAAGTGAAAAAAATTAAAATGTATTTTTTGTACATAAAATTCGATGATACATGGGGACCCAATAAGTACATTTTTTGACAGTTTGTTAGGATTTTTTATTTTACTTTTTTTTTTGCATTGCATTGAAAAAACAATGCAAAACGTGAAATAATTATACATTTAAAATTTTTTTTTATTTCTAATGGACTCTACAAATGGTATCTTAACGTACTGAAAAAATATTTACGCTTACGTTTTTGCACATTTCGTGCATTTTTGCTGCAAGCCATTTTGATATAACACGTATCTCGCTAAAAAAGCACTATAAGAAACAAATTGCTATTTTGTTTAGTTCTGCTATCTCTAAGGCTCCATACACACCAATTTCCTTTTTTTTTTACCATTATTTATATACGTGAAAAAAAATTGTAAAGATGTGTATCCTATAGGATACATTGGGTCTGAGGAGGTTAATCGTGGTTTGCGTAACATTATTACAAGCAGAATTAATCCAATGAACAGCATTCAAAGCATTTACTGACGCAGCTGTTAACGTTGCCAATGCAGAAGGACCACAGGTTTGTGCTTTCATGATCACCCATTCCAGAAGTTGAGCTCCGTAGTGCACTTTGAAAGATTGAATAATGCCTTGATCTGGTTGTGTTTTCGAAGTTGTGCTTGGAGGCAAAAATTTTAGCTTTACATTTGTGAGATTATTCAATTTCGGGTGGCAGCGGCAGTTGTCCACGATAAGTAGAATAGACCGCTTCTTTTTCTCATTTCTGCGTCAATTCCTCTAACCCACTCTTCGAACAAGGCACTGGTCATCCAAGCGGATCTATTCGCTCTCCAAAACACAGGAAGGTCTTCAGGTTTTACATTTTTAAATGCACGAGGTTTTGCGGATTTGCCGATCACCGTAGGCTTCAATTTTTCCCCAGTCATACTAGCACATAGAAGAACAGTAAAACGCTGTTTTGAAAGTTTTCCTCTTTTGCAAGTGTCACCTTTCATTACTAGATTTCTATCAGGCAGTGCTTTAAAGAAGATACCGCACTCATCCGCATTAAAGATGTCCTCATCTTTAAAACCTTTAACAAACTCTGAGAATTTTTCAATAAACTTCTCCACCACTTCAACTGAAACTTCATTCGATTCCCCACACAAAACGTTTTGAGAAATCTCGCATCGTAGTTTGAATTTTTCAAGCCAACCTGCTGATGATTGGAAGTCCTCTATTTCGAATTCTTTTGCAAATTTTTTTGCTACTTCCTGAAGCATAGGTCCTGATATTCTTGCATTGATTGATCTCTTTTCAAATGAAAATCAAATTTTCAAATTATTTTTGCTTAAAAGGCGCAAAGGCCAACCTAGTGAAAAAGATTCCATGCCGAGACTCGAACCCGGGCCATCAGTATAGCGCACTTACGTTCTACCGACTCACATGGAACGATACCCAGCCTGGAACTTCTCACTATTTCAGGTTGACAAGGCTACAAACGCAGCACAAGATGGAATATTTTTCCGTGAGCCACCAACATGGGGCAAACACAGACACTTAATTAAATCCAGCATCGATTGAATCTATATTTATATTTGGAAATTTTTCCAGAGATAAACATTCACCTTGCATACAATATTTCAAATGAAAATCAAATTTTCAAATTATTTTTGCTTAAAAGGCGCAAAGGCCAACCTAGTGAAAAAGTATACTGATGGCCCGGGTTCGAGTCCCGGCATGGAATCTTTTTCACTAGGTTGGCCTTTGCGCCTTTTAAGCAAAAATAATTTGAAAATTTGATTTTCATTTGAAATATTGCATGCAAGGCGAATGTTTATCTCTGGAAAAATTTCCAAATATTAATATTGATTGATCTCATCTCTTTAAACCAACGAAACGTGGCTTCGTTCACATCGTCGAGACACGTTTTCTGCGTTTTCTTTGGAGTCCCCCGTTTTCGGAAGAATATCTGGAAAGATATTCTTCCTTGCATTTTAAAATGTTGCTCACAGTTGTTTTGCTCACACCAAATTTTTCCGCTGTCTTTCTTTGGCTGCTGCTTTCCAGAAAATTAAGAAGATCCACTTTCTCCTTTAATTTAAGTTCTTTTAGAGCTTTTCTTTGCGCCATTTTTAATGAAAATTTGCAAATAAACGACTGGTCCCTTCACGACGCGATATCTAGAAAAAAAGAACGGAATGTGTTTTACATGTGAGCGACACACGTTGTTTTCCAATTCCGTATAGCTACATCGCTACGCCCATGCCCTACTCCTCTGACATTTTTCGACAGATTCCAGGAATCCTGGCATTTTCCTTCCATTGTATCATACTGGAAGTGAACAATGAATGGAACATGACAAGGGGGGCGAGTGTTGCCCAGATAAGCCGAATGACTGATAACCGGGTGGAGAACAAACGGAGGAAAAAGCAAAGAAAACATCAGTGGTCAAGATACAGAGAGTAAAACTTACTAAAAAGTGGTCAACACACAACTTACGGAGGTGGTTAACATAGAGAGATAAATCTCCATTGACAATACATTGTGACCATTCAAACTAATAAATTTCGGTGAACATAGAGACGTAGAGAGGTGGTCAACTTTGGAAGTTTTACTGTATTTTCAACTGAGCGAAAAAATGCCCAGTGGCGGTATTCTGCCCTTCTCGGAACGGGTGACTTTCTGGTAATGCGCCAACGAAATGATAATTTGCAATTCTGTCCCTAACGTGTTGGAATTCTTTCCCATTTACCGAGGTTGCTTCGTCGTAATTCACCCGACTGCTATCAGCAACGGGAAAGCATTATCTGTGTCGGTTTAAGATGGCGTTTATATATGCATCTCTTGTAAATGAGGATAGATAGACCTAATTTTTGTTAAATGTATATTCGCATTGTACTATTGTTATTATTTTTTTTCAGCTTTGTTAGGTTCATTACTAGAAACAGTTTTACCTTAAATGAAATGTAAATTAATTGTGGGTGAAGCATAGTTTTTCAGTTATTTGGCCAATATAGCTTGTATTTTAAAACTTATATTAAAAAAAAAATCTTTATACTAAAATATATTTTTGAGATTAAAACTTATTGCACTAATCCAAAAGTGCAATTACAAATAGTTTTTGTTTAAATAATATCTCTTGATTTTGATCTAAACAATAAAAAATATATAATTGTTAATGTAACATAATTATGAGTAAAACTTAATTTTCGAATTATTTGGCTGATATAGGTTGTCTTTTAAAGCTTGTCTTTTAAAGCTTGTCTTCAAAATAATAATAATAATAATAATCCTAAAGATAATAATAATCCATTTGAGAAGATTAAAACTTATTGTACTAATCCAAAAATGTAATTACAAATACTTTTTGTATAAATAATTTCTTGATTTTACTCTAAATAATAATAAATATTATATCATTGTAAACGTAAAATAATCACGACTGAAGCATAATTTTTGAATTATATTTGACTGATATAGCTTGTATTTTAAAGGTCGTATTAAAAAAAAACCCTTCATGCTGAAATATATTTTTGAGAAGATTAAAACTTATTGTAATACAAAAGTATAATTACAAATAGTTTTTGCTTAAATCCGTTCATTTTATTCTAAATAATAATAAAAATTAAAATGTAAATGTAAAATAATCATGAGAAAACATAAGTTTTCAATTAATTGGCCGATAGATTTACCATAGCTTGTATTTTAAAACTTGTATACATAAAAAAAAAAAAAAACCTTCACATAAAATATATTTTTGAGAAGATTAAAACTTGCTGTATTAATTCAAAAGAGTATTTACAAATAGTTTTTGCTTAAATAATTCCTTGATTTTACTTTAAATAACAATAAAAATTATGTAATTTTAAATGTAAAATAATTATGAGTATGCATTATTTTTTAATTATTTGACTGATATAGCTTGTATTTTAAAACTTGTAAAAAAAAAAAAAAAAAGAAAAGAAAAAAAAGAAAGAAAGAAAGAAAGAAAGAAAGCTTGTATTGAAAAAGTTAGTTTAATAAAGCGTACTCACATAAAAAAAAAAGACTATGATAAATTTACATTTGAGAAGATTAAAACTTACTGTATTAATTCAAAATAGTAATTACAAATAGTTTTTGTTTAAATAATCCCTTGATTTTAATCTAAATATTAATAAAAATTATATACCGTATATACTCGCGTATAAGTAGAACACCTCCCCCCCCCCCCCCCACCGAATTCTTAGGCAAAATTTTGAAAAAAAAATTGAATTTTCGCGTACCACATTTCTGGTAGCATGTTGAAAAATGATTTGTAATCGAGGATAAAAAACATTAATAAATTTTCATTAAATTAGTAAGTTTTTTACGTTTCTAATCAGATTTTTTTTTTAATTCAACGTTTGAAAACTGCATAATTATGTATAACCGAGGAAGCTTAAACTATTTTCAAACCTATTCACATCAATTCAATGATACTTAAAAATAGAAAATTCTTTCAAAAATCTATTCAGGCATTATTTACAAGGGTAAACAACTTCTTAGACTGCTAAAATATAGTACTTCTTTGTATTGTAGGACTTTTAAGAAAGATATCTAGAAGCATTCTCAAGTTGGACTCTTTTTAAAAAGGGGATTAAAATGCTGAAAGGAATATACTGAAGGATTTTTTGTCCCAAGAGAAAATGGGTGCAAAACAATTACAGGGACATTGAGCTTTGTTTATCAGTCACTTGGAAATGACCATTGTCCGCTTTTATCTCTCATGTAATTACTTAAAAAACTGAAAAAAAAACAATCGCAGTAGTCTGTGATTTTTTTTTCTTTTTACTTTCTCGTGTATCAGTTGATCCCCCATTTTCAACTCCCAAATTTTGTCTAAAATTCTTCGACTTATACACGAGTATATACGGTAATTGTGAATGTAAAATAATTATTATGCGTGAAACATAATTTTTCAATTATTTGGCTGATATAGCTTGTATTTATAGCTTATATTAAAAAAAAATAAAAAAAAAACCCTTCATACTAATATATTTTTTAGAAGATTAAAAATTGTACTAATTTAAAAGTGTAATTGCAAATAGTTTTTGTTTAAATAATCCCTTAATTTTGCTCAAAGTAATATTAAAAATTATATAATTGTATCTTAAAACCTCGTAAAGATTATTTATAACTCACCACCTATTAAAACTTTACACACTGTTTATAGCGATATTATATAATTCACTTTATATTAATCTATAAAAATCAGTCTATAATCATAGTGCCAATTAAAGGTCTCTTTTTAAAGGGGTCGCACGTAAACACACATGTTCAAATTTCAGATAAATAAACAGAACCACATGTGTCCTTGGAAGCGATTGGTCGAAATTCTAGAGAGGGTCTAGTCGAAACTGGTTATCCTTGAAAGGGAGAGTTTGAACGCTGCTCGCCAATTCCGTTTGGGGCAGAATTGGAAATTGTTGAACATCGGTATGGATTACGTAAACGGGGTGGTTGCTACTCGGTTTGTTCCGTTAAGGGCAGAATACTGCCATAGGCCGGGAATCGAACCCAGATCACTGGCTTACAAGGCCAAATAATAGTTTATCTACGTACCCATCGTTTATAGGGATTTCCTTTACCTGCGGTTTATTCTGTTGAGCTGTCTCCATGACAGACCAGATGTTATTACCAATAAAGGTATCTGAGCGAAATCTGCTCTCCGGTTGCAGGCCCATTTAGCTTAAACGGTAGAACATTGGACTTGTAAGACAAGGATCTGGGTTCGATTCCCGGCCTGTGCATTTTTTTGCTCAGTTGGAAATATTCAATTCGTATGATAACCTTACCAATCTGTTTGATTGTGTTAAAATAATACACGGTCAGTATAAATGATGGACCCGATATTTAAAAAATCATATTTAGGTAGATTTCGTAAGAAATACTACCTATTGCAGTCGTTACCATGGTGCGACTTTTGAAAAATTCCTTCATAACTTTTCATTATAGGACCCCAGGAACCCAAAACCACCCCCACCTAAAACGTTTATATATATATATATATATATATATAAACTTTTTAGGTGTATGTATGTATGTATGTATGTACTAAATTTTGTCCGCACGATAAAAGTCGCAATTATGCACGGATTGTCCTCAAACTCGCCAACAAATTTGATATGGCTAATATTTCGGCGGGGATTGAAAATGGGCGAAATCGGCCCAAGAGGGTGGAAATGGGGAGGGTTCAAAATTTTGAATACTGTCTTAAGATGATTCTGATAAAACCAGCTCTTACACAACAATGGCAGGAAAAAATAAAAGTTTTTCGTTATAGCAGTTGCCAACAATTAAAAAAAGAAAAAAACAATAAAATTCTCACCACAACAATTACTTTTCTAATGCAAAATTTTCACGTGTAAAATTAAATAGTTTGACAAATTGAAAACAAATTGAATATTACGTCATAAGTTTTCTAGAGCAAGATTTCAACATGAAAACTCAAAATAAAATAAATAGTTTGACGAATTAAAAAAATATGTATATTGCGTCATATTGGAATTATAATGGACCTCAGCAGGTGAATATGTAACACCATGTGAGTTTGAAGAAACGTATTAAAACAGGATAAAAGCCCGACTATGGAAATATTAACAAATTTTAACACTTTAAGGTTCTCTGAATTTTTTGTAGCCATTTTTTAAACCTATTCCATATACATGTGTGTGTATTCGTGTATATTATAATTTTCACAAAAAGTTTAGCTCCCTACAGCTCACTCTTTGTGAAGAAACTGGGTTTATCTCTAATCTTGATTTAAGTTTTGTTGGAGAATTTAGTACTTAACTTCGAATTCTACCTCCGCCTGTGGTCCCGAGCCGGCAGGGATTTTTTTGAAACTACTGCACATATTACAATAAGTGATACATGAAATTAAAGAGAAATATACCAAGTTTTTTTCAGTTACAAATGTTCAGTTACTATGAGTCGGGCCGGGCCCGGGACTGGAAATGTCGGGCCGTGCAGACCTCTAATATAAACAATCATGTTTTGTCACGAGACGAAAGGCAGCTACAGCACTGCTTCTTGGATAATCGGGGAGGTTAAAGATGGTATTGCTCCACAATTTTTCTTTTGTCCGTTCTTTTAGTAGTGTCATATGCGTTGTCTTAGGTATTTGTTTAACCATGATCAGACAGACTTATAGTTAATTAAGTTACATGGGGCCTGATTAGCAGAACAACCCTTTTTAAAAAAACTTCTTACTTCTTAGTACTTTCAAACTTTTCCAAGCTCTTCATCAGAGAATATTTTAGTAACTAACTGTTGTGTATTTATGCAAATACGTCACTTGAAACGTCGTTTTGAAAATGAAAGAGCCAATAATAATTAGAGTTGAAAGTAGAAGTAGCAGTTCTTGGATTAAACTTAATTTAACTCTGATGAAGAGCTTGGAAAAGCTTGAAAATACTAAGATGTTTAACTCTGATGAAGAGCTTGGAAAAGCTTGGAAGTACTGAGAAGTTTTAGTTATTAAAATATTCTCTGATGAAGAGCTTGGAAAAACTAGAAAGTACTAAGAAGTTTTAAATAAAATTAAGTTTAACACAAGAAACTGCTACTTCTACTTTCAACAATAATTATTACTGCCTCTTTCATTTTCAAAGCGAAGTGACGTATTTGTATAAATCAACAACAATTAGTTATTAAAATATTCTCTGATGAAGAGCTTGGAAAAGCTTGAAAGTACCAAGAAGTTTTAAATAAACTTGTAACATCTCTTTCATTATTTTAATCGCCTTTTAAATAAAACAGTGAACTTTTTAAAGTTCATATTATATATTTTAACTTCATTCCTTTTATAATAGTCAGCTAACTGAAAATTTTAAATCCGCTCCGATATAAGCGTCATTTTCTCCTCGGCTCAGTCCTCTAACTGTATTTTTGGAACCAGAAAAAATCATAAAAAATGTAAATACCATTATAAAAAAGAATTTTTTAACGTATAACGTGCGCATCTTCAAAAACAAAAAAAAAAAAAAAAAAAAAAAAAGCAAAATTTCCGTCGCTTTTCTTTTTTTTTTACATCTTTTCTTTAACATTATACGTTATATTTGTGTCATTTGCGTAACGCTGTTTACCTACATTAAAATAAATAAATAAGCAAACAAAAAATCGAAAATAACTTTATAGAGCAACATTTTCTGGAAAATTAGTTATATTAGCTTTGTATAATTTTCTCTTTCCTTGAAATTGTTCGTTGGCTATGTGGATTATGATATGCCTCTAGAGAGTTACGTATACTTGATAAATTTTATTTTAGACTGAAGTTTTCACTGCACGTGCCTTTGCGGAAAAAATGGTTGCTGCGTGGATGAGAATATATCTTGATTTCCCCTATTTTTTTTCTGATGATTTTGGTACGTGCAGAACGACAATATGGAAACGCTTGATATACACATTTAAGAGTAGAAATAGAAAACTATGTTCTATTTGTGTCATTCCGATCGATCGGAATCGGAAAGCGTTTTTTAGTTGTATTCCGAATTTGGTCTAACTGATTAATATATTAACAACAGGTTATTTGCGTTTACTCCATATTTATTAAAAATTGTTTAAATTATCGGGATGAATTGGATGAATCGGAAAGCGTTGCTTAGTATAGTAAAGCTGAGTTTGATATGGTTGATTAATATATTAACAACAGGCTAATTACGTTACTTCATATGATATCTGTATTATATTAACAACAGGCTAATTACGTTACTTCGTATGAAATCGGGATCTATTTAGTCAATCGGAAAGCATTGCATAGTAGTAATGCCGATTTTGATCCGGCTGATTAATATATTAGCAACAGCTAATTACGTTACTTCTTATGATATCGGGATAAATTTAATCAATTGGAAAACATTGCTTAGTAGTAATGCCCAGTTTGATCTGACTAATTAATATATTAATAACAGCTAATTACGTTACTTCATATTTATTATAAATGTTTAAAAATATTGGGATGTATTGGACGAATCGGAAAACGGTGCGTAGTAGTAATGCCGAGTTTGATCTAGTTGATTAATATATTAAAAACAGGCTAATTATGTTACTTCATATGATATCGGGATTATATTAACAGCAGGCTAATTACGTTACTGCATATGATATCGGGATTATATTAACAACAGGCTAATTACATTACTTCATATGATATCGGGACTAATTTAATCAATCCGAAAGCGTTGATTAGTAGTAATGCCGTTTTTGATCTGGCTGATTAATATATTAATAGCTAATTACGTTACTTCATACGTTATCGGGATAAATTTAATGGATCGGAAAGGGTTGCTTAGTAGAAATGCCGAGTTTAATCTGGCTGATTAATATATTAACAACAGCTAACTATGTTACTTCGTATGATATAGGGATGAATTTAATAAATCAGAAATCGTTGTTTAGCAATAACGCCGAGTTTGATCTGTTTGATTAATATATTAACAACAGGCTAATTACGTTACTTATTTATTTATCTATATTTATCTTCATATTTTTTTATTCATAGTTTGATCTGGCTGATAAATTAACAACAGTCTAATTATGTTACTTCATATTTATTAGGAATGTTTTACAAAACCGGAATGAATTTAATGAATCGGAAAGCGTTGTTTAGTGTAGTAGTAGTAATGCCGAGTTTGTTCTGACTGATTAATACATTAACAACAGACTAATTACGTTACTTCATATTTATTAGAAATGTTTTTAATAACTTTTTTTTTAATTTTAATATTTCTAATACATTTACTATTGTAAAACTTTCCAACAGAATTAAAAATCCTTTTTCACTTTCAGTGGATTATCTGATTGACGGGGCATAATTTCTAACAAAAAAGCATCTCAGCTCTAATATTCTGCTGTAATGAGATACATAGGGTATCCCAACATCCTCTCTACCCTTATATTTATATTTCATACACCTATTTGCAAAATTTAAAGCAATTTCGTCTTCAGAAGATTTAAGTATATTTTATCTATAAGTATTATATTTTTAAGTATATTTTGTCTTTAAGTATATATGACTCTGTAATACATATCTCTTATTAACTGAACAGTGCATTACCTTATTATAAAATTTAAAATGTATATGTCATCATGCATATTTATTTAATATATAAGAAATCTACACTAGAGCAATAGATATTTCCTATTTAGCTATTTGCTTTTCTAATGCTATTTAAGATGTATAATAAAGTAACTGTCAGATTTAGATATACCCTTAAGTAGTTTCGTATGTAAAAGATTTTTCATGTGACGTATAGCAGATCGAACAAAAATAAGGCTCATTCATTAAATAATTGAAAGAATTAAGAAAAATTTAAAAACAACCTTAACCACCAGAAAAATTATAAATTTTTTTAATAATGAATATATGTGTATGTATATATGTATGTGTGTATATATATATATATATATTTAAAACCACAAACAAATATCAAACTTCATCACTCACCATATTTAAACTGAAACTCTACATCAAAAATATTAAAACAACCAACATAAACATTAATACTTAAAACCAAACTTTAAAACCAAACTAAGGAAAATATTTATAACAGAAAAACAGAACAGAAGGCGAGCGGCATGGCTAACGACATGCTCTGCAGGGTTAAGTCAGACTTTACGCATGCTACGACCCCCTTCACTCGTCGACACCAAAAATGAAAAACCACGAAAAACTAAACTGATCTACCAAATCCAACAAAATATCTTTCTATCTCATTAGATCAATCAACGCATCAAAACCACCATTCTCATCCATCACTGAATTCAGATCAGTTCCGTAACTGCTACTCTTAATAAATTCACTAGTTATTCTCCTGATGAAATTGCGAGGATAACCCTGTTTGAATCCTTGACGACACCAATCCAAAATGCCATTAATCATATCTTTAACTCTAGTACTCAGTCTCTGGATTCGTATTAAGCCGTTTCTTAGGACATTTCTTTTACATATCACGATACATGAACATTTGAATCAAAATATATCAACTTTAAGGTATTAAAATCAAAATAATTTCGCTTGTCAAATAGCTTATATATCAAATTTTCACTTTCTATGTTTAAGTTTACATCTAGAAAATTAACATTTTTACAATTCTGGGAGAAGGATTCCAGACTCAGAGACGTAGGATAATATGTAAAATCAATTTTTTCAATATCATTATTTAATTTGACTATCAGAACATCATCTATATATCTATAGGCTAATGTATTACTGTTTAAATTATTATTTCTTTCATATATATGTAAACAGATGTCTGCCAAAATGGAACTGCAACTCCCCCCCCCCCGCCCCACTGGAATACCCCGAATCTGTTTAAATATTATATTACCTTCGTAGAGGTAGTTTTCTTGTTCTACCAACTGAAATAAATTCATGAAAAAATCACTATGAACATCTAAAGTACTATTTGTATTACAAAAATCTACTATTTTTTCTTTTAAATCTGTCAAATCAATTGTGTTATAGAGGTCTGTAAAATCATAAGCGTATAAACTAGTAATATTTTTTAATTTATTCAGATTATCTAATAGTGTATAGCTATTTTTGATAATAAAAGACGTCTATATATATATATCTATATATAAGAAATTTTTTTTATTTTACAATTTGTATGTAATGTTTTTATTTTTAGGCTACAACATAACTTTGCCAAAACCACCAGACAGTGAATGAGTGAGTAACAAGTTTGGAATTGCCCCCACCCCCCTAAAATGTCAAATTGGCTCAAAATGGGGTATACGCCTCACGTTGGGAACCACTGTTCAACAGGGAGCATCTTTCTAATATAAAGCCAATATTTAATAAATAAGCAATATTGGGTTACTACCAGAATAGGATTATTAATATTATATTTATTGCAGTGATTGAGAAAATCTAGTAGCTTTTTTGTACGTTTCTTTAATATCAAAATCAATGAAAGCATCAACCAAGAAAAATTATTCTACATATGTACGTTCAATTTATCTTTTAAAAAGAAATCAGGAAAACATCAACCTAGCTACTTTCCGAATACATTTCCATTCCTATCAAATATTTTCCATTTGAACGGGTAAAATGATGTTGGTTGAAGCTGATATTCGTGTTCTGGACGGAAAAATGAGATAAGAAATAGAAATTGAAAAAATAGAAGTGAAAGCTTTATAGTCAAACACATAACTTAATTCACAAACGCATATTCAAGTGTTTTTCTTTATATATAAACATGTAAGGAATATATGGATTATATTTTGAAAATAGTAAGGTTGTTGAAACATAGAAACTCCATAAAAATAAGCCACTATGTTACTGTTATGTTTAATGTATTATTCTTGCACAAAATTATTAAGGAGTTATATTATTGAAGCTTAAACTGCACGAATTTTTCTTTAGGAAGTACAGTCGGATCCGGTAAAGACGCTCACGGTTATTACGCGATAGAGTTTCGGTCCTTTGAGGCAAAAAATCACGCGAACTCATAGAGATTTTCGGATTTTGAAAAAATATAAATGAATGATTTCTGATAAAACACGGAGCTATTATAAACTATATTTAATTTTCAGTATCCATATTAATGTTGCAAACAAAAAATGAAGGTATATGAATCATGAGATACCCGATTTTTTTGTCATTTATATATATATATTATTATTATTATTATTATTATTATTATTTTCCCATCGAGGGCGATATTAAATTCTGAAAAAGCAGAATTCCTGTTTTCTAGTTGTTTTTTTTTTTCTTCTTGGCAACGAAAACAGAAAAACAGCAACCAAGTGCTTACAAATACATTTCTGTAATGCATTTTCCAACAAAACGGGTAAAGTGATTGTTGAGGCATGATGTTACCGCCCTGCACGAAAAAGAGCGATAAGAAATAGAATTTGAAAATGTAGAACTGAAAGGTTTATGATCAAACGCATCTCTTTATAAAAAAAAAATTCTTCCTTTTTATGTAAATATCTAAGGAAATAAATAAGGAATGTGCCTAATATTAAATCCAAATGGCAATAGAAGATTGTGGTAACATGGTTGTGCATTAAAATGAGTTATTGCACATATATATATATTTTTTACTTTCTTCTATCTTTACAAGACGAAAGTATTGGATTCATGAAAATTTTCCACTTTCAGTTTTCGACGGATTTACACGTTTTAGGGGTCAGTGATTCCGAAAAATATATTTGTACACAATGTCTGTCTGTGAGTATGTGACACAAATTTTGTAGGAGCTCTATCTCAAGAACTGATGCACGAATTTTCATCAAACTTTAGATTCAGTTAGTCCTTGACATGAATTGACGTTTTATGCATTTTGATGTAAATCGCTCAACATGTGGCGCTGCTATGCTGCATTTTTTGCGATTTTCGCAGTAGCTCTATCTCAAAAACTAATGTTTGGATTTTCAGCAAACTTCAGATTCAGATATACCTTGATATGAATTAGTGCTGTTTATGCTTTGGTGCGAATCGCTCCATAGATGGCGCTGCTATGCTGCATTTTTCAGAATTTCCATTATAGCTCTATCTCAATAACTAATGCACGAATTTTCACCAAACTTCAGATTCAGGTTTACCTTGAAATCAATTAGTGCTGTCCATGTTTTGGAGTAAATCGATTAACCGGCAGCGCTGCTATGCTACATTTTTCAGCTTTAGCTCTATCTCAAGAACTACTGCACGAATTTTCATCAAACTTCAAATTCTGATATATTTTGATATGAATTGGTGCTAAATTGATGTAATTTTTTGTACTATTTAAATGATTTAATTGACGTGATTTATATAGAAGAAAGTTTTGTGATGGCCACATACTATTTTGCACTGTAACTATTTCGGATTATTTTAAGAAGACTGGGAGGTCTAATACCATAAAAAAATCGGGTTTTCAAATTGCAGCAATTCTGCAGCTTATAAATACACTAAAACATTAAAAGAAAAAAAAAATCTAAATTTCAAACTTCTTTGCAATCTCAGACATCACACTCTCCTTAAAAATATATGTGCAAATGAATAATACTAAAACTCATGATATTGCAGCACAAGAATGATAAATGAAATATGAAATAACACAATGGTTTATTTTTATTCGACTGTGTTTCCACAAACTACTATTTTCAAAAATGCTTCTATACAAAGAAATCAAAATTGCATATGCCGTTTTGAATAAAGAGAGGCATAAAGCTTTTGCTTCTAACTTTTCAATTTAAAATATGAGCTATTGCATCATTTATTATTTATTATTTTTGCTGTACTGGTAAAAAAGACATTTTTTTAAATCTATCAAAATATAATGTAACCAAAAAGGAAATCATGCAATAACCTTTTCCGAGTAACCGAAAAGTGTTCTCTATTTTTAGAAATCTCAGAAACCAATCCACTTTCGCTGTTTAAAGAAGCATTTGTAAAAACAATGTTTCTTTAGCAGTATTGTTCATATTAACTTTAGAAATGGACTAATATAGCAATATTGGCAAGAAATATTGCCTCAATATTGAATTATTTTACCAATTTTGCACCAATATTGGTCAAAAGTATTTGCCTATTTAATTTTTAATACTTTCAATGCAAAGGCACTATTTCTGCAATAATAGATTTCATTACAAATATTTTCAATGCAAAGAATTGCTAATTTTGGTGCGGGTTTCTAATTAGAAATATTTTTCATGAATACAATATCACGCTTCAGTATAATCAATATAATCTACAAGATTTGTTTATATATACATAGGGGAAGGACAGGCAAAGTGACCATTTTGTAGTTTTTCTTTTATCCACTTTCGCTGTTTAAAGAAGCATTTGTAAAAACAAAGTTTCTTTAGCAGTATTGTTCATATTAACTTTAGAAATGGACTAATATAGCAATATTGGCATGAAATATTGCCTCAGTATTGAACTATTTTACGAATTTTGCACCAATATTAGTCAAAAGTATTTGCCTATTTAATTTTTAATACTTTCAATGCAAAGACACTATTTCTGCAATAATAGATTTCATTACAAATATTTTCAATGTAAAGAATTACTAATTATGGTACGGGTTTCTAATTAGAAATATTTTTCATGAATACAATATCACGCTCCAGTATAACCAATATAATCAATATAATCTACAAGATTTCGTTATATATACATAGGGGGAGGACGGGTAAAGTGGACATTTTGTAGTTTTTCTTTTAAAGCAACGTATACATATACATTTTAAAATAGTAATATTTTTTAAAAACTAAGTAAAATAGCAATTGAAGCTAAAGTTATTAGATTTACTATTCGTATTTGTTTTTAGAACTTTACTGATTAAAAAGGCATTATAAAAATTAATGAAACCATACAGTGGTCATTTTACCCTTCCTTCTACTATTAAGATCAATATAAATTTATAAATCTCCACCAAGCAAGCAACTCCATAAAAATGTGTATTCAACCTATGTTTTCGATTTTCTCCCTTAAAAAAAAAAAAAAAAAAAAAAAAAAATTAGGGGAACCATCAACTTAGCTACTTTCTGAATACATTTCCTCTTCAACGCATTTTCCATCTGAACGGGAAAAATTATTGTTGAAGCAGCTGACATTACCATTCTGCACGAAAAAATGTGATAAGAAACTGAAATTGAAAAGTTAGAAGCATTATGGTCAGCTGCTCACTTTTTGCAGAACAGCATATGCAAGTTTGTTTTCTTTATATATGTAAATAATATAGAAAACTATGCTTAATATTGCACCCAATTTGAAAAAAAGTAGATTGTGGAAACACATGTTGTCTTCTGCTTTCCTGTTGGCTGTTGATTTCTAATTTCCTATTGGATGTTTCTTCAGCTTGTTTCATTTATTTCCCTTATCTCTCATTTCAGTCTTGCTGCTGCTTTCATAGTAGAAGCACATCTTCTTTGCGCCTGACGAAAGTTATTTTATAGTTATTTTATATAAAATGGCGTCATTTGCATCCGTTGAAGAATCCCACATTTAACAACTATTGAAAAGTATGTATATGACGTCACTATCGCGGAATAATACAGGTACTCAGCAAAAAGCAATACCGTAAACTCGACAAAAGAAAAAAAATCGTCTAGTATCTAATGATTCATATGCCTTCATTGGTTTGTAAAATTAATATGGATACTTAAATTTTAATATAGTTTATAATAGCGCCATGTTTTATCAGCAATTTATATTTTTTCAATATTTTTTTTTTCATTTATATTTTTTCAAAATAGCACGTATTTTAATTACAATTTTTTTTCAGTTCTTAATGAGAAAATGGCAACAGAAAGATATAATAATCTGATATTTTCCGTTTACTTTCTATAGAAATGGAGTACTTCAGTTGCCACCATTACAAAAACAGGATTAAAAATTAATATCTCAAAATTAAATTGAGATGCAGTTTTCAAAAAAATTGCAGTTAAAAGGGTTCCCCCCCCCCTATACGAAGGTTAAACAACTAAGAAAAATCATGCGTTAAGCATAGATTATGAAACACTTTCCAACACTTCCTGAATGCTTTAACAAAACTTCGTTATTTAGGAAAATAAGGTATATAAGTGAACTAAGTAAACATTTTAGAAAACACATAAAACATTTGAAAAACTGATTTCAGCAGTTACCGTCCATAGCAAATATGTATTCCAATTATTTTGAACAGCCCTGTATTTGATCTGTAGGTTGATATATATACTATATAATGGAGAAATTTAGTTTAGCAAGAAAACGCACAACAAGTTGAAATTTCTCTTTCAGCAATTTATACTAATAGATTTAAACATACTTGTATAGTCTTGTAAAACTCTGCAGTTAACCTAATACCTATATTACACGCCACTATTTAAGTTTAATTCAAAGTAAAACACTCTTAAAACTACCGGAATCACATTTCCAGAAATTATCATTTATAGACGGCCATGTATCCAATTCTTTGCGTGACCCTGTATGTCATTTTATATATGTTTTATAAACATTTCTTAGTAAACCAAATGCGGTTCAGCGTAAAAATGCCTAACTCATTTAAAAATCACTTTTAAGCAATTTGCAATCATACCCAGTAACCATTACGAATTCTTTTGAGTAGCCCTGTATATCAATTACAGCATTTATACACACTATATACAATGCATAAATATAGTGAAACATAAAAGCACATAACATAATTAAAAATACATTTCCAGCAATCATCGCTACTTTACAGTACTTCGGGTACAATATAGTATCTGAAATCTTTTGTGTGTCCATGTAAATGCTCTGCATTTCGTATTATCCATGAAATAAGTTATAGTAAACCTTAGCGACGTATATCTATTTCATTATACATGTAATAGTTTAACATAATTAAAATACGCCGGAAAAAATTCCCTCCACTGCTATATCATTATGTAAAGGAATTCTTTTGTGCGGCCCTGTAAATGAATAATAACTATTTTTTGGGCCGCATATTGTACAGAAAATGCATATTTTAGTCAACTTGATAAATGCATATCAATTTATTATGTTTGAAAGCATGTAACATCATTAAAAATCATTTTAAACGATTTTTTCCCACAGGCCGTAATGTAACGGGAAACTTTTGACTGTCCCTGTAAATGAACTAAACATGCTACAAACTTCATTTGCAATAGGGTTCGTTCTATGGTAGAGGTCACTAACATCCAAAAATTTCAGAACGATCCGAGTATATTTACGGGAGTTAGAGCGCGTACAGACGGCCAGACGGACAGACGGACAGATAAACCGAAGTCATAAACACTTTTCAACTTTGTTGGAAAGTGTTAAAAATTAAAAATGTGCGATGCTTGGAAGTTAAAAAAAATTGCAGTACATATTATCAGTATTTAACTGTACAATGATACATTTACTTCCTGTTACGGCTGGCTTATGTAACGGAACGTTATTTTTTAGTGACGCCATTTTTATTGCTGCTTGAAAGAAATAGCATATCGGGGGCTAATAATATCACCAGAGTCGTGTAAGAAAGGGTAACTACATAGACTAAGGAATTTAACCCGAGCTTCCCGGGTTACACAACATACGTGAAAACCAGTAACAAACGCAAAAAGCATTTTTATATGAAAAATATCAATAATGTATTCAAATAAAGACATTTTGTGTTTTTAAATAGTTATCGATTAAGTTTAAAAATTTCAAACACTAGCAAGAAAAAAAAAAGCATTTTAATTACAGGGTCATCGAAAAATAATGCCTAGATTAAAAAAAAAAATCATAACATCGAAACCTTTTATGTTAAATGAGTAATTCTTTCACTACACGATAACTGGTGAACGCAAGTTTGGTTTCAGTTCACCAGAATTCGTTTGCGTGTCTGTGTTATGCGCGGGTTAGTTGCGCAGTCGTCAAGGTCAGCCGACGCGACAGACTGCAGCTGCTCAGTACGATGTTGACCGTGCAACAAAAAGCCCAGTACGATGTTGACCGTGCAACACAAATCACAGTGCAGCGTGATTTGGTATGTGGAGTCAAAGTTAATAGTCAGTGTACAGCGGCTTTTTCGGAGAACTTATCCAGGTCAAACTACTCCTGGTGCTCATATTGCACACATTTGCTCCTGGTGCACACCGAACAGTGCTCACATTGAAACATACTAAGGTATAAAAAACATTATTTTCATAGTTTTTTTTGTGACAGTTATTTAAAATCTAGGCGTTATTTTTCGATGACACTGTATAATAAAAATTTCTATCAGCATAACATGAATAATTGCTATAAACATTTTTTTCCTAAATCAAGAATTCACTTACTCTACAAGTCAAATAAAATTTCAGCAAAGCATAAGAAGAAAAACTTACCTAAAATAAAAAAAAAAGAAACATTTTATTAGAAATATAATTAGAAAAATGAATATTTCATAAAATATAAATATAAATTGGAAATACTTATGTAATTTATTTATTTATTATTAATTAGTTCAATTATTTATAAATGCAAAATAAACTTTTTGAATATACAGTTCAACCACTTAAAACTTCATATTTGAATGCACTGATAAATATATTTCATTAATTGTAACACAATTATTCTAAGAAAAATTATGTTATAAATAAGGAAGTGTAATTACGTTTCCAACGTTTTTTGGAGTTATGTGAGCTCTATTATGTTCAGCTGATTCCGATATCAGACCAGATGTCATAGTCAAGAAGGTACTCTGCGTGAATTGTGTAAGCCAGATTTGTTCAGTATAGCTCAGTTGGCAGAAAAAAGGTCTCTGGTTCGAAACCTGATCCGGACACACTTTCACTGATAAATATAGATCCGAACTTCTTTAGTACCCTCTTACCATAAAGTGAAAGATATCAGTCAAAACTACAGTGACATATGTGCCATTTTGTGTCTTTGTGAATGGCTAAAAAAAATTGTCACAGAAGCCTTTGGGAAAATATGGATCGACGAGAGTCTCAATGCGACGAATTAAGAACCTTCGCTAGTCACACGACAAAACCAGCAATATTACATTAAACCCGTAGGAGCATTCTTTTCAAATTTCTCGCTTGTATTTCAATATATATATATATATATATATATACATATATTTTCACAGGATGGCTAAGATCAATCACTAATACTCTCTTTTACTTTTTCGATTTTGGTTGCAGATTTTTTTTTTCTTTTTCTAAAGGAACTTTTATTTTAGAAACCGGCTCTAAAATAGTGACTCCATAAGAAAAAAGAAACAAAGGAAAATCTGAAACCAAAATCACAAAAGTAAAAAGAGCTTGGTTAATGATCGACCTCAGCTATCCTGTACAAAGTTAAAAAAATAAATAAAGATAAACATTTAAAAATATTGAAATGTAAATGAGAGATTGCTATAGTATATATACACTAGGGTATACCCTCTGCCTTAAGCGTATACCCTCTGCTTAGAACGTATAAGCTCTGCACTCTAAAATTGGGAGGAGTGAAAAGTTCACTCTTTGAAACAGTGACAGACATTTTCACTCTTTTTGGAGTGAATTTCATAAAAATAGACTCCTTAAAGAGTGGAATTTTCCATTCTCTAGAAAGGAGTGAAATGTCTCACTCCTGAAAGCGTGACTTACGTATCCATTGCTTATTAACCAATCAGAACAGCAAGGCGACGACACCCTTAAAAGATAAGTAAAATTATTACTTCTTCGTCCGCCATCGCAGGATTAACAGATTAGGATATCATTAAAATTATTCTTTATGGAATACATAAAATAAAGGTAAATCTTATTTAATTTTAAGCATTTATCCGCGTAGATATGTGGGATGTTAAGATTATGAGCTAAATAGTTGTATGTTGTATAGAAAAAGATTGATTGTTAGACTGTTCAAAAGTGATTGTCTGTTACATTTCTTCATGTAGCGGTTTGAAATATAATTCTTTTCAAAATTGAATACGCACAATGCTTATCAAAAAAATAATCAAAACTTCATTAGCTCGGGCAATGTGAATAAAAAAAAGAGTGTAAATATTTTCTTCTTCCCTTTCAACGCTGTGTTGCAAAATATAATACTTTTGCCAACAATCAAAACAAAAAAAGTTTTATCTCTTTCGTTTGAAAGGGTGACTGACTCATAAGAGAAGATATCTGGATTTGTTCAATTCGTAGGAGACATTCGAAAACATTAATTTGCCTTTAGATCAGATTTTTTTTTCTTTTGGTTTATTACTTATTTCGAATTATATACAGTTAAGATTATTTATTATTGTTTCGGAGTTAAATATGATATTTGATGTTTATGATATTGCGAAAAGGTTGGTACAGTGAAACCTACCTGTGTGACCAACTCCATTAGACTACCACCTCCCTGACGACCATTTTTTCATGGAACGAAATTTATTCCCATAGGCTCAATACTAATTTTACCTCCATTCAGAGACCATCCCAGTTGAACTCCCTCCATGAGAGACTGATTTCTTTGAAGAAAATGAAATAAATTCCGTTTTTTCCTGGTCGCTTGAAGAAGGTTTTATTAAAAAAATAATTCCGAAGAGTGCATTATTCATCAAACTTCTAAACTAGGTTTAGATGTATTTTTTCTTTTTTTTTTATCCCGGTAACTTTTAAGCGTAAACCCCTTTGTGCCTTTTTAGGCAATGAATTTTAGGCAATGAACTCTGCAGTAATTAACTTATGTAATTAACTTTTATTTTGATACTTAAATTTTTATATTTTTTCCTAATGTGAAAAATAAATTTTAGTAACATTGTTACCATTTTTCAACAATTAAAATCTAGATTTAAACATGGCCTCCATTAAGAGACCACCTCTCGGAGCGACCAAATTTTATTGGAACGGTACGTGGTCGCTTTAGGGAGGTTTTACTGTACAGTGAAACTTCCCTGTGCAACCACCTCCCTGAACGACCATTTTTGAACAGAATTTATTCCCATAGGTTCAATACTAATTTTACCTCTATTCAGAGACTACCCCAGTGGAACTCCCTCCATGAGCGACCCATTTCTTTGAAGAAAATGAAACAAATTCCGTTTCTTCCTGGACAGCGCATTATTCATCAAACTTCTAAACTAAGTTTAGAATTTTTATTTATTCCGGTAACTTTTGTACAAACCCCTTTGTGCCTTTTTAGGCAATGAATTTAACTCTAATGCCAAATTAAGGATGACGGTCAATAAACTCCCCTAACCTATTTTGTGAGGAAACTCTCAAAGAAATAGATAAATTAATGAAATCGTCATTATTTGTTCCTGCCCCCCCCCCCCCCAAAAAAAAAAAAAAATAAAATAAAATAAAATGCATTTATTTACTGAACTTCGAAATAAAAGTTATAGAAGATAAAACTGTAAAATCAAAGCAAATGTCAATTTATTCATTTTTTAAACTCTGCAGTAATTAACGTACGTAAATAACTTTTGTTTTGATACTTAAATTTTCATATTTTTTCCTAATGTGAAAAATAAATTTTAGTAACATTAATTGTTATCTATTTTCAACAATTAAAATCCAGATTTAAACATGACCTCCATTAAGAGACCATTTCTCAAAGCGACCAATGTTTATTGGAACGGAACGTGGTCGCTTTAGGGAGGTTTTACTATATATTAATTTTTTTTTAATTGTATGTAAACATTTTTCTGCGTGATATGATTTTAAATTTCGAGGCTGAGTAATATAAAAAAATTTAATTATATATATTCTGCATCAGTTATTAAATTTCCTTCTATTATAAAAACATTTTCTACGCTTTTGATACACGTATTTTTTGGCGCTAAACAATAAAACATGATATTTAAACATTGGAATAAAATGTTTTATTATGCCTGTTTTGAAGTTTATGGATAAGGCTGCTTTAGTATATTTTTAAAAATGGTCATATTTACTTATATAGTACAGGACTGAATATTTTTTAAAAGAGATTAATAACCACTTTTTTACACTAAAATGTTTTAAAAAGAATAAGAATATTTCTAATGCAGTCATTTACTTTATTTTTAAGTTTCCATTTTTTCTATTTCCGAGGTCAATCTTTTCCTATAAAACATATAAAATCTATTTTGCTCATAGTCACAAAATACAATATCTACGCGAATAAAATATTTAAATTAAATATGGCTTATCGTGTCGTTTCATTAATAAATGTTGTATTAAATCCATTTTTCAGCAATAATGGACGAAAATTAGAAATCATGATTAAGTTAAAGAATATGTTTAAAAGAAAAATATATACATATTCCAGAGAACTCAAAATTTAGACTATATGTTCATATTAAATAAAACAAAAGCAAATCACAGCGAGTAAAAAAAAAAATTGCACATTCTTAACATTTAAATCATGCTTAGAGCTCATTTAGAAAAGAAGTGAGTTTATAAGCCTTGCTTTTAAGCGGAAAAATTAAAAAATATTTTAGAACAATAGAACTTTGCAAAAATAGCAATAATTTAAGGAAATAGTACGGTTTTATATTTAAAACAAAAATTAAAATCAAATCAAACATTGTTAAACATATAACATCCACCTATTAAAAAAGTTATTAATAAAACTTTAAAAGTAATATCTTTATAGGGCATGCAATAAAAGCAAACACAAAGGATAAGATTGGAATAAAATATTTTAGTTCATTTCTGTCGGTAATCTAATTTAAATTCGTATGTAAATTTAACTTTTTCCTTAAAAGTTCAATTAGTGTTACAAACTAGGAATTAAATAAATATTGCTAATAAAGTATTTCATTCCAATCTTTACCATGCTTGTATGTATTTCCATTGTATGCCGCAAAAGATGTGATTCTTTTAAAATGACCATAAAAGCAAAATAAAAAAAGAACCGACTACATAAAAAATGAACATTCACTCCTATGAAAGAGTGACTATTCACTCCTACCAGGGGTGAAAAACCGCACTCCTTTAGCAAGAGTGAATAGTCACTCCTCCGAAAGAGTGATTATCCACCCCTGTTTAGAGTGAATATTCACTTTCCAAGAGTGACTATTCACTCTTTCAGAGAGTCAAAAATTTCACTTTTGCTCAGAGTGAATAGTCACTCTAAAGAGGTTGGTCATATTTTGACTCTGCGATAGAGTGACTACTCTTTTTTATTTAAAGTGTGTGGTGGTTTTTTTTTTTTTTTACGACTACACCACTGCCTAATAAGCTGAGGACTAACAATGAAAAATGCTGAAAGTACCAATAAATCAAAAATCTTTTTTTAATCTTATTTTTATTTTTTATTTTTTTAAACATGTCCTAAATGCCAAGCTTAACAAACATCAGAACCCTTGTATAAATTGTTCGAAAAAGAGTAAAAAAATATCGCTGGTTAAATATGCCAGACGAAGTGAAGTGAAGGACGTTGAATGTGCCACACGAAGTGAAGTGGAGTGAGCTGAAAGTGCCAGTGATAAGATGCGCTGCAACTGGTGGCTATCACACAACTTGCTCATGTTATTATTGTTTGCATCAACGGAATTTTTTAAGCTAGGTGAAAAATATCAAATAAAGAAATAAAAGAAATATTTAAAAATGATAATATTAGGCATTTATACACTAAACGAATGAAAGCTAGGTAAAGACGTGGGGGAAAAAAAGTAAACACCCCTACTAACTCCTCAACAAAATATCGTACAAGAAAGTTACTGGTACCGAACGATTGGAAATAAAGTCTTCTTTTAAATCATGTATATAAAATTTGTTTAGGGGGCCATCTACATATTAAAACGAACCCAAACTTAATTTTTTTTTTCAATGGCAAGACCCAATTTTAACAAGATATTTAAAATCTCCTGTTCAAACTATGCCTAGACATCAAATTTCAAGTCATTTGAATGATAAGTTTTTGAATTATAAACATTCAAAATTTAGTGCTTCTAATGTTAAAGGGTCTCAGGACTCTTAAAGCTTTAATATTTTCGAAATTTTAATTTTTTTAGATGTTAAACTCCTACCTTTTCTGAACATTTTGATGTAATTGTTTCCTTGAAATTCCTATTAGAACTAAAGTTACGGCTTTTACATTTATACACGTTCAATAGCTGAAGCGTCGTTTCGGAAACTTTGAAGCCATTTTTCTCCAAATGACGTTTTTGGACATAATGCGCACGATATCTCAAAAACTTATGAATATTTTTTCATGAAATTTTCAAAACATATGTTTCATGTTAGTCTGTAAAAACTGAACCTAAAATTTCTTTTTTATTGTTCAAAACAATATTTTTTTAGGTGATTATACTGTTGAAATTTTCTTAATTTTCTATTAGCTAAATACAACTTTGTATTAAAAATATAAAAAAGCTTTAAATACAAATTTATTTAGGTTCAGGGTCATTATTACAATCTGAAGTATACGTAGGCATCAAAATTTTTATTCTAGTTGCAATACTTATTTTGTAATCGTGCGCGTAAGGTGTTATGCTGATTTTTGCTCGTCAAATGTCTAACAGTTAGGAGCCCCCTGTAAATGTTAATTCTGCATCTTATAATTTTTCAAATACATGAAATGAAGGAACATACTTATATATTTTATTCCTATTTAAAGACACAATTAAAATTGTGTCTTTAAATCAAATACTTTTTATGATATTAAATGTTGAAAATGGTCTGTTTTTTTTTCATTTTTTCCAATTTTAAGAGTCCTGAGACCCCTTAAATTACATTTTCATATTATCATTCATATCTCCTGAAATTATACTCCTAATGTGCTAATTTTTTGTGTAGCAATAATACTAACATACCCAAACATAAATACGTTGAATTTGCAATTTTTATAATTTTATGAAATTAATATTCGAAAAAAATTATGAATTGCAACCTACAATTTTTTTTGATGGATTTAGATTTATTAAGTCCTGCTTTATGGAAATCCAAAATTTCACATTTTTCTTCGAAGTAGTTTTCAAATTATGCTTAAAAAACGGCAAAATGTTTGTTTAAGGGGCCGTCTATGATAGAAGTGACTAGATATTTTGAAATTTATTATGCTATATTGTAATCTAACAGTCTTCAATGACTGCTTGAGTGGCGTTTAAATTGCCTTGATCAAGAAGAGAGCTCTCTTTGTCAACAACTTCAATTTGGGTACAGCCCCTAAAATACGTTCGTTTTAAAATAATTAATTTCTCGGAAACTTATCGTACGAATTGCATAAAAATTTGTTTTTAGGCTAACTAAAGGGTCTAAAGTTCATTTATGCTTTCAGAATTGTGTACAGCTACTGAGAAAACCCCCCCTCAAAATTATGGTTCGTTTTAATACGTAGATGACGCCCTAAGCAAATTTTATATATATCATTTAAAAGTCGACTTTATTACCAATCGTGTGGTACAAGTAACTTTCTTCTACGATAATTTTTTGCATAGTTAGTAAGAAGTGTTTTTTCCACAACTTTTTTTTTCCACAACTGCACCTACATTTTAAAGTGTTGAACTAAGAGCACAAATGGAGTGAAGTGGAAAACGCTAAAAGTACCAGAAGTAGGAGTTTTTCTTTTTTTCGCTCTCTTGAAAAATCTCCTCTTTCGGACTTTCAGCCTTTTCTATTTTTTAGTCCTCAATTAAAATCAGTACGTTAAAAGTTAATCAAATCATCTAAATAAAATCGCTGTAAAGAAATAAACTTCATTTTATAAATCAAGAACCAATACTCCAAGGAAAGAAGGTCTGTAAAAAATTAAATCAGATATTTAAAACGCTAGTTATTCTGGCTTCTTTCAGGTGTAAAGTTAATTACACACTTGACAGGAAATTCGCATCGAAAAATTAAAATCTCGATTACCCATGTTTTTGAGAAAGATAATTTAATTAGCGATATAATGAATATATAAAAGTAAATGTTTCTTTATTAAAAAACATTTAAGCCTATTACAGAAAAAAAAATCACAATTCTCTAGAAAATTGCATTAAAATTAATTATTTACGAAATTACTAGCAAAAAACAAATAAATAAATAAATAAACCAACCATAATAAATTTTGTACGGCAAATTAATGCGTGAAAAGAAAACAAATATTCTTAGATTTAAGTTAAAAAATATCCTGGTTATTAAAAAACTTTTAAGATATAAGTAGAAATTAAAATGCATTATTAGTCTTCTTTCACAGGGTATTTTTTCCTAAGTACACTTTTAAAGCAAAATAACCAAAATATATGTATAAAGCGTTTTCAAGGGTTTAGGAAAATTAAAAATAATTTTTTAAATGTGCTATTAAAAGATATTGGAAAGGAAGCAAAGATAACATTTAAATCTAAATCTTTATTCTATTTTACCTTGAGATTTATCTGAATAATTCAATTCACTTTTGAAAGAGATAAACATTCCAAATTCTACCAAGTAGCCTGTTGTATTTAAACATTTATGAACATTTGATATGGTTAAAAGTTAATCAAATCATCTAAATAAAATCGCTGTAAAGAAGTAAACTTCATTTTATAAATCAAGAAACAATACTCTAAGGAAAGAACGTCTATAAAAAATTTAAATCAGATATTTAAAACGCTATTTATCCTGGCTTTTCAGAATAAGGATAATAGACTCTTTCAGGTGTAAAATTAATTACACACATGAAAGGAAATTCGCATCGAAAAATTAAAATCTCAATTACCCATGGTTTTGAGACAGATAATTTAATTAGCGATATAATGAATATATAAAAGTAAATGTTTCTTTATTTAAAAAAAAAAACTTTTAAGCGCATTGCAGAAAAAAATCACTACTCTCTGGAAAATTACATTAAAATTAATTATTAACAAAGTTACTAGCAAAAAATAAATAAATAAATAAATAAATCAACCATAATAAATTTTGTATGGCAAATTAATACGTCAAAAGAAGACAAATATTCGTAGGTTTAAGTGAAAAGAAATTCTGATTATTAAAAAACTTTTAAGATATAAGTACAAATTAAGATGCATTATTAACCTTCTTTCACAAAGTATTTTTTCCTAAGTACGCTTTTAAAGCAAAATAACCAAAATATATGTAAAGCGTTTTCAAGGGTTTATGAAAATTAAAAATAATTGTTTTTTAAATGTGATATTAAAAGCCATTGGAAAGGGAGCAAAGATGACATGTAAATCTTAATCTTTTATTCTATTTTACCTTGAGATTTATCTGAATAATTCAGTTCACTGTTGGAAGAAAACAGTCCAAATTCTACTAAGTAGCCTGTTGTATTTAAACATTTATGAACATTTGATAAGGTATGAAAAAGCAATGTATATAAATATATACCAAAAATGAATTTTGTACGGCAAATTTTAACGAAAACATGATGAAAGGAAACAGACAGTCAAACGGGAAAGTGCACAAAAGTTCTGTTTATTAAAAAGAAAAAACTTTTAAGCAGAGATCACCTTTAAATCTTAATCATTATCCTATTTTAACTTAAGATTTCTTTGATTAATGAAGTTCACTTTTACAAGAAAACATTCCGAATTCTACTTAAGTAGCTGCATGCTTTTAAACATTCGTAACATTTGATAGAATACAGAAATGTAATATATATATATATAAATATAACCAAAATAAATTTTGTACGGCAAATTATACACGGAAAGAAAACAAATATTCGTAGGTTAAAGTAGAGAAAAATTCTGTTTATTAAAAATATATATATAAGTACAAATTAAGATGCATTATTAACATTCGTTCTCAAAGTATGCTTTCCAAACTACACTTTTAAAGCAAAATAATACAAAAAATAAATAAATAAATAAATAAATAAAATAAATAAATCCAGAAAGCGTTTTTAAGGATTTATGGAAATGAATAAAAGAAATTTAAATGTGCTACTTAAATATATTGGAGAGGAAGCAGAGATTTTTAAATCGTAATCTTTATCCTATTTTAACTTGAGATGTGTTTGAATATGGAGTTCACTTCCGCAAAAAAGCATTCCAACAATTATGAATAATCGATGGGGTACAGAAATGCAGTATATATAAATTATTTTTTTATAAGTATTTTATTTTTTACTTAAATTTCATTACAAATTTATGTTTTTAATTATCTTTTGTGAATATCATTTTATATTTTTATATTTTAAAATTTAGATTTTTACTCTCTTAACATTTTTTTATTTAACAATATTTCTTTTTTAATTTAATTTATAAATATCTTTATCTTTTCTTATATTATTATTTATTATCTATTATTAATTACTATTTTCTTCCATTTTTTTCTTCTTTATTACCTTTTTTTATATTTACATCTTTTTTTCTGATTACTTTGCTTCTCATATTCTTTTAAGGCCGTTCTCAACTGCTCTGTTCAACAAGTGCAAAACGTTTTGACACATTTATAAATTCATTTTTTTAACGAAAAGATATAAAATTGGAAAGCCTGATCATGGAAGTGATTTAGAATCGAGCTGTGTTTTCCATTTTTTATAAGTAAATTACCTATTGAGTTATAAGCGATTTTGATCACATGACAAACATGTTTTTCGCCGTTTCTTGAGTAGTTATTCTTCTTTCACGCAGAAATTCGGTTCAAAACGCCCACTTTGACACTATTTTCTGAAAGATCTATTGCGTTTGCAAAAAAACAGCTCGATTACATAGTTTCTGAACAACACCTGCTAGTTTCATGCATTTCCGAACAAAAATAAATTAAAACTTATGTCATAAAGTTGCCCTTTTGGATTTGAGAACAGCCTTAATTTAAAGTTAACATCAATATATAACTTGTAAGTTTACTGACATTTTTATATCAATCATTAATTTGGTATAGTTACTAATGTTCAACCCCTTAATCGCCGCGCTCATATAGGGCACGACGATTAAGGGTTTAAGAGTTTAATTATTCTCCATTTTTAAAAATTCCATCTTACTGTATGATATACAGGGTGTTTATAAAGTCCCGGGCCCATTTTGATGTTTAATAACTCATTAAATAATAAAGATAGATTAAAATTAATAACATAAATGGTTAGATAGGCTCAAAAAGTTTCATGACCCTTGTAAATGAACTTCCACGTGTGCCCCCTTCGTCGCACGGAGAATATCAAGTCGATAGTCAATTTCACGCCAGGTAGCGGCAAGCATGTCGGCATCCACAGAGGCTATTGCGGTTGTAATTCTGGCTTTTAAGTCATCAATGTTCGACACTCTCCTCCTGTAAATATTGCCGCTGGACTTTTTCCTTTGGGAATTTGTAAAGGACAATGTTTACAGGAGGAGAGTGTCGAACATTGATGACTTAAAAGCCAGAATTACAGCCGCAATAGCCTCTATGGATACCAACATGCTTGCCACTACCTGGCGTGAAATTGACTATCGACTTGATATTCTCCGTGCGACGAAGGGGGAACACGTGGAAGTTCATTGACAAGGGTCGTGAAACTTTTTGAGTCTATCTAACCATTTATGTTATTAATTTTAATCTATCTTTATTATTTTATGAGTTATTAAAAATCAAAATGGGTCCGGGACTTTATAAACACCCTGTATTATCTGATTCATATCGGTCGGGTTTCACTGTTTTCCTTCTCTTCCCTCCCCCTCCCCCGCACCCCTCCGTGATTCTTTCCCTATAAGGAGTATTCAATCAATCAATCTCCCCGAGTCATTCCTTTTTATTATGTGAATCATCTTAAATTTGTTGTGAAAGATTGACAACATACAGTATTTATGCAATTCAAGCAAACAACTTTGCAATTATGAGCCACGTGGCCTTTTAGAAATCACTTTTCTAATTGTCTTGATTCATTTTGTTTAATTTTTTAATTAAATGTATACATTTTTTATGGTTATATGTACGATAACCTGTACATTGCACTTTACTATTTAAGTGCTTGTGTAATGACGAAATCTACATATAATGTTTTGTGCAATTTAGAATAATATGGGTCTGACGAATTTTTTTTTAATTTTTAGTTCACTCATTATTACTTAATTTTTCATTTCCTCAAGAATATTTACATGTTTCCTATACGAAAAACGGAGCGTGCAGCTTAATAAATAAAACTCAATAATTTAAAAGTTAAGCAAATCACAAAAAATAAAATCTAATTTGATAAATAAACTCTATTCTAAAAAGCCAGAAACTGGCTAAATGAATAAATACCACTTCTTGCATAATTGTACTAAAATTATTCAATGTTCAAAAATAATACTCTAAAGAAAGAACCTCTATAAAATTTAAATAAGATATCTTAAATCCTATTAACCCGATTTCCTTCAGAATAATGGTAACAGATTCTTTCGGTTGTAAAGATAATTAAACACATGAAAGGATATTCACATCTAAAAATTTAAATCTCAATTACCCATGTTTTATGAGCAAGAAAATATAATTAGGTATCTAATATTTATATCTCAATTACCCAGTTTTATGAGCAGGAGAATATAATTAGGTATCTAATATTTATATCTCAACTAGCTGTTACCCGTGACTCCATTCACGTAACATTTAAAGAAGAATAAATGCATCAATTAAGCAAAAAATTCGATAAATTAAAGCATATACAATTAACCCTTTTATCACATTTTATAGTAGAAATACTTCTGATGATCCCAATTTGCATATTTTTAAATATATATAGGATCATTTAATTTTTTTTTTTCGTGAGTTACTTATTGCTTTAAACGGCGGAAAAAAACAATTTATAGAAAATCCCCGATTACGGATAAACATTTTCATATTGATTGCTGTATTGTAATTTAGATTATGGAAGTTTGAAAGTTTGCAGGAATATGCTCCAATGGGGGACAAGGATTATCTTTCACAGATATTTTTAATTGTAGATTTAGATATTTAAAAATCGAAAGAAATTTCAGAAAACAATACCTGATTATTACGCGGATTTTTATTGTCTTTTCTTTTGTGCGATTCGATAATCAGAGTACCATTAAAAATTAGAGGGTGTGAGGTGACAGTCGAATTTAATGCTTAATTCGAGGCATAGGCTCTTTGCACGTAAATGATGTCAAATATAAAGCCTAGTCTCCAATTACAATTACTTCCTAAACATTTTTTAGATCGATTTTCATATACTATTTCTTAAAATGTTATTGAAACCGGCATTGTGGGAGATTGTACGGCAAAAATATGGTAAACTTATGCTTTTGTGAATGATAAATTCTGTGGAAATCACCCCATTTTGTGTAACTGCTATAAAATGCTGATATATTTCCTACATGAAAACCGGCTAATGCTTTAAAATAAGACGACGCTTTCACCAGGTTATTTTCTCCTACGGAATAATACTTGTCGAGATTTTAAAAAAAAATCTTTCACTTCATGAATCATGCAAAAATATGTATTTTAGTTTATTTAAAACATGAAATCGCTTAATGAAATTGAATAGTATTGTACATTTAGAAAAAGACTGAAACATTAATTTTATTAAATACTAAATTTGAAGTAAGAAATTCCATTTAAAATGTAAGCTAAAATTGCATTTCGAAATTTTGTGACTTTTAATGTAAAACATTATTTCTGAAAAGTGTATTGTTATTTTAAGATTTCGTTTTTAATTTTGAAGCTGGTGAAATGAAAATGACATCACTTTGACGAAATTAAAATAAATTTATATTAATATTTTCTGATTAAAGTGAATGCTTTACATGAAAAAATATTACATCATTTTTACCCGATAAAATTTTTACTAAAAACGCCTTTGTGAAACGTTTAATCTGCCAACATTTAAAAATAATTAATTAAAATTGTATGTGTTTTTTTTTTTTTTGTTTTTTTTGTTTTTTTTTTTAATTCAAACAACTATCCACTTCTATGCACGGAAGTTTTATTTACATGCTTGGTTGTTATAAATGTCAATATGGTGACAGACGATTTTCGTTTTTGTCTCTGTGGAATAAATTCAATCATGAAGCTTGAATGTGTGAAAATATGTTTTTAGTTTTTGGAAAATTTACTTTCTTTCTCAATTTTAAAGAGAAAATAGCATAAAAAAATATATTAATCCGTTTTATTTCCCCCTTTTTCCACAAAAAATGTCTTATCCTGATAATCATAAAGTGAATTTTGAATGGAACTCTCATTTGTGTGTAATTTATTATGTTCACACTTGTTAATCAGTATTAGTAAAAAGTATTTCTGTTGTTCACTTTAAATATGACGTCATTGTTTATCCATTTCCATTAGTTACTGATATTTATGCCCCTTGTATTTTTAACGCATACTTGAAAATGCTTTTTTTTAATTTCAAATATGACGTCATATTTTTCCAAGCTAAATATTTTCTAAATAATATAAATCTTTTTCATTATTATTTCTTCTAATTATTACGCCATTTTTGACAGAAAACCTCTTACTAACGTAAGAGATATTCATGTTTCAAGTATAATAAAAAAAAAAAAATTATAATAATAAGTATAATAATTAATTATTTTTTTAGGGTTATATATACGATAACACATATATTGCACCTTACTATTTAAATAATTTTGTAATGACGAAATCGTACATATAATGTTTTGCGGAATCTGGAATAATATGGGTCTGATGAATTTATTCTAGATGTCACATTTTAAAAATTTTTAGTTCATTCATTTTTATATATTTTTTCATTTCCTCAAGATAATTTAAATGTTTCCTATAAAAAATGAAACGATGAAAAATGAGTTTAGAAAACAAAACTCAATAATTTAAAAGCTAAGCAAATCACACAAAATAAATCCTAATTTGAGAAATAAACTCCATTCTAAAAAGCCAGAAACTGGCTGAATGAATAAGTAAATACCACTTCTTACAGATTTGTACTAAAATTAGTCAATGTTAAAAAATAATACTCTAAAGAAAGAACCTCTATGAAAATTTATACAAGATAATTTAAATCCTATTAGCCCGATTTCCTCCAGATTAAAGGTAAAAGATTCTTTCAGCTGTAAAATTAATTACACACATGAAAGGATAGTCCAATCTAAAAATTTAAATCTCAATTACCCATATTTTATGAGCAAGAGAATATAATTAGGTATACCTAACATTTATTTTAAAAAGGATTTTTTTTTTCTCATTTAAAGATTTATTTAAGCGTATTACAGGCAAAAAATATCCACAATTCTCCAGAAAACTACATTAATATTAATTTTTAACAAAGCACTTGCAAAATAAATTCCAGACATGATAAATTTTGAAAAGTGCACAAAACAAACAGATAAATAGTCTTATGCTTAAGCGCTGGAAAATTCTGGTTATTCTAAAAAAAAAAAAAAAAAAAAAAAAAAGTATTATTGTAGATCAAGTTGCATGGCTTAGGTATTTCCAAATAAGTGTTTTCCGGGATTTATGAAAAGAAAATTTTATCTACTTCATTAATTGCTAAAAGGTTTTAAATGAAAATCATTAAAACAATAAAATGGTTTTCATATATAAACTGTCTACATGTTTTTGGTTTCATCAAATGCTTTTAAAAAACAAATTGTTTGCAATTGCAAGATATAATGTAATGAATTGAAGTGCCACCTTTCACGTTTTACACGTTCTCTCTCACATTATTCACGTTATTTTATTTTTATTATTTATTTGATGCTTATTTCCAAATTCGTTGCCATGGCGTTATATACTCAATGATTAACCATCTGTTATATAATTAGGAAATTTTATATTCGCTATTTAACCGCTTCGCGACGAGCGTCTTTTTGGGATTTTTAATCTTTTATCAAGGGAACTAAGAACAGAAAAATTTCCCTGATTTAATAGTGTAAATTTTTAACTTTAATATTACTGGCAGAAATAATCTAAAATGCTGAGCAGCCAATATGTCACGTATACGTGATACTCTTCGCTAAGGAATTAAAGTTCCTGGGAGGAGGCGCGGGAGGTTAATTCTGATTAATCCTAAAATATCTTATTTGCTCTCTTTTAATTTCAGAATTATTTAAAGAACACAGAGTTTTTTTACAAGAAAGAATTTTCCTTCACCCTTTGATTAGATATTGGGACATATATATCCCGATGAACTATTTTATTATTATTATTATTATTCATACCACTTTTTGAAAATGAAATCTCTGCCATACACTTATGCTAGGATATTTTCAAATGAAAATCCATCAGAAATAGTAATTTTTGTAAATTGTGGTACGATTGAATAATAAAATTGTTGCTAACTCCAACCTGTAATGAAGGAGTTAAGATAAGTACTCGTATCTGAATAACCAGGAATGTAGTGGTGAATCTACGCAGGTATACGCCATATACCTTCTGAATGTTTTTAAGAAGCTCCGTATACCCTTTGTTTCTGAAATAAAGCTATAGCATAAACCATATACGGCGTATACCTTCTGGATGTTTTTAAGAAGCTCCGTATACGCTTTGTTTCTGAAATAAAGCTATAGCATAAACCCCAGACATGAACGTTGATATCTTTAGCGTACACTACCCTCTGAGATTTTTACGACTACGACACTGTCTGTAACTTAAACTTGTTATGTTTTCAATATTCGAAAGAGTAGACACTAAAATATAACCTATCATATGTGACGAGTGATCCAAGATAAAGTAATATAGCTAATATCACTTAACCCCTTGAGGGGCAAGCAAAAATGTCTCTAAATATTGAATTCTCACCGGAATAATACAAAACATTTATTTTTAAATAAAGAAAAGCAATGTTTCAACGCTTTCCTCCAAAGTTAAAAATATAAAATTTAGTTAAAATTTTCTGGTGAGAATCTTGTTTAAATTAGATGGGATATATTTTATCCCACCGCCCCTCAAGGGGTTAACCAGCTGACGATAGAAACATACTTCCAATTACAAACTATTCAAATAAAATACAGCTTTTAGATATAGCATTTGTTTTGTAACAGGCTGTAAATGTAACAAAAAACGATAGTATTTTTTTTACATAGCCTTTTTTCTTATAATTTATGTTTAGAAAATTGTTGCACTCAATGGTCGGTTTACACGAAGCGAAACCACAATAGTCGCAACTTTTTCAAGTAGTTTGTAGAGTAGCGCGCTACATTTTAAAAAAATGTATAACACAGAAAGTAGCGGTATACAAAAACTAAGTAGTTTGACATGACCAGTAACGCTACTTCAGGTAAGAAAATGTGCGTTATTTGAATCACGTGATCGTAATTTGCTTCTTTTCTGCAAAATGACAGACATTTTGCAACATATTTGACACATATTTGCCAACACATTTTGCAAATGTCAGCATCGTCGCAGTTGAAGTTCGCTTACGAAATAAAAGTACTTTTTCGACTACCGATCTATGTCTAAGAAAGGCATTTAAAAACAATTTCATTTTTTTACGACAAAAACTTATCGAGTTATGATACTGAAACATACGATACTGAGTTTTATTGAATTGCACGAATATTCCGGGGAAAAAAAAACCGTCATAAACTACAGAAAAACAATATCGCATTTCATTCAGAAGAATATTTTAGCAAATAATAGAATAGTAAATAAAATGTATGTAGTGTATGTTTATGCGTAAATATGTTATGTGTTTGTATACAATAGCAGCCCCTCGTTATATGGCTTGGTCAGATATATTGAACTGTTTTCGTGTCTCTCCCCATCCGCACACAAAACAAAAACCTGTAGTTCAAAAACTTTTTTATGTAATTATATATAATTTTTTATTGTATCACGAATTTCTATTAATTTCGCTAAAAAAATTGTAATATGTGTTTAAACTAACCTTTTGGAGACTAATACGAAACATTTTCTTGTGAAAGTAGGTTATCTTTAATAATTTTTCAAAGCCCTTCCCTTGTCCATATTGCATGCATTTGATTGTTTAGCGGCAGACTCATAACTAGTGTTGCCAGATCCAGCCTCACAAAAAGCTGGGCAGAACGGTAAAAACAGCGGGACAGCGCCTTCTAAATCGGGACACAAAAATACAGTAAACCCTACGAAAACAAAACCTATCTATAACGGAATCCTGCCTTAAACGTAAACAGTTCATTGTCGGTACGGTAGGAATACCATACAATTATACTTGCTAAGACGACAGCCTGTTTACAATGGAATTTTTCTCCCGTCATTTGCAATTTCATTTTAGTAGGTTTTATTATACTAAATAAACACAGCATTCTAATACAGTAAAACCCGTAAAAGCGGAATCGCTTGGGACTGAAACAAAATTCCATTTTCACAGGTATAATTGTACAGTATTCTATCATACGGACTATGGATTTTTTTACTTTTAAAACTTAATTCCGTTATAAACAGGCCCCGTTTACACAGGTTTACTGTATAAAGTATAGCAAAACTTGTAAAAACGGAATAGCTAGGAATCTCAAAATTCCGTTTTAGCCAGATTTCCTTCTTTCTAGGCGGGTATATTTGTAAGGTACTCATCCTTTGGAAGGATTTGTAAATATGTTTTGTTATACGTAGAATACGTCATACAATACGTCATATATAGATCTTCACAGGTTTTACTCTATTATGTTCCGCTTCATGCTGACTAACAATAGTAGTTACTAGAAGAAATTTTAAAGAATCTGTGCATAATGGAAAATCGGGACATCTAGCGTGCCACGCGTTGGTTACGCGGGAGAAGTCTTGGAGCCACTGAAAATCGGGACACCTGGCAACACATAACGCAGGTATAAAGAAGAGCTACCATATGAATTAACACGTGCCCTCAAATTCGAGTGCAGAATCGTCGAGATCCTTTGGATTTCGAGATACTTTTGCTACATTCTTGCAAAGCCTTCTGATGCTCCTGCTTTTTTTTTTTTTTTTTTATGTTTCTTTCTCTTCTTATTTCGAAACAAATAACCCTTCTGGTATCTCAAAAATTGTTTAATATTTTAGAAAAACGAAAAGTCCATGTTTTGTATTCCATTTTGGAATTGGTATCGTATAGGAATGATAATTAAACTCATCTTATAAATATTTTCTGTCATTTGAAGGGGTTATTCTTGAAATATACATAATTTTATTAGTTTCATCTATGTAAAAAAATACGCTATAAGTCATATAATTTTATTTTTCTTCATTCTACCTATCTTTCACGAAGAAACATAACAGAATACACATGGAGCATTTTCCTTTCGAAAACACTTGTAATAATAACAATTGGCCATAGACGGTAATGTAACAGATTATACTTTTGTGTGGAACTATAACGAATATTATCCATTCACAATGCTATAGCATTGTGAATGGATAATACTTAAGCAAAAAAGCAGCAAACAAGACGCCCGTCTGACATTGGTCTTAATGTCATCCATAATACAAGGTTAACCCTGAAATTTTTTAGACAGGGGCAGACGATATGCGCCAAAAAGGGGGAAAAAAAGGTCGGATATGTAAATTTGAACTCTTTTATGTTCGCAGACGATAATTTGTGGCAACAATTGCAATTTAGCTATCGTAGAATTAATTTTGAAATAAGAGAAAATGGAGTTGACGCGAGAGCGTTATCGAGCTATGGTTTTCTATGATTTTAAAATAGGGGTAAATCAATAAGAATGCCTTCGACGTCTACAATTAGCATATGGAAATGAAGCTCTATCTCGTGCCACTGTATGGCTTCCAGAATTTAGAAGAGGTCGAAATTCTCTTTTGGATGAAGAACACACAGGAAGACCTTGGTCCGCTGTAGTCCCAAAAAATGTGTCAGCCGTACGAAAACTGTTAAACGATGATAATCGCTGCTTAGTAAAAAAAAAAAAAAAAAAAAAAAAAATGTGAATTTTGCTTCACTTTATGTTGTAATTTTTCAAGCACCGATGCTGCGAAAGCCAATACAAGCAACAAGTGAAGTAAATATAGAATTATTTCTGTCACGTGCCCCACAGACACTTAAAAAAAAAAAAAAAAAAAAAAAAAAAAAAAAAAAAGAAGAAGGAAAAAAAAAGAAAAAAAAAGAAAAAGAGGACTAAAATATGGAAATTGTACTGGCAATCGAGACGCCAGTGTAATTTAAGGAAGAAATTTTCCGTTAAAATACGGAAATAGTACTAGCGTCTCGATTGCCCGTACAATTTCCGTATTTTAGTCCTCTTTTTTTTTTACAGTGTAGGAACGCGATTTTCCCCAGGCTTAAGAAATTTTACAGCACTCTTAAAACAGTTTGTAAAGCTTACAGCAACTGTGTTGGCAGCCGTGGTACCAGCTTTTTTTGTTATAAAATACAGTGACTCTTCCTGCACTTTATGTTGTAATTTTTCAAGCGCCGATGCTGTGAATGCGAATTCAAGCAACAAGTGAAGTAAAAATCGAATTATTTCTGTCACGTGCACCACGCAGCCAATAGCAACGCGACTTTCCCCAGACTTGAAAAATTTTACAGCACTTTTAAAGACAGCCGCTTGTAATTTTTACAGCAACTAATTGGTAGCCAGGGTGCCAGCACCTTATGTTGCAAAATGCAGAATTTGTTTTTACAGTGTGTATCTACCAAATGATACAGAAGGAACTTAACATTGGATCCGCAGCTATACATAAAATTATTCATGAAGAACTGCACATGAAAAAATTAGTTTGTCGTTGATTAGTTTGTTGAGAAAGTCTGTCGTTACATAAAGCGAAGATTGCTGTTCAGAAATTGTGATTAGCTAATTTTAATAATATATATTTTTTTAAAGTGGTAAATTGATAACACTTATTATACACTGTTAAAAATTTGCAGCATTCTGGCAGGTCATTTGACCGTTTTTTCCGAAAACGGTTACAGAACCGTAATTTTAACACTATTCTGACCATATTATTGGCCATTTTATGGTCAGAATATAGTTAAATTATGGTTATGAAACCGTTTTTTCAAAAAACGGTCGAATGACCTGCCAGAATGCTGCAAAATTTTTAACAGTGTAGTACATAGGATTTTTTTTTTTTTTTTTTTTTTTTTTTTTACTGCCTTTAAAAGATCTTTAAATGTTATATGTATCATAGCTTCAATATAAAATACTAGGGGGCTCTGCCCCCTACGAGCTACGCTCGTCAACCCCCGTTCAGACGCAGACTCTAAAAGTACGCTAATTTGATCGGCTTTAAAAAGATTTCGGAAGATTGAATTATAATTTAAAAAACAGTGGCGATCTCCCTATAAACGGATTTCTATTCATTTCTTTTTTAATGGGGAATTTTAAGGCCAAATCCGCTGCGGTACTACTTGATGAACCCGTCGACCAATTTCGCCAAATTATATAAATCGCCAAAGCACTCGCCAATTACATAAATTGACATAATTTTTATTTTAAATAACGAAAGAACAAATAAATTAGTGCAACATTAATAAAAAAAACAAATAAAACGTCGAAATAAAAATAACTTGATGACGTACACACGTGTAACTTGCTTAAAGTCAAGTTAATGTGACATTTACGATCAACCATTATTGGCATTTAATCTTATAGTTTGGCGAATGATAGATTTTTGGTCGACGGGATAACTAAGTAGTACCAAAAATACATATGTCAATCGCTGTTTTCGTCTTTGACGTAGACACGTGTAACAACATTTCAAAATAAGCTAATATAAAAGGAATTAAGTAAACAGAGTCTTTGTCTCCCGGTATTTTTTAACAAAGCGAAAAGAAAGTTCTTTTAAATAAGACTTTTTAAATTAATCGTTTTTAATCTGACGTAATTTTGACCAAACTATTCTTTCTCTTTTTAATATTCACGTGAAAATGTTTGTGTTAGAAATGAAATATTATTTGCGCTTTCCTAAGAAAAATAGTTGAAAAGTATCCTCTCAAAATATCAAATAAATGTCTAGCGCAATTTCTGAATTTAAACCTTTTTGCAATATTATTTTGTGTTCATTTTATGAAATAACTGTAATGTGACGTAAATATGACGTAATTTCTCCTATTTAAGACTTCTAACGCATGTTAATAAATTTATTATTTTACAAATTCCTTTCTCTCTTAAAATTCACGTGTAATTATAGTTTTTATGACGTAATTTTTAATAAATTCATGCTTTTTGTACATAATTATTTAATTCTAATTCCAAATGTTTTTTTCTGTTTATAATAGTCACGTGTAAATAAATTTTTAATTTATTTACAAGTATAAATATTTTCGTTTTGAAGCAAACATTATTGTTTCCACTGTTTATACAGTTGGCATCAGTTTAAATTAATATCACTTTCTAAAATCGGTAAAAAATATCTCTAGAAAGGCTGAAAATTTGAATTTAAAATAGAAATAAAACCTCAAAAAATTAGTCAAATTAGAAAAAGAAAAACAGTCTGCACACCGGGAACTTCAAACGTATAAAATGATCTAAAAATGATTAAATTCCTATGAATAGTTTTTGCTCGTATAAAACTTTTTTAGTGGAACGATTTTGTCGAAATTTAGCATTAAATATCTCTTAAAATAATTCTTCGATTTGAAAACTGTCTACCTCAGCGTGTTTATCAAACATTTCTGTATCATATTACCGATTTTCATATTTTTGTATGCATTATTTTTCTTAATATTAACGAAGAAAGACCTCCTGTCACAAAAAATTCAAAACCGGCGGCGGCGGCGGCGGCGGCGGTGACAGCGGTAGTTACTTTTTTTTAGAATAGAGAGATGCTGTAGGTGCAATATAGAACAATTGTGCTCTAGGGGCTGTATAAGAATATATTTAAATTTTGTTGGCCGTCAACATTTTCAAAAATCGAACAAAAACCATTTATTTTATTTGGATGTTATTTTAAAATACGACTGGAACGTAAAAGATCAATACATTCAATTTTTTCGTGTTATTCATAAACTCAAAGAACAAAAAGGCAACTGACATTTCAACTGAAATGTATAGAATAAATAAGATTTATACGTTCAAATACATAAACTTGTTCAATGGTACTTCATAAAGAAGAACCTTAATATGAACTTGTACAAATAAAATTAACGATGAAGCATTATATTGATGTTTCGAACTGCTTCTACACTCGTCTTCAGGATAAATATGATGCTGAAATGCTTAAAAGTGTAGAGAAGAAAGCTTCCTGTCGAGTCTTGATCAATTATTTGAATGGAAAATTGCAATGAGTACGTCAGAAAATTTTAAAATGAAATAAGTTGAGATGAATCGAAAGTTCATTTGAAGACCACGGAGTGTCGCCAGCTATGAAGGGGAACGGATTACATCCAAACAAGGTCATGGTAAAAGAGAAAAATTTAAATATTGCGAACATGTAAATAATTTTGACTTTTTTATGATATTAAGCCAGATTTTTGGTATATTATAAGACAAATTATCGTTACAGGGGTTATGCTCACGTGCAATGACTTTGACTGATTCTCTGATCCAGCTATGAAGAGAAACGGATTATATTCAAGCAAGATCATGGTAAAAGGGTGAAAATTTAAACTTTGAGAACAGGTAAATAATGTTGATTTTTTATGATAAGCCAGATTTGGTATATTATAAGACAAATTATCGTTACCGGCGTTATGCTCACGTGCAATGACTTCGACTGATTCTCTGATCCAGCTATGAAGGGGAACGGATTACATTCAAGCAAGGTCATGGTAAAAGAGGGGAAATTTAAACATTGCGAACAGGTAAATAATGTTGATTTTTTATGATAAGCCAGATTTGGTATATTATAAGACAAATTATCGTTACCGGCGTTATGCTCACGTGCAATGACTTCGACTGATTCTCTGATCCAGCTATGAAGGGGAACGGATTACATTCAAGCACGGTCATGGTAAAAGAGGGGAAATTTAAACATTGCGAACAGGTAAATAATGTTGATTTTTTATGATAAGACAGATTTTTGGTATATTATAAGACAAATTATCGTTACAGGCGTTATGCTCACGTGCAATGACTTCGACTGATTCTCTGATCCAGCTATGAAGGGGAACGGATTACATTCAAGCAAGGCCATGGTAAAAGAGGGAAATTTTAAATATTGCGAACAGGTAAATAATCTTGATTTTTTTTTATAATAAGCCAGATTTTTGGTATATTATAAGACAAATTATCGTTACAGGTGTTATGCTCACGTGAAATGACTTCGACTGGTTCTCTGATCCAGTTATGAAGGGGAACGGATTACATTCAAGCAAGGTCATGGTAAAAGAGTGAAAATTTAAATATTTCGAACAGGTAAATAATTTTGACTTTTTCATGATATCAAGCCATATTTTTGGTATATTATAAGACAAATTATCGTTACAGGCGTTATGCTCACGTGTAATGACTTCGACTGATTCTCTGATCATGCTTTCAAATGGTTTATTACCTGAACTATGACTTTCGCATCCTCAAATTTAATATCGCAGACTTCGTTATCCAAATAGAAACCAGAAAGAACTGTATTCTGTTTGAATTGTTTAAGGGGACCTTCTACATTAGTAGACCAAAAAAAAGCACTTTATTATTATTTTTTTGTAAGAAAACTGCATGATGGATTTTTTTAAATTTTAACAGTTTATTGTACATATCTTAAGGTATACGCAACAAATTTTTTTTTATTAGATTTTGCTGCTTCTACTCTTAAGTTATAACCAAATATCTTCAACTGCTTTGGAAAATTTCGTCTGGATGGTTGGCATGATAGCGCCTTGTAGAATTATCTGAAACACAAAAATAATTTTTTTTCGTAAACTTCGTGAGTATAGCTTCTAGTTAAATTAAAGGATCCCATAAATTAATTAAAAAAAGTTATGTAATGGCTGATAAAAAAAAAAAAAAAAAATTTAAAAAAAAATTAAAAAAATTCGTTCTTATTTGTTACTAACTTTTTTTTTTTTTTTTATAATTTTAGTAAAAGCTTTAATTCATATCGAAGGCAATTAAATAAGCTTTAATTTAAAAAAAATCAAGATAATCCATTGAGTAGTTTTTTTTTTTTTAAATCTTGCCCACCGTGTCAAAAAATGTGGTTGAACATACTTGTTTGTAACTTAGAGTAGAAGCAACAAAATCTAATAAAAAAATTCTTGTGTATACCTTAAGATATGCACAATAAACTGTTAAAATTTCAAAAAGATCCATCATGCATTTTTCTTACAAAAAAATCATAAAAAGTGTCTTTTTTTGGTCTCCTAATGTAGAAGGTCCCCTTAATGTCTCTACTATGCTCCTTAAATCTTTCAGGTAACTTGCGTTTTGCCATGCCAATATAGACTGTTTTATCATTATTTAATAAAGTAATAGGTATTTCATATATTCCAGATTTTTGGTCAAATGGGATTTTGCCAATCTTATCTTAGGATATCAATAAGGTAAGAGGTGGGAATTGTCACATCTTATTTGTTATATTTTATGGTGCACTTGTCTCACATATGGTAATGAAATGCATATATCTATTTATATAAAATCCAAGTCTCTGTGTGTCCCCCACAATTCCGGTCCAACCGCCTCATTGTAATGAGTAATTCATGAAAATTACTAATGCAGGGTTACCACAGTAGCGTCAAATGTTGACCATCTTGGCGAAATATCGCCGAATTTGACGAAATATCGCCAAATTTGGCTATAAAAAGTAAGTTGTCATATATGAAGCCAACTTGGCGATAGCAAGCTAATTTGGCGAAATTCCCATTTAAAACCATTAATATTTTATAATCGAGGTCACCGCAATTTAATTTAAACTCCTCGCTTTTAAGGGGTTTTTTTCAAAATCTATGGGTGATAATTTAAAGTGTAATATACGAAAATGTACGCCTTTACATCTTCATCTCGATGCTGCTAATAAATAACATAACAGCCAATAGACGGCGCTGTACTGTCTGAGCTCCTAACTGCCCGATTTTAATGTGCTTTAGATACTTTTCTAGTATAGGGGTCTTGGCGAGATAGAGAAAATGAAATTTAGCAACAGCAACTTATTCACTGTTTCATACACAAGTAATTTTTCAATATTTATACAATTTATTTAATGTAAAGAAGCCATACATTTAAACTTATAATATAGACATGACTTGTAATTTGCAAAAAGCCTCAAATCCGCACAACACTTGGAACCATCCTCTACGATTTAATGGTCTTCTACTGTATTACAGTTTTTCATAAATGAGTTTCGTTTTTTAAATCTGTTATTTTCATCTATCACTGCGGAACAAGTGAGAAAAACTCACATTCTTGCACATGTGTTGTATTTATCTTTATATCACACATTCCGTCATTTTTGACGGGCTATCTTTCTAGTTTTATTATAATATTCCGATTTTTCTAATTCCATATTTTTTATGGCTAAATTAAAAATGGAATGTATCATATAGTGAATTGGAGCTTTACAGAAATGCAGGAATACTTCGAAAATATTTTATAAACAGCAAAAAGAAAACAATAACTTATTACATTTTGAGATACATAGTTTTTTTTTTGCAGTATTTGATTCCATTTTCTAGCACTGCCCACATACACGTTCTATCCCTGCTGTTTCTTTTACGATTCTTATATTCCTTCTTCTTTCAGAAGAAAAGAATTGTTTGGCATTTCAAAAATTGTTTACAATTCTTAGAAAAATGATAAGGCCATATGTTTTTTGTATCTGTATTGTAAGAATATAGCGTGTACTATTTTATTCTATTTCGAAATTGGTATCGTATAGGAATAATAATTAGAGTCATTTTTAAAACTTTTTTGTCGTTAAGGGGTTATTCTTACAAGACATAGCATATAATTTTAGTTTACTTTCATCTTCGAAATAAAGAAATACATCGTCGAAGTATAGAAGTTTCATTTTGCAGTATATTTTACAGTATTTATACAGTATATATTTTTAGAGATTATAATGTGAACTTTAAAAAGTTCGCTGCCTTACTTAAAAGGCGATTAAAGTAATGAAAAAGATGTTGCAAGTTTAAAATATACATTTTATTTAAAACTTCTTACTATTTCAAAAGCTTTTCAAGCTCATCATCAAAGAATATTTTAATAACTAAATGTTGTTTATTTATACAAATACGTCACTTTGTTTTGAAAATGAGAGAGCCAATAATTATTAGAGTTGAAAGTAGAAGTAGCAGTTTCTTGGATTAAATTTAACCCTTAAATGCCTGATTTTTCAAAAATCATTGTAATACGGTTTTTCAGATTTCATTTTTTAAATAAATTATGGGAAAAATACTTAAAAAAATCGTATTTTGTTTTAAGTATGGTTTACGGCTAAAAAACAGTTTGTTACTAGTCGGAAATACTGGTGTTTAATTGAAAAAATAATTTTCCTTGATAAAATTCTATAATATTAAACACACAAGAATTTTAGGAATTATAATAATAAATAAATTTTACTTGCTCACTGCAGAACAAAATAGGGTATTTCGCAAGCTTCCAAACAAAACAAAAAGAACAAGTAGCAACAATTGAAAAAAATAAATCAATCTTTATTCTTAAACAGCACAAGTGTTGCCATCTACATGTTAAAAATCGATTTAATAATATTTTCAGAATGCATTTTATTGGCAACGTTAGGTATTATAGCTTCAATATTATTCTGATAGTATTTTATAGCCTAAATTGGGTATGTTGCCGAAAAGCAACACCCGGCATTTAAGGGTTAATTAGAGTAAATATATACTATTATTAATTTGATTATATTATTATTACTATGATTATAAATTCAATTCAAGAAACTGCTACTTCTACTTTCAACTCTAATAATTATTGGCTCGCTCATTTTCAAAACAAAATGACGTATTTGTATAAATAAACAACATTTAGTTATTAAAATATTCTCTAATGATGAGCTTGGACAGCTTGAAAGTATTAAGAAGTTTTTAAATAAAATGTATATTTTAAACTTGTAACATCTTTTTCATTACTTTAATCGCCTTTTAAGTAAGACAGTGAACTTTTTAAAGTTCACATTATTTATTTTATGTTGAATCAAGGTGAAAATTGCGTTTCATCTTATTATTTTATTTTCAAGGGTTTTTTTTCGTGGATTTTCTTTTATCTGTCAGTCAAGACGAAATATAACCTAATACATAAAGAACATTTTTAGTGACATAAAAATAAATTTACAGCAAGTGACCATAGGCTGTAAAATATCCGATTTATTATGTCTTGCGTCAAAAAATTTCGAAAAGTATAAAAAGTACTCTTTACTCGTTTGAAACTTTGCAGTGGAAAAAGACATAAAAACAAGTAAAAATTAAATTTAAAAAATCAAAAAACCCGACTGCATAAAAAAGCTAACTAATAAATTATTTCTCATCAATGTGAAACTATTTTTTATATTACTTACCTATTTTTTTCATTTATTTGTATTGATGACTTTTAAGTTGTGTTTAATTGTTAGTTCCTATCTATAAACACTGTTTTGATGAGGCCTATAGATGTCTATGATGGTTAGAGTTGAAGTAAAGTTAGAGATCCTACCTACACAACTTCCAGGTTGTGTAATATTTAAACGGAGCTTCTGACTGTAAAATAGTCAGTGAAATATCGTCTTCATTTTGAAAGACCTATCCAATGATAAGCCCATTCAATAGGGTGCGTAATTTTTTTTTTTTCGTCTTTACCACCATTTTGTATTTTACGGCCGCCATTTTGAATTTGTAAAAACAAAACCTAGCCTATAAATATCGGACGGTAAGACGAATCGACAGAGACCTCATTAATTAAAATCCATCCAGCCGTTGGGATGTTTCGTGGGTATAAAGGAATCCACATAACCAGATACGCATGAAACACATAACCCTTCTTGGCAGTCGGGTAATAAGGAGCTTACAAAGGGATAAAGAACCTTCCTATCTACGTGCTGCAAACAAATATTGTTGCAATTTCCAAATTTGAAAGAACAAGAAGGATAAGTAGTTTTTCCCATAGGATAACATGAAATTCCACTTTTTGTCTTCCTCACCAGGTAAGTCCCCTTAAGGGGTCTCAGGAGTCTTACTTTTATATTGAAGGCTTGTATTTATATACGTATATAGTATTGAACAAATAAAAAATTAACGTTAATTAATAGTGAAGTTTCGTTACAATATTCTGGAACAGTTGGAAAAGGTTTTATAACCTAAGCGTGACGCATGATTTTTCTTCCTTGCTTTTCTTACGATGTGATAACTTGTTTTGTATTCTATTTTACACTTTTGAAACTTTCTATAGCAAAAAGAAAATTTTTCAGCAAGACCTTTCGAGTGCTATTTCTGTACTCTGGCTATCATAGCATGTCAAGTACGTTTCTAAATATCTTGATCAATAAGTGTCCTCGGGTGAAGAATTCTATTTGCTTTGGCATTCCTTCGCTTTGAAAATGCTTTTGTAAAGAGTTTATTAGGAGCTCTGTATCCTTCTAGGGCGCTTTCTGCTTTTGTAAGCAATCCAGATCGGCTTTGCATTTTCTTTGAGGGAAATTTCAGTTTCCCCGAGGTTCCGCCAGTCTATAAGATTCGACGACGAATCGATAATTGCGTGATTAAAAGGAACTTGCGTTATGCAGTTTTTCTTCCTTGATTAATTTACTTTTAAGAGTAGATTGATCTGAAGCAAGTTAATTTGCAGACGCGTGAAAATTATTATTTTCTACCTTTCAGGAAAACGTAGTTTTATTTACTTTGTAATGGAAGATAAAGGTGCCGCACTGCGTAAGATATTAGTACTCAAGTAAAGCGCAGAAATAAACAAGTTGGATGAGTGCACCAGTAATTGACCGTATAGTGGAAATTTTACGTAAATGTCAATTAATGTATGAGGGATACTAAACCGAAAAAATATTGCCGTTTCCTTTTCTACAATTTAAATTATTGAGAAATAAATAATATTACACTAGTAATTGACCACTTCTTTTTACATTCCTTTTACTTAAGGGTGCTATCTCATTCATATGAAAACACCCGCTCGCTAATGTTAATCCTATGGAAGAATATTTTTAAATATTTTGCTCACATTTCAATATTTTTAAATGACTTTTTTTTCTTTTTTTTTTTTATGTACTGGATAGCTGAGGTCGATCTTTACAAAGACCCCTTTCCTTTTTTTCGATTTTGTTTAGAGGGTTATTTTTAATAGGATACTTTCACTTTCGAAACCCGTTAAATCAAAATATACTAATTAAAAAAAAAAAAAAAAAAAAAGAAAAAAACCCGTAGATTGTACCTGAGCTATCCATTAAAAAAAAAATAGTTGCAATGCGTACGATATATTTATTAAAAAAAAAAAAAAAAAAAAAAAAAAAAATCTCCCATATGGTTAACATTAGCGAGCGGGTGTTTTCGCGCATGTCAGGGTGTCATGCATAAAATTTTTGCCACTGACAGCATAATATATGTTCTATGTAACGTTAATTATTTGAATATTCTGCAACTGATACTTTACTCTTTTTTTAAATGCTTAGTTTTGATAAAAATAAATAAATAAATAAATAAAATTGTTTTTTGACTTGCATTCATCGGACGCAGCATTCCTCAAAAACTTTTAAAGCAGTTTGTCTCAAACTCTTCTGGTGCATTCATTTTGATGCAAGGAATAAATTATACTTCAAATATAGTATTCTAACTGCACTGGTTATTTAAAATTAACATTTTTCTTCAACAGAAAATCGATTTTTTTTTTCACAATTTTATGAGTTAAATTCAAATTTAGTTTTCAATTGCTTAAAAATAAAGTATTAAACAAAAACATAATTTGAAGAACAAATTAAAAAAACAAAATTTATTTCCTACATTGTTTAAGCCCGAGAAGGGAGAGATATTAAGATGTTTCATTCAATTAGTTCTACATTTAATGTTAAATTTTTGTAACAAATTAGTTAAGCAAATTGGAGGTTAAAAAATAAAAATAAAATTCATATAATATGATACTTAAAACACCCTAAAAATTTGGATTCCGTTCAAATCGAATCGAAATAAATCTTAGACTTCTTCCCTTTTTAATTGAAAATATTTGTATTGCAGATTTTGTATTATGTTTATGACAATTGTGCATAAAATGATAAGATGCAGGCAAAATACAAAACTTAAAAAAAAAAGTCTAAGATTTATTTCGATTTCATTTGAACGGAATCTAATTTTTTAGGGTGTTTTAAGTATCATATTGTACGAATTTTATTTTTAGTTTTTAATCTTCAATTGGCTTAACTAATTTGTTACAAAAATTTAACATTAAATGTAGAACTAATTGAATGAAACATCTTAATATTTCTCCCTTCTCGGGCTTAAACTATGTAGGAAATAAATTTTGTTTTTTTAATTTGTTCTTCAAATTATGTTTTTGTTTAATATGTCAAGTTTTTTAATAACTACAGCACTCAAACGAACGCATTTCAAAATTAATAGAGAGTATCATCATTAGGCTTTGATGTATGCGGTATTGCATCACAATGTGGGGTGCAGTTTACCAATGTGTAATTCAAAATTTTTCACCACTGTAGTAATGCAGGGTGCGGTAGTTTGGACAAAAACTTTCAATCTGAACGTAAAAAATCTATAATCAAAACATAAAAATTTAACTTCACTTAAATTTAGATACCCTATTTTCTACTCAGGAACACTATGAATGTAAATGTAAATTGTGTTGAATCCTTACTGCTAATATTTAACAATATTATAGCTGTGATACAGTAAAAAATAAAAAATAAAAGTTTTACTTAAATTTTTAAACCTTATTCTCGCCCAAGGGGTGATGTAAACAAATCATAAAATTATTACCTAAATTTAACTTGGGGTATAAATAGTTCTCATCTCGGAAAAAAAAATACATTTTAAAATTTAGGTTATGCAATCCCCCACTAAGTTCGCTACCTGCGTAAAAATAGCTATCCATTAGAAACTTTTTACTAAAATATAAACTTGACCAAAGCAAAAACTTATTCTGAAAATATCCTTTTTATTTCCACTATGACGCCATATTCACCTTTTTAATTTTTGAAAAAAAAAAAAAAAAAAAAAAAAAAACTAGCTCAATTTAATAATATTTCACGTGAAAATCTTTCAACTAAAAAGAAATAAATTATTATTGTGGCTTTTGAAATTTTTGCAACAACGAAGTAAAAATGTTACATTTCCTATGAAAAATGTCCGTTGATTTTCAATGAAAAAAGCGAAAATTGGAATTATTAAGAAAAATATTTGAATAATGCAAAAAAAATTGGCCCATGTTTGTCTCTGGGTTATAATTCACCCATATGCAAAGGCATTTTACCATTCGTTTTGACCCTGACGTCAATCAAACGTTTTTACACTTTAAATTTATAATATCATTAGAATTAGTAAAGAATAAAAAATGAGTGGCATCAGGGACAAAAAGGTGGGAAGAAAAAATGAAAAAGTTATGATCTCCATAGGCTTTTTGTTGGGTTTAAAGGCGAGCGAACATTTTTTATGCGCATTATATCTGCGCACTGCCGGTCTTTTCCCCCGGCGCACTCAGTCTGCGTGCGAAAAATAGAAGAGTGTAGACGTAAAAATTATTCTGTGTGAACTTATTATGAAAAAGTAATCTGTGTGAGAAATTTATCTTTAAATTAATTGTTTTGTGTTTGTGCAGTGTTTTCGTTTAATAAACTGTTTGTTCTGTCAATATCCACGGACTTCGTGAAAATTAATATTAGTGAAAGAACAACAAAATGGTAGCAGTTCGCGGTTGATATTCTAAATCGAAATTAGTTTTGTTAAAAGAAACCATAGACAAGTTAAACGTCCCCGAATTAAACGGAACTAATTATTTTATATGGAGCCTAAAAATTAAAGCTGCTTTAAGCCTTAAAAGGTTGGATACTTTCATATCCGAAGTAAAAGCAGAAGGACTGAGTGAAAAGGATTCCACCGAATGGGACCAAAAAAATAGCGATGCCGTCGCATATATAAAGCTGTCATTGTCTGATGAACAGGCGCTACAATTTGCAGCTGAAGAAAATGCGAAATTATTATGGGAAAAAATAAGATCGACTTTTACCGGTCAAGCAGAAGATAGAAGAATAGATGCCGGCAATGAGTTAAAGAATCTAGAAATAAAATCAAATGAATCTGCAAATGATTATATAGCCAGAGCTCGAGGCATCTCAACAAAATGTCAAACACTTGGATTGGGTATAACAGAGAGAGAACTTGTATTCTACACGGTACGAGGTCTGAAAGGAAAGTTCTCGAAAGTGAGAGATATATTAAAGACTCAACGTGAGAAAAGTATGGATGAAGTACTAGAAATTCTTCGGGAAGAAGAACTGACGAATACCGCTCGTTCTGAAGGGACCGCCGCTGAAGTGTTCTACTCCAGGAAAAACAAAAGTCCGAGACTTTGTTACATTTGCAGACGTCCAAATCACATAGCCAAGGATTGTTTTTACAGGAATAATATTTCAAGAAATGACAGGTCCAATGGAAATCGACAAAGAAGAAAAACGCACCACGATCTAAATTATCCAGTTAAGGACAGAAACAATTCGGTACTGACTGTTTCATCGGAACAATGTGAACTATGTGATAAAATATGGTTATTAGACAGCGGGGCTAGCTCGCATATGTGTAAAGATAAAATATGGTTCAGAAATCTAATTCCTGAAGAAAAGGATATCTATCAAGCAGGTAAAAATTCCAAAATAATTTCGAAGGGTACAGGTACGGTATCATGTGATACGGTAAGTAAAAATAATTCTATACATTTGACAATAAACAATGTTAGTTTTGTACCAGATTTGAGATATAATTTATTATCTGTTACTGCTTTAATGGATAAGGGTTGTAGAATTATTTCTGAAAATAACTGTGTGCTAATTTTTGACAAATATAATAAATTTCTAACTAAAGCATTTAAAAATGATAATCGATTAGAGATTAAACTTCAACCTGCCTATAATTCTGAGTGTAATTTTACTGATAAGAGTGCTAGTAATTATGAACTGTGGCATAACAGATTGTGTCATTTAAATTCAAAATATATGTTAAAAATGAAAGAGTATATTGATCTTAAAGATGTAAATGTGTCTGATTTTAAGTGTGATACATGTGACATAAGTAAAATAACCAGGAAAAGTCATCCGAATATTGATATTGACCAAAGTTCTGATATTATGCAGTTGTTTCATTTGGATTTATGTGGCCCGATACAGCCTGAATCACTTGGTGGGGCAAAATATTTTATGATATTAGTGGATGATTTTTCTGGAATGTATTTTACTTATTTCCTCAAAAGTAAAAATGAAGCATTTGATGTATTTTATAAATTTAAAGCTAAATATGAAAATCTTATGGGTAAAAGAATTAAAAAAGTGAGAAGTGACAATGGGCTCGAATTCGTAAATACGGAATTTGACAATTATCTTGCTAATGCAGGTATTTTTCACGAAAAAACTGTCCCATATAACAGCGAAAGCAATGGAAAGGCTGAAAGGGCGAATAGAGTTTTATTAGAAAGGGCTAGGTCTTTATTATATGAAAGCGAACTTCCCACCAAATTCTGGGCAGAAGCTATCAATTGCAGTACACAGGTATCTAATATAACACCCCGTAAAGGAAAAGAAAAACTCCCCTTAGAAATTTGGACAGGTAAAAAGCCCAATTTAAATTATGTAAGAAAATTTGGTTGTTTAGCTTATTTTCATATTCCTAAAACAATGAGAAATAAATTCGATGTACCAGGAAGAAGTGGAATTATGTTAGGATATGCTAGAGATAGGAGGGGATATCGTATTTATGATGTAAAAAATAAGAAAGTGATTGAGGAACGTTCTGTTAAGTTCAATGAAACTATAAAGGGAAGTAGATATTTTGGATTAAGTAAATGTTCAGAGTGTTGGGATATTGAACCGCTAATAAATAAAAATTTTCCGGAAGAGAATGAAATTCGTGAAAATCAAAAGAATAAATCTCTCAATTTAGAAATTTCTGACACAAGCGAAATAAAAAACGGTTGCGCAACCCCATTAAGAAAACTTAATTTGTCTCCAGCTAGACATGGAGGCGCGGAGAGCGCGGAGAAAAGGAATCGAAACAACAAAATAAAAGACCGAAGTGAAAATATGACTGAAGTTCGAAGGTCAGAAAGATTGAAAAGTAAATATTCGTCAGCTAATTTAACTGATAATGTCCCGAGTAATTATTTAGAGGCAATAAATAGTGTGAATTCATATGATTGGGAAATAGCTATGAAAAATGAATTGGATTCTTTAATTAAGCATAATGTTTGGGAAATCGTTGATATGCCAGAAAAAACGAAATTGATTAAAAGTAAATGGGTCTATGTTTTAAAAGAGGGCGACAGTAAGGAAATAAAATATAAAGCCATATTGGTGGCAGCTGGATTTAATCAAATTAAAAACAAAGATTATACTAAATCGTATTCACCTGTTGTAAATATTGAGTCATTTAGATTACTAATTGCGCTTGCAGCTAAATTAAATTTGATTGTTAAGTTTTTTGATGTAAAAACAGCATATTTATACAGTGATTTGGAAGAAACTTTATATATGTCACCACCACCTGGATATGAAAAACTGATAGGGGTTAATAAAGTTTGTAAACTGAAAATGAGTATTTATGGATTACCCCAATCGGGTAGAAATTGGTATTTAAAAATAAAAGAGGAACTTGGTAATATTGGATTAAATCAATTAGCTTGTGATAACTGTGTATTCATTAAAGTTGAAAATGATAACATTTTTATATTATGTATGTATATGGATGATTTAGCTATCTTTTGTAATAATCAAATAATGTATGAAAATATTGTTTCTAAAATTAAAAATGTATTCGAATTGTACGAAAATAAGAATTCTAAATTTTTAGGTATAGAAATTGAAAAACATGAAAAAGGTATAAGTTTGTCACAAGTGGAATATATTGAGTCATTGTTGGTAAAACATAATTTAGAAAATTGCAAATCTGTGAAAACACCTATTGTTAAAGGTGAAGATAAAAGTTTTCCTCCAACAAATGAATTGTTTGACATAACTATGTATCAGGAAATTATTGGTGAACTTTTATATTTAGCCAATAGAACACGTCCTGATATATCATTTGTCACAACTTATTTGTCTCAATTTAATCACAAACCAGAGAAAAGGCATTACATTTTGGCTAAAAGAGTATTAAGGTATTTAAAAGGTACAAAAGACAAAAAATTATTTTACAGCAACGAATTTGGGTATTTAAATAGTAGTTCAGATGCTAGTTGGGGAAATGGAGAAAATGGAAGGTCTTTTTCAGGGGGAGTTGTATTGTTAGGAAAGTCATTAGTATCTTGGAAATGTCGTAAACAAAAAAGTGTTAGTCTTTCTACATGTGAAGCAGAATTATTTTCTATTTCAGAAATTTGTAAGGATGTAATATGGACTGTAAACTTATTGTCTGAGTTAAATTGTAACCAATTTATAAAGGATGCCATAATTTTAAACACTGATAGCCAAGCAGCAATACAGTGGATTAAATGTACAAAATCCTCAAATAAATCTAGGCACATGAATTTAAGATTTCATTTTGTCAGGGATTTATTGTCAGAAGGTATTATTTCATTGGAATATGTTCAAAGTGAACATATTATTTCTGATTTCCTTACTAAAGGTGTAAATGAAGATAAGTTGTTATATTCTATGGAAAGTATTTCACTATTATGATATGTGTAATTATTGTATGTAATTTGTGTATAATTTTTGTATGTATATGTATTTTTTGGAATTGTTTAAAGAGAAAAAAAAAATGTATCTCTCGCAGGAGGGGTGTGTTGGGTTTAAAGGCGAGCGAACATTTTTTATGCGCATTATATCTGCGCACTGCCGGTCTTTTCCCCCGGCGCACTCAGTCTGCGTGCGAACAATAGAAGAGTGTAGACGTAAAAATTATTCTGTGTGAACTTATTATGAAAAAGTAATCTGTGTGAGAAATTTATCTTTAAATTAATTGTTTTGTGTTTGTGCAGTGTTTTCGTTTAATGAACTGTTTGTTCTGTCAATATCCACGGACTTCGTGAAAATTAATATTAGTGAAAGAACAACACTTTTCCATGTTAAATTTACATTGATAAGTAACACTGGAAATAAATAAGTATTGCGCTGCCGCCCAATACTTAAATACGGGTCAAGGTACAGTCGTGGAAAAAAAAAAGTAAACACCCCCTACCAACTCTGCAGCAAATTATTGTAGAAGAAAGTTACTGGTACCAAACAATTGGACCAAACCTCATTGTTTTTTTCCCCCAATAGTAATACCCAAGTTTGACGCCATAAATAAATTCTACACCCTTCAGTTAGCCTAATACAAATTTTCATGAAATTTGTATAATTAGTTTCAGAGAAATGAATTATTTAAAAATGAGCCTATTTTAGGGGCTCTATCTAAAGTTCGGTATTCGATTGTTGAAATGCTACAGAATGACTAAGTCAATTCTATTAATGTATTATTTCTTGCCAATATGACCATTTTATTAGCTTATTATGTTTCGACTATTGCCAGCCCAAATGTTTCAATAAAATGAGTACAATATATATTTTTTAAAATATGCTTTCCTGCTTATCATAGACGGTCCATCATTTAAACTTTAAACCATCATTTGGCTTTTTCCATCATAATTCGAAAACTACTTGGACGAAAATTTTTAAATTTAGAGTTCGCTTAAAGCAGGACATAATAATATAAACCTATCAATAAAATTGTAGGTTGCAATTCATACTTTCTTCGAATATTAATTTCATAATTCATATTATAAAAATTTTAAAATTACGAATTCAATGTATTGATGTTTGGGTTTTCTAGTATTACAACCATACAAAAGATGACCATATTAGAATTATAATTTCAGGAGATGTTAATAAAAATATGAGTATGTAATTTAACATTAGAAGCTATAAATTTTGAATGTTTAGAATTCAAAAGCTTATCATTCAAATGACATGAAATTTCTTTTCTAGATATATTTTGAACTGAAGATAGTGCCAAAATTGAGCGTTGCCGTTGAAAGAAACAAAATGTCGGCCGATTTTTATCTGTGGAGGGCCTCCTCAGCAGATTTTATATACCCAATTTAAAAGTAGACTTTATTTCCAATCGTTTGGCAACAATAACTTTCTTCTATTCTAATTAGTTGCAGTAGAGGGTGTTTACTTTTTCTTTCCACAAGTGTACAATAGTTTTAGATTTAGAACCAATAGTTTTATTGGTACTACTTAATTATCCCGACGACCAATTTCGCCAAATTACACAAATTGACATAATTTTTATTTTAAATAAAGAAAGAACAAATAAATTAGTATAACATTAATAAAAATACAAATAAAACGTGACATAAACAGGGGTAACTTGCTTAAAGTCAAGTGATTGTAACATTTACGATCAACCATTATTGGCATTTAATCTTATAGTTTGGCGATAGATTTTTGGTCGATGGGATAACTAAGTAGTACCGTTTTGTGAAAGTCTTGAGCGCAGAGGATAAAAGTAAAAAAAAATTTAAAAAAATTTAAAAAAAAAAAAAAATAATAATAATCAAAATTAAAGATAAAAAAAGAATTAAAATATTAGTTGTAGAATATCGAAGCAATTATGCTACATATAACAGATATTAAGGTATGAGTGGTAAAAATTTTGTACATTTGGGTTTTATAGGGAATCAGAAATAAAATTAAATGTTAGATGATGTCAAATAGCACCTCCAATGAAAAAGTAAGAATCTTGAGATACTTTAAATATAAGATAGTGAAAAAAATTGCTCAATTACTGGTGCAATCTTATTTTCCAACTTATACTATTAATAATTTTAATTGTAGAAAAGAAAATGATAATATTTTTACGGAATAATTAATCCTCATACATTAATTTGTATTTCCGTAAAATTTCCACTATACGGTCATTTACTGGTGCACTCACCCAACTTGTTTACCCCTGAGGTTCATTTGATTAGAAAGATCTTACACATTAGGGCGGGCGCGTACAAAGTAAATAAAACTGCGTTCTCCTCAAGAGTAGCAAATAATAATTTTCACACGACTGCAAATTAACTCGATTCCGCTCAATCTACCCTTAAAGTAAATTAATCAAGGAAGAAAAATTGCATAACGCAAGTTCCCTTTAATCATGCAATTATCGATTCATTGTCGAAGCTTATAGGCTGCCGGTACCTCGGGGAAACTGAAATTTCCCTCAAAGAAAATGCAAAGCCGATCTGGATTGCTTACAAAAGCAGAAAGCGTCCCAGAATGATACGGAGTTCGTAATAAATTCTTTACAAAAGCATTTTCAAAGCAATGAATGCCTAAGCAAATAAAATTTTTCACCCGAGGACGCTTATTAATCGAGATAATTAGAAACGTATTTGACATGCTATGATAACCATAGTACAGAAATAGCACTCGAAGAAATGTCTAGCTGAAAAATTCCCCTTTAGCTATAGAAAGTTTTAAAAGTGTAAAATAGAATACAAAGCAAATTGTCACATCGTAAGAAAAACAGGGAAGAAAAATCCTACATTATGCATAATTTATACAACACTTTCCAGCAGTTGCAAAGTAGTGTAACGAAACGTCACTATTTAACAAGTTAAAAAAAAAGAGATATCTAAAGAAAAACTCATCAATACACATCATTTTCACTATTTTTGAAATAGTGTAACATCAATAAAGTTCACTAAAAACTAATTTTCCCCATTGGCCGTAATGTAACAGAATACTTTTGAGTGTCTCTGTAAACTAACCATAAATGGTACACGTTTTACTTTCAATGCGGAACATGCCATGGTATATTTCAATAACATACATCAATTATAAGTCAATCCGAGTATATTTACGCGTGTGAGAAAACTGTCATACAGACAGAGAAACTGAATTCATAAACACTTTTTAATTATTTTGGAAAGTGTCAAAAATAAAATTTGAAGAAATTTACGCTAAATGGTCAATTATTGGTGCACTCATCCAACTTGTTTACTACTGTGTCTCACTTTATTAGTAAAATCTTACACAGTGGGGCGCCTTTGCCTTGCAGTACAAAGTAAATAAAACAACTCAAACGCCGCAAAAAAAGAATTTTCACACGACTGCATATTAACTCGATTCCGCTCAATCTACTCTTAAAGTAAATTAATCAAGTAAGAAAAACTGCATAACCCAACTTCTCTTTAATCATGCCACTATTGATTCGTCGTCGAAGCTTATAAGCTGCCGGTACCTCGGGGAAACTGAAATTTCCCTCAAAGAAAATGCAAAACCGATCTGGATTGCTTACAAAAGCAGAAAGCGCCCAAGAAGGATACGGAGCTCCTAATAAACCCTTTACAAAAGCACTTTCAAAGCAATGAATGCCTGCGCAAATAAAATTCTTCACCCGAGGACGCTTATTGATCGAGATATTTAGAAACGTACTTGACATGCTATGATAGCCATAGTACAGAAATAACACTCGAAGAAATGTCTAGCTGAAAAATTCCCTTTAGCTATAGAAAGTTTCAAAAGTGTAAAATAGAATATAGAGTAAGTTATTACATCATAAGAAAAACAAAGAAGAAAAATCATGCGTCACAATATAGCGTATGAAACATCTAAATTTGGAATTCAACAATACACATAATTTTCATTATGTTTGAAATAGAATAGGGTCTAGTCTAGAGTGAAAGTACAGTAAAATCAGTGAAAACAGAATCGCTATGAATCACAACAAATTCCGTTTTATAGAGGTTTCCGTCTAAGCACGTAGATCTATAAGGTATTCCATTCCAATGAACTACAAAAAGTTTCCGTTATAAACAGGTCCTTTCTTCACTGGTTTTACTATATTAAGTTCCACACAATGAAGACTGATATATGAACAACATGATACGAAAAGAAATTTAAAAGAATGTATGCATCATGAAAAATCAGGACTTTCGGTGTCCCGCGGGACAGGTCTTAGAGTGCCTGATAATCGATACGTCCCGCATAAATCGGGACAACTGACAACACTATCCTGCAGTGACGTAATACGAGGTTTGTTCAGTAATTATTGTCTCGAGTGTGTATAAAAGTTTTGTACTGTGATGGTTGATGTGGAATATTGAAGCCTAATGTCTTAAATGTCTATATGTTCAATTTCAGAACCGTAGCTGCTATATTAACATATATATATATATTTGTTTTAGGCGTGAAAGGTCGCACCTAGCTTGAAAGGGGGGGGGGGAGGGTAGAAAGGCTGGTTTGGAGGTTATGGGGCCGGACCTGAAGCAGTTCTGTGATATATTTGTGACAGTGGATTAGACTTGGCACAAATATATCACAGAATCGCTTCGGGTCTGGCCCCATAAGCTCCAAACCAGCCTTTCTCCCTCAACCCCTTCCCCCTTTCAAGCTAGGTACCACCTCTCACACCTAAAATAACAACAAAAATATGTTAATATAGAGCTACGGTTCTAAAATTGAGCATATAGGCATCTAAGGCATTAGGCTTCAATATTCCCCATCAACAATCGCAGTATAAATATTTTATATAGTCTCGGGACAATAATTATTGAACCACCCTCGTACTACGATGCTACTGACGGAAGAACTGAACCTTTTTGTATTATGAAACAGTTTTTATTTTCCTTTACTTTGTTATCTTTACTTAATTGCTTTTGAAATTATTTAGAAATAACAAATGATAAATAAACAAAAACGTAGAATAAAATATTAATTTATTCTAAATCACCTTTAAAAAAAAAATTCATGCGACATTGAAAAAGAAGTTAGACTATTTCATATTCACAACAACAATGCACATTTAAATGGATAACGAAATTTATAAAATGTCAACTATCTCTTTTTTGACTGACATTTGTTGTAAACTGGCTGACATGGTTGGATTTATATTTCTTTATGTATTGATTAGCCTTAGTGGATATGGTAACTTTGAGGATCTTCTAAAATGTGCAGCGTAATCACAATGATTGTTTAAATTTTAGATAGAATGTTATGTTTCACAATGAGCTATTCTTAAAAGAGAATGATTTGGATTTTGAAATAACTAATAGAATGATTCAATTAATTATGAATGTTTGCGGTTATGCAATTTTGCGATATATATAGTTCATATCTTGATTTATCATTTCAGTAAATTTGTATCATGAAAAGGAACTGTTTCTTTTATGTTTAGACAATATTTCTAATTAGACGAAGATACAGTAAATTAATCTATCATAAAATTTAATAAATAATAATTGCGAATTGTTCTACAACATGTCTATCGTCCACCTATCCACTGGCATTTGTCATAAACTGGCTGTCATAATTGGCTCACATTTGCATCAGTCGAATAGCATTTGTGGTTGTAATTTTGAAGATCATCTAAATTGTAATTGTGTAAATCACAATGCTTGTTTTAAGTTTTAGATAATATGCTATTTTTTACAAGGAGTTACTGTTAAAAGAGAATGCGTTGAAGCTTGAAATATTTAATTTACAGAAGAATTTACTCTTATCTGAAGAGTTGAAATTGAATAATTTCTTCAGACAATCGGGTTAAGGCTGTTCTCAAATCCAAAGAGTCAACTTTCTGACGTAAGTTTTAATTCATTTTTGTTCGGAAACACATGAAACTAGAAGTTGTTGTTGTTCAGAAACTATGTCATCGAACTGTTTTTTCCGCTTTCTTGTAAGCGCAATAGATCTTTCAGAAAATACTGTCAAAGTTGGCATTTTGAGCCGAACTTCCGAACGAAAGAAGAAAATCCAGTCAGTAAGGGGAGAAAAACGCCGTGTCGTGTGATCAAAATCGCTTATAACTCCATAGGTAACTGATTGATCAAAAAATGGAAAAAACAATTCGATTCCAAATCGCTTCCATGGCCAGGCTTTCCAATTTAATATCTTTCCGTTAAAAAATGAATTTGTAAATGTGTCAAAACGTTTTGCGCTTGTTGAGCAGAGCAGTTGAGAACAGCCTTAAATAAGCGGATCTGATTAGGAGTATGGAGTATGTTGTGGTACAGAGACGTTTAAAAATAATAAAATTGCTTTCGTAATATTCGATTCTTTTCTTGATTCATAAATTAAATACATTTTCTTTCATATATTCGATAGTTTCACAAATTTAGAAAAAAAAAAAAGATTTTTATTTATTGTAACTACAGTAATTTATAAAACAAATTTATGTAAATCACATCACTGTTCACTTATCTCATAAAGTGTATGCTATCCGTATGTAAAGTGTTTATAGAGGGTGTTTTTTTTTTAGAGGAATACAAATTTAAAACGAAACAAAACACATAAAAATAATGTTAATTGTCATGGTATTGGTTTTATTAAATAAATAATTTTATGACATTAGCGTTTAAAAGCAATTTTGTGCTTATGGGGATTAAGCGCAATCTGGAAGTCCAATCTTCGACCACATCGAGCAGCCGGGTTGTATATCAGCAATGGACCTCATACGAGGCTAACGAGAAAGACAGGCTACCGCGGTGCATTCCACGTATCTTTTTTTACAGACCGCTGGAGTCACGTGATGCTCGAAGGCACCAATGAAGGTGTGCGAAAAGAGCATCACGTAACTCTAGCGGTCTGTAAAAAAAAGACACATGGTATGCACCGCGGTAGCCTGCCTTTTTCGTTAGCCTCGACCTTATGCAGATGACGTCAGACGCCAGAGCTGGCGGTCTGTTGATCTATTATTCTAGCCACTGCACCGCCAGAATGCCAGTATGTGCAGGTGCAACACCGCTAGCAGACGACTTTAGCTTTGATCCAGGTTGAGTGCATACATTTTAACAGAAATTTTGCAAACTTAGGGAATTTTCTCGTATACAGAACAACAATTTGAATTTATATTACAATATATCAAGTATATGCTGCTACAACAAAGAATTTTTTGCGGTATTTTTAACAAACAAGCATTAATATAACTCACACTCCATAGACTGCTATGCTGAACACCAGCAGCAGACGAATTTTAGCCTCGACCTCCGGCCACGTGCATAGGATCCATAACACGCCGAATGTTGATTTCCAAGTGGTCCAACGTCTGTGGTTTATCGGCATAGACCAGTGGCCCACAGAGAATAATCTATTGGTGAGAGTTAACATGTCTGTGGAGGCCAATGGAGGATATTCCATCTACGTTTTGATCACGTGGTCAAGGTAAAAACTTCTAGCGTAAAGCAGGGAAGGCTCCGTAGACGTAATGAAAAACCCTCGCCAGCCAGTGAAACACAGTTTATGCGGACAGCAGTAGTAGCCTTCCTTCTTATCAGTTAGAAGTTCTTTGGGTAAATTACCGTTATCACGTGACTTATTTCAGCCTCGAACCCAGATTTGGAATAAAGTCCATTCACAGGTCCATTACGCGAAATTATGCGCTCACCGAATGTCTCCCGCAATAAAACTGATGGCGTTTTGCACAATTTGCAAGTGTTGTTCTGGCGTAAGTATCTAATCAAGTGAAATGGCAAAAAATACTGAGCACAAGTCAGCACAAGAATACTGTCAGCTGTCAAATTGCGTTTGTGACTGTAATAGTGGAGATATTCTAAATTCGGCAACGTATTAAAAATCATTGCTTAAATTCTAGGTATAATATAATCTTTGACAATGAAATATAATTAAAAGAGAATACTTTGAAATTTAAAATAATTTAATTATAGAAGGATTTAATTCGATGGTAAGAGTTGGAATTGAATCATTTCTTTAGACAATGCACTAAAGAAGCGAATTTAATTAGAAATATGGTTGATTTTACAGACATTTTGGAATATTGAAATTCTTCTTCAGATATGTAGTTCATATCTTAATTTATAAATGAAGTAAATTATGAGGTAAAAGCATGCCATGAAAATAGATTGGTTTTCGTATGCTTAGAGAATATTTCTAATTGGATAGATACAGTAACTTAATCTCTCATAGAGTATAATAAATAATATTTACCAATTATTATTAACCTATTTATTCTACAACATATCTATCGTCTCACTGTCTACTGGCATTTATTGTAAACTGGCTGCTATGATTGGTTTTATATAGAGATCGGCCGAAAATTCAGTTTCATTTTCGGCGAAAATGCAGTCAAAAATTAGACCGAACCAAAACTCGACTGAAAAATTCTGCATTCCAAAATTGTCATTTCTTCCTTCGGAATTTTTCAACATTACTCATTGATTTTGAGCCGTATCGGCTCAAATGAGATATGCTTTATTTATTGCTATGCGTTATTTATTGCTATGAACTTCACTGTTTCTAATTATAAGTTATGACTGACCCAGAATGTGAGTGAAAATTATAAAGTAAGAAATGTATATACGACTAAACTTTGAAGATGCTTTTCACGTGCTCATTAAGAGCTGCAGATTTAACAGTAATAGAAAATTTTTAGTTTGAAACAGCAGAAGTGTTTCGAATGCTCTCTAAGAAAAGGGGCAGTAAAACTGATTAAGATCCTTTCCAAAAATCGTTATAAAAGACTAATCGAGGTATGTATACCTAAAACGATTTGTAATTAGATGAAATAAAAAAAAAATCATTTTGTGCCGTTGATAAATTAAATACATTTTATTTTATATGAAAATAAAAAGTTTTGGTCAGAGGCGAAGAGAACCAACTTAGACCACACGTATAATTACACGTAAGTATAGTCAAATAATAATTATGTATATTTATGAATGTATTAATTACTTAATTTTTTTTTGGTAATTTTCGTTTTCGGCCGAATATAGGAATACTATTCACAATGAACTATCACTGAAAGAGAATACCTTGAAATTTGGAATAAATAAATTATGGAAGGATTCAATAATTCGGTGTGAAGCGATATAATTGGATCATTTCTATGAATAATGCACTAGAAAAGCGGGTTTAATTAGAAACGTTTGGGAATATTGCAATTGCTTTTGTGATATTTGGTTCATATCTTGATTTATAAATGACGTAAATTATATCCCGAAAAGAGATTGCTTATCTTTTCCGTAGAGAATATTTCCGATTAGATGAAGACTTAGTAACTTAACCTCTCATAGATGATAATAAATAACAAGTCTAAACCCGTCGAATTCGACGAATGAAAATGTTTAAAAGAATTGATTGATTCAATTTATAGAAAATTCACAAAAATAATTACAATAAATAATCAATCTTATATTGGCTGGCCTTACTCTTAAAACAAATTATTTTTAACTGAAGTTTAATTTCAACTTTTCAAATTACTGAAAAATTTAAACTTTATTCCTATATGTAAATAGTAACATTCAGATAAGATAAGGAAATTATGAAATTATTAATTGAGGCTTTGATCTTTGATATTACGTAATGATAAATCAACGAAAATTGCACTACTATGACACAATTATAATTTTTGTTTTTAGCGAAATCTAAAAATAACATGTTTTCGCCGACGCAAAATTTACATGCATACTTTTCATATTCATATTCACTATTTTAAAAATGCTTTAACGTGCCATAGATTATTAATAAATATATTCCCACACTTGATGCCACGTTTGGCAGTTACAATTTTACATGTAAACATTCGCACTATTTACTTGAAGTTCTAATCTGAGCGCTGGCGAAATCCAGAAATTTACTTTTAGACGCATTCGTAGCAAAATATTTAGTTTTATCAAAGAAAATACTCATTTCATTTTTACCATGACAATAATTAATCAATATTATATTGGATAGCCTAACTCTTAAAATATATATATATATTTTTTTTTTAAACTCAAGTTTAATTTAAACTTTTCAAAATACTGAAAGATTAAACTTTATTCATATACGTAATCAGCAACATGCAATAAAGAAAAAAAATTATGAGGTATATTAATTGAGGCTTTGATCTTTGGTATTACGTAATGAAAAATCAAAGAAAATTACGCCACTATTACACAATAATATATATTATTTTTTTTTCAACGAAACCTAAAAATAACATGGTTATCATAGTCGCAAAATTTACATGCATACTTTTGATATTCATATTTACTATTTGAAAAATATTTTAACGTGCAACGCATTATTAATAAATATAGTCCCAAACATGATGTCATGTTTGCCACTTGCAATTTTGCATGTGAGTATTGGCATTCTTGACTTGAGGTTCTAATCTCAGTGCTGGTGAAATTCAGAAGTTTACTCTTTTAAGCGTACACTGTAAACAAAATCTGTAATTTTTACAGAAAAAAATTGTATTTTTTACAGAAAAAACTCTTTTAAAGGAAAACAGTTTTTTCTGTAAAAAAAAAGCAAGATTTTGAAATTTCTGCAGAAAAAAAAAACTGTTTTAATGAAAAATTACAGATATTTTCTGTAAATTAAACGGTTTTCCACTGGCGCCAAAATTGACAGTTTTTTCCCATCCATTTGAGAGTTTTTTTTTTTTTTTTTTTTTTTTTTACAATGCTTTTGTAGTAAAATATTTAGTTTTATCAAAAAAATACTCATTTCATTTTCATTATGGGATCATTGTCCTTCACTGAAGCTATCTAGCATCTCAGTCTCATATCAGCTGCGGTTTTTAGGTAGATTTCGTATGAAATACTACCTATTGGCGTCGTTCCTATGTTTCTGAAAAATTTTTGCAGATCTACACCGATCATGACCCCTAGAACCCAAAACTACCACCAGTAAAAAACTTTATATATATATATATATATATATATATATACACTGCAAATAGAGGCGTCTTAAATTTAGACACATATGTGATTGAAAAAGAATTTTAGACACTTAAATGTCTTAATCTGAAAATTAAGACATTATAGATGTCTTAATTTAAGATACATAAGTGTCTTAGTATGATGATGGTGTAAATGAACTGGTAATAGTGTCTAAAATATCCGCAAACGTCTTATTTTAAGACACTTCATTGCTTCAAACGTGTCTTAATCTAAGACGTTTTGATTCTCCCATTTTTCCTACGCAATAACCACCAGGGGGCACCCTCAGTTGCGCATGCGTTTTAGATATATTTTGTTTGAAATTGATGTGCGTTGCAGTTCAAGTTTGTTTTTATGTACGCGTATATTTTAATTCGTTTTTTGCGAAATCTGAAGTTCTGTGATTTTAATTCGTTATTCACTTAGTTTATTTATGTATTGAATACGTACGTCTGACTTGTGTGCTTGACATCCAATGTCTCTTATGAGCTGTTGACGATATAAAGGCGGGATAGACACAGAATCAGACAACACTTGAAGATTACATCCGGGAATTCTACAAAGCGTGTGCAATGGACTTAGTGTTAATTTGTATTAATTTATTCCAATAATATTGTGTTATTCGTCTTCGTCCTATCAAAGCTAGTAAAAAATGAAACTTTTGTCTGGCGGGTCATGTTTTAAGGATGAGAGATTCCATTCTTTAAATCTGGCTAGCCGGATATATTAAGGGATTTCCTTCAATATGATGCAAGACTCTCCCTCTCTGTGGTAGTTTTAAAAATTTCGAATCGAGGAATTTTTCTGACCTCTTGCAACATCGATTGAAGTAAGTGTCATAATTTCTTTATAGTACTAAAATTTGTGCCTTTTATGATTTTATTTATAGTATAAACAAAATCTTGCATGAAATTCAATTAGTTTTGAATCTGTTTGCGAAAAAAACCGTTAATTCTAGAAGTATATATTTTTAAACTTATGACGTTGTTTTTTATTACAAATTATGTATTCTGAATTTTCATATTTTTTTCCCAAATTTAAAGTAATAATGTTACTAAAAGAGAGACATTTTAAGTTAAATATTCATTCTCTTGTTTTCAATCGCAGTTTCGTTTCAATGGTTAATTCTTATCTCACAGTAACGACCACAATGAAAGAAGAAGAAGAAAAAAAAGCTTTGGAAAGATCTTTCTTCCTAGCGTAAAACCGCAGATTAAAAAATAAGATAAATAAAGTGCCTGAAAATGTATGACGATGTCATGATTCATCTATTATGTGCTCCTTAATTTTAAAACTGCCAGTAAAAATATACATACGTATTTGATTTGAAATCAAGTCTAATATTGATTTTTTGATTATTTTTAGTAGAAAAGTTATTTGAAATTTATAATGGGAAAAAGTAAAAAGCTATAACTAGATTTCGTACTTAATATTGTGATTTTTGTAACTGTATTTATATACACTTATACGAAAATTATAAGAATGACAATTAGATGTTAAGATATATATTTAAGACAAATGAAGTTTGGAAACTATAAGTTATTTTTTCTTCTTGTTATTAATGTAGGATATTTATTTATTTATTTTTATTGATAGTTGCGTAGCTTTTGTGATTACCCTGTGATCTACATAAAAACTTGCCGAAATGGCATGTGGCAATATATTTTTTTTAATCTAATTTTTAAATGATAAGAGTTTAAATTTTTCTTCGGGGAGGGTGGGGGGATTTTGTATTCAATTTTCGTAAAGCTGATATCGTAAATCCTTTTCGACATTGCACTGATTATAATGAAAGTTTTTAGCTTTTAGAGTAGGACAAGGATTAAAAACACAAAATATATTTAACAAAATACCGAAGTAATTTTTTTCTTAGTGTTATTAAAGTGGAATATTTATTTTTTAATTTTTTTACTCATAGTTAAATAGCTGTTGTGATTATCATCTGATACATATGTAAAATTGCCTATGTGTCAATATAAATTTTTTAAAAATCTAATTTTTAAATTATATGGATTTTCCTTTTTTGGAGAGGGGGGGGGGGATTTTATTTGCCATTTTCGTACATCTGATATTTTATATCTCTTTCGACATTCAACCGAGTATAATAAATATTTTAAACTTTTAGAATAGGACAAGATTATAAAAAAATATATATATATTTATCCATGTACCTTAAAAGCCCTTAATAGCGGACACTTCGGGATCGCGGAATTTGTCTGATGATTGGGGATGTTTGCTTTTGTGAGGTGAAAATATACAAATATATATGCGTATGCTTTACGAATTAAAAAAGTATTCGCTAAATAGAGGTGTCCGCTATTCGGGAATGTCCATTAACCTCCACAATGGATACTCCCGAGTACCGGATATCTCTATTTAGATAACCATAATGTAGGGTTGCATTTTTTGCAAATGAACTTCTTGATTAAAACATGGGTATTACAGCAGTGCCCGTCCCCCTACAATTTAAGTGGCACCAAATTTAATGTGCAATATTTGTAAAGCTTATATTTGAAATCCGTTTCGAAATTGTACTGAATATAATCAATCTTTTGAACTTTTAGAGTAAAATAAGATTAAAAAAAAATCATATTCAAAATCATATTTATCATCAAAACAAATATTTAGATAAATATTTTTTGCTTTTAATCTTGCTCTACTCCTGAAGTTCAAAATATTGATTATAATCAGTAAAATGTCGTAAAAGATTTAAATTATCAGCTTAACGAAAATTGCATACCAAAGTTGGGAGCACCAAAAAAATCAGGCTGTATGGGAGGGGGGGCGTGTGGAGGGGGCAGGGCCCCAGCCAAATATTTTTCCAGGATTCAACGTGGTCAAACATGGCTACATATGATGTTTACAAAAAAAAAAAAAAAAAAAAAAAAAAAAAATGGATGCTATTAAGACGTTTGAAGTGTCTGAAATTCAGACGCAAAAAGTGTCTGAAAAAATTCAGACACTTTAAAATGTCTGAAAATTGAACACTCCGTTTCAGACACTTAAGTGTTTGAATTTCAGACATTTTAATTTACAGTGTATATGTATCTATCTATCTATACATATATATATCACTTTCTTCTGGACACGATAACTTCCACAATTCTGCACAAATCTCTTCCAAACTGATACATAAAATCAAGGGGCATAAAATCTCGGTCAAGTTCGTGAATAGGCAAAATCGGACCAAGGGGATGGAAATAGGGAGGGGTTTTGTGAAAACAGAAAAAAACCCATAACTTCTTAATTTGTGTACATATCAAATCAGTTTAAAGTTTTTATTACGTCTAAAAATATGTCCAAAAATTTATGTATTACAGATTTTTGATAAAATTAAAAATTGGCTCAAAGGGCGCAAAAAATAGGGTTTTTGGGAGAAAAAAATTCATAACTTCGTCAATTCTCAAGATATCGAATCCAATTAATTTTATTATACATCTCCTTAATATTATCTACAACTTTTGTATTCACAAGTTTTTGATAGGACCAATTCGTACTGAAAAAAAAATTAAAAACGAAAACAAAAAAAGGGGGGTGAAGAAGAAAAATTTCTATAACTCCGTCAATTCTCAAGATATAAAATCCCCATGAATTTATCATACATCTTCTTAATATTGTCTTCAACATTTATATAGACAAGTTTTTGATAGGACCAATTCTTACAGCAAAAACAAATTAAAAATACATAGCGGTTGAAGAAAAAAAATCATCTTATTAAGAATGTATTCAAATCCAAACTGCTTAATTTCTTATTCATTTTTAAATTAATTTTTGCTCTCAAACGCGTCCCATTGATAGATTCTCTTCTTCAGAAACTATATAATGTACAGTAATGATCGATTTTTTGATAGAGGCAGAATATATTTCAAAAAATGATGTCAAAGTGGGCATTTTGAACAGAATTTCCCGAAGCTATTTTGTTAGAAACGAAAAATATTGCCCTACTGAGAAAATAATTGTTTATTAATCAAGTTTCAATTAATTGAAAGAAAAATAAAAACACATGTCGCTTATAAATCTTTTTAAAAATCACGTCAGCAAGTTTCGTATTTTTTCTATTAAAAATGAATCTGAAAATGTGCCAGAAAATTTCGAGTTGTTGAGCATGGAAAAGTACTTTTTTTAATACCGCCTTAACATGATTCTGATAAAACCAGCCATTATATAAAAATGAAATAAAAACTCGTCAAAAGCGGCCAGATAAAACTGTTAAAGTGGATTTATATCTAATCATGATTTAGTTTTTGTTGGTGCAATTAATATACTTAACTTCGAAATCTACCTCCGCCTGTAGGCCGGGCCGGCAGGGATTTTTTTTTTTTTTTTTTTACTGTGACGTCATTTAATGCACAATTTTTTTAAAAGTTATTTTTAATTGTAATGCAAAAATGGCATCCGTAATGATATGGTAATTCTCATTGTTTCCCTTCTCTCTTCAACAATGGAAGTAACCCTGATTGCCCCCAATGTGAAGAAATTTCATAAAATACTTTTAAATTAAAAATTGAAAAATGGGAATACTTTAAAAAACAGCTTGTGCCGGCACATCTACTAATTAACAACTTTCATTTGAGAAAATAGTTAGCTAAATCGGTTCAGTAGAATGCTCAGACGAGATGACTAAAGAAACAGCCTTGTATTTTAAATATATAGATAATTGCGAATTATTATTTATCTATTCATTCCATAACATATCTATCGCCTCTCTGTCCGTTCTCAATGGTTAGATTTATATCTGCATATCTCGATTAGCGTTTATGGATATAACTTTAAAGATATTCTAAATTGGGCACCGTATTCACAATGATTGTTTAAGTTCTAGGTATAATATTTATCTTTAACAATGAACTATTATCAATAGGGAATGCTTTTGAAATTTGGAATAAATTATTTATAGAAAGGATTGAATCCGATACGAAGAAATGAAATCATTTCTTTAGATAATACGCTAAAGAAGGGGATTTATTTAGAAACACGGTTACGTTTACAAGCGATTTGAAATATTGAAATTGCTTTCGTGTAATGTGGTTCTTATCTTGATTTATAAATACCGTAAATTATGAAGTAAAAGAATGTCACGAATGTCTCTTATGCTTATAGAATATTTCTAATTAGACTGCGATGTAGTAACTTAATCAGTCACACAGTATAATAAATAATTGTAATTGTGTACTTTAATAAACTATTTATTTATTCTACAACATAGGTATGGTCTCTCTATCCGCTATCATTTGTTGTAAATTGGCTGCCGTGTTTGGAATTATATTTCCATCTCTCGATTATCGTTTATTGATACAACTATTAAGATCTAAAACGGCAGCGTAATCACAATGACTGTTTAAGTTGTAGATAGAATGTTACCTTTCACAATAAACTATTGTTAAAAGAGAATTCGTTGAATGCTGAAATAATTAATTTATAGAAGGATTCACTGCAGTGAGAGGAGTTGAAATTGCATAAATTATTGCGATAATGGTGTATAAAAACAGATTTAATTAAGGACATGGAATACGTTAAGGCAGTGACTCCCCAACTGGTATGGCTCGCTAATGTGCTACCAGAGTACCTCAGATGTAGTGTTGAGAGTTACAGTGACTTATTAAGGCTTATTACTTATGGGACCGTGAGACGTAAGCCCACCGAATAAATTTATCTCTCCGCAGACCCAATTTCCATTTATTTATTAGCCCCCGGTATGCTATTTCTTTCTCCCAACTTATTTTGTCTCCGATAAATAACGTTACCTTGTATAAGCCAGCCGTAAAACAAAAGCCGATGTTTCCTTGTGGATTAAATACTCTACAGCATTTTTTTAAACTTCTAAGCATCGCACATTTTCAATGTTTATACCGTCGTATTGATAAAAAAAAAGTACTTTTTAATGCAATTTGTTTGAAAACTGCATCTCCATTTATTTTTGAAATATTAATTTTTTTTGTACTTTTCAGCGACATTTGTTTCATTTTGACAACTCAAGTACTCCATTTCTGTAGAAAGTAAAGAAAAAATAGTTGAAAAATAGCAATTTTATCTTCTTGTAGCCATTTTCCCATAAAAACTGAAAACATGTAATTAAAATACGTGCTATTTTTAGAAAAATATTAAATGAATGATTTATGATAAAACATGGAGCTATTATAAACTATATTTAATTTTAAGTATCTATATTAATGCAAATGACGTCATTTTACATAAAATAAAAGCGTGTGCTTTAAGTCTTAAAATTGAAATATGTTTTGTACTACAATAGAGTCCCGATTATCCGATTCTCGCTTAACCGAGTTATTTTCTTCTGATGGACTGGTGGCTTCTATTATTATGAAACAGCCATTATAAATGAAGCGTTAGGTGAAGATGAAAGAGCAGTCGTACTCTGATTTTCTGATCAGAATGGGGAAAAAATGGCCAGATTTTATTTTTATTTTTATTTTTTTATTTAAAAAAAAATGATGGCCATTTTTTTTTTTTTTTTTGCATTCTGACCAGAAAATCAGAGTTCTAACTAACAGGAAAATATCATAATACCTAAAGAAAGGAATATCATACAATTGCACAGCTTTTTTGTACCACAAAAATTTAATAGAAATTTTTGCCTATCGGCAGATTACGGTAATTTATAAAGATTTTGTGGTACAAAAAAGCGTAAGAGTCGACAACTATGCAATTGTATAAGTCGGACATCTGTCCAAAACAGGATTTTGTTACGGTCTATAGCGAATCCGCTTACGCAGGTTTTGTATTTTTATTTCATAGAGTAAAGCCTTCTATAGGACTGCCTCAAAAAAAGTCTGGAGAAAGATTCCATTTAATACAGCTTTTCGTCTTAGCAGGTATAATTATGTGGTATTTCATTCGTAGGAATCAGGAAATTTTTACATTTAAAACAAAAATTCCGTTATACACATATTCCGTTTTCATAGAATTTATTGCATTTTTAATATCTCGATTTAGAAGTCTCAGTTCCGCTTATTTTTACTTTCTTCTATCTTCAATAGAAGAAAGTATTGTAATCGAAATTTTTTTCGACTTCCGGTTTTCGACGGATTTGCATGTTTTAGGGGTCAGAGATTCCAAAAAACATGTTTATAGAAAATGTCTGTCTGTCTGTCCGTCCGTCTGTCCGTCCGTCCGTCCGTCTGTCTGTCGCCATTGTACCATCAAAAAGTGTATGAAGTTATGTATAGAATTAAACCAAAATTTTATTATAAGTTTTTGGCTATGGCAAGCAGGTCCTCCCGGAATTTGGAAAAAATTCGCCGGTAGGGGGCGCTGATATAACAATTTTTGTGCGATTTTGAATATTGTACCATCCAAAAGTGTATGGAGTTATGCATAGAATTGAACCAAATTTTTAGTTTAAGTTTTTGGATATGACAAGCAGGTCCTCCCTGAATTTGGAAAAAATTCGCCGGTAGGGGGCGCTGTAAATGCGTTTTTTGTGCGATTTTAAATATTGTACCATCGAAAAGTGTATGAAGTTATGCATAGAATTGAACCAAATTTTTAGTTTAAGTTTTTGGCTATGGCAAGCAGGTCCTGCCTGAATTTGGAAATAAATCGCCGGTAGGTGGCGCTGTAATAGCGATTTTTGTGCGATTTTGAATATTGTACCGTCCAAAAGTGTATGAAGTTATGCATAGAATTAAACCAAATTTTTATTTTAAGTTTTTGGCTATGGCAAGCAGGTCCTCCCTGAGTTTGGAAAAAATTCGCCGGTAGGGGGCGCTGTAATAGCGATTTTTGTGCGATTTTGAATATTCTACCGTCCAAAAGTGTATGAAGTTATGCATAGAATTAAACCAAATTTTTATTTTAAGTTTTTGAATATGGCAAGCAGGTCCTCCATGAATTTGCAAAAAATTCACCTTTAGGGGGCGCTGTAATAGCGATTTTTGTGCGATTTTGAATATTGCAATATTGCACCATCGAAAAGTGTATGAAGTTATGCATAGAATTGAACCAAAAAAAAATTTTAAGTTCTTGGCTATGGCAAGGAGGTCCTCCCTTAATTTGTAAAAAAATCGCTCGTAGAGGGCGCTGTAATAGCGATTTTTGTACAATTTTTGTGCCATATTGAATATTGTACCGCCGAAAAGTGTTTGAAGTTATGCATAGAATTGAGCCAAATTTTATGTGTTTATTTTTGATCATGTCACGAAGGTCCTCCCTGAATTTGGAAAAATTCTGCCGGAAGGGGGCAATATAATTGCGATGTCTGTACCATTTTCATTATTGTACCATCGAAAAGTGTATGAAGTTATCCATATAATTGAACCAAACTTTTTGTGCATGTTTCTGGCTATGGCAAACAAGTGCTCCCTGAACTTGAAAAAATTCCGAAAGAAGGGGGCGCTATAATTCCGATCTCTGTGCCATTTTCATTATTGTACCATCGAACAGCGTATAAAATTATGCATACAATTGAACAAAAATGTTTGTGCTTGTTTTTGGCTTTGGCCAACAGGTTCTCCTTGAATTTGGAAATATTGCGCGGTAAAGGGGCTCCGTGCTAGCGATTTTTGTATACTTTTCTTGATTTTTCGTAGTTCTATTGTGCATCGGCGGCTCATGCAGCGGCGGGAACTCGCTTCCTGCTATGCCGGCTATTCGCAAACAGCTGATAACGACAGAATAAGATAAAATTAATAATTTTAACAAATATCATGATATAGATTAACTCGTTTTTAGTCCGTTTAATTGACTTGAGCAGAAATTTAAGATGAAAATCAAAGTTGGTATAGTATTGAACTAATAATATTGAAGTATTAACATGTGTAACTAGGTTTTGAAATATTAAGATGTATAAGATAGAAGAAAGTTTTGGGACTGGCACATCCAACTAGTTTTGTCTTGTGTCTCGCTTTTTGAGACAGTGGATTTTACAACACGATTCAGGTGCACCGCGAACTGTTCTTTTTTTTGTACCAAAAAAAATTTAATAGAAATTTTTGCCTTTTTTAATGCGCAGATTACGCCAATTTAGAAAGGTAAGATTTACCATAAAATTTTTGTGGTACAAAAGAGCGTAAGAGTCGGCAGCTATGCGATTGTCTAAGACGGACAGGATATACAAAACAGATTTTGTTACGGTCTTTCCAAATAACTACATTCTTTTAAAATGCCCATAAAAGCAACATAAAAAAGAATTCACTCCATAAAAAATGAAATTACTCCTATGAAAGAGTGACTATTCACTCCTACCAGGGATGAAAAACCCACTCCTTTAGTAAGAGTGAATAGTCACTCCTCCGAAAGAGTGATTATCCACCCCTGTGAATATTCACTTCCCGGGAGTAACTATTAACTCTTTCAGAGAGTCAACAATTCCACTTTTGCTCAGAGTGAATAGTCACTCTAAAGAGATTGGGCATATTTTGACTCTGCGATAGAGTCCGTAGTGAATAGTCACTCCTTTTTATTTAGAGTGCAAAAGTAAAATGACAAAAACATCTTTTACTTTAAGTAAGTACACAGTGCAATGTTAATTTACAATCAGGAAATCATAACATGTACACATTATGCCCGTTCGTTCGATTGATTTCACGAAATGAGTGTAATCTGTGGTTTTGATTTGTATCTATTGATTAGCATTTGGGGCGTGAGCATCAGCTACATTGCACAGTGTAATTATAGGGTATATTCATTGATTGTTTAAGATGGAATATTATCTTACGCAACGAGCTATTGTTAAAATAGGTTGCGTTGACATTAGAAATAATTAATTTATAGAAGAGCGCACTCCAATGTAAGATAAGAATTGAATAAATTTACGAAATAGAGTTAAGAATGGAATTAAATTGAGTGTTTAGAGAAATCTGGAATGCTGAAATTGCTAACATTTTAAGCTACGATGAAACGATATAGAAGTTTTGAGTATACAGAGACACCTGTGGTATGTTGAAATTTCTAACATTTTAAGCTACGACATCAAGAGCAGAAGTAAGGCTGAGATGATATAGAAGTTATAAAATCCTATTAAACTGTTTATTCTATTCTGTCCTGTCTTTTGTCATAATTTGTTTTTACTTAAAAAAAAAAAAAAAAAAAAAAAAAAAAACGGTCAAGTGCGAGTATTACGCATGCACAGAGGGTTCCGTACAATAAATTTATGAATTAGTAACTGGGCATTGCATTACACAAATATATCATTAAAAGTTATTATCTAGGCTTTAAAAGCCGATGGCGCATAAAGTACGCCGCCCACGTCTTTATGTATGTCCAAACCTCAGAGTACAGATAAGAAGTAGAGGCCGAATCCCATTGTTCTTTCGGTCAGAACTTGAAGCTAACATGTTTCCGCTTTCATCGCCAAAAGGTTGGTTTTTTTTGGCGGTGACCTCCTTATTGGCAACTGTCGGATTTGATTCATGGGAGAGAAACGCCAACGCAAGAATGTTTCAGCGGGAATCGGAGGGAAATTCTCCGAGGCGATTTTGGCCGGAGAAAAACCGGTTTGGCGTGTTTTCTCTTCCCACCATCACATGACGTTGGGCAGTGATCCCGACTTCAAGAAAAGGTTGCCATTTCTGAGTCCCGTTATATGAGAAGTCTATGGTCTAAACCGTCCGTGGCTTTAAGAGTTAATATCTGAGCTAATTACAAACGATGTTTTTCAAAAATCATTATCAGCAATTCTTTTATACTTCTGCGACGATGAGGTATAGTTCCATTTTTACTTTTTAAGTACGGAACCCCAATATTAAAAAAGAATAAACAAAAGGGGAATAAATGCTTTTAGAATGGAATTTAGTTATAAGAACAAGAACTGAAGCAACACTAAGAGGTCACATAAGCGATGCAATGTTGTTCATTCACTGGCTGAAATATTTACCTTTTTAATTCTTAACAGTCTTTTAAAAAAAATCCATGCAACAACAAAACATTTAGACAAAACTGTGTTAAATTCACTAAAGTAATCCAATATTAAAAGCCGAAGGAGAAAAGCGTAACTGTATTATAACTAGTGCTCATTTGATTTGATAAATGCGCATATTTTGTTGTTTACATTTCCATCTATTTATTTGCAATTGCAATAATAGTTCTGACCTGAGAATTTATATTATATAAGGCAGCGTATTCAAATATGATATATTAATTAACTGTTTAAGTTTTAGATAGAATATTATCTTGTTCTAGCAACTATTGTTAAAAGAGATTGCGCTGAGATTTAAAACAATTCACATTTGTAAAGGCTTATTCTAATATGAAGAAACCAAATTGAAAGAATTTATGAAATAATGGAATTAAGAAAAGGAACTTAATTAAGAATATTCAGTACATCAAGGTTTATTTGGGAATACTGAAATTCCTTTCGTGACACTTAATCCGCTTTTCAATTTATAATTTTAGTAACAGTTTGACGCGAGTATAAAATACGTTTAATATGAATTTAAAACATTTATTGTTATTTTAAATGTAAAAATGTAAAATATAATAAAATTTCAGCAAATTCTCATAAAGCTATTTACTTGTGTTAGCAAGAATGAATAAGGTACAAAATTAACCATTGTCACTTGTATAATCTGTTCTGTAGGTGACACGTCTTTAAGTAATCCTATAGGCTCAGATTTTAAGTGCTTATTTGTTAGGCTTATATTTTAAGGTTCTATAGGCTTTTTTTTAAGTGAATGTGTTGTACCGTCGTGAGACAGGAATGCAGGATGGTCCAGCGACAAAAAGCAATTTATTAAAGCAGCACGGCACAGCTACAAAAAAATATTCAGAAGTTAAGATGAAGATATTGGGTTTCACAAATTAGGGCTTAAGTAAGCCCTGTCCGCAGTATTGTCAGTACCGCGCGTGGGTTACAACTTAGAGTACTCTGTACTCTGTCCGGAGAGATTAGCTCCGCAACCTGCCCTAAGCCTGGACAGACCTACGCCGGGAGCGTAGAAAAAGTAAGTCTTCACTTTCCAAGTTTTCAGCCGAGAGTCCCCGAAACGGCCTCAGGCCTTTAGGTATATGTAAGTTAGATTTCTTTGATATCCGGCGGCACTTGAGAATGCTTCAGGAGTGTTTCAAGTATTGTAAGAATTATTATACCCAAAATGTCTAAAGCTAAGTTCTTGGCTTAAAATATGATTTCCAGTCTGCCAGTTGGAGAGAGTTGAAGTGGAATATATTGCAAGTTTAATTGGGTTGTTAAAGATTTTATGATACACAAAATGTATCGTTCTTGTAGCAAAGAGGGATATTTAGGAGCCACATCTGCCTCTATTGACAGAGTGCTATTGAATAAAACCAGGACTTTACAGTGTATAGGGTGGCCCATCTGTTGGTTCTTTTTTTATTATGAAAGAAAACACATTTTTTATGAGTCAAAATCGAAATTCTTTACTGAACATGGAAGGTGGGTCTATGTCGTTTATATATGGAATACCGCACATGTGGCCACCGCGGCTCCGCTTACATGCCATCATCCGAACATCAAAATTTTTGATGAGTTTTCCTAGAGTGAGCGCATCCAATGGTCAACATTTCAGCCCGAATGTTACGTTTGAGGGTTTGGAGTGTGCGGGGGACATTGACGTACACTTTACTTTTCAGAAACGCCTAAAGAAAACAATCAATCGGAGTTAAATTGCACGATCTTGGCGGCCAATTCACATCAGAATTTCTTGAAATTACGCGATCTGGAAATTTCTCGTTCAATAAGTTGATGGTTTGGCGAGCAGTGTGTGCCGTTGCACCGTTGTTGTGTTGTCAACGAGTTCATAATTGCAAATGGCATCCGTTTGACAGTTCATACATGCATGACACATGACAGCTGACACAAATAACCTGGGAAATATTCATAGTTCAAAAAAAAAGAACCAACGGATGGACCATCCAGTATCTTGGCGCCTTTATTGTTATCTAGAAGAAATTACCTAATCATAAAAAAAGTCCCATATATCTGGAATTTTCTGATATGATCCTATAACCTTAAATAGTTTTGTATACATCGTTCAAACAATCTTGGTCCTAACAAGCAAAGACCTGAGTTGATCTTTTTTTTTGGAAGGGGGGGGGGGGGATTAGAATGACAAACAAGCCGTACACCTCTCTCTCTGTCTGTTTTCACTAAACATTAAAGTAAACTATATGTTGAATTGATATTTGTAGAATTTATGGTTAATTAATTTTTGTTACTGCGATGCAATATTGAATTTGCTGTCACTTTCTTGATAACATTCACTTTTTTATAAAAATTTCTTTTTATTACTCTTTTTTTGAGAAACAATACAATGCAACCTATGAATTTGAAAAAAATATAAATCTAAGTTCACTTATGGACATTGGAGGGTTAAAGAAAATGCATGCATCACAAAAAAAATGCATTAAAATAATCCAATCAACATTAAAAGCAGAATGAGAAAAGCATAACATGTATATTACCATATGTGTTCTTCACTCGATCTGTTAAATGAGAATAGTTTGTGGCTTACATTTGCATCTATTTATTCGAATTTGCGGTAATAGTAGTTCTGGAAATGTATTATATAAGGCAGCGTAATCATATATGATATTGTCATTGGCTGTTTAAGTTTTACATTAAATAATTATCTTGCTCAATCAGCTATTGTTAAAAGAGATTGCGCTGAAATTTCAAATAATTCACTTATCCAAGCTGAATAAATTTCTGAGATAATAGAATTAAGAAAATGAACTTAATTAACATTCAGTATGTGAATATTTAGAAATATTCGAGAATACTGAAATTGCTTTCGTGACACTTAATCCTCTTCTCAATTTATAATATTACTAAAATTTTGCCGCGAGTATAAAATATGTTTAATATGAATTTAAAACATTTCTCGTTAAGTGAAAAACAGAAATATTAAAATAATAATAAAATAGGATGAATGATAACACCGGATTCTCATAAAGCTATTTTCTTGTGTCAAATATGAATAAGATACAAAATTCATCAACTAACCATTTGCACTTCAAAGTGAAACGAATTTAAAGGGTCACCTAGGCTTAGATTTTAAGTTAATACATACTCTGCTGTCTTTATTGGGATCTAGAAGAGTTTAACCTAATCATAGAAAAAAGTCCCTTATAAAGGGTGGCCCATCTGGTGGTTCTTTTTTTATATGAAAGAAAATGCTTTTTTTTATGAGTGAAAATTGAAATTCTTTATTGAACATGGAAGGTGGGTCTATGCCATTTATTTATGGAATACAATATCACACATGTGGCCACCACGGACCTGCTTACATGTCATTATCCGAACATCAAAATTTTCGATGACTTTTCCCATGGCCAAAATTTCAGCCCGGATGTTACGTTTGAGGTCTTGGATTGCGCGGGAGGCATTGGCGTACACTTTACTTTTCAGAAACCCTTAAAGAAAGTAATCCATTAGGGTTAAATCGCACGATCTTGGCGGCCAATTCACATCAGAATTTCTTGAAATTACGGGATCTAGAAATTTCTCGTTGAATAAGGTGTTGGTTTGGCGAGCAGTGTGCGCCGTTGCACCGTTGTTGTGTTGTCAATGAGTCCATAATTATAAATGGCATACATTTGACAGTTCATACATGCATGACAAATGACAGCTGACACAAATAACCTGTGAAATATTCATAGTTCAGAAAAGAAACAACAGATGGACCATCCAGTATCTTGGCGCCTTTATTGTTATCTAGAAGAAATTACAAAATCATAGAAAAAGTCCCATATATCTCGAATTTTCTGATATGATTCTATAACGTTCCATAGTTTTGTATACGTCGTCCAAACAAGCAAAGACTTGAGTTGATCTTTTTTTTTTTTTTTTTTTTTTTTTTTTTTGGGGGGGGGGGGGGATAAGAATGTCAAACAAGCCCTACATCTCTCTCTCTGTCTTTTTTCACTAAATGTTAAAGTTAACTAGATGTTGAATTGATATTTGTAGGATTTCGAATGTTTAATTAATTTTTGTTACTGCGATGCAATCGTGAGTTTGTTGTCACTTATTTGATAAAAATTTCTTTATGAATTTGAAACAACATATAAATGAGGACCCTAGAAGCCAAAGGATTCAAGTGACAAAATTTAGATTTCGAGTAAATTGAGTTCAAAGTTGAACATCAATAGTAATTAACTGAATTTAAATATGAAAATGTTGCTGATTTGTTTGTGGTCTATAAACTCTTATTTCAATAACTGCGAAAAAAAAAAGTGGAGTACAATTTTTTTTAAATTTATAGCTAAGCAATATTTAAAATCATTCAGCACTTGTACCCTTTGGCTTCCAAGCGGTACACAAGAAATGAAAAATTATGGAATAAAAAAACGAATTTATAAAACTTTTAAGAACAATGTTGATACAAATGAATGATAGGACAAAAATTTGTTTTAATATAAGTGTTAAAATGAAAAGCTACGAAATAATAATAAAAAGAATTGATGAAAAATTTAAGAGCAATGTTAATACAAATGAATGAAAGGACAAAGTTTTGTTCTAGTATAAGTTTTAAAATTTTATTATAAGTCTTGAAACATTAACAATTTTTAATTTTTTAACCATTAAAATGCATTTATTTAACGTATAAGAAAGTAAATTCTAAAAAAAAAAAAAATGACGCAAAACAATTTAAAAATATAGAACAATATTCTTCTAGTGATAACATGGGAACAGCACATCTACATTATCTCATCCTCATCAGTTTCATAATCACGATTAGGCTCATCAGCCTGATCTTCAGAAGCCATGCAGGGCTTCACTCTCTCCTGGTGAAACTTGGTGAGGAAGATCTTGGTCGAAAAAGTGGTACAGTCGAGGTACAAACTGCAATAGTTCAATGAGATTTTTACTTTAGAGTTTCGGTCTTTTTTGTGCTATGGGAAGCTCAGACAGAACTCTAGGGCATCTTTCGGCACGGCTGGACCTCACCTTTAGCTCGTGGAGAGGTTCTAATTCACCACCAGCAGTTTTTTTGTAGAAAAATGTGAAGTTTTTCTTTTCGAAATGCAGCCACTGCATATTTCGGATACCTTTTACTGAATTTATAAAGAATGGAGAAGTGACTCGATTAATAAAATCTTCATCTTTTAGCACTTTTACAGTGAAGTTTTTGCTGGAATCATTTGCAAGTTAACCCCAGTGCTCTGGAACATTCAGATCCCTTTTATTCCTCTTTTTTTTTATTTCTATAAGCCCAAAGTCTTGGTCACATTCATTGTATGAGTAACTTGAAATCAAAAAATTATGATCGACTGCTTCTATGAGTGTATTTTTTATGATGAATCGCCAGAAATTTACAACCAAGTGGCTTTTATTCTGTCCTCTACAATTGTCATTAAAAGCTGCAATATGCCTGACTTGAGTAGGAAGATTCTTATTAATTCAAAAGACAGAATGCGATCTCTTGGCAGCCACTAAAAGCCAGGCCTTCATGCCACATGTACGTGTGGGCAGTTCTGCTTTCAAGATTATGAATGTTCAAGTTCTACGTCCAAATTTGACGTAAGGTAATAAGCCTTAGAATTGGTTACATTTGGAGTTGGCATGATTATTTTGCACGTCAAAGTATATCGCGACCTTAGAATCATTCTTTAAATTTTGGAATGCGTCTTTGACTAATCTGGCAGCTTCTGCTTTGCGGAGATGTAGTTCCTTTTGAGTTTCTGCTTGTTGTTCTTCATCTGCATTTCCATGGTCTATTTTCAATTGTAGCTTGTCACACATAACACATGCATCACTACCCGGTCGGTGAAAACTGAGATTAAAATGGGTGTTAAAAATGCATCTATAGAAACGTTGCTTGACCGGCTGCACGCGCTTTTCTTCTAGGCCAAAGTGAGCATATTGTACATCTCCTTTAAATTGAGTTCTGGATTCAGGTATTTACGGTTGGGGGTCTTTTCTCTAGTATAATGGCTTGTGTATCGTAAAAACTTGTTTATGTGTTCTTTAAATGTCATCAGTACTGCCTTATGGAATATTATTCGACGGTTCTTTGCTTCCTTTTTCATCGCGAGAAGGTGCAGCAGAAACTGTTTCTCCCTTTTTGTTTACTATGTTCTGCAACCGTTTGTTAGAAACATCGTCGTCTTTTTGTGTCTTTCGCCGTTTAAAGATGATTAAATTCTTGTGGCGTTTAAAAAAAAAATGAACTGGCCTTGTATGTTGTTGGTCGCGGTTCAGCTATGTGGGTGTCAACGGATACAAGTGCACTTATGCCCCTTGGGTTCCAAACGTTTCACGGTTTCGGGAAAGATGTTAAGTAAATGACCCCCAGAATGCAGCGTATAATTAAAAAATCAATTATATCTCTTTACCAACAAACAAATAGACTTATGTCCAGATATCCTGTGCACTTAACTCAATTTTTTTTTATTTTGTCACTTATACCCCTTGGCTTCTGGAGTCCTCAAATCTAAGTTCGCTTATGGACATTGGGGGGTTATTGAAAATCCATGCATCACAAAAAAATGCATTAAAATAATCCAATCAACATTAAAAGCAGAATGAGAAAAGTATAACATGTATATTACCACATGTGTTCTACACGGTTTACATTTGCATCTATTTGTTTGCATTTGCGATAATAGTAGTTCTGGAAATGTATTATAAGGCAGCGTAATCATATATGATATTGTCATTGGCTGTTTAAGTTTTAGATTAAATAATTATCTTGCTCAATTAGCTATTGTTAAACGAAATTGCGCTGAAATTTCAAATAATTCACTTATGCAAAAGCTGAGTCTAAACTGAATAAATTTCTGAGATAATGGAATTAAGAAAATGAACTTAATTAAGAATATTTACTCAGCATGTGAATGTTTAGAAATATTCGGAAATACTGAAATTACTTTCGTGACACTTAATCCTCTTCTCAATTTATAACATTACTAAACTTTTGGCGCATGTATAAAATACGTTTCATATACCATTTCTCGTTAAGTGAAAAGCAGAAATATTAAAATAATAATAAAATACGATGAATGATAACACCAAATTCTCATAAAGCTATTTTCTTATGTCAAAAATGAATAAGATACAAAATTAACCCGCTAACCATAGTCATCTCAAAGTGAAACGAATTTAAAAGGTCCCCTAGGCTTATATTTTAAGTTAATATATACTCTGCTGTCTTTATTGTGATCTAGAAGAGTTTACCTAATCATAGAAAAAAGTGCCATATATCTAGAATTTTCTCGAATTCAAAGTTTTGCACTTCCTCCAAAAAAGCAAGGACTCGAGTTGGTTTTCCTTTTGGGGATAGGAATGACAATAAAGTAGTAAATCTCTCTGTTTGTCTCTGTTTTTTTCTTTCCCTGAATGTTAAAGATAACGAAGTGTTGAATTGATATTTGTAGGATTTTTGATTAATTTTTGTTTCTGCGATGCGATCTTGAATTTGTGTGCCACTTACTTGATAACATGTACTTTTTGATAAAAATTGCTTTTATTACATTTTTTTTTAGTGAAACAATACAATGCAATGCATGAATTTGAAAAAATATATATTTAAGTTTATTGTTTGAGGGTTAAAGAAAAGCCATGCTACACTAAAAACGCAGTAAAAGGGTGTATTCCAATTCAAACTGCTTATTTTCTGATTTATTTTTTTAATTCATTTTTGCTCTCAAACGCATCAAACTGACAAATTCTCTTATTTAGAAACTACATAATTTGCCGTGCTTGTCAATTTTTTTAATAAATGCAGAAAATATTGCAAGAAATGCTGTCAAATTTGGCGTTCTGAACCGAATTTTCCGAAGCGGGAGAACTGGGAATGAAAAAAAATGCTTATACTGAGAAAATAATTGTTTAAAAATCGAATTCTAATTAATTGAGCGTAAAATGAAATCACACGGCCTCTTATACATCTCTTCAAAAATCACCTCAGCAAGTTTTTACTTTTAAAAATGAGTCTTCAGAAACTATGTAATCGAAAAACGTTTTCATTTTCCTTTTTTTTTTTCTGTAAATACAATTGGTCTTTCATAAAATACCGTAAAAGTGGACGTTTTGAACCGAATTTCACGACGAAAACGGGAAAACAAGTCAGAGAAGGGAGAAAAATGCCTTGTCACGTGATCAAAAATGCTTATAACTCGATAGGTAATTTATTTATCAAAAAATGGAAAAATCATTTCGATTCCAAATCACTTCCAAAGTCAGGTCTGCCAATTTTATGCCTCTACGTTTAAAAATGTGTACGTCATTGTGTTAGAAATTTCTGCGCTTGTTGAGCAGTGACCTTCAGAACAGCCTTAAAAGGTCCCCTAAGTTTAGATTTTAAGTGAATATGCACCCTGACGCCATTATTGGGATCTAGATCAGTTTACCTATTCACAAAAAAAAATCCCATATTTCTCGGATTTTCTGGTATGGTACTTATATATAACCTTCCAAAGTTTCGTACCTCCACCATACAAGCAAGGTCTTGAGTTAATCTTTTTGGCGGGAGGATAATAATGATAAAAAAGCAGTAAATCTCTTTCTGTATCTGTCTCTCTCCCTCTTTTTTTTTTTTTTTTTTTTTTTTTTTTTTTTTTGTATGAATGTTACATTTAACAAAATGTTAAATTGATACTTGTAAAATTTCGAATACATATTAATCTTAATAATTGTCCTTAATCATACTTACTCTTAATACTTAATATTGTATTACTCTTTACTCTTAATGAATAACTTATTACTTTTTTTTAGTGAAATAATACAATGCAACCTACGAATTTGCGAAAATATATCTAAATTCACTTATGGACGTTGGAGGTTGAAAAAAAATCCATGCAGCACTAAAAACTCATTAAAATGATCCAATCATTATTAAAAGCAGAATGAGAAAAGCATAACTTGTATATTACCACATGTGTTGTTTCTTCACTTGGTTTTGTTAAATTGGCATAGTTTGTGTTTTCCATTTATTTATTTACATTTGAGATAACAGTTCTGAGAATCCATTATATAAGACAGCGTAATCATATATAATATATTCCTTGGTTGTTTAAGTTTTAGATACCAGTTATTGTTAAAAGAGATTTCGCTGAAATTTGAAATAATTCACTGATAGAAAAGTTTACTCTAATATAATAGTCCAAATTGAATAAATGTATGAGATAATAGAATTAAGCGAAGTGATTTAATTAAGAATATTCAGAATGTCAAGTTTTAGAAACATTTGGGAATACTGAAATTGATTTCGTGACACTTAATCCGCTTTTTGATTTATAATTATGTGCCTAATAAAATTTTGCCGAGGATATGAAATACTTTTAATAGGATTCTAAAACATTTCCAGTTAATTGAAAAAGTAGAAGTGTAAAGTGTGATAAAATGTGAAGAATGATAACGCCAAATTCTCATAAGGCTATTTATTTGTGACGATAATGTCTAAGGTAAAAAATTAAGTTTTAATAGAAAATTAGTTGATTTAAATGGATTCAGAGCACTGCTTATTATTATTGTTATTATTACGCTACTATTTTACATATTTTTCCCAGAACTTAAATAAGAAAAAATAATCGCTTGGAAAAAGTAAATCCACCTTTCTTCCAGATTTAAAACATTACAAGCTACAAGTGCAGTCGTTGGAAAAAAAAAAAAAGTAAACACCCACTACTAACTCTGCAACTAATTATAATAGAAGAAAGTTACTGGTAGCAAACGATTAGAAATACAGTCTACTTTTAAATAATGTATATAAAATTTTCGTAGGGGGTCATCTACAAATCAAGACCAGAACAAACTTTATTTTTTTCAACGGCAACACCCAATTTTGACACAATATTTTAAATGTTCGGTTAAAACTATGCCTGGAAACGAAACTTAAAGTCATTTTGGTGATAAGTTTTTGAATTATAAACATTCAAAATCTAGAGCTTCTAATGTTAAATTACATTTTCCTATTTTTTATAATTTCACCTATTTTAATACGTAGTGTTAAGGTAGACAGCACTACTTTATGTTTTTAAAATAGTCTTCGCATCGTGTATAGTTTCTTTTTACAGAGCCTTCTCAAAAATTTTAATATATCATTATCTACTCCGTATAAAAATAAGCAATACTGTCAACAATGAGATTTAAAGTGAATGTGGAGTCCTGCATCAGGTCGGGCAACCCGATTTTACAATAATGACAATTTTTTTTTCGTTTCGCGTAAGGTTAGTTCTAGTTGTTTTGATTTCGGCGTGGTATGTTTTAACTAGAGATCGATCGAAAACTCGGTTTCGTTTTCTTTTTCGGCCAAAAATGTGAGTTTCGGCGAAAATACTGCTGAAAATTCGGCCTGACCGAAACTATCTGTATTCCAAAAATTTTGTTTCTTCCTTCGGAAATTTTGAACATTACTTGTTGATTTGAGCTGTATCGGCTCAAATGACACACTCTTTATTTACATCTATGAACTTCACTGTTTATAATTATTAGTCATGACTGACGAAAGAGGTCAATGCAAACTATAAACCAAGCAACGTAAATTGAACTAAACTTTAAAGACTCTTTTCACCTGCTCATTAAAAGCTGCGGACTAAATAATTATAGAAAATTTTTAGTTTGAAACCGTTGAAATGTTTCGAATACTCTTTGAGAAAGTTCTAGTATAACAGATGATCATTTACAAAAATCACTATAAAAGATAAATCGAGGTATGTATACCTAAAACATTTTTAAACAGATGAAACTCATATAATTAGAAAATCATCCCGTGTCATTGATGAATTAATTACATTTTATTTTATATGAAAATAAAAAGTTTTGGTCAGAGGCACAGAGAGCCAACTCGGACTACACGTACAATTAATAATTATGCATATTTAATATGCACGTATAATTAATTAATAATTATGTATATTTATGTATGTATAATGTATTAATTATGTATGCACTTAAAAATACTTTTTGGACCTTTTCGTTTTCGTTTTCTGCTAAAAATAGAAAGATAACCAAAATTCGGTTTCGGTCTTAAAAACTTGTTTCGGTCATTCCTTAGTTTTAACCCTTTCGTGTCCGGATTGTGAACCCGTTTTTTCAAAAGAATCTACACATTATTGTGTAATATAAAAAACTGTATATTTAAATATAGATGAATTTATTTTTCTGCATAAAAGAAAAATTGATATTAGAAATGTAATTAGGAGAGAGGGGGGCACCTTTGAACATTTTTTTTTTTAATCCACATGTTTCTTACTTGAAATATATTTATTGAATTTTAAATATTTCGTGAGAGAAAGAATGTAATTCTGCATCATATGAAATAAAAAATTACTGTTTTTCAGATAAATTAAGTATGTTGTGAGGCTTTAAAAAGCTGGAAGTTTTCTGTTCAAACATGCCCCATGTAAGGGGTACCTTTGAACAAGCTAGGGGCACCTTTGAATAAATAAACAAAATATTAAAATATTGACAGTTTTTATTTAAAACTGCGTATCTTTCCAAAATATAAAATAATAAGAATACAATTACACAATTACATTTAACTGAAATTACTACTTTTTTTATTATTTAACCAAATTTGTATCCATCAAAGCGCATTGTAGAGACAGAATGGAGGATCCCTCCAATTATGCTTAATTGTGGCAACTTTTTTATATAATATCCTTAAAATCCAACAAATTGATATCTGATGCCTCTGGAAAATATATCATATGTTCTTTTTTACGAAGAAACCTGGCATTAAGCAATTTAATCTGACCGATGTAATGAAGAGTTCTTTTTGCATGAAACTAAACTAAAATGAAATCATTTACATTCAAATTGTTATAGAAAATGGATAAAACCCTGTTTTATGTAATCCAGAAATAATGTTTAATTGTAAATGAACAGTAATTGTAAATGAAACAGTTTGTTAGACAAATCTGCCAAATCATGAATTATTGTTGTGTGTCCTGAATTTGCCTGTAGTTGAGGCCCTGCATCAGTACAACTTTCATATTAAGTAAAATAACACTTACTTAATCTCTTAATTTTCATATTTAAAAAAAATTTTCAACAATAATAATAATATTTAGATAAATCTATAACTCTTTACTTCATAGTTTTAATTGTTCAATGGTGCCCCATCACATGGAGTTTAGCATTACAATTATTTACTCAATTAGGTTTGAGAATTTGAATAAAACAAACCTTATAAGTTAAAACTAACATCTTTATTTAGGTATTAAATAGTAAATTATAATTTTAGGGATACAAGATTATCAATAAAAAGCTTACAACTTTATTTTGTTAAGTTTAGATTCAAGAAAGCAAAATATACATATCTTGCTTAGACAGTAGTGTGCATGCAAACTAGTAAAGCTTTATATTCTTCTTACATTGAAGCAGTAGTACTATGCTGCTGCATATATTTAAAATATATAATTTATTTAAAGGAAAATATTTAGAGTGCACCCAGTTCAAAGGTACCCCCCTCTCCCCTACAGAGTATTTTTTCTTAATTGCATTAAAATATGGGCTTGAAGCACGTCGGTTTTTCAAGGTTTTCAAACGGAATTTTCAGATTCGGATTGGTATACACTTGCGCATGACTCTTATGTGTATAACAATACAGGATTACAGCAAAAAGGCAAAGTTAAGAAACGTTTCTTCAACCCGGTGTTTTGTTAAAAATAATTTGCTATTCTTAAACTCCTAAGATTAGCAGTTTTTTTCATTCAGATTAGAGTCCTGTACGGCGACAGTTGTACCCGACCTGAATCCAGAAATTCTGGTTGAAATCTATCCGAAAACCGACCAAAACCCGGCAAACTTCACTGTCAGATAAAATCGTCTATATACAGTAAATTGTTCTTCATTTTTTAACGAATAATTTCCGTACTCTTAGAAAACATGTTTTATCCGTGAATTCTGAAAAAGTGGGAGAAATTCCGTTCATTCCTAGCACACAATGCGTATTCGCTCTATCTATATTATAAAGGACAAACGTGTCTGTGCGTAACGCTGACGTCATTTGCCGGTGGCAACAGAAGACGATTAAATTTTACTTTTATTAACTTCCATTGCAATTTTTTTAATTTTTAAATACCGCACATTTTCACCTCAATTTGTTTGAAAACTGTATTGCAATTTACTTAATTTTTATTGTTTTTAAAATAATCTTTAAGCGTGAACTTTTTCAAATCCATCTCTAATTTAAATGTATATTTTAATTTGTGATTAATAAAAATAATAAAAATTAAGCATTAAGTTATTAATTAATTCGCTTTATTTATTATGCTTAAACATTATGTACTTTTTCCTCTTATATCGTTACAAAAGTATGAAGGGCTCACAATCATAGTAGACAGAGTCCATTTTCAGAAAAAAAAAAATGAGATAGTCCATTTAGAAGGTGCTTAAAATCTGTTTTATTCACACCCACAGTAAACCAAAAGTCTATAAACAGATAACACATATGAGAAAATATGTGAAAACAGACTTGGTTCACTGTGGGATTGGATAAAACAGATTAAATGCACCTCCTAAATGGACAATCTCTTTTTTTTTTTTTTTTTTTTTCAAAATGGACTTGGTGTACTATGGTTGTGAACCCCCCATATTAAAAATTATATTTTTCTTGATACAATGTCCTTTTCCACTGAACTACAGCAATTTTGGGAACTAGCATACCCTGCCTCTTTTCTTTCTAGAATGAATACGACATATAGTAAAATGACAATATCCTCTGTTTAATTCAATGTAATAATGGCATGTTAAACTAGAATGTAAAAATCCTAACAAGTATATTATACCCCTGCGTTCACTTGATTTCATGAAATGGTTATTATAATCTGTAGTTTACATTTCAGTCTATCAATTAGCATTCACGGCAGTAATTTTATGAACGTACTATACTATAGGCAGCGGATTCATATGATAATTCTCTCAATTGTTTAAGTTTTCGATAGAATGTTATCATGATTCACAATGAGTTATTGTTAAAAGTGATTGAGTTGAAATTTTAAATAATTAATTTACTGAATGGATCTCTCCAGTGAAAAGACTATTGATTAAAATTCCATGAGATAAAGGACTATAGGAATGTATTTAATGAACAATACAGAATACGTTAAAGTTTTAGACAACTTTAAGAATACTGAAATTGCCTTTTCGGATATATCATTTCTTCATTCATAATTTCAGTAATATTACTTTCATGAATAAGAATATCTTCTTTTATTGGCTGAAATAATTTCTATGTAGATGAAAATATAAAACTAAACCTGCAGCGCTTAAGGCGGTATTAAAAAAAATATATTTCAACGTTCAACAACTCGAAATTTTCAGACTCATTTTTAAGAGTAAAAACATGAAACTTGCTGACGTGATCTTTGAAGATATTTATAAGCGACGTGGTGTAATTTATTTTTCGTTCAATTAATTAGAACTTGATTTATAAACAATTTTCTCAGTACGACCATTTTTTTCGTTTCTAGCACTATCGCTTCGAGGAATTCGGTTCAAAATGACCAATTTGACAGCATTTTTTTAAATATATTCTGCCTTTATAAAAAAAATCGTCCAATACGGCACATTATATAGTTTCTGAATAAGAGAACCTGCCAATTTGATGCGTTTGAGAGCAAAAAGGAATTTAAAAATGAGTCAAAAAATAAGCAGTTTAGATTTGAGTACACCCTTAAGAATCATAGCCTACAGTGCCTAGCCCCGTTTTCTTGAGCATGGGTTCCACTGTTGAATTCAGGGAGGGACATTCTCCCCCCACCCCCGGAGCAATCAGATGTCCCCCGGAAGATTTGAGATTTTGTGTTTTCAATGGTCAAAAAGCGCAATTTCCCCTAGGAAGTCTATAATGCCCCCCCCCCCCCCCCCGAGTGCACAGAAATCCTTCCGGAAAAAAGTGTCTAAACTCAACACTTATGGGTTCTGAGGTGCTATACAGCATATGACCCGGTCAAGTGGCTGGCCGAACGCGGAACCCTCAGTGTTTGGTTCTCAAGCAAGCTTGGTACTCATTTTAACGACCTCGGAGAGAAGAAAGGTTGAATGAACCTTGCCCCGTGAACAGTCCGGAATCGAACTATGGACATGTAGCGTGGTAATGCAACATGCTGATCATTAAGCTACAGGGCTGGGGATGAAAATATATTAACTTATAACAAAATGGATTTCAGTAAAAGAAAATGTATCATTCTTGTCAACGTTTTTATAAATTCCAGGGTGTATTTTTGCACTATAATTTATGAGTTAATATGTTTTTATGAAAACTACTTAAAGATAAATTTAGACAATTTTTTATTTAATCTATCGTAAGACTGACTACACGAGGTTTTTCAAAAAATGTCACTAAAAGTTAAGGAGTGGTATAGTGACATATTTGTTAAAGGACTTACGTTTGTAAGTAGAGAGTTTTAGCAGTGGAGGGCGCTCTCTAGCTTAATCTAAATATCATTTCCCGTTCAGTATTCGCATAGTTCGCGCACCCCAGTTACATTAAATGACTAATCAGCAGGCCATGTTCATCTGGGCGGTTACATAGGTATATATCAATTTGACAGGGCATAAATCGCCAGACTACGGCCAGATTTTCAATGACGCGCATATCCAAGCAATCTCGCCTAGTGAAACAAACAGGGAATGATGCTTTACAGTACTAATATTATGTGAATTATATAGTGCTCCCTCACATCTATAAATGAATTTTTTTGTTCTATGAAAGAGATTTTAACAATTACATTCATTATTGCTATTACAAGAAGTCAGAAATGCCATATTCATTTAAATAACATGTGAACAATGCAATGGTTTAAAACAGATATACTATTAAAATATTATTTTTTGGTAAATGTACACCAGTTATATTTTACACAAATGTAATCATTTTTTAAATTATAATGAAATAGTAACAATTTCAAATATTGTGTAGAAAAATATTAATTAACAATTATAAAGATATAATTTTAAATCGTAGTTCCATACAAAATAATTTGAGTTTTATTGTAAATGTAAAAAAAAAATATATATATTAAATGTTTATAATTAAATATTTATTTTAATTAACTATTAGTAACTTGTCTGCTACAACAGATAAGTTTTCTTTCAAACAGCATTTTGAATAATTTAGAAAGACAACCTTTAAAAACCTAACTTAATTTCTAAATAATGAAATCTGTCGCTAATTAAATGATAGTTTTTTTTAATTTATGCAATTATAAAATATTTAAAGATACACAAAATTATTTTGTTAAATTTGATATGATGTTTGATAAAAGTACACCAATTATATTTGAAATATATATAATAATTTTTTAAATTATAATGGAATAGTAAAAATTTCGAATTTTGATTGTGTATAGATATTAACTAACAAATATACAAGTATAATTTTAAATCGTAGTTCCTGACAAAATAAATTGAGTTTTAGTGTCAATGTTATAAAAATATATTAATTAAGTGTAAATAATTATTTATTTTAATTAACTATTAGTAACTTGTCTGCCACAACAAATATTTTCTTTTTAAAAGCATGTTGAATAATTTAGACGGACATCATCTAAAAACATAATTTAATTTCTAATTAACAAAATTTATCGCTTATTAAATGACAGTTTTAAAAATTTATGCTATTATAAAATATTTAAAGAGAACCAAATTTATTTTAAAAGAATATAATATGATTTTTTGGTAAAAGTATAATAATTATATTTTGGATATATATGTATATATTCGTTTTGAAATTGTAATAAAATAATAAGAATTTCAAATCTTGACTGTGGAAAAAATTAATAACTAGCAAGTAAATAAATATTATTTTAAATCATAGTTCCTGACATAATAATTTGAATTTTAGTGTAAACGACATAAAAATATATTAATTAGATGTAAATAATTAAATACTTATTTTAATTAACTATTAGTAACTTGTCTGCTGCAACAGATGTTTTCCTTTTAACCCTTTATCTACTGAAGGCACAGTCGTGGGAAGAAAAAGTAAATACCCCCTACTAACCTCTCAACAAATTATCGTAGAAGAAAGTTACTGGTACCGAACGATTCGAAATAAAGTCTACTTTTAAATTATGTATATAAAATTTGCTTAGGGGGCCATCTACACATTAAAACGAACCCAAACTTCATTTTTTTTTTCAATGGCAATACCCAATTTTAACAAGCTATTTCAAATCTTCGGTTCAAACTTTGCCTAGACACCAAATTTAAAGTCATTTGAACGATACGTTTTTGAACTATAAACATTCAAAATTTAGTGCTTCTAATGCTAAATTACATTTTCATATGTTTATTAATATCTCCTGAAATTATACTTCTAATGTGCTAACTTTTTGTAGCAATAATACTAAAATACCCAAACATAAATACGTTGAATTTGCATTTTTATAATTTTATGATATGAATTATGAAATTAATATTCGAAAAAAATATGAATCGCAACTTACAATTTTTTTGATGGATTTAGATTTATTAAGTCCTGCTTTATGGAAATCCAAAATTTCACATTTTTCTTCCAAGTAGTTTTCAAATTATGCTTAAAAAAAAAAAAAAAAAAAAAAAAGGAAAAATGATGGTTTAAGGGGCCGTATATGATAGAAGTGACTAGATATTTTGAAATTTCTTATGCTATCCTGTAATGTAGCAGTCTTCAATGATTGCTTGAATGGCGCGTAATCTGACTTGATCAAGAAGGGCTCTCTCGGTCAACAATTGAGTACCGAACTTCAATATGGATAAAACTCCTAAAATACACTCGTTTCCAAATAATTAATTTCTCGGAAACTTATCGTACGAATTGCATAAAAATTTCTTTTTAGGCTAATTGAAGGGTGTAGATTTTATGCTGTCAGAATTGTGTACTGCTATAGAAAAAAAAACAAAGTTATGATTCGTTTTAATATGTAGATGCCCCCTAAGCAAATTTTATATGCTCATTTAAAAGTAGACTTTATTTCCAATCGTGTTTTACCAGTAACTTTCTTCTACGATAATTGTTTGCAGAGTTAGTAAGGGGTGTTTACTTTTTTTTTTTACCACGACTGTACTTATAAGTGCCATTAAAATAACTTGTTATAAAATTCATTTACTACTTAGATTAGTTCTAATACAGTTTAGAATGAGTTATAGATACATTACTTTATTTTCTTCCGAAAGCATTATTGGTTACACAAAACAAAAATATTTTTAAAAGGATGATTTTTTTTTGTTAAACCTAAACTTACACTATATGCAAAACTACTTAAAAGATGAGACAACATTAAAATAATATGTTAAATAACTTTAATATCCTTAGTACTTTGAACTATAAAAACAGTAGTCTTCGTCAGAGAAATACAAGAAATACTACTGTTATTAACGTCTTATTAATACGTTATTAATTTCTTTTGTCATTGCATCTTTTCAACTTTCTTGGCGCTGGGGGGGGGGGGGGGGGGAGGGGATTTTTCAATTCGGAAATATTTCTATATTTCTATTATAAGAACATTATATTTGTACATTGCCTAATTCTGGAAAATACTAAGAAAAATATTTAAAATAAAAGATTTGAGTGGAGTTATAAATATTGCGCAAATCCCTATAAATTCAAATTTAATTAATCCTTCTAAATCCTTCAATCCTTCTAAAATTTATTAAATGATTATGTAAATCTTTTAATGGAATTTAAACGATTCACGAAAAATTGTTTAGAAGATAAAATTTTCATGAATTCATAATTAAGTACATAAAGGGTTAAAAAGCATTTTAAATAATTAAGACGGACACTATTTAAAAACTTAAATTAATTTCTAAATAACGAAAATTATTGCTAATTAAATAACAGTTTTTTAAATTTATGCCATTATAAAATATATTAAGAGACATAAAATTATATTTTAAAAATATGATACAATACTTTGTCGAAAGAAAGAAAAAAGTATGAGCAAATTGTGTAAAAATAACTAACATTAAAATAATAATAATAATAATATCCGAAAACAATAAAAATGAATGAGAAAATATTTTCGTAGCATATAAAAATACATGAAATATTTCATTTAACAGCACAGTGCGAAATTATACTTGTAAAGTAAATAATTCAAGGAGAAAAATTCTTTTCTATTTTCTCTTAAATTGAGAACTGAATTATTTACTTTATGTATGAATGAATGAAAATACATTTTAGAAATAAAGAAATATTATTAACAATTGTGATATAAATATATCAAGCTTTTAATAGCAAACTTGCTAAAATACTTTTCAAAAATACTTTTCTTTCACATTAAAATATAATAAGAGTAAATAATTTAATGTAGAAACTGAATGTATGTATTTCATTGTACGTTTACCAAAGAATTATTAAAATGTACTAAATTTACTATAATATTAAACATTTTATTTATTTATTTACTTATTTATTTTTTGTAAAACTACAAAATATGGCAACCATATTTGAAATATTTATAATCATTTTCAGAATTATTAGGGAAAATCTAACATTGGTAAATACTGCATGATTAAATTGCGATAAAAATAATAACACAAAAGTGTAAATATATAATCTCCACTGCAATTTTTTAAAAAATAATTTTTATTTTACTGCATATGTTACAAGAATACATTAATTTAATTAAATATTCAACTATTTTTTAAAGTTAACTATCTATTAGAAACTTATTCACTACTACAGATTTTTTAAATAAAATTTTTAATGTTACTATAGGCTGAAACAAAACAAATAAAAACGTCACTAATTATTATTATATATTATAATGATGTTAATATTAAATATTTTAAGAGCTATAATTATTTTTAAAAATTACAAAATACTTCGTAAAGAGAAAATCAAACCAGATTAAAATTTAAATAATTCTACAAAGAAGAGAGAGGGAAAAGTTAACAAATTATGTAATAAGGTCTTCAACATTAAAAATAATAAGATGTGAAGACAATTAAAATTAACGAGAAATTTTTCTCGTGGCATATAAAAATACACGGAATATTTCATTTAAGAGTAAAAAAACAAACGAAATAATGATTACAAAGTAAATAGTTGAAGCATTTCCCCCCCCCCCCCCCCGGTTTTCTCACTTAAATTAAGAAATAAATAGTTTATTTAGGCATGACTAAATGAAAATATAAATGGTAAACAAAGTAAATGTTATCATACAAATTGAACTTTACCAATCAGTATGATTGTGTTAAAAATAATAGTACAGTAAATGCCGTTAATAGTTACTGTATAAAAATATAAAACCTTTAATAGCAAATCAGTTTAAATAAGTTAAAGATTAATTTCAAATTTAATAATGGTAAATTATTTAATATAGGAAATGTTTATATATATATTTCAAATATGATGAGCTGCACACTATACTTTTACCGAAGAACATTATTTTAATATTGTACATATGTATGATAGAGGTCAGACGTGATCGGGGATGGACCGAGGCTCGTACCCGGCTCGTACCCAGATAAAGGCTTTTTTTTAGCGGGCTGTGCCTTGGACTGCGAAAATATAAACGGGCCGGGCCAAAAGAATAAAAATAATTTTTAGGGGTCTGGGCCGTCGACTGATAAAATATAAACGGGTCGGACCCGGGCGGAACCGGGCAAAGATAGCTTTTTGGAACGGACCAAGTCTTGGAAATTACGGTCTGTGCAGACCTCTAATGTATGTTGCCACATTGTGCACATTATCCTTGTAATTTTAAATGTACTATACTAATATCCTCCTGAGACCCAAGCAAAATATAATGCATATATATATATTTTTAATATGAGTTTTTTTTTTAACAAATAGGCATCAACAATGATGTTTTTGAAGAAATTAATAAATTTCGATTTTTTAATTTTGTTTTACAGCACATCCGTCTAAATGGATGTTCAGGCCATAACTCGCTTTAAAATAATTTTTAAAATGCTGAAAGTATGGGAAAGAATAGATTTTATTATAAAGAACATAAGGCAAATACTAACATCTGCTATTAAAATTGAAAAAAAAAAAAATAGTTTAAACAAGTTAAAATAACATAAAAACGAAACTTACCAGCAGAACGTAGAACTCCAACTTGACTCATTTATTACGCCATTTTGAAAACAAATTAGTTACCGTTGCCAAAATCCAAAAGCTGAATGTTGGTTTTTGATTCATGCATTACCATGCCAAACTGGTTTTAGATTGCTACAATGAAATTTAACGCAATAGAAGGAGAAAGCAAAACATCCATTTAAATGGATGCCAGGTCTCAGGAGAATATAGGGTGATTCCTCCCTTTCGCCTCAAATACTTGGTGAAAACGAACAGAGCCATGCATGGGATGCCTAGGTATAGTGAAAAGGCTACATGCGCAACACGATGAGATACCTATCCACAGCTCAACCGGCAAATTCCGGAATTAGAGATCGTATTTTGAAATACATTCCCTAATTCAGGAATTCAGTTCTAATTCACTACCAAAGGTTCAATGACAAAGTTGTTTAGCATCAACGATTTAGTAAAAAAAGGCATAGTGCACGTTCGCATATGAGGCATTCTCACTTAATTTTGACTTTTAAGTTCCTGAATAATAATTTTTATTTTAGTGCATATTCTTGTGGGTTTTTTTAAATTTCTCATACTAGAAAACATCCCATTGCATGACTGTATAACAATATTAATGAGATAAATAAGTTTTGGACGATGTTGGGGGTCCAAATATACAACGAAATTCCTATACCGTCCCGTGTCCCTGATGCTGATTTTTAAATTTGGAGCTGTCTGTATAAAATTGTTTCAATTAAAGTAATTCGATGTAATTTTTTTTCCGAAACTGGGACTATTGTTTTACATAAATATTAAATATGTAGCAAAAACTTAACCTGCACATATTTTTACGGTTGTTATTATTTTTTTAACTCTGCCCCTGGATTTTAGATTCCTTACCGCCCCTCTTGCTAAAATTATATAGAAAATCACTTCAGATGCAGCCAGAGAATTTTTTTCAGCTTTTTTCTCATGCAGAAGTATGCTAGAGAAAGAATGGCTAAAATTCTTTGACAGGAAATTTACTGCAGAATTTAAATCAGCATTTAAATATCAATTTCAAGCTTCGTAGCTTTATTGGTAGTCTTACCGTCCCCAAGATTTATTCCTGCACTTTTTGAAGTAAATTATTAATTTTTTTTTGTATCAATGTAAATAAATGTTTCTAAAAATCAATGAACATTGTGACTATCACTTAGACTTAACATGATTTGCCTAAAAATACTTGGTAATTTTCCTTGCCGTCCCATCCTTATCACTTCTTTTTTTCCCTTACCGTGCCCCTTCTTTAACACCTCTTTAAGACAATGTTATACAAAATTTTGTACTAAAAATGTACAAAGACAAGACCGAACGTACCTGGCTCTCAATTTTTCACCTTTTTGTTATTTTTTTTTATTGGACTGAAAATAATCACGTATTTCTTCAATTTTCTAAGTTTGCCGGCGATTTTGAACCATTCATAAACGTAACTTAAATTACAATCTGTTAGTCGAATCCAGTAAATATTATCTTATTTTTAATAAAATTTATTCGGAATTTGTACATATATTTTTGAATTTTTCACGAACTTCCGATTTCGACGAAGATGAGTTTCATTAGAGTTGGGGCTGGACTCGGGATCAGTTTTATTTATTTTATTCATTTATTTCTCATTCATTCATTCATTCTTTTTTTTTCTTGTTTCGTTTTTTTTTTTTTTTTTTACTATTATTAGGCTGAAAACGAGCAATCGCCTTTTTTTTTTCTTTCCTTTTCCCCCATTAGACATGGATCGAGCAACGCCGGGCAGGTTTTCTAATAAACAAATAACATTATAGAAAAAAATGTTTAATAAGTATTTCATTAAATTTATCAGCAACAGTTATGAAAATTACAAACTCTTTATTTTAAGCACACTAACACAACATCATCAAAAATAAAATTCGCAAATCGCTCCAATAACTGCAGATAGGGTCACTTAACAGCAGTGAAACAAAACTGCCAAGCAGAAAATCAAATTATTCAGCTAAACTTCTACCTCTGGCGTATTGATTCACAAAGTACAGATACCGCTGTCACTCCCCAAGAAATTAAAACTGTCTTTCACTTAAATGCCTTGACAGTCTTCTTTATTTGCTTTCAGGCACGTGAAGAGCTCTCAGGGAAAAAAGATAAAGGGCCAATACAAGCAAATCACAAAAGAATTTCTGGAGTAAAGATTTTAAGCAACAAAATTTTACATTTGAACAAGCTTCCTTTCAGATAGTTATTGATCGAAGCTACTTATTTATCGCAAAGAACGGCAGAATTTTAAGGGAGAAAAAAAAGTGTTAGTAAAGTGAGAATATCTTACGTTCAAGTTTATATTATTTAAAAGTTATATTATTTAAAAAAAAAAACAAAAAAAACCTCAAATTGAAGAATAGGATCCATTCTAAATTTTAATTGAACATCGGAGTATTTTATTTTGTCTAAGACATATTTTGTTATTATTTTTACTTCTTCCATTCTTCATTTAATTATTTCGTGCAGAACTGATTGCTGTTTGAGATGCAAATCACTTCAAGATGTTTCGAAATTTTGCGTGTAAAATTTAAGGCGAGGGAGATAATATTCATGTGAGCCATACTTACATCGGAAAGCATGACTGCAAAGTAATAAGTGGTTATTATTATTATTTTTTTTTTAATCTCAAATTGAAGCATAGAATCCATTCTAAATTTTAATTGAACATCGGAGTTTATTTTGTCTAAGACATATTTTGTTATTATTGTTACTTCTTCCATTCTTCATTTAATTATTTCGTGCAGAACTGATTGCTGTTTGAGATGCAAATCACTTTAGGATGTTTCGAAATTTTGCGTGTAAAATTTAAGGCGAGGGAGATAATATCCATGTGAGCCATACTCACATCGGAAAGCATGGCTGCAAAAGAATAAGTGGTTATTATTATTTTTTTTTAATCTCAAATTGAAGGATAGAATCCATTCTAAATTTTAATTGAACATCAGAGTATTTTATTTTGTCTAAGCCATATTTTGTTATTATTGTTACTTCTTCCATTCTTCATTTAATTCTTTCGTGCAGAACTGATTGCTGTTTGAGATGCAAATCACTTCAGGATGTTTCGAAATTTTGCGTGTAAAATTTAAAGCGAGGGAGATAATATTCATGTGAGCCATACTCACACCGGAAAGCATGACTGCAAAAGAATAAGTGGTCCTACATAAACGTAATCAGTAAGGATCTATTCCATATTTGCATTTGCACCGGGTCTCACAATTTTTATGTATGCATCTAGAAATACAATACCTGCTACGATTAAAACCTGCCTAAAACGAAATTCTTTCCAATATATATTTAATATTATTTAAAATTTAATATTTTAATACAAATATTTAGTACAAAAACACATACTACCCCATTAACACCTATTCTTTTACGCATTATACAATAATCAACTATATTTATATTACTGATTATCTAATATATTAAATAAAAAATGCGGAATTCAAAACAATCATAAATGAGTTAGATTGTTAAGATTATCTACTAAATCACTTAAACAAGTTCATTATAAAGGAATTATATTTCTAAGACATGCAGTGAAACCATCATCTTTAACATAATTAATTTTAAACAACTTTAGACGCCAGTTGGCAATCTAATAAATTATGCTTAAAGACAAAGGGGAGTATTCCCCACTGAATTCACATTGAATTATGCAGTCTGATTCATGACGGATGTGATTGAGAATATGAAATTTGAATTTGAGTTTGAGTGATTAAACTGTCTCCCTAGTAATTCCCCTCTACGTTAAACACATTTCGACTAAGAGAAATACATGTTGAACTTAAAATTTTTCACATTTTTATTTAAAAAAATATGGAAAAGTTTACGATTAACCATGTTATGTGCATTATAAAGACTTCGTGTTTTAAAGTAAATCTGCGCTTTCATTCATAAAGCTTAAATATTTTTTTAATATCATAATTTTCAACAAATTTTCATTTCGCCCGTGTTGAAACAAATTAAACAATAATAATAATAATAATAATAATAATAATAATAATAATAACAATATAATTTACATATTTTGAAATTAATATTTGAAAGAATATGCAATGCAACATGATTTTTTTTTTTTTTTTTTTTTTTTTTTTTTACTTTATTGTTACTGCAGCCCCCACAATTATTGTTACGACAAGGATGCAGTCAATTTCACAAAAGTTTTATCGAAGCTCATAAAGCACGAACGTACCAGTGGGAAAGACTGAGCTAGGCTCGGTTAAAATTAGCATTGTGTTCAACTACAGATAACAATAAAATCTCGCTGTATTATTGCTATTAAGTATTTTATTTTATAAAAGTATTATTTATAGAAACAATCAACATTAAAATATGTACGTATTTCTAAACTTCACATTCCTTACATATTTACAACGAAAGGGTATTCTTGAAGGGTACCTTGATTGAATCATGTATCTCGGCTCCTACTTAGATTTCTAAAAAATTCCTTCAAATCCTGAAAGCCAATTTTTTGGCCAAATGTCGCCAAACTTGGCGACATTCTTTCATTTGGCGCTAAGCATGTGTTAAGAATGTTCTTTGTACCCTGATTAGTTGAATTCTGTTTTCGGAAACATTCTATGCATCTCGGATCCTATTAGGAATTTCTAGAAAATTCCTTCAGATTCTAAAAGCCAAATTTTTCACCAAATGTCGCCAAATTTTCACCAAATATCGACAAATTTGGCGAAGTTCTTTCATTTGGCGCCAAGCCTATGTTTTGGAATTGACAATCTTAAAAGTCGATTTTACCGCCAGATCTCATCAATGTCGCCACTATTTGTCAAATTTGGCGAACTCTTCCCAACTTTGAGACTTCGTTTACAGCCAACTGTTAAAAAATTTAACTGATTCTATCTTCATTTCCATTGAAATGCATTTTCCCGTAATGACCCCAAAATGACACCCTAATCGAATTTTTTCGAACATGTGGCCTAGCCCAACGGTCTTCTCGTACTCCAAAACGGTAGAATACAAAATTTTGTGAAAATCGTTAGCCTTTTCTAGATAAAATTTGCAGACATATACACACAGGATTTACTCGTATGATAATATATGATAAGAATAAATACCATTACATTTAATAATATAATATTTTATGTTAATAAGAACATATCACAATATTTTTAACTTATTCATACCAACGCTTAAAATAATTTCAGAAAACCAGGTGAAATATAAACCAAAAAACCCATGTATTTCAAAATGCATTTTTAAAAACTACATGTTTTCAATTTTTAAAAACATATAAAATATGGTAAGTATAAAACTTGTGTGGAAATATAAATTACTTAAAACCAACGTTTAAACACACAATAAAATAAAATAAGTTAATTTGAACAAACGTATACGTTTCTTGAGTTCCAGGACTTACATCCTCAGTGTATAAAAACTTTAAAAACAATATCCCCCCAACTACATGTGCGGTGAAAACCCAAACGGGGTAACCTAAATTTTTGGGTTTTCACCATACATGTAGTCGGGGGATATTGTTTTTATAGTTTTTGTACACTGAGGATGTGAGTCCTGGAACTCAAGAAACGTATACGTCCGTTCAAATTAACTTTTTATTTTATTGTGTGTTTAAACGTTGCTTTTAAGTAATTTATATAAAATATGCTCTGGAACATCAAAGAAAAAGCAATATGACGATAGCATAAACACGCGTGCTGTTTCTTTAGCACTGCAAACTATTTCATGAGAATTTACAAACTATCTCGGCGATATATCTCTGTGACTTGGCGATTCCTCTCGGTGAACGATATAACGAAGAAATAGCAATTTTTTTTAAGGCGGTTGTCAAATTCCTTCCTCAACAACATGAAATTTTCTGACACGTTTTCTGACTTATTTTTAAACGTAAAGGCATAAAATCGGTAACCCTGACTAGCGAAGCGATTTGATATCGAATGGTGTTTTCTGTCTTTTGATAACTAAATTACTTATCGAGTTATAAGCCATTGTTGTCACGAGACGGCAGGTTTTATTTCTTTTCCCTCGCTGTCGCGTCCCGAAATTCGGCTCAAAATTCCGACTTTGACAGCATTTTCTGAAGCATCTTCTGCCATTACCAAAAAAGAGAAACCACCATTCGACTACATAGTTTCTGAATAAAAACGCCTGCCAATTTCATGTGTGTCTGAACAAAAATGGATTCAGAAATGTGTCAGAAAGTAGTTACTTTGGATTTTAGAACGGCCTTAACAGAAATCAATTTCTAGGATGCTTAATCCTTTCAGGGGCAAAGCAATTCCATTGCTAAAGTGTTGAAATTATTGAATGACACCGGAATTTGAAAACTAATTTATTTTAAGGGGTCTCAGGACTCTTAAAATTGGAAAAAAAGAAAAAAAAAGACCATTTTGAAAATTTAATATCTTAAAATGTATTCGATTTTAAGACACAATTTTAATTGTAATAAAATATATAAGTATGTTCTTTCATTTCATGTATTTAAAAAATTATAAGATACAGAATTAGCATTTACAGGGGAATCCAAACTGTTAGACATTTGATGAGCAAAAAATAGGCATAAACAGCTTACGCGCACGATTACAAAATAAGTATTGCAACTAGAATAAAAATTTTGGTGCCTACTTATACTTCAGATTGTAATAATTACCCTGAACCTAAATAAATTTGTATTTAAAGCTTTTTTATATTTTTAATACAAAGTTGTACTTAGCTAATGCAAAATTAAGAAAATTTCAACAGTATAATCACCTAAAAAAAATTGTTTTGAACAATAAAAAGGAAATTTTAGGTTCAGTTTATACAGACTAACATGAAACATATGTTTTGAAAATTTCATGAAAAAAATATTCATAAGTTTTTGAGATATCGTGCGCGTTATGCCCAAAAACGTCGTTTGGAGAAAAATGGCTTCAAAGTTTCCGAAACGACGCTTCAGCTATTGAACGTGTATAAATGTAAAAGCCATAACTTCAGTTCTAATAGGAATTTCAAGGAAACAATTATATCAAAATGTTCAGAAAAGATAGTAGTTTAACATCTAAAAAAATTAAAATTTCAAAAATTTTAAAGCTGACCTGAGACCCCTTAAAAAGGAAAGAAAACCCTAGCCCAACGGTCTTCTCGTACTCCAAAGCGGTAGGATACAAAATTAAGTGAAAATCGTTATTCGTCGTTAAATTTCGCATATATAATAAACCGAATTTTTTTTAACCAAAATTCTGGTGCCATTGTGACGTTTGGGCATTAAAAGTAAGTCGTTTCATAGAAATACCACCGCTCCTCAAGGGTTTAAAATATGCGAATCCGAAATTTCAGCTCTTTCCACAGAGTTGTTATTGAGTTATGATTAAACTACTGCATTGCCTTTTATTTTGAAACTATTAAATAGGAATGTTAAAATTCTAGTGCTAAATTCATCTAGAGTAAATATTTTAAATTTGTATAAAGCACAAATAAAATGTACTAAAATTACTTTTACGTACATATATACGAGGGGGTATCGTAAAGTTTCAATTACAGGCGATTACTTTTATATTCTATTCGCACCACTATTAAAGAAAAAAAATACATTTCGTAGTATATTTCTAGTGAAAATTTTCCTAAAGTATATGTAAAATATTTTTGTTTTGAAAAAGTGGTGCGAGGTAGCATTAAAAATTATTCGCCTGTGATTGAAACTTTACAATACCCCCTCGTATAATATAAAATTATTTAAAATACATTAAAATATAATAAAAATACATTTAAAAACCTTAAAAATACAATAAAAATCAACTTAATAATTTTGTATTGAGCTATGAATCTATGCTATGAGCGTAGGCTATGCAATGATCAATATGACAAATTGCTACGAGCTAATTATGAATTTGTGCTAACTGCTAACGTTATAAAGATCAGCTCAAATTCAACCTATAAATGTAGATTTCAATAAATCCAAAATTATCTTTCGTACAAGTAGTTACCAAAAAGCAATTATAATAGAATCTACTGCAATAATTCCAATAAAGTTATAATATGTAATGATGCACTGTCATAAGAAATCCATGGAGGCTGGAAATAATTGCTACATAGTAGATGAAAGCTTGTTTTGTTAAAAAATTGAATACCTTTCCCTCTCAACTTGTCTTCCATACCACCCTTAAATTACAATGGTCTCTCCTTGACGATTAAGCGCAAAGAGAAATAACAACATTTAAGTAACCACTGATGATGGCCGTGTGAATTTGACCGAAAACGTTTGGGGATTTTAATTTGATTTTTAATGTATTTTTAAGGTATTTTAAATAATTTCATATCGCATATATGCACCTAAAAGCAATTTTAGTACATTTTACTTCTGCTTTATACGAATTTTAATTATTAAATAGGCATTTAACATTTAGAGCCTCCAAACTTTACTACTGCATAATTCTCAAATTTATCCACCGATTAACTTCCTGTTTGGTATACGAACGTAAAGTTTTGCTCGAGAATTGAAATATGATGTCCAAATTAAAAGTTCGTCCTACTGACAATTTAAAAGTTTGTTTAAATTTCAATATGGGGATGACCCCTACGCTTACTTTTTAACACAAATTTTAAAAGAACATAATTCCCAATCGAACTATAACTTTCGTGTTTCACTGCGTTTATCTGGCGATTAAATTCTATGGGGAGTTTCTTTTTTTTGTTTTAGCTTGAACCGTTTGTATCTTCCTCCCAGAGAATATAATATGTTCAAGGCAAACTTAACCGACTTTAGCCTTAAATCTGGAACTTTATCTGAAAAATTCACAATATCTAAGCCCCGTTTCAACTTAGATGTGAGGTAACATAAGTATTCGAGATTGTTTGTTATAAATATCGTAGGAATTTGTCGCTCAGCTGCTTTTTCCGGGACTATAAATAAAAAACTCTTGCGGTCTGGAGCGGCTCCTTTTATTTTGCGACGAGGATACGAAGTTTTGGGGGTTCGTTTTAACAGCTCGGAATTAAGAGTCATCGGGCTCGATAACCGGAAACCGATCCGATCCGATTCAATTCGGGTCAAGTTGATGCTACAGTTTTTTATTGCGGGTCGGGTAGATTTTAAATATCTCGGAATCAAGTTGAGTTTGGAATCTTTCGGATCGGGTTTCGTTTGTCCCGCTTTTTCAAGAAAAGGGCCTGAATATTTTTTGAAAAAAAGAATAAGAAGAACTATGTATTTGGATATTAATAAAGGCACATATATTCAATTTGACATTAGAGATACAATTATAGACGAGTTTTTTACAATTGTATCAAAATATGAGCATTGATGCAAAGAACTGAACGGTTATAACGCGCATTTGTTTTTTCGTGATTTCCTACACTGTGACGTGACAAAATGATCCTAGACAGAAAAAAAACAACTATTTATAACAATATACCTTTCTTTAAGAAGTTCAAACTTCTCACCATGAGCTGCAATGCACATTTGGATGCACATGTGTCCAAAAGATTATCATTTCTCCTTCCGTTCAAGTTTCATGACGTCACAGTGTAGGAAATCCCGAAAAAACAAATGCGCGTTTTAACCGTTCTATTTTTCGCATTAATGTCCACAAGGTGTCTTTTCGTACTAAATCGATGAAGCTCTACAACTTTGTAGATCACTTTTTTTCCTCTATCTCTTTTCGTTTTCAAGATAGGAATGCTAACGCCACAGTTTTGCACCAGATGGCGGCGTAGGTGGTTTCATCCAGTAGCACAAGACAACTTTACAACACCTAGACCCCACTTTTATGACTATAGGTCTTGCCGTTCAGAAATTATTGGGCTGACAACGGACTTTAGCGGGCACACTGTATAAATCATAGCATTGCAATAAGCACAGATAAAGGACTTTGTGTAAAAACAATATTTTATTAATGTTTGTGATTTCAGGCAAAAATTTAAAAATTCCAAACTTTGCTGTAGACTTTTTCGTTGATGCAGAGCAATGTTTTAAATTGCATTAATTTTTAAACTTTATTTTTTACAGCATATTTAATTATAAATATATTTTTCAATACTGAAAAAAGCTTTAGTTTTTAAGATTATTTCACTTTCAGTTAGTATTATTGCTGTTCTCGTGTGTAATTTGTGCGAAAATTTACCTTCTACGTTGGGTAGATAGATTATACAAAAATGCACTATATACTTATACTCTTAAGTGCATAGCTAAAACTTTAAAAAGGGCAGGGTAACAATACAGTTTTGGAAACACTAAAATAAATACTAGAATAAACAGGAATAAAAAAATCATACGTGCAGCATAGATTATGAAACACTTTCCAATACTAAGGTGAAAGATGACGTCTAAATGAACAATTTGGAAAACACATAACGCTCTTGAAAACCCGATTTCTGTTATTACCACGAAAAAACGTTAAAATATACGATTTTTTTAGAGCCCTGTATATGGTCTACAGATATATGCATACTACAATATGCTAAAAGTTAGTTCAGTTAAACGCACAGCACACACTGTAAAAAAAATACTGTCAGTTTTCCGGTAGGAATCGGGAAAATAGTTGCCCTTATCGTACCGGAATAATTTCCGACCCAGCTCGGAATAAAATCCGTAAAAATAAGGAAATAGCAAGTAAAACGGTATTTTACGGATTTTATTCCGATTTTACGGATTTTATTCCGAGCTGGGTTGGAAATTATTCCGGTACGATAAGGGCAACTATTTTTCTGATTCCTACCGGAAAACTAGCAGTATTTTTCTTACAGTGCAGTTGAAAATTTCCACTCAGCAATTTCCGCCGATAAACGGCTCTTCTTAAGAACTTTTGTGCGACCTTGTATATGATCTGCATAATTTATACATACTACACTGTAAAAAAAAAAAATAGACTAAAATACCCAAATTGTACTGGCAATGGAGACGCCAGCACTATTTCCGTATTTTAAAGGAAATTTTACCCCGTAAATTTCAGAAAAGGGGAAAATTTTCTGTAATTTACGGGGAAATTTTCCCGTTAAAATACGGAAACAATACGTCTCGATTGCCAGTACAATTTCCGTATTTTAGTCCTTTTTATTTTTAGAGTGTAAGTAATATTTAACGCACTTCCAGCAATTATTGTTCGTAGGCTCCAATAGTTCAATTACTACTCATTTTCTCCTATAGCCAAATTCTTTTGTGTGTCCCTGTAAATAAACGATAACTTCTATGACTACCATATTCTATAATAAGAACCTTGTAGTACACCTCAGTGATGTATATCAATTTCAATATGTTTAAAATACTGTAATATCATTCAAATACACGGCAAGCGATTTTCCCCCATAGACCGTAATGTAATGGAATTCTTTTGAGTGTATCTGGAAATAAACCGAAATTACCACACACTTCATTTTCAATATCGAACATGCCATAGTAACCCCAATAACATATATCAATTTCATGGCAATCGGACTATATTGACGCGAGTTAGAACACGGACAGACAAACCGAATTCGTTCGTAATTATTAACAGACAAAGTCCACTATTATTTGCGCACGTTACAACCAATGTTCTGTTAAATTTCATGTTTAATTCAATAATTTATTTGAAAAATGCGACGCTTATATCACCTTTTTAAATGCACACAATTCGACGGAACTATACCTTTAGAATACTCATGATGGGCATTCATTGTTAATTTAATTTTGGCACTGTGAGAGCGAAATTTGAAATACGTATTAACATATATGAGATAGACCAATGTTACAACCAATGTTCTGTTAAATTTCATGTTCAATTCAATGATTTATTTGAAAAATGCGACGCTTATATCACCTTTTTAAATGCACACAATTCGACGGAACTATACCTTTAGAATACTCATGATGGGCATTCATTGTAATTTAATTTTGGCACTGTGAGAGCGAAATTTGAAATACGTATTAACATATATGAGATAGACCAATGTTACAACCAATGTTCTGTTAAATTTCATGTTCAATTCAATGATTTATTTGAAAAATGCGACGCTTATATCACCTTTTTAAATGCACACAATTCGACGGAACTATACCTTTAGAATACTCATGATGGGCATTCATTGTAATTTAATTTTGGCACTGTGAGAGCGAAATTTGAAATACGTATTAACATATATGAGATAGACCAATGTTACAACCAATGTTCTGTTAAATTTCATGTTCAATTCAATGATTTATTTGAAAAATGCGACGCTTATATCACCTTTTTAAATGCACACAATTCGACGGAACTATACCTTTAGAATACTCATGATGGGCATTCATTGTAATTTAATTTTGGCACTGTGAGAGCGAAATTTGAAATACGTATTAACATATATGAGATAGACCAATGTTACAACCAATGTTCTGTTAAATTTCATGTTCAATTCAATGATTTATTTGAAAAATGCGACGCTTATATCACCTTTTTAAATGCACACAATTCGACGGAACTATACCTTTAGAATACTCATGATGCGCATTCATTGTAATTTAATTTTGGCACTGTGAGAGCGAAATTTGAAATACGTATTAACATATATGAGATAGACCAATGTTACAACCAATGTTCTGTTAAATTTCATGTTCAATTCAATGATTTATTTGAAAAATGCGACGCTTATATCACCTTTTTAAATGCACACAATTCGACGGAACTATACCTTTAGAATACTCATGATGGGCATTCATTGTAATTTAATTTTGGCACTGTGAGAGCGAAATTTGAAATACGTATTAACATATATGAGATAGACCAATGTTACATCCAATGTTCTGTTAAATTTCATGTTCAATTCAATGATTTATTTGAAAAATGCGACGCTTATATCACCTTTTTAAATGCACACAATTCGACGGAACTATACCTTTAGAATACTCATGATGGGCATTCATTGTAATTTAATTTTGGCACTGTGAGAGCGAAATTTGAAATACGTATTAACATATATGAGATAGACCAATGTTACAACCAATGTTCTGTTAAATTTCATGTTCAATTCAATGATTTATTTGAAAAATGCGACGCTTATATCACCTTTTTAAATGCACACAATTCGACGGAACTATACCTTTAGAATACACATGATGGGCATTCATTGTAATTTAATTTTGGCACTGTGAGAGCGAAATTTGAAATACGTATTAACATATATGAGATAGACCAATGTTACAACCAATGTTCTGTTAAATTTCATGTTCAATTCAATGATTTATTTGAAAAATGCGACGCTTATATCACCTTTTTAAATGCACACAATTCGACGGAACTATACCTTTAGAATACTCATGATGGGCATTCATTGTAATTTAATTTTGGCACTGTGAGAGCGAAATTTGAAATACGTATTAACATATATGAGATAGACCAATGTTACAACCAATGTTCTGTTAAATTTCATGTTCAATTCAATGATTTATTTGAAAAATGCGACGCTTATATCACCTTTTTAAATGCACACAATTCGACGGAACTATACCTTTAGAATACTCATGATGGGCATTCATTGTAATTTAATTTTGGCACTGTGAGAGCGAAATTTGAAATACGTATTAACATATATGAGATAGACCAATGTTACAACCAATGTTCTGTTAAATTTCATGTTCAATTCAATGATTTATTTGAAAAATGCGACGCTTATATCACCTTTTTAAATGCACACAATTCGACGGAACTATACCTTTAGAATACTTATGATGGGCATTCATTGTTAATTTAATTTTGGCACTGTGAGAGCGAAATTTGAAATACGTATTAACATATATGAGATAGACCAATGTTACAACCAATGTTCTGTTAAATTTCATGTTCAATTCAATGATTTATTTGAAAAATGCGACGCTTATATCACCTTTTTAAATGCACACAATTCGACGGAACTATACCTTTAGAATACTCATGATGGGCATTCATTGTAATTTAATTTTGGCACTGTGAGAGCGAAATTTGAAATACGTATTAACATATATGAGATAGACCAATGTTACAACCAATGTTCTGTTAAATTTCATGTTCAATTCAATGATTTATTTGAAAAATGCGACGCTTATATCACCTTTTTAAATGCACACAATTCGACGGAACTATACCTTTAGAATACTCATGATGGGCATTCATTGTTAATTTAATTTTGGCACTGTGAGAGCGAAATTTGAAATACGTATTAACATATATGAGATAGACCAATGTTACAACCAATGTTCTGTTAAATTTCATGTTCAATTCAATGATTTATTTGAAAAATGCGACGCTTATATCACCTTTTTAAATGCACACAATTCGACGGAACTATACCTTTAGAATACTCATGATGGGCATTCATTGTTAATTTAATTTTGGCACTGTGAGAGCGAAATTTGAAATACGTATTAACATATATGAGATAGACCAATGTTACAACCAATGTTCTGTTAAATTTCATGTTCAATTCAATGATTTATTTGAAAAATGCGACGCTTATATCACCTTTTTAAATGCACACAATTCGACGGAACTATACCTTTAGAATACTCATGATGGGCGTTCATTGTTAATTTAATTTTGGCACTGTGAGAGCGAAATTTGAAATACGTATTAACATATATGAGATAGACCAATGTTACAACCAATGTTCTGTTAAATTTCATGTTCAATTCAATGATTTATTTGAAAGATGCGACGCTTATATCACCTTTTTAAATGCACACAATTCGACGGAACTATACCTTTAGAATACTCATGATGGGCATTCATTGTAATTTAATTTTGGCACTGTGAGAGCGAAATTTGAAATACGTATTAACATATATGAGATAGACCAATGTTACAACCAATGTTCTGTTAAATTTCATGTTCAATTCAATGATTTATTTGAAAAATGCGACGCTTATATCACCTTTTTAAATGCACACAATTCGACGGAACTATACCTTTAGAATACTCATGATGGGCATTCATTGTTAATTTAATTTTGGCACTGTGAGAGCGAAATTTGAAATACGTATTAACATATATGAGATAGACCAATGTTCTGTTAAATTTAATGTTCAATTCAATGATTTATTTGAAAAATGCGACGCTTATATCACCTTTTTAAATGCACACAATTCGACGGAACTATACCTTTAGAATACTCATGATGGGCATTCATTGTAATTTAATTTTGGCACTGTGAGAGCGAAATTTGAAATACGTATTAACATATATCAGATAGACCAATGTTACAACCAATGTTCTGTTAAATTTCATGTTCAATTCAATGATTTATTTGAAAAATGCGACGCTTATATCACCTTTTTAAATGCACACAATTCGACGGAACTATACCTTTAGAATACTCATGATGGGCATTCATTGTAATTTAATTTTGGCACTGTGAGAGCGAAATTTGAAATACGTATTAACATATATGAGATAGACCAATGTTACAACCAATGTTCTGTTAAATTTCATGTTCAATTCAATGATTTATTTGAAAAATGCGACGCTTATATCACCTTTTTAAATGCACACAATTCGACGGAACTATACCTTTAGAATACTCATGATGGGCATTCATTGTTAATTTAATTTTGGCACTGTGAGAGCGAAATTTGAAATACGTATTAACATATATGAGATAGACCAATGTTACATCCAATGTTCTGTTAAATTTCATGTTCAATTCAATGATTTATTTGAAAAATGCGACGCTTATATCACCTTTTTAAATGCACACAATTCGACGGAACTATACCTTTAGAATACTCATGATGGGCATTCATTGTTAATTTAATTTTGGCACTGTGAGAGCGAAATTTGAAATACGTATTAACATATATGAGGTAGACCAATGTTACAACCAATGTTCTGTTAAATTTCATGTTCAATTCAATGATTTATTTGAAAAATGCGACGCTTATATCACCTTTTTAAATGCACACAATTCGACGGAACTATACCTTTAGAATACTCATGATGGGCATTCATTGTAATTTAATTTTGGCACTGTGAGAGCGAAATTTGAAATACGTATTAACATATATGAGATAGACCAATGTTACAACCAATGTTCTGTTAAATTTCATGTTCAATTCAATGATTTATTTGAAAAATGCGACGCTTATATCACCTTTTTAAATGCACACAATTCGACGGAACTATACCTTTAGAATACTCATGATGGGCATTCATTGTTAATTTAATTTTGGCACTGTGAGAGCGAAATTTGAAATACGTATTAACATATATGAGATAGACCAATGTTACAACCAATGTTCTGTTAAATTTCATGTTCAATTCAATGATTTATTTGAAAAATGCGACGCTTATATCACCTTTTTAAATGCACACAATTCGACGGAACTATACCTTTAGAATACTCATGATGGGCATTCATTGTAATTTAATTTTGGCACTGTGAGAGCAAAATTTGAAATACGTATTAACATATATGAGATAGAAGAATGTTTTGCAATTGGCATTTCCGACTAGTTTTGCTTTTTTTTTTGTCAAACATCATTATTTGCTCGCTTTAAAAGTACACCTAGAACTAATTAAAAAAATACTTATTAAAAATGGTTAATGCTTTTTATTACATCATAGAGAATAAATATATAAAAGACTTAATATTATAGTAATACTAAGGTTATGATAAAATTGTTAAAATTTTTGTCAAAATGTAGCTTTAAAAGATATGGTCGAAAACCTTCCATTGAGTGTCGTAATTCTGGAACGGTACCCAAATAAAAAATAAATTCATTTAAAACACATAACAAACATGCAACATAACTAAATTTCGGTACTCTTCTTATTTTCGACCGAAAACGAAAAGGTTCAAAAAATTTTAAAGTAATTAATACATACATAAATTTACATAATTATTAATTTATTATATGTGTTTATTAAATACACACAATTATTAATTAATTATGCGTGTAGCCCAAGTTGCCTCTCTATGATCCGGACCAAACTTTTTATTTTCAGATAAAATAAAATATAATTAATTCATAAACGACACAGAATGATTTTCTAATTATACGAATTTCATCTAATTAAAAAATGCTTTAGGTATACATACCGCGATTTATCTTTTATAATGATTTTTGTATTTGATCAGCTATTACACTAGAGCTTTCTCAAAGAGTATTCGAAACGCTTCTGCGGTTTCAAACTAAAAATTTTATATTACTGTTAAGTCTGAAATTTTAATGATCACGTGAAAAATGTCTTCAAAGTTTAGTCCTATGAGCATTGCTTGTTTTATAATTTGCACTCACATCTTGAGTCAGTGATGACTGACAATTGGAAACAGCGAAGTTCATAGCAAAAAATACAGTATCTCATTTGAGCCGATACAGCTCAAATCAATGAGTAATGTTGAAAATTTCTGAAGGGAGGTACGAAATTTTAGGAATACATATAGTTTGGGTCGAGTTTCAGTCTGGCCGAATTTTCGTCGAAACTGAGATTTTTAGCCAAAAACGAAACCAAATTTTCGGACGATCTCTAGTTTTAAAGCACGATCTCTATGGTAGTAATAAAATTATCATAAAATAGTTTAAAACTTTCTCACAATTTAGCTGTAAAAGATAGGGTCGGAAAACCTACACTTTTGTTAAACTGAACATCGTAATTCTGGAAGGTTCCCCAAATAAATGTGCAGTCATTAATAAAAATAATAAATTTGCATAATTATTCAAGAATTACCCTTTACTTTCGCGACGAAGGAATATTCCATAGCAAAATGATGTAAGTTAGCTAATTTAATTTTCTATGACAAACAAAAACTGAATGAAATGATGACTTCAGAAAACCTGACGAAATCTCGAACTTTTCTGTTATTTTCGTTCGTTATTATTTTTTTCCCTTGATGAAGAAATGCTGAATTCAAATAAAATATAGTAATAATGAATGACAGGAAGTTCTTTTTATTATGCGCCCTTGGCAACGGAATATAAAACCGACCCAAAATTTTATTATTCGTTTAGTTATTATTTTTTAAAGAAGTATTGAATAATACAGAATTATAAGCTTCAACTGTACAAAAGTTAACAACAAAAATTTATAGAATAAAAAAATATTGGATGAAATTAAAAATAGGACGATTGCACCACAAAATATATTTAAAATCATGTATTAAAAACAAACACTGAAAAAGAAACGGACTAAAAAACGGAAATACTAACTGGCAATCTAGACACCAGTATTATTTCCGTTTTTTACGGTAATTTTTACCCATAAATTACAGAAAATTTTTCGTTTTCTGATTAAAAACGGAAATTTTCCTGTAATTTAAGGATAAAAATTTCCGTAAAAAAACGGAAATAGTACTGGCGTCTAGATTGCCAGTAGTATTTCCGTTTTTTAGTCCGTTTTTTTTTTACAGTGAATACACTATGCTAAAAGGTACACACATTAAAATACAATCAACATCAACGTTTCATTTCGCATCTGCGAACGACTTCAGGATGTTATGGTACACATAAGTCTCTCGAGACTCTCGTACTCATACGACTTATGTGTATCATAACATCCTGAAGACGTTCGCAGATGCGAAATGAAGCGTTGATGTTGATTGTATTTTAATGTGTGTACCTTTCAGCATAGTGTATTTGTTTTTAATACATGATTTTTAAAATAACGAAAAGAAAGTGTTCGAAAATATAGCGTTGTGGCAGTAGAGGGCGCTGTTGAGTTCGGCCAATAAAAGCACTTCGCTGACTTGAATCGTCATTCCCCGCTGGGATTTCGAGCAACGTGCATCATTACACCTATACGGAGCTTGCCAACATGCCTTTTATGTATGGGGCTGCTCAAGGAAATGGCTCAAACACACTGCACGTCTAATAGCTCTCGAACCTGTTGAAGGACTTTTCTCTACTGTGCGTAATAGTGCTTCTTTCACAGCAAGAATTCTGGGATATCTTCCAGTGTCCGTATCACGCCTCGAAGCATAAAACGATCTATTCGCGCACAATTCTCCATAAAAACGCTCAAATGGTCGGCGATCCGGCAGATTCCTACCCGGGAATCGTTCCATGTACATCCTCTGAGCAGCCGCTGCATTGCCTTGCGCAGCCCGATACCTGAAATGCATGTCAGCAAGCTCCGCATTCCTGTAACAACACATGTTGTTCGAAATCCGTGCGGAGAATGACAATTCAAGCCAGCGAAGTGCTTTTATACACTGAACTCAACAGCGCCCTCTACTGCCTGAACGTTGCATTTCCGCACCCACATTCTCGTACGAAATCAGCTTATTTAGGTCCCCTCTATCTGCCTTTAAATTTTTGGCACCACCCTGTATATTATGCAATGTACTTCATTTATCTTTGTCAACTTTTATCTACTCGTAGTAAAAGAAAAAAAAACATCAGCTTTCCTCACATAATCTGTAACTATATTTCCTTATTCTAGAGAATCTACAAAAAAGTCGGGAAGATCCCCTTATTTTGCGCCGTTAAGCGAAAAAATCCAAAATGTCTCTAAAAGCCCGTTTTAGAGTCTTAGCAAATTTTTATTTTTATTATATGTTATTTATATTTAATTATATATTATAATATTATAATTTTATAATTAACATTTAATTATATATTATAATGTTATAATATACAGGGTGTATCTGAAATGCTTCAACAAACTTAGAGGGATGATAGTACTCATAAAACGAACAAAAATTGCAACGGAACATGGGGTCGCAAATGACGTTTAAAGGGTGAAAATCGAGAAAATGCATCTGGCAATGGACAAACTGAGACAAGAAAGAAACACTCCAGAAAAATATTTATTGCACAGAATAGGTACAACAGAGCTCGTGATGTTCAGAGAAAACAAATACTTTACAACAATTGTTCAAAGTGTCGACCGCGGACATTATTACTACATCTACGGTGGAACGACTGGCGGACACGCTCGAAGACTTCGGGAGTCCTGCATAAGTGGATTCCTGCTCATAGATTTGTTTGGCTTTCTTTCAAGTTTTTGTTCATCTCTTTCTGACCGAATATTCAAAAAGTGAAAGGAAAACCAGCTTCGTGCTACTAGCCAGTTCTGCAGGAAAGCAGCATGCGAGATTTCGATATTTTTTATCAGTTTTGCGATTTTCACCCTTTAAACGTCATTTGCGACTCCATGTTTCATTGCATTTTTGTTCGTCTTGATGGGTACTATCATCCGCCTAAGTTTGTTGAAGTATATAATTTCGCCGCGAACATTTCAGCTCTTCCATTCATTTATTTTCCTTCTATAACAGTGAGTAGAAGTGCTATTAGAATGTGGTCACTGCAATGCTTGGTTGCAATTGCCAAGAGTGTCATTGTATCGTTCAATTCGATTTTTTCCATTTTTTTCTTTTTTTTTCGTTGACTTGAAAAATGCACCGTATCTAAAAAAAATCGTAACTCGAACGATCGTAAATAGGGGAGTGTCTGTATGCATAATTTTAGGGTTCAACACAATGTATTGATTTTTATATAAAAGAAAAAATATTCGCCATCGTTTATTTTTTCATGAAGGAAAAATAAAACCTTTAACTCACCTGCTTTAAGTAATTTGTATTTACATTTCTTTAATCCACATGCATTTCTAAATAGATCTTTTGTCTTTTTCAACAACAGATTTCACCATTAATCCATGTTTCACTTTTAATAAATAAATAAATAAATAAATAAATAAAACCTTCATTGTCATTTATTTATTTTTACAAAGAAAATTAAACATTTTCCTACTATAATATCTTGCCTTCTTCAAATAATTTCTATCTATGTTTCTTTAATCTAATATACAGAAATTTTTACAGAAGAATTTTTAGCATTATATCCGGAAATAAAAACTAAAAAGTTTTGTTTTCTATGAAATAAGACAAGATTTTTTCTTTCTTTAAACAAGCAGTAAAAGTTCTTGAATTACTGTGTCACTCTGCAATAATGTTCACTACCTTTCAGGATGATTGCTTTTCCCTGTAGTATATAATAATAAATCCAAAAATGTAATTTAGGTCACAGTTCCCATACTGCAACACAATTAGAATAAATTCGAACATGCATTTCCACTTTTATCTGCTACTGAAAAAACAAATTTTACCAGAGAACATGAAAACTTTCCAGATGAGGAGTAGGAAGAAGAGTAAATAGTGAAAACATTAGCGAATTATGTACTCTTTTTTGGCAGCGCTGCAAAATTTCTGTCTTTCAAGCAATAATAATAATCTGAACTCCAGAACTCGACGTACGTCCAGATGATTTTCGTATTGATTCAGAAAAGTGGAACTGTGAGTTCATTCCGGAGAGCACCTGCGCCGGTGAAAAACGGAGATGATGTTCGGTCTAAAGTATGAATAAAAAATGCAATATAAACAAAGATGGAAAAATACAAAGAAAATAGTCTGCAATATAGAACTTATCTGGATCTAATCGACCGATCTCGAAAAAGATATGACGAAAAACAAAGTACTTTTAGATAGAAATTTAGAAGACTATCACATATATACACATATTATTTCTTTTTTGCAAAGAGATATGAAAACAAAAAAAGAAAGAATTGTAATTTTAAAGTTGATTTTCCAGCGTGAATCTGCTTGCATATAAAACAGCAACGACAATAATAACGGTAATCATAAAAATATAATAAAGCTATAAAAGCGAAGAACCTACAGTCAAAAATTTTGGGTTCAATTTTGAATAAAATTCAAACTTAGATCATATATTATGTAATATTGTTTTCGAAATAAAGACAACTAGCTGGTATAGCAACCCGATGGTGTTTCCCCGCATGGCATAAGATGTTTTGTTTTTTTGGGGGGTTGGGGGGGGGAGAAATCTAATTCTATATTTAGAATTTCTTTAATTTTATATTTAGAAAATATTTGTAATATAAATTCTATTAAATTTCTTATTATAAGCAAGAAATCATGTTTATCATGTAAATAAACTGAATATTACGAAAATTAAGTCTGCAATAGTTACGTAATTTTGATGCAATCATGCAATTATAATAGGATGCGTTTTTTAATAAAATGACGATACTCGGATAGTAAAATTCGACTAGTTGATAGCCTTTTGGATAAAAATTTGGAGCTTTACCACTATTATTGCCACGCTAATATTTGTTTACTTGTCCAACTCGTCTAAGCGAATTCGACCAGGCGCGTATCGTCGAGTTCTATAGTGTGGGGTTTCTATGGTTTAAAGAAAAACTTTTAATGTAAGCATTTGCCCTATACGTATTTTCAGACTCCGTGCTCTAAACTCCATGTTCTATCACAGTCTTCATGTGTAACAAATTTGGAAGATATTATTTCACACGGATGAATAATATTAAAATCTTTCAGCTTTTTTATAATAATTTTAGTAAATTTAGAAGTAAGTCATGGGACTATTTTTGACATTATATTTTTAAAAAAAAGAACGAAAACCAAAAGTCATTAAATCGATTTATTCAAACAAAACAAAAATAAAGTTATCTGTTCACCATTTCGAATAGCAGACAATATCCCACTATTTACCTCTTTCTTTCACAAAAATGAAGTAATTTAGCTGCCATCCGCAAAGAAGCTTCCTTAAAAGTTACATAAAAAATATATATATCTTGGAAATTAATTCAAATTTTGGTTCGGGTCGGGTCGGGTTCACACTATGATTTTCGTTGTGGGTCGATTTTCATTGTTACATGTTCGGTTTCACCCGATTTTTCAAAATTATGTCCAAGATATTTTTTAGGTAGAAAATCTATATACAATAAAACCTCCAAAATGGTCACTCCTGAAAAGCGTGTACCTCTATTTAGCAAACACTTTTAATATTCCTATAACACTTATATTTCGTACGCTTATAGCACTGAATAGTGGGCACCTCCCAATCTACATACACGTAACATGTGTATGTGTGCATAAAGTATTATAAATACGATACATGTATTTTTTTATGTAAAAAAACCTAAATGTTGGTAATATTTTTTTATATTCCGAGACACGAAATAATGGTTCTTAAACAAAGAATAACCTACGATCATATTTCTTATATACATTTTATTTCTCCTGTGGTAAATTGATTATATACTCATTCATATTCAAACACGTATTTATTTTCATCTGAAACATAATTCTGCTCAAACTTTTGTGAAAATCCCAGCAAACCGACTTCCAAACAAACTATATATGACCCGCAAGAATTATTCTAGGGTGAAACCGACCCGCAGAAAGAAAATTTGAAGTCATTTTGATCCGAAAAAAGGAAATTAAGGACAACCCGAACCGATACAAGACTATTGAACGATCTCTAAATATCCGCTATTCAGAAGTTTTACTGTATTTGAATATTAATGAATATAGACTTGTCGATTTTTCTATATAAAATATAAAATTGGTAGTAGAGATAATTTATATCATTTTTCAGAATTGCGTTAAAACTTGATTCACTTTCCTTTCATTTCGAGTTGCGGGTTGACGTATTTCGGGTTCGGAGTTGACTTTAAATAGAATTTTCGGGTTCGGCTTGCGCAAGACTCTACCTCGGATGCATGTATTAATTTTGTCTAGCTGCGTTCTATATACTAGTAAGAGTAGTTATTAAAATATTTCATTTTTTTTATAATTTTAATAAATGTTGAAGAAAATCACACGCATATTTTTGACATTACATTAAAAAAAAAAGATAATGGAAACTAAAAACTTCTGTCAACAAATTCAAATTGTATAGATATCACTTGAAATGGGAATAATGCATAAATACATTCACTCCCAGTAGTTTTTACAGAAGATTTTGAAAAAATTGTATGCTGAATTTATTCAGGCAATTTCCGGTTTGCGTTATGTTGGTTTTATATATCATATAAATATATCAAATAGATTTTGCATTCATTTTGGCAATTTCATAAGTACTTTTGGAAGAATTTTAATCTCTATACGGGGCATTCTCACAATCTTTTGACTTTCGGGAATAAAAATCTGGTGAAATTAAACTTGCTAAAATAACATTTTAATCTGATAGACGAATGCCCCAATGATTCAAAATTAAGAAAAAATGATCAGCAACGAAATTTTTTTTATTTAACTGAGATTTAGGTTAACCTTGCGAGTTTAATTTTCCTTACCATTTTACCACTAAAACTTTTTATTACCTTCTAAATTTTTACTTATAATAAATTTGCATAGTACCCACAGGACACTCAAATAAGAAATAGTAACAATGTAGTATTTTTAGTACAAAATTTTGGTATAACATTGTCTTAAAGGGGTGTTAAAGAACGGTAAGGTGAAAAAAGGGGACGGTATAGGGAAAAAAAAAGGACGAAATGGGAAAAAAAGGGACGGTAAGAATGGAGCGGAAAGGGAAAATTACCATTTATTTTAGGCAAATCATGTTAAGACTAAGTGGTAGACACAATGTTCATTGATTTTTAGAAACAGTTATTTACATTGGATTAAATAAAAAAAATAATTAATTTACCTCGAAAAGTGCAGGAATAAACCTTGGGGACGGTAAGACTACCAATAAAGCCACGATGCTTGAAATTGATATTTAAATGCTGATTTAAATTCTGCAGTGAATTTCCTGTCAAAGAATTTTAGCCATTCTTTCTCTAGCATATTTCTGCATGAGAAAAAACTTGAAAAAAAATTTGTGGCTGCATCTGAAGTGATTTTCTGTATAATTTTAGAAGAGGGACGGTAAGGACTCTAAAACCCAGGGCCAGAGTTTAAAAAATAATAACTACCCTAAAAATGTGTGCAGGTTAATTTTTTGCTACATATTTATATAAAACACTAGTTCCAGTTTCGAAAAAAAATTACATCGAATTATTTTTCTTGAAACAATTTTATACAGACAGCTCCAAACTTAAAATTCGGCATCAGGGACACGGGACGGTATAGGAGTTTTCCAGGTATTTGGACCCCCAACATCGTCCAAAACTTTTTTTATCTCGTTAATATTGTCATGCAATCATGCAATGGAACGTTCCCCAGTATATGAAATAAAGAAAAACACAAGAACATGTACTAAAATAATAATTGTTATTCAGGGACATAAAAGTCAAAAGACTGTGAGAATGCCCCATACCCCTATCTCCTTTGCTGAGTCAACGGCATTACTTATTTTATTACTGAATGGATATTGATCCAAGCAATACATTCCGAAATGCGCATAACAACACGGGTAATAATAAATCACTTTAATGATTCAAGAACATGTATTTATACTATCATCCATTTCAAGCAGTGATCGAATTATAATAGGGAATATAGCATGACAATGATGCTCAGTTTCCTCCATTATGTGGAATGATGAGAATTACATAACTAGAACTATACGGGCACTTATAAGACTGAAGTACGTCAAAGGATCAAGACTCAAGAGGTACAACTATATCGTATACTCTCGGTACCGTAGTCTTCCAAATGAGTTTCATTCCGGAAATAGTACATCCAGTCGAGAATAATAATGAGTAAAACGGTAAAGAACTGAGATAAAACTTTCCAAATGTGTGCACGCGTTAAGTACGGTGTTATATAGGTCCTACAAGTGTCGGGTTATATCAGAACGGAACTCGAAAAGTTAAAATCAACCCAAAACAGACTTGAACTCGTCGACAAAACAAAAGTATACGAAAGATATTTGTTACATGCATATATGCACTAATATGGCCAAAGGTGACCGGTCACTTGCGTTTTTAGTGAAAGTCTAAAAAACATAGCTAGAAAATTCTGAAAATTATCGTCGATAGAATAAACTCGAAATCCTTTGTTCCCAAAAGGAAGCAAAAAGATGAGGGGTTGTATTAAAATATAGTAGTACGTGCAATATTGTGTACGCTATCTTGGCACTAATCAACAGATATTTGATACAACCTCTCATCTTTTTGGGAACAACGGATTTCGAGCTTATTCAATCGACGATAATTTTCAGAATTTTCAAGCTATGATTTTGAGACTTTCATAAAAGTTGCTCTATATACTTAGCTAATACATTAAGCATATTATATTTTGATTGCATTCGCGCATGCGCAGTGAAGCATGTTTTAATAAACCATATTTCATCCAATTATTATTATTTTTTTTTTTTATTGCAGGGTATTATGTACAATGTTGTTTGTCATATTTTCTGAAAATAACTTTTTTTTATATTAAGAACTCGGCAAATAATAAGCAAAAAACTTGGCGAAATTCGGGACTGTTTTTATAAAAACCTTAATTCTCTACGAGTGTACATGCTATCTTCATACAAATTAACACAGTACATTACAATAAGCCATTTATTAATAATCTCGAGTTTGAACGCTTTTGCTACATTAGTTTTTACAGGGTTATCCAAAAGGTATTCGTTCTTTTTCAATTTGTTGACGGTCCCCTATGGGGTTTCGAGAAAAAATCTTCACGGAAATATATGACGTATACTATACTGTTTACACACCTGCACTTTCAGGTTAATTCCTTGTGTATTTTTCTAGATATTTAACAAAACGTCTAAAATCGCAAGTGACCGGCCATCTTTGGCCATATAGTTTATTAAAAACAACAGATCAACTTTCAGTTATATTTCGTAGGCAATAATTTCAAATTATAATCTGTTTAAAAATCGCTTAATAATAATATGATAAATTTAGGAATACGCAGAATGATACGTATTCTAATTTTTAATATATTTTTATCATAAAGTTAAATAAGACAAACAATAGAAAAATAAAATAAAATCGCAAATCGAAATAATCCAGAGCAAAATATCATGCATATTCGATAAAGATTGTGAAACACTTTGCAAGACTAACAGAACAACTGTTAAGAAATTTCATTTTTTCATACAGCGAAATAAGTTATATAAATAATAAAAAAATTAAATGCTATGCACAGAGTATTCTATAGCAAACATCTTGTATTGTCCTTCAGCGATTTATACCTATTTCAATATGATTTTAGTATAATATTATTAAAATATACTGCAAACGAATTTTCTCCATCGACCAAAATGTAACAAAAAAAAAAAAAAAAAAAAAAAAAAAAAAAATTGCAGCCCTGTATATGAACTATAGAATTTATACAGAAAAAGCAATATTAAAAACACTTATTAAATTTAAAAACAGACACTACAATAGAAAACGTACTTTCAGTAGTTATTAGTAGTACTCATAAACAATATTCTAACCGAGTGCCTTTGAGTGTCCCTGTAAATGAACGATACTATGCACACCCTATTCTATAGCAGGCAGTAGGTATCTTGTAAATGTGTTGCATGGATATGTATTAAAAACAACAGATAAACTTTCAATTATAATTCGCAGGTATAATTTCAAATTATAGCATTGTATAAAATCGTTGAATTATATAATTAATTTGAGAATACGCAACTAATAGATATAAAAGATATATATTATAATCTTTAATATATTTTTAGCATAAAGTTAAATAATGTGAATAATATATATTTTTTTAAAGCTGAAATAATGCACATAATAAAAATAAATAAATCTATATAGATTTTTTTAAATCATGCAAACAATATTTATTTTAAAGCTCAAATAATGCATATAATAATAATAAAAAAATCTATATGAAAATTTTTTAAGCTATAAAATTTATATAGAAAAGATGCAGTCAGTCAAGTCACCATTCTATTAAAAATTGGAATAAGAGACTGAAAGAAGCAATTAATATCTTGAGAAACTGTTCTCGGTTCATGAAACCTTACGTGATATATAAACGCATTCGGAAAAAAGTATTTCTTTCTAGAATAAAACAGTTTGAGTGAATGCAAAACATACTACAAAGAAAGTTTAAGTATGAAAGTTTACACTCTTGAAAAGAACGAAAACAGCAATCAATAGACAGAATGAAGTAAATAATTAAAAACGTTCCGATTTTTAAACTCTAAAGTTTTTTTCTTCCCCCCTTTCAACAATATCTAAATTGTTGTTCTGTAGTAGACCTTTCAAAGACTGCACAAAAATATATTAAAAATAAAATATATTTTTGTTTAAAACTTTATCCTTAAGAAGAAAAAAAAGAAATGGATAGTGGGTGGTAAATAATTTATTTTCAAGGACTCCTAGTTTTGAAATCCCACGCATTTTTTCCATTTTAATGATATAGCTGTGAAAATTGCTATCGTCGCACAAAATATTTCTTTTCCGCATTCCTCAAATATGTTATTCAAAGCTGTTTCAATATTTAAATTATTTCATCCATTATCAAATTTCATAAAAATGAATTAGATTCAAATTGTGATATTATAAAAACGTTTTTGAATCATAATCAAATGAGCATTTAGAGAAATATCATTATTTCACTGCCAGAAAATGCCATTAAAAACTTTTAACATATTAAGACTTATCTAATCTACATGGGTGAGTAAGAAGAAAATTGCTATCGAAGTCAATTCGCCGCACAAAATATTTCTTTTCCGCATTCCTCAAAGAAAATGTTCAAAGCTGTTTCAATATTTAAATCCTTTCATCCATTATCAAATTTCAGATAAATAAATTAGATTCAAATTGTGATATTTTAAAAACGTTTTCGAATGAGAAGTAAATGAGAATTTTCAGAAAACTCCTCATATTATCTCCAAAAAATATCATTAATAACTTACTAAATTAAGACTTATCTTTATGGTTGAATACAAAGAAAATTATAAATAAAGACACAATCTTGCTTAATGGTACACAAAACACGAACTTTAATAAGCTAAAAGTTAACTTCTACGTTTCGAGCTGTTTCTACAGCCGTCATCAGGAAAATATGATAGTAAAAAGGGTCAAAGTTCAGAGACGAAAGCTTCCTGTGCAAGAGATGATTAGTCGAACTTGACCAATGATTTGAATACAAAAATGTAGTGTTGCCATCTAGTGAAAATAAATAATTATTATTGAACTGAGATCAAATGAATCAAAAGGTCGATTTAAGAAACCACGAGTGCCGCCATCTACACATGAGGGACAAAACCACGTTCAACTGAGTTTTCATTCAAGTTTTGGCAACATAATATAAGTTTAAGCTGAAATATTGTAATTAGATGTAGAATTATGATATTATGCCAGATTTTTGGGATATCATAGGATATATTATCGTTAGTAATAGTTCAGCTTAAACTTGTATTACGTTGCCAAAACTTGAATGAAAACTCAGTTGAACGTGGTATTTGTTCCTCATGTGTAGATGGCGGCACTCGTGGTTTCTTAAATCAACCTTTTGATTCATTTGATCTCAGTTCATTAATAATTATTTATTTTCACTCGATGGCAACACTACATTTTTGTATTCAAATCATTGGTCAAGTTTCGACTAATCATCTCTTGCACAGGAAGCTTTCGTCTCTGAACTTTGAGCCATTTTACCATCATATTTTCCTGAAGACGGCTGTAGAAACAGCTCGAAACGTAGAAGTTAACATTTAGCTTATTAAAGTTCTTGTTTTGTGTACCATTAAGCAAGATTGTGTCTTTATTTATTATATTCTAAGGTGCAATTGTCCAGTATATGTTATACAAAGAAAATTGTTATCAATTCGCCGCATAATATTTCTTTCCGAATTCCTCAAATAAAATATTCAATTTAAATTATTCCACCCATTATCAAATTTCATATAAATAAATTAGATTCGAATTGTGATATTTTAAAAACGTTTCTGAATGAAGAAAAAAATGAGAATTTTCAGAAATGTCCTCATTTTATCACCAAAAAATATCATTAATTCGCCGTGTAATATTTCTTTCCGAATTCCTCAAATAAAATATTCAACGTTATTTCAATATTTAAATCATTCCACCCATTATCAAATTTCAGATAAATAAATTAGATTCAAATTGTGATATTTTAAAAAAGTTTTTGAATGAGAAAAAAATGAGAATTTTCAGAAAAGTCCTCATTTTATCGCCAAAAAATGTCATTAATAACTTATTAAATTAACACCTATCTACATGGTTGAACACAAAGAAAATTGTTATAGAAATCAATTCGCCGCATAATATTTCTTTCCGAATTCCTGAAATAAAATATTCAACGTTATTTCAGTATTTAAATTATTTCATACATTGTCAAATTCCAGATAAATAAATTAGATAGAATTATGATATTTTAAAAACGTTTTTGAATTACAAAAGAAAAAAAAAGAATTTAGAAAAATTTCCTTATTCCATCGCTCACAAATACCATTAATAACTTTTAATAACTTAAGACTTATTTATATTAGAGATGATTTCGGCTCTTTTATCGGATCCGACGTCAACAATTTGAAATCTGAGGCAACTTGAGCCCGATATTGAAAGTAAGCAGTAAAAATATTTAATAACATTTTAAAATGATTTCAAAATTAATTTTCTCATTTAAAAATCTCTTCTCGCATGGAAATAAGTAATAAACCCAAAATACTCCCTAATGACAATGATTTGTGATTTTCATGTCCCCGAAAATTTGTTTAAAATAGCAAATTTGTTATTCAAGCCCAACCACTGGCAAAAATCTGTAAAAAGACACAATTCTTTTTTTTTTTTTCTTTAATATATCATTGTACAGCTGTGGCAGAAAGACATGAGTTCTAGTCTCCAGTAATTCTAGAAATGGGCTTCAAACGGAAAGCGATGATAGACAAGGGATATCACATGGCTTCTTTATGTTACTAACAATGATTGTGCAAAGGACTCACAATTAGATAAAATATTTCTTCTTGCATCCCATCAATATCGATTTCTTTTAAAGTTGATTTCTAATGAATTGCAAAATGCTTTAAGGCTGTTCTTAACTGCTCTGCTCAGCAAGCGAAAACCTTTTGACACATTTACAAATTCATTTTTTAACGGAAATATATGAAATTGGAAAGCCTGCCCATGGAAGCGATTTGGAATTGAACTGCTTTCTTCATTTTTTGATCAATCAATTACATATTGAGTTACAAGCCATTTTGATCACGTGACAAACACGTTTTTCGCCCGCTCTTGAGTGCTCTTTCTCCTTTCGCGCGGAAATTCGGTTCAAATCGCCCACTTTGATACTACACTGTAAAAAAAAAACGGACTAAAATACGGAAATACTACTGGCAATCTAGACGCCAGTAGTACAATTTCCGTATTTTAACGGAACTTTTTGCCGGTAAATTACAGAAAAATTTCCCTTAAATTCCAAAAAAACGGACCATCGAAAATTGTATGAAATTATGTATAGAATTGAACCAATTTTTTTGTGTATGTTTTTGGCTATGGCCAGCAGGTCCTCCCTGAATTTGAAAAAAATTTACCGGAAGAGGGCGCCGTAATAGCGATGTCTGTGCCATTTTCATTATTGTACCATCAAAAAATGCATAAAATTATGCATAGAATTGAATAAAAAATTTTGTGTGTGTTTTTGGCTAGGGCCAACAGGTTCTCCCTGAATTTGAAAAAAATCTGCCGAAAGGGGGTGCTCTAATAGCTATGTCTGTGCCATTTTCATTATTGTATCATCAATAAGTGTATGAAGTTATCCATAAAATTGAACCAAATTTTTTGTGTATGTATTTGGCTGTGGCCAGCAGTTTTTCCTTGAATTTGAAAATATTCTGCCGGAAGGGGTTGCTGTAATAGCGATTTTCATGCCATTTGATTTATTTTACCATCGAAAAGTGTATGAAGTTATAAATAGAATTGAGCCAAATTTTTTGTGTATGTTTTTGGTTGTGGCCAACAGGTATTATTTGGAAATATTCCATCGGAAAGTGCCGCTGTGACAGCGATTTTGTATAATTTTCTCGGTTTTTCGTAGTTCTGTTGAGCATATTCAACGGTTAATGATATTCAAACTAAATCGACGATCGATGGCAACTGCTTTTATATAGTTAATTTCATTATTAAAATGCTGATTTATTTAACAGTGAAATTAACTATATAAAAGCAGTTGCCATTGATCGTGGATTTAGTTTGAATATCATTCACCGCATTTTATCTAAACCTCAGATAATCACCGATTCTGTTCCAGCAAATAAAGATTTTAAAAATGTTATTGTCTTACCTTATTTTCCTAAAATCAGTACACAAATCTCTCGTATTCTCAATAGGTTTAATTTTAAAGTTGTTTTCTCTCCAACCAATAAAATTTCTTTCTCCAATTTTAAATACCCTATTGACGATCATAATACCTGGGGCATTTACAGAATTTTTTGTGAGTGCGGCCTCTCTTATATTGGGCAGACGAAGCGTGCACTTAGAATTAGGCTGAAAGAACACCAGAATTACGTTAGAAAGCAGGAGATTGAGAAATCTACAATAGCGAAACATTGTTGGAATTCCAACCACAAGTTTAATTATCCAGAGGCTAAAATTATTCAAAAAATGTAACTCGGTTTTTGATCTAGACTTTTACGAAGCTCCCTATATTCATAAACATACTTCCACCTTAGTAAATGATATGACCGGCAACCCCTTTCTTTCACCAGTGTAGAGAGATCCTAAGCAGTGACTCTTTTCAGTTAGTTCTGTTTTTTTTTTCTCACTGAGGAAGGGGATCGAAGAATCCTCGAAACGATCGTATGGATATTTTTTATCGTTCTGTACGTTATTTGTGCCTAAAAACGTTGTTTAAGATTTTAGCTTTTTATTACATTTCTTTTGTGTTTTTTTTTTTTTAATTTCATATACTGGGGAACATATACCATTGCATGATTGAATAACAATATTAACGAGATAAATAAGTTCTGGACGATGTTGGGGGTCCAAATACCAGGAAAACTCCTATACCGTCCCGAGTCCCTGATGCTGATTTTTAAGTTTGGAGCTGTCTGTATAAAATTGTTTCAATAAAAGTAATTCGATGTAATTTTTTTTCCGAAATTGAGACAATTGTTTTATATAAATATGTAGCAAAAAAATTACCTGCACGCATTTGTACGGTTGATACTATTTTTTGAACTCTGTCCCTGGGTTTTTCATCCGTACCGTCCTTCTTGCTAAACTTATACAGAAAATCATTTCAGATGCAGCCACAGATTTTTTTTCTTCAAGTTTTTTCTCATGCAGAAGTATGCTAGAGAAAGAATTTCTAAAATTCTTTGACAGGAAATTTACTGCAGAATTCAAATCAGCATTTAAATATCAATTTCAAGATCGTGGCTTTATTGGTACTCTTACCGTCCTCAAGGTTTATTCCTGCACTTTTCGAGGTAAATTAATTAATTTAATCCAATGTTAACAACTGTTTCTAAAAATCAATGAACATCGTGGCTATCACTTAGTCTTAACATGGTTTGTCTAAAAATAGGTGGTAATTTTCCTTGCCGTTCCATCCTTACCGTTCCTTTTTTTTCCCATTTCGTCCTTTTTTCCCTATACCGTCCCCTTTTTTTACCTCACCGTCCCTTCTTTAACACCCCTTTAAGACAATGTTATACAAAAATTCTGTATTAAAAGTACTACATTTTTATTATTTCTTATTTGAATGTCCTGTGGGTACTATGCAAATTCATTATAAGTAAAAATTTAGATGAAAATAAAAAGTTACAGTGGTAAAATGGTAAGAAAAATTAAAATCGCAAGTTTAACTTAAACCTTAGTTAAATAAAAATAAAAAAAAATTCGCTCTTGACCATTTTTTCTTTATTCTGAATCAATTCGCATTCGAATGGCATTCGTCTATCAGATTAAAATGCTCTTTTAGCAAGTTTAATTTCACCAGATTTTTATTCTCGAAAGTCAAAAGATTGTGAGAATGCCCCATACATATTATTGGGTTTTACTATAGCATGTTCGGTATCGAAAATGAAGTATGTAGTATTTTAGGTTAATTTATAGGGCCACTCAAAAGAATTTCGTTACATTACGGTCTATGGGGGAGAATTGTTTACCGTGTATTTTAATGATATTACAGTATTTTAAACATATTGAAATTTATATATGTTACTGAGGTGTAATACAAGGTTCTGACTATCGAATAGGGTGTGCTGTGCATAGAACATATCGTTCATTTACAGGGACACGCAAAAAAATTTGGCTACAGAAGAAAATGAACAATAATTGAACTATTGAAGCCTATTACGAACAATAATTGTTGGAAGTGCGTTTTCAGTTGCGGTATGCGTTTTTAAATTTAACTATTTTTTTAAATATTACTCTGTGTGTATAAATTCTATAGCTCATATACAAGGTCGCAGAAAAGTTCTCAACAACATCCGTTTATTGGCGGGAATTGCTAAGTGGAAATTTTCAACTGTGCTATGCGTTTAACTGAGCTAACTTTTAGCATATTATGTAGTATGCATACATATCTGTAAATCATATACAAGGCTGCACAAAACAATCATGTATTTTAAAGACTATTCATGGCAATAGCAAAAATCGGGTTTTGAAATGCGTTACGTTTTCTAAATTGTTCATTTAGATATCATCTTTTACCTTAATAAATTGTGAAGTTTTGTTATAGTATTCTGAATGTGTTGGAAAGTGTTTCATAATCTATGCCGTACGCATGATTTTCCGTTCTCGTTTTTTATAAGAAAGGTTAATAATACAGACAATCAAAAGATTAAATCCTCTTTTTTTTCCCTCATAAAATATGTAGGGGAGAAAAAAAAAAAAAAAAAAAAAAGCCTTTGCTATATTTCAGTCTAGTTTAAAACTAAATTCTGAAAGAAGCTAAATTCTGAAAGAAGCAGTTAATGTTCCAATGTTCTGAGAAAATGTTTACAGTTCCTGAAATCTTTCGTGAGATTATAAAATGGCTCGCATTCGAAAAAATGTATTTCTTTCTTCAAACAATCAGTTTCAGCAAATAAAAAATACAATACAAAGATTTTTTTTTTTTTTTTTTTTTTTTTTTTTACGCATCTTTAAGTAAAAACATTTATCCCGAGAAGAAAATATAAATCGATAGAAGGTGAAAAATAGTTTAATTTCAAGAAGTTCCAGTCTTGAAATTCTCCAATTTATTTTTTACTTTGAATCACATACGCTGAGAAAATTTATATCATAGGCAATTTGGATTAGACTTATTTATTTATTTATTTCTCAAAAATAATATGCAAAACTATTTCAATATTTAAACCTTTTCATCCATCATCAAATTTCATTTAAATAAATTATAATCAAATTGTAATATTTTAAAAACGTTTTTCAATGAAAAAATTGTTGGTCATTTTATCGCCAGAAAATATCCTTAACGACTTTTAACAACCTAAGACTTACCAACATGTGTGGGAACTGAGAAATTGCTATCAAAATCAATTCACTCCCTAAAATATTTCTTTTCCGCATTCCTCAAATATAATATTCAAAGTTGTTTCAATATTTAAATTAGTTCATCCATTATTGAATTTCAGTTAAACAACTTAGATTCAAGTTGTGACATTTTAAAAACGTTTTTTAATTAGGAATAAAAAGAGAATTTAGAAAAATGGCATTTCCATCGCTAAAAAATGCCATCAATAACTTTTAACAACTTAAGACTTATCTGCATGGATGACTACAGTCAAACAGCAATAAAAGGGGAAAGCTTTTGCCTTCCCCCTTCCATTGTGAGAATTTTGCTGCTACTAATTTTTAGCTCACAGGCTATCAAAGCCTGAGAGGTAATGTGCCTGACTGATCTGTAAGCATGTATGTACGTAACGCGATAACTCTTGATAGAAATATCCGATTTACTTCAATTTTTTTTTCTAGGTTCATTCTGATAAGGAACTCCCTTGATTAGTTTTGGGGGTTAATTGGTTAAGTATAAAGAGGGGAACGGGGGAGCTAATCCCCCCTTAAATTAGATAAATGGGTTTTTCATGCAGAATCATCAGATTTTCTTCAAATTTTGGTATACCGGTTAATTCTGATAACGAGATTCCTTGATCAGATTTGAAGGTTCATTGTTTAAGTGTAAAGGGGGGAACGGTGGGGTCTAATAGCCTCCTTAATTTAGATAAATGGGTTTTCTACCCTATTTGCTTCAAATTTGGTATACGAGTTTATTCTGATAAAGCACTTCCCTGACTAGATTTGGAAGTTCATTGGTTAAACATAAAGGGGGGAATGGGGGGCTAATACCCCCCTGAATTTAGATAAATTAGTTTTTCTATCCGATTTGCTTCAAATTTGGTATACAGGTTTATTTCGATAACGCGCTTTCCTGGTGACATTTGGAGGCTCATTGGTTAAATATAAAGAGGGGAAACGGTGGAGACACCCCTACCTTTATTATTTTTCGAGGGTCATTATTTTTTGAAATAAGAGTATAATATACAATTAGCGTGAATAGCCTGTGAGCTCAATGCCATCAGTTTAAGTAGCCACTTTTATTTTTTATTTTGTCATGTTCTAGTCACAAAACACTTTTAAAGATTTTAAATTCTGTGCGCTAAGAGAAAGGACCAAGGAAGGAAACGTAAATTCCAGGAAGCGAAATTGAATATAGATGAATGATTACTTATTTATTGTTAGTATAACGTTGTAAATATGATATAAAGGGGAAAAAATAAAGGTTTTAAACTTTGTATGCTGGGGAAACGGAAATTTCTATTCGGGGGGTGGGGAGGACGGAAGAACGGAGACATAATATGTAATACATTTTCAGTGGAAATTCACCAAAAGCTGAAATATTTGCTAATTTAATGTAAAATAATTTAATAGTAAGATAAAACAGAGTATGCCACAAAGTGAAATAAAAAAAAAGTATTCTGCAATTTTTTTAAATATGATTTTTATCATAAAAAAGTTAAATAATAGAGATAATCAATAGGTTAGTTTTTTTTTTGGAGGGGGAGGGGGAGGGGGGGAGTCATAAAATATATAACGAAAATAATCAAAGCCGTTACAGTATTTCCCACTAATTTAAAACTCGAAGCTAAAAACTCAAAAGAAGTAGTTAATGTTCTGAGAAAATGTTCCTAGTTCCTGAAATCTTTCGTGAGATTATAAATGGCTCACATTCGGAAAAAAGTATTTCTTTCTTTAAACAATCAGTTTCAGAGAATAAAAAATACATTACAAAGAAAGTTTTTTTTTTTTTACGTATAGAAAACTTTTATCCCCGAGAAGAAAATATAAATCGATAGAAGGTGAAAAATAATTTATTTTCAAGAAGTTCTGGTTTTGAAATTCTCCAATTTATTTTTTTACTTTGAATTATATACGCTGAGAAAATTTATATCATAGGAAATTTGCCTCAGTTTTTTTTTTTATTATTATTATTATTATTATTATTATTTCTTAAAAATAATAGGCAAAGTTATTTCAATATTTAAATTGTTTTACTCACTGTAAAATGTTGCAGATAAATAAATAATTAAGTTCTGAAATGGTGATATCTAAAAAGAATAATTTAATTACAAAAAAAAAGTGCATTTTGTATTTATTTTATTTTATCGAAGAAAAAAAATTTGGCTACTCAATTCTTATTCAACATATATTTTATTCAACTTTGCATGCCTAACAACACATTAGATTAACTTAATTCTCGTTTTATATAACAATACTTAGTATGCAATGTATTTGTAAGCAACAATTCAACTTTTTATTGTTTTGTTTAGTTATAATTTCATAAAAGCATTTAATAATGAAATCTCGTAAAATCATGAGAAAATAAGAAAAATAAAACATATATGAGGACCCCAGAAGCCAAGAGGTATAAGTGACAAAATTGAAAAAATTGAACTAAGTGCACAGACGACCTAGAAATATGCTTTTTTCTTTTCAGGTAAAGAAATATAAGTGATTTTCTAATTATGCGTTGTGTTTTAGAGATCAACCACTTTTGCCGAATAATAATCAATATTGATTAATAATAAATTTAAAGAAAATTGAACTCTACTTTTTTCACATTTATTGAAATAAAAGTTCAAAGACCACAGTGAAACAAGCAGCAGTTTCCTCTTTCAATTCAGTCAATTATTATTGATGTTCAACTTTAAGAGGCTACTTAAGTCAAGTGAAAAGACCCGTTCGCTAATGCTAATCCTATGGAAGAAATTTATAACGATATCTCGGTTACATTTCAATATTTTTAAATGATTTTTTTTGTATTGGATAGCTGAGATCGATCTGTACAAAGGCCGTTTTTGAGTTTTTCGATTTTGTTTCCAGATATTTTTAATGAGGACGCTTTCCTTTTCGGAACCGGTTTCGAAACTGAAAGCATGCTCATAAAAAGAATCTGTAATCAAAATCGAACAAGTAAAAAACGGCCTGCATACAGATCGATCTCAGCTGTCCAATGCAAAAAAAAAAAAAAAAAAAAAATCATTTAAAAATATTGAAATGCAACCGAGATATCGTTATAAATTTCAAATTAAATAAATATAGAAAAACTATATTTCAAAGAACGACAGATTCAACTTAATAAAATAAATGAGAAATATGAATATCAAATTCACAATATATCTTTACTTAATAGGTGCTAAAATACAAATGTTAAAACATTTTAAAAACAATGCAGATGTTAAAACATTGGAGTCATATGATGTTTAAAATCCGAGCGCTTTCGACTGAACCATCAGTCGTCATCAAGGAAAGATCACTGCCGAATGAAAGACAAACAGCTGGTTAAATATCAAAGGGCGAAACTAAACGAACCACAAATAGGAGGGTGGGAAGGAAGGAAAAACAGAGAGGAGCAGCTAATCAGAAAAAGAGAGGGGGAAAGGGTGGGACAGGGAGGAGGGAAATGGTTAATCAAAACCAAATTCACCTGTTACACCTAGTATTTTAAACCAGATTCTTGGTATGTTATAGGATAGAACATCATTACAGGTACTCCTGCCTCTTGCCAAAATTTCCAACGATTCTCTAACTATACAAATATTATAAAATGAAGCATGTGCAATGATTTTAACGTCTTTGAATAGGATATCAATGTCTTTAACTTGACTTAACCGGGATAGAGCTGTTGATAGTTTACCCCTTTTTTAAATCTGTCATATGCTCTTTAATCCTTTCTAATAATTTTCGAGTGGTCATTCCTACATAAGTATACTTTTTTGAACTGCAACCAACCCTAAAAGGGGCAATATAAACTCCAGATTTATCATAATTGTCTATAGGATCGATCTTTCAGTGTACCAGATACTCTAATTTTGTCGGTGGTTTACCTAAATGATGAATTAAGTAAAATTAAAGAGATAGCTTGTGAAAATGGGCTTTCGAATAAATTTATCAATAAATTAATTTATAAATATAATAATAGTAACAAAATATCTACAAGCGTTAGTAAAAATAAAAATAAAGAAAAACCTACTAAATTTTGCAGTATGGAATATATTCCACATCTTTTTGAGCGGATTAAGTATACTTTGAAGAAATATAATGTTATTCTTATCGCTAAACCACCGACAAAATTAGAGTATCTGGTACACAGAAAGATCAATCCGATAGACAATTATGATAAATCTGGAGTTTATATTGTCCCTTTTAGGGTTGGTTGCAGTTCAAAAAAGTATACTTATGTAGGAATGACCACTCGAAAATTATGGAAAGGATTAAAGAGCATATGAAAGATTTAAAAAAGGGTAAACTATCAACAGCTCTATCCCGGTTAAGATAAGTTAAAGACATTGATATCCTATTCAAAGACGTTAAAATCATTGCACATGCTTCATTTTATAATATTTGTATAGTTAGAGAATCGTTGGAAATTTTGGCAAGAGGCAGGAGTATTTGTAATGATGTTCTATCCTATAACATACCAAGAATCTGGTTTAAAATACTAGGTGTAACAGGTGAATTTGGTTTTGATTAACCATTTCCCTCCTCCCTGTCCCACCCTTCCCCCCTCTATTTTTTTGATTAGCTGCTCCTCTCTGTTTTTCCTTCCTTCCCACCCTCCTATTTGTGGTTCGTTTAGTTTCGCCCTTTGATATTTAACCAGCTGTTTGTCTTTCATTCGGCAGTGAACTTTCCCTGATGACGACTGATGGTTCAGTCGAAAGCGCTCGGATTTTAAACATCATATGACTCCAATGTTTTAACATCTGCATTGTTTTTAAAATGTTTTAACATTTGTATTTTAGCACCTATTAAGTAAAGATATATTGTGAATTTGATATTCATATTTCTCAGTTATAAATTTCTTCCATAGGATTAGTATTAGCGATCGGGTCTTTCCATTTGACTGAAGTAGCCTCTTAACGTCAATTATCTTTCAACTCAATTTACTCCAAATCGAAATTTTGACACTTGTACCCCTTGGCTTCTGATTCCTCATATATTATTTCCGGTGTCAACATCCCTTTTTCTAGGCATCTTCAAAATGTAGAACAATGAATGAGATATAATTCGAAAGGTTTTTGACCAGCTTCTGACATAATACACTCACATTGCGTTACACCATGTTTTTGAAGAAAAATTGAGGTTAATTTAAAATTAAGTAAACATTCTTTTCATAAATAAAATTAAAGGTGTTTCTCACATCAGTGTTGCCACAAAAATAAAACACCGCTCATAAATGATTGTAAAAATATAAATACCATAGAGAAGAGATAGGGGTGGAGAGTGCTTTGGTAATCCTAAAGTGGAACCAATATAATAGTCACGTGACTTTTACTGCCAATGGCTAGCATATGTTTGTGAAAGCAAAATAAACAAATTACCGTATCGTTAATTTAAAGTGAGAATCTTCTTTTACTAATTTAAAACAGATTTTAAGTTGCTTTGCTTTACTTCGTTTATATTTTTGCACTACTTCACATGCATAATGTGGATACTGAGTATTAGGTAGATTTCATAAGAAATACTACCTACTGCAGTCGTTACCATGATGCGACTTTTGAAAAATTCCTTCATAACTTTTCATTACATGACCTCAGGAACCCAAAACCACCCTAACCTAAAAAGTTTATATATATATATATATATATATATATATATATATATATATATATATATATATGTATGTATGTATGTATGTACTAAATTTTGTCCGCACGATAAAAGTCGCAATTATGCACGGAACGTCTTCAAACTCGCCAACAACTTTAAGATGGCTAATTTCTCGGCGGGATTGAAAATGAGCAAAATCGGTCCAAGGGAATGGAAATGGGGAAGGTTAAAAATTTTGAATACCGTCTTAACATGATTCTGATAAAAGCAGCTTTTACACAACAATGGTAGGAAAAAAACAATATTTTTCGTTATAGCTGTTGCCAACAATTAAAAAAAGCATTAAAATTCTCACCACAACAATTGCTTTTCTAATGCAATGTTTTCACGTGAAAAATTAAATTATTTAAACAGTTTGACGAATTGAAAAAAAATTGAATATTACGGCATAAGTTTTCTAGAGCAAGATTTCTGCATGAAAATTCAAAATGAAATAAATAGTTTGACGAATTGAAAACAAATTGAATATTACGTCATAAGTTTTCTAGATCAAGATTTCTGCATGAAAATTTAAAAAGAAATAAATAGTTTGACGAATAAAAAAACAAACAAAATATTGCGTCATATTGGAAACATAATGGACCACAGCAGGTGAATATGTAACGTCATGTGAGTTTGAAGAAACGTATTAAAACATGATAAAAACCCGAGTATGGAAATATTAACATATTTTATCACTTTGAGGTTCTCTGAATTTGATTTAGCCATTTAAAAACCTATTCCATATACATGCGTGTGTGTATTTGTGTATATTAGAATTTTCACAAAATGTTTAGCTTCCTAGAGCTCATTCTTAGTGAAGGAACTGGGTTTATTTAAGTTTTGTTGGTAAATTTAGTACTGAACTTCGAAATCTACCTCCGCCTGTAGGCCCGAGCCGGCAGGGATTTTTTCTATATATATTTTTTTCACGACCGGCAATAACTTTCAAATTGCCAAGCAAGCGATAACGAGCGAAATCTGAAAACCTTTACATGAGTAGGACCGGTCATGTTGATGCCGCTTTTCAAGGGAATTCTCTACGGAAAGCACACTCCACCCCTATTTCTTCTCTATGATAAATACAGTCGGACCTCGTTATCCCGATTCCCGACACCCGGTTTTCACGTCACTCCGCTTATCACGTCAGTTTTTCAAAGTCCCGATTTTCTGTATATTATTTTAATGTATATAAACTCCTGATTTTACGACGTTGAATTATTTTCAACTCCGGATATCCCGACGGTTTAGGAAATTGTCCGGTTTTCATAATCAATTTCACACGCACGGAAATGTCTAAGCCAAGCTTTTCACAAAAGTGTCTAAAATACCCATTGAGTTAAATGAGATATTTTACTTCAATCCTTTATCTGAATAAATAAACTCACACACTATGAATGACCGCTTAAGCTCCAGATAGATGTATCAGTCTACTGATGGTCTTTTTGTTCTGGTCAGGCGGCGCTTTCTTGTGGCTACACGGCATTTTTCATCCGACTAAAACCGAAGCATTGCACATTGTATTGAAACGATCAGAAATTATCTAACATCCATTTTTGAAACAACGAATATTGATTACAATTCGTTGTATCCTTCTATATATAAAAAAAAGTTTTGATTTGGAAATGGACCAATAAAAAATCTGCGTAGATACCGTGAAATGCATCTGATTGGTCAGAGCTTTATGACGCTATAAGGGAGGTTACCAATGAGGGACCCGTCTCTCTGTCGCCAAAAGTGACGCCAATTTGGCACTATTTCCAGTATTTCGCCAAAATTAAGGGTACTTTTCCGTTATACGGACAGCATGCCGAAATGTATGTTAATGCGCCAATTATTTCAGCCCTCATCGTGAAAAGGATTTTTCTTTTAAACCATGCGAAACATTGTGATTTGTTATTTATGAAACGTGAATTACGTGAATGATTGTTATTTAACCTTAACCTTGGAAAGCTTTTTAATTTGCTATTATTCGAAATAAAAATGCTTTTTTTATATATAAAATTATAATTTACTTTTACTGCTGACGCTGAGATAGATTTTACCATTTGTCAATTACCAGATGATGAGAAAGTTGGGATAAAACTGTTGCAGAAATTTGGAATTCTGCATAATAAAAGGTTGTGTTCGAACAACCATGAAATGAAATTATGTATGAGTTCTGGAAATCCGAAATGGAGATGTAGCTTACGATCATGCGAAGAAAGCGTAGGAATACTACAAAAAACATGGTTTGAAAGTTCGCGGTTGTCTTTTCTTAATGCTTTGAGGTTTATATATTTATGGTGCCAAGAGTTGACATCGATTGAGCTTTGTGAGCTGCAACTTGATATGAAACATAACACAACAGTGGACTGGAATAGTTATTTTAAAGAAGTTTGTGCAAATGCTTTATGTTCACGACCAAATAGAAAAATCGGTGGACCTAATAAAATTATAGAAGTAGATAAAGTCTTTTTACCAGAAGAAAAAGCAACGTAGGGCGTGTTCTTCCTCCTCAATGGGTGTTAGATGGTTTATACCGTGAAACACGGGGATGTTTCCTTACTCCTATTTCCGATCGCACAGCTGAAACTTTAATGGCGGCAATAGAAAACAATGTAGCTGATGGAAGTATTATTTATACAGATTATTGGAAAGGATATAAAACAGATGAACTGCGAAGTGCTGGTTATGATCATTTCACAGTAAATCACAAATACAATTTTGTGGACCCTAATACTGGATGTCATACTCAAAATGTTGACAGATTATGGGGCATCGCAAAATTGCGCAACAAAAGACATCGGGGAACAGTTCGTCATCATTTAGAGTCGTATCTAATAGAGTTTATGTGGCGACGTCTTCATTCAAAAAATGAAATGTTTACTGCAATGCTTTAAGATATGGCACAGATTATATATTCGCCCCATATTGGCGCGATTTTTTCCTGACGCCAATGTCATATACGCAACGGGTACTTAACTGGCGCCAAAGTGTCGTTATTTTGCTTGATGTGGTAACCCAGATTATGTTGTGGCACAGATGTCATATACCCCATATTGGCGCGATTTTTTTCCGATGCCAATTTGGCGAAAATATCAACAGCATAAACAGCAAAATCCGGGTTACCATATCAAGCAAAATAACGACACTTTGGCGCCAGTTAAATACCCGTTGCGTATATGACATTGGCGTCAGAAAAAAATCGCGCCAATATAGGGCGTATATGACATCTGTACCTATGTTGTTTATGCTGTTGATGTTTTCGCCAAATTGGCAACCGAAAAAAATCGCGCCAATATGGGGCGAATATGACATCTGTGCCAAAGAGATTTGTAATTTTATGGCAGCAGTTTAATATGATTTTTTTATTTTATTGCTTTATTGTATAACAGTTATTTGTTCACTTATTTTAATTATATATTTGCGATTTAATAAAATAGTTCGTAAAATTCTGTAATTTTCAAATGTTATATTTTTAAAATGCTCCCTTTACTATCGACAATGTTTTTCTTTTATTTTTCAAATGTTTCAATTCACGTGATTTTCATTTTGCGCCAACTATTGCGCTTGGCGACAATGTTGTCCGTATAACGGTAAAGTACCAAAAAGCATAGCCTACTATGATATATACGGCTCACGCATTTCGCCGAAAACCGTCGAAAAAGTGAAGTCGGATTCAGCTTCAAACTGTGAACCAAAACATCACAACGTGCTCTTTTTTGTTTACATTTATACCCTGCCCAGATAGCGGCGGCTTGTTTCTCATCGTCGAAGTTTCAGAATCATTGATCGTATTTTCAGAATAATAAATTAAATACTTATATTCTTCGATTTCCTTCGATTTAAAAGGATATTTTACACAGCTTGTAGTATTTTAGTTTTCACATACTTTTAAGATTAGCTAAATTACTTATTGTTTACTTGATCGTTTGGTTCATTCTGTTATTCTTTTTTGAATCTCCCGTATTTACATAAAAATAGCTTGTGTTTCATATACACGTTTTAAAATTAAAATTTGGTTTTTATCAAACTACAGTTCTCATAACTGGCTTGAAGCAGTTATTTTTGAAGAATTTATTGCTACCCGTAAAATGTTTGTGATTGATATCATCCGAACTAAATAATAATAATAATAGTAAAAAAAAAAGACGATCTTCCTTAAACATTCTTATTTTTAATCATAGAAAGAAATTGTGATCGCAGATTTAAATATCGTTGCAATATTTTATGTTATCCAAGCAATTTTGATTAAATCATGTAAGTGTATTTGTTACTTAATAAATTATATTTATTAATTATTACAAGAAATTTTATGAGTACTTTAATATATTTAAAAGAAATTCCATTAGTTTTATTGTTTCAGCAGTGAAGATAGCAAATAAATTTGTGGCATTGATGTTTTTAGACTATGCATGTTTTTATTTATTGGGGTGAATCGTAGAATACTCTACTTCTCCCCAACCTGGCGATAAATGCGCCAAAGTGGCAACCTTGGTATTTAGTATTAACTTTGTATTAAGTAGCAACCTTGGAAGTATTCTCCGGTCGCACCATTTATTATTCCGATAATTGTTAAAATGATAATGTGTGGTTTTTTTTTTTTTTTTTTTTTGATGATTAGAGTTAATATTTTTATTAAACTCTTTTGAATCATATCTATACGGAGAAAATAAAGTAAACACATTGGAATTCTCTGAACCCTGCTCAGAGCGGTTTGATTGGTTCTCGTCGTTGAAGTTACGGTCAGAGTCAAATTTCTGTTTTGGGCGGCGTATCAGAGTCCTCTGGCGAGCAACTTCATACATTAAACGCAAATAGGTCTGCCGGTAGTAGTATCTAAGTATGCCTTGCAAAAAGTAATGCTTTGGAAATGGAACAATGAAAATCTGCGTAGATACCGTGAAATGCAACTGATTGGTCAGAGCTTTATGACGCTATAAGGGAGGTTACCAAGGGGAGACCCGTCTCTCTGTCACCAAAAGTGACGCCAACTTAGCGCTATTTCCAGTATTTCGCCAAATTTCCATAGACTCCCATTGAAATACAATAGGGTTTACTTGCATGCAGGAAATCAACAAATTGAGATATTTCAATGCAACAAAAACTAATATTAGCTTATGAATAGAGCTTAATTGGAACTATTTACATTATTTTTAAGCACAAACAATAATCTGGGGTTGGCTAGAAAATAGGAATTGCTTCGTTATACCGAATGGAATAGCTAAGCGATTACGCGGGGGGTTGGTGAGCGTAGCGAGCAGGGGGGCGGTGCCCCCCTAGTAATATAGAAAAAAGAATTGTAGGAAGCACATCTAGGTATAAGCAAACCTTAATTCATCAATATTTCATGTAACAATAAAAAAACAAGTCATCATAAATGTGATTTTTATTCTTTTCAATTTTGTTTTTGTGTTTGTTTTGTTTAATAGTAATGTTTAATTGCTTAAAACTGCAAGAACAGTTATGAATTTAAAATTGCCTTAAATTAATTAAAAATACAGCTTTTTATAAACATATTTTTCTCCAACTCCGGTTACCGCGACACTCCGCTTTATGACGACACTTTTTTCTGGTCATTAGAGTGTTGGGATCACGAGGTTCGACTGTAGTACAAAATAAAATTAAAGTGTGACGTCTCCAAACGGGTTTACTTTATGTTCATTATGAAAAAAAAAATTTAAATGTGTAGAAAAATAGATACCATCGATCGAACCGAAGCAGTGGTACTTCACGTGTAGATTGAATTGTATTTCATATGTATTCAATTTATTTTCTTTGTCTCGTGTTTTACTTAAATCAATAAAATCATCCTTTATTGCAGTTAAAATATAATTTTTAATTTTTTGTCGCGTGTTCTACCCTTGATAATTTTTTTACCGTAACTTTGATGGAATAAATGAAATGATATTCGGGCTTGATTAATGTTGTTTGCAGCTATTTTTATCCTTAACTTTCTTTAAAAGTTTAAATCTGCCTCTAAAAAATACTATATGTTTCTAAAAAGTATTGGACTGTAGTGCGAAGCTCTTCTCTCGCAAGGGTCCACTTATTATTTGTATTTATATTTTATTTCCAATGTCAACTTCCCTTTTTCTATGCACATAATAACGCACAGCGATGAATGAGGTATGCTACGACAATTTGTGGAACAGCTTTTTGACACAGCACACTCAAATTCCGTTAAAACACATTGCTTGATTTAAAAAAAAAAAAAAAAAAATCTGCTGTTGAAAATTTAACCTTTATTAAATACACAAGAAAAAGCTTTTACTTATTTTTAAATAAATTTGTTTGTAAATTCTTGTGCAATTCAATCATTTAAACATTTTACGAATAGAAATACTTTTCCCTGAAGGGGCTAACTATTTTTTTCTCTCGTGATTAAATAAATAATAGTAATCAAAATTGTTCTTCTCCAATGAGTAACTAGTTAGATGTGCCAATCCCGAAGCTTTCTTCTATCTAATACATCTTAATATTTCAAAATGTAGTTACAAATGTCAATACTTTAATATTATTAATTCAATACCATACCAATTTTGACCTTCATATTCCGTTATGTTGTACATCAGCTGTTTGCGAATAGCCGGCTTACCATGATGCGAAGTTCCCGTCGCTTTACGAGCCGCCAATGTACAAGAGAACTACAAAAAAATCAGAGAAAATTATACAAAAGTAACTATTACAGCGCCCCCTTCCGTCAGAATTTTTCCAAATTAAGGGAGGACCTTCTTGCCATAGCCATAAACATACACAAAAAATTTGGTTGAATTCCATACATAACTTCATACACTTTTCTATAGTACAATAATGAAAACAGCACAAAAATCGGTATTACAGCTCGCCTTCCATCGGATTTTTTCTAAATTAAAGGAGGACCTGCTTGCCATAGCTACATACTTAAAAACTTGGTTCAATTCTACGCATAACTTCATACACTTTTCGATGGTACAATGGCGACATAGGGACACACGGACATACGGATAGACAGACGTTTTGTATAAACATGTTTTTTGTGATCCCTGACCCCTAAAACGTGAAAATCTGTCGAAAACCGGAAGTCGAAAAAAAATTTGATTACAGTACTTTCTTCTATTGAAAACAGAAGAAAGTTTAAAAAAAAAATTTGAAAAAAGAAAAAAAAAGAAAGAAAAAAAAAGAAAAAGAAAGAAAAAGAAAACTGTAAGTACTGGTCAAAAATAAATATTTTAAGCTAACATATTTTCTTCCATAATGCATAATAATTTACACACACAAAATTAGAACGAAATCACAAGTGGGAAAATAAATGTAAAAAGAAAAGAACCACTTGGATGTGCCAATCCCAAAACTTTCGTCTATCTGATGCATGTTAGTACGTCAAAATTCGCCATCGCGGTGCCAAAATTAAATGACAATCTATGTTCATCATGAGGATTCTAAAGAATCTATTTATGCGCAAATGAATCATAATATGAAATTGGATTAAATTCCGTACATTAGTTATTGAGATACAGCTATTTTGCAAATCTTGAAAAAATGCAGCCTAGCAGCGCCACCTGTCGGGGGATTAACACCAAAACGTGATCAACACAAAATTATACCAAAGTATAACTGAATCTGAAATTTGACGAAAATCTGTGCATTAGTTCTTGAGATATAGCAACTGCGGAAAACATGAATAGTGCGTAATAGCAGCGCCACCTATTGGGCGATTTAGTACAAAAAGTAATCTGCACCAATTTACATCAGGGACTAAGTGAATCTGAAGTTTTATAAAAATCCGTGCAATAGTTATTGAGAGGGAGCTATCGCAGAAATCGTGAAAAATGCAGCATCACCTGTTGGGTGATTTACACCAAAAACAAATCAGCCCAATCTATATCAGGAACTAACTGAATCTAAAGTTTTATTAAATTCCGTGTATTGGTTCGAAAGAGAGGGGGCCCACAAATTTGTGTCTCATACATATAGACAGACAGACTTACAGACAGACATTTTTTGAAAACATGTTTTTCGATATCTCCGACCCCTAAAACGTGTAAATCCGTCGAAAATTTTCACGAATCCAATATTTTCTTCTTGTACAGATAGAAAGAATGTAAAAAAAAGCATTACGCGTGAGAGGGAAAATAAAAAAATACAAAACTAAGAATTTGATATGGAATCCCCAGAGGAAACTCATATCCAGAATTGACACTGAAGATATGTTATAGAATATTGTAAACATAAGGCCTCGAAATATTTGTTATAAAATAAAGAAGTAAGGAAAATAAAACCAGTTGCAGTATTTGTGTCCAGTTGAAAATTGGAAATGAAGAACTGAAAGAAGTTGCTAATGTACTGAGAAAACATTCGCAGTTCCAGAAACCTTTAGTGAGATTATATACACCTTACAGCTTGAAAAAAAATATTTCTTTCTTTGGACAATCTGTTTCAGCGAATAAAAAATGCATTACAAAGAATGTTTGCCTAATTATATAAAACTTTATATCCAAGAAGAAAATATAAATCGATAGAAGGTGGGAAAGAATTTATTTTCAAGTAGTTCCGGTTTTGAAATTTTCCATTTTTTTTTCTTTTCTTTTAAATCATCTAACTGAGAAAATTGCTATCGAAGACACAAAATAATTCTTTTCTGCATTCCTCAAAAATAATATTTAAAAGTTCTTGCAAACTTTAAGTTATTTTATAAATAAAAAAAACTTCAGATATATATATTAATTTTCAAATTGCGATGCTCTAAAAGTATTTTTAGTGGCTGAGAGGTTCTGCTCTCGAAGCTGGTAGACGGGAGGTGCTGGGTTCGATCCCAATCGCGCCCGTCGGCCTAATCGTTCGGAGTTTTCGTGGTTTTCTTCGAGCCTTGGATTTCCAAGCGTTAATACGGGTTAGGTTCCCTTAGAAAGACCCCCACGAAGGGCATTCCTCCCCTGGGCCTATATCCCTCGTGCAGATAATTGGCCGTCATAAATACAACCAACCAACTAAAAGTATTTTTCAATGAGCAATATAGGGAAGGATAAAATTTTTCCCTGATTACAAAAAAAAAAAAAAATATATATATATATATATATATATATATATATATATATATATATATATATATATATTGTATAAAAATCTATTACACTGATACGTATGTTTATTTTTGTAAATTGTAAATACTGTTATAGAGTTTGTAATAAGATCAATTTCGTTAGTAAATTTCAAAGTGTGCCCATTTTATTAGCTCGGAGAGTGTTAATCACTTACACTATGGCTAGCATTGCTTGGGAGGTCACCAACACAACCTTTTTCTTTAACCCTTTGAGGGGCAAGCAATTGTGTTTCTATAATGTTCAATTCCCACCGGAAATTTGAAAATTTTTATTTTAAAATAAGGGAAAGCAACTTTTCAGCTCTTTATCATTAAAGATATTAAAGTAAAACTTAATAAAAATTCTCTGGCGCAAATCTGAATTAAAATTAGGTGATATAAATTATCACACCGCCTCTCAAGGGGTTAAACTTTTTGTACCATAGCTTTATGATCTTGACGTCTGTAGGAATGCGTACAACAAAGTCTAAACTAAAGTCTAATTTAAAGTCTACAGCTTTAGCCAGACTAATAACAAAGAGTCTTTAAAAATTAATTTAAAAATATTAGAACAATTTATCGATCAAGATTTTATTTCCCCATTCATTATCCGAGAATCTATAGAAATCTTTTTGCGCAGCGAGGATATATGCAATGATTCAGCTTCCTTTGAGCTACCTAAAATTTGGAACAAGATTCTTTACAAAATAAAAACAATATGATAAAATAATTCACGTTCAAAGATGACAATTTTTACAAAACCACACGCATTCATTATACCTGTGATCTCGTAATGCAAGTTCATTTTTTTTTTTTTTTTTTTTTTTAACCATTTGGAAAAATGGTTATTGTTCTCTGTCAGGGTAGGAAATCAAAAACATATCTGAGGCGTTTTATTGGTTGAATCCGCATTTTATTCGTTTTCTGATTGGTCTATACAGTAATCTGTATTTTCCTTTTACTTTCAACAGAGATGGATACTTCTGTTGCCACTATGACAAAAAGTAATAAAAACTACAAAAAAAATTAATAACTCAGAAACAAATTGAGATACAGCTTTCAAACATATTGTATTTAAAAGTACATTTTTCTCTCTATCCGACGGTGTAAAAAGTAATATTGTGGGATGTTTAGAAGTTTAAGAATGAAATTTCATTTAAAATTGGTGGTCAGAATTCTTGGAAATCTGACCATGGAAAAGCCTTTTCCCGAACAGCCAATGAAATGCTTGTACACTGGATAATACACTGTAACAATGGGATAATACACTGTATAAAAAAAAAAAAGAATGCCAGTTTTCCGGTAGGAATCGGAAAAATAGTTGCTCTTATCGTACCGGAATAATTTCCAGCCCAACTCGGACAAAATTCCGTAAAATCGGAATAAAATCCGTAAAATACCGTTTTACTGACTACTTCCTTATTTTTAAGGATTTTATTCCGAGCTGGGACGGAAATTATTCCGGTACGATAAGGGCAACTATTTTTCCGATTCCTACCGGAAAGCTGGCAGTATTTTTTTACAGTGTACGTAAGTTTCAGGTGGATAATAACTAATGAAAATGAAAGAAAATGAATAACAATTTCTGCCAAAGAATTGATTTTAATTTGTAAGATTTTCACGTGTAAAAGAAAAATGGAATAAGCCAATTAAAAAAAAAGGAAAAAAAAAAAAAAGATAAATAGGACAGGAAAGAATACATTTAAATATTTCACACCAAATACGAGTCGCAGGCGATTTTTGTCGCTTGGAATTTTTACGTGTAATAACACTATTAATGTTTAATTCATGGCGTATGTAGTGTATGATCAACTCTGTGCTATTTTTTATGTCTTAAATTTTAGTCTTTGAAAAAATCATTTTCCAAATGGTCGTTGTAATTTGTTAAATTGCTTTTTTTTTTTTTTTTTTTTTTGGTGGAAATAGGTTGTTTATCAATATCGATTTTGATAAAGTCTGGCAATAAATACCTTTATTCATTCACATTCGGCATGTTCAACTGCATCCGATGGCAACGTTCTCAAGAATGAAAATGACACAATATTTTCGCAAAAAAATTTTAATTGAAAAACAAGGAAACTTTTAAAAAGTACAATATTTTCATGGTTTCTCCGAAAGATTGAAATATAAACTCAATAAACACAATATCTCCATTGTTACAAAACCATCCGTAAAATTAAAAAAAAAAAACATAGTACGTAAGAAAATAGACCCAATAGAACCAAATCAATTATCAGAGGTACACTGTAAAAAAAAATAATGCCAGTTTTCCGGTAGGAATCGGAAAAATAGTTGCCCTTATCGTACCGGAATAATTTCCAGCCCAGCTCGGACAAAATTCCGTAAAATCGGAATAAAATCCGTAAAATACCGTTTTTCTGACTATTTCCTTATTTTTACGGATTTTATTCCGAGCTGGGTCGGAAATTATTCCGGTACGATAAGGGCAACTATTTTTCCGATTCTTACCGGAAAACTGGCAGTATTTTTTTTTACAGTGTATATGAAATTCCTTTCACCAAAGAAGATGGAACAGTGCAATTTTATATAGGAATGACAAAGAGAAAGCTCAAAACTAGAATCAAAAAACATATAGCAGACATCCAATACAACAAGAAAACTACAGCTTTAGCTAGACTATATAACAAAGAACCTTTACAAATTCATTTTAAAAATAGTAGAATAATTTATCCATCATGATTTTATTTGCCATCTACTATCCGAGAATCGATAGAGATCTTCTTATGTAGCCAGGATATATGCAATGATCCAGCCTCCTTTGAGTTACCTAAAATTACAAAATAAAAACAATCTGTGATCCCGTGATTCAAGTTCATTTTTAATTTTTTTGTGGAAATAGTTTGTTTATCAATATCGATCTCGATAAAGTCGGCGATTGTGCGTACAAAACATGTATGTTTATTAACCTTAGAATACTAGACATGCACTATATGGCCATTAATGATCGGACACTTTCAATTTCAGATATTTTGTCGAATATTTAAAGATTATTTGTCGGATTTTTCTGGAACTTCAGAATTATGAAGAATATGTTCTACTTCATATTTATCAATGGCGATTTGATCAGAAGGACAATTAGGGGGCCAACAAAAAATCAAAGAAAAAGAATAATGTTTGGGATCGCCCTGTAAAATAAAATATACGAAATGATATATCGCTATAGCTTACGAATATATGGATATTGTACAATATATGTATTCATTTGTGGAAGAATAGAACGTGTATTCATGGAGATATATCGATTTTTTTATTTAAAGTTCAAAAATTTTTTGTATGTTTTTTGTTTATATCATGCAAGGTTTTAACGCCAGTTTCAGAAAATTTAACAAAATGTAGTAGACATAATATAGTGTAATCGGAATGTAAATATATTAAAGATTTGATATAATATGAGCAGTTGAATGAAATATTTTATATCTGCGCATGCGCACACCATAAATGTCATTCAACTTTGCGGCGTGCCTTTCATTACAGCGGCCGGCGTGTAGAGTAGCGATGAATTCACTTTAAACAATTCATAATTTTCTCTTCGACGCCGATCGTAAGACCACAAGAAAAGTCGAACGTATGACATGCACTAAGAAAGGGTTAAAACGCTGAAAAGTGTGTGTGTGTGTGGGGGGGGGGGGGGGGGGGATAAAAGAAAAGAAAAAGATATAACCAAATAATGACTACTTTTCAAATCAGTTCATGGTATTTTAAATACAAGGATAGCAACAAAAATGGTTTTGTTCCATGATCAGGGGCTTTAATTGTATATACAAGACGTTTTTACGGATATTGAAAGCAATAAATTTAATTAACTAAATGAGACAAAACTGAGCACAAAACTTGGAAACCCATGAATCGACCCGATCGCGATAGATTGATCACATTTAAAACGTTCAAAAGAAAAAGAATAGCATAATTTTTTTTAAAAGAAAATATCCTTAGATTTCAAAATTCTTCTTGAGATATTAAACGATTTAGACTCAGGAAACCATTTAGACTCGGAGTAATTCCTCCTAGAAACAAACAGATTCACACAATAAGATATATATTACAAAGAAAATTTGTCTACTTTGAGCTTTTATTAAAGAAAAGAAAGATTTATACGGAGATTTATAACGGTTATAATTTATCTTCGAATACTCGAAATTTTCAACGCTCATACAATTTTTTCTTTATATAAATAAACGTGAAAATTGTAAAGCGGGACAATCTACTAAACTCAATTTTTGTTTTGTTTTTTATTGCTAAAACTTTTGAAACAGCAATATTTAAATTATTTCACCAGGTTTTGGAAAACATTACTACAAACGTTAATACCATAACTGCATCTGTTTACCGATTAAACAGGGAATCCTGGATGAAAGGAATTATTTCTGAAAATGAGACTACTACATAGAAAATTTATTTATTCTAAACTTTCATTATTAGAAAAAATATATATTTACAATGCAGTAAATAATTCATTATGAAAACAATTTCGTAATTCTATAGCTATTGTTTCCTTTATTTAATAAAGATGAAGCAAATTCCCTTTGCACTAAATCATAGATCTAAACTTTTTTTTTTTTTTTACCGATGCCTTTAAAAATTTGAAATTATTGGGAAATGTATTGTAAATATTTTATCACATGCCATACAAAACAACCGAGAAGGATAAACCAGGGGGCTTAAATTAAAATATTTTATACCTGAAAGACGACAAAAGAGAAAATAGGTAAATTAGTTTAACATACTTAAAGAAAGAAATACAAAAGAAATAATAAAACTTTAAGAAAGAATATCTAGTTTTCAAATCAGTTCAGTCATTATAAATACAACGACTGCTAGAAAAATGTTTTTTTCCCCATGATCAGGGGGTTTTAATTGCATATACAGGACGTTTTCCCGCACATTGAAACCAATAAATTTAATTAACTAAATGGAAGAAAACTAAGCCCAAAACTTGGAAACCCGTGTGTCGACCCGACCCCGATAGATTGAGTCTGGGCACATTTAAAATGCTCGAAAGAATAAGAATCGCATAATATTTTTTTTCAGAAAATAGCCTTAGTGTTCAAAATACTTCTGGAGATACTAAACGATTTAGGGTCAGAAGAACGATTTGGACACTGAGTATTTCCCCCTTGAAACAAGCTGAATGACAAAATAAGATATACATTACAAAGAAAGTTTATCTACTCTGCACTTTTATTAAGGAAAAGAAAGATTTATATGGAGATATATATAATTTATCTTCGAATAACCGAAATTTTCAACGCTCATACCATCTTTTCTTTATGTATAAATAACCGAGAAAATTGTAGAGATAGACAATATACTAAACTAAATTTTTGTTTTGTTTTTTATTGCTAAAACTTTTGAAACAACAATATTTAAATTATTTTATCACGTTTTGAAAACATCTACTACAAACGTTAATACCGTAACTGGGTTTATTTGCTGAGCAAACGAGGAATCCTGGATGAGGAATCCGTGGGAAATCCTGGATGAGGAATCCCTGGGAAATCCTGGATGAAAGGAATTATTTCTGAAAATGAGATTATTACATAGAAAGTTTATTTATCCTAAACTTTCCCTATAGAAAAAATAACATATATTTACAATGCAGTAAATAATTCATGATGAAAACAATTTCGTAATTCTATAGCTATTGTTTCCTTTATTTAATAAAGATGAAGCAAATTCCCTTTGCACTAAATCATAGATCTAAACTTTTTTTTTTTTTACCGATTCTTTTAAAAATTTGAAATTATTGGGAAATGTGTTGTAAATATTCTATCACATGCCATACAAAACAACCGAGAAGGATAAACCAGGAAGCTTAAACTAAAATATTTTACCTGAAAGACAATAAAAGAGAAAATATGTAAATTAGTTTAACATACTTAAAAAGATCAAAAGGAAAGGGGTGGAGGAAGAAAGAAAACAAAACAAATAATAAAACTGGAACAAAGAATATCTAGTTTTCATATCAGTTCAGTCATTATAAATACAACGTTTGCTAGATAAATGGTTTTGTTCCATGATCAGGGGGCTTTAATTGCATATACAGGACATTTTCCCGCACATTCAAAAAGCAATAAATTTAATTAACTAAATGGAAGAAAACTAAGCACAAAACTTGGAAACTCGTGTATCGATTTGACCCCGATAGATTGAGTCTGGGTATATTTAAAATGTTCCATAAAGAAGAAAAATTGCATAATATTTTTTTTTTCAGAAAATGTCCTCAGTGTTCAAAATCCTTCTTGAGATACTAAACGATTTAGACTCTGAAGAACGATTTGGACTCTTGAGTATTTCCTCCTTGAAACAAACAGAATGACAGAATAACATATACATTACAAAGAAAGTTTATCTACTCTACGCTTTTATTTAAAAAAAGAAAAATCTGTACGAAGAGATATATAATTTTTTATCGAATAATCGAAATTTTCAATGCTCATACCACCTTCTCTTTATATAAATAACCGAGAAAATCGTAAAAAGAGACAATCTACAAAACACAATTTTTGTTTTGTTTTTTATTGCTAAAAATTTTTAAAACAGAAATATTTAAATTATTTTATCAGGTTTTGAAAACATATATACCACAAACTTTAATACCGTAACGGAGTTTGCCTACTGAGTAAACAGGGAATCCTGGATGTGGAATACCTGGGGAGTCCTGGATGAAAGGAATTATTTCTGAATATAAGACTATTAAATCAAAAGTTTATTTATGCTGAACGTTTCCTATAAAAAAAAAATAACACATATTTACATTGGAGTAAATAATTCATTATGAAAACAATTTCGTAATTCTATAGCTATTGTTTCCCTTATTTAATATAGATGAAGCAAATTCTTGTTGCACCAAATCATAGATCTAACATTTTTTTTTTTACAAATTCAATTAAAATCTTGAACATTATTGGGAAATGTATTGTAAATATTTTATCACATGCCATACAAAACAACCGAGAAGGATAAACAAGAGAGCTTAAATTAAAATGTTTTCATTGAAAGACGACAAAAGAGAGAATAGGTAAATTAGTTTGGCATACTCAAAAAGATCAAAATGAAAGGGGTAAGGGAAGAAAGAAAAACAAAATAAATAATAAAACTTTAAGAAAGAAAACTTTACGAAATAATATCTAGGTTTCAAATGAGTTCAGTCATTATAAATACAACGTTTGCTAGAAAAATGGTTCTGTTCCATGATCTGGGGGCTTTAATTGCATAATACAGGACGTTTTCCGGACATTGAAAGCAATACATTTAATTAACTAAATGAGAGAAAACTAAGCACAAAAGTAAGAAACTCTCGTATCGACCGGATAGCGAAAGACTAAGTCTCAGCACATAAAATACGTTCGAAAGGAAAAAAATAGCATAACATTTTGTTTTCAGAAAATATACTTAGTTTTCGAAATCCTTCTTGAGATACCCAAACGATTTAGACTCAGAAGAAGGATTTGGACTTAAGAGTATTTCCTCTTTGAAACAAACAGATTCACACAATAAGATATAAATTACAAAGAAAGTTTATCTACTTTGTGCTTTTATTAACCCTTGCCTGTGATGTCCGAACTCAGTTCGGGCAACGCATATGCGCCAATTTTGGAATGCCCGATCTGAGTTGGGGCAAGAGAAAAATCGTTGTTTCTATTCCGTGAAGCTCGAACTCAGTTCGCCCAATGCATAATATGTTATTTACCATTTTCCCAATAGAGGATACGACGCAAGACTCGAGCTTATTGTAAAGACTTTGATGTAGGGTTGTGTGTCGTGCCATGTTTTCATATACAGTAAACTCTCGACGATCCGGCCTAATGTGGCGGAAGGGTAGGCCGGATAACAAAAAAGCCGGATTCCCCGGAGTTCTATAAATATTTGCTCACTTCCTGCCCAACCCCCCTCCCATTATAATAAAAACGCATGTAGCACATTTTAAGATAAATTTTACATATATAATACATACAGTTTTAAAATAAGCAAAACATTAACGCAAAATTCGTAAATAAGCCTAATTCGTGAAAAAAAAAAAAAAAAAAAAAGAGTAAATCTTATTCTACTGTTTATTAATAAATGATTGTACAAATATTAAAAGTTATTAAATATACAAAAGTTATGCATAAGATAAAAGAGTCAAAACTTAGTTTTTAGTTTTTGAAAAATTCCTTGATAGATGACTGTTTCTCCCTGTTAGCCCTCTTCCGCATCCTCCCTTTAAGCAAGCAGACATTATCAGCTGGCGTCACTTCCTCCTACTAACTCGTAGTTTCTCCTCTATAGTCACTACAACCTTTTTTCGTTTATCACCCATTTCGTTAATTTTCAATAAATAAGCCCGAAGCACACCAAGACTATACGAAGGTAACCAGGATAAACGGAAAATAACGTCTGCACTTGTTAACATCCGCTGCGCAACTAACGAAACAGGTTATCAAGCCTTAACCCCCTCCCCCTCTCTTCCCGTATGTCTCTGCTATTGCATTCTGCAATTCCTTCTCGCTCCTTCCTGTCATGAATTAGCACTTTCCTACTGACGGGAACCTGCCTGTCTCGGCCGCTTGCAACATTCCTCATTTTTTTACTAGGCCGGATAGTACGGAGGGCCGGATAGTTTACTGTATACCATACTGTAAAAAATTTGTCAAATTCAAAGGAATCTGAGGGACATGGAATTCATGACAGCTGATATAAATAAAAATATTGTTGTATTAGTTTATTATATTTATCTTGAAAATTGTGTCATTTGATTTATTTTGCTATAATTTGAGCCAAAATTACTGCAATACATTAACATTTCCCATGTATGTGAAAGTATTGAATACAGTAGTTATTTCGTTATTTTTTTTTTTCAATTAAACCATTTCTAACATTATGATGATAATTAAAGAGAAAACAAAATTCCATTTTATACACGTTTTTCTCAAATATATTACACATGCAAGGGTTTGTTAAAGAAAAGAAAGATCTATACGAAGAATATAATTTACCTGCGAATACTCGAAAATTTCAACCCTGATTCCATCTTTTTGTTGTTTAAATAACTGAGAAAAGAGTAAAGGGAGACAATTTACTAAACTCAGTTTTTTGTTTTTTCATTCCTAAAAACTTTTAAACCAACAATATTTAAATTATTTTATTAGGTTATGATATCATATACTAAAAACGTTAATGCAGTAACTGAGTATAAATAGTTCAGCATTTATTTCCGAATAATATTCCATAACAAAGTCAAAACTTCATCAATAAATAAAAAAATAATATAAATAAAACACAAATTTAGCTGACGTGTAATCGAACTACGCGCTTAAACCACTGAAATTATCAGAATCTAAAAGTCAGTTGTAAGTAGCGAAATCTTTGCCGATTTTTTTGCGGCTTTTAATACCTGGGATGCGGCGAATAAGAAAATGTCTTTTTAATACATTTCAAAACTTTATTTGAATAAATAATTGCTATTTTTCATATAAAAATGCTTTTTGGCGTTGTTAGTGGGAAACTTAAAACTATAGCAAATGTAAAACACCCATTAGAGTTTTGGCCATCAGGCGAAGACAATCGCAATATAATGCTAAATCTATGAGGAGGTTTTTTGTCAATATCTCGTTTGCATTTCGACATTAAAAAAAAATTTTTTTTTTCATTGGACAGCTGAGTCTCCTTTTTTTATATTTTCCCTTTTGGATGCAGTTTTTTTTTTTTTTTTTTTTATGATGACACTTTCATTTTCCGAACCGTTTCCGAAAGTGAAAGTGCCATCATAAAAAATATCTGCAACCAGAATCGAAAAAGTAAAAAAGGAAGACTATGCACTGTAGTAAGAAAAAAAAAAAAAAAAAGGACTAAAAAACAGATTCTACTGGCAATCGAGACGCTAGTACTATTTCCGTATTTTAACGGAAATCCGCTCCCCCCCCCATAAATTCCAGAAATCCGTATTTTTATGGAAATTTTTCCTCTAGTACTGGCGTCTCGATTGCCAGTAGAATCTCCGTTTTTTTTTTACAGTGTAGGGATTGCCATCAGCTGTCCAATGACAATATATATATGTCAGGGTTCGTACACATTTCTTTAAATAAAAATCAAGTACTTTTAAGGACTTTCAAGGACCAAAACCAAAAAAATTTAAGGACCTTCAAATTAAATAAACTAATAAATTATAACATGCATTTTTTAATAAAGGGTTTCTTTCATTTTTGTAAAAGTTTTAAATATTCAAACGGACGGGGAGGAAGGGGGATTTCACCATGTGGCAGTAGAAATTTAGAAAATTTTAAAATAACATACAGCAGAAGAAAAAACTAGTCAGATGTGCAAATCCCAAAACTTTCTTCTATCTCATACATGTTAATACTACAAAATTCATTATCAGAGTGCCAAAATTAAATGGTCTATGCCCCTCATGAGGATTCTAAAGATATGAAATTCCGTGCATTAGTTCTTGAGATACGACTTGAAAACCGTGCAAATCCTGCAAAATATAGCATAGCAGAACCACCTGTAGGGCGATTTACACCAAAACCTAATCAGCAACAACTTATGTAAACATCTAACTGAATCTGAAGTTTGATGAAAATCCGTGCATTAGTTCTTGCGATATAACTATTGCAGAAATCGTGAAAAACGCAGCATAGCAGCGCCATCTGTTGCGAGATTAACACCAAACCATAATCAGCACCTATAATTATCAAGGTATACCTGAATCTGAAGTTTGATGAAAATTCGTGCTTTAGTTCTTGAGATATAGCTATGGCGTAAATCATGAAAAATGCAGCATAGCAGCATCACCTGTAGGGCGATTTACATCAAAAACTAATCAACACTAATTTATATCGAGGATTAACTGAATATAAATTTTTATTAAATTTTGTGCATTAGTTCTTGAGATACACCACCCACAAAATTTGTGTCACATACAGACAAACAGAGTCAGACTCATTTTGTAAAAACATGTTTTTCAGGATATCTGACCCCTAAAACGTGTAAATCGGTCGAAAATTTTCCTGAATCCAATACTTTCTTATTGTAAAGATAAACAAAGAGGAGAAACATAATTTTTTCTTATTATTGAGGGGGGGGGGGGGTAGTTTAACAGATTTATAATTAACTTACAGTTTAAAAGACTTTAAATTTTGTATGCTTGGAAAGTAAGGGGGAGGGCGGGGAAACGTCAATTTCGGTGGAGGGGGGGGGAGTAAAACTGTAAGATCGATTAGTTATTGTTACAATAAATTAACTAATGGAGCAGAAAAAGTTTTAAAAAGAGCAATTGCTTTTAAGATTTTAAACTTTATAAGTTGAGGGGGCAAAGGGACAAGCATATTTTTTAAAATTTTTTAGGGAGGGAGGGAGTTTATTAGATGACTTATTTATTTACCTTACAAGATAATACAAGATTTTTAATTTCCAAGAAAAAAAAAACTGAGAGGAGTTTTAAAGACTATAAATTCTATGTGTTGTGTGTGTGGGGGGGGGGGGGGGCAAAAGGAAAATTCCAATTTCGGGTGGGAACAGAAATCTTGATTGATTATTTATTGTGGCAATAAAATGACAAAGCAAAGAAAAAAAATAATTAAACAGTTTCGAAGAGTTTTTAAACTTTGAGTACTGTGGGGGAGCAAAGAAAAAGGGAGGAAGATAAATTTTGAGGGTGAAATTCAGGTGAAATTTTAATGAAATGTGATGGAATGAATTGTTACAGAAATTTAGGACAGATTATTTATTCAATATAAACTAAGAAATAGAGTACAGGTATGAAAGTGCACTAAAGCCATTTTGTAGCAGCAAAAATCGAATTTTGGAGCAGTAAAATCTATTTTTGTAGCAGCAAAAATCTGATTTTGTAGCAGTAAAATCCATTTTTGTAGCAGCAAAAATTAATTTTGTAGCCATAAAAACTGTTTTTGGAGCAAATTGAAATTCTAATGCTAATAAAAAACAAATTTGCGTATTTTCGCAATCTTTTGATGAAATTTGCATATTTCTTGCGATCTTTTGGCGAAATTTGCGTATTTCTCGCCATCTTTTGACGAAATTTGCGTATTTCTCGCGATCTTTTGGCGAAATTCGCGTATTTTTCGTGATCTTTTGACGAAATTCGCGTATTTTTCACGATCTTTTGACGAAATTCGCGTATTTTTCGCGATCTTTTGACAAAAGTTGCGTATTTTTTGCTATCATTTGTTGAAATCAGTGTGCTGTTCGCTATTTTTTGACGAAATTAGTGTTTTTTTTTTAATCTTTTGACAAAATTTGCGGTTTTTTGTGACTTTTTGATGAAATTTGTGGTTTTTTTTGAGATCTTTTAACGAAATTTGCGTTTTTTCACAACCTTTTGACCCCATTTTGTTCGTTTTTAGAAGTAATTGGTAATCCTTTGACAAAATTAACGGGGTCTTTTTTTCGCTATGACAAAATTCGAATGTTTTTCACGATCTTTTGACGAAATTTGCGTATTTTTGGCAATCTTTTGACGAAATTTGCCTGTTTTTGGCAATCTTTTGACAAAATTAGCGTATTTTTCGCCTTTTTTTTAACGAAATTCGCGTTTTTCACAATCTTTTGACCGCGTTTTGTTTGTTTTTTCATGAAGTCAGCTATCGTTTGACAAAATGCACATTTTTGTCGCGATATTTTGACGAAATTCGTGTGTTTTTTGCAACTTTTTGATTAAATTTGCGGGGTCTTTTCGCCATCTTTTAATAAAAATAGCGTTTTCACGATCTTTTGATCGTGTTTTGACGAAATTAGCGATCCTTTGGCAAAATTCGCGATCTTTCGACAAAATTTGCGCGTTTTTCGCGATCTTTTGACGAAATCGTGCGTTTTCCGCAATCTTACGACAAAATTTGCGTGTTTTCGCGATCTTTTGACGAAATTTGCTTGTTTTTCGCGATCTTTTGACGAAACTTATGGTTTTTTTGCGACCTTTTGATGAAATTTGCGGGGTTTTTTCGCCATCTTTTAACAAAATTATCGTTTTTACGATCTTTTGACCGCGTTTTGTTCGTTTTTGACGAAATTAGCGATCCTTTGACAAAATTCACGTTTTTTTTCGTGATCATTTGACAAACATCGCGTATTTTTCGAGATCTTTTGACCGCGGTTTTTTGCTTTTTTGACGCAATTAGCGGCTTAGAAAAAGGTTAAAAATGGATTTTTTTTTGTTTCTCGGATCGATGAAATCGTACAAAATTTCATCTTGGCAGTAAGTACGTTTGGGCGCAGGTTTGGTGCAAAATAAAAAAAATAGCGGTTTCGTAGAAGCTTGGAGCAGTAAAGCGATTTTGGCTTCGTCTGGCGCAATTGGCGCAGGTCTTACATCCCTGAGAGTAGAAAAAGGTTTAAAAAAAGTTTTTAACTTTGATATTACGAAGGGGACGTGAAATTTCAGAAGGGGAGGCAAGGCGGGATTAAGATTTTTTTAAAATCAGAAATTAAAAGAAATGCAGAAGAGTTTTACCTTTGATTAAGAATTAATATGAGAGTAGAATTAAGCACTTTTAAGGACTTTTTTCAGATTTTGCATGAAAATAAGTACTTTTAAGCACCAAAAATTTCCTTTGAAAAATTTAAGCACTTTTAAGGACTTTCAAGGACCGTACGAACCCTGTATGTATATATGGAAATGCAAACGAGATTTTGGCAAATGACCTACCCATAGGTTTAGTATTAGCTCGCGAATGTCTTCGCCTGACAGTACAGGAGCCTTAATTAAAAAAAAAAAAAAATTATAAATCGGGAAGCCCAGATTGAATTCCCTAGTTAGCCTTTTTATTACAAGTCAAATACTTTCAAATATGTTCTTTCAATTTCTAGTTAATTTACAATGATTAAATGTTACTTACAGTTTCAAAGTAGTTCTCAGAAATATTAACAGGATATTACTTACCTAAAGAAAGAAAGAAAAATACAATTAGTATCAACAAACAGCTATATTTCATACAATATACCAAAAATTACGAAGATTTTAGCAACAAAGCATAATAAACATTTTCTCAATACAATGGAATTCAGAAAAGAGTTTAACACATAATTGTTTCGTAAAATAATGTAAATATAAAATCTTAAAGCACAAATATGAAACATAACATACAAACTTTACTTAAGAGATTTTATCCTTTGAAAGTTTATCATATATGTATGTACTTTGCATTTGATAACATATTTACAAGTTAAACAAACTACTGTCTTTAAATTAAATACTCATATTTCGTCTGGATATTCCATTGGCCTATGTTTGGTAATCATATACAATTAACTTAAACTACTTTATAAACTAACAATTTGGATTGCAATGGAATAAGTAATTGCACTTAAAAAGACTTTAAACTGTATTTTAAATGAGTAAAGTACGAAAACTGACCATCAGTGTTTACACAAATACATTAAAATTCACAAATAAAAGTACAGTCGTGGGAAAAAAAAAGTAAATGCCCTCTACTAACTCTGCAACTAATTATTGCAGAAGAAAGTTCCTGGTACCAAATGATTGGAAATAAACTCTATTTTTAAATGATGTATATAATGTATGTTATATGATGTATATATGCTTAGGGGGCCATCTACATAACAAAACAAACCCAAACTTTGTTGTTGTTTTTTCAATAGCAATACACAAATTTGACACTATAAATAAATCTACACCAACAAAATTTCATGAAATTCGTACGATTAGTTTCAGAGAAATTAATTATTTTAAAACGAGCAAATTTTAGGGGCTGTATCCAAATTCAAGTTCGGTACTCGATTATTTCACTCGCTTAATATTTTTCGATTATTTCCAACCCAAATGTTTCAATAAAATGAATAAAACATTTTTTTTTTTCAAATTATGTATTTCTGCACATCATAGACGGCCTCTTAAACCATCATTTTAATATTTTCTAATCATAATTCGAAAATTACTTGTAAGAAACATTTTAAATTGAGAATTCGCATAAAGCAGGACATAATAAATATAAATCTATCAAAAAATACTGTAGGTTAAAATTCATATATATATATTTTTTAATGTTAATTTCATAATTCATTTTACAAACTTTTTTTAAATTACAAATTCAATGTATGTATGTTTGGGGTTTTTAGCATTATAACCACACAAAACATTTGCACAATAGGATTATTACAGACAGACAGATTTACTTCAGGATATATTAATAAAAATATGAAAATGTAATTTAACATTAGAAGCTATACATTTTGAATGTTTATAATTCAAAAACTTATCATACAAATGACTTGAAATTTCGTATCTAGGCATAGTTTGAACCGAAGATTAAAAATATATCATTAAAATGGGTGTTGCCATTAAAAAAAAAGTTTGGTCTGGTTGTGATTTGCAGATGACCCCCTAAGCAAATTTTATGCACATCATTTAAAGGTACACTTTATTTCTACTCGTTTGGTACCAGTAAATTTCTTCTACTATAATTAGCTACAAAGTTAGTAGGGGTGTTTACTTTTTTATTTCACGACTGTGCATAAATTATTTACAACAGTAAAAGCACAAATATATCCCGACAGCTTCGGGTTCAATAAAACTTGCCCATCCTCAGGGGAAGGGGGGGGGAGCATTTGGATAAACTAACACGATTTTGTCTAAACGATACGGAAATTTTCAGACATAACATCATTCTTACAAAACAAAGAATAACTGTAGGGATATATTTGTGTTTTTACTATTGTAATTTATGTACTTTAATTTGTGAATTTTAATATATTGACGCATAGACTGGTGAGCTGTTTTTGTACTTTACTCAATCAAGTGTATTAATATCTGAAACAATAAATAATTAATTATATAAAGAAATATCTATTGTTTTGGAAAGTCAAACTGTTAATATTTCAAATGAAATTCAAATTTTAGATTAATTGCTTAAAAGGCGCAAAGGCCAACCTAGTGAAAAATATTTCATGCCGGTACTCGAACCCGGACCATCGGTATAGCGCACTGACATTCTGTCGACTAAACACGTGGAACGATACCCAGCTTGGAACTTCTCACTGGGTGCACATGTTATGTTGTATTACATGTTGCCACAAATGCAGCGCAAGATGGAATATTTCCCCGTGAATCACTGACATGGGGCAAACACGAAACTTAATTAAATGCAGCATCGATTGAAACTATATGATTACTTGGAAATTTTTCCAGAAAGAAACATTCGCCTTGCATACCATACACTCTAAAATTGGGAGGAGTGAAAAGTTCACTCTTTGAAAGAGTGACAGGCATTTTTACTCTTTTTGGAGTGGATTTTATAAAAATACACTGATTAAAGAGTGGAATTTTCCACTCTCTAGAAAGGAGTGAAATGTCTCCCTCCGGAAAGAGTGACATACGTATGCATTGCTTATTAAAAAATCAGGCAGCAAGCCGACGACACCCTTAAAAGATAAGAACAAGTGGGTAAGTGTGATCACAGATCGCACAGAGGGTTTCGTTTAATATTTCTTTAAAAACACTTTATCCTTTTGAAAAATCTGTTAGTGCCACATTTCGCAACCAGGGGCGCACTCTATTCTAAACAAACCTCTATCCGAACGAAACTGCGTTTTACATACTATCCGTAGATATATTAGTCGAGGGGAATGGGCCCATATCACCCGAGATAAGTAGGCGGCCATGGCGGTAAAAAGTGGAACGAAAATATGTAAGGCTATGGTGCATAATATGAAAGAATGGTCAAAGGGGTGTCGGCAAAAGTTGGAAAGGTGCTCCCCGGTGAAAAGGGCGGGGGTTAGAAATAATGCTTAAAATACACAAGTTAGAGACCGGAGGAGTAAATAATATAAGTTTTTTTGAAAAGTTTATCATTTGTCGTGCGGTCTGGGGGTATTCAGCTATACGTATGCAAAAATTCATGTCTTTAACTTAATTAGGGGCTCTCTTAGAAAGAATTGCTTAAAATACATATGTGGCAGCTCAAAGGGTTAAACGTAAGACTTTTTCAAGATTTTATGATTTGTCGCCTGGCCTCAGGTATTCTGCTATAAGTATGCAAAATTTCAAATCTCCAATTTAATAAAGGGCTCAGTTAGAAATAATTGCTTAAAATACGCATGTGGAAGCCCAAAGGGTTAAATGTACGACTTTTTCAAAATTTTATGATTTGTCGCATGATGGTGTTCAGCTATAAATATGCAAAATTTCACGCCTCCAACCTAATTAGGGGCTCACTTAGAAAGAACTGTTTAAAACACACATGTGGGAGCCCAAACTGTTAAATCTACGACTTTTTCAAAATTTTATAGTTTGTCGTTTGATGTGAGGTGTTCAGCTATAAGTATGCAAAATTTCACGCCTCCAACCTAATTAGGGGCTCACTTAGAAAGAATTGTTTAAAATACACATGTGGGAGCCCAAAGGGTTATTAAATTTCTGACTTTTTCAAAATTGTATGGTTTGTAATTTGATGTGAGGTGTTCAACTATAAGCATGCAAAATTTTACGCCTCCAACCTAAATAGGGCCTCACTTAGAAAGAACTGTTTAAATTACACATGTGGGAGCCCAAAGGGTTAAATGTACGACTTTTTGAAAAAATTATGATTTGTCGTTTGATGTGAGTTGTTCAGCTATAAGTATGCAAAATTTCACGCCTCTAACCTAATTAAGGGGTCACTTTGAAAGAATTGTTTAAAATACATATCGGGGAGCCCAAAGGGTTAAATGTACAACTTTTTGAAAAAATTATGATTTGTCGTTTGATGTGAGTTGTTCAGCTATAAGTATGCAAAATTTCACGCCTCTAACCTAATTAGGGGCTCACTTTGAAAGAATTGTTTAAAATACACATGGGGGAGCCCAAAGGGTTAAATGTACGACTTTTTCAAAATTTTATGATTTGTCGTTTGATGTGAGGTGTTCAGCTATAAGTATGCAAAATTTCACGCCTCCAACCTAATTACGGGCTCACTTAGAAAGAATTACTTAAAATACATATGTGTTAGCTCAAAGGATTAAACGTAAGACTTTTTTAAGATTTTATGATTTGTCGCCTGGGCTCAGGTGTTCTGTTATAAGTATGCAAAATTTCAAATCTCCAATTTAATAAGGGGCTCAGTTAGAAAGAATTGCTTAAAATACGCATGTGGGAGCCCAAAGGGTTAAATGTACGAGTTTTTCAAAATTTTATGATTTGTGGCATGATGGTGTTCAGCTATAAGTATGCAAAATTTCACTCCTCCAACCTAATTAGGGGGTCACTTAGAAAGCATTGTTTAAAATACAAATGTGGGAGCCCAAAGGGTTAAATGTATGACTTTTTCAAAATTTTATAGTTTGTCGTTTGATGTGAGGTGTTCAGCTACAAGTATGCAAAATTTCACTCCTCCAACCTAATTAGGGGCTCACTTAGAAAGCATTGTTTAAAATACAAATGGGGGAGCCCAAAGGGTTAAATGTACGACTTTTTGAAAATTTTATAGTTTGTCGTTTTATGTGACATGTTCAGCTATAAGTATGTAAAATTCCACGCTTCCAACCTAATTAGGGGTTCACTTAGAAAGGATAGTTTAAAATACACATGTGAGACCCCCAAAGGGTTAAATTTACAACTTTTTCAAAATTTTATGATTTGTCGTTTGATGTGAGGTGTTCAGCTATAAGTATGCAAAATTTCACGCCTCCAACCTAGTTAGAGGCTCACACAGAAAGAATTGTTTAAAATATACATGTAGGAGCCCAAATGGTTAAATGTACAACTTTTTCAAAATTTTATGATTTGTCGTTTGATCTGAGATGTCCAGCTATAAGTATGCAAAATTTCAAGTCTCCAATATATATAGTTTCTGAGAACGGGCTCTGTGACAGACAGACAGACGGACAGACAGAGGAGCGAGACGAATAGGTTTTCGTCAGATGAACGAAACCCTAAAAATGATCACTTTTTTGTCCGCCATCTTAGGATTAACAGATTGGGATATCATTAAAATTCACATAAAATAAAGGTATGTCTTATTTAACTTTAAACATTTATCCGTGTAGATATGTGGAATGTTAAGATTATTAGCAAAATAGTTGTATGTTGTAAAGAAAAAGATTGATCGTTAGAGTGTTCAAAAGTGATTGTCTTCATGTAGCTTCATGGCTCAATATTTCTTCATGTAGCGGTTTGAAATATAATTCTTTTAACAATTGAATACGCACTAGATATCTGCACGGGCCGGCTCAGGCTCGGGCCGATTTTCACTCACGGAACTCGGGCTGGGCCCGGGCCACATTTTTTTCTAAAGGCTCGGGCCGGGCCGGGTCTAACTTATTTTTTTCTGTACAAAGCCGAGACTGGTTCATTGCGAGTCTTCACGGCCCAAAATTTTCAGTCCTAATTTTGACCCAACCGGTAAGAAAATCATTGTCTCGGCGTGGCCTGGTCCATTCAAAGGTCAGTAAAATTAGGCCTGGCCCAAACATTTTTGCAAAAAATGCATACATTTTCAAATGGCCATTATCCTACACTTAAACATTAAAATTTATTCTTTTTAAAGAACACTAGATTTCTGCGCTTAATTAAAATATAGCTAAATTAAAACACAATAAAACGTGTTAAAAAGAACGTGCATATGACGGAACCTAGTTTTAAACTCACTAACGTGTTGATCCATGCATAATTAATATACTAATATATAAGAAAATAATATATAATACATTTACACTCGGTAAGAAGGGAACTTGTCTATAACGCATTTTTTTTCCCTTTTCTATGCAATTCCGTCTTACTGTATAGCATTTTTCAGATTTTTAATACTAATCTAATCTAATCTAATCGCCCACCCTGGGAACCTGCTTGTGGCTGATGGTTGGGTCAAGCCCCTAGCTTAGGGAGGGGTGTTCCTTGAAGAGGAAAAAGAATTAGTTAATTATGCAAAATAAAATTACTACTAGATAAGTTCCTTAATTATTAATACTTAAGAGATAAGATAAAGTTATACAGCATAAGCAAAAATTTGAGTTGAGTAACCATTATGAGTATGTATTTTTGAGATGAAGGAGCAGCAGTGAATGGGGGATCAAGACTACCAATTAAAACTAGTGGTCATTTAGATTTGTTCATCACATAAGTTTTCACAGTACTCCACAGAATAAGATTAGTTGAGTAATAATATTATACACGATTTGGCAACACAACACAAAATGTAGTAAATTAATTTCTGGTAATTTAAGTAAGGTTTCGTTACTTAAAATAATGTAATATGGTTAAGATACTATTGGTAAAATAACTTATAAGTAATTTGTTAAAATTTGGCGAGGGTTTATTGATAACCCACAACATATAGATGAAAATTTAGAGTTATTTGTATATACACGGTTAGCAGAACCCACGTCATACCAACCAGATCCCATGGAAAAACATGTTTTTCACCTATGGTAGTAATGTGATGGTGAAAAACTGTAGCCTCGAAGCGATATACGTGTGTATTGGAGATGAGACGGGCTCATTTGTAACACATTCCAATGCAGTTGAAAAGTATAACTTTCGCTTGTCTGCAGTGGTGTAGTCGTAAAAAAAACAGAGGGTATACGTTCTAAGCAGAGGGTATACGCTCAAGGCAGAGCGTATACCCTAGAGTGTATCTACTATAGCTTTCTTGAGAAACAGAGGGTATACGGTGTTCCTTAAAAAAAAAATCCAGAGGGTATACGGCGTATACCCCCGTATACCCTCCACTACATCCCTGCTTGTCTGTTTGCCATAAATCCGTATGTCTACGCTCTCGCGTAATTATCGTCCGATTGCCATGAAAATCATATATGTTATTGGGTATCACGATGGCATGTTCGGTATTGAAAATGAAGTATGTAGCATTTACGGCTCATTTACAGAGACACTCAAAAGAATTACGCTACATTACGATCTATGGGGAAAAATCGTTTGTGGTGTATTTTAATGATATTACGCTATTTTAAACATAATAAAATTTATAGTATATATTACTGAGGTGTACTACATGGCGCTTACTATGGAATAGGGTGTGCATAGAATTTATCGTTCATTTACAGGGACACTCAAAAGAATTTGGTTACAGGAGAAATTGAACAATAATTTAACTATTGAAGCCTAATGAACAACAATTGCTGGAAGAGCGTTTTCAGTTGTGGTACTCGTTTTTAAATATTACTTGCTGTCTATAAATTCTATAGATCATACAAAGGGCTGCACAAAAGTTCTGAAGTACATTTCCGTTTTTTCACGGAAATTGCTAATGGAAATTTTCGTCTGTGCTATTCGTTTAAGGCTGTTTTCAACTGCTCTGCTCAACAAGAGCAAAACGCTTTGACACACTTACAAATTCATCTTTTAACGGAAAGATATAAAATTGGAAGGTCTGACTATGTTGGCGATTTGGAATCGAACTGTGTTTTTCATTTTTTGATAAATAAATTACCTATTGACTTATAAGCGATTTTGACCACGTGACAAAGACATTTTCACCCTTCCTTGAGTGGTTATTCTTCTTTCGCGCGAAAATTCGGTTCAAAACGCCCACTTTCACACTACTTTCTGAAAAATCTATTGCGTTTGCAAAAAAAATGGAAAAAACAGCTCAATGACATAGTTTCTGAACAACAACACCTGCTAGTTTCATGCATTTCCGAACAAAAATAAATTAAAAGTTATGTCATAAGGTTGCACTTTTGGACTTGAGAACAGCCTTAACTGAACTAACTTTTATCATACTATGTAGTATACATACAAATCTATATATCGTATAATGGGCTGTACAAAACAAAACCGGATATCTGTCCGACTTTTCATGGTAATAGCAGAAATTGGCTTTTCAAATGCGTTATGCGTTTTCCAAATTGTCTGTTCAGACATTATCTTTCCACATTAATCAACAGTGAAGTTTTTTTTTCTAGTATTCTGAATGTTTTGGAAAGTGTTTCATAATCTATGTTGGACGCATGATTTTTCGTTCTTGTTTATACTAATCTTCGGACTCAGGCTCAAAGGGAAATTTTTATTGATTCATAAATTAAAAAAAAAGGGGGGGGGGGACCTATTTGAGAAACAAAAATGCGTCTAACTTTCTTAACCCTTTATCTATTGACGGTACTTATAAGTACCATTAAATAACTTGTTATAAAATTCCTTTAATACATCAATTAGTTGTAATACAGTTTAGTATGAGTTATAGATACATTACTTTATCTTGTTTCAAAAGCCTTATTGGTTACACAAAAGAAAAATATTTTTAAAACGATGATTTCTTTTACCTTTGCATCTTTTCAGCTTTCTTGGCATTGGGGGGGGAGGGGGGGGGTATTTTTCAATTCGGAAATATTTTTATATTTCTATTGTAAGACCATTATATTTGTACATTTCCTAATTCTACAAAATACTAAGACAAATATTTAAAATAAAAGTTTTGAGTGGGGTTATAAGTATTGCACAAAATCCCTATAAATTCAAATTTAATTAATCCTTCTAAATCCTTCAGTGCTTCTAAAATCCTTTTAAAATTTGTTAAACGATTATGTAAATCTTCTAATGTAGTTTAAACAATTCACTAAAAATGCTTTAGAAGATAAAATTTTCATGAATTCATAATTCAGTAGATAAATGGCTAAAGTATTCTACAATCCTTTAAAAATCACTTTGAAAGAGAATTGAATTGTTATTGGTGAGATATAAAGAGAAATATTATCTCTATTTAATTTTGAAGCCTTTGCACGGACAGTGTTAGAAGCTTAACTAAGCTATGAGATTTCTTTGTCAATCTTCGCTGTCTTTTTGAAGTCCTTTTGTATTGCAGAATTGCTGCAAAAACAAAACTCGTGTCTTTCTGATATAGTTGAATACAACGATTTTTTAAATGAATAAGAATTGTGATTTTTTAATATGCCTCAGAGTGGTTGGGTATAAATAAACAATTTTCTATTTAAAATATACTTTTGGGGAAATGAAAATCACGAAACGTTGTTATGAGGGAGTATTTAGGATTAATACTCATTTCTATTTAAGTAAAAAAATTATACTATAACATATCAATTTCTTGGAACCTTGCAATATTTCACCTTACAATAATATTTATTTATTTATTTTTGTAAACACAAAATACTATAAGTTACTCAAAGGAGTTTTTATTCACAATAAAATACATTTAAAACCTAGTACTTTCACGTATATTCATGCTCATCATAAGGATTAAAAAAAAAAAAAAAAAAAAAAAAAAAAAAAAAAAAAAAAACTCAAAGATATTTTTTATTCACAGTAAGACAATAAGATATATTTAAAACCTAGTACTTTCAAGCATATTCATGCTCATCATCAGGGTTCTTTTTAACCCTGATAATCAGCACGAATATGCTTGAAAGTGTTTTAAATATATTTTGTTGTGAATAAAAAACACCTTTGAGTATTTTAAATAGTATTTTGTGTTTACAAAATTTTTAAACTCATTTCTATCTAATAAGATATTTTTTAAGTGAGAAAATTAATTTTAAATGTTATTAAAAATAAAAATGTTAAATATTTTGAAATGTTGTTAACAATTTTCTTCAGCGTACTTTCGGAATCGGGCTCGTATTTTATAAATCGTCGGGCTCGAGCTTCGAAGACGGAGCCAGTGAGTATTTTACTTAGTATGTGTGTCAAGAGGAAAATTTTAGGACTCTTTGTTTTGGTGTTCGTGCTGTTTATGAAGGCCGATTATGTACACGAAGGATATAGGCCCGAGAGGGGTACCCACCGTGGGGGTCTTTATAAGGGAACATAACCCGTATTTATGTAAGTTTACCCAAGGTACGAAGAAAACAACGGTTAACTCCGAACAGTTAGGCCGACGCGTGCGATTCGGTTCGAACCCAACACCTCCCGTCTACCAGCTTTGAGAGCAGAACCTCTCAGCCGCTGGTGGGGCCTCTTTGTTTTGGAGAAAAATAATTTTATAAACAAAAGTTGTTTATATTAATTTAATGTTGATTATTATTACTATTTTAGAAATTATAGTGAAAGGATATGGAGTAATATTGTAGGTTAAACTGAATTCATTTCAGAGGCAAACTCCCCCGAAGCACTTTTCTGTGTTTATCAAAAAATTTTCACTTAGACCGCACATCTACTTCAAATAAAATGAGGCTGATGAAATGAGAAATGTGTAAAATATATATTAGATAACACATTATTATTATTTTTTTAAAGACAAGGACGTTTTCAAAGGAGTTATTTATTTTACATGTAAATATGTTTAATAGTTTATTACATGGTATGAAGTAAAAAAAAAAAAATGTGTAATACCCTTTTTGTATTGTACTTCGTAGATAGGTACAGCAAATCAAATGCCTGGAAAACTGAAAAGAAGAAACGAGGTTTTTGTAATAACACGGGAAAATTTGAAGCGGTAAAAATTGCCTGCGACTCGTCCAAGCATTTCCTAGCATTTCAAAGGTTATTCGGAAAAAGGCTTTTCCCTCGTCCGTTCTTCAAGCATTTGGTTGGCTGTTCCGAGCGACATTCATCTGCTGGCAATCTTAGGGCTATTTTAGGCGTCAAAATTGCTTCGACAATAGAAAGTTGCTTGCTTTTCGAGCAACTCTTTTAAAGTCATAGGTTAACTTTCAGTCGCCCGAAATTAGAGACAATTTTGACGCCTCGTGTAATAGCACTTTAAGAGAGCAAAAATATAACATTTCTAATAAAAAATACATATACAGGGTGGTTCAAAACATCATGTTCAAATGGCAGGTGTGGGTGGGTCAGGTTATGAGGAGTAAGAATTACATAGGAACAGGGAGTCTGAAACGCGATCGTGATGGTGCAATTGCACTGTGACCGTGACTCAAAGAAAATATAACGAACGGTGCAAAAATACCTTTATTTTACAAAAAAAACTTAAAGTACAAAATACAAATGAAAAATGTTACAACTCATAACATGTGCTCAACATATGCCCATTAACGCTGATGCATGCTTCACATCGGCACCGCATCGAATCGCGATTGGCAGAGGCGGCCGTGTACCGTAGCCACCAATATCCCCGGATCTAATCCCCCTGGAATTTTACCTCTGGGGATATCTTAAGTCCCTAGTGTACGAGACACCCATTCAATAGGCCATGGACGTCATGGCACGTATCACAGAAGCAACGGCAAGTGTCCGAGAGATTCCTGGCAAATTGGAACGTGTTCGCGATTCCATGCGGCGCCGATGTGAAGCATGCATCACGGCTAATGCAGCACATTTTGAGCACTTATTATGAGTTGTAACATTTTCATTTGTATTTTTTACTTCGATTAAGTTTTTTGTAAAATAAAGGTCTTTTTACACCGTTAGTTATCGTCTCTTTGCGTCACGGTCAGGATGTAATTGCACCATCACAACCGCGTTTCCGAAATGAAAAAAATAAAACTTGTAGATCCTAAGATTTTTTTCCTTTAAAGAAATTCGAAATATCGTGGGGTTTTTTTTAATACAAAAGTAGTTGCGAATTCCAAATTTCTTATTTGTGAAAAATAATAATAGGTCATTTTGCGTCTCTCTACGTTTAATACATCTGGAAAAAAATTCGTGAAATTCTAGGCAACTGGTTTACAGAAATCGCTCGCGTAAGGATCAAAATCGCCGTTTAGAGAAAATTGACATTAAAGATTAAATCACCCCTTGTTGAAACAGAAAAAACTCAATGTATTTAGGACATAACTTGCCATGAAAATTTTTGAACGGAGTTTGTTCTTAAATGTTTCTAAAGAATCAAATTTAATTATAAGCTATTAAAAAAATCGATATTTGGAAACTTTAAGATGCAGAAATTGGGTTTGCAATACGTTATTTATGAATTTTCTAAAATGTATATTTAGACATCTTTCACCTTTATAAATATGAAAGTTTTGTTACTGTATTCTGAATGCGTTGGAAAGTGTTTCATAATCTATGCGGGAAACATGATTTTTCTTTCTCGTTAGTACATGAACAAAGTTAAGTTAAATAAATAAAAACGTACAAAAAAAATCAAAAGGAGATTTTCCGAACAATAATCAGCAGAAATTATTTAAATAACTGAGCTATAATCAGCAAAATTATAACGAGGATTCAGCTGTGATATGTTTTCTGGCGTTTTCAAACTTCATACAAATGCATAACGGTTGCCTTCATGCATTGATATTTTCAACATATGCTAATAGAGTCGACTACGACAGTACTGGTGAAGCATCATCTTTCACATTCAAGCACATGAATTCTCGTGAACTGTTTACACTTTTGGCAGGACGGTGTCGGAATTATTTGAATAACATTAATTTACACTACATAGGGATTTCGTTAGTATTTAGGTTATTACAAAAATGATAAATGTGTTATCCAGAATATCTAATTTTGGATTTATTAGCATGCATTAAATATACAACAGACAAAGCATTCCGGTTCAAATTTTTTTGTTGTGTGTGATTTATAAGTAAATCTACAAAATTGAAATACATTACAGAAAATAAACAATCAAGAAAAGAATAAATTTACTTTAATCGAGTTACAGTGAAACCTCCCTGAAAGACCACCTCTATAAGGAGACCACCTCTCATAAAGACCGTTTATTTATGGTCTATAATTTTTGGCTATATGCTGAATGTTAATTTTCCTCCATTTTCCTCTCTGTGAGACCACCTCCATTAAGCGACCATCTCCCTGAACGACCATTTTTTCATAGAACGAAATTTACTACCATAGGCTCAAATCTAATTTTACTTCCATTCAAAGATCATGCAAGTTGAACTCCCTCCATGAGCGACCAATTTCTTTGACGAAAATGAAACAAATTTCGTTTTTTCCTGGTCGCTTGAAGAAGGATTTATTAGAAAAATATTTCTAAACTAAGTTTAGAATTTTTTTTTTATAATCCCGGTAACTTTTAAGTGTTTGTTTAAGTCCCTTTCTGCCTCTTTAGGCAATCAATTTAACTCTGTTGACAAATTAAGAATGACGGTCAATAAACTCTCCTGCCCTATTCTGTCGCTAAACTCTCAAAGAAATAGATAAAATTAATGAAATCGTCATTATTTGTTCCCGTAGCCATAGCTTTCAGATTCATTAGATTTTGCTTCCAAAATTGTACGATGCGTATGATTACGAAGTACTTTTGCAAATTGAAAACATATGCAAAAGTAAACTAACAATAAACTAGTCGGATGTACCAATCCCAAAACTTTCTTCTATCTCATATATGTTAATACTTTAAAATTCGCTATCACACTGCCAAAAAATTTGGCGAATATGGTGATTTTCCCTCTCAGGAGTGCACGTGGCCGCCTGGAACCCGGTCTTCTTGAGGCAGCACCATCCCTTGACCACTGTTTCCAACAATCATGCACAGTGGATACATTCCAGCCAAGTGTTTCTGCAATATCGCGGAAAGAAAATCCACCTTCTCGTAGCCCGAATATGCGACCTCGTTCCAACTCGGGGAGCTGTTGACAGTGGCTTCTTCGTCTTGTTAAAGGCATTCTTGGCTAACATCAACTCAATACGTCACGTTTCGTAGCTAAATAACGCCCACGAACTTTACAGCACGCATTTAAAGTAAACCTGATCTGCAAGTTCTGAGTGGCGCCACTAGCGCCACACTTATGCGCGAAGCGCGAATTTTCAATCGACGTCATCTTTCAGATGTATAAACATGCCTACCAAATTTCGTTTATCTAACACAAGTCTTTCTTGGTGTTGGGATTTTTTTTTTCCGCCAGTGTATTATTGGATTTTCTTGATTTTGATTGATTGGACGATCCTATTGCCTGATACATTGAAGACTTTGATTGTATGGACAAACTGAAGATCATGTGGTTGAAACTGATGTATTAGATGAAAAAATTATTTGTTATGAAAGGTATTTTTATGAAATACTTTAAAATATATATGTTAATAATTTAAAAATAAATTAGATAGAATTTTGGAATGAAAGAAATTCAAAATAAAATTTGGGGCCCCTGTTTTCACAATTTCGGGCCCCTTCAAAATTTTCTAGGGGAAGCATGTGCTTCTCGTGCCTATTCGGTAATCAGGTCCTGATACAGGGTGTCGACTCTCAACGGTGTCCAATGGCTTAATTCCTAAACAGTTAGGCATAGGTATATAGTTTCGATTACAAAAATGTGTTAAATGAGATAAAGACGTATTTTAAAAGCGATTTGGGTCAGTGGAAACTCTTTATTACAAAAATTACGAAATTTAAATTTTTATACGGTCCTCCGGTCCCACAAGTTTTATTTAATAAAAATACCCTATTACACTAAGAAGTAAGACAAAAAAGGTCCCATTCTGTTACGATTAAAACTGACCGAGTAATATATGTTTAAAGTTGAAGCATCTTTTTTTGCTGCGAAATGGGGGTCATTCACAAATTTACTAGAAATATAAATAATAGTCAGAAAAAATAAAATAAATAATAGGTGAGAGTAAAATTAACATTACAATATGCATATATTACATTGCAATCTATTTACATTCTGACACATTAAAGACAAATATGCAACTTGTACTAAAAATATAAGTTAAAAAATAACAGAATTTTTGTTAAATGAATTAATTAAAAGCAAAAGTCGCAATTCTTTACAAAATAATACATACTTTAAAATAATAGGTATTTTAAAATGTTATTTAATCATCTGATCTAAAACGTGATTAATAAAAATTCAAGTTATCTTAAAACTTGTTCGAAGTGAGTTCCTTCAGCTGCAATGCAGAAATGTACACTCGAAATAAATCCTTCTAATACTTTAAGCACTGTGTGTACGATCCCTCGAACCATGACCCAACTCATCTGAGTTCAGATGCACAAAGTTGGCATAAATCAAGTAATTCAAAGTTTGATAACCGCGGTCAGCTTTAGAGTTAGACGAATGGGACTTTTTTTTTGTGTTACTTGTTAGTGTAATAGGAATTTTTTTTCTAAATTGGTATAAGTCAAGTAATTCAAAGTTTGATAACCGCGGTCAATTTTAGTGTTAGATGAATGGGACATTTTTTTTTTCTTTTCTGATGTCTTACTTGTTAGTATAATAAGAAATTTTTACTAAATATCACTTATAAGACCGGGAGACCGTATAAAAATTTAAATTTCGCAACTTTTTAAGAAACGTTTTTATTGATCAAAATGACTTTTAAGATAATTTCTTACTTCACTTAAACCATTTTTGCAATTGGAACTATATGTCTATGACTAACGGTTTTGAAATTAGCTATTGGACGTAATTGAGAGTGGACACCCTGTATAATCTTAAATGGTCTCAGGACTCTTAAAATTGGAAGAAAAAAAAAGGGGGAAAAAAAAGACCATTTTCAACTTTAAGACCCAACTTTAATTGGGATAAAATATTCTATTGTTCTTTCATTTCACGTATTTAAAAAAACTGCAAGATGCAGAATTAGCATTTACCGAGGGCTCCAAACTGTCGGACATTTTACGAGCAGAAAATCAGCATGACAGATTACGCTCATGCTTACAAAACACAATTTCCAACTAGAAGAAAAATTCTGGTGCCTACTTATACTTCAGATCGTAATGATTACCTAAATAAATTTGTATTTAAAGCATTTTTATAGTTTTAATATAAAGTTGTATTTAGCTAAAGCAAAATTTAGAAAATTTCAACAACAGTGTTGATTTCAGGGGGTTGCAATGAGATCCTCCCCCCCCCCCCGGGAAGATTTAAGATTTTGAGTTTTCAGTGGTCAAAAAGTGCAATTTCCCCTCCGGAACTGTATAATGCCCCCCCCCCCCCCGGAGCCACAGAAATCCCTCCCGGAGAAAAGTGTCTGAATTTAACACTGTTCAACAATATAATCACATATAAAAATATTTTTTTGAACAATAAAAAGGAAATTTTAGGTTCAATTTATACAGACTAACATGAAACATATGTTTTGAAAATTTCATGAAAAAATATTCAAAGGTTTTTGAGATATCGTTCGCATTATGCTCAAAAACATCCTTTGGAGAAAAATGACTTCAAAGTTTCGGAAACGCCGCTTCAGCTATTGAGCGTGTATAATTCTAAAAGCCATAACTTCTGTTCTAATGGGAATTTTAAGGAAACAATATATCAAAATGTTCAGAAAATATTGGGGTTTAACATCTAAAAAAATTAAAAATTCGAAAATTTTAAAGTTTTGAGATTTCTGAGACACCTTAAAGACTGCAGTGCGAAAGCATCTTACAGGTCTATTTATAATTTAATAATTTGAATAATGTTTCCAGAAGTTTTCGAGATATGCATACAAATATATACTAATTGCTTTCACAAGCAGACGTAACTTCGACATATGCTAACGGCTGCAACAATATTGATTGTGCGTCATCATTCATATCCAAGCACACGAGTTCTGGTGAACTGATTGCATTTTTGACATGAAGTGAGGATTATTTAGACGATGTTAATTTACACGTCATCGTGACTACGTTATTATGTATTTCATATCAATAAAAATGACAAACATGTTTTCTGGAATACTTGATTTTGCATTTGTTAGCATGCGTTAAATGCACAACAGACATAGCTTTCAGATTCAACAACTTTTGCTTCAAATTTTTGTACTGTATATGGTTATGAAGTACATTTACAACAATTAAATAAATTATAAAAAGAACAGAAACAAAAAAAAAAATAAGAATAAATTTATTTCGTGTATATTTTACATTTACAAAATGTTCAAAAGAATTTACAGTTTTTAAGCTTAATTAAAGCAGTAAGAAAATATTGTAACGATCGAAAAGGTTCATTTAGTGTTATATGAAATATGATGGAAATGCGCAGTAATTCAGTCAGTGACACCGTATGTAACTCGTAGCTACACTTCGAAACATGGAGCACCCAGTTCAATGTTTTTACAGTGCAAATGATATTCTCTATTTGCAAGTATCATTATGTCATTATATTTCATACCAAGTAAGGTAAGTCTAGTGAAAATATCGTTGAAATAAACATCATGATTTTTAAAATTTTGAAGAAAAATCTAACTTTTCGTTGGACTGATGTACCATGCACTTTTGATTGAGTACGGTACGGACTAAGTTCTAGGGGTAATATTGTTTTTCTTCCTGTAAATTTTCTGTCCTGGCATTACCTGATATTTTTTGTAGAAAAGTTTAGACACTTTGTATATTTATTAAAGGAATAAAAGTTAAGAAAAAATATAATATTCTAATAAGATTGCTCTAATTTTCAAAAGAAACAAGAATGTAAAAAAAGAAATCTAAAAGATTTTTTTTTTTGAAAAACCTAAAATGCCAAATATTAATTAGGACTTCGCTACAGTATGTTTTCGGGATTACATGAAAGTCATACAAAAACATAATGGTTGCCCCCCCCCCCCCCCATACATCCAACTAATTTTAACATATGTCGTGAGAGACAGAATTGAATAGTGCATCTTCTTTTACATTCAAGCAGATGAATTCTCGTGAACCGATTATATTTTTGATATGAGAGTGCCTGAATAATTTCTAGGAAGTTAATTTACATTAGATTTTGACTTCGCTAGCATGTATTTTGTTTTAACAAAAGTGACAAATGTGTTTTCTAGAATGTATAATTTTGTATTTATCAGCATATATTAAATACACAATGAATAAATCTTTCAGATACAATAGATTTTATTTGAAAATTTTTATGTTACTTGGAACTGTAGGGCAACTTTTTCAAAATTGAGACACATTAAATCTTTGTACATACAAATTATGAATTAATTAAAATTTCACCTTTTAAAGCATTTTTCTTAAATTTTTAAAAATACATTTAAAGATTTTTGCAATCATTAAATAGATTTTTTTTCTTCAAACTTTTGTCTTTTGTGTATTTGCTAGGCAGTTTTTTCAAAATTGAAACACATTCTTTATATTACAAATTATCAATTAATTAAAATTTCTTCTTTTAAAGATTTTTTTAATTTTTGAAAATACGCTGCAATATTAAATTAATTTTACAATTTTCGTCTTTAAAATAATAAATAATGCTTCCAGACTGAATACATTTTGTTTCAAAATTTTATGTTATGTGTAATTATTTGTTAGACAGCTTTTTCAAAATTGAAACGCATTAACTCTTTGTATTACAAATTACGAACTAATTAAAATTCCATCCTTTAAAGCATTTTTCTTGAATTTTGTAAATATGTTCAAAGGCTTTGCAATCATTAAACAAATTTAAAAGTTTTCGCCTATTAAAATTAATAATGATTAAAAACACTTACTATACTTACCAGCGCACAACATAAATAAAAACTATATTAATACCACATTCAAAATACACCCAACGTTTCATGCTTGCTTTTTCTAATGAGCCACCATCAGGGGGGGGGGGGGGGGGTGACCTCAACGGAGCAAAGTTACGCACAACACAGTCATTGTCACAACACACTGTTACATGACTGTGTTGTGCGTAACTTTGCTCCGTAGAGGTCAAGAACCCCTCCCCCCCCTGATGATGGCTCATTAGAAAGAGTATGAAACGTTGGGTGTATTTTTAATGTGGTTTTAATATAGTTTTTATTTATGTTGTACGCTGACGAGCATCGTAAGTGTTTTTAATCATTAAATTTGACAGCGTAAGTCCAAGTTTTTATTTTAAAATTAATAAATAATGCTTCCAGACTGAATAGATTTTGTTTCAAAATTTTACGTTATGTGTATTTGCTAGACAGCTTTTTCAAAGTTAAAACATGTTAACCCTTTATCTCCCGAATTATGAATTAATGAAATTGTCACCTTCCAAGACATTTTTTTGGAAATTTTCAAAATACGTTCGAAGATTTTTTGCAAGCAATAAATACATTTTAGTAAGTTTTCGTCTACTAAAATGAATAAATCGGTACTTTTAGGGGTTTCGTGAAGTATTTATAACTCTAAAATCATTTATTGAAAAATATCATTTTTAGTATTTTGAGATGTGCAAATTAGAAAATGTGCAAATAAAACGCCATAGCCACATAGAAAGATAAGCATCGGGTACAAAATCACGAGTACAGAAAAAGTCGTCTATGCCTAATGATAAATTTTTAGACATTATCTTTAGATATAGATGTAGATACATAGATGTGTTTATCTTACAGCAGAGAGCAAAGTATATCCATTTGGATATGCATATCTTTAAAACTAAAGAAACGATGTTCTGTGTGTCTTTTTTATAAGGCTTTAAGCCGTGAAGCCATTTAACAATAAATTCTAGAGAGCATTATCCTTTAAAAGTTTTATATTCTATAACTTATTAGCGTAGGTCATAAACTAATAAGGAGTCTAATAAGTTACAATTGTAAGTTATAATCGTAGGCTAATAAGTTACACATTAGTACACGCGTTATTATGTTAATATACGTAGTGTTTATTGTATGTGTGTTATACACATTTTAACTCATTTTGCTCATTTTTTGTACATTTTTCCTTTTTAGTGCCGCAAATGGCCTTACATACATAAATTTAGACGTTTTATAACTGAAACTTCCCACGTCATGTCTCTCAACACTAAGAAACCTGAAAAGTTGTAATTTAATTTTTTCTTTCTTTCTTTCTTTTTTTTTTTTTTTTTTTTTTTTTTTATCCATTGTAAAATAATGAATGACGCTTTCTGGAACATGATAGAGTAAAGTATTAAAAATATTTTTGCTATTTACATTAAATAATGCTTTTTTGAATATGGCAAAGTAAAATATTTAAAAAATATATTTAGTTTGTACAATATATATAAAGATTTTTAGAAAGTGAAGAATAAAGTATTTAAAAATATTTTTGTTTTTCACAATAAATAATACTTTTTTTAATATGGTAAAGTAAAATATTTAAAAATACATTTAGTTTGTACAATGAATAGTGATTTTTAAAACATGATAAAGTATTTAAAAATATTTTTGCTATTTACAATAAATAATACTTTTTTTTAATACAGTAAATAAATTACCTAAACATACGTTTACTTTGTAGATTGAATAGTGATTTTTAGAACATGACAAATAAAGTAATCAAAAATATTTTTTACTATTTATAATAATGTTTTTTTTTAATACAGCAAAGTAAAACATTTAAAAATATGTTTAGTTTGTACAATGAATAGGATATTTTTAGACATGATAAATAATTTAAAAATATTATGCTTTTTACAATAAACAATGCTTTTTTGAATACGGTAAAGTAAGATATTTAAAAATATGCTTAGATTCTATAATGAATAGTGATTTTTACTACAGGATAAAGTAAAATATTTAAAAATGCTTTTTGTTCTGTGCAATAAATAATGCTTTTTTTTATTACAATAAAGAAAAATATTTAAAATACATTTAGTTAGTACAATGAATAATTTTGAGACTAATAAAGTGTTTAAAAATAATTTAGTTTTTACAACAAATAATGCATTTTTTTTAAATAAAGTAAAATACTTAAAAATATGTTTATTTGTACAATAAAATAGGCTTTTGTGAATATCATAAAGTAAAGAATTTATAATTTTACGTACATAACCTTTATGCAACATATACTGTGGGTATTACTGTATTACATACAAATGTAGCATTTTGTTATTCAATCTCCGCACATTTCTTTTCCAGAAGAAAAAAACAAAAAGTGAAGCAGAAACGAATAAAAAAAGATAATTATGATTAAAATAATCTTTTTAATACATGAATATGTAATAGCAGAAGAGATAGGTGGCAGTATTGATTAGTAGGAATTAGAACAGAAGTTCAACATTTCCATTAAAAATACATTGTTACAAATAAATATTTAGGATTTGGAGAAAAAGCAGAAAAGTTTGAGGATTTCGTGTTAGAAACACAGGCATTTTTAATATTTTGAGAAAAGAGTTTGAGAAACTTTTCTGCCCCAAAGAAATATTTTGTTTAAATTTCTGGTCTTTATGCTAAACTTTATAATAGCTGCAGCAGTTATCTGAATAAATTCAGTATTCTTCAACCTCTGAGATAAGTTGATGCAATTTAGAAAATTTCCATTTGTAGATAAGAGTGATTCAGAAAACTTCTGTTAACCTAAAAAACAGACGTCTTGGGCAAAAACAGTGATATACATAATAGATTCAAAAGAATGCATATCGTTAAACATAAGAAAGTTACAGAATATAAATGTTTTAAGGGATGATGCTTTCTAGAATTTTACCTTTAAAAGCTTTAGGGGGTATATTCTGGTCTGGAGGCATAAATTTTGGGCGTTGCTCAATCAAAAAACATTCGATTTTTTTACAAAATATTTAGTGATATTTTTTAAGAATATAAAATAAAATAAAATAAAAATTAAATGAGCTATAAGCGAGTAATGTTGAGGGTAAAAAAGGGGGTGTGCTGGTTGACATGATTGCAGCCTTTCTGGGTCATCTGAGACAAAATAAAAACTAATCAGATGCGGCAATCCCAAAACTTTCTTCTATCTCATACATATTAATACTTCCTAATAAATGCAGCACAACAGCGCCACCAGTTAGGTGATTTACACCAAAATCTAATCAGCAACAACTTACGTGAACTTCTAATTGATTTTTGAAGTTTGATGAAAATCCGTGCATTAGGTTTTGAGATAGAGCTATTGTGGAAATCGTGAAAAGTTCTGCATAGCAGTAGCACCTGTTGGGCAATTTACACCAAAAACTTATCAGGATCAATTTATATCAGGAACTGAATCTAAAGTTTGATGAAAATTCATGCATTAGTTCTTGAGCTACAGCTATTGAGGAAATCGTGAAAAAATTAGAATATTAACGCCACCTGTTGGCAATTTACACCAAAAACTAAACAGCACTAATTTATATCAGAGATTAATAGAGTCTGAAGTTTGATGAAAATTCGTGCATTACAGGGTGAAACATAAATACTGTGAAGTGAGGAAAATGCCAATTTATTTTTATGTTTTTCCCATTTTTGAGATATACTATTGTTTTTTTCGTGTTCCTCGGTCTTTTTTGTTGTGTAATTGCTATTTCAGTTGATATTAATTAATTTTTTTGAAGGAAACCGTATCGTGCAAAGAAGACCGGCCAGCCATCGTCCCCCACCAAAAGAGGGGGAATGGCAATTCCTGCGATCACCAAATTGCAACGGGAAGAAGTCCATCGCGCTGTTAAACGTTTTAAAGAGACCAGATGTATCAAAGACCGTCAACGAAGTGGAAGACCAAGAACAACAAGGACTTCAGTGCTCTTAACATGGTCAAGAAGAAGATCCAGCAAAATCCACAAAGAAACATCCAAAAATTGGCCAAGGAGCACAACGCCAACCGCGAATCCATGCAAAGACATGTCAAAGAAGATCTGCAACTCATCACGTGCAAACTGGCGAAAGGACGGCATCTCACGGGCGAAATGAAGGCGTCAAGGCTAGAAAAGTGCAAAAAGATGAAGTCTCTGTGCCGCGACGATGCCTTGAATCGGATTTTCTTCACCGATGAAAAGAATTTTATGATCCAACCTTTCCGGAACTCGCAGATGCAACGCGAATTGTTACTCAAAGGGGCTCCGCGTCTCGTGAATGTGGAAAAGGTTGTTTTCCTGAAATCTGTGGTGGTGTGGACGGAGATTTCCGGATTGGAAAAGACAAAACTCGTCTTCGTCCCAAAAGGCGTCAAGATCAACACAGAGACGTATCAGGAGCTAACTTTGGAAGGCTCCGTGATCACCTGGGCCGAAGAGAAAGCAAAGAACATTGACTGGAGGTTTCAGTAGGACTGGCCGACTACCCATGGAGATAAGAAGACGCTGCGGGGGGGGGGGGGGGTAGAGATCTGCACGGGCTGGGCCCAGGCTCCACTCTGTTCGGGCCGAACTTTTAATTTTTTTATCGGGCCGGGCCAATATTATTTTTTCTACGGGCCGGGACGGGTCCGGGCCTGGAAATGTCGGCCCGTGCAGACCTCTAGTGTGAGGCCAATCTGTCGTGATTTTGGACGAAGGGCGTTTGGCTCTCAAACTACCCTGAATTGAACACTATGGACCTCGATGTTTGGGGGATTCTGAAGCAAAAAGCCTGCGCAATCAAGAACAATTCACTACATTCCTTGAAAAGTGCTCTGGAAAAAGCCTGGGCTGAAATCATGCCGGAAACAGTCGCGGCCATCTTGAAGAATTTACAGAAGAGTCTAGACGCCTGCATCACCGCTGGAGGGAACCATTTCGAATTATCTTGATTATTTCTTGTACAGAATTTTCTCCTCTTTCGAATGGTGAATAACACTAATTGTTTTCTTCATTCAGTGAAAAGTTATGGTCTTTTATTTGCGTCACAGTATTTATGTGTCACCCTGTAGTTCCTGAGATAGAGCTATTGCGATAATCATGAATAATGCAGCATAACCGCGCCACCTATTGGACGATTTACACCAAAACGTTATCAGCACCAAACTATATCAAGGACTAACTGAATCTGAAATTTTCTCAAAATCCGTGCCTTAGTTCTTGAGATATAGCTATTGTGGGAAACATGAATAATGCAGCATAGCAGCGCCAACTGCTGGGCGATTTACAGCAAAAAGTAATCAGCACCAATTTATATCAGGGACTATCTGAATCTAAAGTTTTATTAAATTCCGTTCATTAGTTCTTGAAATAGAGCGCCCTCAAAATTTGTGTCACACACAGACAGACATTTTGTAAAAACATGTTTTTCGTGATCTCTGATCCCTAAAACATAAATCCGTCGAAAACAGGAATTCGAAAATGTTCACGAATATAATACTTTCTTCTTGTAAAGATAGAAGAAAGTAAAAAAGGTTCTTAATTAGTAAGAATGTTGTTATAGACCCTACCTAACAGAAAACGGACTTTTTTTTTATCGCAAAATGACAGCTGCTTGAAAAAAAAAGGCATTTTTCGACTCTTTTTTTTTTTCTCGTAATTTTTAATTTTTTAAAATAGTAAAAAAAATAATTTTTATACAAAAATGGTAGGGGCGATAGTAAATTATACATCGAAGGTTAGTACGAAATTTGAAGTATATTGGTTAAATAGAAAAACTTCAGGTATCGTGTCAATCATGTTGAAAAAGTAGTTTTGAGAAAAACGCAGTAATGTAGTACCGTAAGAAAAATAAATGTTTGATGTGCAGATATCAAGCATAGTGCTGATTTAAATGATTTGCACATGGTTTCATTGGTCGTTACACTACCAAAAGTAGTTGGGTTTTTCGGCATTGTCCAACGTCTATTGTCCGATTGCTCCGGCGTCACGGGCTTAGTTCCTGCGTCAATAGATTTCTCTTGACTATGTACACTCTTGAAGGTCTAAACTTTAAGAATATGAAACAAAAAATTGATTTTTTTTTTTCGAAACCAGACCAGAATACCAACTTAAATTATGGTTTGGTGACTTGGACAAAAAAGGCAAACAAAAACTTTATTTTTCTTAATTTTCAAAAGATAAGCACATCTAAATGGATGGTCTGCGGGCCTACGCTATGTACAGTAGGATAAACAAATTCATGCATCCCCATTGCACCCTTACATGTTATAATATTGTGGGTCAACTTTCTGAAGTTTTGTATTCTTGTCTATAATTGAGGTATTGAACTCTAATCATTTTTCAATTTTTAATACCTTGTGTGAGGTGTATCTTTCTTTAGATCTCTTGATTTTTATCATTTATTTTGTTTTATGATGCGCTATTAGGAGTTAAATTTTGTCATTTTAGGCTTAATGCCAGCAAAATTGGATGAAATAACGCATCTTCACTATGAATTAAACCTGCAAGCACCTCTGATGATTCTGTGGGTTATTCATAGTTTCTTATTTTACATACTGGTTCCCTATATTCATTTCTTGTTCACCTTTAGAATTTTACCAATTTGTTCATATATTTGTGATTTCCTCTTTATTATATATATATATATATATATTTGACGATTTTTGGTAATATAGTGTGCGTGTGCATATATAATGATATGTATATATATTTAATTAAAACGACTTTCACGAGTGTTTTGTATACAGAGAATGTAATGCACTGCAACCCAGGATCTCCGATTTTGACCCCCTGGAAATAAAAAATATAAGGAAAATGAATCTAAGTGTTTTCATTGCTGAATAGCCATAACTTCCATTTATTCATTTTGAAAAATTATAGTTGCTTCATAAGATAAATAACAAGCTATTTATTTAGGTAAATAAACAGCCCACAAATATAAAAAAAGTACTTCTTCATTAAATATCAAAGTCCTTTAAAAGACCATTAATTTTCAAGTAGATCAATAATCGTGACGGAATCTTTTTAATTAATAAATTCTTAGAAGATCTCAAAAAATTATGTTTGAGTTTACTGCTGGTACAATTTTTGACTGAATATTTTTTCCTGGCTATTTTCATAGAATTTGTGAGTAACTTTGATGTAAAATTACACAGAATTAATATAATTAAGTACACAGATGAAAGAAATGAATAGTTAAATAAACTAGGAGATGTTTTTCAAAGAGTTTAAATATTTTTTCGAAATTAAGTTAAATTTCAAGTAACTCAATTAACATTAAGAAGCTTATTCAACGTAATTAATTTCCGACGAAAGAATATACTGAAAGAAGAAAACGAAACTGACTAAACACAGTTTTTTTTTTTTTTTTTTTGAGTGTAAATCAATTTAATTCAAATAATTCATAAAACATGAAAGAAAAATCATGTTTCAAGCATAGATTATGAAACACTTCCAGAATAGCGTAACAAAAATTTACAGTTTTATACGATTTAATACAGTGAATGATGAAACCAAGTAAAACCAAGAAACCAAAAAAAACTAGTCGGATAACTTTCTTTTATCTCATACATGTTAATACTTCCTAAAAAATACAGTCGGTTAGATGATTTACGCCAAAATCTAATCAGTAACAACTTATGTCAACTTCTAACTGAAACTAAAGTTTTGTGAAAAACCGTGCTTTTGCGTAGTTTTGCGTAGAGCTATGGCGGAAATCGTAAAAAATGCTGCATAGCAGCGCCACATATTGGGCAATACATACCAAAACCTAATAAGCAACAACTTACGTCAACTTGATAACTGAATCTGAAGTTTGATTAAAATCCGTGGATGCCTTCTTGAGATAAAACTATTGCGGGAATCAGGAAAAATGCAGCATAGCAGCGTTACTTGTTGGGCGATTTACACCGAAACGTAGTCAGCGCTAACTCATATCAAGGACTAACTGGATCTGAAGTTTGATGAAAATCCACACATTAGTTCTTGAGACAGAGACATTGCGGAAATAAGGAAAAATGGTGTATAGCAGCGCTACATGATGAGCAATTTACACCAAAACATAGTAAACATCAACTCATATCAAGGAATAACTGAATGTGAAGTTTCATGAAAATCCGTGCATTAGTTCTTGAGATAGAGCTATTGCGGAAATCGTAAAAAATGCAGCATAGCAGCGCCACCTGTTGAGCTATTTCCACCAAAAACTAACGAGCACCAATTTATATCAGGGACTATCTGAATATAAATTTTTATTAAATTCCGTGCATAAGTTCTTAAGATAGAGCGCCCACAAAATTTGTGTCACACACAGACACACAGATAGACTCGCAGACAGACTCACAGAGATACTCACAGACAGGCATTTTGTAAGAAATATGTTTTTCGGGATCGCTGACCCCTAAAACGTGTAAATCCGTCGAAAACTGGAATTCGAAAATTTTCACGAATCCAATACTTTCTTCTTGTAAAGATAGAAGAAAGTAAAAATTGGAAAACGCATAACATATTGAAAATTCTATTTTAGCACTTACCATGAATAGTTGAAAAAGTATTCAAATTCTATTGTAAAGCCCTGTATATGACCTACAGATTTGTATCTATAATACATTAGTATGCTAAGATTTAGTTCATTTAGGAAACGCACAACCAGTTGAAAATGCCCCTTCATCAATTTCTGTTAAATAGGGCTCAAATTCTTTTGTGCAGCCCTGTGTATGTGATCGATAGGATTTATACATATCAAGTAATACACAAAAAATCTCAGTTAAATGTTAAAACCTATACCACAACAGAAAACGCGCTTGTAGCAATTATTGCTCATAGAGAGTACTATAACCGAATTCTTTTGTGTGTCCCTGTAAATGAACGATAAATGCTAAGCCCATCATATTCATGAAATTTTCCGTTTAAGGCAGGTTTCCGTTATACATTAGATGTTCCTTCACAAGTTTTTATTTGTAATAATTATAGCACGTGAATAATCATTTTCTTGGCTTAAAAGCATAAATTTTTATTTGCTCATTTTTAAGGATCGACCGAAAGAGGTTTTTAAGACCGAATTTCTATAATCTTCCCATTTTCGACCAAAAACCAAAACGTCCAAAAAAATTTTAGCAAATTAATACATACATAAATATACATAATTATCAATTAATTATCTGTATTTATTAAATATACATAATTATTAATTAATTATCCGCGTGGTCCAAGTTGGCTCTCTGTGCCTCTGACCAAAACTTTTTATTTGTTTTTTTATAATGATTTTTGTAAATGATTATGATTATGCGTTATACTAGAACTTTCTCAAAGCGTATTCGAAACATTTCTGTGGTTTCAAACTAAAAAATTTCTAATATCTAATACGTGATTTATCATACTGCCAACTAAGCGTAGAACCAACAGAGTGAAAAATGTTCAAGCCAGCAATCGAACCCGGAACCCTTGGAATAGGGCTCCAAGTGCTCTACAATTAAGCTACGAGGACGATGCCAGCTTAGCATCTCTCACTCATATATACTGGTAAGACTGGTTGGTAATTTCAAGCGTAATTTCACTGCTGAAAATTACTTAAAATTATAAAAAAAAAAAATTATTGCTGTTAAGTCTGCAGCTTTTAATGAAAACGCGAAAGGCGTCTTCAAAGTTTAGTCATATAGGCATTACTGCTTTATAATTTGCATTGACGTCTTGAGTCAATCATGACTGATAATTATAAACAGTGAAGTTCATAGCAATAAATAAAGAGTGTCTCATTTGAGCCGATACAGCTCAAATCAATGAGTAACGTTGAAAATTTCTGAAAGAAGACACGAAATTTTTGGAATACAGATAGTTCGGGTCAAGTTCCTGCGCTGCCGAATTTTTGGCAGCATTTTCGTCATTTTTTTTTTCCGAAAATTTTTTGGGCGGTTTTCGATTAAACTCAGATTTTGGGTCGAAAACGAAACCGTATTTTCGGTCCATCTCTACTCATTTTTGAGAAAGTGCAATGCAGAAAATCTTATCAAAATGAAGCCTGCATGCAAGGTACACCAAACACAAAAAAGTTTCATAAAACCGGTAAAAAGGAGCTGAATCATTCATATAACGACGGGTGTTTCTGCTAAGAAGGAAAACTGGCTAAAACGGGCATTTTCGCTACTCTTTTGAGATTACACCTAAGCAGGTTTTACCGCATATTTATTTCATAAGATAAATAAACAACAATTTGTTTCGTTATATAAGATTCAACTGCCAGTGAAATATTCATCCATTAAACATCAGATATTTTTACAATATCATTTCTTATTCAATAGTTCATTTTATAATCCTTTTAATTAAAAAGTCACAGAAGTTCACAAAACATTTCGTTCGAATTTACTTAAGGTATAATTTTTGACTGTATTTTTTCTGGCCATATTTATCTAATTTGTAAATTACTTTGATGTAGCATTACACTGTACATTTGTATATTACACTTTATATGACTGCTAAGAAAGAAAACTGTCTAAAACGAAACTTTTCTTCAGTCTCTTGACATTACACCTTAGCAGGTTTTACCGCATATTTATTTCATAAGATAAATAAACAACAATTTGTTCCGTTAAATAAACTAAGATTCAACTTAAAATGAAATATCTATTCATTAAATATCAGATATTTTTACAATACCATTTCTTATTCAATAATTCATTTTATAATCCTTTTAATTAATAAGTCACAGAAGTTCACAAAACATTTCGTTCGAATTAACTTAAGGTATAATTTTTGACTGAATATTTTTTCTGGCCATATTTATCTAATTTGTGAAATACTTTGATGTAGCATTACACTGTACATTTGTATATTACACTTTATGTGACTGCTAAGAAAGAAAACTGTCTAAAACGAAACTTTTCTCCAGTCTCTTGACATTACACTTTAGCAGGTTTTACCGCATGTTTATTTCATAAGATAAATAAACAAAAATTTGTTCCGTAAAATAAACTAAGATTCAACTTAAAATGAAATTTTGCTACATTAAACATCAGATATTTTTATAATACCATTTCTTATTCAATAGTTCAATATCCGTTTTATAATCCTAGTTATAGAAGTTCACAAAACGTTTCGTTCGAGTTTACTTATGGTATAATTTTCCACTGGATATTTTTTCTGTCCATATTTATCTAATTTGTGATTAGCTTTGATGTAACAATACACATAATTAATATAATTAAGCATTCGTGTGAAAGAAATGACGCATTCAATAAACTAGGGACTCTTTATCAACACGCTGAAATATTTTCTTAAATTAAATTTCAAGCAACTCAATTAACACTACTTGGATAGTTCAACATAATTACTTTCAGGAAATAATACACTTAAAAGAAAATTTAACTGTTTAAACATGGGCTTTTTTCCGTTTGAGTATGAATAAATTTAATTAAAACAAAATGCAAAAAACAATCTCGTCGGCATATTTAACTGATGAGCATGATATTTTTTAAATTTTAAGTAAAATTCACGATGAATACTTTAGAGGTCTGCAAGGGCCCGGGCCGACAGACAAAATAAACGGGCCGGGCCGGTAACAAAATTAATCGGGCCTATCGGCCCGATATAAGAATTTAAGCGAAGCAGATAAAATACGAGCCATTTTCAATGAATATGATTTTCTCGAGAAGTATAAATGTGCGTCACGAGCCGATGCGAGTTTAACAACATCATTACAGAAATGTAACATGTCCATCGTAGAGATCGACATCGTACAGTTACAAGATGTCTGATTCCGAGTTTAATTTTTTTTCAGGAGACTCGTGCCGGGACGGAACTGGTCTTAATCGATCTCAGGATGTGTAGAACAGTCATTGTGTTTTGTAGTATTAATAGTGATAATGAACTTCTCTTTACAATATCTTTGGAAATATACCTTAAAGTGGTTCTCATATTCACTGCTCAACAATGCGAAGCTTTCAGACACATTTTCTGACAAAATTTTTAACTATAAAGGCATAAAATTGACAGACCTGCCTATTGAAGGCATTTGGAAACGAATAGCTTTTTCCATATTTGATAAATTACTTACAGAGATTCCTTTCACGTGACTGTGCGTTTTTCTCCTTTCCTGTGCTATCGCTTCCGGAAATTCGATTCAAAACGCTAACTTTGACAGTATTTTCAGAAAGATATATTGCTTTTATCTATGAAAAAAAAAACGACATTTACATAGCTTCTGAATAAGAATACCTGCCAATCTTACGCGTTTCCGAAAAGAAAAGAATTCATAAATGTGTCGAAATGTAGTTCCTTTGGATTTGAGAAAAGCCTTAAAAATGAGAGAAATATTTTCACAAATCTACTTTTTATTATACAGCTTCAAAAATTATCATGTTTTTAATCCTTTATTCTGAACTACACTAATCTTTTAATGAATCCTTATTTCCATTTTGAAATGTCTGTAGACACGATGACTAAAACACTGTAAGTAATCGTTAATGTTTACTATTGTGTGCTCTCTGTTTTGCGAACATCATAGTAATGTAAAATATACTGTAAAATGTTCCCATAAATATGTATGTAGTATACATTAAAAGAATCTTAATTGTATGTTGAGAAAAAACGTTTTTTTTTCTTTTTTTTTTTTTTTTTTTTGTAGGAATTGTGTCGGGCCGGGCCGGGCCTGTTTTCACTGATTTTTGTACGGACCGGGGCGGGCCGAGAACTGTAAAAATGCAAACGGGCCGGGCCCGGGCCGAACTTCCAATTTTTACACCGAGCCGGGCCAGGCCAAGATAGCTTTCGTTCGGGCCGGGCCCGGGCCTGGAAATTCCGTCCCGTGCAGACCTCTGGAATACTTTACATTTAAATGCACCTTTTTCTTATATATTTATATGCTTTTTGAAAATTATATACAGGGTACCCACTAAAGTCCTGTCCACTGTCATTAACTTCAGAAAGGTAAATCACAAACCTGTGTCTCCGTATAGTAAAGTTTCTATTATAATAGGACCGCTTATAGCCTCAATTAGCAATAAACTGCTGAAATAACGTTCTTAAGGTTTTGCCTACAATAAAATGAAAGTTTTCGTGAAAATTTTTGAATTTCTTTTTATGGTTTTACTTGAAACAACAATATTTTGCAATTCCAAATCTGTTTGAATTTTAGTCCTATGATTACCAGAAGAGGGGTAATGGCCAATTTTATAAACAGGAAGTAATGAGTCGAATACCGCAAGTGGGCGTAGGAAGGACAGGAGAAATGTAAACAATGTTTCTATCCAATGTTCAACATTTTTTTTTTTACTTTTTTCACATAAAAACACTAATAAACCTTCATTGACACTTCTAGATTAATTTTGTATATATTTGAAAGATATAAAAGAAATCTTACATCAACCTTCCTTACTTTTAATATCCTTAATTTTAATTTACACATTTTTGTAAAATTATACTATGTAAGATAAATAATTAACATTTTGTTTTGATACAGAAACGGTACACCAACTTAAAGTGAGATACTTTGATAAACATCAAAGACACTGAAAAAACAATTCCTCTTGAAGTAATTATAGTCTGAATGTAATCTTTTCAGTTATTAATTATCAATTTATTTTGTTCGAAACGATACACCAACTTAAAGTGAGATACTCGTACTTCATTAAACATCAAAGACTTTTAAAAAACAATTCCTCTTACACTAATTAAATATTCTGAACGTAATCTTTTTAATTATTTTGTTATTATTCGTTATATTCGTTAACAATTTATTTTGTTAACGAAATGCTACACAAACTTTAAGTGAGATACTTTATTAGAAATCAAAGACATTGAAAAAACAATTCTTCTTAAAGTAATTCAATATTCTGAGATGTAATCTTTTTAATTATTAATTAACAATTTATTTTGTTAACGAAACGATACACCAACCTAAAGTGAGCTACTTCATTAAACATCAAAGACTTTTAAAAAACAATTCCTCTTACACTAATTAAATATTCTGAAATGTAATATTTTTAATTATTATTTAACAATTTATTTTGTTAACGAAACGATACACCAACTAAAAGTTAGACACTTTATTAAACATCAAAGACTTCGAAAAAACAATTCCTCTTAAAGTAATTTAATATTCTGAATGTAACCTTTTTAATTATTAAATCACATAATGTCTGGAAAAAGTATATTCCAGTTTACTTTTGGTTTAATATTCGACTGAATAGTTTTTTCTAGCAATGTTTTCATAATTTGTTAAAAATTTTAATGCAATGTTAGACAGAATTTACATTATTAAGCACATTGGTGAAAGAAATCAAGCATTCAATAAAATAAGGATTCTGTTTCGTTTAAAAATTTCTTGAAATTAAATTAAATTACGAGCAACACAATTACTATACTATACGGATAATTTAACATAATTAATTTTAAAGAAAAAATGTATTGAAAAAGAAAATATGGATGATTTAAGGCAGTTTTTTCTTTTTCCAAATTGTGTTTTATTTGAATAATTCATAAAAAAAATGACATTTTAAAAGCAAATTAACTTAAAAGTTCTTGTTATTAAAATAAAAAAAGTATTCGTTGCTTTTTTTTTTTTTTGGTAAGAAAGAGAAAATATTAGGTTTTGAGAGAATAAACGATAGTAAAAATCTGCAAAGACAGTGTCACAAGAGACCAAGAAAAATTTCGATTTATGCAATTTGCACTTATGCACCATAAAATGTACACGGTGCATCAGTGCTGCATTATTTAGTGTTTTAATGCATCCGAGCTGCATTAAAAATCATTGATTATGCAAAACTTCTAAATGTGTGCAGCAAACTTCATTACGAATTAAGTCTTTGTCTTGTTACGAAAAGTTCCTAACCGGACATTTGTAACTGAAAAAAAAAAAAAAAAAAAAAAAACCCTTGGGATTTTTTTTTTTTTTTTTTTTTTTTATGTATCAGTTATAGTATGTGTAATAGTTTTGAAAATATAAATTTTTAAAATCCGATTATTCATTTAGACTAACACTGTATTTCGTTGAACTGAGTGTACGTTAACTGGCGTAGGGGAGACCGGGGAAATGACGCCACTAGGGGTTATGCCGCCACCACGTCTAGTTTAAAAACTAATGGCAGTTTGAGATAGTGAATGCACCTGCAGTATAGCAGTCAACAATAGAAACAGTGCCTAGAGTGAGAATAATTTTATTGAACGTCGTTCGTTTGTTCTAGTCAAAAATTTAGTTTTCATCTAGTTGTTTCTTATTTTGGAGCTTCAAATGAGTAAAGGTAAGCACCTTTTATTGTAACATTAGGTACTTAAGATAATATTACCCGTAATCTACATGCATTCGCCAAAATTTTGGTGCAATTTCTTGAACAAGTTCGGTTCTTCTTTCGGCTTTGCTGGGGGATTTCCACTATATTGTCCTCTGTGGGTAATGCTGCCACCATGGAAAAGGGTGTTTTTTCCAATTTGAGTTAAATTGTAAGCTTAACACATTAATAAATCTAGCTTTGGGAACATTGTAATTATTCATTATTTTGCTAAATCATTGCTTTCTAAATATTTTCAGTAAGTTATGTGTTCCCTAGTATCCATTTTATGTATTTACTAGGTAATTAAAGAGTGGCGGCATTACCCCGATACAGTGGCGGAATTATCCCAGTATCCTAAGTAATCCCGCCACGGTACAGAGGTTGAAAGAATTTTTTTTTTTTTTTATGTGTGCTTACTTTGCAGCTTTGATTACGGTTAAATTTGTACAGATACTAAAGATCATGATTCAGCTTTAGAATTTTTACTATTAAAAAAATAAACATTTTTTTTTTTTTTTTGGTTCAAAAAATTTAAATTCTCTTAAGGTGTCGCCATTCCCCCGGTCTCCCCTAAGCATGAAAAAGTTCTAAACAAAATAAACTGGTCAAGTGCGAGTATTACACGATCACAGAGGGCTTCGTACAATAAATATATGAATTAATAACTGGGCATAGCATTACGCAAATATATCATTAAATATCTCGGATAATTACCAACAATTTTTTTCGAAAATCATTATCAGCAATCCTTTTATACTTCTGCAAGATAGGTACCTCCAGCGCTCCTTAACTCCTTTGCTGAACGCCGGCAAATCGAAATTTGTGTGTAACGGAAAAATGCGATTTTCGCAAAACTATGTGACCTAGGGTAATACCCTGTTCACACTAGAAACTTAAGATATCTTAGACCGCCAATTTTGAAGTGGTACCCTCCCGGAATTGGATGCCTGTTCACAGATATCTCAGTAGCGTCACTGTGTCTGTGATCTGAACAAAAGTAAAGTATGCGCATGGGCTTAAAATAACAACGGCCGCAACAGCCAATCAGTAAAAGCGAAGCTTCATAGTCAACGAGAGTGAGTGGTCGTTCCTGTATCTAGCCGAAGTTAGTCGAAACTCACCGAGACAGTTTGTGGAACTCTCTCAGACAGTTCGGCGGCCTAAGTAACTTAAGGTATCCAGTGTGAACATAGTATTACCGATATAGTTTTCTAGCAAGGTTTAAATTAACTTCTAATATCCCTAATTTTTTCATTATTTTAGTTTCAGTAAATTCAGAAATAGAACAGGAGGGGGAGGTGGGGGGTACATATTTTTGCATTACATTTTCGACGATATATCAGAAAATTTAAAACCTAATTTTAAAAGACATGTATTTTTGAGTTCGGCGTTACGAATTTGAATTTTCCACATTCCATAGTTTACAAGTAAAATGGCTGTGACAGACGGACCGACAGACACATGAGTGATCTTATAATGGTTCCGTTTTTATTTTTTAAGTACCAAACCCCAAAAATGGCAAAAAAAAAAAAAAAAAATAATAATAATAATTTTTTAAAAGGTTGTGAAGATATTGCTAGGATTTTATGTTTTTCCATTATTCTGTATTATAATTGAACTAAAAATATGTGCATTTATTCAAATTGTGGATTTTTTTTTCTTTAAGTGCCCCGAACGTAGGCAGATATACGTTAACAGCTTATAATCAAATGGAGAAAAAACATGGAACCACTGAGAAAACCAATTATAAAGTGCAACTCCTAAAACAAATATCCATTTTAATTCGGGAATTTCATTTTGTTTCATTGATTTTTGCGTATAGAAAACGTTCTGAAACAACATTCGTTAACGAAGTCATTCAGAATGCATTAAATTTGGAGTATTTCAAACAGAATAGCAGCGTACCTAACAATGATAGAAGTTGAAAACAAAATAGTTATTATAAATGGATTCATTGGAAAGAGTCGGAAAACGGAATATAAAAGATGGAAAGGAATAGGGAATATAAAACCAGCGAATTCGTATAATTGTTCATAAATGAGCTTAGGCTCATGCAATAACTAATTATTTTGAAAAGTCAAAGCTATTTTTAGACATTTTATTGATTAAATACTTTGATTTTAGAAAATTGAGAAATTACTGTATTAAAAATTATTACGTTTGGTTTGAATGTATACTGATGTCCAAAATTAATTTTTAAGCAAGCGAATACTCAAAAGGAAATAATATAATTCAAATAATTACTATCCCTACACCACAGCTAGTCCATATAGCATCTCATTCATGTCACACATGGTCACAAGTGTCACAGTCACTACGGTGAAACAAAAAATAGGAAATTCCACACGTCTCATTATGAGTCTCAAAGGATACTATATGTGACTCCACTGAGACGTCAATGTGACTGTTGCTTTGTCACGAGTCACTAGGTGACTTTACAATGAACAGTAAACTCCTGATTATCCGGCCTAATGTGGCGGAAGGGTAGGCCGGATAACGAAAAAGCCGGATAGGCCGGAGTTCTACAAATGTTTACTCCTTTCCTGCCCTCCCTCCGCCATGCTATTGGAGACACATGTTACTCATTTTAAGATAAATTTCATATATACAGTACATACAGTTTCAGAATAAGCCAAAGATTATGCGTAAAAAATGCGTAAAAAATGAGTAAATCTTTCTTTACTGTTTATTAATAAATGATTGCACAAATATGAAATGTTATGCATAAAAGAGTCAAATTTTACAGTATTTAGTTTTTGAAAAAGCATTTAATTTTTTTGCTTCTCCCTGTTAGCGCTCTTCCGCGAAACAATGTCCCTCCATTTACGCAAGCAGATGATATCAGATGGCGTCGCTTCCTCCTGCTGACTAATGCACTGCAGTGCTGCCTCAATCGTTTTGAGCCCTTCCAATTGTGGGATGAGATTTTTACTGCATTCCTCCTCCTGTTTTTCTTCTGCTACTTCTCATTCTATCACCATTTCTACAATATCGCTGTGAGTTAATTCATTAGCATCATCGTTTGCCATCCATTCTGTAATGTCCTCTGCATTGACCTCGTTAAAGTCCGGTATATTTTTCAGCAACGAAAAAAGCTTATCGTTCTCATCTTCCACTTCAGTTTCCTACACGGGTTTATGTCCAACTTTATGGTCTAAAAGAATGTTCCAAGACCTTACAATTACTATGTTTCGAATTCTCTGTTTCTGCTATTGCATTTTGTAATCCCTTTTTGCTCCTTCTGTCATGAGTCAGCACTTTCCCACGGAAGTGAACCTGGCCACTTGCAACTGCTAGTACTACTTTCCACTTTTACTAGGCCGGATAGTCGCGAGCCGGATAATCGGGCGTTTACTGTAGTTACATTGTGACTCTCATGTGACTGTCATTTTAAGGCTCAATTTCAAAGTCATCATGAACGTTGCATTAGGATAGGTCACCAAATAATATCACATTATAGTCACATGGTGACTTTTCACAAAAGGGCACAACGGCGACTTCACAGTAGTCTCTCTGTCACCTGAAAGTCATCATGTGACTTTAATGTGACATTATTTGATAACTTATCACAAATAACAATGCAGAGTTCACGATGACTTTGAAATTGAGTCTACAGATGACAGTCACATGAGAGTCACAGTGTAACTACATTGTAAAGTCACCTGGTGACTCGTCACAAAGCAACAGTCACAATGACGACTCAGTGGAGTCAAATATAGTGATCATTTGAGACTCATAATGAGATGTATGGAATTTCCTATTTTTTGGCTTCACCGTAGTGACTGTGACATTTGTGACCATGTGTGACATGAATGAGATGTTATATGGGCTAGCTGTGTTGAAGGGATAGTAAAGATTCGAATTATATTATTTCCTTTTGAGTATTCGCGTACTTGAAAATTAGCATTTTGTGATCGGTCCTTAATTTTGGATACCAGTGTATAAAAAAATCTAGTTCTGCGATTATATATATATATAAAAAATAATTTTGATACACTAGACAGACTTGACTACATTAAAACAGAGAACTTAAATTAAAAATATACATAAAACCATTTAATTAAAAACAAAAATATACAAAAATGGACGTTTCGCTGTGCAACGCACAGCCTTATCAGTACAAACATCAGCAATAACAGAATATCAATATCGAATATGTCCTGGACACAGTCAAAATTATTCTTTCAAAAACACAAAATATTCATTCGGAATCGAACTAGATTCGTTGAGCGTATAAGGCTATAGTCTCGTGAACCAATTTTCTATGAATAATCTATAATGATAAGCGTTGCAATTATTTTTCAAAATCAATGAATTCTTCAAGAATGGGGTGTGGCCCGTTTCAACGGCATGTAGTACTAATTTTGAATTTAATTTTCTATTTTTAAAATATATAGCACAATGGATAAGAAGTGCTCACTAGCATACCAAGCGCCAGAGAAATGAACGAATACTTATTGTCAGTTGTAAAGGCTTAATATAATCACGTCATCTTCCGGTTTGAGCGTCACATTTTTACGCAAAATAAACCGGGCGGTCTATACACTTGCCCTATGTTTGCACCAGTGTACCTTAACTAACGCCTTACTAAATAGTGAATTTTTGAAAAAGCTATTTAAAAAAAAAAATAAATAAATAAAGTTAGCAAAATACCAGTCTTCTTAAATCTTCTTAAACAGCTACCTGTATTTTTGTACAAATTGATTTTTTTAGATATAATTTACGATACCTAGCTTATAAATGATGATCCAAAGTGAACAGATATTTTAAATTTGCTGTCATTTTTTGTATGTGGTTAGACCAAAATAAGGTCCGAAACTAAGGGCAGAGGAGGCATGTGCCCCGGGTGCCAGAACGAAGGAGCACCAAAGGAAGTATTATAACTTTGGAATGGATCATTTTCTTCTGATGGACTGATGGCTTCCATTATTATGAAACAGCCGTTATAAATAAAGTGTTAGGTGAAGATGAAAGAGCAGCCGTAAATAGTTAGAACTCTGATTTTCTGGTCAGAATGGGGGGGGGGGGATGACCATAATTTTTTTTTCCATTCTGTCCAGAAAATCAGAGTTCTAACTTTTTACGAGTGCTCTTTCATCTTCACCTAACACTTCATTTATAATGTCTGTTTCATAATAATGGAAGCCATCAGTCCACTAGAAGAAAATAACTTTGTTAAAGCGGAAACTCGATTAAACGGGACTCGGATAATAGAAACTCTACTGTATATTTCATTTTAAAAATTATCTTTAGGGTATGATCCATGTCAATTCAGGCAGCCAAAGAAAAAATCTTACCTTCATAGTCTCAGAAGTTTTTGAATTGAACATATGTTAAAATTCAATAAAAAATAAGATACTTGTATATTTTGGTTTTGCCCAAAAAAATTCCTGGCCCGAGATACAGGCCGCCAAAGATGGCATCCCGGGCACCATTTCCAATTCGCCATTTTCAATAAAAATTTTAAAGTGCTCTATCTCTAGAACGGTGCAAGATATTTTGTTGCGGTTTTTTTTATTTTAAAGATAATATTCTTCTGTTTAAAATGATATACCCAATTTTGAAAAATGTATTCAACTTTTCTTGTGGCAACCTTTTGAAGAAAAAAAATTTTTTCAAAAAAAATTTTTTTTTCGAAAATGCCAATTCTAAAAATTTTGATTTTTTTGCTGTTGATCAATACCATTGGGAACTATCTTCACTGTAAAGGAGAACTTCCACTTTTGAGTTTAACAAATTTTAGAAACGTTTAAAAAATTCAGAGAATTTTACAGGAACTGTATGTATACAGTTCCAGTAAAAGTCACTGAATTTTTGCTTATTTGTATCATATTTGTAAGGATAAGCCTACTATATATCCTAAACAAGTTAGAAATTGCAATATCAAATGTGGCAAATGAGGTGCGTGCATAGTATCAACTAGTTTTGTAAATATTCAGATCTTGCTGCAATAAGTGTTACACTCTTGGGCAAAAAGGCATGAATACAAAATTTACTATAATTCCATATATTAAATTCAGTAATACGGAAGTAATATGAATCCATCTTAAAAGGACTTAAACACCATGGCAACCTAGAATCATTACCTATCATGGTATATCATTGAATCAATTATGTATTATAGAATTTTTAAATAGAATGAAGAAAACTTTTATTAATGTCTTTTATGTTTTAATTTGATTTTCATAGCATTTGAAGTGATACATACTTTATTGCAGAGGTTTACAAAAAATTACTTCCTGTGTCATAGAAAGTGCATAGTGTTTACAGGGACACACAAAAGATTTCGGATACTTTACCTTATTGGAAATACTGTACATTAGCGATGATTGCTAGAGGTGCATTTTTAGTTGCGATATGAGTTTTTAAGTTTGATTAGATATTTCCATATTACGTTGTGTGTATAAAGGCTGTAGATCATATACAGGGCTACACAAAAGAAATCGTAAGGGTATTGCTGGAAGTGCATTTTTAGTTGTGTTTGAGTTTTTAAGTTTAACTAAATTTTTCCATATTACATTGTTTGCATAAATGCTGTAGATCATATACAGGGCTACACAAAAGAAATCTTAAGGGTTTACTGAGTATGAATGAAAGTAGCTTAAAGGTGATTTTTAAATGAGTTATGCATTTTTACACTGAACTACATTTAGTATACTAAGATATGTTTGGAGAATATAGATAAAATGATATACAGGTCCACGCAAAGAATTAGATACATGGCCGTCTATGGATGACAATCTCTGGAAGTGTGATTTCACTGGTTTTAAGGATGTTTTAATCTTAATTAAATATTAGCTAAATAGTGGCAGGTATATAAAGATAGTAGGTAAAATACGGGGTTGTATGAAAGTATTCAAGTATGCTTCCGTCTATTGACATAAATTTCTAAAAGTCAAATTCCGACCTATTTATGTGTTTTTAACAATTTCCAACATAGTTGAAAGTCTTTATGTATTCGATTTGTCTGCCCATCTGTCTGAACTCTAACTTGTATTAATATAATTTGTATTGCTGTGTAATTGATATATGTTATTGAGATTGTTTTACTATGTTTGGTATTGAAAATAAAGTATGTATCACTTCAAATTCTATGAAAATCAAATTAAAACACAAAAGACATTAATAAAAGTTTTCTTCATTCTATTTAAAAATCCTATAATACATAATTGATTCAATGATATACCATGATAGGTAATGATTCTAGGTTGCCATGGCGATTAAGTCCTTTTAAGATGAATTCATATTACTTCCGTATTACTGAATTTAATATGTGGAATCATAATGAATTTTGTATTCATGCCCTTTTTGCCCAAGAGTAACTTATTGCACCAAGATCTGAATATTTATAAAACTAGTTGATACTATGCACGCACCTCATTTGCCACATTTGATATTGCAATTTCTAACTTGTTTAGGATATATAGTAGGCTTATCCTTACAAATAGATACAAATAAGCAAAAATTCAGTGACTTTTACTGGAACTGTATATATACAGTTCCTGTAAACTTCTCTGAATTTTTTAAATGTTTCTAAAATTTGTTAAACTCAAAAGTGGAAGTTCTTCTTTACAGTGAAGGTAGTTCCCAATGGTATTGATCAACAGCAAAAAAATGAAAATTTTTGGGATTGGCATTTCCAAAAAAAAAAATTTTTTTTGAAAAAAATTTTTCTTTTCAAAAGGCTGCCACAAGAAAAGTTGAATACATTTTTCAAAATTCGGTATATCATTTTAAACAGAAGAATATTATCTTTAAAATAAAATAAATCGCAACAAAATATCTTGCACCGTTCTAGAGATAGAGCACTTTAAAATTTTTATCGAAAATCGCGAATGAGAAAGGATGCCGGGGATATCATCTTTGGCGGCCTGTATCTCGGGCCAGGAATTTTTTTGAGCAAAATGAAAATATACAAGTATCTTACTTTTTCTTAAATTTTAACATATGTTCAATTCAAAAACTTTTGAGACTATGAAGGTAACCCCCCTGCCTGAGTTGATATGGATTCAGCCTTAGAATATTTTTGTTGGTGTTCATAGGAGGGGTCATGACCCCCGTTACCTCCCCCTTGAATCCGCCATTCTAGATTACGTAGTTCAGTATTACATATTTTATGATTACATATTTAAAATTTTAAAATAAGCCGGCTATTAGAAAATTAGTAAAATTCTCTTTGTAAATATACTTTTCGGAAGAGGGGGGGGGGGGGGCGCCAAAATCCACGTTTGCCCCGAGTACAAAAAAAGGCTAGTTTCCGCCCTGACCAAAATAATGACTTTTATTTGTTATTATTTGTAACCTGAGAGGTTAGATTATAAACAGGTGCGCAATCGAACAACGCGTGAAAATTGCGAAAAAAGATCTTTAAAACATTTTTTTTACTCCGATTACACATTTTACGCGAAACAGGTTGAATGATTTACAACAATCTGAATTTATACGTTGCCAATTCTTTTCTGGACTAGGAAAATAAAAGTTGAAAGGAAAATCAATATCGTCAACAAGTTATAATCAAACGGAAAATTAATATGAAACCACTGTATAAATCGATGACAAAAAGCCAGCTGCACGCACTTTCCAACTACAGACACATTACAATTTTGGAATTTCATTTTGTTTCATCGATTAGTGTGCACTGTGTATAGAAATAGTTCTGAAACAACATTCGTTAACCAATTCATCCAAAATGAATTAAAACTTCTAGCATTTCTAACGGAATCGTAGCATTCCTAACAATGGATCGTATTATAGAATGATAGAAGTTAAAACTAAAATAATTATCATAAATAAATGTATATAGGGCAGAGTGGGAAAACGGAAATACAGTATAGAAGTTGCGGCCTGGAATAAAATTAGTATAAAAGTTCAAAAGTAACTGTTATGAGCTGAGTTAACTAATTATTGGGAACATCAGAAGGTATTTTGAAAATTAATAAAGTGTTTGCATAATTTCATTCCACAAAATTACATAAAGATAACATTTACTGTTAAGGTAACTGTACCAGTCCTGGACACTTTACGATCACGTTCACTTATATATTTTTCAGAAAATCGATTTTATTTTTTATTTTTTAATTTTTTTTTAAAGGTATAAGTGCGTAGAATACATTATAAAACACCTGCTGCACGCAATTTCCAACTAAAGATCCATTACAATTTTGGAATTTCATCCAATTTCATCGATTAGGATGTATAGAAATAATTCTGAAACAACATTCGTTAACTAAGCAATCCAAAATACATTAAAACTTCGAGCTTTTCAAACGGAATCGCAACGTTCGTAACAATGCATCGTATTGTACGATGATAGAAGTTGAAACCAAAATAATTATCATAAATGAATGTATAGGGCAAAGTTAGAAAACTGAAATAGAGTATAGAAGTTGGTATATGGAATAAAATTAGTGTAACAGTTCAAAAGTAACTGTTGTGCGCTGCGGTAACTAATTATTTTGAAAATTAGATGCTATTTTCAAACTTAATAACATGTTTACGGAATTTCATTTCACAAAATTGCATAATTGTTGTCTTTAATCAAATTGTTCATTTTGTTTTGCTGGTTACATACATCAATAGTTCAATTATTTTAAGCGAAAATATTTTCGAAAAGGAAACTTCATTGTAATAACTTCTATAGATAAACTCTAGAATAAATAGATGTAAGATGTCTATTAATTTTGCATTTTTATTATTAACATTCATTATTAAGGTAACTGATCCAGTAAAGGATACTTTAAGACGACGTTTACTGATATATATATTTTTTTAAATCTTTTTTTTCACTTTTTAAAAGATATAAGTGTGTAGAATGTACTTCTAAAAGACTAAAAGGTACTCTAAAAAGAAAAAAAAATCCGTTAAAATACGGAAATTGTACTGGCAATCGAAACGCCAGTACCATTTCCATATTTTAACAGAATTTTTTTCCGTAAATTCCAGAAAAATATCCACTTTTTCACAAAATTTACGGGAAAAATTTCCGTTAAAATACGGAAATAGTAACGGTATGGAGTCTCGATTGCCAGTACAATTTCCGTATTTTAACGAAATTTTTTTTTTACAGTGTATAATGACTGTACATTTTACACAAAAACAAAAAGTGAAGGATTTATAAGAGTCTGTATTTATAAATTGTCAATACTTTTCTGGAATAGAAAATTAAAAGGTGAAAAAAAATCATTACTGTCAACAGATTATTATAATAAAATGAAAAAGGAATATGAAACCAGTGAATAAATGGATTATAAAAAGCCACACACTTCCCAACTAAAGATCCATTTTAATTTTGGAATTTAATTTAGATTCATCGATTAGGTGTGCATAGAAATAGTTCTGAAACAACATTCGTTAACTAAGTCATCCAAAATGCATTAAAACTTCGAGCTTTTCAAGCGGAATTGCAGCGTTACTCGTATTATACTCGCAGGATGATAAAATTTTAAACTAAAATAATTATATTTAATGGATGAATAGGTAAGAGTGGAAAAAAGGAAATAGAATAGAAGTTAACTTGGAATAAAATTCGTATAATCTTTCAAAAGTAACTGTTGTGTGCAGTGGTAACTCATTATTTGGAAAATTGGTTGCTATTTTCAAAATTAATAAAATGTTTACAGAATTTAATTTCACAAAATTACATAATCGTCGTCTTTAATAAAATTGTTAATTTCCGTTTGCCAGTAACATACATCAATAGTTTCAATTATTTTAAATGAAATTATTAACAAAAAGGAAACTTCGGTGTAATAACTTCTATACATAAACTCTAGGACAAATAGATGTAAGATGCCTATTAATTTTACATTTTTATTATAACATTTGTTATTAAGGTAACTGTGATAGTACTGGATACATTAAGATCGCGTTCACTTATAATCTTTTTACAAAGTCTTTTTTTTTTTTTTCCATTTTTTAAAGGTATGTCTAGAATGTACTGCTAAAAGGGTAGTCTAATGACGGTTTTATTGTAATTTTATCATAAATGTTCTGCGACTTTTTTTTTTTTTTTTTTTTTTTTTTTTTACTCGGGTTGCACATGTTACACAAAACAAGAACAACAACTTAATTTATAAGAATCTGTATTTATATGTTGTCGGTTCTTTTCTGGAACTGAAAATTAAAAGGTAAAAAAAAAAAAAAAAAAAATCAATACCGTCAACAAATTATTATAATAAAATCAAAAAGAAATATGAAACCACTGAATAAATCGATTATAAAAGGCCTTCTGAACGCACTTCCCAACTAAAGATCCATTTTAATTTTGGAATTTCATTTTGCTTCATCGATATGTATGGAAATAGTTCTGAAGCAACATTCGTTAACTATGTTATTCAAAATGCATTAAAATTTCGAGCGTTTCAAACGAAAAGCGTTCGTAAAAGTGCATCGCATTATAGGTTGATAGATGTTGAAACTAAAATGATTATCATAAATGGATGTATGGGCAAAGTGGGAAAACGGAAATACAGTATAGAAGAAGTTGGCATGGAGTAAATTCGTATAACAGTTCAAAAGTAACTGTAAGTCGCTGCGATAACTATTATTTGGAAAATTAGATGCCATTTCCAAAATTGATAACATGTTTACATAATTTCATTTCACAAAATTGCATAATTGTTGGCTTTGATAAAATATTAATTTTGGTTTACTGGTTACAGGCATTAATAGTTTCAATTATTTTGCTGGTTATTTTACATTTTTATTACTAATATCTATTATTACCAGTAGTAGGCACTTTAAGACCACGTTCACTTATATTTTTTTTCAAAAAAATTGATTTTTTTTTTTCGTTTTTTAAGGTATAAGTGTTTAGAATGTATTGTAAAAAGGTAGAATCTCAAGATACCTTAAAATTTTTTATTTTATTGTAAATGATCTGCAATTTCTTTTCTTTTTCTTTTTACTCGGACTGCGCATTTTAAACAAAAACAAGAACAACTTTAATTAGCCCAGTGGTAGGGGAGCAAAAAAAGGCCTAATTCGGAAATAATTAGGAGAAAGCTGGAAATTGTTTTAATCCCTTCAGTTTATGTCTAGAATGAATATGCTATGTTTTCCCCCTCGTACTAGATGAGCGTTAGGAATTATACATTGATTTATAGTCAAAAAACACGTTTTTTTTTTTTTTTTTTTAAATACCATAACACTATCTAGAAATCACTAACTTTTTTCAAAAACATTGCCAATACAAATGTTGTAGAGCTTAAAATTCTGAATAAAATGAGTACCTACACTTAATACTTTTGTTGAATATTAAGGTCACAATTCTACTTTAAAGTTTTAGCGCCGTGGTCAGACAGTTGAATTCAGAATTAATTAGGGGAAAAGTGGAAATCGTTTTAATCCTTTCAGAATAGGTCTAAAATGAATATTCTATGTTTTCCCCTTCGTACTAAGTGAGCGTTAGGAAATATGTACACATTTACATTTGAAAAACACGTTTTTCTTTAATATTTTTAACAATATCTGAAATTGCTACCTTAATTTTGAACAAAAATATTAATGTGAGTATTCATTTTATTCAAAATTTTATGCTCTACAACATCTGTTTTGGCAATTTTTTGATATAGTTAGCTGTTTTGAGATATTGTTAAGGTAATCTGGTCTCTCCTATCTTAAAGCTCTTGATTAGCGATTAAGGCAAAATTTTGAAATGGAATCGCGACCTTAATTTTGAACAAAAATATTAATGTGGGTACTCAATTTATTCAGAATTTTATGCTCTACAACATTTGTACTGATAATGTTTTTGATAAAACTTAGCTGTTTTGAGATATTCTTAAGTAACTTGGTCTCTCCGGACTTCAAGCTCTTGATTAGCGATTAAGGCAAAATTTTGAAATTAAAATTGCGACCTTAATTTTGAACAAAAATACTAATGTGGGTGCTCATTTTATTCATAATGTTAAGCTCGACAACATTTGAATTGACAATGTTTTTGATAGAATTGACTATTTTGAGACATTGTTAAAAATATTAAGGAAAAACATGTTTTTCGAATGTAAATACATACATATTTCCTAACGCTCACTTGGTACGAGGGGGAAAACATAAAATATTCATTTTAGACCTAAAATGAAGGGATTAAAACGATTTCCAGTTTTTCCCTAATTAATTCTGAGTTCAACCCTCTGACCGAGGTGCTAAAATTTTAAAGTAGAATTGTGACCTTAATGTTCAACAAAAATATTAAGCGTAGGTACTCATGTTACTCAGAATTTTAAGCTCTACAACATTTCTATTGACAATGTTTTTGAAAAAGTTAGTGATTTCGATATAGTGGTATGGTATTTAAAAAAAAAAAAAAAAAAAAAAAAAAAAAAAAAAAAAAAAACGTGTTTTTTTACTATAAATCAATGTATAATTCCTAACACTCAAATAGCACGAAGGGAAAAACGTAGCATATTCATTCTAGATCTAAAATGAAGGGGTTAAAACAATTTCCAGCTTTCCCCTAATTATTTCCGAATTCAACTCCCTAACCACTGGGCTAAATATGATTCATAACAATCTGTAATTATACGTTACCAATTCTTTTCTGCATTAGAAAAATAAAAGGTACAAAAAAAAAAAAAAAATCAATACCGTCAACATATTATAATCAAATGGAAAAGGAATATGAAATCACTGAATAAATCAATTATAAAAGGCCTGCTGCACGCACTTCCCAACTAAAGATCCATTTTAATTTTAGAATTTCATTTTGTTTCATCGATTAGTGTGTATAGAAGTAGTAGTTCTAAAACAATATTCGTTAACTAAGTCATCCAAATGCATTTAAACTTCGAGCGTTTCAAACGGAATCACAGAGTTCCTAACAATGGATCGTATTATAGGATATAGAAGTTGAAACTAAAATAATTATCATAAATGGATGTATAGGTAAGAGCGGGAAAACGGAAATATAGAAGTTGGTCCGGAATAAAATTAGTGTAACTGGTCAAAAGTAACTGTTGTGCACTGAGGTAACTAATTATTGGGAACACTAGATGCTATTTTGAAATTTAATAAAATGTTTACATAATTTAAAATTTCACAAAATTGCATAATTGTTGGCTTTAATAAAGATCTTCATTTTGGTTTACTGGTTACATACATCCATAGTTTCAATTATTTTAAGTGAAAATATTTTCAAAAAGGAAACGTCATTGTAATAACTTCTATAGATAGACTCTAGAATAAATAGATGTAAGATGTCTATTAATTTTACATTTTTATTACTGACATTTGTTATTAAGGTAACTGATCCAGTAAAGGACACTTTAAGAGGACGTTTACTTATAATTTTTTTTTAATGGATTTTTTTTTTTCATTTTTTTAAAGATATGTGTAGAATGTACTTCTAAAAGAGTAGAGTATATGCCATTTCTGTGATTTTATCTTAAATTTACCTGTGATTTTTTTTTTTTATCTTACTGTACATTTTACACAAAAACAAGAACAAAAACTTGAATGATTTATAAGAATCTGTATTTATACGTTGTCGATTCTTTTATGGAATAGAAAATTAATAGGTGAAACTAAATCGATAGCGTCAACAGATTATTATAATAAAATGAAAAAGGAATATGAAACTATTGAATAAATCGAGTATAAGGCCTGCTGCACGCACTTTCCAACTAAAGATCCCTTATAATTTTGGAATATTATTTTGTTTCATCGCTTAGTGCAGGCATGTCAAACTCGTCTACCGCTGCGGGCCAAATTAAGCGTTGCATACAAAGACGCGGGCCACATCAAACAAAGTAGATAATGTTATTAGACTTGCACACAGCAATATTTGTACGTACAAAACATAGCCATATTAAACAAATATTCAAGTAAAGTTCCAAAGTTATTATTATAATTTATAGTTTATTTTATCTTATTTTTCGAAAAAAACTTATTACTTTTTATCAACCAAATCTACAAAGTTTAATCGGATTTTCTAAATTGTATTACCTTAAAAAAATTATTTTACACAAGCTATATTAATCTAGCAAATGTATAACTTTTAATCTTCCGGATTTTTTTCGAGGAAAAACTTAAAAACATATTTTGGAAAAAAAAATTATTTAATAAATTGTGTCTTGTATTTATGCGCTACGTATTTCATTTATGAAACAGATTTTCTAGTTCAAATTATGTTGCTTTTACCAGAAAAAATTTGCTACCGAACATACTTAATATATGTTTAATTGCTCATTTTGCCTCATTGCCAACTTTTTCACTCAGTTGGAAAATTGCAACTCGTAACTGAGTTAAACAAAAGTAAAATGCCAAAGGATTGGCGGGCCACAAAGAAGTTGTCCGCGGGCCAGTTGTGGCCCGCGTTTTGTGTTTGACATGCCTGGCTTAGTGTGTATAGAAATAATTCTGAAACAACATTCGTTATCTAAGTCATTCAAAATGCATTAAAATTTCGTGCGTTTCAAACGGAAACCGTTCGTAAAAATAAATCGTATTGTAGGATGATAGAAGTTGAAACTAAAATAATTATCGTAAATAAATGTTATAGGGCAAAGTCAGAAAACTGAAATAGAGTATAGAAGTTGGTATATGGAATAAAATTCATAGAATAGTTCAAAAGTAACTGTTGAGCGCCGCGGTAACTAATTATTTTGAAAATTAGATGCTATTTTCAGATGCTATTTTTAAACTTAATAACATGTTTACGAATTTCATTTCACAAAATTGAATAATTGTTGGTTTTAATAAAGATCTTCCTTTTGGTTTGCTGGTTACATACAACAATAGTTTAATTATTTTAAGCGTAAATATTTTCGAAAAGGAAACTTCATTGTAATAACTTCTATAGATAAACTCTAGAATAAATAGATGTAAGATGTCTATTAATTTCCATTTTTATTTTTAACATTCATTATTAAGGTAACTGATGCAGTAAAAGACACTTTAAGACGACGTTTACTTATAATTTTTTTAATCGATTTTTTTTTCATTTTTTAAAAGATATGTGTGTACAATGTACTTCTAAAAGAGTAGAGTATAATGATGCCATTACTGTGATTTTATTGTAAATTTACCTGCGATTTTTTTTTCACTCGGACTGTACATTTTAAACAAAAACAAGAACAAAAACTTCAATGATTTATATAAGAATCTGCATTTATACGTTGTCGATACTTTTCTGGAATAGAAAATTAAAAGGTGAAATAAAATCATTACCGTCAACAGATTATTATAATAAAATGAAAAAGGAATGTGAAACCACTGAATAAATCGATTATAAGGCATGTTGCAGCACTTCCCAACTAAAGATGCATTATAATTTTGGAATATCATTTTGTTCCATCGATTAGTGTGTATAGGAATAGTTATGAAACAACATTGTTAACTAAGTCATTCAAAATGCATTTAAAACGTCGAGCGTTCATAACGGAATTACAGCGTTACTTGTATTAAAAGATGATAGAAGTTGAAACTAAAATAATTATCAAAAGTGGATGCATAGGTTAAAAGCGGGGAAATGGAGTGTAGAAGTTTAAATGGAATAAAATTTGTTTAATAGTTCAAAAATAACTGTTGTGTGTTGCGGTAACTAATTACTTGGAAAATTAGATGCTGCTTTCAAAATTGATAAAATGTTTACATAATTTCATTTCACAAAATTACATAATGGGTGTCTTTAATAAAATTGTTCATTTTGGTTTGCTGCTTACATACGTCGATAGTTTCAATTATTCTAAGAGAAAATATTTTTAAAAGGAAACATCAATGCAATAACTTCTACATACAACTCCTACAATAAATAGATGTAAGGTGTTTATTAATTTTACATTTTTATTATTGACATTTATTATTAAGTTAACCGTACTAAAGGACACTTTAAGGCCATGTTTAAAGGCCACGACGATTAAATATTGTATATTGATTTTAATAGTTTCCTTGGGAAGAGTTCCACATCCTGTGCTGGTTTTTTTGGCGAGCTGTTTTTGGCATTAAATGAATCGATGTGGTTGCAATCTTCAACCTTTTTTTTTTTTTTTTATCTTCCTGGAATAGAGTTTATTTATATGCTTTTTGCGTAATTTTTTGCATTTATCATATTTTTTTTTCGGAAAAATGTATAACTTTTTTTTTAATTTGACATATATAATAAATATGTAAAATTACATATAAGTACATAATATTTATTTATAGGAGTATACATTATGTATGTATCAGGTATATCTCTATATGTAATATATATACATAAAAATAAAACTATTTGTATAAACATCGTATTTTTTTTTAACATGTGACATATATAACATTTATTAAATATATATATGTTTATAAATATTTAAAGACCATGTTTTTCGCCATCTTGAAAAATTTTATAAAATGCTAAAATGGCTTTTTGGCGCCATTTTGGATTCCTTCGCCAATCGCGCCAACCAGCACAGGATATGGAACTCTTCCCATTTGGTTGTCTGAACAGCGCAGATACAAACATTCCAACAGCTTACAAACAAAAAAACATTTACCATTCTACACAATGCAAAATCACTCATAGACAAATCTATACAAGCGAAGAAGGTCTGTGGATAATTTGAAACCGTTTACATAACGATTTGCATACAGAAAATTTCGAATGATCTTCGGAAGTAATCTTGAGGAAATGGACGATGCTTTGAAACGGTAGGAAAATACGTTGCGTTTGTAATCATGGACTTCGTTATTCCTTACGAATTGATCATTTTCAAAATTAGTTTTCATTCATCATGAGCTGCTCTGGCGAAATCAAACGAGAAAACATTAAAAAAAGAAATAGAATTTTTTTTTTTTTTTTTTTCGAAATGACGATTACTTTCATCAACTGTTAGAAGTAGTAAATTGCACATTCTTTAAATTTAACCTCCTCATTCCGTATAGGTTCACGTATGTGGACCTCAATTCCTACCCATTTTAAACAGGATACTTAAACATAATTGATATTACTATGTCAGAATGATGTACAGTAGAACTTCTTTTATCCGAAACTCTTTTAACCGAAACTTTCGGTTAACCAAAGTCCATTTTTAAAGCTTTTTTCAAAATCCATTTTTAAAGCATTTTTTTTTTCACTGTCACATTTCTTGTGTGCAAAATCCATTTTTAAAACTTTTTCTTTTTTTAAGTATCATATTCTTTGTGTGCAAACGGTCCTTTCCGAACTACGAGTACATATAAATATTTTCGATCCCCTTTCTTAGAGTTCCTTTGAATTTAACTCGAGCTCCCGTAAGCTGCGGAGTGGAACGAAGAAAACGAACAAATTAGCAATTCTGAATCTTTTGAATATTTTGCAAAAGGTTTGGCATGGCTGTAACAGCAGGAAGACTGTGATACTGGTGAACTAATAACATTAAAAAACTCCGTGATAGAGTTTCAAAGCAAAGGCAATCGAAACTGCGACAAACAAAACATTTTTTTTTCAAGCCCTTGTGATATGTGTAAAAGGTACTTAATTTGGAAATTAAAATTCAAGTAATTTATTCTTGTTTCTATTTTGCTATTGCTTTATTTTTATTAAGCACTTGTTATCATAATAATAAATATTGCATATATTTCTCCATAATCTTAAAATTGAAGCATTCTCGATTATCCGAAAATTTCAATTTTCCGAAAGATGGTCGGTTCCAATTACTTCGGATAATCGAGGTTCTACTGTACTTCGAAGTCCATGATTCGAAAGAAAGCAAATAAATTTAAACCTTTGCTTTGAAGTCAAATTAAAGAATAACTATTGAATAATAATCAATAGTATTACATTAAGACTCAATAGTAACAGGGTAATAAAAAGTTTACAAATGTTTATTAATCAGAAAACTACATTTATATTATATTTTCTCTGCCTATAACAAGGCTTATACCGCAAAAATAGAATTTCGGCAACCTTCTTAATTTTGGCCGAAAACGAATCTTTTCTTGGAAGAGTGGTAGAGATAGATAAACAGCCAAATGTAAGACTTAAATTTAATTATTTTTATTTAAAAAAATCCTAAGTTGTTATAAAATTATCATATTTTAGCTAATAAGGGGGCGCTTGCTTTATCATTGAATGAGAACATGCAAACTAACTTCAAAACTTAACTTTTATTTCTCCTTTAAGATACCAAACAGAGTAAAAAGTGAAAACTGAGTGATCCAATTTTTAGTTTACAATTCTTAGAGAATGACACAAGGCACTGACGATAAATTGACAAATTTATTTCAGTCTTTGTATACAAAATTCCTGAACACCCTTATAAATATGTCATTTATTCGTTACCATTATTACAATTAATGAGTTACTGAATTTTAAAGTTTATGTGTTTTGGAGGGGGGGGGGGGGAGGGGCAATTTATAAATTTCAAAATTAAAATGTTTAGATACATTTTAATATATATGAACTATAATTAATACTTAAATATTTCTTTATAATGAGTTTTAATTTCTTTTTATTCTTAAATTTCACACTTACACAAGCGTAAAATGAACAAGCAAATGAAAAAAGAAAAGAAAAAAAAAGTATTGCCAATCCACGGAAACGTAAATTTTCTCATACAAAAGGATAAATTCGCAAACATGTATTAAGAAATAACCAGGAAAATCTTACGAAATAATTTGAATAGGGAGAAATTAGTATCCTTTTATGAAGTAATTTTGAAACAGAAGTCGGTACTTCGGATTGCAAGGAAAATAGTTTCTGTTTGTAATCATAGACTCGGTTATTTCAATACAAGAGTTTCAACATTTAAGTATTAATTTCATTCCTCTTGAGAAGTTCTGGCAAAATCAAATAGATAAACACTCAAGTTTAGATTAAATTTTCAACCTACAACTGCTACAAGTAGTTAGTATCAAACAACAGCATCTTTGCGCTTACATTAAATTAAAACAAGAAAGAAAAATCATGTGTAAAGCAAAGTTTATTCAACACTTCCAGAATGTTTTAATCAGGTAAAAGAAGATACCTAACAAGGATGGTCTCTATAAACAAATACTCAAAAAGCGTTGAAAAAATTAGAGAATGTTCTTCTTGTGAGAGTGTATGCGTTAAGATTTCGACGAAACCTCGATACAGCGTCCGTAAAAAAAAATAATAAAAATTTCGTTTCTTTGGCGATTTATCGCTGGTTGGTGACACGATGAAATAATGATTAAAAAATATACGCTTTTAAGATAAATATTGTCTTTAAGGAAAAACTGTTTCTATTCTTCGTATTGAACTAGTTTAAGAAAATTTTACTTAAATAAATACACTTTTATAACTACGGAATTTGCCATATACATTTATATGTATCTACAATGAAATAGAAGGATTTTTTAACGATCGTTTAGAAATTTTTTTTAATTGATTAAAATGGCTTCAAACTCAGAATTAAGGTCCAATTCTAAGCATTGTCCATTTGACATCGATATTGTTACTGTCGGAGACAAAAGAATAGTATTGTAGCCATAGAAACAGCGACTTATTCAATATCAAAATGTATAAGGAGAGATTTCTTAATCGGATAGTTACTTTCAAAATAAACTTAAAACTTAGTCAGTAAGTGTAACAGTGTAAAATTAATTAATTTCAGCAACCCGTAAACTGTATATATTATATAAGGGGCTTTCCGTAAATGATGTCACACTTTTTTTTCAATATTTTCGACCCCCCCCTCCCCCCCCCCCCCCCCCAACCACTCCGTCACATGTCACGCTATATTACATAAACATATACTTGCAATTCAGAAACAAAGCACTACATTATAAATAATATTTCAATTTTTATTTTTAAACGTTATGTGTTTTAACGACATTTGTGAGCATAACAATAAAAATGATTCATGTTTTTATTTTATATGAAATAAGATTAAGATTTATAACAAAAACATAATTAATATACAATAGTAATAAAATATTAATACGAAAGAGCAGTTGAAAACAGTCGTATTTTGGAATTTGAAATGGAATTTAATATATTTGGCTTTAAATCTACTTTAAGAATACAAAATACTTTAATTTCAAAATAACTTGAAAATTTAATCTGCTGATTTTTAATGCTTTTATTTTAATCAAAATGTGTGATGTCACATTTCTTCTTACCGCCTCCCACCCTCTTGTCACAAACTGTCACAATTACACGAACCCCCTCCCCCCTCCAGTTATGACATCATTGGTGGAAGACCCTAAGCTCACAGAAAAAAATAATGAACTGTTTCATGGTTTAAGTTAAATTAATTAAATACTGCACATTTAAACGCTCATTTAACGAGCAATTTCCAAAATACATTAAAATCCATTGCATTTGGCGAGGAAAGGTATTGCTCGCCAAACCGCATAGAGCCATAGAACGTTCGTCTTTTCGCGCCAAATACTCCAAAGTAATTTATTTTTTTTTTACAGATGTTCTACTAGGCTTTTACCACTAAATTTTTCTGACGCTTTGTTATGTCCATGACTAGTTTCATTAGCATATCATAGTATTCAGAGTAAGCACTTTAAGGAGACATTCATTGTAAGTGTTTAGATAAACATTATTCATCTAAACAGCACATAACTGCAACCTAAATCATTTTGTAATTTAGTGAAAAACCTTATTTCATTTTTTAATTAATTTTTCAACTACATTTCAGCAGTGAAATTACGCTTGAAATTATTGAATATTAATGATGTGAATTATCACATTGCTACAAAGCGTAAACCAACTTAGTGAAAAATGTCCAAGCCGGGAATCGAACCCAGGTCCCTGGAATAGATCTCCAGTGCTCTACCACTAAACCACAAGGACGATGTCCAGCCTGGCATTTCTCACTTATATAAGTCGGTAAGGCTGCTACTGCAGCACAAGATGGAGAAGTCTTCATGAGCACACATTCTAGCGGCGTAACATGAGACGCAAATAAACCCAGCATCGGTGAATATACTTTGTAGCAATGTGATAATTCACATCATTAATATTCAATAATTTCAAGCGTAATTTCACTGCTGAAATGTAGTTGAAAAATTAATTAAAATTGTATATTCACCGATGCTGGGTTTATTTGCGTCTCATGTTACGCCGCTAGAATGTGTGCTCATGAAGACTTCTCCATCTTGTGCCGCAGTAGCAGCCTTACCGACTTACATAAGTGAGAAATGCCAGGCTGGACATCGTCCTTGTGGTTTAGTGGTAGAGCACTGGAGATCTATTCCAGGGACCCGGGTTCGATTCCCGGCTTGGACATTTTTCACTAAGTTGGTTTACGCTTTGTAGCAATGTGATAATTCACATCATTAATATTCAATAATTTCAAGCGTAATTTCACTGCTGAAATGTAGTTGAAAATTAATTAAAATTGTATATTCAACGATGCTGGGTTTATTTGCGTCTCATGTTACGCCGCTAGAATGTGTGCTCATGAAGACTTCTCCATCTTGTGCCGCAGTAGCAGCCTTACCGACTTACATAAGTGAGAAATGCCAGGCTGGACATCGTCCTTGTGGTTTAGTGGTAGAGCACTGGAGATCTATTCCAGGGACCCGGGTTCGATTCCCGGCTTGGACATTTTTCACTAAGTTGGTTTACGCTTTGTAGCAATGTGATAATTCACATCATTAATATTCAATAATTTCACTGCTGAAATGTAGTTGAAAATTAATTAAAATTGTATATTCACCGATGCTGGGTTTATTTGCGTCTCATGTTACGCCGCTAGAATGTGTGCTCATGAAGACTTCTCCATCTTGTCCTGCAGTAGCAGCCTTACCGACTTATATAAGTGAGAAATGCCAGGCTGGACATCGTCCTTGTGGTTTAGTGGTAGAGCACTGGAGATCTATTCCAGGGACTCGGGTTCGATTCCCGGCTTGGACATTTTTCACTAAGTTGGTTTATGCTTTGTAGCAATGTGATAATTCACATCATTAATATTCAATAATTTCAAGCGTAATTTCACTGCTGAAATGTAGTTGAAAAATTAATTAAAATTGTAAATTCACCGATGCTGGGTTTATTTGCGTCTCATGTTACGCCGCTAGAATGTGTGCTCATGAAGACTTCTCCATCTTGTCCTGCAGTAGCAGCCTTACCGACTTATATAAGCGAGAAATGCCAGGCTGGACATCGTCCTTGTGGTTTAGTGGTAGAGCACTGGAGATCTATTCCAGGGACTCGGGTTCGATTCCCGGCTTGGACATTTTTCACTAAGTTGGTTTACGCTTTGTAGCAATGTGATAATTCACATCATTAATATTCAATAATTTCAAGCGTAATTTCACTGCTGAAATGTAGTTGAAAAATTAATTAAAATTGTATATTCACCGATGCTGGGTTTATTTGCGTCTCATGTTACGCCGCTAGAATGTGTGCTCATGAAGACTTCTCCATCTTGTGCTGCAGTAGCAGCCTTACCGACTTATATAAGTGAGAAATGCCAGGCTGGACATCGTCCTTGTGGTTTAGTGGTAGAGCACTGGAGATCTATTCCAGGGACCCGGGTTCGATTCCCGGCTTGGACATTTTTCACTAAGTTGGTTTACGCTTTGTAGCAATGTGATAATTCACTTCAATAATTTCAAGCGTAATTTCACTGCTGAAATGTAGTTGAAAAATTAATTAAAATTGTATATTCACCGATGCTGGGTTTATTTGCGTCTCATGTTACGCCACTAGAATGTGTGCTCATGAAGACTTCTCCATCTTGTCCTGCAGTAGCAGCCTTACCGACTTATATAAGTGAGAAATGCCAGGCTGGACATCGTCCTTGTGGTTTAGTGGTAGAGCACTGGAGATCTATTCCAGGGACCCGGGTTCGATTCCCGGCTTGGACATTTTTCACTAAGTTGGTTTACGCTTTGTAGCAATGTGATAATTCACATCATTAATATTCAATACCTTATTTCATGTTTATGAAAACAACATTTATTTATTGCTATAACTATTTGTGTTAAAAATACATTTCATCTCTTCACTGAAAGAACTCATAAATAATTACTGTAATTTAGGAAAGCCATATCTCATGTGTGTTTAAATAGCTACTTAACCCTTTCACGGTCGCTTAATATTTGGAAAAACTATCAAAAAAGTACCTATTTTTTTATTACAGAAATTGAATAAGTATAAGGTTTCTAAATAAAATATGCAATTAGTTTTTTTTAAGGTGAAGAAAAAGATGTTATAGAACAAATTCACATTTGTAGAAAAGCCATCATGCGAGAATTCTGTGTCTTAATGTTTGTTATACACCATACAAGTTAATATGAATAAGACCTTTATTTTTCACATCTTAGATCTTTATTTATCATCCTCACACAATTTTTTACGAATAATATTTGAAATAATATATATATATGTGGAATTGACCGTAGTTGACCTTTGGTGATAAATACTTCTAATTGAGGACTCGATGGTGTAGAAATAACACGATTTTAATGTCTGGAGTAAGGCATGAATTATATTTACAGGACATACAACTATATGCAGGTTTTAAAGGGGATAAAGGGGTTTTGCGGCAATCTACCGGTCTTCAATGCTTCGGCGCGCTCTCGGAGCCTGACTATGGACGTCTTCCTAAGTCAGCCCGCAACCGAACTCTGAAGTTAAATTGAACCTTCGCTCCCAGGCTGGAGACTCAAAATCACTAACTCATCAGGTTTATTGTCTTTTAGAAATTGCAAGCTCTGTCAGTTCTCATGGAAATTAGCTGCACCCTCTTACTGCGGTCAGGATGTGGTAAGCATGTTTTGGAAAACCCAAGCCACATCCACACTCGTATATCTTGACATGTGTGCGCCCCTGCACACGTAAGACCAAAAGTAGCAAGAAAAGGGCAACCTAAAACTTATCTAAAAAAACAGACACTTTAACAAAATTTTTCCGAAATTTTTAAAGTTAAAAGAAAGAAAAAAAAATTATCTTTAAAAAAAAAAAATTAGAGACCAAAAGGTAGAGAACTGACAAAACAAAAAAAAATTAAATTTAGACTTTTCCATTACAATGCATAGGCTGAACTGTACTAACACTACATGAGGAAAGGGAAAAAAAAAACGTCCTCGAAGAAAGAAGAAAAAAAAATGAAAGTTAAAAACCCGTGTGTGTGCCATGTGTATGTAACATGCACCTTTCGTCAGGATGTGGTTAGCATGTTTTGGAAAACGCAAGCCACTTCCACATATATATTAAATTTTAATTATTAATAATTTTTTTGAGTGTTATATATTTCGAAACATGCAATACAAATCCCAGCATTACAGTCAGCACCAAAAGCCAAATCCAAACGGGAATATTTAAAGACTTCACACGCAAATGCCAGTTAAATTTTTCTGGTTTCAGAAGTTTTTTGCAGCAATTAAATCTCCAGCCCGGAAATATGACGGGCGCGAGAAATAAGGAACGACACCTCAGCCCATGATATTGACGGGAGCGAGAATTAAGGGGTTAAAAACATTATGTTTCATTTATTTGTGAAATAACTCTCTTTAAGTGTATCTGTCATCAGTTTATTAATATCAAGATCCTTTTTCAAGAACATTTGCTTGAGTGGAGCTGCTCAGATGTAATTCAACATCTGTTCTGTGAACACCACCGCACCAGCACCTTGTTTTGCTGGGAAATCTACACTCGCACCCGGGTACCTCTACCCCGGCTATTGTTACCATTTTAATTTAATAATTGCGCGTTCCTGTGTCCGTTCAGGAAATTGTAAGTTTGTTAATAGAATTTTATATGCATCTCCTGATAATTACTTTCAACTTCTACATAAAGCAAATGCACAAACACCTGCAGTAAGTGAATAATTTATAAACCACATAACACATTTCAAACTTAGACTTCAATAATTAAAGTAAAAGACTGAAAGGTACTCAATTATTTCGAGCATCCATGTACATGACCTATAGATCTGTATGCAGGATGTTGCCGAATTCGTAGGACAAATTCAGAGGTGTGATAGTAGCGATCAAGAAGAAAACAAATTGCAATGGAACAGGGTGTCGCAAACCACCTGTTTAATCAAAAATACAGCGTGTTCTATCCTTACTCAATTTGGGTTTCCGGTAATAGCTTTCAGAAAACTGAAGTATATCATAAAGAAACTTTTAGTAGACATGCTCAATTTTGTTGTAAATATGATAGTATAAAAAAAAGTGATGGAAGTTTCCCTATACGGCCAGCGGTATGCACTTGACGCTTCACATTTTACCAATTACCAATTCTACGGTGTCATCGATTGCGTGAGCACCCATACTTTCCAGAACTTTTCGTGATGTTATCACATTTCATACCAAACGAGGTACAGTCGTGGAAAAAAAAAGTAATCACCCCCTACTAACTCCTCAACAAATCATCATAGAGGAAAGTTATTGGTATCGAACGATTGGAAATAAAGTCTACCTTTAAATGATGTATATAAAATTTGCTTAGGGGGACCATCTACATATTGAAACGAACCCAAACTTCATTTTTCTTTTCAATGACAATACCCAATTTTAATAAGATATTTCAAATCTTCGGTTCAAACTATGCTTAGACACCAAATTTCAAGTCATTTGAATGATACGTTTTTGAATTATAAACATTCAAATTTTAGTGATTTTTTTTGATAGATTTCGATTTATTAAGTCCTGCTTTATGAAAATCCAAAATTTCCCATTTTTCTTCCAAGTAGTTTTCAAATTATGCTTAAAAAAACAGCAAGATAATGGTTTAAAGGGCCGTCTATGATAGAAGTGACTAGATATTTTGCAATTTCTTATGCTATCCTGTAATCTAGCAGTTTTCAATGACTGCTTGAGTGGCGCTTATGATGCCTTGATCAAGAAGGGGGCTCTCTGGATCGAGTACTGAACTTCAATTTGGATACAGCCCCAAAAATAGGTTCATTTTAAAATAATTAATTTTCCGGAAACTTATCGTACGAATTGCATAAAAATTTGTTTTTAGGCTAATTGAAGAGTGTAGAGTTCATTTATGCTGTCAGAATTGTGTACTGCTATTCAAAAAATAAAGTTTTTGTTCGTTTTGATATGTAGATGGCACCCTAAGCAAATTTTATATGCAACATTTAAAAGTAGACTTTATTAATAATCGTGTGGTACCAGTAACTTTGTCCTACGGTAATTTTATGCAGAGTTAGTAAGGGGTGTTTACTCCCCCCCCCCCTCCCCACGACTGTGCATATAGTTACATTTAAATGGCAGTATTTTTACTTTTCTTAAAATTATTACCCTCAATCCGAATTCACTTAGGGTTAAACACCATCAATTTGTGACTAAAGAAGTGGTTTACGACCCATTGTTCTATGATAATTTTTCATCTTCTTGATACTATCTGAATTTGTCGGTCGAATTCGGCAACACCCTGTATAAACTACATAGTGTGTTAAAACTTAGCTTCGTTACGAAACGAAAAACGCTAAAATTTAGCTTAGTTGCGAAACGAAAAACATAGTCGAAAATTTATATTCGACAATTTCCGCCAATAGATAGAAATGCACTCGAATAATTTTGTACAACCCTGGGTATCTAAAGTATATCTAAAGGTTTTTTATAGACACTTCATATTAAACAAAAATTTAACTCAGGAAAACGCATAACCCAACTAAAAACGTACTTTTAGAAATTACAATTCATATGCGGGAATTCTCACAGTTCCTTGAGTAACCCTGTATATGAATGTATTTATATTCTATAAAAAATCTCTTAGCTTACTAAATATAGTTTTGCTGGTAAATGCATAACTCAATTAAAAAACAGCCTTGAGCAATTCATGCTCATAAACAGTAATATTTTAAGTAGCCCTGTATATGAACAACAGAATTTACACATCACATATAAATTATATAAATTTAAAAGCAAGGTTAAAAAGGCCAGAATATGCAAACTTTGCGCAGACTAGTTTCGGTAGCCTTTAGCGTACCGTCCTTAGAGGTAAAGTGGTGCGCTAAAGGCTACCGAAATTAGTCTGCGCAAAGTTTGGATATTCTGGTGTTTTTAACGTTGTTTTTAAATTTCGATTATTCTGCGCCAAGTAGCGTCTTAATATACACCACATAGTCTGCAAAAATCTAATTAAACTTAAAAACGCATACCACAAACGAAAACGCATTTCCAATAATTATCGATCATAGACAGTAGTTGGCAGTTTGGCCTCCTTTATTATTCTTTTCCGTGTGTGATTCTGTAAGTGAATGATAAATGCTTTGCATTCCATATTCAACAGAAAGCATGTTTAGTGTACTTTTGAAATGCATATCAATTTCATTATGTTTGAAATAGGCTATAATGTAACGGGATTCTTTCGATTGTCCCTGTAAATGAACTATAAATGCAACATAAACCATTTTCAATTGCAAATATGCCCTAGTCAATCTGAGTAATATACATTAATTATACATGGCAAACCGAGTACATTTACCTGAGTTAGATTACGGGGGACAGGCGACACAGACAGACAAACCGAATTTAAGAATACTTTTCAAATATGTTGGAAAGTGTTAAAAATTGTTTAAATACTTTTTTAATAAACTATATGGGCAGGCAAAATATTGCTTTTATTCAACGAATTTACTCTGCAACATTTCATGCAACAAATTGTTTAATTTGTTTTCTTCTCTAAATATGCCAATACTAGTTAAAAAATAATAAAAGAATAGTTATAGAATGCGAATATGTTAGACAATAAAATATAATAATAACAATTTAAATATTTATGACATTTTCAATTTTTTCTTTTAAATTAACATTTCGTGCGATAAAATTAAAGGAATTCCTTTAAATTTATCGCACGAAATGTTAGCTTAATCTCTAAAGATTAAGCTAACAGGGATTAGGCTTTAAGTCTTAAGAAAAGATACATTTAGCAATAAATTTCGATACAATTGGTTCGTGTATTATGTAGTTCAATTAATAAGTTTCGATTCTAAATTAAACTGAGCATGCATTAGTCTACTGGGAGGAGGAAATTTAATAAATATTACATAACATAATTATTTAAATGCTAATTTGTATTTAGCAGTAAACTAATGTATCACACGATTACATTGCCCAATTCAGAAAATTATCAAACTTTGTCTCATATGCTAATCGATTTACTACAACAAAATGACAAAAAATCTCTTATAAAGATAGATACACAAGTCCAGTCAATCTAGGATTATGCCTGGAGAGTTTTGGGGAAGTTTTTTCTCTTCCTTCCTTTATGTTTTTGGGGGTGCTGAACACGATTTTAAACTTTGCCACCTCGTATCTGGTCAAATTATAAAGTTATAAGCGAAAAACCATGAAAAAATCAGTTTTTTTTTCGTGTTTTACATTGTAGTCGCTAGAGGGTTAAACTTTTTTGAAAAAACTGCTGCACCAAATTAAACAAGAGAAAATTTCCTACATTTTTCATACACGATGTTTTTTCCGAAGATCAATATTTGTGGCAATACCAGCAAAAAGAATTTTAGCGATATATTCAAATTCCATCATCGGCGGACGAAAACGCAATACAATCACAATGCATCCATTTCAATCACCAATTTGAAGCTTGCTTTTTAGTTAATTTTAGTTGCATTTCGAATTTGTTAACATTTGCTTACCAAGTTTTAAGCCTTTTATATGTTTATTAACAAAAGAAATTGAAATCAGTTAATTAAGAAAAATATAAATCACAAACACTCCGAACAGATGAGAGCATCAATGTTTATTTTCCTATCAATCAGATTATGACTATTACATTATTATAATTGTACAGTTATAACTATTATAAGTTTAATATAATATTTAACATAAGATTGTAAACAGAGAAAAAAAAGAGAAATGCAGAATTGTTCACCCATTAGTGTCGTTTTGGCAGCTTTGAAAGGCCTGGTTGATGTTCTTCGAAAGGAGGCTCATCGTTATCTTGATTGCTCAGGTTGGGTCTTCACTTGGCATAAAATATCCTGGAGAATTGACTTGTCAACCTCTATTTCCAAGTCATTTTCGGCGATGAAGGAGCTGAAATTGTCACAATGGCCATCTCAGTTCAAACGAAGGAGCGAACAAAGCGAACTTGCATTCCTATAGCCACACTTTCCACTGCAGCTTGTTTTGAATTTGAACAATTTTTTCCGCAGAACAGCTTCTGTTGCGTGAGTTTGACAGTTGTTATTGGTGTGGTGCTTCTCTTGGTTTTATTTCAGTCCCATTTCTTAGCTTTTTTACAGTTACCTAGCCATAGCTGTACTGGTAGTAAACTCTTAAACATGTGTATCAAGTTGCATCTTCTGTTGGAGGTAGCGACGCTATATTTGCAGCTATCTTAAAAGAATTTGTAGTCTTACTGCAGTAATAATACTGTGAGCTAGTGCAGTACTCCTGTTCCAGCATTTTTTAAGGTATCCTTTTCTTTTTCTTAAAAATAGTACTTCTATAAAAATCTTTACAGTTTCTGAAATGAGAGACTCATTCTCTTTCAAAATTCGTCTGGAGGACGATATTGAGTACATTTGTAAACCTGAGACCGAATATCTTCAGCCACTATCCTTGCCGTAATCTGAACAATACGCCGTCATTCTTCCTGGGGAGATGATCATCGTTGTTGATATCAAACATATCACTCAAAATCCTATGACACGTGTTCTTGAACCAAAGAACAGGTACCTTGTTTGCAATGGTTGATATAACAATATCATCTTCACACTTGTTTAGAAGGCGTGATTTAACTGTTTTGACTGAAGGGCAGTATTCACCTGCTTTAATCTGGTCTGTTAATTCTTCTCCCGAAAACTGGTATTGTTCTTCATTTTCCTCCAGATAAAATAAATGAGTTGCACAGCTGTGTCTATGTCAGAGGCAAATGGACTTGTCTGCGTCTCTGTGGGTTTTTCGAGCTGACAGGGATTTTTCATACATTTCAAAGGATACCGCCTATCAGCAGTAACCAAGTCAGTCATATGATCTAGTCCATAGATTATAACAAGCACCAGCTCATCATCATAATTTTCAGAAAGTCATCCCCGTGGTCCGCGATAGGGTAACGTGTGGCCCGCGAACTTCGTCAATTTATAACTGGAAAAAATTGCAAATTTTGTCCAAAAGTCGGAGGGAAAAATCGTGAATTTCGTCAATTTGCTGCGAGAAAATTTGAAAATTTTGTTGGTCAAATAAGAATCGCGAATTTTGTTGATCGGTTGTGGAAAAATCGCGAATTTTGTCAACTAGGTTCGGAAAAATCGCGTGTTTCGTCTGTTTATCGGGAATTTCGTAAATTTGCCGCAGTTTCAAGTTTCGTCAGTCAGTTAAGAATCGCGAATTTCGTTGATCGGGGTTGGGAAAATCTCGATTTTTGTCAATCGGATTCGGAAAAAGCGCAAATTTCATTTATTTGGCACGAATAAATTGCGAATTTGTCGATCAGGCTCGGAAAAATCGCAAATTTCGTTGTCAGGCACAGAAAAATCGCGACTTTTCTCGATGATGCGCGGAAAAATTGAAAATTTCTTTGATTGTCTGCGGGAAAAACGCGAGTTCCGTCTGATTATCGCGAGAACAAATCGCAAATTTCGTCAATTTACCGTTTGAAAAAATCGCAAATTTCGTTAAAGTCAGTTAAAAATCCCGAATTTCGTTGATCGTTCGTGGAAAAATCGCGAGTCTCGTCCGTCAAGGGTAGAAAAATTGGAAATTTCGTCGCTCTTGCACGAAAAAATCGTCGTTTTTGTCGATCGGGATCCGAAAAATCGCGAATTTTGTTGATCGGGCATGAAAAAATCGCGCATTTTGTCGATCAGGTGCGAAAAAACAGCAAATATCATCGATCGGGTGCAAAATAATAGGAATTTCGTCGACCAGGTGCGGTGAGATAGCGAATTTCGTCGATTCGGTGCGGAAAAATTGCTAATTTTGTCGATCAGGGGCGGAAAAATCTCAAATTTCGTTGATCGGGACGGAGAAATCACAAATTTTGTTGATCAGGCGCGTAAAAATCTCAAATCTTGTTGATCGGCTCTTTCTGCCCCCTTCGTTCATAAAGTTCGCATTTTTTTTTCGGCACCAGCCATTTTCATGCCTATGTTTGTTTTTTAGCACTTTTAATAACACAAAATTTACTCCCGCGAATAAAGTCCAGGACTATTATCACTCTTTCAAATTAATCGTTGGTATATATACAAACATAAACTGTTGATATATCCTTGCCAACTTAATTGGATATGTTGACTGAGTAGGGGAACCTAGAGGGGTAACCACCCCCCCCCCCTCACCTCCCCGAAATATAATTCGCTTCGTGTGACTGATGTGGCCCTCAACAATCCAGACGTTTTTGAAAGTGGTCCTTCTCTTAAAAAGGTTATGCATCCTAACTTTAAAAGGATTGTCAATGTAGAATATATTCCAGTTTGTTATTACATTATGAATTTCTTTTCTTTAAAGTATTGTGGGATTTTTTTCTCAAAACAGAAAGTAACGACTTTAAATGAAAATTGTTGTACTGTTGGACGGTTGGTTTTCTACATCTTCAGAAATCCTCTTCTAGTTGCAGCAATGTGTTTTTCGTTTGTGTACTGCTTACGGCCTTTTTTATGGATCCTTAGAGACTCCTTGTTCAATAAATAATTACTTTACCCATCTTTTCGTTTTTTACTTGCTAATCAGAAAAACTCCATACCTTTTGATTTCACTTCTGTTACTTCAGTTCCGCCCATTAACTCCGTGTCATAGATAAAACGCTTTTCTGCCATCATGAATATCACTTCACGTCTCACAGAATAGTTTTAAAGCATATAATTCTTAATTAAATGCACACTGGACATAGATTAAAGCAAATGCATAACCGACCATCGAGACGTCTAGAAACAAACTGAGAGCTGAGCTTTCAATTTCAACATGAGTCAAAAAAGCCCTGACAGAGAGGGGAAGGAGGAGAAAGGTGAGGGGTTTCTTGTAATATCATGTGTGTGGCGCCATGGAAGTGTTTCAAGAACACCCATCCACTCGTTTTGTATTCACAAAAATATTGCATTAAGCGTTTTCGGCATCCGATTATGGAATTTGAATATATCGCTAAAATCCTTTTTACTTGTACTGCCAAAACTATTCATCTCAGAAAGAAACGTTCTGCAACGAACAAACAACAAACTCGATACACATGTCTAAGAGTTTACCACCAGTTCAGCTATGGCTAGGTAACTGTAAAAAAGCTAAGGAATGGGGCTGGAATAAAACCAAGAGAAGCACCACACCAATAACAACTGTCAAACACACGCACCAGAAATTGTTCTGCGAAAAAAATTCTGCACATGCAAAACAAACTGCAGTGAAAAGTGTGGCCATAGGAATGCAGGTTTGTTTTGTTCACTCCTTCGTTTGAATTGCGATCGCCATTGTGTGACAATCACAGCTCCTTCATCGCCGAAAATGACTTGGAAATAGAGGTTGACAAGTCAATTCTCTAGGACATTTTAAGCCAAGTGAAGACCTAACCTGAACAATCAAGATAATGATGAGCCTCCTTTCGAAGAACATCAACAAGGCCTTTCAAAGCTACCAAAACGACATTAATGGGAGAACAAGTCTGCATTTCTTTTTTTCCTGTTTACAATCTTCCACTTATGTTATTAAACTTATAATAGTCATAATTGTACAGTTATAATCATGTAATAGTTAAAATCAGGTTGGCAGAAAAATAAAAATTGATGCTCTCATCTGCTCGGAGTACTTGTGTTTTAAATTTTTCTTAATTACCCGATTTTAATTTATTTTGTTAATAAATATATAACAGGCTTAAAACTTGGTAAGCAAATGTTAACATATTCGAAATGCAACTACAATCCTTATAATATGATAAATGTCAATGTGTGTCCGAAAGTTTGAATGAATTCAGCGTCTAAACGGATGAATTAATGCTTTTGTATTTTTGGATATAGATGGATTACAACCCGGAAATGGACACAGGCTATGTTTAATTTATTTTATTCAAATATTTTTATTAATATTTCATTCTTTTCATAGTGAATTCAATTGACATTTTTTCTTTTAACATTTAATTATATTTCTTTTACGTTGCCAAAAAATAGAAATCCGCAATAATAACTTCTCTTTCAATAATTAATTTTTAATTGAAAGATTTTCACGTGAATTGAAAAATGAAATAAAAAAAAAAAAAATTAAGAATAGATGCTTTTAGTGTGACGTCAATCATGGCATTTTGCTTGAAACTGACTCAAAAAAACCGGTTGCTACATTGCATTTTCTATTTAATCTGTATATTATAGTTATAATTTTTAGCTTTATCTCAAAACTATGTTTTTTAATACTTTATAAGCAATGGTAACATTTTTTTACGAATTATATTAAGTAAGAAATGAAACATAGCAACCGTTTGTTTGGAGGTTTATCGTCTGCAAATAGATAATGTAAAGATTTAATTTTTAATTTAAAATGAAAAAAAAAAAGCTTTTAAAAAGTTTGGAAAGAAAATTGATAGTAAATGTCAATAATATGTACCATAAAATTACCCATGTTGAAAATGACGTCGTGATTAGCATCAAAACCCGGAATAAAAATTACTTTTCAGCAATTAATTTTCTATTGAAAGATTTCCACGTCAAAAAGGAAAATGAAATAAAAAATTAAGAATAAAAAAAGGATGAATATATCGCCATATTGTAAATAAAACAAAAATGTTCAAATATTTCTTAGTAATATAAGTTGTATGAATTTGAGTAAGTACGGAAACAGGCGAATATGACGTTACGGAAAATAAAATGGATATGATTTGATGTTAAAAGAAAAAAGTCTTGGGCTAATAGTATTGAATCTCATTATTTAAAGAACATTTTTAGCAATTCCTGATGGTTTACCGTCTGCGCACGGCTAATATAAAGATTTAACATTTAATTTAACTTTTTTAAAATGTTAAAAAGTGCTTGAAAGGAAAATGGATTTTAGATGTCAATAATATGCACCTTAAAATGGTCCGTGTCGAAAATGACGTCATGATTAGCGGAAAAAAAATTATTTTTATTATTAAAATTTTAAAAAAAATAACTCGATTGCCTGAAAAATGTTAAAAAGTGCTTGAAAAGAAATTGGATTTTAGATGTCAATAATATGCACCTTAAAATAATCCGTGTCGAAAATGACGTCATGATTAGCGGAAAAAAATTATTTTTATTATTAAAATTTAAAAAAAAATAACTCGATTGCCTGAAAAATGTTAAAAAGTGCTTGAAAGGAAATTGGATTTTAGATGTCAATAATATGCACCTTAAAATGATCAGTGTCCAAAATGACGTCATGATTAGCGGAAAAAAAAATTATTTTTATTATTAAAATTTTTAAAAAAATAACTCGATTGCCTGAAAAAAAAAAAAAAAATGGCGAGTATTAATTCTTAAAGCCGTTCATTTCAGAAACTATGAATAAAAATTACTTTATTAAAAGAAAGTTGCTTTTTCATTCATAATACCTAAAGATTAACATCAGTATTGAAATTTGGCTCGGAAGCTGGAAGTGTATTGGAGCGTGGTATACTCAATAAAAAGTATAAATCTCTCCGGTATGTCCTGATTGGAGACACGTTTGTAAATCGTGGTTTCGCAATAGGATTTTAATTCCACATATCTTCTACATTTAGAAAAGTAAAAATATGTAGTCATTTTTTTTTAAGTCTTTTTTTAATGCTTTTTCAAATAGATTTTTGTACTATTATATGTTGCAATGCATACATATAGAAATTTGACATCTAATATCACTTAAAATGCACTACTATAATACAATTCTCCCAGCAATGTTTTTTCGTTTCTACAAAGAGAGATTCGTTAATTTTCACGATTTTACCTGACCCTCCTTTTTTCAGTCGTTGCAGCTTCATTTTCGCGATTGTTTGTATTATTTTGCACACATTTCACTTTTTTATGACTGAGTTATGTTAGGGCCCCTATAAATAAGATCACTATAAATAATATCCTATAAATCCTATAAATAAAATACCGTATCATCTCCTACAAAATGTGATAAAGAGTTGGTTAATTACATATGTTTTTCATTATCAGGCGTGAAATGTTTTTCTTCATTAAATGTATTTATATTTTTTTAATGGTAAGTGAACGGCGTCACGGGTAAGTGCTAGTTAACTAAAAAGCTTCAAATTGGTGATTGAAATGGATGCATTGTGGTTGAATTGCGTTTTCGTCCTCCGATGATGGAATTTGAATATATCGCTAAAATTCTTTTTGCTCGTATTGCCAAAAGTATTCATCTTTGAAAAAAAAAACATCGTACATGAAAAATGTAGGAAATTTTCTCTAGTTTAATTTGGTGCAGCAGTTTTTTCAAAAAAGTTTAAGCCTCTAGCGACTACAATGGAAAACCCGAAAAAAAAAAATGGATTTTTTTCATGGTTTTTAGCTTATAACTTTTTAAGCAGACCAGATACAAGGTAGCAAAGTATAAAATCGTGTTCAGCACCCCAAAAAACATAAAGGGAGAAAGAGAAAAAAACTTCTCCAAAACTTTCCAGGCAGACGCCTTTTTAGGTCTAATTTAACTGGACTAATAAGCAGAAAGAGAGGTCGGTGAGTAAGATGAAGAAGCTTCTATAATATCTTGAACAGAGAATTTCAAGTAATCTCTGGAAGCAATCTTAAGACAGTAGACGATGTTTTGGAGTGTAAGTAAAATACGCTGTGTTTGTAATCCTAAGCTCGGTTATTTCTGAAAGAGGTGATGCAACTTTTGAGTATTAATTTCGACTCATATTCACCCGTTCTTCCAAAAACAACTAAGTAAACACTTATGGATATATTAAATTTCTGAACTGCAAGTAATCAATTGATTTAAAAAGCACTACTTCACAAGAGCTGTATATACTTACTTTAAACAAAATAAGAATTATAAAGGCGTTTTTTTAGAAACTAATTAATTTCAAATACAAATTTATGAACGAATGGCTCTATATACTTTAAAGGAATATAAATCTACGTTTTATATCTAATTTTCCTTAACATCACTTTATACACTTAAAATCTTAAAGTATGTTAGAAATACATTTGATGCGTAGAACGATCAAAAATATTTATAAAAGTTATCTGAAAGACTTTTTGATGTGGCATTCTAAAATTTAAACATTTAAGATGTTAGTGCATGTTAAGAAAAAAATAATAATCAAAATTTACCTAACCATAATTTTGTCTTAAGTTTTAAAATCTTTTAGCAAGCTTTCATAAAAAGCCACTAACTGAAAATCAAAAATAAATGAATAAAAGTGTTGATATGAATTTGCCATTATTATTGTTTAAACTCTATTAGTTTTTAAGTTAATATATTTTCCTTTAATTAGAAATTTTTCCGAAAGATATGAGAAGCATTTTATATTCATTACATAACTTTTACCATAATGAAATAAATTAAATAATCACAAAAGCAATTTCTGTATTCCCAAATATCTCTGAAACGTTCACAATCTCAAATTTCTTAATTCCTTTTCTTTTTAATTCATGAGATAATTATCTTATGAAATCAAACTCTTCACGTTGGTATTAGCTCTTTAATGCAAATCAATTATTCAAACTTCCATGCGATATCTTGTAACAATGTTGTGTGAGGTAGTAATATAACTAAAATTTAACATCCAATGAATGCATCAAATGTTTACATTGCCCAATTCAGAAAATTATCAAATTCTGTCACATATACTAATCGATTTACTATAACAAAATCACTCATACAGAAAGATGCATAAGCAAAATGAGAGGTTGGGGAGTAAGATAAAGGAAGCTTCTATAATATCTTGAGCAGAGAATTTCGAGTAATCTCTGAAAGCAATCTTCAGATAGTAGACGATGCTTTGGAGTGTAAGGAAAATAGCCGTGTTTGTAATCCTAAACTTGGTTATTTCTGAAAGGGATGATGCAGCTTTTGAGTATTAATTTCGACTCATCTTCACCCGTTCTTCTAAAGTCAAATAAGTAAACACTTATAGGTAGATTAGATTTCTGAACTGCAAGTAATCAATTTATTTCAGAAGCACTACTTCATATCATAAAAGAGCTGTATATAGTTCCTTTAAGAGAAACAAGAATTTTAAAGACGTTTTTCAAAAATTACTTAGTTTAAAACACAAATTTATAAATGAATGGTTGCATATACTTCTAAAGAAATAAAAATGGATGTTTAATATCTAATTTTTCTTAATACCACTTTATGCATATGTTAGAAATACTATAGAAACAAAGGAAGATCAACCATACTTATAAAGATTATTTGAATGACTTTGTGATATGGCAGTCTCAAATTATTTTAAATATTTAAGTAGTTAATACATATTAACAAATAAAATAATGAAAATTCAACTAACTGTAATATTGCCCTAAGTTTTAAAGTCTTTTAGCTAGCTTCAAAAAAGCCATTAATTGAAAATCCAAAATAAACTAAAATGAACAAAAGTGTTGATAAAAATTTATCGTTATTATCTATTAACTCTTTTGTATTTTAAGTTACTATACTTTCATTTACTTAGAACATTTTCCGATGAGGAAAGATTTCTTTTCGATATTTCCAAATGTCTCTGACATTTTGACAGTCTCTGAATTATTTAATTCAATCCCTTTTCTTTCAAGTTCAACAGATAATGATCTACTGAAATCAAACTCTTCACGTTGGTGCGAGCCCTTCTACAAATCAATTATTCAAATCCTTCTATAAATCAATTATTCAAACTTACATGCAATATCTTTTAGCAATAGCTCATTGTGTTAGGTAGCAATATAAATGAAATGTAACAGTCAATGAATACATCATGTGATTACATTGCCCAATTCAGAAAATTATCAAACTCTGACACAGATGCTAATCCATTTACTATAACAAAATGACACAGAATTACTTATACAGAAAGATACATAAGAAGAATGGGGTCGGCGAGAAAGGTGATGAAGCTTCAATAACATCATCTTGAACAGAGAATTTCGAGTAATTTCTGAAAACAATCTTGAGACAGTAGACGATGCTTTGGAGTGTAAGGAAAATACTCCGTATTTGTAATCCTAAACTCGATTATTTCTGAAAGAGGTGATGCAGTTTTTGAGTATTAATTGCGACTCATCTTCACCCGTTCTTGCAAAGTGAAATAAGTAAACACTCATGGATATATTATATTTCTGAACTGCAAGTAATCAATTCATTTCAGGAGCACTACTTCATATCATACAAGAGCTGTAAATACATCCTTTAAGTGAAACAAGAACTTTAACGACGTTTTTTAAAAACTACTTAGTTTGAAATACAAATTTATAAATGAATGGTTGCATATACTTTTAAAGAATTTAAAAGGAATGTTTAATATCTAATTTTTCTTAACATCATTTTATAAACTAAAAATGTTATATTAGAAATTCAGTGAATACAAGGATTAAAAACACTTATAGAGGTTATTGGAATGCCTTTTTGATATGGCATTCTAAAATTACTTTAGATATTTAAGATGTTTATACACGTTAAGAAACAAAATAATGAAAATTCAACTAACCATAATTTTATCATAAGTTTTGCAGTCTTTTAGCTAGTTTTGATAAAAAGCCTTTAACTGAAAATCGAAAATAAACGACAATGAATAATGGTTTCGATAAGAATTCGCAGTTATTCATTTTTAAACTCTATCATATTTTAAGTTAATATATTTTGATTTAATTAGAAAATTTTCCGAAAGGTATGAGAAGCATTTTCTATTTATCACATCAATTTTACGGAAATTTCACTATCATGAAACAAATTAAGTATTCGTAAGCAGGGCTTGCACCGTTCCTAAAATTTTCGCACTTTGCTACCAGTATTTTAATTAAGAATTCTTCGTGGTAGATTCCTTTAACATCTATAATAGAATTATACAACAAAGATTATTGTTTTAATTTAGTGGTAGCAAAGTGCGAAAATTTTAGGAATAGTGCGAGCCCTGCGTAAGAGCAATTTCGATATCCCCAAATGTCTCTGAAACTTTGACAATCTCTGAATTCTTTAATTTAATCCCTTTTCTTCCGAGTTCAACAGATAATGATCTCATTAAATCAAACTTTTCATGTTGATATGAGCCCTCATACAGATCAATTATTCGAACGTTCACGCTGTACCTTTTAACAATAACTCATTCTGTTATTTAGCAATGTAACTTCAATTAAAGCGTCATGTGATTACATTGTCAAATTTAGAAAATTATCGAACTTTGTCATAGATACTAATCGATTTACTTTAACAAAATGACACAAAATTACTCATACAGAAAGATACATAAGCAAAATGAGAGGTTGGGGAGTAAGATGAAGAAGCTTCTTCAATATCTTGAGCAGAGAATTTCGAGTAATCTCGAGAAGCAATCTTGAGACAGTAGACGATGCTTTGGAGTGTAAGGAAAATAAGCGGTGTTTGTAATCCTAAATTCGGTTATTTCTGAAAGAAGTGATGGAGCTTTTGAGTATTAATTTCGACTGATCTTCATCCGTTCTCGCAAAGTCAAATAAGAAAATACTCATAGATAAATTAGATTTCTGAATTGGAAATACTCAATTTATTTCCGAAGCATTACTTCATGTCATACAACAGCTATATAGTATACAGTTCCTTTAAACGAAACAAGAATTTTAAAGGTGTTTTTTAAATAACTACTTAATCTAAAATACAAATTTATAAACGAATGGTTGTATATATTTGTAAATAAATTTAAAGGGATGCTTATTATCTAATTTTTCTTAACATCACTTTATACACTTAAAATCTTAAAGTATGTTAGAAATACGTTAGATACATAAAACGATCAAAAATATTTATAAAATATATTTGAATGCCTTAATAATATGGTATTCTACAATTATTTTAAATATTTAAGATGTTAATACACGTTAAGAAACATAGTAATAAAAATTCAACAAACCATAATATTGTCTTAAGTTTTAAAATATTTTAGCTCTAGCTTTCCTAAAAAGCCATATTAACTGAAAATAGGGAATAAACTGAAATAAAAGTGTTGATAAAAATTCATAGTTATTATTTATTAAAGTCTATTTTAAGTTACTGTATTTTCATGTAATTAAAAAAAATTCCGGAAGATATGAAAAGCATTTTATATTTATTACAGATATTTTACTATCATGATGTAAATAAAGTATTTGCAAAAGCAATTCGATATTCCCAAATGTCCCTGAAACTTTGACAATTTCTAAATTCTTTAATTCAATCATTTTCTTACTAGTTCAACAGATAATGATCTTGTTAAATCCAACTCTTTATGTTTATATGAGCCCTCCTGGAAATCAATTATTCAAGCGTCCATGCTATATCTTTTAACAATAGCTCATTGCATTAGTTAGCAATATAACTTCAATTTAACAGTCAATTAACGCATCATATGATTACATTGTCAAATTTCGAAAATTTACAAACTCTGTCATAGATACTAATCGATTTACTATAACAAAATGACACAAAATTACCCATACAGAAAGATACATAAGCAAAATGAGAGATTGGGGAAGTAAGACAAGCTTCTATAATATCTTGAGCTGAGAATTTCGAGTAATCTATGAAAGCAATCTTGAGACTGTAGACGATGCTTTGGAGAGTAAGGAAAATACGCCGTGTTTGTAATCCTAAACTCGGTTATTTCTGAAAGAGGTGATGCAGCTTTTGAGTATTAATTTCGACTCATCTTCATCCGTCAATACAAAGTCAAATAAGTAAACATTCGTGGACAGATCAGATTGCTGAGCTGCAAGTAATCAATTTATTTCAGAAGCACTACTTCATATCATAAAAAGGGCCGTATTCCTTTAAACGAAAAAGGTATTTTAAAGGCGTTTTTAAAAACTACTGAATTTTATATGCAGGCATCCCTCGACTTACGTATTATGCGACTTACGTAAATTCGCAGTTACATAATAAATCTGGAAAATTACCTTTATGAACATATTAGCGCGTTTGATGTGCATTTGCATACTTTTGATAATTATTTTACAAATAAAATATGCAAATAAAAACCTCAACCAGAATATAGTTTTATATACTAGTGAGAGTTATATTTTTATTGGGATATACAATCAAATCTTTAACAAAACAAACTCAAATCTAATTAAAATGATTCAAAAAAGCCGGGGTTCAACCATAATAATTATGTTAGCGGAATTCAAATCACAAGGAAAGATAATTTTAAAATTTCGATGAAGAGGAACAAGTGTTTTTTTTTTTTTTTTTTTTTTTTTTTTTTAGTCCGTCTCAAAAGTTTATGCACTCTTCAAATATGGTTAAAAATAATTGAAGAAGATAATATATGAAGCCGATTTACAATAAATACTCCATATTTAATCAAAATCAAATAGAATAAGCAGTTTCTTTTGGTTAAAATAAAAATTACTTTAATTTTTATTTAATTTAATTTTTTTCTTTAAGAAACACTGTCTCAAAAGTTTAAGCACTTTATGCAAATTTTTTTTAGAAACACGAGATTGGATGGGTGTCATGAGGTTGTATGACGTCATTTTCCAATTTTATAAAAATATAAAAGTGAAAAAATCCTTTCCACTCGTTTTAAAAATACCGAAGTGTAAAGAATTCAGAAAAGGTGAGCTTTTAAAAGTTTTTAAATTGAAATCACAAAATAAAACTTTCTTAAATTTCAAAAAATTTAAATTAATCAAAACAATGCATCTATATCAAGTACTTTCTAAAAATTATAATTTTAACCGGAAGCAAGATGTGGACAACCGCATATGACGTTTGATAAGACGGATAGGAGAATACGGAGGTTCCTGTTTAGGTAAAATATGCTCATACAGCAAATTAAAAATAATCTCGGTGTACAGATGTTCAAAGATACTGTACATAGACGTATTAAAGAATGTGATTACATCATACTAAAGAAAATGGCTTACAAACCATGTCTCAAACTACACCACTAACAAGCAAGAATGAATTGGGGTAAAAAACACATGTCCCGCGGGGGACAAGTGGCTTACTGATTTATTCAGGGGTTATAAAAAATGGAAATTAGATGGCCCTGATGGGTGGACCATGTATTGGCATGATCTCCGAAAGGAAACGCGGAGTTTTATCAACAGGCAGCAAGGCGGTAAGCCTGTTATGGTTTGGGGAGTATTCGATTTCAACAGCCTGATTTCTGTGGATTTTCTAAACGGAAAACAAAATTCCAAAAATATCAAGAGGCGCTGAACCTACATTTCCCTCCATTTGGTGACATTTTGAGGAGTCCTGAATGGATCTTTGAGCAAGTTAATGCCTCAGTGTACATATTAAATACTACACAACCGTGGATTTCGCAGGAAAATTTAAAAATTCTTGACGCGTCAGCTTCAAGTCCTGACATAAGCCCGATTGAGAATGTCTATGGCATCTTAACCCGTCATGATTACAACAATCGAAAACCGCATGACTCTCTTGGAGAATTCAAAGGGTCGATATAGAAAGCATGGTACTGTTTGCCACCATAAACTCTACAAAACTAATAATTTCGATGGACGTGTGTTTATTTGAATAAATCCGAAAACACGGAAGAATAATTTGTATGTACACTGTAAAAAAAATTCCGCAACGTTCCTGGGGAAAAATGGGCAGCTGGGTTGCCCATTATTTCCAAGAAACATTTCTTGAAAATGACTGGAACTTTACTGTATATGTTAAAAACTTTCTACAGAAATGCCAGTAAGTTTCCTGCGAAATACCAGGAATATTTCTGTTGACAGCAAAACATTACTGACATTTCACAGCATGCGGGATCCGCAGACGATTTTTACATTTCCAGTTGACAATTTTCGCTTTATTATCATTATTTATTAGAACGAAAAAATATTTTGAAATTGACATCAAAATTATTATTTATAATTTACACGATAAAATAAATTTTCAGTTAAAATTCAATAAAGTAAATATATATATGATATATTGTTTCTGAACTTTGCTTAAAATATAAAAATATATAAATGTAAATAATAATTAGAAAAAAAATCTAGACATAAAATATTTTGGATTTTCGTTAGTAATTATGTTAGTTTACAAGTTAGATAAAATACATATAAATTTTCATGAAAAAAAAAAAAAACCTAAACGTAATTGTATATTTTTTCCGAAAAAAAAAATTCAAATTTGCAGCAATTCAAAGTGTCAAATACATATCAAATTTAAATCAAATTGTAATAAAGTGTTAAAATATAAAATTAATTAAAAAAGAAAAAAAAAGTCCAGAGGTAGCATCGAACTCGGGCCGTACGGGTGGCGTGCGAGCTTTCTGCGTCCACACCACGAAAGACACGTTGAGAGCTGCAAACTAATGGGTATTTGAAACGTATGCTAAACCTCGGCATCTAATTTCTGAAAATCTAAGTCCCATTTGAAGAAATCCTTTCACAATAATAATTAGAGATAAGAACTCTAAAACATACTTTAAATTAATCAAAATCGGTGAGAATCATGTTTGATGGTCCCCTGGTTAATGGAAATCCAAATAATAGGTGTATTTTTTTTACACGGTCTGCTCCTTAAACATTCCACAGACAAGTACGAGATATAATCTCTTAGCGATGTCACGGAGGTATTGTATTTTCATCTGAATTGTCTTGACAATAGAGACGTAAAGGATTATGTCGTCTATTGATTTATTTGCATTCCATATTGATTTTTTTACATTCATTTAAGGAATTCTCTTTCGACACTCGCGCGCGAGCAACGGATTATAGAAAAAAATAATAAATGGCGGCCGCAGCGTTTTGCTGTTTCCAACTTTTTGTTCAGGAACGTTTCAGATAAGAAAACCAGAATTTCACAGGAAAGAGCTAAATTATTCTGAAAACCTGAAAAAAGGCGAAACGTTCCTGGATTTTAGATGGAACGTTACCATTTTTTTTTTTTTTTTACAGTGTAACAGTTTTGTAAAAATGGTAAATGTAGTTGTTTTTGCCATTGTGCATAAACTTTTGAGACAGTTTTGTTGAAACAAATTTTAAATGATATTTTTTATAAATATGTAATTTAAATTTTTATACTTTTGATATCATTTATTTTAATGAAGTTGCGAAATACACACATAAAAAATGCTATTTATTTTAATTTTTTATTATTTATTAAAAATCAACATTTTATGCTTGTGCTTAAACTTTTGAGACAGACTATAGCCTCACCTGTTTGTTTAAGATAGATTGAAAATTATTTAACTCAATTCATCAATGCTAAATTTATAAATCTCTCATTCCATAACAGGTTTTTTTATTTGAAAAGTGTTATTTCAGTTTGTTTCTATATTGTTTCATATTTTTATAGTTTATATCCGAATAAATACTGCTGCACGATGCTTTCTTTATTCATAAAATAATACTGTGTAATTAATATATATGTATAAATAAATAGATATATTATATTCATAAATAAGATTCTGTACTAAATTTTGGGTCGTTAAAAAATATCATCGTCCTTATCGTTGATATTTATATATATATAATAATTATTGCAGTTTCTTACGAAAATTTTCCTAATCAATATAGAAATTCGACTGATGTAAAATTCAAGTTACGTAAAAGTTTGCGGAACGCATAACTTACGTAAGTCGGGGGATGCCTGTACAAATTTATAAACGGATGACTGCATATACTTGTAAAGAAATTTAGATGGATGTTTAATATCTAATTTTTCTTAACATAACTTTATACGCGTAAAATTTTAAGATATGTTAGAAATACTATGAAATAATAATCAAACATACTTATAGAGGTTATTTAGATGCCTTTTTGATATTACATTCTAAATTTATTTTAAATATTTGAGATGTAAACACACATTAAGAAATAAAATAATCAAAATTCCACTAACCATAATTTTACCCTTTTTAAAGTCTTTTTTCTAGCTTTCCTAAAAGCCATTAACTGAAAATCGAAAATAAACTAAAATGGATAAAAGTGTTGACAAAATTTCGTCGTTATTATTTATTAAACTCTATCATATTTTAAGTTAGTGTACTTCCATTTGATTATAAAAATTTTCGAAAGATATGAGAAGCATTTTCTACACAAATTTTACTATAATGAAATAAATTAAGTATTCGCAAAAGCAATTTCGATATTCCCAAATGTCTCTGAAACTTCGACAATCTCAAAGTTCTTTAATTAAATACCTTTTCTTTCGAATTCATGAGATAATGATCTGACGATCTTCACGTTGGTATGAGCTTTCCTATAAATCAATTATTCAAACTTCCATGCAATATCTTTTATCAATAGCTCATTGTGTTAGGTAGCAATATAACTGAAATGCAACAGCCAATGAATGCATGATATGATTACACCACCCAATTTAGAAAATTATCAAACTCTTTCAGAGATTCTAATCGATAGACGAATATGTAAAACATACATTATTATAAAACATATTATGAAATTATGTAAATGCACGAAGACAGTATATGTGTCATGGTTTCGTCGTTTCGATAAGTGTTGTTATGGAAGATAAAATAGTTTTTTAACGTCCTAATATTTTGAGATAATTAAAATGTTTTAAAATTAATTAAAAATACCTATCGATAGGAGAAAAGGCTAATCATGTGTTCTTTATAAGTGATTTAATTGAAAGCGTAAAATTATTTATTCGTTCGATATGAGGGCAAAATTTAGTGTTGCTTCTACAATATTTTAAAGGTCTCATTTTAGGTACCTCGTAATTATATAAATACGTAGCTACTAAAGTCTGGTCCGTCCGTCTGTCTGTCCGCAGGCAACAGCGCAAAAACTACTTTAACGAATGGTTTGAAATTTAATATACATAATCGTTGCAGAATTTCGTCGAGTCATTTCAAATTTTATGAAAATCGAATCAAAACTTAAAAAATATACTAATAAAAGTTTTTTTTTTCACTCTATTAAATCCTATCATACGTAATTAATTCAATGCTATCCCCTGATAGTTAATGATTCTAGGTTGCTATGGTGATGACGTCCTATTTAAGATGGAATCCTATTATTTTCTTATTACTGAATTTAATTTATATAATCGTAATAAATTTTGTATTCCTGCATTTTTGCATAAGAGTGCAACAGCTATTGCACCAAGATCTGAAAATTTATAAAACGGCACAATATTTATTAAATAGCACCTCATTTGCAACGTTTGACGTACAATTTCCAACTTGTATTTTTTTTTTTTTTTTTTTTTTTTTTTTTTTACCCGACTGCCAAGAAGGGTTATGTGTTTGACGCGTATCTGGGTATGTGGATTTATTTATACCCTCGAATTATCCCAACGACTGGAAAGATTTTAATGAATGAGGTCTCTATCAAATCGTCTTAACCGTCCGTTGGTTATAGGCTAGGTTTTGTTTTTATAAATTCAAAATGGCGGCCGTAAAATACAAAATGGCGGTAGAGACGAAAAAAATACGCACCCTATTGAGTGGCCTATCATTGGATAGGTCTTTCAAAATGAAGACGATGCTTCATTGACTATTTTACAGTCAGAAGCTCCGTTTAAATATTACACAACCTGGAAGTTCTGTAGGTAGGATCGCTAGCTTTACTGCAACTCTAACCTTCATAGATATCTATAGGCCTCATCAAAACAATGTTTATAGATAGGAACTAACAATTAAACACAACTTAAAAATCATCAATACAAGTAAATTAAAAAAAAATAGGTAAGTAATATAAAAAATAGTTCCACGCTGATGAGAAATAATTAATTAGTTTGCTTTTTACGCAGTCAGGTTTTTTGATTTTTTTAATTTAATTTTTACTTGTTGTCCAATTAACAGTATGGATCTTTCTAATCTATGCAGAGTGATCTTTATGCACAAGTGCATGAAATCTATAAAAGTTACTATTGAAGTGCCACAGAACTCAACAGAAATTTTCATTTCCCGTAAATTTAGTAATATTTCATTATAATTATTCTGTATCTTTAATTATAATTCTTGAGAGACCCGTCTACCTAAGACCACCCTGTACCTGGCCACTGCCCTTTTTTTTTCTCCATCTTCATCTAGGCCAGTAACAGTAACGAATAAAATAGTTGTAAACAATTTACAGTCCATATTTATTAAGTTCGACCATTTTTAAAATTACTGCATTTTCCTCTAATTTAAAAGCTACTCTAAGGGAAAATTTCTATTCCCGAGAGAAATTTTACTCTAATTTTATATGAAGAAATATTATATTAATTTTTTTTTCCGGATAGAGTTAACCACCCTGAGTGCAGTATCCAGAAAATTGAGTTGTAACTGAAAGATCATTTGCTTAAAAGAAAAAAAAAAGAGAAAACACAATTTGGTTTCTTGATAGCTGAATAAGAATATCTGAAAATTTCATGCGATTAAGAATGAAAATGATGTCAGGAAAAGACCAGAAAATAGCAAGTTTGAAATAAGAACTTCCTTAAGAAGTGCTGAATTACACTAAAAATGTATTTAACCCCTTGAGGGGCGTTTTTATGTTTATGAAACCACCTAATTTTAATTCCCAAATGCCACATTGGCACCAGAATTTTAGTTAAAAAAATTTCGGTTTATTAAATGTGTGAATTATAGCTTTTTCTTATTTAGAGACAAATTTGTTTTCAAATTCCGCTGTCATTCATTAATTTGAACACTTTAGCAACAGAATTGCTTTGCCCCTGAAAGGGTTAAATAATTTGCAGCATACAAAATAATATACAAAACTATAGAAAGATAGAGGAACGATTAACCCCCTTAATAATAGTAAAGAATAAAATCGTTTTCAATGATTTATAGTTCATATATATTAAATTCGACCATTTTTTTACTGCATTTTCATCTAATTAGAAATATACTATGAGGAGGCAGGCATTCCTATTCCTGAGAGAAATTTTACTGAAATTTTATATGAAGAAATGAAATAACTGTCACAAAAACAATTCTACCATTCTCAAACTTCTCTAAAGCTTTGACATCCTCAACAATTCTAATTAAATCCCTATTCCTTACTCAATTACTTCATAGATTTATTGATTTTGTACTATTAACATTAAAAAGATATTTTCTACAAATCAATCACCTCAAAATTCAATGCAACTCACCCTTTTAACAATAGATACTGTAACTGAAAATTAAACAACCAATACATGGATCATATGATTATATTACCCAAACATTACCATCACATGATTACATTACTAATTAAATACATTTTCTTTGCTCCATTATATCATGAAATTATTCAATTCGAATTATTTACATTGAAAAATTCTTTTCTATAAACCAATTACAGCAATATTCACTACAACTTTTTTAACAATAGATACTATAACCGAAAATAAAACAATCATTCATAGATCATTCATCAAAGATCAAACATCAAACAATCCTTAATAAACAATCAATATATAGATCATAATATGATTATATTAATCCAAACATTACTATCACATGATTCCATTACTAATTAAATAAATTTTCTTTGCTTCATTATATCATGAAATTATTCAATTCGAATTATTTACATTGAAGAGATCTTTTCTACAAACCAATTATATCAACAGTCACTGCAACTTTTTTAACAATAGATACTATAACCTAAACATTACCACCACATGATTACATTACTAATTAAATAAATTTTCTTTGCTCCATTATATCATGAAAATTTTTAATTCGAACTCTTCACTTTGGAACGAGTTTTTCTACAAATCAATTATTTCAAACATCTGTATAGTACTTTTATTAATAGCTCATTGTGTTAGACACTAATATAATACTAAAAAATAAATAGTTAATGAATACATTCTATAATTGCACTGATATATTTAGCAAATTCCCAAAACATATCGCAAATGCTGGTCGATATATTCATATATAAAGCAGGTATCATTATAAGCCATTTCATGAAATTATGTACTCGTAAATACATGCACATAATACATACGTTATTATTTCGACTTTTATATTTAAGCATTGCTATATCTATTTAAAACCGAATACACATGATTGTGTGGATTCAAATTAATTAAATTTTGTAACTTTCTTGCAAATTATCCAATCCTAAAGGGTTACGATGCTTAGAATTACAAAATATAAAAAAGACATTTCTGAAAGAAAGATTGAACATATAAAAATCAATTAACCTTGCTTCTAAAAAGATATTTTTCCCACTCTGTCCATTGGTTCTTAAAAGGTTATAAATGGTGTCGGCAACCTACAAGCCAAGCTTGGCAGAATGCATTTTCAACTTATATTGGGAAAAAAAAAAAATCTATATAATAAAAGCCTAAGTCATGTGACTGTCATCAACAGTTCCGGGTTGACCGCTTCACTTTTTGCATGCCAAGCAGCCAATTTGTAAGTTAATGTTAACCGAGAGCAGGTGATAAATCGCCAAATATTGTAAATATCATGTCATCAGTATTATAATAGTCCATTTCATGCGACTGTCATAAACATTTTTTCGCGTGGTAAATTAAGTGACTCTTTGACGTTGAAATTAAATGTCATGGTTTATGGTATTATTTATTACTTTTCTTCTTTTTTTAAAGCAATAATTGAGAGTCATAAATTTTAAATATTTCAGTTTTCAATTAAAGTTAGGCATTTTAAATAAAATGAATGAAAGTACTATATTTTAAATGAAATTAATGAAATAGGAAAAAATACGACGGGAACAATGATTGGCGATTTATCATCTTCGCCCGGCTAACATAAAAATGCCGAGTTCAAGGTTTCTGTATCAGAATCTTCGGATTTCGCGAAGGATTGAGCAAGTAAGTTAAATTATGTATAAAAGTAACGTGATACAATGCTTAGCATATGTTTAAGGGAGACCAAACTGGTCACCAAGGGCGGCTAGTAATAATAATAATAATATACTCTATATATAAAGTATTTATTTATATTACTACTGATGTCACACGTTTGGTTTTCGGAAGTAATAAGGGATACGATAAGCTACTTGAAAATCACATTGGACATCAATTATTGAGTTTTTATTATATTATACACCAAGAGGTTTTAGTATCGATCTTCTGTCAGTACTTGAATAATATAATTTTAAGAAAATTGTTAACTTCTTAATGCATTGTTTTTGTACTTCATTCGCTCACATGGAAATTAAGTCATTGTTGCTTGGCAGAAAATATGAATCTTCTCAATATATAACAATCTATGTTCGTTCAGTTGAGGAATAGTATATGTTAGGCAACATTTAAACAAAGTATTGCAGCAAAAAGTCCAGAATATGCAAAAAGGCACAACGAGTTTTTTTTTTTTTTTTTCTAGCATGACAATGCTCAGACAAATGAAAAAAGTCTAGGATTCTTTATAAACACTTTGCTAACATAAGATGTGTTGATTCTTCTGCTGTTGTACATTAGATTAACTTTCGTTTCTCTCTAGTCAGAGACCAATTTCTGGAAAGTGGTTCACATATCATGCAGAAACTGTACTTTTAGAAGACTTTTTTTTTTTTCGACATGTATCAGAAGCAATGTCTATTCATGACAAATATTTTACTGAAATTTTACATCAAAAAACAAATATCGCGAAAGAAATTTCAGTATTCTCAAACTTTTCTGGCGAAAATACTCTATTATTTCACGAATTCTTTACGTCGGAATGAACTATTCTACAAATCAGTTATTTCAAATTTGAACACAGTATCTTTTAAGAATAACTCATTGTGTTAGATTACAATATATAATATGAAGCTCTAATAGTCAATGAATACACATTATGATTACATAACCCAATTTAGCAAATTCCCCAAATATATCGGAAATGCTAATCGATAGATGGATACATAAACTACGTATTATTAAAGCCATTTCATGAAATTCTGTAAACTATAGAGATAATATGCGTCTCATGGTTTCCTAATTTCGATAAACCTTTGTTATAAAAGATGAAACAAGCTTTCGTCAAATAAAACCCTAAGACGAAACGCAATATTTCCCCTTGATTGAAACATAAAATACACAATATGAACTTTAAAAAGCTCACTGTTTTACTTAATAATTCGACTAAAATAATAAGATATGTTACAAATTAAGTTAAATAATGCTACAAAAAGTGATAAAATATCTTTATTAAGATTGACGATCGTTTCATCGCACAAACGGCGACATTTTCAAAATCATTCACGATTGAAAATATTTTCACATAATTTAAAAACAATAAACATAGTAAATAATGTCACGAGACATGATGCATAATGAAAAACATTGCAAACGTAAAATTAAATTAAAATTAAAATTAAATTAGCTATTTGCGAGCTTGGATTAATTTTCATATAATAAAAAAAAAAAAAAAAAAAAAAAAAAAAAAAGACAATAACATGGTAAACAATGTCACGAAATAACATGCATAATGTAAAACATTGCAAAACATAAAATAAAAATAAAATTATCTTGGCTATTTGCGAGCGTGGATTAATTTTTACTATTGATACTAAAATTACATAGCACCTCTTTCCAAATTTTAGCTAAATCAAGGGACACTGAATCATTGCAAACATTACTGTTGCGTAAAAATATCTCTATTGATTATGGATGGTAAATAAAATATTGATGTATAAATTAACTTGCTATTTATAAAATTGATCTGTAAAAGTTTTTCGCTGCATAATCAGGCCAAAACTGTGGTTCTTCTGTTGCATTTGATGTCTGCTATATGTTCTTTGATTCTAGTTTTAAGTTTTCTACTTGTCATACCTATATAAAACTGCTTTGTTCCATCTTCTTTGGTGAAAGGTATTTCGTATACTTCTGATAACTGGTTTGACTCAATTGGATGTATTTTCTTGCATACTACATTTTTTTTAACTTCATAGAAGGTTTTGCGACTAGAGAGATATTGAATTTATTGAGTTTATATTTCAAATGTTCGAAGAAACCAGGAAAATATTGTAAAGTGGATAACATGGAATTTTGAGGATTGACATTTCTTTTCTTTTTATTCTTCAAGCTCTTGTTAGATGGAGATGTTACAAGTATGGCTCTTAGAGATGTTACAAGTTAAAAATATACATTTTATTTAAATGTCCTAGTACTTTCGGCCTACAATCCCGCGGTCATCGTCAGGGAATATTTTTATTAATTGCTGTTTCATTCATTCAAATATGTTACTTCGTTTGAAATGGAAGAGCCTATAATTATTAGGGTAGCTGGAAGTAGAAGTAACAGTGCCTTGGATTGAATTTATGAAGAGAAAAATTCATCATTGACTATTTTGTGGTCATATGTAGAAACAGTAATATGTAATTCCTTATGTAGTGAACTTATGTAGAAAACGACAGTTAAATATATATATATTTTTTACATAAGTTCAATCCAAAGTACTACTACTTCTACTCCCAGCTACCTTAATAATTATAGACTCTCCTATTTCAAACAAAGTAGCGTATTTGAATGAATGGAGCAGCAATTAATAAAAATATTCCCTGACGATGGCAGCGGGATTTCAGGCCGAAAGTATTAGGAAATTTACTTCTTAGTACTTTCGGGCTGTATTTCCCGAGCCCATCATGGAAAATATTTTAATGACTAATTTGTTGTTTATTTATACAAATACGTCACTTTGTTTTGAAAAAAAGAGAGAAGCAATAATTATTAGAGTTGAAAGTAGAAGTAGCAGTCACTTGGACTGAACTTAATTAGAGAATATATATATTATTATTAACTGCAGTTCCGTTTATTTTATTACATCACTCTGTTCTCATAAGTTACTTTCATTAAATGCTTAGCTGGCCAGTCGAAGTAGCAGTGTATCAGATTAAATTTACGTAGAAGAAATATTTAACTGCCGTACCATAAACTTTAATACGCACTTTGCTCGAGTTTTCAGGATTTATTTTCAGTATATTTAACCATATATTGGGGATACTTTCAACTCTAATAATTATTGGCTCTCTCATTTCAAAACGAAGTGACATATAGTATTTGAATAAATAAACAGCAATCAGTTATTAAAATATTCTCTGGTGATTGGCTTGGGAAAGACAGCCCGGAAATACACTCATGTCCATAAATTAAGGATAATTCAGAATCACACGGAAATCGGACTCTAAAATAAAATTTTCACTTGCGGAATTATCACACACATCTTCAAGACTAATATGCAAATTATGGAAAGCCACCAGGTGGCGCCGATAGTACATCATAATGACGAGCGTGTAACAGGGGCGTATATAAGGAATGGCGGCAAAGAAGTAAAATTGTTAACAAGCATTCTGTAAACCGCTCAGTACCATAACCGAATAGTTATTACACAGAGGACGCATGTGGATGATGTTTTACGAGGTAGAATTATAGGCCGTATGGAATGTGGGCGTACTCAGATGGAAGTATCCGAGGAACTTGGAATTGTGCCTTAAAAGTCTATATAGTACAAATATATATATAACGTACGTACTACAAAACATTCAGATACCTAAGTCAAAAAAAAATTCAACCACCTATTTAATTGACATTAAAATTACACTGACTTTTCATAAGCGAAAAACACAACTGCACGTCGCAATAAATAAACTTGTTGAACTATTTCATACGAACAATGTTTATATTGCAATCTATGATCAAGTTTTGGAGATATTTAGACCGGCCATATCTCCTCTATGGCCATCTATCCCAGAGTTATCCTATGTTACCAAAAATTTTAACTCCACTATTTCCGAAAAATATACTTCCTAGTGGATTTCTATAAGATATATTGTAGAAATATGCTGTGAAGATTGTTGTTTGAAATGGTAGTGTGAAAAGTTTTTGGTGGCATTTTTTTTTCTCGCGACAAACTTTCAACCTCAATAAACAGTATTAGCTGTGTAATAATTATAAAATGTAAGAATAACAATGCAGATTTCTGCTTCAAAAGAAAAGAATAAGATGTCCTTTAATAAATCAGTCTTTTGCTCAATACAAAAACTTTTAATTTTACAAATGTAGAAATATCAGGTGCAATTTAATTAATTTAGAATAATATTTAGTTGGTGTTGAAGATTAAGAAATGTGCATATCACAGTAACACAAATCGGATTCCATTTAAACAGAACATTTGACTAATAAAAACGTCCTTTATGATGTTTTATATAGTTTTAAAGTAATTAGAAATAACAGGGCAGATTTGGTATTTCCCTAAAAATATACAAATCTATAAAGATTTTAAATATCCTTTATGCACATATCAATTAATTTTATAAATACAAATTAATGATTATGTGTCTCGGGCCGCACATAAAAGGTCGCTGGGCCAGATGCGGCCCGCGGGCCACAGGTTGAGTATGGCTGTTCTAGCGTGTTTCGGGGAATATTATTCTAAGTCTATTGAATAAAATTAATTCCCTTAATTAAATCCCCCTTTCTCTACTCCATTTTCTCACGAATTTATTCTATTCGAGCTCTTCACTTGGAAGCGAGCTTTTCTATAAATTAATTATTTCAAACTTCAACGCAATATCTTTTAACAATAGCTCATCCTGTTAGACAACAATTTATCTAAAACTGTAATAGTCAATGAATACATCATAGGATTACATCGACTAATTTAGAAAATTCTGGAAATATGTCGCAAATGCTAATCGATTGATGGATATATAAGGCACGTATTATGAGTATTATGAGAGTCATTTGATGAAATTATGCAATTGCATGAAGATAATAAACGTGTAATGATTTCGCCCTTACTTTTTTAAACTTTATTGCAGAAAATAAAATCTTTTTTTTTTTTTTGTCATTCTGTTAATTTAAGTTACTTAAAATTTCAGTTATCTGATTAAGGGGGGATTTACATATAGAAAACCGAAATAAAGATTTTAGCTCCGAGTTTTTTACATGTTATTTATTATCGTTAAAGAACATTTCAAAAGGTTTTAATAAGAAGTAAAAATTAAATTTAAAAAATCAAAAAACCCGACTGCGTAAAAAGCGAACTAATTAATTATTTCTCATCAATGTGAAACTATTTTTTTTATTTACTTGTATTGATGACTTTTAGTTGTGTTTAATTGTTAGTTCCTATCTATAAACACTGTTTTGATGAGGCCTAAGATGCCTATGAGGGTTAGAGTTGCAGTAAAGCTAGAGATCCTACCTACACAACTTCTAGGTTGTTTCATATTTAAACGGAGCTTCTGACTGTAAGTAAAATAGTCAATGAAACATAGTCTTCATTTTGAAAGACCTATCCAATGATAGGCCACTCAATAGGGTGCATAATTTTTTTTTCGTTTCTACTGCCTTTTTTTATTTTATGGCCACCATTTTGAATTTATAAAAACAAAACTTAGCCTATAACCATCGGACGGTTAAGATGAATCGATAGAGACCTCATTCATTAAAATCCATCCAGCCGTTAGGATGTTTCAAGGGTATAAAGAAATCCACATACCTAGATACGCGTGAAACACATAACCCTTCTTGGCAGTCGGGTAAAAAATTGGTGATGTGGCTCGAATTGCGTGAGTCCTAGCACCGTGCACCTTCGATCGGGCGGGATCAGATAGATCACCCAGAGTATTTGTAATCAATTTCCGTTAAGGGTTATGAAAATAGGTAATATTGTCTGGGGCTTCAAGCACTTTGAGGTAAAAAAGTTGAAAATAAAAAAAGTAGCAGGTTTTTTTTTTTTTTTTTTTTTTTTTTTTTTTCAATAATGTGCATTTTCAGAACAAACTGCTTAAGGGGTTACTTCACTCATGCGAAAGCTCTCGTTCGCTAATGTTAATGGAAGAAATTTTGGAATAATTTTTTTCCTATGGGAGAAATTTTTTAAGACAGCTCGCTTGCATTTCAATATTTTTAATTTTTTTTTTTTTTTTTTTACCTTGTGCATTAAGTAGCTGAGGTCGATCTATATAAATGCCGTTTTCACCCTTTTCGATTTTCTTTGGTGGTTTTTTTTTTTATTTAATGAGAATACTTTCAATTTCGAAATGGGTCCCGAAAGTAAAAGTATTCTAACAAAAAAAAAAAAAAAAAAAACTGTAAACAAAATCGATAAAGTAAAAAACGGCCTTTATACAGATAGGTCTCAGCTTGCCAATGCAAAAAAATAGTTTTAAAATAATGAAATGCAAACGATATATCTTAAAAACTTCTTCCATAAGATTAACATTAGCGAACGAGTGTTTTCGCGTGTGTGAAGCAGTTTGTTCTAAAAATGAACATTATTAAAAAAGAATAATAATAATAACTTTTATCTTCGTTCTCACGTAAATATTTTACTCCACAGGGTATGCTTGCTCTGTCCAGAAAGTAATGAGACTGATTCCATAAAATTCGCTTATTTGAAGATAATTTTACAGATACGTAATATTCTCCGAAATAGCCTCCTCCTGCATTTACCTATAGAACCTGCGTACACCGTTGCCAACCACTTTACACCCGTTTATGCTCGCCTAGAAGTCTTCAAGTGGAATGCTGTCAGAACGTACGTACGTTTTTCTGCAAGTTCTCCAGATTGTTCAAACGATGACCTTTTACGCTAGATTTTAACCGAGGGGATGGAAAAAAGTAAGACAGTGAGAGATCGGAGCTGTACGGTGGTTGGGACAGCGTTGCGACGCTATGTTTTGCCAGGAACTGAGTCACTTTAAAGGATGTGGAAGGATTTGGAACCAGCTTGGCACCAATTTTCCGCATTTGAAGTTTTTCCGTGACGATTTGATGCACAATCGATTTTATAAGTCCAAACGTCTCCGCAAGCATTCGGATACTCATCCGATAATCAAAGAACAAAAGCGCTTTAACTTTAGCCCCATCGTCTGAAATTCGAGAACTTGATGGGCGCCCAGCACGTTTTTCGTTCCTCTCTTCAGTCTTTGAAGGCTTTGTGCCACATAAACACTTGAGCCTTGGACAAAGAATAATTCCCGTAGGTTTCTTGTAACATGGCAAGCGTTTCAGTCAGGGTTCGTAAATATCATGATATTTTCGAAAATATAAAAAATATCCGATATTTTGATATATATCCGATATTTTCGATATATATCCGGTATTTTCAAATCAGCCAACTTACCACTGATAATAAATGTTTTTGAGCATAATATAGATTAAAAACTAAAATATATTGCACTTAACATGAAAACTTAATCAAAGAATAATATAAAAATGCATTTTTCTTTTTCTTTTTTTTTTTTCACTTAGAACAAAATTGAAGATGAAATAATCGAAAACAGTAACAATTTGATTTTATACACTTATAAAAAAAACTAACTATAGGATTCAGAGTCAAGATCAAGTATAAAAAAATTAGATATTTTCAAAACAAAATTTTAAATACAAAAAAAAGGTTTTTTTAATTGAAAAATTTTAATATAAATGTAAGTATAAAAGGTTTTATTTCATATTTCCTAACATGCTGTATAGTTCAAACTAAACTGAACCAAAACTTGAAAAAAGATTCTTTTCTAATGAAGCTGTATATAATTGCTTATTTAAATTAGTCAGTTTATCTCTCAATGGTTGTTCTGAATTATGTCCCACATAATTATTAGTTCAATATTAAAAAAAAAAATGCTTCAAATCTAAAGTTTGTAAAATATATTTGTTTTCTTTTTTGGCTAAAAAAGACACATCCAGAAAAGACAAGTTCTTTATCTACAGATTCACAGTCAATAACAGTTGAAAATTTATTTCATTTACACTGAAATATTACAAATTACGACTGAAAATATCAAAAATATCTTGCACACATTCATATTTTGAAAATAAATATCAAATGCAGAAAATATGAAACATCTTGATATAAATAATATGAAAATATCAAAGATCTTGATATTTTGTAAATAAATATCAAGTAATATGAAAATATTAAAGATCTTGATATTTTGAAAATAAATATTGGATATATATCAACGAACCCTGGCTGTATATAAATGATTATCAAAATTACATTTTATCTTTCAATGGCTAATCTGAATTGACTGTCTAATATAATTATTAGATCTACATCTAAAAATAAAAGTTTGAAACATAAAGCTTGGAAAAGATTCATTTTCTTCTTTCCCTAAAAAAGTCACTGCTAGAGGCAAAAGTTCATTATCTACAGAATGACAGAGTCAATAACAGGTCAAAATTTCATTTACACTTGGTTTGAATGTGAAAAATATCAAAATTACCTTGCACGGTGATATTTTGCAAATAAATATCAATATACAAACTATCAAACATCTTGATATTTTGAAAATAAATGTAAAGAATTTGAAAATATCGAAAATATCAAAACTCTTGATATTTTAAAAATAAATATCGGATATATATCAAGATATATATCATGATATATATCCATTGATATATATCAACGAGCCCTGGTCTCAGTAGTCGATTTGTTTAGTTTTACACGAAACTTTATGGCATATAGCTGCTCGACTCTCCGCTGCATTCTGAAGACCTAACGCCACTTTCACACATGTGCCTGCTTCACGGGAGATCCGTGCCTTGTAACTTGTAAAGGCTCAAGGCCAAATGACTTCCACTGTACTCTGTAGATGACAGCCTCCCTTCCTCCCATCGCAAATACCACCCGTAAACTCCGCCCCTTTGTCTTCTACTTGGCTTGAAAAATTCAGTCTCATTACTTGCTGGACAAACCCTGCAAGATCTGAAGGTGTTTCATGTTATTCTTTGATTATAAAATAGTCTAAAACCAGAGAGAAAAATCACTCGTCAAGCATACATTATGAAACACGTACCACTTCCAGAAAGATGTAAAAAAACTTCGTCGTAAGGTGAAAGATGGTGTGTACGTAAACAATTTGGAAAACGCATAACACATTTAAAAACCCAATTGTGGCAATTTCCGTGAGTAAGCGGAAATAAATTCGAATTCTTTTGTGCAGCCCTGTATATGATCTATAGAATTTATAGACTAATATGCAAAAAATTAGCTAGATTTTTAAAAACACGTGCCACAATTCAAACGACACTTCCAACAATTGTCACTAATAGACAGTACCGTAACCGAGTCATTTTGTATGTGAACGTGAACGTAAATAAACGAACCCTCTAAGTACCTGTGGAGTAAACTGATGTAAATCGATTTAATTATTTTTTAAATATTGTAACATAATTAAAATTCACTGCAAACGCCTTATCTCCCACAGACTATATTGAAACGGAATCCTTTTGAGTGTCCTGTAAACAAACTTTAGACAATGTGAGTATATTTATGCTAGTTAGAGGACGGTCAGACAGACAGTCGGCAAGACGAACCGAAGTAATAAACCTTTTTCAACTAATGTTGAAAAGTGTTACAAAAGCAGCATGTATACGTCATAGATATAAATGCTTTGCTGTAATATTACTTTTAACCCCTTGGGGACGAGCGACACGTATACGTGCCGCATGAAGCGCTCAGAATCCTTGTTTTTCCTCACTAGTAAAATTTTACTGTAAAATTTGCCTTATTTGATCAGCGCATTTCCTCGATTCAAGAAAACACAAATTTCTGTTTTTAAAAAACGGTGACAAAAGATTAAAAATTTCGTAAAAGGCTCCCGTCCCGAAGGAGTTATGTCGGAATTGTAATGCTATGTTTGCGATTTCTCAATGAAATGATAAAAGAAAATTTTAAAAACCAAAATGATCGTGCAATAAATCAAAATCCGGGATGCACCAAAAGTCCGTGACAAATTTTACTTTCAATAAATTATCAACTGACGCATTAGGGTGTGGATTAGGCGAAAATGCTTTTCATAATCAAATGTTTATTTAAGCAAATTAAAAAAAAATTAGTTCCAAAAATTGTCCATAAATAGAACTGCTTCTCCAAAGCTGCAAAAAGGAATCAAAAACTCAAGAAAAAGATGCTGCAGACCATTTATTCCGAAACAGATTTCGCATGTGCGCTTTTGTAGTTCGAATCACGCCTAAAAATTATTCAATTTCATACAATATGTTGAAATATGATATAAGAAAAAAATAATGCTCTGTATTTGAGTATCTCGAGCTTTTTTATGCTGTTTTGCAGCTTTAAAGTTACAGTACCATATATGGGTAAATTTTCTAACTAATTTTTTTTAATAACACATACTGGACATTTGCACCATAAAAAAAAATAAATAAGCAGACAATCTTGCTTAATGGTACACAAAACACGAACTTTAATAAGCTAAAAGTTAACTTCTACGTTTCGAGCTGTTTCTACAGCCGTCTTAAGGAAAATATGATGGTAAAAAGGCTCAAAGTTCAGAGACGAAAGCTTCCTGTGCAAGAGTTAATTAGTCGAAACTGGACTAATGATTTGAATACAAAAATGTAGTATTGCCATCTAGTGAAAAATAAATAATTATTAATGAACTGAGATCAAATGAAATGAGATCTTTTTACCATCATATTTTCCTGAAGACGGCTGTAGAAACAGCTCGAAACGTAGAAGTTAACTTTTAGCTTATTAAAGTTCGTGTTTTGGGTACCATTAAGTAAGATTGTGTCTTTATTAATTTTTTTAAATTTACTTAAACAAAACTTTCGTTCAAAAGAAGCATTATGCTCCAAACTGCACTTTCGTATGTAAATTACTTGATTCTTTTAAGTTGAATTTTAAACTTGGAAGGAAAAAATGCGTAATTTGGACTACTCGTCGGGCTAAATGGGGTATGATGCGCAAGATATGGAAACAACGCCTTCATTTACTTTATTATTATTGTTAATGCCAAATCCTTTTCCTCTGGAGATGTTGTGTTCGTAATCATACACAATTCTACTAAATTGAGGTGAAAAATTAACCTGAAGCGATGCATTTTATATTTAAAATATTTGGAATTTGTTTCAAATTACACCTATAAGTAAAAAAGTATGTGGGAAAATGCCATTTTCAAGGACGAGTCAAAATGATTCTTAATACTTTCAATGAAGCGAATAACAGTGATTCTTCCACTTCAGTGTTAAAATGCATCACGAGCTTTGATCCACCGTGTATTTTAGAATGAGTGTTGGAAACAAGTACATTCAACTACATATGACTATACACTCCCAATGTAAATGCAGTTGATTCTCAAAATTGCAGCCGCGAATACAAATCGATGAGTAGAAATGTGATGGTTAACCACGGATTATATCCATTATACGAGATCAGGATAATATATGCATGTTATAATATCATTGTTCCAATTTGATGTTGCAATATTGTGGTGAATTAAACAGGCTTTTGCCACCTTATTTTACGTCTTAATGTTGCATGTAGTCCCTCTAAATTCAGCTTTTAATAAATAATATAAAAAAAACTAATATATTTAGGTAATAATTTTCGTATAGTTATTTTTTAGCATTATTAAATTATTCGAACAAAAAATAAATTAAAGAAATGAGATTACTTGATTTCGCCGAAATAAAATGTATTAATTAAACGACCCTAGTTTAAAGCTGTCTACAAACAAAACTATTGTTCATAAAGTTGTGAAATTTTGTGAAAGACATAATAAAGGAATGGGAATTTGTTTAAGCTAAAACAATATAAATAAAAATAGTTCAAAATTTCGCCACCAGAGGGCGCTTTTTAATAAATTACACATTTAGCATTACGATAGTTTAGAAATTTTATTTATTAACTTAATCATATAATAAAGACAGAACTTCACAACAGGCTCGGACTGGCCCGCCGGCCCATCGGCCCGAGGGCCGGTGCGCCCTCGCCCAGGGAAAACGTCGCGCCCCTAAGTGCCTAAGCCGCTCCAATATATTTTCACTTGTTGTACACATACATTCTGATTAGTGTACTAAATTTCGAGAATTCGTTTAGGCATAATTGTCAAATAATTGATAGCACAAGAGAGGTATTTCTTTATTATCACAAATAAAGATATATCGTAGCAATTTCAGGACGGAAACCAAAACGGACATCTTTGCATGCGATTGAAAGAGAAAATATGCACCCAACGAGTGCTTTAGTAGCCATTGCGCCCTGGACGAATTTTTTTTAATCGCTTCTTTAAATGATATCTTTTAGATTTTAACCAGTATTTTGCAAATTTTCAGTCCTTTTCTTTGAGTACTCTGCGCCCCCTTTCCTTATAGCCGCCCCTGAATGCACATATAATCGTGCTTTTTGAAAGCAACTTGACAGATAAAAAAGAGATACTATCAGAAGGCAAAAAACTTTTTGTATGGATTTTGTTTTTGATTGGAAAACATGACCTTTCTTTTCGGGGAATACAAAGTTGATGATACTTTTGGATTGCAATCCTGCAAGCTGTGGGATCTCGCGGACAGCGGTTTCTCATTCACAAAATCTGCCATCATTTTCGGATAGTAATCTCGCGCATAGTTTAGGAGTAATCAGTGAAAATGCATAATATATATATATATATATATATGCGTCGAAATGAGAACCTCCTCCTTTTTTTGAAGTCGGTTATAAAATACTGGCTATGTATCCTGCATGAATACAATCCCTGGGGAAACCCTTGATCTGTAACAATGATAAAAGTTTTGCAAATCATGGGAACAGTGTGCTGAGAATAGTAAAATTACTAAATTGTTTTTGCGATTTTAGACTAACAAAGAAATTTTTTAGGGTGCACTTTTTCTGTTGAAACCTTTTCACAACGTGATATCAATTCAGCTCTTTATGGACGCATAACAGTAATTTTTTAAGAATAAAAAATACCAATTATTTCCACAAGCAAGTATTATTTTCACATTCAAATAGCCTTATATTTCAGCATTCCAATGCCCTATAATACGTGGTACTTTTATAAAAGAACAAAAGAAGCCTGAGATTTAGTTTTCAAAATTTCTATTTCCAAACGGAAAGTACATTTTTGTTCTAAACGTAAATATTTTTTAAACGAAGTTTGCATACTCAATGTTTCTTGTGTATATTGAAGGATATATCTGCAGATACCACATTTAAAAATGTTACTTGGTTAATAATATTAATATTAATAAAACGGTAGATAATAAAAAGTAATTTCTCTCAGATTGTAACAGAAATTGAATTTATGACATTTTAAACTGGCTTGATAGCTAATTCATATTACTTTAAAGAAATATATTAAAAAAAATAGGTTGAAGCCCTTAGGAACACCGCAGCAACTCTATTTGGCGCTTTGTGCAAAAAATCGCGTTAGCTTTTCTGAGGATCCTTAGTGCATCAATGGTGAGAGTGGGTAAAAATGTGGTTTACAACTTACAAATTCTGCTAAAAATAATCGTAAAAATATATGTAGGTACCAATCGACTGAAAATAATATCTACTAGTTATTATTATGTATAAATTATGTTTCTGAAGTCGTATACTTATTAAGGATTGTACCAACTTTTAATTTTCAAGCAATAACACCCATTTTTGACACCTTATTTGATTTTCTTGGATCGAGACAGCCCGGAAAAAGGCATAGTTTATATACATTATCTTAAATCTTGATAGGGTTTGAATTTGAGGTTGTTAAAGATAAATCCATTTCAGAAACTTAATTTTTAACTTCATAAAAACTATCTGATTGATATTTTATTAATTCATTAGTGATATAGTGAATACACCCAAACTTATTCCAGACTTTTTTTCAGTTCAAAAACTTTTCTTAATTAGAAAATTAACAAAGTCATATTAAATATATATATGTATATTATGAACAAACCACAACTGTTAAAAGCATTGTGCGTACAGCTCATTTGAATAATTAGTTTTCGAGATATAGAGAATTTTTCCTTTCCATAATTTAAGGGGACCGTATTCCGTTATCAAAGGAACCAAACAAAATCGTAGAAACTTACCAGAAATATTTTGTAGAATTTTGTTTAACGTAAAGTAAGTTTTTAATAAAATTATTACTCCTGTAAAATTTTACTGGAAACTAATTGAGAGTTTTTGGTACTTTTTCTTGTAAGATCTTCAATTTATTTTCCGAAATTTAAGGATAAATCCCTGACACATTTTGTTTTATAACAGTATTAAGATTTAAGAAAAGCATATAAGCTATATCGCTTTCCTGGCTAGCAAGGAACTCAAACAGGGTGTCAAAAGTGGATGTAGAAAAAATCCATTTGAAAAATGAACGTTCGTGTATTTTTTAATATGTAGACAGCCTCCAACGCAAAATTTATGAAAATCATTTAATAGTAAATATTATTCATAATCATTTGGAATCCTATGTCTTTTTTATACAGTGATTTTCAGGAAAATTGGTAGGGGCGATCATTTTTTTTTTCTGCAAGGTGTCTGTCGATAGAAGAAATTAAGAAAGCTCTAGTCTTGATATCAGTAATCTACTACTGTGTTCAACTTGCTGGAGCTTTTAGATGTTATGTGATGTGTTTTAAAAAATTGCGTAGTATTGTGTAGGATTGATGGAACTTTAAACATGCACGGAGAATATAACGAAGTCTTTTATCTAGAGTTAAAGATATAATTTAAGCCATTATCATTTACTTGGTGCTATGCGAGTGTGTTAATCCTTGTCAAGCCAGATACAACACAAACAAGTAAAATTGACTTGAGTTCGTTAAAATTTTTGCGCCCTCTGAAAATCCAAGGTCTGCGCCCTTTACACTGACCCAGTCCGACCCTGCTTCACAACATGTTTCTTGCATTTCCCAGAACACACTGAGCGGTCAACTGTGGAACACGTTATCTTGCGATTCTAGATGGTTTCTGAAAATGATGAAAGTCATGCAGAACTTGTTTGGTTATAACAAAATTTGTTAAACTATCGTAAATGTATGCTAAATGTGCAATTTGTTAAAAAACGTTCTCCTAATTTTTTTTTTCGCTCAAACAAATTCCCATACTTTTATTATATACTCCAAAAAATTGCACAACATTCTAAATAATAGTTTTGTCAGTAGACAAATTTAAAATAAGGTCTATTAATTATGAACATCCTGTAAATAACATTTCTAAACTATCGTAATGCTAAATGTGTAATTTATTAAAAATCGCCCTCTGGTGGCGAAATTTTGAACTATTTTTATTTATATATTTTTTAGCTTAAATAAATTCCCATCCCTTTATCATGTCTTTCACAAAATTTCACAACTTTATGAACAATAGCTTTGTCTGTAGACAACTTTAAAGTAGGGTCGTTTAATTATAGACATCCTGTATATGTGACATTCTCCCATAAGCGTACAATTTCAGTGCTATAATTTCGGAATTTTTTTCCAAGCTGAGGATAAAGAAGAAAGAAAAACCAGAGTATAAAGCATAGATTTTGAAATGCTTTCCAACACTTCCAGAATACAAGAAACTTCACTGTTTCATTAGGTGAAAGACGATATCTTAAATAATTTAGTAAAAACACATAACGAACTCTAAAACCCAACTTCAGCAAGTACTTTTCATTGTCGGAAAGTTCTTAGAATGCTTTTGTGCAGCTCTGTATCAGATGAATAGATTTGAACATACGCTACAACTTAGTTCAGTTAGAAAAAACAAAACACTGTTGAAAAATTCCCTTCAGTAATTTTCGCAAACAGACGGAAATGCTTACTAATCAGAGTAGTGCATTGATTTTTGCTAATTAAACTTTTCGATCATCGAATACACTTTCCAATCAAATAAAATATCTTGACACAGCATCCATAACTTGATATCGAGCCATAATCAAAAATCATTTAAGGCATATGTTATAACTTTTTTTTTTTTTTTACTTACAGTGAAACCTCTCTTTGCGACCACCTCCCGAACGACCATTTTTTCATGGAACGAAATTTATTCCCATAGGCTCAATACTAATTTTACCTCTATTCAGAGACCACCCCAGTTGAACTCCCTCCAAGAAGCGACCAATTTCTTTGAAGAAAACGAAACAAATTCCATTTTTTCCAGATTGCTTGAAGAAGATTTTATTAAAATAATAATTCCGAAGAGTGCATTATTCATCAAACTTCTAAACTAAGGTTAGAATTTTTATTTATTCCCTTAACTTTTAAGTGTTTAAAACCCTTTGTGCCTTTTTAGGCAATGAATTTAACTCTGATGACAAATTAAGGATGACGGTCAATAAACTCCCCTGCCCTATTCTGTCAGGAAACTCTCAAAGAAATAAATAAATTAATGAAATCGTCATAATATTGATTTACTGAACGTCGAAAGGACTTGGAAATAAAAGTTATAGAAGATAAAACCGTAAAATCAAAGCAAACATCAATGTATTAATTTTTTAAACTCTGCAGTAAATTAACTTATGTAATTAACTTTTGTTTTGATACTTAAATTTTCATATTTTTTCCTAATGTGAAAAATACATTTTAGTAACATTAATTGTTACCTTTTTTCAACAATTACAGTCTAGATTTAAACATGACCTCCATTAAGAGATCACCTCTCGGAGCGACCCATTTTTATTGGAACGGAACGTGGTCGTTTTAGGAAGGTTTTACTGCACTTTCACTCTTTAAACTCTCAAAAACTTTGTGGTAAAGCAGTTTTTTCGAAATCGGTATTAATTCAAACGTTATTCGCCTATTGGTGTTGAGTGAACGGGCTCATTTTTAGTGCATTGTAAAAAAAAAGCTTTCATAAAAAAAGAATCGAGGAAGAGCAAGTCCAGAAGAACTCAGTACAGTCGGCCCCGCTTAATTGCATACAGTTGGTTCCACTGAATCGTATGCATTTAAGCGAGGACAGCAGTTAATGTTATCAGTATACGTTATCATTTGATTATATACCACAGATATGATAAATATTAATGGACAATAATTATTTACCCAATAAATTAAAAACTATTGTATTAATAACTTTAATAAATAATTTATTATTATACTCTATATATAACAATATATGTAATAAAGTATAAGGTATTATAATATTATTTACGGTACATGGTTTAATTTTTCATTATAATTTATGTGAACATTAAAATGAAAGATAAATAAAAAATTTTTGCTTTTAAATCATACCTTTGAAAATAAAAGTTTCTGCATAAATTCTTTTTATTTTTCAATTATTTGCCAATTCATCCCTCTTTTTTTTTCGCCTACACAAAAAATTCTTTGGGAATTTTTTTTCATATCACGACATTGCATTTCTCCACTCCAGCGCTAAATATTCGTCTTTTATTCTCTTGACCGTCTCGATTCTATTTTCACCCGATTCCAGAATTTTTCAAAAAGTACCCCCAGCATCTTGAGTCACTGTATGTACGGCAAGCTTTAAAAGAAAAACACAATTGTACAAATTCAACCCTCTCATAAGTTTTCAGAACTAAGATAATTCATCTTTCATGACGATTTCTGCTCTTCGATTGTAAATATAACAAACCATTGTTACAAAAAAAAAAAAAAAAAAAAAAAAAGAAAAAAAAAATCTTTCTTTTTTCCCATTTATTACTATAACAGGAATTCATAAAATCCGGATTACTACTAGTAAATTGGAGATATTTATGCAATTAACTGGGGATTGTTATGCGATAAAACGAGTATAACATTAGCCTTATGGGGAACGTTTCTGTTCCACTCCATTCTATGCATATAAGCGGGGTATGCAATTATCCGTTACCCGATTAAGTGGGGCCGACTGTATATGGTGCTGATATAGATGATTTTATGTAAATTGTCACTGTTATCTATGTTTAAAAACGTTGTAAAACTTTAAACCTTATTTTCTCGAAACTTTGTTTTACAAATCGGTACCAGGTACAACTCGAGATTGGATTGACCGTTTTGGTTGAAATTTTCATGCTTTTTTAGTAGTATACCTATTTTATAGTCCCTCACGGAAACGTTTTTCAATATTCTAATTATAAATATTTTTTGCGCGATTTAAATCCGAAAACAATTTCTCTAAAATCGACAACTTAAAATTTGAACGGCTGCCACTTTCTTGAAGGTCGACAAATTGAAAAACCCATCCAAGGACTACAAAATGTCATACATTTTAAGTGGTTTTTTGTGACAAAGAAGCAGATTCCGAGATTCACTTGGTATCGCGGAACGCTTCACTTTTTGCACATCCCGGTATCAAAGGCCGCCAGAGGACCATTTTTCAAGCAATTTCCAAATTTAAAATATTTTTTGAAACTTGGAGAAATGCTCTTTCATTTGCAAAAAATCCCCATTATTATTCCTATATAATTGCGCTAATAATAATAATAATAACAACAATAATAATAATAGTAATAATAATAATAATAAGGCGAGAACATTTTAGGTAATTTTTCTTTTTAAGTTATAACATGCCTTAAGGGTCCTGTCCCTGCCGGTGAAGACACTCACGAGCTAATGTGAAAAAAAAAAAAAAATTAAAAATGTCGAAATGCAAACGAGATATTAGAAAAACCCCTCCCCATAGGATTAGCTTTAGCTCGTGAGTGTCTTCGCCGGCAGGGACAGGACCCTTAAGGGGGCTGGTCACTCAGCTTCATTCTCCTCCGTAATGTTAAGTCTATGGACTTTTGATGCATTCGTCTATTTAAAATATCTTCTCGGGAAATTCATATTTTTAACATCTTTTTTCTATGTACTCTTCTTAAAGGATGTCTCCTTTTTTCTTAGTTTTCAAACTATTTCTAAAATCTAAGCTGAATTTAATATTTTATGTGTTAAAAGCGGGCGAAATGCGAGTAAGACTTTTAACACTTCCTATAAAATTAAGTCTATTACTTTAGAAATATTTTGAGAACTAAGAAAAAAAAGAGACATGTTTTAGGAAGTTTACACAAAAAATAGAAGTTAAAAATATAAATTTCCTGAGGAGATATTTTAAATAGACGAACGCATCCAATGCTCATAGACTTTACATTAGTGAGGGGAAATCTGAAGTTGGATGACCAGCATCCTTAAGGTAAGCCTTTAAAACGTCAATTTCGATCAATATTTCAATTTAAAAAATTACTGTTTTCACAAAAAAAAAAAAAAAAAAAAAAAAAGACTTTGAATTTTATTAGCATGGAGATTTTTAAAGTTTTATACAACCTTAAAATAAACTAAGTTCAAAGTTGTTTTTGATTTTTCTCAAAAGTTGTCTTGTTTTTGTAAACTTTTGTGGAAAATTTGTCATAATTCAATGAATAATAATTCAATTACCTCAAAAATTTTAAATTATGTTTTAACCTTTTGCACTCCACACCAAAATTTCAATCACCTATTAGTGACTCCACGCCATTCTTACATATTTGAAATAATATGTGGGGGAACTCCCTAAAAGTATGTTTATTTCTTGTATGTTCATTTGTTGCTTACCGTACAGTCCAGTCCAGTACAGTACAGATTTGTTGTTAAACTTAGTATGTCACCTTATAGGTGTCAGTGGAGTGCAAAAGGTTAAATAATACATATTCAAAGAAAGTAGACTATTCTTATGCTGATTTATTGTAAAATCTATGAGTTACACAGTTTTAATTTTTAAATTATTAACCTTTTTCATGAATTTTTCATAACTGTTTTTTTTTTTTTTTTTATGACTGCAATTTTTCAAATATTCATGTTATTGTGATAAAAATTATCTAGTATCTGTACAACGTTATTATATTATATTCATAATATCATACAGCACGGTCGTGCTGTATAGTAGAGCTCAGCCGCATCTTTTACGTTTTGAAACATGATGAAAAGACAACAACTCAATTACAATCAAAACCAGAAAACATTCAGTGATGAATAATGTCTTTTTGGAAAGGTCTTAATTTAGCGCAGGGTTTTCCTTTCGAAGGTCGCGTCAAAAAATATCCAATATTAAGGGAATGGCACCCATTTAAACTTTACATAGCGTTCCATAATTTAACAATATAGAAATATCTCCTTCAATCTTTCTTTCCTGTTGCCAAATCCTAGAAAGCGACACAATAATTTTAAAAAAGTGATAACACGCGTATTTTGTTTTAAATAAAAATCAGATTTCCTCGCTATATTTTTTCATTTTTCAAATCGACGTCATTCAAATCAGAAAATGAAAATGTTTCCTATATATATGTAAAAACTTTAACTAAACACTTGTTAAAATGACGCAGTATCTTCATTTGAATGATTTTTATGTTTAAAAATCTATTTTAATACAGGAGTTTTAATTTAAAAAAAAACAATTTAGGAAAAGATAATAATAAAAAAAATCGTTTGCTAGGTATGACGTCAATTTCTGTTTAACTGACATAACTTTGTAATGATGTTTTATTCTGAAAAGAGACTCCTGATATTCTGAAATTAATCCTTATTATTATCATACATAAAACAAAAGATTTATTTTTAAGTCATATGAAAGAAATTTTCGGTAAATGCTAGTTCATTTGTTTGTATTTATTACATTTTCCTGCGTATTGTCAAGGAAATCGCATTCTCCTATTGCACACGGCAAAGAAAACATGCATTTTAATTTTAAAAGCCGAAACACTTTAGTATAATTACGTCATTATAACGACAAATGAAATTCAGTTTCGCGAGTTAAAAAAAAATAAAATAATATTGTTGGACCGAAAGTAATAATCTAAGACAGGGACGGCGAACCTATAGCACGCGTGCCGTAAGTGGCACGCTGCAGATTATTTTTGGGACGGCATAAATTTAAGTTTTACATCAAAATATAGTAGAATTTCACAAAATGCATTAATTAATATAGATGTTGTCTGTGTCACTTGAATCCGATTAGTTCGGTTGGTTGTGATTGTCACACAGATTGTAGAAATTGAAATATAACTTAATTTATCCGAATCTAGCTCAATATTGGCTCAGAAAATTTTGAGAATTAGAAGATTATCGCTAAACAAAAATTAAAAGTAAAATAAGCAAAAATGCTGATTTTAAAATTATAACAACTTGGAATTAAATTCCAGACACTAAAAGCTATAGTTTCTGGCGCTTGCTATTTTGACAATTTTTTCTGCAAAACGTTTTTTTCGTAAAAAAAAAAAAAAAAAAAAAAAAAAAAAAAAAAAAAAAAATTCAACTAAAAACGTCTTATTAAGTGAGTGCAATTAAACTTGCATTCTATCGAAAATAACTAAGTACAAAGCTGATATAAATTATTTGGCATTTAAGATGAGACAACAGAAATAATATTTTTTAAATAAATTTCTACAGTATAACATCAAATATCACCTGTATTTTTTTAATGCTAAAAACAAAATTTTAAGTAGTTTTGATTCATTATTGTTTGATCCATTAAATTTTTTTATTGTTGGCACGTCATGATCACGTAAAGTATATTTTTGGGAAAATTTGGTACGTGCACGTGAAAAGGTTCGCCATACCTGGTCTAAGAGCTAGCGACGTTTTCGACTCTTGATTTTATAGCAAGGCTCATTTTTCTATATGCTCTTCCGTTTTATGGTGTAATATGTATGCGAACGGTCTGGCTGGCGGCAGTCGTTAAGTTTACCTGCGGGAGAAGGGGCTTTGCAGATGAAAAAAATTCAAAATTATGTCAGTTTAGCAGGGCTCATGATTCTACACGCTCTTCTGTTTTATGGTGTAGTACGTATGCAGACGGTCTGGCTTTCGGGAGACGTTGCGTTTACCTGCGGGAAAAAGGGTTATGCAGGTGAAAAAACTTCAAAAATTCTTCATTTTAGCAAAGCTAATTTTTCTATATGCTCTTCCATTTTATGGTGTAGTATGCATGCGGACGGTCCGGCTGGCGGGAGACGTTGCGTTTACCTGCGGTAGAAGGGGTTATGCAGGTGAAAAAACTTCAAAATTACGTCAGGAAACACTTTTGACCTTCCTTGTACCTTTCAAGGCCAAGGTTGAGAAAGGTTGTATGAAGGAATGTCTTTAGTTTGTTAGCTAGAAAAGTAGAAATATGGCTTTTGGGATTAAATAATCCCGCGCGTGCACAAACGTTACATTTCGATATGTTCATTCGTTACGGGATAACACATACTAAAATAATTTTACTGAAAGAGTGAAATAAAAGCTGCCTTCATATGTTGCTGAAAGTGTATTAAATGTAATGACTGTAAATTTTATAAAATAATTCATGTTTTAAGAGGTAAAACAAATCGTTGCATATTTTCTAAGGGAAAAAAAACGCCATTTTTACAGAAACTGTTATAAAAGCGGAAAATAAATATGAAATGCTTGATTTTTCCCTAAAAAAAAGTAGTACTGATGCATTTTACAATATAGAGTAGTAGAATTTTTAAAGCGCATTTAGTAAAAAATATAATGGGAGACAAAATGAGGTGAGATTTACCCCACGCGTGTGTTAACGTTACAAAAATAGGTGCCTGCGCTTACGGTTAAGTTAATTATTCCCTAAACGACGCCCGGTAACATGCGCCAAATGTTTGTAGGCTCAATTATATAATTTATCTGTTCCAAATACACCAATTGTCAATAGACTCGTTTACGTAATTTATCTCCTTAATTAATGCATACTTTACAAAGGAGACCTACTTTCCAATTTTCCTGATTTTTTTATCAATGGTTACAGTTAGATGTAAATATGTTAGTCATTATCGTGATATTTTAGTTTGAACTCCGAAATATTATTATAAATATCCAATATTAGTAATATTTCTGATATTATTTACCGGTGTATTGTATAATATTTTCAGTCACTTTTGATCATTTTTCTGCATTCAGTCGTTTTCAGACTTTTTTTAATTTTAAATTCCCATTAAGTTCCAAACACAGAAATTTTCCCTTTTTATAGTTTTTTCGCAGTTTTAATTCATTTTTTTATGACTGTTTATTACCCTAGCTTTTTGTGTGTTTGAGGGGGTTGGCCTAGGATACTGCATAGTCCCTTAAACCAGAGGAGCGTAGGTACATAGCAGAAAAATTCAAGAGATCACACTATGTATAAAACTTAGTCTAAGGACTAGTCTGGCGGTCAGTCCTGAGTAAAGTATAGGTCAATATCCTAATATGGGGTTTAGCAATAAGTATGGGGTCATCAGAGCTCTTGAAATACACTGGTGAACCAATGTTTCTGTTAGTTTTTGATTGGGACAATTGGTTGAATCGGTTAATTGGGATCATTGGTTGGTTAATTGGGGCGGTTGTTTAGTTAGTTGATGTTGGTTTATTAAGCTCCTGAAAGGATCTGAAAAATATATGAAATGATATAAAAAACTGGTGGAACCAGAGAGAAAAGTAAAGCTCGATCTAAAAAAGTTACAGTAAAAAATTGTCAAATAGCTTCAGTTTAAAAAAGTAAGTAGTGCGTAGAAAAATAGTGGAATCAAATTATCTGTAAAGCTCATGAAATTACCTAAATTTTTGTTGATAGCTGAAAATGTGGACTGAGCTTTACTGGTGCCTTATATTCAAAATCATATTATCCACTCAAAATGAGTACTCGGTATAGTAAACAGAATGTGTAGTTATGTGCAAAAAAATTTCTGTCAGGCCCAGAATTGTGGACATGATTGCATCAAGTCAAGCTAAACTCCACAAAGATGAAAGAATGTAAACCATGAAGTAATATTTTAAGTATAACATTAATATAGTCAAGTTGTTGAGGAATTGTTGTTATTAACATTTCTGACATAACACATGTAGCGTAATAATTTTTATTTCATGTAATTACTGTGAAAAGGGAGCCTTATGTCAATGGACTTAAGCCAGACAAGTAGTTAGCATATGGCTAAATCGTACATTCTTAGGGTTTTGGGCTTATTTTGGACTTTAATCTTCCAGGCTTATCAGTGACCCCTGGAATGGAATTCGGTCTATACTTCGTACTGAACGATCTCTCATGTTCTCGATACCTCTCGTGTTCTCGCTCATTTCTAAATCAACCTCTAACCTATTCTTATGAGCCCAAATTTTTAAACTGGTTATGAATGATTGGAATTCAGAATGAGTTAAAAATGCCTTTACTTCCTTGATTGAATTTAAGGCACCAGTAAAGCTCAGTCCACATTTTCAGCTATCAACAAAAATTTGGGTAATTTCATGAGCTTTACAGATAATTTGATTCCACTATTTTTCTACGCACTACTTACTTTTTTAAACTGAAGCTATTTGACAATTTTTTACTGTAACTTTTTTAGATCGAGCTTTACTTTTCTCTCTGGTTCAACCAGTTTTTTATATCATTTAAATAGTTTTAAGAAAATAGCAATTTTTCGGTGAATTTTACGTATACTATTTATTATTATTATTATTATTATTACTTATTTGTATGCTTATGTCACATTTTTCTGACATTTTTAATAATAATTAGAAGTTTTAAACTTAAGATTTACAAAAGTTTAAAAAAATCGCGAATTTTCATTATATTAATTTTTCTTTGTTTTTTTAATACTTGTAATTTAAAAATATTTCAGTTATTGTTATAAGAAGAGCCTAATTCCTGTATAACATTGATATTTATTATGGAATTCATAAAATGTATTTACAATTAAATAGTTTCAAGAAAATAACAATTTTTCGGTGAATTTTATACTGTTTTTTATTACATGATTCCTTTTAGCTTACAATTCTGTTTGCATGTGACAGTCAAGTCTTGTTACTCTTTTTTCACCAATTTCCTGTTGACACAGAGCTTTGAAATTTGGAATATATATGTATTCCCGAGGACAATACAGGAATTAAACATTGGTTTTTTACCCGACTGCTATGTGTTTCACGCGTATCTGGGTATGTGAATTTCTTTATACCCTCGAAACAACCCAACGGCAGGATGGATTTTAATGAATGAGGTCTCTATCGATTTGTCTTAACCGTCAAAGGGTTACAGGCTAGGTTTTGTTTTTATAAACTAGGGGGCGCTGCCCCCTACGAGCTACGCTCGTCAATGCCCGTTCAGACACCACAGATTCTAAAAGCACGCTAATTTGATCGTTTTACAAAATATTTCGGAAGATTGAATTATAAGTTTAAAAACAGTGGCGATCTCCCTATAAACGGGTTTCTATTCATTTCTCTTTGATTGGGGAATTTTAAAGCCAAATCAGCGGCTGTTAAATGATACAATGGCTGTTTCCGTCTTTGATTAAATAAAATCAGTTGACATTTCAAAATAAGCTAATATAAAATGAATTAAATAAACAGAGTCTTTGCCTCCCGGTATTTTTTAGCAAAGCGAAAAGAAAGTTTTTTTTTAATGACACTTTAAATGTATCGTTTATAATCTGACGTAATTTTCACTAAACTTTTCTTTCTCCTTTTACTATTCACGTGAAAATAATTTTGTTAGAAATGAAATATTATTTGCGCTATCCTAATAAAAGTAGTTGAAAATATCATCTTAAAATATTACATAAATGTCTCGCGCAGTTTTTAAATTTAAACTGTTTTGCAATATTATTTTCTGTTCATTTTACGTAATGTGTAATGTGATGTAAATGTGACGTAATTTCTCCTCTTTAAGACTTCTAACGCATGTTAATGAATATATTATTTTACAGCATGCTTTCACTTTTAAAAATCACGTGTAATATGGTTTTTATGATAATTTTCAATGAGTTCCTGCTTTTTATATTTTCTTGTTCATAATAGTCACGTGTAAAATAAATTTTTAATTTGAAGCAAATATTATTATTTGCGCTGTTTATACAGTTGGCAACAGTTTAAAATAATACCATTTTCTAAAATGTGTAAAAAAAATATTTCTCGAAATGCTGAAAATTTGAATTTAAAATAGAAATAAAACCTCAAAAAATGAGTCAAATTAATAAACTGAGTGCAGTCTGCACACCGGGAAATTCTGACGCATAAAATGATCGAAAGATGATTAAATTCCGATGTACAGTTTTTGCTCCTATAGAACTTTTTTAATGGAACGATTTTGTCCAACTTTAGCATTAAATATCTTTTTAAATATTTCTTCGATTTGAAAACTGTCTGCATCAGCGTGTTCATCAAACATTTCTCTATAATTCCACCAATTTTCATATTTTTGTATGCAATATTTTGCTTAATATTAACGAAGAAAGACCTCCGGTCACAAAAAATTCAAAACCGGCTGCGGCAGCGGTAGTTACTTTTTTTTAGAATAGAGAGATTCAAAATGGCGTCCGTAAAATACAAAATGGCGGTAGAGACGAAAAAAAAATTTGTACGCACCCTATTGAGTGGCCTATCATTGGATAGGTCTTTCAAAATGAAGACGATGTTTCATTGACTATTTTACAGTCAGAAGCTCCGTTTAGATATCACACAGCCTGGAAGTTGTGTAGATAGGATCTCTAGCTTTACTGCAACTCTAACCTTCATAGACATCTATAGGCTTCATTAAAACAGTGTTTATAAATAGGAACTAACAATTAAACACAACTTGAAAGTCATCAATACAAGTCAATTAAAAAAATAGGTTTAATTAGTTCGCTTTTTACGCAGTCGGGTTTTTTTATTTTTTAAATTTAATTTTTACTTGTTAAATATTCGATACATAAGGCAAGCAATATGCGCGAAATTCTTGATTTCCTATGGAGCAATAAGTATCAGCTTCAACAATGAATATTTGTTGAAAATTACTAATGGTAGGGTTACTACAATACCGTTGAATTTTTGCCAACTTGGCGAAATATTGCCGAATTTGGCGACAAAAAATAAGTTGCCATATATGAGGCAAACTTAGCGATAGCTAGCTAATTTGGCGAAAACTCAATTTCTAATTTTTAATGCTTTTTTTAAAGTATATATTTTTTTTATATTTTCGTGAATTTTAATGAAAGCACGTTTAAATGTTTTATTTTCTTTTTTCTTTTTTTTTTTTTTTTTACATTTATCTAAATAAAAAATTGAAAAACCCAAGTAAATAAATTATTTATATGTTTATGTCACATTTTTCTGATATTTGTAATAATAATTAATTAATCTTATCTTTTTTAAATAAGGACAGAAAAGCTTCTAATATTGACTGTAAATCTCGCTAAAAGAAACATTTTCTTAATCTTGCCTAACATTAGGATTAAGATTTATTCTCGCATTATTTTTTATTCTTAATACTTTCCAATAAAGTTGAAAAGCATTTATACATTCGGTATACCGTGCTCGGACAATCGTGAATATAATCGAATTGACATGAAATCTTTATATGTTATATAGGTTTAGTATAGAATGTCTCATTTTTACTTTCTTCTATCCTCAATAGAAGAAAGTATTGTAATCGAAATCTTTTTCGACTGATTTACACGTTTTAGGGGCGAGAGATCCCCCAAAAACATGTTTATACAAAAAGCCTGTCTGTCCGCGAGTCGCCATTGTATCATCGAAAAGTGCATGAAGTTATGCATACAATTGAACAAAAGTTTTTGTGTATCTTTTTTGGCTATGGCCAGCAGATCCTCCTTGCATTTCGAAATATTCCACTGGAACAGGGCGCTGTAATAGTGACTTTTGTATAATTATCTCGGTTTTTCGCGGTTCTACTGTACATCGGCGGCTGGTGAAGTGACGGGAACTTCGCATCCTGCTAAGCCGGTTATTTGCAAAAACCTGATGTACGACAGAATAACGAAAAACTATTGATTTTAATAAATATCATGATCGAGATTAACACGTTTTTACTTCGATTAATTGACCGAAGCAGAAATTTAAGATGAATTACAAAGTTGGTATTGTATTGAACTAATAATAATGAAGTAGTTATTGAACAATTGTAACTACTTTTTGAAATATTAAGATGTATGAGATAGAAGAAAATTTCAGGATTGGCACATCCTACTAGTTGACTCATGTGGTGATGATGATGATATTTTTGTAAATTCATTTTTCACATTTGAAGAGATCAGATGATAAAGGTGGTAACTGACACAATCATCATTTTGTGAAAATGAGGTGTAAAGTTTCGAATCTTTATTTGCGTTTATTGTCAAATTTCCCCTTTATCAATTAACATCTCTGTGAGTACAGTAGAACCTCGATTATCCAAAGTAATTGGGACCGGCCATCTTTCGGAAAATCGAAATTTTCGGATAATCGAGAATGCTTCAATTTTGAGATTAAGGAGAAATATATGCAATACTTCTTGTTATGGTAACAAGTGCTTAATAAAAATAAAGCAATAGCAAAATAGAATCAATAATAAAGTACCTGAATTTTAATTTTGAAATTAAGTACTTTTTACGTATATCACAAGGGCGGGTTTGAAAAATTTTTTTGCTTGTTGCAGTTTCGATTGCTTTTGCTTTGAAGCTCTATCACGGAGTTTTTAATATTATTAGTTCACCAGTATCACAGTCACTGTTCTAGCCATGCCAAACAATTTGCAAAACATTCAAAAGCTTCAGAATTGCTAATTTGTTTGTTTTCTTCGTTCTATTCCGCAGGTTACGGGAGCTCAAGTTAAATCCATAGGAACTCTAAGAAAGAGGATCGAAAGTACTTATATGTACTCGTAGTTCAGAAAGGACCTCTTGCACACAAGGAATATGATGGATTTTGCACACAAGGACTGTAATAGTTAAAAAAAAAAAAAAAAATTAAAAATAGATTTTGATTAACCGAAAGTTTCGGATAAATAGGTTCTACTCTATTAGGTTTTTTTTTTCAAACAGTAACTTAACAGATGGTTGAGGACCACTGAGGAATCTTCAATCATATGATAAACTGTTTTTTTTTTTTTTTTTTTTTTTTTTTTGTCACATACCACTTTTATCATCTGAGCTGAACAATTCATTAGAGACATTAAACAAACGCAGCAGTCATTGGCCTGATATTGTGTAATAAATCCACACTGTGCTAGAAAATCTACTGTAGGTTCTCTACGCTGCGCAATTAATAAGCGCCCTCTAGCGCATCGCAGCTTGATTTAAGACCATTATATCAAATGTATGCATTACACTGTTTCATGATTTGTGCTACTTTCACTGCATTTTTATTTTACCTAATTGTTTCTACTTTTTATTTTTAGACATCTTGTATACTTTATTAATACAAAAGAACAGTAAATTATTTATCCCGTAGTTAAAATATGTTTCACAAGAACATCGTACCATTTTAAAACTCAACCTGACACGCTCTTCGAAATGTTGCCGCTAATGGTAATCGATAAATTAAGAAAGAAAAAAAGAGAGAGAGACGAACTGTGTATGTATATTACAATCAATTGATAGATGCGAACGAATGCAAAGAAATAATTGATTTGCTCCACGGTTTCGCCTTTCTTTTCAAATTATCCCAGAGTCATTTGAAAGGCAGAGACACGGTTTATTTTTATTCTGTTTTATATGCGAGTACATTTAATTTCTTTTCCGAAAACTTCTTTTCAAAAATGAGAAAAGTTTCCATTATTAAGAAATTACTATTATTTATCGCTTGACAAATTTGGTGAGGTGTTATTAGCGGAACATTTTCTTGTATTTTTAATGTAACAATGGGAACAAACTTTTTAAGTTTATAATCAAATAATTTAAAATTTATTGTATTTCAAATACAAATGAAAGAAAAAAATAATATATCCAGATAATAATTCTGTTTATCAAACATTTTAAAAAAGTATTTTTTAGGGTGTAAAAGTATTAAACATTATTAACAGCAAATGTTTTTAAACATAGGTTAACTTATTATTTTAAGAATTGAAGAATGGATTTAATAACATGACAGATAGAACAAGAATGGTTTTTCCCATGATATTAGAATTTTCTACTTGAAAATTGATAGCATCTACCGATACAATTATTAATATCATATGCAAATGATGTCGACAATACATAACAGATATGGGAAGAGTTTTGTTTTCGATATTTTTACGTAAAAATTGATCACAATCTACCGATACAATTATTAATATTATACGCAATGTCAGCGATAGTTCATAACAGATATAGCAATATTTCTCACCTTCAGCCTCACCCTCTTAGATTAGACTTTTCTTCTTAAAAATTGATTGCGATCTATTGATACAATTATTATTATCATACGTAATGATGTCGATAGTACATAACAGACATAGCAGGGTTTCTGTTTTGTTTTTTCGATTTTTTCTGCTTAACAAATTGATTGCGATCTACCGATACAATTATTAATATGATACGCAATGATGTCGACAAAACATAACAGATACGACAGTTTCTTTTTTAAGATTTTTTTACTTAAAAATTGATCGCAATCTACCGATGCAATTATTAATATCACACGCAATGATGTCGACAATACATAACAGATATAACAGTTCCTGTTTTTGGAATTTTTTTACTTAAAAATTGATCGCAATGAATTCGACAATACATAACAGGTATGGCAGGGGTTTTCTTTCGATTTTTCTACTTAAAAATTGACCGCAATCTTTCGATACAATTCTTAATATCATACGCAATTATGTCGACAATACATAACCAGATATGGCAGGGTTTTTTTTTTTTTTTTTCGATTTTTCTACTTAAAAATTGACCACAATCTTTCGATACAATTCTTAATATCATACGCAACGATATCGACAGTACATAACAGATATAGCAGGATCTCCCCCCCCCCCCTCTTACACCATTATCACTTCCTGAGATTAGATTTTTCTACTTAAAAATTGATCGCGATCTACCGATACAGTCATTAATATTGCACGCCATGAGGCCGAAGTACGTAATAGAAATGGCAGGACACTCAGTAGTCATTTGCCCAATATTGCGTAATAAATAAGTCTCTCCACACTCTGCAATTAATAAGCGCCCTCTAGCGCATCACAGCTTGAATTACGACCATTATACGAAATGTATGCATTGCACTGTATGATGATTTGTGCTAGTTTCGGTGTATTTTTAATTTTCCTAATTTTTTCTACTTTTAATTTTTAGACATCTTGTATCTTATATTTTATTAATACAAGAGAACAGTAAATTATTTATCCCTTAGTTAAAATCTTTTTCACAAGAACAACGTATCAATTTAAAATTCAACTTGACACGCTCTTCGAAATGTTACCGCTAATGGTAATCGATGAATTTAATAAAAACAAAACAGATAGGGAGAAATACGAACAGTGTATATTAGAATCAATTAATAGATGCGAACGAATGCAAATAAGTAATTGATTTGCTCCATGGTTTCGCTTTTCTTTTCAAATTATTTCAGTGTCTTTTGAAAGGCAGAGACGTTTATTTTTATTCTGTTTGAGATACGTTTAATTTCTTTTTCGAAAACTTCTTTTCAAAAATGAGAAAAGTTTCCATTAATAAGGAATTACTATTATTTATCGCTTGACAAATTTGGTGAAGTGGTATTAGCGGAACATTTTTTTCCCTTTTTTTAATTTATCAATGGGGACAAATTTCTTGAGTTTATAATGAGAATAATTTAAAATTTATTGTATTTCAGAAACAAGTGAGAAGAAAGAATATCCAGATAATAATTCTGTTCATCAAACTTCTTTAAAAAGTATTTTTTAGGGTATAAAAGTATTAAACATTATTGTCAGAAACTCAACTTAAAAAATGACATAGAAATGTGCCGCTAAACTGCGATGACACGCCCGCAGGGCGGCTATACTTACTCAAAAAAAAAAAAAAAAATACACATTAAACTTCAAATTTAAACCAAAACAAATTAATGAATCATAACTTTAATGAAACATTTGTATATACAATTCTTAAACATAAAAACATAACACACTGCTTAACATTTTGACTATGCGCAATGCGCTTAAATTTAGAATATAGAATATTTACACAATTAAATTTAGAACAAACACACAAATATTATACACTATATACATAGAAATAACATTTTCAGAAATAATCATACTACAAAATCGCAAAGAACTCAATCTACTATAAAACGCAAAAGAGGACTCACTTTCAAAAGGGTGGCGCAGTTTAATTGCTTCGATTTTAATTTAGGTTTTATCCTGTGGGCAGACGGTATCTCACCTACTGAATAACTCAATTTTTCGCAGTTAAATTTTATACATCTTATTCGCAGCGAATATTTCAAGGGTGATTAACGCAACAATTTTAAGGGTTATCGGTCAAAACCGTTAATATCCGAACCGAACCCTTTTTTCTTTCTTAACTCCGCATTTTCGCAGCAAAAAAACCTAGTATCACTCTTCACTAGCTCAGAAACCGCATGTCTGTCCGAATAATAAAATACCTCTACCCTCTTACGTCATATTATTACATTAACCCTAAAAGCGCGCGAAGAGAAAAATGCTCTCGTTAGCAAAATAACGGGCAGGAGGAAAAAATTACTTTCGTTAAATGTGAGATTTAAAAACACATGGCCCTTGCTAACATCCTCCCACCTTGATTTTCTTAAAATCAATTATTTTATAACTCACAAAAATTCTTTATATTAGAAATTAAAGTTAAACTGAGCATTACTAAATTAAATAAAATGACATAAAAAACAAAATAATAACTAATTAAACACAATACAATATAAAAATGACATGACATGATAAATTACAGTTCTCAATAACTAAATTAATGAAATAAAAGTCATTATTTACGGTCTTACATATTATTTCGTACGTGGTTTGAGCAACCTTCCATACCTGGATCTATTTTCCGCTCCAAGGGTGAGCACAGGATCTCCAGCAGTTGAAACTTCTAATGGATAAAGTTTCTGAATTGGTCGTGTCAAACAACCGTTGTTAGTTTTCACCTGTACTACCCTGGAAGCACCATCTCTACTATGGTAGATTTTCACAATTTTGCCCATGGGCCACAACACACGTTTTTTATTCTCAAGTTCGATGAGGACAACGTCCCCCACTTTAAGTTCTTGGCATTTATCACTAGCCTTCTCAACAAGTTGACCCAAATATTCTCTGCGGAAACGATTTCTCAGTTCTTGCCGCAAAGTGTTGCAATAGCTCACACGCACATTCAGTTTGTTGGAATCGATGGAATCTAGATCAGGCACTCCTATTTGTTTTATGTCTTGCAGAAACATGGAGGGTGTCAAAGGTATGAGCTCATCAGAATCATCGGAAATATAAGTCAATGGACGGCTGTTTATTGTGGCTTCCACATCACAAACGATCGTTAAAAGCTCTTCAAAATTCCCAGAGGATCTTCCTAAAATTCGCACGAGTAAAGTCTTAATTGACCGAATAAGACGCTCCCACCATCCCCCCCACCAGGCTGCAGTAGGGGGATTGAACTTCCACTTGATTGGATAGCACTCATTTTCAGAGATTTTCTGCCAATCAAGCCTCTTCAATGCATTGTCCGTTCCTCTGAAGTTGGTTCCGTTATCGGAATACACAGTTGACGGACGTCCTCTCCTGGCGATGAATCTTCGGAAAGCTTGCAGGAAGGATTCCGTGCTGAGTGCCGTGAGGGGCTCAAGGTGAATTGCCCTATACACTGCACAAGTGTATAATACGATCCAGGCTTTTCCTTTTGGTTTTAAAAGTAGAGGCCCACACAGATCAACTCCTGTGGTTTCAAAGACCGCAGAATCCCTTACTCTGTCAAGGGGTAACTGTATTGGAGGCGCAGTTAAAGCTTTAGCCGTGAATCTTTTGCATATGACACAACGGTTGACGCAAGATTTTATATTTCTTTTTGAAGAAATGATCCAGTACTGCTGCCTTAATTTGGCAGCCAATATCTGCACACCCGCATGACAATACTGTATATGATATTGCCATATCAAGCAATCAGTTAGGTAATGTTTGGACGGAAGAAGAACTGGATATAAAAAGGACAGTTCATCATCTCGTTCGATGATTTTAGTCTTCACTCGAAGAACATCGTCCTCACCTCGCACCACCAGCAAACCATGGACGGAATTTTCTTTCTCGTGAAAATACTTTTTCTGCTCTATACCCCACAGAATCATCTCAGCTTTAGCTTTTTCTTCCACTGTTAGGGTATCAGTATTATAAGAAGGCTTCTTTCTCAGTTTATTCACAAATCGTAACATCCAGCAGAAAACTCTCACTATTTTAGAGAAATTAGAAAAACGTTCGTACCACTCAGGCCTCTCTATTTTCACGTTTAAGGCAATAATTTTTGTTCTTCTTAACTCTGATGCGATTAATTCTTCATCTGGAGAAAATTTAAATTCAGGCCATTCCTTGGGAGTTGCTTTCAGAAATTCAGGCCCCTCCCACCAACCGCATCGCAGCAGATGCTGGGACGTGCAGCCACGAGAGGCTATATCAGCAGGATTCAATTTTCCTGGGATGTGTCTCCAGCATTCTTTCTTCGACAGATTTCGAATCTCCTTGACTCTATTATTTACGAATACACCCCAGTTTTCTTCTCGCTGTATCCAGCAAAGAGCTACAGTCGCATCCGTCCAGTAGTAGATTGGAACTTCTTCCAAGAACACAGTGTCAGAGATGTATTTGACTAGACGTGCGCCTAAAACACACGCAAGTAACTCGAGGCGCGGAATTGTCACCTTCTTCAATGGAGATACACGAGATTTTGCTGCCACGAACCTCACATGAACCTTTCCGTCGTCTTCACTTCTTAAAAATATAACCGTGGCATAAGCGCTTCTACTGGCGTCACAAAAGACATGTAATGACCAAGTATCTGTTTTTCCATAACTTATGCGACGAGGAAACCTAAGCTGGGAAATACTAGACAATCCTTGGTACCACGTTAAGAACCGAGTTTTTAATTCATCTGGCAAAGGTAAGTCCCAATTTGCCTTAGTTGCCCATGCTTCTTGAAGTATTAATTTTGCAGGTACCATTATCGGCACAATGAAGCCTAGTGGATCAAAGATCGCATGAATTATAGATAAAAGTTTTCTTTTTGATAAGCCTGATGCGATTTGCTCATGTTTGAAGGGAATTATAAACTCATCATTTATACGGTCCCACTGAAGACCTAAAACGGGAGAGACAGTATCAGTGTTCTGTGAAGGTAACGTTTCATTTTCGGGACCAAAGGTCCACATACGTAATTCCATTTTGGCTTCTGCCATAATGTCAGTTGCTTGGTTCTTAAATTCTTCAAGCTCTGTTCTCGTATCCACTGAGGTTACGCAGTTATTAACATAATAGGAACTTGAAAGTTTTTGGGCAACAACTTCGAATTTTTTAGGAATATTTTTAAGATGGAATGAGATCACCGCTGCCAACAGGTATGGGCTACTGGTAAGCCCAAAAACAACCCTTTTATGGCGGAATTCACAAATTTTGTTATTTTCCCACCAAAGAAATTTCAGATAATTTTGGTCTTCCCGCTTTATGCCAATCTGTAAAAACGCTCGTCTAATATCAGAAGTTACGCCAATCGCCTTTTCTCTAAACCTCATTAAAATCGCTGGGATTTCTTCTACGAGATTCGGACCTTTTATCAAACAATCATTTAGCGACAACGAATTATCTGATTTGCACGAAGCATCGAAAATGGGCCTAATTTTGCTAGTTAAACTATCTAATTTGATAACTGGATGATGTGGCAAGTAATGTCCCTTTTCATTCTTTTCAGATTCCGGGATTTTTTCTATTACGTCTTCCGACAGCCATTCTTTAAATATCTTATCGTATTCATCAAAGTTATTTAATTTCTTTAATTTACGAGTAGTGGCAAAAAGCCTTTTTTCTGCAATATGCCGATTAGATGAAATGTTAGGGGGAAATTTTTGAACCCAGGGCAAGCTTACGCAATATCTCCCATCTTCGTTTCTATGAAGCCCCTTCAAAAATTGTTCCTGAGCTAATTGATCCTCAACCACTTTGGAAAACGTTTGCGCTTCATCGGCAATGCCAATTGTTTCCAAACTCCACATATCAGAAACTTTCATGTTTTGAACATGAAGATTGGTTACTAACATGGATTGGGCACCCTCAAAACTCTGAACATTTAATCCTATTGGTTCTCCGCACAAAGTCCAACCCAATTTAGTATTAATGGCTGTCAAACCCTCATTAAGTTGAATTACATCACCCGTAAGAATTTGTCCATAAATATCACTACCTATCAAAATTTCTATTTCAGGGTAACCGTCACCCACATCTGAAATCCAAATTCTATGCTTTTTTAATTCCCTCAATAATGGACCTTTAGAGACGCGTGGTATCCCTCCACAAATTTTTTCCTGATCTAGAAAGGAGAATTGATATTCAGTACGTCTCCCTGCAGGACTTAATCTCATAGAATATCGTTTATGATTTTTAGACTCAGTTCTTGTTCCCCCAAACAGAGTATGCGCTAAATTCTCAGATGAAAGGCTTTCTAAGTTTAAAGCTTCGGCTGTAGATTTCAGCACATACGACCTTTGAGATCCGCAATCTAAAAGACATCTGACTTTTTTCCTCATGCCCCCTGACACTACTTCAACTATTAATGTCATAAGGAGGACTTCTTTCATACACGAAGGTGTAGACATAGTAGCTTGTACCGTAGTCGACCCCTTTGCACTCCCTACAGTCTCACTCTTTTTTTCCTGAATCTCGGGACATAAAATAATGGGATGAGATCGCTTGCATACATGACATTGTATAAATAATTTACAATCTCTAGCAAAATGTCCAGGCTTAAGGCAGCGTAGGCAGCACTTTAACTCTCTTAATTTATCTAACTTTTCTTTTAGGGGCAAAGACCGAGCCAAAAAACACTCTTTGCTCTCATGATTCTTTCCGCAAAATACGCACTTTTGCTCCTTGGTTGCTACCAAACTTGCAGCACTCATGGGAGTTTTTTTATTTTTTAATTTGACTTCTCTAGGGCGTTCCTCGCGTGAGGGATGAGAAATTTCAAACCCCGACCGCGCAAGTTTGACTCTCTGTTCCCCTTCAACTTCTTTTCGCAAAAATTCTAAAAGATTTGAGAGACGTGGTCCCTTGTTATTAAATAGAACGCTTCTCTGCCACACCCTAATCATTTCAGCCGATAAACATGATTCAACCATAGGATATAGCCACGCAGTATTGGAGTCTTGGTGTACACCTAAAGACTCAAGTGCTCTGAGATAGGACTCAATTTTGTCAAACAATGACACCAGGGGTAATTTATCTTTACCTTGTGAACGTACGTTTTGGATAATTAATTTTAATAATTCTCTCACATATATCTCAGTTAAAATTTCTTTATTACCAAAACGCTCCTCAAACGCAGAAATGACTTTCGGATAATTGTCCGAAGTCAAGGGATAACTCTCAATTAACTCATAAGCTCGAGTCCCCGGTAACATTGATTGAGCTAAATAATGAAATTTGTCAACATCATCCAGACTCTTATCCTCGTGGATTTTTTTAAATTGGCCCCAGAACGAAAGATAACTTAACAGTTGACCATCAAATTTTTTAATGTGAATTTTCGGCAATTTGTACCGTTTTTCATTACATGTATTTACACTATTCTCAACATTAGAGATCATATTAATTTTAAAGTCTGAATTATACGTTTTTTCTTTTATTCGGCGGCTGAGCGTTATAAATTCATCGGAATATTCCTCGCAACTTATAACTTCCGTTTCTAAATTATCATCAGTAGCCTTAGCTGCTATCATTAAATCTAACATTTCTGAGTCATAAGATTTTAATTCACTAATTATTGTTTGTAATTTAACAAATTTATCCTCTAAAATGGATTTATCCGGTTGCTCTTTTTCTAGTTCGTCCTTTAGAACCTTAGCTGTTCTAGTATAAGAGCTACGTGTCGTTGCACGTTTTTTCTTTAACGTATCAACATTCATTTTTTATATAAATGAAAATATACTCAAAATCTCAAATACAAATCTTATCTATAATTCTAACAATAACTCATAAATTCTCATAAATTCTAAACTCGACAATCACAACATTATAATTATAATTTAACACAATAAATAAAAATTCACCGCATGATGAGTATGAAAACGAAAATATATTATAAATACTAAATATGCGGCATCAGTTATTGTTATTCCTAACGTAAATGGAATTAACCTCTAGTATGATTATTTCTCATATTAAAAAATCAAATTCGTATCCTGGCTGGCTCGCCACTTTCTATGTCAGAAACTCAACTTAAAAAATGACATAGAAATGTGCCGCTAAACTGCGATGACACGCCCGCAGGGCGGCTATACTTACTCAAAAAAAAAAAAAAAAAATACACATTAAACTTCAAATTTAAACCAAAACAAATTAATGAATCATAACTTTAATGAAACATTTGTATATACAATTCTTAAACATAAAAACATAACACACTGCTTAACATTTTGACTACACTGTAAAAAAACTCAGAAGCGTTTCGGCTCAAGCCGGAAATGTTTCCGGAAATTTATAGAAAACGTTGTGTTCGCCCCAGTTACTTGTTATTTCGAAATCGTTACAGAAATTTTCGGAAAAATATTCAAAGCTTCGGAAGAGTTGCAGAAATCAGAAACGTTACATTCCATAACGGAAAGGTTTCCGACTATGTACGTGTAAATTGTTGGTTACGCATGAACATCGATATCTCCGTCTGATTAATAAAGTCTAATTTAATTTAATTACGTATTATATTAAAGTTGCTGTTTATGTTGTGTTTAATATATACTAAGTTAAATAATGCGTTCAAAATATAACTAATTTTTTTTTTTTTTTCACAACGTTGTTTCATGATAGATATTTGGACCTGAATCTAGAATTTGAATATCGTCAGTGTTACTTTCAAGTACATCCGCAGAGCAAGGCCGAAAATAAGGGGGGGGGGGGGGGGGCATGTGCCCCGGGCGCCAGAACGAAGGGACGCCAAATGAAGGATTATACCTTTGAAATTGATAATTTTCTTCTGATGGACTGATGGCTTCCATTATTATGAAACAATCTCTATAAATGAAGTGATAGGTGAAGATGAAAGAGCAGTCGTAAAAAGTTAGAACTCTGATTTTCTGGTTAGAATGGGGAAAAATGGCCATTTCCCCCCCCCCCTATTCTAACCAGAAAATCAGAGTTCTAACTTTTTACGACTGCTCTTTCATCTTCACCTAACACTTCATTTATAAAGGCTGTTTCAGGTCTTGCTCCGACTTACTCCGTATTAAAATCATTGAACCGGCCCGTATAAATATCAGTAAAATTTGGCTCGCCAAGCATTGCAAAGCATGCATTTTTAAATCACTCTTATTCTACAATTAAAATTTTAAACTTATTCTTTTAAAGAACAGTGCCTATATTTTTCTGCAACGTAAGTAGAGTAAAACCCGCAAAAAGAACCTGCCTATGATGGAATCCTATCTTAACGCAAAAATGTGTTACAAATGTGTGTTAAAAATGTGTTCATGCAAAATGAATATAATAATACTTCTGAAAAGAATATAATGCATGCACAACAGACGATGTACTTGCTAAAAATGGGACCTGTCTATAACGAAGTTTCTTTTCTCCTATGCTATTTCGCCTTAAAAGATTTTACTGAATAGTATTTTTGAGATTTTTAAGTCTCCAAGCCATGGAGTATGGATTAACGATATTAATAATAAGACATTTACATTCAAAGCGAGAATTATTAAAAATATATATATTGCAGCTCAAGATGCTTTTTTGTAAATAAAAAATATAAACGGGGGGGGGGGGGGTAAAATATTTATTTTTTGTCAGAACTCACCATGCATGACAATTTTTAACGTTATCAGCGTAAAAAAATGTATATTTTGTAGAAATTCAGTCGCGCCTTTCCAAAATTTTAGCTTTTATGCTGTGACAAGGTATAGATTTTATACTTGGCCGGGCCATTAATATTTTGTACGGGTCGGGCCGAACTTTTAGACTATATATATCAGACAGCACCGGGCCAATAATTACTGCTTTTATCTACGAACTTTTAACTTTCATGCTGCCCCCCCCCCCCCGCAAAAAAAAATAAATAATATATATATATATATATCCCATGTGTCGGGCCGCTTGGAAATATGTGCTTTGTCTCTGGAAAGTACGTAAAGCGTCAAAATGTTCTTCCATAAAAAATATATAGTTTTTTACGCATAAATAAGTATCTACCAAAAACAGATTTAATGTTTTCTGGTGTCCTGCGTCATTCAAAAAACTTTCCCCTGCCTGAATTAAGTTTACTTGCATCAAAGCACGTGAGAGGAGCAGACGATTTTCATATGAAGATCGGCTGTGGGGTCGTGGTTGTGACGTCACAAGTAAACAAAAGAGAAGGCAGCGCCATCAGACACAGGAAAGAAGACGTTAGGCTAGAGGCTAGCCATAATTTAAATGGCGCGAATCTGCAAATTATGTGGAATACTGTCGAATCGATTTTAAAAACATCCATATGCCTTGAAGGAAAAATGCTGTATGGTAAGTTTTATTTTCTATTTCTTTATTAATATTTGAATTTAGTACTCAGTTTCTGTCATTTGTAATTGTAGTATCAGTTGATCGAACCGAATTCAAACTCATTCATTCTATGTTTCATAACTACACATTTTTTAAGTAGTACCTACTTTTGAAGTGTATCTGTTTATAGATATTTTTCTATTTTGCATTTATAAATTAAATTGTATTGTGTAATTGAACGAGATTTTTATCTTTTTTCTACCTGTGTGTTCGGAAATACTAAGATTTTATATAAATTGTATATATTTATTTACTTTTTTATTCGAACTACTTCTTCATTTTATGATTCATTTTCAAGTGTTATTTATAGGAGAGATGTAAATTTCCTGAGAACCCCAAAAGTTTATTTTTGGCAAGATTTTTCTTTTGCTTATTGAAGGGAGGGGGGTAGGGTAGAACCCCTTTGACAATAACAATTATTATTCACAAAATAAGGCTTCTTAGGTTTATTAAATATGTTTGTCAGTGAATTTTCATTACTTATCTGAAATTGTGATTAAATTTTGTTTTATCATTGTACCGCAAAACTTTTTAAACTGGTGCAAAAGCATGATTTAATAAACATGTGTTAATTATTTAAAATTGTAGTTTTCCTCCATCTTGAAAATTTCTGTAACACATTAAATCGGGCATTTAGTCTTGGTGCCATTTTGAATTCTTTTGCCATTTAGTCTTGGTACCATTTTGAATTCTTTTGCCAAGTGGTGCATGATATGGAATTTTTCCCAAACTGGGTTATGAGTTTTAGGAGTTTTTCAGTTATCATACTTAGCAAGTTTTTGACATTTGACAGTTTTATCTATGATTTAACCATGATCTGAAATAAGTTATTTTTTCAATGTGTTAGAATATCCATATATCTGTGTATAAGCTTAAATTTGTACAATTATAGTAATTTTTAAAAGTACAAGTGCAAGAAGAGTTGCTATGACATTTAGTTTTAATTGTTAATTTTTCTATTGACTAATGAAATTGTTTATTTGTAATTTTTAATTCTTTCTCCATTTACTAATTAGTATTTCTCAGTACAGTAGACTCCCTCAAATCCATATAGCTTGAGACGAGAGCTTGTGCGGATTTTAGAATTTTGTGGATTGTGGATATCTGTTCATTGCTTTGTTTACATTTTTTAAACAGTAAATTAATTTGAATTTAATTAATAATACAATCGAAATTATAAAGATTGCTCACAATATAGTAAAATATTAAAATATTTAAGTAAAATTATAAAAATTAAGATAATTTTTAAAATGGTTAAAAATATTAAAAGTAAAGGTCAAGTAAATAATAATAATGTATAATTAAATATGCGTAATAAAGATTAGATACATTTTTCTTAAATTATTCAATAAAATTTGCCTCATAAAAATACCCTACTAATCCACATCAAAATCTAAGGAAGTTTTATTTCATGTTTAGACAGACTTAATAACCCAAAAAGCTTCTATATTTTGTAAAAATATTGTGATTACCAGTAATATCAGCAATTTCTTGAATTTTTTCAGAAATTAATTTATTTTTCCTTCATTAAAAAGCATGATTTCAGTAATATTAATTACACATTAAAATACATATACAGCATTGATATAAAAATAAACAAGTCTTAATTTTTTTCCTATATCTAAATTGAAAGTTTCATTGTTTACATCTGCGATGATGTACTACGGATTTCAGGCATTTGCAGATTTGAGGGAGTCTACTGTATCATATAATTACAGGTTTGTTTTGAAAACTTTATAATTTTGGGTAACCATTAACCGAGAAAAAAATAGATTTTAATCAATGAAATCAGATACTTTTTAACGTCTTCATATTATCTTTGTATTTAGGGGTGGGGGGGGGGAAGTATCTGAACTCTTCTTGGATTTTGAAAAATTGCTGTAATTGTATAAACCTAGACTTACACTGATACTTGTATATCCTAACCACATAGAAAAAGTACCTAGCTAAAAGCATTGTTAAATCATAGCTGAAACTGTCACATGTCAAAAACTTGTTTAAAGCCTTATTATGACTGAAAAGCGCAAAATTCAAACTCAAATGACCTGTTTTTTTACTAATGTCAAAGTCAAAAGTATTAAGAAAATTTGTTACAACAATTTAAAATGTATATATTAACCATTTGTCAATAGCTGTCCTTAAGGGTGTGTAACAGTTGTTGCCCCACATCATGGCCTTGTGAACAGAAAAAAAAAAATTAATAAAGAATAACTACAGTAAACTCTCTGTAAGGCGGACTCTGTGTAAGACGGAAATCTCTCTAACTCGGAAAGATTTTCAAGTCCCTGCGGATCCATAGGCATAGAGTAAAATTTGTCTAAGGCGGAATATTGCCTACTACGGAAAATTTTCTCGGTCCCGATCGATTCCGCCTTATACAGAGTTTACTGTATTTTTTTTTTTTTTGGGGGGGGGGGGGGTAGAGAAAACGTAGATTATTTATTCCTTTTACCTTAAAGTTTGAACACACTACATTTTTGCTAAGCAATAGTTTCTATGTGTCAGTTTTCAGAAGCTTGTCTACAGATCAACGGAGGAAATCCCTGACAAGATTATCACCGAACAGATTCTTTTTTTTTTTTTTTTACTTTCTTCTATCTTTACAAGAAGTATTGGATTCATGAAAATTTTCGAATTCCGGTTTTTGACGGATTTACACGTTTTAAGGGTCAAAGAACCTGAAAAACATGTTTTTACAAAATGCTTGTCTGTGTGTGACACAAATTTTGTGGGTGCTCTATCTCAAGAACTAATGAACGGAATTTAATAAAAATTTATATTCAGTTAGTCCCTGATATAAATTGGATTAGTTTTTGGTGTAAATCGCTTAACACGTGGCACTGTTATGCTATGCAGCATTTTTCAAGATTTCCACAAGAACTAAAGCATTGAATTTCATCAAACTTCATATTCAGCTAGTCCTTGACAGGAATTGATGTTTTATACATTTTTGTGTAAATCGTTCAACAGGTGGTGCTGCTGTGCTGCATTTTTTGTGATTTCTGAAATAGCCCTATCTCAAGAACTAATGCTTGGATTTTCAGCAAACTTCAGATTCAGGTATACCTTGATATGAATTACTGCTGTTTATGTTTTGGGGCAAATTGCTCAACAGGTGGCACTGCTATGCCGCATTTTTCAGAATTTTCACTATAGTTCTATCTCAATTTATTGAGATAGAACTATAGTTATATAGTAGCGCATTAGTTATAACTAATGCGCGAATTTTCATCAAACTTCAAATTCAGATATATTTTGATTTGAAGTGGTGCTAAATTGATGTAATTTCTTGTGTTATTTAAATGATTTAATTGACGTGATTTATATAGAAGAAAGTTTTGTGATGGCCTCAACGTACTAGTTTTATTTGATGACCACACAAATTTTGGGAAAAAAAGGGCCAAGGAAATGATTTACAATTTGTCAAGGATTCTTGAAATCCAGCTATAAACGCACCTTATTCCTGGGTGTGTCACTGTGTATTTCAGGCGAGCTTTTTCAAACTGTGATTGCGTTGTACAAAGAGTGTTACCAATATAAAACATACAATGTGAACTTAAAAAGTTCACTGTCTTAATTAAAAGGCGACTAAAATAATGAAAAAAGATGTTGCAAGTAAAAAATATACAATTGTTTAATTTAAATAAAATGCATATTTTTTAACTTGTAACATTTTTTTTTTTTCATTATTTTAGTTGCCTCTTAAGTAAGACAGTGAAAAAACAGTTCACATTGTATGTTTTATATTTGAATCAAGGTAAAAAATTGTGTTTAGTCTTGAGTTATTTGAGTGTTACCAATTTAGCAGATTTTTTTATTCAAAATATCTACCAGAATTTTTAAATAGTTACCTTCACTTAATTTTTAACTATGGAATATTTATCAATAAATAAAACAAAAGATACTATTAGAAATTTTGCATCATTGGAGGGAGGGGGGAGCACATTAACTAGTTTGAAAGGGGAAGGGATCTTATGAAAGGTCTTGCACTTGGCCTCGCTGTTGCTAAAGCGAAGTAATTCTCTGTCCAGACTTTTATCACAGGGCCATAATATCATGTTTGTTTTCTTTAAATACATGTTCTATTGTTTTCTTAAACTGACTGTACAGTAATACACTGACTTACGTCAGCAATTGGTTGCAAGACTAGTGATGTAAGTTGAAAATGACATAAATGCAATGGATGTCAATTTGGCCGGATACCAGATGCCAAATATTCGGCTGCAATTTAAGCCGGATATCCGGCCATAGTATGTTTACTTTTCTACCCCTTCCTCCCAACTCAGATTAAACAATTTTAAAATATTATTTCTTTTAGTTAAACAATTAAAAATTTGTTATTTTAATTTCTTATTTTATACAAAACATAAATATTGAATTTTTAATAATGATTAGAGATGTAACAATTATTCGGCCGTAGCTGAATAATCGGCCTATCTGCCGAATATTAAGTCCATTATTTGGCCAAGGTCGAATAATACTGTGAGAAACGTTTTTATATTTACACAGTAAAACTTTTTAATTTGACAATTTATTTTCATCATGTAGAATGAAAATTTTATTTGAAATTAACAAATTTTCTTCCCCTTAACCTTCATATCTTGAATGGGCTTTATCTATTCATTTTTATATAAGACAGTAATTTATCAATCATGTTAAAATTTTTATGCTGTACCAACAAGTACAAAAAGTATCTGTAATAAGCTAATGTAATCTATTAAATTTAAAGTTAATCTATTCAAAATTTTCCTAATTGGGCAATACAAGAAAATTCTATTTTTTTTTTTTTAAAGCCAAATGGAAATTTAATATTTATCCCTTGTTACATAAAAGAAATCTTTCCTTCAGTGATATCTTTAATTAGATCTATAAAGAATATAAATATTTAAGTCGTATATGCTGCAATAATTAAGTTTTTCTTTTTTGAGTAAAATGCACTTAAAAGTTAAATATAATTTAAACAATTTTTTTAAGTGTTAGTGTTGACTCTAAGCAGCTTTAGCTGGGCACAGCGCCCCTTTTTATTTCTTTTTTGCACCCGGCGGCTCTTGTAAACCCTTCTGATGTGCCCGGCTGCCCTTTTTAACATTTCCTATTTGCCCCGTGGCAATTCAATTGATCCCGGGAAAATATCGCAAATTCTAGGGACTCTAAACAAACCGGTTCAAAATATTTTTAGTAAACAAGGTACAAGTTTAAACCCTTTTTGAAAAAAATAGGCCCTTTTTATAGAATAGTGTTCCCTTTTTGAAAAAATGTACCCTTTTTTAGAATAGTGTTATAGTTAGAATAGGGCCCGGCGACCCTTTTTTTTCTAGAGTCAACACTGTCTTACTAATTCATATTAAATAATAAAAGAATTACAAATACTAATTTTTTTTATTTGGTATGTATGTTTTACATCACTATTTTCTTTTATATTTATCTGAAACTTGAAATTTATGTTGTCTAGTAATTTTAAAATTTTGTGATTATTTTAAAATGTAACAGTCAACAGCATATATAATATCAATTATAACAATGCAGTACCTAAGATACGATACTATATAGTCAATATTTATTTTCCTTACAGATATTTCCTTCCTCTAAATCTGAAAACATTCACTGAACACTTCTTAAAAGTGCTTGCTGTCTGTTTGCATACCCCCCCCCCCCCCCCAAAAAAAAAAAGAAAGTATTTTTTGTTAATTATGAGCTTCATAAAGTCTGCACTTGTTTCTTTCCACCATTTTAGAGGATATTCCTTTCTATCAGTAATTTTTCTTATGATATTAATGGCGGATTTTGATTATAAAGAAGAGCAATTTGGCACAGTGAAACTTTCTTAAAGGCCATGGGGGGCATAGAAAGTGTTAAGAAGTGTCCCCTAGTGCATTGAAAGGATTAAAAAGGGCCGCCGGGCACTGCACCCTTCTAAAATGGCTTAGATTCAACACTAATGTAAGCCATAATATGAAAAAAATTTTTATTCTTTTGAAGCATTCCAAAACCTTATAAAACTGGTATGAATTTTTTGTAAAATATTGAAATATAATCTTAATAACTTGAAATATATACAGGGTGATTATAATTAAAGTTTGTTTCAAAACGATCTAAAAAACGAACCACAGATTAGAATGACGTCAAAATTGAACAGAGTATCATTGAAGAAGGGGGTAAGAACATGAACCAAAAAAATGTTCCATATTTTAGCGACAGATGGCGCTGTAAGCGTCAGAATTTCGACTAAAAATGTCTGCTTCAATGCTTCGTCTGTCCACAGAATTTACCACGGCCAATCATTGTCCACTTCCATGCGAGCAAGAAATTCCAAAGCAAAACCCTCTCTTGTTGCAGGTCAGAAGGAAACAACTCCTGCACATAGCAAATTTTGTACGGATAGCATTGCAGGATGTTTTGTAGAATGTTATGCACTGTGCTCACAGACCTGTCCAATGTTCCGGCAATTCTCCGTGCACTGCATGGTTGCACACTACCGCTCGACTCCTCCTGAACTGCTGTGGCTACTTCTTCAACTACCGCCAAATCACATCTTTTCCTTCCTCTACCAGACTGCACATCAAACGAACCTGCATTTCCGAATTTTTTCATCATTTTTACCAGACCCATGAAAGTCATCGGTCCAACGCCTTTTTTCATACGCTTGAGGGTCCTGAACTTCTGCAGAGCTACTGGTGCAGAATCACCGTTCTTGTAATAAAGCTTGGCAAGCAGAGCGGGGTCCTTCATTGAGACACTCATGGCGAGCGTCGGAGATGCAAAATGAGGGAACTCTGTTTACCTAACGCTTTCATAACACCTGAAATGGCCGTTCGCATACCAGGTATTTTAATTTACATCTTCTGACGCTTACAGCGCCATCTGTCTCTAAAATTTGGAACTATTTTTTGGGTGGTGCATGTTCTTTCCCCCTCCTTCAATAACACATCGTTCAATTTTGACGTCATTCAAATCAGTGGTTCGTTTTTTAGAGCGTTTTGAAACTTAAACTTTAATTATAATCACTCTGTATTTAATGCTCTGATATTTATTACTACATCTTTATTATACATTTGTGTCTCAGAACTTGGCTATGATCTTGGCAAAATTGATCTCACTCTTGGCATAATCATAATTGCAGTAGCCTCTACAACAAAGAAGTATGAGGGAAAGCATAAAACAAATTGAATGTCAAGCATAGCCAAGGGCAGCTTTATTAAAAGATGAAAAAATGTTACTTTTGGAGTGGAAAACATCTATTAGTTAGGGATAGAAAAAAACAGAACTTTTTAATTTAAAGTACTAACTGCAAATACAGACCATTAAATGGGTAATAATGCTGATATTTAATATTTTTAGATGTGATGTGAATTATGGGTCTGAATATTCATTCTTCAAATTATATTTACTTTCTTTGAATTAATATATTTTGGTTAGCATGTACACATGCACATGTGTAAAATTGAGATTTATGCAAAGTAATTTTGTAAAGTACATACAGGGTGTTTATAAAGTCCCGGACCCATTTTGATGTTTAATAACTCATAAAATAATAAAGATAGATAAAAATTAATAACATAAATGGTTAGATAGACTCAAAAAGTTTCATGACCCTTGTCAATGAACTTCCACATGTGCCCCCTTCGTCGCACGGAGAATATCAAGTCGATAGTCAATTTCACGCCAGGTAGCGGCAAGCATGTCGGCATCCACAGAGGCTATTGCGGTTGTAATTCTGGCAGTCATCAATGTTCGACACTCTCCTCCTGTAAACATTGTCCTTTACAAATCCCCAAAGGAAAAAGTCCAGCGGCGTTATATCAGATGATCTGGGTAGCCAAGGAATTGGACCTCCTCGCCCAATCCATCTTCCTGGAAAATGGTCATTCAAAGAAGTACGAACGATGGTACCCCAATGAGGTGGTGCGCCATCTTGTTGCAAAATGACATGTGGCTGAAGCTCTTCTAGTTGTGGAAATACGAAGTTTTCCAACATTGATGACTTAAAAGCCAGAATTACAACCGCAATAGCCTCTGTGGATGCCGACATGCTTGCCGCTACCTGGCGTGAAATTGACTATCGACTTGATATTCTCCGTGCGACGAAGGGGGCACACGTGGAAGTTCATTGACAAGGGTCATGAAGCTTTTTGAGTCTATCTAACCATTTATGTTATTAAACATCAAAATGGGTCCGCGACTTTATAAACACCCTGTATAATAGGAGTAAAGTTAAAAGTTTTATAAGTATGAGTGACCGTGATATGTTCTTGATTTGTTATTTGTATTACTAATTAGAGAACTTTATTATTTGCAACTTTTCTTATTTTTATAATTGCTAAATACATTTTATTAATTGCATGCAAAGTATAAAAATGTAAATTATGGTCCTTAATATCATCTAATTAGGTGTTTAGTTGTTCTGAAAACCTATAACTGGGCCAAATCACAGTAAGTTGTTTTGTTGCGGAGGGGACATTTAATCATTTATTTCAACTAAATACATCAAAATAATTTTTTTTTCTCCAAGTTTGAATTTTTTTATGAGTGCATAAGACATGTTGAAAACATTCTGACATAAAAAATGAAACAAATATTAAAAGTGAAAGAGAACAAAATTTTTTTCTTATTGTTGCGGAGGGGACAGGAAAATATTACATTTTTTAAATCTTCAGTTTGCATCATTATTTTTCCTATGTATAATAAAGTATAGCACTAAAAGTAATTTTTTATACTAAATTATACTGTTTAGCATTATAGTCATAAAATATTACACCTGAATTATAAAAAATTCACTGTCAATCATTTTTTTTAAATTAGCACCATGTTGCGGAGGGGACTGTTTCGGAGGGGACATTTTGAAATTTAGTTAAAATTAGAAACCTATTCATTATTGGGTATTTTTTAGCAATTGTATACACTTCTTAGAAAAAAATTAAGCTTTTAAGGTAAGTTCATGATAGTCATTTATGTATAATCAATTAATTTTCAGTAATCAATGCTATAATTACTAAAACAATCTATTATTCTGTTTGAACCGTACAATGCTTCAGCAACTGAGCATGTTACAGGAAGTTTCTTTGTACTGCCTTCAAAGTTGATCCATTGATGATAACTAACTCTCGTCAAAGTCAGAATAAAATGTGCTTCAATAACTTCAACACCGCAGTCCGTACACTGACAATCAACACAAGAGTTCTGTATGTTTATCTTCTTCACATAAAGTTAATTGCATAACTCTTTCACTTCTTTAACTTGCAGCACACTACACTTGTTTTGGAAACCATGAAGATTTAAGTTAATCTTTTCATGGTAAATGCAATAGCATACTTCTTGGTGCTTTTGTGAAGCAAACAATACATGCTCAGGTCTTACCATTCAGAATTTAGTAATTCCAATACTTTGCTTAGCATAAGAAGTACAATACAAAGAATATGCTTCATTTAAAGACATTTCTAAAACTCTTTTTTGCTTTCTTTCTTTAAGTTTACCTTTACGTATAAGGATGGAAACTTTGATGCCAGGTAACATTCGACTAATGTCATCACGTTAAAAAAAAAGCTGTAATATTCTCAACAGTTTTTTCAGGAATGGCATCAGCTCGTCGCTTTCTTTCTTGAAATAAATTGCACCTTATAACAGAACATTGTGAAATTAGATCTATTTTCCTGTGTGGAGTTAAATTTTGAACAATTTTTGCAAGTACCGATACCTTCTTAGGAGATTCCTTTGTTAAACTCTTATTTGCCTTGGAAAGTGCTTTTCCTAAAGCTGAAGAATTCTTATAACCAGGGGATGATTGATTTTCTGGAGTAATATTGTTACTTTTTTTGTTTGCCCTCGAGTTTGCTTTTCTTTTTCTTTCTTTCTCTTTATTATTTTTTTTCTTCTGCTATGTCCTTACTGCTTTTTCCATTTTAGCAGCCTTTACTTTCCATTTCTATCTTTCTTTCTTCTCTGTTTCATGCAAAGCTGAATCTTACTTTATCCTCTCCCTGTATTCTCTTGATCTTTGTGTGGCTGTTTTTGCCATATTTTCTAGAAACTTTGATAAAATAAAATATATTTTTTAAATTTTCCTACCAATTAAGACATATTTTAGAATTACACTCAATTAGGCACTAGACTGAGAATGCCAACAAACTAAGAAGCACATGGTCAAAATACTGTGTTGCACAACCTAGTATATATGTGTTAGCAAATGTAAAGAAAGGGAAAATATACGCTTCAGTAGTACCATCTAGTAGTAACATTATAAAATAGAAGCTGTAGGAGAATTTTGTTGATGTTTCAGTGTAAACAATGAATTAAATTTAATAAAAAAAAAAAAAAAAAAAAAAAAAAAAAAAAATTGTCCCCTCCATCACAAAAATGTCCCCTCCAAAACATTTTTCTTTTGCTTTATATATATATTTAAATTGTTGAATTTGATACAAATTTGGAATTTATTTATTGCATTCTGCTAATACTTGATAAGTTTAAAGTCAAATGTTTTTCAAAATGTACTGACACTGAAAAAAATAAAAAATAATATTTAAAAATGTTTTGGAGGGGACAACCAAAATTTTCTATTTGTCTAAATTTATTAAATTTATATTTTTTAATCAATTAAAGGCTTAAAATGTTTCAATGTGACACAAAAATGTGGGTTTAAAGCATTATTTAAAAAAAAGAAATGTATTTAAAATACTTATCCTTTAAATAGCATTTTTTAGTTTGTCCCCTCCGCAACACATTTTTCTTCTAAATCCAATTTTAACTATAAATTACTTTTATTGAAAAATGTTATAATTACTTTTGTTTACATTTTTCAGAAACTTCAATATCTGCAGATTTTAAAAATATAAAGTTTTATCAGTTTCAAAATAAAAAAAATTAAGATGGCTTGGGACCAAATACTGTGGTTTGGCCCAACTGTTGGTGGCGATTCTGTACCTTGATGAAGGAAAAGATATATAAATCCATTTTAAATAAATAATCTGATTTATTTTTAAATATTTTTTTCGTAAACCCTATATGTGACATTCTTTTATAATGTTTCACAAATTTTGTTCAATTAATTTTATTAATAAATTGATTTGCAATTTTTAACCTAATAGATCAGTGGTAAAGTAAAAATACTTATTACAAAGTTAAAATTAAATGTAACAAGATCGTGTATTGTAATTTACATATTCAATATGTAAGAAGCAATTGTCTTCAATAGAGAAATTAAAATATTGCAGGATTCATTTTATTTTATTGAAATAATTGTGATTGAAATTTATTTGACTAAAATGTTCAATGTTTTATCTGTATTTTACGATACAAAATATTATTTGCATATTACCTGTCATGTAGAGTAATTTGTAAATTTAATTGTTACTTCAATCTTTTTCATTTTAGATAGCAGCAATATAAAGTATAAAAAATGCTAAGAACATTCTCTTAAAAATGGAATATGGAGTGTCTCGCACTGTTTGTATATTATTAACATAACTATATATATATATATACATATAAAATTAATTCTTATTGTACAATTTTTGTTTTAATAAATATTTTATTTAAGTAAACAAAGAATTTTATTTGTTATGTTTTGCCATTTTTTTTTTTTTACTGCTTCTCAATTTCTTATTTTATAAAGATTTCTTTCAATTTATAGCTTAAGTAATGAAAAAGGGGGGAGCTTAAAATGTTCTTTTTCTTTACTATATCTCAAATTTTGTACCAACATACGGGTTTTGAACTTTTTAAATGCAACAGAAAAAATGTCTGATAAAAAATTTATACTTACTGCTAACTAAATTTATACTTCAGGGCTAATTATCGTGCATTTTTAGTTATTTAAATTTTAAATACAAAATCAGATTACAGATAGTTTATTGAAGCTTCAGTAAAGAATTAATTACAAATTTGATTCTCCCATTAATCGGGGGGGGAAATGTATAATTTCCCTCTTACAACTGATTGCAAATTAAAATTTATTGCTTTGTTAAAGATATTTCTATTTATTTTAGTTAAAAACCGTATTTTATTTCTACTTATATTTATACATTTTTTACTTTACATTTACAAATCTTCACTACATAAAAAAAAAAAAAAACTAGAATCCAGCATTTGTGGATTTTTATTCATAAATGGTGACTATTTTTGCTGGCTTTTCAATTTAATCTTTTATAATGATTTCTTTAAGTTAAAATCTGTTATTGAATATTTATTTTAATTGCTAAAATGTGCAACAGGAAAACTTGAAAAACCAATAAAAATAGATTTATTAGACTGTTTATGTGTTTCTGCTCTATCCAAGCTATTATTATTCATTACTAATTTATTTTGATAATGGATCTAATAGCCAAAACATGTAAACAGTCTAATAAAACTATTTTTAATGTTTTCTTCTTTTAACAATTAAAATAAATAAATAATTTCTTTAATGCATTAAAAAAAAAAAACTTCTTTTAAATTATTGAAAAAAAAAATATATATTTTTTTTCTGATGAAGTATTAATAACGTAAGATAATTCTAAAAATTTTAATGTTGTTTTAAGTTTTAACCTTGAAGTAAAAATCTAAAAAAAAAATTTGTTTAAATGTGTCAGATAAATTTTTTTAATTTTGAAAGAAGTAAATTTTTCCTTTTTACTTTGTTCGTCTGAATTTCTAGTAAAATTTATTGTTTTAAAGTGAAAGTTTTTATGTTGTAATTCCCAAATTGCAACATAAAATCTTTTTAAATTGTGACAATACTTTAGACTGTTATGCTTTTTGTTTTTTCATGTATTAAAAAAAGGTAACATTTCTCTATCACTAACAAATCATATTTTAAACATCTGTATCATTGAAAAAAATCTCCCATTTTATTAGCACTTATTTACTGAGATCAATGGCAGTCTTAAACATGTCATCATTGTAAGTATACTGTAGTGTAAAAGAGTACAATGGCATTAATAATGTATAAAGTACAATTGAATTCAGAAATTTAAGTACAAACTTTTATATAGTTGCAGACCTGCATTTTTTGTGATTTTGCTGTATATATTAAATTTTTTTTTTTGTAGTTGTAAAAATATTATTTTTTGAAAAGAGATCTACTAAAGAAAGAAAATTTAATAATAATCAGTGAAATATGTAGTGGTGTACCGAGTAGCACTTTGGCCGAGTAACCGAGTACTCGGCCACTGACTACTCGACCGAATACCGAGTAGTTGTGTAATAATAATAAAAAAAAAAAACACTGATGTGCACATAATGTGAGGTTAGGTGTTCATATGTGTGTACATATATATATATAATATGCATATATAGTATATATAAATTAACTAATTAAATTTGAAATTCATTTGTGCACCTTTTAAAGACAATTTTTGACAATTCAAAACAGTAGCGAAAAAAGGAGAATTGACACATAACAAGTACAATTATTAACCAATATAAAATTAAAACATTCTTCAACCCTCCAATTTATTCCGATACCTGAAATTTGTCTATCAAAAATTTAAATGTTTATTGGTTACTGTAACAATTCATTGAATAATGCAAAACATTTCATATTTATTTTGTAACTGTACATTATTTTCTTTTGATTAAAAATAAAACAGAGAAAAATAAAAAGAGAGGTACAAAAAGAGATACAGGCTTTCTTAACCCATTTATGAATAGCGTCCCATTTTTGGGACGTTTCAAATTTTAATGCATTTGTATAATTTTCTTCTTCTTTATAACATGAAAACTGCATGAAATCATTATTTATAAATGTCTTTATCTATAACTGAGAGATGACAGCACAAGGTGGATATTTATTTGCTTAAATTAAGGCTTTTTTCGGTGTTTATAGATTTTTAATTTTTCAAGAGGGCGAAATGTAAAAAGTAAGTTTATTTGTATTTTTTCTATCATGGACCCAAAATCGCAAGTTATAATCTTAGCTTGTGGACTTTTTTGAAATACGTATTTTTTTAAATTGCGAAATTATATGTTCAAGCTTATTTTTTATGCATTTTTGTAATGTACAAAATATAGGATTCTAGGCACAAATGGGCACATATTTTTGTTAGAAATTTAGGAGACAGTTATTTATGCAATCTCCTTTCGAAGGTATTTATGAAATAAATTGTTATTAAGTCTGCAATACGATTATTCTTATTTTATTATTAATAATAGTTATAACGTTATTAGTCTCTGCAAAGAAATAAATATATATATATTTTTTTTGTAGTTCATTAAAATACTAATTATAGTACATAATATACAATTTAAAAACATTTTAAATATAAATATAGGCAAAATATATAATTATGCATATTATTCTACTAGAAATACTCATATTTAGTTCTTTTACATTTTATCAAATAAATACAAAAAAAAATTAAGCTTATTTTTTTTTAGTATTTTTCCAGTTCATTTTGCAACATTTTAAAGTGATTTTACCAAAAAATTTGAGAAAACAAAAATTCAGGCACAAATGGATTAACAGAAGACTTATGTAAAACTTACACTCCATCTGCATGGTGGGGGGGGGGGGGGGGAGGAGGAGAGAGAAAAAAAACTTTCCGATTATGTGCAACCTTGCAAAAAAAATTCTTATGTGCACCTTCAACCACTGTTTATTCTGAACGTATATTTTCAGAGGCAGGCCAAATTTATAGCAGTAAAAGAAATGCCCTGTCTACTGATAATGTAGAACGTTTGGTGTTTTTGCACCATAATTTGAAATATAATAAATTTAATTATTAATTTTTTTATTACATTTATTGTATTTTCAGTTTTTTTAATCCAAAATAAGTCTTTTCTGTTTTCCTATATATTTAAAAAGAACTTATTTTTATTTGTATAAATGTGAAGGTAAATTTTAATCTGGAATTATTTTATGAGGGTTTTTGTTCTTAACTTTTTCTATATTTTGTAGACATATTGTTAAATACCGAGTAAATAGTTTTATGAATTATTGCATATATTATACATTGATATTCGAATAACCTTTTACAGATCAGTTTTAAATTCATATGCTTAAAAAATGAAATTCTTACAACTACTCGGTATTGGCCAAGTATTCGGCCAAAATTTCACCGAGTACCGAGTATTTACCGAGTACTCGGTACGGCTCTAGAAATATGCATACTTTTGCTTTTATTTTTGAAGAATAAAAGTTAATTGGTTTAAGAAGATTTGGAGTCTATAAACATTTCAGAATTACTCAATTGTATTATGTATATATATAATAATTAATATAAGTAATATTTTGACAAAATATGAATGGAATATTTTTTACTTATGTAACGCGATTTCATACAGTCATATACATTTCATAAATTTTATTATTTTTAAAATGAAATGATACATTATGATATTTGGTGGGCAGTAATAAAAAATTGAAAAATATTCAGTTTGATCTTGTAAATTTCATAATGCTTCTAATGACTGGTTGTACTAACTCTTCATCAGTAGGAAAATTATTAAAAGTTTAATATCATCAGAATAAACTATGAAATCATTTTAGCTTAATACAAGACACTTGTAATCTTGTTTTAAGTTCTAAATAAAATTGTTTAAATATTTCTTTCATCTGATGTGATTTAGATTCCTTCACTTTTTATATAAAAGTGGATATGTAATTAGATTAATAAAAATATTTTGATTCTTATTACAATTGCTTATTGTAAAAAAGTACTGCTTAAAAAAAAATAAAAATTAAAGGAAAAAAATGAAAATTAAAGTGTAATGCAATGCTAGGTAAAGTATTTGCAAACTCTCTAAATGCTGCACTAAATTTAAACTTTAATTTTTTTTTTCCTAATCAAAATTAATTTTGACAACAGATGGTCAAACATATTTTGACCTGGACATTAAAACTAGCACACATAAGTACCGACTTCACGGAGCAAAATAGGCAGTTGGACATAATACGAACTACTAGTTTAAATAATTTTTGTCTGAATTTAATCACTGATTAATTAAGACAAAAATAACATTTAAAAATGAATAATGGAAGTTTGTCAGATTTAATTCATCACCCCCACGAAGTTGGTGCTTATTCAAATACAGCTCTGATTTCAAAGAGCAAAGTAGATTTTGGATGTGGAGAATGAAATTAATGTTTAATAATTTCATTTGATTTTTAAGTTTTTAACATTTAAAGAATCATGTGACATCAATGATTCATTGAATTTGTTTTAATGTATTGGACTCTTTTTAATTAACAAAATTTTTATGGCAACTTGAGAGAATGAAAAACTATATAAGGACTACATGAATAAACAATTTTTGTTTTATGTAAATTTAATTGAATATTCATCATTGTAGATTATATTTATTGGCAGGAGCAACTATAATACATTTTTTATTATTATTGTGCACAATAAGTTAGGTAAGGGAGGAACTTTTAATTAGTGTATATATTATGACATTAGAATGCACAACAGATCTGAAAAGATTAATAATAAAATTTACTGCAGATCAAGAAATTTCATTTTTTTTTTCTTTACATTTGACATTGCAGGTGGTTTTTAGAACACAGAGTAAACATGTAAAAATTGGGTGATAAATTTAGATAATGTTTACTGTATGTCCTAAGAATCAACTGTGATATCTTTTTTTTTTAGCTCAAGAAAGAGAGCGCCCTCTAGCAGGGAAGATAAAAACTAAAATGAATAGTTGGAAATTATGCATTTTCATTGATGTAGAACTAGCAAAAGTATGTCAGGTACTATTTGTATAATAAAAAGGGAAGGAAGAGTGCTCTCTACTAGAAAAGATGGGAACTAAAATGAAGTAGTGGAGAAAATAATTATACGTACAAAGTTGAAAGTTGCATAAAAAATCAGATAATTAGAAGACAAAAAAAAAAAAAAAAAAAAAAAAAAAAAACTAAGAAACACTATGTGCATTGTAAAAACAGTGCCATATGGTGATGGGGGCAACAGTCTGCTAAATCTTAGACAAATTGTTCAAATGAAAGAGAAATTTAGGGAAAGATAGGGCATAGGAGCCTAAAAAGGTAAAAACCCAGAATGGAAAAGCAGTATAAAGGTGCGAAGGTAGGTAATTTTTTTAATGAGGGGTAAAATACCTTAATAGCTCTGAATCCCTGCTGAAAATATGCCTCCCTATTCATATGCATCATGTTATCCGCTCTAAATGCAATCCAAAATGTATAACGTGATGTTTTGAAGGTGTATATAAACATATGCCTTGAATGTGTTTCAAAAAGCGATGCCTGTGAAAAGCATTGCAAATGTATTTTACTATGCTAGAAGCACCAGGAAACACATGGGCACTTTTTTTCACATTGAAAAGTACAACATTTTTTTAGTTGGTTATTTACGTCCTGTAATGTGTAGCGGGGATTTGCAGTTTAGTTGAGAGTACAATAACTATATGTACTAAATGCATCTGAGTATAAAAAAGCTGTTTAGTGCAGCATAAATGAACTCTGCTAAGTCCTATGGGAAATAATATTAGTAGCATTGGTGATTTTCCATGTATGTAAAAAAAAAAAAAAAAAAAAAAAAAAAAAAAAAAAAAAAAAAAAAAAAAATTGTCAATTGAAAGGGTGCCTCCTTCAAAACAACACTCGTGTTTCTACTAAATTAAGGGATTAATGTGGTCCTGAATATAGAAGGATTAAATTCTAACCTACAATATTTGGAAATGTTGAATTAGTTGTTAGTAGATAAAATGTAGCAATTGTTTTGCTTAGAAAAGAGAATCACAGAATCATTACCAGACAAGACACATCGTCTGTTTTGCAAGAAAAATTTAAGAAACAAAACATTGATGATAGATTCAGGCCAAGGAGGATCCAATATCTTTTCATAGCTCCAGAATAATGTTACATATGTACAGACCTAGAATATATTCTAGGTATTGTATTTCTGGTATCAGGAATACTAATAGCATAAAGTAAGAAATAATAGTGACTTCTTCGGAAAATATTAGTAACATACTTGGAAATGTTATTAATAATTTCTTAAATCGTTACACTTGGATAGGAAAATCATAATATTGTTCTCGAAATGTGCTCAGAAAGCTTAATATGTTATTCAGAAATGTTCCATTCCCGGAGAAGTCGCAGAGAAATCATATTTAGAAACGTTAAGGCTCTTTATCAGTCAGACAGCAAATTCCCCTCTCAATGCTAAACCTATGGGCTTAGAATGCATCCATGTTTTTCAAATTTCTCCAAGAAAAATTAAAATTTTTGCCTTCTATTTCCTGTATGCTCTTCTTGAAGAATGTTTCTTTCATTTTTAATTGACGATATATTTTTAAAATACATTGTTAGTTTTATTTAACGTGTTAAAATCTTTCTTACAACTTGCCTGCTTCACGTAGGTTTTAACACTTAAAATATAAATTTTAGAAACATTTTAGCAAATAAAAAAGAAAGATACATTCTTTAAGAAGAGCCTACAGAAAACAGATGGTAAAAAAATTAATTTTTTGGGGGAAGAATTTGAAAAATATGGATGTATTTCAAGCCCATTGGAGAGTGAAAGTTGCGCCCTGACTGATAACAAGCCTTAAATATAAATTCAGAAACCTTATTTAACATAAGCAGAAAGGCTTCCGAAATATACAGGGACATTTCTGAAAAATGCAGAAACGGTTCCGAAGTACGCGGAATCTTTTCAGAAATGTTTCCAAATTATGTAGAGACATTTCCAAAAAATACAGGAAGTTTTCCGAAACACACAGTAATATTTCTGAAATATATAGTATGATTTTCAAAATACACTGAAACATTTACAAAAAAATACAGGAAAGTTTCCGAAATATAACGGAAGGTTTCGGAATTATGCAGAAACATTTCAGAAAAATACGGGAAGGATTCCGAAATATACAGCAACATTTACGGAAAATACAGGAAAGTTTCCGAAATATAAAGAAAGGTTTCCGAATTATACAGCAACATTTCAGAAATATACAGAAAGATTTCCGATGTATGCAGAAACGTTACTGAATATCTGACTGAAATATAAAGAAACGTTTCCGAAATGCACGTAAATGTTTCCAAAATACACAGAAATATTTGTGAATATTTGACCGAAATATGCGGAAACGTTTGTGAACATTTGACCGAAATATGCGGAAACGTAACAGAACTGGTGGGCCACATTGCTGCCCCACCAGATAGAGTAACGTTTCCGAGTTTTTTTTTACAGTGTATGCGCAATGCGCTTAAATTTAGAATATAGAATATTTACACAATTAAATTTAGAACAAACACACAAATATTATACACTATATACATAGAAATAACATTTTCAGAAATAATCATACTACAAAATCGCAAAGAACTCAATCTACTATAAAACGCAAAAGAGGACTCACTTTCAAAAGGGTGGCGCAGTTTAATTGCTTCGATTTTAATTTAGGTTTTATCCTGTGGGCAGACGGTATCTCACCTACTGAATAACTCAATTTTTCGCAGTTAAATTTTATACATCTTATTCGCAGCGAATATTTCAAGGGTGATTAACGCAACAATTTTAAGGGTTATCGGTCAAAACCGTTAATATCCGAACCGAACCCTTTTTCTTTCTTAACTCCGCATTTTCGCAGCAAAAAAACCTAGTATCACTCTTCACTAGCTCAGAAACCGCATGTCTGTCCGAATAATAAAATACCTCTACCCTCTTACGTCATATTATTACATTAACCCTAAAAGCGCGCGAAGAGAAAAATGCTCTCGTTAGCAAAATAACGGGCAGGAGGAAAAAATTACTTTCGTTAAATGTGAGATTTAAAAACACATGGCCCTTGCTAACAATTATTAAGAGCAAATGTTTTTAAGCATAAATTAACTTATTATTTTACGACATGAAAAATGGACATAAGTAATAACAGATATGACAAGAATGGTTTTTCCCATGAGATTAAATTTCTCTACTTAAAAATTGATCGTGATCTACCGATACAGTTATTAATATCACACGCAATGATGTCGACAACAAATAATATTTATGGCAGGTTTTTTCCCCCTTAAAAATTGATCGCAACCTACCGATACAAGTATTAATATCATACGCAATGATATCAACAGTACATAACACATATAGCAAGATCCCTACCCCCCCCCCTCCTGCCCCTCCACCACCACTCACCCGTAATTAGATTTTTCTACTTAAAAATTGATCGCGATCTCCCGATACAGTCATTAATATTGCACGCAATAATGTCGACAATCCATAACAGTTATGGTAGGATACTCAGCAGTCATTTGCACAATATTGCGTAATAAATCTCTCTACACTCTGCAAGTAAGCGCCCTCTAGTTACGACCATTATATAGAATGTATTCATTGCACTGTCTGATGATTTGTACAAGTTTCAGTGCATTTTTATTTTCCCTAATTGTTTCTACTTTTAATTTTTAGACATCTTGTGTACAGACACTCTATTAATACAAGAGAAGACTAAATCATTTATCGCTTAGTTAAAATATTTTTCACAAGAACGTCGTAACCAATTTAAAACTTAACCTGACACACTCCTGAAAATGTTGCCGCGAATGGTAATCGACAATTTTAATAAAAACAAAAAAGATTGAGAGAAAGAAGAACAGTATATATTTGAATCAATTAATAGATGCGAAAGAATGTACTAAAGAAATAATTGATTTGCTCCATGGTTTCGCCTTTCTTTTCAAATTATTTCAGAGACATTTGAAAGGCTTAGAGGCACGGTTTATTTTCATTCTGTTTGAGTTACATTTAATTTTTTTTTTTTTTTTTTTTTTTTTTTTTTTACAAAAACTTCTTTTTAAAAATTAGAAGAGTTTCCATTATTAAGGAATTACTATTGTTTATCGCTTGACACATTTGGTGAAGTGGTATTAGTGGAACATTTTTTTTTAAATGTAGCAATCGAGATAAATTCCTTAAGTTTATGATCAGAATAATTTAAAATATATTTCAAATACAAGTGAAAAAAAAAAAAAAAGAATATATTCATATAATAATTCTGTTCATCAAACTTTTTTTTAATTATTTTTTAGGGTATAAAAGTATTAAACATTATTAAGAACAAATGTTTTTAAACATAAATTAAACCGCCGCGGCGAGCGGCCCGTCTTCGTCCGCAGCCCTTTATTCTTCTACTCTAGTCCGACTCTTTTGCGGAAGCAAAATTCGTAGGTCCCCAGCCACGTCCCGAGTGAAAGACTCTCTAGCGAAAGCAACGTTGAAAAAAAAAAATTATCACTTTTTATAGCATTATTTTACTTAATCTGTTTATAAGTGATTTTTATACATGTTTTTATAAATTAACTTATTATTTTAAAACATGAAAAATGGACGTAAGTAATAAAAGATAAGACAATAATGGTTTTCTCGATTAGATTAGGATACTGTACTATAAAACTGATCGCAATCTACCGATAAAATTTTTAATATCACACGCAATGATCTCGATGATACAGAACAAATATGACAGGAGTTTTTTTCTTCTACTTAAATACTAACCACGATCTACCGATACGATTATTAATATTATACGCAATGATATCGACAGTATATAACAGGTACAGCTAAAGAAGAAAATAAGGAATTTTGCTTAGTAGCCACTGGCCGGCAGGTTGATTTTATTTAGTAGCCAGTTACTGGCTACTGAAAATAATTTCTTTAGTAGCCAGTAAGTACATTTATGTCACTGAATATTTAATTTAAAAATATATGAGTTTAGAGTAAATAAGTAATTTACATACTTAATAAAAATATTTTAATTCATGGTGTTTTAAATAAACTTGAGATATTAATTTCCAATGTATTTTAAGTTAACGGCAAAGTTATATGCAACATGCTTATATAGCTAACTACATAAGTCCCACTATGCTTAGGTACTTGTGTAGCTAATGACATAAGTACCCCTCCTCCCTTTTTTAAATTATTTGTTTAGAATTAGGATCTGACCAAAAAAAAAAAAAAAATAGGTACTTTTATCCACTGACTAGCAGGTGTGATTAAAAAAAAAAAAAATCTGAAATTTACAACAAATTTTCTGAAATGTAAAGGGGAGGATGGATCCCTCTGGTACTAATTATGCGTTTTTTCTAAGATCCTTTAACGAAATTCGCGTTTTTACACGTTCTATTAGCGATGTTTCAATTTCTTCGGCGATCCTTTGATGAAATGTGCGTTTTTTTCGCGATCTCTTGACAAAATTCGTGTTTTTTTTTTTCGCGATCTTTTGACAAAAATCGAATTTTTTCGCGATTCTTTGACGAAATTCGCGTTTTTTCACGATATTCGCGTTTTTTCTGCGATCTATTGACGAAATTTGTGGGTTTTTATCGCGATTCTTTGACAAATTTTGCATTTTTTCGCGATTTTTTGGACAAATTCGCGTTTTTCTGCGATCCATTGACGATATTTGGGTTTTTCCCGCTATAATTGAGGAAATTTGGGTTTTATAGCGATCCTTTGACGGAAAGTGCGCTTGTTTTCGTGATCTTTTGAAAAATTTTTGTTTTTTCGCGATTCTTTGACGAAATTCGCGATTTTTTTTGCAATCTATTGATGATATTTGCGTTTTTTCCGCGATGCTTTGACGATATTTGCGTTTTTTCCGCGATCCTTTGACAATATATGCGTTCTTTCCACGATCCTTTGACGAAATTCGGGTTTTTCTGCGATCATTTGACGAAATGTGCGCTTGTTTCCGTGATCTTTTGATAGAATTCTGGTTTTTTTCTCGATTCTTTGACGAAATTCTCGTTTCTTTTCGCTTTCCATTGATCCAGATTTGAGTTTATTTCGCGATCCTTCGACGAAATTTACGGTTTTTTTTTTTTTTTTTTTTTTTTTTTTTTTTTTTTCGTAAGCCTTTGACGAAATATGCGTTTTTCACGATCTTTTGACAAAATTCACGGTTTTTTCCCGCGATTCTTTGACAAAATCGCTTTTGGAAAATCCTGCATTTGGCCGGTATTTCCATATTTTTAATCTCCAGTTTTTCATGTTTAATCACCGAGTGGCGACTGGAGAGTGCTTATTTTCATCTTTAGGTATAGCAAGATCCTCCCACAACCACCACCACTCCCTGAGATTAGATTTTTCTACTTAAAAATTGATCACGATCTACAGACACAGTCATTAATATTGCACTCAATGATGCCGACATCACATAATAGATATGGCAGGATACTCAGCAGTCATTTGCCCAATATTGTGTAATAAATAAAGCTCACTACACCCTGCAATTAGTAAGCGATTCTACCGCATTACAGCTTGTTTTACGACCATTATATGGAATGTATGCATTGCATTGTATGATTATTTGTGTTAATTTCGGTGTATTTTTATTTTCCCCAATTGTTTCTACTTATAATTATAATTTTTAGACATCTTGTATACAGATACTTTATTAATTTAATACCACAGAAGAGTAAATTATTTATCCCTTAGTTATAATCTTTTTCACAAGAACATCGTACCATTTTAAAACTCAACATGATATGCTCTTCGAAATGTTGCCGCTAATGGTAATCGATAAATTAAGAAGAAAAAGAAAGAAAGAAAGACGAACTGTGTATGTATATTACAATCAATTAATAGATGCGAACGAATGCAAAGAAATAATTGATTTGCTCCACGGTTTCGCCTTTCTTTTCAAATTATTTCAGTCATTTGAAAGGCAGAGACATGGTTTATTTTTATTCTGTTTGATATACGAGTACATTTAATTTCTTTTCCGAAAACTTCTTTTCAAAAATGAGAAACGTTTCCATTATTAAGGAATTACTATTATTTATCGCTTGGCAAATTTGGTGAAATGGTATTAGCGGGACATTTTCTTATATATATATATATATATATATATATATATATATATATATATATATATATATATATATATATATATAACAATGGGGATAAAATTTTTCAAGTTTATGATGAGAATAATTTAAAATTTATTGTATTTCAAATACAAGTGAAAAGAAAGAATATATCCAGATAATAATTCTGTTCATCAAACTTTTCTTTTAAATTTTTTTATAGTATAAAAGTATTAAAAATTATTAAGAGCAAATGTTTAAAAGAAAAATTAACTTATTGTGCTTAAGAAATGAAGACTGGACTTAAGTTAACAGATGTGACAAGAATGGTTTTTCCCATGAAATTAGATTTCTCCACTTAAAAATTGACCGTCATCTACCGATACAATTATTAATAAATAATACATGCAATCATGTCGACAACACATAACAGATATGGCAGGAGATTTTTTTTACCAATTTTTCTAAAAAATTGATTGCAATCTACTGACACAATTATTATCATACGGAATGATATCGACAGTACGTAACAGATATAGCAAGATCCCCCCCCCCCCCCCACACACACATACACCACCACCACCACTCCCTGAGATTAGATTTTTCTACTTATAAATTGATCGCGATCGACCGATACAGATCGACCGACATATTGCACGCAATGATGTCGAAAGTACATATGGCAGGAGTCTCTTTCCAATTTTTCTACTTAAAAATAGATAACAATCTACCGATACAATTATTAAATATCATATGTAATGATATCGATAGTACATGACAGATATCGCATAAGAAAGGTTTTTCCCCTGAGATTCGATTTTTCTACTAAATTGATCGCGATCTACCGATACAATTATTAACATTACACGCAATGATGACGACAGCGCATAACACATATGGCAGGAATTTTTGCCCCCTTATCCCCCCCCCCCATCTCCTAAAATCCTAATCCTACCGAGAACCGGTGCTATAGTAACTAATACAGTCGGACCTCTATTTAACGAACTTTTCCTCGGAACCAACAACATTTTTCGAATGTCTTCGTAAAATAACCTCCAAATAGCGAAGTGTATTCTCTATTTAACGAACTTTTTCTTCTGATATAATTTTTTTTCCCCTATTTCTCAAAATATTTCCGGTCACTTCAAACTTATTCTTTCTTTTACACATTTTATAAAGCTCAATAACCTTGAATTAGTTTTACCAGGTGCCTAACTCAACGAGAGCAGTAAAATCCCTGTCATTCTTTGCATTTCATCCAGGAAATGCAAACTTTCAATATTCCCCTTTCACACTTAAAAGAGCTGTTCTGTAGTAAATAAGTTTCAGTAATTAAATTTAAGGACGCATATGCTTAAAATTACTTGTTATAATAAATACGATAATGTCATTAAAATTCATTAATTTTAATGTAAATATTTAATTAAAACTGAAAATACAGTGCATTCCCGGACAATAATTTTTTAAATTCTTGTTGTCTTTACAGATTTCTTTTTGATGGGTAAAATGAATAATAATAAAAAAAAATAAGTATGATTTACAAAAAAAAAAAAAAAAGTGTGATTAGTTACGTTTTTTAATAATGTTTAGTGTTTATGAATTAAAAATCTGTTTTGTGTAGTTTAAAGTATTTAAAAAGGTTCATCTCTATTTAACGAATTTTCCACATAACGAACTTTTTTCGGGATTTAGCGACTTCGTTAAATAGAGGTCCGACTGTATTTCATTTCTAGTGCCGACAACTTTCTTAATACGTCGGCCGAAGAAGGTTATTTTCTAAATCATCAATTGCTTCACACTATTGGACATCAGATTATGTTATAACTTTTATCTTCTTTAGGCTAAAATTCTGCCCTTTTTCGACTTTTAATCACATTTGGATGTTCCTGAAGCATTTTTTCAGCTTTAAAATTTCTTGAAAATATTTTTAAAATTTTTCATCAACACCACTTATGTTTAAGTATGTTACTTTCATAGTTTTTTATAAAAGCAAAACATTATTCTATTCTTTTGCGCTTAAATCCGTTAAGCCCAAACTGTCTGTTTTCTGGCACATTTTTAAATTCATTTTCGTTCTCAAACTCATGAAATTGGCAGATTCTCTATTCAGAAATTATGTAGCCGAACAGTTTCTCGAATTTTTTGGTTAAGACAAAATATGATGTCAAACGTTATGTTTTGAACCACATTTCTGGGAGCAACAGCGTTGGATAAGGAAAAAATTGTCGTCTAGAGATGACAATCGTTTATAACTGAAATTGTAAAAAATGTAGGAAATAACTGTTCGATTTACAAATTAATTCAATAATCATGCCTGCAAGTTTCACGCTTTTACGTTTAAATATGAATAAAAAAATATCAGAAAGCCTCGAGTTGTTAAGTGGGGAAAAAATAATCTTTTTAAAAATCGCCTTAACCTCTTCAGTCCTGAGTACCCAAATGAGTACCTTGATTCTTTTCTTTATAAAAACTAAACTGGTTGATTTTTTTCTTTTTGATCCCACTTCAGGGCAGGCGACTACTTTTATATTCTGCTCGCACCAGTATTTTTCTAATAACAATTTTGAAGTATATTTCTCATACAAATTTTGTCAAAGTGTATGTTTAGGATTTCTGTTTTGAGAAAGTGGTGCCAGTTAGAATGAAAAAAAAAGTCGCCTGTGGCAACCCTGCACTTCTACATAGCTGAATGTTTTTGCTTTAAAACGAAACCAATAAATGGCAGCACCAATGCTAATTTCCTCATAAAAATTTTTTATTTACACCTGAGGTTGCAAAATGCTTTCAAGACAGTGCAGCCAAGAAAGTAGGCAATTTTATAATTATTTAACTTTAAAATTTTACAAAAAAAAAAAAAAAAAAAAAAAAAAAAGGTTTTGTAGATTATTCACTTATTTAGAGACCTTAATTTTTTTATTGTGTGAATTTTGGTTACTGGTAATTAAATTGATATTTTGGGGGGCGAGTAATTTTTAATTTGTATCTGTGAACCCAAATTACAAGCCCCCTAAAATATCAATTTCAGAAAAATACTATGGTGCCATTTTGTTTGTGCAAAAGCAATGAATGAGTATTTGCAGTGTTATTTTAACTTCGGGTCTCAAGAGGTTAAAAATGTAATATCTGCAAAATTCAAGCAATTACGTGCGAAAATAAATTTGTGTATATGTCAGAAAATTTAATGCTGTAAAGTGAAGGGAAGAAAAAAAACATTAGAACACACCACAAGCAATCTAAAGCATCCATAAAATTTAATTAAAAAAAAAAAATACAAAAACTTCATCTCCCTTAAGCAATATTTCACCATATGATATTTCTCATTTGACACATTTTCAAATGGGCAACGGGTGACATTCTGACACATCTTCAAAGGGTGTTTGAGTATTGAACAATGAAAATCACCCGACTAATTCATGCAACGCCTTATTGTTCTATTGAATCTTCTTTTCCTTCACAAAAGCAGAATCTTCCATCTTGAAAAGAGGCCACCTGCTGTTGCCATCTAACACGACGAAATTTCCCCAAAAGACTCAATAAATGGTGACAATCAAACTTCTAATAGAGCGAAAACTTAGTCCAAGAACTATTTCATTAACCAGATGAATGACAATGACTGAATAGATCGATGCAGTCTTGACAGCATTACATAATATACAGCTTAGTATAGAATTATAATCTGCAGAAGTATAATTTTCTGCTGTAAGAATAAAACAAGAAAGAAAACTCCGGCGTCAAGCATAAATTATGAAGCAATTTCCAACAACATTCAGAATACTGTAACAACCGGTGCTGATACACCTTTACCGGTTACGATAAAGCTTTACCGTTTAACCCTTTCAGGGGCAAAGTATTTCTGTTCCTAAAATGTTAAAATGGTTGATTGACACTGATATTTATGAACCAATTTATATGAAAGTAAGTAAAAGCTTTTCTTCGCGTACATTATATAAAGCAAAATTTAATTCCTAAATTCCGGTGTTAATGTGGCATTTAGAAATTAAAATTAAGTGGTATATATAATATACCGGTGCCTTTCAAGGGCTGAAGACGAAATCAAGTATAAGAAGATGATAATAAGGAGAAAGATGATATCAAAGGAGAGGTCTGTACGGGCCGGAATTTCCAGGCCCGGGAACGGTCCGAACGAAAGTTAACTTGGCCTAGCCCGGCCCGTTTGTATTTTTGCGGTTCACGGTCCGGCCTGGCCCGTGCTAAAATCAGCGAAAACAGGCCCGACTCGTGCAAAACTCAATGAAATCAGACTAAACTCAATTTCCGCAGAAAATACTGATTCTTCTTAACATACAAATAAGATTTTCTAGAATACTGCGCATATATTTATGGGGAAATTTAACATGATAGACATGTTTTATATTACTATCCGTTCACAAGCAATAGAATGCAGAATAGCATCAGCTTCGGACCGCCATGTAGGCCCAGTATGTAGAAAGAAAAGGTAAGCCTGATCCTGAGCCGATCTGATTCGGTTGAAATAGTTAAGCCCTTGTTCAGACATGATGCAATTGCCAATGCCGATCTCTACTCTGGACATGTTATATTTCGGTACTGATGTTGTTAATCAAGCATCGGCTCGTGCAGCATATTTATACTTATCCTCGTCTCAATCACGTCCATTGAAAACTGTTCATATTTTATTGGCTTAGTTTGGTACTTTTAAAGTTTTACATCGAGCCGAATTTTTTTATCGGCTCGGCCCGTTAAAAAAATTGTCTTTAATCTGCCGGCCCGAAGATCCTCGGGCCAACCCCGAGCTCATGCAAACTTCTATGTCCAAGTAAACAATTTGGAAAACATACACGAGGGTGTATTAATAAGTTTTTGCCCTCAGATAGAAATAATTGAGTGACATTTATGAAATTGCTACATTATATTAGTCCTTTTCTATATAGTCACCGTATACATTAACACATTTCTGTACGGGGGAGGTTGTATTCCAGGAGGCGCGATAGTAGACCCAAAGGGGGCATTTTTCTAACTTTTGCCGACCCCCACATGTGACATATTGTTCGAAAGGCCTGTGACCACTTATTCATGTTATGCGCCTCCCTCCCTCCCCCCCCCCAAATTTGCTCCCCGGGGACATGAATGATGTCCGCAAAATTTAGGAAAGTGCCCCCCGGAGGGCAAATTTGGGGGGGAGGGACTCGGAAGGTGCATAACAGGAATATAGGGGTCACAGACCTTTCCAACACATTTGAAACCCAATTTAAGCAATTACCATATATAGTGAAAAAAATTCCAAATTCTTTGGTATAGTCCTGTATAGGTTCAATAGATTTGTATATATACTACATAATATGCAAAAATTTAATCCAGTTAGGAAACGTATAACACAGTTGGAAATTCCCCTTGAGCAATCTCTGTCAACAAGCGGAAATTTACTCGAATTATTTTGTGCAGCCATGAACATGATCTACATCATTTATACACACAAAGTAATAAGCAAAATATTAGTTAAATTTAAAAACGCATACCACAATTGAAGACTTGAGTGGAAGAACATTTTATGCTTACATTTTCTTATTTTTTATCTTTTGGATGAAGGTGTTATGAGGTATTCTATCACATGATAAAGCTAAAATACAACCAGATAATTTTTAATTAATTAACCAGAATAAGATTCTATGTAGTCTTGACGGTTTAAGTCATTATTCATTAATATTTAAATAATGTACACAGTGGTGTAGACGTAAAAAAAACAGAGGGTATACGCTCTAAGCAGAGGGTATACGCTCAAGGCAGAGCGTATACCCTAGAGTGTATATACTATAGCTTTCTTGAGAAACAGAGGGTATACGGTGTTCCTTAAAAAATCCAGAGGTTATACGGCGTATACCCTCCACTGCATCCCTGAATGTGAATATTAATAATTTTTAATATTTGAAAATTAAATATGAATAAGTTTTTCTGAGAGAGTTTAGTACCGCACCTGTTAATACTTTAAACACAGAAACACAAACAGAAAATAAATCATTAAAATTTACAACAAAAACTTTCACTTCAGATTTCTTCACATGCAATCTTTGTTATATAACATATTCTTCCACTAAGCTCTTCAATTGAAAGGGAAACTTCCAGAGATTATTGCTCATAGACAGTAATGTAACCGAATTCTTTTGTGTGCCCCCATAAGTGAACGTTAAACGCTATGCACACCCTATTCTATAGGAAGCATCTTGTAGTGCAGCGCAGTGGTGCATATCAATTTCAATACCACCAACCGGGGCCTACTTTGGGCCACTTTTTCCTGGTTTCACTCACATTTCCATTATTAAACTAGTATGTTGTGGCCATCACAAAACTTTCTTCTACATAAATCACGTCAATTAAATCATTTAAATAGCACAAGAAATAACAACGATTTAGCACCAATTCATATCAAAGTACATCTGAATTTGAAGTTGGATGAAAATTTGCGCATTAGTTCTTGAGATAGAGCTATAGCGGAAATTCTGAAAAATGTAGCAGAGCAGCGCCACCTGTTGAGCGATTTACACCAAAAATAAGCAGCTCTAAATGATATCAAGGTATACCTGAATCTGCAGTTTCTTGAAAATCCAAGCATTAGGTTTTGAGATAAAGCTATTGCGGAAATCGCAAAAAATACAGCATAGCAGCGCCACCTGTTGAGCGATTTACACCAAAAATTAAACAGCACTAATTTATACGTCAATTCATGTCAAGAACTAACTAAATCTGAAGTTTGATGAAAATCCGTGCAATAGTTCTTGAGATACAGCTTTTGCGGATATCGTGAAAAATGCAGCACAGCAACGCCACCTGTTGGGCGATTTACACCAAAAATTAAACAGCACTAATTTATATCCGTTACTAACGGAATCTGATGTTTAATGAAAATTCGTGCATTTTTTCTTGAGTTAGAGCTATTGCGATAATCATGAATAATGCAGCATAGTAGCGCCTCCTGTTGGGCGATTTTCACAAAAAAGTAATCAGCACCAAACTATGTCCTGGACTAACTAAATCTGAAGTTTCATGAGAATCTGTGCAGTAGTTCTTGAGATATAGCTATTGCAGGAATCGTGAAAAATGCCGCATAGCAGCGCCACCTGTTGGACGATTTTCACCAAAAACTAATCAGGTCCAGTTTATATCAAGGTCTAATTAAATATGAAGTTTTGTGAAATTCCGTGCATTAGTTCTTGAGATAGAGCTCCCACAAAATTTTTGTCACATACAGAGTCACAGAGTGACAGACAGACTCACAGACAGACATTTTCTAAAAACCATCAAATCGTGTTCTGGGTATTCTAAAACGTATAAATCCGTCGAAAACCGGAAGTCGAATTCTTTCACGAATCCAATACTTTCTTCTTGTAAAGATAGAAGAAAGTAAAAATATATGTGATTTTTCAATGTCGAAATGGAGTTGAAAACAATGAACATGAAACAATGAAGAAAACTGCATGGTTTTAAAGAGGATTTTTTTTAAAACTATTTTTAAAGTTTTGAAACAAAGTAGGCCCTGCTGGGGTCTTCTTTGGTCTATTCACTTAGTTTCATATAATATGAATACATTTCATATGCAAATGAATACATTTTTATTGAAACCCCCTTGCAATAGCATTTGCTAATAAATTAACACTGCAAACTGGATAAACAATTTTTTTTTTTTTTTTTTTTTTTTTTTTTTTTTTTTTTTAACCATTTAAACACAATAAACCAATTGATGGTAATATTAAAGAAACGAGAAACAGTTCTCGTCATGTTATCCTCATCAAATGGAAAAAATAAACAATTAATGTAACATTTTGCTACAGTAACATTTGAAAAAAAGTTACTTAAAACAGGTTTTATGAGATTTGGTTGTATAAAAGGCATTTCTAAGTAATTGGGGCTATTTTCGGACCAAAAAGGGACTGGCACAAAGTAGCCCCGAAATACTAGTTTCATATTAGCTTTATGAAAATGTAAACATTTCCTGTCAAAATAAAAAGTTGAAGGAAAAACTATGATCACACAAGGGTTACAAGTTACTAAAGGTAATATTTTGACGCTTACCTTATTTGTAGCTCTTATCCGGATTGTTTCACCATAGAAAGTTTGGAGAGTTAAAATTTACACACGAAAACAGTTGTTTACAAACACATTCAGTGTTGCCATTAAAAAAAATTAAATTAACCCCAAACTATTTAAATACCCTATAGTAGAGTATAAAATATTTTTCAAGGGCAAAAACTCCAAATTATCTTTTATTGTTTGTTTAATAAATAGAATAAAAACTTTTGGGGGGGAAGGACCAATGTAAGCCCCGGTTGACGGTATATTTAATATCGTTAAAATACACTGCAAACGATTTTTCCCCACAGACCATAATTTAACGGAATTCTTTGAGTACTCCTGTAAACGAACCATAAATGCTACACACTTCATTTTCAACACAGATATGCCACGACAAACCTCAATAGCACGACATATTAATTACATCACAATGCGAGAACATTTATGTGTGTTAGAGTAACGAGAGACATTCAGGCGGCCAGACGAATCAAATTGGCGAACACTTTTCAACTACAGTCAAACCTCCCTGTGCGACCACCTCCCTAAACGACCATTTTTTATGGAACGAAATTTATTCCCATAGGCTCAATACTACTTTTACCTCCATTCAGAGACCATCCCAGTTGAACTCCCTCCATGAGCGACCCACTTCTTTGAAGAAAATGAAACAAATTCCGTTTTTTTCCTGGTCGCTTGAAGAAGGTTTTATTAAAAAAATAATTCTGGAGAGCGAATTATTCATCAAACTTCTAAACTAAGTTTAGATTTCTTTTTTATATTTTATTCCGGTAACTTTTAAGTGTCTAAACCACTTTGTGCCTTTTTAGGCAATGAATTTAACTCTGATGACCAATTAAGAATGACGGTCAATAAAATCCCCTGCCTTATTCTGTCAGGAAACTCTCAAAGAAATAGATAAATTAATGAAATCGTCATTAATGTTCAAAAAAAAAAAAAATACATTTCTTTATTGAACTTTGAAGAAACTTGGAATTGAAAGTTATAAAATATAAAACCGTAAAATCAAAGCAAATATATATGTATTCAGTATGTAAACTCTGCAGTAATTATGTAATTAACTTTTGTTTTGATACTCAAATTTTCATATTTTTTCGAAATGTGAAAATAAATTTAGTGACATTAATTGTTACCTTTTTTCCACAATTAAAATCTAGATTTAAACATGACCTCCATTAAGAGACCACCTCTCGGAGCGACCAATTTTTATTATAACGTGGTCGCTTTAGGGAGGTTTTACTGTATGTTGGAAACGGTTAATAGGAAATAAAATTCCTACATCACGAACTGGCAGCGACATATTTTCAAATATTTAACCAGGAAATTAAGTTTTAAAACGAAAGTTTTGACTGCACGTAATGGGCTTATGAAGGCCAATGTGTATACAGTAAAATCTGCTAAGACGAAATCGCAAATGACCGGAAAGAAAAAAAAATTACGATTTAGACAACTTTCCGTTTTAGCAGATAAGCCGGCTATTGTAATTGTATTGCTTTTTATTTCTTTCTTTCTTTTTTCTGTTACCTGAAGCATGAAATATTTTTGTTGAATTACGTATTTTCTTAAAGATAGCTTTGTGTTTGCAGTTTTTACGGCATTTATATTCTTCATACTTACATTACTTCTACAATTAGATGCAAGATCAGATAATAAAATTTTTGTACCCATTAGACATTGGCTTTTTTTTTTTTTTTACCATTTTGAGAATTGATAATACAGCAAAACCCTGATAATTCATAAAATGACAAAGAAATCTTACAGCCGAAATGGAGACTTAACTTTAGTAGAAGTAAAAATAGTCATCAATCATATTATTCTCCGTTATACAAACTCAAATTGTAAAAAAGGTGATATATTTTCTGTTAAGACAATGGAGAAAGTCATAATGTTATCAGAATCCATATTACATATATTTTCAAAACAAAGTTTTTAGTAGAAGAAAAGTACACTTTGAAGAAACCTTAACTTTGTAAAGGGCACACATGAGTAAATACGTACAGATGATATTAGCAGAATCCATATTACATGCATTTTCAAAACAAAGTTTCTAGTAGAAGAAAAGTATACTTTGAAGAAACCCTAATTTTGTGGTCTTTTAATAAAAGGGCACACGTAAGTAAATAGGAACTGATTATTTAAGCAGAATCCATATTACATGTATTTTCAAAACAGTTTCTAGTAGAAGAAAAGTATACTTTGAAGAAACCTTACTTTTGTGGCCTTGTAATAAAAGGGCACTCATGAGTAAATGGGCAACTGATTATTTAAGCAGAATCCATATTACATGTATTTTCAAAACAGTTTCTAGTAGAGGAAAAGTATACTTTGAAGAAATCTTAATTTTGTGGTCTTTTAATAAAAGGGCACACATGAGTAAATCGGAACTGATTATTTAAGCAGAATCCATATTACATGTATTTTCGAAACAGTTTCTAGTAGAAGAAAAGTATACTTTGAAGAAACCTTACTTTTGTGGCCTTGTAATAAAAGGGCACTCATGAGTAAATGGGCAACTGATTATTTAAACAGAATCCATATTACAGGTATTTTCAAAACAGTTTCTAGAGGAGGAAAGGTATACTTTGAAGAAACCTTAATTTTGTGGTCTTTTAATAAAAGGGCACACATGAGTAAATCGGAACTGATTATTTAAGCAGAATCCATATTACATGTATTTTCGAAACAGTTTTTAGTAGAAGAAAAGTATACTTTGAAGAAACTTTAATTTTGGGTATTTTAATAAAAGGACACACATGAGTAAATACGAACAGATTATTTAAGCAAAATCCATATTACAGGTATTTTCAAAACAAATTTTCCAGTAGAAGAAAAGTATACTTTAAATAAACCTTAATTTTGTGGTCTCTTAATAAAAGGATAAGATTTAACCCTTTATGTATTGGATTAGGAATTCATGAAAATTTTATCTTCTAAAGCATTTTTCGTGAATTGTTTAAACTACATTAGAAGATTTACATAAACATTTAATAAATTTTAGAAGGATTGAAGGATTAATAAAATTTGAATTTATAGGTATTTTGCGAAATATTTATAACCCCACTCAAATCTTTTATTTTAAATGTTTTTCTTAGTATTTTGTAAAATTAGGAAATGTACAAATATAATGGTCTTACAATAGAAATATAGAAATATTTCAGAATTGAAAATCCCTCTCCCCTCCTCCACATTTTTTAACGCCAAGAAAGCTGAAAAGATGCAAAGGCAAAATAAATCATCCTTTTAAAATATATATATATATATATATATATATATATATTATGTAACGCATATTGCTTTTGAAACCAGATTAAGTAATGTATCTATAAATCATTTTAAACTGTATTACAACTAATCGATGTATCAAATGAACTTTATAACAAGTTATTTTCATGGTACCGACAGTAAATAAAGGGTTAAAGGGCTCGAAAGAGTCTATTATACATTGTCGTGAGTGGTTATAGTACTTTTTCGTTAATTAATAAACATCTGACATTTTTAAGTGCTTAAGTACGGGTATGTGCGTATTGTTTTTATATTTTTTTCTTTGTAGGAGTGTATACGCGCATTATTTTTTGTTTCTCTTTTGAGGGGGCTAAGATATAAACATAGTATTATATTCTGATACGTTTTAAAAGTGTATTTATTTGAGTACTAAACTAAGAAAACCGTTCCATTGATTTATGCAACGTATATTAGTACTATTCTATCGAATCTTCTTTTCCTATACAAAAGCGAAAAACCATGAAGAGAAACCACCTGCCGTTGCTATTAAAAGGGCAGGTTTTTCTCAAAAGACTCAATTAAGAGAAACAAATAAACGCATAAAAGCAATAGAACTTAATGCAGGAACAATTAATCAGATGAATAAGATACTGGACAAATCGTTGCAGTTCTTAATGGCATACAAGGTAGCATAGAGTTTGCTGTAGAAATTCTATTAAAAGAAAGGGAAAAAGAAGAATGAAAAATCATGCATCAGGCACTAATTATGAAACACTTTCCAACATTAGGAGAATATTATTAAGAAAATGCATTTTTTCCTACAAAGAAATGAGATATCTAAATAAGAAAATTAAGGGGGTCCGGGACACATTTTAAAATAATTTTTATTTATTGAGTTACAATTTTGAATTTTTTTTGTACCATATCATTTGTAAACAAAATCACATGATAAAACTTCTCATAATTTTTTTACAAAAATTTAAAATTTATTAAAAAAGTGGGGGAATTTAAAATCGTTATAACTCGAAATATTATTTGTAGAATTTCATTTTGTTTTCATTTAAATAAACAGCAATATATAAGTTTCAATTTTGATTCAGCATTTGTAAAAATATTAATTTAAAATAATTAAAAATATTTAAAGTAAAAGTTTAAAAAAATAATGAACTTAAAAAAAAATCATATTTTCAAAAGTAAATATTTTTTTTCAAATTTGCTGAATCAAAATTAAAGTAAAATAATTGAAAAAAATATGTTCCAAGTTTGAACCATTTAACTTTAACGGTTCATGACTTATAACAATTTAAATACTAGAAATGGTGAAAAAATTCATCATGAAAAAAAAAAGCATTTTTACAAGAAGTCGTTTCCATGACAACCACTGCTTGAAAGCTAGATTTTGAAAACAATCCAAAACGAAAAAAATTAATAAGCAGAAAAATACAGAGAAATGTTTAATACAATGAAAAAAAAAATTAGAAAATTTGAAGATTTTTGTGTCCCGGAGCCCTTTAAAACACATTCAGTAAAAGTCCATTTCCAGAAATTGCTGTCCATATCCGGTAATATGTGAGAATGATTTTATATATCCATGTATATGAAATATAGCATTTATGCACTTCACTTAATTCACCATCAAGTAATATGCAAAAAATTAGTTAGATTTGAAAATTTGAATTAGGTTTAATACGCACTTCCAACAATTAACTAACATAATCAGTCCTTTAACCGAATTCTTTTGTGCGGCTCTGTAAATGAACGATAAACTCTACGCACTCCATAATCTATAAATGTCGTGCTGCAAGGCAAATTAGTGATTCTTTTTAATTTCTTCATGTTTGAAGTATCATAACATCTTTAAAATGCACGACAAACGACTTTCCTCATTACATCATAATGTAAAGGTATTGCTTTGTGCGTACCTGTAATTGAACTATAAATGCTACTTATTGCACAATGCGATGAAATCTTCCTGTAGTCTAACTTAGTAATGCATATTTATTTCAGTATTCTTGAAATATCGTCACTTCAATAAAATGCACCGCAATTTTTTTTCCATATAGACCATAATGCAACGGATATATTTTGTGTAGCCTGTAAACGAGCTTACAGATGTTGCACACTTCATTTTCAATACAGAAAATTCTATACGATATCTCAATAGCATAAAAAAATTACATGACAATCCGAATATATTTACGAGAATTAGAGAAAACAAACAACCGAATTTATAAACACTTTTCAACTATGTCGGAAAATTTCAAAAGTTTAGATTTAAAGTGCAGAGGAAAATACTTATAGTAAATCTGACAGGAGCGTGAAAATTATAATATCCGTAAAATTTTATGTTCATAAATCACTGTTCAGTATTAAGTAAAATTTGAACTTCTCTACTTATCATGTTTGTGATAAATTATTTTGAAATATTAAAATTTAAGGGGTCTCAGGACTCTTAAAATTGGAAAAAATGAAAACAAAAAAAAGACTATTTTCAATATTTAATAAAAATATAATTTAATAAAATTTAATAAAAATGATTTTAAACCACAATTTTTTTATTGGAATGAAAGATATAAATATGTTCTTTCAGTTCATGTAAAAAAATTGCAAAATGCAGAATTAGTATTTATAGGGGGCTCCAAACTGTCACACATTTGTAGAGCAGAAAATTGGTATAACAGCTTACGCGCAGGATTACAAATAAATTTTGGAACTAGAATTATATTTTCTGCGCCTAATTATATTTCAGACTACAATAATTACCCTGAACCTAAATAAGTTTGTATTTAAAGCATTTTTATATATTTAATACAAAGTTGTGTTTAGCTAATACAAAATTTTGAAAATTTCAACAGTATAATCACCTAAAAAAATATTTTTTTGAGCAATAAAAATAAAATTTTAGGTTCCGTTTTTTATACAGACTAACATGAAACATATTTTGAAAATTTCATGAAAAAATATTCACAAGTTTTTTGAGATATCTTGCGCGTTATGCAACAAAACGTCGTTTGGAGAAAAATGACTTGAAAGTTTTGGAAACGCCGCTTCAGCTATTGAGTAGGTATGATTCTAAGAGTCATAACTTCGGTTCTAATGAGAATTTCAAGGAAACAATTATATCAAAATGTTCAGAAAAGGTAGGGGTTTAACATTAAAAAAAAATAAATAAATAAAATTTCGAAAATTTTGAAGCTTTAAGAGTCCTGAAACCCTTTAAAATATAAGAAATATTAATTTAAAATTTTCAAAATTTCTTTAAAAAAATCTTTAAAATTTAAGAAAATTTTAAAAATCTTTATGGAAATGAAATAGATATTTTTATTATTGCACATTATTCTAATATTCGATATACGTCTAGGTTCCATTAACGCAAAGGTATCTAAATTTCTCAATAAAATTATCATATTGTAAGGAAACTGGTTATCGAACACGTAAAAATGTAAATTTCGTTAAAGTTACGTTTAATATAAATATGACCTTTGATAGGATGAAGAATAATATTTCAAATAATTTTGCAATCGGATGTACACACCTTCAACAAGAACGAAAAATCATACGTACAGAATAGATTAGGAAACACTTTCCAACACATTAAAAATAATTAAACAAAACACTTTATTAAGATAAAGTTGTTATGCATTAATGAAGTATGTGGCATATATAGTTCGTTTACACTACAAGTTCACTATAAGATGCTTACTATAGAAAAGGATTCGCATAGCATTTATCGTTCCTTTACAGACACACACACACACACAAAATTCGGTTACACTACTATTTGGGAGCAACAGTTGTTGGTAGTGCGTTCTTAACTGTGTTAAGAGTTTCTAAATTTAAATAATTTATAACATATTTCTTATGCGCATAAATTCTATAGATCATATACAGGGCTGCACAAAAGAATTCGAGTACATTACCGCTTATTGACGGAAATTGCTTAAGGAGAATTTTCAATTGTGTTATGGGCTATACTTATATAACGTTATCAACTTTTTGGTAATTTTAGACCCCCTCCCCCCTTTACGATATCATACGTTATCATTCCTCAAATGCCCCGCCCCCTCCCCAATGATATCGTTATCAATGTCTGAAAATTCTTTTGATGGTTGCAATTTATTATTTTCGTATGTAGTGATATACAGATACGGTTATACATTTATTATTTGCATGCTTTATTGATTCAAATGAAGAGAAGTCAATAAAATATCACTGTTATGTATGAAATAATTTTATATCAAAGAAAACTTAAAAAAGAAATAATTATTATTTAAAAACCGCAAGGGGAGGGTGGGGAGGAGGCAGATCTTTTTATCAAAAAAAAAAAAAAAAAAAGTGAACAACATTTTTTCTCCTTTCTTTACTGGTAAACACAAGTATCATTCCAAACATACTTCGCACAAGGTTTCTCGAACAGCAGATTATATATGGTACACATATGGCAAAAGATTAGTAATACCAAACGTTGAGGTATTCCATATTTTGGAATTAAATAATTTTATAATCACTTAATGATTTTAATAATAACTTTGTAGTATTTTCATAAATATAGATAACATACTAAAAATGATTGCAGACTTTTTTTTATGTAAAGAACAAGTTACAAATAAAAATAGAAAATTCTGATGTAAAGAAATATTTACAAATAAAAAGAGAAAATTCCGATGTAAAGAACAAATTACAAATAAACAGATAGAATTTTAGTTGGATAAATAATGATAACGATATAAAAAAGACAACCCCCCTCCGCCTGAGATATATCTTACGATATCATGCGCCAGAACACCCCTCACCCCTAAAGTGATAACGTTATTTATGCACAGCCCCTTATACCTTTCGTAACTGAACTAAATTTTTGCATAGCATGTAGTATATATACAAATACATATACAGGGCTGAACAGAAAAAATCGTATATTTTACCGAACAATTACCACCAAATTTCAAATGCGCTATGCGTTTTCCAAATTTTTTACTTAGACATTATCTTTCACCTTATTAACCCCTTGGGGACGAACGACCGGTATTCGTGCCGCGTAAGGCGATCAAAATCGGGAATTACTCTCACCAGTAAATTTTTATTGTAGATTTTGCCTTTTTTAATCCGAGCATTTTCCCGATTCAATTAGGCAAAAAATTCTGTTTCAAAAAACCGGTGATAAAAGATTAAAAATTCTGTAAAAGATGCTCGTCCCCAAGGGGTTAAAGGGTGGTTTTGTTACAGTATTCTGAATGCGCTGGACAGAGTTTCATAACCTATGCTTGACGCACGATCTTCCTCCCCTTTTCTTTTTATTTATTTATTTCACAAAAATGAAAGTAAATGTCGAAAATACTGATGAATTCTGGAATTCTTCGTAATATACAGGGTGTCCATAATTAAACGACGATACTTTAAAGTTGTCTACAGACTAGGGTGTAAAAAAATCATGATTTAAAAAAAAAAAAAAAAAAAAAATCAGATTTTTTTTATTTAAATCGGATTTTTTTTTATTTAAATCAGATTTTTTTTATTTTTTTCCCTGTGTTAAAATATTAAACATCCACCAATAATTAAGCATTTCAAAAATGAACAACCCTCCAATTACTAACATAATCTATGTTTTTTTGCTTTAATTAATAAAATTTTAATTATGTAATTACAGAAATTACAAAAAACTGCAAATAAAAAATTTCTTTAGTAACATACCTACAACATTATGTGCATTAATATTTTGTAATTATTATGCAAACCAATATTAAATACTGCTTATATTTTAAAGTTATTGATAAATTGCATTTAATTTTAAATTGATGATACAGATTAAATTTTGTAATTATTAAACAATTAACTGTTTAATTAAGAACACAATCTACATTTTTGAAAAAGTGGTTGAAAAAGGGTGATAAATAATAGTTTGATAAATTCATAAAGCAGCCAGTAATTTTACACAGGTTCTAAAGCATATGTATATCAAATTGATCAAAAATTGCAGCAATGTATACACACCAAACTCACACATAATTTATAAATAGATTAAAAAATTGTATTTTTGAAATTTAAATTAGATTTTTTCCCCACAACAGTAAAATATTTGAATAGCTACTAAATATTATAATGTTTTGAAGTTATTTAACATTTAGTTAGATGTTTTTTAAATGTATAATTCATCTTTTTACACAGTTTAATACTGTTATAATTAACAATAACAAATATTACATTTTTTTGCAAGTGATTTAGTGATCGTTTTCATTATTGATTATAATGCTTTTTCACACCATTTAAAAAAATCAGAAAATATGTGATTTTTATCACCTGATTTAAATCAATTGATTAAAATCATTGACACTCTATTGCTGTGGTTATTGTATATAAAAGAATGAATAACTTGATTATTAAAAGGAAATTATGACATTGCAAGTTATATTAGATTTAAATATCATTTTTAAATTAAATGCTTTTTATGTTTGTTAGATAAAAACCATGCTTTTTACAAACTTACTGTACTTAAAAATTTTCACAATACTCAGGAATTACGCTTAGAAACAATTATTTAAAGCTTTGTTTTGTGTATTCATAAGTCACAATAACTGTAGAAACTTTCCAAATTATGTTCATCTTAGATTTGAATATTTTTTTAATGTCATTTTAAACATTTAGAAAATTTTTGATTTTAATCAATGATTTTTTTTAAAAATCACTTGATTAAAATCATGATTTAAATCAACTGATTTAAATCGTTCACACCCTACTACAGACAAAACTATTGTTCATAAAGTTGTAAAATTTTGTAAAAAGACATAATAAAGGAATGGGAATTTGTTTAAGCTAAAAGAAATATAAATAAAAAATTTAGCCAGTGTTTTTCGACAGTAATTTCTGTCTCATTTAATGCCCATATTACACTTAAATTTTCTTATACCTATATTTCAGGCTAGTAGCCACCAGTATAGACACTTTTACCACATTTGTTTTACATTAATATATAAAGATTCATGACACTTAATTTTCATTTTAAAAAGTCTTTTATCTTTCGTTTTGTACATATTAAAATCGAAAATTATAATTTACATTTCTTTACTTTTCTTAAAAACAAAAACACATTTTTTTACTTAAAAAGGACATATATTCCGGTATATCGTTAAAACTATGCTATTTATAAATATATACTGCATTGTCCATACTCTTTGGCACTTTGTTGCTGCAAGTTATCTGTTGCACTGCAAGAGAAGTGCCAAAGAGTATGGACAATGCAGTATATATTTATAAATAGCATAGTTTTAACGATATACTGGAATATAGTCCTTTTTAAGTAAAAAAATCTGTTTTTGTTTTTAAGAAAAGTAAAGAAATGTAAATTATAATTTTCGATTTTAATATGTACAAAACGAAAGATAAAAGACTTTTTAAAATGAAAATTAAGTGTCATGAATCTTTATATATTAATGTAAAACAAATGTGGTAAAAGTGTCTATACTGGTGGCTACTATAATGCCTGAAATATAGGTATAAGAAAATTTAAAAATAAATAAAAAAGTTCAAAATTTCGCCACCAGAGGACGATCTTTAATAAATTACACATTTACCATTACGATAGTTTAGAAATTTTGTTTACGGGATGTTCATAATTAATCGAGCCTATTTTAAAGTTGTCTACAGGCGAAGCTATTGTGCAGATTGCTCTGAAATTTTTTGGAGGACATAATAAAGGTATTGAAATTTGTTTGAGCGAAAAAAAAAAAGCCGTTTTTTAACGAATTACTAATTTAGCATGCATTTACGATAGTTTAACAAATTTTGCTATAACCCAACATGTTCTGCATGACTTTCATCATTTTCAGATACCATCTGGAATCGCAAGATAACGTGTTCCACAGTTGACCGCTCAGTGTGTTCTGGGAAATGCAAGAAACATGTCGTGAAATGCTGAATTTAGAATAAGGTTAAGTTAATAAATAAAATTACTAAACTATCGTAATTCTAAATGTGTAATTTATTAAAAATCGCCCTCTGGTGGCGAAATTTTAAACTATATTTATATTTTTTTTAGGTTAAACAAATTTCCATTCCTTTATTATGTCTTTTACAAAATTTTACATGTTTATGAACAATAGTTTTGTTTGTAGACAACTTTAATGTAGGGTCGTTTAATTATGGGTTGTGTAATACGATGTATGTTAAGAATTATAAGACAAAATGCTTATATTTATTTCTCTTCATCAACGCATTTTAATAAAACACTAGAATTTGTTTAAAGTTACTACTTAAGGGGTCTCATGACTCTTAAAATGAAAAAAAAAATGATAAAAAGACAATTTTCAACATTTAATATCTTAAAATGTATATGATTTAAAAAGACAATTTTTATTGGGATTAAAAGATATAAGTATGTCCTTTCAGTTCATGTAAGTTAAAAAACTGTAAGATACAGAATTAGTATTTATACGGTGCTCCAAACTATCAGGCATTTTTCGAACGGAAAATTGGTATAACAGATTACGCGCAGGATTACAAAATAAATTTTACAACTAAAATGAAATTTTTTGCGCCTAATTATACTTCAAATTGTAATAATTACCCGGAACCTAAGGAAATTTGTATTTAAAGCATTTTTATATTTCTAATGCAAAATTGTATTTAGCTAATACAAAATTTTGAAAATTTCAACAGTATATAATCACTTAAAAATATATATATATATATATATTTTTTTTTTAACAATAAGATTCAGTTTATACAGACTAACTGTGCGTATGTTTTGTAAATTTCATGAGAAAATATTCAGAAGTTTTTGAGATATCCTGCGCGTTATACCAAAAAACGTCATTTAAAGAAAAATGACTTCAAAATTTCAGAAACGCCGCTTTAGCTATTGAGCGGGTATAATTATAATAGCCATAACTTCGATCATAATGGGAATTTCAAGGAAACAATCATACCAAAATGTTCAGAAAAAATAGAAGTTTAACATCCAAAAATTTAAAATTTCGAAAATTTTGAAGCTTTAAGAGTCCTGAGTTCCCTTAACATAGAATTTTATTATTCAAAATTCCGTTATTCTCACAAGAAATTTTTCACCTCAATTGATCGAACAATATTTGGCGAGGAATCAAAATTTCCCAGGTATATAAGAAAATTTATATCTACCGAATACCTGTACTAGGTATTAAATTATGTAAAAATTGTGAATATGAAAAAATAAAATACTTAGCTTTAATTGGCTATCTAAATAAATAACAAATTAAAAAAGATATTCTAGATCCGAAGAAGCATTAATAAGTATTTATATTCCAAATACTAATTAAATCATGTTTGATTGAAAAATATTTTTGCCACTTTAGCGGTTGCTCTTGTAAAAACATTTATTTTTCAAAACAGGAAGTGCATTAATTAACTTAAACTTAAATTAAAAAAATTATTAGTTTGTAAAATTATTTATTAAGGCTCTTCTCAAATCCAAAAGAGCTACTACTAGCTGATATACAGGGTGCAATATGTTATCTATCGCCGACCTTTAATTTCTCAACCGCTGGTCGCAGACATAGTACAAAACCAGTTCCAGTTACAAAAACGTTTCAAATGAGATAAATATTCATGTTGTGACATTATTTAAAGCAAACAATCTATTTTATAAAAATTACGAAAACTAACTTTTTATACGGTCCCGCAGTCCCTATAGTTATATTTAGTAAAAGTTTACTCAGATATAACACAAAAAGTTTGACATCCGTACTACAAAAATTGACCCAGTTATTAAATTTCAAAGTTTGAGATTTTTGCGCATGATTTTGTCTTTAATTAAGGGATCAATTAAAAGATGAATTAAAGTAATTCGAGATCAAAATCAAGGTGCGGGGTCCTTTTTACGGCGAAAGCACCTTTAACCGGTATTTCCAAATCGGGGAATCACCAAATAGGGTTATTTCATCTAAAAATTTGAGCTAACATTTGTGGGTCGAACAACATTCAAAAGTACCAACGATACCGGCTAAAAGTGGTTTTGCCGTAAAAAAGACATAGCACCCTGATTTTGATCTCGAATTACTTTAATTCATCTTTTAACTGATCCCTCAATGAAAGACAAATCATGTGTAAAAATTTCAAACTTTGAAATTTAGTAACTGTGTCAATTTTTGTAGTGCAGATGTCAAACGTTTTGTGTTATATCTGTTATGATATGTGTAAACTTTTACTAAATATAATTATAGGGACTGGGGGACCGTATAAAAAGTTAGATTTCGTAATTTTTATCAAATAGATTTTTGACTTTAAATAACGCCACAACATGAATACTTACCTCATTTGAAACGTTTTTGTAATTGGAACTATATGTCTACGACCAACGGTTGAGAAATTAAAGGTCGGCGATAGATAACATATTGCACCCTGTATTTCTGAAATTAACTTTTGCTCGGAAATGCATGAAACTGTCAGGTTATCACATTCAGGTACGATGTAAACGAATAGTGTTTTCCCTTTTTTTTTCGGGGAGGGGGGTGGGAAATAAAGACAGAAAATCTATCAGGAAACACCGTCAAAGGTGGTGTAGTTTCCGGACGCGACAGCGCGGAAAAGCAGAAAATTTGTCGTCATATACCTCGATAAATCTAAAAATAGAAAAACAGTTCAATTACGAATGGTTTTAACCACTGACCTCCATAATATTACGGAGTGCTAACTCACCTGTCCACTTTGTGTCGCGACAATATTCAATGCGCGCAAGTAATGAATCCTGCACTTTCCTTAATATTACGGGCACTTTTTTCAAAATTAACCGCATGCTTTTTATCACTTTTAATTATTTCTACACCATTTTTCATATTTTTATGAACATTACATAACACAGTTTTCAACTTTTTACTTTCTTCTATCTTTACAAGAAGAAAGTATTAGATTCGTGAAAAAATTTGACTTCCGGTTTTCGATAGATTTATACGTTTTAGAACGTCCTGAACACTATTTGATGGGTACACGACATTTCGGTCCCGACACTTCGGTCCCGCCATTTCGGTCCCGCCGTTTCGGTCCCGAGACATTTCGGTCCCTGGCCATTTCGGTCCCGAGATATTTCGGTCCCTGGCCATTTCGGTCCCGAGACATTTCGGTCCCTGGCCATTTCGGTCCCGAGACATTTCGGTCCCTGGCCATTTCGGTCCCGAGACATTTCGGTCCCTGGCCATTTCGGTCCCGAGACATTTCGGTCCCTGGCCATTTCGGTCCCGAGACATTTCGGTCCCTGGCCATTTCGGTCCCGAGACATTTCGGTCCCTGGCCAATTCGGTCCCGAGACATTTCGGTCCCTGGTCATTTCGGTCCCCAGCCATTTCGGTCCCTGGCCATTTCGGTCCTTAGCCATTTCGGTCCCTTGTCATTTCGGTGCCCACCACCTTATAACTCGTATTCTAATTGTCGTGGGCCGCCAAACGCTGTAATTTAAACATTATTTGGGACCTTTTTAAATTTTTTTAACACCCCCCACCCCCCAAATTAAAAAAAAAAGCTGAATATAACAGTCCGATAAATTTAAACTTTTATAACTCGTGATAATGAAATCACAGCGAGCTGAAAATTTGATTGAACAATGTGATATAATTTTACAGGGGACATTGTCTTTTTATTATTATTATTATTTAACAAAATGGATTTTTTAAGCTTTATTATTTGTTATTAATATTAGGTATTTTATATATACTATAAACTGCCATAGATGATTTTTTGGTTGTTTTCATACGTTTTTTAGAACCTTTAAATTATCATCATTAATTAAATAATTTAAAAAACTGTTCTTATTTTTTCTCCTTCTTACAATTAGATTAATAATAAATGTCTTCAATAATTCAATTGGACACTTATAAGCTATTGTAGGTAAATATTTCCTCAAATCATTCTTCTACATCCTCTCCTTTAATAATTCAGAAATGAGATATATTTATTGAAGCAAAAATATTTAATTTTTCTTATTACTTTTATAATACAAAGTTTTAATTTTGTTTTCATAAGTTACTTTACCATTATAAACATTGGAAAAACAATAGTGATTTGGTAATTAGGTATGCCAGGAAAAATATTTTGTTGTCAGAAAACTCCACCCACCGCTTCATTTTTTTAAAAATAATTATTGGTTGCATTTTTAACAGTCTTCTCACCCATTGCAGACGATTTTTGTGAACTAATTTTATTGAAACTGGGCCTATTTCTTTGTAATAAGATGATTATTTTTATTTTATGTAATAGTGTAAGTATTATTTTAATTAATTTTATTTTCAATTTTTAACTGACAAAACTAAGGTTTTTAGGTGCGTTCGTAATTATATAAATACGTAGCACCTATAGTCGTCGTTCAGTCCGTCCGTCTGCCCGTCTGTCTGTCCGCATATAACAGAGCAAAAACAACCCAACCGAATGGTCTGAAATTTTAAATATATGATTGCTGCATAATTTTGTCGAGCCATTTCAAATTTTATGGATATCGGATGCATAGTTTAATTACAGGGACTGTCAAAAGTTTTTCTTTACATTGCGGCCAATGTGAAAAATTATTGCAAGTGCATTTTAATGATGTTACAGCCTTCCGAATGGTCTGAAATTTTAAATGTATAATTGTTGCAAAATTTTGTCGAGCCATTTCAAATTTTATGAAAATCGGATGTATAATTTAATTACAGGGACAGTAAAAAAAATTCCGTTACATTACGGCCAATGGGAAAAAATTATTGCAAGTGCATTTTAATGATGTTACAGCCTTCCGAGTGGTCTGAAATTTTAAATATATAATTGTTACAAAATTTTGTCGAGCCATTTGAAATTTTATGAAAATCGGTCTATAGTTTAATTACAGAGACAGTCAAAAGTTTTGCGTTACATTACGGGGAATGGGAAAAAATTATTGCAAGTGCATTTTAATGATGTCACAGGCTATGCACTCATGAAGTGCAAAAAAAAATATACATTCAGTACAATATGGGGTGCAAAAAATAATTATAAAACTAGTTATAGTACGAACGCACCTCATTTGCTACGTTTGACGAGCAATTTCCAACTTGTTTGTATTTGTCGTTTATTTATTGATTTTTAATATTACCCTTTTCCTCCCACTTTCCCAGAAAAAAAATTAATATTTTTTTATTTTAGTTTTATTATTAATTATATTAATAGTTTTAAATTTCGGTGACTTTAAATATAAAATAAATAAACATGTAAAAGATAAATTTCAGTTTATAACTACTATATAATAAATTGAATATAAAATGTATTATGTATTGAGTTTATTTTAAAGTAAAAAAATGTAATGTATATTAATAATGTTATTAATTTAATAAATTAAGGATACATTAAATAAAAAATATATTTAATAAAATATTAATTTAATTTTTATACTAAAATTCCTAACTTTTTTGAGAATTAATTAATAGCAATTATTAACAGCACTTAAAGTTTTTATTCAAAAGTTTTAATTTATAATTTCCAAAAAATAATATAGGAATTTTTTGAAAAATCAGCCAAAAACATAAAGTCTAAGTAATAATTAATTAATTAATTAAACATAAAAAAAAAAATAATAATAATAATAATGCAACATTGTACAAATACGTAAAAATACCTCTTAACAGTGTTAGGTGATATTATGCAGATTTTAATTTTTTAAGTACAGTTATAATTTACAATTCGCAAAAAGTAAGAAATTATTAATTAATTATAATTAAAGAGAAAAAATAATATTATAAGCTAACTAATAAATGAATAAACAACATGTTTATCTTCAGAACCCTTATCACTTTTATACATCCTAATGAAGTTTATAACGTTATAATAAACGAAAATTAAAAAAATATATATTTGCATTTACCCTATAAAAACTATTATATAGTTCATGTAATAGTTTTTAAACAAGCAATTGATAAATTAGTTATCTAAACAATTAATAATTAAAATAATTTTGAATTGATAAATATGTTTAATAAAAACAATTTAATTTTTGAATTTTTTTTTTACTTAACAATATAACTATGAGTGTTTTCAACTTGTCGTGCAAGTTAAATTCATGCTGTATCAAATTTATTGCAAACTAACGGCAAACAAGTAATCAAAAATACTGCAAACTTACTGCAAAGTAGTAATCTTTCCATATCACACTATAAGTTTAACCCCTTCGAAGGGGTCAATAGACCTGATCAGGTCTATTGATGCGAAAGCGCCGTCAGAAGGCGCATGCATAGGTTTTATCCCCATAAACAAGTTTAGGTAATATTTGTACGTTTCATTTCGAGCATTTTTTGGTATTTAATAAGTATAGCGTTTAGAAAAAACGGTGCCTACCGAATAAAATTTCTGCAATTTCTGCGTATGTGCTGATTCTCATTGTTGTTGAGTCTCTCAACAGAGAGATTTTTTGCTTTCGTCACTTTCGTGAATTAAAGACAGTCTTGCCATCAGTTTCACAACAAACTACTCATGCAAGTGGGTGATAATATACCTTGCGGGAGATTTGCTGCGAATCTCTCAATTCAAATTTGTCACGGCAAGATAATATCAGAAAAAATCAAAATTTCTGCTAATGTTCATGCTATCTGGGTTACCTCAAAAATTTCCATGGGGATCGCATGAACGGCTCATGCGATTGACACTTATGTGAAATCATTATCCAATATGTATTACAGCACAAATTCTTAATTCAATGGCAAGAAATTGAACATGAAAATTGCTGTTTTATGCTTAACCACTTGGCCCTAACTTTATTGTAGGCAAATGTTATGTAATATGAAACTTGATTTAACCCATTCGCTGCCAAAGCTAAGAATTTTCAATTTTTTTGTTGAAGGTCGTTTGCCAGCACAAATTCAGAAAGATAAATTTCGCTTTACTAATACAGCGAAATTTCTGCCAATAAATGACGCTTTTTTTTTAAATTCTAAAATAGTGGTGACAAAGTAATCAATAAATTAAAGCCACGAGTATACTCGTGAATGACAGCGAATGGGTTAATTAAATTTAACTCTTCAGTATGCGCTCAGCTTTTTACATCATAAGTGAATCTTTTTCACTGGTAAATATTAATGTAACTTGAATGTATTATTAGTTGCAGTTATAGAGATTGGCCTTATATTTTTTATCCATGCTTTTTTTTTTAAATTAAGAAATTAAATAAGGATATACCTAAATTCTTAAAGTTACTCGAAATACTTCTATCATATATACACAGTCAAGACAAGATTCCAAGCACTGGTAAAAAGCTCCATTTTAGACAGGCTTCCATGTAAAGAAGTTTAATTAATTATACTTCTAAGATACACTGCCTCAATAAGATCTATTGTTCGTTTCGCAGGGATTCTGAAACTCTTCCGTTTGAGACAGGATTCCGTTATAGAAAGATTCCGCTTTCACAGGTTTCACTATGCTTCACTAAAGAAGGGTGAAAATCCCCTTTTCAGACAGGTTTTCAGCAAATTTAATTGTATCGCAATTCATATTAAGACCATGTAACGCTTACGTTAAAGACAGGATTCTGTTATAGACAATTACTATTTTGACAAGTTTTATTCTATTCATATGATATAAATAAGTATATTTATATAAATACACAAAACTTTTAAAAATGGAACCTGCCTATAACGGAGTTCTGTCTTAAACATAAATGTTCCATAGTGCTACGGAAAAGAATACTATACAAATACACAACACGGAAACCTGTGTAAAACGGAATTTTTCACCAATATTTACAATTTCATCTTGTCAGGTTTTACTATATATATAACATGAAGGGAAAATTCTGGACACCCCCTCCCCCCCGAAACGAAATCCTGGCTACGCCACTGCATGTCGTCCCGGTTTTTTTAAGCCATTAAAGTTAAAAAATGCCGTGTGGCCACAAAAAAGCGCCAGCTGACTAGAACAAAGAAAGCGCGAGTAGAATAATTCTTCTATCTGGATCTTTATTTAGCATAATCAAATGGGGGAAGCCAGGACATCTACACTTGACATATATATATACATGTATAATATTCTTTTGAATGAATAACATATAGATATCAAGAAAAGCCAAATATGTTTTCTAAATTTCCAAATTTCTTCATTGTGATATATTTATAAAATTTCTTAATTTAAAATGAAATTTTACGTAAAAGTGATTCACTATACATTACTATTTTGAGATTTTATGTTATTTTTTTGTATTTTCATTTTTATTCTTTATTTGTCATATTAAAACACGTAGGCTGCTTTAATTCTAAGTATATAAGTCAAAGAAATAACAAAGAAATATTTGAAATACAGAATTAATTTTAAATACGAAAAGAATATTTTATGACAATAGAAATTTTAAAATTTTGATTTATGTTTATTGTGCTTGTAGTTTTTGAATGTAATAAGCATATAAAAGTCTTAAATATATTAAAAAGGATTTGTAATTGTTGCAAACCACTTCACCGTCGACAGGTATGGGGAAAAAGTGCTTTTATCCCCGAGTTATCTCGGGGCAAACGGTGAAGTGGTTCAAAATTAAAAATATTTTTAAACTTGTCATTTGACACCGGTAGAAATAGCGGTAATATTATTGTGACATGTAAAAAGATTAATGCAAACTTTTAAATAGTTTTTCAAAAAATAGTAAATTAAAATAATTATTAAAATAAAATAGAAAGTTCTAGTCTGTTCCGGTGCAGAATTTAAACAATAATGTGTCTTTATCACAATTCCATGTTAAGAATCCCCTTTTTAAAAAATATGTAAAATGCAATACATTTAAAATTGATGCGCCGTTATATAATAGGATAAAATAAAGATTTGTAAAAATATTTGCAGATTTTTTCATTATTAATCACATAGAGTGCAAATTATATACAATTGAATATGTGCATTTTGACATGGGCATTTGCATATGAAAATTAAAGCTCGACTTATAAATATTTTTAAATTGTCTGGACTTTATATTTATGATAGACTAAAATATGAGGAGCTTCTATAAAGAATCCACAGAACTCTCTCTTCCCCGCTCCTGAAAACGATTACTTCTACCATATAAAATTTGCATGGGGTGCTACAATTTGATTGCGAGTTATAAGTGTTTGCGGTTTTCGGGCCCTTATATTCGGTTATACTAAAATTTCAAGGGTTCAGTTAAAAAATCTTATAATGTACCTCCTTTTTTAAAGATTACGTTTACCGTACAAAATATGAGTGTGATTACGATAATTACAGAGAGAGTTATAAATGTTTTAATTTATCAGGACCTTATACTTAAGATACACTAAAATATGTAAAAAGTCAACAGAGCCCCCCCCCCCCCCTCTGCCTTATAAAACGATTATGATTATCATAGGAAATTTGTGTGGGCTGCGACAATTTTGATCTGTGTAAGTGTTTGAGTTTTCGAGTCCTTATATTCGAGTTATACTAAAATTTGGGGAGTTCAGTTAAAAAATTTGATAATGTCCCTCCTTTTATAAAGATTACGTTTACCATACAAAATATGAGTGTTTTGCGATAATTATAGATCGAGTTATAAATGTCTTAATTTATCAGACCCTTATACTTATGATACACTAAAATATAGAAAATGTCAATCCCCCCCTCTTGTTTTTTAAAATGATTACCATATAAAATTTTTGTGTGCTTACTAAAATTTTAAGGCCTTTATTTAAAAAACTCTACAATGTCCCCTATAAAATTGTCACCTATTTCAAGTGCACAAAATTTCAGCTTGCTGGAGAAGGGACCGAAATATCTCGGGACCGAAATGCCTTGGGACTGAATTGTCTCGGGATCGAAATGTCTTGGGACTGAATTGTCTCGGGACCGAAATGTCTTGGGATCGAAATGTCTTGGGACCGAAATGTCTTGGGACCGAAATGTCTCGGGACCGAAATGTCTCGGGACCGAAATGTCTCGGGAGCGAAATGTCTCGGGACCGAAATGTCTCGGGACCGAATTGTCTCGGGACCGAAATGTCTTGGGACCGAAATGTCTCGGGACCGAAGTGTCTCGGGACCGAATTGTCTCGGGACCGAATTGTCTCGGGACCAAAATGTCTCGGGACCGAAATGTCTTGGGACCGAATTGTCTCGGGACCGAAATGTCTTGGGACCGAAATGTCTCGGGACCGAAGTGTCGGGACCGAAACGTCCTGCTTCCCTATTTGATGGTTTTTAGAAAATATCACTCTGTGACAAAAATTTTGTGGGAGCTCTATTTCAAGAACTAATGCACGGATTATCACAAAACTTTAGATTCAGTTAGACCTTGATATAAACGGATTCTGATTAATTTTTGCTGTAAATCGCCTAACAGGGGCGCTGCTATCATGAATTTTGCACGATTTCCACAATAGCTACATCTCAAGAATTACTGCACGGATTTTCCTAAAACTTCAGATTCAGTTAGTCCATGACATAGAGTGATGCTGATTGCTTTTTGGTGAAAATCGCCCAACAAGTGGCGCTGCTATGCTGCATTATTTAATGATTATCGTAATAGCTCTATCTCAAGAACAAATGCACGTATTTTCATCAAACTTCAGATTCAGTTAGTCCCTGATATAAATTAGCGTTGTTTAACTTTTGGTGTAAATCGCCCGACAGGTGGCGAGGTGAAAAATTTCAACTTCCGGTTTTCGATGAAATTATACGTTTTAGAAGATACTGAACACGATTTGATGGTTTTTAGAAAATATCTATCTGTCACTCTGCGAGTCAGAATGTGACAAAAATTTTCTAGGCGCTCTATCTCAAGAACTAATGCACGGAATTTCACAAAACTTTAGATTCAGTTAGACCTTCACATAAACTGATTCTGATTACTTTTTGGTGCAAATCGTCCAAAAGTGCTTCATCGTGCTGCTATGCTGCCTTCACGATTTCCGGAATAGCCTATACCTTAAGAACTAATGCTCGAATTTTCATCAAACTTCAGATTCAGTTAGTCCCTGATATAAATTAGTGCTGTTTAGTTTTTGGTGTAAATTGCCCAACAGGTGGCGCTGCTGTGCTGCATTTTTCACGATTTCAGCAATAGCTGTATCTCAAGAACTAATGCATGAATCTTCATCAAGCTTCAGATTCAGTTAGTCCCTGGTAGAAATTGGTCCTAATTAGCTTTTGGTGTAAATCGCCCAACAGGTGGCGATGTTATGCAGATTTTTTTACGATTTCCGCAATAGCTCTATCTCAAAAACTAATATACGGATTTTTATCAAACTTCAGATTCAGTTAGAAGTTGACATAAGTAGTTCATGATTCAACTTTTGTGTGAATCCCCTAACCGGTGGCGCTGATAATGCTGCATTTTTCAGAAAGTATTATCACGTATGGGATAGTAGAAAGTTTTGGGATTGCCACATCCGTCTAGTTTTTTGTTGAGCCTACTTAAAATTACATTTTTATCTAATATTAAATTTAAAAAATGCAATGAATTTAAATAAAATCAATATTTTTTTTTTTCGATGAAAAAAAACCTCAGTGAAAACTGTAGCAACTTCGTTATACTTCTATATCCTTCTATATATAAAAAAAAGTTTTGATTTGGAAATGGACCAATGAAAATCTGCGTAGATCATCCGGGTATACTCCTACGAGATCGGCATCCATATTTTTTATGATCGGGGGTCTTTCTTTGTTAATATTAAGAAAACTGTTTCATACAAAAATATGAAAATCGGTGGGATTATAGAGACATGTTTGATAAACACGCTGATGCAGACAGTTTTTAAATCGAATAATTATTTTAAGAGATATTTAATGTTAAAAATGGTCAAAATCGTTCCATTAAAAAAGTTTTATAGGAGAAAAACTATATATAGGAATTTAAAAATTTTTAGATCATTTTATACATTGGAAGTTCCCGATGTGCAGACTGCAATTATCTTTTAAATTTGACTCATTTTTGAGGATTTATTTCCATTTTAAATTCAAATTTTATGCATTTCGAGAGATATTTTTTACACATTTTAGAAAAGGGCAATTATTTTAAACTGTTGCCAATTTTAAAAACAGTGCAAAGAATAATATTTCCTTCAAATAAAAAATTTATTTACACGTGTCTATTATAAACAGAAAAAAACTTTCAAATTAGAATTAAGTGATTACGTTTTAAAAATCAGGAAAATATTGAAAATTACATCATAAAAACTACAGTTACACTTGAATTTTAAAAAGGAAAGGAAATTTTTCAATACTAAATTCATTATTATGCGTTAAAAGTCGCAAATGAAGGAAATTACGTCATATTTAAAAAGGCCAAATAAATAAAAGTTGGCAAAACACTTTAAATTAAAAAATATATTTGCACAAGACATTTATTTCATATTTGAGATAATCTTTTCAACTATTATCGTGAATTCTAAGACAGCGCAAATAATATTTCCTTTCTAACAACAAAAGTATTTTCATTTGAATATTAAAAAGAGAAAGGAAACTTTGGTGAAAATTACGTCAGATTTAAAACGATACATTTAAAAGAACTTTATCATAGCGTTGTTAAAAAGTACCGAGAGAAAAAAAAACTCTGTGTACTTAATTCATTTTACATTAGCTTACTTTCAAATTTTTAACTAATTTTTAATACTTTCCAACAAAGTTGAAAAGTGTTATTGATTTCGGTTTGTCAGTTCGCGCTCTAACTCTCGTAAATATACTCGGATCGCATTGAAATTTTTGGTTATTGACATTTAGCCTATCACGAACCCTATTTCAAATGAAGTTTGTAGCATGTTTAGTTCATTTACAGGGAGAGTCAAAAGTATTCCGTTACATTACGGCCAATGGGGAAATTTTTTTTTTCAAATGAATTTTAAAGATGTTACACACTTTCAAACATAATAAAAAATATATGCATTTACGAAGTGCACTAAAATATGCAGAATATTCTAGCATATGCGGTGCAACGAATAATTACTATTCATTTACAGGGCTACACAAAAGAATTCCATTACAAATGGTATTGGGGGAAATTGTTGATATACGTCGGTGAGGCTTACTTAAGTTATTTCATGTATAATACGAAGTGCATAGCATTTGCAGGAACATACAAAACATTTCAGACAAGTATTTTCTATCCGAAGTACTGTATATTAGCGGCGATGGCAGGGAATGCATTTTTAATTTGCACTAATATGCGCTTTTAAGTTTCACTATATTTATGCATACTATATGGTGTGTGTAAATGTTATAGTTGATATACAGGGATACGCAAAAGAATTCGTAAAGGTTACTGAGTATGACCGTAAATTGCTGAAAGGTGGGTTTAAAATGTGTTATGCTGAACTGCATGTAGTTTTCTATGAAATGATTGTAGAAATAGATAAAATGATATACTGGGCCACGCAAAGAATTGGATACATGGCCGCCTATAGATGATAAATTCTGGAAATGCAATTCCAGTAGTTTTAAGAGTGATTTAGTTTGAATTAAAGTTTAGCTAAATAGTGGCGTGTAATAAAGGTCTAGGTAAACAACAGGGCTGAACAAAAGTATTCAAGTATGTTTCCATCTATTAGTATAAATTGCTGAAAGAGAAATTTCAACCTGTTATGTGTTTTCTTGCTAAACTAAATTTTCTATAATATAGTATCATATCAGCCTACAGATCAAATACAGAGCTCTTCGGAAGAATTGGAATAAATATTTGGCTATGGATGGTAACTGCTTTTTAATCAGTTTTTTAAATGTTAGGTTAGTTATCTTATTTACCTTATTTCCCTAAATAACGAAGTTTTGTTAAAGCTTTCAGGGAGTTTTGGAAAGTGTTTCATAATCTATGGGGTACGCATGATTTTTCTTTCTTGTTTTTATTCAAAAATGAAAACAGCCATTGTATCTCTTAGCAGCATCTGATTTCGTCTTAAAAATCTCCAATCAAAGGAAAATGAATGAAAATCCGTTTACAGGGAGACCGTCACTGTTTTTTTAAATTATAATTCAATCTTTTTAAGGCCGATGAAATTAGCATGCTTTTAAAATCTGCGGTGTCTGAACGGGGTTGGCGAGCGTAGCTCGTAGGGGGCAGAGCCCCCTATTTTCACTAAAAAATAGTTTTCAATGATCTTCGAAGCTTTTATAGAATTATATTTATTACTTATATATTTATCGTCTGCATAGAAAAAAAAATAAAACCTAATATTTGTTTCTTATGCTATCAATTATAAAAAAAATTCGCAATCTGATATAATTCTGGTATATAAAAAAGTTTTGATTTGGAAATGGACCAATGAAAATCTGCGTTGATATTCCGGGTAGATCGGCATCCAATTTGAATGCTTAAGCATGGTCTTTCATCGTTAATATTAAAAAAACTGTTGCATACAAAAATATGAAAATCGGTGGTATTATAGAGAAATGTTTGATAAACACGCTGATGTAGACAGTTTTCAAATCGGAGAATTATTTTAAGATATATTTAATGCTAAAGTTGGACAAAATCGTTCCACTAAAAAAGTTTTATTGGAGCAAAAACTATACACGAGAATTTAATCATTTTTAGATCATTTTATACGTTATAAGTTCCCGGTGTGGAGATTGCATTTATTTTTCTTATTTGACTCATTTTTTGAGGTTTTATTTCAATTTTAAATTCAAGTTTTCAGCATTTCGAGAGATATTTTTTACAAATTTTAGAAAATGTTATTAATTTAAACAGTTGCCAGTTGTATAAACAGCGCAAACAATAATGTTTACTTCAAATTAAAAATTTATTTACACCTGACTATTACAAACAGAAAAAAAACCTTTAAAATTAGAATTAAATGATTACATGTTAAAAGCAGGAAAATTACGTCATAAGAACCATAGGCACAGATGTCATATACGCCCCATATTGGCGCAATTTTCTTCCGACGCCAATTTGGCGAAAACATCAATAGCATAAACAACAATATCCGGGTTACCATATCAAGCAAAATAACGACACTTTAGCACCAGTTAAATACCCGTTGCGTATATGAAATTGGCGTCAGAAAAAAATTGCGCCAATGACATCTGTGCCGAACCATATTTACACTTGAATTTAAAAAGAGAAACAAAATCTTAAAATAAAAAAATCATTATTATGCGTTAAAACTTGTAATTTGAGGAAATTACGTCATATTTAAAATGGCATAAATATAGCAAAACAATTTAAATTGAAAAATATATTTGCGCGAGATATTTTGAGATAATCTTTTCAACTACTATCGTGAATTCGAAGACAGCGCAAATAATATTTCCTTCTAACAACAAACGTATTTTCACGTGAATATTAATAAGAGAAATGAAACTTTGGTGTAAATTACGTCAGATTTGAAACGATACATTTAAAATGAATTATTTAAAAGAATTATCTTAAAGAATTATCTGTTAAAAAATACCGGGAGACAATGACACTGTTTACTTAATTCATTTTACATTAGCTTATTTTCCATTGTTTAACGGTACTTCTTAGTTATCCCGTCGACCAAATTACTGTCGCCAAATTGTAAGATTAAATGCCAATAATTGCTGCCATTAATTAATTAATTGCAAGATTAAATGCCAATAATGGCCAATAAAACCATTAATTCGACGTTTTATTTGTATTTTTATTAATGTTTTACTAATTTATTTGTTCTTTCGTATTTAAAATAAAAATTATGTCAATGTGTATAATTTGGCGAGTGGTTTGGCGATTTATATAAATTGGCGAAATTGGTCGACGGGATAACTAAGAAGTACCAGTTTAACTAATTTTTTTTAATTAAATACGAAAAAAGTCATTGTATCTCTTAACAGCAGCAGATTTGGGCTTAAAAATCCCCAATCCAAAGAAAACCAATGGAAACCCGTTTACAGAGAGATCGCTACTGTTTTTTTTTTTTTTTTTTTTTGTTTTTTTTTTAATTCAATATTTTTAAAGCCGATCAAATTAGCGTGCTTTTTGGATTTTGGTGTGCCTGAACGGGGGTTGGCAATCGTAGCTCGTAGGGGGCAGAGCACCCTAGTATTTTAAAAAGAAAGTCCAATTTGAAAATATCTAACCCATACTGCTCTATGGGAGGAAATCTATATTTTGCCAAAATTTTCCTTGGAAAATCTTTGGCATTGTATCATGGGCGGACCACTAGATTCAATATATCAGAATAGGGATTTAACCCTCTGTACTATTGTGGTGGTGAGTGTTTCAATAGTCAGGGCTGTCAAGTTTTTGCCTTTACGTTTAAAAATGAGTCAGAAAATTTCGCGTTGTTGAGCAGGGAATTTGAAAACCGCCTAGCATCTAACCGTGTTCTTCCGTCACCTAATCTTTGAATTCAAGGCCTGATTTAACTGAAAATTCATATTAATGTAATTTGTTTTCAGTGCATAAGATAAATAAATATGTAAAGTAACCATAAACTAATTCTCATGCAATTACTTTTCATAGCTATAATTTAGCCTAACCGTGTTTTTCCGTCACGTAATCTTCTTTGAATTCAAAGGCTGATTTAACTCAAAATTCATATTAACACTAGAAAGACGGCGAGCGGTCATTTTGACCGCCACCAGATGAATATATTTCGGTTCGAACTAGAAATTTCTTTATAAAACTAGTTAAAAAGATACAACGAAAAAAAAATAGTTAAATAAATAATATAATAATTTAAAATAAAAATTCTGGTGTGAAATATTTTTAAAAAATTTGTGTAAAATTCCTCGTCTTTCTAGTGTTAATGTAATTTTTTTTCAGTGCATAAGATAAATATGTAAAGTAACCATAAACAAATTCTCATGTAATTACTTTTCATAGCTCTAATTTTATGAATCATTAATATTCCAGGCAATCGGGAATTTTACCTAGAAAAATTAATGGTATTTCTGGAAATCGGCTTACTTTATGTTTTTTGGGTCGCTGAATCCGAATTTGCAACTTCCCACCACAATTTCCCCCCGCAACCCCCCCAAATTTTGGTAAAATGCCTTCCAAAAAAGGTTTTTATAACAAAAATCAAAAGTATCTAGAAATTCAGAAAGTAGACAAAATTTGCAACAAATTAGGTATATGACATTATGACTTAAGATGAAGGGGAAGGGGGATCTGCCTCGGAACATGCGCGCGGTGCTGCGTGGACTAAGTTGCACAATTCCACTTAACCACTCACACGTTTACATTCGCCCTCCTATCTTGAACTTTCCTTATAAGGTTTACTTTAAGTTTTTTGGGTTGCCGAATCCGAATTTTTAACTTACCTCCAAAATTCCCCCCCCCCCGAAAACCCCCCCAAAATAGTTGTTATTAACTTAAATTTCTTATTGTTTTAGGGGAAAAGCATTACGAAATTTAGAAACTAGACAAAATTTGCAACAAATAGAATATATGACATTATGACGTAGGATAAACGGGGAGAGAGGGGGCTGCCTCGGAAGCTGTCCCGCGCGCTTTTCTCGAAAACCAAATTTTTTCAAAAAATCAATTTTTTGGGGGGTTGCCGGGTGAAATTTTGGTGGGAAGTTACAAATTCGGATTCAGCGACCCCAAAAACATAAAGTGAGTCGAAATCCAGAACTAGTATTAATTTTTCCAGGTAAAATCCCCTATTGCCTGGACTTCATAACTTTGTGCACGTAGCGCCGCAGTGCATGTTCAGAGGAAGCCCTCCCCCTCCCCGTTCATCCTACGTCTTAATGTCATATATCCTATTTGTTGCAAATTTTGTCTAGTTTCTAAACTTCGTAATGTTTTCCCCCTAAAACAATAATAAATTTAAGTTAAAAAGAACTATTTTGGGGGGAACTTAAAAATTTGGATTCAGCGACCCAAAAAACTTAAAGTAAACCTTATAGAGAAAGTTCGGAGGGGAGATGGGAGGGCGAATGTAAACGTGTGGGTGGTTAAGTGGAACTGCGCAACTTAGTTCACGCAGCACCGCGCGCATGTTCCGAGGCAGATCCCCCCTTGCCCTTCATCTTAAGTCATAATGTCATACATCTAATTTGTTGCAAATTTTGTCTACTTTCTGAATTTCTAGATACTTTTGATTTTTTTAATAAAAACCTTTTTAGGGGGCATTTTACCAAAATTTGGGGCGGGGGGAGGGGGGGGGGTTCCGGGGGAAATTTTGGTGGGAAGTTAAAAATTCGGATTCAGCGACCCAAAAACCATATAGTAAGCCTTTTTTCAGAACTACCATGAATTTTGCTAGGTAGAGCCCCTATACGATCTCTATTGCCTGGACTAAACATACATGGAAAATTCTGCACGACGCTTAAGGGGGTTGATCACTCAGCTTATGAATTCTCCTCCGTAATGTTAAATCTATGGACTTTTGATGCATTCGTATATTTAAAATACCTCCTCGGGAAATTCATATTTTTAACATCTTTTTTCTGTTTACTCTTCTTAAAGGATGTCTCTTTTTTTCTTAGTTTTCAAAATATTTCTAAAATGTATGCTAAATTTAATATTTTATGTGTTAATAGCGAGCGAACTGTGAGTGAGATTTTAACACTTCATATAAAATTAAGTCTATACTTTAGAAATATTTTGAGAACTACGAAAAAAAAACAGACATCTTTTAGGAAGTGTACACAGAAAATAGAAGTTAAAAATATTAATTTATCGAAGAGATATTTTAAATATACGAATGCATCAGATGCCCATAGACTTTACATTAGTGAGGGGAAATCGGAAGCTGAGTGACCAGCCCCCTTAAAGGGCTAGAAAAAAACAATTGTTGATGTGATAAAGTAATTCTTGCATACTTGTAATCTACTGCGCATACCTATATTAATAAAAGAAAGACATTTATCTAAGTATTAAAGGTACACATATATTAAGACAGACTATAAATACAATTAATTACAATAAACCCAACTGGAGTGAAAAATTAGCCGGGGCCAGGAATCGAACCCGGGTCGACAGCGTAACGTGCTGTTGCTCTACCGTTAAGCTACCCCTGGCCGATGTCCTAGCCCAGAAATTTCTCACTAATAAACCAAGTTGGGGAACGTCACCGTCCATCTATCAGATAGCACTGGATGACGTGACAACGATGAATAAATTTCTTTTTTCCATCGATCTACAATGTCGACCCGGGTTCGATTCCTGGCCCCGGCTAATTTTTCACTCCAGTTGGGTTTATTGTAATTAATTGTATTTATAGTCTGTCTTAATATATGTGTACCTTTAATAAATAAAAATGGAATTCAGACGTTAATTTATGTGCTTAATATATATTGTAGATCGATGGAAAAAAGAAATTTATTCATCGTTGTCACATCATCCAGTGCTATCTGATAGATGGACGGTGACGTTCCCCAACTTGGTTTATTAGTGAGAAATTTCTGGGCTAGGACATCGGCCAGGGGTAGCTTAACGGTAGAGCAACAGCACGTTACGCTGTCGACCCGGGTTCGATTCCTGGCCCCGGCTAATTTTTCACTCCAGTTGGGTTTATTGTAATTAATTGTATTTATAGTCTGTCTTAATATATGTGTACCTTTAATAAATAAAAATAGAATTCAGACGTTAATTTATGTGCTTAATCATAGCAAACGCGGTAGCGTTAAGCTATAATATGATTAAGAAATTGAAAATGCAAACGACTTTCTTAAATTTCATGCGAACCAGTTGACATACGACAATGATTTTTCTTTTGAAAGATAGAACTCGACGAGACGAATAAACTGATCGCATTAAAAAAATTACTGTAGCTTTCAGTAGTTTTTTATTTAATCTGAAACGAAAAAAATGAAGACACAAAATTCAACAAAGTGTAGCTAACGTTCCAATGGACGGATTAACTTCGTTTTTATTTTATTTTGATCCTCTTGTTCAAACTTAAAATAGGTTTTTTTTTCATCTTTGTATGTTTGACGGTCGCTGAGAAAATCGAATTTGTCTTTTATAATGTCTCCATAAAATTATAGCAATCTCTCCTTTTCATTTTTTAATTTTCTAATTCAATAATTTCTTTTGTGTTGCCACTCCCTAAAAAGCAGTACAATAATTTAAAAAAAAGGATAACACGTGTACTTTTGTTTTTAAAAGTCAATAAAAATTGAAATTCAACATATTTTGAATTGGAGTAATGACACAATGGAGCACAAACAAGTTGATAGGGAAAAAAAAAAAAAAAAAAAAAAAAAAACAGGGTAAATCCCAAGCTTATGTTCAGGAGCTAAATGTAAGGTTTTTTTTTTTTTTAAATTATTATTATTATTATTATCATCATAACATCCTGACTTACACTAGCGATAGGTATGCAGTAATATAAATACTTCACATACTAAGCATACCTTAAAAAAAAAAAAAAAAGCATTCCATCTATTTTAAATAAGGAAGAGATGTCATATACGCACCAAAGCATATAAGTGGCGCGATAATGGCGTTATTTTGCCTGATACAGTAACTGAGCTATTCTTGTTTATTTATTAATTATTTTTTTATTTACTTTTATTTTATTTTTTAAAATTATATAAATTGTTTTGTTCTATAGTTATTAATTAAACTTTTCATTATTCATTGTATTTTTCTTTTTAAAATAATAGAAAGTAATTTAAACGTATATATGTAACTGCTATTCAAAAACGAGATTTTCGTCAGATTGGCTTGAGAAAAAAACCTCGCCAAACCCGTTGTGTATATGACATCTGTGGCTTTAATAACTAGGGTTTCGTTTAAGTTTAGGTACGTTTGCTTGAGATATTGTTGAAAATGTACAGCAAAAATATACGGTACTAGTTGATTATCCCGCCGACCAATTTCGCCAAACTATTCGCCAAATGATACAAACTGACATAATTTTTTTTTTTTTTTTTTTTTTTTTTTTAAATAACGAAAGAATAAATAAATTAGTAAAACATTAATAAAAATACTAATAAAAACTTGTGCACAGATGTCATATACGTTCCATATAGTCGCGATTTTTTCCGACGCCAATTTAGTGAAAACCTCGTTAAGAGGCTATTTCAGTCAAGTGAAAAGACCCGTTCGCTAATGCTAATCCTATGGAAGAAATTTATAACGATATCTCGGTTGCATTTTAATATTTTCAAATGATTTTTTTTATATTGGATAGCTGAGATCGATCTGTACAAAGGTCGTTTTTTAACTTTTCTATTTTATTTACAGACATTTTTAATGATAACACTTTCATTTTGGGAACCGGTTTCGAAACTGAAAGCACCCTCATTAAAAAAATCTGCAATCGAAATCGAAAAAGTAAAAAACGGCCTGCATAGAGATCGATCTCAGCTATCCAATGCAAAAAAAATCATTTGAAAATATTAAAATGCAACCGAGATATCGTTATAAATTTCTTCCATAGGATTAGCATTAGCGAATGGGTCTTTTCACTTGACTGAAGTAGCCTCTTAATATATCATCTATATCCGGGTTACCATATCAAGCAAAATAACGGCACTTTGGCACCAGTTAAGTACCCGGTGCGTATATGACATTGGCGTAAAAAAAATCACGCCAATATGGGGCATTTATAACATTTGTGCCAAAACTTGAATTAAAAATCACTTGATGACGTAACAAACACGTGTATCGTGTTTAATGTCAAGTGACTGTAACATTCACTATCATCCATTATTGTTATTTAATCTTATAGTTTGGCGATAATTGTTTTGTCGACAGGATAATCAAGTTGTACCAAGTATGGTACAGATGTCATATACGCACCACGTTGGCGCGATATATTTTTCTGACGCCAATTTGGCGAAAACCTCGTTTTAGAATACCAGCTACATATATATTTTTAAAAGGGGATTAACAAAAAATTTAAAAAAGTTTAATTAATAACAATAGAACAAAACAATTTATATAATTAAAAAAAAAAATAAAAGTAAATAAACAATTTATTAATAAATAAACAACAACATCCGGGTTAGCATATCAAGCAAAATGACAAAACTTTGACAACAGTTAGGTACCCCGGTGCGTATATGACATTGGCGTTAGAAAAAAAATCGCGTCAATGTGATCGTATATGACATCTGTGGCGGTTCAAGTACACTTCGGAACGTTACTTTGAAATCGGTGAGTTTCATTGCCAAAATCGAAAATACGCTTAATGATCATCGCCATAGAATATATAAATAATGCCATATTTGTAAACTTATAGGTCAAAATATAAGTGGAACCTCGGTTCACGACCGCCTCTGTTTATGACCAGTTCGGTTTATGTTCAACTTCGGTGATCAAAATTTGACTCAGTTGGCGTGCAATATCTCGGTTCACGACCAAGGCTGCCGAATAGTTCAGTTGGCAACCCTCACATAACTCTTGTTATTAGTCAAGTTTGGAGAAAGGTGTGCATATCAGAGTGCTTTGTGTACCTGTATTACTGCAAAAATATGAACTTTTACTTTTACTCAGGTTTGCGCTAATTTTAGCTCTCATTATGACTTCTAAGAATGAAAAAGTGTTTAGTGATAGCAGTAGTAAGAAGCTTAAGCGAATTACTGTTCAATAAAAGAAATTGTAGCAAAACATGAGAACGATGTTAGTATAACCGGAATAGCTAAACAATGCGATGTGGCCTGAACCTTCGATTTCCACGATAATCTATATATATATATTACGCTATCGTATGTGTCACAGAAATCGCGATTATTTGTTAATTGTTTAATGGCAACGCTCGAATGAAACGCATCACATTGGTTATAGAACAGCATTTTATGCATCTCCATACCTATAAGGGGGTTACCATAGGCGGGACCCTGTTCTGTCACCAAATACCGCCAAGTTTGTCAACAAATTGGCGATATATCGCCAAATTCCTACAGAATTCCATTGCAAACCAATAGGGTTTACTTGTTTAGAGAGAATCAACAAATTGAGATATTTTAATGCAACAAAAACTAATATCAGTTTAAGGAATTGTATTAATTATATTTAAGGGAACCCAAGTAAATTAAATTATGAATAAAAATAACGTGAATTTGATTAAAAAGCCTTGAACCACTGCTGGGCAACATATAACTATGATATGTTCCCGCACCATGTTGGTTAAATCAAAGTAAAATTGCGTAATTTGTTATTTCTGTTTGTATAAATATTTTTTATAAAATATAATTATGAGTGTAAAATTATAATGTTTATATATTTAAGTAAAATAAGAGTGTAAGTTCATACAAAAATTATTAAGTTGATTTTAAATAGTAAATATATATTTTTAAAAAATTGTTGTATTGTAAAATGAATGTATAATGTTGAATTGAGTTCGGATCTCAGACAACAACAATAACCAGACGCCATGGTGTCGTTTTATGACAAGCCAATGGAAAGTGGTGTATAATTAGAAATCGTAAAATCATAAAAACGTTGGAATCAATTTATGGCCTCAATAAAAGTGTTGGGATAAATTTATGGCTTTTCAGACCACCCAAACTTTAAGGCAGATAATAATATTAAAGTATATGTAAGGGGCCATTTGCAGACTGTTAGCTAATAGGCCTATCGAAGTATAATAAAAAATCTTCTCACATCCAATAACAGTGGACTAGACAAAAATAGTTCCACCCACTGCAGGAGCTGGTGTGCAAGAAGAATAAGTTTTGAAAAAGGATAGTCTGAAAAAAGATGTAGAGGACGCAGGAGCTCTCCTGAAAGCCCGTGCAATGAGTCCCGTAAGCCCTAGTAAAGCCCAGGCGAGATGGACCTATCGGAGCGAGCCTAATCGAGCCTAATCAAGCCTAATTGAGGATGTCTTCCTGAGGTACCTATCGGAGTGAGCCTAATCAAGCCAAATTGAGGATGTCTTCCTGATGTACATATCGGAGTGATCCTAATCAAGCCAAATTGAGGATGCGTTCCTGATGACACATTGCCATGATCCTAAGCAACGCAACAACTCGGAATTTGATGAATAAAGGCCACCATCCCGTATATTAAAAGAAGGTACTATTTTAAACATTTTCTTTTACCACTTAAGATCATATGAAAAATCTTAAAAAATACTTTTCTGATATTTTACGGTAGAGAGAGTAATCTGAGATCCGACCAAACCAATAATTAAATAAGATTAAGGTAATTTTAAAAATGAAAGAGAGTATTTCTTTTAGCAAAAAGAAACAATTATAATAATTAGAGTACGTGAAAATATTGTCTTTTTTTTTTTTTAAAGATTAAACATACTTAAAATAATGAGAAGCAAACAAAAGTGTTGCTTTCTATTTTTTGAATTAATATTATGTTTTTCTGTATATAGTTATGTTCAATGTAAATAAAATATTTAATCAAGTTTTAAAAAGTTTCTGTAATTATTTAATTAATAATATTTAAAGTGTGTCAATTCATTTTACAGCTTAAATTTCAGTTTAATTCATAAGTGGAAGAGTTCGTCTAAATAATTCACAACGCAAACTCTTAATTATATTCGTAATTATTCAAATATAATAATTACAATTTTGACGCGAATTATAATTTAATTTTATTAATGCTTCGCGTTGCTCTTCTACTAGAATTTAGGTAAATACGATCACTTATATTATTTGAATTTATCTAAGGTATATAAAATTATATACCAATTTGCTATGAGGTTGCTTGGATGATTTGGACCAATTAACGATTTTGGATATAAATTAAATAGAAAATAAACAGGTGTAATTATCTGTCCAGCATCTCCCCTTCAACCACTTAAAACAGTGTGCATTACTTGGTTAAATAGTGCCTTATTAAGCGAAATAAGAAAAAAGTATTGGGAATATTTAAAAGCAACTCAGGTTTATTTATATTCAATATATAATTACAAAAATTTAAATGACTAGTATTAAAAAATGCTCTGACGAGCACCAAAAAAGGGTAATATGTTTTTAAGTATGAAAATGGATTTGACAAGTGCTTCTAATTGAGCATGAAAAGGGACAAGGGGTCCCTTCTTGGCTGCAGCTCACTGTCAATGCCAACTTTGAAAAAATCATATTTGCGCTTTTTTCATATAAAAAAAAATCAGCCACAGTTACGATAAAAATGTGTAGTGTAAAAGACACAGCCAGTAAAGAAGCAGCCTGATTAAACATGAATGTAAGGCGACATAGTCAGGGCCCGCTTAACACTTAGGAATAGGGGAAGCCCGACGTCACACAAGCCCCCCCCCCCCCCTATTACTCTACAAATTGCTTTTTTATTTACTAAATCTCATTTTCGTATGCTTAAATAATTTGAAATTTTACCATCAAAGTTTAGAGTAAATAACATTTTTAATATTAAACTAAAACTACCTATATAAAAGTATTTTATTCTATGTTTAATTGTAAATAACCAATTTATTTTGTAAATGACAAACATGGAACTATAGTTGGGGATATGTGAACTTCAAAATATTTGTCATTTACAAATTGCCATATAGTAAGAAAAAAAAATTTCATAAGGGAAAAAAAAAATGTATTTTTTACAGTGATTGAGTTTCTTTTTTCTAAAAATTAGTTTTGAAAAGTAAAATTGGGGGGCCCTTTCGTATTTCAGTGGATAAGCACGGGCTTCACGGGCCTATTCCGTAAACAGGCCCTGGACATAGTACCAACATAGTACCCCTAGTTCCTGCAGCGTATCACACTCATGCAGGGCCACCAAGCACGCCCGCAGTGTAGAACTGTACAGAAAACTGATTTGTAGTGCAGTGCAGCACTCTGTACAGGAATAATTCCAAATGTGCATGCATAACAGTATAATGCATTCATTGATTTTTGAAATTATATGAAAGTGGCTGTGGCTGTACAATGTACTATGCAGTACAGCAATGCATGTAAATTATAAACGAACATTTAACGCATACACCTTTAATACGGAAGTACAAAAGCACAGTGTGAGTGTGCGCTGAGGTTCAAAAATCAAAAGCATAATAGGAATGTACAGTGTAGTATAATTTATAGAGAAATAATGGTACACAGTGCACTGTACAAAGTTGCGTTGCAGACGCATGCGCAGTACAACAGTACAACAGTGCAGTTAACATGTAAAGCACGACGGAAAGTTTTACTAAAGTACCGCGAATTTACTTTATATGGAAAAAGCGCAAATATGATTTTTTCAAAGTTGGCATTGACAGTGAGCTGCAGCCAAGAAGGGACCCGTTGTCTCTTTTCATGCTCAATTAGAAGCACTTGTCAAATCCATTTTCATACTTAAAAACATATTACCCTTTTTTGGTGCTCGTCAGAGCATTTTTTAATACTAGTATTTATCTATGTGTCTGTTGGAGATGGCAAGGGCAATCTATCGCACATACAGGTCAGCAAGTTTGTATAAGGCTAGAGGAAGACAGGTTCTAATACACCTGAGGATCAGATTTTTCATCTTTTGATACTTAGCCAAGATATTAATTAAAAACCCCAATAAACGAGCTTGAACTTTCGGCATTTCGCCGTTGTTAAGATTGTTTCCGTGCACGACAGGAGAATCCTCGATTTTTCAAGTCAAAAATGTAGTAAGAGTTCCGTATTTTCCAGCATTTTGATTTCTCAGTGGCTAGATCTACTCTATGAAATTCTAAAAAAAATTATATTTGCTTATATTAAAAAAATTATATTTACTATATGCAAAAATTTATATTTACTATATCGAAAAAATATTTTCTAGAAGTCGTTTATCGCACTCTCCGGAGACTTCTCACCAGTGCTTTCAAAGATATCCTTTCGCATTTTAATAACATTTCTCCAGGGTTTTTTCGTTTGTTTTTCCCTTTCCATTTTAAACACTCGCAGACACAATTAAGCGTTTTAAAAGATGGAAAGAGATTGAGCGGTGGGATATTTCCCCCCACTATGGTAAAAATGTCAAATCATACAAATCCAAGGTTCGTTTGCAAAAACAGACCGAGCTGCATATTCGTAGAACAGACGGGTGTATGCTGCAGAGATAGTAGGACCCCCCAACCATAGGTTCGTATGTATATATTTTAGTTTGAAAATGTAAAATTATCATACTCGACGGTCATTTACAAAGAGAGAGCACAGCATGCGCAGCACGCCCAGGCGTCCGCCGCCAAAGGCAGTGCGCCCCCCCCCCCCCTCTGCACCCCTTTCACACACACACTTGAAGGTTGTTTGGATAGATTTTTGTTAAAAAAATAATATTATACAAGTTCGATGGCGTACACTGCCGAAGGCAGTGAAGCACTAAATCTCTCAAAGAGAAAAAGTCCGGATTTAACACTGATTTTTTGGTATATTTAAGGTTATTATTCTGGGCCCGAAAACGCCGGACGATCAGCCAGTACTATATAAATTTTGACATTTTCGAGATAATTAAATGGCTGAAATAGAAATGGGCTAGACACATTGCAAGAAAACAAGATAATAGCCAAACAACCTGCAAAGGTATCCCAGAGATGCCAAACGACCGAGAAGAAGACCTCGGATAAGATGGAATGACAAAATCAGAAAAGTGGCTGGAGTTAGTTGTATGATTAAGGCACTAGATAGAAAACAATGGACAAATCTTGGGGAGACTACAACCATCAGTGGATAAAAAACGGTTGATGAGGATCATAATGGCGATGGTGATTCTTAATCGTCATAAGTTTGATTTAAGTAGTTACGTGTTTGAATCCCATGTTAGTGTCAGTGCATATATATAACGTTATCAACTTTTTGGCATGTTTGGATCCCCTTCCCCCCTTACGTTAACATACGTCACCATTCCTCGAACCTCTTCCCTCCCGTTATCTCCCTGATATCGTTATCAATGTCTAAAAATTCTTTTTATTTTTACAACTTTTTTCTTTCTTTTTCTTTTTATACGTTAGCAATAGTATACAAGTATGGATATATATTTATTATTCGCATACTTTACTGATTCAAATGGAGAGAAGAAGTCAATAAAATATCACTATAATATATGAAATAACTTTATATCAAATAACACTTTAAAGAGACATTTACTATTTAAAAGTATTTAATAATTGCTTTTTGTTACATAATGTGTTTAACAGTAATATTGTCTTCTTGCACTTGTCCCCTGAACAGAACTTTTTATAAATAAAACGGGCGGACAACATCAGTGTTGAATTCAGGGGGTGGCCCGGGCGGGGGGGAATTCACCCCCCAGAGCAATGATATGTCCCCCGTAAGATTTGAGATTTTGTGTTTTCAATGGTCAAAAAGTTCAATACCCCCCACCCCCGGAACTCTATAATGTCCCCCCCCCCGGAGCCACAGAAATCCCTCCCGGAAAAAAGTGTCTGAATTCAACACTGGACAACATTCTTCCCCCTTTTGTAATAGTAAACATGGCAAGTATAATTTCGAAGCTGATTTCTTTAAGAGGGTCTGAGACACATTTTAAAATAATTTGTATCTATTGAGTTAAAATTCTGAATTTTTTTTGTGACGGTCAACCTTATCACTGGTAAACAAAATCACATGATACAACTTCTCATAATTTAAAAAAAAATTTTAATTTTAATTTTTTTTAAAGTGGTGTAATTTAAAATCGTTATAACTCGAAACGTTATTTATAGAATTTAATTTTCTTTTCATTATAAACAGAAATATATAAGTTTTAATTTTGATTCAGCATTTTTAAAAATATTAATTTATAAACAAATTAAAAATATTTAATGAAAAAATTTAAAAAAAGTGGTACAACGTTTTTTTAAAATCATATTTTCAAAAGTAAATATTTTTTTTCAAATAGCCTGAATCAAAATTAAAGTAAAACAATTGAAAAAGATATGTTCCAAGTTTGAACCATTTACCTTTAACGGTTCTCGAGTTATAAGAATTTAAATACGAGAAATGGTGAAAAAACCTATCATGAAGAAAATCCGCATTTTTACAAGAAGTCACTTCCACAACAGCCATTGCTTGAAAGCTAGATTTTGAAAACAAACCAAAACGAAAAAAATGATACTTTTTGTTCTAATTCACATAGAAACATGATTTAAATGTCATTTTAAGCAGGAAAAAACAGAGAAATTTTTAATAAAATAAAATGTTTTTGCAAAATTTAAAGATTTTTATGTCCCGGACCCCCTTAAACACGAATTATATGCACACATGGCAGAAGAATGGGAATGGCGAACGTTGGGATAGTAAATAATTTTGGAATGAAATGATTTTATATTCATTTAATGGTTTTAATAATAACTTTGTGTTTTCTTAAAAATAGATAATAAGACTATACTAATGTAAAAAAAAAAAGTTACCAAGAAAAGAAAATTTAGGTTGGATCAAAAATAATAACGATATCAAAAGACAAACCCCTCCCCCCCCAGTGATATCTTACGATATCAAGTGCCACCCCCCTCCCCCTAAAGTGATAACGTTATACATCTACAACCCCCTTAAGTTAGAAACTTTTCAAACCTCGGCATATTTCTTTCGTTTTTTCATCAGTGCATATTAATAAATCAGTAAAAAAAAAAAAAAAAAATTACAGTTATTACTTGACAAACACACAGCTGATATATATATTTTAAATATTCCGCTGTTGTCTAACAAGATTTTTTTGCTTCAATTAATTTGTCTGCTAGACCGTCAAAATTTTCCAAGTATGTAGACAAACTAAATTACCGAATACCTTTTGAATACTAAATTACACAAAATACTTAGAATAAATTGGGATATACTAATAAATAATGAATTCGGAAAAAAAATTCTAGAATTGGAGAAAATGGTTATTTATATTCCAAATACTAATTAAATCACGTTTGATTGAAAATTGTTTTTCCTCTCAAATGCTCACACTTGCAATTATACATTTCTTATCAGAATATGAGCTACATTAATTAAATTAAGGCTAGCAAATAATCGTTATTCTAGAATAATATTTATTCATGATTTTATTTTATTTATTTATTTATGAATAGTTCTTGCATTGATGTTCGCATTAAAAAACTATAAATAAAATGATTGTGAAGTACATTAAATTTTATGTAATACTTTTCGCTATTAATCCGCTTGTTGCCCATTGTCAACTCAAGGTGACGCGTCTTTGAAAGGACCTCTAGACTTAGATTTTAAGTGAATATCCATCATGCCGCCTTTATTGGGATCTAAAAGAATTTACCTAATTGTAGAAGAAAAGGTACTTTTTTCCAGTATAAGGGCCTTGGCGAGATAGAGAAAATTGCCTTGGCGGGAGAATGAAATATGGCAACATATTTTCTGGCAATTTATCGTGTTTACTCGCGTAATAGTCTTACTTTTTTTGCCAATTTTTCCTTGTAAAAGTCTAGATGCGACTATTATGCGAAGAAATCGACTACACAATATTGTACACTCTAATGCTAAAACATTACTGGTATAAAAAAACACATAATAAAATTTTACTTACTAAAGGCTTCCAGATTATGTGCTGTTTATTAAATATCATTTTCCCTTTTACGGTAATATTTTTATAGGCATAAAATTTACAAATAATCTTTGTGAAAATTTCGACAAAAAAACTCTCATAATAAATCACTTTTACTGAAGGTATCAATATCACTAATATAATGTGAATCGGTATCTGTAGAATGGAGTGACCATCGGGTATGTCGATGGGAGTAACAGAACAGATGAATCCCTTATGAGTACTAGTTCTAGGAAGAGAACAACTGATGATTTTCTATTTTCTAAATAAAAGTCAAATACTCGACTGCAACTTTTATGCGGAGAAAATATTTTGACGATTTTTTCTGCTTCAAAATGAGAGCGCGACTATTATGCAAGGGTGAATATTATGCGAGTAAACACGGTATTCACTGTTTCATATACACAAGCCATTTTTAAATACTTATACATTTTATTTAATAATATAAAGAAGCAATTTATCTATTTTTATATACTAACAGAACTAAATTGTACATAAAAAACAACAATAATACAGTGCGTCCCAAAAGTTTATAGACAAAGGTTGTTGTTTTTTTACAATTGAAAAAGAGGAAAGATAATTACGAAAGAACTTCGAATTCGGTCAAATCGTTTCATAGAGAAAATCTACATACATTAAGAGATAGAAAAATATATTTTTTTAAAAAAATTCTTTTTTTCAACCGAAAAAAAAGCAAATCTCCCTTTAAACTATATGATCTAGCTTGTTTAGCTCTCCCGCCCAAAAAATTGTCCAAACCAATCAACAACTTAACTGAACCAATCTATTTTAACCTTTTTATAACAACATTAAAGTGGGAAATAGGAGAAAACGTGGATACAATTTTCCATCTGTACAGTGCCAAACTCGTAAAATTTAAACACATTTATTTTAACAGTTATTTATACAATAAAATTAATTATACAATAATTAATTATACAAATAATTAATTAATTATGCAATAAAATTAGTCTACTGTAATATAAACTCAACACCTTTGATTTGATGGCTCATTTGCACGGCATTTCAGAAACAAAATTCAAGATTTTGTGTAGACAAAATGGTCTGATTATTAAATTTTCCAGGACCTCCCCCTCCCCACCTTATATGCTTCCAAAATTTTCTTTGTATTTTTGCACCAATCCAGAGAATGTCCAAAATTCCTTTTTAAAAGATGGAATTCCTCCTTTAGGAACCCTTTCATGCCTGTTTCAATATAAGGATGATGGTTATATTTATTTATAACGTTTTGTTAACATTAAAAAAAAAAAAAAAAACTATTGTATAAGACGTTATTCGAAAACGATTTGCGATAACAAAATTTTGAATTTTGAAACTAAAGACAAAAAGTAACATAACATCACAAATATCATAGAAACTCAAACTCTGGGGAACTGGGATTGGGATTATGAAACATGTGAATACAACAGAAGAAAATGAGAAACGCGAAATAAGGAAAGGGTAAGAAAATGACTTTAGATTATGAGCAAACAATACAAAAACGTGATAAGGTAGCTATAGATAATCTTATTAGATTAAAAAAGCGTTTCTATACAGCGCTAGTCACCATTATGACGTCTGCTACACAGTAATACATTTTAAAGAATTTAGCATTCCGTTTGATAGCATAATTACGTAGCAACAAACTGGGCTTTCAAAAATTAAAACTTAATTATGAAGGGAAGAAAATAATCTGCTACTAAAAAGCAAATAATAGTTAATATTAAAAAGAATAATAAAATTGCTAAATCTATGAATAAAAAAAACTGTTGCATAAGAAGTTTTTAGGAAAAGTTTTGCGATAATAAAATTTTGAATTTTGAAACTAAAGACAAAAAGTAAAATCACAAATATTAGAAACTCAAACACTGGGGAAATGGGATTATGAAACATGGGAATATAAAGGAAGAAAATGAAGAAACGCGAAATAAGGGAAAGGGTAAGAAAGTAACTTTAGATTATGAGCAAACAGTACAAAAACGTGATAAGGTAGCTATTGATAACCTTCTTCAATTTAAAAAGAGTTACTGTACAGCGTTCGTCACCAATACGGCTTCTGCTACATAGTAACACATTTTAAAAAACGTAGCATTCCTTTTGATGTTTTGTAGCTGAGCAGAATTACGTAGCAGCAAAAATACGTTCGGCTTTAAAAATTTAAAACTTAATTATAAAAGAAAAATAAACTGAAGATAAAAAGCAAGTGCTAGTTAATACTTAAAAAATGATAATAAAACTGTTAAGAATTATTTTTAAAAAAGCTCTTGCATAAGAAATTATTCGGAAACTTTTCGTGATCGTAAAATTTCTAATTTTGAATTTAAAGACAAAACTAAATTCTCAAATATTAGAAACTCAAACATTGGGGAAATCGGATTCTGAAACATAGGAATATAACAGAAGAAAATGGAGAAACACGGAATAAGGGAAAGTGTAAGAAAGAAACTTAAATTAGGAGCAAACAATACAAAAACGTGATAAGGTAGCTTTTAGATAATTATGTTCTATTTAAAAAACGTTACTATAGTGTTTTAATCACCATTACGGCTTCTGCTACAATGCATAAAACATTTTACAGAATGTAGCATTTTGTTTGATGTTTTGTAGCTGAGCAGAATTACGCAAGCGACTTGAGCTTTGAAAAATTAGAACTTCGTTATGAAGGAAAAAAAATAATCTGAAGCTCGGAAATATGCAGCATAGCAAATAATAGTTAATATATTTAAAGAAAAATAAGATTGCTAAAAATTATTTAAAATACAAAATATTAAAATATTTTCGTTATTGGATTACAAAAATGTCATATAAAATATATTATTTCATTTCATTGGCTGTTAGGAATGCAATATAGACTGTAAAAAAAAAAAAAAAAAAAAAAAAAAAAAAAAAAAATCACTCTTGCAAAAAGTATTTTCTGAGCGAATTGTGTCAGCCGGGTGTCGGTCCAGGCTGCTCAATTGGCGGAGCATTGACAAACTAAATGAGGTTCTGGGTTCAACTCCTAGACACTTTTTCACACAGTTGGAAAATTTGAACTTATATGAGTTAAGAGATGATTTCATCATTTGCTAAAAAAAAAAACTTGAAATAAACCGGAAGCTTAAAACTTCATGAGACAGAGAACAGTTATGCTTATCATTTATAAATTTCATTGTTTCCCTTTCTTTCTTTTTGAATAAAACCCTAAACGCATAAACAGTACTAAACTAGTCGAGTGTGCCAATCCCAAAACTTTCGTCTATCTCATGCATGTTAATACTTCAAAATTCGCTAACAACGTGCCAAAATTAAATGACAATCTATGCCCATCATGCGGATTCTAAAGATATGAAATTCCGTGAATTAGTTCTTGAGGTATGACTACCGCTAAAATCGTGTACATTCTGAAAAATGCAACATAGCAGCGTCACCTCGTCACCTGTTGTGTGATTTACACCAAAACCTAATCAGCTACAGCTTATGTCAACGTCTAACTGAAATTGAAGTTTGATGAAAATCTGTGCATTAGTTTCTGAGATAAAGCTATTGAGGAAATCGTGACATTCAGCATAGCAGCGCCACCTGTTAGGCTATTTACACCAAAAAGTAATCAGCATCAAATTTCATCAAAGAACTGAATGTGAAGTTTGATGAAAATCTGTGCGTGTCCTTGAAATGTAGCTATTGCGGAAATCATGAATAATGCAGCATTGCAGTGTTACCTGTTCGGCGATTTACACCAAAAAGTAATCAGCACCAATTTATAACAGAGACTAACTGAATCCAAAGTTTTATTAAATCCCCTGCATTAGTTCTCGAGATAGAGCGCCCACAAAATTTATGCCACATACAGACATACATTTTCTGAAAACAGTCAAACCATTTTCAGAACCTTCTAAAACGTATGAATCTACCAGAAACCTGAAGTCGAAATTTTTGACGAAACCATTACTTACTTCTTGTAAATACAGAAGAAAGTAAAAATGCAGTAACATATACCACTCAATGATGCTGTACCAGCAAAATATTCTTAAAAATTTAAAATAATTTCTTCTAGAATTTATTGAAAGATATTTAGAAATGGGGCTTTAAAAAATGTCCGTATTCAAAATGTGAAATATTACATTAATTCACATGCAGAAATTGTTTCCATAATACATTCTGGCAATAATTCTTTCATTTTCTCTAGAGACAAGCAACGTCTTTACTGAAGGTAACTTCTCAACGAAGATATATTTACTAGGAAAAACCAAATGCATTTCGTTTAAAACTTTATTACATTCTGACAGAATAATAGCTTTTCCATAAAGACAAAGGGGGGTCAGCCAGCTATCTAAACAAAATGTGAATAAATTTCGAATTTTAAATGTCATTTCTTTCTTTCTTTTTTCTTTTCTTTCTTTCCCCAATAAGGTAAATTCAATCTTGCTTTTTAAGCCTTAGAAAAATCAGGCAGTGAAATTCAATAATTTTAAAAATTCACAATAAATGTCAATATTATTTAATCTGTCGAACTGTGAATAAAATTTTATGTGCATGATTTTTAGTGGTGCTTTTCTAGAAATGGAAAATATGAAAATTTAATATAGGAGTAGCAAGTTAATATAACAAATTAACAGGTATGCAGTACAACGCCACGCCAATGTTTATTTATTTATTATTATTATTTTTTTAAGTTGGTGGAGTGTGTGTATATGTGTAAAGGGGGGGGGGGTGTTGGGTGTTAGAAAGTATAAATTTCATGAATACAAGGTTTTTAATTTTAAATTACCTTCATTTTAAATATTTTCTGTGAAGTCATCTATGTCACAAAATGTACGCATTCTCAAAATTCTTTGATTTTAGAACCAGTATTTGAGGATGAGTATATATCGCTCACCCGCAGGAAAAGTAACACATCTCCACAAAAGTAAATTTCACAGGAGAGGCAAAAGGGGGGGGGGGGAGGCAGGTGAAATTGCAGTACATAGCTCTGCATACAAGAATAAAAACGTGCATAGAAGCATAAAACTCTTAAGAATATAGACTTAGGATGAGGTTTGGAGGGTTGAGTAATTTTACATCCCCACACATTCCACACCTCTTCCGTGGTCACAAATAGAAATATAGCGTAATAAAGGGGTTTTCCGTTAACTTCACTTATAAAACTGTTTAAGTAGCAAGACACACCTATGACAAGCCTATTAGACTAGGAATAAAACGCAAAATGAATTTTTGCGAGAAGTGTCACTTTTTCTTGCGGGTGAGCGATATGTCAGTTATTGAAATGTCAGATATATTATGTTTCTATCATTGCCCTAAGAAATAACCACAACTTTATAATCATAAGAACCGTATAAATAAGTTTCAAAATATTGAAACCTCCCTCGCAAAAGTACTGACAAACAGTATAAATGCCTTTGAAATACAAGTGAAGTAGTAGTTCAGTTGAGACATAGCGTCCTATTATTAGGATTATGATGTAGAATCGTATATCGATAATTTAAAATACTCAAAATCAAGTTTGTTCCTAAATTACATTCCGTTAATTTATTTGTGCCCTCATAGTTGTAAAATCTATTCATTTACTGTCTAATATAACTTTATTTTTATCTCATCTGAAAAGCTCCCTTTCATACTAATACAGCGAAAGTACTTTCCTTAGTGATTTTTAACAGGGCCTTTCATTTCGTTAACCTTCACATAATGTTTATGAAGGAAATTAAACAACTGTCAGTTGATAAACAAAACAATAACAAGTTTAGATAAATAACTTAAAAGATTCAATGCTTCATTTTCATTTAAGGCTGTTCTCAAATCCAAAGGGGCAACTTCCTGACACAAGTTTTAATTTATTTTTGGTCGAAAATGCATGAAACTAGCTGGTGTTGTTGTTCAGAAACTATGTCATCGAGCTGTTTTTTCCATTTTTTTGCAAACGCAATAGATCTTTCAGAAAATAATGTCAAAGTGCACCTTTTGAACCGAATTTCCGCGCGAAAGTAGAAAAATCACTCAAGAGCGGTCAAAAAACGGATATGTCACGTGATCGATATCGCTTATAACTGGGTGGGTAATTGACGGATCAAAAAATGGAAAAAATGTTTCAATTCCAAATCCCTTCCATGGCTAGGCTTTCCAATTTTATATCTTTCCGTTAAAAAATGAACTTGTAAATGTGTCAGAATGTTTTGCGCTTGTTCACCGGAGCAGTTAAGAATAACCTTAATCATTATAAAACCTTTTCCATCCGTAATCTATCGCCAGATTCACGTCACTAGATTTTGAATTTTATATGCAGCAAGACTAACGGATTTTTAAGTTAACGGTTTTCGTGGTTCGACAGAATATTCTCTCGGGGACTTGGCTACTGGGTTTTCACAAAGCCGCCTCAAGACTACAAGCCAGACACGCCCTTCATCCCCCCACGTGTGACGTCACAGCCCGGGGCTGGCTAACTGCCAACGCGCCAGCCCCGAACATTTGAATTTTGTATCTTTCTATTTTACGTGCACGTGTGTTTTACTCAGCCTGATGACATATTCTTTTCAAGGTAAGTTTTATTTTCAAATTACATTTATATGCTATCAGCACAATTTTTATTTCTTGTGTTCAAAATCTTTTATTTTTAATTTCTTTGAAATAAATTAAGTAGCAAATCCTAGTACCTATCAATAATACCATGTCTCAAAACGAAACTATATTATTGTAGTTCTGTTTCGTTCCACATAGACCAATAATTTAAAATGGCAAACATCCCTAAATCGTGTCAAGACTTATATCATTTAATTTGTATTTTGTCACACCATCCTCTCTTTCTAATTTGTTCAGAAATTTTCATAAAAGTCGCTGTGAATACATAGCATTTTTATCTTGTTTACTTCTTTTAAAGCAAACCCCGATCGATATACATGTATCAATTTATTGTTGTTTTTTAATCTTAAACGTTTGCTATCTTAATAAAAATTATTTTTATAATTTTTTGTTAAATTATAAATGCTTATGTACTGCGTAAATAGAGCTATGGGGATAATGTTTTTGAATCTCCCTATTTTTGCCACAAATGTAAACAATTTATTTACAAGACTAGAGGAAGGGTTGTTAGTACCCTTATGCAAAACAGTAGTTGCCCCCCCCCCCCCCCCCACACACACACCTTCTTCGCAAAAATCCTATGTGTTTTCATATACATTTTAATGTTTAATTAAAAGTAACAATAAATAAAATTATTATTCTATAATTATAAATTTACTTTTAGATCTAGTCAGGAAATACTTTTCATCTCATAAAAATTGATTATTTTAAGCTTAAAAGATGTGAACAAACATTTAAGAACCCACATAACATTATTTTGGAAATGAAATATTTATATTTGTGGAAGGTTTTTGTGTTTTTCGATGTTTTTTTTTTTATCAGCTATTGCCTAAACATTCGAGGAAAATGAACATAAATTAGGAATATTTTAATTCCAATAGATGAAAGTCTTTTCTTTCTTTCTTTTATTTTTTTCTTCATATGTCAATACGCTTTTTAAAAATCTATTTCGTATACCTTACATAATATATCAAACTAATACAAAACTAAATAATAATTTTCTGTTTCATGAACTTGTGTTGTTTTAGTATTATGACAGTTTTGTGGTTTTTAATTTAATGGATTGTATGCGTAAATTACCCATTTCTGATAAGTAAAGTTTACAGTACGAAAATTTATTTATAAGAATACTTAATTTCATGTATACTTTAATTTTACTATTTATTATATGCAGGTTTCAAATCACTTAATATTTAATAGGATATTTACTGTATAATTTCAAGCCCGATTAAAATAAAAATATAACACAACTTGAATTTATTTTCATTTAACATTCACTTTTCTTCCACTTTAATTTAATTTTTAAATGCGGGTTTTGATTGGCACACTTATTGTTATTTATTTATTTTGAAATAACTGAAAGCAAAATAATTCGATTTATGTGTTTAAACTACAAATTTATATTTATATATATATATATGTATGTAATAATGTATAATGTCTTGTTTTTGAATATATACCAAATAGATAATTGATATTGTTTCTAAATTTCAAAGTAGAATAAATAATAGAAACTGTCTACTAAAATAAATTTAATACTTGGGATTTTCTTTTCATTAACGAACGAATTTTCTTTAATGTAACTTTAATTCTGATGCACATTTTCATTGACACAGTGGTATTATTTCATAAATATTGTTTTTGTGTTATCGTTATTATTATTGTTTCGAGTGATCGAAATTGATTAAAAAGCACTTAATTAGCGTCTTTAAACTATAAGTTTTTATTTTTTTCCCCATATGCTGTGATAATAAGTTGAAATATAGAGGAAAGAATTAATATGTTTTAATAACGCATGTGCTCTCCACGGCTGATCTAAGCCCCGCGTCGTGACGTCACGAAACCTTGTGTTTGGCTTGTAGTCTTGAAGCGGCTTTGGTTTTCAACGCTAAGGATGTGAAAATTTTGTGTTCGCGTTAGGGGCATGACCTACCCTTTTTCTTTGGCTACCACAATAAACTATTGTCACTGGAAGACTTTGTGCCTTCTTTTTCCATTACATTCAGCATTTCGAGATGAGAGCTTTTGGCTTCTGCGAATGACGCTATGCAATATTACTAAATCCGGCCTTAAACATCTGTCCAGATCTCTTCAACATTTTACGAAGTAAAGAAATAAATTCTACTGCACAAAACTTCTTGAAAAGGACATGACTTTCATTGAGTATTATTTTATCTTAACAATTATTTTTGTGAATACCAGCACCTAATAATGATAGCATATGTCTATAATTGAGATTTCATTTACGATTCAACTTTTAGTAATAATAATAATAATAATATAAGTTTTCTAAACCGTTGAAGTTTCTTTTATTTCAAACACATGTCTCACTTTTTACTTTCTTCTATCTTTACAAGAAGAAAGTATTGGATTCGTGAAAATTTTTAACTTCCGGTTTTCGATAGAGTTATACGTTTTAGAACGTCCTGAACACTATTTGATGGTTTTTAGAAAATGTCACTCTGTGAGTCTGTATGTGACAAAAATTTTGTGGGAGCTCTATTTCAAGAACTAATGTACGGATTATCACAAAACTTAGATTCAGTTAGACCTTGATATAAACGGATTCTGATTAATTTTTGCTGTAAATCGCCCAACAGGGGGTGCTGCTATCATGAATTTTGCACGATTTCCACAATAGCTATATCTCAAGAACTACTGCACGGACTTTCCTAAAACTTCAGATTCAGTTAGTCCATGACATAGAGTGATGCTGATTGCTTTTTGGTGAAAATCGCCCAACAAGTGGCGCTGCTATGCTGCATTATTTATGATTATCGCAATAGCTTTATCTCAAGAACAAATGCACGTATTTTCGTCAAACTTCAGATTCAGTTAGTCTCTGATATAAATTAGCGTTGTTTAACTTTTGGTGTAAATCGCCCGACAGGTGGCGCTTCTATGCTGCATTTTTCAAGATTTCCGCAATAGTGTATCTTAAGAACTGATGCATGAATTTTCATCAAGCTTTAGATTCACTTACTCCCTAGTGGGTCTCCCTAATTGGTCCTAATTAGTTTTTGGTGTAAATCTCCCAACAGGTATTGACATTAGACGCTGCTATGCAGAATTTTCTTATACTTTCGGCAATAGCTCTATCTCAAAAACTAATGCACGGATTTTCATCAAACATCAGATTCAGTTAGAAGTTCACATAAGTTGTTGATGATTAGATTTTGTGTAAATCATCTAACCGGGGACGCTGATATGCTGCATTTTTCAGGAAGTATTGGCATGTATGTGATAGAAGAAAGTTTTGGGATTGCCACATCCGACTAGTTTAATTTAAACTTGGAACTATATTTCCGAACTAATAATTAATTATAAAACATAAAAAATACTAGTAATTTTTTGTAACTGTTCAATTAACCCTTTATTAACAAATGAAAGAAATAGTGACTAATGAAGAACCTGCTTAAACCTAATAGGACTTTTTCAGTGAAAAATGACACAAAACATCCTGAATATTTATCCCGTACAACCTACTTTTTATCGGATAAAGCAAATTTCATAGTCTAAAAAATATTGTAAAATGTAATTCCTTTAATAAAATATTCATAGTTGCAAAAATAATGAAGAAATTTAGCATGCTTTATAGTGCAATTCAAAAATTTAGTACCTCAATTCAAACTCTATTGCAGCTAAACTACATTCAGAAAATTTGACGAATTCTATTGAGAAAATAAACGTCAATTTATGTTTACCAGGATGCTTAAATATTCATTGTTATTTTCGTGCCATTTCCACAGGATAAATTCATTGGTGGAAATTGAGAATTTATAGCTTATTTTACCTGAAAGTTAAATTCCTTTTTTTTTCTGCTTCAGTTGGGTTAAAATGTATTAAAGAAGATTTAGTAAAATAGTTTTCAAATGACAAAAAATTGTTATACAATCTATGTCAGACAGACAGTATTTTACTTTTATGTACAGTTTTGTAAAAAAAAAAAAAAAAGCACCCCTGCTAACTCTGCAACAAATTATCGTAGAAGAAAGTTATAGATACCAAACGATTGGAAATAAAGTCTACTTTCAAATGATGTATATAAAATTTGCTTAAGGGGCCATCTACATACGAAAACGAACCCAAACTTTGTTTATTTCAATAGCAATAACCAAGTTTGATACCCTAAATAAATTCTGCATCCTTCAATTAGCCTAAATTCAAATTTTCATGAAATTCGTACAATTAGTTTCACAGAAATTAATTATTTTAAAATCAGCCTATTTTAGGGGCTGTATCCAAATTGAAGTTCGGTGCTAGATTGTTGAAATGCTGCACAGTGACTATATCACTTCTATTTATGTATTTTTTCTTGCCAATATGACCATTTCACTCGCTTAATATGGTTAGGCTATTGCCAGCTCAAATATTTCAATAAAATGAGTAAAATATACTTTTCAAGTTATGCTTTTCTGCGCATTATAGACGGCCTCTTAAACCATCATTTTGACGCTTTTTAGTGATAATTCGAAAAACTACATGAAATAAAAAATTTGAAATTGAGAATTCGCATAAAGCAGCACATAATAAATATAAATCTATCAAACAACAACAAAAAAAATCCATGGTTGAAATTCATATTTTTTTCGAATATTAATTTCATAATTCATGATATAACTTTTTTAATTACATATTCAGTATATCTGTATTTGGATTTATTAGTATTACAACCAGATACAAAATTGTCACATTAGGGTTATAATTTCAGGAAATATTAATAAAAATATGAAAGTGTAATTTAACATTAATTAATAGCTCTAAATTTTGAATATTTATAATTCAAAAATTTACCATTGAAATGACTAGAAATTTCGTTTCTAGGCATAGTTTGAACCGAAGATTTAAAATATACTGCCAAAATTGGGTGCTGCCATTGAAAAAACAAAGTTTGGTCTGGATTTGGTTCGTAGCAAATTTAATAAGTAAAGCAAATTTTATATACATAATTTATAAGTAGACTTTATTTCCAATCGACTGGTACCAGTAACTTTCGTCTGTTATAATTAGTTGCAGAGTTAGGAGGGGTGTTTATTTTTTTCCAACGACTATACAATTCTCTGTAATAAATAGATCGTTAAAAGCTTCCCACATCTTTTCTTTAATTACTTACTTTTTTTCAGTTCAAAAACTTTCGATTTGTTGCTATTATATTACATTCAGAAAATCCATTGAATTCTTTTGATAACAAGCAATGGCGATGTATTCTTAGTAACGCTGTTAAATATTCATAGTTAGTTTCATAGCTCATGCTTAAAAGGGATTTTATGGGAAAAGGTTGAAAGCTTTATAGAAAAGTTAAATGCTCTTTTTTACCCGACTGAAAAGAAGGGTTATGTGTTTCACGCGTATCTGGGTATGTGGATTCCTTTATACCCTCGAAACACCCCAACGGCTGGATGGATTTTAATGAATGAGGTCTCTATCAATTCGTCTTAACGGCTCGATGGTTATAGGCCAGGTTTTGTTTTTATAAATTCAAAATGGCGGCCGTAAAATACAAAATGGCAGTAGAGACGAAAAAAAAATGTACGCACCTTATTGAGTGGCCTATCATTGGATAGGTCTTTCAAAATGAAGACGGTGTTTCATTGACTATTTTACAGTCAGAAGCTCCGTTAAAATATACAACCTGGAAGTTGTGTAGGTAGGATCTCTAGCTTTACTGCAACTCTAACCGTCATAGACATCTATATACCTCATCAAAACAGTTTATAGGTAGGAACTAACAATTAAACATAACTTAAAAGTCACCAATACAAGTAAATAAAAAAAAAAAAAAAAATAGGTAAGTAATATAAACAAGTAATATAATAAAAAAAAATTAAGTCAATTCCTACTTAGGTCTATAAGAGAATTTTTTTTCTCCCATTCTTCTTTCCTCTTGAGTGGCGCTTAAAATGCCTTGATCAAGAAGAGGGCTCTCTCGATTATTGAAAATTAATTAATTTAATTTAATTAATGAATTAATATTTAAAAAAACTGAATTAACATCAAGTGTCATCCACTACAAGTTTAAAAAAATTATTTGAGCTTGATTGGATGAATAATAAGTATTTTATTAACGATTGAAAATTTGAACAAGATATACAGTGTGTCCACATATAACCTGACCGACGTTTATTTTCGCAACCGTTGGTCCTAGATGCATACTTCCAATTACAAAAATGGTTTAAATAAGGTAAAGGATTATTTTTAAAGCGATTTGGGTCAAGAAAAACATTTATTAAAAAATTACGAAATTTAAATTTTTATACCGTCCCCCGGTCCTATAAGTGATATTTACTAAAAATTTACTGTGACACTAACAAGTAAGACAAAAAAAGTCACATAGATCTAACATTAAAATTGACCGAGTTACGAAACCTTGAAATGCAGGACTTATACCACTTTTTTGCATATCAAAACAGATTTCGACCATGTTTTCAGGGGTTGCGTATAAAGTACTTAAACTTATTTCAAGGTATCTGCGCTTTGAAAGAAACCGTACAAATATTACGATTAATTTTATTAGTTAGATTTCAGATTAGTTAAAATAATTGTATTTTAACATATGTTTTATTTTGTAAAGATTTGAGGCTATGATTTCTTTTAACTAAAATTATGTTATTTTCATAAGGTTTTATTTAACTTGCAATGATCGTCTTTCCAGTTTAAAATTTGAACTCGAACTTTAACTTATTTTCAAATGTCCGATGGAAGTTAAATTTTACATACTGACTTAAATCCGATGACAATGCAATATTACTATGATTTTCGACTCTTACCAACTTATACATACTTATATTAGAAGACAACACAAAAAAAAATCTGATAGATTAGCGTCAAGAAGTTTAAGAAAATTTTATAGATTAGATAACATAAAACTGCGATGGTTGTGTTTTTAAACTTTTACAACTACATATTATGTATTTTTTAACGCTGAATCAAAAAATTACCTTCACTTTTAACCATCATGTCAAGATTTTTCGAAAATCGTAAATTTCAAGGTTAAAAAATAGCGAAAAATCTGATACTATAAAATAGATGTAAGACTTTTTTATTCAGTTTAATTTTATTTAATTCAATAATTTATTAGATTTTTTGGCTTATACTAGGTTTCTTACATCTAAACAGCTCGGGAATCAGATGAGGTTGGGAGGGGAAGGTGGGTCAATTTTAACTTTTAGCTTTTTAACTTTGAAATTTGCGATTTGAGAAAATTCATGACGTGATGATTTAAAATGAAGGTCATTTTCGGATTCAGTGGTAAAAAATACATAAGAATCAATTTTCAAAAGCTAAAAAACATGCCACAACCCAAAATTTGAAAGACAGTGTGATCTAACAGCATTTAAAAATATGTATCATTTTGTAAAGAATTGAGGATGTTGTTTTTCATCCTTTTATTTAACAAAAAAATCTGTTATATTTAACAAAAAATCTGTTATTTTTATCCTCTTATAATGTTCAGTACAAAATGTACATTTTGCAGTAATATGTCAGAATGATTAAAGATTTCAAATTTATATTGCAATGCTAATTTTACTCTCAGCCATTTCTTTAATATATCTGACTAAATTATATTTCTACTAAATTTTTGAATGACCCCTAATATGCAGCAAAAAATATACTCCAACTTTAAACAGATATTACTCGGTCAATTTTAATCGTAGAATAACGGGGCTTTTTTTGCTTTACTTGTCAGTGTAACAGGGAAATGTTACTAAATATAACTTATAGGACAGGGAAAACGTATAAAAATTTAGATTCTGTAATTTTTCACTAAATTGCTTTTTCGATTTAAACTTTTTTTGACCATTTTTGTAATTAGTAGTATGCATCTAGGACCAACGGTTGCGAAAATAAAAATCGGTCAGGTTATACGTGGACACACTGTATATAGCGAGAGTGTGAGCTAATAGTAGGAATTGAAAAAAATAGTTTCACATTGACGAGAAATAATTAATTAGTTCGCTTTTTACGCAGTCGGGTTTTTTGATTCCTTAAATTTAATTATTTATTTATTATACAAACTGTTTCTTTAAAGTACATTAAGGAAAGTTTTAGCAGTACAGTTTTAATTATAAAGTAGTGTTACATAGTATATGGGACACATACAATATTACTTTTATGCATGTTTAGCTTTACCTTTGAAAGAAATGCCAAAATTTCTCCTTAATCAGCACTTTATTAACTTTTAGTTAAACAGAAATCTATATTTATTGTCACATTATGTTCAACATACTGAAACCTCCCTCGCAAAAGTACTGACAAACAGTATAAATGCCTTTGAAATACGTGCAAGAATAAATTGCAATAACACAGAAAATCTTATGAATTCAATTGATGAAAAAAATGCGTTATATTATTATCATTACCGTTTAATGTGCATTGTTATTTTCATGATATTTCAAGAGAGAGATTTAACTAGAGCACTATATTGCTACTCTATTAAGTTTTCAAAGATTCTGGTTGTTCCCAATTTACTACTTAAAAGCTCTCAATGTATTCGGTAAATTTTTTATAGCAACTGAATTTCTAAGTGAATTAAATATAATTAGTTAAAAGCTCTCAATGTATTCGATAAAAGTTTTTATAGCAATTGCATTTTTAAGTTAATTAAATCATTTTTTAATTACTTAAAAGCTCTCAACATATTCGGTAGAATTTTTATAGCAACTGCATTTATAAGTGAATTAAATATATTTTTAATTACATAAAAGCGCTCAATGTATTCGGTAAAAGTTTTTATAACAACTGAATTTTTAAGTGAATTAAATATATTTTTAATTACTTAAAAACTCTCAATGTATTCGGTAAAAGTTTTTATAACAACTAAATTTTTAAGTGAATTAAATATATTTTTTAATTACTCAAAAGTTATCAATGTATTCGGTAAAAGTTTTTATAGCAACTGAATTTTTAAGTGAATTAAATATATATTTTTTAATTACAGTATGAATTCATATTATTTTATAATTAAAATAAATGAATCACCTGAAAATGTTCATTACAAATACGTATTATAAATGTTCCGAGATATTTATCCATGACTTTTAATCCATTTCAACAAAAAGAAAAGCAGATACAAATTAGAATATTTATTAAAATATAAACACTTTTGAAAAAATCTACTTACAAACTTGGTGAGAAGACAATCAAGTGAAAATACTTACCTAAAAGAAGAATAATAGATTTATAAAATATATAATGTAATAAGCAAGCAATTAAACACATTTTTATAAAATAATCCATTAACAATTATAAAAAAATAATAAATGATAAGAACTTAGATGAAATAGAATATACAGATTAATTTAATAAAAAAAAACTTGATCACACTAACAATTTTAAAATAAAACTTTACATATTCACTTCATTTCAATATCTGTCTTGTATATGTTAATAGCAGTTTTAACACCATATTCAATAAAATTATCTTTTAAATTTTATTTCAAACCATGGAGTTTAAGAATAGAACAAAAGTTTAAGAACAAAATCGTTTTTATGCAATTTTTGCAAACTGATGTAAACTGTTGCGCTTACAACTGATGTAAACATGTTACAAACTTCATTTGAAATAGGGTTCATGCTAGGGTAAACGTCAGTAACATCCAAAAATTTCAGGGCAATCCGAGCATATTTACGAGAGTTAGAGCGCGGACAGACCTTCAGACAAATTGAAGTCATAAACACTTTACAATTTTGTTGGAACGTGTTTAAAAGATCACATTTATCTTAGCAAGTTGAACAAAATAAAACAGTTATGGATAATCTAAAAAGATGAATAGCTCTTATAAATTCTACACTGGTGGAAATTGATTTATGAAAACACGTTTTTTTTACCAAAAACTTCTATAATATTCATTGAAAATGAATGAAATTTCATGGGATATACATAGTATGAATAAAAAATGAGTTACAAAAGTAAAATTTCATACATAATATTAAACAAAAAGTCAAAAATTAGATTTTCGTAATTTGCAAACATTGGTATTGATTTATGAAATATCCCATTTCATTGGCTATTCCGAAGTAATGTGACAAAAATTTGCATAAAACAAAGTAACGTGACATGCATTGCACAGTAGACATAAAAAGCGTTATATATTGGAAATAATACGTTTCAGTCGCACTTTTCACGATGGTAAACGAAAGATGTTGTCTGGGAAAGAAAGAGCGAAAATCGAGGAACTAAGAATGTGGAAAGTCTGTTCCGGAAATTAGTAAATTAATTAAAAGATCAGTTGATGTGATATATAACTATAGAAAAGATCCAGCAAATTATGGCAAAAATTTTAACAAAAAAGGTAATCCACATTTAAGTAAGACAGAGAAAAGGTGGATTCTATAACTTGCATCGAAAGCCGGTCACAGTTCAAAGCAGACTTCTGCAGATCCATCCCTTCCTGTTAGTTCTAGAAGAGTTGGGCAAATTTTACATTCTTCACGGAGCTTGAGAAGGTCGAAAATGAAGTCTGCTCCAGAGATACTTCTGCGTCACAAGCAGATACGTTTGCAGTAGGGATTGACCGAATACCGAATAGTCGATTCGGTATTCGGTGATTCGGCATGTAAACCGAATATTCGGCTTCGGCCGAATATTTTTAAGTATTCAGCCGAATAGTTGCAGATAAGTATTTTATTAGAAGTAGAAGAATTCTCTTTTACTTAAAAGTAGAATAAGCTAAACGATGAGTTTCAATATTATGCACGTGAGTTCAGAGTTCAGCTGCACTACAAAAAACAAGTCAAAGGCCATTTTTAATTTTAAAAAAACTTTTTCCTTCCTAAAATAGTCGACATAAGGATGAAATCAAAACAACTGTCTACAATAGAGGGGAAAAAAAGAAAGGAAGATGGGGATTTTTCCCTTATCATTTAATTTTAATTACTTCTACATTAGTTTCTTTCAAATTTATTTAATGTGTACTTTCTTTAATATACTTATACTACACACATCAAATAAGCATATCAGAGTTCATCTCTGTATATCTAAGGTGTATATTAAAGAAAATAAATACTTCAAATAAGTATAAGTATACCCTATGCCTATCTTATAGCTTTTATAACCATTAAATTAAAATCTCTCAAATTTGTTATCTTCATCACCACAATGTTAAAATATTAATCAAAATATAAATATCTATCAATAATTTGACAGAAAATGGTTAAATGTACAATTTGATATACCTTTTGTATTTGAGAACATTCCTATTCAATATGTTTATAATTAGACTTAGGCAATCAGTAAATCAGCTTAATAACAACATTGCTTCTTTTTATTTGAATGAACTTTTGTTTTTCTGACAATTCTTATTCTTAATAATAGCCTGTATAATTTAATACTTTCAGAGGTTACTTTGGGTACTGACTAGTGATAAAATAATAAAAAAATAAGTGATGGTTTAATGAATTTATGAGAACTGAATTAAATTATTCAGAATTTAATTTTAGCTTATTAAAAAAGCTAATATATGAAAAAATATGTATTAAATTTTTTTAAGTATTCGGTTGCCGAATACCGAATATTCGGTGTACACTTCGACCGAAGCTTCGGTATTCGGTATTCGGCAATATTGCTGCTTCGGTCAATCCCTATTTTGCAGTATTGCGAGAAGTACATGACATAATGAGTGACAATTGAAAGAAAGTCATTTGCTCCAACGAAAAAAGATTTAATTTGGATGGCCCGGATGGTTTGAAGTATTATTGGAGGGATCTCCGAAAAGAATCAAAATCTACATTCAGCAGAAATTTTGGTGGCGAAAGTTTGATGTTTTGGGCAACGATCGCTTATGATGGCAAAAGTGAAATTGTATTTTTAAACGGTCGCCAGAATTCTTTTGATTACAGTTTAGTTTTAGAAATTCGCTTCTTCCATTTGCATAGCAATATTATGGTTTACATTACATCTTCATGCAAGTCAATGCAAGTATTCACATTTCAAATGCAATGAAAGATTGGTTTGGCGAACAGAACATTGGTCTTTTAGATCATCCACCCATTAGTCCTGATTTGAACCCCAATCGTAAATGTTTGGGGACAGCTTGTTCGAATGGTTTATGCAAATGGGATGCAGTACACATCGCTTGTAGAAATAAAAAATTCAATCTGTCAAAACTGGAAATTAATTGATCAGAAATATAGATTCAAAATCTTGTTTTATCAATGCCATCTAGAATAAAAGAAACTATGATGAATAAAGGCAGCTTTACTAACTATTAATTTTAATTAAATGGATATTTCATAAAGCAATTTCCATGGTTTTATGTTACTAAAATCTAATTTTTGACCTTATGTTTTATTTTATTTATATGTATAAAATTTTAGTTTTCTAAATTATTTGTTGTGCATAGCATGTAAAATGTATGAAATTTCATTCATTTTTAATGAATATTATAGAAGTTTTTGTTAAAAAACCGTGTTTTCATAAATAAATTTCCACCAGTGTATCCGTTTACTTCAGCAGAAGTGTATGATCGACTGAGAATAAAATTAGGGTTCCAATTAGGTTCGAATTGTTTAAGTACTTTGGTCATTATCGTAACGAGGTGGAACCCGTCGAATTTCGACAAAAAAAATGTTTACAAAGGAACTATTGCATGGAATTTATAATACATCGACAACAATAATTACAATAAAAAATCCATTTTACACTTGTTAGTTTAACGTTCCAAAGACACATTTTAACCCAAGATTAACGAAATACTTTTTTCATAAACTTCAACTGTTAAAATTAATGAAAAATTAAACTTTATTCATATGCCTAATCAGTAGCATATAATCAAGATAAGTAATTTTGATTAAGTTATCAATTGATGCGTGGTATTACGGAATGAAAAATCAGCAAAAATGATTTCACCTTGACATAATCATAGACATTTTCCCCCTTTAAATCTAAACCGAATCAAGTCATTTTCCACGTTTCACATCCATATTAACCATTTAAAAACATTTTAACGTGCAATAGGTTATTAATAAATACATTTTCAAACTTGAAATCACGTTTGTCAACTGTTACAACTTTCCATGTTAAAATTACCACTCGTGATTTGAGGTCTTAGTATAATCTCTGTACCCGCGTGTAAAAATTCCAGAATTTTTTTACTTTTAGACGTATTCAAGGGGAAATATCTCATTTTAGCAAATAAAATTATCGTTTTCTTTTAAATATAACGTCCATTTCCGTCGCTGAAATATTTTGCCTATGGACCATATTCTTCGTTTCAGTTCGAGACTATAAAAGTCGCCATTTTACCTTTTTGTGACGTCACAGGAATATTGTCTCAAACTCAATATCAGCGAAATAAAAAAATAGTGGAATATAGCAGCAGCATCAGGGAAATTGTGTCTTAACGTCATTTTCTGTTAAAATTTTTAAAAAAGATATTTTTATTGTAATGAGAAAATGGCATCAGTAAGAATATAATCAATAAAGATAGCTAAACCACTTTTAATAGAAATGAAGTACTTTAGTTGCCACAATTAGAAAATTGGTATTAAAAACTATAAAAAAATTAATATCTCAAAAATAAATTGAGATACAGCTTTCAAACAAATTGCATTTAAAAGTGCATTTTTTTTTTGCATACGACGGTGTACACATTTAAAATGTGGGATGTTTAGAAGTTTAAAAATTTGCAGTAGCGAAAATTGCAAAGCCGAAATTTCATTTCAAATTTCAAAATGTTGCCATTCGCAGAATGATGTATGCGTTACGCACAAGTATGTTTGTCCTTTATAATATAGACAAGGAGATAAACCCGGGCTTCCCGCAGGATACCGAAGATAGGCGAAAAAGATCATATAGTATATTATTTCTGATGTTAACATTCTTTTTTCTCTACACGATTTAAAAGGCATAGCAATGAATAAGATATTTTTTTAAAGGTTCCGCAGGCGGCCTTTGACGTCTGATATATCCTGAAACACGTTGTTTGATAAAACAAAATTGCAGTTAATCAAAAATTAGTGAAAAAACACATCAGCAGAAAATCTCAATGATTGTGATGAGAAAACTTCGCACCAGTCCACTGTTTTTTTTTTTTTTTTTTTTTTTTTTTTTGTATTGATAACTAATAGATTTTTTCCATCTAATACATTTTTAAGAATGCCGACTAACAGTGCAAAAAATCATATTTATACGAAAAATAGCAAAAATGCGTTGTTCAAATAATTTTTTAAAACATATTAAATGCGATATTTTCTTATTGAACTCGCGTTAGGAGTTAACAGCCGAAAAAATCGCCAAAGATCGTTGTTTAAAATCAGCCTTTTTTTATTATGTCCTTTTTAGTGGTTTCAGCGATTACATGTCCTAAATTTATATTTTATTGTTTTATTTATTGACGGATAAATGTTTTAATTTCCTTATGGAAGATAAGCTTGAAACAAATGATGAGATATTTATAATAATTTAAGTGCAAACGGATTTACTTATTGTAATCGTCTGCACGCGATACATTTGAAAAAAAAATCCCTGCTAGAAAATCACTTTAAAAACAATAAAATTGCTAAAATTGCGATACAATTTTCGAGCAAATTACGATGTTGTTTTCAAACAAATTGCCTTTGAAAGTACATTCTTTTCCCTATTCGATGGTGTAAAAACTGATAATCTGCGATATTTAGAAGTTTAAAAAATTTCAATAAAAGTTAATGAAAGCTAAATTTAATCATCTGCTGAAGCTACCGCCAAAATGACGTCAGTGATACAGACAGACATACGTTTGTGCTTTACAATACAGTTGAGAAATTTTACATGTTTTTTTTTTGTTTTTTTGTTTGTTTGTTTAATGTGTCCCTGTAACCGAAATATGAAAGCTACATACTTGATAAACGAACTGATCCAAAACACTGCCAACAACCGTGCGAATTAAGTTCGAATTGGGTCAGTATTATTTCGAATGTTATTGTGAAGACAAATTTTCCATGCTTTTTGTCTGTACCTGCAAATGAACTATAAGAGCTACATATGTAAATAACAAACTCATCCAAATAAAAAAGAAAAGTGCCCAGCTAAACTGATGGCATTGAGCTCACAGACTATTCACACTAATTGTATATTATACTCTTATTTTAAAGAATAATGCCACTCAAAAAAATAAGTGAAGGGGAATTAGCCCCCGTTTCCCCCTTTATACTTAAACAGTGAACCTCCAAATCTAATCAGGGAAGCTCCTTATCATAATAAACCGGTATACCCAAATTTGAAGCAAATCGAATAATCTTGCAAAAAAAAAAAAAAAAAAAAAAAAAAAAAACATTTATCTAAATTAAGGGGGTGGACTAACCCCCCTTTATCCTTAACCAATGAATCGCCAAAACGAATCAGGGAAGCTCCTTAACATAATAAACCGGTATACCAACTTCGGAGCAAATCGAATCCTTCTGCATGAAAAACCCATTTATCTAAATTAAGAGGGGCAGGCTAACCTCCCTTTTCCCCCTTTACCCTTAACCAATGAACCCCAAAACTAATCAGGGAAGTTCCTTAACATAATAAACCGGTATACCAAATTCGGAGCAAATCGAATCATTCTGCATGAAAAACACATTTATCTGAATTAAAGGGGGTGGACAAACCCTGTTTTTCCCCCTTTTATCCTTAACCAATGAACCCCCAAAACTAATCAGGGAAGTTCCTTAACATAATAAACCGGTATACCAAATTCGGAGCAAATCGAATCATTCTGCATGAAAAACCCATTTATCTGAATTAAGGGGGTGGACTAACCCCCCTTTTCCCCCTTTATCCTTAACCAATGAACCCCCAAAACTAATCAGGGAAGTTCCTTAACATAATAAACCGGTATACCAAATTCGGAGCAAATTGAATGATTCTGCATGAAAAACCCATTTATCTGAATTAGGGGGGTGGACTAACCCCGTTTTTCCCCCTTTATCCTTAACCAATGAACCCCCAAAACTAATCAGGGAAGTTCCTTAACATAATAAACCGCTATACCAAATTCGGAGCAAATCGAATCATTCTGCATGAAAAACACATTTATCTGAATTAAGGGGGGTGGACTAACCCCGTTTTTCCCCCTTTATCCTTAACCAATGAACTCCCAAAACTAATCAGGGAAGTTCCTTAACATAATAAACCGGTATACCAAATTCGGAGCAAATCGAATCATTCTGCATGAAAAACCCATTTATCTGAATTAAGGGGGGGGGGTGGACTAACCCCGTTTTCCCCCCTTTATCCTTAACCAATGAACTCCCAAAACTAATCAGGGAAGTGCCTTATCACAGTGAACCTAGGAAAAAATTTTGAAGCAAATCGGATGTTTCTATCAAGAGTTATCGCGTTACGTACATACATACATACATACGTACGTACGTACATACAGAACGGGCGGGCACATTAGCTCTCAGGCTTTGATAGCCTGTGAGCTAAAAACAGCCAAAATCCGTATACTGTCCAAATTAATTTCGAACTGGTTTCATATTTCAACCCTTATCATTATGCCAAGTTTTGCATCATATATAGAGATGTACAGGGTTAGCGAAATTAAACTTCCGCTATTCAAAGGCCCCTGTAGGCCGTTCTACTACTCCGAAGAGAAAAATATTTTGACAACAGACACTTCGGAGGATGCGCTCGAGATTTCCGAAATAAAAAAAAATAGTTTAAAAACTCGCCACCAGAGGGCGCAGCAGGGCAGCACATTGCAGCAACACATGCAAATTCCACGCACGATAAAAGGAAGAAGTTCGTGCCCCAATCATATGAGCATTTCAAAATGCCGACGTTGCCAATGCTAGTCAAACTGTATTACCGCAACGGTGATAATGCAGATGCAGTTGTGAGAGAGTTCGCTGTCTCAAGAAACAACGACGTGGACCGATATCGGAGCGTACTCTTAATGACATGATGATGAAATTCGAGCAAACAGGACAGTTAGGCGATTTGCCGGGAAGTGGAAGTAAAAGTGTGCAACCGCCGTCGTAGAGGATATTGCTACAGCGGTCGTGGAAGCAAGCACTCATTCGCCTCATGGAAATGTCAATGTACCGACGATTTCACGTACCCTTGATATACCCTACTACAGTGTAATACAATTCTTAGAATTCTGATCTTCTGCCCGTATAACATTCAAGCGGTTCAGAAATTGGAACGACAAGATCTGGACACTCGCAAAACATTCACGCTACAAATTTCTCGCGAGAATGGCGGTTGAAGATTTCTGGCCATGGAAATTCTGTGCCCACTTATTGTCCTTATTGTGTTCCTTTTGTGTAAGACCACTGGTCCTTCAGTGTTTCGGGATCTCAGTTTGTCCTCTCTTCACACGCTAACACGTAGCGCCATCTAGTGGCGATTTTTTAAACTATTTTTTTTTATTTCGGAAATCTCGAGCGCATCCACCGAAGTGTCTATTGTCCAAATATTTTTCTCATCGGACTAGTAGAACGGCCTCTAGGGCCCTTTGAGTAGCGGAAGTTTAATTTCGCTAACCCTGTATATTAATGAAGTGATTGCATTAGGTCGATTTCTAGAGAAATCCTGAAAGATAGCTAAAAGAGAATTATTTCTACAGCCTTATACAGAGCAATTATGTTAGACAGAATGAAAATGCAGCTTTGAAGTAAAATATCACAAGAATAACTGGTACAACTAATCAAAATTTAAGTATTTCAACAAAGATTACAATATTTCTTTTAGGAAGTTGAACAAAGTAAAACAGTTATGGACAATCTAAAAAGATGAACAGATGTTATTAATTCTACCAATTTAGTTCAACAAAAGTGTATGATCAACTGAGAATAATAATGGGGTCCGAATTAGGCTCGATTTGGCTCAATATTTTGGTCATTATCGTAATGAGAAGTTTTACAAGTTTTTTGTTTAATTTATCCCTGTAACCGAAGTATGAAAGTTACATACTCGATGAATTTCCGTGTAGCCTCTATTTCTCAAATAAAGCTATAGCATATACTCTAGTCATTAACGTTTAGGACTCTGACGTATACCCTTTGGTTTTTTTATGACTACAAAACTGTCCAAAATATTGCCAATAACAGCCCGAATTGGTTCAGTGTTTCGAATGTTACTGCGAAGACAAATTTTCCATGCTTTTTACTTTTTAGGTGTACCTGCAAACGATCTACATATGTAAATAACAAACTCATCCAAGAAAAAGCTAAAATCCATTTACTGTCCAAATTAAACTAGAATTGGTTTGTATCTCGGCCGTTATCATGATGACAAGTTTTGCTTATAGAGAGACATATATTAATGAAGAGATTTCAATAGGTAGATTTCTAAAGAAATCCTAAAAGATAACTAAGCCTACAGCCTTATAAAGAGCAATTATTTTGATAGAATGAAGATGTAGCTTTGCAATAAATAACACAAGAATAACTTGCACAACTAATCAACCTAAAAGATAGCGAAGAAAATTCTTCCAACACCCTCGTATGAGGCAATTATTTTGCAAGAATAAAAATGCAACTTTGCCGTAAATATCAGAAGAATAACTTATAGATCGAATCAAAATCTTTTAGTGTTTCGACAAAGTTATATTTATATTAGGAAGTTGAACGAAATAAAAATAACATGAATAATCTAAAAGGATCAATAGTTCCTATAAATTCGATCGAGATACTCCAGCAGAACTGCATGATAAACGGACAAAGAGCAATTTGATTCAGATCGATTCAATGAGGCCTGCTAGGGGAAGCCCATCAGCTATTTATTGAATCTCTGGATGGAAATTGAACATCGGAGCATAACAATAAGGCATGGCTACATAAAACACAGAAACATGTTTTGTCTTAAAAGGAAAAACGAGAACTCTCTTTTACATTGCTTCAAATTTATCTGTGTTTTTGACCTGCATGTATTATCGTTATCGTTATTTCTTCTAAAAGCCTAATATAATGCATTTATTTTCGTAAAATAAAAATGAAACTTCACAGAAATTTTCACAAGAATAACTTATAGAACCAATCAAAATATTTTAGTGTTTCGACAAAGTTATATTTATCTTAGGAAGTTGAACAAAATAAAAATAACATGAATAATCTAAAAGGATGAATAGTTCCCATATAAATTCGATCAAGATACTCCAGCAGAACTATGTACGATAAACAGAGAAAGGGCAATTTGATTCAGATCGATTCAATGAGCCTTGCTAGGCGAAGTCCATCAGCAATTTATTGAATCTCTGGATGGAAATTAAACGTCGAAGCGTAACAATAAGGGATGGATATATGAAAGCTTGAGACGTGTTTGTCTTAAAACGAAAATGAGAACTCTTTTTTACATTGTTTCGAATTTATCTGTTTTTTGAACTGCATGTGTTATCATTATCGTTAATTCAGCTTCTATTGGAAATGGAAAGACCGAAACCGAAACAAAATTCCGGTAATCTTCCTATTTTCGGCCGAAAACGAAAAATTCCAATTTTTTAAAATATATACATAATTATTAATTAATTATACGTGTGGTCCAAGTTAGTTCTCTGTGCCTCTCACCAAAATTTTTCATTTTCATATAAAATAAAATATAATTAAGTCATCACACAAAATGATATTCTAAGTATACTAATTCCATCTAATTATAAAAAATGTTTTAGGTATTCATACCTCGATTTATCTTTTATAAGGATTTTTGTAAATGGTCATATGATATACTAGAAGTTTCTCAAAAAGTATTCGAAACACTTCTCTGCGGTTTCAAACTAAAAAATTTCTATTATTGTTAAGTCTGTAGCTTTTAGCACGTGAAAAAACGACTTCAAAAGTTTAGTCATATAGGCATTTCTTGCTTGATAATTTGCACTCGCATCTTGAGTCAGTCATGACTGATAATTATAAACAGTAAAGTTCATAGCAATGAATAAAGAACATCTCATCTGAACCGATACAGCTCAAATCAAGGAGACATGTTGAAAATTTAACGAGATTTTTAGATTACAGATAGTTTCGGTCGGGCCGAATTTTAGGCTGCATTTTCGCCGAAAACGAATTTTCAGTCGATCTCTAATTATCATTATAGTTGATTCAGTTTAAGCTGAAATGTATGAGAAAAAAAGTAATATGCCAATAATATACAATATGAGAGCCAATTTTTAACCGGATTCAAAACTGAGGAAGTTCTTAATTCGATCAGTCCGATCGCTGTGTATTAAAACTCATTAGCTCATTCTAGAAAGTTTGTATCGGATTAAATATATTTGAAATACAGATGAATAATAACGTTTAAATCACAATAAATTAAAAATACTAAGTTTATTCTAATTTTAAAATAGACATTTAATGAGCTTTTGCCTTTAAATAAATAAAGAGTGTCTGTCGTAAGTATAAAATCGCTGATAACATTACAAGAATAGCTTATTTTGAGCACAACGGATGGAAAAAGAATTTGGTATCTTTCTAGTAATCTAATATTATAAAAATGAAAATTAGTATGTCTGTCTGTAATTCTATACAAATCCACAGTTTGGAAGCCAGAATTGTGAAATGTTACGTGCATGTGAATTAAACCACGGCCGAGGCAACTGAAGTAATCCGGAATCGAAATAATTTATAGTCAATTTTTAATTAATAAAAAACTACCTTCCTATCAAATTTGAACATTCTTCGTTATAAAAGTTGCCAATAATTAAAAATCCACAATAAAATTCTTACCACAACAATTACTTTTCTATTGCAAGATTTCACCGTGAAAAATGAAAATAAAATAAATAGTTTGACGAATTTAAAAAAAAAGTGAATATTACGTCATAACGGTAATATAATGGATGTCAGCAGGCAAATATATAACATTATATGAGTTTGAAAAGTATTTTGAAACATAAAAAAAAAAAAAAATCGATTATGGAAATATTGGTGTATTTTAACATTTTGAGGTTGTCTGAATCTGTTTTCGTCACTTTTAAATCTATTCCATATATAAACGTGTGTGTATGCTTGTATATCAGAATTTCCAGAAAGTTTAGATCCCTGGGGCTCATTCTTAGAGAAGAACTGAAATAAAGATGGCTTTACTGCTATTTTTATTGTTTGTTTTAAACTGTATGTTTAATTTTGAAATTGATTTTTAAATTTCAAATATTTGATTTTTAATAATTGTTTAATTAAATTGTTTTAATTGTTTAATAATTGTTTAATTGATTTATAATATATTGTTTAATTATTGATTTTTAAATATTTTTGTTCCTTACATAAGTAGAGTGAAATTTTTTTATTAGTTATAAGGCATTACTTTTAAATAAACATGAAAAATTTGCGGAAAGCATAAGATGTTCCATGTTCAATTCTTTGAGATTTTTAATGAAAATATATTTAAGGGAATCTTTCAAGTAACCTCCTAATACAGTTGCTATATGTAAGTAGAATGAAAATGTAGAATTAGCATCATAGAATCATCAATATAAAATAACTTAATAAATAATCAAAATCTTTTATGTTTCACAGCGGTTATATTTTTGTTAAGAATTCCAAGAAAATAAATATGTATTTTTTTATTATTTTTTATTATTATTTTTTTTTAAGGAACAGGGCTTTTATTTAGTCTTTTATTTAATTTAAAATGCACTAAAAAGTAAAAAAAAAAAAAAAAAAAAATTATAATTTTTTCGCAGCCAGAATAGAAAATATATTTCTGGATAGTATTTCAATACTTATAATATTGAAATACCTAAAATACAAGATACCATTATAATATGAAAAATGCATCATATATGTATTGTATATTTTATTACGTTACACAATAATACAAAATTATGAAATTACGCCTTTTATAGATATTGTACATCATTCAAATGAAGCGTATTTCTTTTTCAATAAATTTAATTGTATAAATGTTTCAATGAAAACAAAACCCTAAATAATTACGCCATAAAATAAGCGCTAAATAAATCTCCCAGCCAAAAGCAAACGCTATACATTTGAGAGTTTAAAGATGACCCCCCACATGCTTTTAAGAAATATAGATCATTAACAGATACCCCATTGAGAAGTGACGGTCAGTTGCCAGGCTACTTGGGAAGAGAAAGACGAGGCAGAAGTCAAACGATTTTACCAAACTACAGATACGCCATTATCGGACCTACTTCCTGTCATTCCCTTCATTTCAACGAAGAGATGACGGAGTCCATACTACAGCCATTGCGGCTATGCTTTCTTTTAACTTGCAATTCTTTGTATGAGGAAATTAAATCTTTAGACTCATTTTTCACCCTCTTTCTGTTAACATAGGGCTTTAAAATTTGGAATATATATGTATTTCTGAGGGCAATACATGAATTGGATGTTGATTTTTTTAAATTCGATCCCTAAGAGGAAACAACGGGGAGTAACTGTTGATTTCCTATGGAGAAATCAGTATTAGCTTCAAGAATGAGCATTTGTTGAAAAATACTAACGTCAGAGTTACCACAAAAGCACTAAATTTTGGCTAACTAGGCGAAATACCGCCAAATTTGGAGACAAAGATAAGTTACCATATATGAAGCCAACTTGGAAATATCTTGGCGAAATTCCCATCTAAATCCATTAATCTTCCGTAATCGAGCTCAACGCAATGTAATTTAAACACCACGGATTTAAGGAGTTTTTTCAAGACCTATAGGCCCGAATTTAAAATGTAATGTACGAAAATGTACGCCTTTACATCTTCATCCCCATGCTAGTAATCACATAACCGCCACTACATGGTACTGTCCTATCTGAGCCCCCAAACGCCACATTTCAAAGAATTTTATATAACAGGATACAGAAATTAAATATCATTTTGCCTATCTGAACTATAGTTTGTACTTTTATGCAAGAACAGGATCGAAATTTTTAAATTTTATATAAAACAACATAAGACTTAAAAATAAACAATAAGAGTAAAAAATTAAAAATAAAATAAATGTATTTTTTTTAACATGCTTTCTTAAAAATCACAAAATTGTAATATATATATATATATATATATATGTGTGTGTGTATTATACATACATATATATATTTTTTTTCTTTTTTGTCACGAGAAAATAAAATAATTTCTTTTTCTAGCCAAAAAGTTATTTTCTACTTTTTAGTGCATTTAACAAACATATATTTTTCTACATTTTTGTAAATTTTAATGAAAGCACGCTTTTATTTTTAAATTTATTTTATGCAATTTAAAATGCACTGTAAAGTAAAGCTTAATTTTTTTTTCTCAGTCAAAATGAGAAAGGTACTTCTGGGTATGACTTATGATTAAAAATAAAAGTTTGGTGTACTCAGAAAACCTTAAACTACACGATTAGTGGATGTGTGCGACGCAAATTTTTGTAAGAAATTACTTGGTAACCAATTTTGTTCATGAATCGGTCAGACTAATGTGAACCGAACATTTAACTGCCCGATTAGTTGGAAGGACTGTGTATATTAACGAAGTGATTGCAATAGGTAGATTTCTCAAAAAATCAATCTAAAATATAGCTAAGAGAATCCTTCCAACAGCTTCACATAAGGCAATTGTTTTAGTAGAGTAAAAATACAGCTTTGCAATAAATTTCACAAGAATAACTTGTATTACTAATCAAAATCTTTTTGCTATTTCTACAAAAGTTATATTTATCTTACAAGGGAGCCACTTTAGGTGTTGCTCGCACCTAGTATTGAAACCTGGTGCATTTTAAAGCTCTATATTAGGAAGTTTGGGAATCGATAAAATTTTTTTGTTAAAATAATATTTTTTGATTTTACAGCCGATTAACTTTCTGAAAATGCAATTTTCGAGACCACTTTTCGGGCTGTTAAAGTAAAAGTTTAAAAAAAAAAAATTGTTAAAAATATAAATTAGTCAATAATAACTATAAAATGTTGAAAAAAGTTTTAAAATTCCTTCAAGAACCTACGAATTTGATTTTTAAAAAATTACAGTATTATATTTACTTGGCGGGGAAAGATTGGCGTCTTTTTCATCCTGTACAGTTTTCCGGCAACCCTAGCTCAGTATTTTCGCTACGCACCGTGTTGTAATGGTTTGGACGTAAACCTATCACAAGTGTAAAGCTAGTGAAAATTTTGAAGTGCCATATCTGGCGACTTAACTCTCTTTTGGTGTAAAATTAACAAATAAAAATCCAATAATAAAAAATTATAAATATAAAAAAATATATAAAATATGATGTTAACAAAGAATTTTTATCGGTTCTCTAACTTTTATGCATAGGGCTACAAAATGCACTAGGTCTCGATTCTAGGTGCGAGCAACACCTAAAGTGGTTCCCTTGTTAGGAAGTTGAACAAAATAAAAACGATATGAACAATCCATAAGGATGAATAGTTCTTATAAATTCTATCAAGTTACTTCAGCAAAACTGTCTGATCAACGGGGAGAAAGCAATCTGGCTCAGATCGATTCAATGAGGCCTGCTATAGTCGAAGTCTGACAGCTATTTATTGAATCTCTGGTTGGAAATAGACCATCAAAGCATAACAAAGATGGAGTTTCCAAACAAAAAAAAAATCGATACGTGTTCATCATGAAACTTGAGAAGGTAAAGTCTGTTTACATTGTTCTGTTTATATCGGATTTCGAATTTTCCATTGAATCGGTTGTGAATGAAAGGCATAAGAATATAAAATGTATGCTGTAAAATATTATCAGGGTTAGTACACCTCAGCAGGACATAAAGGGCAGCTAGCCTGGGCGCCTCACTTGAGGGGGCCACAATCGGGATTTATGTTAATAGGGTGCTAAATGATTAAAAATGGCCAAATGTAACCAGAATTTTTCCTTGTCAAAGATTTAGGAAGAAAGTAGTGCCATCCTCTTCTTTATTTGTAGATATTATGACAAATAGCCAACATTGACCAAAAAACTTGTATTTACACTTTAAAGACTCACATAAGCCCTTATATTCCTATACAAGATAATATAAATGTAATTTTTTTTAAACATACTTTCATTAAAATACATTAAAATATAGGAAAACATATATATTTAAGTATTGCGCGGCAGCGCAATACTTATTTATTTCCAGTGTCACTTCTCAATGTTAATTTAACATAGAAAAGCCTATGGAGATGATAACTTTTTCATTTTTTCTTCCCACCTTTTTGTCCCTGATGCCACTCTTTTTTAATTCTTTGCTAATTCTAATAATATTATAAATTCAAAGTGTAAAAACATTTGCCAGACGTCAGGATCAAAACGGATCATAAAATGCATTTGCATATAGTTGGATTATAATCTAGAGAGTAACATGGACTAATTTTTATTTACATTATTCAAATATTTTTCTTAATAATTCTAAATTTCGCTTTTTTCATTGAGAATCAACGGACATTTTCTAATACAATTTAACATTTTCCCTTCATTGTTGTACATAATTGAAAAGCCGTAATAATAATTTGCCTATTTTTAGTTGAATGATTTTCACGTGAAACATGAAACTGAAGAAACTGAAATAGTTTTTTTTAAGAATTAAAAAGAAGATGAATATGACGTCATAGTGGGAAAAAATGACATTTTCATGCAGATTTTTTAAGTTCAGATTGTAATTTTTTGACCAAACTACAACAACCTGCATTACTGCACTGGTGAAATATTTTGAATTATACATAGGTAAATTGCATCACAAATTGTGATGCGATATCGCACAAATCAAAGCCTGATGATCATACCTTCCATTATTTTTGAAATGTGTTTGTCTGAATGCAGTAGTTATTAAAAAACTTGACATATTAAACAAAAACCTAATTTGCAGAACAAATTAAAAAAACAAAATTTATTTCCTAAATTGTTTAAGTCCGAGAAGGGGCAGATATTAAGATATTTCATTCAATTCGTTCTACATTTAATGTTAAATTTTTGTAACAAATAAGCTAAACCAATTGAACATTAAAAAATAAAAATGAAATTCATACAATATAATGCTTTAAACACCTATATACTTAGATTGCGTTCAAATGAAATTGAAATAAATCTTAGACTTTTTCCATTTTTTAGTTGTAAATATTTGTACTGCAGATTTTGCATTATGTTTATGACGATTGTACATAATATGATAAGGTACATGCAAAATACAATACTTTAAAAAAAGTCTAAGATTTATTTCGATTTCATTTGAACGCAATCTAAGTATATAGGTGTTTAAAGCATTATATTGTATGAATTTCATTTTTATTTTTTAATGTTCAACTGGTTTAGCTTATTTGTTACAAAAATTTAACATTAAATGTAGAACGAATTGAATGAAATATCCTAATATCTGCCCCTTCTCGGGCTTAAACAATTTAGGAAATAAATTTTGTTTTTTTAATTTGTTCTGCAAATTAGGTTTTTGTTTAATATATATTTAAATGCACTACAAAATTTGACGATATTTCGCCAAGCTGACCAAAATTTGGCACTATTGTACAAGCATGTCAAATTTCAAGATTTTATTTCCATTGGTTTATGAGATAGCGTAATTATTTTTATTTTAAATTTGCCTCCTTGGGGGATCAAATTTAAAAAAAATCAATGTCCAATTCATGTATTGCCCTCACGAATACATACATATTCCAAATTTTAAAGCTCTATGTCAATAGGAAGTGGGTGAAAAATGAGTCACAAAATTTGACTGCCACACACGAACATAATTGAAAGTTAAAAGAAAGCACGTAAAAATAAAGTAGTGTATTCTATCATTTCTTAAATTTGTGACCATCTTTCTCGTAACCCTGACTATCTGGTGCTAAATTTATGTATATGAAGTTTAGTACTAGTAACTTCAGGAAAATTCACGAACAATTTCTATGAATAAATAGAAGCGGCCCCCAGAATAATGCTCGCCCTGCGGTCCTAGATAGTCTAAGTAAGACCTTTTGCCTCAGGAGATTTGAATACAAGTTTTTTCATCCAATAATGCCCTTAAAAGTCCCTGTAGAAACGTAAAATATACTAGTAGAAAAGTTGCCGTGTATTCTCCAATTTGATTCGCAAATCTTCCGTTTTGGCATTCCCCCGTGTTCAAGACGGAAATATTCGCAAAGAAAGATGAGAGATTATTTTAATGAAAGTAAAATTATGTTGGTAAAAAGATCCTTTGTTCAACTATCGCAAAGAAAAAAGAGAGATTATTTTAATTAATGTAAAATTAGGTTGCTAAAAAGATCATTTATTCAACTCTCACAAAAAAAGTGAGAGATTATGTTAATTAAAGTAAAATTATACAAGTACAGCAATTCATTTGCATATTTTCTTTATCTTAAGTAACTTATTCTTTTGTATGTTAAATTTTCATGAACTTGTTTTTCCACTGAAGTCACTAAATTAAAGAAAAAAATTATTATTTAGTATAAAATTGGTTACCTATTTAATTTTTGTAAAAAAAAAAATCGGTTTATTCAGCACAAGGGATTTTTTAAAGCCCAAAATGGCTTAAATGGCCGGCCAAATGCTTACATCGTTTTCTTGCGGACTTTGATCAGGGTGGTCAAAAAATGGCCTGCCTTAGTCTGCACTCACGAGAGTTCATTGCACCTCAAATTAGTGAGAATTTACAACCGTTTTTAAAGTCAAACACATATAGCTATAACAAGGCGAAAAAAAATCTTTTATAAAAATCTGTATGCTAATTACTTATAATGAAACAAAGCTAAAAAATGCTATAAAAGTGGATATAATACCTTTATTTAGATTAACACTCGTTTCATCGCACAAACGGCGACATTTTCAAAATCATTCATGATAGAAATATTTTTGCAAACCAATTTTAATGATTTTGAAAATGTCGCCGTTTGTGCGATGAAACGAGCGTTAATCTAAATAAAGGTATTATATCACTTCTATAGCATTTTTCAGCTTTGTTAAAAATCTGTTAAAGAAAACTTTTAAATAGAGTGATTTATAGTACACAGCATATCAAGAATAATCGTGCGAGTATTACTCGCATACTAAGGGTTCCGTACAACAAACATATTATTTAGTAACTGTACAAAAAATCGTTGCTAAAAACATAACAAGTTGGAAATTGCTCGTCAAACGTGTCAAATGAGGTGCGTTCGTACTATAGCTAGTTTTCTAATTATTTTTTGCACCCCATATTGTACTGAATGTATATTTTTTTGCACTTCATAAGTGCATAGTCTGTAACATCATTAAAATGCACTGCAATATTTTTTTTTCCCATTCCCCGTAATGAAACGGAAAATTTTTGACTGTCCATGTAATTAAACTATGCATCCGATTTTCATAAAATTTGAAATGGCCCGACAAAATTTTGCAACAATTATACATTTAAAATTTCAGACCTTTCGGAAGGCTGTAACATCATTAAAATGCACTTGCAATAATTTTTCTCATTGGCCGTAATGTAAAGAAAAACTTTTGATTGTCCCTGTAATGAAACTATACATCCGATTTTCATAAAATTTGAAATGGCTCGACAAAATTTTGCAACAATGATATATTTAAAATTTCAGACCATTCGGAAGGCTGCAACATCATTAAAATGCACTTGCAATAATTTCCCCCATTGGCCTTAATGTAAAGAAAAACTTTTGACTGTCCCTGTAATTAAACTATACATCCGATTTTCATAAAATTTGAAATGGCTCGACAAAATTTTGCAACAATCATATATTTAAAATTTCAGACCATTCGGTTGGGTAGTTTTTGCTCTGTTATATGCGGACGGACGGACGGACTGAACGACGACTATATAGGTGCTACGTATTTATATAATTACGAACGCACCTAATAAGTTGCTAATTACCTGTTAGATAAAAAGTGAGACTGAAGGTAAATAACAATATTCACATTCAATCACAAAATAAAGATAAGGTAAAGCTCCTTACCTTTTAATTGTAGATCGTCCACTTCGAAGCAGGTAAGTTTCTTCTTTATATATATTTAATAGACGTATCCAATTTGTGATGAAATATCTTTCTGATTTATCCTGTAATAAAAAACTTTTTTTTTTTTTTTTTTTTGTAATTAATAAGTGTAATTTTAATTCCTAATGTATCCGATGGATTTTTCAGGAACATTCAGATAATCCTGGTTAAACTATAATATTTTATATAATTTTAAAATACAAAATTGGAGCATACATCTTTGCTCCCTTCTGATTACATATCTAAAAGCACACTGATCAAAAATATAACTTTACAAAAAAAAGGTTATTGGTAAATGATTAAAATAACAAATAAAAAAAATCTTGATTATTAATATGAATAAAATACTTAAAGTCATAGATCATGTATATAGTTCTTATATAAGTCATAATAGCAGTCATATAATTTGAATGTTTATTTGTTTCTTATCCACATATCTCACAAACAGAAAGTAATCTTGTAAAGTAATAAACAAGTCTTTATTTATGATAGCTAAAGTGTTTTTGAATGACAGGAAAAAACAGTTTATCTTGATTAATGATGAGTTTATATAATTTTGAAAGAGATTATTTTGTTTAACATGATTGATAACGTTTATCCAATTCTGAAAGAGATTAGTTTTTTTCTAACATGCCACCTTAATCTCTTCAGATTGATGAGGCAAACAAGTTCATTGAATTTCTGTGATTCACTAATTCAGGTTTGGGGACTGGTTTAGTTAGTGCATCAGCAATCATATATTTCGATGGACAGTACTTTAATTCAATTATTCCATTTTCTTTGAGTTGTTTTATGGCATGGAAACGAATGTCAATATGTTTGGTTCTTTTTGAAAACTTCTCACTTTCAACCATTTTAATACAACTCTGGTTGTCTTCATATAAACAGATAGGTTTTGTTTGTGCTAAGTCTAAATCTTTCAGGAGTTTCAATAAATAAATAATTTCTTGCCCTGCACTTGCGGCTGAGACATATTCAGCCTCTGCTGATGAAAGGGCGATACATGACTGTTTTTTTGTAATCCATTGAATTGGATTATTTCCTAAGGTAAAAAGGTTGTCACTGGTTGATTTTCTTGTACAAGTATCACCTGCCCAGTCGGCATCCGCAAAAGCGTTTAAAATCTGTTCAGATTTCGTGTCAATGCGCAAGTTTAATATTTTAGTACAGTTTAAATATCTTATTATTCTTTTAGCTGCCATCCAGTCCTTTTGACGCGGGGATTCATTTCTTCTGCTTAATATATTAACTGCAGCAGAAATGTCAGGTCTACTGATAGATGCGATATAAAGCAATGAACCTATCGCCTGTCTGTATTTAATATTATTCGCCAGTAAATTGTCATCATTTTCTAATCTATTAAAATTAGGTTCCATAGGAGTACCGACTGGTTTAGCTTCCTCTAAATTAAACTTTTTTACTAGTTCTTCTATTTTACCCCTTTGATTTAATTCGTAACCTTCTGCTGCTTTCTCTATTTTGATTCCTAAATAATAACTTAGTTCTCCTAGATTTTTTAATTCATATTCTTGCTTAAGTTTTTCTATTATCTCTTTAATTTCGTCATCTTTTCCCGCTATCAAAATGTCATCCACATAAACAATAATATACGTTTTGCTTTCTCCTTCATTTCGAATATATAAACATGTGTCCGTATTAGACTGTTTCAAATTTAAATCATTCAACGATTTTGTTATCTTAGTGTGCCATGCCCTGGCTGCTTGCTTCAACCCGTAAATGGATTTATTTAAGCGGCATACTTTGTTTTCCTGATTTGGAATAATATAGCCTTCTGGCTGAGTTATGTAAATTTCCTCATCTATGTTTCCATACAAGAAAGCCGTCTTGATATCGACATGATTAATTTTTAATTTGTGGTAAGCTGCTGCTGCTATAAAAGATCTGAGTGTTGTATATGAAACAACAGGGGCAAAAGTTTCTTCGTAATCTACGCCATATTTTTGATAATATCCCTTTGCCACTAATCTCGCTTTGTATTTCTGTATTCTTCCTTGATCATCATATTTGGTTTTAAAGATCCATCTGGATCCAATTATTGTTTTACCTTGTGGGGGATCTACAAGTGTCCATGTTTTGTTTTTATTAAGAGAATTTATCTCTTCTTGTGTCGCATTTAACCATTCCTTTTTTTCTTCTGGGTTTTCAATATTCATTATGTCATGAAAATTTTCTGATTCTTTTATATGTTCGTGTGTTGTCATGTAAACGAATCTGTCTGGAAGGGATTCCTTTATTTGATCTATCTGACCGCCTTGGTTCTAGTGTTAATTGTTTTGGCTCACTTGGTGAGTCTTCAGTGTTTGTCACTTCAATTTCTACTAAGTTTTTGTTCTGTGATTTGTCAATTTCATCAGATTGTTTTTCTCTCAAATTTAACTGTGTTTCTACCTTCTCGTGTGTATTTTTGTTTTCTAAAAATTTCACAGTTCTTGCGATTATTATTTCTTTACCACTTGTGTAGATGCGGTACCCTTTGGAGTAATTGTCATAACCGACAAAAATACCTTCAACTGCCTTATCATCTAATTTTTGTCGTTTATTTTTGTTGACATATGCAAAGGCTTTACAGCCGAATACTCTAATGTAATGCAAGTTTGGTGAACGTTCATTCCAAAGCTCATACGGGGACTTTTCATTAGCTTTTGTTGGCAAGCGGTTTTGCAGGTGATTCGCCGTACAGATAGCTTCACCCCAGAATTTTTGAGGCAAGTTTGCTTCGCTAAGCAAAGCTCTCGTTATTTCAATTAAAGTTCTATTTTTACGTTCAGCTACGCCATTTTGGCTTGGAGAGTACGGAACAGTGTGTTGGTGCTTTATGCCGTTTTTTATGAGATAATTATCCACTATATCATTGTTAAATTCCCCTCCATTGTCCATTGTCCCATATACATAGAGGACATTTACTTCTTCAATAATCTATTTCTGTATCCCTGTAGTAAAAGGACAAACACGGAATTATAAAACGAAAAAATCCGTCATATTGACGATGGAAACGGTCTGAATAATAAATGCCGCTTTCTTTTTAATTTATCAACTTCTAAACATCACGCCTTTTAATTTTTTACTCTGTCGAATGCAAAAAGAAAATGTTCTTCCAAATGAAATTCGTTAGAAAAATGTATCTCAATTTACTGAATTTATATGGTTTCTAAAATAATTTTCAATCATAATTAAAAAAAAAAAAAATCCATCTCCATCGTGTGCAGCCCATTTACGAAATATTAACCGTTTTCACTTAAAATAATATAAATAGTTCAGCATTTGTTTCTAGTTTATATTCCATAACGAAGTTAAAACTTCATCGGAAAATAAATAAATAATATAAATAAACCACAAATTCAACAGACATGTAACCAAACTATTCGCAAAAGTATTAAATTTCAATTATGTATTAAATTTATTTAAATAAATTTAAATTTGTTTAAATAAATTTCAAAACTTTATTTGAACATATTATAGAAATAATATTGCTTGTTAGTGTTGTTAGTTGGCAATTAAAAAAATATATTTAATGTAAAAATATAGTGTTTTCAGATTTAAAAAAAAAAAAGGATTTCACCTATGTTCGGTATCGTAACCCGGGAAATCCTGGTTAGATCCCCAAGTGGCTTTGCGCTGGAAAAAGTACATTTTCATCTTTAACCCTTTATCTATTGATCGTACTTATAACTGCCATTAAAATAACTTGTTATAAAATTCATTTAATACATCGATTAGTCGTAATACAGTTTAGAATGAGTTATAGATACATTACTTCATCTTGTTCCAAAAGCACTGTTAGTTACGCAAAACAAATCTATTTTTAAAAGGACGCTTTCATCTTTTCAGCTTTCTTGGCGTTGGGCGGGATTTTTCAATTCGAAAATATTTCTATTGTTAGAACATTATATTTGTACAGTCGTGGAAAAAAAAATGTAAACCCCCCCTACTAACTCCTCAACAAATTATCGTAGACGAACGTTACTGGTACCGGACGATTGGAAATAAAGTCTACTTTTAAATGGTGTGTATAAAATTTGCTTAGGGGGCCATATACATATTAAAACTATTCCGAACTTCATTTTTTTCAATGGCAGTACCCAAATTTAACGATATATTTCAAATCTTCGGTTCAAAATATACCTCGAAACCAAATTTCAAGTCATTCATATGATAAGTTTTTGAATTATAGACATTCAGAATTTAGTACTTCTAATGTTAAATTACATTTTCATATTTTTATTGATATCTCCTGAAATTATGTTCCTAATGAGCTAATTTTTTGTGTAGCAATAATACTAATATACCCAAACATAAATACGTTGAATTTGCAATTTTTGTAATTTTATGATATGAATTATGAAATTAATATTCGAAAAAATTATGAATTGCAACCTACAATTTTTTTGATGGATTTAGATTTATGAAGTCCTGCTTTATGGAAATCCCAAATTTCACATTTTTCTTCCAAGTAGTTTTTAAATTATGCTGACAAAACGGCAAAATGATGGTTTAAGGGGCCGTCTATGATAGCAGTGAGTAAATTTTTGAAATTTATTCTGCTATCCTGTAATCAAACAGGTTTCATTGAGGCTTAAACGTGCCTTGATCAAGAAGGCGGCTCTCTCGGTTAACAATCGAGTTCGGAACTTCAATTTGGATACAACCCTTAAAATACGCTCGTTTTAAAATAATTATTTTCTCGGAAACTTATCGTACGAATTGCATAAAAATTTGTTTATAGGCTAATTGAAAGGTGTAGAGTTCATTTATGCTGTCAGAATTGTGTACTGCTATTGAAAAAAACAAAGTTATGGTTCGTTTTAATATGTAGATGGCTCCCTAAGCAAATTTTATATGCATCATTTAAAAGTAGACTTTATTTCCAATCGTTCGGTACCAGTAACTTTCTTCTACGATAATTTGTTGAGAAGTTAGTAGGGGGTGTTTACTTTTTTTTCCACGACTGTACATTTCCTAATTCCACAAAATACTAAGAAAAACATTTAAAATAAAAGATTTGAGTGGGGTTATAAATATTGCACAAAATCCCCATAAATTCAAATTTAATTAACCTTTCTAAATCCTTCAATCCTTCTAAAATTTATTAAATAATTATGTAAATCTTCTAATGTAGTTTAAACAATTCACGAAAAATTCTTTAGAAGATAAGATGTTCACGAATTCATAATTCAGTACATAAAGGGTTAAGTTGTAACATGAAGCAAAATATCATGAATGATACCTGAATCATACATCATACGGAAATACGCCCATCATTTACATTGTCAGAAAAACTCGTCTACAGAATTATTTTTTTCAATTTTTAATTCAAACAGTTTCCGTACTCCTAGAAAACATATTTTATCTGTGAATTCTTTTCGAAAGTCTCAAAAAGAGGGGGAAATTCCGTTCATTCTCAGCACGCATGCGTATTGGGTCTATTAATGCTAAAATCCGAATTTATTTTAACCCGTTCAGGACCGGCATCTTTTACACGAATTTTATTCGTTTGGCACCACTTTTTGTTAATTATTTGACTTAACTTAATAAATCACGAAAATGTCGTAATTAAATAAAATCAAATTTTTACTGGTATCAAACTCAAGCGTTTTAAGCACTTTTTGAGGGTGCATATATGCACCCATGGTCGAGAACGGGTTTAAAATGAAAAACCAATAACTCTATAAATTAAGATTTCTAATTTCATTAAAAAAGCAAAATCAAACAAGCAAACAAAAAGAAACGTTTTCGAATAAAAAAAATAAATAACAATTAATTTTCTTATTCATTTAAAAAGTACTCTGAATTTATTTTTTAAAGTTATAAAAAATATTCGCATATAAATTATATTATAAATGAACACATTTGAAATAGATATATCTATATTATAAAGGACAAACATATCTGTGCGTAACGCATACGTCATTCTGCGAATGGCAACACTTTCAAATTTGAAATGAATTTTCGTTTTGCAATTTTCGCTACTGAAAATTTTTAAACTTCTACGCATCGCGCATTTTCAGTTTTTAAACCGTCGTATAAGGGAAAAAATGTGCTTTTAAATGCAATTTGTTTGAAAGCTGTATCTCAATTTATTTTTGAGGTATTAATTTTTTATAGTTTTTAGTACCAAATTTGTAATTGTGGCAACAGAAGTACTCCATTTCTATTAAATGTACAGGAAAAATAGTAGATTATTATACTTTTTTGTTGCCATTTCCTCATAAAAATTGAAATTAAAATACATGCTTTGCTAAAAATTCTTTCTGAATCCGGTGAATTTTGGTTTTATTTTGTTTCTCTTCATCAATTAAATATTTCTTAGTTTACAGCAAAACCATTTTATTAACGATATAACACTTTCTTTTTACGAAAACGTATTTTAAATAACTGTGTGACTTTCCTTCACAATTACTTATTTCGTATGAGAAAGCTGAAAGAATGAATTTTATTTATCCGTGTGTAATAATATTTTCCGAATTTTGAAAAAATGATTTCTGATAAAACATGTAGCTATTATAAACAAAAACAAGTGGAGGCATATGTAACATTAAATACTCGATTTTTTTTTTTTTTTTTTTTTTTTTTTTTACCAAGCTTCTTGAATGACGATGTTGCTTTTTGTTGTGTTTGTGTATTATTCTGCGATAATGACGTCATTTGAATACTTTTCTGTAGATGAAAGACTGACTACAAAATTTAAGAATTCTGGGAGCTCTATATAGATGTTGTTAAAGACTGGATCATAAAAGTGCAATGCTTTAGCGGATGCAAATGACGTTTTTTTATAAAAAGCATGTTTTTTTAATTCTTAAAACTGAAATATGTTTTGTAGAAGTACGTCATTTCACCCCAGCTGCCCTGAAATTCTTCACAGGTGAAAAAACTTCTTTTAAAAATAACGTAATCGAAATCACAGGCTGATAAAGCTCAATGTTTTACAAAATTTTACAGTGTCTTTATAGAAGAGCGGTGACATACAATGTGCATGCTCAGTTTGGAAGCCTTTGTTCAAAAAATAGTGACATGTATTGAAGAACTTAATGATTATCGCCTGGATGAATTCGCTTCGTCGAGTTTTATAAGCAAACAATGAGGATCTTGCCAATAATTTGAGGTTTAAAATAATATCAGTGCATTTTCTATTGTAACTAATTTTGTAGGTTTATTATAAATCAATGAAACAATTTCTTTTCAAACATTTTGCTTCGTCGAAGTTCGACGGGTTCCACCTTGTTAATTTAAATTTTAAATGGAAAAAAATCAATTTTGACACCCCCCCCCCCCCAAAAAAAAAGAAATATATATATATATCGAATTAAAAATACACTATTCGTGTTTTCCATCTAGCAAGCTACGAAAAAAATATTTATAATCCATATTTTTATCCTATATCAATTCTAAAGTTCAATTCTAAAGCCATAGCCACAATCTCATTAACGACGAAATCTTCACGAAATTAATTTCAAAATTCCCAGCTTTTTAAAGAGACTAATTAAGCCATCCCCACTGAAGCAAGCATATTTACTTCAAACGACTTCACTGCTGAGCAACTAACTGCAGCCGAGTGGTTAAGATAATCGGCTGAGACCACTAAGGTAGCTGGTTCGACTCTAAGATCAGCGACTTTTATTTTATCACCACTTTTTTCAATTGGCGTATATTTTACCTCCTGCAACGGAAAAAAAAGAACCTTAAATTGTTCAAATAACGGAAATATTCCGGTAGCACTGCTACAAACAACTACAGTACAATTTCCTCGATTTTGAAGAAAGTATTTCTGAGAGTTCATAACTTTTGTCTTCATGTATTTTAAAAGCGTTTGATTTTAAACGCCTTAAGGAGTCTTGTACCTTTTAACCCTTTCCGACGCAGTGCGCCCGGGTCGGGATACCTAATTTTAATTCGAAACTTACAAACTGCACCAAGAATATTGTAATAAAATTTTGCATTAACAATGAAAATATAAAGTAACAAGTTTTTAATTTCTAAAAAAGTCGTATCTAAATTCCGGTGTCAGTCGAAGATTTCTTCATTTTACAACAAAATTTGTCTGTGCCGGAAAGGACGAAAAAGACGCGACGAAAATTAACGAAAAAAATTCAAAGTTTGAATTAGTTTATTTTCAAAACTTTTTTGTGTATAAATATGAAATTTTGACTATTGATTAAACAGATTTGCTTTCTAATAAGCTACCCTTAGAAATTTATTAGACTTTTACGGAATTCTTGTACAGTTGAAATCAAAATAGCTCTTTTTTTTACTCCATAAGTCATTGCGCGCATGATATCTTGAGAATGTATGTATGGATTGTCATGAAATTTGAGAAAGATAGTAAACAAATATGTGTGTAAATGATCTACTCTTAAGTCAAAATTATTTCATAAACTATATAAAAAAAATTATTTTTGTAAAAAGAAAATCAAAATTTTACATTTTTAATGAATAAATGCAGATCATTTTAAACACACATATTTGTTTAGTTTCTTTACCAAATTTCATATCAATCCATACATACTTTCTCAAGATATCATCCGCGCAATGACTTATGGAGTAAAAAGAAGAGCTATTTTGATTTCAACAATACACAAATTCTGTAAAAGACAAATTTCTAATTGTAGCATATTACAAAGCACAATCAATCTGTTTAATCAATATCCAAAATTTCATGTTTCTCTCTATTCTAAAAAAAAGTAATTACCGCTGTCACCGCCGCCGCCGGTTTTGATTTTTTTGTGACCGGAGGCCTTTCTTCGTTAATATTAACAAAAGTAATGCATACAAAAATATGAAAATCGGTGGTTTTATACAGAAATGTTTGATAAACACGTTGATGCAGACAGTTTTCAAATCGAAGAATTATTTTAAGAGTTAGTTAATGCTAAAGTTGGACAAAATCGTTCCACTAAAACAGTTTTATAGCAGCAAAAACTATACATGGCAGTGTAATCATTTTTAGATCATTTTATGCGTTAGAATTTGCCGGAGTGCAGATTGCGTTAATTTTTTTTATTTTGACTCATTTTTTCAGGTTTTATTTCTATTTTAAATTTCAATTTTCAACATTTCTAGAGATATTTTTTACAGATTTCAGAAAATTGTACTAATTTAAACTGTTGCCAACTGTATAAAAAGCGCAAGCAATAATGTTTGCTTCAAATTATAAATTTATTTACACGTGACTATTATAAACGGGAAAAAAAACTTTCAAATTAGAATTAAATAATTACGTATAAAAAGCAGGAACTTATTAAAAATTACGTCATAAAAAGTATATACGTGAATTTTAAAAGAGAAAGGATATTGTAAAATAATAAATTCATTAACATGCGTTAGAAGTCTTAGGAGAAATGACGTCATATTTACGTCACATTATAGTTATTACATAAAATGAACACAAAATAATATTGCAAAAAAGTTTAAATTTAGAAATTGCGCTAGACATTTATTTGATATTTTGAGAATTAATTTAAAATAACTTTCTTTTCGCTTTGTTAAAAAATACCAGGAGACAAAGACTCTCTTTACTTAATTCTTTTTATATTAGCTTATTTTGAAATGTTGTTACACGTGTATACGTCATCAAGTTATTTTTATTTCGACGTTTTATTTGTGTTTTTATTAATGTTGTACGAATTTATTTGTTCTTTCGTTATTTAAAATAAAAATTATATCAATTTGTATAATCTGGCGAGTGGTTTGGCGATTTATATAATTTGGCGAAATTGGTCGACAGGATAATCAAGTAGTACCGCAGCGGATTTGGCGTTAAATTTCCCCAATCAAAGAGAAATGAATAGAAATTCGTTTATAGGGAGATCGCCACTGTTTTTTAAATTATAATTCAATCTTTCGAAATCTTTTTAAAGCCGATCAAATTAGCGTGCATTTAGAGTCTGCGGTGTCTGGACGGGGGTTGGCGAGCGTAGCTCGTAGGGGGCCGAGGCCCCTATTATACATAAAAAGGTTTTAAATATAGACTAATTCAAACTTTGAATATTTTCGTTAATTGCCGTCGCGTTTAAAAGGCACAAGACCTCTTAAGTCCATCATTATATTCAAATAAACACAAACTGAAAAAAAATCCTTTTTTGAATTAACTAAAAAAAATATCCTTAGAACGTATTTACAAATAGAAACTTGACTAAAACAGTCCTCCTAGATGTCCTAGAATAACATAAATCAGTTATTTGGAAGAATAAAAAGGCAGCTTTGCAATAAATGTTGAAACAATAACGTATAAAACTAATCAAAATTTTTACTGTTTCACCAAAGATTATATTTATTTCTACATACCGAACAAAATAAAAACAGTTATGAACATTCGAAAAGGATGAATATTTCCTATATATTCTATCCAGATACTCCAAAAGAACCGTATGATCAACAGAAAGCAATTTGCCTCAGATTAATTCAATGAGGGCTGCTAGACAATGTCTATCAGCTAGTTATTGAATCTATAGCTGTAAACAAAGCATCGAACCCATAATAATCAAAGGAAAAACTTACATGAAAACTCGAAACGTGTTGAACATTGTTACTAAATTATCCCTTATGAAACTTCGGATATTTCCATTAAAGATGTTTTGATCTGAAATTATTAAGAATATAAGTACATAATATACACTCTAAAAAAAATCCATGAATTGAACGAATTTTTCCGTTGATTATATTTCATTAAAACACAAAAATTTCCGCTTTGTTTTGCCTATTTTCCGCATAAAATACAGAAAATTCTTCAATCTAACGTAAAAATTACCCGAATCCTCTAATCTAAATAGCTGCTTTTTTGTCAAATCAAAGGAGTGTTCCGGGAACTATGCTGTTTAGTACTTCTTCGTTTTAGAAACGGAATTTTTACGTATGCCCTTTTTTCCCTTAAAACATGAAAAACTTGCAAACCTAAGGTCAAAAATTTCAGAAATTTTCCATTTAAAAGACGGAGATTTCTTTAAATAGCGGAAAAATTTCTTCCAATCGCAGGGATAAGGCTACACAGGGATCTTTCTGCAACTTGCTGCTTGCAGTTTTTACGGGGGTTTTCTTTACCAAGTTTTTTTTGAGAGTGCAAAATACGAGGGCAATCCGGTAAGTAAATTCCCTTTTCAATTTTTGCACTGGTGGTACTGCGTTCGTGATTTCACGCATGCGCGTCCAGTTAGCTGACCTATTGGCAAACAATTGAAGTTATTTGTAGAACGCTGAGTCATGCGTCGGCTGCATGTTGAACGTTTAAAATGTTTTAAAATTTTTAACATCCCGCCGCTTGTGAGTTACGGTCTGTCATCTGCTTTCTGAATGTTAGGAACACTAAACCAAATAAAATTCACAGGCAAATTTGTGAAGTTGACTGAAAAACGCGATGAATAATTAGAGGGTAAGGAGGTGGGTGCTAAGTTTCAATGAAAGACATACAAACATTTACGATGAAGAATGAAGTGGGTGGCCGTCTCTGATAGATGATGATTTGCTAACAGAGCTTGAAGAAAAGGTTAAGGAGAACTGAAGGTTCACACTTATGGGACTGTCAATGTAGAGGAGAGTAGCCATATTTGGACCGTCACTTTAAATGGAACGCTGCAATTCTACCGTTAATTACAGAAAGAGACGTCATCCCATCCACCGCAGAAATCCTATTCATCAGAATGGCGTCATTTATGTTTAGAACGTGACTAACGAGAAAGGCAGGCTACCGCGGTGCATTCCAAGTATCTTTCTTTACAGACCGCTGGAGTCACGTGATGCTCGAATGCACCAATGAAGGTGTGCGAAAAGATCATCATGTCACTCTAGCAGTCTGTAAAAAAAAGATACGTGGGATGCACCGCTGTAGCTAGTCTTTTTCGTTAGCCTCGTGTTTAGAAGAAGCACGCGCCTTCCATCCGTTGTTTTCAAACACTTTTAAAAAACCCTAAAATTAACTGTTTTGATCTAATTCTTTCCTACTAAACGTAAGAGAATACTCTAAAACTAAGGTAAGTTGTTATGTTTTCATATTACATATCTAAATTCATATGTTTATTGTGCATATGTTTCACGCGGATTTGTTTGCTTTCGTTTTTGTTCTTAGTTTATCTGTTGAGAATATCTGTTTTAAAAAATGGTGCAGTTACCTTAATTGGACCAATTTGAGTTGCTTACATTGGACTAGATATACGATCATAAATCTGAAAAGAAAGTAATGAATTTTGAAAACAGTCTGAAAGAAAAACATCACTGACAGCGAAAGTTGTTAAAGATATAGGAAATGAAAAGGAAAGAGTAAGTTATGAAGAGATTGACACAGAAGAAGGCTGCAACTACACCCCCCCAATATATATATATATATATATATATATATCCCACCGACCCCCCCCCCCTCAAGGGGTTAAGTCAAAGTACAGAGGGAGCCACAAAACAGCTGTATTAAGAGTTTTGCCATATAATGTAAACCTTGAAATGAAAAACAAAAAAACGACAAAAAGGAAGCTCTCAAAGCACAAAAGCGATTGTAATATGAAGTTTTAAAAAATAGGCGTAATTCAATTGGAAAGAAAATGATGGAAGGGAAGAACTCCAGACATAAGGTAAAGAAAACTTCTGTTGCAAAAAAAAAAAAAAAATGTGAAATGATTCAGAATCGAAAAAGAAAAATCAAGATAATGATAATTGATTTTGCCTAATTTGCAAGAAAAATAAAATAGCAGAAATGATTCAGTGTTCAGATTGCTAAAAGTGGTTGCATGTTCTGTGCATTGGAATAAAAAATGAACAAAAGAAATTCATGTGTAACCCTTGCGCCACTTCTTACATGATATTCAAGTAACTGGCAATTAGTTCCATAAATTCTATTCTTAGTTACATATAACTTTGATTTATATTTTGAATGCATTTTGATTTGAAACAATTGCTCTAACTTTCAAACATTTGATTTAATTATATTTCATTGCTGTTGTTTTGTTTGATTGTTTCATTAATTGCAAAATTTGCTGTTAATAAAATTAGTTATATTTCCTACTCATTAAAACAGTCTAATATTGCTTGGTCCAATTTAGGAGATTGGGGGGTCCAACTTAGGCGACCAGTCGTCGAATTTGGACCACTTTTGACAAATTTTTCAAATTAAAATAAAACTTAAGATTTTCAAAAAGAAATTGGTCTAAAGATTTATTTAGATAGTAGAAGAATAGATTGAACACTTGTAGTGATATTTTGTAGATATTCCAAAAATGAAATGAGTTATTCTTAAAAATAAGTGAAGTGATCCAAATTCGGCTACTCTCACCTATTTTCCTCAAATTTCACATTCACTTCTTCATGAAATTGTGACCAAAAAAACTGGATCGGAGGCAGCATATTTCTACGACGAGGGCACACAAAAGCTCGTGCACCGCTGTGATAAATGCTTCAACAATGGTGGCAACTATGTTGAAAAATAATCTAAGCATTGTACTTCATTATGCAATAAAACGAAATTCTAATATAATTGTTTCCTTTTGTTTTATCGCTTAACGGAACTTACTTTCTGGGTTGCCCTTCGTATTATATCACTGTGTAGAACTATATTTATCGATTTCGAAGCTTTTAAAAGAATTCGTACGCACATTCTTTAAATCTCCCTCTATTACATTTTAAGCTATTAATGATGCATTCATTTTATTAAACAGTGAGACAAATTTCGATAAATTAACACTCTCTCACACGAAATGATGCATCTTTGCAATGTTCTGGCTAATTGAAAATTAAGTATTTTTTTTCCATAAAATTCTTTTCAATTACTCAATTTTCGAAACTTTTTTGGTTTCCAATTCGTATTTGAATTTACATTTTGTACTTCATCATTTTCCAATTTGTATTTCGCTTTTACTTACAATATTCAGACCTGCCAACTGCTACGAAAAAATCATAGTTGCTACGATTTGGACCTATAAACTACGATGCTACGAAAATCGGTCTTAAACTACGATTTTTTGCAAAAAACACAAACACATTTTTTGTTTCTAGTTGCGATTTTTATCCCGCACATCATATTTTTCAGGAGTGATCCTGTTGCGAAATTTCCAAAATTTCAAAGTATTTATTTCCGAAAGGTTTAAAAAATTGGCCATTAGTCCGAAAATTCGGACATTAAAAAATGCTCATGGAAAAAAGAAATTTGGACTGCAAAACTTCTTAACATAAAACATTCTCTTTATAACCACAAATGAATCGTGTTTCAGTAAATATTTATACAGGAATTCGCTTCCTGAGAAACAAGGTGCCATTTTAAGAATTTCTGAAAAGGAGGGGGGGGGGCTTTGAGGGGCAAGGTTTGAAATAGTGTGCAAAATCGCACGATTACTACTGCAAATTTCGACAAATGCCCCTATAAAAAAATCAATTTCGGCAATTGGTCGCAGAAGAAAATTTCGTCAAAGGATCGTGGTAAAAGCGCAGTGTTGATTTCAGGAGGTGGACCGGGGGGGGGGGGTATGCCATCCTCCGGAAGATTTGAGATTTTGTGTTTTCAATGGTGTGAATTTTGTCAAAATATCGCAGAAAGAAAGCGCAATTTAGTAAGATCGATCAGTAAGAAATGCAAATTTCGTCGAAAGATCAGTAAGAAAACGCAAATTTTCACCGAAAGATCACAGAAAGAAAACTCTAATTTCGTCAACAGGATCGTGGAAGAAAAGCAAAATTCGATAAAGGATCGTGGTAAAAAAGGCGAATTTCGTCAAAAGTTCATGTTAAAAAAAAGCGGATTTCTACAAAGAATCGTGATAGAAAAATGTGAATTCGATTGCGGAAAAATTGTGAATATCCTGAAATGGTCGAAGGAAAAAAATCCCGAATTTCGCCAAAATTTACTGCACTGGGCTAAAAATTTGGAACCAGGCTCCTTTTACAAATGTAAAAAAAAAAAAAAAGAAACGCTGCGAAAAGAAAAGAAACTCCAAAAATCGTATAAAAATTTTCAAAGGAAAAAATTTACTATATTGAGTTGAAAGACTGAAACCTTATTCCTTTTACGAATGTCAAAAGATGGCTGTGCAACACGAAAAACTAACCAACCAACCTCCAGATTAATTTAAATTTTGTGTGCTACGATTTCTCATTTTCAAAGGTTGGCCGGTCTGAATATTTAAGTTTCATTTTGCTTTTCTGTAAATGTTATTTACTTATCATGTTATTTTCTGAAATAAGGCAACGTGTAGTTCATAAATTTTGTCTTGAGATTTGTTGATAGATTTAATTTGATCCGACGTTTTATGTATCATGAATCACTCTAACATTTAATTGCAAAAACTTGCACGACAACTTTAATTAATAAAGTAAGATTATAAATACAGTGTGTCTACAAATTAGTTGGGCAAAAAGAATGATTTATTGAATGGAATGGACAGGGGAAAAAAATTAAAGTGCATATTGTTGTAAGATAGAAAAATAGTTCAAGTTTACCATTATCACAAGTGTCCGATGTGAATCTGCAAATGTCCCATCGGTAAATCATTTCTTGCAACAGATTTGTCAACATGTTTCCGTCGTTCAAATTAATTGCAGTGCAGATTCTTGATT